>JADMNL010000030.1:88915000-91565000 GCA_016271365.2 Neoceratodus forsteri
TTATATTACAAAAAAAATCAGTGTACTCAGAACTGGCTGTCCACGTGTCACAATCCTCCCCACCTAGACTGAATTCGGGGGGTCTATCCCCGGCATGGGATGAGCTTCCCAAATCAGTTCACTCCTCATACATGCGAGACAGACCATCTGAGTTCTGGTTTCTGGCTCCAGCTCTATGTACGATTGTCATATCATACCCTTGCAAAGCAAGACTCCATCTTAGCAATCTACCATTGTTCTTTCCCATCTGCATCAGCCAAACCAGGGGTTGTGGTCAGTCTGCACCACAAAATACTGCCCATATTCTTTAGGACCCACACTATGGCAAGACATTCTTTTTCCACCGTGGAGTATGGCTGCTCCCTGGGAAGTAACTTCCTACTCAGGTACACTACTGGGTGATCTGTCCCTTGGCTGGATATCTGACTCAGTACTGCCCCAATACCCACGTCTGAGGCGTCGGTCTGAACTATAAAGGTTTTGCTACAGTCCGGACTTGTCAAAACAGGAACACTGCGCAGTGCCTCCTTTAGTCTGGAAAAGGCTTCCTCACAGGCTGGGCCCCAGCTAATTTTCTTGGGCATCCTTTTCTTTGTCAGGTCAGATAAGGGGGCAGCCAGGGCACTGTAATTGGGTACAAATTTCCTGTAGTACCCTGCTGTCCCTCAAAAACTCCTGACAGGCTTCTGTGTTTCTGGTCTGGGCCACGCCTGGATTACCTCTATTTTTATTTGGTTAGGACAGAGCTGTCCTCTGCCTACCACATGCCTGAGGTATGCCACTTCTCCCATGGCCACCTGGCACTTCTCGGCTTTGACAGTGAGCCCGGCCCTCTGTATCCTGCCCAGCACTTCCCTAAGGTGGGATAGGTGTTCCTCTCAGCTGGTACTAAAGATGGCAGTGTCATCCAGGTACGCCACTGTGTACTCCTCAGCACCATTTAACACCTGGTTCACCAACCTTTGGAAAGTGGCCGAGGCGTTCTTCATTCCAAAAGGCATTACTTTAAACTCAAATAAGCCTATCAGAGTGATGAAGGCCAACCTCTCCCTAGCTCTGTCTGTCAACTCTACCTGCCAGTACCCCTTGGTCAGGTTAGTTGTCGTAAGGTAGGTCGCCCCTCCCAACTTGTCCAGGAGTTCGTCCGTATGGGGCATCGGGTGGGCGTCTGACTTCGTGACTGCATTCAGTCCATGATAGTCCACACAAAAATGAGCAGAGCCATCTGGCTTGGGCACAAGGACTACGGGTGAGGTCCAGGGGCTGTGGAATCTCTGGATTACCCCTAAATCCAGCATCTCCTCCACTTCCTTCCTAATGTCCTTTTGGACAGCCTCTGACACTTGATATGCTGTCCGCCGTATGGGTGTCTGTGGCCCTGTCTCCACATTGTGCGTCACTAAGCGGGGTTAGTCCAGGCTTGGTGCTAAACAATGGGGCAAAGTCTGCTAAAACCTTCCTTACTTTCTGGATCTGGTCCGGAGCCAGCTGGGGAGACAATTTTACTGCCTCCACAGAGGACTCCCACTTACTTTCTTCCAGCAAATCCAGAAGGGGGTCTCCTTCGTCCATCCCCTTCCCAGGACTACACACTGCAAACACCATGTCAGCCCTATTTGCGTATGGCTTCATCATGTTGACATAGATACATTGACAGTGTCGGCAGATAAGGGCCTATGGCCCACCCAGTCTGCCCATTTGAGCTTGTAAGTTCAGTTTATGTTTTCCTAGAAGTCTGTTGCCCCTTACCCTTGACCTCCAGAATTTCTTTGTCTATCCCATGCATTCTTAAATCCTGTGATTGTTTCAGCCCCCACCACTTCCTCTGGCAGGGTGTTCCACTTGTCCACCACCCATTCTGTGAAGAAATTCTTCCTCACGTTTCCTCTGAATCGTCCCTCCTCCAACTTCATCCCATGCCCTCTAGTCCTGGAACATCTTTTTGCTTAAAATAGTGTATTCCTGCACCTTGTTCCTCCCTGTAAGATACTTGTATGTCTCTATCATATCCCCTCTCTCCTCCTCTCTTCCAGGGAGTACATGTTCAGTTCCTTCAACCTGTCCTCATAGGACTTGTGATGCAATCCATGCACCATCTTTGTTGCCTCCTCTGAACCTTCTCTACCCGTCCTATGTCCTTACGTAGGTAAGGTCTCCAGAACTGTACACTGTACTCCAGGTGGGGCCTCACTAGTGTCTTGTATAGTGGAATTATCACCTCCCTTTTCCTGCTGGTGATGCTCCTGCCTATGCATCCCAGCATCCTATTTGCTTTACCTGCTGCCTTGTCACACTGTTTCCCTACCTTGAGGTCATCAGAGATGATAACCCAAGATCCCTTTCCTGCTTGGTGCATGCTATATCCTCACCCCCCAACTGATATATTGTGCCAGGGTTTTTGTGCCCCATATGCATTATCTTGCCCTTCTTTGCATTGAATTTCAACTGCCAAATCCCTGACCATTCTTCAAGTTTCTGCAGGTCCCTTCTCATTCTGTCTACACCCTCTGGTGTGTCTACTCTGTTACAGAGCTTTGTGTCATCAGCGAACAGTGAAATTCTGCCTTCTAGGTCCTGCACAATGTCACTGATGAAGATGTTGAATAGGACCGGTCCCAGCACTGATCCCTGTGGTACCCCATTGGTCACTCTTCCCTCTGTGGAGTGACAGCCATTTACCACCACCCTCTGTGTCCTGCCGCCCAGCCAGTTACCTACCCACCACACTACTGTCCTGCCCACACCCATATTCCCCAGTTTGTGTAATAGTTTTCTATGTGGCACAGTGTCAAAGGCCTTGCTGAAGTCCAGATAGGCCATGTCCACTGCCCTCCCCTGATCCACCTCCCTAGTCACCCAGTCAAAAAATTCAACGAGGTTGGTCTGACATGACCTCCCCCTGGTGAAACCATGCTGCCTTGGGTCCTGTAGTCCATTGACAACCAGATGTTCCACCAATCTCTCCTTGGTACATCCTTTCTGTCTGTCTTTGGTCAGGTAACTCCACAATGTAGTTCACATCATTTACCTTCCTAACCACTTTGTACGGTCCTGCCCACTCAGCCTGCAGCTTGTCTTTCTGGACCGGAATAAGGACCATGACTTCCTGACCCATCATGTACGTGCGAGCTCTGGCTCTGCGGTCGTTCCACACTTTTTGTTTCTGTTGGGCAGTTGCCAGGTTGCTCTGGGCTGTCCCCGTAAGCTCCTTCAGCCTTTCCCTAAACCTAAGAACGTAATCCACAATGGGAGTTCCCTGGGTGGCGTGCTTGCCTTCCCAGTCCTCCTGGATCAAGTCTAGGGGCCCACTTACCCAGTGTCTATATAAGAGTTCGAAGGAGGAAAATCTTGTTGATTCTTGGGGCACCTCCCTATATGCAAACAGGTGGAGAAGGTATTTCTCCCAGTCCCTCCCATGCTGTTCAGCAAATGTCCGGAGCATTGACTTTAGGGTACCATTGAATCTTTCCACAAGCCCATTGGCTTGTGGGTGATACGGTGTCGTGCATCTCTGCTCCACCCCACAATTCTCCCATAAACATTTCATCAGGTCCGACATAAAGGAACCCCCTTGATCGGTGATAACCTCCTGTGGAAACCCAACACGAGAGAAAATCCCAAGTAAGGCATCTGCCACTTTCTGTCCTCAGTGAGGATAGGGCGACTGCCTCTGGGTACTGGGTGGCATAATCCACCACAGTCAGGATGAATCTCTTCCCTGAGGAGCTGGGGTATTTAAAGGCCCCACAATATCCATTCCCACCCTCTGGAATGGCTCCTCTACTATGGGCAATGGAATCAGGGCGGCTTGGGTTTTCTTGCCCGCCTTCCCTATTTCTTGGCACTGGTGACAAGACCTGCAATACTCCTTCACCTGCTGGGTGAAGTTAGGCCAGTAGAAATTCTGGGCCAACCGCTGCGTCGTGCATGTGATTCCCAGATGACCAGAAAAGGTAATATTGTGCAATCGGGAGCAACTGCTCATGATACCCTTGGGGAACAACAAGCTGCCTGCCTAGCATCCCTCCCTCTGTCTGCACAGCCTGAGTATACATAAGTCCATTTTCCCAATAAACCTTATGTCTGCCGTCACCTCCCTGTGCACCACCCGAGTCTGCCCAAGCCCTCAGCTTCTCTAAACTAGGGTCACTTCTCTGAGCAGCTCCAAACCCCTCACACATTCCCAAGGCATGGGACAGGTCCCCTTCAGTCGCTAAACTAGGGTCCCTAGCACTAGTGTCGGGGCACTCAGGATCACTGTCAATCTCAACCCTCTGACAATGAGTCACCCCTCCCTCTTCAGAATAACCCTCTGTAGCTGTGTGGTTACTTGCTGCTGGGGAAATTTCTACCCCCTTTTCGTTAGTCTCCCCATCTGGAGACACAGGCTGGGGAACCAGCCTCTCAGCAGTTTCCACAATGGTTTCTGTGGGGTTCAGGGAACTACAATTTTCCCTTGCCGCTTGGTTACAGGTAACTGCACATACCATCCCCTGTTTGAGATTGTTGCCCAGGATCACATCTACTGCTAACATTTTGGCTACAGCCACCTATTGCACAGTTCCTCGTTTCATCCCAGTCTAGGAGAACACTAACCAGTGGCAATGTTTTCTCTTCACCAGTACAATCCTGTACAGTGACGTATTTATTGGGTATAAGCTGACTAGGCTCTACTAGATCCCCTTTTACCAATGTCAGGAATGCCCCTGTGTCCCTTAACCCTTGTGTCTGTACACCATTCACCGTGACTGGGTGCATGTGTTCCCTCATGTTCACAGGCATGCTTCCAGGGACACACAAACAACCCACTTCTTTTCTAGTACTATTCTGCATATTATTGCTCATTCTTTTGGGACACTGGCAATATGCCCAGTTTCTTTACATAACCAACATTCATTTCTCTTTTCAGCAAAGTCTTTTCTCTGAAACCTGGGGCTAATTGGTTTCGGTGGAGGCAGTGAGGGTTTTAGCTGCCCTGAAGGCGCGCTTTTCCCTTTCTGTGCTGCCACGCCTGCCCCATTCGCTCTCGGAGCAGTTCTGCTCTTGGCATAGCGGTCCAAGAGTTCAGCAGCCTCTTGCACTGTTTTGGGATCTCGGTCCTCCAGCCAAGTTTTCAGCTCTGCTGGGCATGCCCAATAAAATTGTTCTAACGAAATCACATTTTCAATTTTATCAACAGAGTTTGCCTTAATGCTTTCCTACCAACGTTTTAAAAACTGACGTCGTTTCATGGCTAGCTCCTCGTAGCTCATGTCAGGGCTTCTCCTGAGATTACGGAATTTAGCTCTGTGTGATTCAGCAGTTAATTCAAATTTCTTTAACAGTGCAGCTTTAAGTTTGCTGTAATCATCACTGTCCAAATTGTCCATTTGACCCAATGCATCCGAAGCTTTCCCAGTAAGTAGTGGGGATAGCTGGAAGCTCCAGGACTCTCTAGGAATTTTAGCCTGAATACAAACTTTTTCAAAAGAATTTAAAAAGGCATCCATATCCTCCCCCTCTTTAAATTTGGCTATCAACTTGGAGTTCAATTTGTAACCCAGTCCTGCAGTCCCAGTTAAACCCAAGCCATTTACCTGCTCTGGTGCCACTGGTTGGAGTTGTAGCTTCTCCACTTCATGTTGCCTCTGGCGCTCCTGCTCCTCATGGGCTGTGCCTTGGCATTCTCACTCTCTTTTCTCCTCTGCAGCTTGCTGGCACTCACGCTCCTCACGGTCTGCCTCCCGCTATTCCCCTCTTGCCTGTCGTCGCTCTCATTCTCTTTTCTCCTGGAACTCCAGCTCCATCCTGTGCAATTCAATTTGCAGCCTGAGTACTTCTGGATTCAGGATGCTGGTGACCTTCCCCTGCTGCTGTGGCCCTTCACTGACAGTGGCCTTGTTGCCCTCCTCATCAGATCTGGACACTGCATTAGCCGCTAGCCCTGCCACACTCAAGGTTTGGTCCTGCTCTGGGTATCTGCTGCCATCAGGGCCTCCACGAGGTTCTGTTTGCTGGCTTTCACCTCGAACAGGACTCCTCTGTCCCCACACAACTGCCTTAGGTAGTCTATAGTGTGCCTGCTGTAGTTGGAAGCCATCTTCCCTAACTACTGCTACTCTAACTTGCACTTTAGGAAAAAAATAAAACCGGTAGGAACTTGACTGTATTCCAAGTGATGTAGTTCTGTCTCCTTTTAAAATAAAACTCTGCCTTTTTCTTTCTTTGCAAGTAAGCCGACGGTCTGCAGCTGACACACTGAACAATAAAAGCTTGTAATACCAAAATGTTATCCACACCTCTGCCAACCAGTCTGTCACAAACCCACTCAGCAGGTCAGCCTTCTACTCCCAAAGTGCCACCCTCCGAGTGCAGTCTTGTGAACAGTTAACAGAAACAGGGTAACCCTCCTGTCTGTTTTGTGGGTTCAAATCAACCTTTGGTCTCAGTTCTGGAGGGATTCAAACTGTGAACTTCTTGTTAGCATACCCAATGCACAGGCTCATATAATTCTTTCTTTGGGGGGGTCAGGTCAGATACCTCTGCCTAAGGGCACCTAACCAGGTGTACAAAATACATACCGGCCATTTCTCTGGCCTTCTTAGTTGAGCAGTGGCCTTCTTTTCTCAAACCCGGCATTTAAAAGTAGTTAAAAACAACACATAAATACTGGCCCCATTAGAGCCTATGGAGCGTGCCCCCACACTATTCTAGGACTGGCATCATAAAATGTGCCGGCATGGCTCCAACTTAGGAAGTGTTGGTGTTTTGGCTGTGTGTCCTGATTTTGGATTTTATGAGTGTTTTGTTGGAAAAGTTACTGATGTAAAAAATTGTGACACCCTGAAGGACCTCTAAACTAATGGGTAAGCTATCCAGCCTGTTTAGGGCGAGAGAGATTAAATAAGTAAACACCTGCTCTTTAAGTCTGCTCAAGTGTGCAGCTAACTCTCCCTCCCTTAACCACAATGACTCCGTGCCATCTACCTGTAAAACAGATCCGAAGGACTCCAATACCACTCCTGTAGAACCTGATAATTTGCTTACAGACCTTGTACCACAAACACTGGGCCCAGAAGATAGCCTTTCAGACCAGCACCCCGGCATAGCTACCTGGACTGGTTTAAATCCATGGCAGAGCCAGCTAAAAGACAAAATGTGGTCAGGATAAAATACAGTGGACGGGGATATGTAAGATCGGACAGAAGATTAGTTGCTAGATCTCTGCTTAAGCACAGTATAACAACTGGTTAGCATTTTTCACCATAGGGAAACCCAGTTATAATTTGCTGTTATAACAATGCACACGTGCCAGGTTTCCCTCAGTCCGTGCATGTGCCAGTCGCTGCTTTTCCCTTTCTCTACTCGTTCCGTAGTACCAGAGACTTCACCGCCACTTGCATTCAGCTGTAAGTTAAAGAAAAAAAACATTAAATGGGCTCTTTCTTCTGTTCCGTAAACTTTAAAAAAAAAATGATAAAAAAAGGGAAACGTTATGTTTTGCCAGTTGCTTTTTATTTATTTAGCTTTTGTTGACCAGGTAAGTACACTAGACAAGTCATATGCCTATTTTCAGGTACGACCCAGGAGCGTACAGTGAGATACAGGTTCATACAGAGGACGACACAGTTAGGCAATATACAGAATCAGAACCAAGTAAACATAACCAGTAGACAGTAAGCACAGTTAAGATATGTACAAAAATTTATACATAGAGACACCAAGGCTAAGAACAGTACATTTTACAAAGTATATATGTCTCTGAGCCACAAAACAGAGCCACAGTCACTATATGCATCTCTGAATCCATTCAGGCAGCCTGCATCAGCAAGAACTGCAAGAGGGGTACCAAGAAGGACATGTGAGACCAGTGCAGGGGACCAGAATTCGCTATGGTGGTTTAGGACACCCACATGCAGAGGAGAGCTTCTAGTAATACCACAGGGAGCTCCGAGGGCACGAGTGGGAGGGGGAGGAGCTGTTTTGGGCTGGAAAAGAGTTCCATAGCCATGGGGCACATGAAGCAAAATCCCTGTCCCCCATTTGCATGCGGGTGACAGGGACTTTAAGAACAGCAGGGCCCAGAGACCTAAGGGAGTAGGAAGAAGAGACAGCCAGTTTGAGCAGCTCAGCCAGCCCTGGGGGGAGTGCCAGTTCTGAGCACCTTGCCCATGAAGCAGCCCAAAACAAAGTTCATGTGGTTGGGAGAGGAGAGGAGAGCCAGTCAAGTTTGTTATATAGGTCACAGTGGTGGGTGAGGCAAGGGGCAGCAAGTGCAAAGCAGCAAATGTTATTATAGGCTGTGTTCCACCTAGTGAGGTGAACTTTGGAGGTGCGTGTAAACAGAAGACCACAGCAGAGAGAGGGGAGAAGCACTCCTCTAGCCAATGCAAGGCGAGCAGCAGACGTAAGATTTTTCTTCGTTCTGTAGGCCAGGCTCAGTTTGCTGTTGACAGCTCTGCATACATTTTGGATATGGCACCCAAGGTCAAGTTGGGGTCTAGTATCACCCCAAGGTATTGGACAGAGTCAGTGGTTAGAAGAGGAGTACCATCAACACCAGTAACACTCAGAGGAGGCCTTAATCTTGGCCACAACCCAAAAAGCATGACCTGAGTTTTTTTTATGTTGAGGACCAGCTTGTGAGTCGTTACCCAGGACTGGATATTCCAGAAATCCTCACTCAGTTGATGACGCCAATGTCATGGGAATGGTTGAGAATGACCAGACCATCTGCATATAGGATAGTACTACAGTTAATAGCAGTAGCTGGTAGATTGTTGACAAAGATACAGCAGAGAAGGGACCCTAGGACTGATCCCTGGGGGACACCGGAGGTCACAGGAGTGGTGTCCGAGACGACCTTGTTGAATTTGGTTAAGTTGCTGTCTGCCCTGGAGGTAATTATTGAACCAACTCAATCTTTATTTATCCAGGCGAACACCATTGAGCAAGCTCATTTACAAGGTGGACCTGCATCGTATAAGGTCAGGAATATTGGATTTATGTACAGGCAAGAAAACAAACAAGTACATACATGATAATAACAAGCAAAGTAGCGATAAAAGTAATGGTGTAGAATTCAAGTACAAGGTACAGTATTTCTAAGTAGGTACATATCCTATTCAAGGAAAAGGAGAAAGGTGGGAAGGGGGCTACATGAAGAGTTAACAAACCTTAGCACAATGCGTAGGTAACAAGGGGTAGAGGAGGTAAGGAGGGCATAGATAAGGGTGGTACAGTAATATACGCTTCAAGGAGAGGTGGATTTACAAGCTAGGTTCTTGCAAGGACCAAGGACCACTCAAGACAGGTGGGGACAGATCAAGGGACTGGATTTGAGAGCAAAGTAAGACATGGTCAACTAGGTCGAAGGCCTTGAATAGGTCAAAGAATATGGCACCTGAGAGTTTACCCTGGTCCGTAGCAGCCCTGATTTCAGAGGAGACAGTGACAAGGGCAGAGGACATTCTGTACCCTTTTCGAAAGCCATGCTGTGCAGGGGACAGTAGCTCATGGGCCTGAATATACCCTGTGAGTTGCCCAGCCACAACTTTCTCTAGAAGTTTACTGATAGCCGATAAGATGGCCATCAGTCAGTAATTGTCAAGGATCTTAGAGTTGCGCTGTTTGAGAACAGGGACAGTCCTCACCACCTTCCAGATGTCCGGGATAACACAAGAGGCAAGGGGCATGTTAAAGATATGGGCCAGACCAGACCACGCTGAAACCTGACTGAACAGTGGCTACACAGGGATGTGAGTTTATTTTATATAATCGCTGTGACAAAAAAATGCTCCCTAGCAATTATATAAAATAAAACATGGGGTGATGTGTTTAACTCGAAATTTTACACACACCCTCAGTGCTGGATGCTTAAATAAACCCTTTAAGATTCACTCTCGGGGTTTATGAAGCATTCAACACCTCGGGTGTGTGTAAAATCTCACTAAACACACCACCCTGTGTATTATTCTATATATTAAATTTATTGCAACTTAAATCTATGCCCTCATAAATATGCCTGAGGACCCATATGTCAATGTCAGTTTGAAGACCATGGCTAGTCTGGAGCATTTTTGGACTAAATTCCACCAGTTAAAGAATACCTCATCCTTGACCCCATCCACAATCAATAATGGCTGGGTGTGTCCTTTTTCTCTTTGCTATCATTTGTCAGGGTTTAAGTGTCAACTCACTGAATACCAATAGTATTTATAAGAATACTAAGAGGGTGGACACTGTTTTACTGCTGCATAATTTGAAAACTGATGTACTTTTACAGGATACATGTGCACATTTAGTGGGCAAAGTGAAGAGACTGAAAAAATTATTGAACTGTGGTCCTACTTATTGGTCTCTTGGGGAAGAGAACTGCACAGGTGTCTGTATTCTTGTGTCAAACTTTCGATAGATCCCTTAACTAATGTGTTTAATGAGATACTGCTGAAAAGCACTGCTGGGACTACGTTCCTGAAAGGCACCTTGATTCTCTTAACTCTTAGCCAACTAAATGCTAAATGTTGACTTGAACATTTTGCTCAGAATCCTGGATAAAAGGCTGACTGCAACAGCATCCACATTGATCCTACCTGCCTAAATTTGAACGCTACCAGGGAGGAAAATACAGTGGAATTTAATTTTGCTAAGAGAACTGGTGGAACAGGGGAAGTACAATAGGGTCAAGGGCCTTCTCCTGGCTCTGGATGAGGAGAACACCTTCAACAAGGTAAATTATAGGTTTTTATTTGCTGTATTAGATAAATATGGTATTCCATGAACATTTGTTTAATGACTGTTATTTTTGTATGAGACTGGAACTGTTTTTCCCTGTAGGGAGTGGCATCAGGTGAAACAAATGTGCCCTAAAGGCAGGGGTTCAACAAGTATGTCCTAGGAGCCCGGTTCTGTATTAAATTTATTGCAACCTAAATCTGTGCCCTCATATATATACCTGGGGACCCATATTTCAATGTCAGTTTGAAGACCACGGCTAGTCTGGAGCATTTTTGGACTAAATTCCACCAGTTAAAGAATACCCTATTCATGACTCCATTCACAGTCATACCCCTTATAAAACATGAAATTAAGGCAATAACTGTCTTGTTTCAGAATGTAGGGGTTAGTATAATAGATCTAATACACTGGCTAGAACACAGATGTTCAGTCATAAGGAATCCAGAGCTAATGGGCAGCTATGCACAACCAGTGTATTGTGCCATCGAGGGGTTCGGATTCCCTTTGACCTCGAGAGTGTAGCTTGAGAGGTCTATGGGAATCAGAAGCCCAAGCTGGCACAATACACCGGTTGTGCACAAAGTTATACATCCAGTATTTTTTTATAGTGTGTGGTGCCCCTGACAGTAATTTTAAAAAGTTAGATTTTTTAAAAAATAAATGTTTGCTGCCACATCTTATTTCCCTGTTTTAAGGCTGGTGCTAGGGTCATCCCTACTTGTCTAGCGCAGGTTTTGATTGGTTGCCAGTTGCCTGTGGGAGGGCTTTTCAAAAGAAAAAACATGTCCGTTCTAGTTCTCACTAAGCGAGAGGGTTTACTGCAAGGGATCTTCTTAGCTGCTGTAAGTAATTTAAAATATCTGCTTGATCCTGTATTTTGTTTTTTAATAAAGGTATAAATATCTGGTCGATCCTGCTTTATTTGCATCTTGAGTGGCTTGAGTGATCGTGCCGGTGCCGTCGCTAATTACTATGTGGTTGATCCTGCTGTTTCCATTGCCACAACTGTTGTGGCTCGTGCGCTTTGAAAATGAGCTGAAATGTTGTTGTACCACAGTATGGTATTACCACGTTCCATGACCTTTGAACTGTGGTACAACAACATTTCAGTTAGGATGTCTTTCCATGCTGAACAAGCCCTGACCATACACTATAATAGATTCTGA
The DNA here is from genome assembly GCA_016271365.2 of Neoceratodus forsteri. Lineage (NCBI taxonomy): Eukaryota > Metazoa > Chordata > Ceratodontiformes > Ceratodontidae > Neoceratodus > Neoceratodus forsteri. The sequence continues at coordinate 88,926,883 of JADMNL010000030.1, forward strand.
AAAGAGTTGGATGGGGTTGACATGTTCAGGTGACTCTTTTGCATTCTGTTGCTGTATACAACATCTACAGAACTGTTTTTACTTGGAGAAAGACAGTGATGTACTATTCTATATGGGGCAGCCAAAAGCCTTCTACAGGTGTGGATCCAAAACCCACCCTAACAGTGCCGAAAGCACAAGACTCCACCAACCATGGAGCAGGTCAGCACCACACTTGAGAAGAGTAGGACCAAAGGTCTCAAAATAGTACAAAACTTTATTTACATGTATCACAAAAATAGAGTTAAAAAGCTCACCCGCATTTTATATTCACTGAAGGCAGGGAGTCACAGTGCCGACATATGTAATGGCCACTTGGTAATTACAACCAACTGCGTGCTAAATTTTCAGCTACACACATAGCCCAATGTGAAACTTTGGCTCATAGCAGAGCCAGTAGACAACCGAAACAGAGCTGAAAATAGCATCAGAACAACTTTGCATGCGGGCTTTAGAAAAACCAAATGCAGCTTAAAACAATAAACCAGTGGCCCACATGCCTGTCGGACATGCCTTTTACAAAACAGGCTTATGTATCAACCCTCGTCATTTTCAAAAAATTTAGCTGAAAATTTAGCACGCAGTTGGTTGTGATTGCCAAGGGGCCATTACTTATTTATTTATGTGTTTTACCAGAGAGGCATGCTGAGCAGACTACTGCTTGATTCCAGATGTGCCCTGGGGGTAGGGGGAAATAGGAGAGCATACAAACATATACAGTAAGGTCAAATACATGATATACATAAAAGAATGGGAGAGCATACAAACATATACAGTAATGACAATTTACAATATTGCATAAGAGAAACATTAGTAAGGTGGAGTACAATTTCACTGGCAGGTACACAGCCATGGCTTCAATATAGTAATACATACAAGGTACATAATTCGTGGTAGCAAGCTTTTACAATAGGAGGAATACAATGCATATGTCTACATTGTGACTGCTTTCAGTGAATGTAAAATGTGGGTGAGCTTTTTAACTCTATTTTTGTGATTCACATAAATAAAGTTTTGTACTATTTTGAAACCTTTGGTCCTATTCTTCTCAAGTGTGGTGTTAACCTACCCCATGGTTAGTGGAGTCTTGTGCTTTTGATACAATTTTTCACTCCAAGGTATGTGCACACAAGAATACTGGTCTGGGATCCCCCCCCCCCCCGGTTTTTTCCTGTTGCTGGGCCTTGCATAAAGGGGTGACATCATGGATACTGCAGAACAGGATTATTATGTTAATATGGCTCAATAATCAACTGGCTGCTGGCCTCCGGGCGCAGCAGTTAGTTCCCGCTCCTGGCAGCTAGTGACCCGGGTTTAGGCGGACCGAGTTGTCGGAAGGCTGATGCAGGAGAAGGATTGAGCATCCCAGGGACTGCTGTCCTTCTCTGGGGACACGGCTCAGCATGTGCTGACTCCTGGGGTATGGTAGCATGTCGATGCCTTGGGCTTGTCTGGCCACAGGCAAAGGTCTGGGGTTTCGCTAGCTCCAGGGCTGACACCACGAAGGAGGATGTCGCAGACATCGGCGCCTGACATCAGGGCACCCACGACGCCTGTAGAGAAAACCGGAAAATGCCCTCCAGCCTCAAGTAGACGGAGCCCCAGAACTAATCCTCATGTGCCTCCACCTGCCATTCCACTGCAGGACTGATGAAATAAAGATGTGTTCAGGGTGTACAGGCCCCACCTCGATCCCCACCTGGGAGGGGGGATAACCGGGGGACTGTATGATGGATCAGGTAGGTGGAGAGCAGGGGTAGTCTCCTAGGGGACTCCTGAAGGTATGAGGCTGGGTGGGGGGGGCGTAAGAGGGGATAAACAGATATATAAAAATTAAAAATCAACTGGCTGACAGGGAACCTTCACAGCTAGGTCTAGGACCAAGGGAACCATGCCTCGACTAAGGCCTGAGTATGCTACATTCCACCTCTCAACATCCACGGGATCTTTTCTACAGGAGGAAGATATCCTGCCTATATCAACAGTGCCCAAGGAAACTGCTCAACATGTAGGGGAGGACACCATGCAGACTGCTACTGCTGCTGAGCAGGATAAGGATGCAGTAGCAGAGATGATCACAATAGTAAACAGGGAGGGCCCTGAAGACATGGATTTGGACCCAGCACCCCCAGCTAAAGTCTCTACAGAACAGGAGGTTGGTGACACAGATCCTGCTAAGGGGATGCCCCCACCTAACATTCCTGAAACCAACGTTTTTAAGAAGGTCATGTACTAGAGGAAGGAAACTACACAGCCACAGTCGAAAATGAAAAAGAGGATAGTCTTTGGTGCTAGAAAACCACTGTAAAGTTTTGTCAGCTAATAAATGGTGGGGGGATTTGGGGGAAGACTCTGATATGCCCTTTGTATTCTTGTCTCAGAGTGACTCATCCTCTGGTGTTGAGGATCCAAGACTGGAATGGGATTTCTGAAAAACATAAAACTGTGAAGGTCACCCATGGGAGGAAGGGGGGGGCTTGATAACGGCTGTGTGTGTGTGTGTGTGTGTGTGTGTGTGTGTGTGTGTGTGTGTGTCCTTTTTATGTTTGCTTGCACGCATGTGCAAGAAACATAGTGTGATGATGTAGCACATCCGCCTCTGGACCAGAAGGTCGTGGGTTCTCGTCCCACACCGGGATTGGACTTGCACCTAAAAATCGCTGGCATCCGAGTGCAGTATTGGGGGGTGCTGTACTGCGCCGTCCTTCGGATGAAACGTTAAACCAAGGTCCCTTCTGCCCATCCTGGTGTTGTCCTGGTGGGTGTCCAGGTGGAAGTAAAAACCCAGGGCACTCTTCGCAAAGAGTAGGAACATTCCTGGTGCCCTGGGCCAACATTCCTTCCCATAAACGGTTCATGCAATTATCAGGCTGTGTGTGGGTGATGATGTGTGATATGGCCGCCACCACACATTCAGTCACTTCACTACCAGTCTAGCATTGCTTGTAAAGCGCTTTGGATGTATGAAAAGCGCTATATAAATGCTGATTCTTCTTCTTCTTCTTCTTCTTCTTCATCCAAAATGCAGTACCGTACAGTTGAAAGAGAGAGCACCGCTTGAGTGAGCAGCGCTCCCCCTCCACACACAGACGCGCGTGCATGCATAGTGCATGCTCATGCGCTCCTCCCCCCCACGCACACACTGTATAGCCGGCGGGGTGTCCAATCCCCGTCGGCTTCCTACTCAAAAAGCTGTGCAGGTGCCATGCACAGGCCACCCCAGCGTGGCAAAAACTATTATAACCCGACGGGGTGCCCAATCCTTATCGGTGCCCGCGGCTCCACGCCTCTAAAGCTCAAGGTGCCACGCTGGAGACCACCCAACGTGGCAAAGCTTGTTGTGGCTGACGGGGTGCCCAATTCCCGTCGGCTCCAGCCCCCCAAACAGCCTTTCCAGGTGCCACGCTGGGAGCCCACCCCAGTGTGGCAAACGTCCAGCGTCATATTAATAAAAAAAAACAACCTGTAAACAAAAAAAGGTCCCTCGTAGTCTGCCTGCCCCACCTGCACCCACCCACTGCGCACCCTGCCTTCCCACACCCCCCTCACGCCATACTTACCTGCGGAGTTCGGTGCGATGATCTTCGGTGGACCAGCAACACCTCTGCACTCTTCAAAGCTGACCGCGAACTGAGGAATTGCCGGTAAGCTGTATAATGTAATAAATAGTTTTTTTTCAACTTTGCTGCATATCTCAGGCATTTTTTGGAATTTTAGCACCAAATTTTCAACATGGGGGTTTTGGGACCCCTCCTCATGAATTCTGTCACTGTCATGGCGTTAATCTGGCCCAAAGGGTGATTTCACAGTCACTGCGTGAAATCACCTTTCGGGACTGATTAACAAAATGACAGTGCCAATGTTCACAAGGTGGGCTCTCAAAAAGCCTATGTTGCAAATTTGGTGAAAAAATTCCTAAAAATGACTGTTTTATGAGCGTGCGTTGCGCAGTTCCTACGCACGCTCGTAAGTTCACGAATGTTTAATATTTGCACTCTGGATTTTCAACATTGCCATTTTACCACACCTCCTTATGAGCAGTACAGCTGTCATTTTTCACATCTTCACGAAAATGTGGTTCCACGCATGTAGCGCACAATGGCGCAGTCGGTGTGCGAAATCAATGTATGGGACACATTAAGGAAATCACAGTGACACTGTTCATGAGCAGAGATCTTACACTGGCTATGTTGAAAATGTGGTGAAAATATTCCTAAAAATGACTGTTTCACGAGCGTGAGTTGCACATTTCCTACACACGCTTGTAAGTTTGCGAATTTTTAATATTTGCACTCTGGATTTTCAACATTGCTATTTTACCACACCTCCTTATGAGCAATACAGCTGTCATTTTTCAGATCGTGCAGAAAATGTGCTTCCACGCATGTAGCACACAATGGCGCAGTCGGCGTGCACAATCAATGTTTGGGACGGATTAAGAAAATCACAGTGACACTGTTCATGAGCAGAGGTCCTAAAATGGCTATGTTGAAAATTTGGTGACAAAAGTCCATAAAATGACTGTGTTACGAGTGAGCATTGCGCAGCTTCCATGTACCCTCGTAAGTTCATGAATTTGTAATATTTTTAGTCCAGATTTTCACCTGTGGCATTTTTCCACACTTCCTTATGAACAGTACAGCTGTTATTTTTCACAACATGGCTGAAATGTGTTTTCACACTTTCAGCACAGAAATGCGTGGTTGCTGTGGGAAATCATTGTTCGGGCCAGATAAAGAAAATTACAGTGACACTGTTCAAGATCGGAGGTTCCAAAATGCCTGTGTTGACAATCTGCTACAAAAAATCCACAACTAATTACATTACAGGTGTGTGTTGCACAGTTTCTATGCATGCTCGTGACTTCATCAGTTTTTTTTAATATATTCACTGCAGATTTTCAACACTGCCATTTTTTACACCTCACCCATGAACAGTACAGCTGTCATTTTTACATCCTGTTCGAATGTGTTTTGCACCTGTGGTGATTAATGTCAGAAGTTACAGCAAAAGAAGCTGGCTAACAAAACTGATATTGCCACTGTTCATGAGGTGGGGGTCACAAAAAAACCATGTTGAAAATTTGGAGTGAAAATACCAACGAATGCCTGAGGTATTAGAGTTTCCGACCATAACGCCCCACCCTGTAGAGAATGACAGGCATCAGGGGTGTGACTTGGGATTGTCACCTGCAATGCTCATACCATTCCACACCCTGCAGCCAGTGACAGGCATCGAGGTGTGCCTTGGACTCTTTGGCCCCAAAGTTCACCCCATTCTCCTGTACTGCACCCATCTCACCGTATTTCCTGATGGAATGGGGTGCACATAAGGGCCAAAGACCCCAAGGCACACCGTGACAATTGTCTGTGTCTGCAGAGTAGGGTGTGGTGAAATGGCGTGGCCGTTATGCCTGACGACCCAAAGGCACACCCCAATGCCTGTCAGTCTCTGCAGGGTGCTGGTGGGGTTGGCTTCAGTTCAATAGTTCACTGCCCATCCTATTATGCAGCTCTGTAACTCCTACACTACCAATGCAAATGCCAGCAAGCAAACATTCGGCATTGACAAATGCTTGTTCTCCTTGCTATCATGTATCAGGGTTTAAGTGTCAACTCACTGAATACCAATAGTATTTATAAGAATACTAAGAGGGTGGGCACTGTTTTACTACTGCATGATTTGAAAACTGATGTACTTTTACAGGATACATGTATACATTCAGTGGGCAAAGTGCAAAGGTTGAAAAAATTATTGAACTGTGGTCCTACTTATTGGTCTCTTGGGGAAGAGAACTGCACAGGTGTCTGTATTCTTGTATCAAACTTTCGATAGATCCCTTAACTAATGTGTTTAATGAGATACTGCTGAAAAGCACTGCTGGGGCTACATTCCTGAAAGGCACCTTGATTCTCTTAAACAAAAAGGGGGATAAGAGTGATCTTTGGAATTGGAGAACTCTTAGCCAACTAAATGCTGACTTGAACATTTTGCTCAGAATCCTGGATAAAAGGCTGACTACAATGGCATCCACTTTGATCCTACCTACCCAAATGTGAACGTTACCAGGGAGGAAAATTCAGTGGAATTTAATTTTGATAAGAGAACTGGTGGAACAGGGGAAGTACAGTAGGGTCGAAGGCCTTCTCCTGGCTCTAGATCAGGAGAACACCTTCAATAAGGTAAATTATAGGTTTTTATTTGCTGTATTAGATAAATACGGTATTCCATGAACATTTGTTTAATGGCTGTTATTTTTGTATGAGACTGGAACTGTTTTTCCTGTAGTGAATGGCATCAGGGAAAAGAAATGTGCCCTAAAGGCAGGGGTTCAACAAGGATGTCCTGGGAGCCCAGTTCTGTATTTGTTTTAGATCCAGTTTTTCATCTCATACATCAAGATACAAATATACAGGGGATACAGATAACACCTGGGGAGTTACCACATAAATCTGTGGCTTATGCAGATGATGGCTATTTACTGGTGAAAGATAAGGCCTCAGGGCTTAAAGCTGACACACATTGAAGCTTTTTCATCAGTTTTTCAGGCTCCAAACTGATTGCTTCTAAGAGCACAGGACTAGTACATGCTCCAGACCTCACAGATGGCCCCTACTGTGTTGGAGGTACAGCAGATCATTCTTCGAGTTGGAGCTCTTGCAGCAGGCTACGCACAATTAGGATTATGCCGCCAGGCACTAGGACCCCACGGTAAAATTCTAGCCAGCATTAGCCAGTGGGGACCACCCCAGATGCCCACCAATAGTATAAAAGGGTCAGTCTCCAGCCCTACCTCAGTTCATTTCCCGCCGTCGACCCATACACATTGACTCCACTGACGTCTCTGATACTGTCAACCGCCATTTTGTTCTATCCTCCATCAAGGTGCACCTTTCTGCCATCTCAGCTTATCACGTACCAGTGGAAAAAAGGGCTATCGCCCAATTGGATTTGTGCTGTACCTTCTTATAAGGGATACTGCACATCAAACCTCTTATTAGGGACCCTGTTCCCCCATAGGATCTTTCGTTCATTCTAGAGAAATTCACGTTGCCTCCCTTTGAACCTGCTGCAGAATGCTAGCTACGCTTCCTTTCATGGAAAGCATTCTTTTTAGTTGCAGTTACTTCTGCTCAGAGGATTTCTGAGCTCCAGGCCCTCGTGTAAGGAGCCTTATTTAGTTTTCATAGAGACAGGGTGTCTCTAAGAACTAATCCTAAGTTTCTTCCAAAGGTGGTGTCAGAGTTTACCCTGAACCAGGACATCAACCTTCCTGTTTATTATCTGGAGTATTCGAACCAGGGGGAGGCACTTCTCTGTATTCCAGATGTTCACAGGGTGCTCAGGTACTATGCAGACCACACCCGTTTGGTTCGTAAAACTGATCAGTTAGTTGTTGCCTTTGCTCCCAGATCCCTGGGAGTGTCAGTTACTAAGCAAACCTTATCCAAATGGTTGGTTAATTGCATTACGTTCTGTTATGGAAAGTGCAAGAAGCCCCTACCAGGATTGGTAAAGGGACACTCCACCGGGGGGAGGGGTGGCTGCCTCTTTTGCAGCATTACGAAATGTCTCGGCAGCTGACATTTGCACTGTGGCAACTTGGAACTCAATGCACACCTTCATGAAGCACTACAGTTTGGACATAGCTTCCAGGAGGAGAGCGGGATTTGGCCTAGCTGTTCTTCAAGCCCTCCTTTCTTGAGGTTCTGATGGTTTTCCTTCCTCCCTACTGTAATTTGCTTTTGGCACTGCTTGGGAATCAGTCCTAATTGTGTAGCCTTCTGCAAGAGCTCCAACTCAAAGAATGATAGTACAGTTATGTAAGAACTTACTGTAACAGTAGATCTTAGAGAAGTGCTCTTGCAGCAGGTGCTGCTTTCCCTCCCTCCTTCCCCCTGGTCCTATCTTCTCCTTGCTGGGAACTCTCGGATCCTACGCAGTTCTCCTTTTCATCCATCTGCCGGGTCTCCGGTGGGAGAACTGAGGTGGGACTGGGGACTACCCCCTTTATACCATTGGCAGACGTCGGGGGCGGACCAACATTAGGGACGGTCCCCACTGGGTACTGCTGGCTAGAATTTTTCTGTGGGGTCCTTTTGCCTGGTGTCATAGTCCTAATTGTGTGTTACCTGCTGCAAGAGCTCTTCTCGAAGATCTACTGTTACAGTAAGTGCTTACATAACTGTACTTTACTCTTGGTCCCATTCATATTCTAGGCCTACGGTTTGGGGCTGTGAGCTCAGCTACATATAACTGGGGTCAGCGAATATGAGCAGCAGAGGCTCAAGTGTCCAGATAGTGCCAATGGCCCATGTCCAAGTTTAAGAGGGTATATATGGTTTTAAAAGCCTTCTTTTTTGTATTCAAATTTGTTTTATTAAATTTTAAAATAAAGGTTAACATAAGTTAAAAAGTAACCAGCAAGTCTCTTCTCCCCCAATCCCTTATGATAATTATGATATACCCCCTGTCATGATGAATAAGTTAGTGAATACGATCTGCCCACTTCTGCCATCCACAATGGACAACCACCTATTCCTTATTCATTTCGAACCACTTTTACACTGCAACCCCTGGGGTATCCCACATGAAGCCTCTCTAACAATTCAACACTGTAAGGGGGGGAAGGAATAAGGGAGGGGCTGACCAGAGCCCTCCCTCCAGATGAGGGAGTAGCCTCAAGCCCAAGGGGGAGGGGGAAACAGACTGGAGGTGGAGGTTTCAGGGGAGGATGGAAGTATAAGGAATCTGGGTGGGGTCTGACGAGGATCAGGATAAGGGTGGGGTTAGTGTTAGTAAATGCCAGGAGCTTGGGAAACAAGTTGCCAGAGTTCCAGGCCATGCTGTTCGAGGGGGTGGATGTGGCGGCAGTCACGGAAACGTGGGCCAACAAAAACCATGACTGGGACCTAAATGTACGGGGGTACACTATGCTTAGGAAGGATAGAAAGGAGGGCAGAGGGGGTGGAGTGGCTATGTTCATTAGAGATGACATAGAAATTGCTATGGTAGAAGAGGCAGAGGGAAACGTGGAGGCCTTATGGGTCACCTTACAATCCCCAGCAGGAGATAAGGTCAAGCTGGGAGTAGCATATAGGCCCCCCGGGATGAGTGATGTTCTAGAGGATGGTTTGCTGGACAACATCATTGCCCAGTGTGGTCCAAAAGGGAAGGAGTGGTGTTGATGGGGACCTTAATATGCCAGGTACAACTGGGAACCATGTCCTCTAAGGTGGCTAAGGAGCAGAGGCTGCTGGATGGCTTCCAGGATGTGTTCTAACACAGCATGTGATGGAGCCTACAAGGGAGGGGCATGTCCTGGATGTGGTTCTGGCAGATGGGGATCTGTAAGGGACATGGTTGTACAGGACCCCTGACTGGGGAGTGACCACAATACTGTCTGGTTTAAATAAGCATTGGGGAGTGGGGGTGAGATCTAGGACACTGGCAGTGGACTTCAGGGGGGCAGACTTTATGGGCATGGGAAATATTCTCAAGGATCACTTGAAGGGGATTACCTCAACGACAAGTGTGGAAAGGACATGGGAGGTCATAAAACGAGGACTTCATGAGGCAGTCAGGATCTGCGCTAAGTTGAAACGTAAGGGAGCAAGGTCACATAAACCATGCTGGTGGTTCAGTGAGGTCCAGGCAGCAGTCAGAGAAAAGAAGGCGGCTTACAAAAAATATAAAACAACAAGAGGGGATAGGGATAAGGAAATGTACCAGCTTGCATCTAGAAAAGTCACCCAGTATGGTGAGGGAGCAAAGTCCAGTAAAGAGCAACGGCTGGCACAGGGATACATGGAGGGAAAAGGGTCTTCCAGTACATTGGGGAGCGGAGAAAACTAAGGGCCATCTCAGCAGATTGAGATCAGAAGGAGGGGTGGTGAAGAGGCGAGGACCAGGCAGAGGTATTTAACAGTACTTTGCCTCTGTGTTCACTAGGAGGCGATGGGATATCTACAAAGCAAGGCACAAAGGGATAGAAGGGCAGGAGTGGGATCAGGGGAGCAACAGAAATGGAGCAAAAGGGAGGGAAAGGTACCCAGGGTGTCACATCTGGATAAGGATAAAAAGACCAGTAAGGTGGAGGGACTGATGATGCCATCCCGCCAAAGGGTGTGGTTTGCCCTCAAGGCCCTAAAGAAAGACAAATCTCCTGGGTCGGATGGCATTCATCCAAGAGTACTATGGAATTATGGACATACTGGCTGCACTTCTGGCGGAGCTTTTCAGCAGGTCACTTGAGACAGGATCGGTACCTAGGGATTGGCGAGGAGGCACATGTGGTACCAATCCATAAAGGGGGGTCGAGGGAGGTACCAGGTAACTATAGACCCATCAGTTTAACCTCGGTGGTGGGAAAATTAATGGAGAGTATACTAAAGGAACGATTGGGGGTTTACTTGGAGGAGGTGGGAGGTCTGGATAGTTGGCAGCATGGGTTTGTGCCAGGTAGATCATGTCAAACCAACCTTGTGGAGTTCTATGAATGGGTAACATCAGAACTGGACAGGGGTAAGCCTGTGGATGTATTATTCTTGGACTTCAGCAAGGTGTTTGACTCTGTCCCACAATGGTCTGGTGGAGAAACTGATGGGGTTAGGAGTAGGCCCTTTGATGGTCAGATGGATTGAAAACTGGATAGCTGGACGACTCAGAGAGTAGTGGTCTGTGGGGAGCTTCGAACCCTACAGAGGTTGGTAGGGGTACCACAGGGCTCGGTCCTGGGTCCAATCCTGTTTAATGCACACATATCGGACATCAGGGATGGTATAGGGTGTGAAATGAGTCTCTTCATGGATGACTCCAAGATGGGAGCAGTAGTTGAGGGAGAAGAGGGGAGGTTGGCCCTGCAAGGGGACCTGGACACCCTGGAAAGCTGGGCTCACACATGGAAATTAAATTTCAATATCACCAAGTGCAAGGTGTTGCATCTTGGTCGGGGAAACCCTAAACACAGGTACACCCTGGGAGGGGAGGCGCTGGAAGCCTCAATAGGGAAAAAGACCTAGGGTCATGGTGGATACATATGAATAACTCTGAGCAGTGCAGGAGAGCAGCTAGCAAGGCAAACAGGATGTTGGGATGCATCGAAGGGGATCACCTCTAGGAGCAAGGAAGTGATTCTGCCGCTGTACAATGGACTGGTTAGACTACACCTTGAGTACTGTGTACAGTACTGGAGACCACACTTGAAGAGGGACAACAGCTCCTGGAGAGGGTACAGAGGAGGGCAACAAAGATGATACGAGGGCTAGGGGATTTGACTTACGAGGACAGACTTGAGGAGCTCTGCCTGTTTTCATTGGAGGAGAGGAGAGAGGGGGACATGATTGAGGTCTTCAAGTACCTCAAGGGAATAAATAGGGTAAACATGGAGGGGATCTTTAGACTAAAGCAGGGAGGCATCACCAGAGGGCATGGTTTGAAGTTGGAAGGTGGAAGGGTGAGGGGGGAAAAGAGGAGGAGGTTTTTCACTGAGAGGGTGGTGGACCCTTGGAATGCTCTGCCTGGTGAGCTGGTTCAGAGATCCACAGTGGAGGGCTTTAAGAGAGGGTGGGACAGACACAGAAAGTGGATGTATCAGATGATGGCCTGTCCCGGGGGGGTGGGGATGGATGATAGGGGTTTCTGGAGCACAAGGGATGGGAGGGTCTCGGCACCCAACTAAGGATCTAGGTTCGAGCAGACTCGATAGACCATAAGGCCTAATCTGCTGGCAAATAGTATGTTAGTATGTTAGTAACACTCCCCTAGCACCTTACATGTATCCTGGCTTTATATTAACCCACTATGCCTGTCCATCAGATTATTATGTTATGATAAAATTCACACCTATATGACAGGACCTTCTCCCATCACACAGCGGGCACCCAGGAAGAAGAGGAAACGCTCTGACCACTCACTATCCCTGTCCCTTGGTGCCCTCCTCAAATTAATCTTCTTCCTTCTGATCTGCATTGGTACTATTGAAATAAATCCTGGCCCCATTGAAAGTTTCTTTTCCCCTGCTGATCTATCCTCCATAAATGGCCTAAGCTTCCTACATTTCAATGCTTGCAGCCTCTTAAAAAAGTTCTCCTTAATACAGGCTTGGGTGGCACATACTCTACCTGACTTCCTGGTCATCTCTGAATCTTGGCTCAGACCTACAACAAAAGACAGTGTTGTAAACCTTCCCAACTATCAGCTCTTCAGAGCAGATCGCTCTTCCAGGGGTGGTGGGGTGGCCATATACATTAAGGACACCATCTCTGCAACCTGCCTCATCAATACATCCGAACCAAAGGAATTTGAATGTTTGTCAATCAAAATATCCCTTCCTAACTTGTCTTCATTTAAATTGATTGGCTGCTATAGGCCCCCCTCTGCAGGCCTCAAACTACTATCTCACCTAGGGTCAATACTCAATCTAGGCCCTGAAGATACCATCATCCTTGGTGATTTGAATTTAAACTGGCTATCTAATGTATCTGCACCACTGGTAACCTTTTGTACACCTATGGATTTACACAACTAATTAAAGACCCAACCAGGGTTAACCTAAAAACTCTAGCAACAGCTCACTCCTGGATATTATGTTGGTAAACAAGTCTCACTTATATTCACATGCAGGAGTACTACGAGTGATGTAAGTGATCATTGTCCTATAGCTGGCATAAGATCTACACTCAAACCACCTAATCCTGCAGAATTTGTCCTCAAAAGGTCAAAAAGAAATTCAACATCTCAGGATACCTCCATGACTTGAGTAATACAATATATTGCAAGATTTCTACCTTACAACCTCAGTTGAAACAGCTCTCAGACCTTAAAGGACATTATCACTAATGCTCTCAATATTCATGCACCAATCACCAGTATCAGAACTAAAGCAAGATCCTGCCCTTGGTTCACTACTGATCTTAAAGCAGCCTTGTTAACCAGAGACAAACTGTGGAAAAGGCAAGGAAAACAAAGGATACCAGAGACTGGCTAAATTTCAGAAAAGCAAGGAATTCATGTACAAAACAAATAAGAACTGCCAAAGCTGCCTACTATAGAGCTGAATTGGATGCCTCCTACAATAACCCAACCAGACTCTGGGGGTACTATAAAAGGAATTCTGTACCAAAACTCTACTCCTGCCTTAACCTCCAAACTGCTACTAAATGATACAGAAATTACGAGCAAACAAGAAATCCTAAATACCTTCAATGACCACTTCACCACAGCTGGCCTAGCATTTGACTCATCACCTGCAAATCTCCTGAGATCTTCCTTGAACCTTCAATCCACTGTGGGACAAAAGGCTACTTCAACTTTTCCTTCAACCCAATATCCTTGAAAGAAGTAGAAGACCTCTCTCTAATTTAGATACTCTAAGAGTGCAGGTACAGACTCCTGGATCCCTACTTCCTTAAAATTGCATCACACGTCTTATCTGCCCCCCTCACTCATCTCTTCAATCTTTCCCTAACTACTGGATCCATTCCCTCCACTTGGAAAACAGCTCAAGTAGTCCCACTACTTAAATCTGGTGATCCCATGGACCTCAACAATTACAGGCCCATTTCCATCCTATCAGTACTATCCAAGATGCTCGAAAAATTAGTAAACTCACAATTAAGGGACTATCTGGATAACAATAACCTCCTAAATTCAGCACAATCGGGATTTAGATCAAGGCATAGCACCATTTCTGCCCTAGCCAAAGTAACTAACGATTGGCAGATTGCCTTGGATAAGAAGAACAGTACCTGTGCTGTGTTTCTGGATTTGAGTAAGCATTTGACACAGTGGATCATGAATCATTAATCACCTCCCTTAGCTCACTAGGACTGGATTCTCTCTCACTCAACTGGTTTAAGTGCTACCTATCAGATAGGTCACAACTAGTAAAAAATGGAAATTACCTATCCACCTTAAAACCACTGCTAAGAGGTGTACCGCAAGGCTCTATTCTTGGCCCCATCCTCTTTGCCATTTATATTAATAATATCGATGCCAACCTCACTCAATCTAATACTGTATTATATGTCAGCAATCCCTCATTACCTAAAGCCTGTGAGCTGTTACAATCTGAATTCTCCATCCTGCAACACAATCTACTGGAAAAAAAACTACTTCTAAATGCCAAAAAAACAAAAGCTATGTTCTTTGCCACAAAGAGTTGCTCTGCCACTACCCCATCACCCACCACCCTACAATTATCCACCCTACTTGAGAGAAGCTGGAATTTGTTGATAACTTCAAATACCTTGGAGTCTGGATTGATAATAGGCTTGACTATTCTGTCCATATTGAAGAGCTACTAAAAACTGAGACAAAGGCTTGGTCTATTTTTTAGAATAAACACTACCTTAACAGAGACTCCAAAAAAAGATTAATCCAGGCATCATTCCTATCCCTCATTGATTATGCTGACTTTCTCTATGGCCATTGTTCACTCCCCCTCTTAAATAAGCTGGACACCCTGTATCATAGATCCATCAGATTTATTACTGACCTTCCCTCCAGCACCCATCATTGTTCTATATGGCAGTCAACTGGACATCACTACAACACAGAAGAAATAGGAATGCTGCAATCTGGATTTTCAAAGCTTTATCAGGCAAACTACCCACCTATATCACAGACTGTTTTACCCGAATTACTTCTAGGCCATACACCTTAAGGATCAGTAAACTCATCATACTAAAGGTCCCCAATGCCTGCACCCGGTTTGGGAGGGCCGCTATCAGCCACTTACTAGCAGTTGCATGGAACTCACTCCAAAATCCATGAAGCTAAATAGCCTCTTACCTTTAACATCCTTCAAAGATTATTCTCCACCCTATTTCCAGAGCTCTGCAATTGCTTTATAAGGCCTAATCCCTACCCTACCTACCCTCCCACCCCTTTTCCGTGTTCCATTATGTTAGTTCTACTTCTATTTTCCAGTCACCTGATATACTCTCATAAAAGCCAATTAGGCCCTATAATTTATATATTATGCCTGCTATACCCATTGTCTCCTTTTTCTTACAGGTTAAATGGTTTTACTGTACCTTGTATATATGTAAATTGTTGTATATTATCACTTTATGTCATTGTGCTACTGTTTATGTTATTCTTGTCTATGTAAAAATACTTGTACTCTTATTTGTATGACCACTCAGGTCCATCTTGTAAATGAGCTACGCTCAATGATGTTCGCCTGACTAAATAAAGATTTTGATTTGATTTGATTTGATTTGAACTCAACACATTACATTATACAAATTGGCAAATACAGATTATTCCAAAATACATAGAGACAGAAAAAAGCAAACATAATAAAACAAGAAAAAAACAAATAAATAACATCACTATTATATAAATAAAAAAAGAAAGAAAACTCTAAATAATATAACACTAATAAATTGTTTTCAAACCAGTCTACAGCTCATAATAATAAATTATATATAATTAAATATTTAGTCCAAGTTAGTTCTTGCTATCAACATATATATTATTAACTATTTGCCTGACCTAAATAAGAAAATAAAAATGTTTCCCATTTTAAATTGTAAGTCTAGTTTTTCAAGGGCAACATACTGTAAGATAGTCGCTCATTTAAGGCCAGCCTAGATGGCGCATTTTCCCATGCATCAGAGGTGGGTATATTGGAAGACCCCCAATTCAGTAGAATTTTGCCTTTTTGTGTCATGTAAAGTTGACCTAACCCAGTTTAGAAGATAAGTGGGAAGTCTGTGGTGAGATGGAAGAATACTCAGGAGGATTGTTTTGGGGGAATGAGGGATTTTACAGGATACTGTTCGAGAACAGGTAGATAGTACTGTGGACCAAAAGTTACTTCGTTTTGGACATGCCCATAATGTGTGAGTTAAGTTACCCTCCATATCCAGACAACGCCAATGTACAGAACTGGATAGCAATTTTCGATCATAAAGGACTTTAAGAGTATAATACCATCGGGCTAAAATCTTTTTCTAAATAATCCTACTTTTCATATCCCAGCTGGCTGTGTGTGCATGTCTACATGCTATTAGCCATTCTTGGGGGATCATGGGCACATTGAGTTCCTGTTCCCAAACTTTACAAGTATCTTCTAAACCATCTGAAAGTGAGGCTATTAAATTGCTGTAAATCAATCTGGCTAGACCTTTTTTTTTTTTTGGAGGTTAAAAACCTAAGTCCACTATTTCAGTATACCAGTTTTCTCCCGAACAGTTTTGAAACTAGGCTATATAATCTGTGTTTAGATTACGATGGGGAAGCAGACAACCCCTTTGAAAGGGGGCATGCTTATAGGGAGGTGAAAGATGGTGGCGTGCACATGATGAATCCAGTTTAATTGTGCATTTTTAATATCTGTCCAATACTTTTGGGGAGTTTGAGTCCAGGCATAACACATTTTCAGGCAGTAAGTGATCCTTTGCTCAGAGTTTAGGAACAGAGCAAATTAAGGAATATTAAAGGCCCCTTCTCTTCCAAGATACAATATACTCTCTCGTTTTCAGAAATGTATTTGGTTTTGTTGACTAGAGAAGGAGGACTAGGCAGTTCTGCCTATTTTCAGCCTCGTCCTGGGGAAGGGGGGATACAGATGGATGCCAACTGACATTGAACCAGATTAAGCTGTTGGTGGTATTTTTAGTGAATGGGGGAAATTTGGCCAGGACACCGGGATAATTCCCCTACTCTTTTCTTGGTATAAACAGACCTGAGAATGTCATTTTCTTTAATTTACTTATGTGTATATATATATAGGGCCCAATAATCAGAATGCGCCCGGCAATGGCGCAAGTGGAGGCGCAGCACAACCGAGGTGAGCCGTAGCAAGAAAGGGTGATATTCAAAGGAGATGTGCCATGGTGCAACACCTCTGAATATAGCACATAATGTGCAGGGCGCATATACAATGCGCTGGCACATCCCCCAGACAGGTAGGACTGGGAATGCTCCAGTGCAATTGTAGCTGTGCTGGGCACAAGTCCCAGATATTCAGACCTGGACATGCAAATGGAGCAATAATGTATGCACAACACAAATGGGTCCATTTGCATGTCATTATGGCCCCATTTGTATGCGTTGAGCAGGGCAGGCTGGTGAAACGTGTCTGGCGCCCTGCACAGCATGCAGTGCTGTCAGTGGAAGTCCTGTGGAACTCCTCCCCCACCTGTAACCTCAATCACTCATAATGTGCGACAGATTATTTCCCTGGTAGTCTAGTAGTACCTCCTCCCCGCCCATAGCCACACTGCCCGTAAAGTACTGCGGTTCATTCCCTGATAGTCTAGCGGTACCCACCTTCCTGAGCCCCAATCTGTGTACTCCTAAAATCAATCCCGGTCCCTTGTAGTCCAGTGGTCTCCCCTCCCCAAGCCCCAATCCATGTTAGTATACCAAAACCTCATTCTCCCGGGTAGTCTAGTGGTCCCCTTTCCTGGTGCCCAGATCCATGTCTGAATACTAAAACCCCCGGTCCCTGATAGTGTAGCGGTGCCCCCCACCCTGCCTGTGTCCAGGATTGCCTGTGTAGCGCAGTACACTACATCCATGGTGGCCCAATGGCCCCCTCACAGGCCCCTTGCCCACCCAGCGCTCCCCCGTCATTGGCAGACAGCTGCAACCCACCCGCATACTGCCCAGCTGCCTGCCGAATGACAGCGTACAGTATGATCTGTCAGCCCATTGGTCTACATTGTGGACCAGTGGGCTTGCAGTGCATACTGTACATGTCACGCACAAATATGTGAATAAAGGTCCATTCAGTCACATATTTGTGAGTGACATGCACAGTATGAACTGCAAGCCCATTGGTCCACAGTGTGGACCAATGGGCTTACAGATCATATTGTACGCTGTCATTCGGCGGGTGACTGGGCGGTATGCGGGTGGGTTGCAGCTGCCCGCCAATGACAGGGAGGGTGCTGGATGGGCAGGAGGCCTGTGGGGGGGGCCACTGGACCACCACTGATGTAGTGTACTGCGCTACATAAGCGATCCTGGACACGGGCGGGGTGGTGGGGTACCGCTACTTTACCAGGGACCGGGGGGTTTTGTATACAGACACGAATCTGGGCACTGGGAAAGGGGATCACTTGACTACCAGGGAGAATGACGTTTTGGTATACTACCATGGATTGGGACTTGGGGAGGGGAGACCACTGGACTATGAGGGACTGGGGTGAGTTTAGTGGTACACTGATCAGGGCTCAGGGAGGGGGGTACTGCTACACAACTAGGGATTGAAGACATCTCTATTCCTCGGTGATCAGGTTACAGGCAGGGAGGGGGGTGCCACTAGACCACCAGGGTACATATGTGTGCTTATGGAGGGTGTTCTGGGTGGGCGGGTGGCCACCCACAGCTGGCAGGTGCTATTTTGCACCATGCAGTACAGCAGCCCGCCTGTGGGTGGCCAGCATTTGAGCCTTTTTCTCGGGCTCAACTTTGTGCCCCAGTATATGGCACATCTAAGGGCTGTGCCACAATATGCAGCGACATCCCAGGCTGAATATTGGGATGTGCACGCTATGCATGGGCACGCCCCCTCAGATGCACGCATACATTATCATTGTGCCTGGCGCATTGGGGACTTAATGCTGCGCAGAAGTCCCCATTTGAATACTGCCTTTCAAAGGCGCAATGTTGGTGCGCCAGCACAACTCGGTTGTGCCAGGTGCAACCCTTTGAATATATGTGCCATAATGTATAATTTCAAGGTTTTTTTCTTTTCTTTCTTTATTTTTGAATTACGGAAATATTTCTATTGTATGATTTCAATAAAAACTAAATTCCCCTACTCTTTTCTTGGTAGGGGGCACTGCTGTCTTGATTTCCAAGATGGCCGACTCCAGCTCTGAGATGGAGTAGGAGAGTATACTGCAGGCTGGGGTCCAGTCTCCGAACCCAGCCAGTGCCTTTCCAGGGGATGAAGAAATGGAGATTGGCAGAAGTTCAACGGATGCACTATTGCATATGGAGATTCTGACAGTGGAATTCCAGGAAGGATGACCAGGAGAGGAATCAAAGGAGGATCGGAATAATTTATGGCAAGAAGAAAATAAACAGCAGGTGCCACTTACTGCACCAAACACTGAGGCGCCAGCTTTATCTGCCACAATTTCTATGTCACAGAGTCCTTCTTTCTCACTGGAGAACAGCACAACGCCCACTTCTGCGGGTAGGGGGAAAATAACAAGATGGATGGAAAACTGGTTGGCAGATAGGAGTCAGAGGGTGGTGGTGAATGGGGTGCATTCAGGGATCTGGCAGGTGAGGAGTGGAGTTCCCCTGGGATCAGTGCAGGACCCCTCCTGTTCAATATCTACGTACAGGACATTGCAGAAGGACAGATGACACGAAAATCTGTAATAGAGTTGACTCTTCTGGAGGGGGGTGGAGGACATGAGAAGGGACCTGAGAGTACTGGAGGAGTGGGTGGAGACCTAGCAGCTAAAATTCAACATCAAGAAGTGTACTGTTATGCACCTGGGACACAGGAATCAAGTGGTCAAATACATGCTGGGAGGGGAGAGAGTCAGGGTGACAGAGGATGAGAGAGATCTGGGGGTAGCAGTCTCCAGCAACCTCAAGGTAAGGAAGCAATGCTCAAGGGTGGTGGAGAGGGGGTATGGGATGCTGGCAGGCATCGGCAGTGGGATCACCAGCAGATGCAGGGAGGTCCTGGTGCCCCTGTATCAAGCCCTGGTGAGGCCACACCTCAAGTACGGGGTGCAGTTTTTGAGGCCTTACCTGCACAAGGATATAGACTCAATCAAAAGGGTTCAATGAAGGGTGACCAAGATAGCACAGGGGATGCAGGGCAAACTGTATGAACAGAGATGCGAGGAGTTGGGGCTGTATACACTGGAGACCAAGAGGGAGAGGGGTGACATGATTGAGACCTTTACGTACATCAATAGGATGAACAAGGGAGGCACAGGAAAGTTATTCCACAGGAAGGAAGGAAACATAACAAGGGGGCATGGACTGATACTCAGAAGGGGGGCACTTCATAAGCAATATGAGAGGTCAATTTCTCATGGAGAGGGTGGTGGAGAACTGGAATGGGCTTCCGGCGAGGTGATGAACTCAAGAGACCGTAGAGGGATTCAAGACCACTTGAGACAGACACATGGGGCTAAGGGGAAGGGGGGTGCCTTAAGTTATGATAGGTTGGGCTAGTGGGGTAAGGGGCAGATTGGATAGGCTGTGAGGTCCTTTTCTGTTGTCACCTTCTGTGATTCTATGATTCTAAATGCAGTACAAACTCTGGTGGCCGTTTCTACTGCTAAGTCAGGTGACACTAATGAAGTTACACAGAGCTCAGGCACTGGAGAAGCTGCCACAAAAGATTCATCTCAAAAACAAATGCAGGCTGCTTTTTCTTTGAAAAAAGATGGACAAACCTTTGGATTTTACAAATTGGTCTGCTGACTTGGCACTACAAAACGCTGGCTGGGTGCTTACCGCAGAAGGCAAATGGATCCCAATTCAAACTGGGAATCTTTCTCCCAGCAAAGTTCTGTTTCTCGGGAGCTACTACCACCCAAATAGATGATGCTGTTCCTTCTACAAGTGTCAGGCAATTACTGGAGCACAAGAAGCAGTCAGACACTCACGGGTACCTGACTATGACACTTCTCAAGCAGCTGCTAATAGAACTGTAACTAATGAAGCACTAGGTACTAATTTCGAGGGGGACAGAAATGAATCCACAGATGCAGGTCCTGAGTGACTCCCCCCCCCACCCCAGGTTGAAGGGAGATGACCTAGCAGTGGGCTGACTTTCTCCCAACTTTTCAGAACAAGACTTGAACAGGCCCCTCGGAGAAATGCTGTGAGGCTCAGATACAGAGGTGGACTTCCTGAACACCCAGATAGGGTGTATGTTGCCAGAACCTTGCTAAAAGGGTTGATGAACTTCCAGGCATCAAAATATATACCCTCATTCATGTCTCTGGTGAAGACAATTTTGATGTTATCTTTAAAACCTTTGCTAGCTTAGATGATTTTGGAGGAATTATGAGGGCTTGAAATTTTCCCCTTTTTGGACCCCATTTTGGGTGATACCTATCACAAAACCCTTAATTAAAACAGTAACAGTAATGTTCCGGAATGAGGGGGTGAATGTTAGTGATATTCAGTACTGGTTAGAAAAAAAAAATGTCTGTACTGGGCCCCCCCAAAGCTATCATTGACACAGAAGGAATATGGACAGGTGGATGGAAATTTAAGGTGAAATTGTCTATTATTAATAACAATGTTCAGCATATTCTGAGTGGCTTTTTCTTAGCAGATAGAGGTGACTGTTTTTATGCAGGGCAGCCAAGAGCTTGCTACAAATGTGGAACCAGGACCCATCTAAGTAGTACATGTGATCGCCTGAATGTGCTCTCTGTGGAGAGTTTGGGTACATTAGCATGGGGTATAGGAATGTGTTTAAGTGCAATTTGTGTGACAAGGTAGGGCATGTGTACCACCAATGCCCCTGGGCTGGGCAAAATAGAAGTGGTGGCCCAAATCTTGATGATTTAGTAAACCGAGCTCAAGAAAGTTGTAGACCTAGGGAGAGGCCCCCCCCCCTTCAGAACCACATAGTGCAGAAACACAGCACCAGGAACACAGGAGGGAGGAACAGGACACCGCCCTTCAACCCAGACAAAGAACCCCCAAGCTTGGCTTGTGCCTTCCTCGGCTAAATCAGAAGACAATGGCCCGCCTTCACAAGCAGGTACAGCGCAAGAACTTAACACCAGTTCCACATTAGCACCCACAGATTTGTCAGAGCAACAGGAGGTTCTGAATGACATGCCCCCCAGGATTTTCAGCTGCCCAGCACAAGAAGACTCACTAGGACTTCCTGACAGCTCTAAGCATTACAATACCTCTACAGAATCCATTTCAGGTATTGCAAGGGGAAAGAGAGGAGGGAGACTCAGGACCTGAATCAGATATCTCTTCCAAGTCTAAAGCAGTCACTGAACTTTATCTGGAAGATGAAGCTTCCACCATTACACCAGAAACAAAAAAAAGGAAGAAAAAGAAAACTGAAGGGTCAGTCAAGGTCCTATGGCTTAGTTTTTGACATATGGCTTCCTTGTTTCTGGCCTCTTTGAGTGTCTGCAGCATTCAGAGTTATAAGAGAAGAACAACTGCTCTCTCCTTCTTTGTGCATTCTCTTTACAATATTCATTTATTTTTTTATTTTTTTTTTTTACAAAAGACTAGGTTTACATCATTTCTTGATGTCTCACAGGCACAAAAAGGCTGGATGTCTGCACCTTCTAATTGGTCCTTTGGACAGGACATAGCAGACGGGCTAGGTATGTTGTTTAAAAGTACTTTAGAATCCAGAGACTTGTAGACATTCTGCCAGGAAGAGCTGTACCACTGGATTGTATACGCAACCATTTACCTTTGAGATTAATAAACACGTACAGTATGTACCGCAAACAAAAACATCTAGAATTGAATTATTTGACAAAATTTGTCCATATTTGTACACCACAAGACATATAATTTGGGGTGGGGACATGAATGTTGTTTGGATGTGAAAATTAAAGACACTGTAAAAAAAATGCTTACTGTGATTCCCATTCTTTAAGAAATATTCTCTCCACAGGTGATCTTAAGGATGCATATAGAAGCTTATACAAGGACCCGGGCTACACCTGTCATTGTAGTGCACATTCTACAAGGACTGATTTTTTCCTTTACTTCAAAACATCTAACCCCTTACCAGTTTTTCCTTCATCCCTGTGAGTTGTCTGATCACAACTTTTTAGCATGCACACTCAGTTTAGGAACTGTCCCTACTAGTTCTCTCTCTGTACCTAAAAGATGGAAACTGAATTCCTCCATTCTTACTTCTGAGAACATAAAGCAGGGGTTATACACATTCTACATGCAAGAATATCAGTGGTAGGAATGTATGATGATTTGTGGGTATGGTGGTCAGATACAGAAAAAAAAGATTTGAAGGAATTTTCCATAAAATTTGGGAAATCTAAATCCAATCTAGGCTACTTAAAATATTTGGATTATAGTAATCAATTTTATAAACAGATGTCTACACCTCCTGCAGTAAAACATGTATATAAAATTCAATTAGAACACACTAAATCAAAAATGTTTCAATTTCAGTATGACGGGGCTGTTGTCCTGGAAGCGGAGACAAAATTTGGCACAGTGACGCAACCGTATGCAGATTCTTCCCAGGCCTGTAAGCAGATATTGGATTTCAAAATTATGGATGGTCTATATGGCGATATAGGTAGATTCAAGATTTGTATAAAAATTCCATAACTCTACCATCAGTTAATGGATTATTAGGGAATGCGATATCACTTAAAAGGGAGTCAGACAGGGCTGTCTGTTAAGCACCTTATTATATACTTTTGCTCTAGACCCCATCATTAGGTAACTGTTATGGGATATTAATATAAAAGGGATTACATATCGTCCAGACATTGTACCTCAAAAACTATCCATGTACACAGATGACATTTGTTTATTTGTACAGGACCAGGCATCAGGAATAATTGCATTAAATACACTACAGGCCTTTTCAGGGATATCTGGAGCCGAAATTAAAGAGAAAACTTTAGGATTTTATTGAGGAACATGGGACTCTGGAATTACCCAGGTAGTGAATATAGAAAAATCAGTAGATCCCATAAGAATTTTGGGCTTCACATTTGGTAAAGAGAATAATGCACAGTTAAACTGGGAATCCAGAACAGCGATCTGTGAACAGAAAGTTCAGTTATGGAAGACGAGGAAATTCTCAAAGAAAAAGAGAATCCACATAATTAAGAAATTCCTGTTACCTATATTTTTATATTTATTTATTTAGTTTTTGTTTATATCTTAGCTATATTTATCCTATCCCAGCTTGTTTAGATACCAGACTCTATAGCAATTTCTTTCAAATTCTCTGGGGGAAACAGGTTAAATCCTATCAAAAGAGAATTTACCTACTTACCTTTTAAAAAGGGTGAACCGAACATGTTAAATCCCTTGGTATTTTTTCACACGTTCTTCTTCCAATCCACAATAAAAGTTAGTTGGAGTGAAATATCTCATCCATGGCAAAAATGGGCATCATGGTTATGTGCTGCACTGATGACAAAATGGGTACAGGAGTCCCATAAGATACTAACGACTTTACAGATCCCTGAGTTTGCAATCCTGGCAATAAGAAAAGCTAGATAATGGCATATAGAGAAAAATGTCTTTATTACCACCAACAGGAAACAACTTTATGCCTATATTATGGAAAGAAACTCGGCCACTAGACTTGCTTTTCCTAGGTGTCTTCCTACAAAGGTAGACACGGCCCTAAAGTTTTTAAATGACACAAGAATCCCCCAGAAAGTATGGGGTGCTTTATGACTCAGTTGCTATGGAAAGTTGGGCATTAAGGGCAACTTGAAACATTAACCATTAGATGAAAGGGCATGTTTAAGGGAAGGATGTATATTTGCTATTAGATTTTGGAAAGTTTTAGCCATAAGATGGAGGTGGTTATTTCTAATAAACATTACCTATGAGGGTTTCATATGGGCTGATTATGGAGATATGTGGCAAGTAAGATGCCAATATTTATTGCAACATTTTCAACTACTGGTTTATCTATTGCTTTACAAGTTTAATCAAATGTGTTTCAAGTCAAAGTCCAGGATTATAACCAGCTTGATAAAAAAAAAGCTGATTTATTATGGTAACATGTGGAATGGATAGCACCTGTGTAACTTTAAACAAATAACTTTAGGCTCCGGGATATGAGGTAGGGGTCTAAATTAGAACGCGTACAGTTTTTTTAATTATTTTTCTAGTTTTTCTGTAGGTTTCTGTTGATGTACAATGTATATTTCTGTAAGATGTTTTGTTTTTTTCCAATAAAAATTCCTCTACTCTTTTTGAGACATGCCATGGGATCTTTAACATCCAGCTGAACTACAACCAGAACAGGCAGATGAGACCTCGGTTTAACGTCTCATCTGAAAGACAGCACCTCAAGAGTGCAGCACCCCCCTCATGCTGCACTACAGTGTCAGTATTGGGATTTAACCCAAGTGCTGGTGTGGGGGATAGAACTCACAGCCTTCTGATCTTCCGGCCTCAGAGGCGACTGTGCAACCTTCAGAACCACTGACACTCAAATGCCAGCACCTAACGGCTGAAATGGTGAGTGGAAACTCTGGGAAGTTACTATATAAAGAGGTTGTGACCACATTTTGTTCATAGATCTGTGTTTGATGCAATATGTGAGGTGCCCCTGATCATGGTTACTAAGCAGTTAAGAGATGAAAGGATACCAAATAATGTGAGATATGCTGTGGTTGTGTGCACATGGTAAACTGAATATAAAAGGAATGACAAATACAAAAGTATGGTAGAGCGTGGGTGTCTTAGACCAGACTGGCAGCAGGCAACTAAAACTATGGAGCGCCTCCTTATCTGTACGTCTATTAGCCCTTTATGACCATTACTAGCAAGCAAATGGATTTTCCCTGAACTGAAAATGGTAACCTGTACAGTTCTGATTTGGTGGGATGTTAATGGAGCCTTGGATGGGAGGGCACCTAGTACATTGCATCTTTTGTTAGCGTGTAATAAGTGGTGCATGTGGTCGGGTAGATGCCAGTTCATTTTACCAAAAAAAATTACAAAAAAATATATATATATAGTCAATTCCTGATGTATGCACATGCTTGAGACGTCATATTTTGTGCATACATCTGAAATGGCATGCAACCGAAATTGCATTAAAATCAATGCAGTCACTCTTTAAAACACACTTTCCTACATTCAGTAAAGGTAAAAGTGAGTAGTATGTGTCAGACTCATTAAAAATATACCAATTCAATAAATGTTGCCCACTCTGAGCTATGTAAGCTATTTGTTATCTCCATGACTGCTTGCTCTGACAAACAGACAGGTTGAAACTGACTAAAACTTACGTAAGCATTAATCACCAATGAAGGTGGCTTCTAATGGGGAGTTAATGCATGGTTGGGACCGTTGTGGCACGAGGCTGGAGGCCGAGTGCGTACAACGGTCTAACCATGCATTAACTCCCCATTAGATGCCACCTTCAGAGGTGATTAATGCGCTTGTAACATGGACATCCCTATGCTTACTATGGACAACACATCTTGCTACTCATATAACAGAAAAGACTATGACAGTGATATTGTCTGCTGTGATTTTTAATGTTACTTTCACATTTTTCAACAGTGCTCTGTTACATACCTATGTGGTTATTATTGTTTTTCGATCCACTGAACTGTTGTTTGTTTCTTTACGATTGCTGCACATTTGAACGATTTCTGTGCGGGTGTTTAATTAATATGTCAGGTAGGATGACTATGATTCTGCCAGTTTCGCTCTTTGGACAGTGTGTGCGTGTCTGATTTGCATACGGGCAGCGTCATTTCCTCACTTGAATTTCTATTTCTATGCTACTCGCTCTCTGTTCCCCACTACTGGTTTCTTTACCTTTTCTGAGTTATCCCATGTCTGTGGTATGCTCTCGGTCTGTCATTCCTCCTGCATAGTTGAAGTTTACCGTGCCGTGGACGGTGAAACTGTTACAGTTAAATTCGTTGCCGGATGTCCCCTCCATCTCTACGCTCACTACATCCGCCTTTCTACCACTAGCTATGTCCCTTGCTTCTGTTTCTCCCCCTGCCTATCTATCCTACTGTCTTGCTCTTCCCACAGTGTGTTGCTCTTATTTTTTGACAGTGAGAACTGGAAACAGTGCTAATTTCATTCTGGTGGCTGCTTCCTGTAGTTCAGAAGCAACACGGCATTATCATCTCATAATGCCGTGTTGCTCCTCTGCCACGTGACGCCTTCTGTCCTATCCCCGTTGCTCCTAACCGTTCTCACATTTCTGCCATGTTACAAATGTATTTAACCACTAGCAGCAAGTTAGCACCTGTTCAACAGGTGTGATTGACAGTATTAAGGTCTGCAAAGCCCCTGTCTGGAGGAAAAAGTGTACATACAACCAAATTTGGTGTGCATATAAGCAAATGTTTTAGCATTGAGTACATAGGACTGGGAAAGGGACATGCCAGTTTTGTAGATAATAACCGAAATATGCATACATCCATTGTGCATACAAGTGGAATACACGTACATCACTGATGGTCTTGGTGGACCAGATTCAGGCTGAATTATCTGTGGTAAAGGACTACAAACATAGAGTTCTTCCTCGTGATCTATTTGAAAAGTTGTGGAAAGGCCTTGAGTGGCTGACCTGAGGAGCACTAGACAAAGGAAACTGTAATAATGGTTTTCCACTGGTCATTCTTTTCCATTTGTCTTTTTTTCCCTTTGTTCTTTCTTCTCTTTCATTTAGAATGAGCTGAAGGGGTTTACTTAGTATCTGAGTACAGTTGTATTTCATTTTTCTTTGTTTCTTTTATTTGTTGTATATTATATTTGTATATGAGACACTGTTATTAAATTTGTATATGATTTGTTGATATTTTAAATAAAAAAAGCCCCTACTCTTGTGAAAGGTGCCTTTGGTTCTATTATTCCACTTGGACACCCACCAAGACAGCATCAGAGATGGACAGAAGGGACCTCAGTTTAATGTCTTATCCAAAAGATGGCACACCCTGACAGTACAGCACCTCCATAGTACTATACTCAGGTACCAGTGTTTATGATATGAGCTCAACCCCTGAGTGAGACAAGAACCTTGTCCCCACCCCCACAAACTGGCATATGTCTGTACCGATCTCCGAGCCCTAGATCCCCTGCAGATTGCCCCCCGATGGGGCCGGGAAGGGGAAGGCCATCCTCCCCCCACCCGGTGACTCTCATCCAGATTGTTGGGTCAGTGACCGGGTGACAGTGCAGGAATGGGGGTAGGCAGGCAGTGCTTCATGTAGCCCACACCCACCAATTTTCCATTTTCTCCCATAGTCCCTCCCCAGTCATGGTGACACATAATAGTATGCATGTGGAGGCACACACGTGGTACGGAAGTGTGGCCCCTCTCTACAGCCTGCTTGAGCTGCCAGAGCTACCTCCAGGCCTCCACCTGGGGGCAGCCAAGGGCTGAGTCAACAGGCCTCCCCCTTCCCTCTGGAGAGGAAAGCTGTCCTCCGGATGCGCAATCCTCTCCCTCCCAGCCAACCTCGGCAACCTGAGCTCATTCCTGAACCTGGGTCACCGGCGTGGTAAGAGCTAAAGTACAAGGTGCCTTAGCCCTCCACGCCACTGAGCTGGCTATAACTACTGATTTTTTAAACATTTTGAAGTTTTTAATTTTCTCACTTCTTAACATAAAACCACCCACTTTATGTCCTTTTCAACCACAGAATTCCATATTAGAGCACAGGTGCATTATACCAACAATCTAAGAGTTTACCATGGATATAAACTACACCAAACAGTTTTAACAGGATCTTTAGCACCAGAACGTGAGTCTCAGAAAACCCACAGAATTTACTCAAAGTCAGTAAATATGATACAGTTAACAGAATGTGAATCAGTATTTTTAAAACCTCTTCAACAAAAAGCACAGGCTTGCAGGTTAAATGCAGTTCTACTTTGAAGACCGTAATGACTGTCAAATCAAAAATGTGGAAACGTCTGTTTAGAGAGGCGATTGGTGTATTGTAGTTTTTTTTATAATTGTGTCTGTTTAAAGAGACAATTGGTGTACAGCATTACAGTTTTTGTTTTTTGTTTTAATCATATCTGTGTAGAGATGCGATTGGTGTATTCAGTGGTGCCGGAACGGTTTGAAAAGTGGTAGGGCCAAGGACGTAAGGGGTAAAGTTTCCCCTAGTAAATATATTACCATGATAGCAAAAAGTGATAGGGCCCTTATTAGGGCAGGGCCATGGCCCTACTGGCTCTCTGCTCCGCACCTATGGGTGTATTTTTTTTTTTTTTAAACATGTTGGTTTAGAGAGGTGATTAGTGTGTTACAGGTTTTTGTTTTTTTATCATGGTTCTTCTTTCCTGGGGGCCAGCATCTCACACTGCCCCAGACAACACCAGGCTCCCCAGGACTTATCTGCAGCACACATTCTCCATGGATTACCTCCAGCAGCGGGGCCAGGAAGGAAAGGTCTGTCCTCCTTCTACTCAGAGTCCCACTCCAGATGTTGCTGTTCCTGGGTGGCAATGCATGCTGAGGAGTTAGCCACCCATCACATGCTGGCTCCTTTTTCCCATTTTCTCCCACTGCCTGGTGGCATGCACTGATGCAGCCACATGTGTTTGTAGAGGCATGCATGCACCACACAATCTCTGCTGGCAACCCCAGCTAAGCTGCATTCACTGCCCTTCCACCAGGTAGTAGTCTAGAGGTGGTGCAGCATGACTTCCCCGCCCCCCCCCCGAGAGAAGAGCAGTCCCTCAGATGATCAGTCCTCTCCCCCCTAGGCTGACCACCCAGCAATCAAATCCACTCCCAGACTCTGGTCACGGTGTGGTTGGAGGTGTGCTGTCCAGCGTTTCAACATTCTGTACCACTGGGTCAGCTGGTGTCTTACAGTTTTAATGGTGTGGCATCTGTTTAATTATTAGCCTGTTGTAATATGCCCCGATTCCAGGAGAGCATGGGGAGTATAAAGGCATGAATAAAATCATTTAGTTTACTGTGCTCCCACAGTGAAAGGGTTAAACAACTTTATAATTAACAAATACAAAATTACACATACTTCATTAATGCAAAGCATCATGGGATGTTCAGTATATGCAATTCACCATGAAAATGTATACTGGTTCTGCTTTAAACAGGAGGGCTCGGTCCCAAATGGCCTCTCCCACAATCTGCAAATGTTCAGAACAGAAGATCAAGACATGTAGCATTTCATCCTTGTCGGGACTCATTAATGTGCCTCATCTGTATTTCAACCCAGCTGGAAATGAAGCAGCCCTTATGTGGTCTTAATGGGTTTGGGTCCTGGGGGGCCAAAAGTAAGAAATCAAGCTAAAAAGACAAACAGCCTCGGCAAAAAAGCACTGAGGCAAGCAATACCCGAAAAGGACATTGGCAACAAAGTCAGGTTGCAAATAAATACATACACGAGTATATGTGTGATGACTGTGTATTTCTTTGAAGCTTGGCTTTGTTGCCAATACCCTTTTCAGGCAATCCTTGTCCATGTGCTTATGTGCTGAAGTTCTTCGTCTTTTTAGCTTTTCAAGTAACAGAACTGAACCTCCGAAATGGACACTGCATGTCTTGACAGTCTATGCAGTAATGGAGTTATGTCACCTTTAGATAAGTTCAAGGGATGTTTGCTGAAACTAGCTGTATGATCCGTTGACTGAAGTCTAGTGTGGCATTTCACTCGCCTAAAAACATCTGATATCTCTGCCCTAACTGTGTAAATGTCAAATACAGTAAACCAAGGAGATACAGTATATACACAGCTGAGCCTTTGTTTTCATCAATTTCATCCAAAAAGAATAATTTGACAGGAGCATTTTTTTCCTATGGAAAAGCAAATATCTGCAAATTTTTGCCACTCTTGGTTAGAGCTGGGGTTAGTAGACAGCTTTCTGTCTTCTAGAAATTAAGTCTAGTATATACAGAATGCATGGACAACCATACACAACAAGGCTGTGTTTCCATCAAGGGGTTTAGATAACAGCCTTGATGGAACCTTGAGTGCGAAGTTCGAGAGGTCCATACTGTCATCTCAACCCCAAGATGAAAACATGAGTTGTGTGTGGTTTGTTTGTTTGTTTGTTTGTTTAGATTTTGTTGACCCGGTAAGCCTACTGGGCCTAGAAGTCCCTTTTTCAGGGGTGATCGGGGGGGGGGGGTGGTTACAGATGGTAAGCAACTGAGATTGAACCAGATTAAGCTGTTGATGGTATTTTTTTTTAGTGAATGAGGGAAATTTGGCCAGGACACTGGTGAAATTCCCCTACTCCTTTCGATAAGTGCCATGGGGTCTTTAACATCCACCTGAACTACCACCAATCCAGGCAGATGGGACCTCGGTTTAACATCTCATCCGAAAGACGGATTACCCATGGTTACCCATGTTATATTTATCCCTTAGGCTACCAGTAGATTTAGAATGTATAGGAATTCAGGACATGTATAGAACTCTGCAGCACAGCAAGGGTAATTTTTTTTCACAGTAGTCACAGAAGTGCCCTCCCCAAAAAGAAAAAAAAATTGAAATTTCTTTGTGAAAAAAATCACCTCACACCCAGCTGTTACTACCCACCCAGTTCCCAGAGTTGTACCTTTTAACTTGAAGTAACTTGTAAATCTAATTTCTATTGTAGAAACATTCAGTGCTGGGTGAGAGTCCTGTGACATTAAGTGCTTCCATTTCAATAATGCTGATTAACCTGGAGACCGGGGTTTGAATCCCATAGCCCCCACTTGCATACTGTGTAACCTTGAGCAAGTCGCTTAACTTCCCCTGTGCTCCCAGGTTGCATCTGTAAACAAGCTTTGGCTCATTCTCTGTTGAGAATTCCTGGTATTGTGGTCCATGCTACGTGTACGAATCAGTGGACATTTAACTGGCTTTAAATTTGGTGCTTGGAGTTAGGCCTTGATCCTTTGGGTGGATTGGCGGTGGTGTGCGGCGGGGTGGGGTTCTGGTTTATTCTGCCGGGTAGCCGGTGGTGTAGCCCTGTGTCCCCTATGGTGTCTCCCTGAGGCTTGCTGTAAAGTGAGCGTAGGTGAGGGACTGTTAGCAACGACCGTAGACCTATAGTTCATCTACCCTGTGGGATATATCGAGGCTCTCTCTGGTCCCAGAGCAACAGACTATCAAGGTGGGCTTCTTTTTTTCCTGGACCTTTCAACTTCAAATTATGGTCAGATGCACTTTATATTTACATTTAAATCTGTAAGGCAGTGAGAGTGCCTTTTTCTTGGTTCTGGGCTTCAGTGAGAGTGTGCCAGGTACTAAAGAACTTGGTCATTGTTTGTTTTTCCTTCTCCTTTATTTAGTGGGAATAATTAAATGGGGTCAGGAATGCTTTCAATAATTTTTTTGTTGAACTGATCCTTTTTTGGTGGTGTGAGGACCATTGGGGGTTTGGTTCATTAAGTAATTTATTACTGTCTAAAGTTTTTTAATTATTTAACCTTCACTGTGAATTTGATAATATAGGCAGGGACTGGATGACTGAAACATTTTAGATGTAGCTGTTATTATTTTAATTTTTTGCTAGTTTTATTTTAGTTTTGTATATTATTTTTAATTTTATTGACTGAGTTGTTATTTGGTCTATTGAAATGTGTAGGAGGCCTGCCCCCACCGTTGTGCGTTATTCATCCTCCGATCTTTGTGCCTTCTGTTGTTTTATCTCCTCCCCATTGCATTTTACTCCCTACCAATGCTGTAGAGTGCTGGGTATTGCTCGTTGAAGGGGAAGTACTGGGAGGCGTGAACAGTGGAGGGTGAATGAGCAAGTCCATCACATCGGGGTAGTGAGATCCAGAAGATGCCCTGGGGCGAAATGGAACTCAGAGCGTGGTTTTCCATATCTGGCTTCCATACCCAAGGGCACCACTAGCTTTGGTGGGCAGGGGGTTGGGACAGCCTTGGAAGTTCATCCAACTCGGGTGGTGCTATGCAGTGCCAAGTCTGTGAAAAACAAGACTGCAATTATTGCAGATCTTGTTGGTACAGCAGACCTGGCTTGTATGACCGAGACCTGGCTGGATGAGAATTCTGGCCCTGTATTGGAGGCCTCTGTTCCAGCTGGGTACTCGGTGTCTCATTACCCGAGATTGGATCGTGGGGGGGTTGCGGTCTGTTTTAAGACCGAATTGGGCCTCACGGGTGTACCAGTTGAAGTGACCCAGTCATTTGAATGTACCGTGGTAGCAGGTGTAGGCTGCAGGATCGCTCTCATCTACCGTCCACCCAGTGATGAGAAGCAGTTCCTGCAGGAAGTGGCAGACTTTGTGATCGACATGGCGTTTGAATCACCTAGGCTGATGGTCCTGGATGACTTTAATGCTTGGGTTGATGACAAGCTCTCGCAATATGGTCAGCACTTCCTCCAGTTGATGACATCTCTGGGCCTTACACAGATTGTTTCTACTGCTATCTATAAATTTGGTCATTCTCTTGACTTGGTCTTCCTCCTGAGGGTCGATGCCACCAACCTGAAGGTGGAACCAGTTGGTTGGTCTGACCATTACACCATGCGGTTCAATTTTTGCACCCCCCTTCATAGGCCTACCGCTGTAGACATGGTCAGGTACCGCCCTTTACAAGATATAAGCTCTGAAGGCCTGGCAGCGGCCCTTGACCTATTGGTCCTTCCATTGGCTAACACTGACCCAGAAGCTCTGGTGTTGGCCTATAAAACAGCCATTTCTACTGCTCTGGATGTCATTGCTCCGGTCCGTGTTTGTCCTCTCTCTCTTCGCCCTCGGTCCCCTTGATTTGATGGGTCCATGAGGGAGATGCGGCAACTAGGATGAAGGTTGGAGCGTTGCTGGCGGAAGTCCCGCCTTGATGCCGACCACCATAGACTGATGGACCATTACCAAGTCTATCAATCTGCAATCACCCGTAAGAAGGCAGAATTCCTGTCCAGGGAGATTGCGGCTGCTAAGAATCGACCAGCTCAGCTTTTTTGAACTGTGGACAGACTGTGCAACCCAGCCTGTCTACAGGTTCGGAAAGCGTTTTTGCAAATTGAGTGCGAGGAGCTTGCTCGATTCTTTGCAGCTAAGGTGGCTGACATCAGGGTGGTACTCCAGCTGACACACTCCATGGGCTTTGCTGTGAACCAATGTTTGGGCACTTCACCTTGGTTTTCCTGGAGTACTTTCGGCCAGCCCGAGCTTTTAGACATCATGCAGATTGTCCAGGGTATGCGCCCTACATGCTGTAGTCTGGATCCTGGACTAACCTCCCTGATTTTGGGTTGTAGTGATATCTCTGGTCCAATCCTGGCATGGATAGTCTGGTGCTCCTTGGAAACAGGTGAGTTTCCTAGCTCCCTGAAGGAGGCGGTTGTGACACCCCTCCTGAAGAAAGCATCCTTGGACCCAGACTGCCATGCGAACTACAGACCAATCTCGAACCTTCCCTTTATAGGGAAGTTGATTGAGAAAGTAGTAGCCATACAATTGGATGACCATTTGACCATCCATGAGATCTATGAGCCTCTCCAGCCTGGTTTTCGAAAGAGGCATAATACAGAGACGGCGCTGGTTCGGTGCTCAGTGATCTCCTGATGACTAGAGATCAGAAGAACCGTTCTGTCTTGGTTCTTCTTGATCTCTTTTCAGTGTTTGGCACTGTGGACCATGGGGTTCTGCTTGATCATCTGAGGCTCATCTGTGGCCTGTCTGGTACGGTCCTCAGGTGGTTTTCATCTTTCCTCACTGGAAGAACTCAGAGGGTGGTGTCAGGATTTATTCCTGCAACCCAGTTTCCCCTCTCTTGTGGGGTTCCTCAGGGATCAGTATTGTCCCCCATGTTGTTCACAGTGTATATGCTGCCCCTCAGAGACATTGTAAGAAGGTATGGGCTGAGGTTTCATTGTTATGCTGATGATACCCAGCTCTACCTATCTTTTGCACCTGACCAGGATAGAGCCCTTTCAGTATTTAATAGCTGCCTTGCTGAAATCCAAGAGTGGATGAGTTTGAACTGGCCTAGGTTGAACTCAGAAAAGACCGAGGTGTTGGTGTTTGTCCCGAGTTGCCGGATAGGGGGGCTGGGAGCGGGATCCCCCTCTGGACTTTTTCTTGGGGGTTTGCCTCTCCTGACCTCTGAACAGGTGCGAAACCTGGGGGTAATCTTTGACAAGGGGCTGACACTGCACTCACAGGTGTCAGCAGTCGTCAAATCTTCCTTTTACCATTTTAGGAACATCTCCAGGGTTAAGCACCTTGTTCCGTCCAATGACTTGCCTACTTTGGTCCATGCCTTTGTGTCCTCACATTTGGATTACTGCAATGCCCTATACCTAGGGCTTCCAGGGGTTGATATTCGCCATTTGCAGCTGGTGCAGAATGCGGTGACCCAGTTATTGACAGGAACCTCTCAGTCCTGTTATATTTCTCCGGTGTTACACGAACTGCACTGGCTGCCGGTTCAGTGGTGAATCACCTTTAAGGTCAGTTTACTGACATATAAAGCCCTACACGGACTGGGTCTGGACTACCTGAAAGAGCTCCTGGTTCCTTACTGCCCTAGGCGATCGCTCCACTCGACTGATGAGGGGTTGCAAGAGGTTCCAAGGGTTTATTTAAAATCCTCTGCGGCATTTGTGCATGTGGCCCCTACCCTTTGGAATTCTCTACCCCGTCAGATACGTGACAGTGCAACGGTGGTGGGTTTTAAAAACTTTTCTTTGCTGGGGAGTTAATTGCCGAATAAATATTGTTTTTATTGGACTGTGTTCGATACTATTTATAATGTTTGTAATGATGCGCTATAGCTGTTTTATTGTTATGCGCGGTGCCGTGGTAATTTGAAAGGCACCTTATAAATAAATTTGATTTTGATTCAGTGTGCCTCTCCTGGTTAAACAATTTTCCCTAAAACAGAAGGACGTAATATGAAGGCTCTTCACCCACTGTGAACTGTTCTACTATCAAAGTTAAAATTGCTGACTTTTACAAGTTAAAATGTGCAACTTTGGGCACAAGGTGTTTAGTAAGTAGTTGGGTGTGGGGTGAACAATGAATTTATAGTTTTATGACCTTTGGACAGTGCCGAACTACTGTTTGAAAAGTGCACAACAGCAGCTTGCAATGTGCACAACAAGGAGTTTGAGCAGGCGGATTTCTATACAGAACACTGGCTACCCATGTACAAAGTTTATTGATCAGCATAAGTCATTACATAGAGAATAATGCCTCAACAGGTGTGTGTTCTGAGGATTTTTCATACACCTGAGGTGTGTGATAATCCATAAACCCCAAGAGCAGTATGTAAAAAAATCCTCATAAAACAAACTTTGCACAGGCATTTTTATAATAACTGGTGCAGTGTTTCAACAGAGAGAAAAACTGTAAGCTGTATTTGTGCTAGCAAGCATGTCCCTGAGCAGCCACCATACTCTCACAAATACAGCTTTCTTTCTTTTGGACTTTAGTGAACTGAGAGTGCAAGAAGGGAAGCACCATAATAACCCGCTATCGAGTTATTATGGAATTCAGTGGGTTATTACGCCATTTTATCAGGAATGCATATCCAGTCATTATAGGGGGTCACGAGTTATTATAATAGAAATACACCTCAAATAACGCACTATATAAAGTTCAGTGAAATACACATAAAATAACACAGGCACACTCTAAAGAGTTCAGCAATTACTACAGATATAATTTGTAAACAGCAGCTGTAGATGTAATTGGAAAATACCTTAAACAGATGCAAGTGCTGTTCTTAATATTCATCTTGATTTCTAGTTTTCTATAAAAAAAAAACAGTAGCAGCTCTAGATATTATTGTAAAAGAACTTAAACAGGTGGGATGCTGTTCTTTATATACACTTGAATTTCTGGTCTTCCTAGCAAAAAAAAAAATACCAATTAACGTTTTTTATGATGGTTTTCTCTCATCTCGGTTTCTTGTTGGTATTTTCCATTACCCAGCCCACTCCAACAATTGGGATCACCACAGCTGCATCAATCCTCTGTCATGCAAAGCACACCTGGTCTTGCCTCTGTCCGAGCAGCAACATATGTACAGGGAGATGTCTGTTCCAACAAGACTCATCCCCAACTACTACCCGTACTAGTATAAAGCCCTCTCTTGCCAAATGTTTAATAACTATGGCAAATTTTATTTACATTGCTCAGTTGACATCCTGCCTAACACTGCAATTTCGCTCAAATATTGGAAATGATTGCATGTAATCTCATTTTTTAATGCTGTCATTGGTTGTTTCAGTTAGTTTTCACACTTCATACTAGGCCTTGTCACTGTCCTGGGAGGGTCCATTTCGTGGTTGTTGAAATCTCATTGTCATGAGAGCTGCATTAGCATATGAGAACATGATGTCAGATCAACCATTTATATCATGCATCTCTATGCTGAAATAACAAATACCCTGCAAAAACTCTCTTGTAACTCATAAACCGAATGGAGTTTAAAGATGAAAAACCTGCAGTACAACTCGAATAGCTTGTAAAACTCATTGAAGGTAAATGCGGTATTTCACACCTTCTTGCAGCTTGTTTCTTTTAAAACTACTTGAGCAGACAGGCATACTGGGGAGTTTGAAGGCTGATTACGCATCACATTCTCATATGCTAATCCAGTTCTCAGGGACAATGAGATTTCAACAATCACCAAATGGACCCTCCCATGACAGTGACAGGGCCTAGTATGAAGTGTGAAAACTAACTGAAGCAGTTGCAAACATCTTTAACAGCTACATGAAAGGAGTTGTCTGCTGACATGGAAACTAATGACATTTAGAAGATATGAGGGTGCAGTTTTCCTTTAAAAGACAAAAAGAGAAAATGAAAGGAGAGTAAAAAACAAGGAGGGATAGGGAGTGAGGGTGGGGGCAGAAGTGGAGCAGGTGTCCAGTAGCAGGTTGTGAGTAGGAGGCTAAAAAAATGGGTTTAGACACTAAGAGGAGCAAGTATGTTATAAAGTAAAAAAACAGTTTAGCAGTAAAGAATAAAATCACAATTCAGGCATTACTCGATCTAGGCAAAAAACAGTAAGTGGCTTTAAGAGCCGAAGACTAATTTCGAAACAGGATCAGGAGTCAATAGGGAGACACCAAAATGGCACTCAGTTTAAAGTTAAAAGTAGCTGTGCAGCATTTTCCCATAGCTGGAGCGGGTCTGTACCTTCTGGCAGTTTGGAGCAGGCAGGCAGCTTCATGGTAGGAGCTGGCAGGAGCCTTCAGTACCAACGGGACAGGTAGCTTCGGGGCAGGCTACAGAAACCACAGAATGCAGTTTCTTGTCCAATTAGCTCGATCAAGGCTGAAGAGGCACCTTCTGGTAGCTTGCAGCAGGCGGGCAGCTTCACGGCAGGAGCTTTCAGTGCCGATGGGGCGGGCAGCTTCGGGGCAGGCTATTCTGCGGTTTCTTGTCCAATTAGTCTGATCAGGGCTGAAGAGGTGCATTCTGGAAGCTTGGAGTGGGCAGCTTCACGACAGGAGCCTTCAGTGCCGATGGGGCAAGCAGCTTCAGGGCAGGCTACAGAAACTGCAGAATGTGGTTTCTAGTCCAATTAGCCCGATCAGAGCTGAAAAGGTGCCTGCAGCATGTTCAACATGTATTTTACATTAGTTCAGTATTTCTCCTCCCCACTATTTATTACTAAGGTCATTTGTATGAAAACAGGATCTTTGCTCTTGAAGATTTCATCTGTTCTTTTTTTTTTTTTTTTGAAATTGCAGTTTTTATCCCTACCTCGTCCTGCCAACCCGACCCTTCGGGGCTACTACAGAGTCATCCTCCTGCCTCCTGCTCTACCCACTTCCACCTCCGTGTCCCCCCATGGAGCCTCAGATTACCCCCTGGGCAGGGACAGGGCGAGGCCCTGACACCCCAAACTACTCACTGTTTTTTGTCGATCCAGAGGTGGCAGGGCGAGCGGGGGCACATCGGAGGCACGCTCCAGGTAGCCCGTCTTCCCGGTCCTGGCAGACGCTTTTTTCTCTTTTCTCCCACCCCTACAGCATAAGACCCAGACATCAAGGCGTTGAGCGCCGACATAACGCTGTGTAATGGCTGTCCATCCCCTATTGTTAGGGCCTTGTAATACTTTGAGCCTCCACTCGGAGTCATACAAGAGCGCAGGCTATGGCCTCAACCCTCCCCAGAGTAGGCGAGCTGTCGTAGGATGCTCAAGCCTATCTCCCCCCGGCTGACCCACCAGCGACCCAAGTCCACTCCCAAACCCGGGTCGCCAGCGTGGAGCGAGGTGTGGCGCCCAGCACCTCAACCCTCAGCGCCACCTGGCTGGCAAGATTTCATCTGTTCTTGTTGCTTTCTCCCTTCCTGAGGTAATAATGCATCCCTTGTGACATCACAGTTACTCTCATGGCAACAGACTGTTATGTCACAACAGAGGGTTATGACTTGAAGTGGGGAGTAAGCTACAGAGGCAGATGAACTCTAAGGGGATAACGATCATGTAGTCATGCAAATTTCCTCAGTAATAAACAACAGGGATGAGAAATACATAGGATATATATGGAATGGAAGCTGATCTGTACCTAAATGTTACGTTTTTCAAAGATATATTTGAGGCGTCAGCAGCTCTTTAAACATAATCCAGATAATTCCCCTTCAATAGAATGAAGAGCTAGAAGCACTAAGAAAAAAATGCTATTCATTTTTATAAGTAGTCAGAGAAGTATTTTTTTATGGTTACTTTTATCAACTAGGTGACTGCCTACCCAATAATACTAGGTATGATGTGTTGAAGAGCTTGTTCCTGGAAAGAGACATATCTAGCTCTGTTCCCCTTCATACTTCATCACACTGTAACCTCACACATGGAGCTGCACAAGTGACCAATCTGGCAGCAGGGCAAGGGTTCCTCTTTACGATTTCTGATGTCATCACTGAGGACTCAATGCTGATGAGGTAGGAAGGGGAATAAAGCAAGATATGTCAGCCTCCCGCTGGAGTACTGTTCGACATATCACACCTAGCATTATCCGGTAGAATATCTTCTTAGTAACAAAAGGGTAAAGAAAGCACTTCAGATATTAAACAAAGTTACAGCTGACATATAGCAAAGCGAGTAGGATGCTAGGATGTATGAGGATGGGTACTGCTAGCAGAAGGGAAGAGGTAATACTTCCCCTGTACAGATCCTTGGTGGGGTCACACCAGGAGTACTGTGCACAGTTCTGGAGTCCTCACCTCAAGAAGGATAAGGCTAGGCTGAAGACAGTGCAGCACAGGATAATAAAAATGATTCTGGGCCAACAAGGCAGGTCCTGTGAGGAGTATCTCAAGGTGCTGCACGTGTACTCACTGGAGACAAAATGGGAGAGGGGAGATATGACAGAGACCTTCAAGTTCCTGAAGGGACTTAACCAGGTGAACTGTGGAAAACTATTTAGCTTGCATACTAGTTCATGCTCATGTGGACACAAGTGGAAACTGACAGGAGGGAGGTTCAGGAGGGTCATGAGGAAGCACTATTTTACAAAAAGGGTGGTGGAGCCGTGGAATGGTTTTCCAATAAGCGGTGGGTGCTAAAACCATTGGTGGTTTCAAGCACAGCTGGGACAGAATGAAGGGCACAGTGGTGGCTTGGGGTAGCAGAAGCTGGGAGGAGAACAGGGGGCAGATGGGGAAGGATAGGACCTTGGAGGAACAGTAATTTCCAGGGCTAAATAGGGAACTCGTGCAAACTGGATGGATTGTTGATCTTTTTCTAACATCGTTGTCTATGTTTCTATGATTTTTTCAATTACGTATCTCGGCAACTTATAAGTGTAAAGACCAGATATGACCAGTGGGTCCTACATGCTGTGTAGTCTTTATGAATTTATTCTCAAAGTACAGTATACCACTTGAGGGCCATCCAGCCTGGTGCTGAAGAAAACCTGATAGTAACCAAGGGAGACATTACAGTCTGGCCACAGCTAGTATTACATATTCTACAGAGGGTTAAGTGACATAAAAAATGCAGTGTCAGATGGAGAGATCTTTTCATCACATAAGAACATGTGTCAGACTCTGACTCTGTGGCAGTTTTGAGGAACTCAGAGCATCTCCTGTTAGCTGGCCTTTAAATTTGCAATCTGGCAACCCATGAAATGTTCATCCTGGGTTAGTGTCAGATGTTTATACACAAACCATTCCCTCGCAGGAATTGCACAGTGTCCTGGTGGCACTGGCTGGTAGTGTGCTGCACTGCTACTTGGAGAAGTCCAGAGCTGAAACTGATCCCGACTCCCATGCCCCAGGCTTGTGAGGTTCCAGCAATCTGTGGAGGCAATATGCACGGGCTCCGGTGGGGGTGGGTTGAAACCTTCTACAATGTAGCACCTCCAGCTGCATGTTGAGGTGCCTTGATGTCCTGAGTGACCATGTGACACTGGCTGCTCCTCCACAGGCCAGCATGGGTGCAACGCCATAAGGAGGAGGGTGGCAACTTGTCTGAAAAAGTCAAAACATACCCATTGGCTGCTTAAATGGTGGCCAGCCACCACACCCATGACACTGGGCCTGCCTTTGCTTGCCCTTCTACTCTGATATCAGGGACAAGCAGATGAATGCTCCTGAACCAGCTGCCATTGCTGTTCTTGACCCCAGCATCTGCAGGGCCTCTCCTGAGCATCACCAGGTGCTGTTGAGTAGGGTGCAAAAAGGAATGGTGTCCAGATGGGAAGAAATATGGGAAGGAGTGGCCGGAATGAAAGAAGTGGATGGCACCAGGGGAAAGTACAGACTGTGAATTAAAAAAAAATCAGAATTGCACAGGAAGTTGTTTTGGAATGGGGTATGCTAAGCTGTGTGAGTGACAGATGACAACTTTCAGGTTGTCATCATTGTTCCAAGCTGCTGCTGCTGCAACATTTGAAGGGAAAAAAAGAGCATTTGCAGGTAAATTGCCAGCAAAGAGGAAGGTGGAAAAGTAGGGCAGTATGGCAATGATAATTTAATGGCAGAGGTCAGTGAGGTAATAATAACCACATCTGGGACTACTCACGCTCTGAAGTTGCAGGCCAAGGTATTTATGACATCCCAGATATGGGTGTTACTGTGTTTAACTCCTACCACTACAGCTATTGAAGTTATACTGAAAAAGAAATTACAACCCAAGACAATAATTAGAAATGCTTAGTGGCTGGCTCCATGGCGCCGAACGATGGGTGTTCGCTCAGCATGCTGGCGACCTGGGTTCATTCCCCAAGCCTGGATGTCAGGAGTGGAGTCCGGCAGGGAGGGAGCTTAAAGTGTTCTTTGGACACTTCCCTCTGGGGGGGCAGGTTCCATACTGCTGTTTGCCGGCTTCTAGTGGTAGTGGCTAGTGGTTGGCGTTCTTGGGAGCGTGTAGACTCAATGCGCCGCTGACCACCCCTGCCCCCAGGATGCTGCTGTGGCTGGACCACTACAGGAGTGATGGGTGGGGGAACAGAAAATTAGCTGCTCAGCCCACTGGATGATGGCAGCTGGTCCCCACTCACCACAAAGCCCAGAGATGTCTGTGCCATCCCCTGCTGTACCCAGCATATGTAGAATGTATTCGGGCGATTCTCTTCTCCCAGCTGTTCCCCATGGGGGAAGGGCCCTCCCGATGAAGGGATACGTTGGGTTACCCAGGTCACGGCACTTATGGGGGCAGCGGATGGTGAAGGGACGTGGCAACAGTAGGCCTATGTGGCCCGAAGGAGTGCCCAGCCAAGGGCTTGGGGGAGCATAAATAAGAGAAAAAATAGAACTGTTTAGAGGGGAAACTTGTAAGGGGGAAGGGATAAGGAGGGCTGACAGAAGCCCTCCCTCCAGATGAGGGGATAGCCTTCAAGCCCAAGGGGAGGGAAACAGACTGGAGGTGGAGGTTTCAGGAGGAGCAGGGGAGGATGGAAGTATAAGGAATCTGGGTGGGGTTCGACAAAAAGGATCAGGGATAAGGGGTTGGGGTTAGTGTTAGTAAATGCCAGGAGCTTGGGAAACAAGTTGCCAGAGTTCCAGGCCATGCTGTTCGAGGGGGGTGGATGTGGCGGCAGTCATGGAAACGTGGGCCAACAAAAAACATGACTGGGACCTAAATGTACGGGGGTACACTATGCTTAGGAATGATAGAAAGGAGGGCAGAGGGGGTGGAGTGGCTATATTCATTAGAGATGACATAGAAATTGCTATGGTAGAACAGGCAGAGGGAAACGTGGAGGCCTTATGGGTCACCTTACGATCCCCAGCAGGAGATAAGGTCAAGCTGGGAGTAGCATATAGGCCCCCCGGGATGAGTGATGTTCTAGAGGATGGTTTGCTGGACAACATCATTGCCCAGTGTGGTCCAAAAGGGGAAGGAGTGGTGTTGATGGGGGACCTTAATATGCCAGGTACAAACTGGGAACCATGTCCTCTAAGGTGGCCAAGGAGCAGAGGCTGCTGGATGGCTTCCAGGATGTGTTCTTAACACAGCATGTGATGGAGCCCACAAGGGAGGGGCATGTCCTGGATGTGGTTCTGGCAGATGGGGATCTGGTAAGGGACATGGTTGTACAGGACCACCTGACTGGGAGTGACCACAATACTGTCTGGTTTCAAATAAGCATTGGGGGAGTGGGGGTGAGATCTAGGACACTGGCAGTGGACTTCAGGGGGGCAGACTTTATGGGCATGGGAAATATTCTCAAGGATCACTTGAAGGGGATTACCTCAACAACAAGTGTGGAAAGGAGATGGGAGGTCATAAAACGGGGACTTCATGAGGCAGTCAGGATCTGCGCTAAGTTGAAACGTAAGGGAGCAAGGTCACATAAACCATGCTGGTGGTCCAGTGAGGTCCAGATAGCAGTCAGAGAAAAGAAGGCGGCTTACAAAAAATATAAAACAACAAGAGGGATAGGGATAAGAAATGTACCAGCCTGATCTAGAAAAGTCACCCGTATGGTGAGGGGAGCTAAGTCCAGTAAAGAGCAACGGCTGGCACAGGATACATGGAGGGAAAAGGGGTTCTTCCGGTACATTGGGGAGCGGAGAAAACTAAGGGCCATCTCAGCAGATTGAGATCAGAAGGAGGTGGGTGGAAGAGGCGAGGACCAGGCAGAGGTATTTAACGAGTACTTTGCCTCTGTGTGTTCACTAGGGAGGCGATGGGATATCTACAAAGCAAAGGCACAAAGGGGATAGAAGCGCAGGAGTGGGATCAGGGAGCAACAGAAATGGAGCAAAGGGAGGAAAGGTACCCCAGGGTGTCACATCTGGATAAGGATAAAAGACCAGTAAGGTGGAGGGACGGATGATGCCATCCCCACCAAAGGGTGTGGTTTGCCCTCAAGGCCTAAAGAAAGACAAATCTCCTGGGCCGGATGGCATTCATCCGAGAGTACTATGGGAATTGGCGGACATACTGGCTGCACCCCTGGCGGAGCTTTTCAACAGGTCACTTGAGACAGGGAGGGTACCTAGGGATTGATGAGAGGCACATGTGGTACCAATCCACAAAGGGGGGTCAAGAAGTACCAGGAAACTATAGACCCATCAGTTTAACCTCGGTGGTGGGAAAATTAATGGAGTATACTAAAGGAGACGATTGGGGGTTTACTTGGAGGGGTGGGAGGTCTGGATAGTCGGCAGCATGGGTTTGTGCCAGGTAGATCATAGTCAAACCAACCTTGTGGAGTTCTATGAATGGGTAACATCAGAACTGGACAGAGGTAAGCCTGTGGATGTATTATTCTTGGACTTCAGCAAGGCGTTTGACTCTGTCCTCCACAATGGTCTGGTGGAGAAACTGATGGGGTTAGGAGTAGGCCCTTTGATGGTCAGGTGGATTGAAAACTGGATAGCTGGACGCACTCAGAGAGT
The DNA here is from genome assembly GCA_016271365.2 of Neoceratodus forsteri. Taxonomy (NCBI): domain Eukaryota; kingdom Metazoa; phylum Chordata; order Ceratodontiformes; family Ceratodontidae; genus Neoceratodus; species Neoceratodus forsteri. Next base: position 88,971,368 of record JADMNL010000030.1, read on the forward strand.
AGTGGTCTGTGGGAGCTCTCAAACCCTAGAGAGGTTGGTAGTGGGGTACCGCAGGGCTCGGTCCTGGGTCCAATCCTGTTTAATGCATACATATCAGACATCAGGGATGGTATAGGGTGTGAAATGAGTCTCTTCAGGATGACTCCAAGATGGGAGCAGTAGTTGAGGGAGAAGAGGGGAGGTTGGCCTTGCAAGGGGACCTGGACACCCTGGAAAGCTGGGCTCACACATGGAAATTAAATTTCAATATCACCAAGTGCAAGGTGTTGCATCTTGGTCGGGGAAACCCTAAACACAGGTACACCCTGGGAGGGGAGGTGCTGGAAGCCTCAACAGGGAAAAAGACCTAGGGGTCATGGTGGATACATGTATGAATAACACTGAGCAGTGCAGGAGAGCAGCTAGCAAGGCAAACAGGATGTTGGGATGCATCGCAAGAGGATCACCTCTAGGAGCAAGGAAGTGATTCTGCGCTGTACAATGGACTGGTTAGACCACACCTTGAGTACTGTGTACAGTACTGGAGACCACTATGAAGAAGGACATACAGCTCCTGGAGAGGTACAGAGGAGGGCAACAAAGATGATACGAGGCTAGGGATTTGACTTACGAGGACAGACTTGAGGAGCTCTGCCTGTTTTCATTGGAGAGAGAGAGAGACAGAGGGGACATGATTGAGGTCTTCAAGTACCTCAAGGGAATAAATAGGGTAAACATGGAGGGATCTTTAGACTAAACAGGAGGCATCACCAGAGGGCATGGTTTGAAGTTGGAAGGTGGAAGGGTGAGGGAAAAGAGGAGGTTTTTCACTGAGAGGGTGGTGGACCTTGGAATGCTCTGCCTGGTGAGCTGGTTCAGAGATCCACAGTGGAGAGCTTTAAGAGAGGGTGGGACAGACACAGAAAGTGGATGTATCAGATGATGGCCTGTCCCGGGGGGGTGGGGATGGATGATAGGGGTTTCTGGAGCACAAGGGATGGGAGGGTCTCGGCACCCAACTAAGGATCTAGGTTCGAGCAGACTTGATAGACCATAAGGCCTAATCTGCTGGCAAATAGTATGTTAGTATGTTAGTATGTTAGAGAATTAAAAGGCGCTGCCTGTTGCTATTTTTTTTCTCTGTGTTATTCAAAGAATGTTGACTGTGAGGAACAGTTATTGGGTGCTAGCCAATCAGAATGCAATGATTAGCATAGTCCAATTATTCAGTCTGCTGTCTATTTATGGCAGAATAACAGAACAGTAACTTGGCATTCTTACTGGCTGAGGGTAAACACATTTTGTATAACTTCTTTTAATCTAAGGCAGCAGGGAAATCTACTCTAGAACTTAAAGAGAAACCTGCAGATTGTTCATTCAGTTATTAAGATGTGTGATAACTTTAAATTCAATTTCCTTTTCCAGGGTTTATAACACATCTTGGCAGTCAATCCATAAAGCCTGTGTAAAAAAAGCAACTGACCTCATAGTGCCTTTATTTATAACATTATCGTGCTTCCCATGGCAACAGACTGTGATGTCACAAAAAAGCAGCTGTGAGGTCAGTTTGAGACTGGCTTTATGAAAGACGGTAAAATAAGTGTTGCATTATCTGAAATATCTAGTGGACCAATAATGAGAATGAAAAATACAAACTTAAAAAACACTAAAGTTAAACATAATTGTTCTAAATATCGTAGTTTAAGCCTTTTTATTTTAGTTAATAATTGCTTTTTAACATGAGTGTGTAACCAAGGCATTGTGACAGGCATACAATACAAGCTAACACTTCCCTCAAAACCATTCGTATTACTTCAAGCATATTCTGCACACCTGCCAGATAAGATTATTAGTGCACTGTAATCACTAATATATGTGTAACCCCTCTGCAAATGGGGGTTCCCAAAAGACTTCCAGGAGCTTGCTTGAATGCTCCAAGCCTGAATGGTGTTTGGCATTTAAGCCATTTATTAGTGAGTGTTTTTAGAGCCTCTGGTACTGTCTCTTTAAGAGCTGTCTGCTTGCAGACATAATTAGTTTATATGGGGGGACTGTGTGTTTCTCTGTTTGAGTACCACTCGAACTGCTGCCAATTCACTCCATTTTTGCAGTCACTAGGAGTACAAAGGGAACCTATCTGAAAGATGTAACTGTTTGCCAGAAATAATTTAGAGTAATAATGAAAATACAGTTTGTCTAACTTGCTTTCTTTGCAGTCAGAACTGTGTTTGCCTAGTTCCCCATTCTGGTTTTGAACTGCTGAACTGGACCAATCAGTGTGGGGTAGCTAGCTCTAAAATGGTGCCTTGGACGAATCAGAACTTGGACTCATAATCTGAGCCAGCCACAAGAGGATTGTATGGGCAGTGACTCTGGGAGATGTAGTTTAGACTTGGTGCCTTTTGGACCAACAGCAGCAGTCTATTGTGTGACAGCCAATCCAGTCAAGAACTGGGAGGAACTCAAAGGAAGTGCCGGTTTTGTCTGTTGGAGTTTCAGTTTGAGATCTGGAAGTGAAGGAAAGAAACCCTGTGCTCCTTCAGTGCACAGTTTCAGTCAAAAACGTGTGCAAGGCCCAGAGTTCCGGTCTGCAGCTTGTGTAACTGCTTGTTAGGACTGAATCCGTCCTGTGAAAAGAATCAAAGGATCTCTGAAGAGTAGAAACCAGGCTCACCCTGTAGAAGACTGGAGAAATTGTTGAATTGCACTCGGTCTGTCAGGAACTGAATCTGCTGTGTGTTCTCCCGGGTATTGTGCAGTAATTGCGATCGGGATAGAGAAGCAGCCTGCCTGGTATAGTACTTTCTTTTTTTACCATATAAATGTGTGAGGAGTCTCTTGGAGCTCAAGAGTAGCCCTGCTGACATTGAAGGACCCTATCTTGTTTGGAGGTCGTGAGTACTAATTGAGGTCGCTCCCTGTTGAATTGCCACATTAAATCCAAATGGAATTACTGTACTGCTGACTGTTTAATTTTCCTTTTCTCTGTGTGAAAGGGCCCCTACCAGCTGCCACGGTTTGGACTAGCCACTAGGGCTTGGGTACCCAGGGACAGTAACTGGTAGGGATAGGCCTGTGCACAGAGCCATAGGTAGATAGTAAAGTGATAAGCTAATTAACCTGATTTCCCCCTGTCCTTGTTATATCCCCCTAAATAAATCAGAGCTGCTTGTTTTGGCAAAGTTATGCTGCCTGAGGTATTTGTCTATGTTAAAGTACTGTACTGTGATTGTTGCACTGTATCTTATTCCACAGGAGGTCCCAGTGCTGGAACTAGTCCTGGGGGTAAGTGTATATGGTGAAGGTAATTCTGATATATTGTGTGGGCCACTAGTGGGAAGAAAGGGGGGTTGCAGTGTCCCAGAGGGCTGTGACCAAGTAAGTTTAACTATTGCAAACCCTGACCTCTGGGTGGAGGCACCGCCATTGGATCCAGGCCCTCAACCTGTTAGTGGCAAATCAGGCAGGGTAGTAGCCCCTGGGATAGCGCCATCTAGGGGTTACATCTTGGAGGCTCACCGCTGGGATTGTGTGTCCTCTAGTGGCCATATTTACAAACCACTGTTAAGAAAAAAAAAATAATAATATGGGTACCCCGACAGAAGTGGCTGTGCACCGGCTGGTGGAGTGGTGTACTGGGGAGGAGATCGACCCCCAAAATGCTATGCTTATCCTGGACATCCCCCTGGGTATCAATACGGACACTGTGCAGGGAGTACTTTCCAAGGTGGAAGGTTTACAAAACCCTGTGGTGGTGGGTCGGCATGCTAATCTGCTCACCCACACTTTCCTGGCCCTAGTAGAGTTTAAGGATCCCATAGATAGCTCCAAAGTGCCACAGACCATTACCCCAGAGGGAGCCCTCACTGCTTGGAGTGATAACTAAGGACAGTAAGACCCGGGGGAATGAGCCCCACCACTATCTGAAACTTTTGAGGAGAAATTTGTTAAATGGTTGCTGGGAGAAGGAAAACTGTGGAGGACTTGAAGAAACTATTCTTGCCACCTGGGGTGTTCCTCCCCAACACCTCTCACGCTCCAGTGCCAAGATGGTGGCTGAACCAATGCAGACTCCTATTTCTGCACCTGCCATTAGTCATGACTCTTACCGAAGGTTGAGGATCTTCTCTGGCACCCTCCCCACCCCCCAAAGGGAGGATGACTGGGAGACCTGGATAGACTATGTTGCCCCCCAAGTGCTAGAATGGCAATGCTCGGAAGCTGAAAAGCGAAAGAGGGTTAGTGAGAGCCTCCGAGGTCCTGCCCTGGCTACCATCCATGCTAAACGGGCCAGTAACCCTGAAGCGACTGCACAGGCCTATCTTGAGGCCTTGGAGAATGTGTATGGGAGCCCAGATTCTGATGAGGACCTATGGTGGAGAGTAAGAAATGCACAACAGTACCAAGGGGGTTGTTGTCTATGTATCTCTCGGCTGGAAATATTGTTGCAAGAATGCCTCAGAAAGAGTAGTTTGCCAGCGATTGAACTGGACCGAACCAGACTGGACAGGATCCCTTAAGTCTGCCCCCTTCTCAGAACTGCTGTTGCTTGATTCACCTGGCAAATCGACTGGAATCCCCACCCTCCTATGATGAGTTAATGAGAGAAGTCGAGGAGTTGAGAAAAGGCGACCGGGAGGACCTGCACCAATAGCTGCGGCTATGACCCGAGTGACTGAGGGTGACCCATCAAGTGAAGTTCAGGGCAGAGGTTGACAGTCAATGAGTGCTCTGACAGGAAAAAGATATGCCACAATGGAGGCGAACTGTTGAGAGAGATCCGAATTCAAAAACCGTCCCTTTATGAAGGCCACGCCTGCAAAGTGCGGCCCTGACCTATATCCGACTGCATCTGCTATGGGTGGGGTACCCACCCATGTATCTCCTGCTGATAACAGCTCAAACTCAATTCCTTGACCATGGAAGTGGAGAACTGACAAGATGTCTCCAAATGCTTATCACGCCCGCAGACAGAGATGGCACCAAGGTTTCCAGTTAGTAGTACCCCCGCCCTGGCTCCCAGTGTGGCGCCTCGGCCTGCTCAAACTCCAGAAAGTATGTTTTGCTATAATTGCAGGAAGGATGGGCACATGAAGAGGGAATGCCGGTCCCCAAAAGACACTGACAAAGTTGCATATAGGCTACAAGGAGAGCTTCGGAGAACAAAACAGTGGTTAAGAGGTGCACGAAATGATCCCAGTGAGGGCACCAAAAATGCTAACTCACGTCCTTTTGTGGCAAGGTCAGTTGCCCAGGCCCCCACTACTGCCTCTCCAGACTGGTCCAGAATAGTGGCTCCCAAGTGACAATTATGTTCCAAGATTGGTATCAGAAGCATTTGTCAGACGTCACTTACAACCATTAGAAGGACTGCATGTATGGGGGTTAAGTGAGAAGGCCTACCCTATTCCGGGTATATCCGAATTTGGCTGTCTTTCCCCACCTCCGTGGCTGGAGTAGCCGAACAAGTGGAGAGACCCTAGCCTTAGTGTGTCCCCCCACTGGACTGTATGATGGTGTCCTTTGTTGATTGGAACAAATGCTCATATGTTCGGAAGGCTGGTACAGTTGTGTTATGAAAACAGGGTCAAAGACTAGTAGAGCTTTAAGAGTTCCGGCTTTAATTAAGAAGGCCTATGAGGCACAGAGAGATGCTGAAAAATAGAACACAGAGAACCGGTCGGAATTGGCGTGGCAGAAGGATCCTGAGTCTCTGATCCTGGCGCCAAATGCCCAGTGTACCTTACAGGGAGAGGTCCGGATCAGAAAGGATGTTAGAATAAAATATTAATGTTGGATGCACCAGGCAATGGAAAATTGCCAGAGGGACTGCTGGTCAAGCCTAAGTATTTTGCCGCTAGAGCCCATGCTTATGCCAGAAGGGTAATGGTCCAAGTTCATAATGTGTCTGAAAGAGACATTCGAGTAAATAGAGGTTGCATCCTGGCTAATGTGCATTGTGCAGACACTGCAGTGCTACCCAGCAACAAGAGTTCAAGGAAGAATGATAAGTAATGCCTGACTTGTTTGATTTGTGACTCCCGCTGCCAGCTGAATGGAAAGTGAGGATCAGTGAAGCTTGCCCAGAGACCAGGTGTTTTCTTTAAAGGAATGGGATGTAGGATGCGTGCAGGAGCTGAGCACAATATCCGGCTGCATGATGAAAAGACCATTTAGTGAGAGGTCTCGACGCCTGGCACCTGCTGACATAGATGATGTGGAGACGGCATCTGCAAGAGATGTTAGCTGCTGGTGTAATACAAGAATCCAGAATCCTTATGCTTCCCCCATTGTGGTAGTGAGGAAAAAGAATGGAACAGTAAGGATATTGTGTGGATTATGCATCTGTAAACCGGACGGACTATCCTGATCAGTACACAATGCCCGCATTCAGGATGCTTTGGACTGCCTAAGCAGGGCAAGTGGTTCTCTGTGTTGGATCTCCGCAGTGGGTACTACCAGATCCCAATGGCCCCGAGGACCAGCGAGAAGACAGCCTTTATCTGTCCGCTGGCTTCTATGAATTCATGAGGATGCCTCAAGGGATTTCAGGTGCCCCAGCCACTTTTCAACGATTGATGGAGCATGCAGTGGGGACATGAACTTACTAGAGTGCCTAGTATACCTAGATGATGTTATTGTGTTTGGCAGCTCACTGGAGGAACATGAGCAGATTATTTAAGGTATTGGACCGACTGGAGGACTTTGGCCTTAAACTGTCCATTGATAAGTGTCAATTCTTTCAAACATCAGTAAAGTATGGGACACATAGTATCCAACAGGGAATAGAGACCGACTCAAGTAAAGTTGAGGCCTTGACCACCTGGCCACAGCCCAAAATCAAAAGAACTGCAAAGATTCCTGGGATTCTGTGGTTATATCGGTTTCATCAAGGACTATTCAAGAGTGATCCGCCCTTTACTTAACCTTACTCAAGGGTATCCCCAACCCACAAAAAATACCAAAGTCAGCGTCCTCAAGACTGAAAGAGTGTATTTTCATCCGAGTGAAGTATTTGGGGCCCGCTGGACTCTGATTGTGAGACTGCTTTTCATGAGATCATATATTGACTTACCCATGCTCCAGTGCTGGCCTATGCGATCCAAGAAAACCCCACGTCCTGCACACTGATGCTAGCTTGCAAGGGTTGGGGCTGTGTTGTACCAAGAGCACGAGAATGGCCTGAGGACCAGTGGCCTTTGCCAGTAGAAGCCTGACCCCATCCGAAAAGAACTATCCTGTACATAAGTTAGAGTTCCTAGCTTTGAAGTGGGCTGTTGTTGACCAATTCCATGAGTACTCGTATGGGGCTAAAATACTAGTAAAACAACAATAATCCTTTGACCTATGTGCAGACCTCAGCTAAGTTGGATGCCACTGGCCACAGGTGGCTTTCTGCATTATCTACTATATGTATGCTCTCGAATACCGAGCAGGTCTGAACCACATAGATGCTGATGCTCTCTCCCGGAGGCCTGTTTCCAGAATGATTGGGTCCGATTAGCAGAACCTGACATTCGGGCACTCTGCCGAAGTTTGACAGGGAGGAACAAATGTCCACGGACCGGTGGACTGCATGGTGGATTGCTGGGACCTCTGAGAATTGCATACCTGCTGCTTATTGCCACTTTTCTGCAATAGACATTGGTGCACTGCCTCAGCTGGACAATGACAGTATTGATGGGCTCAATCCTGCGATCCTATGATCAAATCAGCTTTAGAAGCCCTCTATGCAGGAAAAGATGTGTCCAAATTACGCTCCACTGATTTGAGAACTGCACTGTTATACAAAGAAGGTCCTAAGTTGAAACTGATCAATAAACTGTTATACAGAGAAACAGTAGACAGAGGGGACAAGTAGACAAACAACAACTGGTGCTGCCCACTGCCTTCGAGACTCAGTATTGAGGTCCTTGCACAACCACATGGGGCACCTTGGTATAGACAGAACACTTGACTTGGTGAGATCCAGATTCTATTGGCCTAAGATGGGAGCTGATGTGGAGCAACACATTCGAACTTGTAGTCGCTGCTTACAGAGGAAAGCTTTGCCCCAGAGGGCTGCCCCCCTTGTTACCATAACCACCAGTGCACCCATGGAGCTGGTCTGTATTGATTTTCTGAGTTTGGAGTCAGATCAAAGAAGTATCAGTAATGTGCTGGTGGTCACTGACCATTTCACGAGATATGCCCAAGCTTTCCCACCAAAGACCAGAAAGCATCCACTGTAGCCAAAGTACTTGTAGAAAACTTTTTGTTCACTATGGGGCTCCACAAAGAATCCATTCTGATCAAGGGAGAGACTTTGAAGTCGTCTGATCAAAGAGATGCTTTCTCTGTGGGGAGTGAGAAAGTCAGAACCACTCCTTACCACCCCAGGGGACCCACAGCCTGAGCGTTTCAACCGCACTTTGCTAGATATGCTAGGCACCCTGCACCCAAAGGACAAGACTAGATGGAGCCAACAAATTAGCACCCTGGTACATGCTTATAACTGCACCAAAAGTGATGCCACTGGGTTCTCCCCTACCGCCTGATGTTTGGAAGAAGCTCGACTACCAGTAGATGTGTGTTTTGGGGTCTCTCCTGATGGGGTTCAAGCTGACAACTATTTACAGTATGTGCAAAGTTAAAGGCCCAGCTAACTCAGGCGCACAACTGGCTCAAACCATGGCTGCCAAAAGAAATCTGGCCAACAAAGAGCGGTATGATAAAAAGGTGAAAGCACAGGAACTCCAGGAGGGAGATCAGTTATTGCTAAGAAATCTGGGACTGCATGGCAAACACAAGATTGCTGACAGATGGCACCATCTCCCTCACATTGTAGTGGGCAAACTAGATGATCTGCCAGTGTACAAAGTAAGGCCTGAGAACAATTCAAAAGATGTAAAAACAATGCATAGAAATCATTTACTGCCCATTGGACAAATCCTGATTGAGTCTGAGCCCCCAGAAGATGCCCCCTCTGGACCAGTGACTAGAGCTGCTGCTAAGAAAAGATCAAGGAAGTCTGCCCCTACAGAAGCAGAGTTAAAGTGTTCCCCTGCACAAGTCCCAGTTGAGCATGACTGTCAGTCCATATCAGAAGAAAGTGAGAGTGACTTTGAATACTATCCTTTACGAACTGAGTCAATTGTTTGAGGGCAATCCCTAGTCAATACTGGAGACAAAGCTGGGCCTTCTGGACTGTCTAAGCCCCAGCTTCATCCCTGGAGCCAATGCTCCCAGAAAGTGAAGTGCAAAGCATCAGATCAGATGAAATGGAATCATTGTGCATGGTTGAACTGTTTGAGCTTTCAGGGAGGAAAATGATGGATTGGGGCAGACTGGTGATACACCAGAACAAGAAGAGTATTTTGAGTGCCCTGACCATCCACTGCCAGTGTCCGAAAGCTCTCCATGCAAGCCAAATGTTGTGGACTCAGAAACTGTAACTCCTGGAGCAAAAGTGCCCCAAGTTCTAGCCTCTCTACCCCCATGGAGACTCCCCTGACAAGTGAGGACAATGCTGAAAATGAGGCTCAGAGTGCAGAGACTGTAACAGTTCCCCTAGAAAGACTGGTCGAGCTGTAAAGCCTGTGGTGCACCTCAGTTATGATTCCCTGGGCGGCCAGTGGATCTGCCTCTCAATGTTGTCCATAAAGGAGTATGTGTCCCGAGCTCATTGCCCAAACTGAGCGTAGTGCTAACTCAAGTTACTTGTGTTGCCCTCTAAGTATGGTGCCCTTGCCCCGTCCAGCCCCAAGGTAACTGATAGGGAAGGGTCCCTCTCTTCAGGTTTCATGTACAAGAGGTAATAACTTGAGTTATGGTACAATGTGTGTAATACTATGTAAAGGGTGACGTACTGCAATGTTTCAGAAATGTGTTCTTGGTAAAATGATATATTGACTGATGATTACATGTGTGAGCCTAATGCAAATGTATATGGTTGCAGTTAAAACTTATGGGGGTACTTGCTTGATGCGGACGTCAAGCTTTCCCAGGCCAGGAAGGGTGTAACCCCCCTGCAAATGGGGGTTCCCAAAAGACTTCCAGGAGCTTGCTTGAATGCTCCAAGCCTGAATGGTGTTTGGCATTTAAGCCATTTATTAGTGAGTGTTTTAGAGCCTCTGGTACTGTCTCTTTAAGAGCTGTCTGCTTGCAGACATAATTAGTTTATATGGGGGACTGTGTGTTTCTCTGTTTGAGTACCACTCGAACTGCTGCCAATTCACTCCATTTTGCAGTCACTAGGAGTACAAAGGAACCTATCTGAAAGATGTAACTGTTTGCCAGAAATAATTTAGAGTAATAATGAAAATACAGTTTGTCTAACTTGCTTTCTTTGCAGTCAGAACTGTGTTTGCCTAGTTCCCATTCTGGTTTTGAACTGCTGAACTGGACCAATCAGTGTGGGGTAAGCTAGCTCTAAAATGGTGCCTTGGACGAATCAGAACTTGGACTCATAATCTGAGCCAGCCACAAGAGGATTGTATGGGCAGTGACTCTGGGAGATGTAGTTTAGACTTCGGTGCCTTTTGGACCAACAGCAGCAGTCTATTGTGAGTGACAGCCAATCCAGTCAAGAACTGGGAGGAACTCAAAGGAAGTGCCAGTTTTGTCTGTTGGAGTTTCAGTTTGAGATCTGGAAGTGAAGGAAGAAAGAAACCCTGTGCTCACAATTGCACAGTTTCAGTCAAAAACGTGTGCAAGGCCCAGAGTTCCGGTCTGCAGCTTGTAACTGCTTGTTAGGACTGAATCCGTCCTGTGAAAAGAATCAAAGGATCTCTGAAGAGTAGAAACCAGGCTCACCCTGTAGAAGACTGGAGAAATTGTTGAATTGCACTCGGTCTGTCAGGAACTGAATCTGCTGTGTGTTCTCCGGGTATTGTGCAGTAATTGCGATCGGGATAGAGAAGCAGCCTGCCTGGTATAGTACTTTTTTTACCATATAATGTGTGAGGAGTCTCTTGGAGCTCAAGAGTAGCCCTGCTGACATTGAAGGACCCTATCTTGTTTGGAGGTCGTGAGTACTAATTCGGGTCGCTCCTGTTGAATTGCCACATTAAATCCAAATGGAATTACTGTACTGCTGACTGTTTAATTTTCCTTTTCTCTGTGTGAAAGGGCCCCTACCAGCTGCCACGGTTTGGACTAGCCACTAGGGCTTGGGTACCCAGGGACAGTAACTGGTAGGGATAGGCCTGTGCACAGAGCCATAGGTAGATAGTAAAGTGATAAGCTAATTAACCTGATTTCCCCCTGTCCTTGTTATATCCCCCTAAATAAATCAGAGCTGCTTGTTTTGGCAAAGTTATGCTGCCTGAGGTATTTGTCTATGTTAAAGTACTGTACTGTGATTGTTGCACTGTATCTTATTCCACAGGAGGTCCCAGTGCCGGAACTAGTCCTGGGGGTAAGTGTATATGGTGAAGGTAATTCTGATATATTGTGTGGGCCACTAGTGGGAAGAAAGGGGGGTTGCAGTGTCCCAGAGGGCTGTGACCAAGTAAGTTTAACTATTGCAAACCCTGACCTCTGGGTGGAGGCACCCGCCATTGGATCCAGGCCCCTCAACCTGTTAGTGGCAAATCAGGCAGGGGTAGTAGCCCCTGGGATAGCACCATCTAGGGGTTACATATGATCAGATCTTAGTGATTTAAAAAAAAAGAGGAAACACTGGAAGGTTTGATACCTTTTTATTGGACCAGCAAGAGTCTTGTGCAAAGATGGAATTCTACACAAGTTTTTGGGGCCTCACAGGTCATTCACCTGAGGAAGGGACTTGTGAGGCCCCAAAAGCTTGTGTACTATACCATCTTTGTACAAGACTCTTGTTGGTCCAATAAAAGGTATCAAACCTTCCAGCGTCTCCTGATTTAAAAAAAAAAACTCTCTGTTTATACCCCCTTTCTTTCTCCAACACCTGTCTCTCTCAAGAGACTCTGAAGGCACACTGACCCCCTGCACACCTACCTACAATTAATATTCTCCACAGAACCATGGCTGTATAACAAATCACTGCCCCTTGAAGGGAGAAGACAGCTTTCATGTGCTAGAATTTGAGAACCGAGACGGGACTCAGAACTTGATTTTTTTTTTTTTTTATGAATAGGTACTTTTTTACATAGGAAATGAATGCCATCCCTGTCTCAGAGGCTTTTTATCATTTGTATTAAAAGCCAGCCTGTGATACCGTGCTTGGATAGCACTGTCTTTTTCCCTCTTCCCTCTAGTGAGCCCCCTGTTATGGCAAAGTACCTGAAGTAAAGAGTGAGAGACCAGGGAGAAACTGGATGTGCGGCAGGAGCAGAGGAGGAAAGAACGAACCCTGAATAATGCTGTACTGCAAGAAATAGTTACCTAGTGGAAGATCAGAAGGGGAATCCTGCAAGTCAGAGCAGAGATGATAGGAATGGACTGAAGAGGGAAAGGAGTTTGTGGAGGATCTATGAAGTTTGGAAATAACGGAGAAGAGGAATATTTCAAAGAGGTGGATTTACAGATAGGAGAAGTGTGAAAAAAAAGGCTAAATGCAGACTTGACAACCGAGTTCCAGACCTCAAGCTTAATGTATTAATTCAGAAAGCACAAATTGGTATATTATATTATATCTATCTAGCTATATATCTATCTATCCATTCTCAGGGCAACCATCGTTCCCTCCCCTCCCCCAATAGAATCTTCTTGAATATCTACTGGTTAGCTTCGCAGCCACCTGCCTGCATTATCTGCACTTTACTTGCATTCTCTTGTTGTCTTTGGGTTGCATCCTGCTATAGCTGTATCTATGCCAGTGTACATATTTTGCTTAAATGCCTTCATTGTTTCTTGTTATATGATGCTATTTGATGCTTAGTTATTTGATGCTTAGTTATGTTTTATCTGCTATGTAATTACTGTTCTATTTCTTATTCATGACCCCCGGATGCATCTGGAAATGAGCTGCTATTGGCTCAGTATGTCTTTCCTGGTGAAACATTTGAAATAAAGAAATAAATTAATACATTTATAGGGCTTAGGCTTACATTATATGTCATACGTACTTTCTGTAACTGTGGTAAGGTTTTTTGTTGCAGAGAGACTGAGAGCATAGTCCTGCTGTTGTCTTAAGCAGCTGAACATGTCAGTGAAAAATACGAAGGGTAACTTTTAAAAAATTTTAGGTAACTAAGTATTTGAAAGAAATTTATAACTCTTCTTAAATATATAATTTTTTTTTACTCACCAACTTTTACATTTTTGTGCATGTAGCCATGTGATCTCTCAACCCCAATCAGATAGCTGCAAACTGCTAGCACACTTCCTCACATCTTAAAAACCCCACCTCCTCCGTATTGCTGGCATTCTGAGGCAACAAGGTTAACTGCCAAGACATGCTGGTGTTGCTACCACTGGAATCTTCCTATAGAATAAAAATAAGATTGGCTACATTTTCAGTGCAAAGTTTTTGGTTAATCCCTAAGCTTGGAAGGACAGTTCCAATGTAGCAATCATTTAATTCTTGCTTTCTTTTTAAAACCTGCTTTTCAAAAGAGGGGCATAACAGCGCAGAATGCTGAGTTCCTGATATCTTTTGTATGCTCCTTAAAAGCCGTAAGCACTAGCAAAGAAAGTAAGTGTGCCTTGGTATAAATGTTTAGCACTGAAAGAACTGCACCTCTGATCTTTTAGTGAAGAGTTGTGTTTTTTAGAGGGATTTTGATTTACTCAGTTAATACAGGGAGATGAGACTACTGTTATTGTTGCATTTCTGAGCATAAAATGGATTCCTCAGTTATGTCCTTTCAACCCTTATTGGAGGCTATGCTTATTATTTTTACATTTTCTTTACAGCAACATTTACTTCTGATACCGAGGACACAGTGTTTGAAAATATAGCTTCTGGGAACCTGGCCTGGAGGCAGCACCATTTTGATAGACATTTATTTATTTTTTTATTTATTAAATTTTGGTGACCGGATAGGCCCACTGAGCCATGAAGGTCCCTTTTTCAGGGGCGACCCGGGATAACAATACAAGTTATAAGAATGAACAAGGTCATAAGGAACATTTGAGGCATTGTGAGTTACATCATGAGGTGGTTACAGTAAAGAAAAATAGTGGATACAGGCATGGTTACAGGCATTGGTAAAAGAAAAGCAGTGGATACAGCCATGGCTTACAGGCACGGTAAAAGAAAAGCAGTGGATGCAGGCATAGGTACAGGCATGGTTATCATCATGACATGTAAGCAATTGGTAGTACTTTGCATATAGTTTATTCAGGGGTTACACGTGGCCTCTGGCGGGCAGTCTGTATAAGACAGGTAGTAGGAAGGTTAAGCTAGGAAACGGGAGTTGGAGAGGAGGGGAGTACCTTAGGAGCTTTAAGTGCCATGACAGTGGCATGCGCTTGAGGTCAGCAGATGGGACTTAAGCCTGGTGCGGAAGTTCATGAGTGAGGAGGAGGCCTGGACCTGGGGAGGAGCTTGTTCCATTGGCAGGCTGCTTGGGAGGAAAAGGATCTTCCGCCAGCATTTGTCCTTACCCTAGGGACTTCTAATAGCTTTCTATCTGAGGTCCTTAGGTTCCTTGGGTTGTGTTTGAGGGTTATGGTCCCGGCAATGCTTGGTGGAGCGTGGGCTTTGAGAAGCTTGTAGGCCTGGACACGCAAGGGGTGTTGGAGGCGGACGACCAATGTGGGCCAACGAAGATTGGCCAAAGTGTCACAGTGATGTTATACAGAGACTCAGCACAAAAAACAGCCAACCAGAGCCACCATTATGTTTGGTGCAGTATAAACTTCTCTTAAATATGCCTTAAAAATCTATGGACCAATTAGTGCTTGATATGTCAGGATTTTATTGTCTACTGTTTCCCAAACCCATATTGAGAATTGAAGTTGCCTTGGTCAAATCCAGCATTTTGGAAATCCACTTGACCGAGGAAAACTAGGATAGAATATTAAAACAGCTTGTAAGACAACTCACTCCTCCTTATGGCAGGAGTTCACATGGAGGGTCAGGACACATTACTTCTATGTGCCAGTCATATAGAGTAAATGGAGTCCCAGTCAGTCCTGGGCCTGCTGAAGGAGATGGGTGGAGACTAGAGCTCATCACTCTCATATTTTTTGGCAGTGCCCAGTACTGCAGCCCTTCTGGCAGCAGATAATGACAGCAGTCCAAGAGATGTTCACCATTGCCTCTCCTCTGAACTTAACTCATATGATTCTGTGCCTGCCACCCCCAGAAATCCATGGCCTGGATCAAATATACTTATGGAATATCCTATTGGCGGCCACCCACATGGCTATTACCCATAAATGGCTTGGGGGGAGCCTCCTCTCATTCAGTTCTGGTTGGCCGTCATCCAGGACATCCAATCAATGGAGGAACTGACCTATAAGGTCAATCTAAGAGCACATATATTTGTCTGGAGGTGGGCCAGATGGACGCTCTGGAGGGAGACACTCCCAGCTGAACCTAACTGAACAGATACAATCGTTTGTCTGTTCAGTGCTCCCCCATCCACCGCTATGTGCACTTATCTTGACCTTCCCTAGGGCTGGACACCTGCGACCACATTTCCACCAACTGAACTCTAAAAAGTAGTCAATTGCTGGGGGCACTCAGATTACCACCCATGACAGTGAATGATGTGCCATTACAATAATAAATGTAAAATACCATTGTTACAATAATATGGTTGCTATAACATGTGTATGGACATGCCCTATTGTTTCTGATGTACCCAAGCCTTTCAGTACACTTGAATTTAAATAAAAAATCTACCATTCTGACCTGAACTAAACAAAAAAAGGACAATTTAAAGAAGCACATGGAGGGAAACAACTGAAGAACTTTAAAGTCTGAGGTCCTGTAGAAAGGAGGCAATTATCCTCCAATCTCTGAAAAGTATTATGGTAAATTTACTGAGATTTTTATATTTTCCTAAATGTTTGCTGAACTGAAATAACTATTGCATATGTGTATATATTTTTCTGCTGCAGCTGAATTTGGTAAGTTACTAAGTTAACTTTGCCATTATGGTAGTTAGCACTAGAAGGAATAAAATCCAAGCTAATTAATCTCAATTAAACATATCGTTGGCTCCAATAGCACAGGGAAAAGAGAGAAAAAATCAAATTCTAAGAAAGTCATGGTGAGAGAAAAAGGAACTAGGCTGAAAATGAGACCCCAAGGTATCCCAATCGGGGAAATTAAAAAAAAAAATCAAAGAAGGTCCTAATGGAAAATGTTTCACGTACATCAACGCCTCAGCAGCTAAAATTGGGTAGTGATCCTGAAGTGCAAGTGGATAAACCTGTTAAAGATGGTGGGAACTACTCAGTCATTGTTTGTAGTGGGCAGACATGCAAGGTGAAACACAGATCACTTCCTGGTATTCTCTATGTTCCTTCATTTGTTGGACCTAATGCTGAGTGGAAGAATAAGAATCACAGCCCAATAAAAAATCCTTTGAAGGAGGTGATAATTTACCCTCCTTCTCCAACTGAATTTGAGTGGGAACCATTTCCAAAATCAGTCACTAGGATCAACAGCTCTTTGGGCTCTCTTGAAAAATCAGGCTCGATCAGCATTTAAGCCTCAACATGCACCCTCAGAGTAGCGCTACCCCCAGGGTAGTCTTCTTAGGCACAACTCCCTTTCTTAGCTATTGGCCACTTATAGCTTCCTCACTCTTCCTTTCCACTGGCTGCTTCTCTTGTACATTCCTGTTGGATACCGCAGTAACCACTGCTGATAGGTAAGGTTTTATGAGCGGTTCATTTAACTATTAAAAAAACAGCCCTGCTTTCTTTCACTCCATTTGCCCGTCCCACTGTATTATTTGCCTCACAGTGTTATTTCATCATATTTTTCTTGGTGAGTGCAATGCTATATGCCAAAATGACTCAACGGGAAGAAGGCTCTATCTATGGGGTATTTGATGCAAGTTATTTTTGTCAGTGCACCCAGAAAAAGTCCAATGTGTGTTGGAGGAGGGTACTATATCAGTGCTCCCAGATCAGGCAAAGCATTTTCCTGTAGTGCACCCTAATTTTCTTTGTATTTTCACTGTAAAACTGGGATGAAATTCCTGTAGATTTTCCTGTACAACTCAAGGTAAGTACGCAATTGGTGTCATTGTGCCAGTCAATACAATCACTAGGACAAATGTTCAGGCTGTTTTATGTGTTCTTATTTATTTTAAATATAAAAAAATCACCTACAACGTATCACATAGCTACTCTACAACTATAAGAACTTTATATGTAACAATATAATACCATCTTGAGGTTCTGGGGAAATGCTGGAACCTATAAAGCTCAGTTCTCAAGGTTCACGTCTCCAGAACCTCCTGAAGGTATTATAGCTTTGTAATAATACAGTCCCTTATACAGTATTCTATTTATAGTAATGAAATGCCTTAATTTCAAATTTATCTCTTAATCACAGACTGATACATTTTGTGTTCTGCTCACAATGCATGAAAGGGGCATAGGGATGCACATAATTAATGTAATGCATAAAAAGTACAAAAAAAAAAGTTTATATTGCAAATACCTGGAAGGCAATGCACAATCTGGACCACAAAGTCCAATGCTTTTACTTCTCATTAATCATAAAATATGCAGTCTCCATGGTTTCTTTATACGTTATGGCTGTCATCTGCAAAAAGCAATAATTTTCAGACCACAGTCTGCAATTACAACATGATTTAAATCATGGACTTTAACAGTTGGGGCAAGCTTAAGTAATTAAATCCTACCCGTTTCCACCACCTCAAATAACTCTCAACTACCCCTTCCCCATAATCAACCAAGCCATAGGGCCTAATCTGCTGGCTTCTTAGTATATTAATAGCAAAAGCAAGATTAAATAAATGGGTTTTCAGAGTTTTTTTGAGGCTTTCCACAATCTGGCACTCTCGAACCCAACGAGGTAGAGAATTCCACAGGGTAGGCGCTGCGCTTGGAAAAGAACGAGCTCCCAGTGTCTTCAATTGAACCCTGGGAACTTCTAGCAATCCCTCGTCGGCAGAGCGCAGTGGATGGAGGGGGCAGTGGGGGCAAAGAAGCTCTTTCAGGTAACTCAGACCCTCAGACCCTGTCCATGTAGGGCTTTATAGGTCAGCAAGCCAACCTTAAAGGTGATCCACCATTGCACTGGCAGCCAGTGCAGCACGTATAGCACAGGAGTAATGTGGCTAGATAGAGAAAGCCCAGTCAGTAACCTGGCTGCCGCATTCTGCACCAGCTGCAAACGGTGGATATCAACCCCTGGTAGTCCTAGGTAAAGGGTGTTACAGTAATTCAAGCAAGAGGTCACAAAAACATGGACCAAAGTTGGAAGGTCGTTGGGTGGAACCAGGTGCCTAAACCAGGCTATAGTCCTCAGATAATAAAAAAAGAGGTCCTGACAACGGATGACACCTGGGACTTCAGGGTCAATCCCTCATCAAGAATAATGCCAAAACTACGCACCCATTCAGAGGTCCTCAGCTGGCAGCCTCCCAGCACCAAACCAGATGCTAACTCTGCCGAGGACCCCTCTACTCAGCGACCTGGATCCACAACCAAAACCTCAGTCTTGTCAGGGTTCAGCTTCAGCCAGCTGGCACTCATCCAGTCTTGAATCTTGGATAGACAACTGTTAAATACTGAGAACGCAACATCCTGACCGGGTGTAAAGGACATGTACAGCTGCGTATCATCTGCATAGCAGTGAAAACTCAGTCCGTACTGCGTTACAATGTCCCCCAGTGGCAGCATGTACACTGTGAACAGCATGGGGGAAGAGCACTGAGCCCTGCAGGACCACACATGGCAGACAGAAAATCTCAGAAGAATAAATCCCTGACACTATTGTCTGAAATCTGCCAGTGATAACATTATGGAACCATCTGAGGATTGTACCAGACAGTCCACAGACCAACAGCAGGCATTCAAGCAACACACCATGGTCCATGGTGTCAAATGCCGCCGAGAGATCAAGGAGGACCAATATGGCACAGCTCCTCCAATCTCTCGCAACAAGGAGGTCATTGAGCACCCAAACAAGGGCAGTCTCAGTACTGTGCCTTTTCCTAAAACCCAACTGGAAGGGATCATAGATGTCATGGATGGCAAGATGATCCTCCAGTTGCAGAGCAGCCACCTTCTCAATAACCTTACCTACAAAGGGAAGGTTAGAGACTGGCCTGTAGTCGGCAAGACAATCCGGGTAAAGAGAACATTTCTTAAGGGGAGTCACCACTGCCTCCTTCAAGGAGTCTGGGAATTCCCCGGTCTCTAACAAGCACCGGACTATCTCAGCCAGGACCAGGCCAATGACCTCCATAAATCCCACAAGGAGGCGGGTTGGACCTGGGTCCAAACTGCAGTAGGTCACCCACATACTCTGGATGTTCCTCATGACATCTGAGATCGCCACCTGGCCAAAAGTCGACCTACCAGACTGAGGTTCTGTGACTTCCCACTGGTCACTACAACCCCCATTAGAACATGCCGAACAGATCTCTGTCCTGATGCCGGCAACCTTATCTGCAAAGAATCAAGCAAACTCGTCACATTTATCTTGTGACAAAGCTCTCCGTGACTGCAGACAGGCTGGACTGCACAGTCTGTCCACAGTGCAGAAAAGCTGAGCAGGTCGATTCTGTGCAGCAGAGATCTCCCCAGACAGGACTTCTGCCTTCTTACGGGAGATTGCTGATTGATAATCTGCATAATGAGCAATCAATCTAAGCCTGTCGGCATGAAGGCCAGATTTTCACCAGCATCACTCTAGCCTACGCCCTGCTATCCTCATCTCCCTCAAAGTTCTGTCACACCAAGGGGACTGAGGATGAAGGGAGAAAGGGTGAACCCGGACAGGAGATATGGAATCCTGAGCTACCACCACGGCCTTATTATAGGCCTGTAGTAGATTCTCTGGACCCATGCTTGCACTCGTACATCCTGATCGGTCCAGTACCACTATTAGGCCATCTGGGGTGACATCCCTCAATGGGCAGTACTGGACCATTTCCAAAGGGGCAGGCTTATAGGGGGTGCCAGGAAGGTGAATCTGATAGTGTATTGGTCAGAGCATCCGACTGGCTCCACCACCAAGTCAACGCTTTCCATTCCCAGTAGGAAGACCAGATCCAATGAGTGGCCAGAAATATGGGTTGTAGAGGAAACAACCTGTGTGAAGCCCAACACCTACATGAGCCGAAGGAAGTCCTGTCCAAAGTGTGAAAGTTTGTCATCGACCCAGGCACTGAAGTCACTCATCACCATCACTCTGGGTGACTCCAACACCATGTCGACAACGAACTCTGCGACTTCCTGCAAAAATTGCTTCCCATCCCTGGGTGGACGGTAAATAAGAATTTTGCACCCCACACCTGCACCCAGGATACACTCAAAGGATCGGGTCTCCCCCACCGGCACATCTACCAGGCCCAGCTCCATTCTAAAACAGATAGCAACCCCCTCCCACAATCCAACCTCGGGTGATGTATCACCGAGAACTCAGCTGGCACCACTGCTTCAAGAACTGGCCCAGCATTCATATCCAATCAGATCTCGGTGATGCATGCCAGGTCCGATGATGCAACAAGATCATCAATCAATGCCGTCTTGTCCTTAATGGACCTGACATTACATAACACCACCTGGATAGGATTGGATCCCAAGGCAGCCAAGAAATCTGCCCACCCAAAGTGGAGCCCTTAGGTATGTGGACTAGACAGGGGGGACCCCTTTTCAGTCTCCATTTTGCCCCAGGGTGTCTTCTTGTCCCTACTACCCCAATCCAGCCTCTCCGGTGTTCTCCTCCTCAATGTCCTGAAGCCCACCCTCCAGGCCTCCTACCCACTATACCTAATGCCTGGCAATGGGTATAAACCTCAGTGGGCAGAGGTGGACAATTAAAGGGGCGGAGGCCCTGAAGCTCTGAGGAGCAGTAATGCCTAACTGGGAGAGCCCCTTGCCAGCACATACTATCTTACAACCCAAAGCCAGCCCCCCAAAAAGAAAATAAACTAAAGATACACAATCCACACTCAACAAAACTATCCCCTACTCTTATAGCCAAAACCCAGATGCAAAGTAAACCAACCCCCCGCCCCAAAAAAATCCCAAACAAATTAGGTGCTAAGAATGATCAAAAGAAGAAAAAATCGACAAAGATGATGTAATATGCCTACAAAGCACACCAAGGCCTCAGAAAATGTCTTTAGATAGGGTGAGACTTTCACTCTCCCCAGTCCATACAGTTATAAACCAATGTTGCTATTCTCCAGCCAGCAACCACAGGAATTAATTCAGTTCAGAGCCAACTCTTGGAGGTACTCTCACTGTAGATATAGAGTTCTGTTTATTGTAGAAAACCCCAAAGGATGGCTGTTAAAGTGCCAAAGCCAAGTCTTAACCACCAGGCACAGAATCAGAGGGGAGCAGGCAGATCGATAACATAATCACAGTCTGTAGTGCACCAAGATAACTTTTATCCAGCAATCTCCTAATCTTCACCCGGCTCCAAATTCCACCAATCTTCAGGATTGCAAATTGTGCCCGCCTTAGGCCGAGACTCGGACAGTGTGCCATCAATAATCTGAGGTCCCCGGGAGAGGGTCCACTAGCCCCACCACAGTATAGACCTCTAGGACTACCAGAAAGTGCACCACCCTCCAATCTGCACTGCACCAGAGTCCCACCTGGGCACAGACGTATCCAGGCGTCAGCCCCTGTTCGGCACCGTGACCCCGAATCCAGGAAACACTGCCCCTGCTCCTGCCCAGGGATCAAAATTAAGTTTTGCAGCCACTAGCAAGCAGGGCTAGTGACAGGGAAAATCCACTGGCCCCACAGATATTTCCACTGGCCCAGTTGGTATACATACTGAAGTGCTGCCTTCTCCAGTACAAGCCCACAGGGCTACTTAAACTAAAATCTTACTAGCCCGATACAAAATCTACCAGCATTTGGCTAGGGGGCTGGTACCTGTTTCAACCCCTGCTGCCCCGGGGTGACAGCCAATAGAATTGCAGGCCAAGGCAAGACAGCAATGATGGAGGGGCAACGGAGATTCCACCATCCACTGACCCATCAGGATCACCTCCACCAATACAGAGGGCTTGGAGCCAACCCTCCAGGTCAAACCCCCCCGCCACTCTCCTCCCTACTACCACAACCCAACCCGCAAGCCACCCCCCCATCCCCCAAGGGCCAAAAGGAGCAGGCACCTGGGAATTGGGAATGAGCCGGAGCAATTCCACAGTCAATTCGATTGGCAGCTGAAGTCGGTTGCTCACTCATCACGTCGACAGGTGGATTCCTAAGCCCAGAGTGGTTACAGCAGAAAATTTGAAACATCACGTCCCAAGGTGCTCCAAAATGACTGACAGTCCTCTTCCGTCTCAGAACTCATTCAAGTTCCCAGCTCATACATCCAGAACGTCCAAAAAGTCCGGTGGTTTAACCAAAATAAGACAGAACTCCACACCTCTCCATTTACATGAGAGTTTGCCCACGGAGTTCACTCACGGCATAACTAAACGGTCAGCCGTGATAAAAAGTAAAATGACAAGACAACTCCTGACTGCAACAGGGAGTAAATAATAACCCAAATTAAAACTGAAAATTGAGTGCTAGCTGTATCAACAAGGCTAGCAGTTTGGTGTCTGAAAACAAAACAGGCAGTATAAAGCACCAAACTAAACAAACCCTATCTACTAAAACCTGGAAAACTGCTCAACTGCTCACCTCGCTATCTACCTCACTATATTGCCCTAGCTACCTAAACTATAAACTACGTAAACTCTGAACTACAAAATAAACAAAGAAAGTATAAAAATGTTAAAAGAAACACTAAAAGGGCTGAGCTAAAATCCAGGCAGCTCACTCTCAGCCGCCAACATAATTCAGATGGCTTAGCTGTTATTCACCCTTTGGATTCTCTATAAGTGGGTATGTCTCAGTCATGCCCCCACCCACCCATTCTTGTTCTCTAGTGGATATGTTGAGGTTCTGCAAACTTCTGATTAGCTACTCCCCTGCTGCCTCTGTATTATCCTTCTTTTTTTTTATTCTCTCTTTTTTTACCCTGCTTCTACCCTGCACACTCCCATTCTTCAGGAGACACCACGCCTGTTGCATCCTCGCTTCCCACCTGGCAACTGGTGCAGTCAATCCCCCATGGAGCCGTGGTTGTACGCCCCTAGCAGGTACGGGGTGAAGACCCTTTCACCCCCGACGTGTCTGGATATCATCGGGATTCTGTCTCCAGTGCCAGTAGAGGCATTGGGGAGCAGGGCCTGGTGCTCCATCTACCATGAGCGCTGAGGGTGTTTTTTCCTCGATGTCCCTGAACGTGTTGTGTGCCCCTGATGTCTAGGCGCCTGAGGCGCCGATGTCCAGTACGTCTACCCTATTTCGACTTTGGACTTGTTGTACCTTGGGTCAGACAAGAACTGAGTCCAGATACCCCATGCTGGCAATCATCTAGGTGCCCCCATGCCTTCAGAACCCCCCAACCCCGGAGAAGGTGAGCTGTCCTTGGGATACTCGAGCCTTCTCCCCCCCCACGGCTGGCCCTCCAGCTCCAGGGCTTGTTCCCAAACTCAGGTTGCTGGCGTCGGAAGTGGAAATCCAACCGCTGCACTGGTGGGCCGGCACCATTGTTCTTCTTATGACAGTGGTTGCTCCAGCATGGTGTTTCCAGAACTGCACATAGTACTGCAGGTGCGGCCTGACCAATAGCCTACACAGTGGCCAGATAATTCTCACTACAGCTTGGTACCCTTAATACATTCAATTATCCTATTAGTCCACAATCTTTACTCTGAGCTTCCCCCATCTGTCTTCAGATCGTGACCTCCTTGTCCCTGAGCATCTTTTCCTTTTACAAAAACTTGCTTCTTGTACCTTGTTCACACCCATGAGTTACTTGAATGTTTGTCTTGTATTCCCCCTTTCCCTTCTTTCCTTCATGGAGTACGTGTAACCCCCAGTCAGCGCTAAACTGAGAGGGCTACTACCCCTTCCTGTATGGCTAGTGAACAGGTTGAGGGGCCTGGGTTCTATAACGCGGTGCCTCCATTTTTATAAGTTGAACATTTGAGGAGAAAGGTGTCACTCGGCATGGTGACTAGGTTTGACTACTCTGCACAGGGCCACCCAAAGTAATCCAGATACTAGAAGCAATAACATAATGTCCAATACCAGGAGATGGGATTCTAAAGTGTGGCTTTATTCAACAACGCTGAATGAAAAGCATAGACGGACCCCCAAGGGGCTACACTCCTTGTAATGCAGATAAGGTGATGACACAGACACATATCCATTCTTGGATCCTAAACTTCCATATACTGTATAATGGACTCCTTAACTAGTGGCACACTACCACCCTCTTCAGGCACTGGCCAATACCTGACAGAAAGGTGACTGGTGTCTCAAAGCGAATCCATAGAGGTGAACCCTGTTACCCCAGATGGGGGGGATCTCCCACCTTTTGTTCCATAGACCCATACCCGGCCATTCCTTTGTTTACACACACACATCCTTGGTTACTGTAGTGCAGACTGTACACGGCTTTGTAATGCAGTAACTGTCTTTCTCTTGAAGACCCCCCCACATACAACAGTCATTACATCTCACTGTTCTATAAGCCTCTTCCTTGGCTACTATAGTGCAGACTGTACACGGCTTTGTAATGCAGAAATTGTCTTTCCCTCGAAGACCCCCCACATACAACAGTCATTACATCTCACTGTTCCATAAGCCCTGGACTTGGCATCCTGACTGACCCACAGCCCCAGAGATTTATTTACTCACTGTTTTGGTGAATGACACTGGCTTTTTGTCAAAGCTTCATCACCCTCATTGTTGCAGATGTCCAAAAACTCTGAAGGAATCTCTATTCCACAAAAACTGTAGTGCCCCAGCACTCTCTATCAGGCAGCTTCTTCCTTTTCCCTGGGTTACCCCTGGGAGTTGGTTCCTTGTGCCTCTCTTCTGGTGGAAGCACACATCCCAAGGTAGCTCTGAGTTAGAGCTGAGAGCAGGGGGGCCTGCCCCTGCAGGGCACCCCCTCCCTCCACTGTACTACAGGATCTACATCCTTCTCTCTCTTGAGCTTACTTCAGACTGACAACAAAAACTAGACTGCTGACTTCAAGGATCAACTCTAGACTGACTTTGAAATTCCCCAACGTTCTAACTCCCAACTGCAACATTCCATTGTGGCTTATGCTGCTGCAGAATTCTAAATGATGTCATAGCCCCAGCTCAGCAGAGACTGAAAACAAAGCAAGACATAGTGAAATCCATTTAACTGGAGTTTCACTAGCTGCCTGTCCCTGCCTGCCACTAGATCTAACTAGAGTTCTAGTAACCCCAGGTAACAGGGGGATTACATACATATTTCAGATACATATAATTTTTCTGCAGATAAGGACTGTCAGGGCCCATGCAGCTTTCCTTGCCTCCTTTTCTTTTCAGATGCAATCATCTGTTTTATTCACTTAGTGCTTTCTACAGAAACATGCTTCTAGTTTGGCAAAATCTGTCATTCTGGAATCAACGACACTTGCCTTTGCATGTTGGAATACTTCTGCTGTCTTCACTTGAAGTCACACTGTCATTTGATGCCAGTACCCCTCATGGCTCCCCACTTCCATATTGATCACTTGGTCCCCATAGGTGAGCATCAGGTTCAATATTGCATGCTCATGTGTGCGTTTCAGTAGTTGTTGTCTCAGTCCAACCCCGTAAAGAGCTTCCATGATGACTCTACTATATGCTCAGGCTATTGTATATGCTATCTCCAGGGCAGCACCTTTTGCCAATGGTGTATGCTGCCTCCAGGGCAGCACCTTTTGCCAGTGGTGTATGTGCTACATCCAGGGCAGCACCTATAGCCAATGGTGTGTTTGCTACCTCAAGGGCAGCATCTTTTGCCAATGGTGTATGTGATACCTCCAGGACAGCACCTATTGCCAATGGTGTATGTGCCACCTCCAGGGCAGCACCTTTTGCCAAGGGTATATGTGCTACCTCCAGGGCAGCACCTATTGCCAAAGGTGTGTTTGCTACCTCAAGGGCAGCACCTTTTGCCAGTGGTGTGTTTGCTACCTCCAGGGCAGCACCTTTTGCCAGTGGTGTACATGCTACCTCCAGGGCAGCACCTATAGCCAATGGTGTATGTGCTACCTCCAGGGCAGCACCTATAGTCAATGGTGTATGTGCTATCTCAGGGCAGTACCTATAGCCAATGGTGTATGTGCTACCTCCAGGGCAGCACCTACAGCCAATGGTGTATGTGCCACCTCCAGGGCAGCACCTATTGCCAGTGGTGTGTGTGCTACCTCCAGGGCAGCACCTATTGCCAGTGGTGATGTGCAGCCTCCAGGGCAGCATCTTTAGCCAGTGGTGTATGTGCTACCTCCAGGGCAGCACCTTTTGCCAAGGGTGCATGTGCTACCTCCAGGGCAACACCTTTTGCTAATGGTATGCTTGGTACCTCTAGGGTGGCATCTTTTGCCAGTGGTATACATGCTACCTCCTGGGCAGCACCTATTGCCAGTGGTGTGTCTGCTACCTCCAGGGCAGCACCTGTTGCCAATGGTGTGTGTGCTACCTTCAGAGCAGCATCTGTTGCCAATGGTGTGTGTGCTACCTTCAGGGCACCTTTTGCCAATGGTGTATGCACTACCTCCAGGGCAGCACCTTTTGCCAATGGTGTATGTGCTACCTCCAGGGCAGCACCTATTGCCAAGGGTGTGTTTGCTACCTCCAGGGCAGCACCTATAGCCAATGGTGTATGTGCTACCTCCAGGGCAGCACCTTTTACCAGTGGTGTACGTGCTACCTCCAGGGCAGCACCTATATCCAATGGTGTATGTGCTACCTCCAGGGCAGCACCTTTTGCCAGTGGTGTACGTGCTACCTCCAGGGCAGCACCTATAGCCAATGGTGTATGTGCAGCCTCCAGGGCATCACCTTTTACCAGTGGTGTATGTGCTACCTCCAGGGCAGCACCTATTGCCAATGGTGTATGTGCTACCTCCAGGGCAGCACCTATTTCCAGTGGTGTACATGCTACCTCCAGGGTACCACCTATTGCCAATGGTGTACGTGCTACCTCCAGGGCAGCACCTATTGCCAAGGGTGTGTGTGCTACCTCCAGGGCAGCACCTTTTGCCAGTGATGTACGTGCTACCTCCAGGGCAGCACCTATAGCCAATGGTGTATGTGCAGCCTCCAGGGCAGCACCTATTGCCAAGGGTGTATGTGCTACCTCCAGGGCAGCACCTTTTGCCAATGGTGTGTTTGCTACCTCCAGGGCAGCACCTATTGCCAGTGGTGTACATGCTACCTCCAGGGCAGCACCTATTGCCAATGGTGTATGTGCTACCTCCAGGGCAGCACCTATTGCCAAGGGTGTATGTGCTATCTCAGGGCAGCACCTATTGCCAAGGTGTGCTACCTCCTGTGTAATGCTGTGTGTAATCAACTATCGCAACTGTATGGTATCAAAAGGTATTGACTATAACTTCAACAGCAAAGATGACTTCATTACTTATGTTACACTGTTCTGTACTCGCACTGTTAACAGTTGCTGTGTGGACTCACATTGATGACCGCTGCTGTGTACCACTCCATGTACCATGTACTGCTTGGTAACATCCATCACAATGTCAGTAATGTAACTAATGCAAGGATGAGCAACAAATGAAGATTACCCAAATTAACAAATTTAGAATGCACTCCAATAACTCATATGACCTAATTCAGCAATATATCTGTCTAATTTTATTTTTAGTATTTCTTTGCTATTCATTATTCTTATGTGTTCAGGAATTATTATTTTTTTTTTTTATCATATTATGTTTCACTCTAACTCTGCTGCCAGTTTCGTGATGCTTAGGACACACTGGTGGAAGAACAAGGGCATTGCTATGTTAAAAGTCTCCAATAACTGTAAACCACTATATCAATGTGCAAAGTAATGTAGATTATGCAACTTACAAACACAACAATGAACAAGTTCTCTGTAAACAGTCTTGTGCACAAGTAGTTTGTGCCGGTACATGTGTATTGCACCAAAACAATATTTTTTTTTTTGTTACAGGCATTTGGAAGCTCGTCAGAGTGCTGGACGAATTACATTCAACAAGTCGCAGGAAGTCATTGAGTCAGTAGAAAGGATGAACTTCCAAGGACCAGGGCAAAATGTGGTTCACAAACACAGTGTTTTTTCAAGTGTCTACTTTTCCATTTACAAATTATACTGTAAAGCCACTAGAGGGCAACACGTGTCGATTGCAATCCTCTACCCACAACTCTCCCCTAACACTTCTAGTCCTGGGTCATTCATACCTAAAGCAAATTATCAACGTCCTAATATTCAGTGGTGTGATCTGAGTCTGTAAGCCTGTACAAAGCCTCTACTACCCTACCCAGAATGGTTTCCATCTCCCTCCTATTCACACCCTTCCTGGTTCTTACCCTTATCCCAGTCTCCCCCTCTACACCTATCGCCACTTCTCTCTCTCCCCTTCCCTTCCAGATACCTCCATCATTCTGTTGATCACCCCCACAGCTCCCCTTGAAAGCAGACCCCACTTTCTCTACTACCCTCCAGCAGCTCTGTTTTCCCTTCCTAGTCACTTTGCCTTTCTTCGTTTCCTTATCTCCTTCTCTCCACCCCTCCCTCCCTCTTCCCCTCCCTCATGTATTTCCTACACCAATTACAAAAGTCCTAAACGTCACTATTTCATCCTTGCCTTCCTCCTTCTTCTTTCATCAGAAAACATCCACCCCACCCTGGCCCTATTTCTTCTCCTTACCCAAATAATATGTCTCCAAGTCCCACTTCCACTACAACCCTCCCCAACAGGTTGAAGCTCCTCCACCTGAACATCTGCAGCCTGCTACCTAAAATCGACCTCCTACAAACTCTTATGATTTCACGCACCCCTGACATCCTAATTATTACCGAGACATGGCTCAAAAAAGTACCCCTGACAGTGCCATTGCTATCCTTGGGTATTCCATCTCCAGACAAGATCGATCGGGTCGTGGAGGGGAGTGGCCATGTATATCCTGTCCTCACTGCAGTTTACTA
The DNA here is from genome assembly GCA_016271365.2 of Neoceratodus forsteri. Taxonomy (NCBI): domain Eukaryota; kingdom Metazoa; phylum Chordata; order Ceratodontiformes; family Ceratodontidae; genus Neoceratodus; species Neoceratodus forsteri. The sequence goes on from JADMNL010000030.1 coordinate 89,000,433, forward strand.
CCACCCTGTCTACCTCCAACCAAGCTACCTACCTTGTTACCTGCATTACCCTTCCTTTCTCAATCCCAATCTTTGTGGCTGGCATCTATTGCCGCCCAAGCATTCAACTGTCGGTCACGACTGAACTCTTAGCCAATATCACCTCCCTCTTGCAATCTGGTGAACTTTTCATAATGGGTGATGTGAATCTAAATTGGTTGTCTCCCAAGTTAAACAAACTACGCAATGACATCACTGCTGTAAACCTCACTCAACTTATACTTGAGCCCACACGCCCTAATCCCAAAACACAAAACCACACCCTGCTTGACTGGGTACTCACAACCCACCCGCACCACATCATTAAATCTAGTCTCCTCCCCAATGCCCTTAGTGGCCACAACCCCATTTTCATTGTACGTAAGGTTCATCACCCCAAACCTCCCCCTTAAATCATACAGCTCCGGTCCTTTAAATCCTTAGACCTTACCCCAATCAGCTCTGCACTCACTTCCACCGACTGGGCCCCCCTCTCCACTGCCATTTCTGTCGACTAAGCACTTGACTATTTTAAGGATAAATTATTGCCACCTGGAATGCCTTTGGTCCTTTCAGATGGACCAGAGTCTGTGGGCTTCACCTCCCCGGATCACCTCCGAACTACTGGTCTGCTTCAGGGAGCGTGATTGGGCCTGGAGAAAACACAAATCTAATAAACATCCAAACAACTACGCCCAGTACAGAATGCTATGCAATTCATGTACTAAAGCTACTAGACTGGCTAGTCTGATTATTTCAACTCCTCACTCCTGACTAATACTAACTCTCCATCTAAATTCTGGAGTGTAGTTCATGCCCTTTTCTCTCCCCACTCTCAACCTCCTCCTCCAGTTCTCAAAATTAATAACTCCCTAGTGTCCAACCCTGGCTCCGTGGCCAATGAATTTAATGCCTACTACACCTTGTGCGCCACGTCTCTTCTAAATTCCCTCTCCCCATTGCCACTTACTAACTTCAGCCCTTCATCTCAGCCAGTGCCTACCCCCCCATTTTCCTTTTCTACTATCTCCTCTGATGAAGCTGTTAATGCTGTCCTATCCCTCAACACCTCTAAAGGCTCCTCGCCAGATGAGCTCGATCCTAAACTTCCCTACCTTTCTGCTCCTGCAATTGCTTATCCTATCTCCCTAATCCTTAACCTGTCCCTTATTTCTACCCAAGTACCCTCATCCTGGAAACACGCTGTAGTCTTTCCTCTCCTCACGGGTGGTGACACATCCACTCCTGGCAACTATCACCCCATTTCCCTCCTTCCTACCCGTGACAAACTTCAAGAACATTTAGTTCTCTCTCAACTATCACCCTTCCTCTCTGATTCCTCCTTCTTCACCACCTTCTATTCTGGTTCTCGGAAGAACCACTCAACAACCACCTCCCTCCTCAGGCTTACTGACTCCATCCTTTCAGAGATGGACGATGGCCTGATCACCTCGGCCATCTTTGTCGACCTAGCCAAAGCTTTTGACACTGTTTCCCATCGATTAACAAAACAGAAAGCTGTACTGAGTGCTACTGTAAACTTCCAGCTGAAATATAACTTTTATGCTTGTCTATATGATATAAAACTGTTTTGTGTATGTGAGCCCTGGTTTCCTCTTTTGTGTTCCAGGAAGAGAGTCTGTAGTCCATGGAGCAATCTCCATGGACTACAGACTAACAGATACTGCTCTCATTTTACTTTGGGGCTCTTGCAGAGTGCTTGGGCACTTAATACAGGGCTCCAGTGGTGCAAGCTTTTAAATTTAAACTTTTATTTTAGCATTTAATCGTGCGATTTTCTGCGTGACCCCAAGGTTCACATCCAGGTCACTGCTGCTATATATTTCACCACTCGGCGAGCAGAGCAAACAGAGTAGGGAGCGTGCAGTGCGGCGTGCAGAACTGCGTGCAGAGACACGCCCATCGGCGCGTGTTCAGCGGGGGTAGCGGGCGCTGGCAAGTACTGTCGGTTTATAGCTGGTAAGCATATACTTAGTGCAGTCTAAGTACATAGCTACATAGGTTAATTACGTGTTATAGGTTATAAAAGGCTACTAGTAAGCAGCGGAACAATGCCTGAGATTAATAGTACGTCACGCATGCGCGATTATGTGAGATGTGATGAATGTCTTATGTTTAGTGTTATAGGGAATGAACATATGGTTGAAAAGTTTGTTTGCCCCAAATGTGAAGAAAATAAATCACTTAAATATGCTGTAGCCCTTTTTCATAGCAGGTTTTCTGAATTAGAAGCCAGCTAGAGGCAAATGCAAGCCAGATTAGTGGCATTAAATCATTCGTCCACTAACATGTTAACTGGTCTACCTGAGGTTAATATTATTCCCGCAGTTGCTTCTGATACTACACAGGTTTCTGGTAGGCAATTTTCTACTGAGGCTCATCTAGGCAGGACTAAAAAAACATCCTAGGGAATTTGACAGTCCTGACAATTCTGATAATCAATGGTGTGAGGTGCAGAGCAAAAGGGTTTACAAAAAGGGTCATAAGGGCATTCAATTTTCCTTCCACCTTAGTAATAGTTTTTTCACTTTTAAGTGACAGTGATGGCCAGATCTTGGGTTCTGCAACTTCTGTAGAGGCAGCTTTAGGTGTACTTGAATGCAGCCCACAGAATGATATTTTTAATATAGTTTAGAACGCGGGTAGTTCAGTAACCTGTTGTCCTCCACCTTCGAGCATTCCATTGCTGCCTTCAGCTGTCATAGGTGTACCTGAATGCTGCCCACAGAATTAAATTACTATTCCAGTTCAGAAATTGAGTAGTTCTGCAATCTGTTGTCCTCCCCCTTCAAACATCCCACTGTTACATTCAGTAGTGGTCTCACCTGAAGGGGTGGTAAATGCCTCTTCTGATAATATTCCCATGGACATCCCCACAGCCTATGTAGAGTCTAAAAGGCAGATTTTTGTTATTGGTGACTCTACGGTGAAACACTTAGATAGAGCTATTTGTGACGTGGATAAGGGAAACCGCACATGTTCAAGTTTTAGGGGTGCTAGCATATCACATATCACTAGTATGGCCCGGAATATCTTAGCACAAGGGGGTAACAGTCCCCTAGTGATCATTCATGCTGGAACCAATGATTTCTTGCACGCTGATTTACTGAATATTAAAAAAGATATGGTTGCCCTTTCTAACATCTTGGTGGATATTGGCTGTGATATAGTCTTTTCTGAGGTCTTGCCTGTTCCTAGATCATCAATAGAGTTCAATGATAATATATGTATGTTTAATAACTGGCTGCGTGGGTGGTGTTTCCACTAAAATCATGGCTGTATCACCCATTGGAAAGACTACATTGTTAGACCTGACTTGTACAGTAGGGATAGCCTTCATTTAAATGGTAAGGGGAACTCAATGTTAGGACAGCACCTATTATGCTATATTAACAAACATTTAAACTGATTGACTTGGGAGAGATTATTTCCTCTCCCAAAATTAAACTTAAACTGGATTTAAATAAAAAGAAACAAAACAAATATAATACTATTTCCAACAATAAAAAATGTCTCTATTTTAATGCCAGAAGTTTATCAAATAAAATGGATGAGTTAAAGATCTCTGTTGTTACAGATAATGTGGACATGTGTTTATCACTGAAACTTGGGGGGATGATAAATCTTGTTGGGCTTTCTCTTTGCCTAGTTATGTAAGCAATAAGACACGACGGGGTGTGCATTACGGTGTGATAACTGCACTCCTAGGGGCGTAGTTAGGTACAAGGCCGAAGGCCAGGAAAGGAGGTGGAGTTGCCATTTTCATAAGGAACTCTATCCAGGTAATGGATATCTCTGATAAAGTTAGAAACATCAATGACACATCTGAATCTTTATGGATTAAAGTCATGCTAAATACTACCCAGCATCTGATTTTGGGTGTTTGCTACCGTCCTCTGAGTTCACCTACTGATTATTTGGATCTAATTATTAATTAAATTAATTCTGCTTGTGCCTTGGGTGATATTGTACTTACTGGTGATTTTATAAGCTGGACTACATTTTCAGCAGTATCCAATGCTGGTAAAATGCTGATTGATATGTGTCAGCAATGTAACTTAATTCAGGGGGTATGTCAACCAACCCGGGGTAACAATCTCCCTGACTTGGTCCTCAATAGTAACTCTGTTAATGTGAAAAATCTTACTGTACGATCACACATAGGCGATAGTGATCATTGCTCTATCGGTTTTACTATTTGTCAAACTGTATTTATAAACCGTAATAGTACTAAAATTTACTTAGATGATAATGCAGATATTAATAGTATCAAAGAGGGCTTGGACAGCATAGATTGGGTGTCTGTTCTTAACAACGTTGGTGTGGAGGAATATTTTTATATTCTACCTAACAAAATTCACACTCTACGAGACAGTTTCATACCATTTAAATATAAATAGATATCCTTTCACACTAAAACTAAATGGATGATTAAAAACTTGGCAAAATTTATTAGGAAGAAAAATAAGCATCAAGCTGTTTACTTAAAAAATAAAACATTTGATAACTGGAGTTCATATTTGAAAATTCAAAAGAAATGTATATATAGCATTAGAAAATCTAAAAAGGAGTGGGAGCTGAAACTTGCAGCATATGCTCGCAAGGATAATAGCAAGTCTTTGCTTTTATAAATTCATTAAAAAAGCCTACTTGTCAGGTGGGTCCACTTTTAGTCAATGATACTTTAATTCATGACCCTCTTGAGATGGCTAATCTTCTTAACGAAATTTACTGTAATGTATTCCAAAAAATCAGATGGACAACACCGTTAATAATGGGAGGCAGTATAGCACAGTGGTTTAAGGCTCTGAGCTGCAAATCTGGAGGCCTGGGTTTGAATCCCACAGCCCCCACTTACATATATTGTGTGACTCTGAGCAAGTCACTTAACTTCCCTGTGCTCCCAGGCTGCACCTGTAAAAAAACTTTCAGCTTAGTGTGTCTCACCTGGTTAAACAATTGGAAAAATAAATAAATAACTCAGTGGGTAGTCATATATTGATTTCAATTATGGATGTCCATTCTAAGTTATTTGGGTTAAAAGAGAAAAATCAGTGTATCCCTTGATGATGTGCCAGGCCATTTACTATACTTGTTGGCTGATGATTTGTTATTACCATTACAACTTTTATATGAACACTGTCTGAATCTGAATTATGTGCCTGACTTGTGGAAGGCAGCTTATTTTATTACCATTTATAAAAAAGGTCCCAGGAAACTTGGTGAAAATTATAGACCAATTAGTCTAACTTCCTCAATGTGCAAAGTTCTTGAAAGTCTAGTTAAGGATTTGCTTACTTCTATCCTACAAGAGATTTACTTAGAACAACATGGTTTTAAGAAGGGAAGGAGTTGCTTGACCAACATGCTCTGCTTCTATAATGATGTTAGCCTTCAGTTGGACAATAGGCTTGCGTATGATGTGTTTTATTAAGATTTCAGTAAGGCTTTTTGGCCTTCCTCCACACTGGGCCTCAGTGAAGAAATTATATCAGCTAAATATTAATCTGACATTGGTCATATGGATAGGTAGTTGGTTAACTAAACGCACTCAGCAGGTTCTAATCAATGGCCATCTTTCTCATGTAGGGTCTATCACAAGTGGCGTACCCCAGGGGTCTGTTCTGCGTCCTTGCCGTTTTCATCTATTTATAATGGATATCTCAAGGAATAGTTTTTCAAACACTACTAAATATGCAGATGATATTAAGATTGGGGGGACCATGCATTAACTATGACCAAATAAAATTAATACAGAATGATCTGGATAACATCTCTTTGTGGATCTCTAAGTGGGGTATGAAATTAAACTATACTAAATGTAAGATATTGCATTTTGGGGTATATAACCCTAAGCATGTATACACTCTTGATAATAAGGCATTAGTCAGTTCAGAGATAGAAAAGGACCTGGGGGTTATTGTATCTAATAACTTTCTTCCAGATCTACAAATTAATGGAGTTATACGCAAGGCAAATGGTGTTATCTGGGCTATTAAGAGGAACTTCAAATCAAGAGAGCATGAAGTGTTTATGCCACTTTATAGAGCTTACGTTTGTCCACATTTGGATTTTTCATCGCAGTTTTGGTGCCCCTATTGGAAACAGGATATTGTAAAATTGGAAAGAGTACAAAGGGAATTCACTAAACTTATAGTAGGATTGAAAGAGGCCCCATATGATCTCAGACTTCATTCATTAAACCTGATGTCATTATCTACTCGAAGACTAAGAGGAGATCTCCTCGTGGTTTATGATATTATTAATGATCCTCAGTTACTGGTAAATCTAGGGCTTTCCTTTAAGTAAGATATGTTTAATCTCAGAGGCCATCTACTACAGTTACAGCAGAAACATTTCACTCATTTAGCACCCAAGTATTTTTATACTTTGCGTGTAGTCAAACCTTGGAATTTATTGCCAATAGAAGTTATTGTTAGCAGTACTAAGGTTACTTTTAAAAAATGGTTGGATAAATATATTCTGTCTCATCCCTTTTTAAATTATTATTAATAAATGGGAGCATTAATGAGCCTCGCTGCTCCCTAGCTCCCTATCAGTCCTAGTATAAATCCTAGTATTAAACCCTTGCGTCTTGATTCACTCTTCTCAGCTGGCCTTGCTCTGTCAGCCACCAACTGGTTTAAATCCTACCTCATTGGCAGGACCCAGTCAGTGAGAATCCTTGATTCCATCTCCCCTCCACTCCCCATCAACACTGGTGTCCCTCGGGGCTCAGTGCTTGGTCCCCTACTCTTCTCCATTTTCCTTAATGATCCTCCCACAGCCTGCTCATCCTCTTCTATCCACATGTACGCTGATGATACTGTTTTGTACAGTTCCAGCAAAAACCCTGCTGCTACGCAAACCAGCTTACAGCATGACTTCAGCCAAGTTCAGCTCTGGTTTGCTTCTCACCAGCTTTTTCTAAACACCAAGAAGACAGTCTCAATGACATTTGGCACCAGGCAGAGACTCCCTAGGCTCCTGCCCCTACCCACCTTCCACACCCTTGATGGGACCATCTTGGAGGACACATCCTCGTTTAGATATCTGGGAGTTTAGCTGGACTAGCACCTCAACTTCTCTGTGCATATTGATGCTATCCTGAAGAAACTGCACCCCAAGCCTGGTGCTCTGTACAGGAATCATAGTTGCATCCCGCTGACTGCGAGGTGCGAAATTGTCCAGAAGATGATACTCCCCATCTTTAACTACTGTGATGTAGTCTATGTTGCTGCTTTCAAATCTTCCCTGATCAAGTTGGACACTCTCTTTAACTCCTTCTGCCACTTTGCTATTGACTCCCCTTCCTGCTCCCACCACTGTGAACTCTATTGCTCTCTAACCTCCCTTCCACTATCTCATAGATGCATCTCTCACTGTGCCAAACTAACCTCCAAATTCTGGTTCGGGGGGCTCCCCTCCTATCTCTCATCCTCTCTCTCTGTTTCACTTCCCCCCACCCACTCTCTCAGATCAAATGACGCCCACACCTTGACAGTCCCTCACCGCTCTACCCTCATCAGTCAGACTGGTTTCGCCCCTCATTTCCCTAATATCTGGAATTCCCTCCCCCCTGAAATATGACACTCCTCCTCCAACTACTCCCTTATCTCTGCCCTACACAATTACCTTTCCCTCAGCTGTTCCTGCTTTAACCCACCTTAATACCTATCCCCTGTATCTGCCTTCCTATAATGACCCCCCCCCCAGCAGGGTTCTCAACATCCTGAAGGGGAAATCAGGAAATGCCTACCCCTTCTCCTCATATTCAGTTCTTGCCTCTCCCCTCCTCTCTTCTCCACCTGCTCTTCTGGGTCACCAGTGTACACAACCTAACGCCATCCTTTTTACTCCAACAATCAATCAATCAATCAAAATCTTTATTTATTCAGGCGAACATCATTGAGCAAAGCTCATTTACAAGATGGACCTGATTGGTCTGAAACAACATAAAGGTATAATTTCACATATATACAAATACAAATTGATTACAAGAACAGAGACTTTATAAATGAACAGGTACAGTAATAAACACATATATACAAGGTGGTTAACCAGTGAATTTGGGCACCAAAACAAAAAGAAAAAGAGACAGAATTGACTAACTAAAGGTAGGGTATTGGGATTTAGGAGATACTCTGGTAAGGTGTAAGTGGAAGAATGCTTAAACAAGTAAAGGTGGGGGAATATAAAAGGGGCAGGGGGGTAAGGGGTATGAAGGGACTAGGCCTTGTGGAAGCAGTTGCATGTCTCTGGGAAGAGACTTATATACAGCTTTTTAAAGGATGTTATAGGAATGAAGGTGTTCAACTTCAGGGTCTTCTGCAGGGAATTCCAGATAAGTGCTAGAATGTAGCTGATTGCAGCCCTCCCATGCCGGGTACTAGCATTTGGTACCTTCAAAGTGATGAGGCTATTGCTTCTTAGGGCATATGGCCTGGGTGTAACCAGAGTAAAGCAATCTGAGATGTAGGATGGTAGTTTGTTTGTCAGAGCTTTGTAGATCCATAAAGCAGCATTTTTGTTCCTTCTGTGATGTAGGGATGTCCAGCCAACTGCAGTGTAGAGAGAACAGTGGTGGGTGCTGAAAGAAAGGTTTGTGATGAATCTTAGAGCTCTATGGTACAAGGTATCCAGTTTATTTAAGTAGGACTGAGAGCAGTGGCCATATAGGAAGTCTGCATAGTCGATGAGTGATAGAAATGAGGCCTGGATTAGTTTCTGTTTAGACTCACTGGTTAGATAATGTTTGATCCTGAAGAATAGGCAGTCTCTGTCTGAGTTTTTTCAGGAGCTCGTTAATGTGCTGAGTGTAATCAAGCCTGTTATCAATCCCAACCCCCAGATATTTGAATTTATCAACATATTCAAGGCTTTCTCCAAGGATGGTAGATAGTTGGGGAAGAATGTTCGGTGAGAGAGTGGTAGAATATATATTGGTGGAGAAGAACATAGCTTTAGTCTTCTTGGCATTTAATAGGAGTTTCTTCTCAAGTAATTTGTGTTGCAGCAGGGAGAACTCAGATTGTAATAGTTCACAGGCCTTTGTTGGTGATGGATTGCTGACATATAGGACAGTATCATCTGCAAAAAGGTGAACATTGGCTTTAGTGAGGCTGGAATCAATGTTGTTGATGTATATGGCAAAGAGGATAGGGCCCAGGATGGAACCTTGAGGTACTCCTCTTAGGAGTGGTTTTGAGGAAGATAGGTCGCCTTCATTTTTTACCTGCTGTATTCTACCAGTGAGGTAACATCTGAACCACATAAGAGAGGTTGGGTCAAGGCCTAAGGAATGCAGTGAGGAGATTAGTAGATCATGATCCACAGTATCGAAGGCTTTACTTAAGCCCAGAAATACAAGCACAGATATTATTTTTTATCTAATTCAGTCTGCCAGTCATTTGTAACTTTTGCCAAGGCAGAGATGGTGCTATGCATGGTTCTAAACCCAGATTGAGCAGGATTAAGGAGGTTATTAGCATCGAGGTAGTCACTTAGTTGGATGCTCACCAGTTTTTCTAGCATTTTGGACAGCACTGGTAAGATGGATATAGGCCTATAATTGTTGAGATCCATGGGGTCCCCTGCTTATCAACAACACTTGTGTACTACCTCGAGCCTGCTCCTGGTACACTCATGCACTATAAATGGTTCTATTGCATTATTACTGTTTTGTACGTTTATATGTTCTTTTGTATGATTTTCGACATGTATTGTAATTTACCCAATGTTCCACTACTGTTTATTGTACAATACCTTGTGTTCCAACTGTTGCACAATCTTACAATGTTGTATTGTTTGTACTACCCACTTACTACTGTAACTGATCATACTTCACAACCCCATGTAACACCTCCCCCCAGGTCACACCGTGAGACGGGTAACTTGTTGTTTAGTGTGCCCTCCTGGTGAAACATTTCAATATATAAATAAATAAATAAATAAAATAAAACTGGATGGCCAGTTCTCAGTTCCTTCTGAAAAAGATAAGGATTGTGGCTACAATGTCTATATGACCTGTGACTGTGCATTTACATCAAGGGGCAATTTGTGCAAACATATACAGTTTGCTAAGCTTGAGAGTGCAGAGGCTGGCATGGACATTGAGTGTATTCACCATGACAAAGCTGCTGTAATATGTAGTGTTAATGGCAATGATGTGGATGACACAAACTTAATTGTACATATAGTGAAGCCCACCACGATGAAGCGCAGTGTCAGAGGTTTACTGCATGACAAAAGGGATCAACTCCCATTGAAACTGTTTGTTTGCTGCAGTAACTTCACTGTAGAATTCTGCTGTGCTGCACTTCATCCTAGTGGGCTTCACTCGTACCAGTGGCCAGTTAGGAATTGTAAACATGCAAACCACGCACTGCACGTGTATTGCCAATAGCTTGGGTGAATAGTGTGTATGTCTGCACGTAATGCAAGCTATCCGTGCACAACCAAATACAAGTGCGATGCAAGACAATGTACCCCTACCAATTGGACCACAAGAAGCTACAACACATGGCAACACAACAGGGTGGTATGTAAAGAAGATGATTCATGACTTGATGGCATGATGTGACAGCAGAGATTACAAACAGTTTCCAGAAATTTATGCAATGATTAAACACGTACATCAACTGGCCTATGGGCATTTTAGTGCAATCACCAAAAAAAACAAAAACTGAAAGGCCACCAGACAACTATTGAACAATCAAAGAGACATAATTTCGACTTGCATGGCTTCCACATCACAGAACCAGGGAAAAAAAGAATTTACACATTATCACACCTATTGCGCATTGTGACCGGCCTCACACTTTGTATTCATAGAACATAGACTTTGCGGCAGATAAGAACTGCTTGGCCCACCTAGACTGCTCATTTCCCCACTTATTAGATAAGCTGCAGATCCTAGTTAATCAGTTTTGAAAAAAGAGGTAAAAAAAGCTACCCATGACAACAGACACACACAGGACTGTAGATGAATAATAAAAGCCCTTTAATCAATCTCTAAGTGCAAAATACATACTGCAATGTGACAGGAGGTATCACAGGAGGTGAAGCCAACAAAATTAGCTACTGACGTTTCACATGGCCACTGCCATGCATCCTCAGAGTAGTACTACCACCATGCCTGCTTGGCTACTTATATATTTTTATTTTACTTATTTATTTGTTGAATATAATTGGAATTACAATCCTTTGAATCACAGACTCTTTTGCAAAGGCTCCACGTCGGTTACAGGGGGTGGAGGGTAAACAAATACAGAAGAACGTACATAAACAAGCAGTATTCACAAAACAGTACGGATAGTGCAGTCCAGGCTTTAACTTAGTTAACCGGGGACAGTAGTAGGCAGCATTCTGGATATCCTTTGACAGAGACGTGCAGGATGCTGATTCATGGGAGCTAGAGAGATCCTGTGTGAAGTATTTGGAGGGTTTGGGAACACAAGTGGTGGGCAGTGTTAGCCACAGTCACATTTAGCTGACTCAAGTAGTTGTGCTTTGAGGCCTGTTTTGAATAGGGAGATGCTATGGGTCTGAGAGATAGGCACGGCAGTGGAAGGATCTTTGCCCAAGGGATGTTCTACAATGGGGGACCAGAAATGAGAAGTTTGCTGCGAGCCTTGTATTATGCCTGAGGGAGGCTGCGCTGATTATGGAGAGAAGGCCGTCGGGGGCTAGCTGGAGATGTATCTTTTTTGCGAGGATGCAGGTGTGATACTTTAGTCTTTCTTGGAAGTTTAGCCAACCAGCCAAAGCATAGAGCTCACAGGTATGCGTTAGTCTGTTACTGTCGGTGACTAGGCGGCAGGCTTTATTCAAGGCAGTGTTAATGCTATGTAGTGTGGTGGGTTCTGCTGAGCCATATATCACTATCCCGTAGTCAGCTAGGGAGAGGATTGAGGAGGAGACTGCAAGATGCATGGCCTGTGCAGGTAAGCAGTGTTTAAGTCTGTAGAGGATACCCACTCTAGCGTTGACAGCGGAGGAGAGAAGTTGTATGTGACTATGGTAGGAGAGGGAGGTGTCTAATGTGATATCCTGGTATTTAAAATTTGTAACATGTTCAAGTAGGGCGCCTTGTGTGTTTTTGATTAAGAGTGCCGACTGACTGTGTGGGCTTTGACGGTGCGTAAAGATCATGGACTTCGTTTTTTTATAGTTGATGATCAGGCGGTGTTCAGTGAACTAGGTCTCTAGCTCCCAGAAGAAACCCTGTAGGGCTAGTTGGAGGGCGCTCGGATGTGGGTGTTTCCAAAACAGTACCGCATCAACAGCGTAGAGTAGTAGGTGACCGCTGCATGCCTTGGGGAGAGAGTTTAAGAAGAGGGTGAATAGTAGCGTGCCGAGTATAGACCCCTGTAGGACCCTAGAGCAAACTGTTTTGCAGGAGGAGATGGTGGTGTTTATCCTGACTTGTTGTGACCAGCCTGAGAGATAATCCTTGAACCAGGCAGTTGCCTCAGGGACCACATTTAGTTGTGGAAGGACACAAAGCAGTAGCTCGTGACTGACCGTGTCAAATGCCTTGGTCAGATCCACATAGATCACACCTACTATAGAGCCTTGGTCTAGGGCCTCATGGATGAACAAGGTGAGCTCAGAAAGGGCTGTGACAGTACTATGGCCAGTCCGGAAACCATGCTGTTCCTGGCAGAGAAGGTTGTGTTTAGTTAGGTGTTCTGTTAGCTGGTCCAAAACTATTTTTTCCAGTGCTTTGGAGAGAGGTGGAAGTATGGAAATTGGTCTATAGTTGCTTGTGTTAGTGGGATCGCCGCTCTTCAGAATGGGAGTGATTATGGCTCTCTTCCAGGTTGAGGGGAACTGACCTAGGCATAGAGAGAGGTTGAGAATTTTAGTAAGGTGGGGTAATGTGACATCCAGGGTCAGCCGAATGAGTTTAAGATCTAGGGAATCATAGCTGTAACAGGTACTGGCAATAGCTTTGGCAATGTAGTGTTTTGCCTCGCGGCAGGAGATGACTCTCAGCCTGAAGGGTCTCGAATTGACGTTACGCGAGGTGTCAGGGGGAGGTGGGGGGGACCGGGTGGAAGAAATTAGAGGGAGGATATGGGAGAGGTCCGAGAAGGCGGAGTTCAGGGCTTCTGCGATAGTGGAAGGATCCTGGGTGATATCCCCATTTATAGTGAGTTGAGTGGGGTGGGGACAGGATTTCCATTGAGTTCTTTTATATTGTTCCAGAATTTTTTACCATCTCCCCAGGAGGAGGTTAGGTTTTGTTGGTAGTATGTAGCTTACCGCCATAAGACCCATGTACATTTGTGGCGGGCCTCCCGTATAGCTGTCTATCCCAAGTGCGTTGGGGAGTCAAGGGCCTTATGCCACAGGTTGTCCCTTTGTTGGAGCTGGTTAAGCAGTGAGGGTGTGATCCAGGGGGTGGTTCTGGTTTTCACTACTTGCTTGGAGAGGGGAGCGAAAATGTCGCATGCCTTGTTGAAAATGGTTATAAAGTGGGCGAGTGCTAGGTCTACTGACTGCGTGGTGGTAATGGGGAGCCAATTGCTGGGAGATAGATGGGCTTTGAGGTTCTCTAGGCCTCCTCTTTTTAGCCATCTCTGCAAGGAGATTTTAGGGGGGGCAGGGGGCAATTTACCCGACCACCGGCAGGTCACCTGGGAGTGGTCACTGACAGAGTCAGGGAGCACCGTGGCATGGGAGAGGTTACGTGGCCTGTTGGTGGAGATGAGGTCTAAAAGGGTGGAGGTCCCAGATCTATTGTCCCTTCTGGTAGGAGAGGTGACGAGTTGGGTAAGATCGTATGCCAGGGCAGTGTCTTTGAAGCTGGATGAGGCAGGGGATAGCCAGTTGACATTAAAGTCACCCATTACGATGATTTCACTAGTATTAGGTAGCTGGGAGATACTGTGGAGGATAGAATCAAACGCGAGTTTTTGGTTTCTCGGGGGGATATAGGCTGAAGTGATGTGGAGTGTTTTGGTACCCAGACTGAGTTTGACTGTAAGTATCTGGGCGCCATATTGTGGTGACGGGGTTTGTACTTCAGTGGCATGAAGTGAGGATTTAACATAAATTGTACAGCCACTGCCTCTCTTGCTGGTCCTATCAGCCCAGAAGATGGAATAATTACTGAGGGAGACAGCATCATTGGGTATTCTTTCAGAGAGCCAAGTCTCAGAGAGGGCTAGGATGTCCAGTGGTGGGGGGGGGGTGTTTTTTTGGTAGGCTGCATATATTAAGAGTAGCTAGCAGTAGACTCCCACTTGGGTTGCTTGGAGAGGCCATTGTGCAGGGTGGTCCAGGGTTGGGGTGGATATTGCCAGATAATAAGAGAAGTAGTAGGATGTGCTGCAAGAGGGCCAACCTGCAGAGTTTACAAATTTACAAATTTTTACAAATCATGTGACCTAATTAAAACATCCAATCACCTTCTCATTAACCATATATGGTGTCTACATAGAGGCAATAACAAAAACTCCTATACTTATATACATAACATAAAATCTTTAGTTGTTTTATTTCAAATTGGCCACATTCAAACTCAGTCACCACTTACTCTAGTGAAGCAGATTTCGAAAAACAGATTATTGTGGGAAACTGGTCCATATTGGAATTGAAGCCAAAATTGCAACAAGTAGTCACAAATGGACCACAAGTAGTGTTTAGACGTAGTAAGATGATTAAAGACATGGCTGTTAAAAGTATGTTACCAGGCTCTGAACCAGTACGCTCCACCTTAGCCCCTTTCCCTACAGGAACCTTTGGATGTGGCTGGTGCATTTATTGTAAATTTATTAGTCCATGTAGAGCCTTTACTAATCCCAGAACTCAGAAGGAAGTTTATATTAAACAATGTATCAATTGTAGTAGTAAGGGGGTTATTTATAAATTGTCTTGTAGTTGTGGAGTATTTTATACAGGTAGAACCATCAGACAATTTAAAGTAAGGGTAGGAGAGCATGTTAGGACTACACATGGCAAAGATAATACTTATGCCATAGTGCAACATATTTTGGCCCACCCTGAATGCTTGCACGAAATATCATTTAGTGGCATTGAATGAATATCACTGGGACCTGGGGGGGGGACCTAGAAAAATTGGTGGGGAGAAGGGAAAGCTTTTGGATCTATGAATTGGGTGCCAGATCTGAGATGGGACTCAATGATACCATTGATTTAGCAGCTTTTTTTGAAAAAATATAGTTGCTAATGAATTTCAAAGTTATGGTAAACATGACAGCATTAAGTTCAGACACCTGTACAAATAGCCATTCACTCCCATAACTTGAGAGTATTAAAAGAAAAGAAAAGCATATAAAAAGGGTTTACAATATTGTGAAATAATATATAACTTTGCACACTATTGTCCACCATGGATTTCAACATAAACTAAGTTTGCACCTGGATGTAACTCAGGGTGACTGCTGAGGCGTTGCTTGCTATTAGAGCTATGACATTTTAAGTATGAGCTAAAAAAAATTTCAAAAAAATTTTAGAAATGAAATTAAAAATAAACTTTATATATAAGTACCAACACAGCAATGCCTTTGAGGTTCATCCAAGCTTAAATGGCTACTGAGTTTGAATGTGGCCAATTTGAAATAAAATAACTAAAGATTTTATGTTATGTAAATAAGTATAGGAGTTTTTGTCATTGCCTCTATATAGACACCATATATGGTTAATGAGAAGGTGATTGGATGTTTTAATTAGGTCACATGATTTGTAAATATATAAATAGCCAAGCAGGCATGGTGGTAGTACTACTCTGAGGATGCATGGCAGTGGCCATGTGAAACATCAGTAGCTAATTTTGTTGGCTTCACCTCCTGTGCAATTTCTGGTCTCTTCTCTGTCTGGAGTCCCTCTAAGCTGCTGGTAGGCAGATGTCCACATGTGTTTGTTTGCACTACTACCCATTCTAATCTAACAGGAAGGAACATGCTTTACTGTGCTCCCACTGACATGCTTGCAGTGCAACACAGGTGCAGGGACTGAAGTTGCAAGCTGCTGTCCAGCCCGAGTAGTGCCACAGTAGTGCTGAAATAACTGTCACTCACGGATTAGTAGTCAGCAAAAGGGGACAAAACTGGGACAAGTAAGCAAAAACTGGGACAAAAGTGACATTTTACAAAACTTGTGGGGACACTGGGACATGCTGCCAAAAATAGGGACTGTCCTGGGAAAATAGGGGCAGTTGGTAGCTTTATTATTAATGTATGTTCTATTTCAATCTGTTCTACTTTTGGATTTATGTTTTTTCTAAGGCTAATAAAAATATATTGGCAAAAAAAAACAAAACTGAAGTGGAATACTGATAAAAATGTGTCACCATGGGTCCTCCACTATTGCTCTTCCAGTTCAGGGGTGTAGCCAGACAATAAAAACATGTACAGCGGGGCCATCCATGTTTGTTGTCCTATCTGACACAATAAACACACCTTTTGTACCGTATGGCACAGATTGTTGCCCCCACTTATGCACTTGCCATGCACTGCTGTCAGACACTCACATAATCACCCAGAGCCTGCAATGTTATATACTCCCTGGGATGCAAAGACAGTCTCAGTGGACAATCCTTCTAGTTTTGGATCCCAGGAAGAAATTACAGAAAGGATCAGCTGGTTCTATTTGTATGTCTGGTTTCGTGTAACTCTGGCAGCAGTGCAGAACCTTGTTGTGCACCATGGGGTATGCCTTCCTACACCCATGGTCCAGGTGGGCCCCTGTACCAACTTTCCAGTAGCACCGGGCCCGCCCCCCGCACTAGGGTCCATCCATCGTCCAGTATATACCACATTTCATTGACAAAAAGTAGAGACTGGTGAATATGGTTGTAGCAAGCCTAAAAGCCTTCACAACTTGGGTTCCTCATGTCTGACGCGCACGCCCACACAGCCGCTCGCGCTGAACCCGGAAATAATCGTAGCTCAGCTGACAGTTTCTGTGCGGGGAGTCAAAGATGGCGCTGCGGCCAGGAGCTGGGGGAGGCGGCAGGTACACTTTGAATAATTTCATAGCATGGCTGTAAACGAATGAAAACTCGTCAGTGGTAGCATTTACTTTATCCCAGAGCAAGCAAGAGGGAACTTGATGCCGGTCGTTGGTGACGGAGTGTTTTTTTTTTTTTTTAACTGCTCTCTTTTGGTTGGAATATAGCTGCCAGGCACTAGTTCTGGGGGAACCGCAGGTTGTGGGGGGTCATGTTTGTTCGATGATTTTTACATTTAAATACGCACTAAGTAACTACTGCTGTTACATCTTCGGGAGGGCCTGTAAGTTTCAAGTTTGTAAACCGTAAATGGCATCAAAATGTTTCTTATTAATTTAGTTGGTATAAATAATATATAACAGCAGCTGTTATTGACAGTTCAGAACATCTGCTGATGTTTTTTTTTTAAATTTGTAACAGCTTTATCATTTAATTGGGGACGCCTTAAAACCAAAAGTCAGTTACATTTAAGAACAAGACATTATCAGTATTACTGAGGGTACAAACCATATTTCCTGCGGTAACAGCAATAACACAAATCTACATTGTTGCCTTTTAAATGTTTCATTGGAATGAATGAATGAATGGCTGTTGAATTCATAAGACAGTTTAACGTGTATTTGATAAAGTATTGTATACTGCAAGAGAGTTAGGAAATGTTTCTGGTTGTGAGAGTTCAGTTATATTTTTAACATTTTAAAAAATTACTCACCTTGGTGACAGCATACTAGAAGGGTGTATCAAACACTTAGGGCCTTGTAGTCTGGGACTGCGGATTTGTCATTTTATCCAGTTCCTGAAATGTGCTGGTAGTGTTTTTTTTTTTTTTTTAAATAACATTGTGTGATTTGCTTTCCAAAAATAGTAAGAATTTGGGGGAATCTGAAATATTTAAAGTTTAATTTAGGAGGAACAGTCCTCCCTTGGTTACTCTTTTGAAGCTATTGCAGGAGGCACAAGTTTAAAAAGACATTGCTAAGTCATGTACAGAAATAAAATGTTTTGTTTTTTAAGGATCTTGAAATGCTGTTACGATGAAGTAGAAATAGGAGCTGTGAATCCATAATGCAAAAGGTAGCTGCCTGTTTCTGGAATTAAGGAGGTGGGTCACCTGCTTGCTTTAAAAGGCAGCATTTTTTGAACCATTCCCATTATAGTTTGAAAGTCCATGAAAAGATCTTCTAGGTGTGCTATAGGGCTCCTCTCTAGCTGGCAGGAGTTGAGAGATACTGATGATTGCCCACCCCATATTGATATTACATTGCCACCATTTTTATAACATTGTGATGTCTCGGACGATCAAGCTGCTTAGCCATAGCTTGATCGTCAGTAACATCACAGAGTTCTAAAAATTATGGCAATGTTGTGACCATATTTATATAAAGGTTACTAGTATTAAAATGGGGCAGACAATCTCTGGACTGCTGCTAGCTGCAGGTTAAGGTAAGCCCGATATCTCATTTAAAAGGTCTTTTCATGTGCTTTCAAACTATAATGAGTATAGTTAATGAATAAAGACAAAGAACCTCTGTGCAGAAGCACTGAGGCAAAGGTTACCCCAAAGGGCATTTGGCTGGGAAGCCAAGTTGAAATACAAAATCACACATGCCCCCACAATGCAAAGCATCATGGGCTACATATGCAAATCACCACAGAATATTATGCTGGTTCAACTTTAAGCAGAAATGCATGGTGCCAAAAGGCTTCTCACACAGTTTGCAAAGGGTGCCAGCAGAAGACATAGTTAATGAATGTTTCCCTTTAAGGTAACTGTTGCTTTCTAAAGGCAGGCAGGTTGCCCACCTCCTTAATATCTTTTGCAATCAGCCGCTTTGTGCATTCTGGAAATTCCATAGTAGCCTATTATTTCTTGCAGCTCACCACACTGATGAACTGGTTCATTTCCTGAGCTAGGGCCGTCACACATCAGGCAGGAGAGGCAGTGCTTGGTAGATGCCTCCTTCCTCTGAGAGGGTGGCTCCGACCTTCACATAACTGCCCTCTGGTAGCCCCGGTGGAGGGAGTCGAATGGGCAGGAATACATGGTTCCAGACAGTGGCTGAAATCCTGTTACTGGTGTGATGTTAGATGCTAACATAGGATGAGGTACCTCATTCAGCCAGTCTCGCACTGGTGAGTAGAAATGTCTTGTGCCAGAAGGGTCTCTTGTCTTGGGCTGTGCCCCAGTGGAGTGAGAGGGTTACACAATGAGGTGAAAAACGGGTAGGAATAATGGAGATGAAAGGAAAGGAGTTCTGTTTTGTATGGTGCCTTTTGTAGACTCTCTATCCTAAAGTGTTTTACAGGCCTTGAACAGTTGGCCTCAGACATTAGGCATGCACAGAGAGGTTAAAGAAAGGTCAGAGGGTTAGGTGCAGGCAGTGAGGGAGAAATAAGCACATGGAGGTGAAGTGGCTTGCTCAGAGACACATCAAGTAAATGACAGTTGTGGGGTTCAAACCTGGGTTTCCAGGCTCATAGATAGATCTGTGACTTTTTTTTTTTAATTTATTTCTCTTTGCACAATATGCTTCACCTCATGTTTTGTGCACTGCACAGGAACAAAGAGAGTATCCCGCTTCTTGCCAGCTGAGAGAGTCTCCTTAGTTTTGATTATGGTGGCATAGTTTAATGTAGAGCTTCCAAATCCTCACTTGCCAGACGGGACTCCCTCTTTCACTGTTTTTGTCATTTTGCCTTAGATTGTCCCCATCGTACCAACCACCACTCATTCTACTTTGCCCTTTCCCTTTTCCCTCTCCTCTCTCGATGCTAGGCACCTTTCCATTGTGCCTCCTTTATATCCAGATGCTGGTTTGGTTCTTTTCCCTCCTACCGTACCTCCCTGCTCTTTGCTTCCCATTCTTCCTCTTATCCTCTCTGCAGCAGTGTTTCCCATTCCCTTTGCATTCTGTCTAGAAAATCTACTGGTGATTAAACCACCTTCTCACTGCTTTCCTAAACTGTGCTCCTCTCATCACCTGTCGGTCTACTCTGCTTCTTCTGCATTCTCCCTTAAATCTCTTAAACATAGAAACATAGAATTAGATGGCAGATAAGGATTGTTTAGCCCACCCAGTCTCCCTGCCAATTTTAATATACCCCAGATCCTAAGTGATCTGTTGCTTACCCCCTCTTTCCTATCGCTAGGGTTCCCCTGTGTCTATCGCATGCATTTTTTAATTCTACCATTTTTGCTGCCATAGTCTCCGCTGCAGGTAGGCTGTTCCATGCATCCACCACCCTTTCTGTGAGAAAATACTTCCTGATGTTACCCCTGAGTCTACCCCCCTCTATTCTCATATCATGGACCCTTGTTCTTGAACATCTTTTCTGAAAGATGCTACACTCTTGCACCTTATTTATATCTTTGAGGTATTTGAATGTCTTTGTCATATCTCCCCCGCCCCTCCCCCCTCTCTTCCAGGGAATACATATTGAGGTCCTTTAGTCTCTCCTCATATAGCTTCTGGTGCAGCCCCTGCATCATTTTTGTTGCCCTTCTCTGAAGTGCTTCTATATTGTTTCCTTCCGAAGATGCGACCTCCAGAACTGGACACAGTAGTCGAGATGAGGTCTCACCAATGTTCTGCACAGTGGCATCACCACGTCCCTTCTTCTACTCTAGATATCTCTCCCTATGCACCACAGCATTCCACTGGCTCTCCTCACAGCTTCTCACATTGTTTGGTAACTTGTAGGCCATCAGATATTACTCCCAGCTCCCTTTCCTGTTTGGTGGCTGTCAGTACCTCCCCCCCCCCCACCGCATTTCTGTGCCCCAAAGTGCATGATCTTGCACTTTTTTTGCATTGAATCCTAACTTCCACTCCTCAAGCCTACTGAGGTCCCTTCTCATTTCTCTTCATCCCTCCTGGAGTGTCCATCCTGTTGCAGATCTGTGTCATCTGCAAAGAGACATATCTTCCCTTCCAGCCCTTCTGCAGTGTCGCTTGTGAAGACTGGTCCCAGCACTGATCCCTACGTGACCCCGCTAGTCACCCCCTTCTCTTCAGATTGGACTCTGTTTACCACCCTCTGTGTCCTATCGCTCAGCCAGTTTCTGACTCCATTTACTTTTCTACTCCCACCTGCAGCTGTCCATGACCCCTACCTCTTGACTCCCCCCTCCCTCACTCTTATTGTCCTGGCCATTTTGCTCTCCCCCTCCCTCTGCTATGCCTCTGAGTAAATTCCATCTGCCTATCAAAGCTCCATTTTAATCACTGCAAGTACCTGGTGTACCTTACACTGTTTAATTATGATTATGCTCCTTTGATGTACTATATTACTGTATATAACTACCATTTGTATAGTGCTGTGAATTACCATTTCTTTTTTTCTCCTCTTGAAGCATCTACCATACCTCTGCCCTCCAGGACACATCTGGAAATGAGCTGTTGTCAGCTCAGTATGGATTTCTGGGTAAACTTTTTGTTTTTCCCCATCCTTTGTATGTCCCTCATTTACCGTGAGCAGCCCCCCTTCCAACGGCGACTCCCAGCTCTGTCTCTTACCATCCTGGGCCTTACCCCAACTACTTGCTTACCTCATCGGGTGAGTGGGTGCCTCGGGTGGTAGAATGGAGCCTATGGGGTTGCCAGCCATCATCCTGGTGGTCGGTGGACATGGTGGACCATTGTGTGTTACTTGACTGCCTCAGGGAATTCTGCAGACTCACTGGCACTGTCCTCTTCTGGTTTGAGTCTCTTCTCACCAACAGGAGGCAAAGGGTAGTGATGGCGAATTTCTCCTCCTCCCCTAGCCTCCTGTCATTTGGAGTACCCCAGGGTTTGGTCTTGTCGCCGATGTTGTTTGCCATGTACATGCTGCCCCTGGGAGAGCTCATTGGGAAGTACCTCTTGAGTTTTCATTGCAATGCTGATGATACCCAGCTGTACCTCTCCTTTGCCCCGGGGCATCCAACGCAGTAGACATGCTAAATTCTTGCCTTGCTGAGGTAAGTGACTGGATGGCCTCCAGCTGGTTGTGACTGAACCCCGACAAGACAGAAGTACCGGTGGTGGAGTCAAACAGAGGGCATGATAGTAGGGCCTCTGGTGCAGACGGGGCTTTTTCTTAGATCTGTATCATTGAAGGCCTCCTCCAGGGTGTGTGATCTTGGTGTTATTCTAGACAGTGGACTGACTCTTGAATCTCAGATATCGTCCATTGTCCATACCAGTTTTTACCATCTGAGGAATACTGCCAGAATAAAGCCCCTAGTTCCACCCCTGGAGCTCCCCCACCTCGGTACATGCCTTTGTGATGTCGAGGCTTGACTACCGTAATGCACTCTGCCTCAGGGTCTCTGGAGGTACCCTCTGCCGGCTGCAGCTGGTGCAGAACGCAGCTGCCAGGCTGTTGATGGGGTAGTCTAAGTACTGCCACATCACCCCGGTGCTGCGTGAACTGCACTGGCTGCTGATCAGGTGGAGGGTCCTCTCAAAGGTGGGCTTGCTCACCTTTAAGGCCCTACATGGCCTGGGCCCTGGTTACCTGGTGGACCTTCTTACACCTGCTGTCTCAGTCCGCTTCCTCCACTCCTCCTCCTCCTCCTCCTCCTCAAGGGGTCTCCTTGCGATTCCCAGGATGAGGGTTAAAAGCGACCAGCTGACAGAGCTTTCAGTGTGGCTGGTCCCGTCCTGTGGAATTTGCTACCTTAGGTTGTAAGAGAGGCCCCTTTAGTAGAGGTATTCAAAGCCCGCCTCAAGGCCTTCCAGTCAGGCTTTCCCGGACTTTGTTTTATAATTCTTGTCCTGCTTGACTTCTGTTATCCAACTTTGTCTGTGGCCACTTATTTAGTTATTTTTTTTTCTGATTTAACTATTTTAAATGTCATGATTGTGTGATTTAATCCGGTCTTTTTATGATGGTGGTTAATGTGTTATTGTTATTGATTATGATTTGTGTACGGTGCCCAGAGCCTCCGGGATTGGGTGTCTTTTAAATAAAATTTGCATTGCCTTTTCGTACTTGGTTTCTTTGCCCCAGTCCCCAAGGTCAGGAATGCATGCAATGGTGCGGGACTGCGGCATGAAGATGCCATACTTACTCGAGCGCCTGCCCCTCTAGGAAGTGGTCACTGATGTTATGCCACCCAGCGGCTCACTGTGTTCCCCGAAGGAGAAGAACTGTCTGCTAACACGAATCCTCCTTCCCACCTCCCAGCTGATCCTGGTCCATTCCCAAACTGGGATCTCAGTGCAGTGGGTGGTTTGGCACTCGGTGATGCAGCCCACCGTACCACCGGGCCGGCTCTCCTGGTAACATTTGAAATAAATAAATGTATTTTCTTCTACCTCTTACACCTTTTGAAGCGCTTGCTCTTCCCGTAATGAAATCTACTGCTGGACATTCTGCCTTCTCCTTCTGCTTCCCTAAACTCTGGGGCTTTCTCCCCCCCCACCACCCCTTCCATTCAATCAATCAATCAATCAAATCTTTATTTATTCAATCAAATCTTTATTTATTCAGGCGAACATCATTGAGCGTAGCTCATTTACAAGATGGACCTGAGTGGTCATAACAAAACAAGGTTACAAATTATACACAAGAACATGAAACTGAATAAGCACAAATACAATCATTTGTGAGACAGATAGATATACAAATATTTACATATATACAAGGCAAAAAGACAATGTACCGACAATGTAGCGACAATGTCGCTGTGCTCCTTCCCTTCACACTCTGAAATCTCTTCTGCGTGATTTCTCTACTAACTCCTGCATTTGCTCCTGATACTGGCATGGACTTCTGTCCACTGCTCCCCCCCATCCTCTGCTGACAACAGTACAGCCCCCTTACCCCCAGTTATCAGTCACTATCCCACCCTTTATTATTGCATTGATGCTCACTGGTTACTGTTATTGCTCCTCTTTCTGCAGTTTATTGTATTGCAAAATTCCTGCTTAGAATCACTGTGTGTAATCGCTTATTTTGTTACATGTATTGCCACACTATTCCATTTTTGTACATCATGCTTTTTATTTCCCCCGCAACCCGGACACATCTGGAAACAAGCTAATATCAGATCAGTTTGAGTTTTCTGGTAAAACCTTTCAACTAAATAAAATATATGTATCCACTGTGCTAAGCCAGTGTCCATCTGTGAGCCACCTCAGTCTTTTGACCTGTAAACTCTGTACTTACCTTTTGCTTCTGTCCCATGAAGTCCCTGTGTTTTGTCCCCTAGGGTGGCCTGTCTGGGTGCCTTAAACTCCTTTAGAGATCTGAATCCAACTGCAGGGAGGAGGAAGCCCAGTAGATGGTGCAGGGCCTGCTGGTGGCTCAAATTATTTTGCAGGGCTGTGTTTTTGCTGTGTTCAGGCTCTTCCCCCCTTAGCTGATGGCATAACATGCTCCTCCCAGTGTGCACATGGTCTGTACAGCTTACCCATCCTCACTATGCCACTGCCTCTCTTTCCCTAGGAAATCATCCGGGGAACCAAGCGGTAGCGAAAGGCCACCTCAGGCGAGGCAAGCGTCCTCTGGGATGCCCAAGCCTCTCCTCCCTGCTGAACCTCTGAGTATCTACGCTTGTTCCTGAACCTGGGTTGCATTGTCATGATTGGCAGCACTGCTGTATGCTGACTGGCCAGCCTCATATCTCTGTGCTTTAACCTCTAGACTGCACTATCTCTTCCAAATGGTGGTGCTCAATTTGATGTCACTACAACACTCTCTTCTCCACTCCCACAGCGCCCTGTCCTGTGGGTCACCTGTTCTCCTTCTTTGGTCAGGAAAGACCTGACCATTCCCATCTGTAGGGATACATCCAGGACAGTATACTAGAGGAAGGACAGTGGGTATCTGGGGGCCGGTGGTGACCAGCAGGCTTGTGGTCAGGCTGAAGCAGAGCCTGACCCACCAGGTAAGGAGGAGGGAATGCTCTTTGTATCCTGTATATAAACATGTACTATTGTGCTGCGAAGTTGTTCCTCAACTGTTACCCAATCCCCAGGATGCACGTGGAAATAAGCCCAATGCGGGTCGCTGTGATTTCTGGAGAAAAGGTTTAAATACAGTGAAACATAGAAACATGGAAGATGACGACAGAAAAAGGCTTTGCAGCCCTTCTGTTCTGCGCAGCCCTAACTGTAGTTGAATCTGGTGGCCCAAATGGCCAGTCTCTCCTTCCTTCCCCTAGTGTTTTTTATCATCCTCGTGTGTCTGTCCTCCACTGAATTAGCACAGATGACTTCACTTGGCAATTTATTCCACTTATCCACTACTCTTTCATGTCACCTCTCTCCATTCTAGAGTGTACATATTGAGGTCCCTCAGTCTTTCCATGTACCTGTCTCTGAACTGTTTCCACCCGGTCTCTATCCCCCCCCCGGGAGAACATCTGCATATACACTTTTTACCCTCCTCACCAGTCTTTGCTCCAGTCATCTCGGTTGCGGGGCACGAACCCAGGTCACCAGCGTGCTGAGTGGGCGTGCCTCAACACTAAGCGCCACACAGCATACTGCCATTTCAAGTCCTTACTGAAAGTTTAGCTTTGGTTTAGAACTGCCAAAGTATATAATAGTACATGACTTTTTATGTACATCCTCTTATTAGCTATTGAGCAGGCAGTCGTATGTAGATGATCTTTTTTTTTTTTTTTTTTTATCTGTAGAACACTGGCTGTTGTTGAGTAGTAGGAGTGCCTTGGGTTATCTTGAGAATACATGTTTAAACAGATCCCTTTCAGATTTTGCAAGCAGAGGTGTTGCTTTGGTAATTTATGAAGAGCTTTTTGTTTTTTATTTTGTAAGCTGTTTAAGAGTTGAGATTCCCCATTCTCCGAGCAAGCACAGCACATCAGAGAGACTGTACCACATGTACTCACAGGAGCAGATTCAAAAGTCCTGCCAGTACTTTTGTATTAGCTCCATAGATCAGAACACATGGAAGAAAAAGGACTGATCTATGGGAGATGGCTTGATCTAGTGGTTAGAGCAGTGAACTGAGAAGCTAGAGATCCAGCAGATCTGCGATTGAATCCCATGTCTGTCACTTTTTCTCTGTCTCCCTAAGCAAGTCACTTAACCTCCCTGAGTTTAACCTCTCTTTAATCTCCCTATGTGCTCTTTTAATCTGATTGTGCACTGAAATCCGCACTTGGCTGGTACCGTTTGGGGAAGTACATCAACTTTCAATAGACTACCAGGAAATAAAAGTACCAATCTGCCATGCCTCACTGTCTGTGTCAAACTGGTATCCCTGTGCGGTTTGAATTTGAAAGTTCAGTTGCTGACATTTTTCCTGCTCCCTTAGCAGGAGAAGCAAGTGGGTCAACCCCGCAACTTAACTGTGGTATAAAGGAAACTTAGCCATTTTTAATACAAAACACCTCCCCCAACTACTTATTCTTCCTGAAAATCTTATTTCAAAATTGGCCTCGCTCACATATGCCAGCCGTGACGCCCACTCTGCCGTCCTCCCCACTGTCATTCATAAACAAAGCTGTTTAAATACAGTGGTTCCAATATTTCTTTACAGTATTTTAAGCCCATACAGTGACTGTTGGTGTCAGTAAACGCTCCCGCCTGGGTGTACCACCTCCTCCTGATGGCTGCCCAACCACAACCCACCTGATCACCTGCAGCGTGCATCTTCTAGTACCGCGAACAGCAGCTCCTCAGTACAGATCCTGGCTCCCAACTACTAATAGAATCAGTTTCTTCCACCTGCGCCATTACTCTCACGGTCTCACCCCACCACTGTCCATCATCATCATCATCATAATAATAATAATAATAATAAAAAAATAAAAAAAAAGAGTGACAGAAAAAAATCAGATCCATGTACACAAACGTACAGACAAGAAGGAACTCCAACCATCAGCACTCTCTAATGGTAATTATACCAACAGCGCCGTCTACTACTAGTGCCAGCAGTAGAAGGACTACTATACCAAACTACAGCAAAAAATACATTTATAGTCATTTTTGATAGCATTACTTTTGTTTTTTTATAATCCTGTAAAAAAATTGACACATGTTGGCCATTTTCTAAGCATAATAATACCCTGCAGGGTGGACCGTAATGGGTAATACCAGACCTTCCAGGAGCTATAAGGCCCTTTGCCTGCAGCGTCGAGCCTCATTATGCCCCTGGGCAGTCCAGTATTGCCCACCCTGTCGGGTATTATTGCTTGCATTGAATGAGTTTTACCAGGAAAGGCCTACCACAATAGTACGTTTCCAGAGGCGTGTTTTTGGGGGGGGGGGGGGTGGTGGTACGTGGGAAGACAAGGCAGTAGCAGTAGTAGTAGTACAGAATTAGTAACGATGTTACAGCAGAATACTGATAGATATACAAAATATATTAGCAATAGTACAGAATTGGTGAGAATGTTACAGCTTTACAGTAT
Organism: Neoceratodus forsteri; assembly: GCA_016271365.2. Lineage (NCBI taxonomy): Eukaryota > Metazoa > Chordata > Ceratodontiformes > Ceratodontidae > Neoceratodus > Neoceratodus forsteri. The sequence goes on from JADMNL010000030.1 coordinate 89,027,822, forward strand.
AAAGAAGAACAGACACAGCATCACTGATAGATATATGTAAGCATTAATCACTGATGAAGGTGGCATTTAATGGGGAGTTAATGCATGGTTGAGACCGTTGTGGCATGAGGCCGGAGGCCGGTCGCTGTGATCCAGCTCCTCCCCGATGAATGTCACCGCCGTAGAGATTAATGCGCTTGTAACATGGACATCACCATGGTTATTATGGAGTACACATGTTGCTAGTGATACAAGAGAAAAGACTAGGAGACTGATATGCTGTGCTGTGATTTTTTTTTCACTGTTACTTTCACATTTTTTCATACTACTCTGTTACATACAGATGTGGTTATTTTTGTTTTTGGATGCACTGAACTGTTCTTTATTTGTTTACGATTGGTGCACATTTCAATGATTTATGCGTGGCTGTTTAATCAATATTTGACCTAGGATGACTCTGATTCTGCAACTTTTGCCCTTTCCACACTCTGTCCATTTCTCATTTGCATACTGCCAGCGTCATTTGCTCAGTCCAGTTCCTGATTCTATCCTGCTCGCGCTGTCTTCCCACTATTGCTTTCTTTATCTTCTGTCAGTTATCCCGTCTCTGTGCTATGGTCTGGGTGTGTCATTGCTGCTCCGTAGTTGAAGTTTACTGTGCCGTGCACTGTGAAACTCTGGAAGTTAAATATGTTGCCGGATGTCCCGCCTGTGGCTCCCTGTTCCCATCCACTGCTTCCCCTCTCTCTCACTATTTCTGGTCCGGGGTCATTCATTGTGTCACTGTCTGCTGGTCTCTCTTGGGTGTTTTGACGTGCTTCGTTGTCTGTGTTTTTGGTTAGCTTCTCTCGCTCTACCATTTCAGGATGCTGCTCACTGAGATTGCGGTTTCTCTCCCTCACACACTCTTCCGGTGTTCCTTCATTTGTCCCAGCTGTCTCATTCCGCTCTAACCCTGTGGTGCTCTGTCTTTCTGCTACTACCTATGTCCCTCGCTTGCATTTCTCCCCCTCCTTATCTATGCTACTCTCTTGCTCTTCATATAGTGTGTGGCTCTGATTTTTCGTTGTTGACAACTCTGAACAGTGCTACTTTTAGTCTGGTGGCTCGTTTGTATAGTTCAGAAGCAACACAACATTATCGTCTCATAATGCCGTGTTGCTCCTGTACCACGTGACAGCTTCTGTCCTATCCACGTTCCTCCTCACCGTTCTTAAATTTTTGCCATGTTACAAATATACATAACAAATTACATTTTATTTTCACTAGGTAATTAGTGAGCAAATAAGTAGCTGTGAGAACTGAGCAGTCGCTAGATACTGATCACGTATGGTGTTGTGGAACTAAATTCCTTTTCTCCAATGAGTGAGTTAGTATAGCTAAATTTCACGTTGTTATCCAGAACTGATACTGCATTTATAAATCACTTAATCACGTAATTATTTTGGACGGTGCCCTATTGCTCTTCACCCTGTTTTGAGTGAGAAGGGCCTTCCTGCTGAAACGTTACCTGTGACTGTGGGGAGATGAGCAAGGGTAAAATCCAGAGTCAAGGGTGTGATCGGTACATAGTGACTTGTGATCATGTTGATGGTTTTCCTGGAATTGTTCTGGAAAAAGGTTCACTATGAAGCATTTTTTCTGTTCTGCTTCATGGTGAGGATTTGGTGTCTTATTTTTCATCTCTTTGGAATGCTGCCTCCACCAGTGTCAGTCCAAGTAACCCCAGGAGGACACACCGTGTGTTTGTATTGCCAGCTTTACCCTGTAGGTGCCGGAACCAGGGGAGTGAAAGGGGCGATAGCCACTCCACTATTTATTTCTGTAAGGCAAAACCTAGTATAGAAAAAGTGCCCTTTGTACCCTCATAAGTGCCCTTTTGATTCTCAGCCCCCTCAACTTTTACCATCTTCCGGCACTCTTGCTTTACCCTGTTGAGGTTTAAGCACTCTCTGACCCTGTTTGAGGTTCAGGACCTGTTTTTTTTTTTTTTTTTTTCTCGTCAGAACTATTATTTTACAGTAAACTGAGAGAAAACTAGAGAACAAGGTTCTGTTGGTTATTCCTTTTTCTTAATCTGGATAGAGACTGACTTAACTATTGGTAGCTAGTTAGCTGTACACTAGTGTGTTTATGGTTACTAACCTCTTCATACATTTCTTAGTGAGCTGGGCTACTATAACTGCCTTGATGGCCATTAACTTTTTGAGGAGACTTTTTGTTCTTTTCTGGCTGGCCCAGTTGACATTTGTCATTTCCAGTCATGTAGCTGAGCCAGATTGTACTTTGGTGAGGGCTCAAGTGGGACTGTGCGGGACCTTTGCCAGTGCACCCTGTGCAGGGACCATGGTGGCAGCCAGGGTGTATGCTGTACCCAGGTTTTCTGAAAGGAAAAGTTTGTAAGGAACTCTCCCTACTGCAAGAGACTAAGAGGCATGTAATTTGTGGGGGGACAGATTTGTAATTTGTGAAGGGGTAGTTCAACTTCGGCACACAAAGTGGGGGGGGAGTAATGCAAAGTATAGTAGTCCTTAGGTGCTATGATAAAGTATTTTCATTTGGGGGTAGAAATGAGTCTAATTTTATCTGAGGGGCCAGGTGATTTAAATTTAAGGCCCCAAGAAGTTTAGTGGAAATCCGGCCAAGTGGGTATAAAGTAACCAAGGGTTATTCTAGCTAAAACAGGCTAGGGCTGAGGCACTGGATACCTTACCTTCTGTCACACTGGTGACTGGGGTTCGGGAATGAACCAACGTCGTTATAGGGCCAACCAGGTTGGGGGGGGGGAGTTGAGTGTCTTTAGGATGGCTCTCCTCCCTTTGGGGAGGGGTTTCTGAGTCCTGCCACCTGGTGGAGGTCTGGAGGCAGCATGGCAGGACCAGCAGACACTGGGTGGGGGTGGGGGGGTCTGCTGACTGGCGTACAGGTATGTCAATATGCTCGTGTGCACCTGTATCACTCGGACATCCAAGGGAAAAAGCCTTGGTTGTTGTCATTTGGCATCCTCCGCAGGCCCTGCTAATGTGGCTGTGTGTAAATAGTGATTAACCTATAAATCCACATGATGGGTTGGTGTCGAGCTTGTTGGGATGCCACTGGGTACGGGGACCTTGGGAGGGAAAAACTGGAAGAAAAAAAAAACACGGTTTGGGCTAGGCAGATGCTTCCTGTGATGGAAACAACCAGTAGTGCCAAGCGACCCTGGAGCATGAGAGAACCACAGAGCAGTAGGACAGCATCTGCAGCGTGTCTGTAGGTCTGCAGCACAGTGTACTTGTTTCTTCTTCCGGTCCAAGGGAGGAAACATCTGGCTGACCCATTGAGGGTACTGTAATTGAATTGTAGGTAATACAACTGTGCATTGGCTGCAGTACAGTGATGTCATTCAGGATGCAGTGCAATGTCTCAAGTTACTACATGACAAAAGTGATTGACTACCATTGAAATGACCTCATTTGCTGTAGTAATTCTACTGCAGTATTGCATTGCATCCTCGCTGGCACCACTGTACATGTGATGCTGTGGGCTGGCATATACTCTGGTCTCTTGGTAGGTATCTTGGAATACATAGAAAAAAACTATCTGGGGTAAGGCTTTGTAAAGTGTTAAATCCAGAGGTTGTTAGAGAGTAAGCTGTGTTAGGCAAGGGCACCGTTAGCAAAGGGCCTAGCTAAAAACCTATCTGGGGCCTAGCTGGGTAGTGGTTTTTACTCAGGGTTGAGGTAAGGTATTTGGGATACGTTAAATGCCCTAGCTTGCTTGCAGCAGTAACTGGTTTTATTCTCAAACTGTTGGGGAACAACTCGAGGAAATAGTAGGACCCAATATAGGAGAGTAACATCCTAAGTAAGAATTTATCATAGTTGGAGCTCAAAGAGGGAGCCAAGGGTAGGCATAGGCAGTAAGCAGATGAGGAGGCGTTAGGTGGTAAAGTGAGTTAGTCACAAGTCCTGTGGAGCCACACTCCTCCAGCGTACTCTGTGGAGGAGTGGAGCTTGCCTGGTCTGCTGGAAGATTGCAGCACTTGAGCTGGCTGCAGTGTGGACTGTAATATGGCAACTGCAGAACAGGTGAAGTGGATGTCCGCTGCTGTTCTTCTTTTTCAGCATTCCTTAAGGGTTCATAACTGGGGATGGAAGCGGGGAGGGGGGTTGGCCAGAGGATGGCTGCTTCAGTAGCTGGAAGGGGCTTGTTGGATAGAAATAAGTAATGTTCCCCCCACCCCAAGAGATGCAGTGTATGTTACTCCCCCAGTCAGGGGAGCGCACCCTTTTACCCTCAGATACCCAACTGCAGCAAAACCTGCTGTTGGGGGGAGGGATGGCAGATGGGACGAAGGTGGTCATACTGTGGGACTCAGTTTTTAAGGGTAATGAGCTGCAGACCATATGGGAGAGTAGTGTGCTGTTTCCCATGGACAACAGCAGTGACAGAAGGGTTGGTTAAGGAGGTGGTGGTGATGGGGAGATGTAATTGTCAGTTTTGGGACAAATGATTTTATAGGGAAGCCACTAGGGGACACTGGGGGCCAGACTCAAGGGATTAGCTGGTAGTGTGACCTTCTGAGGTTCTCACAGTACACAGGAGAGGGGAGGCAAGAAAACAGAAAATCTTTGAGCTCAGTGATTTGATTGAAAGGGTGGTAAGCCGAAGAGGAGTGTCACTTCCTAGGGAATGTGGTGCCTTTTGGTGAGACAAAGGCCTATTTAAACCAGCTGGTCTTCATCCCACAGAGGAAGGAATAAGGACAGTGGGCTAGACATTTGAGGCCTTCATCTTGGGGCAGTTAAACTAGTAGGGGGGAGGCATGGGCTAGGGTGACCCAAGGAGTATGCCCAATTGAGGGAGACCTAGTAAGCACTCACATGACCAGAAGGGGCATTTAGGGAGCTGGGGGTTGCACAGGTGGGGTACAGGGAAGCTTGGGTGGGGGGGATGGTTTCGGAAGAAGTATATTAAAGGAACAGTTTCATTCATTCTGACCAAAGAATGGAATGGAGCTTTTCGGAGGGCAGTCTGCTTTAATGTCTGAAGCCTTGGTAATAAAATTAATGATCTCCAGGTCATTGCAGCATATGGCAGCCCAGACATAATGACAGTATTTTATTTTTTTTATTTAGTTTTTGTTAACCAGGTAGGTGCACTAGCCATAAAATGACTATTTTCAGGCACGACCTGGGAGAGTACAACAAAAGAACAGTTGAACAACAGCAACATGGGTACAGTAATACAAATAGAGGAACAGTACAGCAGTGCTACAAAAATACAATGGGTAGAAACAACAAAAAAATAATGGCAAGCATTATACAGATAATGGCAGTAAGATATATAATAAGTGCAGAAACCATGAACCTGACCAGTGGAGTGAAAGGGTTAATAAGATAGTGAGGTTATATAGAGAGAAATGTGAGGAATGTTCAAACATAACAAGAAAGACTGACAGAAGGAAGGTCAGGGATGGTAATTGGCAAAACAACAGTGGATGGTCAGCAACAAGGTTCGAGAAGGAAGAGAGCTAGTAGTCAAGAAGTTATTTACAAAGAGAAGGAAAAATATTGGGAGGGGAAGAGGAGACAGTCTTGGAGCTGGATTAGAGCAAGGGTGACATTACTGGTAAGTCTCAGGAGCTTCAGGTTGGGTCAAAGCATGTATAAGCATCAGCTAAGGATAGATAACGACGATATTCACTTTTAAATCCAAAGCGAGACTGAGACAGTCGGAGGTTGAGTGGAAGAGCATTCCATAGCCTGGGAGCAGAGAATTGGAAGGCTCCTGTGCCTTTAGTCGTCCGACATCTTGGAACATAGAGCAAGGATTTGTCAGCTGATCGCAGGCCATGGGAGGATGGTTGAGGGACCAGCAATGCCGCCGGCTGGGATGTTATTTTTTTTTTTTCCGGATGATCGAGTCCATTAGTGATCCAAGGTAGTATTGTCTACTGGCAGAGGATGAGTGCCAATTCAGATCCTTATAAAGAAGGCAGTGATGTTTGAGTCGAGGCGATGAAGAGGCAAATCGGCATATATTGTTATAAGTTACGTCCCATTTTAGTAGGGAGGTTTATGGGCAGAGAGTAAGAATAGAGGCACCATAAGTAAGGGTTGGGAGCAGAATATCTCGGAGCAGTGCTAATTTGGCCGAGGGTGTAACATGAGCTAGTTTTGTAAGCTACTCCTAGTTTCGAAGTTTACAGCTTTGCATGAGGACTGAATGTGAAGATTAAAATCCAGGGACTGGTCCAGCAGGATCCAAGGTACTTGAAGGAAGTAACATTTTCAAGTGGAAGTCCTTCTGGGTGAAGAACCTCCAGCAAACTAGAACAGGTCTTAATCTTCGGTGCAGAACCTAGGAGCATGGCTTTCGTTTTCTTTTCATTTAGTACAAGCTTACGGTTTAGTAGCTAGTCTAAGACCTTATTGAAGTCTGAAGTAAGTGATGTATTTATGCAGGCAATACTAGAAGAACTAGTGTAGATGATCAGGTCATCAGCGTAGAGAATAGCTGAGCAGGATTCCAGGACCTCAGCTGCATTATTGATAAAAATTGAGAACAGAAGGGGCCCAAGGATAGAGCCCTGAGGGACACCAAGGTTGATAGTAGACGTGTTGGGCAGGGAGGAGTTAAATTTGACAGCTTGTGACCTGTTTGACAGGTAGCTACAGAACCAGTCCACAACAGGGGTAGAGAAATGGAATTTATGGAGAGTGGAGAGAAGCAGGGGATGGTCTACAAGGTCGAAAGCCTTAGTGAGGTCAATGAAGATGGCATCTGTGAGTTTTCCAGAGTCCATGTTGGACAGAATATCAGTAGTTAGTTGAAGAGCCGTGGTGCTGCTATGACCTTTTCTGAAACCATGCTGGGTGTCTGAGAGGAGATTGTAGTGTGTAAGGTAGTAAATGGTCTGTGATGCAACTATTTTCTCTAGGATCTTGTTAAGGACAGAGAGGATTGTTGTTATAGGTCTGTAATTGGCCATGTCCTTTGGGTCACCTTTTTTAAAGATAGGCGTTACGCTTGCAGATTTCCATAGGTCCGGCACAGTGCTATGGATAAGGGATAAAGTGTAGATTCTGGCAATCGGAGAGGCAATGAGTGGAGCAGCCAGCTTAAGAAAATGAGGTTCCAGTGAGTCAGAACCAGAGCTGGTATTGGCAGATATGGATCTCCGTAATTTCAGAACTTCGCTCTTGATATGCCTTGAAATAGAATGGTGGTGCTGGAGGGCATCATATGATAGGGCAGTATGGTTGTCTGATGGTAGTGTGGTAGGTAGATTGGAGTGCCATCCACTGGGTTGTAAAGCCAAGGTATAGTCGACAGATCAGAGAAAGATTGTTAAAACTGTTTGAGATGGTCCTAGGGTCATTACAATGTGCCCCATTTATGATAATTTCATCAGGAGTGACCGACTGCGAGGTACCGAGAAATGTTTTGACATGGGCCCAGAATTTCCTCGGGTTGCAGGCTGAGCTTTGTAGAAGGTCCTTGCAGTATTTGCTTTTAGCAGCTCTAACTTGTCTCTTACACCTGTTCCTTAGTTCATGATAGACAATAAGATCTGACTGTAAGCCAGTTTGTAGCGAATCCAAAGCTTGTCCCTCTTGAGCAGATTAGCAAGGAGGTCTTTATGCAGCCACCTCGTCTGTTTTCCTCTGACCCTCCTAGTAGTCTTGGGGGCATGTTTATATTGAATGGTAAGAAATTCATTTATGAATATCTGTAGAGCAACCTCCACATCCTTTGTTTGATAGATACCTGCCCAGTCGATATTGGAGACATCGTAGAGAAATGCATCCTGGTTAATATGAGCTAGATTTTTAAATGTGATTAGTCTTGATGGAGGAGATGGAGGCGCAACCATAGATAGGATACAAAAAGTGGGTGAGTGGTCTGTTAGTGCATCTGCAAGGATTCCTGCTTTTGACACATGTTCCATACGGTTAACCATCACCCAGTCTAGGAGTGTACCCGTTTAATGGGAATGACGTGGCTCTAGTTGCTTCAGAGATCAACTGGTGAAAATTATAACTAAGCGTGAGTGATTGCAAGGATATTTGAGCTGACCCTAACCATTTGAGGTTAAGATCACCTAGGATGACAGCCTCATTATGATTTACAGTCTGGGAGGTGATGTCAAGGAGTTCTTGAAGACCTACTATTCCGCCAGCAGGTGGATTATAGGCACAGATAATATGAAGCTTCTTTTCCCCCAATACAATAGTTGCTTATATGAATTCGCACACTGTGGGAGAGACAGATGCCAGGGCAATAGAGATGTTGAGGTGTTTTTTGAAGAATAGGGCAACTCCACCTCCACGCTTAGATGAGGATCTATCCCGCCGGAACAGGGAATAGTTAGGCAAGGAGCATACGTCATCAGGTATTCCGGGTTTTAGCCAAGTTTCTGTGAGACAGAGTACATCAGGATTGTAGAGTTTCACCCAGGCCTCGAGTTCCGCATGGTGACAGGTAAGACTTCTGATATTGATATGGGCAATTAATAATCCTTTCTTGGACATGCCAGATAACTCATTTGGGGAAAAAAGCGGGTAGATGGACCTGATTAGGTTGATGTCCCCAGATAGCAGAATAATGATCATGGCTAGGAACCAAAGCCTTGCACAGTGGCAGGTTAGGGTGAAAGCACATCTCCATGGCAGCTTCCTCCTGGCATGTAGAGGATAATAGATGCTGCCTCTAACAAGGAGGATAGGGTTAGGTTGCAGATCAGGCTTTGTCTCTGCAATCAAGTTAGAGAAACTGTAGTTCTGGTAAGCCTCTGAGGAGTCTTTTGCCATTTGGTTACATGGGAGAGCCCATGTGGCAGTGTCCAGGTTGAGTAAAAGGACAAATGACAAGAGTGCCCATAACAGACTATACTTAGCCATAGTGTTACTATTTGACTTGGGTAGGAAGGCTAGTGGTATACTGAAACAGAGGATTAGCTCTTAGGGATAAAGAGATGGTGTGTGTAAATTAAGACTGCCAAGGGTGACCGTGTTCCACGTTTTAACCCTTGGCCGAAATTAGAGAGAGAGCAAAAACAACGAAGTGTTTCCTGCTAGCTTAGCAATTATTTAGAAGAAGTGGATCAGAGAAGCAGAAAGTAAAGCCCCACAAAGGTTAATTAGGAAAGCAGACCAGCCAGAGGCTGTACTTGTGGTAAAGATTACAGTGAGGAAATGAAGACCTATTCAAGATATGTTAGACGGCACCCCTAGTGGCGGAATTTTATGAGGAACCAATGGGAGACTAGACAGATTGCAGTAGTGTTCTGCAAAAGTCAATGCAAAGCAGAGGGCGCCGAAGCCCAGAGACTGATAATCCGACAGAGAAAAGGCAGGGCCAAACAGTGGCCGGGCAGAGAGCAGCAGTCCAATTAGAGGAGGGTGGCAGCAAGTGGCTGCCTATCAAACCCGCACAGTGCTAGCCCGGACTTAACCAGATTTGAAGGTGTCCTGTTCGTCAGGAGGATGGAGGTACAGGCAGCTGGCAGGATTAGCCGCGCCGATCACTGGGAGCACGATCAGGCACAGTGGATCTATTTTAAGATATTAAATGTAGATTAAGATAGGATGTTATTAGCTATGGCAGGGGGTACCAAGGCAACTTGAAAATTACTCGGGGTAGCAAGAGAGGAAGCCCAGGTATGGAACTGCACAGTAGATAGCAGAGCAGGCGCTAAGCAAAGCTGATAGGCAAGCAGATGGTGAAAATAGGAAGATGTCTTTAAAAGGGAAGACTTGACAAGTGTTAGGCCTAATAGCTGCACTCTGTATTTTTAAGAGGTGTTGCAATATTAGTGAGAGAGGAGGATGAACATTGCTAGGGGTGGTGCCAAGGGGGGAAGGAGAGTATTTAATAGAGGCTGGAGGTGGGGGATGGCAGGGTGTGCGTTTAAAATGCAAGGAGATAGAAGGACAGAAAGTGAAAGAGAAATTGAATTATTTGCAGGGCAAAGCTTACAACTGTGACACAAATGGAATCTGGTCTAAACAGAAAAAACTGTATCACTTTAAACTTAGTTTCTGATCCAGGGTAGCTTACCACTGGACCTTAAAACAAAGAGAGCTGTAATATTTTACAATCTACAAACCTGCAGCCTAAATGAACTTGCACTTCAAACTACCCTTGGAGTGCAAAATTGCTGCAAACAGGCTTAGGTTCACGTTTAAGTTAGGATTTACAAGACAATTTGGAGAGACTTAACAAGTACCACAGTCAGAATATAACATTAGCTTAAGGTCCAGAGGAAACAGCAGTAGCAAAGAATTAAAGAACTGCAGCAGCCCGTCAGCAGGCAGAGTCGATGGTTCTGGACAGTCCAGTTTCTGCAGCGTACCTTTGGTCTGGTGATCGGTGGGCAGTACAGTGAGGAAGGCAGCCGGCGGACAGAAGGGGTCCACCCAGCTGCTTGAAGCAGCAGAGGCACCCGTGTCAAGGGTGAAGCTTCGGTCTGGTGATCGGTGGGCAGTACAGCGAGGAAGGCAGCCAGAAATGTGGGTCACCCAACACTGACTGGGACCTCACAGTGCCAGATTTTGTGTTATTCAGAAAGGACAGGGAATGAAGTGTAATTTTCATTTAGGGAAGATATCAGAGTGATAGAGAATAAGGAGACGAAGTCAGGGCATAGCAGATTCAGTGTGGGTCAAGCTGGCAGCCGATAGGGGAAGAGGGTTATCTGCATAAATATAATCTACAGATCCCTGGTCAGTCAGAAGAGGTGGACAGGACTTTAGCCCAAGAGATCAGAGGGGCCATAGCTGTAGAGGAAGTCATCCTGTTTGGAGAGTTCAACATACCTGAGGCAGCCTTGAAGGACGGGAGCATACTAGACCTAGTTCTGACTAACAGATAGCAGCTGGGAGGGGAGCTAACTGTGGAAGATCCACTAGGGTCAAACAGCCACAACACCATTGGTTTTACATAGCCCTGAAAGCAGAAAGGCAGTTGATACAGGCAGTAGTCTTAGACTTTAGGAGGGATGACTTTAGAAGGACGGAGGAGGAGTTAAGAGAGACTGGTAGGGTATCAGTGAGGTGAAAGGGGTAGGGAGCCAGTGGAGAGATATCAAAGAAGGGGTGCTAGCTGTAACAAAGGGTTGCCCCAGACAAGTGGGCAGAGGGAAGATACAGATGCAAACCAGCTGAAATTGAACCAGATTAAACTGTAGGTGGTACAGTATTTTACTGAATGGTGGAAATTTGACCAGGACACTGGAGAAATTCCCATACTCTTTTTGAGGGGTTGCCTGAAATCAATATGTACTCACTGGATGCCCAAAGAGAGAGGGGGACATGACTGAAACCTTCAGATACCTGAAGTGTATAAACAGGGTGGACAGTCAGCAACTGTTTAAGCTTAGCAAAGGTCCTTCACAAGGGAAGCCTAGAATTTGTTGGAGGAAAAGGACCACTTGGTCCAGCCAGTCTACCCAGATTTTTCCTGCCTAGTCTGTCTCCGTAGATCATAACTTGTCTCTGGTGACTCTCCCTGCATATTTACTAATATTCCCCTACGTATATCCCATACATGCCCGACACAGTTCTTGCTTTTAACACTTCCGCTGGAAATCTGTTGCAGGCATTCGGCCACTCTTTCAGCATAATATTAATTCCTCACATCCCTCTTACCCCCCCCCCCAGCTTCATCGCATGTTCCCTGGTCCTGGTGGAGAACAGCAAGAGGAAGGAGGTGCTGTTAGAACTTTACTACTCTACTGGGGCTAAAGAACTAGAACTCTACTACTGGGACCTTCAATTTAGGGTAAAAACAACTAAACAAAAAAAAAAAGTTACTGTGTTTGTCTGAGTTGGGTGACGTGAATTGTTATCTGGTAGTTAGCTAGGTGAGGAAGGAAACTGTGAATTAGGGGGAGTGGCTTAGGCAGAAGGAAGCCAGGTGTTTTGGATTTAAAAAGTGCCCTAGATAGCTTTTGGCAGAGAACAGCAAGAGGAGAGAGGTGCTGTTAGAACTTTACTATTCTACTGGGACTATATAGCCCCCAAACGCATAGCCAGTTCTGCTTGTACAGGCACAGGATTTGACTGACAACAGGAACTTCCTGTTTGGGAGCAGGAAGGGTGTGATCAGAGGCACAAAAATACTCACCATCCTAGAAGGCAAAGAGTAGCTCTCCATCTCCCCCAAGCTGCTGGAGGTCTGATCTGAGCAAGTGAAGGAGCCCTCTGGGAGGAATATAGGAACTTCCTGTCCCAGAACATGAAGATCAGGAGCTTTAAGGGCACGGAGGCAGTAGGAAAGTAGGGAGAGGGAAAAAAAATATGTAAAATAAAAACACAGAGGAAAGAGTAAGTATACAAAACAACAGTTAAGGGGCCACAAATAAGACATGGTGGAAGTGGTGCAGTGCAGTGGCTGTGGAGCAGCAGTCTTCCGGGGACGTTCTAGAGGATGCGGTGTTGTCCCATCTGCAGGCCCCTTTCTGGGCTGAGGGGGGAGGATGCTCATCTCCAGGCTGAGTTGGCCAGGGTTCGTGGGACCTCCTCTCCCACCCAGTGACCACCAGGGCCACCACCACTGCCTCAGAGGCAGGGGTAGAAACTGGCACTGGCTCGCTAGCCACATGCTGGTAGATTTTGTGTTGGGCTAATAAGATTTTCATTTAACTTGCCCTGCAGGCTTGTACTGAAGAAAACACTTCAGTATGTACACCAGCTGGGCCAGTGGAAATGTCTGTGGGGCCAGTGGATTTTCCTAGTCACTAGCCCTGCTGACTAGTGGCTGTAAAATTTAATTTTGACCCCTGCTCAGAGGTTGCCAAGAAAGAGGAGCGGTTGGACCACAGTGGGCTCAGGAAGGGTGAGGGTGGTGGAACAGAGGCACATCCCTCCAGTTGTACTTCTCCACAACTCGTATGCCATTCTGGCAGAGTGTGGTTCCTCTATGGAGGCACCCGCAGTGGAGACCAAGGAGGATGCTGGGAACCTCCACAAAGGAGACCCCAGGAGGGTGGCATGGGACCCCACAGGAGAAGGAAACAACTCCTGGTGGGGGACTCCATTATTAGGAGGGTAGAACTGGGGAGGGGGAGGGAGAGGGATGTAGGCTGCCTGCCTGCCATGGCTTGGAGGGACAGGAATGAATCCTCAGAATCATGAGCAGCTGCACGGGGGAGGGGGCTGAATGTCATTGTCCACCTAGGGATAAATTACTTGGCTTACTTGGCTGGGAAAGAGATCAGAACAGTGGAGGAGGAGTTTGTGGAGTTGGGGAAGGGCCTTAGACAAGTAGCATGCACGGTAACCTTCTCGGAGGTGCTGCCTGTCTATAGCACGGGTGAGGCTAGGGTGCTCTGCATCATGGGATTCAATCCAGTGGTTGAAAAACTGGTGTAGAGCTCAGGGTTTTGGCTTTATTGGGGACTGGGGGTCCACCTGGAGGGATGCAGGCCTATACTGGTGCGATGGTCTGCATTTGTCCAGGAGGGGGACCAGGATCCTAGGTGATAAGTTTAAATGCTTCATTGGCAACATTTAAACTAGCCAGGGGAAGGCACTGAAAAGGAGCAGGGAAATCCTAGCCCACTCAAAAAAAATCAGGGTAGTTAGTGAGGTAAACACCAAGATAGAGATGCCGATAGGGGGACAGGCAGGGGTAAATGGGAGGCAAAGGCAGTAAGGACAGGGATGGGGCAAAAAGGAATAAAGGCCATCAAAAAATGGAGGATAATGAGTACCAATGCCCCGTAGTCTAGGTAACCAGCTTCCTGAACTGGTGGCCTTGATGGAAGAGGGATGCCTGGATATCGTGGCAGTCACACAAATGTGGTACACAAAGAACCATGACTGGGATGTCAACATACCAGGGTACACAATCTACAGGAGGGACAGGGAGGGTAGAGAAGGAGTAGCTCTCTATGTAAGGGAAGTGATCAAAGCATTGGAACAAAAGGGTAAACTGGAGGAGAGGAGGCACTGTGGGTCCCCCTGGAGACTGGAAATGGCACCACAGTCCGCACAGGGGTTGTATACAGACCCACGTCTCGGGGAGGAAATGGACACGGAAATGGTAGAAGGCATCCTTAGGATGGCAGAGAAAGGGGAGATATTGTTGATGGGATACCTGAATATGCCAGATGTTAACTGGATAACCTTTGCTGCAGCCACATCCAAGAGCAGGGCCATTCTCGATGCCCTACAAGTGGCATGCCTCAGACAGCTAGTGTTGGAACCCACTCAGGAGGGAGCAATTTTAGACCTGGTACTCTCAAATGGGGATGGAGAGAGGAGCTCAGATCTAGATGTGGGTAGCCATCTGAGGACGAGTGACCACCAAACAGTGTGGTTCACGATAAACTCAGCTGCAGAGTCAAGCCATACAAAAGTGAGGGTACTGGACTTCAGGAGGGCTGACTTTGTCAAAATGGAAGAGTGCCTCAAAAAAGCACTAGCAAATGGACAAGAAGGAGGGGTGGAGCAACAATGGGGAAACATCAAAACTGCCATCACAGAGGCAACAAGCCTTTGTGTGAAGCAAATAAATCAAAACGAAAGAAAAAAACACTATGGTTCTCGAGGTGGCAGGGAAGGTTAGAGAGAAAAAGATAGCATTTAGGAAGTGTAAGGAAACACAGAAGGAACAGGACAGAGAACTGTACCAGTTAAAGCAGAAGGAAGCAGGGAAGGCAGTCAGAATAACAAAGGCCCAAACCAAGGAAAAGATAGCCAACTTGGTTAAGAAGGGTGATAAAACCTTTTATAGATGCATTAGGGAGTGAAAAAAGACAAAGGGAGGGATAGTGAGACTGAATAAAGGGGACAGTAGGTGGGCAGAGAGGGACAGTGAAAAAGCTGGGATACTGAATGAATACTTCTCAGTATTCACAAAAGAAGAGGAAGGGGAGGTACTTAATCCAATCAACAGAAACAGTCTGGATCAGGTAGTTGATCCCAGTCCTTTCACAGAAGAAAGGGTTCTGAAAGAACTCCTGAAACTGAAGGTGGACAAAGCAATGGGGCCTGATGGGATTCACCCAAGAATTCTGAAAGAATTAAGGGGAGAACTAGTGACACCACTGACTACCCTTTTTAACAAATCATGGGAGGATGTTGTGGTACCTGAGGACTGGAGGAGGGCGGATGTGATTCCCCTTCACAAAAGTGGGAGCAAGACAGAGGCAGGAAACTACAGACCTGTCAGTTTGACCTCAGTGGTAGGGAAAATGATGGAATCACTCCTGAAAAAAAGAATTGTTGAATACCTAGAGGCCAGTGGGGCACAGGACCCAAGGCAGCATGGATTCACAGTGGGAAGGTCATGTCAGACGAATCAAATCGATTTCTTTGACTGGGTGACCAAAGTAGTAGACCAAGGAGGGGCTGTGGACATTGTCTATCTAGACTTTAGCAAGGCATTTGACACAGTCCCACACAAATGATTAATAAACAAATTTGCCAGCCTGGGAGTGGGTCCCCAGGGTGGTAGCCTGGGTAAAACATTGGCTGGACAACAGGACACAGAAAGTAATAGTAAACGGAGTCTACTCTGAAGAAGGGGGGGTTACTAGTGGGGTACCGCAGGGTTCAATATTGGGTCCGGTCCTTTTTAATGTCTTTATAAGTGACGTTGCAGAGGGACTAGAAGGAAAAGTATGCCTTTTTGCAGACGACACAAAGATCTGCAACAGGGTTGATACACAAGGTGGGGTGGAAAGAATGAGAAGGGACTTGGCAAGGTTGGAGGATTGGTCAGAAGTATGGCAGCTTGGATTCAATGCAAAGAAGTGTAAAGTAATGCATCTGGCAAACAAAAACCCAGGGGAAGAGTACACATGGGGGGGGGTTATTAACAGCAACAAAAATGGACAGGGACCTGGGGGTAATCATATCAAATGACCTAAAGGTTAGCAAACAATGTGAGAAGGCAGTAGGGATGGCTGGGGGGATACTGGGATGTATAGGGAGAGGCATCACCAGTAGAAGACAGGACGTTTTTTAGACAGTTGGTGAGACCCCATCTGAAGTACTGTGTCTAGTTCTGGAGACCCCATCTCCGCAAGGACAGAGACAGGATGGAGGCAGTCCAGAGGAGGGCAACTAAAATGGTGCAGGGTCTGCAACAGAAGCCATACAAGGAGAGACTAAAGGAGCTTAATATGTATACCCTTGAGGAAAGGTGGTAGAGGGGGGACATGATTGATTCCCTTGAGGTACTTAAAAGTTTCTTAGTCCAACAGGGTAGTATCTTTCAGAAAAAGAGATGTGCAAGAACAAGGGGACATAATTTTAAGATAGAGGGGAGATGGCTCTGGGGCAATGTAAGGAAGAATTTTTTCACAGAGAGGGTGGTGGACGCATGGGACGGCATTCCTGAGGAGGTCGTGGGGTCAAAAACTGTGGGGAAATTCAAGAATGCATGGGACAGACATAAGGTAATTCTTGTGAGGGGTAGGAAGAAATAGGCCGTTGGTTAACTAGGATCTGAAGCTTATCCAGTAGATAGGGAAATGGTCAGACTAGGTGGGCCAAGTGGTCCTTATCTACCATCAGAGTCCATGTTTCTATCTTTCTGTGTTTCTCATTTGAAAGAGACTCCCCTCCTGTACCCTGTTCACCCCATGAGGTACTTGTCTTAATCATGTCCCCTCTCGCGCTTCTCTCTTCCAGCGTGTACATGCTGAGAGTCCTCAGGCTCTCCTTGTAGGGTTTTTGTGCAAGCCCTCCGTCATTTTAGTTACCCTCCTTTTAACCCCATGGCAGTGTCCGGCCATGTCAAATCCAACTTTCTGTTTCCTCCTGATGCCAGAGACAGGAGTTCCTGGAGTAGAGAGAGGAGCAGAGACAGTGGCAGGGGTTGAGGTCTGAATGCACCAAGGATCACCCTCCTTGAGACAGGACTTTTCCTTGTTTTCTGGTCCCCACCTCAGGACATGGTCATTCTGAGCTCAAGCATCATGTACGCAGAGCGTTTACAGCAGAGCTAGGTCAGCATCCCCCCCAGCTGTGTTGCTGCTGTACTGCCATCTGTGTTCATATTGTAGTGGCCACAGCTACCCTCCCGCTTTCTTCTGGGATACTCAGTCTCCCTCCAACCCCCCCGCTGGCCCCTGATGACTCTAACACAGGTCTTTGGCGTTGAGAGCAGTAACGCTACCACTACACCTATGTGCTGGCTTACTCCCCCCCCCACCCCCCAATTTAAAAGACTAATGGGATACTCCCTTGTGACTGAAAGCCCATGTGAGCTCCGTGCCTCATCACCATCCATCGAAATAATTGAAAAATGTTGATCTGAATTTTTGGAATTCATCCCACTGAAGATCCTTACTGTTTGCAGCTCTGTAGCTATATTTTAATTAGACAAAAGTTCCTTTCCTCACGCCTATAAATAAATAACAACCTCCTCAAAAGAGGTAGTGGAAGCCAATGAATATTTCATGCTTTCATCTCAGTTTTCCTCTGTGTTCCTGATAGGATGCGACTTGCTGTGCAGAGCTGAAGTATGTTATGGTTCACTTCAAGTGAGACGGTACAAATAAAAGTTTGGTAGCACAGTTCCCACAAGGCAGGGAGTCGTGGAATCATAAATGTTGGATTTTCTTTCTTGGAAATGTAGCATCCCTTGATTGACTAAAATGAAAAATCTGAAAAGTGAAGGGACCGCTATGAAAAGTGCAAAAAAAAAAATGAAGCAACACCATACAATATGTAATGGAAATCCTTCATAACTGCAGCAGAATTTAGGAGGATTACTTGCCACAGTGTGGTCAGTTTCCTATCGTATTATGTAAGAGAAGCTGATCTTTTTTTGTTGTTGTTAACTTTACTTAAGCGTTCCTAGCAGTCTCTTGTCAGATCCTTCGTCAGCCTCCTCCTAGCCTGACAGCTCTGTCCTTCACCCAGTAATCTTATTGCATTCTTCCCAGGCAGGGCCTTCGGGGTGGGGGGGGTTCCTAACTCTTCTTCTCCCACCACCCTCCCTCTGGAGTACTTTACTATCTTCTTTAGGTCAGTGGAGGCACGGGAGTGCCAAGACTGCCATTCTGCTTCCAAATTATCCTCCTTGTTTTGTCCCCAACCCTCTGGGCACCAGCAGTTTGGCATACAACACAGTGCCGTGCCACTTTTGAGTTTGTCAGTGTTCTCCCACCTACATCATGCTGCTCCTAATACTCTGCCATCTGTGGTCACCCAGGTGTCAATATTGTCATGAAGCTTGAAATCATCGATCTTCAGAGCAGAGGAATTCCAGTGGTACCCAGTCTCCCCCCAGGCATTTGACCCTGTGATCTAGGTTCGGGGCACAATACTGGGGCACCAGTGTCACAGGTGGCAACACAGTCTCTCCGCCTCCTGTCTTACTATTTTCTTAGAGGATGCTCTGTGGCATCGAGCAATTGGGGTGGGTCACTCTGGCACACACTGCCTGTCGGGTTTATGCTCTGAACCTGGTACGTTAGGAGTGGAGACTGACTGGGAGGGCTCAGAGTATATGCGGGACATTTTCTTGCAAGGGGGAGGAGCTTGACGCACCACTCTAGTGGTGGCTCCTGGTGGTGGAGGTGCCGTTGACAGCATAGGTGACCGCGTGCTGTCGGGCATCCCCCAGAACAGCCAAAAGCATGCTTTAGACAGTGGATGGGGGAAGGGAGACAGGTGGTGGAAATGCCGCACTGTGGGTCTTCAGGGCAGTCTCACCATGTTGACAGACCCCCGGTACACCAGTGAGGGCCCATCCAGCCAGGCATCTGTAGCATTTCCGTTCTTCTGAGTTGAGGGGGCCCCCAGCAATGAGAAGTCGGCCTATGGTGGATAGAGTTTGGGGGGGGAATCCCTCCACTAGGACAGAGGTGGCACCCAGCAAAGAGAAGCCAGTCCATGTGATCTACGTATGTATGTATGTATGTATTTATTTCTGTATTTCAAATAAGGTTTGTATCAGGAAAGGCATACTGAGCTGGCATCAGCTCATTTCCAGATGTGCCCCGGGGGAAGGAGAAGAGAGGAGAAGACACAAAGCACGGTACATAAAATAATACAGTAAAAGGAAAGAAGTATATTAAAATATACAGTTTTAACATAGAAACATAGAAATCGTTAGATAAGGATAGCAAGGCCCATCTAGTCTGCCCAGGAGCCCTATACTTGTTTGCAGTCTCTGACTCTATCTGGTCAGTGGCTTTTCACCACTCCTTCCCACCTTTAAGGTTCCCTTATGACTGTCCCAGGCACATTTAAATCCCTTCACTGTGCTCACTCCCACCACCTCTTGTGGCAGCCTATTCCTTGAGTCCACCACCTTCTCTGAGAAGAAAAACTTTCTTGAGGTTCCTTTAAACCAGTTGCCCCCCCCCATTTCATATAATGCCCCCTCGTTCTTGTACTCCTCCTAAATTGGAAGATGTCCCCCCTGCACCTTATTTATGACCTTAAAGAGGACCTTCCCCAGTCATTTTGACTTTCATGCATTTATTACCCCTTCTTGCATTGATTGTGGAATTGTATTTTATTACTGTCTGCTGCAGTTAGTTTTTGCATTCTGAGCTGCTAAAAACTGCAGGGTGAACCAGAGCTTCTATTGCAAGCCTGGTGATGCTGTGGGCCCAGAATTGTACTGCTGACATCATTGTAGGGCAGAGTCAATTTCACACAAAAAAACAACATACTGATAAGGCATTTAGATTTTGGCATAATGCATTGCTTAACAGGGTGTCTTGAAGAAGGGAGAATACAGTATGTACACTGAACACTGGTAGGTTTCTCTTGCAACATTGTTGCAATTGCATGGTACTGCATAGTGCGAGTCACTCCTCAATCCTGCAGTGATGTCATAAGGAGCTAGCAGCTGAACAGCAAAGGCAAGTGTAGCAGGGCTGAAAAACAAATCCAAATTATGGAGGGCAGAGTAAACCTTGGCCAGAAATAACAAATGCATACACCTTTTCAGGTCTAGTACTGCATATAATGACTACAAGCTGTAACTTTTTGGACCATCAGGGAAGGTCCTCTTTAAGGTACTTGAATGTTTCTGTTATGTCCCCCAGATCCCTTCTCTCCTCCAGCAGGTACATATTGAGGTCCTTTAATCTCTCCTCATGTTTTGTGGTAAAAGCCCTGTACCGTCTTAGTCGCCCTTCTCTGGACTGCCTTCACCCTGTCAGTGTCCCTGCAAAGGTACGACCTTCAGAATTGTACACAGTACTCTAGGTGAGGCCTTACTATTTTTTTTTTTTTAGACAATGGCATCAGTACTTCCCGCCTTCTGCTAATGATACCTCTGTCTATGCACCCCAGCATGCCACTGGCCCTCCCTGCAGCCTTTGTACTCTGGTTAGACACTTAGAGGTCATCTGAAATGATGATCCCCAGGTCCCATTCTTCCTTGATGATCGTCGCCCCCCCCCCCATCCTGTAGTTCTCCCCAGGGTTCTCTCATTCCACCTGTCTCTTGATTTTACCCAGCTCTGCTTATCTTTGAGCCTTGCCCTGCCCTACCACAACTAATTTTTAACGCTCTGTGCCCTGTAATTATACTCTCAAATGCTCGTATTGTAATGATTTTTGTGATACATCTCCCGACTGTTTGATATGTTCTCCTGTTGGGTTATACCTGCCATATGTTTTATTTTTATTCTCACTATTATTTGATTCCATGTAAGTCTATTCCCCTGCCATATGCTATTTTTCGCCCCACTGTATTATTCTTGTTTCCATATTGGTTATCCCTGCTATATGTTTTTAATTGTATTTGCACTTGCCATATCTACCTTATACCACTTGTTATTTTAATAATATAATTTTTATTTATACGGCACCTTTCTACTTCCAAGGCGGCTTACAATTTAAAACAATTAAAACAACCATATATAATATCTAATAATATTAAACACAACTAAAAATCATAATCGGATAAACTAGTTCAATTCTCCAAAAAGGCTTTTTGCCAGAGGAAGGTTTTCAGACCATTCTTAAGTTCCTCCACAGAAGTGCACTCCCGCAGCCGATGGGGTAGAGAATTCCAAGGGGTGGGAGCAGCATACGTAAAAGCTCTAAAACCATTTGATTTCAGATTCACCCTTGGAATCTCTAGCAACCCCTCATTGACCAATCAGACTGATTGACCAGGGCAGTAGGGTACCAGAAGTTCTTTCAGATAGATCGGACCCTGACCATATAGGGCTTTAAAAGTCAGTAAACTGACTTTAAAGGTGAACCACCACCGTATAGGCAGCCAGTGCAGTTTGCGCAGCACTGGAGTGATATGACAGGATCTACTAGAGCCTGTCAAAAGCCAGGCTGCTGCTTTCTGCACTAGCTGCAGGCAATGGATTTCAACCCCAGAAAGCCCTAGATAAAGGGAGTTGCAGTAGTCCAGGCGTGAGGATACAAAGGCGTGGACCAAAGCTGGAAGGTCGTCAGACAGAACCAGGTGCCTAACCCTGGCAGTGTTCCTAAGATGGTAAAAGGAAGCCTTGATGACAGCTGACACCTGTGCCTGCAGTGTCAGTCTATCATCAAAAACCACCCCCAGGTTACGCACCCGTTAGGCGGTCGGGAGAGAAATGCCGCCAAGAGTAATTCCGTAAGGCGCACCAACACCCGACCTCCCCCATCTGTTGACCCGGTCCACAACCTGTACCTCTGTCTTTTCCGAGTTCAACTTCAGCCAGCTAGAATCCATCCACTCCTGGATTTCTTTCAGACAGTTGTTAAAGACCAAGAGAGCTCCATCCTGGTCGGGTGCGAAAGAAAGGTATACCTGGGTATCATCTGCATAACAGCGAAACCTCAGCCCATATCTTCTTACAGTGTCTCCGATGCATAGCATATACACCGTGAATAACATGGGTGACAGTACAGAACCCTGAGGCACCCCACACAACAAAGCCGTTGGGTCCGAGGAAAAAACCCCGGGCACAACTCTTTATGATCTCCCCATGAGGAATGAGGTGAACCATCTTAAGACGGTTCCTGATATTCCACATATGTGCCTCGGACCACCTAACAACACCATGTGATCCATGCTGTCAAAAGCTGAAGAGGGATCTAGAAGAACCAAGATGGAACAGCTCTTCCGATCTCTTGCCATCAGGAGATCATTGAGCACCTGAACCAACGCTATCTCGGTACTATGTCTTTTACGAAAACTGGACTGGAGGGGTTCATAGATGTCATGGATGGTCAAATGGTCCTCCAGTTGGGCTGCCACTACTTTCTCAATCACCTTCCCAACAAAGGGAAGGTTAGAGATAGGTCTGTCATTCGCGAAACGTTCTGGGTCCAAAGTAGCTTTCTTCAAGAGTGGTGTCACCACCTCCTCTTTCAGGGAGCTGGGAAACTCACCCGATTCCAGGGAGCACCAGACTATCTGCACAAGGACTGGACCAATGGTCATCACTGCAACCCAAAATTAGGGAGGGAGGTCCAGGGTCCAAACTACAGCACGTAAGGTGCACACTTTGGATAATCCTCATGACATCCATGAACTCCGGTTGACTGAAGGAGCTCCAGGAAAATTGAGGCACAGTGATCTCACACTGTTCAGCAACAACCCCCTTAGAGTGTGCTGGCTGTAAATCCGCCCTGATGTCAGCCACCTTATTTGCAAAGAATCGAGCAAGCTCATTGCACTCTAATTGCGAAAAAACTTTCCGAACTTGCAGACAGGCTGGGTTGTACAGTCTGTCCACAGTTCGAAATAGTTGAGCTGGTCGATTCTGAGCAACCGCAATCTCCCTGGACAGGAATTCTGCCTTCTTATGGGTGATTGCAGATTGATAGACTGAATAATGGTCCATCAGTCTGAGGCGGTTGGCATCAAGAGCGGACTTTTGCCAGCAGTGCTCTAACCTTCGCCCCTGTCTCCGCATCTCCCTCAATGTTCCATCAAACCAAGGGGACTTGGGTCAATGGGAGAGAGGGCGAACACGGACTGGAGCAGTAGAATCCAGAGCCACCGTAACAGCTGTATTATAAGCTGACACGAAAGTCTCTGGATCATTGCTTGCCAACGCGGGGGACGAGAGGTCAAGTACCGCCGCAAGGCCTTGGGAATCTATATCCTGTAAAGGGCAGTACGTAACCATCTCCACAGGGGTAGGCCTTCTAGAGGGGATGCAAAAACTAAACCCCATGGTGTAATGATCTGACCACCTGACTGGTTCCACCCCCACGTCAGAAGTTTCGATCCCTAGAAGGAAGATTAAGTCCAAAGAGTGTCCAAGTTTATGTGTAGCAGTGGAAACCACCTGTGTAAGGCCCAGAGATGTCATTAACTGGAGGAAGTGTGGACCAAATTGCGAGAGTTCATAGTCAACCCAGGCATTGAAATCACCCAGAACCACCAATCTGGGCGATTCAAATGCCATGTTGACGACGAAGTCTGCCATTTCCTGAAGGAATCGCTTCTCATCATCGGGTGGATGGTAGATGAGAGCGATTCGAAAGCCTACACCTGCTACTATGTACACTCAAAGGACTTAACCTCCTCAACTAATACCCCTGTGAGGCCTAGTTCGGTCTTGAAACAGACCGCAACCCCTCCCCCGCGATCCAGTCTCGGGCGGTGTATCACCAAGTACCGGGCCAGAGTCATAGCCTCCAAAATGGGGCCTGAATTATCATCCAACCAGGTCTCGGTGATGCATGCCAGGTCCACCGTACCAACAAGATTAGCAGTAATTGCAGTCTTATTCTTAATGGACCTGGCATTGCACAACACCGCCTGAGTTGGACGAACCTCGCGGGCCGCCTGGATCATCTGCCCACCGTATTCAGTAGTACCCTTGGGTATGGGCACCAGACATGGTGAACCTCGGTCTGGGTTCCATTTTGCCCCAGGGTGCCTTCTGGATCCAACCACCCCAATACGGTGACTCCCCTCCATCCTCCTCTGTTCATAACTCCTCGCCCTCCTCCCTCTCCTACGTATAATGTCCTGCGCTCTACAGCGCTGGTAGGTCTCAAACTGGAGAGGGGGAGAATAAAAAGGGTGAAGGCACGAAGAGAAGAGGATGAATAGCGCACAACTGTGGGGATTAAGATCCAACACATGCTGCAGCTACACAACCAAATAATAAAATAAACACAGTAAAGCAAGCCCACTCACAGTATCCACTAACCACACCCAAAAATAACACACAAATCTTAATGTAAAACAATTTAAAATACTACCCTAATCCCAGTTAACTGAGATAATTCTATACTTAAATCTAAAAACAGCTATAATCCCTCCACATACATACATACATACATACATAACATGAAAAAGAAAATTATAAATTAGGTTCTCTCACCACCCAGACAAAAATAAACAAAAACAAATGTAAAACTATGTTTTTTTCCCTCACCCCCAGTCCTCTCACGACCAGAGAAGTGGGTAAATTGGCACTCACTGCCAAAAATAAGTTACAATCAGAAAAATAAATCTTAAAAATAACATAAGGTACAGTTTAAGAACAATAAACAAAACAAAATAACCCCCCCTCCAAAGTCCTCTCACAACCAGGGAGATAGGATAAATCTGACACTTGAATAAGTCATAAACTGTAAATTAAAAACATAAAAACTTTAACATAAATAAACTAAATAAATGGAGTTAGGGTCTTCTCACCACCCAGTCGCCCAGAGAAAGCAAAAGTTTTAAATCCAGGGAGGGGTATTGGAAGTCTTCACCATGAAAGTACAGCAATCCAGTAGTCCAGTGGGAAGTCAAAATCCATAAAAAGGGGACTGAAACAGGACCAAACCATGCAAATAAAACCAAGAATAGGAGAAAAATCCACGGGATAACTCCACTGGATGACAGAAAACTTTAGATCCAAGTCCACTTCAGTCAAATCTTGCTTGAAGATTCTTGGCAGCAAACTGAGGCCCCCTAACTCCCAGCCAAGTGAATCCCATGGGAAATATTGCAACCCCAGCAAGGAACCCAAGATAGGCCGCAATTGCAGCCGTATCCACGAATCCAGGGGAGCGCAGTACCCCAACCAACTCCCTGGCTAGGTAAATACTCCAGCCCCCCCCACCCCGTGGGGCGGGAAATCACGTCGTTGCTATTGAAACATGCTGTTTTGTTCTTTGCTGTCAATACCTTGTTTTGTTTTCTGCTGTAAAACCTTCTTTTGTATTTCTGTAATGCTACTCTGTAACCTCCTGGGTCTTGCCTAATAATAGTAATTTCTATGGCTAGTGCACCTACCCGGTTAACAAAAACTAAATAACAAATAATTATTTTGCACTTCTTTGAATTGAACCTCAGTTGCCACACTTCAGACCGTTTTTCAAGCTTCACCAGGTCCCTCCTTATTTTCTCCACCCTGTCTGGAGTATGTCTGCGCTCCCCTGGATTTGTGGATACGGCTGCAATTGCGGCCTATCTTGGGTTCCTTGCTGGGGTTGCAGTATTTCCCATGGGATTCACTTGGCTGGGAATTAGGGGACTTCAGTTTGCTGCCAAGAATCTTCAAGCAAGATTAGACTGAAGTGGACTTGGATCTGAAGTTTTCTGTACTCCAGTGGAGTTATCCCGTGGATTTTTCTCCTATTCTTGGTTTTATTTGCGTGGTTTGAGTGGTTTACTCCTGTTTCACTCCCCTTTTTATGGATTTTGACTTCCCACTGGACTACTGGATTGCTGTACTTTCATAGTGAAGACTGCCGATACCCCTCTCTGGATTTAAAACTTTTTGCTTTCTCTGGGCGACTGGGTGGTGAGAAGACCCTAAGTTCATTTATTTAGTTTATTTATGTTAAAGTTTTTATGTTTTCAATTTACAGTAGGTGTCAACGTGGCTCAGTTGGTAGCACATCCGCCTCTGGACCAGAAGGTCGTGGGTTCTCGTCCCACACTGGGATTGGACTTGCACCTAAAAATCGCTGGCATCCGAGTGCAGTATGGGGGTGCTGTACTGCTGGGGTGTGCCGTCCTTCAGATGAGACATTAAACCGAGGTCCCTTCTGCCCATCCTGGTGTTGTCCTGGTGGGTGTCCAGGTGGAAATAAAAGAACCCAGGGCACTCTTCGCAAAGAGTAGGGAACATTCCTGTCCTGGCCAACATTCCCTTCCCATAAAACCGGTTCATGCAATTATCCAGGCTGTGTGTGGGTGATGATGTGCGATATGGCTGCCACCACACATTCAGTCACTTCACTACCAGTCTAGCATTGCTTGTAAAGCGCTTTGGATGTATGAAAAGCGATATATAAATGCTGATTCTTCTTCTTCTTCTTCCACCCTGTTGCAGATCTTGATATCTCCAGACACAGACCTTTCCCTCCAGCCCTTCTGCAGTGTCACTAATGAAGACATTGAACAGGACTGACCCAAGGACTGATCCCTGAGGTAAACTGCTGGTCACCCCTTCTCCCCGGATTGGATCCCATTTACCACCACCCTCTGCTTCCTGTCTTTTAGCAAGTTCCTAACACAGTTTACCACCTTGTGCCCCATGCCCAGACTACCCATCTTGCCAACCAGCCTTTTAGGTGGGACAGTGTCAAAGGCCTTGCTGAAATTGAGGTAGGCGATGTCCACTCCACCCCCCCACCCAGTTACTTCCTTTGTCACCCAGTAAAAAAAATCAGAAGCTGGCCTAGTGGCACTGAGGGTTGAGGTGTTAGACGCCACACCTTGCACCATGCCGGTGACCCATGTTCAGGAATGAGCATGGGCTGTTGGGAGTCGGCAGGGGAAGGAGAGGATCGAGCGTCCGGAGGGCAGGTCTCCTCTCACGGGGAGAGAGGTCTGGCACTCCCGCCGAATGACTACCCCCAGGTGTAGGTCGGAGGGTAGTGCAGGTCAGAGGGGCCAGATGAAGGGAGGGTGCTGCAGGACTTCTGTGGATGCGCACACACCTCTATGTGCGCACGTTTGTGTGTACTTCCAACAGCGGAGAAAGGAGAAAAGAGGAAAAACGCCTCGACTGCAGATGATTACCAACCTCCCTGCAGGCTCTGCAACCAGGCAGGGCATTCTGGTGATACCGGGTGATGGGCTGGGGGGTCAGTCAGAAGGGGTCAGAAAGAGGATAAAGAGCATATTTAAAAAAAAAAAAAAAAAATCTGTCAGATTCATTTGACACGACCTTCCTACTATGAATCCGTGTTGCCTCGGATCCTGGGCACCATTGGATTCCAGGTGTGCCATTATTCTTTCTTTAAGCAGTGCTTCCATTATCTTACCCATTACTGAGGTGAGGCTGACCGGACTATAGTTACCCGCCTCCTCTCTACTATCTCTTTTGTGTAGAGGGACTACATGTGCCCTCTTCCAGTCCTCTGGAACCACTCCTGTGTTTAGTGACTTGCTGAACATGGCTGCCAGAGGCGCTGCTAGCTCCCTTCGCATCACCCTTAATATCCTCTGGTGCATACCATCTGGCCCCATTGCTTTGTCCACCTTCAGTTTTGTGAACTCCTCCAGGACTCTCTCCACTGTGAGTGGACTGGTGTCCACCCCCCTTTCACATCTGTTACCCAGCTGTGGTCCCTGACCCTCCCTCTCTTCAGTGAATACTGACCAAAGGTATTTGTTCAGTATTTCCACCTTGTCTAGGTCACTCTCCTTCATCCCTTTTGAGCCTTACTCCCCCCGGCTTTTCTTTTTTCAGTGATGTACCTATAGAATGTCTTGTCCCCTTTCTTCACCGTTTGTGCTAATCCTTCCTCAGTCCATGCCTTTGCACTACTAACAGCCTTCCCCGCTTCCCTAGACACTCTAGGTGCACCTCCCTGTCTTCATCCCTTTGGGTCTCCTTGTAGTTCCTGATACTCTCCCATTTAGCCCTTACTTTGTCTGCCACCTCTTTTGAGAACCATAGTGGCTTCCTCCTTCTCTTCCTTTTGGACACCAACCTGATGCATTGCTTCGTCACTTCCACTATTGCCCCCACTGCTCTTCAGACCCCCCTTTCTCCCTCTTCTCCGGGGCTACTCTGATACATCTCCCCATTTCAGCAAAGTCCACCTTCTTGAAATATAAAACCTTTGCTTTTGTGTGACTTGACTGAGTCCCTGTCTTCATGCTATACCCTATGGTGGTTTCTGGACCCCAGTTGTCCTCCTACGACTCTGTCCCCGGTGGTCAGTACTAGGTCCAGAATCGCCCAGTCTCTGGTGGGATCAAGCACAAGCTGCCTGCGATCTGCCTCTGTAGGGAATCTAGGATGCCTCTGCTTCTGGTTGAAGCAGCTTCCTGGGTGGTCCAGTCCACATCTGGCTTATTGAAATCCCTCAGCTGCACAACTTCACCCTTAGTTGCCATCTCATGTATTTCATCCACTAGTTCCCTGTTCACTTCCTCCCCCTGTGACGGAGGCCTGTAGGTCACCTCTGTGCGTATTGCTGTGCCATAGCTGTAACATAACTCTGGTATTGTTTGCATCCATCCTACCTGTACCAGCTTGTTTGTATCTATGTCTTAATTTACTGTTATACTTATGTGTTGTACTGCTATACTGTGTATTTTGGTTTGTCTTACTGTGACAAGGTACCTTTGTAAATGAGCCTATGGCTCAAAGGTTTTCCAAACTGCTGTTTAAATAAAATAAAAATAAAATAAAAAAAATAAATTGCCAGGTTCAATGGTGACCCTGACCTACAATGCCGCAGCCTTCCCTGTCTATCCTGCACCTCTGTTGCCTTTATACCCTCTCTGACATACAGGGCCACCCCCCTTTTTATCCCCCCATCCCGCCTGAACAGAGCATAACCCAGTACAGTAATGTCCCACCCATGATTAGCAGTGTACCATGTCTCTGTTATTGCTGCTGTGTCTAGGTCTGCCTCCACTAACAAGGCCTCCACGTCTGGGATTTTATTCCCTATGCTGCGGGCATTAGTTACCATGGCCTTCCACGTTCTGCAGCCTGTCCTCCCTCTGCTTCTGTTTTGCTCTCCTGCTTCTCTTCCCTCCCCCCAGTTAGTTTTCTTATGTGGCCTTGATTCCTCTGCCCTCCCTTTCTTGTCTGCTTCAGCTGTCCATGTCATCAACTCATTTTCCTGCATGTGCCCATGGGAGGGGGGACTGATTGATACTAAGCCCTCCTGACCCCCCCCCCCGGCAAGTTTAAATGCTTGCTTTTGAAGCATTCAAACTTCTCACTTAGGACTAAGATCCCCTTCAAAAGTGGATGCAGGCCGTCATTCTTATACAGGCTTGCATCCTCCCAGGTGGGGCCCCAGTCCCCATGAAGCCAGAACCTTCCTTTCCACACCATTCCTTCAACCAAGAGTTTAAAGAGCACTTAAAGAATAAATTGCCAAATGGTAAAATTACCATACAGTAGCCGGCTCCGTGTTGCTGGGCGATAGGGGGTCGCCTGGAATGCTGGCAACCCGGGTTTGCCCCTGAGCCCAGGACGTCAGGAGTGGAGATGGGCAGGGAGGGTTAGGGTGTCCAAAGGATGCTCTCCTCGGGGGGATAAGAGCGCAGTTCTGCACCGCTGTGGAGCAACTCCTGGTGGTGATGCATGATGGGGCATGGGTGACCATGTGCTGCCTGTGTATCATGCTGGGAGGCTGCTGCATGTGTGACTGCTGTGGGTGGGGGACAGGGAGAAAAAGTGGAAATCCACTGCCTGGCCGACCGGATGATGGCCACCTGGGTCCCCTGGTGCCACGAAGCCCTGGGGTGTGGCCAGAGCTGACCCCCCCCCCACTGTGTGCCGGGACCAGTAATGGAAACTCTCTCCCATCCCATGGGCCCCGGGAAGTGGGCCCCTTGGTGAAGGGATATGTCTGGGTTGACCGGGCCATGGCAGATGGGGGACGGTGGATGGCGGCGATGTGGACGGACCTGGTGGAGTAGGAGTGCCTTTGGCGGTCAAAAGGAGTGGCCGGTTGGGAGCTTAGGAAGAGCAAAAAAAAAATTTACCATACAGTAAAATTGTGGAACAGGCAAAAGAACAATTAAACAGTAAGCAGCACAACAAGAAATAAGGAACAGGGAGAAATGACTGATACTAGGGGTGTGGGACAGTGCTGGTGTCTGTGATGGATGGAAGGCCGGTGAATAGGAGTCTACCCTGATATCAGAAGCACTAAGAAATTGCAAGAAACAGCACTACACACTGAGGCTATGATGCATCAGATATTTTATTAATGAATTAAACATGGTGGTCGCAGTCTGCAGAGTAATGCCAGGCCTCATTGCCCCTACGTATTGCCCTGCGATAAGGCTTCATCAG
Source organism: Neoceratodus forsteri (assembly GCA_016271365.2). Taxonomy (NCBI): domain Eukaryota; kingdom Metazoa; phylum Chordata; order Ceratodontiformes; family Ceratodontidae; genus Neoceratodus; species Neoceratodus forsteri. The sequence goes on from JADMNL010000030.1 coordinate 89,057,952, forward strand.
GGGGCAGAGCCAGTGGGTACAAAATAACATTTAGGTCTCACAGACTGTACTGTGATTGGGCAATCCCATTCAAGTGAGACAAGGTGCTCATTTAAAGGGGAACATCCATCTAGGATTAAATTAATCAATATTGTCACCAGTGGAAATCTGCTTTACATAAGCTATTGACCGAACCGGTAGCACTTTTAGGGCCAGAATTATAACCCATTCGGTTGCCTCTCCCTTTATAGCTGCAGGCATCCATTTTCTAAATCACAGGCACATGAAATGACATCACATCAGGGGAAACACATATAGTCAATAAATATTTTAACCAGGAGAGGCACATTAAGCTGAAGTCCAGGTGTGACCTGAGAGCACACGAAAGTTAAGTGACTAGCTCAGGGTCATACAGTAATGCAAGTGGGGAACTGTGCTATACTGTCTCCTTGCAGGGCAGAGGAAATGAAACAAAAAATGCTTTTACTCAGTCCACGGGGATGTGAACTCGCCTCTAATCTTGAAGGGGTTGCTATAAACAAACATTGTGTACTGCCAGTGCCAACAGTTTCTGAGCTCCTTTTGGGTTTATATTGCTTTGTACAATGTTTTGTGACATTTCAGTTTAGTAAAATGTTTAGTGCCAGTGTGATTTGCAGAATATTTTGCTTCTGTGGTAATACTGTAAATACTTTTTATTCCTGTACCTATTTAGTTCCAGTATTTGTTAGCACTGAAGTAGCTGTGTTTAATTTTTTTTTGTTGGCATCATGTTCTGTCATTTGTAGGAGTGTGACCTAGCAGCTAGAGCACAAGCTTGGGGCCCAGGAGATGAGTTTCAAACCTCAGTAAAGTCAAATACTAACTGTGTGACCTTAAGTAAGTCACATAACCCCCCCAGTGCTCCTGTCCACCTAGCAGCAGGACCTCACTGGAAATGAGGTGGCACATCTCAGTTGGACTATCCTGGGTAAATAAGTTGTAACAAAATAATTGTTTTGTGTTGGTGTGTGATAGGATAGATGGCTGTCAATACAGAACCCCTCTGAACATAGGTGCCAGAACCTACAGGTGCATGTAGGGGGAGGACACCCCCCACATTTGCCCATGAGCATTCAAAGTGCCCCTAAATGCATGCAATGTCAGAAGAGAAGCAATCATGGTCTCTTATTACTACAGTAACCCCCCCACACACACACACACCCATATACACACACTCACCTTTCCCCATGTTTTAGCACTACTCCTTCTGAAGGCTGCAACATAAAAAAAAAAAAATCTTTATTTGAACACCATCCAAAAAATAGTTTTCCTTTCGCCAAAGTAAAAGGAAAAGAAATGCAGCATATTCGTTTTTTCATTTCACAATTCCAACTGTTTCACTCTCTTTTCCAGCAGGAAATCTCCAGTAGCCCCTTCTTTTTGAGATAATAGAAAAACGGACAAATAGTGGTACAGCTGCACAGTACTCACACCACTAAACGCCAAACAATCCGATTGGTCTCGCTCAACAGAGCCTCCTCAGGGATTAATTTGGTACTACAACATGTATTCCTTAAATAGCAATAAATTAAAGTGATACACTCAATTAACCACTTCATAAGCAAAAAATAAACACCAAGCGTGCATATTAAATACAAAAAGCACAATAGAAAAAAGTTGCTAGTAAAAAATCTTGGCAATAACCATATAGGCATAAACAATAATAATCTTGTGGGATAACCTAAATATAGAGTACAGATATATCCCAACACTTAATTTATATGTCATTTGGAACATACCAAAATTAACATGTAGCACTGTAAACATATTTCTGAAACGTGTGACTCTAAATTATTTTTCTAATACACACACACTTATAATCATAAATATACAATTTTAAGTTTCAGTACATTTTCTTTTTTTTTATAGAGAAACCATAAATCACCTAAGCAGAAAAAAAATCCATTATTAACAGCAAAACACAGAATATTAAGCAAAAGCAGACAGGCACGAACAGTTTATCACCAGTTTCATAAAAAAGAAGGTAGACCGTTCAAAGAAATATATATATTTCATATACCGTACTTCTTACTTCTTCTCAATCAAAAAGGGAGACAAATCAAAGGTGTCATTCAGTCCTGGATATCTCAGTGCTCCAAGCTCATAGATCCAAAAGGCCTCCTTCTGCAGGGTTCTCAAATTAGTATCTCCCCCCTGGGTCCTAGCTGGATTTTCTCAATACCACCAAATTTGAATCTGTATGATGTACCAGCATCATGTATATGTTTATACAGTGCATTCTTTTCAACCTGACATCTAATGTCACTCAAATGGTTACATATTCTTTCTTTCAATTTCTTAGAGGTCTTTCCCATATAGAATGCACTGCATATACAGACTGCTAAAGAAATGACATTTTCCAGATGAACAATTAACAAATTGCCTAATAAACCTTATTCTGATTAACTGAAGTGAAATGAGCTTGTTGATCACAGTGTGCACACAACTTACAATGGCCACAGATTAAAAAAAAAATTTGGTTGTTGCGGCAACCAATTGCCACATTGTTGTTTAACTACTCTTGGCTGAAATGCACCAAATGGTCACCCAAATTTCTTCTCCTTCTGTATACCGGTCGTGGGTACTTCTGACTAATGTCTCTCAATATTGGTTCTGCCCGCAGCACATTCCTATGTTTCTCCAAGATATTCCTAATTTCACCTGACAACGGACTACAAGTTGTTACAAAATTCAAAACATCATCCTGTGTCTTAGACCTTTCTTTACATCTAAGTAATTCTTCCCTCTGCAGTTTCTGGATTGACTCTTGGGCTTGTACAGCCACTGTTTTGGCATACCCCCTAGTTATAAATCTATTGGTCATCTCAGTAGCATCTGACTGAAAATCTAATTCCAAACTTGAATTTCTTTTCAGGCACATAAACTGTGATTTGGGGATGTTGTTGATGGTGTGGCAGGGTGACAACTCGAGGCATGTAAAATAGTATTTTTCTCCACAGGTTTCCTATACAGTTCTGTTTTTATTGTTCCATCAGGTAGCTTACTTATCTGCAAATCCAAAAACCTGATTCTGTCAACATGTGCCTCAACATTGAATCGCATATGTGGATTACTATCATGTAGATATGCTACAAATCCCTCCAGTTGTTGTAGTGACCCCCGCCACACCGTCAACACATCATCAATGTAACGTCTGCAAAGATCAAACAAATCATATCCATTTCTATCTCGGTCGTAAATATAGTCCCTTTCCCACTGTCCCAAATAAAGATTTGCATAATTGGGGGCAAAAGTAGCCCCCATTGCGGTTCCTTTTATTTGGAGATAGTGTTTGCACTGGAATATGAATGTATTTTTTGTTAGTACCAATTCTGATAACTTAATAAGAAATTCCTTCTGTCACCCAGATTTGTAGCACGGTTCAACCATCCACGTTGTGCCGCAAGGCCACCATCATGTGGTATATTTGTGTATAATGACTCTACATCCATAAATACCAGAAACCATTCCTGTTCCAGCTGGAGATCCCCCAGTATGCCCAGAATCTCGGTTGTATCCTTAATATATGATGATAGCTTCTTAACAATATCTCTGATGTGAACATCAGCATATTGAGACAAAGACTCAATAAGTGAGTCAATGCCAGAGACTGTGGTCCTACCCGGGGGATTATCAAGCCTCTTATGGACTTTTGGCAGCGCGTAGATGATTGGACGAACTGGATGTAATACCTGTAAAAATGCATAAGTGTCATCACAAATAACCCCCTGCGAATACGCCTCCTGTAGAACCTAATCCACCTCTCTTTTGAATAATTGAGTAGGATCTTTTGGCAACAGCATGTTAAATTTATCATTGGATGGTTGCCTCAATATTTCTCCTACATAGGCATCAGTGTCCATAACAACCACCGCCCCCCCTTATCGGCAAGTTTAATTGCTATGTCCACATTGTTCTCTAATCTTCACAAAGCATCTCTGTCCACATTAGTGATGTTGCAAAATGTCTCCCAGTTAGTGGTTTCATCGAAAAGTTTCTCCATATCCTGTATGCACAGTTCAAAAGTTGTAACCACATTATTAGGGGGTCGGTTAAAAGATGATGGCTTAAAGACTTGCAGGCCACAGTTCTGACCCACAACATTTGCACATTCAGAACAAAAACCCACAACTGCCAATTCATCAGCGTTACTAACATAATTATCCCCTGATGTGGTACTGTGCATATTAGTCTCAAGGAAACCATTATTGTTCTTACTGAAATGTGTCTTGAGATTCAACGTCCTTGTTAGCCGTTTAAAGTCAAGATAAATGTCAAACTTGCTAGGTTTAAAGGTAGTAATGAAACTTAGGCCTTTATTAAGTACTGTAAGTTCCTCTTTCATGAGAGATCATAGCCAGATAAATTCACCACATTAACATTCAATTCCTCTTGCCCTCGCTGCTTTCTGTGTTTTTGGGGTAAATGAAGTGAGTGAACAAGTGAGAGAAAGTGTTGGTATATGGGGTGAAAAAAGAAAATGAAACCCAGCTAGATAGTATGTTTTTGTTTTCATATACTGTATATACTTCAGTGCTGTATATTCCATTTTCTTTTGGATGGTAATCTTAGTACAGATACCAGACAGTATATGTGGAAATGCTGAGTGCTCCAAGGTTTAATACCATTACAAGAAAGTCTTTCTTTATCCCAGAGAGTTACAAGTACCTGGAGTGCTCTACATCTTTATGTAGTCTTAAGTAAAAGTGAACAGAATTTCAAATGCAATCTGAATAACAGGCTTTTAGAAAACACCGGCTTACGTACTTAAGGGTCCTCTGATAGGAGCTACTTGGGCAAACTGCCTTTAGCTCCTGACTCCCATAGTATGAAACATAGAAACAGAATTTGATGGCAGATAAGGGCCGCATGTCCCATCCAGTCTGCCCCTTTCTCCCAACCTACATTATTACTGCAGACAGTACCTGAACTACAGCTCTTTCTCCCTTCCCTCTTCCTTTCTACTATGATTCCTTTGTGCTTATCCCATGCATTCTTGAACCTCACCACTGTTTTCACTCCCACAACCTCTGCTGGAGGGCTGTTTGAGGAATCCACCACTCTTTCTGTGAAGAAGTGCATCCTTACATCTCTCTTGAAGCTACCACTCTTCAGCTACTTAGCATGTCCCCTTGTTCTTGAGCACCTTTTCTTGTGAAAAATACTTCTCTCCTGTACCTTATTTACCCCCGTGATGTATTTAAAGGTCTCCATCATATCCCCCTCTCCCTCTTCTGTTCTAGGGTATACTTATTGAGGTCCTTTAGTCTTTTCATAGACTTTTGATGGAGACCATGCACCATTTTGGTTGCTCTCCTCTGAACTGCCTCCACTCTTTGTCCTTCCAGAGATGTGGTCTGTAGAACTAGATGCAGTACTTTAGGTGGAGTCTTACCAGCAGTCTATATAGAGGCAATACCACCTCCCTCTTTCTGCACACGATACCCTTTCTTATGCACCCCCAGGATCCCACTAGCCCTCCCGACTGCTTTGTCGCACTGCCTGGCTCACCTTTACGTCATCCAGTATGATTACCTCCAGGTCTCTTTCCTGCCTGGTGGTCATCAATACCACTGCACCCATTTTGTACTCCACTCCTGGGTTTCTGTGCCCTAAGTGCATTATTTTACACTTTCTTGCATTAAAAACCCCAGCTGCCATACCCTTGATCACTTCTCCAGTTTACATATCATTTATTCCATATTGCGTAACACTGTGTAAATCTACTCAGTACACACACAGTGTTGTATTCCTTCTCAGATCTTAAATGAAATGCTACTTATCTAATTGGTCATTCATGACTTTTAAGTTGGAGAGTCCCCAGGGTTGCTGTCCATTTAGATCCTTTTGTAATATGTAACCCCTAGGTGGCGCTATCCCAAGGGCTACTACCCCTGCCTGCTTGGCTAGTAGCAGGTTAAGGGGCCTGGGTAATGAAACCGGTGCCTCCACCCGGAGGTCAGGGTTGTTAGTCGTCAAGCTAACCTGGGCACAGCCCTCCGGGACACTGTAACCCCCCCCCCTTCCCTTCTAGTGGCCTGAACAATATACAATAATTACTTTCACAATGACTGTTATTCACCAGGCAATTACCCACACTGTTTGCACTTACCACCAGGGCTAGTTCTTCTAGCTTGACCTTGGGGACCCCCTGTAAAACAAGGTTAAGCACCGCAAATAGCAACAGTACAGTACTTTTGGCACAAACTGGAACCACAGCCAGGTTTAAATGCAAACAAAGTTAAATCTGATTTATTAAGGGGACTTGACAAGGGAGGGGCGTAATCAGGTTGATTTGCTTAAAAGCTATATTAATCAGACAGTTATGCATGCAGTTCAGAGTCCCTACACAGTCACACACTCTGGGTACCCAGGTAGGATAACGGTGTGCTAGCCAGGAACATTTCAGTTGGTTGGGGCTCTGTGATTGAAGAAAGCAACATGCACAACACACACTATTTGTAATCCAGAGCTGAAGGGCTCAGTTCATGAAAGAAAAGGCAACAAGACAATCAGATGACAACACTTTTAGATTTAGTTGTTGTTGCAGGGAGCTACCCCTGATGTTTACTCATGATACCCAATACTGGACACAGGCAGGATGAAATCGAGACTGCAGACTGTTGAGCTGGAGTGCCCGGAGAAGCAGGGCCCACACGAATCACCGCGGCGTTGTTCCTGTTCAAGGTGTTGAGCAAGGGGCTGATTCCCAGGCTGGTCTCACCAATGACTTTCTCTGCGTAGCAGGAATTCTGGCTGTGCCAGTGTAGCAGAGCCCAGGCAAATGGAAATGTATACGGATTCAGTCCGTGGAGCTGGATAAAGCCTCCAGCAAGCAAAACACAGTTCAGACACACAGTGGGGAACAAAATCACGACCCACGATAAGCACACAGCACATTCACATGTAAGGAAATTCCACTGTACCAGGTAAGTGGCTCTCCGGTTGCAATTACAGAGTCTCTGCACAATCCGGTAGTTCAGAGGTAGCTGGAAGTCCTGACAGGCCAATCGCATTCAGCAAATCTTTGGTCTTCTTCAGGTTAAAGCCTGGTCACAATTCAGTGGCTTAATTCGCTCTCCAAAGTCGGATTCAGTCTGGAAAAAAAAAAAAAAAAGCACACGTTCCCTCTCAGGAACAGCAGGCAGGCATGCAGCCTAAACTCAGGCCTTTCCACAATTCTCCCGCACGAATCCACTATGGATTGCTGCTCGAACTATCTCGAGCTGTTACTTCACTTCCCAACTCGGATCTAACTGAAACTGCAAGCAGTGTGGGACTTTCCCCAAGATCCAAAAGGTTTGGTTGGCTGATCTGTCTGTCAGTCATAAGAGGGGCTCCCCTTCCAGGTTATTTTGGGTGCCAGAAGCCCAAAACTACAATTCCTACAAATTTTGGCCCCACCAAGCCCCTGTAGGCAGGCTCCATTTTAGAGTCCCAAATGTACTGATTGGCCCATTCTGCAGTCCAGGACCAAGATGATGGAAACAAACAGAACTGTCCATGCTGCAAAGAAGGCAGGTTAGAACAAACTGCAATATTATTGCTACTCTAACAAATGATCAGCAAACAAGTACATCTTCTAACAGAGCTCCCTCTCAGATTAATTATGACTGCAATCCAGGCAGCTCTTAAAGAGACCGTACACAGAGGCTATACAGGCACTCTCTGGCAATACATTTAAACTGCTAAAACGCAGGACAGCAGCCTGGCAGTGAGCATTTAAGCAAGCTCAGGGAAGATTTTTCGGGAATCCCCAGTTGTGTGTGTGGGGGTTACAGCCTTCCCTGCCTGAAGAAAACTTGGCGTCCACGTCAAGTCTGTACCATCATGCATCAATTAACATAAACTTATTACTTTAGTATACGTATTCACTACACTTTACAATACTATATCCATAAGGACAATACTTATGCATGTTTCATACAGGTAATACTGATTCCACTATGATTAACATACTTGTGACATCACAATACTGATTCATGTTATAACTTCCTGTACATTAAACAATGTAGGAGGGGGCCCTTCCCTATCAGCTAACTTGGGGCTGGATGAGGCAGGGGCACCATACTGAGAAGGAAGAACAGTCAACCTGGAATTGACAATTAAGCTCAGTTTGGGTAGTGAGCTCTGAAAAATATAAATAAAGCTCCCAACTTTGAGACCGAAATGTGGGACAATCCATCCTGACCATGACCCCCCACACACCATGTCACTCCCACGGGCAGCACCGCAAACAACGCTGCACACAATCAATTAAATTTTGCTGCTTGCTCTGGCCATGCCGCCCCTCAGTAACACCAGTAGCAAACATCCAGATTAAAACAATACATCATTCTGCTGCAGCAAGTTCCAAATCATGATGTAAATAAAGTTCAGTAGAAGCAAACCTGTGTTAAATTGTGATCAGACATTCAAGCTGCATGTGTTGCTCCTCTTGACGGTCCCATCCAACCCGCTTACACTCACCTCATTTGCTGAGCAAACTTCACTTCAGTGACTCCCACCACCACACCAAATTCTTTTCACACACTTCTGTACAGCTGATCAGGTTCAGGTACCTTAGTTCACTGCTATGGGTCTCTTCTCTGTTTGGAGTCCCACTCAGCTACTGGCAGGCAGACGTCCACATATGCTTGTTTGCACCACTACCCAGTCCAATCTAACAGGAAGGAACATGCTTTACTGTGCTTCCACTGATGTGCTTGCGGTGCAACACAGGCGCAAGGGCTGAAGTTGCAGACTGCTGTCCAGCCCAAGCAGCGCCACAGTGGTGCTGAAATAACTGTCACTCATGGATTAACAGTCAGGAGAAAAAAAAAAGACAAAACTGGGACACATAAGCAAAAACCAGGAAAAAGTGACATTTTGCAAAACTTGTGGGGACACTGGGACATGCTGTCTAAAATAGGGGCTGTTGGTGGCTTTAAATATAAACACCTTTGTGAACCACATTGAGAGGCAAATCCACTAACCTCCCGGGAGATTCATAACCGAAGCGCAATACTGGCTTGACAGCTCGGCCAGTTTTTCTGGTGGGGAACAGCCACAGTCTCTGTACTTTCAGCACGAACTTTGGACCTTTTATCATTCATGAGGGGTGCCTCTGCATGGATGGGAATGTCCAAACTGGGAGCACTGTCAGCTCCTTGCTCTGTAGGCTCTGTTTCCACAACACTTGGATCATTTAGAGAAGGTTCTGGCACAGTAAGGCTTTGTGGCACTGAAGGGGGGCTGTCAGCGCTCTCATATTGTTGTTCAAGTTCTGGTGTGTCATCAGGGAGACTCAGACCATCAATCCCTTCTTTGGACAATTCACACAGTTCCACAAAACACAGAGAGTCTGCAACCTCAGATGTGATGCTTTGCACCTCACTTTCGGTGAGCATTGGCTCAGAGGACGAAGCTGGGGGTTTAGGCAGTCCAGAAGGCCCAGCTTCATCCCCACAATTAGTCATAGGGTTACCTCGAAACAGCTGACTCAATTCATAGGAGGGGTAATAGGCATTGTCACACTCACTATCATCAGAGATGGACTGACAGTCACTATCATTCTGGGCCTGCTGCAAGGAAACCTTAACTCTGTAACTACTGGGGTAGGTTGACTCTGTCTCTTTTTTTTTTTTTGCAGCAGCAGTACGAGTCACTGGCCCAGGGGAGGCAATGTCTGCTGGTTCAGCTTCAATAATAACTTGGCCGATAGGCAGCAAGTGGTTACGGTGCATATTCTTGACAGCTTTGGAGTTATTCTCTGGGCGTACCTTGTATGCTGGTAGATCATCCAACTTTCCAACTATTACATGAGGAAGATGGTGCCACCTATCAGCAATTTTGTGCTTGCCATGTAGTCCCAAATTGCGTAACAACACACGGTCTCTGGGCCGTAGCTCTTGAGCCTTTACTTTCTTGTTGTGCCTCTCTTTGTTGGTGAGATTTCTTTTAGCGGCCATTGTCTGGGCCAGTTGATATGCATGGTTCAATTGAGCTTTCAGTTTCTGTACATACTGCAGGTAGTTTTCAGCTCAGACCCCATCTGGAGAGACCCCAAAACATACATCAGCTGGCAGGCGGGCCTCCCTCCCAAACATGAGGCGATAGGGGGAGAACCCAGTAGCATAATTTTTGGTGCAATTGTATGCATGTACCAAGGTGATAATCTGCTGGCTTCACTTATGCTTGTCTTTTGGGTGGAGGGTGCCCAGCATGTCTAGAAGGGTGTGGTTAAAACGTTCTGGATGAGGGTCCCCCTGCGGGTTATAGGGTGTGGTTCTTGACTTCCGCACCCCCCACAGAGAGAGCATTTCTTTGATTAGCCGACTTTCAAAGTCTCTGCCTTGGTCAGAGTGGATCTGCTGGGGGGCACCATAGTGGACAAAAATGTTCCACTAGCATCTTAGCCACGGTAGAGGCCTTTTGATCTTTAGTTGGAAAAGCTTGTGCATACTGTGTGAAATGATCCGTAGCCACTAACACATTGCCAGTATTCCGTTGATCAGGTTCTAAACACAAGAAGTCTATGCAGACCAGTTCCATGAGGGTGCTGGTAGTAATATTGACAAGGGGGCAGCCCTCTGAGGCAGGGCTTTCCTTTGCAGGCAACGACAGCGGTCTTTAGATGGTGCTCAACATCGGCCCCCATCTTGGGCCAGTAGAATCGAGATCATACCAGGTCGAGAGTTCTATCAATACCGAGGTGCCCCATGTGATTGTGGAGGGACCTCAGTACCAAATCTTTAAAGGCTGTGGGCAGGGCCAGTTGCTGCTTGTCTACTCGGCCACTGTGATCCACTGTCTCTCTGTATAACAACTGATTGTGCAACTTCAACCTGGGACCTTCTTTAAACAATAGGGCAGTTCACAAGTCAGGGGAACGCAACTGGCACACAGCTTTCTCCACACGCAGGGCATCAAGTGCTGGCTAAATCATAGGATCTTGGGATTGAGCCCACTGGATGCTGTCATTGTCAAATTGTGGTAGTGCAGTATTATCTAGAGCAGAGAAATGGCAATAGGCAGCCAGTATGTAGGTATCAGGAGGGCCCAAGCAATCTACTAAACAGTTCACTGTGTCCGTAGACATCTGTTCATCTCTATCAAACTTTTGGCACAATGTTCGAATGTCGGGTTCAGAGAACCTGACCCAATCACTCTTGGAGACTGGCCTTCGTGACAGGGCATCAGCATCAATATGGTTCAGTCCTGGCCTATATTCGACAGTATAATCATAGGTTGATAAAGCAGAGAGCCACCGTTGCCCAGCGGTGTCCAACTTAGCTGAAGTCTATACATAGGTTAACAGGTTATTGTCGGTCTTCACCAATATCTTTGCCCCATAGAGGTACTCAAGAAACTGGTCAACAATGGCCCATTTTAGGGCAAGGAACTCCAGCTTGTACACAGAATAGTTTCGTTCTGACGGGGTCAAGCTCCTGCTGGCAAAAGCCACTGATTTCAAACCAACCTCATGGTCTTGATACAGCACAGCTCCTAGGTTCTGCAGACTAGCATCCATATGCAGCACATAGTGCTTGGTAGAGTCAGCATAGGCGAGAATGGGGGTGTGGGTGAGCTGATATATGACTTCGTGGAAGGCTGCTTCACATTCGGGTGTCCAGCGGGGCCCAAAAGGTTCACCTGTTCGGAAGTATACTTTCTCGGGTTCTTTGACAGCCCCTTTCTTGTATTTACGGTTGGTAGGGGGGTAACCCTGGGTGAGATTCAGCAGCGGGCAAATCACCTTGGAATAGTCTTTTATGAACCTGCAGTAGTAGCCACAGAACCTCAGGATACGTTGTAGTTCTTTCAAGTTATGGGGCTGGGGCCAAGTAGTCAGTGACCCGACCTTACTGGGATCGGTCTCTATCCCTTCTGCAGATACTATGTGGCCCGCATACTTAACGGAGGTTTGAAAAAAACTGGCACTTGTTCATGGACAGCTTGAGGCTGAAGTCTTCCAGTCAGTCTAGGACTTTAAACAGTTGGATCTCATGCTCCTCTAATGTGCGTCCGAACACTATGACATCATCTAGGTACACTAGGCATTCTAGCAAGTTCATATCTCCCACCGCACGTTCCATCAGTTGCTGAAAGGTGGCCGGGGCACGCAGAATCCCCTGTGGCATTCTCAGGAATTCGTAGAACCCCAAAGGACAGATGAAGGCAGTTTTCTCATGGTCCTCCTTGGCCATCGAAATCTGGTAATATCCACTGCAAAGATCCAATACTGAGCACCATTTGCTCCCATTCAAGCAATCCAGGGCATCTTGTATACGGGGCATGGTGTATTGATCTGGGACAGTCCACCGGTTCAGGGTTCAATAATCAACACACATCCTCACTGACCCATTCTTCTTACGCACAACCACAATGGGAGAGGCATATGGGCTCCTTGATTCCTGTTTCACACCAGCAGCGAGCATTTCCTGCAGGTGTCTCCTCACATCATCTGTTTCCGCTGGGGCGAGGCGTTGGGATCTCTCTCAAAAGGGCTGGTCATCATGTAGGCGTATATGATGCTCTGCACCCTGAACACACCCCACATCCCATTCTTTTAACAAAAACACTTGGTCTCTCTGGGCGAGTTTCTTGCTAATCATAGCCTTCCATTCAGCTGGCAGCGGGGAATCACCGAAGTCAAATAAGTCTGGGGTCATGCTCTCCTTTTGACCAGGATACTTGTTGTTGGGTAATACTGCAGAGTCTGCGCAGTGTACTGTAGCTAGAGTGCACCCTCTGTTCACCCAGACCTCCCGATCTGACATATTTTGAATCTGGACCATCACGCATCATGCATAGGTATGGGCACGGGCAGGCAAGATGCTGGGTTTAACCAATAATCCTTCTGGCAACTTTCCATCACCTGGTGCATCCAACATTACTATTTTGTTGTTTACATTTCTTTTTAGGCGGACTTCTCCATGGATTGTGCACTGGGCATTGGGGGCCAGTACCCAGGAGTCTGGTTCCTTTTTCTATACTATCCCCACTGGCTCATCTGGGTCCTCTTCATTGGGTTTCTGTTGTAAGTCATATGCCCTTTTTACTAAGGGTGGAATTCTTGGGGCCCGTCCAGTCAGTTGCCCTTGTTTCTCGTGGCAGAGTTGTGCTAGTCTCCCAAACATGTGGGCGTTTGTTCCAGTTAACAGGGGAACCCCATTATACAGTCCAATGGGGGGACACACGAGGGCCAGTGTCTCTACTTGCTTCTCTACACCAGTTACAGTTGCAGGAAAAGACAACCAGAGGCGGACATATCCTAGGTAGGGATAAGACTTGTTGCTCAGTCCCCACACATGTAGGCCTTGCAGGGATTGTAATGGCACATCAGATAAGTGTTTGTCATACCAGTCCTGAAATACAGTGGTCACTTGAGACCCACTGTCAAGCACAGCCCGAGTAGGAATACCATTCGCAGCCACAGTAGTCTTCATTGAAGGGCCCACTATTTTGGACCAGTCTGGAGGACAACAGCAGAGACCTGGACAGACGATTTAGCCACAGAGGGGTTTGAGTTAGGATGGCGGAAGCCTTCACTGTGGTCATTTCGTGCACCCCTTGACCAGTGACTTGTTTTCCGAAGCTCTCCTTGAAGCCAGTTCACCACTTTCTCTAAGTCCTTCTGAGACCGGCATTCCCTCTTCATATGGCCATCCTTGCTACAATTGTGACAAATGACAGGCTCTTGGGGCATCCTTGGGGAAAACATAGCAGGGGATGCTGGTAGTGTACCATGTCTCAAAAGTTCCTTTAGAGTGGCAGTCAGTTCCTTGAGCTCAGTCGAGAAGCAACCCTCAATAGAGGATGCCTGAGGGTGCACCCCCAACCCCATAACAATCATGTCCCTAACAGGGCCAGGGTCTCTGTCAGAAGGGGATACCTCAGTGAACGCACCCGGTTGTACTTTCTGACTTCTTTCTTAGCTCCTCCCCTACCATTTAGCCCTGGCCAGGACACTCGTAGTGGTCTCCATTTCGAAGGGCCTTCTGGTGCCATGATCACTTGGGCTGCACTCACCCATAATTACAATCTCCCTCTTCACCTTCTACCTCCCGGAGTTCTTTTATTAAGTCACAGTAGTCAGGTGGGTTACCTCTCCTATCCTGGAGCCTTAACTGGATGATCTGCAGTTTAGAATGCTTGGCATGTTGCAGTATGCGCCCCAGTCTCTCATGATTCAAATCACTGGCGGCTACCCCACCTTTCCAGTAAGCTTTCTGCAGAGCTCTTTCTAGGCGAGTAACATACACAGACAAACTTTCCCCCTTCCATTGTTTGGTACCTTGGAATTTCTATATCAAAGTCTCCCCTGACTCAATGCTCCCAAAATTGCCTTCAAGTACAGATAGGTACTTCTGAGCAGATGCATCCGGGTTCGTTGACTTCAGAAATTTAATGGCTTCAAGGGCGGGGCGCCTCAAACTTTCTATAATTCTTTTCCACTTCTCAGCCTCTGCACACTGCCACTCAGGTACCAAGGGGGCAACATAGTCGATCCAGGTCTTCCAGTCATCCTCCCTCTTTGGGGTTGGGAGGGTGCCTGAGAAGATTCTCAGCCTTCGGTAGGAGTCTTGACTAATGGCGGGTACAGATATAGGGGCCAGCATTGGCACAGGCACAGAAGGCGGGGCAGTAACAGGTGCTGGAGTGGGATGGGGTGTTGGGGAAGGAACACCCCCAGGTGACAGGAATAGTTGCTTAAAGTCCCCTACGGTTTTCCCTTCCTCCAGCAACAACTTAGCAAATTTCTCCTCAGAAGTCTCAGATAATGGTGGGAGCTCATCCTCCCCAGGGTCTTTACTGTCTTTTGTTATCGCTCTCCAGGCGGCTAGGACCCCTTCTGAGGCAATAGTCTGTGGCACTTTAGAGCTGTCCATGAGGTCACTACACCAAGGCTATGAAAGTTTGGGCGATCAAATCAGCCTGTCAACCCACCATCACAGGGTTTTTTTAAACATTCAACTTTGAAGAGTGTTCCCTCTACAGTGTCCTTACTGGTACCCAGGGGAATATCCAGTATAAGCAGAGCATTTTGGGGGTCGATCTCCTGCCCAGAACACCACCCCACCAACTGGTGTACAGCCATTAATCTTTAACAATAATTTGTAATTTTTTGGCCACTAGAAGGCACAAAATCCAAATGGTGAGCCTCCAAGATGTGACCCCTAGGTGGCGCTATTCTAAGGGCTACTACCCCTGTCTGCTTGGCTAGTAGCAGGTTAAGGGGCCTGGGTAATATAACGGGTGCCTCTACCTGGAGGTCAGGGTTGTTAGTCGTCAAGCTAACCTGGGCACAGCTCTCCGGGACACTGTAACCCCCCTCTTTCCCTTGTAGTGGCCTGAACAGTATACAATAATTACTTTCACAATGATCCTTATTCTCCAGGCAATTACCCACACTGTTTGCACTTACCACCAGGGCTGGTTCCTCTAGCTTGACCCTGGGGACCCACTGTAAAACAAGGTTAAGCACAGCAAATAGCAACAGTACAATACTTTTGGCACAAACTGGAACCACAATTGGGTTAAATGCAAACAAAGTTAAAATCTCATTTATTCAGGGGACTTGAACAAGGGAGGGGTGTAGTCAGGTTAATTTGCTTAAAAGCTATATTAATCGGACAGTTATGCATGCAGTTCAGAGTTCCTACACAGTCACACACTCTGAGTACCCAGGTAGGAAAATGGTGGGCTAGCCAGGAACATTGCATCTGGTTGGGGCCCTGTGATGGAAGAAAGCAACATGCACAACACACACTATTTGTAATCCAGAGCCGGAGGGCTCAGTTCGTGAAAGAAAAGGCAACAAGACAATCCGATGACAACACTTTTAGTTTTAGCTGTTGTTGCAGGGAGCTACCCTGATGTTTACTTATGATACCCAATACTGGACACAGGCAGGATGAAATCAAGACTGCAGGCTGTTGAGCTGGAGTGCCCGGAGAAGCAGGGCTCACACGAATCACAGAGGCGTCATTCCTGTTCAAGTGTTGAGCAGGGGGCTGATCCCCAGGCTGGTCTCTTGTCTGACTTTCTCTGCGTAGCAGGTATTCTGGCTGGGCCAGTGTAGCAGGGCCCAGGGAAACGGAAATGGATACGGATACGGATTCAGTCCGTGGAGCTGGATACAGCTTCCAGCAAGCAAAACACAGTTCAGACACACAGTGGGGAACCAAATCACGACCCACCATAAGCACACAGTACATTCACGTGTAAGGAAATTCCACTGTACCAGGCAAATGGCTCTTTGGTCGCAATTACAGAGTCTCTGCACAATCCGGGAGTTCAGAGGTAGCTGGAAGTCCAGACAGGCCGATCGCATTCAGCAAATATTGGTCGTCTTCAGGTTAAAGCCTGGTCACAATTCAGTGGCTTAATTCGCTCTCCAAATTTAGATTCAGTCTGGGGGAAAAAAAAAAAAGCAAAGCACAAGTTCCCTCTCAGGAACAGCATGCAGGCCAAACTGAAGCTTTTTCACAGTTCTTCTGCACTAATCCACTATGGATTGCTGCTCGAACTATCTTGAGCCATTATTTCTTCACTTCCCAACTGGGATCTGAAACTGCAGGCAGTGTGGGATTTTCCTCAAGATCCAAAAGGTTCGGTTGGCTGATCTGTCTGTCAGTCACAACAGGGGCTCCCCCTCCAGGTTATTTTAGGTGCCAAAAGCCCAAAACTACAATTCCTATCAGTTTTGGCCCAACCAAGCCCCTGTAAGCAGGCTCCATTTTAGAGCCCCAAATGTACTGCTTGGCCCATTCTGCAGTCCAGGACCAAGATGATGGAAACAAACAGAACTGTCCATGCTGCAAAGAAGGCAGGTTAGAACAAATTGCAATATTATTACTACTCTAACAAATGATCAGCAAACAAGTACATCTTCTAACAGAACTCCCTCTCAGATTAATTATGACTGCAATCCAGGCAGTTCTTAAAGAGAGAGTACACAGAGGCTATACAGGCACACTCTGGCAATACATTTAAACTGCTAAAACGCAGGACACCAGCCTGGCAGTGAGCATTTAATCAAGCTCAAGGAAGACTTTTCAGGAACCTCCATTTGTAGGGGGGTTACACATATATTTACCCTGTCTCCTCCCCTTTCCAGTGGTTGCTGCAGTGCTTGAAACTGGAACAAAAACACTAAAAGTGGCTTTGCGGCACACTTCATGGAAGCCCATAATTCAAATGTAAGGGGGTTCCAGTTTCAAGCATTGGAGCAAGTCTGGCCACTGAAAATTGGAGAAGATCGAATGAAAATACTGTTACACACCAGAAAGAGAGAGAGAGGATGGACGTTATTAGGGGAGGAAAGGTCACTCCCTTTAGGAAGGGGAATGACAGTAGCTAACTTCCAAGAGTTGGGGACACTGGATAAGGAGTGAGGTTTAGAACATATGTAATAGGGAGGGCAGTGGCATGAGCAGAGAAAAATAGGAGTCTAGTGTCAAGGCACAAGTCCATCAGGGCTCCCACCTTTGTGGTGATTTAGAGCCAAGAGGGCCTTAAAGAGGCACTGACACCTAAAAGAAAACTTTAAAAACAAAATAATTGGGTAAAATTCTGCTTGCATTCAACATATATTCTATATATTTCTCCTCTCTGTTATTTATTATTGATGAAATTTGCATGAATACGTGATCTTTAGCCCTTAGAGTTTCTTTAGAGTTCATCTACCTCTGTAGCTCACTAACCTACATCATGTCATAATCCTCTGTTGTGACATCACAATCTATTGCCGTAGGAATAACTGTGATGTCATATGCAGTGCATTATGACCTCAAGTAGGGAGAAAGCAACAGGAATAGATGAACTCTTCAGGACCCAAGATCCTGTTTTCATGCAGATGACCTCAGTAATAAACAATGGGGAGGCGAAATACATAATTAATGTCAAATACAAGCTTGGCTGTTTCTAAATATTATGTTTCCCAGTCAGGCATAAATTTAGGCCCTGGGCACACTACAGAACTGTTTTTGAAAACCATTTTTATAACCAGTTTAGCTAAACCATTTCAGTGCAGCCACACTACTCCGTAACCACTTTTGATAATGGTTTTGTGTGGCCACACTGCTAGTGTTAAATCTGTTCTCCTTGTAACTATTTTGTGTGAAGTCCAACACACAGAACTGTGCTTAGCCTGGACACACTGCAGCTGGAACTGTTTTAGTTAAACCATTACAGCTTAAAATGTTTTTAGTCCTGGACAGACCCATGAGTAAAACCATGCTAGCTCCAAAACGTTTTTAAAAATGGTTTTAAGACTAGGTATCTAGCAGGGTTTAAAAACATTTTTGTTAAAACGTTTTAAGGGGCTTGTAGTCTTGTCTGCAAACAGTGCTAGGGAGATTTAAACCGTTTTAAGGCACTTAAACCATTTTAAGTTTGCCAGTGTGTCCAGGGCCTTAGAGGTGAAGAATTTAAGGGGCATTGTCCACATTGCCAGCTGTAGAAATATGGAACACTTCAGTGGCTGTCAGGGCAGCATGAAGGAGAAATGAGTCCAGGGAAGGGAATGACCGGATCTGGATAAATTTGATGGGAGCTTTGGGACGATGTATCTTACACGCGCAGTAGACCATGTGGTGGTCACTGAGGGCATTGGGGAAGGTGCCAGCATCCACAGTATGATGGGGATGGGAGGTGAAGACCCAGTCCAAGAGGGATTGATGTAGAGATTTGAAATTAAAGCAAGCAGGGACAGAAATTGGCTGAGTTAAAAGGAAGGACTTCACATTAAGACCAAATTTATGAAGAGAGGGGGAGAGCCAGTTTAAATTGAAATCCTCTAATATGAGTAACTCACCACAGGAAGTATGGGAGGAGATGGTTGTGAGTAACCCGGCTACTGAAGGAGGAGACATGCCAGGGCAGCAGTAGACAATAACACCGGCAATAAATATGGGTGCAGAGAAGAGGAGAAGAGTTTGAGAAGAAGCATCTCGTAGGCAGAAGGGATAGAGATGGAGAGGATTGATTGCCTTATCATTCACTTACTAAGATCTGGAGTTTGGCCACCATTTGTGATAGCCATTTAGGGGCACTGGAAAATCATTTAAATTGAAATAATGAGTTTTTCTAATAACCTTTATCCATGCTGCTCGCATTTCTTTTGCTTGTGTTTGTGTTTGTGTGTTGGGTTTTGCAAGAACCACACTATCAATATCAACAGATTCCTCTGAACCCCTTACAGATGACAACTCTACCTGATGCAGTATGGATGCCATGCAGCTACTCTTGACTCTGGTGCAGTGCACACATTATTAATTATGTATTTAGGGAGCCAGTTTGGCATAGTGGTTAGAACCCAGAGCTATAGACCTGGTGACCCCAGGTTTCATCAATCCCACAATCCCCAGTTATTCACTGTGTGACCCTGAGCAACCCTCTTAAACCTCTTGCTGCTTAATTTCTATCTAACCTATCTCTGTGCTGTTTGTACCTCCCTGTGGGCCTAAATGGCAGCAAAATTATTTTCCCTTTGTTGTAGATTATAACAGTTTGTGGGATACAATTTGTATGAAAAATGCTATATAAAACCGCATTCCTTTTATTTACCCTGCACTGTCCATTTTATTTACAGGGGGTCCTTCTTTTACCCAGTTTTAGAGCTGGGAAGACTGAACATGATAAGCTCAAGTAAATGCTTTTTGGAAAATCAGCATGAAAAGCAACCAGAGCAGATGTAGTAAAACGGACAGTAATCCTGGTGTATGGTCGCTGCCTTATTGCAGGAGAGGCAAACAGGATGAACCTAAAGTATTTTCCACCAACTCAGTAGGTTGTGCTTAAACTAGATGTCTCAAATCCTGTAGAATTTTGGCTAATTGTCACCTGACCTTTGTAGTCTGGTGACAGAACTCTTAATTGCTCTGGCTCAGCCCGAGGATCGTTTACCAATTGCGATAGATGTCTTAAAGATGTCTGTTGTGATTGGTTTAGATTTGGTGAGAAAGGACCAGACCCATCTTCTGAGGATCCAAAGAAAAAAAAAATGCATATTTTACCAAAATTATTTTTAGATTAATGAGGTTTTAGTAAGGGAATCTTGTTGCCCTCATATTGAGTTGCCAGCCAACCTGCCATTTTTTTTTTCCACAGCTAGCAAGAATTGCTGCCAACAGCTTAATCTGGTTCAATGTCAGTTGGCATCCATCTGTATCCTCCTCCTCCTCCTCCCCAGGACGAGGCTGAAAAAAAAATTGTCTAGTCCTCCTTTACTGGTCAACAAAAACTTAACTAAAAAGTAAATAAAATAAGGGCCGGCTCCGTGGTACCGGGCGATAGAGCGCCTGGCACACTCCTGACCCAGGTTCACGCCTGAGCATTAGGAGCGGAGGCTGGCAGGGAGGGCTCAAGAGCGTCCCTTCGACGCTCTCTGCCTGGGGGAGGGTTGTGGATGCACTGCTGTTCAGCAGCACCTCTTGGCCGAATTCGGCTTTGCGGTGCGGATAACCACATGCCCTATGCGCAGGCAGGGAGGACGTCATGGTATGTTTCCAGCAGGGGTGGGGGAAACCAAACAAAGAAAATGGCCACCCATGCCGGCCGGATGACGATAGCCTGCCTCCCCTGGCTGGAAAGCCCCAAGTTATGCCTGCCGCCCAACCAAGATGCGAGGGGGGTACCAAAGGGTACCTCGATCTCCCCCCTCCTGGATGCCTTCCATGGGCTGGGGAGGCCCCCGAAAAAGGGATACATTGGGACAATCGGGCTGGCAGGGCAACAGATGGCAGAACGGGGGAGCAGCGGAGGGTGAGACTTGGCCGCCCGAAGGAGTGGGCCGTCGGGTTGGAAAGGGGATAAACAAAATATGCGAAACAATAAAATTACAAGCAACTCCGATATCCTGAAGGTTGAGGCAATTTAAATGTTTGTGTCTGCGCTGTGAGATGTTTTCTCCCTTGACAAGAGAGCTGATTGGAGGACTCTGATGTCCCAGCAGGTGAAGCTGGTATCAGTTTTTTTTTTTCTTTCTGTTTTAGGTTTTTTTTCTCCTTGGCAGGTATGGGTGTCTGTTTAAGCCCATTCCCCGTCAGCCACAGCTGTTCTGAATCTCCTCCGGTGTCCAGGACCATTGTGCCCTGCGGATTGCCCCCTTCCCCGTGGCAGGGCTGGGAAGGGAGGGCCATCCTCCTCTACTGGAACACAAATCCAGACTGTCCCAGACCCAGAGAGATTGGGCGGGCCACAGCATGATGGGCAGGGCTTCATGGAGTCCATCCTCTCTTTTTTTTTTTTTCTCTCCTGGGCTCCACAGACGTGCAGTGAGCAAGTTGTGCATGTTCTGCCTCCATGGAGATGCCCCCGTGGTGCTCTGAACATGGGCCCTCCCATCTTGGTGACTCGCACACACCACCACCTGGATTCCTCCAGGTAGCAGTCACTCTGCAAGTCATGGAATCCCCCCTCCCCAAGGGAAAAGATCAGTCCCATGGATGCTCAGTCTTCCCTCTCTCGGCTGACCCCTGAGTGACCTGCATCTTTTTCTGAACCCAGGTCACTGGTGTGGAAAGAGGTAAGGTGCCCACGGCACCTCATCCCCTTTCACCACTGAGCCGGCCATGCTGGTATCAATTTTTAATCCTACATTGCGGGGCCTATTTTTCCATGTTAAGAAGCATGGTTTGGAGCCGACCACTTCCCAGTCAGCCACTGGATCAACAGTCTTCTAGATGTATGGGGCTGGCGAAGGCAAATGTTGAAGAGGGAAAGTTTGAGCTGATGTGGAACCCTTTGGTAAATGCACTGGAGGTGGGTCATATCCAGGGTAGAGGCACAGCAGTAGCATCGGTCCAGTAACCATGGGGCTCAAAGGGGATGCAGTAACTCCCGAATGTGGTACCCTGGGGTATATCCAGCCCTATCACTGGATTTGTTGCTGTGCAGTACCTTACGAGGAATGTTCTGTGAAGCTCTTGATTTATATGTCAATTAATCGGGAGCTCAAATGGAGCATTGACATCCAAAACCCTTTCATCAGTTCCTACTGGGTATCTTTAGCAAGCAATTTAACAAAAACATGTATTTTTCTTGTAAATGCACTTTACTTTTTCTACATCACGTGTATTAGTGAAAGTCTGTACTGTGTCTGAAAAGCAAGAAGCAATCAGCTGATGAGATGCCTTTTGGGCAGGTCCTGTAGGCCACAGATGATAGCAGAGCAGCTGAAGGCAGATGCTGGCTAAGGGGGTAGGTCTCCATTACTTCAGTGTCCAGTGGTTGGGAAACCTGTAGGTTGAGAGGGGGACTGTCATTGGTAGGTAGGATGGAGAACCTGTAATATAGGGTCCCATTCTCCATTGCTGTGATCGGTAGTGGTGCAAAATAGGTAGAATCAGTACACACCATTGCGCTACCATCTAATGGCGCCATACTCAAAGCTGGGCACAGGTTGGTGGGGGTAGTCCCCTGTGCAACAGAAGTGCAGTGTAAATCTTAGATGTAGCTGTTAGAAGGTCCCAACGCGGTTTACACCTGTGAACAGGCTGGACTGCATCTTCAATCTGGTCACAGCATATCGCTGCGCCAGGTGCAGCCTGAAAAGAACTGCTACTACAGCTGGTCTAGGGTTGACAGGGGCAGGCCAGCGCCATCTTTTCTTTGGATCTGCAGAAAGTAACTAAGGTAAAAGTAAACTGTTTTATCTTAGTTATTGTTCACTTTCAATAGTGTGATTCAGTAAGGGAGCCAAGTCGCATTTACTTGTGCATTACAAGTTAAATATTATAAGACAATATAAACTGAACATATAGGATAGATTGCAGGCATTAAATGTGGGGCCCATAGACCTCTGCTGTTGCACACAGAGCTGTCTCGTGGGTATGACATCATCACGTAGCATGTCTGCAGCCATCTTAGGGTCTGATTGGTGCAGGACTTCGACTTTACTAAAGTCTATAATTATTACATCCACAAGGTCTGCATAATTTCTCCAGCCATTCGACAAGGGGTGGTTACACACCATACACCATGGGACAGACACGTGAGATACAATTGATTGCAAGATATAACCTCATAACATCTGAAACTCCAGCCTACTTGGTCTGGTTATTACCATGCAGAGAAGCCCCTATTGAGTCCTCTAAAAGCTGTAAATGTAAAATTTTCTGTGTGCCCTCACCCTTTGGCCAGAGCGTCTCACAAGATAAGCAAAATATACCTCATAATTGGGGTCAGGCTCCGTAAGGCATACCCCTGTCTCTAGGCACCATAAGTCTTTGTCAGGGCCAAGCAGTTTGTTTCTAGTACTGAACAGTTAATACAATTCATGGCTGCAGACCAAAATGGGAAACATTTTATAAAAAGAAGGAACTGAACACATGTAAAATACTGACCAGTAACGAGAACCATAAGATTTAAAACGGAACAGTCAACAAGAAATAAATGCGAAGCAAATATGGTGCGAAAAAGATGTTCCAGGACTAGAGGGCATGGGATGAAGTTGGAGGGAGGATGATTCAGAGGAAACGTGAGGAAGAATTTCTTCACAGAACGGGTGGTGGACAAGTGGAACACCCTGCCAGAGGAAGTGGTGGGGGCTGAAACAATCATGGGATTTAAGAATGCATGGGATAGACATAAAGGAATTCTGGAGGTCAGGGGTAACGGGCAACAGACTTCTTGGAAAACAAACTGAACTTAGAAACTTAAATGGGCAGACCGGGTGGGCCATAGGCCCTTATCTGCCGACACTGTCTATGTTTCTATGTATGTACCTCGCCCATGGTCACTCCAAAAAATCCAGCTTTAGAATCATGTTAGAATAAATGTGTCCCCTTCCCCTTTGGATGTGATGTCTAAAGGCTAAACACCCTGTGGGCAGATAGGTCTGTATATAGTCTCCAGATGCTCCAGGTCTCAGTAAATTTTTCTTCTGTTAGACGAAGTCTCGCTATGAGGTGCTCCATTTGGTAAATCTGTGATACCCTTTCACGCCATTTAGCCACACCAGGGGTCACTGGGTCGAGCCAGTGGTTCGTCAAAGTTTTAAGGGCTACCATAACCATGCACTGGAAAACTTCCCTTCCCTTCTGTGTTGTGATTCTTGGTATGCTTATTCCCAGTAGATAGTGGTAAAAGGTCTCTGGCATCTCCACCCCCAGATTGTGGCGAGCTCCTGTCTGATTTGAGTCCAGAAACTCACCAGTCGCGGACAAGACCACAGCATATGGTAATGCATACCTGCTGTCCCACAATTCCACTAGCATCTGTCTGTGGTCGTTGTCCCAAAATATTTGATAGTGGTTGGGACATAAAAACCTGGTGGTGATCTTCCATCGGAACTCTCTCCAGTTTTGTAAAGATGACACTTGCCTCCTGTGCAGACAACCCCCCCTCCCCATTGCTCATCAGAAATGGAACCCCCCCCACCTTCTCCTGCCACTTACCCCCAAGGTCAAGTAGATTGACCCCTCCGGTTCCCAAAAGTAAATTATACCTCATGGAGATGTATCTAGACTGGTCCTTGAGGACTGTAGACCAGTGGAGAAATTCCTCCCAAGAAGTTTTGTGCATTTAATTAACTGAAGCTTGTCAGCTCCCAGCAAATAGCTTCACACCTGGAGGAACCAGTAGAAATCTGTCCTAGCTAGGTGGTATTTGGTATGGAGATATTGGAATGAGATACAGTGATCTCCCTCCAGGAGTTGTTCATATCTTGTTAATGCCTTTGTATTACACTGCTTAAAGAGCCCCGGACACCATTAGAAAAACTTGAAAAACATAAGATTTATACACAATTCAGTTTATATTTCCATAAATACATTTCTTACTACTTTATTACTGATTTCAGTAGCGTGAAAGAGGATTACCGTCCCTTAGACATTATCTCCTTTTTCTGTTACTTACACCTGGCATCATAATCCCCTGTTTATTTCATCATAATTATTTCCACAGCAACAGATTGTGATGTCATAAAGAGAACTGTGATGTCAGATGTAGGCAATCAGCCAGAGCAGATAAGGCAGTGATACTGTTATACGCAAATGTCCTTAGTAATAAATAAAAAAAAAAAAGGTAATAATTGCAGAAAATGTTATGAAATATAAGCTAAATTGAAACTAATGTAATAGTTGTAAATCATGACTGAGTCTAAATGTGAGCCTGATTGTTCTATCCCTGTATGCTGTTGCAATGTATATTTGTGTAACTTATGTAATTACTGTAAATAATGCCTTTAAATGTCTCTTTATGTAACTAATTCCGGGTCGCCCCTGAAAAAGGGACCTCTGGTCTCAGTGGGCTTACCCGGTTACCAAAATCCAAATAAATAAATAAACATTCAGATTTTTTCAAAGTTGTCACAATTGTGTCAGGAGCTCTTTAAATCCCCTACCTGTCTGTCCAGGTTCAAAATCTAAATCCCCTGTGATTAGGGTGAGGGGTCCTATTTCATTTGGTGTTACTGACAAAAACCTGATATTTTTTTTTTTTTGCCAGATTGTAAGGGAATGTAGCACCCATCGATTAGGTATCTTCATTTTCAGCATAGGGGTAATTTTCCTGGTGAAGAGCGCATGGAGAACAGGCAGATTCCTGGTTGCCTCCATAAGGTACCATTTGGACTCCACACTCTGCTTGGCCTATGTTAATAAGGGGTTTGGACTGCAATGTAGTACAGCCGAAAGTATGGAAAGCCCAGGCCTCCCTGCTGGTATCTGGACTCTAAAATTTCTTCTGAATTAACTTCCGCAATATCTAACCTCCTTAGTACACACATCTCACAGTATCTACTCCCTCAGGAAGTCTGATTTTCTCCTCCTCGATGTACCTAGGACCCGTACCTCCTTTGGCAAATGCGCTATCTCATGTTCCCTGCCAACTATTTGGAATCAGTTACAGTCCTCACTGAAATTATCCAGTATTGTCCCTGTTAACTTTTTTAAAAGGATAGCTATTGATAAAATAAAAGACACTTGTAGCTGTCATTAAACCTGTCACCTTTATCGTGGTTTCCATGTAGCTACCACACGGTACCATAGGCTCTCACTCTCTATATCATTAGTGTTACTTTTCATCATGAACATTTTGTACCCGGTGGAACTCTTTATGTATGCTATGTATTGTTATGTAACTTTCTTTATGTATTGTATACTTGTCTGTATACCTGTCCCAGGACCTCCTTGTGAATGAGCTTGCTCAACGGAGGTTTCCTACAATAAACTTGAACTTGAACTCCTCCATGGGGAGAGCCAGTTTCCTACATTTCACCCTCTGCTTCTTGCCAGCTCAAATGAATGTCTGGAATTGCTTATCAAGCTGTTTCCAGAAATGATTCAGGATCCCTAGGTGCAGTGTCTGGAAGAGAAATGGGCACCTTGGCAGGATATTCATTGTGCTTATCCCTACCCTACCCAGTAATGAGAAAGGGAGCACTGTCCAGTGCTTTAAATCTACCATTATTTTTGCCAGTAATTTCTCATAGTTTAGTTTGAATAGCTCGCTGAAATTGGGAGTTATACGAACACCTAGGTAGCGAAGAGTATTATTCCTAGCCCAAGTGAAGGGAAACCCCGTTTTGTCCTCCTGTGAGAATTTGCTACTGATTTATATAGTTAACGATTTTGTGTAGTTTACCTTTTTACACTGAAACTCTGCCATATTCCTGAAGAACCATTTACAATGCTGGAATGGATGTCGCTGGGTCCCTGATAAACAGAGGGCATTATCTGCATAGAGAGAGAGAAAGATCTTATGTTGTTCCCTCCGCCACCTCAATTCCTTTGATACTCTGTTTCCCGCACCCTAACTGCAAGGGGCTCTGTACACAAAGCAAAAAGTAGCGGGGCGGCAATCATGTCTCATACCACGGACTAGAGGGAGCCTTTCGGAGTTGACCCCATTTACCTTCACTACCACTTCTGGTCTCCAATATAATGCATCGGTGCAGGCCTGAAAGCCCAGACCAAAATTCATGGCTTGAAGAACCCCTGTTAGGTATTCCCACCACACCCTGTCAAATTCGGCATCTAAGGACAGGGCTAACTGCATAGAGTTCTTTTGAGATGAAAAAATATTATGGACTCTTTGGATATTGGCTTGCAATAGTCTCCCTTTTATGAAGCCTGTTTGGTCCAGGCCCACCAACCCCTATACATATTTCTGCAGCCTACCCGCCAAGATGGCTATAAATATCTTCACGTCCACTGGTAAGTGGGATGTAGGCCTATATGAACTACAGAGTTGATGTTTTTTTCTCCCCCAGGCTTTGGCAATAGCGTGATTTGTACCTGGCACCAGGAGTGTGGCGTTGCTCTACCTCTAATATTTTGTTAGAAGTTACCTGGCATATTGGAGCCAGTGACTCCAGACATCTTATAAAATTCTGCTGGGAGGCTGTCCATCCTTGGAGCCTTGCTACTTTTTACATTTTTTTTTTTTTTTTTTATAGTGGAGAGAATCTCCAACTGGGAGATCTGAGCCCCTGGCTCATTTCTTTTCTCCTCCAACAGCTGCTGCAGAGTGACAGAAGACGAGAATTCCTGCAGGGCCTTACCATCTTCCTCCCGCCAAGAGTCTGCATAAAAATTGGTATAATAAGACGTAAAAGGTATGGGAGATGTCAGCGGGATTAGTGTAGATGGTATCTGTATGCTCCCCTCCATTAATTTTTAACACCGCTCTGCTAGCAGCTTACTGCTTAAGCTGCCACGCCAACAGCTTCCCAGCTCTATTACCTGATTCATAGTATTGCTGCTGGGTATATCGCAGGCCCCCCTCTATGATTTGTTCAATTAGTTTGGTAAGCTTGTCCCTACATTCCTTGAGCCATTCCTTTACCTTTGGGTCAAGGGTGATCTTATGTTCAGCCTCTGCATCAAATAATTCATTGCCTTTCCAACTCTGTTCTCTGACATTCCTGTTCTTTCTTTTTGCTGGATGCATACAGGATGCACAGGCCTTTTAATGTTACCTTCAGCCCATTCTAGCTGGTGACATCAGATGTATCCCCTCCCTGTTTATTCTAAGGTATTCTTGCATTGCCTGGGTTAATGTCTGACAACAATCTTTATCATTAAGGTGTGAGACATTAACCCTACAGAAGGGTTTTAAAATATGGGCTCCACCATCAAATCCAGAGCCACTGGGGCACGGTCTGAGGCTGTGATCTGCTTACTGTAGCTTCGTTGGGCCAGCTAGAGCCACTCGGACAGTAGAAAAAAGTCTATGTGGGAGTACTGTGAATGTGGGTGAGAGAGAAAAAAGTGTAGTTTCTTTCCCTCCTGTGTAAATACCTACAGACATCTATAAATCCCAATTTGGACAGCAGTCTCCTAAATGTCCTACCCTCCCCCCTGAGGGTCACTGTTCCCTGAGCCACTCCTATTCAGCTTGAGTTGTTAAAGTCACCGCCTACTAGAAACGGAGGTCCCTGATCTATTGCATTGCGAAGCAAGTGTTTGAAAAAGAAGAATCTCTCCTTACTAATATTAGGGGTGTAAATATTAAGCAAGATGCATGGTGTTCCCCTGTAGGATCCTTGAATCTTCACAAATCTATCCTCCTCCTCGTGCTCCATGACTTGTTCTGCCACCAGCGGGGTATAATTTCATACTAATATAGCAATGCCTTTTATGTGGATGGGCTACATATGTGGAAGAGTAGACTGATCTCACCTAGCTTCTCTTAAGTTTATGATGTTCAGGCTGGGAGAGGTGGGTCTCCAGTAAAAAGGCAATGGTAGCTTTAGGTCTGCCTAATTCTTGTAAAATGTGCGCTCTTTGGTGCAGGACTTTTAAAAAGCTTCTATATCTCAGACATGGGTTTAAAAGCTAAGAAAATTCATCTAATGACAGGTTTAATGGTAAATACTTTCATTATTTAATACTGCTCCTTTGGGTTACAGTCGTGTGGGATGATTGAGTAACAGGCACCAATCCCCAAATCACTGTTCAGATATTTTTTTAAAGAGCACCTTTACTGTTCTTTTTGAAATTGTTGCCCCCCCAAAAAAAAAACTCCTAAAGGACCCTTACCTGCCTCCAGTTCGTAAATTGCTAACAGTTACATTTTTTGTTTGCCTTAGTTTAGGAAGGGAAGGGGTCGTATGTTGACTCCGTGGAGCTGAGATCCCGATCCTTTCCACTTCCTGGTCCTTAGCACCACCCCCATGCTAGTACGTTTTGTGATGTGACTGTATTGAGAGCGTGGGGTCGTGCTCCATAGAAAGTAAAGGGACCATTTTTTAAACTTTTCTTTTATAGTTTAGATTGCCATTCCGAACAAATCAAGGCCACCGCTCAAATAACAAGGCTCTTGTTAGTTAAGCAGTGGCCTTGATTTGTTCAGAATGGCAGTCTAAACTATTACAAAGAAAAAACAAAACGCCACGCTATTTTCTGTGAGCGCTCTGCTCTCTCCATATACTTGCATCACAAACGCATCTCAGCATGGGTGGTGCTGAGGATCAGGAAGGAAAGGATCAGGCTCTCGGCTCCATGGAGCCAACCTATGATCCTTTCCCTTCCTAAACTGAGGCACATAAAAATTTAACTGTTGGCAGTTTATGAACTGGGGACAGGTAAGGGTCCTTCAGGGCTTCTGTAGTGAGCACCACAAAAGGTGCTCTTTGACATGGAAACAGAATTACTGTTCGTAAGGCTCTGGCAGCTTGTCTGCACCTGAACTCGCAACCTGTTGCTGCAGAAACAGCTGTGATGTCATAAACCGAAGATTACAATGTCTGCTGTAAACAAGCAGCTAGAGCAGATGAAGTCTAGGGGGCAGTGATCCTGTGTTAACATTAGTGTGCATAGTTATTACAAAAATGGAGAAGTAGAGCCACTCTTTTTTCCAGACACCATCCAGGTAAACTATATGGACCGCTAGAAAAGAATACCATCCAGGTAAAGTATATGGGCCCCTAGCAAGGCACACCATCCAGGTAAAGTATATGGGCCCCTAGTAAGGCACACCATCCAGGTAAAGTATTTATGGGCCTTTAGAAAGGCACACCATCCAGGTAAAATATACGGGCCCCTAGAAAGGCACACCATCCAGGTAAAATATATGGGCCCCTAGAAAGGCACACCAGGTAAAATATATGGGCCCCTAGAAAAGCAAAGGCTGGAGAGGCTGTGGAGCTACATTCGCTGATCAGACCCATGTGTTCTGGGGCTGCCCTGTATTACGCCTCTGTTGGCAGGGGGTACAGTGGGACCTTGACAATATCTTTTGGTTATACAAACCTGGTTTCTCTTCCTTAGTGTTAGGTTCTACCCCTCCTCTAAAACATAAAATAAGAATCAAAACGTTTACATTTTTACAGCTTTTAATGACAGCAAAAAAGGTGCTTTCTCTAAGGGTCATACTAACATGCTGTAAGAAGCAGAAGGCTAAAAACACCCATAGTGCTTCAGGCCTACATATAGTGTTGTAATAGTTTATTGGATTTCATATAGTTGTCAAGTCTGTTCTTAAAAGTAACCTTACTGTCACTAATAATGACTTCCAAAGGAAGCATTTTCCAGGGCCTTACGATCCTTTGCGCAAAGAAGTAAGATCTTTTTTTGGTTTTACTTTTGTTCACAGCAAGTTGAAGCAGGTGACCTCTGGTATTAACCCTAATTTGTTTAAAATCCAGACCACATTCTACAAATAGGTGTTTATTTATGATGTCCCATGCGAGCATGAGATCACCTCTTGCCCTTCTGTCCTCAAGGGACATTGAATCATATTTATAAAGTCTGTCCGAATATGAAAGTGATTTAGAGGACACAAAATATTTTGTCTCTATTCTAGCTATATTCTTCTTTTTAAATGGATTCCACAACTGTGAGACAGTCAAAATGAGGTCTCACATATGCTCTATAGAGAAGCAAAAGGATATCAGGATTTTTTGATGTTATATTATGGCGGATTGACCACCATATCGTGTTTGCCCTACTAATAGTATTAGAGATATGGGAGTCAAATGATAAACATGACTCAGTTGTAACCCCCAAGTCCCTTTCGCTGTCCTTACTTGCTAAAATACTATCATAGAGAAAGTATTAGTAGTTGGGATTGTTTTTTCCAAAATGCATAATGCAGCACTTGGAGATGTTAAAGTGTAGATTCCATTTCATGGACCAAGACTGTAATGATTTCAGATCTTCTTGAATGACCAAGTAATCAGTTTCGTTTTTGCAGATGTTTCATATTTTACAATCATCTGCATATTTAATTATCTTACTTTGAATATTTATTGATAAAACGGATATAAAAATCTGGAAAATAAGTGGGGACAAAACTGATCCCTGCGGTACACCACTCTTCACAGTATTCCAACTACTTACATGGCCTTCACTTATAACTCTCAGCTTCCTATCACACAGCCAATTAGTGATCCATCTAATATATATTGGTTCTATATTATGGAATTGTAGTTTCTGGATTAAGACCCAATAAGGAGCAGAATCGATTTTTAAAGTCCAAAAAAATAACGTCACAGGGATTACCTCTATCCATATTTTCACTGATAAAGTTGTAAAAAGGTATTATTCTGTTGTGATTGTGGTAAACCGGTATTGCTCCCACTTGGAGATGTGGTACACTTTGGTTGTGTTTTTCAGATAGTGTGCTTGTCATCTACATTTAACAACACACAGGTGACATTTGCAGAGCAATGGCATTGCAGGGTGCTCAACTATATGGAATTGGACTCTTCCTCTTTGTCTGGAGAGGTGATGATTACTTCCGCTCTTCCTCCCATTTCCATATCCTACCTTGCCTTGGACATTTATACACAATCTGCCATGAATAATGTTAGAAATGAATCCTCAATTTCACTAATTTCAAATGGTTTATCTGTATGAAAATGTATGTCTGGCATGGCTGTATCTCTGTCTCCTGTACTGTGTTCTAAGAATTCAATTACAAAACAAAGAACGAGAGAGTAGTAGTCAGTGATTTTTCTTATTCAAAAATGACCAATTCAGTTTGGCAGTAGCTTAAAAGAAAGCTGTCATAAATGGAATCTCCCCCTCCCCCCAAAGTCCTATGCTCCAATTAGACTTTTCGCAAGCCTCCCAAAATTAGTTGAGTCTTTTAACTTACTTGAAGTCCTTGTTGTAAAATCTGGCATGAGGCAGCATGGCGGATGCCATGCGCTGCCATTTCATGTGAAAGTGTGGTACCACACCACTCACTTGTATGGAAAAGCATACAAGCGAGCGGTGTGGTGCCACACTGTCACATAAAATGGCACAGTGTGGCATCTGCCATATTGCCTCCTGCCAGAGTTCAGAGTGAGAACTTAAAGTAAGTTGTAAAAAATGTGGGGTCTTACAAAAAGCCTAATTTTGGGGTAAGGCTTTGTGGGTGGGGAGATTCTATTTCTGACAGCTTTCCTTTAAAATCCATTTTTCCATCAAAATTCAATTTGGCAGTATCTTAAAATCCATTTTTTTTTCAAAATTTAAGAGCAAATCAGCATGTTTTATGCAAAAATTTGGTTCAAACTGAAGGAGTTTGCCCAAAAAACAGGTGCGAAATGGGATTGTTTCCATGATATAATGGTGCAAATAGAGTTTTTTCATGAAAAACTGACTCCCAAGTGCTGGTTTAAACATGACAGATTCCATTGTTTACTGGTGTTTCCCATTGAAAATGGAAAATAATTGGCCCTCGAGAAGCCTAATACAGAGAAAATTTGAAATAGAAACTGGAATGGGTCTGAAAGTTCTGTTTTTCCTAAGTTTCTCCTGGGACATTGTGGGCTGTTCATTATTATGTAATTTGTATTGGTGGTTGAATTCTGTTTTCATTTTGTTTCTTTTCCTACAGCTTCATGTTTCCCGTGGCAAGGGGTCTAGGTCCACCCCAAGGTACGTAGCCCTCTCTGCACTTCTAAAATGACTTTCATTGGTTTTCTTCACAAATAATCAGGCCTCGGAGTAAATATTTAAATGTACAAGAAAAAACTTTTAATAAATATTAAATAGATTGCTGCCTAACTGCTTTACAAGCCACCAGCGTTAACTACAGATCCTTATGAACACCCGTTTTTGCTTGAAGTTTCAAGCTTAGCATTTTTGGCTAGTGTCTTAAATATGTATTAACCTATTAGAAAAAAAACGTGATGAAGCAGCTAGTAATAAACCAAGATTACATCTTTAAAAACCTGGGCAGTGTTGACCACAAAAGGTGAGCAGCAGTGAGCAATGAAAAAGTGATAACATTTTGCATTATTTATTCGAAAATGGCCCCTTCATGTTATCATTATTCCTTTTAGATACGTAGAATGTGATGGCAGGTTAGGGCAGCTGGGCCCACCCAGTCTGCCCAGTTGTGGTGACTGTGGCAACTTTTCTGTTCATAAATTAGAAATATTTTAAGTTAATTTTTCACTCATAATGAAAGTGTGAGTTAAAATTCTGTGAAACTGCAGTCGAGGCTGTCACCGTTGGAGTTTAGCTGATCAGTGTGTTTAGGCTAGAACTCCTAACGCCCTACAGCATTTTGATGACCAGTCACTGGAACTTGTTCACCAAATTACAAAACTCTTAGCCAAACCTTGCATTTGGTCTGCAGTCTATGGAGCTGCAGTAGAAATGTGGCTACTAGAAGAAAGGAATTACTAGCTAAATTGGTTCCTAGTTGCATAATTGCGCAACACTAGAGAAAAGGAGTGTGTGTGGCTGTAAAGGAAATTCCTCAGACACTTTGACCAGTGAGCCTGTACCTTAATGGTTACAGCGCTGGAACGGCATACCAGAGATCTGAGGTTCAAATCTCAGTAGGCCACACTTTTCCTTTCTCATTTCCATTCTTGATTTAAAAATATGTATACCTTGCAGGGGTTAAACTGCACTGAGAGAAGTGGTATTTCTAGTTAAATACAGAAATGTTTAGCAAACTACTGTTTGGCAAGTGACTGCTTTAAAGGGACACAGTCTGCTGTTTAGTACATTTCTAGTCATGTGTACCCAGGTATCCCTTAGCAACAGCAGTAAGAAAGTAAACGCTGTACAAGTGCATGTATGTCAAATAATATAATGTTATAGTTTTACAAACTTTTTTATCATTACATTTAAGTTGAGTTGTCTGCCTAAGTTCAGCCACTGGAAACCACTCGTCCAAGTGAACGAGCACGGTCACAATGGGCAATCTTGAGCATGAGTGAGTTTTTAACATACCCATGGTAGTACGAACTGAGGGTAGTGTCTGACAGAGTGACTCATGCTGAACTCATAGATGTCCATCTCTAAAGAAAATGAGCACTAGATGAGCTAAAAAAAAATTTGAAAAAGTATAGCTGAGATCCTGAGCATGCACAGTAGACATAAAAACATATGAAGAAGCCAGCAGAAGGCCATTTGGTCTATCAAGTCTGCTCGTATTTCAGGGTTCACAGCTTGAGCTAATGTCCCTGCCCTCCCTCCCCACTCCTCCCATCCTCCCTACCCATGATCCTTACCTTCCCCCTATGCCTATCCCAGCCTCTCTTAAAGCTGCCCACTGTCTTCAACGAGATGACCTCTTCTAGCAGTGCATTCCAAATGTCCACCACCCTCTCTGTGAAGAAGTGCTTCCTGACCTCCCTCCTAAACCTCCCACCCTCCAGCTTAAGATTGTGCCCCCTCGTGTTATGGTTGACACTCAGCTTAAAGAGACTCTCCTTATCAACCTTATTTATCCCTTTCAAGTACTTGAAGGTGCCAGTCATGTCCCCTCTTTCTCTTCTGTCTTCCAGGGAGTACATGTTTAGTGTCCTCAACCTCTCCTCGTAAGCCTTACCCTGCTGACCGGCTGTCATCATTGTAGCCTTCCTCTGGACCTTCTCCAGCAGGTTAATGTCCTTTTTCAGGTGTGGGCACCAGTACTGAACTCCATACTCTAGATGCAGCCTTACCATGACCTGTACAAGGGCAGTAGAACCTCCTCTCTCCTACTACTGATCCCCCTAGATATGCATCCCAGCATCCTATTTGCCTTTGCTACTGCTTTCTTGCACTGCGTGGAGTGCTTCAGGTTACTAGTGATCATCACTCCCAGGTCCTTCTCCTCCTTTGATGCAGATACTCTGAATGCACCCAGGTAGTACTCTGTCCTGGGATTCTTGGCTCCAGTATGCATAACTTTGCATTTCTTGGCATTGAAGCCAAGCTGCCAGATCCTGGACCACCTCCCCAGCTTTTCCAGATCTTCCTGTGGGTCCTCTATCCCTTCAGCTGTGTCTGTTCTCCCAGAGAGCTTGGTGTCATCCGCGAATAGGCATATTTGACCCTTAATGCCATCCCTAATGTCACTGATGAAGACATTGAACAACACTGGCCCCAGCACCAAGCCCTGTGGGACCCCACTGGTCACCTCTCTGGTGCCAGATAACTCTTTCCCCCACAACCACCCTCTGGGTTCGGTGTCTCAGCTAGTTTTCCACCCATCGGGCTATCTTTTCCCCAACCCCAAGATCCACCAACTTACTGATCAACCTTTTGTAGGGCACAGAGTCAAAGGCCTTGCTGAAATCAAGATAGAGGCTGTCTACTGCTTGGCCCCTATCTACTGTCTTAGTGACACAGTCAAAGTAGTCATTCAGATTTGTTTGACATGATCTCTCTCCCCCCCCCCCCATGAACCTATGCTGCCTGTCATCCCAGAGACCATGCTCCTGTAGATATTCCACCAACCTTTCCTTTAGTATGGTCTCCATGAGCTTGCCCACAATGGCGGTCAGACTGACTGGTCTGTAATTTCCTGGGTCATCCTTGGGACCGCTTTTGTGGGGGGCACTACA
Organism: Neoceratodus forsteri; assembly: GCA_016271365.2. Classification (NCBI taxonomy): domain Eukaryota; kingdom Metazoa; phylum Chordata; order Ceratodontiformes; family Ceratodontidae; genus Neoceratodus; species Neoceratodus forsteri. Next base: position 89,093,689 of record JADMNL010000030.1, read on the forward strand.
TGTGCAGTTCTCCAGTACCATGCCTGACTCTAGTGAACTATTAAATGGGTCTACCAGTGGTCCTGCCAGTTCCTGTAGTACCCTTGGATGTACTCTGTCCGGCCTGGTGATTTGTCCACCTTCAGTGGCAGCAGCTTCTTCCTCACTCTATCCTCCTCTATCACTACATCTGTGTCTCTCTCCCCCCACACTCCTCTCTTCCCTCTTGAAGGCACTGGTCCATCCTTCTCCCTGGTAAAGATGGAACAGAAGTATTCATTTAGTGTTTATGCTTTTCCCCCATTATCCTCCAACCACTCCACCCCTTTCTTAAGCCTAACAATCCCTTCCTTCTTGTCCCTTTTCTCACTTATATTAGTGAAAGAAAGCCTTCTCCCCCTTCTTAATTCCTTCAGCTATCTGCAGCTGCTTCTGTGCCTTTGCTCGCAGGACTTCCTTACTTGCTTTCCTTAGGTAATTTTCACTATCCAGCTCTCTTCTTGGTCTTCCTGAATTTTCAATAGGTCAAACTCTTTTCCCTTACTGCCTTGGCAATCCCAGAACTGAACCAACTGGGTACTTTGGCCCTTGTGTTCTTCACCCTGAGCCTAACATCCTCATCTATGGCAACCAGTATTCCTTTCCTAATGATGGACCACCTTTGGTCCACCCCCATATCTGCTGTGATACCCATCAATTAGACTTAAATGAAATGACAAAAACTATAACATAATGTTACTATTTGACATATATGCACTTGTACAGCGTTTACTTTCTCATTGCTGTTGCTAGGGCATAACTGGGCACACATGACTAGAAATGTTCTAAAACGGCTGACCGTGTCCCTGGTTGATGACATGACAGATAGAGCTGTATATGGTGGTAATGAGGTTATGTGCATCCAGCCACCACTGGTGGTGCAGTAGAATGTAGATTCAAGCCTTTAAAATGTTGAAAACATGATAAAAGATTAATAAGTAACTTTGTATTCAATAATGAAATATACTATTTTTCTCTCCTCCACACTTCGTCTGTCCTTCTCCTCCTCCTGTCACTCAAGCATCAGCTCAAACTCCTCTTGGCTCTCCCTTGCCCTGGCTAGTCTGTCCTGTATCCTCTCCCTTCTCTTGGGTAGTTTGTGACCTCTCTGCACCTTCACCTAATTTATACTTGCGACCTAAAAGCCTTCCCTGGTTCGGATAATTCCTGAATACCTTTTTTTTCTCACCCCAGGAATACTCCAATATTCCTAACTCTTATGCAGTATGCCTTTAAGCCAGATCTGCCTGGAGATGGAACATTATGCTAATGATGGAATCTTTGGCTTGTGCCACTTTTTCAAATGCTGCCACCTATCGACTGTCTATATTCTAACCCTCAGATTTCCCTCTCCGCCAGTCAAAACTAGGCACTCTGAGGCTGTTAAACTTTAAAAATAATACATATAAGTATTGTTTTATTTTCATGTGCTGCCCTTATCTTTTGATCGTAGTACAGCTGTTGGCTTTATTTGAGTTAAATTACTTATTTTCTCGGTTTTTCCTGGTTCGGTATAACCGGTGGGGAACCGGGGCTTTTTTAACCTTAGCGGAGCTTTTTTCTCGCTAAAACTGTTTTATTGAGGTAAATTGTTTAAAATATATTTTTTGTAACTGCTAGTTTAGGTTACTGAACCGTTAATCTCATTTTTCTTCTCTTATTTCCTGGTTCCTATCGGTTCTCCGATCAGTTCTTGAACCGACTGCAACTGATAGATTTGTTTTAAAAAGTTTATATTTAATCACTTGCGATTTTTGTTTTTTTTTGTTGAAATGTCTGAAAAACCTAAGGGAAAGTCCGGTGAACCTAGTTTCAAAAATTGAGCAGAGTATGAAAAAGTGTTTGCCAAGGCAGATAAACACTTCTTGTGTTGTTTGCCTTGGTTATGATTATTTGAAGACAGATGGTGAAATGTGTAAGACCTTTCCTGAAAAAACACATGAAGAATGTTTGGAAAGGCTTAAAAAGAAATTGCCTCTACCTAAGGGTCCCTCTGGCTCTGACCAGCCGATACCCTCAGTGGCTGTGGGTGAAACCACAGAAGACACACTTTCTACCCCTGATACATGTACAAAACAGCCTGCTGAACCGGCTAACTCTTCGGTTCCCATAAAAAAAACTAAGAAAACAAAACACACTGAACCCCCTGCTGGTCAGCCTATGGAGACTTCTGCTGTGTCTGTAGCCATGCCTACTCCTCTGGATATTGCACAGGCATTTAAGATTTTACAAGCCTTGCAGGATCTGCTGCCTGCTGGACGGCAGTCTACAGTTCAGACCACTGCTGAGTCTACCCAGTCCTTTCTGCATGAGGCAAGGGAAGATTATGGGGAATATGAAGAGGAGGATGAAGGAGAGCCTTTAGAGCCTGAAGTCTCTCCTGAGCAGGAGTTTGGCTCTCCTCCCAGGTCATCAGAAGATTATTCATCTCATTTTTCCTTTTTCAGGAAAATGGTGGATGCATTGGATATCTCTACCACTGAGGTGAAGAGGATGGGGAGGAGGCAGAGTACTTAGAAATGATGGGTTTAACACCTACCAAAAAGTTATTGCTCCTAATAGATAATTTTTTTTTTTAAAGGGATGCATTAAAGCTCCTGCAAACACCTGGGTCTGTCCCACCTTTGGATAAAAGGCTGGACAAAAATATCAGCTTGACCGGGAAGGGGCTGAATTTTTATTTTCCCACCCTGACCACCAGGGGGTGGTATAAGCTGCAGCCTGTGACAAGGCAAAAGTACCTCTTGCTTCTCACTCTCCAGAGAAGGATTCAAGAAAAATTGACAGTATGGCCAGAAAGGGCCATTTATCAGCTTCTTTGGTCATAAAACAAGCTAATTTCCAGGCCTATGTGGCCCAGTACCAAAAGTCCCTCTGGCAGTCTGTCATGGCAATGGCAGATAAGGCTCCTTCTAACCTTTCAGCAGACCTTACTGAAACTGCCAGATTTGGCTTGGAAGCTGCCAAATATCAGTTCCAGATGGCAGCAGACACCAGTCACACTGCTGCTAGGTGGATGGCAAATACAATTGTTCAGAGGAGGTTTGCCTAGTTAAGAGCCACAAACCTTACTCAAGACACCCAAAACAAGGCTCTGGATTTCCCAGTTGAGGGTAACTCCCTCTTTGGAACTCACACAGAGGCCTACATGAAGAAAGTGGACGAGTACAAGACCACTTATAGACGTAACGCTGCCAAAGAGAAAGCTTCCCCGTCCACAAGACCATATGGTAGGGGAGGCAGGGGCAGACAGTTCCATTCCAGGCCTTTTTATCAGGCCATGGCCGTACCCCAAGTACAACAGTACCCTCAGCAATGGTACTTCAGAGGCAGGGGCAGAAGAGGTTCCAGGCGTGGTTCCCAGTCTCAGCCCCAGGCAAAGCAGGACCCCTGACTTGTCCTCCAAGACCGCCTCCCCACTTCGAGTGGGGTGCAGACTGACACACTATTTCCATGCTTGGAAACAGATCACCACAGGCAAGTGGGTCCTGAAGGTAGTGAGTCAGGGATTGTCCCTAAGTTTCGAATCCTTTCCCTTCCTAAGAACCAGAGTGTTCAAACCAGCTTCCAATGTGGAAAGAAAGCTGCTGGAAAAGGAGGTTCAAAACCTATTGCTGTCAAAAGCAGTGGAATCCATGCCTCCACAGCAAAAGGGAAAGGGGTTTTATTCAAGATACTTCCTCACAACAAAGAAAAATGAGGAGTGGCACCCTATCCTAGACCTAAGGGTGCTAAAGAGGCACTTATTAAAGCCAAGGTTCAAAATGGTAACCTTGTCACTGATTCTGCCAGCTCTCCAAAAGGAGATTGGCTGGCATCCCTGGACCTAAAAGATGCTTATTTCCACATCCCCATAAGGGAGTCTCACAGAATGTACCTCCGTTTCAGACTCCCTTCAGGTCATTACCAGTTTTCGGCCCTGCCATTTGGTCTCACTTGAGTTTCAAGAGTGTTCCCAAAGTGCCTGGCAGTGGTTGTGGCACACTTGTGAAGGCAAGGTGTTACAGTTTTCCCCTATCTGGACGACTGGTTAGTGGTGGGAAAATCACCACAGCAGGTAGAGGAAATCTGCAACTCACCCAAGGACTCTTGGAGTCCCTGGGTTTCCTGGTAATTCTCAAAAAGTCAGTCCTTTTCCCTGCACAAGTGCTGCAGTTCATAGGAGCAGAGTTAAATACCAAGGAAGGCAGGACTTACCTACTTCTGGACAGGGTAAACAGTATTCTACAGATGTCAGGCTCTTTCAGCCTGAACAAACCAAAAACTGCAAGACAGTTTCTACAGTTACTGGGCCACATGGCAGCAGCCACTGGCACGGTTCTAGGTTCCAGGTTTCAGATGAGAGGCATCCAGTTCTACCCAAGAGATCATTGGTGTCAAAAAAGGGATTTTCAAAGCTGGTCCCAGTAACAGAAGCATTAATCCTGGCCCTTCAGTGGTGGAAAGAGGAAGCCAGCCTCAGAGAGAGGGTTCCCTTTCAAAAAGAGCCTCCGTCAGTGATTCTCACAACAGATGCATCACTCCTTGGGTGGGTTCCCCACCTAGGGGATTACACTACTCATGGCACTTGGTCAAGTGCAGAGTCGCTTCAGCACATAAACCTACTGGAGCTCAGGGCGGTGTTCCTGGCACTGCAAGCCTTCACACCACTAGTTCAGGGAAAGGTGGTACAGGTCAGAACAGACAATATCACCACTACGTATTACATAAACAAGCAGGGAGGAACAAGGTCTGACCCTCTTTGCACAGCAACTATGCGAGTTTGGAATCTGGCCTACTCCCTAGGAGTCTCTCTTCAGGCCATCCATCTGCCAGGCAAGGACAACACCCTAGTAGTTGCCCTGAGTCGAATCAACCAGGCCCATCATGAATGGTCCTTAAACAGTCAGGTGGTGGAAGTAATTTTCAGAAGGTGGGGTACCCCAGAGGTAGATCTCTTTGCCTCCCATGAAAGTCACCACCTGCCACAGTATTGTTGCATACCCCCAGCTATGGGAACAGTAACTGGACTGCTATTTATTCTTATAAATTTCCATAAAAAGGTGAGCACAGCAGGACCTTCTGCAAAACAATGAAAAAACCTTAGCGCCTTGACTCTTACAAGTCTTCCTTTGAAGACCCGTGAGAGTCGAGGCGCTAGGGGTTTTTCATGGCTTTGCAGAAGGTCCTGCTGTGCTCACCTTTTTATGGAAGTTTATAAGAATAAATAGCAGTCCAGTCACTGCAACTGCATTACCTACTTTGGGCTGCGTCTTTCTTCCATACTAAATACGTAACTTTAAATTATTGGTGAACAAGGTATTTGCGCTCCACTACCTGCCTGGCTTTAAGTGTTTGGGACAGCCGCCCAGTCTGTGGAGCTGCATAGCTGACTCCATTTCGTTGATTTTCATGGTATTTTTGGGATTTATTTTATGGGATCAGTACCCCTGGATGTTCTGATTCTGGACTGGTCAGGGAGGTATCTGTATGTGTTCCCTCCATTCCCTCTGGTGTAGTGTGCGCTACTCAAGCTCCGGGCCCAGTCCGCCACAATGATCCTGATGGCCCCAGACTGGGCCAGACAGCCATGGTACTCTCTGCTGCTCTCCATGTCTGTGGCCGAACCAGTACACCTTCCCTGGAGGCACAACCTGCTAACCTCCAGTCAGGGGAGACTCTTGTACCTGAACCTTAAGTCACTCAGACTCAAAGCATGGCTCTTAAAGACCTAGAGTATGTGAACCTGCATCTCTCTGAAGGTGTCCTGGACATTTTAAGGGGGTACAGGAAACCTTCCACTAGGAAAACCTACGCCTCTAAATGGAAAATATTTTCTATTTGGTGCTCCACCAGGAATATAGTACCAGCTCAGGCAGGAATTCCAGCTGTGCTCGACTACCTTGCTCATCTGTATTCATTGGGCCTGCAGCCCACTACTTTGAAAGTTCATTTAGCGTCAGTGTCTGCTTACACTTCAGCTGGGAAGAATGCCTCTTTGGCAAGAAATTCAATCTTTAAAAGGTTCTTTCAAGGTTTGCTCACCTGCACCCCCCCTACCAGAGAACTGGTGCCAGCTTGGGATCTAAATATCTGTATTGCCAAACTCATGGGTCCCCCTCTTGAGCCCATGTCTTCAGCTCCTTTAAAAAATGTCACATGGAAAACAGTTTTCCTAGTGGCAATCACTTCTGCCAGAAGGATCAGTGAGCTCCACACTCTCTGTATTGAACAGGACTACATTTCATTCCACAGGGACAAAGTGGTCCTGCAAACTAACAGAAAATTTCTTCCAAAGGTGGTCTCGGACTTTCATTTGAACCAGTCCATCACCTTACTGTTTTCTTTACTAAGCATTCATGTTCTGGTGAGCACAGACTGCACAGTCTTGCTGTCAAGAGAGTTCTTAGCTACTGCATGACAGCCTCAAAGGCCCATAGACAGAAAAGGAAGCAACTGTTCCTGACCTATGGGGATGTGGGAAAAGGAAATCCAGCATCTAAGAGGTCCATTTCTCACTGGATAGTCCAATGTATCCAGTTTTGCTATTCAAAAGCTGGGAAGGACACCCCAGCAAGGCTGAGAGCCCATTCCACAAGGGGTACAGCTGCTACTATAGCAGCTGCCAAGGGTGTTCCTTTGGTAGATATCTGTAAAGCAGCTACCCGGAGAACAATGCACACCTTTACCAAGCATTATAGCCTGGATACACAGGCTAGGGGTGATGCCAGGTTTGGCACAGCTGTCCTGCAGCGCCTATTTCCCAAAATAGGTTCTGTGCCCACCTCCAAAGGTACTACTTCTTAGTCTGCATAAGAGTTAGGAATATTGGAGTATTCCTGGGGTGAGAAGAAAAAAAATACTTGCCACAGTAATCTTGTTTCTTCCAGGGGATACTCCAATATTAATAACTCTCCCACCCTGCCTCCCCTTCTAGAACCAGTGGCCTCTGTACTCCATGCTGTAATACCAGGGGTAAGTGTGCCACACACTGGCTTGTATATTTGGAATTGTGTTGAAGAACGTTTCCCCTCTTCAGGTGATTCTGGCATTGGGAGATGTTTTGTTAATGTTTTTTCTGTCCAGTGGGAGTTTTTTCTTGTTTTTTTTTTCCTATTATTATTATTATTATTATTATAGATAATTGTTAATTATGTCTTGTCAGGCATCCACAAAATCTGAGGGTTAGAATGTAGGCAGTTGATTTTTTTTTTTTTTTTCCTCAATAAAATTTTATTGTGAAATATGAAACCAAACAATACAATTTCATACACGGTTTAAAAGTTACATACTGGATTACTATAACTCTATACATGCAATGCAATAAATACAAGATTAATAAATAAATGCATTCTTATTTCCACATAGATAGATATCCAAGCTGATAACCTAAAAAAAAAGAGTAGAAGAGGAAGACCAGAATAGATGATAGCAAGAAGAGAGAGAACAATAACTAGAAGAAATTCATACACCAAGTTCAAACAGCCTGTTCCATGCCACAAAAAAAATCCTAAAAAAATGAGTCCCTAAAGAGTTGTCTGTCATAAGCTTACTGTGTTACTGAAATATCTTTAATATATTGTTCAGCCATCTTATATCTCCCCATAAACTTGTGAGAGAGATCATTTAGGATTAGGGCTAACTTCTCTGTTCTAAGATCTTTAATAAACTGACGTATGCATTCTCTGAAAGAAGGATTTGACTCCTCAATCCAATATTTAAGTATGACGTTCCTAACTGAACCTCTTATCAATATAAGAGAATATTTTTGTTCTTGTAACCACACTTCTAGGGATGTGGATATGTTGTTCAATCCACACTGTCTGGCAGGTTCCTTGCCGCTTTAATTCTTGCCGGAAGGTCTTCAAGCTGGCTCCTCCCACCCACCCGGGTGGTAAAACCCTTGGCTCCGCCCCATGACACCAGATCTTCCTTACCGCTTGGAAGCTCAGGTTCCCTCCTTGGCGCTCTGCGTTTTAGGCCTGGAGCCAAACTCGTCGGGTTTTCCAAAAATTATTTTAAAGTTTACTAGACTACAGTCTGCCTCTTCCCTTGTGGCTGCGATGGACAAATCCACTCCCGGCTTCCGTCGGTGCCCTTGCAGGAAGAAGATGTCCCGGACTGAGCCGCACTTCACCTGCATTTACTGCCTGGGTCTTGCCCACGATCCGCAGGCCTGCGATCTGTTCAAGTCCTTCTTGGCTTTGGTTTTAGAGGACCGCGTTGCTTGACTGCAACTTGGGCGTCCCGAGAAACGGTACCCGCCGGTGAAGTCAAAGCAGGCCCGTTGGGCGGTGTCCGCAGCTGTGGGCTCCGCGGAGCAGCTGGAGCAGTTGATCACCCTCAAGGAGGAGGCGGCCCAGGCCACTTCTTCTTCCTCCTCGGCTGTGGCGTTTATCCCGCTTTCCTTGGGCTCCTCCTACACTGCTTCTTTTAAGGAGCTTTGCCAGTCCCTCTCCACCAAGGGAGAAGGGCCATCAGAACATTCCAGTAGGTCCAAGAAAAAAGAACCAAAAGGTAAGTCCCACCATCGACGTTCGTGGGAGTGGGAGAGATCCCCTTCACCAGACTGTCGGCTCTCGACTTCGGTCGAGGTTGCGGCTAAGGCCGCTGGCTTCATGGTGTCCCCGTTGGGTCAGCCGGCCAAGACATCTGTCGATGCGGTTGAGATTTCTCTCGACCCGTTGGATGGTTTGTCGACTGGAGAAGCCGATAATCCTTCTTCACCAGTTCCCCTGGTGGTAACTGAACACTTGCCCGTGCCTCCTGTGCCGAAGTCCCCAGTAAAGGACCCTGAACCAGGGGATGAGCAGGTTTCCCCCCGCCCCCTCTTTGACCCACCCTCAGTGACCCTGAAGGTCTCTGTCTCTGTTCTCTTCCAGGTCGAGTAGGTCCTGCTGACATTGGCGGTCTCTGTCTCGGCACCATGGAAATCGGCGTCGCCGCTCGTCCTCTTCGGAGGATAGGCTCCGATGTAAGTTACGCCGGTGCTACAAGGACATGATGTGGCAGCAACTTTTGTTGACCGGTAACAAGCCGACTCAGTCGCCTTCTCCGGCAATTAAGTGGCTGTCACCGGAGTGACCGAAGCAACCCCTCATAGTTATCGAGGAGCTGACCCCGGCACCGGTTGTTCAGCCGAAACCGGCTTCTCCGCCCATTGTGGTGGAACCACTGCCTCTTCAACCGAAGACTGGGGCCCAGACCAAGGATTCTCGGTCGGGTCAGGACTTGCCCCATATAGGTTGTCAGTCACCCTCACTCTCAATCGACCTCTGCAGGTGTAGGGTGGCTCAGGCACTCGGCAGCTGTTTGCAGACTCCTCGGAGTCTGACGACGACTGCTCCCTGTACTCCAGGCCCATTGACCTGGAATCTGCAGGGGCTCAGTCGGTGGATGAGAGCCCATCCTCGTTCTTGGGTATACTTCGACTCATCGCAGAGTCCACTGGGATGCAGCTTGAACCCGTTCAGAAACGGGCCAGGTATCCCTTCATGGAAATACTGGACTGAGGAGATTCCCCTACGGAGGCCTTCCCTGTGGCCAAAGCCATTGTTGGCCTGGCCCTGGAGTTGTGGCAGTGGCCTGCATCTTGTCCCATGCCTTCGGCCAGAATGGCTCACAAGTACGTGGTCCCCACCGGTTCACTCTCCGGTTTCTCGGAGCACCCCTCTGCGGAGGGGCTGGTGACCAACAGTGTTTTCCAGCATTCTGGGAATGCTAGGGATATGGACAAACCGCCCAATAAAGAATCCAAAAAGCTGGATTACTCGGAGCGGAAGGTTTACACTGCTTCCTCCCTAGGCCTTCGACAGGCTAGCTCGGCTGTACTGATGGCACATTTCTCACACACTCTTATGGGTTCCCTGGATGAGGTGATTTCTCATCTCCCAGCTGACCTTCAGATGACGGTCAAGCAGGTGCGGGATCAGGGAAGGGCGGTGGCTAAACAGCTCCAAACTTCTTTGGACATCGGTGACTCTTGTACCGGTCAGTTGCGGCTGCAGTAGCCATGCGCCACAGAGCTTGGCGGCTCAGCACAAGCTGGCAGATGTTCCCTTCCTGGGCACCGACTTGGGGGGTGGAAGGCCATCTCCAGAGGATCGATAAGTCCAGTGCCACCTTGGACTCTGTCACGTCTGCCCAGAAGGACAAAGGCCGCCAGCAGCAGCATAAGCCCTTTCGCCCTTCCGCTCCTGCGGCATGTCCGGCCCAGCAACAGGGCCAGCAGGCTCACACTTGGCACTCTAAGGCCAAGTCTGCCGCTTCTTCCAGTAGGAAGTCTGGAAGGAAGGGTCCAGGAGGCCCCTCAGTCGGTCCTTCCTCCAAGCCTGTCCAGTGATAGGTTGAGGGGTGTCACCCCCAACCTCATCACTCCTCCCCAGGTTCCCCCCATGGGAGGACAGCTCCGCCACTTCCTTTCTGCCTGGTCCACTATCACCACGGACCGCTGGGTGCTAGAAGTGGTCGGCAGGGGTCTGCCTCTGGAGTTCGAGTGGTTCCCTCCCTATCGAGCCGTCGCCCCACGGGGGCAATGGGTTCTGCAGCCTCTCTGTCGGCTCATCGAGCCGACATTGCCCTGCTCCTCCAAAAGGAGGTGATCAGCGAGGTGGGGGACCCTCCTCCAGACCCAGGGTTTGTGTCCAGGTACTTCCTGGTCCCAAACCGGATGGGGGGCTGGTGCCCCATTCTCAACCTGCATGACCTGAACAAGTTTCTAAGGCCGTACATCTTCAGGATGGTTGCTCTTGCTCAGATCATTCCAGCCTTGGAACTAGGCGTATAGTTCTGCTCTCTGGATCTCCAGGACGTGTTCTTTCACGTCCCAATCCGTCCGTCTCATCAGCGATTCCTCCGCTTCAGAGCAGAGGGATCTCTTTACAAGTTCCGGGCCATGCCCTTCAGTCTCTCTCCAGCTCCCAGGGTCTTCACCAAATGCATGGCAGTGGTGACAGCATTCCTGCAGCGCCGAGGGGTCCGGTGTACCCTTACTGGACGACTGACTGATTGCAGCCCCCTCCAGGTTGGAGGTGGAGCGGTCCAGGGATCTGGCCCTCCAGGTCTGCTCTCAGATTGGCCTCCTCATCAACGAGGCCAAATCGGAACTCGTGCCATCGCAGGTGATTTCAGTTCATCGGGGCCTCCCTCGACTCTCTTCGAGCCAGAGCACGGCTCCCTGTGGACAGGGCCGAGGTCCTTTCCTCCTTTGCCCAATCATTTCTGGTTGGGCAATTGCACCCTGCCTGGGACTTCCTGCGCCTTCTGGGCCTCATGGTTGCCTGCACCAGCGTGGTCCATTGAGCCCTCTGGCATATGCGCTCCCTGCAGTGGGGGCTGGCCAGCCAGTGGTCGCAGCACTCTGGTCCTCTGGACCAGCCTGTGACAGTGACCCAGGAGATGTGGGACAGCCTGCAGTGGTGGCTCATCCCAGCTCATCTGCAGAAGGGTATCCCGTTTGTCCGCCCTGAGCCGACGGTCACGCTAACGACCGACACCTCTCTGATGGGTTGGGGTGCCCATCTGAGGGATCTCGGGGCCCAAGGCTTCTGGTCCCCTCAGAAGTCTTGATGCCACATCAGCCTGCTGGAGCTTTGAGCGGTTCGGTTAGCCCTCACCGCCTTCACTCCATTTGTACGGGGTTAGGTGGTTCAGGTCCAGATGGACAACACCACGACCATGTACTACCTCAACTGTCAGGGCAGGATGCACTCCTGGCCTCTGTGCATGGAGCCTCTCCGCATTTGGTCTCTCGTGATCAGCTTGGAGGTGGATCTCCTAGCCATCCATGTGACAGGAGCCTCCAACAGTCTGGCTGATGCCCTCAGACGGATAGGCGCTGCATCTCACGAGTGGTCACTCCTGCCAGAGGTAGTGCAAGGACTGTTCTCCCATTGGGGCACCCCTCAGGTGGATCTGTTCGCCTCTAGGGAGAATGCAAAGCTAAGGTTGTTTCATGCCTGCCCCACTCAGCAGGGCTTGCTGCAGGGGGATGCCTTCTCAAGGCCGTGGACTCCGGGCCTCTTCTACACCGTCCCTCCATTTCCCTTGATCCACAAAGTACTTCTCAAGGTGAAGAGGGACAAGGCACAGGTGATTCTGGTAGCCCCAGACTGGCCTCGCCAGTTCTAGTACCCAGATCTCCTCTCTCAGCTCCAGGCTCCCGAGGTGGCTTCCAGCCCGCCCGGACCTGATCTCAGTAGACAAGGAGAAGGTTCTCCATCTGAACCTTCAATCCCTGCACCTAATGGCCTGGTTCCTGAGTGGCTAGAGTTCCAGGCCTTGGGTCTTTCCGACGAGGTCCTCAACGTTGTTGAGGCGTCCCATAAGGAGTCGACCAGAAAATGCTATGCCTTCAAATGGAAGAGATTCTCCATTTGGTGTCAGGATAAGGGGTTGGACCTCTCTTCCTGTCCCTTGGCTAGTATTTTGGACCACCTGTGGTCTCTTTCTCACCTAGGGCTTGAGTGGCGACCCCAGGGTGCACCTGGCAGCCATCTCTGCTTGCAGGCGCAGACATGCATGGGCGGCGCCAGGAGAAGGTGGTCGGGCGCCTTTCCAAGGCCTTGATCAAACATCCCCTCTGGTGTGTGAACCTCTGCCTCCATGGGATCTACTGCTGGTATTGGCTAAGCTCATGGGCAAGCCATTCGAACCGATGCACAAGTGCGATATCTCCCACCTGTCGTGGAAGACCGCCTTCTTGGTGGCTATAACGTCACCCAGAAGGATGGGAGAGCTCCAGGTACTTTCCATCAAGTCTCCTTATCTGGTCTTCCACAGGGACAAGGTTGTCCTTCACCCCCACCTGAAATTCCTTCCGAAGGTGGTGTCTAGTTTCACCTGAATCAGGTGTTGACTCTGCCAGTGTTCTACCCCACTCACACCTCAGAGGCCGAATATAGGCTCCATACTTTGGACCCTAGAAGAGCGCTCGCTTATTATAAGGAGCGGACGGCTGAAGTTCAGGGAGAGGTTCGCCAGCTGTTTGTCACCTACGCTGAAGCCGCACATGGCAGACCTGCAGCCAAGCAGTCGATAAGCAGGTGGGTCATCTCCTGCACAGATCTCTGCTATAGGTTGGTGGGCATGGAGCCTCCCAAAGAGATAAGAGCTCATTCTACCCGCCATACCGCTGCTTTGGTGGCTGCTCCTAGGGACGTTCCTATCCAGGAAATCTGCAGGGTTGCTACCTGGAAGTTAGCACACACCCTTATTTCCTATTACCACATTGACCTAGAGACACGCCGGGATGCTGGTTTTGGGACCTCTGTTCTCCAGTCCTTATTTCCCAAGTAGGGGGTGCGCGCCTTGCCTCCCTCCTCCCAGAGAACTGCTAGGAGTCTGCCAGACAGTGTGGATTGAACAACATATCCACGTCCCTAGAAATACAGGTTACTCACCTGTAACAGGAGTTCTAAGAGTGGTATATTTTGTTCATCCACATGACCCACCCTACCTCACCAGCTTCGACGTGGAACCTGGCTTCCAGCGGGCTAGATCTGGCGTCATGGGGCAGAGCCGAGGGTTTTACTGCCTGGGTGGGTTGGAGGCGCCAGCTTGAAGACCTTCGGCAAGAATTAAAGCGGCAAGGAACCTGCCAGACAGTGTGGATGAACAACATATACCACTCCTAGAACTCCTATTACAGGTGAGTAACCTGTATTTCAAACAACATGAAGTCTTGCTGTATTCTGACTATTGCAGTTAGGTCCTGCCTTTCAACTGCCCCGGAGAACAAAGAGTTAGCTTTCCATGGCCAGCAAGGAACATTCAGCGCGAGCTCGGTTGAAGCCTCTGTCTGCTGTTTAAACTCCAACTGTCAGATTCTTTACTCCACCTCACTGAACAGTGGCTCTGGAGATTTCTCCTTTGCTCGATTCAAAAAAGTCGGTTAAAGTGTAGTTTTTTTCGCTCGGTTTCTACCGAATTTCTGCTACTGAACTGTCGATTTAAGTCTCTGTTTGTGGTACCGTGAGTACTAGATGGGTTTTGCATTTAGTTTCTGTGTGGAACTTGTAAACATTGGATCGGTTCGGTTTGAACCGATCAGATTCGTTTTAAAAAGCTTTTGAATTTATTAGTGTGTGGTAACCGGTCCGTATCGGTTCTAAAAAAAACGGATTTAATTACGTTTTTTTCAAGACCCGTAACACGGTCAGGAACTGATAGAGGTGTCTTGCCTGGCGGATTGCCAAAAAAAGGGTACGTTTTGGATCGGATTGGCCATGTCTGAGAAACCCAAGAAAAAAAACGGGCCCACTGGGTTTCAACGCTGTAGTGTGTGTGGGGAAGCCTTTGCTAAGGCTGATCCCCACACCACCTGTGTTTATTGTCTGGGGTTTGACCACCTCGATTCAGACTGCCAAATTTGTAAAAGTTTTCCCAAAGCTACCCTGGATAAGAGAGTAGGTAGACTGAGGGAAAGGGAGGCCGAGAAGACCGCTGACCCGGATGGCCAGCCTGGTTCAGTTCCGACCGAACCAGAAGGAGTGCCCTCTGACCAGGGCGAAACTTCTTTGGCAAAAGGAGAGCCGATTCTGAGGAGTCTGTTCCGGGTAAAAGAAAAAGAAGGGAAAAATCATCTGGTTCAGATCCACAAATTCTTTCTCCGACCGCTGATGAAATAGCCAAAGCGATAAGGATAGTTCAGTTGCTAACTTCGGTTCAGGCCGAACCGGCACCATCTGTCAGGGGCTTGGTTCGGTCGGTTCCCCCGGTTCCGGAGTATACTTTAGAAGAATTTTATGAACCAGAGGAGGAGGAGGGAGTGTATGAGGATAATGATGATGGTGATTATGAAAGTCTGGATGTGCCGGGCATCTCCCCAGACAGACCTTCAGGTGTTTCTCCTCCTAGGCTTTGAGTCCCCTTCCCACTTTATGTTTTACAAGAAAGTGGCTGAAACCCTCCAGCTTCCAATGGAAGAAGCAGTAGAGGATCAGGAGGAGCCTGATTTTGTTGAGATCCCAGAGTCCAGGAGATTGTCTGTTCCCCTACATAAATCTTTTGGGAAACAGACATTTAAAATTCTGAAGACTCCTAATTCCATACCTCCTGTGGACAGATGAATGGACAAGAGGTATACCCTTTCAGGCTCGGACACGGAGTTCCTTTCCCAGCAATGCAGCCATGTTGGGGTAGTGCAGGCTGCTGCCTGTGATAAGGCAAATATTCCCTTGGCTTCACACCCCCCAGATAAGGACTCCAGGAGGATTGATGCCATGGCAAAAAAGCAGTACATGGCAGCATCTTTGGGACTCAGGCAGGCTAGCTATATTGCCTACACAGCTAGATACCAGAAGTCCAGGTGGGACACTGTGCTGGCTCTGACTAAACAGGCCCCTGACCAGCTTGCCAAGGAGCTGGAGCAGGTGGCTGCGGATGGGACTGAGGCATCCAAGGTGCAATTTCATGCTGCTGTGGACTCCAGTGATGTTTCATCTAGAGTCATGGCTACATCTGTGGCCCTTCGGAGAATGGCTTGGCTCAGATGTACTAGCCTATCACAAGATACCCAGGCTAAGGCCATGGATTTCCCTGTCATTGGTAATTCTCTGTTTGGGGAGCAGACAGAGAACTACATGAAGAAGATGGACGAGTACAGGATCACCTACAGGAGTGCTCAGGCCAAAGAAAGGCAAGCTACTTCTCAGAGACAGCATTCCAGGGGCAGGGGCAGGCCCTTTCAAAGGCCTTTTTACCAAGCCCAGGCCTACTCTTCTGCTTATGCTCAGAGGGGGTTCTTCAGAGGGAGAGGCAGATAGGGAATGAGCAGGCCTGCTTCCACCCCTCAGCCTAAAGCCCCTGCCAAGCAGACACCCTGATGGGTCTGCCCAGGCCGATTCTCCAATACCTGTAGGGGGCAGGCTGGCTTACTTTGTCCAGGACTGGAAGTCTTTGACATCAGACAAGTGGGTCCTGGAAGTAGTAAGCCAGGGACTGGTTCTCGGCTTCAAAAAATTTCCCAAGATGAGAACCAGATCCTTTCCACCTGCAAATCCATCAGAGACCCTTGTCCTAGAGGCAGAGGTTTCTTCCCTCCTGGCTCTCAGAGCCATAGAAAGGGTTCCTACCCTACACAGGGGCAAAGTATTGTACTCCAGGTACTTCCTAACCCCCAAAAAGACAGGAGAATGGCGGCCCATCTTGGATCTGAGATATCTGAACAAGCACCTTTTAAAACCAAAATTCAAAATGGTGACTCTGGGAATAATTCTACCCTCTCTAAGGCCAGGGGACTGGCTAGCCTCCCTGGACCTCAAAGATGCCTATTTTCACATTCCCATCAGGTGCTCCCACAGAAAGTACCTCAGGTTCGAGTTGCCCTCAGGCCTAACATCAGCCCCAAGGGTGTTCACAAAGTGCCTGGCAGTAGTGGTTGCTTTATCAAGGAGAAAAAAGATCTCCATCTTTCCATACTTGGACGACTGGCTCATAGTGGGCCAGTCTCCAGACCAAGTCAAGTCACATCTGCAAATAACTCAGCAAGTGCTCACTTCCTTAGGATTCCTCCTCAACCGTCCAAAGTCAGTTCTCGAGCCAGTACAGCTCCTCACCTTTATGGGGCAGAGCTGATACAATAAGAGAAAAGCCTTCCTTCCTGGACAGGGTAAGGACCCTATGGAACTGGCCTCTTCATTCACCCTTCAGGTGTCTCGACCAGCAAGGCATTTCTTGCAGCTCTTGGGCCACATGGCAGCCTCAGCAGTGGTCCAGGGGCAAGATTCCAGATGAGGACATTCAGTTCCACTTAAGAGCCTTCTGGTTCCAAAGAAAGGATTCCTCACCAAACTAGTCCCAGTGACTAACCCTGATCCAGGCTTTGCAATGGTGGCAGGATCAGGACAATTGAGACAGGGAGTTCCTTTGTCACTCAGTCTCATTCAGTGATACTTACACAGATGCCTCCCTGCTGGCTGGGAGCCCACTTGGGGATCTTACCACCCAAGGGCTGTGGTCACCTCAAGAATCTCTGCTTCACATCAATCTCTTGGAACTCAGAGCAGTGTTTCTGGCACTGCAAGCCTTTTCCAAATCTGTACAGAACAAGGTGGTACAGATCAGAACAGACAATATCACCACAATGTAGTACATCAACAAGCAAGGAGGCACTCGGTCTACAGCCTTGTGCACAGAAGCAATGAAGTTGTGGTCTCTGGCCTATTCCCTGCAAACCTCTCTGATAGCAGTTCACCTCCCAGGGAAGGACAATGTCCTAGCAGATGCTCTCAGCAGGATATCCCAAGGCCATCACGAATGGACCCTAGATCCCCTAGTTTTAGAAGTGATTTTCTCAAAATGGGGCACTTCACATATAGATCTTTTTGCAGCCCCAGACAATCACCAACTTCCTCTCTTTTGTTGCAGACCCCGAGTCTTGGGCTCAGTGCCCCTGGATGCTCTGATTCTGAATTGGGAAGGGAAGTTCCTGTATGCTTTTCCCCCCTTCCCTCTCCTGTTCAAAGTGTTAGTCAAGATCAGGTCTCAACCATGCAAAGTGATTCTGATCGCTCCAGACTGGGCCAGACAGCCCTGGTACCCACTGTTGCTGCCCTTAACAGTCCACCTTCCCCTGTCTCTTCCCAGGAATTACAACCTGTTGACATTCTCTCCGGGGAGGATTTGGTATCCGAACCTCAAATCTCTCAATCTCAAGGCATGGCTCTCAAGAGTTAAGAGTTTGCTGATTCTACACCTTTCTCAAGGGGTTCTGATATCCTTAGGCTTCTAGAAAGCCTTCCACCAGAAAGACTTACAACTCCAAATGGAAAAGGTTCACTATTTGGTGCTCTAATAAGCATATTTCTCCAGAATCTGCTGGGTTGCCACAGTCCTGGACTATATGGCTCATCTTAATGGTTGGACTTAGGCCAGCTACACTTAAAGTGCATCTGGCAGCTGTTTCAGCCTTCTTGTCAGTAGGCAAGCCTCTCCTCTGTCAGCCCATCCTGTGTTTTGTAAGTTCTTCAAGGATTGCTGCACACCAGTCCCCCTTTAGGGACTCTGCTCTGCTTGGGACCTTAATGTTTGCATTCTCAGCTTATGCAACCACCCTTTGAGCCTTTGTCCTCTGCAGAGCTTAAGTACTTGACTTGGAAAACTGTGTTTTTGGTAGCCATTACCTCTGCCAGGCATATCAGTGAATTGCAAGCCCTGTCAGTGGAGCCTGAGTTCATCTCTTTCCATAGAGGTAAAGTGGTCCTAAGAACTAACAGAAAGTTTTTGCCTAAGGTGGTTTCAGATTTCCATCTTAATCAGTCTGTCTGTCCCTGTTTTCTTCACTGACCATTCCTCCTCTGGAGAGAGGAGGTTGCACAGTTTGGATGTTAAAAGGGCCCTCAGCTACTACATAGAGCGTACCAAGGGTCACAGGTTTGAGTCCCTCCAGTTGTTCCTCATATATGGAGAGGTCGGTAAGGGCAAACCTGCCACTAAAAGATCTATTGCCAGGTGGATTGTCTCTTGTATACAATTCTGCTATGAAAAACTGGGTAGAACACCACCCTCAGGCCTGAGGGCTCACTCTACTAGAGGTACAGCTGCTTCCCTGGCTGCCGCCAGGAATTCCTATCTTAGAAATTTGTCAAGCAGCCACCTGGAAAACAGTCCATACATTCACCAAGCATTACTCTCTGAATGTCCAGGCTAGGAGTGATGCTCGGTTTGGCACAGCAGTACTTCAGAGCCTATTCCCAAAGTAGGTTCTGTCCCTCCTCCATGGAGGTACTGCTTGGTAGTCTGCATATTGTCAGAATACAGCCAGACTTCATGTTGTTTGAAGAAAAAATTACTCATCTTAGTAATGTTGTTTCTTCTAATGGAGTCTTGCTGTATTCTGACCTCCCCCCGCCTCCTCTCAGAACCTGGTTTTTGGGATGTGGGTGGGCAGGAGCAGTGCTGGCACCCTAGAGGTGCCCCTTTTTCACCCTCCTTTATTTTTGGGAGCGTGTTATGTTTTGTTTTTTGGGTTTCCTGACTTGAGTCTTTGCTTTGAAACCAAAAAAAAAACCCTTTTTTTAATAAATTTAGTTGCCAGTTGGCTAATGAGTATTGCTCGAAAAGATCTGACGGTTGGAGTTTAAACAACAGCAGACAGAGGCTTCATCCGAGCTCGCGCTGAACATTCCATGCTGGCCATGGAAAGTTAACTCTTTGTTCTCCGGGGCAGTTGAAAGGCAGGACCTAACTGCAATAGTCAGAATACAGCAAGACTCCATTAGAAGAAACAACATTACTAAGGTGAGTAATTTTTTCTTCTCATTCAATAAAATGTCCTAAAAAACAAGTTTGTAAAGTCATTTTTCCTTTTAAGATAGGAATTTTATTAAAATAACCTATTATTTCTTCCCATAAGCCATGTACCCTTGGACAGAACCAAAGCATATGGGAAAGGGATCCCCTTCCTTCTTTACATTTATGACACATAGCGTCCTTTCTCAATCTCATTGTATTCATGTGAACTAGAGTGAAGTATAAATTGTGCAGAGTCTTAAAATGCATCAGTCTGAGATTAGAAGTCTTAAATGCCTTACTTGCAAAATTCCAAATGTTGGACCAGTCCCACTCTTCCCCATTTACCTCCAACTCTTGCAACCACCACCTAATAGGATCTGTCAGTGGTCCTCTAGCTACTTCTGGAAGAGAATTATAGATCAGTGAGATAGATGGAGAGAGGTACATTGAGGCGATGAAGGAGTTGGGCTCTTCGGACAGCATGTAGTTTAATATTGTTAGTAGGAGTACTTTTTGTTTAAGTTCTTCATAAAAGCTCCTTCCTACCTCCGTTAACTTATATCTCCTGGCCAGAGCTTCGAATGTAAAAAATGAATCCCCACATACAATGTCCTGATTTTTATCACCCCATTCCTGTCTTACCAAGGGCGAAGGGGTAAGATTGAAGTTCACATTGTCCCAGATTGGTTGTGATTTCGACTGTGGTAAGTCATATTTAAATGTACAGGATACATATCTTAGTATCCTAATGGAATCCATCAAGGCTTTGTTATGAAGAACCGAGAATTTCCATGCAAAAAAACTGAATATAAACCTGCGCTCAAATTTAAACATAACTTCTTTTCTATATGTATCCACTCAGGGATATACCAATCTGTATCCGAAATTGAAACCCACTTTGATATTTGAGCTAATCTAGCTGCCAAATAATAAAACAATATATATCAGGTACCTTAAGTCCACCCCTGCCCTTTGCTCTAGTTAATTTGTTAGAAGCCAGTCTTGTTTTTTTTATATCCCCATATAAATTTGGATATTTCAGAATTAATATTTTCCATTTTTTTATTAATTGTGCACGGCAGCATAATAAAAATGTAAAGTATTTTGGGGAGAAGCATCATTTTAATTGTTTCAGTCCTACACTAGGTACGTAATGGTAACTTAGTCCATTTTGACAATGACGTTAAGATATGTTCTTTTGCATAGGACAAGTTCTTAGCCATCGTTAGGATATATTTCTATATAAGCTTAATCCCAAATAATAAAAATCTGAGGCCCATGATAGACCCAGATTAACAACTGTGTCCTTGCAACATTTATTATTAAGTGGTAAAAAATTTATCTTGTTTAGGTTTAATTTATATCCTGATATCTTCCCAAATGTACTCATTATCTCTAAAATTCTCGGGATGGAACTTTCTGTATTTGTCAATGATAGTAAAAGATCATCTGCATATACGGATGTGCGTATATCTAAACCAGCTATTTTGACTCCTTTTATCTCCTCATCCATATTTATCTTTCTTATTAGAGGGTCTATCGTCAAGTTAAAAAGGAGGGGCGTAAGTGGACACCCTTGTCTGGTACCCTTAGTGACCTCAAAATATGGAGAAACTTTACCATTAGTGATTACCGCCAATATTGGGATGTTATATAATACTTTGACAAACTTTATAAACTTATCTGGAAAACCATATCTATGTAATACAGTAAAAATATACAGCCATAAAATTCTGTCAAACGCCTTCTCAGCATCTACAGAAAGAAGCCAGCAAGATTCATCTAGTTTATTTGCAACACCCAAAATATGAACATTTTTTCACACGTTGTCTAAAGTGATTCTCCCCTTCATAAACCCTGTTTGCTGTGGAGAGATTAAAAAAGGCACAACCACTTCCAATCTAGCCAAAAGAATCTTTGCCAGAATCTTCATATCTGTATTTATCAAAGAAATGGGTCTGTAATTATTACAGTCCACTGGGTCCTTACCTTGTTTAAGTATCAAGGTAATTGGACACCTTGTCTGATCATTAGAAAGTGTTCCTTCCTCCAAAGCGTCCATAAAGACTTTCTTAAGAATAGGGGCTAGTTCATTTGCAAAGGTGTAGTAAAAATTAGCAGAGAAACCATCCGGGCCAGGGGGTTTATTTTTCTTGAGGGACTTAATAGCATCTAATATTTCAGTAATAGAAATATCTGCCTCCAATTCCACAGCCGATCTGCAGATAACTCCCTGAATGACAAATCTTTTAAAACTGTGTTGCTCTCTGTAATTTTGTTAATTCTGTAATTTTGTTTCTGTTTTGTATATATCTTTATAAAACTCATAAAATTCCATGTTAATTTTTTTGAAGTCAGTATGAATTTCCTTATTATTTCGCAATGATCTCACTGCTGTGATGACGGTTGAATTGGAATTTTGTTTTAGTCTTATGGCCAACATCTTAGATGCCCTTGAACCTGTATCTAGATAATTGAGTTTGGCTTTCCTAATTGCAAATTCTGCCTCAAGACCAGTCAGATCATTTTATTCTGTCTTCAGCTTTGTCCACTCATCCCATAACGTTTTATTATCTGTCCTGTCCAGTCTAAGATCTCTCTTATTGTTTTGAGTATGCCACATTGGGTCTTGTTTCTTTGTTTTTTCTGATAGGAACACATGCTTATCTGTACACCCCTAAGACAGCATTTAAGTGCATCCCATACCATTCCATTTTTGGTCTCATCTAACTCATTTAGCCTCAGAAAATCAGATATTTTATTTTTAATATTGGTACCATCTCTGGATTACTGAGTAATCCATTGTTAATCCTCTACCTTTTGGATCTGTGAGAGCTTTGTTCCATAGAAATATTCAGGAGCACTGGGGCATAATCTGAAATGACCAAAATTTTAATTATTACATAGTTCACCCTTGTAACCAGTAATTGATCTATTAAAAAATAATCTAGTCTAGAACCCAACCCATTACATGGAGACCAAAAAGTAAATTCTTTAGAATTTGGATGCAGTACTCTCCAGATATCTATCATGCTGTGTGTCCAGATCAGATAATTGAAGTCACGCTCTGCCTTGGTCCTACTTTGTCTAAATTTAGATCTATCTAAAATAGCATTCATGTCCCCTGCCATAATAACATTTGTATACATATTAGCTATTAGTTTGCTCTGTATGGTATTAAAAATATCATGACTTGAAGCTGTTGGGCCATAAACATTAATCAGAGTAAACAATTCCCCATTTATAAGCCCCTGAAGAGTCAAAAAATGTCCATCACTATCTGCTATTTGTAAAGAAACCTTAAAATCAGTCTTTCTATTAACTAAAATCAATACCCCTGCTTTTTTAGAACTATTCCCTGCAGCGAAAACCTGGCCCACCCACTCTCTTCTCATTAGATTATAGCGTTCAATCTTTAATTGAGTTTCCTGTAGAAAGGCAAATGAAACATTTAATTTTTTAAGATGTCTAATAACTGAATACCAGTTTAATTTATGATTCAGACCCTTCACATTCCAACTGCCCATAGTGTACATATTAGGTATAGCCATCCTGATCAAAACTCAAATTGTGACAATTCCCTGCCTTAAATATTTGTGAGACATTAAGACCCCCTTCTTATCCTAGTAGCATGTCCTTTCATAACTAACCGATTCCTGTTGGTGCACAGATCAGTAGATAGTAAGAGAAAGTAAAGAAAATACAGGGAAAATAAGAAAAGATGTGTATATACACATAAACAGTTCAAACTCAACACACCCAAATCTTCCTGTGACTTGTCATTTAACAAAGAAGGTGAAAAGCGTCCCCCCTTATCCATTGTATGACGTACGTCACCTTCCCCACCCCTTCCCAATGCATTCTCGAATGCTGTAGAACGGAATCTCACCTGAGCTCAATACCTCCCCACTGGCCAAACACAAATATCCCTTTTCAAACTTCCTCAGATCCTGAGAATATTTATACAGAGACCTTATGATTTTAACTATAGTAACAGATAATTTGTTAACATTATACATTCAGTACCAAGTTTGAAAATAACAACCAAATGCTTACACTTTTTGCCTTTTTTTAAACGAGAACTTAAAACTTAATATCTTGTGCCGAAATGAATTAACTTTCCATCTAACAGTTCATATAAATATTTGATGAAAACTGTGTCTGTGACTACCTATAACTCGACTACTTCGAGGCCCTCTAACCACTTGCCTTACTTGTAGATGAAGTGAATTAAATTATTAATTAACTAACACATCTTATTAGGTTGTAACAATCAGGATTTACCCCCGAATTATAATTCCACGCTGACTAAGCACTTCCCCATATTTTTATTTTTTCCCTTTATAAATACACCAACAGAGATCACATATATCTCCTGCCTTACTCCATATTCACATGCGTTCAATTCTATTATAATATCATAGCTAAGCAATAATGAAAATGAGTCTGAGACATCTGTAAATAAGAGACGATGCACATGTATTCTGTTGTTACCAAATAAGTGTTGAAAGTCGTACCATAACCAAATTCATTCCGAAAAAAGATTTAAAACGAGCTGCACACTCTCCACCATTTTGTCCCACTAAGTCCCAGAATTCTCAGAAGCATGCACTAGCGTGATGACATGACCTCAAGCATATCGTGCTTGAGACTTCCATCTTCAGCATTACCTCTCATGCACCTCATTCTAGAATCTGACCATTAAAAGAGAAATTCAAGTAAGTTAGCATTCTGCAAACAAAAATGGCTGAAACTGAAAAAATACTGTGCACCTCAGCTTAGGGAAGTCAGGGTAGGAGAATCCGCCACTGAGCAATCCAGATAGGAAGCCAAATGCCACCTGTCTCCTGTAAGCTCCACTCCCCCACCTCTCATATTCAGGCATCTTATGTTGTCCCGTAAATACCAAGCCTCCGCTAAACCAAGTAAAACCATACCTTTTATTTTTATAACCAAGGAAAAAGAGCATCACCAGCATATTATTAAATTATTGATATCACAGTGAGAACATCATAACCATCCATTCTAACTTCGGATGTTTATGACAGGAAGCCCTGGCTGAGCCTGTCTGGTGGACCTGCTATTCTTCCTATGATAAAAAGAGAGCTGAAGCTGTGACGAAAGATCCATCCACTAAATGACTTCACCAGGGACCCCATTTTTCCTAAAAGGCAGTACCTGTGTCACATATAGCTTCAGAAATTACTGGTGATGCATATTTCCTAGTTCTGTTCTCTCGTAATTACTAACATACTAAAATGCCAGCAGAATAGGCCTAACTGTCTTTCGTGTCTGCTCGTTTGGTCAGCCCCCACCCTGGGAGCTGACCTTGCTGCCCCCCCCCCCTTCTCTGGCTTCTCCCTTCCCAGTTCCGGATATTCTCGCTTCACTGGATTTTGCTTCCAGAACCCTTCCCTGTACCTGTCCCACCCCTCTTGAACCCTCCACCATCTCTGCCTCCACCAGCCCCTGGGCAGTGCAGTCCATGGCTCCACCACCCTCTCAGTGAAGTAGCACCTCCTCCTTTCTCCCTGAATCTTCCCCCCTCCAGCTTCCACCCATGCCCTCTAGTTGCCCCTTCCTCCTTTTTTCGAAGCACCCTGACTGCTCCTCCCCTATTTACCCCTTCATGTACCTGAAGACCTCTATCATGTCCCCCGGTCCTTCTCTCTTCCAATGTGTACATATTTAGCTCTTCGAGCCTCTCCCCATAGGTCCTGTCCCCAAGCCCCAAATCATTTTGGTTGCCCTCCTCTGGCCCGCTCCAGGAGTTTAATGTCCCTCTTTAAGTGTGGCCTCCAAAACTGCACGCAGTACTCGAGGTGCGGCCTCACCAAGCAGTTATACAGAGGGAGTATAATCTGGAGGTGATCCCCCTAGCGATGTATCCCAGCATCCTGTTGGCTTTGGCTGCTGCCTTCCTACAAGTCTCCGAGTTGTTCATCTTGACATCCACCACCACCCTCGGGTCTCTCTCAGCCACCGTGACGTGTAGCCCCCCCCCCGGGCGTACACTTGGCCTGGATTTCTGGCCCCCAGGTGCAGTACCTTGCATTTCCCTGCATTGAACCTCAGCTTTCACTTTCTAGAGCATCTTTCCAGATATTTAATTAACTGCCTTTTTTTTGGCACTGTTTGAGAACAGATGAGCCAGTGAGACCATTAAATGGAGTGATAACCCAGCAAACCTGAGGCATCCGTGCACCCACCCCAATCCCCAAGCATACCAAAACTCCTTCCACAAATCTGACAACCCAGAGCCAAGGGATAACAAATTCCAAGTTTCATGCCATTATTTGAAACGACCGTTTATTGCTGAAAGTCAAAATTTGTGAATAGAGCAAGGAAATCTTTAAGCCCACTCTTAGCCGCTTCCATTCCATTATACTCTCTGACACCCTCTGATGACCAAATCTTAAGTTTTGTGGGGTACAGTAAACCATAACTTAGTCCAGCTTCTCTTAGTTGTTTCTTAATGGGGTAGAAAGCATCTCTTCTACGGATTACTTCGGGAGGTAAATCGTTAAAGATTTTAATTATGCAGCCCTCGAAAGAGATGGAGGTTGAATTTCTCAAAGCCCTTTGTACGAATATTTTTTGTTGAAAGTCAAGAAGACGGAAAACAAATGATCTGGGCATTTCATTTTTAGAAGGCTTGGGCTTCAAAGATCTATGTGCTCTTTCAATAAAAAATCTGGTAGCACCAGGTGGAGGAGCTGCTATAGAGATTAACAGCCTGTTAGTAAATTCAATAGGGTCAGACTCCTCGATTCCCCTCCTTAAACCCAAATATTCTCAGATTATTCCTCCTGCTCCTGCTTTCCAAATCTTCCACCTTAGAAATCAAATTTGCTGTCTATCTATTTGTTGTGACTTTGTCCATTTGATGCCTATTTACTTTATCTTCTAGGCTGCTCACTCGAACCTCTACCTCTGAAATTCTTACTTTCTGTATTGCTAAGTCAATTTTAACTGTTCTACGGTCTTCAGCCATCGTACTGAGCGTGATCTTAATATTAAGGATTTCCTGCATTAACAGCTCAAAGTGCAGAACTATAAGTGGCTGATCATCGTTTTGTTTTTTAGCATCAGGAGCTTGAGAACTACCGGGCAAACTATCTACACCTTTCAGGGCTCTTTTCTTGTTGTTAACCTCTGGTTCTACTTGTGCCCCCTCAAACATCATCACTAAATTTTCTTCCATGCTTAAGGCAAAACTGTGCCCAGAGAATAACTGTGAGAATGGCAGCAGTAAACTTTTAAATAGATGATGCTGAGGTACAGCGCTATTTTAGAGAGCTATTCAAATGCGCAGAAGCATTTATTAACCCATAGATGTATTGTCCATGACGATCCTTAAGCAAACCTGTCACCCATCATTAAATACTAGTTATTTCAAACTTCGCCAGCAGATGGCATGACAGGATTAAAGCAGGACTTCCTTCTTTTCCCCAGCTAATCCACCTGAATTCAGCAACTCAACGTTACTATATCGGAAGCGAATCGAAGTGAAACAAAATCGATTACGCTTGACTATACAAAATAAAAAATGCTCATGTTACGATCATTATGGTTCGTATTTCGGCCATTGGGGAGGTATGCCGTACCGGAGTTCAGAGATGAACGTCCGCTCTGCACCGCAACATTCAGTTGAATCATTGTAGGCAGTTGATAGGTGACAGTATTTGAAAAAGTGGCACGAGCCCATGATTCCATCATTAGCATAAGGTTCCATCTCCGGGCAGATCTGGCTTAAAGGCATACTTCATAAGAGTTAGGAATATTGGAGTATCTCGTGGAAGAAACAAGATTACTGTCGTAAGTAATTTTTTCTTCCTGACTGCACTACGATTGTTGTATATTTTATTGTTTTAATTGCCAGTGCAACCTCACTGCATGCATTGTCTGTTAATCTCCCAGTTTATATTTCCATGAATTGCTCATTTTACCTGTTTTTTTTTTTGTTTGTTTTTTTCACTTACTGTACATTTTGTGTATTTTGGCTTTTGGTCGTTCATTTTGCCAGTACACTGTTTTGTTAATATTGACTACACTTTTCCACTAAATGTATTTGCTTCCTTGTAGCCCCCCCCCCCCATTGCATCCGGAAAAGAGCCTAGGCTCAGTGGGCCTTTCCTGGTTATCAGTTTTTAGTCAATCAATGAATTAAATGAATACATTTTTCATATAAACTGGTGTCTGGAAATGGGGCATTCTGATTGGCTGACAGTGTGCCACTTTGTACTTGGTGCAGATAACTGCACTCATAGTTGTACCCTTTACGCACTCACTAACTGGCTACCTTTACCCTGCAGAATAAAGCTCCAAACCATTTTGCTAGCCAAAAAGGTGCCCCTGGACCTAACACCCCCCTACTTTAACAAATTATTTCCATACCGTCTCCAACCAGCACAACCCCAGGAGCATGGCCAGGAATGCCCTTAAGCTTTCTTTCCAGCATATTCAGTTGAGCAAGTGGCCATAACTGGTTAAATGAACTGTCGGATACACTGCTGAATCTCCCCAAAGATTAATCAGTTTGAGATCTTTGTGGTTTGCCTTTGCAGTCCAGTGCAATTGCAACTATTAAAACTGTTTTATTAGGTTTCCTCTCTGTGTACATATCCTGTGACTTTTATACAACGATATGTATGGATTTTTTCAAAACTGTATGTAATTGATCTGTCTTAAGTGCTTTGGGCATGACTTGACTACATTTCCTCTGAAACTGCTTATTGTACTTGTAATGTTTTTGTGACTATGTATTTGATGTGAAACCTTTGTAAATGGGCATCTGTGTTTAAAGGTGTACTCCTAAGTTTATCAAAAATGTTACTATTAAAAATTTCAGTTTAAAAAAAAAATGTAAATAGTTTTAATACTAACATTAAGGCCCTCTGGGATTGGGTAACTTTGCTAATCTAACCTAGGGCATAAAGGCTCATCTCGCCTTAGTGTCTCATGACCCCCGTCCCCGGTTAGATTAATTGATGTTATTCAATTCCTGAGCCACTTTAATAACAGCTAGAGTAGATGATGATAAATAGAGAGCTATGCACCGTTCTATAATCATGAACAAAGGGAAGGCCTTCCTTTATTCATGATTACGTAGGACAGTTGCATGAAAACCAGATTCTCTGGCACATCGACATCTGCTCTGGCTGTTTGCCTTCAGGTGGCATCATAGTCCTCTGCTTATGACAGCATAATCATTTCTACAGCAGAAAGCCATGATGTCGCGTGTAGTCCAGTTGGCAGAGATCCTGTTTTTTTATTAAGCCTTAAGGCATGACCAGGGGTTAGGTTACTGCCTGTGAATTGAACTCTAGGGGAAGCATTAGGCACAAGGCAAAGCCGGTAATAGAAAGGGTCTGAGAAATAGGGTGTACTTGTTGGCATTAAGCATTCTGTCAGCATATTGTAAATCTCTGGTTAACGTACATGTAGGGCCTAATCACAAGATGAACAATGTATAGCGCTATTTAAAAATATATATTTTTTTGTAATAGCAATAAGGCACTCCTAAGGGTCATGTTAATGGTCAGTTAAATACCCTCTAGGGGTC
Source organism: Neoceratodus forsteri (assembly GCA_016271365.2). Lineage (NCBI taxonomy): Eukaryota > Metazoa > Chordata > Ceratodontiformes > Ceratodontidae > Neoceratodus > Neoceratodus forsteri. The sequence continues at coordinate 89,122,484 of JADMNL010000030.1, forward strand.
TAGGGGCATGTGACACAAGGCATTATACCCATAGAGGATAAGCAGACCATATAAATAACTTAGTCATGCCTTGTTGCTTAAGTACCTCATGCCCCTTGGGGTAAAATGACAAAGGTGACCTTACCCCTGGAGTGCCTTAAAGCTATTATTACTCTAAATTATTTTTACATTTTTACAATGAATATTTTTTTTTCTCAATTCTGCCTCGACCCCACACCATGGCAACTCCAGCCAGGACCGCTTAACGGCCAACGCCAGTGCCGACTTTATTTCCCCACAAAGCTCCTTCTTACTTGGGCTTCCTAGGACTCTCGAGCCAGCCACAACACACCACTTTGTTGCCCCCTCGACTTATGTCCCCCTTGGTAGGGCCAGCCTTTTGTGCCATAGCAGCTCCATCCCCTGTATCCAGGTACTCGTGGTGGAGGTGCAGTCCAGGAGCCAGGAGGAGAGAGCTTGACAGTGAATGTGGGGGATGGGCAGGGCGTCATTTACCCAGCCTGCAGCCATTTTCCACCTTCTTTCCCAGGGATGCTGCCATCTAATAATGCACATCGATCAACAGCCATGCTTGTGTGGTCAGCATTGGCTTTACTGTATTTCATCCCCTATTCTGCCATGTCCCAAACTGTGCTGCCACCTAGCCAAAGTGGGATTCAGGAGGCTGGACACAGGTTCCTTCCTGTCCAGGAGGAGAACAGTCCTTGGGGACATTCTGTCCTCTTTCTCCCTGCAGATGCCTGACAACTTGCGCTCCTTTCCAAACTTGGGTTGCGGGAATAACATGCAATATTGCCTACTGCTACACTACTGGGCTGGCTCACAATGAATGTTTTTGTAGCTACAGTTCTTTTTTTTTTTTTTCCCATTATGCTCTTTACTCCCCCTGAGCTGCCTGCTGCCCTATCCTCAGCTCGGCCACGGTCAGCCAAGGCTTCTGTCCCCAAATCAGCCACCCCCTGACCCCTGTGGCTTACCCCCACGGTGGGGCCCGCTACACGGGAGGCAGATGTGGCACTGTAGTCTGGTCGGGGCTTGGCCTGGGGGCATATCGGAAGCCGCTGCGAGCTTCATTCATGGTGGCAGGCTGCTCCATTTTCCTCTTTCTGTGGAGGCGGGCTGCACCATCACGTCACCATCCGCCCGCCTCAAGGAATTCTTGAGCGTCGGCTGCGTGGGAACTCCGGCCTCGCCTAGGGGTCCCCAGCGCACCGAAAAGCTGCCCACACCTCCCCCGGAGAAGGAGAACTGCCCAGCGGGCGTCAGTCCTATTTCTTCGCGCGTCTCTCCCACAACCCGGATCCGCTCTCGAACCCGGCCGCCGCGCCGCAAGCGGAAATCCCACCGCTGCGCCGACGGGTCCGCTTGTGTGCTACAGTTCTAATGGTTCTATGGTATATGAAGGTTTCCAGCTGTTAAAATAACCTTTTTAGAATACTGTCAACCAATCAGAATGCTCTATTTCCAGCCATTGTTTACATTCCTAAGTATTAAAGACTGGAAGGTAAGTACTGTATAGAGGATAATGTATGGTCTTTGGTTAATAATCATACTGTAAACACTTTGAGAGGTTGCCATGACATCATTGTAAACCTCGAGAGTGCAGCTCGAGAGGTTTTTAGATGTCATGGCAACCTCGAGACATGTTTACAGCATGGTTATTAACCAAAGACCATACATTATATTTTATAGTGTATGGGCTACCAAGATTCTGTAATCGCAGATTGAATTATTTTTCTGAGTAATTCCTACCTTAAACAGTCGTAAATCATGCAGGAAGATTCCTCACCAATGTTTATTGTGAGTTCTTCACAACACTATTCATCGGTACAGCCTGACGCAAATCAATTAATTTAATACAGTAACCCCTCGTTATAATGAGTGCATTGGGGTACATCGGACTGATTCGTAATAGCGGGGCTAATGCAAAACGTCACTTGTGCATGGGTACATCTGCAACTTGTACTCAAAAGTAGTGCGATGCTAAACAAGTGCACAACAAATTCAGTGACTACAAAGATAGATTTTTTCTTATTCAGATTTATTTAAGCACATTAAAAGAAATGCTGGCAGCAAAAGGTACATTTCATTTTGTTTCATTATGGTAAAGTACAGTACTATACTCAGTTATCAACATCATCTGACGATTTAAAAAAACTAGTGCTTTTTGTCTGCGTAGCTGCACGCTTTATAGCCAAGTCTCTTGCATAAGACAGAGGATTCCTTAACTGCAGTACCTTAATGGGGTCGGCATCCTGTGACTGCATCCACAGCAGTCCTGCTTCTGTACCAGCAATGGCTTGCTGGTAATTGGGCAACGGTACGGCTTTCATCCTCCAGATCCCCTCTCCCTCCTGGTTCTCCGATTCCTGTGTTTGACTGTGCGCATTTACAATGTCAGCATCCATCGCCTGGTCGTGTGTTCCTGCTGTGTCGTCAGTGGACAGTCAGTCATCAATGGTTGCTGCCACGGAGTCATCCCTGGGGATCAATTATAATTCATGTGCAAGACTTGCAGTCTCACCAGTCCCCTCTGGGTTTTCTGGATCTCACAGCAAATATCCAAATGCCGCTCCTAATGTGGCAATCCAGCAGTGCAAGATCATGGCCACTGACACATTGTCCCAGGCTTCCCCGCATAAAATAGCAATGTCCTTTAAGGTCAGTTTCTTCAAAGTCCGTAACCCCTACTCCATCAGTAGAAACCAGGTCCGAGAGCAGATGCTTTTGTTGAAAGTTGCATTATCCCTCTCTGGCCAGTGGCTGTATCTGGAAGTTAGGTGTTTTGGTAGGAATACAGCATGTATTCCTACCATCCCTGGAATGCAGCTCACTTTTGGGGGGGATGCGCTGGACACTGATCAAGCAGAAGGATGGCCTTTACTGGACTTTTATTTCTGCATAAGTGTAGGTGAACAGAAGGGACAGTCATTAGAAACAGTCTCTGAAAATATCACATGCCATCCATGCATTGTGATTGTTGGAGTACGTAACAGGGAGGGAGGTGAGGTTGAGATGGTGGAAACAGGGCTTTGCAAACTTGTCTATCATGAATGGTGGGATTTTATGCGTGCCAGTAGAGTTGCATGCAGACCGGAGTGTTACACAGCCCTTGCTAACTTTGAAGCTCTTACTGGCATTCTCCTCATTCTGCCCAGCAATTGTCACTTCTGGTAGGCACTACCAGAATAGCCCTGTTTCCTCCACATTGTAAATTTGTTCGGGCTGATAGCCACATTGATTTATAATGTCCCGCAACTTAGGGAGAAATTGTGCAGCAGCAGCATCCTCGCAGGACCGCTGCTCACCAGTGATGCAGACACGCCTGATGCTGTGTCTGCACTGGAAGTGGCATAACCAGCTAGAGGAGGACTTGAATCAAGTGTCAGGTCCGTGGATTTGTTGTGCGAACTGCTCTGCCTTTTGCTGGACTATAGGACCAGACACAAGCAACCCATTCAGTCTCTGTTGTGTGAACCAAATCTACTTCAGGGCGCCGCATTTTTTTTCTGGTCAGGCCATCGGCATCAGCACTCTCACTGGCAAAGTCACTCATGGATTGCTCCTGCTTCCACCAGGTGCCTATGGTGGAATTTGAATACCTAGTCTCTGTTGAGAGATTTGCTAAACTTTCACCACTCTTCAACCGGTCCAATATTGAAAGCTTTGTTTGCACGGAATAGCCAGAACGTTTCACTGTGGAATAGTTTGCAACACTATCTGCGTTGAGTTGTTGCTCGCCCACAGTTATACAAACTCCAATGAAATGCCTAAGCTGCTTTCAGTTAATTACACACTTTCACTGATTGAGTAATTGAATACTGTAACTAGCTTCTGGCTTTTGACACTGACCCTTGACACACTTGAGCACAACAGCTGATTGTCAGTGTTGGTGTCAGAGCCAGGAGCCACGCACGCTGTTCGTTATAGCTGAGGATTCGCTATAGTGGGGTTTTCTATAGCCAGGGGTTACTGTACCAACATTTTTCTCAAAGTGGAACATTGATTGTTGTGAGCATTCTGTTTTGTTATACCATTGATACGACATACTTGAGAAGAGTTAACAGAGTGATGTCATAACGATAGCATAACAAGGTTGTAAGCTGCTTGATTTCAGTAAGTAATAAGGGCCCCCATACATTATATAGAAATTATAAGTTAAGCTGTGTATAATCATTGTATTTTTTCTAAGTTGTCTTTGTGGTGTCGTTGGCTCTTTAACTCCCACCCTGACACTGAAACATTGATTTCGATCTACGGACCTCACAATAACATGCTATGATGATATGTCATGGCATATCCCAGTAATGATAATTTATCATAAAAAAAAACAAAAAAAAACTATTGCAATTATTGTGCAGCACTGTATACCGCGATATACCATAATCAACTGCCTTACTTTCTTATCTCTGCTATTTTGGCAGTGTGTTTGTCTCCCTGTGTGACCAGGATTCCCATTTCCCCAATAAAATTTTAGCTTTTTTCTAAAATAAAAACTACTGCAAATTATCATGATGATCAATATCTTGTGATTATTTACACAAATATTGCGACACTCACTGTTTGATGTTGTGTCGTGACTACTTTAGTTGCCCTTCAGATAGTGTTGGTTTTTGTGGGACCTTATCCTCCTTGACTCCAGTATTTTTTGGGGTGAGACGTCAGAGTTGGACTGTGGGTCCTGTGAGCATATAATGAATCAAAGCCTTATCGTACCACACTTTCTGGCCCCATTTTTCTCTTCTAGTCCCTCCCACAATCCCTATCTGGAATACTGCTGCTATGACTGCACTACGCTGGAGAGGGCTGGATGGTATGTGCTCACTTGAAATGTTAATGCCATTCCTGGAGCCAACAGATGTTGGTGTGCCAGAGCAGCTGCTCACACCAGTGTTGTAAGGACCCTGTATGGTACTGTAGTGCAGTGGGCTAACCCCCCCCCACTGTTGGGACCTTGCGTAGTTGTGGAATGAACCCCTGTGTGTTTGGGTCCCCTGCCTTCATGATGTCTGCTCCCTGCTGCTGGCTGGCATCAGTGGGCAGAATGGCACACTGCTTAGGGGAGGTGGTCAGGCACTGGAACCACAAGGGAAAGATTCCACTGGATGCTGTACATGACAGCAGACCCTGGCTTCCATGTCAGTAGGTGCGGCACTGCCCCTGCTTGGTTGTGATAAAGAATAATTAGCATTCATATAGCGTGTTAAATGCACATTGTATCCCAAAGCACTTTACAAGAAATGAGACTGGTAGTAAAATGCTTGTAAATTTGTATTGGCAACCATTTCACATATTAACTCCCACATTCAGCCGTGGACAATTTCATGAACCAGTTTTAAGGGAAGGGGAGTGTTGCCCAGGACATCAGGGAAAGGCCCTATCTCTTACAACAAAAATACCTTGGGTTCTTTTACTTTCACCTGGGCACCTACCAGGACAGCACCAGAGATGGATAGATGGGGCCACAGTTTAACATCTCATCCAAGGTGGCACACCCCAACAGTACATCGTGCCCCTAGTACTCCATTCAGGTACCAGTGTTTATGGTATGATCCCAGTCCCGGTGTGGGTATTAGTGCAACGTATTAACCCAAGAGCAACTGGACCTCAGTTTGGTAGTGCAGCACACTAATTCCAGTGTTGCCAGCCCCCTGAGTTGTAGTGCAGTGCAATATCCCCAGTGCTGCCAGGTACCTGTGGTAGTGCATCACACTAATCCTAGTGTTGCCAGGCCTCTGCATGGTAGCACATTGCACAGGGGAGGTGGGTAGGCACTCGGCTACAATGGAAAATTCCAGTAACTGCTGTACATGACTGCAGGTTCCGACTCCCAGGTCACGTAGAACAGCACCAGCTCAACTCTCCTATCCCTGTAAACACTCCTTGTGGGTTGTGGGCACTGCCATGGAGGTAGGTGGTGGGTAGAGATTCCTGCATGGAGCCTAGGCAGGAATGGCAGTCTGTCAAGAGCGGACATGGACAGGTAGCATCCGCGAACCAGCCACAGAATTGTGGCAAAGGAGGTAGGCATCCAGCACAACACAAGTGTGTGTGTTTGTGTGTCTAGATAATTATTCAGGTATTTAAAATATTACAGTGTATATGGTATTGTAGTTCTTTAGAACAGCATTTAATCTCAAGGATACAAGATATTTAGGTGGTTGAACTGTGGCTCAGGTTAGACGATGCAAAGATAGCCCATTATGTATAAAACATTTTCTTTTTTCCATTACATGAAAATCTTCAGTTTGAGGTATTTTTCTTAGTAGACATTGTGCACATACAGTGTGTGTATTGTGTGGGAGTGTCCTGTGATGCTTCCGAGCAATCACAGTACTTTTTTTTTTTTTTTTCTTATACCTGTTGGGTCCCCAACCCCCGTTGCCTTCCTCCTGGCGATGGGGACACTCAGGTATTTTGTACAGTTTTCTCCCCTCACCTCCCTGAGGCCCCGGCACACGGCCGTGCAAGTGTGTGGAGGCACGCTACGCACCCCGTGGTGCCAGCTCAGCCCCTTCCACTTCCCGTAACTGTTTACTGCCCCCTGTCTGCCTATGCTACCCACCGGACCTCCACCCGGTGGGAGTGGAACTACAAGGGAGGGGTGCCAACCCACCCTCACCACCCTTGGGAGAGGAGAGCTGCCCATCTGCATGCTTGATCCTGCTCCACACTCTTCCCCCCCCCCCCACGCCGGCACCCTGACGACCTGAGGTCGTTCCAGAACCCGAGTCACTGGCATAGCGCAAAATGTGGAATCCAGTGCCTCAACCCTCAGCGCCACCTGGCTGGCCCACAGTACTTTCTTCAGCTGTGTGAATCACTCTCATTTCCTTGAGTGTCTCACTTGCTGTGCTACTGTAACTAGCTTCTCACTAGACACTTGCACTGTCAACATTCAGAAGGAAAAAAGGGTCATTCTAAAAGAAAAGTTATTGCAAACTGCAGTAATTGTATGGGTTTGGTTGGAGGGCCTATTATGGATCTAAGTGTGTCCCCTCTTGTGTCCTTTGGATTTCAGAATTGCTCACCTTCAGTTCACAGTTCTCTCGTCCTAAGAACACGCAAGGCGACACTCATCCATTAGATGCCCTCCAACATCTACTACTGGGACCTTCAATTTAGGGTAAAAACAAAACAAACAAAAAAAGAGTTAGTGTGTTTCGTCTGAGTTGACTGAAGGGAATTGTTATCTGTGCAATTATCTAGGTGTAGAAGGACCTGTAAAGTAGGGGGAGTGGCTTATCTAGAAGGAAGCCAGGTGTTTTGGATTTAAAAACTGACCTAGATAGCATCTGGCAGAGAAGAGGAAGGAGCTGCTATTATAACTATACTTCTCTACTGGGACTATATTGCCCGCCTTCCCTCCTCTCCACCCTTAGCTAGTTCTACTTTTATAGAGGCAGGATTTGACTGACAACAGGAACTTTCTGTTTGGGAACAGGAAGGGAGTGATCACAGAGCCACAAAAGACTCACCATCCTAGAAGGAAAAGAGTAGCTCTCCATTCCTCCCTAGCTGCTAGAGGTCTGACTCTGAGCAAGTAAGGAGACTACTGAGAAATATAGCAACGGCTTGTCTCAGAACAGGAAGATCTGGAACTTAAAGGGCACGGAGGCAGTAAGTAAGTAGGGAGAAAAAAATAAAATAAATAAACGGAGGAAAGAGTAAGTATTCAAAACAGCAGTTAAGGGGCCAGAAATAAGACATGATGGGAGTGGTTCAGTGCAGTGGCTGTGGAGCAGCAGTCTTCCGGGAGATGTTCTAGAGGATGCGGTGTTGTCCCATCTGCAGGCACCTCTCTGGGCTGAGGGAGAAGGTTGCTCATCTCCAAGCTGAGTTGGCCAGGATTTGGGGGACCTCCCCTCCACCCAGGGACCACCAGGGCCACCGCCGTTGCCTCAGAGGTTGCCAAGAAAGAGGAGCGGTTGGACCACAGTGGGCTCCGGGACGGTGAGGGTGGTGGAACAGAGGCACATCCCTCCAGTTGTACCTATTCACAATTCATATGCCATTCTAGCAAAGTGTGGTTCCTCTATGGAGGCATACACAGTGGAGACCAAGGAGGATGCTGGGAACCTAAACAAAGGAGACCCACATGAGGGTGGCATGGGACCCCACAGGGGAAGGAAACAACTCCTGGTGGGGGACTCCATTGTTAGGAGGGGAGGAAGAGGAGAGGGAGGTAATGTGCCTGCCTAGCGCCATGGCTTGGAGGGACAGGGAGCAAATCCTCAGGATCGCGGGAGCTGCTACACTGGGGAGGGAGCTGGATGTCATTGTCCATCTAGGGACAAATGACCTGGCTGGGAAAGGGATCAGAGCGGTGCAGGAAGAGTTTGTGGAGTTGGGGAAGGGCCTTAGACAAGTAGCATGCACGGAAACATTCTCGGAGGTGCTGCCTGTCTATGGCATGGGTGAGGCTAGGGTGCTCCACACCATGGGATTCAATCAGTGGTTAAAAAACTGGTGCAGAGCTCAGGGGTTTGGCTTCATTGGGGACTGGGGGTCCACCTGGAGGGATGCAGGCCTATACTGGTGCGATGGTCTGCATCTATCCAGGAGGGAACCAGGATCCTAGGTGATAGGTTTAAATGCTTCATTGGCAAGCATTTAAACTAGCCAAGGGGGGAGGCACTGGAAAGGAGCAGGGAAATCCTAGCCCCCCCCCCCAAAAAAAAAATCAAGGTAGTGAGGTAAACACCAAGATAGAGATGTCAATAGGGAGAAGGGCAGGGGTAAATGGAGAAAATGACAAAGGCAGTAAGGACAGGGATGGGGCAAAAAGGGGTAAGGCCATCAAGTAATGAGGGTAATAAGTACCAATACCCATAGTCTGGGCAACAAGCTCCTTGAACTGGTGGCCTTGATGGAAGAGGGATGCCTGGATATCGTGGCAGTCACAGAAACATGGTACACAGAGCACCATGACTGGGATGTTAACATACCAGGGTACACAACCTATAGGAGGGACAGGGAGGGTAGAAGAGGGGGAGGAGTAGTTCTCTATGTAAGGGAAGGGATCAAAGCAATGGAACAAAAGAGTAAACGTGGAGGAGAGAAGGCACTGTGGGTCACCTTAGAGACTAGAAATGGCATCACAATCCGCACAGGGGTTGTATACAGACCCCCATCTCGGGGAGGGAATGGACAAGGATATGATAGAAGGCGTCCTTAGGATGGCAGAGAAAGGGGAGATACTGTTGATGAGGGACCTGAATATGCCAGATGTTAACTGGCGCACCTTTGCTGCAGCCACATCCAAGAGCAGGGCCATTCTTGATGCCCTACAGGTGGCATGCCTCAGATAGCTACTGTTGGAACCCACTTGGGAGGGAGAAGTCTTAGACCTGGTACACTCAAATGGGGACGGAGAGAGGATCTCAGATCTAGAAGTGGGTAGCCATCTGAGGACAAGTGACCACCAAACAGTGTGGTTCACAATAAAGTCAGCTGCAGAGTCAAGCCATACAAAAGTGAGGGTACTGGACTTCAGGAGGGCTGACTTTGTCAAAATTGGAGAGTGCCTCAGAAAAGCAGTATCAAACAGGCAAGAAGGAGGGGTGGAGCAACAATGGGGAAATATCAAAACTACTATCACAGAGGCAACAAGCCTTTGTGTGAAGCAAATAAACAAATCAAAATGAAAGAAAAAAACACTATGGTTCTCAAAAGAGGTGGTGGGGAAGGTTAGGGAGAAAAAGATAGCATGTAGGAAGTATAAGGAAACACAGAAGGAGCAGGACAGACAACTGTACCAGTTAAAGCAGAAGGAAGCCGAGAAGGCAGTCAGAATAGCAAAGGCCCAAACCAAGGAAAGGATGCCCAGCTCGGTTAAGAAGGGGGATAAAACCTTTTATAGATACATTAGGGAGTGAAGAAAGACAAAGGGAGGGATAGTGAGGCTGAATAAAGGGGACGGTGGGTGGGCAGAGAGGGACAGTGAAAAAGCAGGGATACTGAACGAATACTTCTGCTCAGTATTCACAAAAGAAGAGATGGGGGAGGTACCTAATCCAGCCAATAAAAGCACTCTGGATAGGGGAGTCGATCCCAGTCCTTTCACAGAAGAAAGGGTTCTGAAAGAACTAAGGTGGGCAAAGCAATGAAGTCTGACGAGATTCACCCCAGAATTACATAGAAACATAGAATTTGACGGCAGATAAGGACCGCTTGGCCCATCTAGTCTTTCCATTTCCCTACCTGATGGATAAGCTGCAGATTCTAGTTAATCAACAGCTTACTTCCTCCTACCCCAACTAGAATTGCCTTATGCCTGTCCCATGCATTCTTGAATTCTCCCACTGTTCCTGACTCCACAACCTCCTCAGGAAGGCTGTTCCATGCATCCACAATCCTCTCTGTGAAAAAATACTTTCTAATATTACCTCTGAGCCGTCCCCCCTCTATCTTCAAATTGTGCCCCCTTGTTCTTGCACATCTCTTCTTCTGAAATATACTACCCTCTTGTACTTTAATTCCCTTGAGATACTTGAAAGTTTCCATCATGTCCCCCCTTCCTCCTTTCCTCAAGGGTATACATATTAAGCTGCTTTAGTCTCTCCTTGTATGTCTTCTGGTGCAGACCCTGCACCATTTTGGTTGTCCTTCTCTGAACAGCCTCCACTCTGTCTATGTCTTTGTGGAGATGGGGTCTCCAGAATTGCACTCAGAACACCAGATGGGGTCTCACTAACTGTCTGGACAGATGGCTAACAACGTCCTGTTTTCTGCTGTTGATGCCTCTTCCTATGCATCCCAATACCCCCCAGCCCTCCTTACTGCCTTCTCACATTGCTTGCCCACTTTTAGGTCATCTGATATAATTACTCCTAGGTCTCTTTCGATTTTTGTTGTTATTAACTCACCCCCCATTGTGTACTCTTCCCCTGGGTTTTTGTTTCCCAGATGCATTACCTTGCACTTCTTTGCATTGAATCTGAGCTGCCACATATTTGACCACTCCTCCAACCTTGCCAAGTCTCTTTTCATTCTTTCCACCCCACCTTGTGTATCAACCCTGTTGCAGATCTTTGTGTCATCTGCAGAGAGACATACCTTTCCTTCCAGGTGCTCTCCAATGTCACTTATAATGACATTAAAGAGAACCGGTCCCAGTACCAAACCCTGTGATACCCTGCTAGTTACCCTCCTTTCTTCACTGTGGACTCCATTTACTATTATCCTTTGTGTCCTGTTGTCCAGCCAGTTTTTTATCCAGGCTTCCACCTTGGGACCCACTCCAAGGCTGGCTAACTTGTATATTAATCTTTTGTGTGAGACTGCGTCAAATGCCTTGCTAAAATCTAGGTAGGCCATATCCACAGCCCCTCCCTGGTCTACTACATTGGTCACCCAGTCAAAGAAATCAGTTAGGTTCGTCTGACAATACCTTCCTGCTATGAAACCATGCTGTCTTGGGTCCTGTGCCCCACTGACCTCTAGGTACTCAACAGTTCTTTCCTTCAGGACATGGAAGGTAAGAGTAAACGGAGTCCACTCTGAAGAAAGGGGGGTTACTAGTGGGGTACCGCAGGGTTCAGTACTGGGTCCTGTCCTTTTTAATGTCTTTATAAGTGACATAGCAGAGGGACTAGAAGGAAAAGTATGCTTCTTTGCAGACGACACAGAGATCAGCAACAGGGTTGATACACAAGGGGGGGTAGAAAGAATGAGAAAGGACTTGGCAAGGCTGGAGGAATAGTCAGAAGTATAGCAGCTTGGATTTAATGCAAAGAAGTGCAAAGTAATGCACCTGGGAAACAAAAACCCATGGGAAGAGTACACAATGAGGGGGGTAGTAACAACAACAGAAATGGAAAGGGACCTGGGGGTAATCATACCAGATGACCTAAAGATTAGCAAGCAGTGTGAGAAGGCAGTAGGGATGGCTGGGGGGATACTGGGATGTATAGGGAGAGGCATCACCACTAGAAAACAGGAAGCTGTTATCCCTCTGCACAGACAGTTGGTGAGACCCCATCTGAAGTACTGCATCCAGTTCTGGAGACCCCATCTCCGCAAGGACAGACAGGATGGAGGCAGTCCAGAGGAGGGCAACTAAAATGGTGCAGGGTCTGCAACAGAAGCCATACGAGGAGAGACTAAAGGAGCTTAATATGTATACCCTTGAGGAAAGGCGGTAGAGGGGGGACATGATAGAAACTTTTAAGTACTTCAAGGAATCGACAAAGTCCAAGAGGGTAGCATCTTTCAGAAAAGAGATGTGCAAGAACAAGGGACACAGTTTGAAGGGGGGACGTTCAGGGGCAATGGGCAAGCATTTTTTCACAGAGAGGGTGGTGGGATGCATGGACGGCCTTCCTGAGGAGGTTGTGGGGTCAAAAACAGTGGGGGAATTCAAGAATGCATGGGACAGACATAAGGCAGTTCTTGTGGGGGTAGGAAGAAATAGGCTGTTGGTTAACTAGGATCTGCAGCTTATCCAGTAGGTAGGGAAATGGGCAGACCGGGTGGGCCAAGTGGTTCTCATCTGCCGTCAAAGTCTATGTTTCAACCAGAGCCATTACCTTATACAGTAGTAGCTCTTTAATTCACTTTTGATGCATTCCAGAGTCATCCCATTACTTGATTGGTCTTAACAGAATTAGTGCAGGAGTCCAGTGCTGTAACTATACAGATGTAGTTTATACTGATCATCTGATTTATTTATTTATTTTTAATAGGTATGATGTCCATGCAGCAGCAGCAGCAACAACAACAGCAGGGATTTTCAATGGTACCTGGCATGCAACCTAACATGCCAGGCATGATGGGAATGAACTTTGGCCCTCAGATGCCCACAGGACCGATGACCATGCAGGTATTTTAGTAAAATGTTTCACAGAACACTTTCTCCACACCACTTCTGACAGCTGCCATCTAAATGATGGGGAGCAAGCACGCTCAAAGGTTGTAGAGTTGGGTATATTACAGCAACAGTGTGCTGTGCTTTGTATGGTCAGTATTATGTTTTCTTCCCCACAGGAATGTTATTGTTCTAAGGCATGGATACAGTTCACTGTCCACACTTTGGCAGTACCACTGGAACAGGCTGATTCTTCAGATGTCCTGAGCTAAGCTTCTCCCACCACATGAGTGGTATATTGCCAGGCTCTGCCCCATGACATCAGATCTTTCTTTCCACTGGAAGGGATATGTCATCTTCTTCTCAGCTCTGTGGCATTAGAGGATTTCCTTGTGAGTTTATCGCTTTTGTCGATGAAAACTTTCTTCGATTACGATTTCAACATTCTTCTGCTCGTTTAGGCTATGCCGCGACCTCGATCTTGGCAAAGGAAGAGAAGAAGCAACAACGTGGCTTCAAATTCTGCTTTCAGTGTCAACAAAAATCGAACACTAGTCCCTACACTGCCTGTCCTTACTGCCTGGGAGCACAGCACAATGTGGAGGGTTGTAGCCATTGCCAGGCGAATCTCCCAGCTTCGCTGGAAGATAAGTGGGCCAGACTTCATCCTTGGTCCGCTGTTGAAACTGGACCTCAGGGATCAATCTGAGAGCTGCCAAAAGGACCCGGTGGTTGCCAGGTGGGCTTCCCAGCTTGTGGATCTTAAGGCAGCTGCTGCAGCCTTGGTGAGCTCCTCGTCTCTCTCTCTGTGCTGCTTCCAGCTGGGCCCAGTGTTGGAGGGTCTTTCACGAAGGACTTTTGTGAATTGTGGCAGGCCCTCTCTTCTCACCAGGGCAAGAAACGGAATCACCACTGGCACAAGTCGTGGGACTGGGAGAGATCACAGTCTTCCTGTTCCCTCGACTTCCCCGCACACTCGACTGCATTCGAGCTGCCTTTGGTCGAGGGCATGGTCTGGAGCCCTCGGTACCCATGTCAGGCTTGTTAACCTCTGTGTCAGTTGAGTAGGCAGTCTAGATCTTTCTTGAGCCTGTTGACCTGCTGTTGGAAGAACTCGATGCAGAGTTGATCTGCCAGACCCTGGTGCTCCTGATCCTCAGGAGAATGTGGCTCAGTTGGTGTCCCTGACCGGGTCACTTCAGGACACGCCTCAGCCAGTGGCCGTGCCTCTGAAGCTGCTGCTATTGAACGTAGCTCAGCACAAGGGCCTTTCATGACATTCCAGAGGCTTCTGCTCGACGTCAGCCAAAGGGGCGAAGGTCGAGGTTGAGACACTGCTCTATATCTCGCTCAACTGTCAGGCACTGCCGTTGAGGTTCCTCGATTTCCTTATCCTTTGGTTATGGGAGACGCTACTGCAAGATGCAGCAGCACTGCAAGGAGCTGCTCTGGCTGCAGTGGACCATCACGGGACAGGGTAGGGCTCTACCCTTGGGTCTTTTGGTCACCTTGCATCTGCCAGTTATGCCCATGCTGGTCCATCTGCCGCAGATGTCTCCGATGTCTGCTTCTCCACCACCACAGCCCTTGGTGGGAGCTCCCACAAAGGACTCCTGCACTGCTGCTGTCTTGCCTGGCTGGCTGTCGATAGAGATCACCCAGTCAGAGGACACCCGGATGGTTCATGGCGGTAGAGGGCTTTTTCAAGGCCCACAGTTTCAACCACGGCTCGGTTTAGGAGATGTCCCCTGACTGGAGGGCCAGTGTCATTTGAGGTTTTACACCTTCTCATGTCTGAGTCCATGAATGTGCCTTTGGAGCTGGTTCAGAAGAGGGCTTAACTCATTGCCTCCACAGGATCTCTCTGAAGTTGCACCACTTGTCTCCTGTATACTGTTAACAGTAAATCTGGGCCTTTCTAAGCAAAATCAAGCTATAGTCAGCATGCCACAAACAAATCCTAATAGCTCAAGAACCGTAAGTGCTAGATAAAGTATGAGTGGCAAAGTTATTCAGCACAAAATTACCTTTCCAATTGTGGTATGCAAATAATATGTAATTTTGTGTTTTTTCTATGCTGGTTGAAACAGCAAAAAAAAAATTTTTTCACCAAAACAGGCAACATAATCCATACACAACATACCATAAACAAATGTGAATAACTCCTAAAGTATACATGATATACACAAAATATCAGTGACAGAGTTGTTCAGAATAAAATTACCTTTCCAACGGTGCTATGCAGTCAAATATATATATTATATTCTGTTACACTGTATGTTGAAATATATGTGACTTCTCCAGACGTTGCAAGAGCACACTGGGAGTCAGTAGTTGACTTCTGCAGACGTCCTCAGGACACACCAGTGTATTTTACTGATGACTACAGGCATCTGCTAGGAGACAATGAGTTAATACCCCTTCACTGACATCCGGGACAGGGGCTGTTCTCTAGGGTTGCCCTGCCCATGGTTGAGGCCATTTTGGCACTGGCCCTAGAGCTTTGGCAGCATCCTGCCATGCACCCTTCCACCTGTATAGTCTGCAAGTATGCAGTCCTTACCGAGTCCCTTTTGAGGTTCTTCAATCATGTGACCTGACTGTCAGGCTACAAGGATGCATGGTTGAAGAGCTTTCATCTACAAACTGAATCTTATCTAAACAAACTTTCGAACATCACATCTTTTTTGGTTTTTATATAGTTTATTGCTATACTGCCAGAGAGGTGACAGCTAGATTTTGGAGGAAAAGCACAAAGGTTAAACTGCAGAAATCTCATTTTAGAGTGGAGGCTCCAAAAATGAGGGTCCGGACTCCTAAATCTACATCTGGCTCTGGGGCGACCTCTGCTTAACCAGGAGAATTGACCCTTGCCTCTCTCCTACCAGTGATGCAGGTGCTCGATAGAAAAACAGAAGACTTCAATGCCCGCACTGCTTTATTAGAGAAAAAATCAGAAGCAGTGCAGTTGTACTCCAAGAAAGAGTAGAAGAAGGCAGAGCAGGTGCTCTAACATGTACAGGCCTGCTGTGAAAGAAAACCTGCTCTGAGGTCACCTGGAGCAATTGGAGAGGTTTTCATGATCGGCCAACATTCGTGTCTTGGGGCTCCCAGAAATGATAGTGAGAGCGAACCTAACGAGTTGGGTTCTTGGAGCCCTTTCTCTGACTAAGTCCAACATCAAAAAGGCTTACTGCATTATCCCCAGATTAATGCAGTTTGGCCGGGATCAACTGAATGGTGCTGATAGTTCTGGGGAGCAGCAAGGAGGGATGAACTCTTGTGTGCAGTGAAAAACAGTGGTGGAGTAATGCTGTGTGACTTCACAGTAAAATTCTTCCCAGATCTAAGCCACAGCACTCGAGCAGTGTGGAAGGGATCTGATGTAACACGAGCCCTGTTCCGTGGGCTGGGTGTGAACCACTATCTTCTTTTACCAGCTTGCATGAAGGTAAAGTATAGAGTTAAGGTATACCTCTTTCCCAAACTAGCAGATGCCGGGTAAGCTGGTAGAGTGGATCAGGAAGGAATGCTTTGCATGAGTAGACGATGCAGTGTCTGATGCGGAACCGAGCAGTTAATTGGTCATTTGGATGCTGTGCATTTTAAAATGGGGTATGAGCTGTGCCTGGACTGTGTGGTTCACTGAATTGAGTTGTAGAGGCAGAATGTTAAAGTACTTCTAATATTACTTTGTAATGTACAGAATAATGCCTCGTGGACTGTGTATAGCAAGAATTGTATACACACCCTAGGTGCTGGATGCTACGTAAACTCCGAGAGCGAAACTTTAGAGAGTTTATAATTTATTTATTTGAAATTCAGATAACACCTTTGCACACAGGTGCTCCTTTCCAGTGGTTCCACGTTGGTAACAAACAGGTATACACAACATTGATGCACAGGTGCCACATCAGTAGCAAAATGATAAGTTAGAATAGGTACAGTATACAGCACAAGATTTAACCAGGTCGTGGGGAGCCAGTACAGACATTAACGATGCAAACCAGGTATAGCAGCATAGAGTTCAGTCAGATGACCATTGAAAATTTATATATGTATATTTTTTTTCATATGCTTTATATTACCTATTTTTTACTGCATCAGTTGTTTATGATGTCGTCTCTACTTGTATGCACTTTGTCTTATGTGTACTTAATCTCTGTAATCTTTTGGATAACTGGACGTTTGTGAAAACGGGCATTTTTGCTCACATACCTTTCCAGTATAAAATAAACTTGAGATGGTAGCCAAGCCAAAACATTATAACAGAGAGGTATTTGGTCATATAAAACAATGGCAAGTAAATTTCAAAACAAGTTCCTTTCTTAGGTGCAATTTTGGGGAGGTCCACTAGGGATTAAGGGAGTTTATTAAACCACCGTGCAGCTTGGGTGGCAAATATATGTCTACCCTGACTAGTTTTGCGAAAGGGAACTTGCAGGGCATGTCTAGACATACTAATTGTGGGGTAGCTGTTGTTGACCAGGCGGAAGAGGTCACCAATTGCAGAAGGGGTGAGACAAAGGAGGTATTTTTTTTAACCAGCAGACAGGACTGGTATTTCAGCCTTTCTTGCAAGGGAAGCCCATTGGTAAGCGCATACAAGGAGCAAGTATGGGTAAGTTTATCAGACACGCCTGTGAACCTGCAGGCTTTGTTGTGGACCATTTTTAACCTGCCTAGGACTGAATCACAAGCAGCACCATACATTGGTAGACCATAGTCAACGAGGGAGAGGACCTTACTTGAGACTGCCAGATGTCTAACTTCAGCGCAAAGATACAAAATGTTGTCAGAAGAGCACACCTAGTTTTCTGTTGGCCATAGCATCCCAAACTGAGGGTGTATATAAAATTCAAGTTTTACCTGGCCGTGGCCTAGCTGGGGAGCAAGATGTATGTGTTTTAAAGCAGCTCCATATCTCCTCCATCCTACACAGTGGCAAGCCTGCAACTCTCTGCAAAATACAACCCATATTGCAAGTCCATCTCCAGTGGCACAGAGTGTGAAATTGGGCAAGGGACAGACTCGGCTTACGTCAGAACCACCAAAAGATGCCAACATTCCTGATGGGACCATTGAAACTCACAGGTGTGCCATGATGATAGTGGGGCCCAGCATGAAACAGTCCGC
Organism: Neoceratodus forsteri; assembly: GCA_016271365.2. Lineage (NCBI taxonomy): Eukaryota > Metazoa > Chordata > Ceratodontiformes > Ceratodontidae > Neoceratodus > Neoceratodus forsteri. The sequence goes on from JADMNL010000030.1 coordinate 89,140,428, forward strand.
AGCAGCTAATACAGAACCAGCAGTGACTCCAGTGCTGAAATCCCTGTCAGCCCTTTTATTTGAAATGCGCAATGATATGAAGGCAGGCTTAGAAAATCTGGCAGCGCAGTTCTGTCATATTCAGCCAGTGGTGAATGACCTGAGAGAAACAGTGGACAGCCACGAACATTAAGCGCATCGAGCTAGAAGGCCACTTCACGGAGCAGGAGTGGAGGCTCACTGAAATAAACAACAAGCTCAACATTGCCTGTCAGAAAATTGAGGTGCTGAAGGAGGTGGTGAAGAACCGTGAGAACTGTGAACGGCAGAATGATGTCTGCGTGGTTGGCCTTCTGGGGGCAAGGCAAATCTTTTGTTCAGGCTCCCAATCCCGGAGGCTCTGGGTGCCGTACAATAAAAACATACTAACAGTACGAATAAATTAATATAAATAAAGCAATAAAATGACAACATAAATAAATACAGTTACTAGGTATCTTGTATTAAAACTGAGACTCTAAAAAGATAAGAGGTGGGGGTTGAGCGGAAAGACCCCCTTCAATATCTCATGCATGGCAACTGGTAGCACTGGGCTTAGAGGTTGACAGGCTGCTAGAAGTACAATGCCCCCATTGTTCAAGCCGAAAATCAGAGGCAAATGAAAATCCCTGCCATTTTCTGATCAGGTTCCTGAGATATCAGGACCAACCGCTGGTTCTGCAAGCAACGTGCAAGCAAGGACAGTTCAAAGTTGCATATTCCACCGGACACATTGTACCAGACTACAGCTGGCAGCTGTAAATTAGAAGACAAGAATTTAATGATGTGAAAAGGCTGCTGCACTCTGAACAGTGGCAGCTCACCCACTTATACCAGTCAAGGCTTATCAGGCTGCAAAGAAAACCCCTGAGGTCGTTCACCAGCCCAGCAGCTGCAGCAGCTTTCCTGCACCAGGAATAGGCAGCAGTGGAAGGTCATTCTGTCCCCCGAGGATGAGACCTAGTACCCAAGACAGCCGAGCAACAAGCAACCACACACCGTGAGTAAGGGGCTGGAGGGGGATTGGGGATCCAGCTATAGCCTTCTGGGGCAGGGCTTAGGACAGTCCCAGCTTCATGTTTAATGGTAACTGTACACCAGGTGGTTGAAAATGGCTTACATTTTACAAATTTGAATAGCTAGCACTGCACCCAACCTCTTTATGCTGTCTCCGCACCTGGACAGTGATAGAGCTCCAGCATTATAAGAGAACCGTGGCAGTAATGGGGAGGCCAGGGGTTAGTTTTTCAGCCTGAAATGCTTGTGCAGAACCAGGACCATGCAGCCATGCTTGCTGACTTCCTAGGAAATATTCCCACCGCTCTTACACCTGAGGATTATATGGCTTCAATTTACTAATTTGCTAACTGCATATAAGTTGGATCTGCATTAAAACTCTATTTTGAGGCTGACAATTTTAGTTTGAAACAAGACAGACAAGCAATTTTTGCCGTGTTCTCATCAAGGACAAGTCTAGGGTCACTAACTTTGTTTTCAGTGAAAATGGTGGCAAAAGGGGAAGGGTCTCCTTAAAAGGACAATGTGAAGGGCAAACTTGCCGTGACATCTGCTCTGTGCTGGAGAGCTTTCCCTGCACTCACAGCAGCCAGTCTCCTGACCACGTATCAGCAGTGACATTACCTGAACTGTGTACCAAAGGAACTTTGGACAACCCTCTGTCAGCTGTATGTATTTCATTTCCCTGTCTTTGTCCACAAGGTTGTATCCCAGTGGCAATCATTCTATAGCTTGGTTGTGCTCCCCCCCCCCCCCGGAAGAAAATTACTGTGTTAGTCAAATGTGTTTTCGTACACTAGCAGGGATATTGAGGGCCTTGGGAGGCCCTGAGAGAGGAGAGCGACACTGAGCCTGTTGCTCATTCTGGGTTTTGGGAGTTTGGGGAGTGGGGTTTGCAAGAACCAGATTTGGTTATATGCGCTGAAGGGTCCAAGTTTGGGTATGTTACAAACTGGTGGCATGAAACAAGAGTCACTCAGCTGTGGAGTCATAATGCAGGAGACACTTAACATAATCACCTGGAATGTCAGTGGGCTCAGAGAGGTGGTGAAGGGAAGTGGGCCACTATAAAGACATTGGGGGGCTGTGGCTGTGACATTATTACAGGACATGCACATGACCAGAGAAGAGGAAGACAAAACCACTCAGAGCTTGCTGGGGGAATGCTGATAGCATCCTGTTTCACCACTAAGGCCTGAGGTGCAGCAATATGATTTTGGCATGGTTTTTGAGCTAGTATCTAAAAACAATCTATTGACCTCCAAGGCAGGTGCACCATTGTGGTAGCATGAGTGGGACAGGAGACACACCTTTGCTTCTGTCTATGGTCCTGTCTTTGACAGTCAAGAATTCTTTCATCAGTTTGCAGTTTCTTTCAACAGCTGGCAATAATCTTGGCAGCTTTTCCAGCCCCACTAATAGTAGGCTGTGATTTCAGCACCCAGTGCCACCAAATTTTGGACAGATCCACACCCCTCATGCCCTACTCCCTAACAGCTCAGAAGCACTATGTCAAATGGCCTGGGATTGTGCCTTATTGCATGTGTGGAGAGTTCTCCACCCTAATGACAATGAGAACTCTTTCTACTCGCACGTCCATGAAGTCTGTACTAGAATAGACTTTGTATTGATGTCCTCTACATTGCTGCAATCCATAGAAAGGTCCTGTTATAGTCCCATTCTCCTGTGTGATCATGCCCCCTTGTTGGTGTCTCTGGGGGTGGTGCCTCATAGGGGTGCCCTACATGGTGCTTTGGCCCTTGTCTCCTAGTTAACCAGGGTTTCAGGGCCCAGATGGAGAAATCCCTATGGGAGTTTTATTGCCAAAAATAAAAGTAGCGTTACAACAGAGGCCATGAGATGGGAGGCAAGGAAAGCCTGTGTTGGGGGTCACCATATCGCTTGCCTCCTTTAAATGAAAGCAAGAGAAGGCTAAGGAGGATGAGATTGCTGCTAAGGTAAAGAAGTAGCACATGCAGTCCCAGAACTCTGAAACCTTTGCTGAGCTAAGGCAGCTAAAGAGACAGGTATGTCAGATGATCTCAGCTGAGGTGGAAAGGACAATGCTTCTCACACAGACTCTGCAACAGTTTGACTTTGGGTGGGGTGGCACTTGACAGATCAAAAAGGAAGATGCAGCAGTTGCAATTTTGCAGTTACAGGGGGAAGAGGGGTATATCCTTGTGAACAATCTGACATAGAGGAGGTCTTTGCACAGTTCTATCAAAAACTATTTACTACTGAGATTCCAAAGAATTCATCAACTCCATACTCCTTCCTAAACACACTTCAACTGCCAACAGTGTTTGCAGACGATGCACAAAAAATGGAAATGGATGAAGTGGAAAGAGCGGTCAAATCCTTTCAGTCTGGAAAGGCCCCAGGACCAGAAGGGATTTCTAAGGACTTTCACTGAACCTTTTGGAAGGTTTTGGGGATCCCAATGAAAGTACTGGTGGTGGAGGCACTGGTAGCAGGCATCCTGCCCCCCCTTATAACAGTTCTGCCAAAACCAGGAAGGGACCCCACTACATGCAGGTCCTGTGGTCCCATTTCTCTGCTGAATGCAGATTACAGGGTGGTGGCCAAGATGCTGGTGGGGGGAATGGAGGGTGCCTTGGCCTCCATAATCTGAGAGGATCCAGGGGTTTTGTGAAGGGCAGACATCCAAAAACGAACATTAGAAGATCTCTCAACATTATGTGGTCATGGTCTAAAAGGGAGGCCACTTGGCTTGGTCTGTTTGCATTAGATGCTGAGAAGGCCTTGACTGGGTCGAGTGACTTTTCATGTTTGCCACTTTGGCAGATTTTGGCCTGGGTCCACAGATCTGCTCTTGCGTGGCTGCCATCTATAGATTCCGAGTGGCACAGATTCTTACCAGTGGTCTCCTATCCACATCCTTTCATTTAACTAGGGGAATTAGGCAGAGGAGATCTTCTCCTTAATGCTATACATAATGACGATAGGACCATTGGTAGAGGCCATCCGATACGGAAAAGAGATAAAGGGGGTGACACTAGATGGGATTCACCATGTCATATCTTGATTTGCTGCTGATGTTTTACTATACTTGTCCCAGACAGGTAAAGCCCTACTCGCACTCACTGATGCATTTATGCTGTATGGCCCTGTATCTGGCCACAAAATAAACTGGACCAAGTGTGAGTAGTTCCCCCTAGGAGGGGACTCTGGGCTCCCACTAAGTCTCCGTGGTTCAGCTGAGGCCCAGCAACCTGCTGAACTAGCTGGTAGTTATTCTGGCTAGAAAGTTGGCACAGCTGTAGTCCCTCAATTACAAGCCTATTCTCCAGTCAGTTAAACAGTTGTGACCCATAGAGGGCCCCCCCCCCCCGAGTCTGCTAGGGAGAGTCAATAACCTTAAGATGTGCGTCCTTCCCAAGTTTTTTTTTTTTTTTATATGTTTCAGGTATTCCCAGTGTGGATACCCCTGAAGTTATTCACCACAGTGAAAGGTTAAGACCCCTGGGGAAGGAGGATTGGGGTCCCCACTCTACAGCAGTTTTACTGGGAGCCCCACTGGCCTTCCTAAAGGACGTAAAGGGAGTCAGGGACACCATACCAGCTTGGGTGAATATAGAACAGGCGCCATTATCAGGTCCACTAATAACTCACACTTCAGCACCTCCCCTAAGCACAGGACTTGCCAAAATAAGCAGTCCCTACACCAGAACATTAGTAAGGGCTTGGCTATACACACACATAAGGTGATAGGACACACCAGACAGATGTTACCAAAAGCTGACATCTGAGCGAGGCTGCAGGGGGAGACTAGCAACCTACCATGGCAAATGGGGAAATTTGGGGGAACTGGTGTGCCAAGGCTGAACTCAGTAGAAAAACTACATAATAGAAGTACTTATGTCATTCAACAACTATCAAGGTGCTATGGGCTCCATACCCCAAGATTTTTCCTGTACCTACTTATGCAATAGAATTCGCGATATTATGGGTGCTCTGGGGGGCTGTTAGAGAGCCATCTTCCTAGCAGGACATCTCCTGCATGAGCTCCACGTCTATGACTTACAATCAGCAACAAAACTTACATATTTTATAAAATACAGAAACCTTTGCAGCAGATTTTGATTCTTAAACTCTCCAGGAACACAGCAGTACCAAATTCTAGGATGGGACATCCGAAAGCACAGCAGATGGGATTGACAAAGCCTGCAATGCAATAACCTGAGAAGGCCGTGGTAGCTACAGGAACTACAGCTACCAAAACCCATCTTCCACCACAGAGCCTCTATTGCAGACACTGCTCACTTCCATGAGGGCTGTGGATACAAAAATGGAGCGGACCCTTACCAAACTGGAGACCCACGATACTCGCCTTAAAGAACTGTCGACAAGGATAGCAGATAAGAGTCCCACTCCACCTGAACCTTAGCGACTGTAGGGTTGCTGACACGGGGGGGAACAACCCTGCGACCACATGAAGGCCTTGGAATATGAGATGCAAGTCGGCAACCTCCAATTTGTGGGTATGCCAGAATGGGTAGAGGGCCCCAATTTGCTGACCTTTCTCTTAAGATGGCTGCAAAAAAAACTACAGCTACCCAAGGATTTTGACTGCCACTCCCTGTGGTGAGCCTACTGCATAAATCCACGAGTTGCACCACAAACTGGAGGTTGCCAACTTGCATCTCATATTCCAAGGCATTCATGCGGCCTTGGAGTTGTGTGTTTTCCCACGACATAAGAAGGGAGAATATGACCTGCAGCCCCGGAAAATTCAGTTGCTGCATAAGATTTGTGCAAGAACTAAAGTTTGAGGGAATGAGAAGAATGGTAAAAAATGGAATTGAACACTGCAGGGGGCATGCACGAAGTAGTGTTCCGGCTGCAAAACGCCACCTGGCAGTTTTTTTTTTTTTTTTGCTCCCCCCACCCCCCGGCAGTAGAAAAATCAAGACTCTTAAAAAGCATTCAGATATTGGTTTGAACCACTTCTTTGTGTGTTTTTCTCCATAACTGTGTTGGCTTAGGGGTTCCTAAGATTATCTTCTTTACAAGGACAAGGGCAACCTAGAGCCACCCTACAGTTTTTTTTTGTCTTATTAATTAGCAAGCAAAAAAAATTATGTAATACCAAAATGTGAATGTTGACATGCAACCCCAAATACAAGATTTCACTACAAAATTGTAGCCCTGGTAACCTACCCCCAAAATCCCCAACCCCAGGGTTGTTGTGGTCACGCACTGACATTCATTCAGGAGGGTGGACAAGCAACTGTCTTTCCAGCTGGTTCTTGTGCTGCACCCTAGTCTTACAACTGGGCTGCACAAACACTGGGCATCCCCATTCTCCCTCCCTGAAAGAAGAATGCCACTCGTTCACAAAATGCATGGTCACCTGTCTGTCCCAGGGAAGGACACCCAGGTCCACACTCTAGCCTGGCTATCTGGGGGTCAGCACAGAGTTAGTTTTGGCTCGCCACTGAGTCACCGTGAACATCCTCCTCTCCCCAGCTGGCTTCCGATGAACCAGGCTTGTTCCTGAAGCTCTATTGCTGGCATCACGAGCAGTAACCCCGTTGCTGTACCGATGGACCAGCATGATGGATTTACTTCTTAATGAAACAAAGAATATCTAGTTTTCTTGTGCTAAAATATTTTTAAAATGTTGATGGCATTAACACGCAGCATGTGCGTGGCTGTTTCTTGATTGCCACGTAAGAAACTGGGTGCAGACAGGGATGAGGCCTACAGAGGGTGCAGATGGGTGTGACCTAGCTGATCTGACGTATGCCGCACTGAAGGTGTAATTCAGCACTGTTACTACTCTTGTTCCCTTTTTGTAGAATCCAGAAAAAATGAGATTTCATGCTGAGCTGCTGATCAGTTCAAACTAAGGTAACTGTGCATTTTTCCTTAGGGTGGCATGTCGATGGGGCAGATGGCGACAGCTGGAATGGCGTATATGGGGCAACCTTCTTACATGGGTATGCGTCCCCCTGCCCCACAGTACACTGCAGATATGCAGAAGCAGTTTGCTGAAGAACAACAGTAAGAGAAGTTTTATTTTTATTTATGACCAATGTAGTTATTTCTCTTGACAGTGTGAAGATGTATAAATGAGCAGAAATAAATTCTGCATCTATAGAGGAAGTGTGTGTGTGTGTGTGTGTGTGTTTGGCAGGGTTTGCCTTTTAAAGGTTGCAGTATAGGCTTCGTTCTTATGGTTCATTGGAGGGGATGAGCGAGGCACAACTGTATTTAGTCGGGTCTTGTGTCGCCTTGATGGCCCAGTAGAGATGTGCTGCACTGGCCACCAGAATTTGGCAGCAGACATTGTTCACTGCAGTGGGAGGCAGACCAGGCTGTAGGCAGCACTGCAGGAGTATGCTGTATGTCCAAGGCTGTAGGGCATTGCTCATGCCAGCAGGAGAAGGGAGGAAGCAAGTGGTGAAGAACAGGAAGAAAAAACGTGCTGCCGGCTACATGACGGCTGAAGCCACCTGAACAGAGTGGACCCATAACAGGGTACATCACTTTATCCCTATTTGGATGCAGGGGAGAAGGGACAAAAGTAGATTGGAAAAAATAAAAAAGGCAGAAATTAATCCTCATCACATAAACATCCCTCCTCCCATGGTTACCCCTGTCCCCAACCTGAACAGTGAGGCCACCGTGGCTGCATGCATCTGGCTGACCCTTCTTGCTAGGAAGGTGGGAGTGAGCAGCTGCTTTCACAACCTATGGTACTTCATTTCTTTGCCACAAAGGTTTGTGACCTCCCTAGCAGCCCTGGGCAGCTATCAGCCTTGTCCCCATGCTTGGTGGCTGCCCCTTGCCGCCCTCCAGTCCAAGAGCTTGTTCCCATTCCCCTGTGATTTCCCCCTGCAGCGGGGTGGGCCATCCCAGACATATTCAGCTTCACTACAGGACTGGAGGGGAAGGAGGACCACAAAGACATAGGCAGAGCTTCACAGAGCCCCGGAACCTAGATTTTCTATTCTGTCCCTGCGTGCCACTGAAGTCCCGCAGCTCCCTTCCTTCCTGTGCTGTTCTACGGGCCTGCACTGCCACAAGACCTCCACCTGGTGGCAGTAATTCAACAGGGAACAGCACGTCTTCCTTCCCCCAGTAAAGGAGAGCAGTCCACCGGACGTTCATTCTCTCCCTCCTTGGCCGGCCCCAGCAACCCAAAATCACTGTCGAACCTGGGTCGCCGGCAAGGTGGGCAATAACGCAACTGCTGTGCCACCGAGCCAGCATACCAGTGGCACTTCTGAACTGGTCAGCAGGGGGGTTCAAGAATGCTTCACTCACTGGGAGCTGAGAGTCTTAGCAATTGGGAAACATGGCGCCCCTCCCACTTTCCAGGCTAGAGCACAAATGCAGTTAAGGGCTGTCTGTACAGTGGGGTTGAGAGTTTAAGGGAGAATACATTGAACCTGTGTCTCATTTTTCCCATAGAAGCTGTGTGTTTAAATACTAGTTTCAGTTCTATTATTCCATTTTTTTCTGGCCTTTTCGTAAACGCTAATACTTCTGAATTACACTCTGGTGGAAAAATAGTATGATATAGTGTATATCCCTTTCAGCCACAGGATTCTGTAACGCCAACGCATTGTGTCAGTGTAAGAGCTTAACAAGTGCCTAATTTTTATCCGTACAGTTTTACAGTGATCCTTACCACCAGTGTGTACATCAGAAACACCCACTAAAGGTGCTAAAATGCAAGGACATACGAATATACAGTGCCAGGGGATTTAGGCCACAAGGTGTATCGTGTCTGCTCGAAAACGCAGTTCAGACAACTGCTGCTGTCCCCCCTCCCCTTTCCATCTCTCACACCAAATTTTCCCTCCCTGAGTTCATCACCCTGGTCAGTTCTCTCCCTACTTGCACCTTGCTCATGAACTTATCCCATCTCTTCTTAAAACTCTCCACCGAATCCAGCAAGATCACTTGCTCAGGCAGCGCGTTCCAAGCTGCCACCCCCTTTCCATGAAGTAATGCTTCCTCAGCTCCCTCCTGAACCCCTCCCCCCCCCACCAGTTTCAGGCTGTGTCCCCTCATGGTCCCTTCCCCCTTCAATCTAAACATACTCTCAATACTAACTTTGTTTATGCCCTTCAAGTACTTAAATGTCTTGATCTTATCTCCTCTGTCCCTTCTATCCTCCAGAGAGTACCTGTTGAGCTCTTAGTCGCTCCCCATAGTTTCTCCCCCATTCCCTGGATCATCTTGGACTCCCTCCAGGAGCCTTTTTTTTAACACTTTATTTCTACTCTGGAGGACTAGGGCATCTCTCAGGAGTGCCCTCTTAACCGCTATCTCTACTCCAGGCCTGAAACCGCCGTGCCACCGTGAGACACATTGCTGAGTACCCCCCCTCTGGACCCATTGTCTCATCCAGCACCCCGGATGACCTTGCCTCACCTACCTGGTGGCCTATCTGGAATTAGAGGGATGGTCCTGGGTCCGAGTCGGGGGGGAGGTGGGCTTGGGAGAGCCGTGATCGGCAGGTCTGGCAGTGGGGTATGGGTGGGCTACTGGGGTCTCCCTTGGTCCTCCAGGGGTTTTCTTGGTCTGTTTTCCCCCTCAGGATGCGATGTACAATGGCTCCAGCATGGCTATTCCACTGCTTCTCTTGCTGCTGGAGCCTGCCATTGCCCCACCCTTTCCACTTCCCATGCGCTTGTGTTGCCTCTGGTCTCCACCAGAGACTGCTACAGTGCCAGGCTCCCCCTACAACCCACCCTGGGAGAGGAGAGCAGTCCTCTGGTGCTCGATCCTGTCCCTCCCCTGCTGACCCCCAACGGCCCAGGTCCGTTCCTGAACCTGGGTCACCAGCGTAGCGCAAGCTGTGGCATCCCACACCTCAGCCCTCTGTGCCACTGGGCCGGCTACCCTCCAGGAGCCTGACATCCCTCTTTAAATATGGGCGCCAGAACGGCACACAGTACTCCAAGTGTGGCCTCACCAACGATTTGTACAGTGGCAGAATAACCTCCTGCCTCCTTGAAGTTTTCCTCCTAGCAATGCACTCTAGAATTCTGTTTGCCTTTGCCGCTGCTTTTCTACACTGAACTGAGTGATTCATATTCCCTGTGATCATCACACCCAGATCTTTTTCCTCCTCTGAGATGGATATCTGCTCACCCCCACCACCAAGTAATAACTGTACCCGGGGTTCCTGGCCCCGAAATGCAGTACACTTCACTTCCTAGCGTTGAATCCCAGCTGCCATGTGTTTGACCACTTTCCAAGTCTTTCCAGATCCTCCTGGAGTACCTGCCTCCCTTCCTCACTGTCCACCACTGCACTTAATGTGGAGTCATCGGTGAACAGACTCAACTTGCTCTTAACTCACTCCGCTATGAAAGCATTAAATAGTAGTGGATCCAAAACCGATCCTTGCGGGACCCCACTAGTGACCTCCTGGGTGTCGAGAATTCTCCCCCTTCCATCACCCTCTGCTGTTTGTTGTTCAGCCAGTTCCCTATCCACTGTACCAGCTTCACCCCTACTCTCAGGTTCCTCTGTTGGCCCTTAAGTCTTCCGTGCAGCACCAAGTCAAATGCCTTGCTGAAGTCCAGATACAGGACATCAACCGGCCAACCCTCATCTGGAGCTTTTGTTACCCAGTCAAAAAATTCGACCAGGTTAGTTTGACAAGATCTCCCCTGGACGAACCCGTGTTACCGGATGTCCTGAAGGCCATTTACTTCCAGAAGTGCCGCCAATGTCTCCTTTAAGATGCTCTCCATTAGTTTCCCCACTATGGAAGTAAAGCTGGAACAACAGAATGTGCATTTGAAAACCACTCCTATAGACAACATAGGCCTATGGGTTAAATGTAGTTCTCTTTTAAAGGAGGAAAAAAAATTGTCAAGTGAAACCTCCCTCCTCCCCTCCCGCAAGACTGCCCAGTACACCAGAAATCACTGAAAAGAGACAAGTAGAAGGCAAAAATAACATGGAAACATAGAAGTTGTCGGCAGAAAAGGGCCCCTTGGGCCATCTAGTCTGCCCTAAAGATATTCTACCTATTGTGTCACTGCAACCCTACTTGATCTGCAGCTTTACCCCCACCCCCGCAGCCCTGTTACTAAGGTCCTCTTGTGTCTATCTCATGCATGCTTGAATCCTGCTACTGTTTTAGTACCTACCACTTCTGCTGGTAGCCTGTTCCAGGTGTCCACCAAACTTTCCGTGAAGAAGTACTTCCTCACGTCCCCTCTTGATACTCCCTCCCCCCTTTTCCAGCTTCATATCATGCCCTTGAGCACCTTTCCATGTAAAATGCCACCCTCCTGTACCTTATTTATACCCTTGAGGTATTTGAATGTTTCTATCATGTCCCTCTTTCCCTTCTGTCCTTTAGAGAGTACATGTTTAGTTCCTTGAGTCTTTCCTCGTAGGGCTTCTGATGCAGGCCATGCACCATTTTGGTTTCTCTCCTCTGTACCACCTCTACCCGAGCTATAGCCTTCCTGAGATGGGGCCTCAAGAACTGGATACAGTGCTCTAGATGGTGCCTCACCATTGATCTATACAGGGGCAATACCACCTCCCTCTTTCTGCCGGTGATACCCCTCCTTATGCACCCCAGCATTCTACTAGCCTTTTCTAGTGCCTTAACACACTGCCTTGCCAGCTTCAGGTCATCAGATATGATGACCTCCAGGTCCCTTTCCTGTTTTGTTGTTGTCACCCCCCCCCCCAATTGGTATGTTGCCTTTGGGTTCCTGTGCCCTATGTGCATAATTTTGCAGTTTTGGCACTAAAACCTAGTTGTCCTTCCGTCGACAGTTTTCCTAGTTTGTTCAGGCAGCCTCATTCCGTCTACCCCCCAGGCTTGTCCACTTGTTACATATTTTTGTGTCATCTGCCAACAGGCATACCTTCCCTTCCAGCCCTTCTGCAATGTTCCTAATGAAGACATTGAAGAGGACTAATGCAAGGATGCTGTGTAGTACAGGAAAAATGGTGGGAAAGTGAATCTGACCCGAAAAACACAGATGACACCCCATTTCTCCTGTCCCCCCTTTTTGAATCAAACTTATTCTTGTCCCCCAGTTTGCCCAACAACTCCCCCAAATCACTGCCCTTTTTATGGACTTGCTGGTAATCTACCCCACTTGCCCAGGACCACGATAGTGGTAGGTGGTCTGTGTCAGCGTATGTTGGTTGGGTACAATGGCAACCAGTGCTTTTCCCCTCCAGCTCCTGGTTTTCATGGTGGGTGCCCGTCCCTGCAGCCTAGGTGCTCCCACTTTGTTGTCACCTGATTTCCACTAGGTGGCATTCAAGTAGTGGGATGCAGCCCCCACCCCCCGGGACGAGATCTGCCCTTCGGTTCCTTGATCCTACCTTTCTTGCGGACCCCTGTGCAGCCAGAGTCCTTTTCCCAAAGCTGGGTCACCAGCATAGTGGTGGTAGCACTGTTGCTGCACTGTCAGGCTGTCACTCTCCTTGCCTTTTTTATTTATAATTTTTCCATTAGAACAAGCATGCTGAACTGCAGCCTGCTGGTTTCCAGATGTGTCCTGAGGGAAGGGACACCAAGGGAAATTCATATTTAGTACTAGCATAGCACAAAACACTTGAATACCACTTCAAATACATGGGAACCAGATAGCAGATTCAACCCCCATTTGAACCAAATATTCTCAGTGTGTGATCTTGGGCAAGCCACTTAATCTCCCAGTACTCTAGTCTCCCCCCACTCCCAGCTGTGGAAGTGGGTCGAAGAAGAAGAAGGAAAATCCCACTGAGAACAATACATTGCATTTTAGCTGGCTATTCTGGGTAAATAATTTGTCAAACACAAATTAATCAAGAGTGCAGTATGAGTTGAGAGTAATGACATTGGACACAAATACTGTGCCTTTTGTACTTTTACTTAGTCTGTGGACTAATTCAGGGAGTTATTAATATCCTGGTCTCTCATTTACCCACATGACCCCTATGCCAATTTTATTATTTTAAATGGAACATAAACCTTGTGGGTTTTTACATTTTTTTTTTTTACTGTAATTAGAAATCTGGCATGTGTAAAATCTGTGTAATACTCCCAGTGTATTGTTTTTGGGTTTGCTTTGAGATAGTCTTATTTTGATCTCATTTAGGGGTCCTTTGTTGTTACTGCCTTTTTCCCTACTCAGTATTCATTTTTTTAATTACATACCAGTTTCAGAACCCAGTGACCTCAGTTTAGTGTTGGTATAAAGTAATGTTTTTCCATGCAAGACTTAAGCTCAACTGATGATACTGGGTTCTGGAACACATAAGTAATTGGAAAAAAAAAAATGATTATATGTATATTTTATATATACACACACACATACATACTTTAACGTATGTATATGTACACATGTGAGCCTTATTCACAAATTCGACAAGTTGGTATGTCCATTAAACACAGAGAAAATTCAGGTTTGCGCCATATCCGAGACATGGTGGTCACCGATGGATACCTGGGACCGTCATATACCTGGCTATGGCTTATACTATATGGATAGAGAGAATAAAAGGGGAGGAGGAGTAGCCCGTTAAATATCAGATAACATCCCATCAGAAGCAATTGAAATGCCCCTTTTACCTGGAATTGAACATGTTTGGGTCAAGGTAATGCCAGTAGGTAGCCCAAAAATACTAATTGGGGTTATATATAGACCTCCCTCAATATCACCTCAGGAAGATGAACGTGTTCTTAACCTCCTAGACCCAGCTGACAGGATCATTCTTTTAGGTGACTGCAATCTCCCCACTATAGATTGGGAAAAGCAAATTGTAGGGAACCATATTGAATCCAGATATTTGGATGCATTTCTGTTAACTGGAGTGGAACAACATATATCAAGTAGCATAATAGGGGATAACATGTTGGACCTCCTGTTGAGCAATATGGGGGACACAATTCAACAGTGCAGGGTAACCACACTTCTTGGCTCTAGTGACCATTGCATGGTTACTTTGAATCTTGTAGGACAGAAAATGGTCATTAGGCTCAACAGAGGTAAGAAACTATAATAAGGCCAACTTTGATGAGCTAAGAAATGAAGTCTTAAAATGGGACTGGAAGAAAGAGTTTGAAAATAAATCACTAAATGTGAAATGGGAGAGCCTGGTTATTAAAAATACACACTTAGTAAATGAAAATGTACCAGTCAGGAAGAAGTATAACAGTTTAGGTAAAATCCCCATATCGATGACTCCTAAAATTAAAAAAAAATCATTAACAAGGAAAGGAAGGCCTACACTAAAGCCAAAAAAAGTGGGGATGTAAAAAAACTGGGAAGTATATAAAAAAACTGTTAAGAGAAACCAAGAGGGCAGTAGGTCAGGTGAGAAAAAAATATGAGTTAAATTTAGTGAACAAAGTAAAGGATAACCATAAATCATTCTATAACTACATAAATGACAAAATAGGGGGTAAAACTACTGTTGGACCCATTAAGGACCTGGATGGGGAACTAATAAATGATAACCAGAAAATGGCGGACTACTTTAACAACTACTTCTCATCAGTATTTAATGTCAAATCAACAGGGAATGAAGAACATCTCGAGAAAGAGGGAATTACGATCAAATTAAATAGTATGGATATCAGAGAGAGATTACTAAAGTTAGACCCCAGTAAATCTCAAGGACCTGACGGGATCCACCCTAGAGTCCTCAGGGAATTAGCCGTTGTTCTGGCTGATCCTGTGACAGAAGTCTTTCAAACCTCCTTGGATAAGGGGAGGTAGCAGAGGTCTGGCGGAGGGCAGACATCATACCAATACATAAAAAGGGATACAAACAGGAGGTTATGCCGCTTTACAGCTCATCGGTGAGACTAAAATTGGAGTATTGTGCCCAGTTTTGGTCACCTGGGTTTAAGATTGATATATTTCGGTACCGTGCCCCCCTCTGGCTCAACTCCCTCCCAAATTCTCTCTTCTCTGAAGCCAATCTGGGTCGGTTCAAAACCCAACTGCGGAACCTTATTACCCAAGACTCTGATTGCGACTGTCACTAACCCAGCCCATCCCACCTCCATGCTTTGACAACTGACCATGCCCTGGTCTCGCCACCCTCCTTTCTTTATCTCTTTTAGACAATGGACACCCCTTCTGTCCAACTTGCTCCAAATGTGTACTCCAGCCACTGACGACTCCTGTCTGGTACCATCAGCCTGCAGTGCTCAAATTTGCTAATTTGTTACATGTTACTATGTACATGATGATGCAACACTGTGCTTTGTATACCTGCTTTTTTTTGCAACGTCTGTAGCCGCCAGCTGTTACCTGTGCTGCCTGTCACTGCTGATGCAAAACTGTGCACTGCTAAATTCACCTTTTGTAACTGTATTTTGCTACCTGTTGTTACTGTACTACTTGTTCAATGTACTTCTGACGTGGAACCTTTGTAAAGGAGTCTTTGATTCAAAGGTATATTCTCTGATTTTCTCAATAAACAAATAAATAAATCAAAAGAATGGAAAGGGTCCAGAGGAAGGCAACAAGGTTGGTAGTCAATGTAAGGGATAAAAACTATGGAGAAAGGCTGGTAGAGCTAGAAATGTTCACACTGGAATATAGGAGACTGAGAGGTGACATGTGTCTGGTCCATAGGGCAACGAGGGACCCAGCATTAGGGGCTAAACTTGGACCAACTCTCAGAGAGCAGCATTATAACACAAGGACGCATTCGATGCAGCTAAAGGGACACCAGTTTAAAACAACGAAAAAGAAACACTGGTTTAGTATGGGGGTTGTACCAGTTTGGAATAGCTTACCGGAAGATGATGTCACAAGTAACAGTATGACAAGATTTAAAAGGAAATTGGACAAACACTGTGGAGTAGAAAATATGGTGGGGTACCATGACTTGGGAAAAGGCGAGCAATATGGACTAACGTCTTCTCTGTTCCGAACTAACCTATGAAACATAACGTGTCTATATAAAGGCTGCATTAACAAGGACCCTAAATAAGGGAAAAAGAGGACTATTTCAAAAGAAGCACACCAAACTATACTGTGGAATTAAACAGACTTTACACATGCCCACATTTCTAATTGTGTTAAAAATGTAAAAAAAAAAGGTTTGTGTTCCTTTTAAATCATGGACAGTGACCATTTGGTGTAAAGATATGGTATTTCGAGTGTGTCCACAGCTTAAAGATCAAAGGCACATATTTCATAAAAAACTTGAATTCACATCCCTGTGTCATGATTAATGTTTCCTGAAAATACCATGCTGTCTGGTTTCTGTTAATGTGCTCTGCAATAACTGAAAACAGTGAATAAACAGTGAAGATTTTTCTGTCCCTATCAGTGAGCGATGTCCGCATTCTTGTCTGGTTAGCTGCTTTAGCAAATAAGTCCCTGATTGACTGAAGAAGCTGTTTATATAGTGTGTGTGTGTGTGTGTGTGTGTGTGTGTGTGTGTGTATATATATATATATATACTGAATTTTGAGTTCATACAGTACATGTTCCTGAAATAGCAGATTGTGGCAGATACGTGTTTGTCAATCTGACATACAAACAAAATTGTTCTTACATGAACCTATTTATGGAGGCTACATAAGACACTCTGCTTCTATGAATTAACAAAATTTAGATTTATTTTATATCCATTAAACAACCTTGTGTTATATAGCCATAACAAATTGTAGAGTTTTGATGACAAAGAACTCACATCTGTGATACAGGCAAGGTAATTTCTCACAGACAGTCATTCATACCACTTCAGTTCAGCACTGGACCCGAAATGATCAACTTTTTATAAGAACAGAATGATAGATTTTAAGCTAATCTATCTAAACACAAACTAGATGGGTTAATAACAAACTTTGAGTGAAAACAATTAGCTCTACAGACTGCTCTGACTGGGAACTGCAACAGCTAACATGGCAGGCCCACCAGGGACTTAATTGCTGAAGCAGCAGGCTAGACAAGAATGATGTCATCGCTCACTGATAGGGACAGAAAAATCTTCACTGTTTTCAGTTACTACAGAGCACATTAACAGATGCTGATTTAAAGAAAACCACAAAACCAAACTGCATGATATTTTCAGGAACCACTAATCATCAAAAGTGAATTCATGCTTTTCATGAAATATGTGCATTTGATCTTTAAATACTTCCTGAAAGTGAAGTTATTAGGTGATGAAATGACTGCACAGACTGCGGTCCACTGTATCACACATTTCTTTGTAATTGTGACTTTTCTTGCTGCTTGTACTCCTGCAGGAGGAGATATGAACATCAGCAGAGGATGCTGGAGGAGGAGAGGAAGCGACGGCAGTTCGAGGAGCAGAAACAGAAACTGAGGCTCCTGAGCAGTGTGAAACCCAAGGTATCAAGAAATAGCTTAAAGCTATTGTACACTAAATTGGAATGAATTCCTAATAATTAGCAGGGTGTGGTTTGGTCAGATTGTAATGCAACTTAATGATATTTTTGTAGCAAGGATGTTCTGTCCTGTGATGCAGTTCCTCAAAGCAGATTTCTTTGAGGGCAACTCCCTGCTGGAAAACATAGAAAGATAAAAATTGATGGCAGATAAGGACTGCTTGGCCCATCTAGTCTGACCGTTTTCCTTACCTACTATAATACTGCAGACCCTACTTGGTCTGCGGCTTTACCCTCCCTTTCTGTATGCCTATCCCATGCATTCCTGAATGCTGTTACAGTTTTTGCCCTGACCACCTCCGCTGGGAGGCTGTTCCAGGCATCCATCACTCTTTCAGTGAAGAAGTACTTCCTCATGTTTCCCCTGAATCTACCCCCTCCAGCTTCATACTATGACTCTTTGTTCTTAAGCATCTTTTTTCTGAAAAATGCTTCCCTCTTGTACCCTGTTTATACTCGTGAGGTATTTGAAAGCCTCTATCATATCCCCCTCCCTCCTTTCCTCCAGGGTGTACATATTGAAGTCCTTTAGCCTCTCCTCATAGGGCTTTTGATGTAGGCCCTGCACCATTTTAGTTGCTGTCCTCTGGACTGCCTCTACTCTGTCCGTGTCCTTCTGGAGATGTGATCTTTAGAACTGAACACAGTACTCCAGGTTGGGTATCACCAATGATTTATACAGCGATATCACCACCTCCCTCTTTCTGCTGGTGATACGCCTCCCTATGTACTATATCAAAAAAAGAGGTGTGCAAGAACAAGAGGGCAAAATTTGAAGATAGAGGGGGGGCGGCTCAGAGGTAATTTAAGGAAGTATTTTTTCACAGAGAGGGTTGTGGATGCTGGAATGGCCTTCTGGAGGAGGTTGTGGACAAATCAGTGGTGGAATTCAAGCATGCATGGGATAGTCATAAGGCAATTCTGGGGGGTGGGGGTAGGAAGAAGTAGGCTGCTGGTTAACTAGGATCTGCAGCTTATCCAGTAGGTAGGGAAATGGGCAGACTGGGTGGGCCAAGCGGTCCTTATCTGCCGTCACATTCTATGTTTCTATAGCATCCCATTATCTCTCCCCACTGCCTTGTCACACTGTTTGGCTACGTTTAGGTAATCAAATATGATTACCCCCAGGTCTCTTTCCTGCGTGGTTGTCATTGGTACCACTCTCCCCATCTTGTACTGCACCCCTGTTTTTTTTGTGTCCCAAGTGCATGATTTTGCACTTCTTCACATTGAATCTTAGTTGCCAACTTTTGACCACTCTTCAAGCTTTCATAGATCTCTATTCATTCCCCCCCGGAGTGTCTTCCCAGCATATAACATCATTAGTAATATTGATCTGTAACACTTTTTACCGATGTTTTAAGTGTAATAATCCACTCCACATATGCGTAAAGTGCTGCAGTAACCTCACTGTCTGGGTGGTTGAAGACCCTCATCTGCACCTTGTGCCTGACAACCCAGCCAAGGCATTTGGTTATTTAAATATTGCTGCACACCTGACCATGGATTATTCTTGACATAATTATTACAATTTCTGTGTGTTGGGCTGGATTTTAAAAGTGGTTCCTTTCTGTGCTTTTTGAGACACGTTTAAGCCTCTGGAAAATGCTAGAGTCCAAGTCACAGCCCATGTTAGTTGTAGCAGTGCTGGTGCTCTTATTTTATTTAAAAATATATTCAGTGACTTATATTTGAGACTAAAGCAGCAGTGATCGGCAAAAAAATCTTATTTATTTTTTTTAAGCTTTTTCTTATTGGTTGGTTCGCCCAACAGCACCCACGTAGCACCATCACTGACCTTCTCATGGACTTGCTGGTTATCCACAACTTGCCTATGCTTAATGGTGGGTGGCCTGCCATGTTAGCTGTGTGTATGCCTTGGGGGGGGGGGTTGCATAATGGTGGACGAGGGCTTTCTCCTCCAGCTCCTGGCTTTCTTCCCAAGAGTGTCGACATGCGGTGACACTCACTATGCATGTCTGGTGGCTGCCTCCTCACTGTTCTGTGTGCATCCCTTGTGCTGCCACCTAGCCCCACCAGGTGGTGGTCAAGTAGCAGGATGCAGCCCCCGAGGGAGGAGAGCAATCTTGTGACACTTGACCTCTCTCTCTCAGCCTGCCACCAAATAATCAGAGTTCATTTCTGAAGCTGGGTCACTGGTTTAGCAAGCATAAATGCTACCTGCCTGGCCCATCATATTGTTTTTAAGTAGTAATATATTTGTTGACATAATTAGTCATACACTATTGTGTGTTTATTTCTCTGATGTTTTTAAAACTGCTTTTATTACTAATTGCATTATTAATGGTACAAGTCATTAAAGATTGCTGCTGCTAGCAGTTTTTAAAAATCCCTTACCTTGAGGTTATTTTTGACTTTATATAGTGAATTCACGCTGTGGATGTCCAGAAGCGTGGAGTGTCCTCCTCTGGATGCACTGCTGGCTTCTCAGGACACACATGCTACTGCTTAAGCCTCACCTGAACTGTAGCAGGACACACCAGGGTGACTTCACAGGAACACTGCAGGCTTGGGAGTTCTGGACCCAGCAATGATGTCAGACGCAGAAATTAAGAATAACTAAAATAAGACCTCAGTTGGGTAGGGAGTGGGGGTGGCTAGCAATATGCACCTTTTGAGTAAATAAGAGGACTCTGAATAAGGAATACTGCTCATGAATAAGCAGCAGCCTGTGAAATGTTGAGGCAGGGGTGGCCAACTGACATGAATAAAGACAACCAAAAATTACTGCAGAGATTGAGTTGCATCCTTCACTTTCTTGGTTGAGAGTTCCAGACCCCCAAGGGGCAAAAGCCACCAAAAACCCTGAGCTCTTCTGAAAATATGGTGATGCCCTGTGTATGTGTCTCTCCCCTTTCTGCTGCTCACGTCTGTCCTTTTATAGCAGGTACCCACTGAGGGAACAATTCAGGAAAAGTGGTGATAGTAGTGGTGGTGGGGAGCAGGCAGGTTTCTTATCCCCTTCTCCAGTACAGGAAAGACAATGAACCTGCCATGTTTTTGTTTGCAGGGAAGTGAAGATACCACAGTAATTTTTTTAAAGGCCGTTTCTCTTGTTGCTTTTTACTTACATCCCTCCTCCCCCAGTAACCAGTTGCTACTTAAAAGAAATGACTACAGTCCGTCCATAGACCCCTACTACACATCCAGATCACACATATGTCGCCTTCACATAATGTTCAGTTCACATCTGTTCAGTCCCCCCCCCCCCCCAAAAAAAAAAAAACTCTGTCTGCTCTGGGGCCCTTATCCCTCAGGCAGATGAGCACTTGGTGTTTACTGTGCCTGCACCCACTTCACCATATACTAAGTGTGATACTTGGTGCTTTAAACCCCAGGAAATCTTACTGTAGTTTGACTTCTGCAGTATGGTCTCACCATAAGACTGACACAGAGCTGAAATGGTTAATAGAACCTATGTTAATCATGGAATGTTTAGCTCGAGCTTGGTTTTCAAACCACTGTCCCTGGTAAACATTCTACAACTGTCAGATTCTTTACTAAGCTTGCCCTAGTACAAACGGCTCGGAGAGTCCTCCTTCATCTTTCTTGAAGATTTTATTTTGTTGGTTTTCTGAAGTAAAGGTTTATTTCTGTTCAATTTTAAAGCACTGTCCTTGAGTTTATAGGTAGATTAGTCTAGAGATTTAGTGTTATTCTGGTAAGTTTTCTCGGTTTCCTCTCGGTCCTTTTAACTGGGAGGGAACAGATTGTTTTTTCTTCAGTCGCTAAACCAACAGTCAAAAAAAAATATATATATATTTTTATTTGTGTGGTGGCATTAGACTCACCAGATTCCACTGTTAGGGGGTTTTGGGTGGTATGTCATTACCCAAAAAAAGAACCGGCCCAATGGGTTTTCAGCATTGTACAGAGATTGGGGAACCATTTGCTAAAGCAGATCCTCACTTAATTTGTGTTCTCTGCCTGGTATTTGATCACTTAAAGGCAGATTGTCATATTTGCAAAAATGTTCCTCAGTCGACGCTGAATAGGTGCTTGAAGAAAAGAAAAAAACATCTGAGAAACCTGCTGACCCAGCTACGGAAAAAGCTTCTACTTCTCACAATGAGAAGTCTAACAAACCGAGTGAGCAGCCCTCTGACCAGGGTGATGGTTCCTCAACAAAAAAGAGAACTGCAGAAACTGCCGCTGAACCGGTAAGTTCTGCTAAAAAGAAAAGAGAAGCACCCAGCTAAGGAACCGCACCCGACGGTTCCAGCGGTTCTGACCGCAGAAGCTATAGCTAGGGCCATAAGCCTTTTACAGGCATTGCAACCCGGTATCTCTGTATCGGTTCAGCGCCCCGGTTCACGGCTCTCGGTTCCAGTTCACTGGAACAGTCACCTGATGCTTCCCCTGAGGAAGACGATGATTATGGCAATGAACAGGATGACTTTGGAGAACCCATAGAACCAGAAGTTTCTCCTGATCCTCATAGTGCTGATTCACCGGATAAGGCAGTGGAAGATTACTCTACCCACTTTGCCTTTATGAAGCAGGTGGCACAGACTCTGGACCTTTCCACTCAAGAATCCACAGAGGAGGAGGAGGAGGAACTGGATTATATGGAAATGATGGATATTCCAGCAACAAAGAGACTTTTGTTGCCCATCCACAAATCTTTAAAAAGACAAGCCATAAAAATCCTGCAGGCACCAATGCCCATCCCCCAAAGGACAAGAGGATGGACAGGAAGTACTGGGTGGCCAAATCAGGAGCTGAGTTCCTTTTTGGGCATCCTAGCCATGAGGGAGTGGTGCAGGCTGTTGCTTGTGACAAGGCAGGCATTCCTTTGACATCACATCCTCCTGAGAAGGAAAATGGATTCCATAGCCAAAAAACATACCTGGGGGCTTCTTTAGCCATCAGGCAGACTACCTACCTGGCTTATGTGTCCAGGTATCGGAAGAGCCTTTGGAACACAGTGCTTGAGATAGCCAAGGCATGTCGTGGACCCATGGCATCCAACCTATCGGAGCAGCTAAAGGGCATTGAAGCCTCTGAGTGTCAGTTTCGCATGGCAGTGGATGCCAATGACATTGCAGCTAGGCAAATGGTTACCTCAGTGTCTCTGAGGAGATTTGCTTGGCTGAGAGTGACAAATTTGTCTCAGGATACCGAGACAAAAACACTGGATTTTCCCTGTGAGCCCACATCTCTGTTTGGGGAGCAAACTGAGGCTTGCATGAAAAAAAAATGGATGACTACAAAGTAGTTTACAAGAGTGCTGCTGCCAAGGAGAAGGCAGCAACACCCCAGAAATTCCAAGGAAGAGGGAGGGGTAGAGCCCATCATAGACCCTTCTTCCAAGCACAGATCATGCCTTCCTACCAGCCCCAGAGGGGATATTTTAGAGGCAGAGGCAGAAGGGCAGCAGCTGAGCTGGCCCCAGCACTCAGACTAGTGCTCAGGCTAAGCAGACTCCCTGAGAAGTCTGCCAGGGTCGCCTCCCCACTCCCAGTAGGGGGCAGGCTGGCTCACTGCCTCCAAGCCTGGGAATCTATTACCACAGACAAGTGGGTCCTGGAGGTAGTCAGCCAAGTTCTGGCTCTCAGTTTTAAGTTTCAACCCAAGTTGAGAGAAAGACTGTTCAGACCTGCCAACCCATCAGAGGCATCTCTGTTAGAGGAGGAAGTAGCAAAGCTCATTCTGGACCACGCAGTAGAACCTGTTCCATTGCCCCAGAGGGGAAAGGGTCTCTGCTCAAGGTACTTCCTCACTCTAAAGAAAACAGGGGAGTGGCGATCCATCCTGGATCTCAGACATTTAAACAAACACTTGACAAAGCCAAAGTTCAAAATGGTCACTCTGCCCACCATCCTCCCTACACTTGGGAAGGGAGATTGGCTGGCATCTCTGGATGTAAAAGATGCCTACTTCCATATTCCCATAAGGCAATCACATCGAAAGTACCTCAGGTTCAGATTGCCATCATGCCATTACCAGTTCAGGGCCATGCCTTTCGGCCTGACATCGGCTCCAAGAGTGTTCACCAAATGCCTAGCAGTGGTGGTGGCACGTCTAAGGAGGCAAGGGGTTACAGTCTTTCCATACCTGGACGACTGGTTGGTGGTAGGTCAGCCTTCTCAGCAGGTAAAGCAGGCACTGACCACCACACAAGATACTCTGGGGGCACTGGGTTCCCTAGTAAACCAGAAAAAGTCAGTGCTGACACCAGTTCAGCTCCTGGAATTTATAGGGGCAGAACTGGATACTCTGAAAGGAAGAGCTTTCCTCCCTCGAATGTCAGACAGGCTGATTCAGCTGGCAGACACTCTCTTCAGCTTCATACTGCCAGACCAGCGAGGCATTTCCTCCAGCTGTTAGGGCACATGGCCGCAGCAACAGTGTTGGGATCAAGATTCCAAATGAGGAATATTCAGTTCCATCTCAGGGCACACTGGTCTCAGAAAAGAGATTCCCTGTCAAAGATGGTACCAGTCACAGGAACCCTTCTTCAGGCTCTGCAGTGGTGGCAGGAAAAAGTCAACCTCAGGGAAGGTGTCCCCTTCCTCCAGCTTCCACCAGCAGCAGTTTTGACAACAGATGCCTCCCACCTAGGATGGGGTGCCCACCTGGGGGAGCATACTGACCACGGTACCTGGCTCCAGCAAGAGTCACTGCTCCACATAAAACTACTGGAACTCGGAGCAGTTTATCTGGGCATTCAGTCATTTGCCTGTATGCTACAGGGCAAAGTGGTTCAGATCCAAATGGACAATACAACCACAATGTACTACATCAACAAGCAAGGGGGCACAAAGTCCTCCCCCTGTGCACAGACACCATGAAGGTATGAAACGTGACTTATTCCCTGGGAATCTCTCTCAGCAGTCCATCTCCGAGGAAAGGACAACGTCCTGGCAGATGCCCTCAGCAGACTCTATCAGAACCACCATGAGTGGTCACTAAACAGGAAGATTCTGTAAATTGTGTTCAGAAGGTGGGGCACCCCAAAGGTGGACCTCTTCGCAGACCCAGACAATCACCAACTGCCACTATTCTGTTGCAGGCCCCCGGCAGTGGGCACAGTTCCACTAGATGCACTTCTGATGGATTAGACAGGGAAGTTTCTGTATGTCTTCCCACCATTTCCCTTGCTGCTCAGAGTACTGAACAAGCTCAGGGTTCAGCCAGCAACAATGATCCTCATTGCCGCAGACTGGGTCAGGCAGCCTTCACTGCTACTGACCCTGTCAATATCCAGACAAATCTCCCTGCCCAGGAGGCACAACGTACTGACCTCCTCCCAGGGCAGAGTTCTGTGCCCCAATTTCCAATCCCTCAGGCTCAGAGCTTTGCTTCTGAGGACCTAGAATATGCTGACCTACATCTCTCTGAAGGGGTACTAGGGGTGCTCAGGGTGTCTAGAAAACCTTCTACCAGAAAGACCTATTCTTCTAAATGGAAGAGGTTTTCTATTTGGTGTGGACAGAGACGGATATACCACCACCAGGCTGGCTTACCAGTAGTCTTGGACTATATAGCACACCTGCATTCCCTGGGCTTTCAGCCATGCACTCTTACAGTGCATTTAGTAGCTGTCTCTGCTTACCTTTCTGCTGGAAAAGGGGCATCCCTGACTGCCAACCAGGTATTCAGGAAGTTTTTCAAGGGCCTACTGCACTTGCATCACCCTCAGAGGGAAACCCACACCTGCATGGGACCTTAACATTTGCATAGGCCAGCTAATGCAACCACCTTTTGAACCCATGTCCTCAGCAGAGCTTAAGCATGTGACATGGAAAACAGTGTTCCTGGTAGCCATCACCTCAGCTAGGAGGATCAGTGAGCTCCAGGCCTTATCCACAGTGTCAGACTACATAGAAACATAGACTTTGATGGCAGATAAAGACCACTTGGCCCACCTAGTCTGCCCATTTCCCTACGAATTGGATAAGCTGCAGATCCTAGTTAACCAACAGCCTACTTCTTCCTACCCCCCACAAGAATTGCCTTATGTCTGTCCCATGCATTCTTGAATTCCCCCACTGTTTTTGACCCCACGACCTCCTCAGGAAGGCCATTCCATGCGGCCATCACCCTCTGGAAAAAATACTTCCTCACATTGCCTCTGAGACCCCCCCGCCTTCAAATTGTGTCCCCTTGTTCTTGCACATCTTTTTCTGAAAGATGCTACCCCTTGTACTTTGTTGATTCCCTTGAGGTACTTTAAAGTTTCTATCATGTCTCCCCTCTCCCTCCTTTCCTCAAGGGTATACATATTAAGCTCCTTTAGTCTCTCTTTGTATGGCTTCTGTTGCAGACCCTGCACCTTTTTAGTTGCCCTCCTCTGGACTCCCTCCATCCTGACTATGTCCTTACGGAGATGGGGTCTCTAGATGGGGTCTCACCAACTGTCTGTACAGAGGGATAACAACTTCCTGTTTTCTAGTGGTGATGCCTCTCCCTATACATCCCAGTATCTCTCCCCCTCCCCCCAGCAATCTCTACTGCCTTCTCATATTGCTTGCTTACCTTTAGGTCATCTGATATGACTACCCCAGGTCCCTTTCCATTTTTTTTGTTGTTACTACCTCCCCCCATTGTGTACTATTCCCCTGGGTTTTTGTTTCCCAGGTGCATTACTTTGCATTGAATCAAGGCTGCCATACTTTTGACCATTCCTCAAACCTTGCCAAGTCCCTCCTCAGCCTTTCCACCCCCCCCAATGTATCAACCCTGTTGTAGATCTTTGTGTCATCTGCAAAGGGGCATATTTTTCCTTCCAGTCCCTGTGCAATAGGGAGGCAGTATAGCGCAGTGGTTTAAGGCTCTGAGCTGCAAATCTGAAGACCTGGGTTTGAATCCCACAGCCCCCACATGCATACTGTGTGACCCTGAGTAAGTCACTTAACTTCCCTGTGCTCCCAGGTTGCACCTGTAAACAAGCTTTCAGCTTAGTGTGTCTCATCTGGTTAAACAATTGGGGGAAAAAAGTTGCTTATAAAGACATTAAAAAGGACTGGATCCAATACTGAACCTTGTGATATCCCACTAGTAACCCCCCCCTTTCTTGGGAATGGACTCCATTTACTATTACCCTCTGTGTCCTGTTGTCCAGCCAGTGTTTTACCCAGGATACCACTCTGGGACCCACTCCCAGGCTGGCTAATTTATTAATCTTCTGTGCGGGACTATGTCAGATGCCTTGCTAAAGTCTAGGTAGGCCATGTCCACAGCCCCTCGCTGGTCTACTACTTTGGTCACCCAGTCAAAGAAATCCATTAGATTTGTCTGACATGAACTTCCCGCTGTGAATCCATGCTGCCTTGGGTCCTGTGCCCCGCTGGCCTGTAGGTATTTAACAATTCTTTCTTTCAGAAGTGATTCCATCATTTTCCCTACCACTGAGGTCAAGCTAACAGGTGTGTAGTTTCCTGCCTCTGCTTTGCTCCCACATTTGTGAAGGGGAATCGCATCCATCCTTCTCCAGTCCTCAGGTACCACACCATCCTCCCATGATTTGTTAAAATCAGTAGTCCGTGGTGTCACTAGCTCTCCCCTTAGTTCTTTTAGAATTCTGGGGTGAATCTCATCAGGCCCCATTGCTTTGTCCACCTTCAGTTTTAGGAGTTCTTTCAGAACCCTTTCTTCTGTGAAAGGACTGGTATCGATCTCCCTATCCAAAGTGTTTCTATTGATTGGATTAGGTACCTCCCCTTCCTCTCTTTTTTGTGAATACCGAGCAGAAGTATTCGTTCAGTATCCCTGCTTTTTCACTGTCCCTCTCTACCCACCCACCCTCCTCTTTATTAAGTCTCACTATCCCTCCCTTGGTCTTTTCTTTGCTCCCTAAGGATTGCAAGGATGTCAGAGCTGATCCTGGCTTCAAGAGGTGCTCAGTCTGCAATCAGAAGATGTCATGCACTGACCCACACTCCGCGTGCGTTTACTTCCTAGGGCTTGAGCATGACCCACAGGCTTACAATCTGTACCAGACCCTTCAGCCCTCCACTTTGGAGGACTGCTATGCCTGCCTTGTGTTAGGCCACCCAAACGTACAGGACCACCTAGTCAAATCAAGACGCTCATCGACCAGTCTCGGTGGTCGCTGGTTCAGCCGTGCAACGTGCTTTCAAGGAGGCGCCAGCCCAGGTTGCTTTGGCTTCGTTGTCTGCCTTGGATTTGGCAGGGTTGGGTGCCTGCTTCACAGGGATGTTCCAGGACTTGTGTCAGTCCCTTCCTACTCTCGGAGAGGGCCCTCCCCGAGAGTCCAAGCGGGACAAATCTAAGAAATCCTGCCACAGGTCATTGGATCGAGAGAGGTCCTGTTCCTCTCACTCCCACACTTCTGCTGGCTCAGTGGCCATTGACCCTTCGACTTCATCCAGCACTTCATCCCAAGTCCAGGCCACTGGCTCCAGGGAAGCCCCATCAGGCTTGATGGCTGAGACGTGGGCTGATCAGTCAGTCAAGATTTATCTTAATCCTATCGTCCTGTTGTTGCTGGACGAAGGGGATGACTTCTTATCCAGGACTCCGGTTCTGGCTGGTCTCACTCAAGAGGGACCGGTTCATCCTAATGAGCTGCTAGTTCCCCCTGGGAGCCTATTCCCTCGGGGGCTCCTAGGCGTCCTTCGACTGCAATGAAAAACTTGAGAAGCCTCGCAACTCTCCCCTATTTTAGCTCAAAATAGAGTGCAAACTACACCAAGTGTGTATAAAAGTATACAAACTTATTATCTTTCTATATAAACACACATACATATTAAGAAGAAGTGCCACCCCCTGTAAAAGCAGCCTAATGGTGTTTCACTCCCCCACTTGAAGCTTTATCAAGGGCAACCTCTCTCTGTATTTGGCCATTCTTCGCCTGCCCCTGCTTTGCCTTCCCATCGACCGAAAAGTTGACGGTCTGGGTTGAGATCCTGATAGTTTTCTAGGTCGAGATCTCGGGACTTCCATCATTCTTGGTAGTCCCGCTCTCGACTGTCGGGCATGAGGCACCACAGATACTCCTCGTCTCCTTCCTTGTCTTCGAGCAAGGAACGGCTCCACCATAAGATGCAGCACTGATACAAGGAGCTCATGTAGCAGCAGTGTGTTCTTGGCCAAGGCCGTGCTCCACAGCCAGTTCCAGCGCTCCCCTGGTCACCGATTCTGCAGCCAGTGCCAGTTCACTCGGCTCTGCTGACCCTGACCTCTTGTCCCATTCAGGTGGAGCCTGCACCCCCGCAACTTTTGGAGGGTACCCCGCCTAAGTCGGTGCACACTGCCACGGGCCTCCCCAGGAGGCTGTCTGTGAAAATCTGTCGCCAGCTCCACCATTTTGCTTCTGCCTGGTCCCATATCACCTCAGACCAATGGGTGCTTGAAGTGGTATGTTGGGGATTACCTCTAGAATTCGAGGATCTTCCTCCCAGCCGAGCCCGTGCCCCATGGGGGTGATGTGGTTCCCATGGACATGCTGTCCACTCTTCAGGAGGACATTGCGCAGCTCCTACAGAAGAACGCTGTGTCCCAGTCTCCACTGCCAGTCCAGGGTTCGTCTACAGATGCTTTCTGGTTCCGAAACAGAATTGGGGGGGGGGCAGTGCCCCATACTGGATCTGCACAACCTCAACAAGTATCTGAAGCTGTGCAAGTTTCAAATGGTCACCCTGAATCAGATTATTCCATCCCTGGAGCAGGGCATGTGGTTCTGCTCCCTGGACCTTCAGTACACCTTCTTCCACAAACCCATCTGTCAGTCCCACTGGCGGTTCCTGCAGTTCTGCTCAGAGGGTATTCTCTGTGAGTTCCAGGCCATGCCATTTGGCCTCTCCTTGGTCCCCAATGTCTTCACCAAATGCATGGCAGTGGCGGCAGGCTTCCTGCGGCACCGAGGTGTCTGGGTATACCCTTATCTGGATGACTGAATGATTGCGGGTTCCTCCAAGGTGAAAGTGGAGCAGTGCAGGGACCTGGCCCTACAATCCTGCTCAGCCTCAAGCCTCTTAGTCAACATGGCCAAGCCAGAACTCGCCCCCCCTCCCAGGTGATTCACTTCTTTGGGGCAGAGCTTGACTCCATTGGGGCCAGGGCCTGCCTCCCAGCAGACAGGGTGGAGGAGAACCTTACCTCCTTTGCCCGCTCATTTCAGGTTGGGCAGTCGCGCCCTGCTTGGGACATCCTGCACCTCTTGGGATACATGGTGACTTGCACCAGCGTGGTCTGGTGGGCACACTGGCAAATGTGCCCCCTGCAGTTAGAACTGGCCTGTCAGTGGTCTCAGCATCTCTGGCACCTGGACCATCTGGTCAGGGTGACTCAGCTGATGTGTATTGCCATCCAGTGGTGGCTTGTCTCAGTCCATCTGCAGGAAGGAGTCCTATTTGTCTTCCCGGAGCCAGTGGTTACTCTCATGACAGACGCCTCTCTATCAGGATAGGTAGCACACCTAGGGGACCACAGGATCTGGATCACTGAGAAGTCCCATTGTCACAACAACGTGTTGGAGCTCCATGCAGTGCACCTTGCTCTGATAGCCTTCGCTCCTGTAGTACGGGGTCAGGTGGTCCAGGTTCAGACAGGCAATATGACCACCATGTACTACCTCAACAAGCAGGGCAGGACACGTTCCCTACCATTGTGTTGGTAAGCTCTCCACACCTGGACCCTCATCTACGGTCTGGATGCCAACCTTCTGGCAATTCATGTGGCTAGTGTTTCCAGCCAGCTGGTAGGTCACCCTCAGCAGAGTGGGCGAGGCATCTCATGAGTGGTCTCTTCACCAAGAGGTGGTCAATCACCTGTTCTCCCTTAGGGGCTCTCTTGTGATCAACTTGTTTTCCTCCTGGGAGAATGCAAAACTGGGACTGTTTTGCGCCCACCCACCTCAGTGCGGGACACTGATGGGGGATGTTTTTGCAAGGCCCTGGAGTCGAGGTCTCTTGTACACCTTCCCTCCCTTCCCCCTGATCCACAAGATGTTGTCCAAGGTGTGGAGGGACAAGGCCCAGATGATCCTGGTGGCCCCAGACCGGCTTCGCCAGCTCTGGTACCCGAATCTCCTCAACCCCAGCAATAGGCCCCCATGGAGATTACTTCTCTGCCTGGACCTGCTCTCTTGCTCTCAGGACAGGTGCTCCACTCAAACCTTCGGTCCATGCGCCTGACTGCTTGGTTCCTGAGTGGCTCGAGTTCAGAACTTTGGGTCTGTCTGACGAGGTCCTCCATGTTGTTGAAGCCTCTTGGAAGCAGTCAACTTGCCAGTGCTACGCCTTCAAATGGAAGTGATTTTCCATTTGTGTCAGGACAAGGAGCTAGACTCCTTGTTCTGCCCATTGGCTAGCATCTTGGAATACCTGTGGTCCCTCTCCCTGTTGAGTCTTCAGTCAACGACCCTCAGGGTGCACCTTGCAGGCATCTCTGCATGTCTGTCACAGGCAGCTATGCCAACGATGGTGCAGGATAAGGTGGTTGGGCACTTTTTCAAAGGCCTTGACCACTTGTTCCTGCTGGTATGTGAACCACCACCTTGGGACTTGTTGCTGGTTTTGGCAGTGCTCATGGGCAAGCCATTCGAACCCATGCACAGGTGTCGCATCTCCCACCTGTCATGGAAGACTGCCTTCTTGGTGGCTGTCACCTCCACCAAAAGGATTAGTGAGCTCCAGGCACTCTTGGTGGAGTCTCCTTATCTGGTCTTCCATGACGACAAAGTTGTCCTCCGTTTAAACCCGAAGTTCCTCCCGAAGGTTGTTTAAAAGTTTCACCTTAACGAGGTGGGTAGCAGGTAAGAGGGTAGCATCTTTCAGAAAAGAGATGTGCAAGAACAAGGGAGCACAATTTGAAGCTAGAGGGGGGATTGCTCAGGGGCAACGTGAGGAAGTATTTTTTCACTGAGAGAGTGGTGGACACATGGAATGGCCTTTCTGAGGAGTTTGTGGGGTCAAAAACAGTGGGGGAATTCAAGAATGCATGGGACAGACATAAGACAATTCTGGTGGGGGTTAGGAAGAATTAGTCTGTTGATTAACTAGGATCTGCAGCTTACCCAGTAGGTAGGGAAATGGGCAGACTGGGTGGGCCTAGCGGTGCTTATCTGACGTTAGTCTGTGTTTCTATGTGATGTATTTCACCACTCCAACCTTGAAGGCCGAGCACAGGCTCCATATGTTGAGCCTAAGGTGAACACTCGCTTATTATAAGGAGCATATGGCTGGAGTTTGGGGAGAGGTTTGCCAGCTCTGTGTCACCTACTCAGAAGCCACACCTGGCAGACAGGCAACCAAGCAGATGATTGGCGGGTGGATAGTCTCCTGCATTGGTCTCTGCTGTAGGTTGACTGGTAGGGAGCCTCCCATTGGTCTAAGGGCTCATTCCACTAGACATACTGCTGCCTTGGTGGCTGCTTCCAGGGATGTCCCTATCCAGGAAATCTGTAGGGCTGCTACCTGGAAGTCAGCACACACCTTTATCTCCTCCTGCCACATTGATCTTGAGTCACACTGGGATGCTGGTTTTGGGGCCTCAGTTTTCCAATTTCTACTCCCTAAATAGGTGGTGTGCACATTGCCCCCTCCTCCTGGAGAACTGCTAGGAGTCTGCCAGAAGTGTGGAGAGTACTACCATATCCACATCCCTGGAAATAAGGGTTACTCACTGTAACTAGTTCTATGAGTTGTATATAATGTATATCCACACAACCCACCCAATCTCTCCTGGCAAGTAGCACACCTTCTTGCTTCCAGCATGCAAGATCTGAAGTCACGGGGTCAGTGCCGAGGAGGATACCACCCGGGTGGAAGGAGCCAGCTTGAAGACCTTCTGGCCTCTGCTTAAAGGGGAAGGATCCTGCCAGAAGTGTTGATTTACACCATATACCACTCCTAGAACTACGGTTATAGGTGAGTAACCCTCATTTCAAACAACATGAAGTCTTGCTATATTATGACTTCTTGCAGTTAGCCACAGCACTTGAACTGCCCCGGAGAGGAAAGAGTTAACTCCATAATGAATGGAGTTCTCAGCGCAAGCGCTTTACTGAAAGCTCTATCTGGCTAGTTTCAAACTGAAACTGTCAGATTCTTCTTCTACTCACTGAACAGTCGCTCGGAGATCTCTCCTTCAGCTCGGTTCATTTCTCGGTTAAAACAAAGTAATTCTCGGTTTAAATAAACCGGAAAAGTATTTATTTTACAGCGTTTCGGTTCAAAGCTCTATCTGGTAAACCGTAAGTACAGGTCTTTAGTCTGTGTGGAAAATATATTTATCGGTTCGGTTTTGAACCGATCGGGTTTGGTTAAAAGGACGTTTTAAAGTATTGTATGGACATTTAGAGTGCGGTTCCGGTTCTTATCGGTTCTAAAAAGCGAACTTTTAATTTGTTTTTCAAATACCGTGACACGGTTAGGAACCGATAAGGGTGTGTGCTGCACTGCCATTAAAAGGCAAGTTTTGGTTAGGCTGGCATTATGTCTGAGAAACCCAAAAGAAAACCGGCCCACTGGGTTTCAACACTGTGATGCTTGTGGGAAGCTTTTGCCAAGGCTGACCCACACACCACATGTGTTTATGTCTGGGGTTTGACCCACCTCCAGTCAGACTGCCAGATTTGCAAGAATTTCCTGCAGCCACCCTGGAAAAAGATTGGGCAGGCTCAGGAGCGAGAGGCCAATAAGTCCGCTGACCGGATGGTCAGCCCGGTCCAGTGCCCACTGGACCAGAGAGGAGTGCCTCTGACCAGGGCGAGACTTCCTCGGGCAAGAAAAGCTGGTTCTGAGGAACCAGCCCCAGTAAAAAGTTTCAAAAATCAGCAGGTCTGGAGTACAAAATTGCCTCTCCAACTGCTGCAGAGATAGTAAAAGCCATACAAATTGTCCAGTCATTGTCTCAGGGACCGTCCGAACCACCACTAGCTGGTAAAAGGTTGGTTCGTCCGTCCCAGTGGTTCAGGAGTATGATGTTGAAGAATTTTGTGAACCACAGGAGGGGAGGAGGATTATGAGCAGTATGTGTGTGGCTGGGAGGGTCTGGATGTGCCCATTGAACCGGACATCTCTCCAGACAGACCATTGGAATCTCCCCATGCTGTCTGAGTCCCCATCTCATTTTATTTTTGTAAGAAAGTTGTTGAAACCCTCCAGCTTCCTTAGAAGAGGCTGTGGATGAGCAAGAGGAGCCTGATTATGTTGAGATGATGGATATTCCAGAGTCTAGGAGATTGTCTATTCCTTTGCATAAGTCATTCAGGAAGCAAACAATGAAAATTTTAAAAAATCCAAATTCTCTGCCTCCTGTCGATAAAAAGATGGACAGGAGGTATGCCTTATCAGGCCTTGATACAGACTTCCTTTCTGAACAGTGTAGTCATGTAGGAGTGGTACAGGCTGCAGCCTGTTACAAGGCTAACATTCCCCTAGCTTCACATCCTCCTGATAAAGATTCTAGGAAGATTGATGCCATGGCAAAAAAGCAGTATATGGCAGCCTCTTTGGGACTCAGGCAGGCAAATTATATGGCTTATGTAGCTAGATATCAGAAATCTAGATGGGATACAGTTATGCAGTTAGCCAAGCAGGCCCATGGCCAGCTGGCTAGTGAATTGGAACAGGTGGCTGCTGATGGCATTGAAGCCTCTAAAGTTCAATTTCATGCTGCTGTTGATGTTAATGATGTTTCCTCTAGGGTCATGGCCACTTCTGTAGCTTTCCGTAGGTTGGCATGGCTCAGGTGCACTAATCTGTCACAGGACACTCAGTCAAAAGCTATGGATTTTCCTGTGGTAGGAAATTCTCTGTTTGGGGAGCAGACAGAGAACTATATGAAAAAGGTGGATGAATACAGAACTACCTACAAAAGTGCCCAGGCCAAGGAGCGGCATGCCACTCCACAGAGGCACACGCCCAGAGGCAGGGGCAGGCCTTTCCACAGGCCTTTTTATGAATCCCAAGCTTCCTCTGCTTATGCTCAGAGGGTTTTTTTCAGAGGCAGAGGCAGACTGGGGCAGGCAAGCCGTCCCCACCCCTCAGCCTAAGGCATCTGCCAAGCAGGCACCCTGATGGGGTGCCCAGGGCCGATTCTCCTGTACCAGTAGGGGCAGATTGGCTTGCTTCAGTCAGAACTGGGTGTCCGTAACTCTGGACAAATGGGTTCTGGAAGTGGTAAGCCAGGGTCTGGTTCTCAGCTTCAAACATTTTCCAAAGATGAGGGCCAGACACTTTCCACCTGCAAGCCCCTAGAGGCCCTTGCCCTGGAGGCAGAGGTCTCTGCCCTGTTAAAGTGCAAAGCAGTGGAAAGGGTTCCTCCCTTCGCCAGGGCAAGGGTCTGTACTCAGATACTTCCTTACACCAAAAAGACAGGAGAAATGCGCCCATCCTAGACTTAAGGTATTTGAACAAACATCTTTGAAACCAAAGTTCAAAATGTTAACTTTGGCAATGATTTTGCCTCACTGAGGCCAGGGGACTGGCTAGCCTCCTGGACCTCAAGGATGCTTATTTTCATGTCTTAATCAGGCCTTCTCACCGAAAGTACCTCAGGTTGAACTGCCCTCAGACCACTACCAGTTCAGGGCAATGCCCTTCGGTCTTACCTCTGCTCCAAGGGTATTCACAAAATGTCTAGCTGTGGCAGTGGCTCATTTAGGAAGGCAAGGTTGCTGTTTTTCCCTTACCTGGACGACTGGCTCATTGCTGGACAGTCTCCAGAACAGGTGAATCCCACTTGCAAGTCACCCAGCAGCTTCTCACCTCCCTGGGATTCCTGCTAAACCTACCAAAGTCAGTTCTAGAACCAGTCCAGGTACTTACTTTCATAGGTGCGGAATTGAACACAAAGCTGGCCAGGCCTTCCTCCTGGAAAGGGTAGAGAAGTTGATCGCCCTGGCCTCCTCTTTCACCCTGCAGGTCTCGACCAGCAAGACACTTTTGCAGCTTCTAGGGCACATGGCTGCCTCCACAACTGTAGTGCAGGGAGCAAGATTCCAGATGAGAGACATTCAGTTTCATTTGAGGGCCTATTGGTCCCAAGGAGGACCCCTCCAAACTGGTTCCTGTGACCGAACTCTGATCCTAGCTCTTCAGTGGTGGCAGGATCAGAGCAATTTAAGACAGGGGGTTCCCTTCATTCCTATTTCCCACTCCCTCACCCTCACTACGGATGCCTCCCTCCTGGGGTGGGAGCACACTTCATGAACCTCCACACAGGGAGTGTGGTCCCCCAGGAATCTCTGCTGCCCACATCAACTTGCTGGAACTCAGAGCTGTCCTTCTAGCTCTTCAGCTTTTTCTGCATCTGTCCCAGAACAAAGTAGTCCAGGTCAGAACAGACAATACCACAACAATGTGGTACATCAATAGCAAGGGGCACTCGGTCACGGCCCTGTGCACTGAGGCAATGAAGTTGTGGTCTCTGGCCTACTTCCTGAACACTTCTCTAATAGCAGTTCATCTGCCAGGAAGGACAATGTCTAAGCGGATGCCCTCAGCAGGATTTCTCAGGGCCATCACGAGATGGTCCCTGAATCCCCAGTGCTGAGAACAGTCTTTGCCAGATGGGGCACCCCTCAGATAGATCTTTTTGCAGCCCCAGACAACCACCAACTTCCACTGTTCTGCTGCAGGCCCCAGTGATGGGCTCAGTCCCCTGGATGCCCTTTCTGTTGGATTGGGAAGGAAGTTCCTGTATGCCTCCCCTTCCTCTTCTTTTCAAGGTGTTAGTAAAAATCAGATCCCAACCTTGCAAAGTGATTCTGATTGCACCAGACTGGGCCAGGCAACCCTGGTACCCACTCCTGCTATCACTGACAGTCCACCTTCCCCTGTGCCTTCCCAGGATTCACAATCTGCTGACCTGTGCCCAGGGAGAGTATGGTATCCGAACCTCAAATCCCTCAACCTCAAGGCTTGGCTCTTGAAGAGTTAGAATTTGCTGATTTACACCTTTCTCAAAGGTGTCCTTGATATTTTAAAGGCCTCTAGGAAGCCTTCCACTAGAGCCACTTATAATTCCAAGTGGAAAAGGTTTTCCATCTGGTGTTCTGATAATATTGTCCCAGAATCTGCTGATTTGCTCACTTTGCTGGACTACATGGTCCATCTTAATTTTTGGGCCTCAGGTCAGCTACCTTAAGAGTCCACTTGGCAGCTGTCTCTGCCTTTATCTCAGCAGGAAAGCCTTCCTCCCTTCTTCACCCTGTGTTTTCCAAGTTTTTTAAGGGTTACTTCATACTAACCCTCCTTTTCGGGACCCAGCCCCTGCCTGGGACCTTAATGTTTGCATTGCTCAGTTAATGCAACCCCTTGAACCCCTGTCTTGACAGACCTTAAGTTCTTAACTTGGAAAACTGTATTTTAGTGGCCATCACTTCTGCTAGACGCATAAGTGAGTTACAAGCCCTTTCAGTAGAAAATGATTTTATTTCTTTTCACAGGGATAAGGTAGTCCTCAGGACTAACAGAAAGTTTTACCTAAGTGGTTTGATTTCCATCTTAACCAATCCATCTCCCTTCCAGTATTTTTCACTGAGCACTCTTCCTCTGGTGAAAGGAGATTGCACAGTTTGGATGTTAAGAGGGCATTGAGTTATTATCTGAACGCACTAAGGGTCACAGGTTCAATCCCACCAACTCTTTCTCACCTATGGTGAGGTCGGCAAAGGAAAACCTGCCACTAAGAGGACAATTGCCAGGTGGATTGTCTCTTGTATCCAATTTTGCTACCAAAAACTGGGTAGAGAACCCCTCAGGATTGAGGGCCCATTCTACCAGGGTATAGCTGCATCTCTAGCGGCTGCTGGAGATATTTCTTTTTGGAAATCTGTCAAGCTGCAACCTGGAAACAGTTCACACTTTCACCAAGCATTACTCCCTGGATATCCAGGCCAGGAGAGATGCTCGGTTTAGCACAACCGTGCTTCAGAACCTATTCCTAAGTAGGTTCTGGCCTCCTCCATGGAGGTACTGCTGTGTAATCTGTAAGAAGTCATAATATAGCAAGACTTCATGTTTGAAGAAAAATTACTCACCTTAGTAATTGTTTTTCTTCTAATGGAGTCTTGCTATATTATAAACCACCCCCAACCTGCCCTCTCAGAACTTCTACTTGGGTAGGGTGTGGGCAAATTAGTGCAAGCACTGTGTCATGCCATTATAGGTGTTTTTTTCCCCCTCTTTTCTTTTAGGATTGGGGAAATTAGGTACTACTGTTATTGATTTGTGTGTTGGCCCCCCTCCTGGACTTGAGTCTTTGGGGGTGGGGGTCTAGTAGTGCTTGTCAGGGGTGATATTTGTTGTTGTTGTTGTTACTAGTAGGTAGCCATTTGGCTAGCGTAGGGTACTTTCCACACAGACTTTTAGTGAGTGTTGGCTCCGTAAAGATCTGACAGTTTCAGTTTGAAACTAGCCAGATAGAGCTTTCAGTAAAGCGCTCGCGCTGAGAACTCCATTCATTATGGAGTTAACTCTTTCCTCTCCGGGGCAGTTCAAGTGCTGTGGCTAACTGCAAGAAGTCATAATATAGCAAGACTCCATTAGAAGAAAAACAATTACTAAGGTGAGTAATTTTTTCTT
Source organism: Neoceratodus forsteri (assembly GCA_016271365.2). NCBI lineage: Eukaryota > Metazoa > Chordata > Ceratodontiformes > Ceratodontidae > Neoceratodus > Neoceratodus forsteri. The sequence continues at coordinate 89,178,369 of JADMNL010000030.1, forward strand.
TCTGGCTATAAGGCTGTATTTATTATATAGCCATGGTGCTAGTACACCCGAATGTTACTCTTTTATTCTACTTATAACATTAATTTGTATAAGAGTTGTAAATCCCTAGAATCGTTTGCCAAGTACAGTAATCTATGGTGATTTAGAAGTAAATTTAAAAAAAGATTGGATAACTTTTTCAGAGAAGGAGGCACTTTATCATACTACTGTATTAGGTTTCTTGATAGGAACATTCATGGGCCCATGCCTTTTCGCTCCTTCCATTCTTTGTGAACCTTGTGAATGTTGGCCATGACCATGGCTTAGCTGTGATAAACTCAGTGTAATATGGATTGTGAACTTTGTCCAATTCAATGGACAATTGAGTTGTTTGCTCCTGGTGAGCAACACCAGTAGGAGGCAGTGTAGCGCAGTGGTTTAAGACTCTCAGCTGCAAACCTGGAGACCTGGATTTGAATCCCACAGCTCCCACTTGCACATTGTGTGACCCTGAGCAAGTCACTTAACTTCCTTGTGCTCCCAGGTTGCACCTGTAAACAATATTTCAGCTTAATATGTCTCCTGGTTAAAAAAAAAAAAATAACACCTGTTGGCATTAGTCCTTATCCTAAGAATGGTGCCAAACATCTTATGGGTCAGTCAAAAGGGGCAACAGGAGGAGGAGAGAAACAACCACCTGCAGAGACCTTGGGTGCCCCAGAGCCGGGAAGCCTGAGGCAGTGGCCGCTGAACCACCATGGCTAACATTGTTGAAAACAGTAAGGGCTATGGACCAGAAAACTGAAGAAAAATATTACATAGCTTGGAAATGCAGGATGCCTAATTAAAAACCTTTGCAGCTACGGTGGCTGATGTTGCTATCTGATCCACTTCAACTTTTGCATCTGTTGCCAAAAATTAGTCAAGATACGTCCCAGTTGTGCAATAGATTGCCGGCCCTTAAAAATGAAGCTAGCACCTCCGATTTACAACTGGTGGGCCTACTGAATGGCATCGGAGACAATCTACTGGGAGATGTTACTGAATTAGGGATGACCGGACTCAGCAGAATCTGATCCAGATGCATCCATCTGATTAATGGAAATTCCAGTTCTGATTCCATTTAGGGGTTAGAATTTGAAACAGAGCCGGAATCCAAATCCAGTTCTGCATCTTACACATAATAAAACCTCCCTGTGATGGTGTAAGTACAACTGTTACTACATATGGCATAGGTAACTAAAAAAGGTCCCCCCCTGCCCGTTTCTCCCCTTCCTTACCTGGTTTGACTCATCTGCCACTGGAAGCATGAGGTGGCAGTCATTGGTCAGGTGTGTCAAACTGCATCCATTTGCCAACCAGTCCTCCAAGTGAGCCCACCCCCCTGACCCATCCTGAACCTGTGGCACAGCAGTGCAGCGCCCATCCCACATCAGTTGCCCAGCCAGGGGCCTGCAGTACTCTCTCCCTGTCCATGTAATCCAGTGGTCAGCTAGCTTCTGCTCCATCCAATGGACTGGCATCATCTGACTGTATTCTGCTGACCGCTACTAGAAGCCCTGGCCCATACATTACACGTCACACTTTTGCAGATGTGCCTTGGCTTGCACTTGACTGACTAGAAGTAATTAGACAGGGAGCTAAGGATAATGGAAAACACCAGGTGGTCGGTGTGTCACTGTCAGCTGTGTGCCGAGTCCTACTGAGTCTGACTGCTGTTCCTTATCCCCACCCCCCAACTGTGCCACTTCCTGTCCCAGTTTCACCACCTGATGCAAGCTTGATCTTCCTCTGGCTCCGATGATGACCTTGTCTGCTGTGCTCTGCCCAACTGCTCCAATGATGACCTTGTCCGTTGTGCTCTGCCCAACTGCTACTCGAGTCCTGGACTCATGCCCACTGCCTTGCTCCAACCTCAACTGCTGCTTGAGTCCTGGACTCATGCCCACTGCCTTTCTCCAACCTAACACAAGTCCTAAATACAGGATGTGGTGACCGAGTGGCTGATATGACAAAAATTTCTGCAGTCCAGGAGCCAGGTGCATTTATCTGTGTGTCTGGGTCCGAAAAGTTTGATGACTGTTTCTTATGTAAAAAATTGCATAGAATCCAGATTTACAACTCTTATTTGTTCAAAGTTGAACATTTTCTTGGAAAATGCACTTCAATGAAGAAATGAACTGTCGGTGAAAATTGTGTATATTTTAATTAATGGTTCCTCCTTTAATTTCAATTCTATACATTTTTATTGAAATACTACAGACATTGTAACAAACAGCAACATATGTATCAAAGGCTTAATATTAATGTTGTTTTTTATTTTATTCTGTCTTTAACTTGAAACAATCAACTTTTTATGACGTTTTATGAACCTAAGTATAACTATCAGTATTCTTGTTCACAGTCTTCATTATATGACATGTTAAGCAAATCTGTCTTATCAGTATCAACATCATAGTCACTGTCGTTGTCTTCTTCATTTGGATTGTTGTCGTGTTTTTTCAGTTGTTCACTTTAGGCTGGTGGTACAACTTCACATGTGAACCACGTTGGCTTGTATTTGCCATACTCATAGGTCCAGCCATTGTCCTCTTGCTTCAGCAGTCTCATTTCTGGTTTGTCTGTGCTTATCCATAACAATGAAATGTAATTTGCACGACAGATGTGTTGTGTCAGAGTTGATTTGCATGGTGGCAGCGAGCTTGCATCTGCTCCTTTGATCTTTTCTAAGGGTACATCTTTGTCACTCGGTTGATACTTGATGTTGAACATACTGTAGCGGGTTGTGTTGACATGCTTTACTTTCTTTTCATACAAGGTACGCACAAAGCTCTCAATTATATCCTCAATTTATTTAGACAAGTGTGGACATCAAAGTTTCCCAAATGCCTGTGTGTACTCTGTATTCTTTTCCATAATTGTTAGAGGTCGCACCTTCCCCTTGCCTTTGATCGCTGGTGAATAGTCGCACCCTGTCAGTGCATGGAGAACTGGTAGAGCTGCACACACAGGTCTGCCTAACTCTGCTGACAAGTGGGATATATCTATGAATCTTCTTGTGTTCATTTCCTGAATGGCCAACGTCCATGTGCAGTTTGAGATTATCGTTTAGACTTGCATGATACAGCAAAATGACCAGAATATCAGTATCATCTGCCCTGACCACTACATACACATCTTCACCCTCGATTTGACTGCAAATATAGTGTATGTGTTGCATGATTCTTGTGTCTGCTTCTATGTGTTTGTTTTTTAGGGCCTTGCACTCTAGTCTGAGCATATGTCCAGCTTCCACTTTGTATGAGTAACAAGTGTCTCCTACTGCATACATGAGCTTTTTATCACCTTGAACTTCACAGTACACATCAGAATTCCATGCTGTAGCTAGAAAACCTAGGAGTGCCATCTTGAATGAAGATGAAGACAGGGATCCAGCAAAGTCTCTTGGTTGGCTTTGGTCAGGACCAGTTATGAGATAGGAGAGTGGAGCAATGATATGCTTTCTTCTCTTCTCTTGTTCAAGACCTTTGATTGATGGCGACTTGTAACAGTCACTGACAGGGTGGACTTCAATTGCGGAAGTACAGCAAACAAGAGACAGAATGGATTTTACCACACTGTGGAATGTTGGTTGCAGGTTTGTAAGACTTCTGATCAAGAACATGGCATCAACCACAGTGGCATTTACAGCATTGGGGTGGCTACTTTGGACTCTGGTCTCAAGTTTCTTCAGCAGTGTTGACTTCATTGTTGTGTTCATTGATCCATCAACATTTCCTAAGAAGAGGGGTACCAGTTAGCGGGTAGGCAAACATCATCATAAGTTCAACTGTTGAAGTTGCAGATAGATATAGCAGGCATCCAAAGGGTCTCAAGTTTCTTTCAACTCGACGATTTTCTTGACCTTGTTCTAAATCTTCACCTTCATTGCATCATGTGCAGAGTTCATTGACTTTTATCTTTTGATGAGTTCCTCGAACCTACTGCCTTTGGTGTAATGCATTCGTCTCTAAACACATAATACATCTGAGTACCTATCTCAATAAACTGTAACACTTCGTTTGCTACCTCTTGTGATACTTCTTTTCCAATGCCTATTGAATAAAGATTGCTGTCCTCAAACACATCTTGGAATGGATTCATGGAGGAGTCGATTGTGTTCAATGGCTTGGTTAGAGCCTTTGAATCTCATTTAACTTTAAAACTCTTCAGCTCTTGGCTGGCTTCTTCATGGCTGACAAGACCAGCTTTTTCCATAAGACTTCCAACAGTTTTACTTCGAGCTGACCACAGATTGTTCCACCTCCTCCTTACATTGATGTTCTGTGTCTATGAAGAAATCCCGGTTAGTCTTGATGCAGCATCGGTATTAATTGTCTGTTCTAAGGTCAAGTACATGTCATTTCTGCTCTCTTTGATCTTGCAATGGTTAATGCTCCATTCTCAATTTTTTTTCTTATTCCAGAGTGGGTCTCATCCATGTTTAGCAGATTCATAAGGTACAGGGTCATCCACTTGACACAGTTGTGGTGCCCAGTTATGAAGTAAAGAGGTATGGTCTTCTCCAAGCTATATACAAAGACAGGCAAGTCATTTGTCCTGATGGACTGGCCAGAGAGTTGGTACAACTCTACCAAACTGCAGTACTGCAGCCAGAATTGGGCAGTTGCACCATGCTCACCACGGTTAGTGGAATCTGAGAACGTATACATTCATTTGGGTACATGCCTGATGTAGATACTGCAGATTCAGATAGAGCACTGTGAACTTGGGAATGAAGCAGTTTTGCTGGATAACACTTTACGATGTCTTTTTTCAGAGTTTCATCAGCTGCAAGTTTACCGGAACTCTTGTATGCTGTGAAGTTCTTGTAGCAGATATGATACCCATGACTGCTGGAGTAATGTTCAGGCAATTCAAGACACACCCTGTTGTACTTTGACAGTGTTTGACTAATACGCATTTCCTTTGCATCCACTACTTTCTCCCAATGAGCATCATCAGAAGGTAGCGGGTCTCCATGGTCTGTGCTAACCCCTGGATCAGTGTGTAGGATGCATCGCCTCTGCGGTTTGTAAGAAGTCTTGCTAGCCGTATCTGAAACATTAAATAAATTACATTAATAACTAAGTAAACCGAGTCTATTAAATAAATTAGATAAATTAAATAAATAAGTAAACCAAGTCTGTTACATAAATCTAAAACTTTTAGTTACTCTTAAGAAAGTGCATTTTCCAAGAAAACTTAACAACTGTGGATGAATAAGAGTTGTGAATCTGAATTCTACACAGTTTTTTACATGAGAAACGGTCATTAAACCTTTCGGACCCAGACACATAGATAAATGCACCTGGCTCCTGCTCTACTGGTAAACAGCTGCCAGAATGCTTCACTCAGACAACATCTCTGCCGTTGTTTACACAAGGTTGTCTTGCAGTCTGCCACATGAGCCATGGTCAGTGACTGGGTCTGTTATTGGTTAGATCGGGACCACTGTGAAGAGGAGTTATACGTTAGTCTTCCAGGACTTGGAGGGCAATGGCAGGCAAAGTGGGCTGCAGGGCCTACCTGGGTTATAGCTGATGCCACCTGCATTCATGCCACGCCATGTGGGAGAATAGAATTGGCCAAGTACGTGACAAGCAGCAGAATGAGTCCAGAATCCGGTGGTGTGGCAGACATTTTTTGGTAGCTTAGGCAGATAGGGGTTGTCTCAGTCACTAGCTACACTGACTAAATGATTGATGTTGGGGAACTCGGGATCAGGACAGAGTCCTCCTGTCCTTTGTTTTGTTGTATTGGTAGCAGGGGCAGGGGTAAAGTCTGGTTGACCAAGGCAGCAGTCACTAGTCACTCAGGTAAGGGAGGGAATGGTGGTTGGGGGTGCTATGGAGTCGGATACAGAACAGGTACTGCATGTCAGATTCTGATTCAGGTTCTGTTTTTTTTTTCTGAATTGGGATTCTTGGCCTTAAATTCCAAAAATCCTAATTCTGTCTGTTACACATGTTAGAATATTAATGGTTGTATTGTTGTTTTTTTGGTTAACTTGATAAAATAAAGTTAGTAAAAAAATGCTAATTCTGGAAAACACACACACACACACACACACACACACACACACACACCAGAATCCAGTTAAATCTGATTTCGGATTCCGATCATCCCTGTACTGATTGGTTCTGGCTGTTACTCCAGCTGCTGGAGGATTTCACTTTTCTTTTTAAATTTTTTTCTATTAGTATTTTATTGGTTTTTGTACCCCTGTTTTTCGCCCATCCCCATCTCGGCATGAACGTGTGTGTACGTCACGCTACGAAACACCCTCCTTTCATGTTGCCCCCTCCCACCTACGCCATCACCAGACCTCCACCCAGCGGCAGCGGAACTAGGGGTGAGCAGGGCAACAACCTCTCTGGGAGAGGAGAGCTGCCATTAGGCGGTGCGATCCTACTCTCTGTCTCTTACCGGGTTCCCTGACGCATACAAGGTCATTCCCCTAACCTGGCCGCCATGTGGTACGAGGTAAGGCATCCAGCGCCTTAACCTTCAGCGCCACCAGGCCGGCGAGGACTTCACTTTTCAGTTGCTTCAAAATGCTTTCTGCATAAATATGAGGTGAGCACCGGAAAACTCTAACCTGCGCAGGACTGTGCTTACAAAAATAGCTGGACTCGAGATTAGAGACACTGTACTCTGAGCAGCCAAGGCTGCTTACAAGCTGAGTGTACGTGGCATGGATGGAAATCACCCCAGTTCAAACAGTACAAGAGAGACAAAGATCAGAAACAAACTAACACATAAACAGGTTCTGAGCATGGATGCAAAAAAACTGCTCTAAACCAGAAATTGAGTTAACACTATTTAAGAAAGTTTTATGAACACAGTTTTTTAAATCATATAAATACAGCAAGGTCTAGTTCCCACTTGCTCAGCATAGGAACTGAATCACCATTCCGGTTTGTAAGGATTATTTTCTTAGCAATGATACTAAAATTTGAAGATAAATCTTTATTTCCGTAGTTCGACCCGAAATGGAAGTCACCAAGCATGCTGTTTTCTGTGATAAAGTTTGTGACGAGTTTAAAGGAAAAGAACGGAGGAAACACTTTAATTTTACTAAACACTGCTGAAGTACAGCAGCAGCAGCAGCAGCAGCAAGTTCCTTTTCTTTTTTTCTTTGTTTGTTTTGCTCAGAGGCCAGAAGTCATTTTCCAGTGTCTAGGAAATTTTTAACATGGAATATTCAGACACAATATATTTAATAATGTTCTGTATTTGTCTCCCCAAATTCCTAATGACATTACTATGAAAACAGTATCTTTGTCCCCTGACTTCCTCTACATCTGGTTTTCCCCTTCACCATAGTCCTAGTTCTGCACTTATGACATCACAATTTGTTGCTGTGTAAACAACTGTGATGAGCTCACAAGTATAGGATTACGACATCAACGGAGGGAAAAGCAGGAGGATGGGATGGAGTTGGAGACACAGAGATCCTGTGTTTATGCAGATGTTCTCAGTAATAAAGCTTGAAGGGAAAGAAAATGGCTACAATAGAAGCTGAATTGTGTCCGTACAGAAACTGTTTATCAGCAGAAAAGGATCGCTTAGGCCACCCAGCCTGCCCAGATGGTTCTTGCCTAGTCTGTCTCTGTTGGTCCTAACTGGTCTCCTGCAACCCTTCCTCTTCCCTGCCTATTACCCAGTATCCCACTGTCTTAAACAGTACAACCCCCTTGGCCCAGGGTTAGCAGGGCAAGGCATAGGAGGACAGGCTGTGTGACCTCAACATTTACTTTTTAGAGGAGAGGGGACATAATTGAAACCTTCAAGTACCTAAAAGGTATCAGCAAGGTGACTATGAAGGACCTCTTTTGTCTCAGTGGGAAAAGGACCACAAGAGGGCACTGCTATAAGCTGGCAGGGTGAAGGTTCAAGGATGAGGTTAGAAGGCACTTCACAGAACTAGTGGTTATGGGGTGCAGTGAACTCGCAGCAGAGGTTGTCTCTTAGAAGACGGTGGATGGCTTCAAGAGAGGGTTGGACAGGGTGATGGGGAGGATCAGGGTTGATGGAGGGCGGAGCCCACAGTAGTTGCTGGAGAAGGGGCTTTGGAGATTAAGCAGACAGATCACAAGACCTTTTTATGCTAGCTATTTTCATATGTTAAAACAATTTCCTTGGTACTGGAACATCTCTTCGTGTAGTCTCCAAAGTTTAGTTCTGTGAAGATCTAGCTTGTGTGTTTGTGTCAGTGTCCATTTTAGCTCCCTTTTGGGTGCATAAGCAGATGTTACTAAATGAGATTTATTCAGACAGTGTCAACCCTTATAAACTACAGTAGATGTGAAACTGTCTCTGTGTTTCTATTTGGATTTGGTACATGTAAATCACTGCTTGCTTCTGTAAAATCATTTTATTAACCTGGCCTTAAGCACTGTGTGTTTTGTCCCTATCAGACTGGAGAGAAGAGCCGAGATGATGCCTTGGAAGCAATCAAAGGAAATTTGGATGGATTTACCAGGGAAGCGAGGATGCATCCTACGCCAGTGTCGCATCCAACGAAACCAGGTAATAAGGTTTGATTCATCAAATGACTATAAAATTAAGTACACGAAAAGTGAAATATTTAAACCATAAACCCTGGTAAATGCACAAATGTTGTTTTAAATGCAGAGAAATAAATGTTTAGGATAATGCATATATTTTAAATAGTTTTGCTGATGATAAGCAGCTTAATTATTTCTGGTATCCCTGCTGGTATCCAAACCTGATCCTAGTAGAATAAAAGGTATTGGCATGCATGGCACATGGATGACAGTAACATTTTTTTTAACCATTTATTTACCCTGGAGAGCCAAGTTGAGATGCAGTATCTCATTTTCAGTGGGATCCTGCTTTTGCCCATTTTTTTACAGCTGGGCTCAAAGGGGAAAAATGATGAACACATTTTTTTTTCTTGCCAGGTTACATTTTATCCCTTTCTGCTTGGCATTCCTGTCCCTTTGGTCACAGCCATGCCCCATGTTGCTTACCTCCACAGTCCACGGCTTACCCCTCATTGTGGGGCCTGACCACAGCCTCACAACATCCCTTCACCAATCCTGCTAACGTGGTGGGAGACACCCATGCCGGGGACAAAGTGACTGGTATTGGAAATCTACCACCTCCATTAAAAAAAAAAAAAAAGCACTAACTCCTTAGTTTATTATAACACAAGCATGTGCAGAACGGTTCCATCCTCAGAATGCACCAGCCGTTGTGTGTCCCATTACTAGGGCACCAAATCCGCAAGTCATCAATTGGATTTCATGCAAGGGGCTGTGCCCCCGCACACACACCGCACTTAGGAGTCTGGCAGAGGCTTCAGGAAGGGTGACAATTTTTGGGTTTGGCGCTAATAATGGGGTGCACAACAGTCTGCGCCCAAGGGTGTGTAGGATATAAACTTAATAAGTTATAAATGCTAAAAATGCCTGACGTTTGGAGAGGTCTCCTTTATAAAGGAGACCCTCCAAATTGCATCAAGTATTTTTTAGCATTTTATATCTGGCACTAATAAAGTTTTGCACGTGCTTGCAGTATAATAAACTATGGAGTTAGTGCTTTATTTATGGAGATGGTGAGTGCTCGATTGTATGGCTTTTTAAGCTGATTTGTATCTTGAGCACCCATCCCCAGTGCGTCTTCCTTTTTTGTCAAGTTTGGCTGATATTGGAGTAGTGGAAAGGGGGGAGGGGCTGGACGCACAGGCTATTGTGCTGCTTGCTCCGTGGATTTTACTACATAGGCCTCTCCCACCTCCTTGGCACATAGCCCGTGAATGCCCATGATACCAACCTGTAGACTGGGAATTGCAGATGTTGCGTGATCACCAACATCATCAAGACAGTTCCACTGTCCCACTCAGCTGGTGCTGAGAGAGCGGGACACTCGGCAACCTCCCCCTGGGGTCAGTGCATGATGCCTCTGCATCCTGTTCCAGAGCCCACCTGGCCTGGGCCAAGGGAGTTGAGAGTGAGAATCAGTCCTGGGTCTTCCACATAATGTAACAGTGCTCAACCAGACAGCACCATGGGGCTTTCTGGTAACCCCATGATTACGTATATGATGAATGAAGAATTCTTTGACATAAGATAGTTTCCACTGCACCGGAAGAAGAGGCCTTTGAGGTCTCAGATGTCTGTATGTTAAAAAGAACTACATGCTTTATGTGTGGAGTACTGTTTCCTGTTCAGCTTGTAAAATGCATGTGAATGATTTTGGTCAAGCTATTTTAAAGAAGCAGCAGATTAAGTGGAAAAGAACAAGCGATTATTTTGTGGCTAGATTTCACCTGCACATCTGAAGGGTCACAGAAGTAATGGCTTTTTGCATAAATTGTCTTATAATTTTGTTTTACCACTCCCCCACCCAGTGGTTGAGATCGCCATACTACAGCCAAGTGAGGTCTGCCTTACTAACCAGTGCTGTTCCTTAGTCGAACAGTAGTGGTGAAGGCCTAAATCACTGGCGGCCCGTGCTGTTTCTCACCAGAAACCATGCACCACACCTTCATGGTGAATGGACGGTTTTCCTATTTTGTCTGCGTTTATTTCAAACGTTTTACCAGGAAAGACATACTGAGCTGGCAATAGCTCATTTCCAGATGCTTAAGATTCTGAAAGAGCATCACTTGGGAGTCCATTGGGTTTGTTGGCGGCCGAAGGATAAGTGGCAGAGTCTTGAATATGAAATTACTCAAAATGTACTTCTAGATTGATGCTGTTCCTGTTTCAAATTTTAGTGAGAATAATGAATATGTACGGTTCCTGTGTCTCTCACAGTTATGAAATGTACATATAAAGATATTGTAACTCATATTGAAGGCTTCTTTTTTTTTTTTTTTGCAGTTATTACTTTCTCTTGAGCCGGCTGTCAACCAGAGGAAGCCCTGTCCCCCGGCGTCCACCATCCGGCACTGACCCATACTCCCAGGGCTGGGCCGGCAGGGTTACCCAACCCCCACCGGAGACCGGATTCAGTGGGTCAGTGCCATGGCTGGCCGGGAGCATGCAATGACACCCACGGAGAGGGGTGCGCACACGTCCGCACGTGCTCCCTCCAAGCGTCTGCCCCAATTCCTCCCCCTTTCTGCATCGTGGCGCCCTGTCCCCAGCCTCCGCTAGGGAGCAGGCAAGTGCCGATCACTGAGGGGGCCCCCCTTCCCGGAGAAGGAAAGCCATCCATTGGATGCTCAGTCCTTCTCCCTTGCCGACCCCCAGCGGCCCATGCTCGTTCCTGAACATGGGTTGCCGGCGTAGTGCGAGGTAAGGCGTGCAGCACCTCAACCCTCAGCGCTGCTGGGCTGGATATATTGAAGACTTCTAGTTAAAAAAAAAAAAAAAAAATGGAATGTGAATTTCAAATCAACTTGTTATACTTTGCAGACTATTCAGGAATCCCCTTTGTGGAAAACGAAGTATGCTAACCGAACTTAGAATGTCAGAATTTTAGAACTGTTTGCATGCAACACCCACTTGTGGTTGTTATTGAGTGCGAGAGTGTCCCCAGCCAATCACAGCCCTCCCTTCAGTTGCATGTGAGGTACTCTTTGTGAGGTACGCTCATTACCATAAGAGTACCTCACGTGCTGAGCCACTGTAATGGGCTTCTCACTGACAACTCGTGCCGTCAGCACTTTAAATAAATAAAAAAAGATTTAAAAAAATGTAATACAGTTAGTGATCTATAATAATCTTACGGGTTCATTTGGGGGGCCTCTCATTGGTCTTAAGAGTGTCGCCTCTTGCATCCTTAGGATCACAGAGCTACTCACCTTCAGTTCGCAGTCCTCTGGTCCTAAGGATGCAAGAGGTGACACTCTTGTATCCAAAAGAGGCCCTCCAAATGGACCCATAGACTTATATTAGTGCATGGCATGTTCTGAAATCAACAGTCCTGACTGACTGAAAATGCCATGATTTATAATATGGTATATCAGTAGCTTGAAATAGTATTAGAATGTTCACTGGGGTTTTCTTGCTATAGCTGCTTAAAATCTAGTAGAAAGAGGTAGTCACGCCTGCTGCAAAATCCGAAGAGTGAAACTTAGTATGAGAGTAAGTTAAAAGACAAAGAACCTCAGCACAAAAGCACTGAGGTGCAAGGGTTTCCCAAACAGGGAATTGGCAATAAAGCCAGGTTTTAAAGAAATACGTAATTTACACAGATACATGAATAATGCAAAGCATCATGGGATGTATATGCAAATCACCATGAAACTTTAGATTGGTTCTGCTTTAAGCAGGAGGGTATGGTGCCAAATAGCCTGACACACAATCTGCAAATGTTACAGATTGTGTGAGAGGCCACTGGGCACCATACTTTTAACACAGAACCAGTCTAAAGGGTCAAGTTAATTTGCATATACATCCCTCAGTGCTTTGCATTATTGGCGTAAGTGTAATTTTGTATTTCTTTGTAAAAGTGTGCTGACTATGAAACTATATGAAATCCTCCAACCTGGGCAGTTTCTTTTGAAGTTTAGTTTTCCATTCTCTGCTTTCAGTGTCGAATGGCTTCTGTAGAGCTAGGGTGAGGACTTTTCTGTCTCTGGTTGCAGAGTGCACTTTTACTGTTGTGTGCGGCAGGAAAGATGATTCATGGTTGTCAGGGCAGATCCTATGAGGATTAGCTTAAGGGCCCCCCCAGGGAGATCTGATAGAGACCTTCAGGTTCCTGAAAGGAATAAACAAGGCAGAACGTGGGGAAATATGCATCAGGACTGGTAAATCCAGAACATGGTGGCATAAGTAGAAGCTGGTAGGAGGGGCGATTCAGGTGGGCTGTGAGAAAGTTTTTTATGTTTTATATAGAGAGTGGCTGAGCCATGGAATAGCCTACCAGCAGTGGTGGTGAATGCAGAAACCATTAATTGGTTCAGACACAACTGGGACCAAGTGAAAGACTTAATAATTACACAGGGGAAAAGCAGTAAGGCAAGAGGCATGGGGGAATGAGGACAATAACCCCAGCTAGACATTTGGTCCCAGAGTAGAATAGTGTAACACAGAGCAGACTGCAGGGATCCGTGATCTTCTGCTGACCTTTTCTCTGTTTCTGTGATTAGCAAAGCCATAATTGTCTCATATTCGGTGTGGCCTTTTCTTTTTTGTCTGACCATACTGATAAAAAACATTACAGTTTCCCCTCAGTTTACGAGAAATGAGTCTTTGCTGCAGCATCTCTTCAGATCAGATTAGCATCGCCTTAGCTCTCTGTTAACTATGTCTTGTCATAAAATCCAATCCATCTGATAAGGCAGACAGGACAGAAATGTCACAGTTGGTGTGGCTTCATTAGTAGCACTTTTTGTTGCTTTTGAACGTATGAACCTGCCAGTAGATTATGACCTTATGGTCTGTCTTGTCTGCTTGAGTGTGCAGATCCCTCCTGTGTCTACAGTGGAACCGGCCCCCCTGACCTACCTCAGCCCCCCCCCCTGCAACTTTTTCCTTCATTCTATCCCATTCTCTCTTGAAGGTACCCATCATTGTCAGGAGTCCTCCTCCTCCTCCTCCTCCTCCTCCTCCTCTGGCATCTTGTTCTAGTTGGCCACCACTCTCTGTGAAAAAGTGCCTCCTCATCTCTGTCTTGAATCTTCCCCCTACCAGCTTTAGGATAAGCCCCTGTGGACCTGTTCCCACTGAGATAGAAAAGGCCCTCTGTATTCTCCCCATTAATACCTTTAAGATATTTGAAGGCCTCAATCATATCACCCTCCCCCGTCTGTCCTCAAGGGAGTACATATTAAGTTCCCTGAGCCTCTCCTCATAGGTGTTACCCTGCTGGCACTGAATCATCTTGGTCACCCTTCTCTGGACTGTCTCTAGCAAGTTGACATCCTTCTTAAGATAGGGCACCAATATTGCACACTGTACTCCAGGTGCGGTCTTACCAGTGACCTGCACAGTGGTAGTATGATCTCTACCTTTCTGCTGGTAATGCCTCTGGCTGTGCAGCCCAGCTTCCGATTTGCTTTTGCTGACTGCTTTAGGTCATTCTTGGTGGTAACCCCCAGGTCATTTTCTTCCTCCGACCTGGTGACCTATACACCACCCAGTCAGTATTTGATCTCTGGGTTCTTCACCGCCAGGTGCATAGCTTAGCATTTTTTAGTGTTGAACCCCAGTTGCCAAATTCCGGACCACTTCTCTAGCCTAGCCAAGTCTTCCTTTAGTTCTTGTCTCCCCTCCTCCATGTCCACCCTCCTGCAGAGCTTTGTGTTGTCTGCGAGCAGGCAGATTTTACCTTTGATCCCATATGCTATGTCACTGATGAAGATGTTAAACAACACCAGATTGAGCACCAAGCCCTTTGGGACCCCACTGATCACTAGCCTAGCTTCCGAGAATTCCCCCCTTGACCATCTTTTGACTTCTGTCCTTCAACCAGTTTGTGACCTATCTAGTGGGCTTGGCTCCACCCCAGAACCTCCAGCTTCCTCTCCTATGAGATAGAGTCAAAGGCCATGCTGAAGTTCAGATACAGAACATCAACCACTTAGCCCCTGTCCACTATCTTGGTCATCCAGTTGAAAAAAAGTTAATCAGATTGGTCTGGCAGGGCCTCCCCGACACTGAGCCATGCTGCCTCTGGTCTTGCAGCTGGTTTTCCTCAAGAAGGCCCACCAGTCTCAACTTCAGGATAGTCTCCATCGGTTTTCCCACTATTGAGGTGAGACTTGCTAGGCCTGTAATTCTCTGGTTCATACCTTGGACCGCTTTTATGGAGAGGCACCACGTGTGCAGTTCTCTAGTCCCAGGGCATACTCCTTGACTCCAGAGAGGTAGGAGCCACTAGGTTGGTGTGTGGGTTCAAATTTCCACACTCTGGACATGGGCTCTTACCTAACGAACATACTGCCCCCAACACTAGGGGAGTGTTACATGCTGGAAGAGTGCCATCCTGCCAGTGTTTGGTGGTTTCCAAGGTGGAAGTAAGTGATGCATTGCAGCATTCATATTTATTTATTGTTTTTATCCTCTGCCCAGTTTCTGTAAAGCTATTGCTTTTTTGTAATTTAAATTTTATTGTTAAGTTCACTACAGTCGGTACGTTCCTCTGTACTGTCTGCCTGGTCTAGCTCTGTATCTAGCCTACCTGTTGTGCCAAATTTACCGGTGCACCAACTCTTGACATCATCTGTTACAATCAGATAGTGACTTCCACTGCTGCGACCTCCATTTTATTTTTAGTTCAGTGTACTTTATTGGTATTTTTCATGTTGCACATACAGTACATTAAACACAGATTCCCCCCAAAAGATGCTGCGTATTTCATATCCTAGAGTAAGTTTTCTGCATGTTAACTAGTACCTTCAGGTACATACAGGAAGTTATTGGTGCACACCCTGTCCTTGAGGTTGGAGCTATCTGGGAGGACTTGAAAATGAGTGTGGTTTTCATCTCGCTACTCCTCTGTCTGTAATAGAGAGCAGGGTGTGGAGCTTCTCCCACCATTTCTGGTATATTTTAATTATGTTATTCATGCTTGCTATAATCTGCTTGGTTCTGAGCTCCCCCCAGCATCTCCTTATACCATTCTTTACATGTGGGAACCTCTTAGTCAAGCCAGTGCCTTAGGATAATCTTTGTGGCCAGTCCAGCAGTTAGTGTTGTATATGGAATTTTGCTGCTACCTCCAGCTGTATGAGTGTGTGCCTTTGGGTGTGCGGCTTTGTGTGTAACCCCTCCGTCAGTACCTTTGGCTTCAGGCCGCATGGGCTGTGACCTTGATGAAAATGAGCAGCTCCTCAGTGTGCGCTCTTTTCATTGAGGTTGCAACTTACACAGGTACTGATTTTGGCATTGGGAGTCGACTACTGATTGCTGCTGCTGATGTCATCGGTTGGCGCATCTGTCATGGATCAGTGGTTGGGGGGGGGGTTCATAGAGAGCTGGTTTTAAGAGAAAACTCCACAAATTAGTATACCCCCCCCAGCTCCCTCTTAATTAACAGTTTTACACTGACGATCCTTTTTTAATCAACAAAGCGTTCTGTGTGACTCGCTGTAATTATTGCTCCATAACAGTCAGGGCTGCCCTCCACTGTCTTATATACTGTAAACAGCATGATTTCGTTGGCTGCTGTATACAAATATGCAAATATTATATTGTTTATTGTATTTCCTGCTTATAGGTTATTTATTTTTAAGTCTTCCATTTACTTTGGTTATTTTGTTGGTTCTAACATTGAGAAGTCATCTTTAGATGCTCATGTTTCATCGCTCTGACTCGAGGAGCTAACACGTAGAAAACAATCTGGTGGCATTCAAACCTCAGCCATGTGCGCACCTCTGCTGCTCACACGTGGGTTCCCTTCCACCCTCAAATCTTTTCTTTCTGCAGTAGGCATCAGCCGCGTTCTGATTCTCCAGCAGCAGCCAGAGCAAACCAGATGCTGGGCTGCATAGCCAGGGGAATTACAACCAGGAAGGCGGCGGTCATTCTGCCGCTGTACAGGTCACTGGTAAGACCACACTTGGAGTACACTGTGCAGTTTAGGTGGTGGCATCTGAAGGATATCGACTTACTGGAGACGGTCGAGAGAAGGCAACCAAGATAATCCAGGGCCAGCAGGGAAACGCCTGTGAGGAGAGGCTCAGGGAGCTCACATGTACTCTCTCGAAAAAGATGAGAGAGAATAGATATGATTGAGGCCTTCCGGTACCTTAAGGGTATTGGCAGGGTCAGCACTGAGGGCCTCTTCAGCCTTAGTGGAGGACAAGACCAATGGTGGGGGACTTCCGGTGACGTCATGAGCGAGTAAACAGCTCAGACGCGAGGCTCCCCTATATCCTGCTCAAAATAAAGAATTTTAAACGGGGCAATAGCGTTTAAATTAATAGAAAACCGCCAGTACAGACGCCGAAAATGCCCAAGAAGCGAGGGGCAGATAAATCGTGTACAGCGACTCTACCAGATGGAGACAGATCAAGACTTGAGGAGTCGGATAGCGAGGACTCGCTGGTTTCTTCGGCCTCCCGCCAAAGCACAGCCCTGGGCGATCATGTCCCGATGACATCCTGTAGAAACAAATGACGCTGATGCTTGCTGAGATCCGGGAGTTTCGCAAAGAAATGCGAACAACAGTTACGGCCATCAGAACAGATCTTAATAAACTGGAGAAATGGCAGGATGGTGCAGAAGAGCAACTCACCACCACCGACAAACGCGTGGACACACAGTCGAAGGGCCATGGCCCAACTACACACCCACATTCAGACCCTTCAGGAGCGGGCAGAGGATAAGAATGTAGTCGGCGCAATATTAGGTCTCGGGCCGGAGGGCTGCAGAGGGAGCCATTTCATCTCATATATGCAGAACCTGCTGAGAGGTCCTTCCCCTTACCAGAAAACATCACCTCGAGATGGAGCTGGTACACGCACGCTAGGCCCTAGGCCACCGCAGGCGACGCCCAGAGCTATCCTTCTCAAGTTCCTCAGACACCAGGAGAAAGAGGCAGTTCTTCACACTGCATGGAAGCAAGGCAAAGTGATGTACAAATCGCACCGACTTTACTTTGAAAACGACTTTGCCCAGAGGTAATGGGTCTGACTAAGACTGTACTACCCAGTGATGAAGGCCCTTAGAAGCACAGGGATAAAGTTCAGGTCCCTGTACTCACTGAAGCTAGTAGTTTACTTCGCTGAGGGGCCAATGTTTTTGAATCAGGCGCTACTAAGGAACCCAACTCCAGGAAAATTATTGTACAGCAGCAACAACCCCGAAGGCAACCCTCTTGCAACAAAACTAGCCCAGAGAGCCTGGTCTTCCAGTCAACGAGATAGCAGACGTAACAAGGTGCCGAGGCCCTACAGAGCATAATCTCCTCCTGAAAGCTGATTTCTCCAAGCAACCCAGTCCCAGAATGATTGCACAGGTTCCTAAACTTGAAAAGTTGAACACTCGTGTCATAAGCACCACTTAACAGCAAGTATACTCTGTGGAACTCTCGATCACCCTGAGTTCCCCTTGGAACTGACTTAATATTTAAGGACCTTGAGAAACTATTACATAGAGTGGGGGAGGGGTTTAGTAGTGGGCTAACGCTAAGATGGAGAGGGAGTATAGAAATATCTGGGAATGTCAATTAAACAATAACTGAATATCTCCTCCTTATGGTGGATGAGTCCCCATCGAATGTTTGCCTCCTGCCGGGATGGAAGGGATGGGACCTCCGCTGACATCTGTTAGACTTAGGCCTTGGATCTGTTACAGGCTTCGTCTCCGAATCGGCCTCGTGAGGCTCTGCCCAGAACGGGAGTTGAATGGGCCCTGAGACTGTGCGGTAGGGCTGTTGGCTCCTTGGTAGCAGGCGTGGACTTCATGGAGCCTCAGCCACTTGAACCAGTGGCCTTCCCTCCCCTTCTCCTTTCACTTTCTTTCTTCCTCCTCCGGAAATGGTTGGGAAATCGGGTTGCTGAGATGGCGGTGAATTGAGCGGTGTCTGTCAGTCGGTAGTGAAGCCGTGCAGCTGGCCTAAGCGCAGCTTCATTGTCTCGGACCAACTGTGGTAATGGGCCAGGGGGGCAGGGTTCCGCTCGGGGCTGGGAGTGGAGGGCGGTCCGCTGACGGACCGAAGATTCACCTTGCTCGCTGGGTCTGAGGGATTGACTCGGCTATTGAGCTGAGAGGAGATTACAGTCTGCGGTCTAGAGGGTTGGGGGGTCCAGGGATAATGGCTGGTATGTCTGGACCGGCAATCGGGGGTGGGGTGTGGCGTGCTGAGTGGTCCACCCGCTTCTGTTCTGCTTGATTCCTTCGGGGAGGTAGGATCACTTGGATAGCTGAGATTGCGCCTGAGGTTTGGCCTGGATGTTGGGATCTGCTTTAGTCAGGAAAGCAGGAATGTGAACCGGGGCGAGCAGCCCTCTGAATTTAAGGAGACCTAATAAAAATAGACTGAGATTCTGCAGGGCTTGAGGTCTGCTAGGAAATAGCTGAGTTTTGTACCCATATAAAGGAGGCTGAATTAGGGGTGAGGCAGTGGTGGAAGTGGGGGATGCCTGTGGATAGACAGGAGGTGGGGGTGCATGGAGGGGTTGTTTTTTTTTTTTTTTTTTAACTTACCTCCTTTCCCTCAGCACTGGTCTGGGAGCTGAACCACCCAGGTCAAGCGGCCCACATGGAGGCTTTAGTCTCCTAACTCATCATTGTGGGCTAGGGTCTACAGACACAGCCTATCCGTCCTGCTACCTTTGATGAGTTGCGTGGGGAAAACTATACCTGTTGGTAAAACCTCCTTCGGTAACTATGCCAGACTTTTACGCTGGGCGGTACCCATAGAGGCTGGTTTATACCTCACTGGTCACTTGTGGACCCAGACCTCTCCATAAGAGTTTTTCTCCCCACACTAGGATATCAGGGGAAGCACCGCCTAGCGGCTTGCAGTCACCAAACCCCATTAACCTTTCCCCACAGGTACCTCAGTACCTAAGGTCCTCGAATCGAAAGGACCGAATTGATAGGGTATTTGACTCTATCGAGATCTGATTTGTCCAGATCAATGGAAGTGCTAATGTTTTTTTTTATTGACCACGTTGGTCGATATTTTCTAATTAATCAAATTAATAGAATGTTTAATGTAGGTCTGAAATGTATTGTTGATTGTTGTTAGTTGTTATGTAAACAGGTCACTGAACTGCTTCTGGCTTATACTGGAGAAAACACAATCCTCCGGAAGTTCCCAGGCAGGGACGGGAGCCCAGTACACCAGAATCCTGCTTATTGGACATGATACACCTCAAAATTAAAACTACTCTCACTAAATATAAAATGGTCTGGCCTCACCCATCAAAAGATCCAGGACACTGGCCTCACCGGAGAAATAAGGCTGATGTTGTCTATCTTCAGGAACCCATATGTCTCCAATAGAACATGCAAAACTGGCCAAATTAAGTAAAGGGCAAGCGTTTATGCATCATATAAGGGAGACCGGAGTGGGGGGGGTGGCCACAATCATATCACCGCATATACCATACCATCCGGAACTAAATTGGCCTGATCCGGAGGGGCGAATGGTATTAACCAAGGGAAGCTTAATGATGAAGAAGTCACCTTGGCCAATGTGTACCTCCCACCTGGCACCACAGTTTCACAATTAAGACCACTGCTGGACAGGATTATACAATTCACCAAAGGCACCCTATTACTGGCTGGAGACTTTAATTTAACTGTTGATCCAAGCCTAGATTCCTCTAAAGCGAAACCGCGAAATTAACCACGACCCAAAAGTTCTTCAATAATTTTACCTCGGAAATTGGGTGGTGGACATATGGCGGAAGTTTCACCCACGGTCTAGAAACTATTCCTACTACTCATGTGCACAACACATACTCCCGTATTGATTTTGCATACACGCAAATTGAAAAACTACACTGTGTTGGTGGGTGCAGCTGGGAGATATTTTTTCGGATCATGCCCCGTGATTACTTATTGAACTTGGCTTACAGCCTCGAACCACCCAATGGAGGCTAAACCCATACTATTTATGGTCTGAAGAATTCCAGAAACTAATTTCAGACAAGATTTCGAGATCATGATTGATAATCCTGCTTCTGATACCTCCCCATCAGTCCGTTGGGACACAATTAAAGCAGTCCTGAGAGGGCACATAATTAAGTTCTCTGCACAAAAAAGAGACAAAGAGATGAGCAGAGGGCCACTCGAGACACTCTTCACTTCCTACAACAGGCACATCAGCAGGTGATGATTCTCTCCTTCCCAAATACAATACACCAAACAAATGTTAGACAAGCTCGCTTACAACAGACTGAAATTGCTTTAACATTTCTGAAACAAAGATTTTATGAGGTAGGACCTCGAGCCACTGATTGCTAGCATACCAAGCTCCAGGGCAGAAGAAGGGATCAACAATAAGCTCCATACGACACCCTGAGAAAGGCCAACCACTCTTTAAGACACATGACATTGCTGAGGCTTTCCAGGCATACTATAGAAACTATATACTCCCCGATCCAGTCCGCTTTTGATAAATTAACTGAGTACCTTTGAGAAATGTGCGCTACCAATTCTTACGGAAGAAAAAGAGACTCCCTTTGTCAGACATATTATCTACGGAGATAACACTAGCGATAGTTAGCTCCAAATCCCAAAAGGCGCTCGGGCCCGACGGAAGGTGGAGCTGAGTTTTATAAGCAGACAAAATCTCAAATCCTTCCCACCCTTCTTAATGTATTTAATTCATTGCTAGAAGGAGAATCACCTCTCGGAATCCTGGTCCTATGCTACCATCTCTGTAATTCCAAGCCAGGAGGAACCCACAAGAGTGCTCTTCATATCGACCGATTTCCTGTATTAAACCAAGATTACAAATTGTTCATGACCATACTAGCTAAACGTGTTGACCAAATCCTACCCTCTTTGATACATAGAGACCAAACAGGCTTTGTCAGGACTCGTACCACTACCGACAATATTAGACAAACCCTTCACCTGGTAAACCATATGAGCCAAGCAAACACGCCGGCAGTAATGATCAGTTTGGATGCCGAAAAGGCCTTTGATAGGGTGTCTTGGCCCTTTTTATACGCCACCCTGAATAAATTTGGCTTCCCCCCAGGCTTTATCCAAACCCTACAAAACATATACGCCTCCCCTCGGCCTGTGTTAGGTTAGTGGCCACCACTCGGGACACTTCCAACTTGAAGGGCACCGGCTAGGCTGTCCATTGTCCCCACTATTATTTGCAACAGTAATAGAACCCTAGCTCAATACATCCGAGATTCTCCCCACTACAGGAGTCAACTTTGGAGGATCGAACACCGGATCGCTTTGTATGCGGATGATATACTATTATATCTCCAAATCCAGAACAATCTATTGTAGAAGCTCAGGGTCCTAGACCTCACGGACTAATATCAGGGTATAAACTAAATCTCACTAAGACTGAAATACTCCTATTTAATTGTACCCCACCAGAAGATGGTGGAGTTCTCCCAGGCAGGTGGGACCTGACAAAGCTAAAATACTTAGGCATATATATACCTCAAGACAGACTGAATACTACAAATACAACTATGTGCCATTCATTACACAACTAAAACAAGATCTCCAAGATGGTCGATAATCCCCTTGGGACTCACATCATTTAATTGAGCTTATAAGGATGATAACCTCCCAGAGCGTGCTATACCTTTTCCAAAATGTTCCAATGCTAGTTCCTCTGAAAGTCTTTAAAGAGATCAATCATATAGTACAAGATTTTGTATGGGCTGGACAGAAGGCACGAGTAAATTTTTAATTTGCTCACCCGAGCACGAGCTGACGGAGGACTGGCCCTTCCAAGATTTAAAACGATACCAACAGGCGGTAACCATGACCAGTGTTATGGCCAGACAAACAGGACAATACTCCCACACTGGATAGAGATGGAGAGGTTTCTCCTCAATGACGTTAAATATTATTGGGATGTATCAACAGGGGTCACTGGGTGTGGCTGGTGAAACCACTAACCCGTGGCTCATAGCTCGGCTGCAGAATTGGAACTTCTTGTGTAGGTCCTACGGGATATCACTCTATCTGCCCTTAATATCACCAATTCAATCACTCCCAGATTTCACTCCCAATGATCTGGATAAGGGATTTGGTGAATGGAGCACACAAGGGTTAAGATTTCTTCCACAAATAATGACTCAGGGGAGGCTGTGGTCCTTTGCAGAGATCCAGGCAAAGTTTCAATTGCCACATAAAGATTTTTATCGATAGCTACAACTCCAGCATTATGTAGATAGCTTACCGCCTCCTCTGCAAAACCATGAGACTTACCCAATGTTAATACAGTATCAAATTTTAATAAATAGACTAGGGAGACAAGATCATTTAATTTCCTCCTACCATCAATCCCTGAACCAACGGGAAGGTGTCCTTACGGAGAGAGTTCGAGCACAATGGGATAAGGAGACAGGTATTCAATTAACACTGCTGACTGGAGAACTGCTCATGCCAGGTCTCCAGGGTCAGTAGCTCTCATCTTTGGAGAGAATTCGCCTGGAAGGTATTAATTGCCATTTTAGAACCCCATGATCACTAAACACTATGCCCCAAACAACACAGCAGCCTGTTGGAGAGGGTGCGGGAGCGGAGGCCAACCTGACCCATATCATATGGAGCTGTCCGCTCTCTCCAACTACATACAACAGCTCGAACGCAACTACGTGAGTTCATTGACTCAGAGATGCGTCACCCAGGAGATGTATATATTCCTCGTATTCCTAAACCTCACCAGGGACCCTATACTAGATATCTTCTCTCTTGCTCCTCACAATAGCTAAAAAGCGATCACTAAACACTGGCTATCTGCTGTGGTCCCAACCATCCAGGAATGGTGGAGTATCACCAGACAAGTCTATAGTATGGAGAAGATGACCCACAATCTGAATGGCCGAGGTAGGCTTTTCTCTGATAGATGGACTCATGGCAGTTATATTATATGCTAAAAGACCCACTCTTTGTACCATAAAGAGTATAGTCCTAGAAATCAGTAAAGGTCCGGAAGGCAGGGACTGTTCCTGCCCTGTGGGCTTCTTGGTCTGGGCTCTCTGTCCCTCCCCCTCCTTTTTAGCTAAACCAGGAATTATGAGTCGACAGCACATATTTAATCTTTGGGAAAAACTGAAATGAAAATTTTTTTTTTTTATCCTGACAAATACCCTAATGTGTGTTGTTGGACTTAAGGGGTTAAAAAAAATCGGTTGAGGTAACTGTGAAAATTACTGATCGGAGGTTCTGAAACCATTCCAGAGATGTATTGAATGGCCAGATGTAAAAAGAATTGTGTAAAGCTGAAGAGGTTGACCTGTGTGTATATAAGTTAAAATTCTGAAAATAAAAAGAAGATTTAAAAAAAAAAAAAAGACCAATGGTAGGCACAGCCTGAACCTCTTGGGGGAAGTTCAGGAGGAGATGAGGGGGCACGTTTCCACTGAAGGGGTGGGTGGCCAAGTGGCATAACTGCCATAGGAGGTGATATCCCTAACAAATGGTGGACAGCTTCAAGAGGGGATAGAGCAGGGTGAGGGTGAAATTAGTGAGTAGAAGGGGACATGTGGGCGGAGAGGGGGAAGTTAACGAAGGTCAAAAGGGAAACGGAGGTGCAGTTGCTTTGTAAATACATGGGGAGTTGCACAATCGAGGAGACTAGACAGACCGTAAGGCCTTTATCTGCTAGCATAGTCGTATGTTCGTATAAATAATATTCACTGCAGCGTATGCCATTGATCTACATTTGAGGAGTTTTCCTTACAAAAAAAATACACAAAGCTCCCCGCTCCCATTCACTTCCCAGAATGCCAGCTTCACGTCACAGAACTTAATGAGGTCATCTCTGTTGGATACTTTGTTTTGCTATTTTAGAAGGTTGTTTGGTAAAAATCAAAGCTGCTGCTGAACTGACAGGTCAACTTATTCTCTCCTGGTGGTCCTTTTGGGTCGGGTTCAGTAACGGATGGTTCCGACACCATATGGGAGCTATGGGACTGAAGGAGTTGAACAGTGGCTTTGATTTGTTACCAAACAGCCCTCAAAAATTATCAGAAAAAGTGTCCAAAACTATATATGTTTATAGATGTATATTTAGAACTAACATAGAGTAGGCAAACATGAGTTTGGCGGGTTGTACCTGAAAATAGGCATTTGTTTGCCCTGTGTACTTACCTAGTTACAAAAACTAAATGAAATGGTTCTGTTCCCCTTCACAGATTCCAGGGCACTGTTTGAAAAGCTGCAGATTACCCTGGTGTCCTTCCCAACATTTTCTCTCTCAAAAGGACAGATGTTTTGTCTGTGGCTGTGGGCTGTGTGAGGATGTTATTGAGTGTGTGGTTTTTTTTTTTTTTTTTTTTGCTCCACCTGCACCAGGGCCGGCCACTCCTTCAGACCTCCTAGGCCTCCCACCTGACACCCTACCCGCTCAGCCCCGCCTCACATTGCAGCCAACACCCCAGGGTAACCCGGTGTAACCCTTTGCCGGATGGGTCCCTCTTCTCCGAGGGAGAAAGCACCGGTGGGGCTGCCAGTGCACTTTTCAGTTGGCCCTGGGCGTTGCTTCTGAGGTGAGTGTGGCTGGCTATGGGGCTTCTCTGTCGGTGGGGGCTGGTAGCCGTCATCCGATCGGCCCAGGAGCTGCTTTTCCTCCCTGTTTTTCCCCGGGGGTGTGGTGTGCCACAGACTTCTAGACGCACGCAACGTCCACCACGCCCCCCCCAGTCAAAGCAGCCCAGTGTGCTGCCATTCTCCCAGCCCCTGCCAGGAGTCAACATGCACCGGGCTGCATCCCTGCCCTTCCGCCAGGAGAAGGCGAGCGGTCTGCAACACTCAAGCCTTCTTCACCCGGCTGGCCCTCCGGGCCCTGGGTCCATTCCCAAACCCAGGTCGCCAGCGGAAATCCAACCACTGAGCCAGCAGGCCAGCTGTTGAGTGGTTAATGGCTGCTTTGTCTCTTAGTATACAGTCCCTGCACTACACATGTTGTATCCTCTGTTAAATGAAGCACTTTGAGATGCTTACGAATGAAAGGCACTATATCACACCAAATCCTGTGCTGTTATATTCAGTTGGAGTTTTACAAATGGTGGTCCACATGTAAAGATACAGTATTAACAGTGTTCCACTGTATATGCTTAAGGATGGGCACCTAGCCTATGGTGCTTGTGGTGGGCATTTTCAGACTGAGTGTCTCCTACATGCTTCTGGCTGCCCATGCACTAACCTCTGATTATAACTGGCGGCTGACACTATTGACACTCTAGCTGCCTTGCTTCCTGTGATCTGCGTGACTAAGCTTTTAATTGCATACATTGTAAGGATGACTGTGAACTCTAATGAAGCTGTTTTCCATGCTATCAGGTCCGTCAATTATACCTGTTATTGTGCTGAGAAGTAATAAGTGGGTACATCGCTAAATGCAGCTTTTTAAATATCATCCCGATTTGTTTAGTGGCAACAATTTCCAGGAGTAAATAGAATTCTAGTCTCATATGCACAGGCCTGTATGTCCTCCCATGGGCAATAGATCTGAAGTTGTAACCTGCTGCTTGACACTGCAGTTTTAGCAGCCTTATCGACACTGATGTTACAAAGGCATTTACTGGTGTCTCACTTCATGCATTAACTATAAATGCTGCGATTGGAGTTTATTATCAGCAAAGTCAAAATAATAAGATTCATCATTAATTCTCCAATTTAAACTGGAAACCTTTTTTTTTTTTTTTAAGGCATTTTACATGTTTGTAAAGGCAGAACAAGTGTCTAATTTTTTTTTGCGAATATAGACAGATTGCATATCAAGCATATACTCTCTGTGGCGCAACTTTGCAGTTTTACAGGTTTGCATTTCATTCTTCCTCTTACATTTCTTATCTTATCTTTAATAATTATATTACAGTGCCCAGCTTTAAAAACTTGCTGTACTGCCTAAAATTAA
The DNA here is from genome assembly GCA_016271365.2 of Neoceratodus forsteri. Taxonomy (NCBI): domain Eukaryota; kingdom Metazoa; phylum Chordata; order Ceratodontiformes; family Ceratodontidae; genus Neoceratodus; species Neoceratodus forsteri. The sequence goes on from JADMNL010000030.1 coordinate 89,204,838, forward strand.
TATTTTATTTATTTGAAAATTGGCAACCAGGAGAGGCGCACTGAGACAAAGCTCATTTCCAGGTGCGACCTGGGGGAGGGGAACATAGAAAAACAGCACAATACATTAATATAAAAACTGTAGAACAACATTGGATAACAATTTGTACAAAGTCGTGAATAAGTACAGAATTTAAATAAGCAGAGAATAAAGTGCGGTACAGCTCACAAAAAACACCAAACAGCAGGTGCACATTTAGAAATTGCAGCAGTACTCTGTGAACACCACACTGTTGACAACAGGCAGCTGACCTGAAGAACAGGTTGGTGGTCTGACATCGTGCTGTAAGTAGGAGATTGAAGTGGTATGGTAGTGAAACAAGGCAGGAGTGTGGACCCAACCAGCTGCTGGCTGGGGGGGGAGGGGTCAGAAGGAAGGGTAACAGAAATAGGTAGGGGCTAGAGTTTCAACTGGTGCCTGAGAGAGCCAGGGGATGGGGAGAGTCAAAGGGAGGAGGGGAGTTGATTCCAGAGTGAGGGAAGTCGATAGGAGAAGGCAAATTGCCCAGCAGAGGAGCAGGGTGGAGAAGTAGCAGAAGTGTGATGGTCCCTTGAACCAAGGGAACAGGAAGCTGAGGGCACATCCACGTAGTCAACGACAGAGCACCATTTTGGTAACAAGCTCCCTGCAGAGATGCAGAGATAAGCAGTCTTTGTTGTGGTACAGGTCACCAAGCTTGGGATGGAGTTTTGTATGGATGGCATCGATGTGAGCTGAGAAGTCAAGCTTACTGTCTAGCCACACACTAAGGTACTTGAAAGCTTGAACTGTTTCAAAAGGTGTGCCATCCAGAGTGGTGAAGACAGGAGGGGGCAGTGAGTCTGGCCAGTTTCTGATTGGTACGGTCATGGACACTGTTTTTTAGTGTTGACTCTGAGCTGTTAGGATTCGAACCAGTGCAGAACATTGTTGAAATCCTTCTGGAGCAGATGTTCCACAGCTGCAGTGGAGGGACTGGAGGTGAAGATAACTGTGTCATCTGCATACTTGTGTATATGAAAGTTGGCGTGGGCAGAGGGAAGATCATTCAGGAAGATGGAGAAAAGGATGGAACCCAAGATGGAGCCCTGTGGGACCCCAGCATGGTTAGGAAGGGGAGGTGACAGGGTACCTCCAACCTGTACTGACTGTTGTCAGCCCGTAGCAACAGTGGGAGCTAAGAGACCAGCAGATCTCAGCTGGGGTATTAGTTTTTAAAAGCAGTCAACTATTACCTTATATCGGAGGTGCTTTTCTTTTTCCTTTTAGATGTTTTTCACCTGATGTTAGTAGGTATGATCTGTGGAACAGCAATCTGTCTGGCATCTGACACATCTAGTTCATATATAGTTCATAGGTAACAGGTAATCCAGAGCTTTATTCAGACTTTCGTCCACAGTGCTCACTGGTTTACATCTTTATGAACCAAATGTTCTCTTTCCATAGTGTCTTATCTAGATTTAATTTAAACTGATCTAATTTCTTGCTATCAACAACTTCTAGTGGTAGTATATTCCAAGAGGTCGCAGCCCTTTGATTGAACCATTTGGCTCTGCTCACTGATTTGCACCTGCTGTCTTCCAGTTGCAGAGGATGCAACCTGGTTTTGTAAGATTTACGTTTTCCTTGTAGTGCCAGGAGGTCCCATAGTTCATTTTTTTCCCATGCTCTATAGACTAGACACATAGCCCCCTCAGTCTCCTATACTCCAGGGTGATGTTCCGCTCCATCAACCTGTGTTGGTAAGTCTTAGTCTTTAGCCCTTCTGTGTTTCTAGTAGCTCTTCTTTGTATTTTTTCTATCATCTGAATTTCACCCTTTTTATATGGGAACCAGACTTGGGCTCCATATTCAAGGATGGGACGTACCAGAGATGAATAAAAGGGAACCAATACCTCCCTTTTTCTGCTCTCAGTATGTCTTAATATGCAGTTCAAGATCTTATTTCCTTTCTGGGCTATGTTACTACAATGTGTTTTAAAGGACAGATCCTATGTGATCATAATACCTAGATCCCTTTCTTCTGTAGTAGTACCCAGGGCTGTTCTATTCAAAGTGTAATTATAGTTCTAGGAGCGTGGATATGTTGTTCATCCACACTCTTTGGCATGTCCCTTTCCACTTTAAATCCAACTGGAAGTCTTCAAGCTGGCTCTTCCCACCCACCCGGGTGGTATATACCCCGGCTCCGCCCCATGACGCCAGATCTTCCTTTCTGCTGGAAGATTCAGGTTGCCTCCCTCGTGCTCCCGCATTTAGTAGGCCCTGGCTTTCAAACCTTCGGTTTTGCCAAAACTTTATCTTTAGAGTTAGCTATCGTCAAGATCTTTGATTATGGAAGAAAATCTTCCCTGATTTCACATGGTGCTCATGTGGCCAAAAGATATCATGTACCGATCCCCACTCTGCATGCGTCTACTGCCTCAGTGTCGGCCATGACACCCCGTCCTGCAGTTTCTGCTTGGCCTTCCATCCCAAAGTCTTGGACGACCGTCTTGCACGCTTACAACTGGGGAGACCGGAGAAGAGGAATCCTCCTATGAAATCTAAAGAGGCTAGGTGGGCGGTTTCTGCAGCTGCGGGATCTGCTAAGCAATTGGAACACATGCAAGCATTCAAGGAAGAAGCAGCTCACACTGCGGGCTCTTCCCGGAGCTTCTTCATTCCACTCAACCTGGGCTCCACCTTCTCGGGTTCCTTCAGGGAATTGTGCCAGTCTCTTCCCACCAAGGGGGAGGCGCCTGAGGGCCCACACTCTTCTTGATCCCGTAATCGGGATAAGGAGCCGAGCAAGTCTTCATCACGACGAAGGCGCTCTTGGGACCAAGAGAGGTCTCAGTCCCAGGAGCACGCGGTCTTGACTTTGGTCGAGATCGCTTCTTCGGCCACTGGCTTCTCAGACCTCCCGTCGGGCTAGCCGACCGAGGATGTGGTCGACGAGGTCGAAATAGTTATCGACCCAATCGATCCCTTGTCACCGACTCTGATCGACTCTTTAGAGAGGACTCTGGTCCTTGTTTTCCCCAATGAGGAGACCCAGCCTGTTGGAGTCCCCATTGAGGATCCAGTCCCAGACTCCGGGAGGTCCCTGGCCCTGCCGGTGTCTCCCAACTGACCAAGTCGGCCTGCCTGATCTTGGACGTTGTCTAGGACCCCCTCGTCTGACAGGCCGAGGAAGAACCACAAGCGCTGTAAGAAGAGGCGATGCCATCGGTCGTCCTCGTCCTTCTTGGATGAGGAGAGGCTCCGGTGGAAACTGCAGCGCTACGAGGACATCATGTGGCAGCAGCTGATTCTGTCCAGGCACAAGCCTACCATGGCTTCCTCCCTGGCCATTACTTGGCATTTGCCCCCAGGCCAAAGCCGACTCCTTTGGAGCTGACCAAATCGGTTCCCCAGCCCGCGGAGCTGGCAAGACCACCTGTTCGGCCCATAACAGTCTCTCCACCTATTGTGGTGGAACCACTGCCCAAGCAGCCTGTGGGAGGGACTCCTTCCAAGGAAGACAGACCGGACACTGGGCTTCCCTGGCGATTGTCGGTCACGGTCACCTCAGACCACCCCCAGCAAGTCGAAGGTGACATGGGCAGTAGGCCGTTGTATCTGGATTCCTCGAATTCGGATGTTACCGGTTTTCATTCACATCCAGGGGATGATGATTTGACCACTGGCCTAGAGACAGAGGAAGGTCCCTTGTCCTTTCAAGGGAGCCTCCACCTCATCTCTGAGTCTACAGGGATGTCCCTGGAGCCTATCCAGAAAAAGGTGGAGTGCCCTCTCACCGACAGCCTCAAGAGAGGAGATACCCCAACGGAGGCCTTTCCTGTGGCTGAGGCCATTGTTGGACTAGCCTTAGAACTTTGGCAGCATCCTGCCTTTTGTCCAGCTCCATCTGCCCACATGGCCCGCAAGTATGCGGTGCCCATGGGGTCCCTTGCAGGGTTCACAGAGCACCCTTCAGTCGAGAGCCTGGTGACTGGCTTTGTGCTCAGGCATAGTGGCAGTTCTGCTGACACTGACCAACCTCCTGATAAAGAGTCCAAGCTCTTGGAACATTCACCCAGGAAGGTCTATGTGGATTCCTCCTTGGGCCTTCATCAGACAAGTTCAGCTGTCATCATGGCGCACTTCTCTAATGCCCTTCTGGGGTCATTGGACAGTGTTCTCCCACATCTCCCCGCAGACATGTAGACCATGGTCAAGCAGGTCTGGGATCAGGGCCGAGCTGTTGCCAAACAGCAGCTCCAGATGGCCCTAGATCTTGGGGATTCTTGTGCCTGTTCGGCTGCTGCAGTTTCCTCTCATTGCTGGGCTTGGCTGAGGCTTTCCTCCTTCCCGGCGGATAGCCACTATAAATTAGCTGACGTGCCCTTCCTTGGGACCGACTTGTTCGGCCTGGGAGTGGCTGGCCACCTTCAGCATATTGAGCAGTCCAGTGCCACCTTGGACGCTACCTCTGCCAAGAGTTCTTCGGGCAAGAACCAGCAGAGGAAAAAGAAAGTAGGTAAGGCTAGGGGGATGTTGAGGTATATTAGTAGAGATATCACAAGTCGGAAGAGGGAGGTAATAATGCCTCTTTACAAGACACTGGTTAGGCCCCATCTGGAGTACTGCGTGCAGTACTGGAGGCCACACCTTCACAAGGACATTAACCAGATTGAGGCAGTCCAGAGAAGGGCAACCAAAATATTGCAGGGACTGTATCAGAAAACATATGAGGACAGATTAACAGAGCTCAATATGTATACCCTAGCACAAAGGAAGGAGAGAGGTGATATGATCGAAACATTCAAACACCTTAAGGGAATTAACAAGGTGAAAGAGTCTAACATGTTTCAATATAAGAAAAATAGGACAAGAGAACATAACATGAGATTAGAGGGAGGAAGTTCTTTTTCACAGAAAGGGTGGTGGATGTGTGGAACAGCCTACCTCAGGAAGTGGTGGATATGAATATAGTGCAGGGCTTCAAACAGGCATAGGATAGGCATAAGGGAGCAATACAGATGAGTATGAATAGATAGGCCATTGACAGAGCAAAGGCCGATGGCACATTTATAAGGTAGAAAAAGAAATGGGCAGACTGGATGGTCCTTGCGGTCCTTATCTGTCGTCAACGTCTATGTTTGTATGTTTAAAAAGCCTTTTTGGCATTTTGCCCCTGCGACTCAACAGTACTCCTTTCAAGGCGGACAGCAGCACCAACACCAGCAGGCTCAAGCTTGGCGCCCTCGGCCCAAGCAGGGTCCCCAACAGGCCCGTAAAGGAAGCTGAGGTTCAGGTCTTTGATCCTCCTCAGTGACGGGGTTGGGGCTGCCATCCCTGCTCCCATCACACCAGCACTAAGTCCTCCCGTGGGGGTCCAGCTCTGCCACTTTCTTTCTGCCTGGTCTGTTGTCAGCACAGACAGGTGGGTTCTGGAAGTGGTCGGTCAGGGACTGCTTCTGGAATTTGAGCAGTACCCTCCAAGCCGAGCCTGCGCCCCTCGGGAGGAACAAGTATCTGCTCAGACTCAGTCGGCTCTCAGAGACGACATCGCTAGTCTCCTCTTCAAGGAGGTTGTAGCTCCAGTGGTGTATCCTTCAGCAGACCCAGGCTTTGTCTCCAGGGGGTCGATGTCAAAATCGTGAGACCAGAAAAGCGTGAGTCATTTCAGCGCAGATATTTCAACGCTTGGTCACAATCGCAACCTCACAAAATATCAATAGCACAAAAAGCGGCACGAATTAGTGGTTACATCCCCTTGCGATCGCAAGTTTGACCCCTACAGCCACCAACATTTTTTTGTCTCCCTTTTTTTTGTGGTAGCACAGTTTTTAATCACCTATATAAACAAATATCTGGATTCCTGCTTTGTTTTTGAAGCTGTTTGCCAGTGTTGTAGCCCCCTATATAGCATTGCACAGCACGGTGCGTGACTGCCGTCAGTAAGCCTGTTTTTATTTTTGAAAGCTTTCACTGTGATGTCAGCTTAACAGTGTGTCATCTAGCTGATTGGACAGTTAGGGTGATATTTACTTGTTTAAATAATTATTTTGTTTTGCTGACCCTAACTCAGTTAGGTCACAGATTGTTGCTGTCACTGTGCCACACTACACAGTCATTGGCAGTATCGGCCTAATTACTTTTTTTTTTTTTTTTTAACTCTATATTACTTTCAAACTTTCTGTTATTTCTGTATCTGACCACCGAGCTCACAGTTAGAGACAAAGCGTTGTATAGTCTCACCTCCAGTAGCCAGGGGCTACCACCAGATGGGTCAGTGTCGAATGGAAATGACTAGTTCACGGTATAGGGCCACTTCGGTAATGAACTTCTGGACATGTGACAAATGACTCTCCTACATACAAATTGGAAGGGTAAGAGATTTGGTTTGGTAAAAGAATGTAAAAGATGCCGTACCCAATAGATGGGTCTCATTTTGGCAAGGTTGTCAAATGGTATGATTGCTGCAATTTTAAAAGTAGTGCAACTACGTGTTATTAAAACAAGAACAAGACCAAGATCTGGGCCAGCCCAGTTCAGTGGTTTTTCATTTTAGGGTAAACGGTGATTAACCTGCTCATCTGGCTTTCGAAATTTTGTGTTAGCGCTTTTATGGCACGTGCAATTAAGGTAGCGCTGTGTTGACTCCCGCTGTTTTGGTTGCGTGATTTTCACCGTATACTGTCTCCAGGTACTTCCTGGTGCCCAAGTGGATTGGGGGCTGGCGCCCCATTCTAGATCTGCACAGCATGAATCAGTATCTCCGGTCACACACCTTTTGGATGGTCAATGTGTCCCAGATCATACCATCCTTGGAGCGAAACATGTGGTTCTGTTCACTGAATCTGTAGGACGCATTCTTTCACATCCCAATCTGTCCATCCCATCAGCGGTTCCTCCGCTTCAGGGTCGAAGGGACCCTGTACAAGTTCCGAGCCATGCCATTCGGCCTGTCATTGGCCCCACGGGTCTTCACCAAATTCATTGCAGTGGTGGCTGTCCATCTCCATTGTCGGGGGGGGGGGCAGAATTTACCCCTACCTCGACAACAGGAGGTGGAGAGGTCCAGGGACCTGGCCCTCCAGAACTGCTCTCAACTCTGCCTCCTGATCAACGAGGCGAAGTCTGAACTCATGCCTTCTCAGGTGATGGGCTTCATGGGGGCAGAGCTCGACTCTTGTCAAGCCAGAGCTCAGCTTCTGGTGGACAGGGCGAAGGTTCTTTCCTCCTTTGCCCAATCATTTCTGGTTCAGTGGTCAGTTGGGCCCAGTTGCACATGCGCACCCTCCAATGGGAGCTGGCCGCCCAGTGGACTCAGCACTATGGTCATTTTGACCAGCTGGTCACTATAACCCAGAAGATGTGGGACGCTCTCCAATGGTGGACCACCCCAAACCAGTTGCAGGAAGGAATCCTGTTTGTCTGCCTCGAGCCAACTGTCATCCTCATGACTGATGCCTCTCTCTCATGGGCTGGGGAGCCCACATGGGGGACAAAAGGGCTCACTGGCTCTGGACCCCCAAGGAGTCCCGATGCCACATCAATCTGTTGGAGCTCAGAGCAGTCAGACTGGCACTGTCAGCTTTCACTCCTCAGCTCCGGGGTCAAGTGATTCAAGTCCAGACGGACAGTACCATGACCATGTACTGCCTCCTCAAACAGGGCAGCAGGCACTTCCGTTTGCTGTGCAAGGAGGCGCTCCGAATCTGGACCCTTGTGAGCTGGTTGGAGGCAGATCTCCTAGCCATCCATGTGGCAGGAGCCTCAAACCATCTGGTGGATGCTCTCAGCTGCTTAGGTCAGACATCCCACAAGTGGTCTTTCCATCCAGAGGTACCTTACAACCTGTTCTCTCATTGGGACAAACCGATGGTGGACCTGTTTGCCTCCAAGGAAAACACCAAGCTGGGGCTGTTTCATGCCCGCCTGCCTGCCTCAGCAGGGCTCGCTGCAGGGGGATGCCTTTTCAAGGCCGTGGACCCCAGGCCTCCTATATGCCTTCCCTCCATGTCCCTTGATCCACAAGGTGCTCCTCAAGGTGAGGAAGGACAAGGCGAAGGTGATCCTGGTAGCCCCAGACTGGCCGCGCTAGTTCTGGTATCCAGATCTCCTCAGCCTCAGCTGCAGGTACCCGGAGCGGCTTTGCACATGCCAGGACCTGATATCACTCAATCAGGGGAAGATATTCCATCCAGACCTTCAATCCCTGCACCTCACAGCCTGGTACCTGAATGGCTAGAGTTCCAGGCTTTGGGTCTTTCCGAAGATGTCTACACCGTGGTGGAGGCATCTAGAAAGGAATTGACCAGGAAATGTTATGCCTTCAGATGGAAAAGGTTTTCCATTTGGTGTGAGGTTAAGGGCCTGGACCCTTTATCCTGTTAAGTGGCTGACATTCTCGACTACCTTTGGTCTCTCTCCAAAGGGGGTCTGGGGTCATCGACCCTTAGGGTGCACCTGGCAGCCATCTCTGCTTACTGTTTGCGGGCCGGTCAGCTGACATTTGCACAGGAGACAGTGGTCGGGTGCTTTTTCAAAGGCCTGGATCACATATCCCCTCTGGTGCGTGAACTTCCATCTCCGTGGGATCTTCTGCTGGTACTGGCAAAGCTTATGGGCAAGCCATTCAAACCTTTGCACAAGGGTGAGTTGTCCCACTTGTCGTGGAAGACGGCCTTCCTGGTGACTATCATGTCTGCCACAAGGACAGGGGAGCTCCAGGCGCTTTTGGTGGACTCCCTTTATCTGGTCTTCCACAGGGACAAGGTTGTCCTACGTCCGCACCCGAAATTCCTTCCGAAGGTGGTGTCAGAATTTCACCTTAACCAGATGTTAACTCTGCCAGTTTACTACCCTAATTGCACCTCGGAGGCCGAGTACAGGCTCCATACTTTGGACCTGAGATGTGCTCTCTTCTATTATAAGGAGAGGACAGCGGAAATTTGGGGAGAGGTTTGCCAGCTGTTTGTCACCTACACTGAAGCCGCTTCTGGCAGACCTGCAGTGAAGCAGACTGTTGTAAGATAGATTACATCATGCATAGGTCTGTGCTATGAGTTGGCGGGCAAGGAGTCTCCCAGAGGAATAAAAGCTCATTCTACCCACCATACTGCTGCATCGGCGGCTGCTTCCAGGGACATCCCTATCCAAGAAATCTGTCGGGCTGCTACCTGGAAGTCAGCAAACACCTGCTTCACCCACGACCACATCGACCTTAGTCATGCCAGGATGCTTGATTTTGGGGCCTCAGTTCTTCAATCTCTGTTCCCTAAGTAGGGGTGTGCGCCTTGCCTCCCTCCTCCTGGAGAACTGCTAGGAGTCTGCCAAAGAGTGTGGATGAACAACATATCCACGCTGCTAGAAGAACAGGTTACTCACCTGTAATAGTAGTTCTAGGAGTGGTATATGTTGTTCATCCACACGGGCCCACCCAACCTCCTCGGCCACGGACGCACACAACCTGGCTTCCAGTGGATTAAGATCTGGCATCATGGGGTGGGACCGAGGTATGTACCTCCCGGGTGGGTTGGAGGAGTCAACTTGAAGACTTCCGGTTGGATTTAAAGTGGAAAGGGGACATGCCAAAGAGTGTGGATGAACAACATATACCACTCCTAGAACTACTGTTACAGGTGAGTAACTTGTTATTATGATTTCAGCCATGTGACCTCACTGACATCACAGCTACTCAGAGCCACTCAGAAGCTACCAGGTCAATCACCTATGATGTCACTGAGGTCACAGTGCTGATGATGATGTGAGAGGAATAGAACTAGATATGTCAGCTGCTAGGCAGAGTGCTATTCCACACATCCAGCATAATAATATTACACAGAAAACTTTCAAATGAGTAAATGGGGGAAAAATACTTTAGAAATACAAAGTTACAACTGACTACTACTTAAAATTTGTAACATTTTGCTGTCTGCTATTTTTGGTTCTATTAGCTCGTTAATGGTTTGATTAAATTTTGATTCTTTGATCACTTATGCAGTGCAAAGCTTTCTATAATGGGTAGGAAAAATCCTGGCTTGTGATTGGCTGAGGCAGGCTGGTATACCCATGCTGTACAATACCTCAGCATAGTGCCCAGTGAAAAAAGTAATGGTGCTAGCCTGCCAAAAATCAGTGTGCACTCTCAACTTGCCTTCACCCACTATCTTGTTTCTCGCTTAACGAGACTGTCACTCACTACCCCCTGCTTTCTAACTAGCAGCTCATATAGTCTTTATTTTGTCACCTCCCAAGAGAAAGACCCATTTTGCTTATAAAAACTTTTCTTTTAGCTGGCCCGGTGGTGCAGAGGGCATTACCTTTCCCACACTGGCGACCCAAGTTTGGGAACTCTGGTCATCGAGGTCGGCTGAGGCGGGAGAGGATCGAGCATCCAGAGGACTACTCTCCTCTCCTGGGGTGAGGAGGCACAGCATCTCTGCCCTTGGATGCCCCCAGGGGGAGGCCTGGGGGACAGTGTGGTGTCTTGAGTGCCAGTGTAGGGAAGGCGCCACGGCCCTGTGCCATGCGCATGCCTCTGTGTACGCTTATGTGGCCGTGGGGTTTGGGCAGACTAACAGAACATGGGAAAGAATGGGGAGCCTGGGCGTCATGAAGTCCCGACCGCTCTGCCCCAATCTGCGCCTCCACCCAAAACCACCAGCCCACTACTGGATTATGCTCCAGATGGGGGAAACGGCCCTTCCCTTCCTGGGCCCATCTGTGGGGGTCCTGGGTTGGTTGATTTCCGGAGGAGGTGCTGGCTGGTTGGGAGGGGTTGGGACGCCACCGAGCAGCCCTGCCTGGGAAACCCCAAGGGAAAAAAGGAATATGGAGAAAAAAACATTTTTTTGCTTCACAGTTTGTGCACAAGCCACTGAACCACCTTATCTTCTACCAGTTCATAACAGCCTATGCTGAAACACCCATGCACACAAACAGCGGGACTTTGCTCCCATTACCTTCTCCAACCACTATCAGCTGCCTCCACATAAACATAAATACTAGCTCTTGGTCCTCAGTGCAGACAGCAGGGACTGGGAGAAATGGTAAGTAAACAATACAGAAATGAATGAGAGACATATCTTAAAACTCCCAGTCTCCAGAGCAAGCAGTAAAAACCAGGAAAAAGAAAAGTGGTCACAGCAGTTGTGAAAGACTACTAGCGGAAGGACTACTTTTTTATAAAAAGTGGCTAATAAAACAATACTGGGGATTTAGGCTGAGAGAAATTCACTTTCAGGACTGTAAGGCTCTCCACCTTCAGTTTTGGGCAACACTCTGCCGCTGGCGAGTCATTTTCTTAGCCTAAAACTCCACTGTGTCTTGTCTTATTGCTTGTCTGCATTTTGCATAATTTTAATAAATCTTTTTTTTTGTTTTATTTTTTATTGTTTTTGTTTTCAGTTTAAATGTAACATTTTGATAGTAAAAACACTTTAGCAGTTTAATTTCAGGTAGCTTCTCAAACAGTATAAAAGCATCACATATCCCTCAAATTATGCCAGAATTGTCACTGTGTTTATGGGCACTTGTTTCATTCATTAATCTGTTGTTTTTTTGGGGTGGGAGAGTGGTTCTCTATGTCTTTATACCCCTCCAGATTTTGTAGGCATTCTGTAACTGACCAGCTAAAGTAATCATCTTGGCTAACCCTCTCCCCCTGCCCCCGTAAGCTTTTTTAACTGCAAGTTGGCCTGGACAGGCTCATTGGTCCTGTCCCTGCCCCCTCCACCTGTCTCCTTACTTCGACCACAGCTGGGACCCCCACGGATTGCCCCCTGCGGCAGGATCAAGCATTGGAAAGCTGTCCTCCCCCCACTTAGAGACGCACATCCAGTATTGGATCTTGGTTGGGCAATAGTGTGGGGCAAAGGGCCAGTGGATAGGACTTCATGGAGTTCGAGCTGACCACTTTTCCCTTTTCTTTCTGAGATCATCCTTGTCCCCAGATTTATGTAGTGAAATTAACATTCCCTGATTTAAACTTTTCGGGAAGAATCCCTGCTCAATACTGTTGTTATACATTTGTAAAAGTTCATTTCCCAGTTTTTTAAAGATCGTGGCATAAAGTTAATTTGGGAGCCCATCATTGCCCGGAGCTTTACCACGCTGTAAAGGTTTTATTACAGTTTCTAATTCCAAAAGGGTAATAGGTCTTACTAATGTAAGAAAAAACTCATCTGGAATTTGGGGCAAATCACAAGATTTTAACCATTTATGTATACAAGAATCTGTCAATGAAGGGTCATCTTTGAATGTACTCTGAATGTATTTGTCAATTTCTGAAAGGATGTCCTTCTGAGAAGACACCACCTCTCCAGATGATGTAATTAATTGTTTAATTTCTGTCTTTCTTCTTCGGGCAGCACAGCTTTCAAATGGGTTAACAACTTCCTGACTACCTTGTATCCCAAATCTTTGTTCTAGTTCCAAAGTTTTCCTTCTATTATACTGGCCCTGTGAAAGTTGTTCTTTAACATTTGCAATGTCTATGGGGTCCACAAAAATTCCTTTATTTAACCGGGAATAGGCTAATAGGAGTTCAGTTCTAAGTGCTGAATAAGAGTTGGTTTTTTTTGGGGGTTTGTTTTTTTTTTGAGTGTCCCAGACACCTACCAGTACGTTGGAAATATTCTTTAATTCTGCTCTTCGTGTCTTCCCATCGTTGTTGTGCTGTATCGTATAAAAAAATACACAATACCTAGCATCCAATAATGAATTGAAACCTCTGGGTAATCTAATAAAGACACATTTAGTCTCCAGTACCCTGGACCTTTAGAGGAGGCAGGATAATTTGAAGAAGAAGGAAACCACTTTGGTTCTCAAATACAGTAGCAGAAAAGGTCAGAGCCAAAAGGCTGGCCTTCAGAAAATATAAGGGAACACAGCAGGATGAAGATAGGGAGGCATACCAAACTGCCCTAAGGGAAGCAGGTAAGGCAGTAAGGCAGGCAAAGTCCCAAACTGAGGAAACACTAGCACGAACAGTAAAAGAAGGTGACAAGACTTTCTATAGATACATTAGTGAAAGGAGAAAGTCCAGAGGGGTATTGCTAGTTTAATGGAGAAAAGGGAGCATGTGAGGAGGAGGACCCTGTAAAGGCATCTATCCTAAATAGATACTTTTGCTCAGTATTTACTGAAGAGAAGGTAGGGCAGGGCCCACAGCTCAGCATCATGGACACAGGGGGGAGGGAGGTGAGCACTACTCCGTTCACAAAAGAAAGGGTCCTACAAGAGCTTGCTAAGCTCAGGGTGGATAAGGCAATGGGACCTGATGGCATACATCCCAGGGTACTTAAGGAGCTAAAGGAGGAACTAGCAGAGCCATTAGCAGAATTGTTTAGTGAGTCTCTGAGCACAGGAGAGGTCCCAGAAGACTGGAGAAGGGCTCATGTGATCCCACTCCACAAGAGTGGTAGCAGGGAGGAGGCGGGGAACTACAGACCGGCAGTCTTACCTCAGTAGTGGGCAAGATTATGGAGGCACTCCTTAAGGAAAGGATAGTGCAACACCTGGAATCCATAGGGGCACAGGATCCAAGACAGCATGGGTTTACAAAGGAAGGTCCTGTCAAACTAATCTCATAGATTTCTTTGACTGGTAACCAGAGTGGTGGACCAAGGGAGCAGTTGATGTCGCCTACCTTGACTTCAGCAAAGCTTTTGACACTGTTCCACATAGAAGATTGATAAATAAGCTAGTAGGTTCGGTGGGTCAGAAGTTGGTCAACTGGGTGGCAAACTGGTTGACTGGCAGAAAACAGAGAGTGGTGGTAAATGGTATACAGTCAGAAGAGATGCAAGTCACAAGTGGGGTACCTCAGGGATCAGTCCTGGGGCCAGTCCTATTCAACATCTTCATTAGTGACCTCGCAGATGGACTAGAGGGTAAGGCTTGTCTGTTTGCAGATGACACCAAGATCTGCAACAGAGTAGATGATCCAGATGGGGTGGGCAGAATGAGAAGAGATCTGGATAAACTAGCAGAATGGTCAGAAGAGTGGCAACTGGGATTTAATGCAAAGAAGTGCAAAATCATGCACATAGGGAAGAGAAACCCTGAAGCCACTTATAGGCTGGGAGGAGTTGCTAGCAGTCACAAAGGAAGAAAGAGACTTGGGCATCATCATCACTGATGACCTAAAATCATCCAAGCAGACCTCTAAAGCAGTAGGTAAGGCTAGGGGTGTTAGGGTGTATTAGTAGGGGTATCACAAGTCGTGAAGAGGGAGGTAATAATCCTCTATACAAGACATTGGTTAGGCCCCATCTGGAGTACTCGCGTGCAGTATTGGAGGCCACACCTTCACAAGGACATTAACCAAATTGAGGCAGTCCAGAGAAGGCAACCAAAATGGTGCAGGGACTGCATCAGAAGACATATGAGGACAGATTAACGGAGCTCAATATGTATACCCTTGAGCAAAGGAGGAGAGAGGTGATAGATCGAGACATTTAAACACCTTAAGGGCATAAACAAGGTGAAAGAGTCTAACATGTTTAAATATAAGAAAAGTAGCAGGACAAGAGGACACAGCATGAGATTAGAGGAGGCCGATTAAGGGGAATGTGAGGAAATCTTTTTCACAGAAAGGGTGGTAGATGCATGGAATGGCTTACCACAAGAAGTGGTGGCTATGAATACAGTGCAGGGCTTCAAACAGGCATGGGATAGGCATAAGGGAGCAATACAAATGACTATGAATAGATAGGTCACTGACAGAGCAAAGGCCGATGGCACATTTATAAGGTAGAAAAAGAAATGGGCAGACTGGATGGGCCTTGCGGTCCTTATCTGCCGTCAACTTCTATGTTTCTATGTTTCTATGAAATAACAACTTCAAGGAGAACATGATCAGAAGTTGCTACAGTCATAACACTGGGAGAATTTATGTGTTAAAATGGGGGAAATAAATCAAAAATCAATACTGGATTTCTGAGTCCCAGAAAAATATGTATAAGCTATGTCTTGTGGTGAGGAAAAAACATCTCTCAGTCCAGTAAGACGGATTAAATCATTCAGGCATGTGGAATCATAATACAATTTTGCAGACCTTGCCCCCTTGTCAGATACAGTCCTGTTAATATTAACACCCCAAAAAAGTACATTTTTCCTAGTGAAAAGGTATGGTTGGATTTTGTGAAGCAAGGAAATCCTTTTAGATTTACACTGTGGTGCATACATGTTTACAAGTTGAAAATGGGATGGTTGTATAGTAATATCAAGCATCAGGCATCTGCCTGCCTCAGTCTCCACCATATTCGTCACCTGTATTGATAGATTTATAAAACAAATACCAATGTCAGAACATAGGGCGCTCCGCCAAGGTCAGTAACACTTGCCCCAGAGCCAAGCAGTTGATGCTATTTCAAAATCAGCTGTGTATAATCTGGTATCTTGGGGAAAAAAAAAAACAAAAAAAAAACAGGTCAACAGTAGTTTGAGTAAAAAGATCAAAAGTAGCCAGTTTTTTTTCTTTCTGATACTATTTACATTCAAAGAGGCTATATGTAGGTGATAAGGAGGAGTAGTGGGTTAGGTAAATCCATCATGGGGGGCAGCTTTCTTCCTAGAGCTTTTTCTGAGCCCAATTCTGAGACCCTGTTTTTGTTTGGTTTGTTTCTTACCCACAACAGTAGTAGAAGTGTCTGGGTCTGAACCACGGTCTTTCTGGGAAAATGTCCTAGAAGCATCATCTGAATCTTGTATCTACAATCCATGTCCTGAGGTAACCCAGCGTATCTGTTGGTAAGGGGCAAAATTTCTGGAGTGGAGACACTAGAAGCTACCCCAGAATAAGAAGGCATTGGAGTAATGGGGTCTGAGATCTGACTCTCCTGAACTTTTGGGAGGGGGAGGGGGGGTGGGTGGTGGAAGCATTACTCCTGCCGGGTACCTGGCTCTTCCTGCTGTGTAGCACATGAGGAAGAAACTGTTGTAGGTGGAGAAATGTTATGTGTTGAAGTGGTCCCAGGTGGAGAACGTGGAACATCATTCTGCGGGGGGTCTGACATGGGTGGAGGCCCAGCTCATGGGCCCCTAGGAGGTCGTGGGTCTTGAAAATCTCATGGTCCTCTTGCAGCTGTATTAATACAAAAATCTTGCATGGTGAAATTCAAGTCATCCATGTTGTGGGACACCCAGAGACAATCCATAAAGGTATGCCTGGCCTCATCACAAAAGTTAAAAGTCAGGTCATTGTCACATTCAGTTCCTGAGTGCCCTAGTTCCCCACATCGGGAAACATATAATTTTGTTACAGGTGGTACTGATATGATTGGGGGGGGGGGACCCACATTTATGACATTTCCTGGGCTAGGCTGGGTAAAATACAAACCCCTTGTCTCTACCGATAAAACAATTTGGTAAATGTTGAAAATCATTATCTATCTGGAAAAGTTTGACCTCGAGTCGCCACCCCCATTCCAGAGACCTTCACTGTCTAGGATGGGTTCTGGGGAACCCTGCACATCACAGCATTTGTCAAGCCAGTATAAAATGTCAGTGATGTTAACCCCCTCATTACGAAATAATACTGTCACTATACGAAATGATTGTTTCGTAAGGCGTATGACTTGGAAGGGAGACCTTAAGGGGTTTGTCTTCAGGATGGAGTATTTAGTCCAGAACTGTTCTAGGATGTCAGGTGTCCGAAGGCTAGTATCAAATGTATGTTCCCCCAGGGCATGGATAAGGGCGTAAACTTCATGGGGGAGAAACCCAGGGACTGTTTCAATAGGATTTTGCCTGCACAGAATCGATCTGGCAGCTTATCCATGCCTCCTAGCTATCTCAGGCAGATCGCATTTCTGTGTTTTGCTAGGTTAATAAGTTTATGAAATAGTCCAGCATATGAAGGCTTATTCTGGGGCTGAGTCAAGGTAGGGCCTGAAGGACCAACGTTTTCCTGATCATCTCTCCCTGGAACCTGGGCAGGTTCAGAAAGGTTATCCCTTGGTTCATTTATCAAGTCAGTATGAGAGGCAGCCTGCGTCCCCAAAGGTGAAAAAGAAATGGTACCTGTATTTTGTGAGTCCAGTACCTCCAATGTATGTTTAGGCCTCACAGGGTCCTCTGGAAATGTTGTAGACCGTGGGGTCGTATCCACAATAGTGTTAGCCTTCATATATTCGGAATCCTTTGGATCAGTCACCCATACACCTTGTTCATTCTGAATCCAGCACGCACAGTGAAGTGCATCATCAGCCAACCAGTGGGCGTCTCCTGGAGTTAAATCCATATTCGGTGGTGTTGAAGAAGTAGTAGTAGTCGCTATATTGTCAGCCGTAGCAATAGGCGTCCCTCTATCAGAGACTGCAAATATTTTAGAAGCCGAAGCCTTCGGTGATGGGGACATACCCTGCAGACCTTTTCTCTTCCTTTCTTCCTGAAGCAAAGATTTTGCTGCTTGAAATTCAGTTTCAGCAATTTGGATGCCTTCCGCAAGTGTCTGCTGTAACGCTACATCTTGGTCATCTTCCATATCCGACACATCGGAGGTTTGCCGCATACTTTTTACTACCTGTGGAGCCTCACAAGTGGTGACATTTACACCCGTCGAGGTCTCCTCCGACCATCCTGTCTGTAGTGGTGCTTGCACAGCACTGAGGTCCCCCATCATCCGTACCTTCGGGACAGCGTTCCCTACCAAACAGTAGGGGAATTTCCCCAGTGTCCTGGCCAAATTTCCCCCATTCACTGGAAATACCACAAACAGCTTAATCTGGTTCAATCTCACTTGGCATTCATCTGTGTGTGTGTAGAATTTTGAAGGGTGATGAGGAAGCTGCAAAGTGGGGTGCTAGCTGCACACTCGAGCAGACTTGATAGACCGTGTGGCTTTTATCTGCTGGCAAGTAATAAGTAAATAAGTGTTAGCAGGGAGGAGGCTGGCCAATTATAAGACAGTCAGCCATATGTGACAAGGTACCTTTGTAAATGAGCCTATGGCTCAAAGGTTTTCCAAACTGCTGTTTAAATAAAATAAAAAATAAATAAACATCAGTGGTGGGAAAGTTAATGGAATCACTGCTGGAAGAAAGGATTGTGGAATATCTTAAATCCTATGGTCCAGTGGGTTACAAGATGCAAGGCAGCATGGGTTCATCGGGGTGGGAGTGTCATGTTAAATGAATCTGATTTATTTGACTGGGTGACAGAAGGAATTAGATCAGAGTGGAGTGGTGGACGTTGCCTGCCTAGATGTCAGTAACGCTTTCAACACCATTCCACATAGGAAACTAGTAGTAGTAATAAATTTTATTCATAAAAAAATATTTATGAACAAGGATAGATGTTACAGCTCCATTGAGCACAGCTCATTTCCAAGGAGGTTCTTATAACTTAATCACACTTACATGAGTATCAAGGGTTACATAAGTAATTATAATTATACACAGCAGTTCAGTACTAGCAAGCAAGCGGGATAATTTAGGAATGGGTCCAAAGGTGGTAAACTGGATAAGAAATTGGTAAGGGGATAGACGTGGAACATGGTTGTAAATGGAGTTCACTCCAAGGAGGGGAGGCTGACCAGTGGGGTGCCTCGGACCAGTGCTGGGACTGGTCCTCTTTAATGTCTTTGTAAGTCACATTGCAGAGGAGTTGGAAGGAGGAAGGTCTGCATCCTTGTGGATTGCACTAAAATCTGAGGTGGACATTTGGGGTGGGGTAGAAAAGACGAGCAGAGACCTGAAAAAACTAGAGGAGTGGTCAAGGGTATGGCTGTGACATAGACAGCCAGTTCTGAGTGCTGTATTATTTTATATAAAATGTATTACTGTCTCTGCTGAAAAATCTGGTGCTCTTAGAATGACCTCACTCATCAACCCCCCCCCACGTTTCAGCTGAAAGATGCAAGCCATAAGAAAAATGCTGACAGCATGTGAGTTCACACACACACACTCAGTTTTTAGAGACTATGTGTTACATGTAAGGCCGTAATTAAGGATCCTGTCTGTCTGAATTAATTACAACCATAGTTGCTAGAACATATCCATTTTATGACGTTGGAAGGAAAACTCGGGTTATTACACAGAAGTGCGAAAATCATAAAGATGCTGTCATGTCCTGGAAGGAGGAAGCTGCTTATGAGATCAAAAGAAGTGTCATTTGAAGGACATGAATTATGCTGAAGTTGCAGAATGTAATACTTTTGTATAAGATATGTATTTTCTGACAGAGGAGGAGCTAGCTGATGTCACACAGAAATGGGTTGTCCCATACATTTGTTTAAGGAATACTCTGTTTTACTTACACACATTTTTACCTAGACTCTGACTGAGGAAAGATGTTTGGAGCACTTGTAAACAGATATTTAGAAAGATTTCAAATCTAAGTACTGTAAGTAGGAATTTGCACTGTTTAAACCTTGTTCTTTTAAAAGATTTGGATGTCCTGTGGTATGAGTTCTGTATTTTGCATTTTACATATTTTTAACTATTTTAGTAAAATTCTTTTTAGAACTTACTTGGTCTGTCTTTGACTTCTTTTTAGTTGTGAGAAAAGTGTATGGTTATTGCAGATACTAAACATAAGCTTGAATGGTGGTACCAAACTGGAAAGAGAAGCGTTTTAAATCTGAGGTCTTTATTAAAGTTTTTAAGGGTTCATCTCTGTATACCTGGTTAGGTGCCTGTAGGCAAAGATATCTGGCCCCCTGAAGATGGAAATATCTGAGCCTGTGCATTGGGTACGCTAGCAAGAGGTTCACAATTTGAATCCCTCCAGAACTTGAGACCAAAGGTTGATCCAAACTCACAAAAACAGACAATAGGGTTACCTTGTCTGTTACACTGTTCACAAGACTGTGCTCAGAGGTTGGCACTTTGGGAGTAGAGGGCCTGACCTGCTGAGTGGGTTTGTGACAATGGCAACTGGGTTTCTGTGCGAAAAAGTGCAAAATGATGCATTTGGGTCACGGAAACATGGGTGGAGTACAAAATGGGTGAGTGGTACTGATGACTATCAAGCAGGAAAGAGACCTGGGGGTACTCATATCTGATAACCTGAAGGTGGCCAGGCAGTTGGACAGGGAAGTTGGGAGGGCTAGTGGGATGCTGGGGTGCACAGGAAGGGGTATCACCTGCAGAAAGAAGGAGGTGGTGTTGCCTCTGTATAGATCATTGGTTCAGGCCCCACCTAAAGTACTGTGTCCAGTTCTGGAGACCACATCTCCAGAAGGACATAGAGTGGTGGAGGCAGTCTAGAAGAGGCCAGCTAAAATGGTGCAGGGTCTGCATCAAAAGCCGTATGAGAAGAGACTAAAAGACCTCAATGTATACACTCTTGAAGAAAGGAGGGAGGGGGGATATGATAGAGACCCTTAAATAGGGGAAATTGTTTAACCAGGAAAGGTACATTATGCTAGAACTTGTTTCCAGGTGCGACCTGGGAGCACAAGGAAGTTAAGTGACTTGCTCAGGGTCACACAGTATGCAAGTGTGGCTGATGGGATTCTAACCCAGGTCTCCAGGTTTGCAGCTCAATGCTCTTAACCACTATGCTATTATGCCTCCGTAAAATATCTCACGGGGTAAATAAGTTGCAGAGGGAAAGCATTTTTCTGGGGAAAAAAGTGCTTAAGAACAAGAGGGCATGCTATGAAGGGGGTAGAGTCAGGAGAGATGTGAGGAAGTACTTTACAGTTAGTGCTGGATTCCAGGAACAGCCTTCCAGTGGAGGAGGTGGGGGCCAAAACAGTGGTGGGGTTCAAGAATGCATGTGTAGGCATAAGGGAGTCTTAAGCAGAAAGAAGTGTTGGTTGGGGGGGGCAGAGATCAAGTAAGGTCTATGGTGATATTGTAGGTAGAGAAAAATGGACAGACTGGGTGGGAGAAGCGGTCCTTACCTGCTGTTAAATTCTGTGTTTCTTTGTGGGTTCTGGCTTCTACCCAGTTTTACAGTGAATTGAACTAGGAGGTTAAGTGACTTGCAGAAGGTTGCATATTTATTATGTGGCTCTGGAATTTGAACTAGAGCCCTGATTCACAGTTCTGAGTGCAGACTACAAGGCTGCACTGCCCTCCTATCTTATCGGTAACCAAATCCCCAAAAAGCTGCTCCCTTTTCAGGGGTTGCTGTAGGTCTGGGAAAAAAATATCATGCAAAGTGCAAGTTCTGTTTCCGTGGAAATCTGTGGACTTGGCAGTTTTTACTCGGACTGTGAAATTGTGTGAAAATTGCTGTTTTTGTTCAAAAATTCCATTTTCACACACAAATCATGCGAAGACAAAAGTGCTTTTTGCACTTTTTTCTAGTGTGAAAATTAATGACTTTGTAGAAATTGTTATGCAGATACGTGGGAGGCAGTTTTGCCCAGCTCTAGTTTGCAGCAGTGTGTAAGTCACAGAATTCTAAACTGTCTAAAATATCAGTATTGTACCTAAATATTAAATAGTCTGGAATATGAGCATGCATTGTAGAAAACCTCACCTAGTTGCTGAATAAGGAGGGATTAACCCACGACACAGCATGACTTTACTGAGCAGTAATCCACGCCTGGTGATGGTGGTGGGGGTTGTGCAGCATGAGGCCGCTGGCTGAGTGATTTTAACCACCCAGGCTTGGATTAATGCTCAGTAAATCCATGCTCTGGAGTGGGTTAATCCTCTTATAAAATTGGCAACTTTTTTTTTTTTTAGAGATTTACCTAAATAAATATTAAAAAAAAAAACACTGTTTACATGCATTTGTAATAAAATTGTTTTTCCTCCTAATGGGTTTGCCCTTCTGAGGATGCCGTAGTTGTAGTTCTCCACTGGGTGGATTTGTCTTAATGAGGATGCCGTAGTTACAGTTTTTTACATGTTTCTCTGTTGGAGTGATCTGAAAAGGTCACTTGACATTGCTGTCACTCAGGATTTTGTAGTGCAGCAACGCATCTGTGGGTTTACAGGGATTAATCAATGGTCAGGTGTTATGTTTTGACAAATCAGAATACAGGATTTTCAGCAACCATTTTATAAGATTGGTTATTATGCCTAGTTATAATACAGTGTAACCATATACTTGTGAGTGAATGAATGGATGAATGCATGCTTAATTGATCAATCAAAGGTCATTACAGTGTCATAGATCATACATTTTGTTTATAAAGCCTGTCACAATTCAGAATATGTCACATATTTGGGCCAGCCCCCTGGCACAGTGGTAGCACTACTGCTTGCGACGCTGATGACCCGGGTTCGAGAGCAGCCTTAGGACTGTCGGAGGGTCCACAGGTGGGAGAAGGCTGAACATCGGTTGCACCTAGCTGTGCACTAAGGTCATTGCATGCACGCCTCCATCAAGGGGGGAGCGGGACCACAGGGGAAACCACATGTAGGAAAAACTCTTAGATGATAAGCAGCATGAAGTCCAGGATCCTTATGGTGACCCACCAGACCGATGTGGGGTATATACCCTAGGCACTGCAAAGAGAATAAATAGTCAATAAACATTTTAGACACAGGTCTGCTTCTGTTTCACATTAGTTCTGTATTTGTCCTCCCCATTATTTATTTATTACTGAGGTCGTTTACATGAAGAATGGCTCTTTATTCCTTCAGAGTTTTCTATTCTAGTTGCTTGTTCCTCACCTGAGGTCATAGTATTCTGCTTGTGACATCATAGCCATTGCCATGGCAACCTGTTGTGATGTCTCAACTGAGGATTGTGATTTCAGGTGGGGAATGAGCTGCTGGGACAGATGAACTCTAAGGATAAACATCCTCTCGAGTAAATTTCTTCAATAATATATAATAGGAAGGAGAAATCGGAAGATACAGAATACAAGTGGAACTGTGAATAAATATTATGGTTTTCAAAGTTTTCCCAGAGATGTCAGCAGCTCTTTTAAAATAAATAAATAAATAAATACCTGTAGCCTGGTGGCGCTGAGGGTTGAGGCACTGGACGCCACACCTCGTGCCATGCCGGTGACCAGGGTTTGGGAATGAGCCTGGGCCACTGGGGGTTGGCAGGGGGGGAGAGAGGATTGAGCATCCGGAGGACTGCTCTCCTCTCTCCAGGGAAGGGGATTAGTCGTTCTGCCCGCTGGCTGCCCTCTAACAGTGGCTGGAGGGTAGTTTGGGTCAGGAGGCTCGGAAGCCGATGTGCTTACGTCAGAGGGAGGGAAGGGAGAAAATTGAAATTGGCCAGGGCGTCATGGACCTATGATGGCCCAACCGCTCCGGTGAAGTCTGCCCCCCCGCCACCAGATTTGATGTACCGGGTGGTGGGGGACTGCCGGCACCCCTACACCTGGCCCTGCCATTGAGGGGGAATCTACGGGGGAACCTCGAGGGCAGACAAGCTGGGGGTTGGGCCAGAGGATGTACCCCCTCCAAGGGGGGGGTCATAGCCCCCTGGAGCCTGCAGCGGAGGAAGAAAAAGTAATAACAAAAATATACCTATACAGTGTGTCAGTGGAATAAAGAAGAGTGCACAGTGTGCCTGAGAAGGTGAATACAAGGATATTAATTAATGCTGCATATCAGTGTGTACAGGTAAATGGGAGTTGACCAATCAGTGTGGGTTCTAATCTGGTTCCCTACATTCCTTCCACCATAGGGGTTCTCCTTTAATCACAAAGCCCGTAAGGAAAGTATTCTTGTGTGCATGTATATATGTGAAAGGCAGCATGATCAATTAGATAGAACTCTGAAATGTGAAACAAGAGATCACTGGTACAAATCCCACCACAACTACCATCTCATTGTGTGACCTTGAGCAGGTCATGTTGTGACCTTCCTATCCTTCAGTCCTTCAAGCAGCAAGATTGATACCAGCACCATCCAATAGAAAACAAAACATTGCATCTTAGTTGGGCTATGTTGTGTAAATTGTGAAGTCATATGTTGAGAAGTTCCTCATGGCACGGTATGTTTGTTTTAATGTATCCTTTATCTTGGTAAGCTTAAAAACAGTGTGTCCCATGTAGAGAACGGAGACTTGAGCATCTGTAAGTAGGGACTCTTGTGATAAACTAGATGAACTCTTCAGGTCTTTTTTCTTTTGGTCACATTTCTATATTTCTATGAAACAGTGTGTGTGTGTAATGTAATTTTGCAAACTATAATAAAAAATTAAAATGTTAAAAGGAGACTTGTGTGTGCACAGAATATATTTTTAGTTGTCTGTTGTTTTCTTTTTGTCAGTACTGTTTCTTTTGTCTAGATGTTTTGTCTCCTTTTGTCATGTTCAACTGGTTCATTGACGTCTGGGGTGGGGGGGTGCATATATTGTGTTTGTTATTTCTTGTATGTGTACTTCTCTTCCCACACCAGGATTGGACTCGTACTTCAACGTTGGCACCCGAGTGCAGTATTAGGGGGGTGCTTTACTGTTGGGGTGTGCCATCCTTCAGATGAGACGTTAAACCGAAGTCCCTTCTACCCATCCTGGTGGGTGTCCAGGTGGAAGTAAAAGGACCCAAGACACTCTTTGCAAAGAGTAGGGGGCTTCCCCCGTGTCCTGGCCAGTGTTCCCTTTCCCATAAAAACTGGTTCATGCAATTGTCCAGGCTGTGTGTGGGTGTTGATGTGTGATATGGCTGCCACTACACGTGTATTCAGTCACTTCATTACCAGTTTAACATTTCTTGTAAAGGGCTTTGAGATGCACTGTATATGAAAAACGCTCTACAAATGCTAATTCTTCTTCTAGTATAAGTGTGCGCGTGTGCTTGTGTGTGGTATACATGCAGTGTGTCTAAGCTGATCTTTTACTTGTGATGTAAGTGATGAGCTGTTTTGATTTCGCACCTGTTCTTTGTATTGCTGTGCTGAAGAGTTGGTTTGGATATAAATGAAGTACTTCCCCCTTGGGCTGGCAGGATGTGAGGGTGCATCACAGACATGGCACACCTTGTCGTTGGTGGGCAGCACAGCAGAATGGGTCACTGACTCCATTCTCTTTAAAGAGTGCCGAGCCCTGGGCAGTGACTGCTACGTTTTAATCCAGGCTGACTGCGGTGGCAGGGCAAAGGTTGCCCAAGTTGAAGGTGGTGGTGGGAGAAGGAGCATAGAGGATCTCTTTAACAGGCCAACAGGTGGGTGTGATGGTTTGAGTTGGGGAGGGGTAGAGTTGTGGGTCCCTCATGTGTCTGGCTGCCTAGCCAAATGCCAGTACTAGTGGCACCACAGGGAAGGGTTGTCTCGTGTCTACTGGCGAGGCAGTTAATCCAGGACAGAAAATTGGGAAAAAACTAGGTTAGTGCTCAGGAGATTTAGTAGGTCTAACATTCACAGCAGTGGACCCCCTGCCATTAGCTTTGCTACAGCAGCAAGTAGCAGAGCCTAGGTATAAAGACTATACTGATTTTATTTTATAGCATCAAAGTATCATTTACTACCCATTGCAAACTGCTGGAAACAAATTGTCATTACTGATTAAACTGGTACGCCATTTGGCAAGCCATGACTGAAGCACCCTTGTGTGGTTACACCTTTTGGTTTGCTGTTTTTTTTTTTTTTTCCTTCTAGGATTTCATCTTGTTTCATTCTGTTTCTGCATCATGTGTCATTGTTCTCATTTTCCATTTTTACAGGTCATCCCATGCCATCCCATTCTGCTGTCTCTCACTCCCATCCCTCTGCTTTTCATGACAACGAAGAATTCAGTGACTTTATACAAGGCCCCGTTGACACCCCTGCCCCTGGGCCCTCCACATTTTCCCAGCCTTTTCCTTCCTTCCAGTCTACTTCACAGGCTCGGGTGCCGCCCAGTGACCAGCCTGTGGCTCGAGCCCAGCCTTTCCCTCCAGCATCCTCGGTACTGCTTGGTACAGTGGGGCAGGTTCCAGTTAACACTGTCCCTGCATCGTCCCACTCTGAATGCAACAAAGGTAATCCTCATTTTTAAAGTATAGCTCTAATTAAAGACCGACACATTTTGAAATGCAAAAAAAGATACTTAGTTGTATCAGTATTCATATTTTATTTGCAGTTATTTATTTACTTGAACTGAGGTTTGAAATTAACAGCATTGCAGTGGTTCTATTAATAGATAGGAACTTGGCACAATATTCTCACTACACTACACAACATTTAAGGTATTAAAATAAGTTAATTTGCAACGTTCATTTTAAAATCCAGTGTATCCCTCATCCTGTTTATTTAGGCCCTTCCCTGGAGGAGAAACTTTTAGCTTCTTGTGATTTACGTGCATCCAAGGAGGCCCGGGTTACATTTAAAACCTCTCAGCTTTTAGCTGAAATGGGGCCCCAAGCTTCCACCTCAGCTCAGTTTCAGTCCAGCTCAAAGGCCCGAAACTGGAGCGCTGTAGACGAGAATTTAAGTTGGCATCTTCAATTCTGAAACTCCCAAGGCTTCAGAACCAGAGAGTCCTGTTGAAGAAAGTGGTGAGCTTTTAAAATGCTTTACAACAAAACTCAGCATTTCCTAACACATCTGAATGCTAGTGCCTCTTATTCTCACTTTCCACCTCGTAATAATGCTAACTTGCTTTGCTTCAATTGTACTTTTTATGCATTTCTGCCTCTACTCTTGCAGTCTCGGCTATTTTATCAAAGTTACTCTCTCATTTACCACTTAGAACCAGAGTTTATGCACCTTGCTTTTGATGTTGCTTAAGTCATCTCCCACTCTAACAGTTCAGCATGTTTGCTACTGGTTTGGCCCTAAGTGGTGCATGAGTTATTAGCGTTCTTTTTTTATACCATAGAAAATATAACTTCTGCAGGAGTTCATCAGGTAAGTGCTAAAAAAAAAAAAATGCTTACGATGTGAGAAGGATGTTTTAACCAGGCAAGAATCTGTGATCAGAGATGTACTTTTACCTTCACTGCCCAGTGACTGGTGTCAGCTGTTGAACCAGTGGCACTGGAAAAGGACTAAGGTATTCATGAAGAGCCCCGTTTGTTAAAACTATTTATGTAAGGAAAATGTCCATGAGATGGGGGTGATTAATAAAGATGTCAACAAATTATGTGGAATACTGCCCAGGACCACTAAAGGACTCCCCATTAAATGAGTCTTACCAGCTGTGTCTGACTAATCAAAGATCTCATAAGTCAGTGGAATATTGCAGCTCCTTTCCCAGAGCACTTGGGCTTTTTGGGTCCCAGTACATGGTTTCGGCAGCCGTGTATTGGTCTTCATTATTTCTTTGCTTGTCTCTCCCCCCACCCCCATATAGAGTTTTCTTTCCCAGCCCATAGCTCGTCTTGCACAGATATACCCTGATCAGGCCATTCCTGGCTATCATATAGACAGCTTCCAGGTTTTTCTCCCTGTTTTTTTTTTCTCCCACCCTCCTCACCTGGCATGAGTATTGCCTCTGTTGACCTTGAGCACACACACATAGCTTCCCTTTGTGGCAGGAGCAAGCACCACGGCCCAGCTGCAGAGGTCACTGTGGTGGGGGAGCCCACCGCCAACCCTCCCCATCCAGGATGCACTGCCATGTGGTAGCTGTCTCGGCCTGGCCTGCCTCCTGGTGCAGTACCTCCAGATTCCTTCCTGAACCCAGGTCGTCTGCATGGCAGTGCGATGTGCTGGTGCTTTGCCATCTGGGTGGCCCCTTCTTGTCTTTTTTTTTTTTTTAATTTTATAATGATTAGTGTTTACGGTTTTTCCAATTAAGGAAAACAAATCTTTTCAGATCATACCTTGAGTATTTATTTATTTTTATTATTCTGGTATTGCTCCTGGGTCTGCTCCCACTCTTTCACTTGGTCCTTTGTTCTCTCCCACATTGGTGGTACCCCTTTGCGCTCCCAGTCACCCATCTGGATTACCATCCCCAACAGCACACCTATGCAGCTCCCCAGTGCGGCACCAACCTCTGTCTCCAGGCAGCAGTGTGTTGCTATTGTGGGTGTTCCCAAGACCACAGGTTAAGCTACAGGAGCAAGGTGAATCAAGCCAGCATCATTAAGGCTCACAGACCCCAGTGTTTTTTTTTTTTTTTTTCCCTGCTGTATGTAGTACCTGTCACCACCCCGCCCATGGAACCATTCCAGACACGTCTGCTCTACAAAAGGGAGCAGTCATTGTGGGATATCATGGGCTCAGCCACAGTGTTCAAGCTTATTCAGGAACCAGCCAGTAAAAGATCTGCTGCAGCAGGGCATTTGTCTTCCACCACCACCACCGGAATCAGTGGAAGCTACCCCTGTGGCACTCCCCAGACTCCTCCTACCCAGGGCTGGAAGTCAAGCTAGCAGCGTAAATCTGGGTCTGTGGTGTGGTAGCACAATGCGCTACCACCAGCACTAGTGGGGCATTGATCTTTTATTTTAAAAAGGAATTGCCTTTAAACCTTGACTGGCATCTCGCTGATAGTTGAATTAATCAACTAAGCACTCTTGAATGCTGTGGTATTGGCCCTTTTCATGCCATACCAAAATAAATACATGCTGCCTACCTTTAAAGTCGTGGTAGTGTGGAGCTGCAGGGGCATTGTGAAGGCCACATGCTCAAGACACTAGTTCAATGGCAGACCAACACCCTAGAGGTAGTTGTGAGTCACACAGTCTCAAAGGCCAAGCATGTAACACAGCAGGATACTGTTTCTCTAAACACAGCACTGTGATACTTTCCTGTGGCCCTGTCCAGACTAGGGGGAGTTAAAACAGTTAAACCGTGTTAAACCATTTTAAACTCCCTAACATGCTTGTTCACATCCACACCTGACAGAGATTAATAATGTGTCAGTATCAAGTTCGAAAACCATGCTCACGCCCAGCTGAGAAAGTAGGCTTGAACACAGTTTGAGACTCCGTTTACTTACTAGTGTGGCACCACTTGACTTCAGATGTATACTTGCCATGCCCACCATGGTATTCATTGTCTCAGGTGGGAGTAAACACACTTATCAAGTTAACACTGCAGGCTTCGACAGTGTGGACACACTTTACCATATTTAAAAACGGTTCCTTCAGTAGTTTGGATGGTCAAGCTAGGTGAGTGTAAAATGGTTTAAAAAAATGTTTTGGGGGTACTGAATGGATCAGTGGATTGGTAGTGGGTAACAGAGCCTTTTTACCTCTAGGTCACAGGTTCTAATCTGAACAGATTGGTAGTGACCGAAAGCCATTATGATCTGGGGGCCGTTCAGTGGTCTGTACAAAATGTATTATAGTCATGTCAGTCCAGTTCCCATTAGGAAAATGTCCACATGCAAAACCACCAACAATTGGTGCTAACTGGCACCCTTGTTGGCAGTCTCACATGAGAGTCCAAGGATTGAATGGACATGGAGTCTGAACTACCCTGTCACTTATGTGGTGGTCCCTCCATGGCAGGGTTGAGGCATGTTGGCGGGGAAGTATGGGGAAGCTTGTACTGTGACTGCCTGTGCTGTACCTGTTTGTCAATAATCAGAGGACTTCAGGTTCCAGTGCTGTCAATCCAGCACCTTTCATGAGAACTAAACATTCCCACACAGGGGAAAAAAATCTAACAAAAACCCAAAAAATTAAATAAACCACCAAAACTGGCTACTTTAGCAGCTGTCTGGTGAATTTTGACTCATTATGTTTAGGAGTATTTCTTAATCTTTGAGCGAGAGGGGTGTAAACACCAGACCATTTGTGAATTGCACTTAAGAGTTGAAGCCGAAGTGACCGCTGTATTTTAGTAAATGTTGCCGATGATTGTTTTTCTTTGCGTATACTGTATAGTTGCTTGTAGCAAAGGATACAACTTAATCTTGCCTTTTAATCTCCTCAGGTGTTGGAGTATTTCCTTCACAAGATCCGATCCAGTCCATGCTGCCTCACTGGATTTACAATGATAGTCTTGTTCCAGGTAAAACTAATGGCTGGGTTCATGAAGCAGTAATAAGTTCTCCTAGGATGTAGGGGGCTCAGTAAGCAGCACTTTTGTTATGGAACCATTAGCTCCTAGATCCTCCCTCAGTAATCCTCCTCGTTCCTTATACTTTTAGGTCTTTTCTTGTTTTTTCTTGGTATTTTTTTTTTTTTAATACTTTTATTGAAATTCTGCTGCAATAAGACAACAAAAAACACATCCATATCTTGAATTATCTGTGAGATAAGGAAATAATGTAACCTACTGGGACTCAGTAGGTGACATTATTTCTTTCTCACTACAATATCCGATCTGAATTGCTTAGCAGTGACTAATACTGCACCAAAAATATCTAATTGTTATTATCTGTGAGAGTTGCTCTCCAATCAGCTCATAACATGGGGAGCATCATTCACCCAGAGTCATTTTAACAAAGCCTCCATCTTGTCCTGGAACACTGCTTGGAGAGGTCCTCCCAGCTATAGACCACAATGACAGGGTGATACTCACACATTAACCCACACAGACAAAACTGAAAATAAATGCAGAAAAGATAAAGGGAAACAAGTTTCAGTTCCCACCTGTCTGCCTGCTTGGGTCCCAGTCTCCTTTTCAATCCCCAGTAACGCTTGTCTGCCTGTTTGACATTGGCTGTCTGTTACAGCATGTCCCGATATGTATTTTTTTTTTTTTTATTAATTTACATTTTTCTCATTCCCCCACGTTTGCTTGCAGTTGTCCACTCTGAGGAGCCACCCTGCTGATACACCATCACGCAGCTAACACTGTGGCTTACCATGCACAGTCAGGCCCCAACCACTCAGGGCTCAGGTTGTGTAATTGGGGCCGTTGCCTGAGGGTTGCTGAGGCAGCATTTCTGTTCCGCTGTCCAGGCACAGCCACTTTCCTCTGTGTCCCCCTCCCAGAGGCAAAGTCACACCCTCTTTCATACATAGAATATGTTGCATCACTCCATTGGCAGGGGAGTACTGGCATAAGGCACACTCAACCCTCGCTGTCCAGAGCTGAGTCACCAGCACAATGTGCCTATAGCGAACAACAGTACAGAAAAGAGTACAGCACTCCCTCGCATTGTGTGTGCCACAAAAAGTATTCTTTTATTAGCCCAAAACATGCAAATACTTTGGCACTTCGAGGCACACTGTCACCTCATCAGGAAGTTAGGGCTGCCGTCTAGTGTCACAAATGAATTCCAAAGACTATTTAAATATTAATGTAAGACTCCAAAAGACTCTCCAAGGGCCTGATATTCAAATATGGGCAAAGCGGAGCACACAGTTTTGGGCTGCACTTGCCCAGGACCCCGAGGATGCAATATTCTGTTGGATAGTGCACTCGCGCTGTCTGCCTGAATATAAGGGCATGTCAGCACAGCACTAAGTCCAGTAGTGCTGCCCCAGCATGGAACTCTGCAGTGCAGGGAATAGCAATACCAGACCCGCTTGCGCCGATAGCTCCGGCGCAATATTCAGAAGTCTCTATGCAGATGAGCCCATTCGGCATGGAAAGCACTAAGGGTCCATTTGCATGCCCATTATAGGCACATTTGCATTGGAAGTGGGGGCAGGTTCGTGCCCCTGAGACTGGCTCCACTCCTACTCCGAGTGCCTGTCCCCATAAAAAACAATACGCCCCGGTGCCTAGTGGTCCCCCCACCCTCCGATCATCATCCCGTAAAGTCGAAAATATTTCCCTGGTGTCCAGTGGTCCCTTATCCCCCGCCCTGTACACATAAGCATTTTCCCTGGTATCTAGTGGTCCCTCCCATGTCCAGATCCCCAGTCCGTACACATATAAACATTTTCCCTAGTCTCCAGTGGTCCTCCACGATCCCCAGCCCTGTACACATAAACATTTTCCCTGGTCTCCAGCGGTCCTCCACAATCCCTAGCCCTGTACACATAAAATTTTCCCTGGTCTCCAGTGGTCCTCCACGATCCCTAGCCCTATACACATAAACATTTTCCTGGTAGGAAGTGGTCTCACCCTGGGAGTGACAGCAGTCTCCCTGGTGTCCATTAGTCCCTCCCCCTTCCTGGCTGCATTCCAAACACACAATTCCTGCTGTTGGAAAATGTGAGTAGTCACATGATAAAAGGTGGTATTGAAAATAAAAGAAGGCATTATTTCCTGGTGTCCAGTGGTCCCCCCAATCGATTGCTGTTCCCTTGTCAACACCATACTCCCTGGTATCTACCCCCCCACTGCACCATGGCACTGACGATCCACCCTGTCAGCCCCTTTTACCTGAAGCACTAGTGTCGCAGAACTGCATATGGCGACTGGCACAGTCCTTCTCTCCCTGGCCGACCACTGTATGGAAATCCAGAGAGTGCATGTCTTATGTTTTATACAGGGTGCACAGCCTGTGTACTGTACAAGGAGCTCCTTGAAGCACCAGTGCTGTGGGATCACATACGGTGACTGGCACAGCCCTCCTCTTGCCTCCTCAGTTGGCCGCCGTATGGAAATCCAGAGAGTGAGTGTCCTGTGTATTGTACAGGGCGTGGGGCCTGTGTACTGTACAAGGAACACAGGCCGCATGCTCCCTGTACTGTAGAGAGGATGTGTGCCCTGTACAATACATAGGACATGCGCTGTCTGAATTTCCATATGGTGACCATCTGAGGAGGTGAAGAGGACTGTGCCAGTCGCCATATCTGACCCTGTGGCACTGGCACTTCAGGTAAAGGGGGGGGGGTTTGGCAGGGTGGGTGGTCATTGCTGCGATGTTGGGGGGAGTCGCTAGATGCCAGGGAGTATGGTGCTGACAAGTGAACAGCAATCGATGGGTGGGGGTGTACCACTGGACATCAGGGAATATTGTCTTCTTTTATTTTCAATACCACCTTTTATTATGTGACTACTCACATTTTCCAACAGTAGGGCTCGTGTATTTAGAACGCGGTCAGGGATCGGGGACTGAGTGGGACCACTTGCCAGGGAGGCTGCTGTCATTACTGGATTTTGGGATCTAGGACCAGGGGAGACTGCTGGATGCCAGAGAGGCTGCTGTCCTAACCCAGGCTGGGGATCGAGACCAGGGAAGGACCATTTGACACTAGGGAAACTGTTTATCTGTATGGGGCTGGGGATTGGGACCAGAGAGGGACCACTGGACACCAGGGAGCAGGTGTGCTTCCCCATTGCCAGCTTGGTTGTTGGCTGCAGTTGCTCCGGCAGCTGCCAGGGTTGCCCTGAGTAAGTCAGGGTTTTGATTGGTGGTATTTGTACTGCACAAAGTGGCCTGCACTAACCCCTATTTGCAGCGTAAATGTGCTGAATATCGTGCCTGCGCTAGTATTCCCGTCCACAACCCTCCCTTTTCTCACTCACATATATTATTTTCTGCATGCGTGCTAACTCTGTTAATGCACGTAACTTTCTGTTTTGAGTATTGCTCTCTGTTGCAAATCCCAGTTTGCGCCCACACAAACTTTTGAATCTCAGGCCCCAGATGTACTGTACATTAAGAAGTGCTTGGTTACATTGCCTCCTTTTAAACATCCAGTTTAAAACATCAGAAAGGTTATATGCTTGGCAGTTTTTGATCCCCCCCCCCCCAAGGAACAAACAATTAACATTAATAGAAAACAATCATTTAGATTAAAATAGTCCACGTTCAGCATCCTTAATATTCAGAAAGTCTCATAGGTCGATCAAAACTGTTGCTTGTTACCTACTTGAAATGCCTCCTACAAGTGCAAAGATACAGTTTCCTCCATTGCAGTGTTTCATAACTACCATACACCTCTACGACTATGAAAAGGTTTATGCTGTAGTGATTAAATATTTATAGATGCCTATAAAAGTTGTAGATTTTAAGATCCCAGTGTAGTGCTGTTGAAATGATCTGCTAGCTGAAGCTATCAGAAACAAACGCTTCTGCAGGCCATCCCTAATCCTACAGTCCAGACCTAAACATAGGGCAGCTGCAAGCCTCCAGATAAATACAGCTCCAGGCAATGTATTTTCAGTAGGCTGGGAGGTGGCATAATCTTTAATAATTTGGGGGTTGGGGAGGAAGTAGTTTTAGAAGTGAGACCCAAGAACAATGGCTGTCACGAGAACCCAAATAAAATAACTGACCATTCTTTGTGATACTTTTATATTGGACCAATTAAAGGCTAAAATAACTACAGTAAGATTTGAAGACATGAACATGAGGAAGAAATAAAAAAGAGGGACAGGACATTTGGAAATAGACCATGGGAGGATGCTTTATTAATTTCCATTTAAATGAACTTGCAGATTTTTTCTGTCCTGTTTTTGGCTAGTTTTAGCCTTAGTACAACAGCCCTGCACACTTGATAGAACTTCACTTTGTTCTTTTGTTTCAATACACCCGTAGCCCCTGGTACCCCAGATGGGAGCTAGGGGCAGGGACCAATCCCCCTGTCTCCCACATGGTAGTACCGTCTGGTCTTTCTGCTGTTATCCTCCTTACCTTTGTTTTCTCTTCAGCTCTTTTTTTGACTCTTTGTTTTTGCATTTTCTAAAGTGGTACTGTACTGTTTCCTGTAAAATATGTATTTCTCTGCTTAAGGGCATCAACCCCCCCCCCTCAGAGATTTACTTGACAGAGCAAGAGTCTTTAGAGCTTGACTTTCTCTCTCCAGCTGATTGTCTTGGGTTTACTCTGCTGTTCTTAGCATCCTCCTATCACCCCTAGTCTGTTTGCAGGACAAACCATAGGATGGGAGAATATACTGTATAATGGTCAGTTTTCAAAGCAAGCCACTTGTCTTCCCAACAGATCTCTACAAGAAGGTTCTAGAAACAACGATGACTCCTTCAGGAATAGACACAGCTAAACTATATCCAATCCTGATGGCCTCGGGGCTACCGAGAGAGACCTTGGGGCAGATATGGGGAGTAGCCAATCGCACTACACCTGGCAAGCTCACCAAAGAGGAGCTCTACGCAGTCCTGGCTATGATTGCTGTGACACAGGTACTGTGGCTGAGTAGGTTTTGACTTTATATCCCAGGACACATGAAATAGTAGTTGCAAGTTGAAACAGTTTTAAATACGTTATGAACTGTAAATTTACTACTGATTATAATTGGGTTAGGCTACACGCATTATATCTGTTGATCAGCCCCAGTGCACTGCAGCATGTCCTTTGTAAGTAAATGGGTTGCCTAAGACATCTCTTGGCTAATCAGTATTGTCATCTCATAGAATTTGAATTTGATGGCAGATAAAGACCGCTTGGCCCACCTAGTCTGCCCATTTTCCCACCTAACAGATAAGATGCAGATCCTAGTTAACCAACAGCTTACATCCTCCTACCCCCCAACTAGGACTGCCTTATGTCTGTCCCATGCATTCTTGAATTCTCCCACTGTTCTTGACTCCACGACCTCCTCAGGGAGGCTGTTCCGTGCATTCACAACCCTCTCTGCGAAAAAATACTTCCTCACATTACCTCTGAGCCGTCCCCCCCTCAATCTTCAAATTGTGCCCCCTTGTTCTTGAGCATCTCTTTTTCTGAAAGATGCTACCTTCTTGGACTTTGTTGATTCCCTTGAGGTACTTGAAAGTGTCTGTCATGTCCCCTCTCTCCCTTCTTTCCTCAAGGGTATACATATTAAGCTCCTTTAGTCTTTTCTCGAGACTTCTTTGCATTTGAGAACTGTGAAGTGCATCTGAGCCACACTGGAAGACAAAGATGTCAAGATGACACTCTTGATTAGCCAAGAGACCTCTCAGACAACACATTCATTTTTGTAATATGCATTTCTTCTTTTAACCATTCATATTTGCTAAATCTTGCATGCCATTAATTTTTTTTGGGGGGGGGGGCTGTATGAAGCTGTGTTTACTGTGTGACCTGTGACCCACAGTGTGAGGATTTCACACTCTGTTCTCACGAGAGATTACAGCAGTGCTGTGTTGTTAAGATTGTTTTTTAATAATGTTTAGGTTATACAGTTTTTGAATGTTTCTAAGCTTACTGTGTGATCAGGTGCAAAGCTCAGTGGAATTCCATAGCTGTGTCCGTGTTAATAGAGAAAGTGATATACCAGCAGGAAATGAGATTGTCCTTATGGACCTGCTGATTGCTGTTCAGATTTAAAGAGGACAAGAAATAATTTCTAAGTGGCAGCTGTTTATAATGTTCCTACTAACAGAAATGATATCCATAAGCCTAAATTATCCATATGTAAATGTATCTGAATAAAAAGTGATGGGTAAAACTCTATTTTAAATTGTTTTGTTTTTATGGGCAACATTCTTTTACAGTTCTCCTCATAGAACCGGTGATCTTCCTGGACTAAAAGTCCCCACCACTCATTCACACTAATGGGACTACGCAGGAGGTGCTAGGACCCCACAGGAGCCAAAAATCTTCAGGAGGGTTGGCACTGGGATAGGACCATGCATACGCGGTGCTGGGAGACTAGCTTGTGCCATATAGGATGGGCAGTCAGGTGCTCAGGGGGGAGGACAGTCCACCCGAAGAACAAAAGCAGTGGGCCCATTCCCAACCTCGATCGGGGACCCGGCTCCGCTCGACCTTGAGTTCTTCTTCCTCCTCCTCTTGTCAGTGGAAGAAGAAATGGTACCGCTCGAGGTTACCCTCTGGTACATCTGCACGGGAATCGTCAGTGGTGGTGAGCGGTAGGCCTGACCCGACTTCGGTGGGGTCCTCTGTGGGTCCGTTCTTAACGGCTGAGATCTCCGACACCGGGCCCCGTCTCTGTCCTCGATGGGGCTCCGGTGAGCAGTTTCACCTCTGTGCTGCTCTTTTTTAGAGCAGGGGGTATGACGTCTGCCCAGTTGACTTAGCCAGTGGACCCGGTTTCGGGGCCTTCAGGCCTTGGAGCCACTGGGCTACAACCGAGCCGTGCGGGCAGGATGTGCGCAGTGTCAGCGCCATTGATGCTGACCCCATGTGCCTACCACCCTCACCTTTTCCTCTGCAGTGACCGGCATGGGTACCGCTTTTCTTCTCCCCTTTTTTCTTCAGGTCTAGAGCCAGTATGTCCGACGCCACATGTGGTGCGGTGCCAGCACCGCAGGTGGTACCAGTGCTGTGTGTGTGGTGCGTGCACCATGAATGGTGCCAAACTCCTTGACGCTGTTCCGGGTGGCAGCATCTCTCATGATTCTGGCCTTGACCTGCCCTTTGGAGGTTCTTCTGGGGTAGAAGTGGATCTGGATGAGTCTCTCCCTGTCCTGCTTTGTCAAAGACACAGTGGATGACTCATTTTAGGGGCTGGAATGCAAGTCTTCTGTATCAGCAGAGCCTGTGAATGGAAGATCGTTTCAGTTTTTCCTCAGGGATATGGGGTACACCATAACATTTCAGACTTCATCTGTGGACCAAAGCAGACTTCTACATCTGGAGTTCCTACATTCTTCAGTACGAGTACACCCTGTGGAAAACAATAAATTCAGTGGTCGAGAACCTCCCGGACTCTACCGCTCCGTTGCTAGGGGCATATAGCACTGCCCCTAGCGTGGCTGCCATTGGCAGCAGGTGATTAACATCTCCTTGATAGTGCTTATCGGTTCAGCCCTCTGGTTGAGCTCTGGAGGGCGCTCAGACTCCTGCTACCCCTCAGAGGGACGGCATCGTCTTCATTCTCATAACAGGCAGTCCTTTCAAGGTGGATGCCTGGAAGCCTTTATCCGGAACCAACTCCTCAACTGCCAAAAAAAAAAAAAAAATCACAGCAGAGGGCACAGGGCCTGAAAGCGCCCTGTACCATCCTCTTGGATGTGGCCCAGCTCCCACCTCAGCTGTCTGAGGTGGACGCCTCTCGGCAGTAGTAAGGAGCACCTGATTTTGGTTTTATAACTAGTGGAAGTGCAATCCAGCGAATGTATGGGTCATCAGGATTGTCCGAGAGGGGTACTCTCCCAATTTTGCAGAGATTTTCCCCAGACCCAGTCTGTTTGCCTCTCTGCCAGACCCACTTTCCTCTGAGAGACGTGGCCTCAGAGCAGTAGAAGTTGTTCCACGGCAAATCGGAACACAGGTTCCTGCTTCCTTTGCTTGGTTCCAAGATAGCAGGCGGCATGCACCCATTTCTCAATCTTGAAGGGTTAAACAAGTACCTGTTCAGGGAGGAGTTAACTACAACCACGGTATTCAAGCCTTCACTTCCTGGATGTTTGGCTCTGAACCAGCCCATCTGGGCTGGAGTCTCAGGAAGCAGTTGCCATAGCTTCTCAGTTGCTCTCTTACAGGAGAGGTTTCCTAATTCAGGGAAGGTGCCAGATTCACCTTCCCAGCAGCTCCTCTTCATAAGAGCCCTCCCGGATACCTCCAGGGTGAGGGTTCTTCCTTCCAGAGAATGGAATAAATGACATCTTCAGATGTCTCGTTACTTCACGGAAAGTGACTCTGTCCAGGCCCTTTTTGGTGCAGTAGATGCTGGGACTTATGCCTTTGTCCGCAACAAATAGTGGTCTCTGACCACGTATCCGCAATCTTCCACATAAATGACAGAGCCTCGGACAGAATTACTTACATGGTAGATGCAGTTGGCCTAGCCTCTTCTAGGTCTACCCTTACCCTCTAAATCCCAAATCACCGTCACCACGGTTGCACTCCTGATCGGTTGGGGAACTCACTGTCAAGACCTCCACACTCAGGTGTGGAGCCTGGAGGAGGAGCAACTTCTTCTGATAAATTTCTTAGAGATGAGAGATGTCTTATACGCTTTCCAAGTCTTGAAGGAGGCCCTCTGCCACGAAGGGATCCCACTTCGGACGGATGACAAAAATCGTGATGTTTTCATCAGCAAGCGGGGTGGAGACTCTCCTACCCTCTGTGCAGGAAGGCCGTGGGGAGGTGAGAGTAATGCCTTGAGCACGTTGCATCAATTCAGTCGTTGAGCAGTCGCTGCTCGACGAGTGGGGCAGTCCGGACCTGGTTCTTTTTGCGTCCCCTCTTAATGCAGCTCTGCCTCTTTTCCTTCTTCAGAAATCCAGACCCTGGTGTTTTCTGTCAGGATGTATTCACTGTAGTAGACGAGACATTCCTGTATACATTCCTCCTCTTCCCTTAGTTCAAAGGATGCTGCTGAAGCTATGGCCAAACGGGGACAGGATAATTCTCATCATCCCAGACTGGCCTCTGCGGATATAATTTGCGTAGATCAACAGTCGGTCAGAAGTTCCCCCTAGGCGACTCTACGAGCGGACCCCCTGACATGGGGACTTTGGTCCGTCCTTCCTTCCTGTGTTCCCATCATCTCCATGCTGGCCTCCTGAGGAGATGAAAGTGGGCAAATTTTAGGTTTCCAGACAATCGTAGAAATCTTCTTAGCCATGCATAGACCTTCCACCCGGAGGACTTACATGGCTAATTGGTTACTCTTCACCATCTGGTGTGCAAAGTTCCGTCTGGACCCTTTTGATTGCCCACCAAGTAAAATGTCGGGGTGCCTTGTGGATCTGTCGGACGCAGGTCTGCATTTCTCAGCAGAGAATGTTCACCTCTGTGCGTTTTTAGACTATCTTGAGCCAGTAAACAACATATCACTGGTTCAGTTACCGTTAGTCAGATTTTTCTTCCCCTACTTACGTCATTAACTCCAGAATGAAGGAGAGTGCTCTCTTTATCTCTCTGAATGTTAAGAGTGTTCTGCGATTCTACACTGATGGACCAAAGAGATATGCATCCGAGCAACTATTGTATCTTTCCGCATGCCTTGGCTGGGTCAGCCTTTTGCCATGAGATGTATTTTTGCTTGATTAGTAGCATGTCTTTGACACTACTAATCCATGGCACAGGTCAAGTTGGAAGGCCGGGTTCACACCACTCTACTAGAGCGGTTGCGGCTTTCCTGGTGGAGATTCGTAATGTACCTGTTGCAGATGTCTGCAAGGCGGCGAGTTGGAGCTTAGTGCATACCTTTGTAAAGCACTATGTTTTGTATATCCATGCCTGACAGTTAACTTTCTTCGGCAGGACAGTCCTTATGGACTTTTGTCCTGAGTGAGCTCTGCCTCCTATCGCCTGACACACGGGGGATTTTCAGCTCATTACTATCCCATTGGTGTGAATGAGTGCTGGAGACTTTTAGTCCAGGAAGATATGGAAATTATGTACTTACCGTAATTCTTGATCCTCTTGGACGAAGTCTCTACCACTCATTCACACGTCCACCCACCATCCCCCGAGCTCACTCATTCTGTTTTGGTCTTCACTTCCTTGTTCGGGCTGTGAAAACATTGTTGAATTGACCCTTCTTACATGGGTCATCCGGGCCTTCACATGCCCAGAAGTTAGGGTTAGGTTTTCTTTCATTAGTTTACGCTGCACCTCCTTAGTCAAAAAGGTACTTGGTTGGATGGTCAACATGAGATAGCCTGTACGGTGCGAGCTACTTTAGCGGTGCCACGCATGCACTGTCCGGTCCCGGCACCAGTCCCTCTGAAGATTTTTGGCTCCCGTGGGGTCCTAGCCCCTCCGGCGTAGTCCCATTAGTGTGAATGAGTGATGGAGACTTCACCCAAGAAGATCAAGAATCACGGTAAGTACATAATTTCCATATCTGGAGATCTTATTTCGAGAGGGCTCCTTCAGTAGGTCATCACATATAGGACTGGCACCACCTGGCATCGGGCCGCACGGCAGACTTTTCTAGCAATACCCGATGGGGGACCGCCCACCCGACGTCACGTGACCGACATCAGCGTGACTGTATATAGTGAGCGGTCCCCACGCCCGCCCTCCAGTTCTTTCCCCGCTGTTGCCTCGTGTCAGTCATATTGCAGATTTCTATTAGCAATCATCGTGAAAGTTTTTATCGTGTCAGTATTTTACCTCGCAATTTTCAAATTATTTAGTTCCTTTCTACTTGATGTCTTCTCCGAAGAAAAAGTGCTTGTCTTGTGGCACGCAGATCCCTCACAAAGACGGTCACCAGAAGTGCGTTCTCTGCCTAGGCCCAGACCATCCTATCTCCTCTTGCCCAGAGTGCCAGTCATTCAACCAGGCTACCAGAAAACGGAGACAGCAGGCATTGGAGGCCCACCTTAAGACTTGTTTGGCCTCCTTGGAGAAAAAGATGGAGCGCCTCAGGGACTCATCCGAAAAATCTTCCCCTTCTAAAAAACACAAGGAGAAGTCTAGGGAGCGGGCATGCTCTGCAGACGACTCCAGGCCGTCGACAAACAAGGCTCGGCTACCGCCCAGGAAACAGCCAGACGGTAAATCGGACAGGACTCCAGCGGATAAGTCGGCCACCAGCTCCTCTAGCGACCGCGCCACCTCTGTCGATAAAAGTCGGCCCGGCTCCTCCAGGGAGACCCGCCTGGCGGCAGTGGCGGACTCCCCAGCCGGGGGCAGTCACCCAGTTCCAGTCGATAAATCACCTAGGGGCTCCACCTCTGACTGCCCAACCTTGCGCACTAAGCCGGCTGTCTCTGACGATCGCACAGGCTCGGTTCCCCCGTCGGGGCCTATTGGCTCCTCTCCCGACGTCCAGCGGGACCAGAGGGAGAAAGCCCCTCTCCCTCCTCCTCCTCCTTCCTCGGACGCATCCGGCGATGGGATTGGAGGCCCCGTCAATCCTGTCGATGTTTTGGGTACATCTCCGTGTTCCCCTGCTGGGGTCCCAGATCAGGAGGCTCCTTCACAGCCGTCTGGCCTTCCTGTGGCGGCCCCTCCACCTTCTAGTGGGATACCAGCACCATCTCTGATGCCGGTGATCCTGACGACAGTCCCTCAGCCAGGACCAGCTGACTGGCCTTTACCTTTGGCCCCGATGCCAGACCCGGCCTCATCACCGGAGCTACCTCGTCCGGTCCTGACGCTGGATCCCTTTCCAGCGCCGGATCGGGTAGCGCCGGGGCCGACGTCAGTCCCTCTGACGTGGGCTGTCCTGAGGCCAGACCCTCCTCCAATCTATACAACAGCAGGTCCGACTTGGCTCCCCCCGACGCCAGATAAGACATCGGGGATTTATTCCAGACTCCGAACTGTCCCCTATTACCCCTTTGGGTATCCTGGGGATCCCTACCCGGGGGGGTTCCACTCCTGATTGGAGCCATTTTGGGCAGTTCCACCATAGATTCAACCCACATTCTCCCTATATGGGTTTCCAGGGGTACTATCCCCCTCTGGTTGCACCTCCTCCTCCTTTCCCCCAGCCTCAGCTGGCTCCCCCAACCCCCACACCCCCGGTGGTTCCAGACTTCAAGACCATGATTCAGTCTTGGTGGCAGGGGGCCAGATCGGAGTTGGTTACAGACCTGGAAGCTAGACTCCCACAGCCACAGCTTCCTAGGTCCCCTTCCCCGAGCAGTTTTATTTCTACTGTCCACATCTCGGGGAAGACTCGACAGGATGTTCCCCTGTGGGACTTCAGTCATCGTCCTGTCGAGGAGGTGGAAGATAGTTCCGATGTGAGGGAAAATTCCTCCGAGGAAGAGCATGTGGAGGACCTTGAGGATATGAAAGGAAGGACCTCCCCGAAGTCCCATCTGGAGGATCCTTTCTTTTCGGACCTCTTGAGGGCCTTAAGGGACCACTTCGACTGGAAGTTGGAGGACCAGGATCCTATGAGGCAGAAACTAGCGGAACACCTGGACTTAGAGTCTCTGCTCTCTATTCCGGTTCCCCCATGGATGGCACTTCATCAAAACGTCACCACCACCATCTGGCAGATGCCTCATTCCATCTCGGCTGTCCGCAAGAGGGCCATGACCGCTCCTAAGCACGTGAGCATGACACCTCCTGACAAAGAGTCGAGGCTGATGGACCAGTTTGGGAAGAAGGTCTACTCGTTGGCCACGTGTGCCCTTCATTCCCTTAGTTACATGGCCCACATGGTGTCCCACCAAAAATAGACTATGGCCAGGCTAGAGGTGAAGGTCCAATCAATGGTCCCTTCGCTCCTCAAGGAGGAACTTGCCAAGGATCTCCGCCTCTCCAAGATCTCCTGTAGGCATGCTCTTCGAGCCACTTACGACTTGACAATTCAGTGGCCTGTACCTCGGCAACTGCCAATGCCCTTAGGCAGCATTCCTGGCTTCATCTCTCTGGGCTCGCCAGCGAAGTCCAGTTGGCAATTCAGGATGCCCCCTTTAGGGGCTCAGTCCTTTTTGGTGGGGATACCAAGGACATCATAACGTATCTACAGGACAAGGGTGTGGCCCTTAGATCCGTTAGGTCCATGTACCGATTGGGCACCCAGCAACAGCAGCAGCCCTTTCGGAAAAGGACCAGGAGGCAGCGGAAGAACGCTCAGGCGCGACGCCAAGGGAAGCATAAGGCCACAGGTACCGCTACACCCCCTGCCCCCAAGAATCAAGCGACGTTCAGGGGGACCTCTTCCTGAATGTCCCGCCACTTCTTGACTCTCCGGCCCCACTGCATCCTCAGTCTCATCATGGGGAGCAGGTGGGGGGGAGGTTTGCCTGCCACAAGCAGGAGTGGAGGGCAATAACCTCAGACAAGTGGGTCCTGCAACTCATGTCCATAGGACACACCATCGAGTTTCTGGAGATTCCCCCGGACTCTCCTCCATGGAAGTCCTCTTACTCCCGGGACCAGGCCCTTCTCGTTCGCGAGGAGGTCAATTCGCTCTTGCTCTAAGAAGCAATCGAGCGAGTTCCCTTCAGGCAGGGAAAAGGGTTTTATTCCCATTTCTTCCTGTTCCAAAAAAGACCAGTGACTTCAGACTCATACTTGACTTGAGTCAACTCAGTTGGTATGTCGAGTACAAGAAATTCCGCATGCTGATGCTCCAGGGCCTTCTTCCTCTACTGATGGAGAACCATTGGCTCTGTGCCCTGGACATGCAGGATGCTTACCTGCACATCTCCATTTTCCCCAGCCACTGCCGAGTCCTGCATTTCTGTTTCCAAGGGGAACATTTCCAGATCTTACTTTGAGAGGGCTCTTGCAGTAGGTAATTATATACAGTTCATTACATATAGGAATGAAGCCGGCAGGTGTCATGACCCCATGGAAAAATTTCTAGCTAGCAGTCTGTGGCGAGGGACTGCCCCCACGTCAGGTGACTGGCGTCAGGAGATGTCGGTATAAAGGGGTGGTCCCTCACGCCTGCCTTCCAGTTCTTTCCCGCTGTTTGCTTTTGACAGCGCCTCACAGTTAAGTTCCTCTGTTCAGTCATTCGTCGCCAGTAGTTATATCATCGTTTTTTCTTCGATTTCGATTATTTTTGTCAGGATTTTCTTACTTGCCGTGTATGTCGTCCCCTACCACGTCTGAGCACAAGAATAAGTGCAGCTTGTGCGGCGCCCAACTCCCGCACAAGAACGGCCATTCTCGGTGCCTCATCTGCCTAGACCCAGACCACCCCATGGATTCCTGTCAGCACTGCCTGAAGTTCAATGTGGCCACCGCAAAAGGAGGCAGCAGTCCCTGGAGGCTCACATACTAAAGAAGAAGAAGATGTCCTCCATGGAAAAGG
This sequence comes from Neoceratodus forsteri, assembly GCA_016271365.2. Classification (NCBI taxonomy): domain Eukaryota; kingdom Metazoa; phylum Chordata; order Ceratodontiformes; family Ceratodontidae; genus Neoceratodus; species Neoceratodus forsteri. The sequence continues at coordinate 89,249,023 of JADMNL010000030.1, forward strand.
AGCTGAAAAAGCTCCGACAGGCTTCCACCTCTCCCGAGGGCCTTAAGAAAAAGGAGGAGGAGAAGCACTGGGACTCCTCATCCGTGGCTGCGGCGACTTTGGCTGGGGTCACTGCCCTTCAGGTAACGTCCCCTTCAGGGGACCATTCTTCGACGGCCGTCTTGGTGGTGTCTGAGATGGCATCGCTCCCCCCGGCTGGTTCGCGCTCGGGCCAGTCGAGAGCCTCTGGGGCAAAGGAGGCATCCGCTCTAAGTAAAGCCACCCAGCGTGGCTTTCTGGATTCGAGCCTCTCGGTGAAGTCGGCGTCTGCTCCTCCGGCGTCCGCCTGGAACCGACTGCTAAGTTGCTTTCGACCCTTTGGGGGCAGTGCATGTGCGATCAAGCCGCCCGTCCAGGTCGCCTCCCTGTCGCGGCCTTCTTCGAAGCGCTGGAGTCCGCTCAGTCGGATGTCTGCTCCTCCGACACCCGCCCAGATCCTGTCGGTCAGACGCCTGCCAGCCCGTCCGGCGGTGGCTCGGCGAAGGAGCCTATGCCGGATCCTCTGATCTCATCCGGTGCCATCGGCTCCTCACAGCCTTCACCACTGCTGTCAGAGGCCCCTGCATCTCCCCAGCTGGACCCAGAGGATCCCTCCGGCCCTCCCCTGGACGCCGCTGGGGACTCTTTGGCACCTCTGTCAGGCCTTCCTCTAATAGGTCCGGATGGCCTGATGTCAGACCCTCGGATGCCGGACCCGATACCCGCTGGGCCACCTGTTCCAGGCCCGCCTGCGGGGCCCCTTCCAGGACCTTCTACTCTGGTAGAGCTCCTGGTGCCGGATCTTATGCCATCTTATCCGGCTCTGCAGTACCCGACGCCGCAGTACCCGGTGCCGGGATTCCCACCGTCGGGCTACAGATACCCCCAGTATCCGTATCCCTCTGAGGCCAAGGCTCAGCTCACCAGGGAAGTGGTGAGCCACCTCCCAACGACAGAACCGGTCCCGGGATCCCCGTCATCGGGGTCGAGAGACCCCTCCTCTCCCCCCCCAACCCCAGAGACATTGCTACGGGGTTTAAGGCCGGGGGTGGCACCTTGCCCCCTAGGGGCCGTTTTCCTCCCCCGAGTGGGGAGGGGTATTCGTCTCCTTCGTCGGACTCATTGGATAACTCCGATAGCTCCGATCCAGACGAGCCTCACACTCCTGACAAGCCCAGGCCCAGGACTCCTCCGAAGTCCCCTCCGGGGGATCCCTTTTTTACGGAGTTGCTGAGAAAAATCCAGGCTCTTCTTCAGTGGAACTCTCTGGAGCCGGATCCACAGAGGCAGAAAGCTAGCCGCCCATTTGGATTTTCCCAAGGTCGCTCCCACGTTAGTTCCACCCTGGATTGAGCCTCACGCTGACCTCGTCTCCACTATCTGGAAACATCCATCGGCTTTAACCCTCCTTCCTCGGAAGGCGGATAGGCTATATCAGGCTCCCGAGGGGATTGACTTTCTTTCGTCACACCCCAAGGCTGATTTGGTCTTGATCAGCGCCACCCATGGCCGTTCAGCTAACCCGAAGCACCTGAGCTCATCCCCACCCAATAAGGAATCCCACCTTCTGGACCAGTACGGCAAGAAGGTCCTTTCTTCTTCCGCTCTGGGTATCAGAGCCTTGAACTATGTGGCTCACATGGGGGATTGCCAAAAGGCTATCCTAAGCGAGGTGGAAGCCAAGTTGGACACCCTTCCTCAGTCCCAGACTAAACAGGAAGTGGCAGACCTAGTCCACTCTACACGTTCGGCCAGTAGGCACATGCTGCGTGCTACTTACGATGCGGTGGACGCTTCTGGACGAAGTTCAGCATTTGCCACGAGTCTGTGGCGACCTGCCTGGCTTTGGGTGTCCGGTTTGGCCTCAGAAGTACAATCCGCCATTCAGGACGCCCCCTTCCGAGGTTCGGTATTGTTCGGTGGTGATGTCAAGGACATCATTACCGGACTGAGGGAGAAGGGCACTGCTCTCAAGGAGGTCAACTCAATGTACAGAGCCCCTCAAGCACAGCGTTGTTCCTTTCGCCTTCGCGCATGACCTAAGACGAAACCACAGAGAAAGTGGGCCAATAAAGCCGGGCCCCTCCAGCTGCGAGACCCCCCACCCCATCCAAACGGGCTGCAGGAGCTCCAGCCGCGGCGCTGCCCCACACCTCCTGACTCCCTCCCTCTCCCACAGCCTCTGGTCGATCCAGAGGAACCGGTAGGCAGGAGATTCTCCCTTCATCTGCCGGGTTGGGAGAGGATAATTACCAACGCTTGGGTCCTCCAGCTCATAGCAGGGGGCCACACCATAGAGTTTCTTCAGAAACCTCCCAGAAACCCCCTCCCCAGGTCGTCTTACTCCCCTGAACATCTTCTCAAGGTTCAGGAAGAAATCTCCTCCCTTCTGTTGAAGGAGGCAATAGAACCCGTCCCTCCCCCTCTTCGGGGGACGGGTTTCTACTCCCATTTTTTCCTGGTCCCCAAGAAGACAGGAGACATGAGGCCCATTATGGACCTCAGCTCTCTAAATCTGTTCATGGAGTGCAAAAGGTTCAGGATGCTCTCCCTACAGAGTCTCCTGCCCCTCCTTCGGCCGGGACTGTGGCTGTGCACTCTGGACATGCAGGATGCATACCTGCATATCCTTATCAGCCCTTCCCACCGCAGATACCTCTGGTTTGCTTTCCAGGGGTACCACTACCAGTTCAGGGCCCTCCCATTTGGTCTTTCCTCGGCCCCCCGAGTATTCACTAAATGTCTGTCGGTGGTGGCGGCCCACCTGCGTACCCAGGGAATGCAGGTTTTCCTGTACCTGGACCATTGGCTCTTGGCGGCCCTGTCCAGGGAGGAGGAGCTCCTGCGTTCCCTTTGCCTTACCAGGCAGGTCTTTACCAGCCTGGGTAATACCATCAATCAGGCCAAATCCCATTTGATCCCATCTCAACGCCTGCAGTTCATCGGGGCGATTCTGGACACGACCACCGGTATTGCCTTTCTCACCCCAGACAGGGTGGCCACACTCCAGGCTTAGGCAAGTTTCTTGTCCTCTCACAGGTGGATTCCCGCCAGGTCAGTCCTTCACCTCCTGGGGCTCATGGTGGCTGCAATTCCGACAGTTCTGCGTGCTCGGCTCCACATGAGAATCTCTCAGTGGACTCTCTGGTCTCAGTGGGATCAATTGGTCAATGACTTGGACCAAGAGGTGCTAGTCTCGACCCTGATGATTCGGGATTTGCACTGGTGGTTGGTTCAGGAGAACCTTTGCCGGGGAGTTCCCTTCTGCCTCTCCTCCCTCCCCAAAACCCTGACAACGGACGCCCGGGAGGTTGTGAGGAGCTCATCTGGGATCCCAGCGCACCCAGGGCTCATGGTCCATACTCGAGCAGACGCTTCACATCAACGTGCTCGAGCTCAGAGCGGTGTTGTACGCTCTTCAAGCGTTACACCCCTTTCTGCTTCACGGTCACCTGGCTGTCCAGACCGACAATATGAGTGTAGTCTGGTACCTCAACAAACAGGGGAGGACCCGTTCCTACCCTCTGTCAGGAAGCAATGCGGGTCTGGGAATGGCCGACCTTTCACAACCTTCATCTCACGGCGGTCCACGTCCCGGGGGTAGAGAATTTGTTGGCAGATCACTTGAGCCGATCCTCGGCACAACCTTACCAGTGGGAATTGGACCAGGAAATAGCAGACACATCTTTCTACGTTGGGGAACCCCTCAGGTCGACCTGTTCGCATCCCCACTAAACGCAAAACTGCCCACCTTTTACTCGCTCGCTCCAGGGCATGAGGCTACCTGGAGAGACGCCTGTCTCTCGACTGGAAGGCAGATTCATCTATGCTTTTCCCCCAATTCCATTGATTTCCGAGGATCCTGCACAAGCTCAGCTCAGAAGGGGCCGTATGATTCTCATCGCTCCCTTCTGGCCCAGGCAAGTTTGGTTCTCTCTTCTGCAACAGTACTCAGAGGACCTCCGATTCTTCTTCCTTTTTCGCGGCTTCTGTTGACCCAGGATCGGGGATCCCTGGTCCATCCGGGCCTCGGGTCCTTCAGCTGCATGCTTGACTCCTACAGATGTAGCACAAGCCTGTTTTGGGGTTTCCCCTCAAGTGGCAGAGATCTTAGTGGAGGCCAGGAAGCCGTCCACTCGCTCCACCTATGCCATGAAATGGAAAAGGTTTTCTATTTGGGCTTCATCTAAAGACTTGGAGCCTTTCTTCTGCCCCATTGGGTGGCTACTGGACTACATGCATTATCTTTTCGACCTGGGTCTCAGTCATTCCTCTTTGATGGTTCACATGGCGGCTCTGGCCGCTTATCGTGTTCCTTTTGGGGACAGAACTTTCGCTTAGCTGGAGGTCGCGAAGACCTTTCTACAAGGGGTTCTTCATTTGAGACCCCCCATTTGGGTTCCTGACCCTCCTTGGGATTTGAATTTCATTCTTGAGAAGCTTACGCTGCCACCCTTTGAGCCGGCAGCCTCAGCAGAACTTAAGTTCCTTTCATGGAAGGCTCTCTTCCTAGTGGCCATTACTTCTGCTCAAAGAATTTCCGAGCTTCAGGCCTTAATGTGCAAAATTCCAGATCTGATTTTCCATAAGGAACGTGTGGCTCTGCGCACCAATCCTAAGTTTCTTCCTAAGGTGGTAGCGGAATCTACGTTGAACTGGTCCATTGAACTGCCTGCCTTTTTCATGCAGCACTCCAATCACGGGGAGTATCTTTTACATACCCTGGACATTCACCGGATTCTGAGATACTACACCAACAGGATGAAGGATCTCAGAAAGACTGACCAACTATTTGTTTCTTTTGCCAGCAAAAGAGAAGGCAACGCTGTTTCCAAACAATGTTTGCCCAAATGGTTGGCTCACTGTATCACTTTCTGCTATGATAAGTATCACAAGACCTTGCCAGGTCAGGTCAGGGGTCACTCCACCAGGGGTGCCGCGGCCTCTGCTGCCTGTTTCAAAAATGTGTCCGTGGCTGATATTTGCGCCACCGCAGCTTGGACTTCTGTCCATACCTTTACGAAACACTACAGTTTGGACATTGCCTCTCGCCGGAGAGCCGGCTTCGGGTTGGCTGTTCTGCAAGGACTTCTTTCTTAAGTCCTTCTCAGTCAGAGAATTCCCTATTAGTAGTTTCCTCCTCCCGTGTGCTTCTCTTTGTTCCAGACTGCTTGAGACTCAGTCCTGTATGTAATTACCTACTGCAAGAGCCTCTCTCGAAGATCTACTGTTACGGTAAGTTCTTACATAACTGTATTTTCCGGGCGCTCCCCTTTGGCCTGTCTTCGGCACCTCGGGTTTTTACCAAGTGCCTGGTGGTGGCGGCGTTCCTGCACTGCAGGGGTATTTTGGTGTTCCCTTACCTGGATGACTGACTGATATCAGCCCCGTCCAGGGATCTTTTGTTGGAAACTCTTTCTTTCACACTGGACCTATTCAGCTGACTCAGGATCACGGTCAGTGTTCCCAAGTCATTTCTCATCCCTGCCCAGAGACTGCAGTTTATTGGGGCAGTTCTGGATACCATCCAGTGCAGAGCTTTCCTCCCTCCAGACAGGGTGGAAACCCTGGTCAGTCAGGCTCGAAAAGTAGCCTCCCTCCAGACCATCCCTGCTCGGGAGGTCCTTCGTCTTTTGGGACTGATGGCGGCCTCCATCACGACCGTTCCCCTAGCAAATCTACACATGAGAATCACTCAGTGGTCATTACGTGTGCAGTGGGATCAGCTTCTAGATGACCTGGAACATCTGGTCCTGGTCTCTTCAGCGGTTCAGAGTGATTTATAGTGGTGGGAGGATTCTCACAATCTTTCCCTGGGACTTCTGTTCCGAAACCCTGCACCAGCAGCTACCCTCACCACAGATGCCTTGAATATGGGGTGGGGAGCTCACCTGGGGGAACATCAAGCTCAAGGCCTTTGGTCAGGCCTGGAGACTTCTCTCCACGTCAATGTTCTGGAGCTCAGGGCGGTTCTGTATGCCTTACATGCCTTTCAGACCCTGCTACCAAAGGGAACACTGCTGATCCAAATGGGCAATATGTTGGTAGTATGCTACATTAACAAACAAGGAGGAACCAGGTCGTACCCTCTTTGCAGGGAGGCGACCCGGGTGTGGAACTGGGCAGTCCAGCATCTTCTGGTCCTAGTGGCCGTGCACGTTCCAGGCATTCTCAGCGTCCTGGCGGACAGTCTCAGCAGGACTCGGACCCTCGCTCACAAATGGGAACTGCATCAGGAAGTGGCGGAATCCATCTTCCAAAATTGGGGGCATCCGGAAATCTACCTTTTTGCCTTCCAGTTCAACGAAAAACTTCCCAAGTTTTGCTCACTTGCTCCAGAGCAAGATGCTTTCTGGAGCGGCGCATTGTCTCTATCATGGACAGGGAAATTCTTATACGCGTCCCCCCCATTTCCCATTCTGCAGAGGGTTCTCCTCAAACTCCAAGCCGAGGGGGCCAAGATGATCCTCATCGCCCCTCTCTGGCCGAGACAAATCTGGTTCCCGCTGTTGCAACAGCTCTCCAGGGAATCACCAGTTCCACTTCCGCTGACTCACAACCTCTTGACTCAGGATCAAGGCCATCTGGTTCATCTGGGGCTCAGGACCCTGCATCTTCATGCATGGCTCCTGCAGACATAGCGATTTTTTACTTTGGGGTTTCCTCCAGGGTTGCTAGAGTCCTCACTGAGGCCAGAAAACCGTCCACCCGTTCCACTTACGCTTTGAAGTAGAAGCAGTTTTCTATTTGGGTGGCTGCTAAAGGTTGGAACCCCTTCTCCTGCTCAGCCTCCCAAGTCATGGAATACCTCCTTCACTTATCGGACTCCGGTCTGTCCTATTCTTCTTTAAAAGTTCATATCTCTGCTATCTTGGCATATCATGAGCTAGTGGATGGTAAACCCGTGGCTCAGTTGGAGGTCTCAAAGACCTTTTTGAAAGGGATCCTCCATCTGAACCCCCCCCCCCAATTCCGCAGCCCAACTCCACCTTGGGATTTGAACTTCTTCTTGGAAAAGCTCACTCTTACTCCTTTCAAACCAGCTATGAGCTGTGATTTTCACTTTCTGTGCTGGAATGTGCTCTTTCTGGTGGCTATCTCCTCAGCTTGAAGGATTTTGGAGCTTCACGCTCTAGTCTGCAAGGAGCCTTACTTGATTTTCCATAGGGATCGGGCGGTCCTCAGAACTCATCCGAGGTTTCTTCCCAAGGTGGTGTCGGAAACCACGCTGAACCAATCAGTGGAGCTGCTGGTTTATTACCCCCCCCCCCCAACAGAGGTGAGGCACTCCTTCACACGATGGATGTCCATCGGATTCTGTGGTGTTATACTCATTGGACTAAAGAGTTTCGGTCTTGCGACCAGTTGTTCGTTTCTTTTGCCCCAAGATCAAGGGGCAAACCGGTTTCTAAGAAGGGCCTCTCCAAATGGTTAGGCAACTGCATTTGGTACTGTTACCAAAAGTACGAAAAACCTTTTCCAGGTTCCATAAGAGGTCATTCTACTAGGGGCATGGCTGCCTCAGCGGCCTTCCTACGGAACATTTGTATGGCTGACATTTGTGCTGCGACTACTTGGAGTTCTGTCCACACCTTTACCAAACATTACAGCCTGGACATTGCTTCTGGGCAGAGGGCTGGCTTTGGCCTAGCCATCCTGCAGGGCCTTCTGTCATAAGCTGAGGTCCGTTCTGGACTTCAGTTTTCTATTGGAGTTTGTTTTCCTCCTCCCTAGTTTCTCTCGGTCTCTCCGTGGAGGGACTGCTTGGGACTCTGTCCTATATGTGATGACCTACTGAAGAAACCCTTTCGAAGTAAGATAGTACAGTTACGTAGGAACTTACCGTAACAGTAGATCTTCGAGAGAGGTTCCTTAAGTAGGTCATATTTTTCCCTCCCTCCTTCCCCTCATTTTATTTTTCACAGGGACTCCAGTTTCTGTTCACTCCTGCTGTAAGGCCTCTTCCTGGCTCCGGCGGGAGACCTGGAGGGCGGGTGTGGGGACTGCCCACTATATACAGTCATGCTGACGTAGGTCACGTGACGTTGGGTGGGCAGTCCCCCATCCAGTATTGCTAGAAAAGTCTGCCATGCTGCCTAACGCCAGGTGGCGCCAGTCCTATATGTGATGACCTACTGAAGGAACCTCTCTCGAAGATCTACTGTTACGGTAAGTTCCTACATAACAGTACTTTTTAACTGTCATGATTTGTGCTCAGAACTCTGAGCATGGTTCTGATGGGTCAACAGCTCATGCTTAGCATTCTCTACACAAACCATGACATAGTAAGAACTCCAAATTACTGGTTCCATGAGAAGAACTGTACAAAATGTTGTCCATAGCAAGAAAACAATTGAAAACAGTTTTTCACATCAGTGCTTACTTAGGTACAATTAAACATGGCTCAGTTAGAGGTGAATCTATTCATTTCTGTTACTAGGAACATTACTCACTGCTTCCGATTAGCACACATTTCCTGTCCCCTTCAACAAGTGTAAGACCGACCCCATTTAACGGGTTAAAAATAAAGTTCATTGTGTGTTGCAGATTGTGTGATACCGGCTCTTGATGTGAACTGATGTAAACTTCTAAAAAAACAAGGATGTGAGATATGCTTCTCTGAGGTCCTGCCTGTCCCCAGAGCCACTGTAACTAGAACTTCTAAGATTAAAGCTATTAACAGCCGGCCCGTCTGTGCAGTGGTTGGATTTCCGTTTACGACGCCGGCGAACAAGGTTTGGGAATGGACCCATGTCGCTGGAGAGCCGGCCGGGGGAGAAGGATAGAGCGTACTGTGGACTGCTCTCCTTCTCTGGGAGGAGGGTGGGGAAGTGCCTGGTATAAGACAGACCCTTGGTGGAGGCCGGGAGTCACACAGCTACCGGCGCGCGCACGTAATGGAGGCGGGGCAGATGCTGAACATCATTGTACGTCCCCACCTCCTGGAGTAAAAACGGAAAAAGGAGGGATGGATCCTCTATCTACATGAAGCCCTCCCCAGGCTTCAGTTAGCCACCATCGCCAGCACTCCCAACTAGTTACTGGTTCCGTGGCACTGGAATTAGGGGAACTGGTGCCCTGCCCTCCAGGGGCAAGCCGAGGGTGACCAGAAGATGCAGGCAATTGAGAGAAAAAAAAAAAAAAAAACTATTAATGAATGGCTCAGAAAGTGGTGTTTTATTAAACGGTTTTACATGTTTTGCGAACTGGGAGCATTTTGATGGGAGATGCAACCTGTTCAGTTGGGACAGCTTGCACCTCAGCAGGAGGGGAAGCAGTATGTTAGGTAGACAAACAGACAATATTATTACCAACCGTTTAAACTGACCAGTGGGGGTGAGTGGCCCCTTTGTAGTCCATCTCTAACTCGGGGTATCTTGCCATGTAAGGATCACAGAAAATGAAAAATATTGATGCTAAATACACAAAGTTTAAATCGAACTAAAAAGGCTGAATTAACTGCATTAGTAGAGTATGACAGTATTGATAGCATTACCATTTTAGAAACATGGTGGGATGACTCTGCCATGCGGATGAATAACCTAACTATAAACTCAATCAGAACAATTGACAGAATGGGGGGGTTGGGTTTGTATCTCTGTGAAGGATAATATCCCCTCAGAACAATTTCAACCATTCAAAGTCCAGAGTACTTTGGTTGAAAGTCTCTGGGTTAGTATCCTTTTTAAGGGTAAATCACAACTCATCTTGGGTAACTTCTATAGACCACCAGCTGCAAATGAACACTACAATAAACATCTCTCACATGAGATTAGCTGTACCTCAGATATTGAGGAGGTTTTAATTGTTGGGGATTATAACCTCCCTGGCATTGACTGGGATAGTCTAAAGACTCTAACTGGATCCAACAAGTACGAAAGAGAACTTTTATAAACACCTTAATTGGTCTCAGTTTTGAACAGATGGTCAAAGAGCCTACTATAGGTACAAATGTTTTAGACCTTGTCATAACAAGTCTCAAAGCTGAGGTATTTATTTTTATTTGTTGAGAAGTCGGAATCACAACCTTTGAGCTAAGAGCTAGTTTACAAAAGATCCTTATCAACAGTTTCTAAAAAAAATACAGTATACGTTTTGTCGCAGCAGCAGAATTGAAGCAGACAATTTTGACAAAGTAGTAACACGAACTAACGTAGAGTTTACATAGAAAAGGGCAACATAATACATGATACAAAATTTACATATCGAATACAAATGAAGCTGCTGGAGGCATTGTCAATGTCCCAGTAATAGGGCACAACGAGCAACAAACTGATAAGTGCAGAGACCCAAGTTGGGGTTTTGGGCAAGGGCAGGTGTGTGGTAAGAAAGGAGGGGGGGTATCAAATGTTATGACTCTGAATCCTTTAGGAAACAGTGATCATAACATGGCCTCCTTCGAGATCATGGCCTCATGGCATAAACAACTGGGCACAACTGTACTGAGAGGTTATAATAAAGCCAAAACGGATCACATCAGAAGTATTCTTGCAAACTTGAATTAGACCATATTTTCAAAAACAAAACTTTAAACCAAGCATGGGAGTTATTCACAGGAATCATACAAATCTTGAAAGTGAATGTGTACCTTTAAAAAAGAAATAGGATAGTAAAGGGAAAATCCCAACATGGGTAACATCAGAAATCAAAAAACAAATCAAGACCAAGGAAAAAACCATACAAAAAACCTAAATTAGAACCATCAGAGTCCAATGTTATAGCTTACAAAAAGGATGTTAAGTTACTGAAGGAAATGATAAGGAGAGCTAAGTACAAGCTAGAATTCAGACTTGCCCATGGGAAGGATACCAAAGCTCTATTTCCGTATATAAATTGTAATCAGGATTCACCCAGGATCATTGGGTCTTTATCTCATAATGGAGTCATTATTACTGCCGATGCCGAAACAACAGATTACTTTAATTCCTATTTCTGCTCAGTTTTTTTTCCAGTACAGGGGATATAAACAATATACCAACAGCCAAAGCCTGCAAAAGATTGTATGATTTTTCATTGGATGAAGTCTTAAAAGCACTGAGTGAAATAAAAATAAACTCCAGTCCAGGGCCTGAAAATATTCACCCAGGTTCCTAAGAGACATGGCTGAACAACTTGCCTACCCACTAAATAAAATATTTAACATGTCGCTTGACATGTGGAACGTGACAGATGACTGGTGCACAGCATCCATAATTCCAGTCTTTAAAAAGGGCAATAAAAGCTCTTTGAAAAACTATTGACCAATTGATCTCACCCCCATGTACTGTAAAAATATGGAGAAATTAATAAAATTGCAATTGGAACCTGAAATGAACAATCTTGGATTGAATGACAAACAGCATGGGTTTAAGGGAGGCAGTATAGCACAGTGGTTTAAGGTTCTGAGGTGCAAATCTGGAGACCTGGGTTTGAATCCCACAGCCCCCACTTGCATACTGTGTGACCCTGAGCAAGTCACTTAACTTCCCTGTGCTCTCAGGTCGCACCTGGAAACAAGCTTTCAGCTTAGTGTGCTACTCCTCATTAAACAATTGGGGAAAAAAATAAATAAATAATTTTTCCACCACTACCAACTTGGTGGCATTTTATAACGATGTAAGCCATAGTTTAGATAACAACATACCCTATGATGTTATCCTGTTAGATTTCCAAAAGGCTTTTAATACTGTTCTGCATCATATACTGATTTCTAAGCTACTCAGCTTGGGCAATTTACCCACCTTAGTCAAATGGTTACAAGACTAGTTGTTAAATAGGAAACAACGAGTTAGAATAAATGGTCACCTGTCAGAAGAGGGATGTGTCAGTAGTGGGGTTCCCCAGGGATCAGTCCTGAGACCCACACTGTTTGGTATTTTCCTAAGCAACATGAACAAACAGTCACGTAGTTGCATTAATAAATTCACCGACGACACCAAATTGGGGGGGGGGGGGTCTATGCATTTCCTAAACGACTTAGTAACTATAGAGGAACAGGCTATAAGGAAAGGGATGCCCTTTAACTTGAACAAATGCGTAGTTAGGTATTACGGGAAAAACCCCAACTACACCTACCTCCTAAATAATGCCCCATCCAAATCTCAGAATCTGAAAAAGATCTTGGCATTGTGATAAATAACAAGTTTACAGCGTCTGACCATTGTCGAACAGTTGCCAGAAAAGCTACTGGAATGATAAAAAGATCATTTGTGTCCAGATCAGAACAGTGCATGATTCCCCTATATAGAAGATATGTAAGACCCCTACTGGATTATGGCTCCCCTTTCTGGAACCAGTACTTGAAGGGGGATATTATATTACTTGAAAGGGTCCAGAAACCCATCACTAAAATGAAACCCCATCTAACAAAATAAACCCTCTACCGAAAGATTGAATGAGACATGTCTGTTTTCACTGCAGGAGAGAAGGCAGCGGGGTGACATCTTGCTATTGTATAAAATATTTTATTCTCCAGATCTAAACTGTTTATTTAAGTTCAAATTAAATCAAAGGGGAAACCACTTATATTCCCATGACTAGCAACTTATAGTGCCATGGACGAATACATCAAAGAGAGCTATTTATTTTGCGACTTGTACCATAAAATATTGGAATAGACTGCCCCAGGATTTGATGGACAGAAGCACACTAGAGGGTTTCAAAAAGGACCTAGATAATTACTCAAATGGAGAAATGGAGGGAGCAATTAATACAGGCCCACTTGTGTTTGGGGGAGGGGGGGGAGATGATCTCAATGGGCTATTCTAGCCCTCTTTTGTCCAGTTAAATCCAGTAACTGCACAGAGATCAGTTGTGCAGTACACGATGACTGGGTTTATAAAAAAGAATCTTGAACAGCGTGGCCAGTGTTGGTGATCAGCACTTATAAAATGGCAGGGTAAAATCCAGTAATCTGATTGGCTCTTATTTATGTGTAAAATATGGTTTACACATGGTTAAAAAAGGACTGCTCAGCAGTGAAGAGTCTGTAACCCAGATCAATGGACATTTGGAACACAGGCATTTCAGTTAGCCCCCTTCAGCCAGAAGTGATCTATCACAAACATGGCTGCTACCTTTACACTGTTTAAAAAAAAAAAAAAAAAAAAAAGTCAAATGGGCCCTAAAAATAAAACTACCTTAAATAAAACATAAAAACAGATTAATTAAATGTTGTTTCCCTGATTATCACACTCTTCTTACATACATAAACACATTAAGTATTGTTTATAGTTTTCACTACAACTGTTTCTTTGCTGACAGTGAAAAATCCTTTTGTCTTTACCTGCTTATCAGGGAACTGACTTCTTCTTGTCCTGACAGTGAGATAATGGAGTCTCTGGCTGTAACAAAGGCCTTTGTTGTTTGTGTTTATATAGAGAATAATGGCTGGGAATCAGGTGTTAACCACGTTATGTCGCCTAAGTTGGTTGCTAAGGGCAGCTTTGTAAACCTCGAGAGCGTAGCTCGAGAGGTTTACTTCAGCCCCTTAGCAAACTACTTAGAGGTGATTTCAACGTGGTTAACACCTGATTCCCAGACATTATTTTTTATAGTGTATGGGTAAAAACATTTGTGAAACACAATATTGAATGCTTTGCTCTTACTATACAGCGACGATTGGAGGCTTTGAGATGTTTTGCCACTGCAAGATTTATTTTGTTTACATACACTTATTACTGCTAATAGAGAAATTAAATTCAAATATATTCTCGGCATGGGCATTTTAAAAACGGAGACAATCAACGGAATGCCAGGTTCTAATTATGAAAGAAATCTGGTTGGTTGCTGATGGTCACCTCGTGTAAGCGATGCGACGTTGCGTCTTGTCCGAGGCCCAAACAAACATACGCGATGATGACCACATGCGTGCAGGTTGCGATTCAACACAGAATATCTACAGGGGAACAGAAAATTGTAGAGATATGCATCATCAGCTAGTAGTAGGTTATGCTTTTTTTACACTGTCATTTTCATTTTACATTGTCATGTGTAATTCCGCCATTGTAATCGGCTCTGTCAGTTAAGTACCACTAATGTGAATTTTGAATTTTTTACCCGTAAATGGCGCTCGCAATTTGTGGGGCTAGAATACTGTGCAAGTCATGATTCTTTCTTGGTATGTCACTGCTTGGACGTTCCGAAGAGTGGTTAACAACTTCTGACATTCTGAACAGTGGATAACAAGGATTTGCTGCTGCTGATTATGATGGTTAATAAGGGCTCCCCATACATTATAAAATGGGTAAAAGAAATCCTTCACCCTGATTGGTCAAAAGGCGTGTCCTTACCTGTCAACAAACTGAAAGGGGGCACTACTTTCCTAATACCTTAACCTCCATAGGTGAAAGGACAGCAATATCATTGAGCAACTGATAGCTTCCATCATTCCCTCTGCAACCAGAACAGATCTTCCATCACAAACATGACTGCGACCTTTACACTGTGAAAACCTGCAGCTGGGCCCTAAAAATAAAACTACCTTAAATAAAAAATAAAACAAATTAATTAAACGTTGTTTCCCTGATCATTACACTCTCCTTACACACACAAATTAGAAACATTAAGTATTGTTTAGAGTTTTCATTACAACTGTTTCTTTACTAACAGTGAAAAATCCCTCCTCTGTCTTTACCTGCTCATCAGGGAAATCTCTTCTGCTTGCCTTGACAGTGAGATAATTGAGTCACTGGCTCCAAAACAGGCCTTTGTTGTCTGTGTTTACAGTATGTTGGGAGAGTAACATTCTACCAGCGGAACTGAGCAGAATTTTGAATCCCTGTATTCCATGATAAACATTATGTGTCTTGAATGAGGGGAAAAAACAGAACAAAAAACAGGATGAAGAAAGTGGACAATACAGTAATACTTTATAAACAAAGAGAAAAGGTGGGAAACAGTTGCATAGGTAGAGGCATACCCAAACTGCTCAAATAATGCATTGCTGTCCCTCCAACTCACTGGTTTAGCATTTTTTTAGTGAGCTGCTCTTCAATCAATTTTACCACTCTTCTACCCAAGTCGGGGGACTATTTTTCACCATATTTAAATAAAATAACATACTATTATTAAATTTTTAATAATGTGTCCAGAGTTTTGATTAATTGTTATAGAAATAGTTGCTACCCATTTTGTAAAAGCAATAAGATACTTCAGGGTGTGGGTTTTTGATTGATAAGAGCACTACCCAGCTGCTGTAGTCACTCAGCGCAAGTGCCTTGTGCCTAACAACGCACCTGGGGGCGTGCTCTTATCAGTTAACAACCCATACCCTGTTGTGTCTTATTGCTTTCGTACAGTATGTTAGGAGAGAAACGTTCTGCCAGTGGAACTGAGCAGAATTTTGAATCCCATGTATTCCGTGGTAAACATTTCATGATGAACATTCCATATCTTGAATGGGGAGAAAAACAGAGGAAAAAAAAAACAGGAAGAAGAAAGTAGGCAATAATACAATGACATCATTTGCAGTTGGCAAAAGGACTATTTTATCACAAATGCACACAAGTAAATCTACTGTTTCTACATATAAACATGATTTTCACAACAGTAAACAGTAAAAAAAAAAAAAAAAAGCTAATTTTATAAGCGCACATCCAGTGGCTAAAGTCACTTGGCCCTCAGCCTCGTGTCTTACTACGCCCCTGGCCGTGCTGTAAAATATGTTTTACACGCACCCCTTCATGCCTTATTGCCTACATGAATATCTCTTGGCTATATAAGAGGTGTTCACGTGCTGCAGCCTCTCCCATTCATTTCAATGGGGAAAGAAAAAAATGCATTATTATAAACATGATGTTTGGTCTGTTACAGCTGACTAGTGAATACAATTTTTTTTCTTTCAGTTTTTCTTTGTGTGGTTTTCAAGAAATCTTGATAACCTGTCCACAATGCGTGTTTAGAAAGCATTTGACGGCCTCAGTTGATCCCAAAGTGCCTTTGTTTTATGATAACATTGTGCTCACAATGACAACACATTGTGATGTCCCAAATAGAAAAAAATTCTATCAGATTTTCCATAATTTCTTTCTGTTAGCTGCAATGTTTCCAGTGGGAATTGCTTGCACATGGGTAACATACACCCTTATCAGAGGCTCACTGGTACAGCTGTACTGTA
Organism: Neoceratodus forsteri; assembly: GCA_016271365.2. Classification (NCBI taxonomy): domain Eukaryota; kingdom Metazoa; phylum Chordata; order Ceratodontiformes; family Ceratodontidae; genus Neoceratodus; species Neoceratodus forsteri. The sequence continues at coordinate 89,265,137 of JADMNL010000030.1, forward strand.
GCTTTTTTCCATAATATATTTTAACTTTACTGTGCCTCAGACTGGTATATCAGTCAAGAATTCCAATATGTTCAAATTCTGTCGGCAGCCCTAGGGTTACGATTTTCTTTTTCTTTTTTTTCTATAGGCAGTTTTCCGGGGTTTTTTTTTTTTTTTTGCTTTTCTGCCCGTCCCAATCCCGGCGTCCCCGACGTGACGCATGCATGTGGAGGCACATGCACGTCATGCCGTACGGGATGCCCACCCTACCAGTTGCTCCATTACCACCTGTGCCTGCCACCGGGCCTCCATCCGGTGATGGCGGGACTACAGACGGGCGACCCTGCCACCCGGGAGAGGAGAGCCAACGCTCGATCCTGCTCCCACTCTCCCCCCTCCTGTGCCGGCACCCCGACGACCTAAGGTCATTCCCGAACCTTGGTCGCTGGCGTAGCACAGGGTAAGGTGTCCAGTGCCTCAGCCCTCAGCACCACTGGGACGGCTTCTAGGGTTAAGTTTTTGAATACTGAAAAACGGGTGCAGGTAAATGTAATATGTCATTTAACAGCTAGCACAGGCACAATGCAGGCAAGCAGTCTTTGGGTATCTTAATGTTCTTTTAAAAAACACTGCTAAATACATAGGTCTGGCTAATAACTAAATAGAGAAAAATGTATATTACAAAAACTGTCATAAGAACAAGTTATCTGGCTTTGAAAAGAGATGAAAGTCCCTAGGGGATATGATTACCAGTGTGGTCCTGCATCTGTCCAAATGAGCTCCCTCGTATGGTCCCACATCATTCCATATGAGCGCCCCCCTGTGGTCCTGCATCAGTCAATATGAGCTTCCTGATATGGCCTTTAATCAGTCCACATGAGCTCCCTATGTGGCCCTGTTTCAGTCCATGTTGGCTCCCAGTGTGACCCTACATCAGTCCATGTGAGCTCCCAGTGTTGGCCCTACATCAGTCCATGTGAGCTCCCAGTGTTGGCCCTACATCAGTCCATGTGAGCTCCCAGTGTGGCCCTGCATCAGTCCATGTGAGCTCCCAGTGTGGCCCTGCATCAGTCCACATGAGCTCCTAGTGTGGCCCTGCATCAGTCCATGTGGGCTCCTACTGCTGCCCTGCAGCATTCTACGTGGGCCTCTCCGTTACTGTTTCGTCCTGCATTACTTCACGTGAGCTCCCATGGGTCCTGCTCAGTCCACATCAGCTGTCCCTATGAGTCCTAGACCAGTTTATTTTAACTTTGGGCCATCCTTGTGTAGGCACAGTCTTTAGGATTAAAAAAAAATACAAAATACTACTTGAATATATTTCAGTAAAAAAAAAAAAAAAAAAAAAGTCCTGACGGCACTACATTTATCTAGTTTTGCCTTGTGTAAAAGTGCTTAGTGGTGCTCTAATTCTGCAATGTTTCAGTACTAAGTAGTATAGTTATCACACTAACCTAGATATAAGTCTGTCCTTGGTGTGGTGTTTATGATTTAAGTGGTTTCTTTGTTTTCAGAGAGGAGTTCCTGCCATGAGCCTTGATGCACTCGGTCAACTTCAGGCTGCCCCTGTCCCAACACTGTCAAGTTCCTCGATGTCTTTACCTCCCGCCATGTCTCAGCAGTCTATGATGTCCATGCTCCCTGGACCTGCCGTCTCCATTCCTCTCAATATTGGACAGCCTGTGATGGGAATGAACATCGCAGCACCAGCCAGTAGTGCTGCACCCCAGGTTTCCAGTGGATTCATGCTGCCGTTCCCTGCACCTCAGGTTAGAGCAACCTCTAATAATCTGAACATCTGATCTTATGTCCTTTCATATTGCTTAAAGGGATTCTGCCAACCTCTTTGGCTTCCTGTTATTTTTAGCTGGGAGAAAAAAGGCAACACTTTTTATGATGTACTTCTTCTGTATGATTTATTGATGTTAACTAGTTGTTATCGCTGTTTTTCCTTAGTAAAACTAAAAAGTATGCTGTTAGTGTAATTGTACCAAAATGTGTTTTGTTTATGGCCCCTGCACTACTCCTGCTGCTCATTTTCTGAACTTTCAAAGTTTGTCACTTTATGAGAAACCTAATATGTAAACACACCGTTTAAAGGTGACCTGCAAAGTTAATTTATGTACTGATTCCCCAGCAGTGTAACTTACTTTGTCTGCTGAGTGTTCCATAGAATCATTTTCAAAATTGTCTGTCTGCTCCTTAATAAGATGTCATATTTTGCAGAGTTTCAGCAAATGCGGAAACGGAGTGGCTCCCTGATAGAGTGGCATGTGAGGATTCTGGGTAATCTCCTAGTGTTTTTTTTTTTTTGTTTGTTTTTTTTTTTTTAGACACTCTTTATGCACCGGGATCTCGAGGAACTCTCTCCAGCTACCCCCATGTCCACTGCTGTACCTCCCTGTCTGAAGCTCACCACTTCTAGGCTGACCCAGCCTGGTGGATCCCCTGGCTCTGAGCCCCCCCCCCGAGGTGGGGCCACCTTACGCCCTGGCACTCTAGCTATAATCCAGTGCACCGGGCCAGAGTCGGGGCTGAGTCCTGGATAGCGAGCCCAACGGCGGGAGTGTGGCAGAGACCGAGGAGGCGTCTTCGCCTGTCCCCAGATGTACAGTGACGCCGGCACAGAGACGCCGTAGGCCTCCACCATGCTCCCCCCCTTACCAGGCACAAGTATTTCCTCCGGTCTCCACCAGGGGTCTCTACTGCTCCAGGAAACCCTGGAACCCTCCCCAGGGAGAGGAGAGCAGTCCATCAGACACTCAATCCCCTACCGACCCCCGGCACCCGAGCTCGGGTCGGCAGTGTGGCTACCAGCACCTCAACCCTCAGTGCCATCGGGCCGGCTATAATCTCCTAGTTTTTGTGACATAGATCCCGATATACTAGTAGCACAGATGGTGAGGAGCAGGTATTTATGTTTTTATTGCATGTGCAAGTACTTTGGTGCTTTAAAGTATATAGTCAGACAGGGTTTACAGCTAACTGTCTATATACTTTTAAACACCCAAGTACCTTTGCTGGCCAATGGTGCTGAGGCGCTGGATGCCTTGTCTCACGCTATGCCAGCAGCCTGTGTTTGGGAACGAGCATGGGCCGCCAGGGGTTGGCAGGGTTGGAGAAGGAATTGAGCGACCAAGGGACTGCTCTCCTTCTCCGGGGAGGGGGGATGCCAGTGGTCGGCGTTCAACTGGTCCCTAGCAGAGGCTGGGGAGGCAGTGTGATGACGCTGTAGAAGAGGGACAGAGACAGGGCAGACGACTGGAGGAGCGCATGCGCGCTCCCTTCGCTGGCATCATTGCATGCCCCTCTCCTTGAATACAGGGGAGAAAATGGAAAAAACTGGAGTCCTCACCATGGATGACAATTGTTCCCCTCACAGTGCCGCCGGGAGGACATCTCCCCCGAACTGGGTCTAGTCTGGTGGGTTGAGGGTTTCCCCATGCCCTGCCACGAGGAGTAAGTTGTGGGGGCTGAAGCGGAGGGGGTCTCATACCCGGTCCGGGGGGGGGGGTGCGTCAGATGGCAGGCGGGGACTCCAGGAGAAACAGCACCAACAAAACAAAAAGACACCCAAGTACCAGCAGATGGAGTAAAAAATAAGTAATACCTGCTCCCCACCATCTGTACTACAAGAATAGCGGGGTCTACATCACTAAAAATAGATTATCCAGAATCCATCTGTACTACAAGAATAGCGGGGTCTACATCACTAAAAATAGGAGATTACCCAGAATCCATCTGTACTACAAGAATCGCTGGGTCTACATCACTAAAACTAGATTACCCAGAATCCATCTGTACTACAAGAATAGCGGGGTCTACATCACTAAAACTAGGAGATTACCCAGAATCCATCTGTACTACAAGAACAGTGGGGTCTACATTATTAAAATTAGGAGATTACCCAGAATCCATCTGTACTACAAGAATAGCAGGGTCTACATCACTAAAAATAGGAGATTACCCAAAATCCACATATGCCACTCAATCAGGGAGCTACTCCACTTCCACATTTGCCAAAACTCTGGAAAATATGATATCTTATTAACGAGTGGACAGAAAACTATGAAAATTATTCTGTGGTCCCCTCAGCAGGCAAAGTAAGTTAGGCAGGGATTCTCTATATAAATTAACTTTGCAGGTCACCTTTAAGCTTTTATTTATAGTGTATCTGTATTTTTGCTCCATTTAGTCTTCATTACTCTGGTCACTCAATGGAAACAGAATCCTCATTACCTACTGTTAAAGGAACACTGTCAACCCCTTTAGGCCTCAAGGACCTCAATATGTATACCCTGGAACAGAGGAGGGAGAGGGAAGATATGATAGAGACCTTTAAATACCTCACAGGGGTAAATAAGGTACAGGATGGGAGTATTTTTCAGAAGAAAAGGTGCTCAAGTAGTAAGTAAAACACTTTATTTTTATACAGGAAGTGCCATTTTGGACTTGACAGTCCAGTTTACAAGACAGTCTGGTTTTCAAATCACGTTACACATGAAATACAAAAATACAACACAAATCACACAGACATTTTATAAATAACAATAGGTACAGTCAGTAACAGTACAAATAACAGTTACATATTCTATACAAGAACAAAATTCTGTTTCACACAGTGGCAGATGTAAACGTAGTGGCCTCTCAATAATTCAATAAAAGCGCTGTGCCCAGTCTCAGCCCTTATACAGGAGGGTAAACTGTTCCAGTAAGAAGCTGCCAAAGATCTAAGGGTGTAATCCCCAAATCTATTATTATACCTTTTTTGGGAAATTTTATTTTGGTGAACTGACCTAACCATTTGTTTTTGTTTTTTGTTGTCAGGAAGACAAGAAAATAACATTTTTGAAATGTTATGTTCTGGGTAGTTAAAGGGGACATGCTGTAAAGCTGGAGGGGGTTAGATTCAGGAGAGATATGAGGAAGTACTTCTTTACAGAGAGTGATGGATTCCTGCGACAGCCCTCCAGCGGAGGTTGCGGGAGTGAAAACAGTGGTGGGGTTCAAGAATGCATGGGATAAGCACAAAAGAATCATAGTGGAAAGGAAGGGGGAAGGAGAAAGAGCTGTAGATCGGGTACGGTCTGATATAGTGTAGGTAGGGAGAAATGGGCAGACTGGATGGGCCAAGTGATCCTTATCTGCCATCAAATTCTATGTTTCTGTGTTTCAGTGTGTCTGTAGTTTAAAAAAAAAAACATTTTATGATTGGCCACATTCTGTAGAAATTTCCAATGTAGCTGGCAGTTTGATTTCTTTTTCTTTTAAAAAGTGAGTAACAAGACTGCCTACCATACTGGTATTGCCACACAAAAACTTGTTTACAGTCCTTGCTCAACTCCCACTGCAGATTTCCTAGTCTTGGGAATACCCCTAACACATTCTAGCCACCTGTAATGCAGTGGGAGGGAGGAGGCTACTGCATCATTAGTAGCGGGGGTGTTCCTAATGTTCAGGAAGTATGCAGTAATAGTAGGTCAAGGATTTGAAACAAAACAAGATTGGGTACAGTTATACCATTAGCATGTATTTCAGTTCTACTAAGACATGAAGCAGATAAAACAACCAGCAGTATGAATGAATTTTAGAGAAGGTAAGCAATCATAACATGTGGTGTTTCAGCTACAAATGATATGCAAAAAAGGGTTGACAATGTTCCTATGCTTCTCCTGTTTGTTTTCTGAAGCCGTAATCGTCTGTTAGTGATACTGGAATTTTCACAGCAGCAGACTGCGATATCACCAACAGAGTATTATGACTTGAGCAATGTTTTTAAGGTTATAGAAGATTATTTTTACATAGTCCCTCCCATTTTCCTTTCCATGTCAGTCATGTACTCTGACATGCTTTGACTGATGTTTGATAAATAATCTAATCTGATCTAGTTTGGGGTGCCCTCAGCTCTACATTACACAGAGTTCCACACCCTGCAGCAGCTACTGCTCTATAGTGTATGTTAGAACGTTGTATTCTCTCAAAATTCATATTTTTCTAATGATGTTGTACCATCGATGTGACGTCACGATGTTGTTGTACCATTGTGAGTGCGTCACATCGATGAGTCTAACAACCGAATCCGCGTTGCGCATGCATAAATCTGCAGTTTCTCCTGGTCCATAAAATGGCGATGGTAGTTCATCGAAGGCACGGGAAGACACCGGAGGAAGTTCTTATTGAGCAGTAAATGGCTCTTTTTTTAAATATTAGCGGCACACAGCAGGACCAGGAACATATTTAAAATGTGGACCTGAGCTGAGTGTTATCAAGGACACGGGCGGGGCGGGGGTTCCCTACATCACGGCACGACCGGGAAAGAAGTTGCAAGGTTTTTTTTTTTTTTTTAAACTGTTGCCCATACACTATAAAAGACAGTGGATGAGCAACAGTGAACAACACCACTGGTTCTCTTCTCGAGGTTTTCATGCCAACCGAAAACCTCTCGAGCTTCGCTCTTGAGGTGTTCTTGGTTGTCATGACAACCTCTCGAAGTGAACAACAGTGTTGTTCACTGTTGCCCATCCACTATCCTGTATGTAGTGTATAGTGGAGTGTTGTTCTATATAAAATTCCATGCTGTTCTACCACAGTTCCAAGGTCATGGAATACTGTTCTACCCTACTGTGGTAGAACAGCATTCTAGAACCTCTAGAGGCAGCATGAGTCAGTTTCATTTTGAAAGCAAAAGAACTCAAAAAACACATTTTTACATGGTACTATATACTATAAAAAATACAGGATGAGCAACTCTATGCATAACCAGTGTGTGTTTTGCCACCTCGGGGTTCTGATTCCCATGGACCTCTTGAGCTTCGCGCTCGAGGTCAGTGGGAATCAAAATCCCTCTGAGGCAGAACACACTGGTTCTGCACAGTTGCCCATCCAGTATTCTCTATTTCTTTTCATATCTGTAAGGCATTCCATGGTGTCAGTGACACTATTCCGTGCTAGTTATCTGAATGGCCTGGAAAGGTGGGCTTGATGTCATAGAATGTTCAAGTAGTATGGAAAGAGAGAGAGAAGAAGCTGTTGAGGAGAAACTGATTCGGAGTTGTTACAAAGGCAACAGCCATTAATAGATTGCTATCAAAAAAGGGCAAAACATTAGAATATTGCACAGATACCAGTAAGAAAAAAGGAGGGCACCTAGCGGTGTAGAAAATAGTTTTCCAGCAGATGAACTTTAGTGTCAAGGATCCTGCTTACAAGCAAATGAATCCAGTATTGGAAGAGTCAAGGGAAGATGAATATATTATATTAAAGCTGAATTGTGTCTAACTACAGTATTATATTTTTCAGAGTATTCTCAAAAGTGAGGAACATTAACCACACCCCCAAACAGTCCATCCACTCTTAATGCGAAAATCCTCTTCCACTGCGTCTTGAGTGGCTTAGACAAAGAGTGTTCCCAAATTTCAGGCAGGATGCAATGGGAGTTGACCAAGAATTGAACTCAGATTTTTATTTTTTTTTTTATTTTTTAAGTATTAAGGCATTACCAGGGGTTGGGTTACCATTATTTAATTTAACCCTTTGAGTATCAAGAGGTATGGGATAAAGTACCATGTGAATGGGCCCTCATCGATGAGGAAGCAGAGTTAGCCAGACTCCAATTTATAAATTTATAATCAAACCCTAGGGGTCATGAGGCACAGCCGAGGGTGTTTTGCCCCTAGAGTTAGATTAAAAAAGTTAACCTCAACTTTAATGCGTCTTAATGCTATTATCAAACTAAACTGTTCACATTTGTTATGTTTTACATAGGGGTTTCCAGCAGTTTAAGCTTTTTAGAATGCTGTCAGCCAGTCTGAATGCTCCATTTCCACTCCTTGTTTTATAATGTGTAGTAACACCAGTATGGTGTCCAGACAGTTTTTCTCTTTTTGAGAAAAAGGAAGATGGTTACAAATCAGATGGCTGCTTCATCAACAAATTCTACAGAAGGTGAACAGCCATAAAATATGCTGACTGAATTGAGGACACTGTTGTGATCTGAGTGTGGTTAACATTGTCCGTTCAACTCTCAATATAATATGTTTGAGTTCATTACCAGGCAGTAAGTGAAAACCCGAGAACCGTTCATAACAGCTGCTAAAGAGTTTTTCTTACAGTCAGTATACACATGTGTACATACACACACACACATACTGTACATACACATATATACTTTCTGTTGATTCTTAGTAGTGGGTTGGTGGTGCAGACTACTGAAGAGAAAAACCTGGGGTCATAATTAATTATAACCTAAAGTCCACTGCTCAGTGCAGCAAAGCATACAGGAAGGCAAACAAGATGCTGGAATGCACAGTAAGGGGATTTGATAGGAGGAGGAAGGAGATGATGCAGTCCCCATTACAGGTCCCTGGTAAAGTCGCACCTGGAGTACCATGTACAGTTCTGGAGTAGACACCTCAGAAAAGACAGTGATCAAATGAGGACAATACAAAGGAGGTCCACAAAGATGATCCAGAGGCAGCAGAGGAGGTTGTGTGAGAAAAGGCTGGCAGACATTAGCATGCATACATTGGAGGCCAGGAGAGTAAGGGGAGGGAAGGATACAACTGAGACATACAGGTTTGTATTTGGAATCAACAGGGTGGGTTGTAAGGACTTGTTCATGAGGAACAAGGGAGCAGTAACTAGAGGGAACAAGTGGGGACTTTGGGGAGGTAGCGAGATTTAGGGTGGGTGTTCGTGAGGAAGTTGTTCTTCAGCGTGGGAGGTGGACACATCAAATAGACTGCCTAGAGAGGAAGTTTGAGCCAAGACTGTGACAGGATTTAAAGAGCACCTGACATCATTTGGAAAACATAATATTTAGACATATTTCTATCAAGTTGTCTTCATATTTAGTACTGAAGAAATTCCGATAAAAACAAGATCTTTATCATTTAGTGTTTATCTGCCACTGTAGCTTTTTCCCTTCTTGAAATTAAAACGCTCTTTTGTGACATCACAATCTGTTGCCATGGGAATAACTGTGATGTCACAAGCAGAGTATTATGACATCAGTTTGGGAGGAAAGAGTAGAAGCTGATGGACCCTCAAGGAACAACTATCTGTTTTCATGAATATGACTGCCGTAATAAATAATGGGGATAGAAAATACAGAACGGATGAGAAATATAAGTTGCTTTGAGTCTAAATGTTATGTTTTTCAAAGTTCTTTTCTTGGTGGTGGTGGTGGTGGTGGTGGCTCTTTAAACTTGAGTGGGACGGATATAAGGGAGTAGTTGCACCCACAAGCAGAAGAGGTGATGATCAAGATACCAGGGCTGTTGGATCTCTAAAGCGAGCTCTGTGTTAGGCTTAGCATAAAGCTAGGCAGGGAAATGGTCAGACTGGATAAAGCTGAGTATTTTTCTGCCAACACAGTCTGTACCTTGCCTTGTATTGACCAGTCCATGCATTGGAAAGCCTACCTGTAGTGTCTGCAAGTAACTGTGGTAACCCAGTGTGCTTTTCCTATCTAGGCAGTGAAAGGCGAGGAGGATGATTTTCAGGAATTTCAGGATGCCTCAAAGTCTGGTTCGATTGATGATTCCTTCACAGATTTCCAAGGAGACACATCTGGAACCTTTCCTAAATCCACCAGCTCCCAGGCCAGGTAGGATCTGTTCTGACTGAGAAAAAAATAACCATTAGGCTTTCTGGTTTCACTAGTAATGTTCAATATAGATTACTGATTTGGGGCAGCGGTAAACAGTTTAGATCAGTGGTTGGTGAACCTTTACTAAAAGGAGTATTTGCCTAATTGTTTAATCTATAAGGTAAGTAAACCTTTACTGAACATTGTGATATTTGTCATTTTTTTTAATCTACAAGGGAGTGTTGAATAGTGGCATTTAAGAGCTTATGGTTTGATTAAACACTTTCCAATCACATTCCATGCTGCTTGTCATATTCCTTTCCTTTCCCTTCCCTCCCTTCCCCTTCCCTCCCCACTAGGCTTTCTGTCTGTGTTGTGCCAGAAGGATAATCACGTTTCGATTGTGGCAGCAAATCTGATTAGAATGCAGAAAATGATTGCATTGACTACAGAGTCAGTTCTCCGGGAGCACTGAAAACTGTCAAGGTTGGCAGCAGTGACCCTTGCGTGTCCCAGGTTACTAAGCAGGATCAAAAGAAATATCTGAATTAATGCTGACTATGAGGAAGGAGCTTGCATAGTGTCTATGATTAGGAATTGTTTTCCACTTCAGAGAAAATTGTTGAAATAACTAGTGGAAATCATGCAATTCACTATCTGCCATGTGGTATGAAATATAATAAAAGCTTGAAAAATAAGCATATTAGTGGGCTGGCCCGCCGGTGCAGCGGTAGGGCTACCGCTTGCGACGCCAGCGACCCGGGTTCGGGAACTAGCCCGGGGAGTTGGAGGTCCGGCTGGGGAGGGAGGATGCTCATCTGGGGTGGGGGAAGGCCCGGCTGACTGACCTCTAGCGGAGGCTGGAGGTACAGCTGCTTGGTGCCACAGCAATGGGGGGAGGGTGGTAGACGCTGGCATATGCCTTGACGTCATTGCACACCACTTCTCCACAGAAAAGCGGAAACTGCCCTGTGTCACTGGTCCCGGTGTTATGGTGGTGGCGGCGATTGGCTGCCCAGCATATTGGACATTGGCTGGAGGGGTTAGGGGTACCCTCCTACCCCACCTGGGGGGGGGTCATCCGAGGCTAGGGTGAGCTTTCAGCGTGTAGCTGGGATCACCATTGGGACCCTGAGGAGAGGAAGCAGACACAGAGAAAAAGGAGAGATAAATAGTAATTAAAAAAAAAAAAGGGCATATTAGTTTCCAGATTTATAGCAGCAACATATTACTGTCATAAAACCCCACACTCAAATTATTCATTTATTCATTACAAATCGGGTTTACAACCTTTGAGTCAGAGACTCATTTACATTATCCATCAGTAACAGCTGTGGTTTAATTTGTGGGTATTTTGTGAGTACGTTTCAGTAAAAGCCATCAAGGCCATGATAGTAAATGCTGATACTTGAGGTTTGTCTCATTTTCAAAAATTAATATTCTGAACTGGGGAAATTTAGCTAGGACAGTGTGGAATGTTTGCTACAGTGTTCGAAAAGTGACACGAGATCTTCAGAGTCCACCAGAACAAGGATACAGGACCTCCATTTAGCATCAGAACAAGCTGTTGTGTCCATTTTCATCACACAGTTGTAAACATTTGGTCACAGATAGTAGGAATGTCTAGGCAGGGGTAATCCACATCTTTTTTTGTTTTTCTTTTTACTCCCTGTCCCGGCCGTCCCTCCTTCCCGCCGGTCCTTCCGGCTTCCTCCAGGGCTTACTATTCCCATAGTCCTCCACAGCTCGCCCTCCATGGCAGGGTGGCAGGGAGTCCCTCTCCTGCCAGGACCAGATCCAAATTCTGAGTCACCAGGTGTGGGGCCTGCAGAGGCCAGCAGTCATCTTGTGTGGATGGGTGTTTTCCTGTTTCCTCCCCAGTGAGAGATGTGACGTGCAATGACATAAAGGCACACGTGCCGTCTGCCACACCTCCCCCAGCTTGGGCTGCCTCGCCCCCAGCTTCTGTCAGGAACCAGTTGAGCACCATGTTGCCCCACCTCCCCTGGCAGAGGAGGAGAGTGGTCCCACAGATGCTAGATCCTCCTCCCGGCTGGCCCTCTGACACCTCGGGCTCGCTTCCACTGCACAGGCAGGCTGGCCTGAGGTAATCCACATCTAACATTTCTGATCTTCATCACCATAATACATTTAAACAGAAACATTCATGTACAGGGGCTGACAAAGTGTGAAAGCCCATGAAAAGCTCTTTCAAAAGAGGTATTGGACTTATCTGTAGCCAGAAGCTCTCCGGAGATATAGATGACTGAGTCTGTTCAATATTAATACTATATTGCAGCCATTTGTAGAACATTGTGATGTCATAGAGTAACAAACAGTGCTTAACTGCATTGAGTCGAGCACAGCGTGTTCCTTGATGACATCACAGTGTCCTACAAATGGCTGCAGTGTAGTATTAATATTGAACAGACTTGGTCATCTACATCTCTGGAGTAGTTTCAGCTACAGACTAGCCCTGTACCTCGTTTGAAAGAGCTTTTCATGGACTTTTAAACTATGATGGACAATGGACATGGGCATGACAGTGTCCCTTGAAATGTATAATACCCTTCTTGGTTTTAATTTAGTTGGGGTTGACAGGTGTATGTCGGGGTACCTCATTGCTTAGTGCCCCTGAGGCATGTTAATAGACAGCAACATACACCCAGATATGTGGGACTAGTGTTGCTGACCAGCGGCTAGATAACACCCAACTGAAAATATAGCCATGCACCGCTCCTGCAAAGAAAGGAGACCTGTGCCGATTTTAGGACTCCGCTTGCACAGGGCAGCATTGGTGTTGCTGCTGACCCACTCTCCTAGCCAGAGGAAGGGGGTGGTTAGGGGGCCTCACATAGTAGGAGGAGGATGGGGGCGACCCAGGGGGAAGAAAGAACTACTACAAAAAAAAAAAATAGCAGTTGAAAGGGGTCAGTGGTGTGGGAGCTCCAGTATGAGTCTGCAGTAAAGACAGGAAAGGAGCATTAAGCATTTAAAAAAAAAAAAAGTTCTCCATTTTGACATTCTTCAGTTGGATATACTTTCATCAAGAATTGCTCCTGTATAAAAACTCTAGGGTTTGACTGGGTTTGTACTCCTAGGGGGCGAGGAGGTGGATTGAAAGGGACTATTTTCAGCCCTTCCTGTGTGCCTGATTTCTTTTATCCATGTAGCGTAGTTTGTTTGCGAATCCTTTAGTGTCTGGAACAGCATAAATTACTAATGCAGACCACGTATAAATCAAACCTACTTATAGTAGTAAAGTTGATGTGGAAAGGTCTCTGCTGTGACTTCAAAGAAAGCTGCAGCAAGCATGAAGTTTTACCTGGTGGGTTTCATTAAACACCTACCCAGTAGCTTTTACAAAGGTTCTTTTTCCTGCCTGCACGCAGTAACCACACCATAGCTGAAAAGTAAGATCAAAATCTGTACTGTGTGCTTGTCTCTTGGGTACATTGCTGGGTGTTTTTTTTTTTTTTGTCTATACAGATAACCTGTACAGCAGTCTGCTGTAAAACCTGAAAATGATATTAACAAACAGCTGCTCTGCATGTAGAAAGAAAATCATTTCTGTGTGCAGAGCAACCCTGTTGGTTTCTGCATGCAGAGTCTTCAGTTACTGCTCTTTCAGAACTGTAATTTTGTGTTGACTGGAGTTTCAGCAGACATTTTTCTGAATTGTTTAGTACAAAGTGAATTCATTTCATTGCTAAGTAATTTATTTTCTATTCAGGAAAGGTGGGAGGGTGGAAGGAGGGAACGCACTCATAACAATACCTGATACTGCAGTGTAGCCCGTCCAGCAAATGATGCAGGAAAAACAAGAAATGTGCACAACTGGAGGTAAAGTAAATTCATCCTCATTTAAGTGGATAGAGTGGAACAAATCAAACAGGCTGTGAGTGCCGGACAGCACTCCCCAACTTTTTTGCAGTAACACTTCTGCTTCTTCCCCCCCCCCCAAAAGAAGTATATTACCATGAACCATTGGAGAGTGCAGTCCTACTATCCAGATCTGGGGTTTTTTCACTCTTTTCCTATGCACTTCTTTTGCAAATATATCCATTTACTTTAGCTCCAGTTATATGCTGTTTTTTCGTTTTCCCATTTTATTCAAATTCTGTTTGCCCTCTTACCATATATGGCAAGCACTGAATTTCTAATGCAAATACATTACCTCATATAACCAGTCAGGATCACAAATTCCACTGGTCCTGGGTCTGGGACCTGCTGTTTTTCCTGGGCCACTAGAATGAGTTTATACTGATACCGTGATCCATTTTAGACATGGGAACCATCGGAATTGGCATCTCAAGGAAAAATACATCTGTGTTTATCATGGCGGAGCGCTTGGATATTTATTATAAGCCGTAAACTGCAACCTTAATTATTTAAAGGGTAACAGTTAGCACTGAGAGCACCATATGGATGTGAGGGTCTGTTCCCAGTTTTCACCTTGTGTGCAAAATTTTGACTTATTGTTTACTGCAAAACATTTTTTCACTGGTTACTGCAGCATAGTAGATTGTATCAGACTGATTATGCTGACTTCCAAGCTGACATTTTTCTGTAACTACAAATTCCAGAATCCCCGACTGTTGACATCAGAGCAGGGCTGCATCAGTGGGAGATTTAATAGCCTACAGTGCATGTTTGAGCTTTTATAAGCTCTGATCAGATGTTTGCTGATCCCGCTGTTCTCCCAGTGCTAGATACAGACATCCAGCTGTATTTAGCCCAAGGAGGACAGTGGGACCAGTAAACAAAAGATCAGAGCTTACAGAGAGCCTGAAAGTCAGCTTGTTGTGTAGTGTAAAATCAGTGCAAAGCAGATTGCTCTGCAATAAAAGCAGACAAGTGGTACTGGGCTTCAGAAATGGATATTTAGAAAATATCCTATTTCATGAACCTGTAGTGGAACAACAAAAGCACATCTTTTATATGGCAACCTTCATACAAAAATAAAGATCTTCTTTCAAGACATCTCCCCCTTTGAGTCAGTCATATGTATTAAGCTGTAAGCTATCGACATCTGTACCACTCGGAGACTTTTTGCATAGCTGGGACTGCCCCGAATGATGTACATTATCAATGCCTGTGTAATGTGGGTGGCCCCATGCCCCTCAGTTTCTCCTCTGCCACTGTTGACCACTTTTGTCAGACAGAAGGGACACCTTCATCAATTTTGATTGCAGAAGTTTTCTACTTAAACTTTTAATTCCAGATGATGTTTTATGCTGTCATCGGCACCATCAAAAAAGCAACTGCTTTTTCACTTCTGTGGGTGCGGTGTGAAGATTTTCCTTAACAGCACTCGAAATTTGTGTGTTCACTGCCTGGGCCTTTATGTTTCTTTCTCCCACAGGATGGTTGGTGCTCCTGTTTCTAAACAATGCATTTTCAAATGGTTGGCATCTTGAATTTCTTTTTGTTATCAGAAGCATGGAAAAGAGCATATTGGTCCTGTCCATGGACATGCCACTCAGGGTATGGCTGCTTCGTCCCACTTTGGCAGCTGATGAATCCATACTTTAACGGGTACGGAGAGCAGCGCAACAAGCCTCGGCTCCTCAGGGAAATTTTCGGCCCATGCCCCCTCTCCCTCCCTAGGCCACCTTAAATGCTTGTTACTCCCCGCTTACTCTGCTAAGCCCCACCTCATTGGCTTACTTTTCTCCCTACTGTGCCCTCGCTCCTCTCCCCCCCACCACACTACCTCCTAGCTACACGCCTCCCTAAGCTTCCAGTTCTGTCTCCAGATATATCTTCCTCCTAAAATTCATAACACCGCAGTCCCTCTTAAGATCGCAGGTATACCCTACTTCCCCACCTACTTCCAGGCAGTATAGCCCCACCGAAGTACAGTTAAAAATGTGCTCATTATATCCCTGGATCATGGACACCGGCCCAGCACTGCACTTGTCATGGGCACTTCTCTGCCTGTCCCTGCTCCAACTTTTTCCCTTACTCTCTCAATTGGTAGCTACTTTGACTCCTTGTGAGACCGGGGGAAACACCCTCAAGCTGGATTGTGCTGACATCTCGGGAACTACTGATTTTCTCACAGGCACCTTCAACTCCACCCTTCTGATCTTGGATACATACTCAACTGTCAGCGTGGCTCAGTTGGTAGCACATCCGCCTCTGGACCAGAAGGTCGTGGGTTCTCGTCTCAAATCGGGATTGGACTTGCACCTAAAAATCGCTGGCATCCGAGTGCAGTATTGGGGGGGTGCTGTACTGCTGGGGTGTGCCGTCCTTCGGATGAGACGTTAAACCGAGGTCCCTTCTACCCATCCTGGTGTTGTCCTGGTGGGTGTCCAGGTGGAAGTAAAAGAACCCAGGGCACTCTTCGCAAAAGAGTAGGGAACATTCCCGGTGTCCTGGCCAACATTCCCCTTCCCATAAACTGGTTCATGCAATTATCCAGGCTTTGTGTGGGTGGTGATGTGCGATATGGCCGCCACCACACATTCAGTCACTTCACTACCAGTCTAGCATTGCTTGTAAAAGCGCTTTGGATGTAAGAAAAGCGCTATATAAATGCTGATTCTTCTTCTTCTTCTTCTTCAACTCAGTTTAGTATTACCCACACCGAACACACTCCCAAGGACACTATCTTATCTTCCCATTATGCTTGCTCTACCCTACCATTTGCCGTCGAGATACTGCTATATATAGCATTAAATCTGAGAGATACTGTCCCTAGGGCTCCACCATGCCACACCTGCGCTCCCTGCAAACGGGAACGGACCAAGCATATAAAGCTGCTCCTAGCACTTACTAGGAGGCTCCTGCTTCTTTTATTACTGTGCTCAGGTAATGTCAAGCTGAACCCGGGCCCTCCAGCTCCCATCAGATCCCTGGCAGAATTATCCATCCTCAAAGGGTTAAGCTTCATGCATGTTAATGCGTGCAGCTTGTTAAAAAAGATTACTTCTATCCAGGCCTGGATTTGTCACTCTGCCCCAGACATATTGGTCGTCACAGAGACCTGGCTCCAACCGACAACTAGCAACAACAAAATAAATCTCCCTACCTACTCCCTGTTCCGAACTGACAGGCAGTCCAGAGGCGGTGGGGTGGCTATTTATGTTAATGACAAATTCACTGTCTCCATTCTGGACTCATCATCAGTCCCAAAGGAATTCGAAAGTCTCTCCCTGCTGGTTGAGATTTCAGCTGGAGTTTCACTCTCGGTGACTGTCTGCTACAGGCCTCTGTCAGCTGGGTTGCAGCCGCTGAATCACTTAAGCATTATACTGGGGAACAGGCCCACTAAGTCCATATTACTAGGTGACCTTAACCTGGACTGGTTGTCCAGTGTATCCTCTCCCTTAAAAATGCTCTGTGACTCCCTTGGACTGACCCAACTCATCAACAAAACCACACGCCCTAATAAGACAAACCCCTCAAACAGTACTTTGCTGGATATTATCCTCGTCAGCAAACCTTACCTATTCACCCATGTTGGTGTCTTCTTTCCAGACATTAGTGACCACTGTTTCATTGCCTGTGTGAGGTCTAACCACACCTCCCCATGCGCATCTACCTTCTCTTCAAGAAGGTGTCTTCGGAACTTTGATCCCTACGCTTTTGTCACTGAGCTAAAGCACTCTGTAAACTGGCCTGATTTCTACCTAGCAAAAACAGTGACCTCTGCCTACAACATCTTCCAAGATATAGTATTAGGTGCCATTAATAGGCATACACCATTAGTGAAAACTCGTGCCAGGAAGCAAGTCTTGCTGGTGGTTCACCAATGAATTGAAGGAAGGCTTGCGCAACAGGGACATGCTGTGGAAAACGGCTCGTAAGTCCAAACATACAAACGACTGGAGCCTATTCAGGAGTGCTAGGAACCACTGTACTCAAATGATCAGACAGGCAAAGGCTAATTTTTACCGCTCTCAACTTGAACTTTCTGCCAAATTTTCCTCAACATTTTGGAAACTCATTAAAGACATTGAAGGCCATCGTGCCAGGGCCTCCTTGCCATCAAAAATTTCATCCGGCTCCACCATACTTACAGACAAAATGTCAATCCTTGATTCCTTCAACAATCACTTTGCCACTGCAGGGTTAGCTTTTGATTCCTCCCCAGCCAGCACGTTTTGCTCACAGCTTGGAGCCGATAATCAAGGAACCTCCTTCCCTAATCCATGCTTCTCCTTTCAGCCCACAACTTTGAAGGAAGTCGAAGACCTCTTGCTTTGGTTGGATGTTAGGAAAAGCGCAGGAGCAGACCTTATTGAACCTTACTTCTTAAAGCTAGGCTCCCACGTCCTCGCGGTGCCCATTACTCACTTGTTTAACTTATCCCTCGCTCAAGGCGACCTTCCAGTCATCTGGAAAACAGCTCATGTTATCCCCTTGTTTAAGTCAGGAGATCCCAGTGATCGCAACAACTACAGGCCAGTCTCCCTCCTACCAACCCTGTCTAAGCTACTGGAAAAAATCGTGAACGCCCAGCTCAGGAACCACCTGGAATCGGCAAAGCTGCTCAACCCACTACAGTCAGGTTTCAGAGCACAACACAGCACTCTCATGGCCCTAGCTAAGGTAACTAATGACTGGCAGAGTGAATTGGACAACAAGAACTTTGTCGGTGCTGTATTCTTGGACCTAAGCAAGGCCTTCGATACCGTTGATCATGACCTGTTCCTTACAGCCCTCCGGCACATTGGTCTAGATGCTTTGTCTATTAAATGGTTTGAGAACTATCTCATAGGCTGCTCTCAGCAGGTAAAAGCTGAAGGTGAAGTCTCACCCCTAAAACCCCTTCTGAGGGATGTAACCCAAGGTTCAACTTTGGGTCCCCTGCTATTCGCAGTCTACATTAACAGGATTGATGCAACTATCACTAAGGCCCAAATACACCTATTTGCGGACGACACTATGCTTTATGTCAGTGGTCCCTCCCCCGAGGTGGCATGCTCAGCTCTCCAAGATGAATTCAGTTTGCTGCAGCACCAGCTTCTAAACCAAAAGTTGCTTTTGAATGCTAAGAAAATAAAAGCTATGTTCTTTTCGCCCTTCCCCAACTTACAACCCAGCCATGGCTGGGACTCTCCCCTTGATATCTACCATCCTTGGCGAACAGTTGGAGTACGTAGCTAAATTCAGATACTTGGGGGTATGGCTGGACAATAGACTCTCATTTCTAGAACACATAGATGAACTGACAAAGAAACTTCGCCAAAGGCTTGGCCTCTTCTTCAGGATAAAAAACTTCCTGTCTTCGGACGCCAAGACAAGACTAGTTCAAACTACCTTCCTCTCCCTTCTAGACTATGCTGATTTCCTCTATAGTCAAGCACCTACTGGAGCACTCCTAAAACTAGACACACTTTATCACAGAGCCCTGAGGTTCATAACAGACCTTCCTTATTCCACACACCATTGTGCACTATACACTGCGGTAGGTTGGTCCTCTCTTAGCTTCAAACACCAAAGGAACGCCGCTCTCTGGACCTATAAATCTATCTTTAACAAACTGCCTGATTACATCTCTGCCTGCCTACCACTTTGTACCTTAAGTAGACATGCCTTGAGAAGCATCTCCTACTTCACCATTAAGGTACTTGACACCAAATCCTGCTTTGGCAGGGCCTCTATCAGTCATGTGCTGCCCCAACTATGGAACAATCTACAAAAACTCTGAAATTAAAGCACAAAATTAGCGTAGCAGCCTTCAAAACTCTTTACTCACACCACTATAAGGAATCCTGTGCTTGCTACCCTTGAATACCTAATCCCCCATGTTAATGGAGCCCCTCATCTAATATTGCCTTGTCCTCCTCCTTCGGCTCCTGCTCCCAGCCACTGCCTGATCTTTTCTCCCCCCTTCCCTAGGCAATCCCCCCCACGTCTCTTCCTGGGGCTCCAGCTATTTAGTTACCTCCTTCTGGGCCCTATCCCACTGAGCCTTGCTGAACTCATCTGCACTATTGTGCTCGTACCCTTTCACTCTGAATCCTTGATGTATTTAATCTGTACTCCCCAACAATTGTTATTGCCTGTTGCTGATTTGCCAGTGAATTGTAACTATCATGTATTTTTTGTTATCTTATACTTGAATGTATTTGTTGCACTCAGGTCCGTCTCGAAAATGAGCTTGCTCAAAGACGATCGCCTGGTTAAATAAAGATATTGATTGATAACCATTACAGTTTGAATCTGGTCTCCCACAGATGGGCTGGCTTCAGCCTTGCCGAACTGCAAGGATTCCTGTCTTAAAAAACTGAGTATGCTCCCTGCCTAGCCTTCCCTCTGTGCAGTATCTAAATGCTTGGGAATTATTCAGTAAATGTGACTGTGGAGGGAGATTCAGTTCTTAGAGGCATTTTTGAGCACTGCGATATGCAAGTGCCCCACCTGACCTGGGGAGGGTGGAATTTTCTTCACCTGGCCTCAGTCTGCTGGCCATGTTCCAGAAACATTTGCCTATTCAGTTAATTCCCTCCTTTTTTTGTTGCATATTATTTAGAGCAGTATATTGTCTGGAGTCAACGACCTAACTAACCAGGCTGCTATTGTTCCATATTGTCACCCTTATTCTATGGTTGGCCTGGGCAGTCAGACTGTGCACTTAGCTGTAACATTGTTGCTGATTGCATCACTGGTTTGAGTAAATTACTGGGGGCCTAATCTGTTGTTTGTTGTTTTCTCTGTACCGCTGTATGTTTTTTACCTGTACAAACTTTTATGCAGGATCTTGTCCCTGTGCACATGTTCTTTTTGATCTGTATGTTGCTTTGACTGTACTGTTATGTGCCATCTCGATGGCCTGGGTCATCTCTGAAAATGGTCCTTCCAACCAGTTTACCTACCCGGTTATCAAATAAATAAATGAATGAATAAATAAATAAAAAAAACTATTCAACCATTGGCAGTTCCACTGGAAGTGCTGATTCATTGGAACATCTTTAAGTTAAGCTTTTCCACAACCAGGGCGGTATATCCTCTGACTCCGCCCTATGATTCTAGATCTTCCTCTCTGCTGGAAGTGTTCTGTCTCCTCCTTCACAGGTCTGCGTATCGTTGGACCTGAATTGCACCACTGGCAATGTTGTTGCTTTCCAAAGAGTTTCTTCTGTAATCTGTATTTACTCATTCTGTTCCTACCTCAGCCACGGAAGATGGAACATGACGACACGAAGCCCACTCCTGGTTTCAAGTTCTGCATTGCATGTCACCAGAAGATGTGAACGGATCACATGTGTCTTGCATCTATTGTCTGGGGGGCCTGCACGCAATGTTTTGGACTGCGGCCTGTGTCAGGTAGTGCTCTCTTCTTCATTGGAGGATTGCGTGGTCTGGCTTCTCCTCAGCCGGCCAGCCGATCAGGACTTGAAACTATGGAAACATAGAATTTGATGATAGATAAGGACCACTTGGCCCATCCAGTCTGCCCATTTCTCCCTACCTACACTATTACCACAGACTGTGCCCGATCTACAGCTCTTTCTCCCTCCCCATTCCTTTCCACTATGATTCCCCCCACCATTGTCTTTCTCCCCAACAGTCTTCACTGGAAGGTTTTTCCAGGAATCCACCACTCTTTCTGTGAAGAAGTATTTCCTCACATCTCTCCTGAATCTACCCCCCTCCAACTTCATAACATGTCCCCTTATTCTTGAGCACCTTTTCTTCTGAAAAATACTCCCCTCCTGTACCTTATTTAACCCTGTGAGGTATTTAAAGGTCTCTGTTATATTCCCCTCTCCCTTCTTTCTTCCAGGGTGTACACATTGAGGTCCTTTAGCTTGAACTCATAGGGCTTTTGTTGCAGACCCTGCAACATTTTATTTGCCCTCCTCTGGACAGCCTCCACTCTATGTCCTTCCAGAGATGTGGTCTTCAGAATTGGATACAGTACTGTAGGTGGGGTCTTACCAAAGTTCTATACAGAAGGTAACCCTGCCTCCTTCTTTCTGCTGATGATACCCCTCCCTATAGATCCCCAGCATCCCACTAGCTCTTCCAACTGCCTTGTCGCACTGCCTGGCCACCTTTATATCATCCAATATAATTACCTCCAGATCTCTGTCCTTATTGGTGGTTGTCAGTACCACTCCACACATTTTGTACTCTGCCCCTGGGTTTCTGTTCCCTAAGTGCATTATTTTGAACTTTTTCACATTGAAACCCAGCTGCCATACCCTTGACCACTCCTTTAGTGTTCCCAGGTCTCTGCGCATCCTTACCACTCCTCCTGGAGCGTCAACACTATTGCAGATTATGGTGTCATCTGTAAAGAGGCACACCTTCCCTTCCAGCTCCTCTGCAATGTCACTTATGAAGACATTAAAGAGAACCGGTCCCAGCACTGATCCCTGCTGGCCACCTTCCCTTCCTCTGAGTAAACTCCATTTACCACCACCCCCCTTTTGCCTATCCCCTAACCAGTTTCTTACCCAGTTTACCATCTTTGGACCCACTGCTAAGCTGCTCTGTTTGCTTACTAATCTGTTATGTGGAACAGTGTTGAAAGCCTTACTGAAATCTAGGTAGGCCACATCCACCTCTCCACCCTGATCTAACTTTTTTGTCACCCAGTCAAAGCAGTCTGTCAGATTTGTTTGACGTGACCTCCCTCCTGTGAAACCATGCTGCCTCGGGTCTTGTGACCCACTGGATTCAAGATATTCCACAATACTTTCCTTCAGCAGTGATTCCATTAATTTTCCCACCACCGATCTAGGGCTGACTGACCTATAATTGCCAGCTTCCTCCCTGCTACCACTTTTGTATAGTGGGACTACATTTGCCCTCCTCCAGTCCACCAGAAGAAGGCCTCCACTGCAGTGGGGACAGCGGCCCAACTCACAGCCATGGAAGAGGTGGTGGACAGTGCTGCGAAAGGCGCCTCTTCAGCCTCAGTGTTGCTTCCAGCTGAGGCCAGTGTCAGAGCATCCTTCACCAGTGAATTCTGGGAGATGTGTCAAGCCCTCCAGGCCTTTGGGGAGAGAGCCCTGTCCACCACGGTAAGAAACACAAGCGCCGCTGGCAGGGGATCATGCAGTCATGCTCCTCCCAATCCCTCAAACCCCCCCCCCCAGTCTGCTCTATGCGAGTTGAGCGCTTGACTCTGGTTGAGCCTTCCTTGATCAAAAGGCCGGGTTGCAAGCTTCATGGTGCCCCCATTGGGCTTGTTGACCTCAACACCAGCTGATCAGGTGGTTGAGATTTTTCTAGACCTCATCAACCAGGAGTCGATATTCAAGACTCTAGTTTCCTGGTCCTCACTCAGGAGAATGTGGACCAGTCGCTGTCCCTGGGGAACAGCTTTCACCGAAGGTTATTCCATCAAAGCTGGTGCATGTCATCTACAACACACCCCAAGTGGCTTTTCCTCAGCGTCAGCTTTTGGGTTTGACTGTTGAGGTCAGGGCTCTGCTTGTGCTCTTGGTCTCATCTGACTGGAAGGCGTCACCATTGATGTTCCTCGATCTCCTCATCCTCTAACAAGGAGAGGCTCTGTTGTTGCACGTGGTGGTGCTACCAGGAACCTCTCTGGCAGCAGTGGGCCATGGCGAGGCAGGGTCGGGCTGTAACCCCCCCAATCCCTGTGGCTGACTGACCGGTACCAGTCAAGCCCACAACGGTCCCTCCAAGATTGCTGTCCCCAACGGCTATCTCCCCACCCTTGCATGTAGAGCCACCTCCACCGCAACTTTTGGTGGGAACTCTGACTAAGGACTCCCATGCCGTGGCAGGCTTGCCAGGCTGCTTGTTTGTAGAAATCACTCAGTTGGATGACTCTAGGGTGGCTCATGGCAGCAAATGGTCAAGGGCTGTTTTTGAGGAGTCCACGGATGACTCAGATGGTTCATCCATGCAGTCATCGACGACACATACCTTCAGTCGTTTGTCAATTGAGGGGCTGACTACTGACCATGGGCCACTGTCATTCAGGGCCTTACTCCAGCTAATTTTGGAGTCCATGTCTGTCCACCTTGGAGCCTGTTCAGAAAACGGCTAAGTACTCTTTCACAGACATCCTTGATGGGAATAAATCCCCGGAGGTCACATTTCCCATCACTGAGGACATTTTGTGACCGACCCTGGAGTTTGGCAGCATCCAGCATCCTGCCCAGCACCCTCTGCCCATATGTGCACTCCTTACTGGCTCTCTTTCCGGGTTCTTAGACCACCCCTAAGCCAGGGGTTTTGTCTCGGGCTCTGCATTCCAGAAGTTTGGAAACCACAAAGACATGGACAGGCTCCCACCAGGGAGTCTAAAAAGCTTGACCACACAACCAAGAAGATCTACGCCACCTCCTCTCTCGGTCTCCATCAGGTGAGCAGTGTTGGCCAACTTTGGTCACTCTCTGCTGGGAGTGCTTGGTGATATCCTCCCTCACCTACCTGCTGACAGGCAGCTAACGGTGAAGTTGTTCAGAGACCAGGATGAAGCACTGGCTAAACGCCCGCTCCAGACAACCTTGGACATGGACGACTTCTGTGCCTGTGCCATGGCAGGGGTGGTCGCAGTGCATCGCAGGGCCTGGCAGAGGCTCTCCACCTTTATGGCAGACACTCAGCACAGCTGGCTGATGTCCCCTTCTGGGGCACTGACCTCTTTGGCCCAGGGGGTGGAAGGTCATCTCACAAGGACTGAGAAGTCCAGTGCCACCCTGGACTCTGTGGCTTCATCCCAGAAGGACCCAAAAGTGCAGAAACTGAAAAAGAAGACCTTTCATTTTCGTTCCATCAGCCACAGCAGCCTTGGCAGTATCAGTCTCAGCAGGAGCAATATCAAGCCTGATGCCCCAAGGCGAAGTTCTCTGGCCAGGGGCACAGAAGAGGCAGGAGTAGGGGAAGTGGTGCCCCTCCGGTCTTAGCAGCCGGTGCCTCTTCCAAAGCTGCCTTGTGATGGGTCGGGGGTGTTTACCTCCCACCTGTCCTGTCCCTGACCGATCTCCCTTTGTGGGGTCGGCTTTGTCACTTTCTGGCCACATTGGTCCATCATTACTACTGACAAGTGGGTTTGCAAGGTGGTAGGCAGAGGGCTGCCTCTTGGCTTCAAGGCTTTCCTGCCTTACTAATCCCATGCTCCTTGGGTGTCCTCGGTGTTGCAGGACATGGTGCCTGCCCTTCAGTAGGCTGTCGCTCAGCTCCTTGCAAAAGGGGCTATAGTCTGTGTCCCAGATGCCCAGGCAGGTTAGCAGTATGTATCCAGGTACTTCTTGGTCCCAAAATAGATAGGGGTCTGGTTCCCAATACTGGTTCTACACAATCTCAATCAGTACATGCGGAAGTGCAAGATCTTCTTTGGGGATATCTCTTTCATCAGGTCACACCATTGGAACTACCGCCATAGGCACCAGAATCACGCAGAAACTTTTACTGTAGCAGTCTACTAGGGGCCACCCACTCCGACGTCATACGCTGACATCACCCCACTTATATAAACATGGTCAGCCCTGCTCCCTCCTCAGTTCTTTCCCACCGTCGACCTAACGTGCACAGACTTCACCGAAGCTTCGTTGTTCATTCAATTCCCAAAAGTTTACTTACCTTTTATTTCCCTTTGCCTTCAAAATCACTTTATTTAAAAGTGATTCTCTTTCCTTTTGTATGTTGAACTACTGTTTCTTCTGCCCTCTTCCGTCACTGCTGCTGTGGAAAGAAGGTTGCTCTGACAGATGACCACAATCTGGTGCCTGCTTAGATGTCTGTTGCCTCGGGCCTAGTCACAGCACCCTTGCCTGCGAGCTCTGCCTGAAATACAACCTTACTACCGGGCGATACTGAAAGCCCTACAAAACTTCCTGATGGAGCAGCAAGCAGCCAGGTCAGAGCAGGGATCGTCACGGGCTCTCCCCCTCCCAGTCACTGGCTTCTTCAGGCTGTCAGGCTACCAAGGCCTGTAATGAGTCTTCAGGGAAACACTCTCACCTGGACAAGGAATACTCCAAGGACCATTTCTCCCCCCCCCCCAAGTGGCGCTTCTGCTGGCTTCCACTTCGTTATCTGGGTTAGTGCCGTCGTCAGGTTCAGGGACCTCCTCTCCTGCCACCCAGGACTTGCCTTCCTCCAGGCCTTCCCTGGCAGCGAGTTCTCCTAGCCCTAGTTGGCTGGTGAAGGCCCATCGACCCCTGGGTTGTTGGCGTCCACCCCGCCACAGTAACCTCCTGCACAGCAAGGTCCTAAGGCACTGGACTCCTCCATCTCTGCTGTATCAGGCACCAAGTCAACGACGCTGGGCTCCTTGCCCCGCCATCGCAGATGGTGACAACGGTGCTTTCTATGCTTCCCATTGACCTAAACGCGGTACTTACCCCCATTATTACAGCCCTTATTCAGCAGCTTGTTCCACGGCCAGGGCCTTCATCACCACTGCCATCGGCTGCTGCCTTTGGGTCGATGCCAGTTCAGTCCCTGCCATTTGATGCTCTTCCGGGCGTTATCAGAGTCCTTGCCATCAGTCCCTGTTCCAGAACAGGTGGAAACTGAGAAGTACCACCCTGACCATATCCTTCCTGATGAGGAAGATGAAGAGCCTGATATTGAGGCCCTTTCCTCGGATAGGTCCACTGTCTCTTCAGGGAGCGAGGACTCTGTGAAACACACCCTGAGGTCCCCCGCCCCCCTGGAGGACCCCCTCCTTCTTCAATATCATGAAGTGGCTCCAGGCAACAATGGGGTTCCAGGCTAAGGAGGAGGACATCACCAGAAGGAACCTAGTGGATGTCATGGAGATTCCTGAATCACCACCTAAAGTCATCCCTCCACTTTTGCCAGCCTTACAGGATGCTGCCACTGCTGTCTGGCACAGGCCTGACAAAATCCAGCCATGCCTAGGAGGGCTGACAAGCTTTATCAGGTCCCTCTGGGACACCCTTTCTATGCTGCCCAGCCGGACAATGACTCTGGTTATAAAGGCAGTTGATGAGAGGTCCAAGGTGCCCAAGCACCTCATTTCCCTTCCCCCATGACAGCGAATCCAAGAGGATTGACCTTTGGGGTTAGAGGTACTTTGCTTCAGCCAATTTAGACCTTAGAATTGCCAACTACCTGTCCCACATGGTCAAGTACCAGAGTACCCTCTGTAAGAAGGACAAAGCTGCTGTACAAGCCCTTCCAGAGGGTTCCCAGAGGCAGGAGCTAATTCTCTCCAGGCCACAGAGGATGATAGCAAACACCTCATCAGAGCCATTTATGACATGGGGGATACCACTGCCAGGGCAGCTGCCAGTGGCATTTGCCTTAGACAGCACTCCTGCCTGAGAGTCTCTGGCTTCGCTGCTGATGTCCCACAGAAAGTTATGAATGCTGCTTTTTTGGCTCCAAGTTCTTTGGCCCCGAGGTGCAGTTATCCCCACAACACACACCCTGGAGTGTATTGTTGCATCTATAAAATGGCTTGCTTGTATTTAAAAATCTCTTTTGTTGTTGTTTTTTTTTTTTTGTCTTTAGAATAGGCATGATGTTGTACTGGGATAACATCACTGTTGAAGTTCTGCACTGAGCAATCTGAGCCCAGGAATTTGTCTTGCAATTTTATAATACTGGATTCTGTATTTGAAATTGCTGTGCTGAGCCAGTTAATATAGTCTTTGCTACACACATTCTGTACCTTCCAGTTTCATTTTTGTCCCAGCCTTCAAATACTCAGTAGAGGGCTATTAGCATGCACATGAAAGCTTCAAGCTTCTGTCTGTAGCTCTCTGGACCACTGATAAGGTGATTTTAATAGCGTTGAACAGATTCTTGCCACAGGCCAGTATGACACCATGAAACTGATTCTCCATGTCAAGTTCCACTACTGCTTATAATATACTACCAATGAAAGGGACAGAATAATCTGTCTTAAGGAAAAATTGTAGTTGTGTGGCACTGCCAAAATGTGATAAGTTAAAAACAAAGCTGACCGCACAAAATCAGCCTTGCAGATGTACTGCCATAACAACTAGTACCTAGAAAACCCCATTACGAGACTTGACTAAACTATGCAACAATATAAGGAGCCTTGGTTAGTAAGTAAGTAAATCAATTTTTATTTGTAAAAAGGGGCCTTTCTTCAACAAAGGCACCTGTACATATCATAATTAATACAACATACAACATAAATATTGTTTTAAAATACAACCTTAATTGTACATCCATTCTAAATTAATATTCATTAAAATCACTGTATGCAGATTCAAATAGATAAGTCTTCAGTGCAGTTTTAAACTCCTGGACGGTCAGGCAGTCCCGTATCCGACAAGGTAGAGAATTCCACAGGGTCGGGGCCACAAAGCTGAAAAAGCAGACCCCAGATGTCTTCAAAGCGAACCCTGGGAATCTCTAGCAATCACTTAATAGAGGAGGACAGTAGGGATGAAGGAGATCTTGCAAGTAGCTAGGTCCCTGGTCATGTAGGGCTTTATAGGTTAGTAAACCAACCTTGAAGGTGATTCTCCACCGCACTGGAAGCCAGTGCAGTCCACGGAGCACAGGCGTTATATGACTGGTTCTAGCTGTACCAGTCAATAGCCTGGCTGCCGCATTCTGCACTAGCTGAAGGCGGCGGAGGTCAACCCCTGGCAGCCCTAGGTATAGGGCATTGCAATAGTGAAGGCGAGAGGTAACGAAGGCATGGACCAGTGTAGAAAGATCTTCGGGAGGAACTAGGTGTTTCACCTGGGCGATATTCCTCAGATGGTAAAAAGAGGTTTTGACGACAGCCGACACCTGTGATTTAAGGGTCAAACCATCGTCAATAATAACGCTCAGGTTTCGCACCCGGTCTGAGGTAGTTAGCATCACACCCCAAGACATAGTCCTGAGGGTGATCCTGCCAACATACCCGCCTCTCGACTATCGGGGTCCACCACCAGTACCTTAATTTTGCCCGGATTCAACCGCAGCCAGTTCGCACTCATCCAGTCCTGGGATCCCTAGAGAAAACCAATTTTGGGCTAAACCTGGTTGGGAGCTTTTAGAAATGCGTCTGTCTGCACGGTTTTTATGTACTATAGCTACGAATAAATAATTTATTTTTGCAGGTGATTACCTGGTGCCGGTTCATTTTTGTGTGAGTTCTACTGATTTAATTGAACCTGGCACAGGTATCTGTAAGGTTTGGAGCAGATTTTTTTGATTAATTTTGTTCTGTGCTTCAGCCAGTTTTCCACTCATCTGGCCATCTATTCCCCAACCCCGAGATCTACCAACTTCCTGATCAACCTTTTGTGGGGCACAGAGTCAAAGGCCTTGCTGAAATCAAGATAGAGGATGTCTACTGCTTGGCCCCTGTCTGTTGTCTTAATGACACAGTCAAAAAAGTCATTCAGATTTGTTTGTCACAATCTCTCCCCCCCCCCCATGTCAAACAAACATGATTGACTTCTTTGACTGTGTCACTAAGACAGTAGACAGACTTGTGATGTAATCCCTTCACCATTTTGGTCACCCTCCTCTGCACCGTCTCTATTTTGTCAATGTCGTTTCGAAGGTGTGGTCTCCAGAACTGTACACCATATTCAGTGGTACAGTCCTTTGGGTTCTCCTATCTTTGGACGTCATACATTCCAGAGGTGGAGTCAGAGTATCCTGTGACGGTTCACTGTCACTGGTCAGCCTTCACCACAGGATGGGGGGAGGCTGCTGTGGATAATTGAAGCAGCGCTGGCTATTTGGGGCTCTGGAGTAAATCAAGCTTGGTTACTGGGACAGGCAGGGAAACAGGAGTGGAAGGGGGCCCCAACAGGAGGACTACTGAGGTGAGAAAACATAACATGAAAATAAAAACAAACTGTTGTCATTATTTGTTCTGACCTGTGCCATAAAACTGTATGCATACCAGGAAGATTTGTGTATTTTTTTTGTCTGAAGATTCATTTAGACAAATTCAAACCACAACAGACTGTAAAACCATTTTAAGATCTACGATGTAACCATGATAGAGAAATGAACTTCGAAGCAAAAGAAGCACCGAAGCAAAGGTTAGACTACCAGTGCATTGGCTGTAAATCCAAGTGTCAATGCAGAGAAGCTGAACAAGTCTTTTCCTCCTGAAGTTGTTCTGTAACCATTGTAATAAGAGTTGAAACTGGCATAATACCCAGTACTGACGATGCAGTGCAGCATTTGAGTGTGTGTGTGGGGGGGGGGTACTGCACCGATGAGGTGCCATCCTTCATATGAGATGTTAAACTGAGGTCCCTGTTTGTCCTGGCCAGCATTCCCCATTGCTAAAATGGGTCCATGTAATACCCCACCCCTAGATTGCACCTGGAAATGAGCTGTCTGTGTGCCTTTCCTGGTCAAGAATTACAAATAGATATGCAGGTGTGTGTATGTTGGGGGCTCTGCAGGAGTAACTACAAGTGAACACCAGAATTAATGTATTCTCAATACAAAAATTCAGAGGCCTTTTATCATGAACTTCCAATTTTACTATACGATAAGAAGTGACGTGCTCTGCTCAGCATCGTGTGCACTTACCTTTCTATAAACTTCAGTGTTATTCAGAAAGAGTTGATCAACAACATAGAAACATAGAAGTTGACGGCAGATAAGGACTGCAAGGCCCATCCAGTCTGCCCATTTCTTTTTCTACCTTATGAATGTGCTATTGGCCTTTGCTCTGTCAATGGCCTATCTACTCATACCCATCTGTATTGCTCCCTTATGCCTATCCCATGCATGTTTGAAGCCCTGCACTGTATTCATATTTACCACTTTCTGAGGTAGGCCGTTCCATACAGCCGCCACCCTTTCTGTGAAAAAGAACTTCCTCACATTACCCCTTAATCGGCCTCCCTCTAGTCTCATGCTGTGTCCTCGTCCTGCTGTTTTTCTTATATTGAAACGTTAGACTCTTTCACCTTGTTAATGCCCTTAAGGTGTTTGAATGTTTCAATCATATCACCTCTCTCCCTCCTTTGCTCTAGGGTATACATATTGAGCTCAGTTAATCTGTCCTCGTATGTTTTCTGATGCAGTCCCAGCCCCATTTTGGTTGCCCTTTTCTCGACTGCCTCAATTTGGTTAATGTCCTTGTGAAGGTGTGGCCTCCAGTACTGCATGCAGTATTCCAGATGGGGCCTAACCAGTGTCTTGTAAAGAGGGATTATTACCTCCCTCTTCCGACTTGTGATACCCTTACTAATACACCCCAACATCCCTCTAGCCTTACCTACTGCTTTAGTGGTCTGCTTGGATGATTTCAGGTCATCGGTAGTGATAATGCCCAAGTCTCTCTCTTCCCTTGTGACTGCCAGCAACTCCCCTCCCAGCCTGTAGGTGGCTTCAGGGTTTCTCTTCCCTATGTGCATGATCTTGCACCACTTTGCGTTAAACCCCAGTTGCCACTCTTCTGACCATTTTGCTAGCTTATCCAGATCTCTTCTTATTCTGCCCACCCCATCTGGATCATCTACTCTGTTGCAGATCTTGGTGTCATCTGCAAACAGACAAACCTTACCCTCCAGTCCATCTGCAATATATAGACAAAACAGTTGATAACCAAAGAACAATATGAGAATTAAACAAAGTACCAGTGTTGCAAAAAAAGTTAGTAAAGGTCAGTTCTAATAACATGGATATAGTTCACTATCCATACTCTGGCAGTTCTACTGGGAACAGCCGAGTCATTAGAAGTCTTCAAGCTAAGCTCCTCCCACCACCCTGGTAGCATATCCTCCGGCTCCGCCTTATGATGTCAGATCTTTCTTTCTGCTGGAAGGGACAGCTGTCCTCGTAGCTCTTTAGTGTTGAAGAATTTCTAGGTTTCAAGCACTTTCTTCAGGTGAATTTTTGTTTCACGTGCTTTCCTCAGGCAAATCTTCGACTGTTTCAAGTTTTCAAGCACTTTCTTCAATTGAATATTTGACCACTTCAGTCTGTATTCAACATTAAAGTTGCTCCTGAGTCTTCTGACTCTTTCAACCATGTTCAGTGATGGAAGGCAAGAAACCAGGGTTTAAATTTTGCACACGGTGCAGGCAGAAAATGTTGGCCACGTATTCACATGACACTTATACTGCCTGGGCAGTCAGCATGATGTTGCAGAATGCAGTCTTTCCCGGGCCATACTGCAAGTGTTCATCAAAGACTGGAGGGCCCGTCCAGGCCCTAGGACAGCCTGAGGATGGAAAAAAGGCCTCAGTGGTGGCCAGGTGGATGTTCAGGATGTGGTGGTGAAAGAAGCAGCAGCAGCGGCTGTGTTGAGTTCCTTGTCGGTCTCAGCACTGTTCCAGGCTGGGGCCAGCGTCAGAGGGTCATTCATAGAAACATAGAATTTGGCGGAAGATAAGGACTGCTTGGCCCACCCAGTCTGCCCATTCTCTGATTTCAGAAAGATGTGCATGGCCCTCTAGACCTTCAGGGAGAGCCCTTGTTACCACAGCAAAAAGGATAAAAAGCAGTGCTGTTGCAGATCATGGGACCATAAAGATCATGCTCGTCCTGCTACTTCAGCTCTCCTGACTGCTTGGCCTTGGCCGAGCTTCTTACAGTCATGGGCTCCACAGTAACCCCGTGGGGCTTGTCAGCTTTGACTCCAGTCGAGCAGGCATTCAAGATTTTTCTCAAACCTGTTGACTTGTTATTTGACGAAATTAACAAAGAGTCAATCTCTCAGGGCACGGTGCTCTCAGTCCTCTGGAGGACAAGACCCAGTAGGCACCACCGGCTTAGTTGCCTGGAGAGTGACTTCCACTGGCAGTCGTGCCTCTGAAACCAGTTGTGGTTACCTTACCAAAGATGTGTGTAACAACTGAAGGAGGACTGTTTTGCTTGTGTGCTGCCACTTGTACATTGTATACTCTGTGGACTTATATGCTTACCTGGACATTATCTTTTGATTTTCCTGATCTGAGTGTGATATTGGGATGTGACCCTGTTGATGTAAACTGCACTGAAGCACCTTAAGAAAGGATTACACACCAAAGGTAATCTGTTAAGTATTTTATTTGGGCCACGTTACAAGCTATATTACTGCTGTCTGAGATGTGAGTTTGCAGTCTTGATATTAGTGCCCACCAGAGGCCTTCTGGTCAAGCTGCCACTCACACTTTTGATCCTGCTCAACTGAGATGTGTCACCATTGATGCTTCTTAACCTGTACATCTTTGGGCAAGGAGAGGCATTGACGCAGGATGCATTGATGCTATGAGGAGCGCCTCTGGCAACAGTGGACCAGTGCTGAGAGGGTTAGGGATTTGCCCCGTGGTCCCTTGTCCATCATGTGTTACCACACTGGTCTATGATACTTGGCAGTCCCCTGCATCTACTTCTCCTACTCTTTGAGTGGAGCCACCTAAACCGCAGCCTCCATTCAGGGCCCCGACCAAGGAGTCTCACTTCACTCCCGGCTTTCCAGGCTGGCTTTTGGTGAAGATCACCCAGGATTAGGATACCGCGGTGGTACATGTTGGCAAATGGTCAAAGGTCATCTTTGAGGAATCCTCTTAATACAAAGGTGAATTGTTGAGGGCCTTGACCAGGACTCATACTTTCAACCAAGAATCGGTTGAAGGCTGTCCACAGCCCATGAGCTGTTGTCTTTTGGAGCTCTGGTCTGACTTATGTCTGAGTCCATGAAGGATCCCTTACAGCCAGTCCAGAAATGGGCTAAGTACGCATTTACAGATATAGTGGACAGGGATGAATCCCCAGGGGTTGCTTTTCCCTTGCCTGAGGCCATTTTGTGACCAGCCTTGGAGCTTTGGCAGCATACATCATCCTCCCAGCACCCTCTACCAGTGTGATTCGCAAGGACGCAGTCCCCACGGGCACCCTTTTTGGGTTTTCTGACCACCGCTTTGCAGAGGCTCTTGTTACAGATTCTACCTTCTGTAAATTGGGAGGCCAAAGGGTTGTGGAGAAACCTCCAGATAAGGCATCCAAAAAGACTGCCACACAGCCAAAAAAGGTGCACTCTGCTACATCACTGGGTCTCTGTTAGGCCAGTTATTCCATCATGATAGTGAATTTTTGCCATTCTCTTCTTGAGGTGTTACGGGAATTCTTCCCTCTACTTCCAGCTGATGCGTAGCTTCCATTAAAGGGCATCAGTGACCAGGGTCAATCGCTAGGTAAACTTTAGCTCCAAAGGGCCTTAGACATGGGAGATTCCTGTTCCTGTGTCATGGCTATGGCCATTGCCATGTGTCATAGGGCCTGACTGAGGCTCTCCACCTTTATGGCTGACACTCAGCGTAAGTTGGCCAATGTCCCCTTCATGGGCATTGACCTCTTGGACCTGGGTATCGAAGGACATCTTGTGTGTATTGAGACGTCTAATCCCACCCTTGATTCTGTGGCTTTGTCCCAGATGGCCCAAAAGCCTAAAAAGAAGGACTTGCATTTTCAGTCCTTTCAACCACAACAGCGTCAGCAGCAGCCTCAGCAGTGGCAGTTTCAATGCTGGCATCTGAAACCCAAGTTTGGTGGCGGAGGGGGGGAGAGGTGGTGGTGCCTCCTCAGCCTATGCAGCTGGAGGCCCCCTCCAAGGCTGCACAGTGAAGGGTTGTGGGGTGTCATTCCCCCTTCTGTCCAGTCTCTGTTCCAGCTCCTGGTTGGGGGTTGATTGCACCACTTCTTGCCACAGTGGTCCGTTATTACTTTGGACGGGGGGATTCTAGCATTGGTGGGCAGAGAGTTGCCTTTTGATTTTGAGGCTCTCCCACCTTATCAACTCCGAGCTCCACAGGAGTCCGGAGTGTCAAAGGACACATCTGCGCTAAGAGCTGACATCGCTTAGCATCTGGAATGCAGGGCAATAGCCTGTGTTCCAGATGTCCTGGTCACTCGGGGATCTGTGTCCATGTACTTCCTGGTTTCAAAATGGATGGCACCTACTGGACTTGCATGATCTGAACTAGTTCATGCTTAAGCACAAGTTCCAGATTGTAACGCTCTGAATCAGCTCTTACCGACTCTAGAGCAGGTTATGTGATTCTGCTCCGTGGACCTCCAGGATGTGTTTTTCCACATCCTAGTCAGTTTGTCCTATTGCTGGTACTTTTGATTCTGTGCAGAGAGGTCCTGTACTAATTGCAGGTCATGCCTTTTGGCCTTTCATCCGTGCCCAGAGTCTTCACCAAGTGCATGGCAGTGGTGGCGGCCTTCCTGCGGCACAAGGGTGTCCAGGTGTGTCCCTGCCTGGATGACTAGTTGATAGACAAGTCATCCAAGCAGGCAGTGAAGCGGTCCAGGGAAGGCTTGCCTTCCTGTGGACCAGGCATCATCTCTTACCTCAAATCCCTGATCATTTCAGGTTGAGCGCTCATGCCCTGTCCGGGACTTCCTAAGGCTCCTGGGGAACATGACGTCTTCCACAAACATGATCCATTTGGCTTGCTGGAGGATGCGCCGCCTGCAGTGGGAGTTGGACTGTCAGTGGTCCCAATGGCTTGGTCACCCGGACCAGCTGATAGTGGTGACCCAGCCAATGTAGGACGCCATCCAGTGGTGGCTAACCCCACAAAATCTAAAGGAGGGACTCCCATGTGTTCACCCAGAATCATCCATCATGCCCACCATGAACACATCTCTGGTAGGGTGGGGAGCACACCTGGGAGCCCACAGGTTCTGGTCACCCTGGGAGTATCAACACCACATCCACCTGCTGGTGCTCTGTGCAGTGCATCTGGCTCTGACGGAATTTGCTCTGTTGATTTCAGGGCCAGGTCGTTCAGGTCCAAATGGACAATACGACTACCATGTTCTGCCTGAACAGGCAGGAACAACAGTGCAACCACCATGTTCTACCTGAACAGGCAGGGCAGGACACACTCCTTTCCACTATGTCAGGAGGCTGTCCACACCTTAACACTCATGCACAGCCTGGAAGCAAATCTCCTGGCAATCCATGTTGCCGGAGAGAGCAACCAGCTGGCAGACACTCTCAGCCAGATAGAGGAGGTGTCACACAAGTTGTATCTGCATCAGGAGGTGGTAGATCACTTGTTCTTCCAGTAGGATACCCCTCTGGTGGATCTGTTAACCTCGTGGGAAAACAGAACTTTGAGGCTGCTGTGTGCCGCCACCCAGAGTCCAGGACACGTGTGGGGGAAGTATTGCAAGGCCATGGACCCTGGGCCTTCTGTACACTTTCACTCCCTTCCCCTTGGTTCACAAGGTCGTAGTCAAGGCTTGGATGGACAAGGCATGTATAACTCTAGACTTGCCCAGGCAGTTCTGGTGTCCGGATCTTCTCCGCCTCAGTAGTAGGCCTCTGTGGATGTCACCTCTCTGCCCTGACCTGCTGACCAGACAACAGGGGAAGGTCATGCACCTGGACCTTCAATCCCTGCACCTCTCAGCCTGGTTCCTGTGTGACTAGAGTTGCAGGCTTGGGGCATTTCAGAAGACGCCCTCAATGTTGTAGGGGCATTCCATAAGGACGCAACTCCTAAATGCTATGCATTCAAGTGGAAGAAGTTCTCGATCTGGTGCCAGGGCAAGGAGCTTGATCCCCTTGCCTGCCCCATGGTGAGCATCCTAGACTACCTATAGTCCCTGTCTCAGTCAGGACTGTGCGCGAAGACCCATAAGGTACACCTGGCAGCCATCTCTGCATACTGGGCACATGCTGGTATTTGCCCAGAAGTTGTTGGTTGGGCGCTTTATCAAAGGTCTAAATCACTTGTCCGCTGTGGTACTCGAACCTGTACCTTCTTGGGACCTACTGCTGGTATTGGCATTGCTCATGGGCAAGCAATTTGAGCCTGTGCACAAATGTGAGATGTCACATTTGTCCTGGGAGACTGCCTTACTGCTGGCCATCACGTCAGCCAGAAGGATCAGTGAGCTCCAGGTGCTTTTGGTGGAGTCTTCTTACCTGGTCTTCCACAAGAGCAAGTTTGTCCCTTGCTCTCACCCGAAGTTCCTCCTGAAAGTTATATCCAAGTTTCACCTTAATCAGGTAATAAACTTACTGGTATACTTTACCAACCCTATCTCCAAGGCCAATTGCAGGCTCCATACCTTGGACCGCGGAGGGCACTCTCTTATTATAAGGAGCATACAGCTGGAGTTCAGGATGAGGCTCTCCAGCTGTTTGTAACATACGCTGAAGTTGTGCCTGGCAAACTGGCAGCAAAGCAGATGGCTGCCAGGGGGATTACGTCCTGCATCGACCTCTGCTATAGGTTGGCTGGTAGAGAGTCGCCCAAGGGGCCTAGTGCTCATTCCACCAGACATACTGCTGCCTCAGTGGTGGCCTCCAGGGGTATACTCCTTGTGGAGATACGCAGGATTGCAACTTGGAGTAAAGTACACAGCTCCCTCGCTTATTACAGCATAGACGTAGTGAGTCGTCTGGATGCTATCTTTGTTCCTTAGTCCTCCAGTCTCTGTTCGCCAAATAAGGTTGTGCACCTTGCCCTCTCCTCCCAGAGGAGTGATAGGAGTCTGCTAGTGTGGATAGTGAACTGTTTCCATATTGTTAGAAAGATAAGTTACTCACTTGTAACTATAATTCTGCTAGTGGTAATCAGTCCAGATCCACACAGCCCACCCAACCTCCCCTGGAAAGTGGCATCTGGCTCCCTGCTTCCAGCTGTCACAGGGCTGAGCTAGAGGATATACCATGTGGGTGGTGGGAGGAGCTTAGCTTGAAGGCTTATGTTGACTCTGTTGTCTCCAGCATAACTGAGTGTAAATGTGAACTCCATACCACTAGCAGAACTACAGTTGCAAGCGAGTAACCTATATTTCAGTTCTTCACATTCAAGTCTGTAAAAGTCCTATTGAGCTCACCAGTAAAACTGTGCAAGCTAGGTTAAGATGTATGTATACTCATCTTGATGGGAAAATTTGGTAACATTGAAAACTTAAAATGGAAGCGTTGGGTTCTTTGATAATGATAAACATGTACGTATCCCATTTTTTGTTTCAGTGCATCTTCTGTGATGACTCCAGTTTCCGCAGCTGTGACATCTTCGTCCTCTTCCTCTGATAAATATGCAGTGTTTACACAACTGGCAGCCACCAAGCCCTCTGAAGGGCCATCAACATTTGCAGGTAACTCTAGCTGTGCTCATTCATTTTGGACAGGTTTATTCAGTGCAGTTCCAACATTTTGCCACTATGTTGTGTTGCTAGTAATGTGATTTTCGAGCTGGTTCTTTGTATATATTTTTTCATTCTAGTTCCTTGTGAGATATATATTTTTTTTTTTTTCAGTGTGTTGGCATATAATTATGCTTGGCCATTTGTTAACAGGGCTAGTGACTGGGAAATGCACTAATCCTAGTGTAATTTCTCAAACCCTCCATATCCTTTTCTCGATTATGGAGCCATAGTTTATGACAAGGCACCTGAAACTAAATTAAGAGTTAGAACTCTATAACAGAATATTTATTTTTGTTCTAGCTGCACATTTAAGACCACTGCTCCTTACTATCCAAACTGAACTCTTTTTATTTCACGCTGAGTGTGGAAGAGTGTTGGAGAAGGTTCATATATCCGCTATTAATAACTGAGTCTCCAGGCTTCAGTTTTCTAATAAGTGGCTTAACTTATCAAAACATAGAGGGAGTACTTATGCACTCCAGTATGGGTCAGAGTCTTTTGTTATATTTCATCAAAACTGTATAATGACTTTTCAAACAGCCTAATGTATATTGACAGTCCTTTTGCTTACAAAACAGAACTAAAATGTTATCTGCTAAACAAACACAGCTGTAATTGTTATAGATGGGATAACTACCAAACAAAGCAGCCCAACCAGTGTACTTTTTGCAGTATTACACCTACCAGCTGGGCTAGTTAAATGAACATTTTAGTAGCTTGATGCAAACTCTCCCAGCATTTGGCAGTTGCCATTTTCATACCGTTGTATACCAAAAAACGTGTTTTTTTTTTTTTTTTGTTTTTTTTCTTTTTGATTTTGAGTATTGTCTTATTTTTTTCAGACTTTGGGGATAAATATAGTGTTTTTAGAGACCTGGAGCAGCCATCAGAGAGTAAATCATTAGGTAAGTGGGTCTACAGGAGGTTTGCTTAGGCACATGCAGTATGTGAGTGGAAACAGGATAATACTCGTGGATACTGAGAATATGCCATAAGTACTGGTTGATAGATAGCACTGTTACTGTACATTTTTATATCACATAGTTGCCAATTATGTTTGTTCACTAACCCTTTTTTGAAAATCTGAAGTGCTATGATATCAGAGTGGGAGGCAAGTTGCATTACTTGCTACCACTCATTAAGGGGGTTTCAACTCCACAATGTGCCCAACCGCCAGACAGCACCAGCATGGCAATCAGGGAATCACACGCAAACGCAAGTTTCCTATGTGATGGCACAGTGTGCTACGGATGCACCAGTGACCAGCCCCATATATTATTTTTTTTATCATTGACATCTGCTGCAGTAACATTACAGTATGATCTCCATCTTTGTCTTTCCAAGGAGATAAATTTCTCCAGAAATCAATATTTTTTTTAAATAAATTTAAGAACTTTTTCAAAATAATTTAATGCCACATGTTGTAACATTTCTTATGAATTTTATGTTTTGTATTGTTTTTGTTTGATGGACAGCGTTCCGTAATGATCTTACTTCGAGATACAGCTCTTGCAGCAGGTTACACCATTAGGACTGAAGCCGTCAGGTGCCAGGACCTCACGGAAATTTTCTAGCTAGCTATCTTCAGCGGGGACCGCCCCCGACGTCGGTCCCACCTCCGACGTCAGGCGTGGTACATAAGGGGCGGTCCGCCACAGAATCTCAGTTCCCGCCGCCGACTGCATGCCTCGACCGGGTCACTGTCTACGCTACGACGATGGTTTTCAGGGAACTGCTTTGGGGAAATTGAAGAATTTCAAGAATTGATCATCGCTGATGTCCTCTCCGACCTCCGGTCATCCTTCCAAGTGTGCGTGTGGAAAACAGATCCCCTTCAAGGACCCGCATTCCGCGTGCGTTCAGTGCCTGGGCCCAGACCACGACACCAAGGCCTGCTCCCTGTGTCAAGGGTTCAACAGCCGCACCAGAATCCGCCGGCAGAAGGCCCTTCAAGCGTTCTTGTTAGAAGAAAAACTTCGGGCCATGTCCTCGAAGGGGGAATCTTCCCACAAACACGCGGAGAAGAAGAGGAGAGAGAAGGATCTTCCCAGGTCACCGGCTCGGGCCTCCGAGTCCCGCAGCTCCGGTTCGCGGTCGGACCAGTCCCTGTCCAGGGCTTCTTCCCTTCCCCCGGCTGCGGCTCCAGCTCCCAAGTCTGCTCAGGCTCCTACCGCCAGGCCGCCGTCTTCTTCCACCCCGGAGGCCGTGGCGAAGTCTGGAGAACGCCACCACCACCATCATAAGTCGGACGCCCGCTCCTCCTCGGTGCCCCCCCCCCCGGAAGACTCTGGATCTGACGCCCTTGAAGAGACCGGTGGACCCAACGTCGGCCAGACCGCCGTCTACCGTACGCCATCGTTCCTCGGAGCCGTCGCTGGCCGGCCGTCGTCGGCCTCGTCTTCGCATCGGACGTTGGTGGGGGGTCCGACGTCCGCTCTGCCTGAGCAGAGGGCTCCTGCGCCTCCGATGGCCGTCGGGCAGGAGTCCCTCACGGAGGAGGAATCGACACAGCCCGAAGACCAGACGGGCATTCCCGGCCTCGAGCAGTCTCCTAGGGGTCCCTCTCCGCCGCCCGAGGCCCCCACGGAGCCGTCGCTGGGACCCGACGTTCGGCCCTCGTCCTCGGAGCCGACGTCGGGACTGTCGCTTGCGGAGGTGAAGGACCTCTTCACGTATTGGTGGGACACCATTAGGAAGGATGTGGCACCCGCAGTCCTTCCTCCTCCTTCTCCTCCTCCTGTACCTACTCAAACTCCGGCCCCGGCCCCACCTTCGCCAGTGAGGTCGGTCGCCCGGTCTGTCCCTAGGGAGCCTGAATCCCCTCCCAGGGCTTGCCATTCCAAGAGGAGACCTCCGCCGAGATCTTCCTCTTCTGGATCGCCCAGCCCCAAGAGATCCAGAAGACGTCGTCGTTCGCCGTCGACGGAGGACACGGGATCAGCTTATTCCACTTCAAGATCCCCGTCTCCAGTCTCTCTTCCTTCACCGGACCCACGTGAGACTCCACGGTCTCCTCCGGATGACCCCTCGTTCATGGATATTTTACGTCATATCCAGGAGAACATGGGGTGGGAAGCTGAGGAGTTGGACCCCGAGAGGTTACGCCTGGCCAAGTACCTTCGGCAGAAGGACCCTAAGCCTGTGGTGGTGCCACCCTTGGTGGACACCTTTGTGGACGTCACCAAGGCTGCGTGGAAGCGTCCACACTCGCTACCGGCGGTGCCGAAGAAGGCTGACCGTTTGTACAGGGCTCCCAGGGAGGAGCAGTACCTGTCACAGCATCCTCTGGCCGATTCTCTGGTCATTACAGCCTCGCATGACCGGTCTCAGAGGCCGCAGCATCTGAGCACCCTGCCACCGGACCCTGAGTCCAAGCAGTTGGACTCTTTGGGTAGGCGCACGTACGCATCCGCTACTTGTGCCATTAGGTCCCTGAATTATCTTACCCACATGGTGCAGTTCCAGAGCGCCCTGTGGGAACAGGGCCTAGAGGTGGCTGAGAAGCTGCCTGATGGTGAGCAGAAGGAGGAGATGCTTCAGCTCCTCCGCATGGGTTCAGGCAATGGGGACCCAAGTTCTTAGAGCCGCTCGACTCTGAGGACTCTTCGTCCAAGCGGCAGCGTCAGGCGTTGCCTCCGGAGGCACTCATGGCTCCGTGTCTCGGTTTCACCCGGACATCCAGAAAAATATTATGGCGCCACCTTTGAGGAGAGGTTTGTTTGGCAATCCATCCGAAAAGGATCATTACCAAACTCAAGAGGCCGGAAAGGCGGTTCGGTCGGTCCAGGCAATGTACCGGCCGAGGCTTGGTTCCTTCGCAGGCACCAAGGCCGCTTCGGGCGGACTCAGAGGCAGCAGCCGTTCCGCCACACAGCAGAGGGGCTCCGGTTTCCGAAGAACCCAGGGAAAGCAGCCTGTCAGCAGGGGTCAGCGCACTCCGGAGGCCTCCCAGCCGGTGGGCCCTTCCACCGCCACAGCATGACTCCTTTCCGGCCCCCGCCCCTCAGGATCAGTGGGATATTATGGTCGGGGGTCGCATTGCGAACTTCCTGTCGGGATGGCAGGCAATTACCACCGACAGGTGGGTGCTTCAGTTGGTCAGCATCGGCCACTTTTTAGAGTTCGCAGAACAGCCACCCTCGAGGCCTCCTCTGCTCTCCCGGTATTCGGGTCAGCACGGCGCCTTAATTTGGCGAGAAGTGATCGTGCTCCTAAGCAAGGGGGCGATACAGCATGTCCCGGGAAACCAGAGAGGACTAGGGTACTATTCTCACTTCTTCCTGGTTCCCAAGAAAACAGGGACCTCCGTCCTATTCTGGACCTAAGCGACCTCAACTTATCAGTCGCATACAAAAGATTTTCATGGCGACCCTTCCGGTCTGATCCCATGCTAAAACAAGGCACCTATTTAGCTGCCCTTAGACATGCAGGATGCCTACCTGCACATCCCCATAGCTCAGGCGCATCAGAGGTTCCTGCGCTTCGAGTTTCTAGGCCACCACTTTCAGTTCCGGGCTCTCCCTTTCGGACTGTCATCCGCTCCAAGGGTCTTTACCAAATGCATGGCAGTCGTGGCAGCTGCTCTGAGGAGAAAGGGCCACTATGTGTTCCTCGACTTGACGACATTTCTCGTGGCCGTCTCCAGAGAGGCGCTTGCAGGCGATCCAGGACACTCAGGATCTGTTCGGATCGCTAGGGATTCTCATAAACCAGGAGAAGTCTGTCTTGGTACCGTCGCAGAACCTGCAGTTTATAGGTGCAGTGCTGGACACAGTCCAGGGAAGGGCTTTCCTTCCAGCCGACAGGCGGAACACATCAGGTAAACACAGAGGACCTGTCAGCGAATCAGACCGCTCCGGCCAGATCGGTCCTTCGTCTGCTTTCGGACTACGGCTGCGGCCATTCCTCGGTCCCTCTTGCGACTCCACATGTGAATAATGCAGTGGATGCTCAAGGCGCAGTGGGACCAAAGGCAAGACCATTTGCAGCATCCAGTCAGGATCACGAAACGGGTGATTCGGGATTGGCAATGATGGTTAGCCCCCGGGTCGCTTTCCAAGGGCGTCCCATTTGCAGCGCCGTCTCGAGATAACCCTCACCACGGACGCCCCAGGTCTCGGGTGGGAGCACACCTGGATGGGGTGAAGTCTCAGGGTGTATGGAGCCGCTGGAGGCTCATCTCCACATCAATGTCCTAGAGATGAGGCGGTCCTCTCACTCCAGGCTTTCCAGTCCATGATTCCGCCGTGCACTATCCTGCTTCAGACGGACAACACGGCGGTGATGTATTACCTCAACAAACAAGGAGGCGCTCACTCTTAACCCCTTTGCAGGGAGGCCATGAGAGTGTGGGATTGGGTAATCGGACACAGCGCAAGCTTGATCGCTGTACACGTTCCTGGTGTGGACAACACGATCGCAGACGGTCTGAGTCGCTCCCAGGCCAGAGTCCACGAGTGGGAACTTCTTCAGGAGGTGGCAGAGGATCTGTTCCTTCAATGGGAACTCCAGAACTGGATTTATTGCGTCCCCATCCAGCATAAAACTGCCCAATTTTTGCTCGCTAGATCCAGGGCCTGGTGTTTTCTGGCGAGGCAGCGTTGTCCCTCTCCTGGGTGAACAGATTCCTTTACTTTTCCTCCCTTCCGTTGATCCAGAGAGTTCTTCTCAAACTGCGAGGGAGCATGCACGGATGATTCTGGTAGCTCCATTTTGGCCCAGACAGATTTGGTTCCCATTGCTGGCTCAGCTATCCCGGGAACCACCGCTCCCGTTGCCGCTCAGCTCCCA
Source organism: Neoceratodus forsteri (assembly GCA_016271365.2). Classification (NCBI taxonomy): domain Eukaryota; kingdom Metazoa; phylum Chordata; order Ceratodontiformes; family Ceratodontidae; genus Neoceratodus; species Neoceratodus forsteri. The sequence continues at coordinate 89,308,518 of JADMNL010000030.1, forward strand.
CCTTCTGTCTCAGGAGAGAGGTTCATTGCTGCATCCGGATCTTCGCTCTTTGAACCTGCATGCATGGCTCCTAGAGACATAGCCATTTTGCGACATGGGGTCTCGCAAGAGGTTGCCGAGGTCCTCTCTGCAGCCAGAAAGCCGGCAACACATGCTACATACGCCATGAAATGGCGTCGTTTTTGTTTATGGTCACGGGCTCGTGACCTCTCCCCTTTAGGTTGTCCTGTCGGGGCAGTCTTGGACTACCTCCTTTCCCTATTCCAGTCAGGGCTGGCCTACTCCTCTATTAAAGTGCACCTGTGTGCTATTTCGGCCTACCACCTGCCAGTGGGGCAGTGCACTATTGCTCAGCTGGATGCTTCTCGGGAGTTTCTGAGGGGAGTGTTACACCTTAGGCCTCCTATCAAGGACCCGGTTCCTCCATGGGATCTCCTTTTTGTCCTGGAACAGCTCACGCTTCCTCCCTTTGAACCAGCCGCAGATTGCGAGCTACGTTTTCTGTCGTGGAAAACGTTGTTTTTAGTTGCCGTTACTTCAGCCAGAAGGATTTCTGAGCTTCATGCTCTCATGTGTAAAGAGCCTTATTTGGTTTTTCACCGGGACAGAGTATCTCTGAGGACGAACCCGAAGTTTTTCCCTAAGGTGGTTTCGACACTCACTTTAAATCAGGACATCGACCTTCCGGTCTATTTCCCGAGTTATTCAAATAGAGGGGAGGCTTTGCTCCACACTCTGGATGTTCACCGCAGCCTGAGGTATTACCTCAACAGAACTAAGCCCTTTCGGGCTTCTAACCAGCTCTTCGTCTCTTTTGGGCAGAGAATGAGAGGCCAACCGGTTTCTAAGCAATCCTTATCCCGCTGGCTTGTGCAGTGTATCTCACACTGTTATCAGTCTAGGCAAAAGCCCCTCCCGGGTTCCATCCGGGGTCATTCTACCAGGGGTGTGGCCACTTCCTTTGCAGCGCTCAAAAATGTCCCAATCTCTTCCATCTGTGCTGCAGCTACTTGGAGCTCTGTGCATACCTTTATCAGGCATTACAGTCTGGATATAGCCTCTAGGCGAAGGGCTGGTTTCGGCCTAGTGGTGTTGCAAGGCCTCTTGTCCTGAGTTAGGATTTGGTTTGGTTTTTCTCTGTTTCTTCCTCTTCCTCCTCCCAAAGTTTCTTTTGGGCAAGCTGCTACTGCTTGGGAATCAGTCCTATGGTGTAACTGCTGCCAAGAGCTGTATCTCGGTAAGATAGTACAGTTACGTAAGAACTTACCGTAACAGTAGATCTTCGAGAACCGCTCTTGCAGCAGGAACCTTCCCGCCCACCATATCCCCCTTGGAAGAGACATGGCTCGTTTAAAAAAAAAAAAAAAAAAATTTTTTTTCAAATAAATAACGAGCGAAGAAGTCTGGGGGTCATTTGGGAAATGAGCAATTTATTTTGATCCAGTTGGGAATTTGTTCCCTTATTGCCTTCTGACGGTGGATCCTCGGTCTCCCCTTCTGATGTCATCGTGCGTCCGGGAGTCTCCGGCGGGAGAACTGGGGATTCTGGCGGGACTGCCCCCTTATGTACCACGCCTGACGTCGGAGGCGGGACCTAGGTCAAGTGTCCCCGCTGAAGATAGCTAGAAATTTCCTGGGGTCCTGGCGCCTGACGGCTTCAGTCCTAATGGTGTAACCTGCTGCAAGAGCTGTTCTCGAAGATCTACTGTTACGGTAAGTTCTTACGTAACTGTACTTTCTCTTTCTAGGGGTGTGGTTGGGGTTCATTATCCACACTATGGCAGGTCCACTAGAACCAATGATGTTATTGATGGTCTTCTTTAAGCTAAGCGCCTCCCACCAGGCAGCATATCCACCAAGTCCATCCCTTGACGTCAGATCTTTCCTTCCGCTGGAAGAACAGGTCACCTTCTTCGTGACTCCCACTTAGATTCACTGTGCCATAGGTGGACTTTGTCTTTGAAGTCTTCGATACTTCTAGTGTGTATTTCAATGGTTCCTTTGACTTCAAGCAACTAATGATAAAGCAGCGGAAGCCAGGTTTCAATTTTTGTGTGCGATGCCAGTGAAAGATGGTCACCGATCTGCATGACATACATGTATACTGCCTGGGTGGGCAACTTGATGTGGACAGGTGCGTCATTTGCAAAACCATGCTTCCAGAGTCCCGTGAAGAGAGGAAGCTCTGACTCTCACTGGATCAACCTTCGGAGCAGGATGCGAGGGACCACCCTAAGGGCTGCAAGAAAGCCTTGACTGTGGCTGGGTCGGCTAAAAAGCTTGCAGCTCTTGAGGTGGAAGTGTCGGTGGTTGCTGCAGCCTGCACCTCCTCAGCCTTGATGCTGTTCCCTGGGACCATTTTAGAGGATCATTATCCGGAGAGATCCGAGAAATGTGTTTGGCCCTCTAGACCTTAGGGGAGAGCCCTGCCCCCGCACGGTGCTGAAAGCAACCGCAGCTGGCACCAGTCATGGAACTGGGAGCAACTGAGATCCTCCTGGTCCCTTGACTTATCTGACTGCTGGACTGCTGTTGAGCACCCCTCAGCTTGGGGGCATGTTGGGCAGGTCGAGGGGTCTTTGGCTGCTCCATCAAGCTAGTTGACTTTGACTCTGATCGAGCAGGCCATCAAGATTTTTCTCAAGCCTGTCGACCAGCTTTCGGATGAGGTCGAGGAGACTGTCTTGCAGACCCCAGTGCTCCTAGTCCTCACCTAGGAGGGACGTGGTTTAGTTGGTGTCACTGTCTTGTCCTTGACTGGGGCAGCCTCCACTGGAGGTCGGGTCTTCTGCACCCATGTTGCTGAACGTGGGATGGCACGTGGTCTACAGCAACACACTGGAAGGCACTTCTTACCATCGATTGTCTAGTCGATGGTCATGGTCAAGGCGTCGCAGCTTTTGATCCCACTTGACCGAGAGGCATCACTGTAGACATTCCTCGACCTCTTCTTCCTTGGTTGAGGAGAGGCACTGCTGCAAAATGCGCCACTGCTACGAGGAGCTCCTCTGGCAACATTGGGCCATTGTGGGGCGGGGTAGGGATCTATCCCACTTATCTTTAGTCTCCTGGTCATCGCCAGTGGCACCCCTGCTGGTCCACACCATGCAGCTACACACCTCATTTGCCTCTCTGGGTAGAGCTGCCACCACCTTAACCGAAGGTGGGAGCTTCAACTAAGGAGGCTGGCCACTTGTCTGTGAGGATCACTCTGGGAGAGGATTCACGGGAGGTCTGTGTCGAGAAATGTCTGAGGGCCGTTTTTTAAGGCGTTATCAGTGTCGTAGAGTCATGGCTCAGGAAGCATAGGCAGACCAGGAGAAGTTATAAAATTCACAAGTAGGGTTTTATTATTACCAATAATCAAATAAAAATAATAAAATTCTATAGGATAGCTCTTCACAAAAGGCAGTACAGAGTCCTACATCTGAGAGTCTCCCTAGAAAAATATTGCTCCAATTATATAAGATGCTTTTTCCTAGCAGTTCAAATTGCCCCTTGTTCTTGTAAGTTACACGTGCTGTTTAGCACATGTAGCCGTAATAAGTGCAGCAAAAATACATTTTGTCCCAGAGCTGATTTCCTGATGACTGTTCTGTAAACAAGCTTGTGGAGGTCAAACTACATCTCAAGGCTTAACCCCCTGTGTTTCCAGATTATTTGTTTCCCAATAAACCCAAATAGCTTTCTTCAGTCATTTCAACAATATAAGTATATACATTTGTGAACCAGGGGATCCCAGTTTCACATAAAGATTCACATACATTTTTTAATCCCAGAGAAGCAAGAGAAGAAAAGAATAGAAACAGCAAGTGAAGGAAGGGAGATAATGGGGAACTCATGGGACCATTGGAGTGGCCAATTCCTAGGTCCCATTAGGAAAATGTGATTGTGCAGTCAGACAGGCATGAGACTGACAAGTGACAGGAGAGGAGAGGACAAAATAGATCCTTGCTTTTAACTCTTTCTGTTAACAAATGAGACAGGGTCTTAACCAACCCTTTCACAATCAGGTGACTTGGATCTTGAGTCCATGACCTCCACTGAGTATCCTTTCTTCGACTGCAGCTCGGATGAGGAGCTTACCGCTGAGCATGGCCCGGTATCCTTCAGGGCACGGCTCTGACTCATTTTGGAATCCATGTCCGTCCTGCTTGAGCCAGTTCAGAAGAGGGCTAAGTGCCCCCTCATGAATATTTTGGACCAGGACAAATCCCCTGGGGTTGCCTTCCCTGTGGCTGAGCCCATTTTGGGATTGGTCCTGGAGCTTTTGCAGCACCTAGCATTCTGCCCAACACCATCTGTCCACATGGTCCGCAAATATGTGTTTCCTACGGGTTCCCTCATGGGGTTTTCGGACCACCCCTCCAGAGGAGCTGGTCACAGATTCAGTGTTTTGTACATTCAGACACCAGGGGGACGTGAACAAGCATCCAGAAAAGGAGTCCGCAAAATTGACCACACCACTAAAAAGGTGTATACTGCAGTGTCTCTGGGTCTTTGCCAGGCTAGCTATGCCGTGATGATGCCTGACTTTGGTTACTCCCTGCTGGTAGTTTTTGACTTCCTCCCTGCTGAACAACAGTTGGTGGTGAAGCTCATCAGAGACAAGGGTCATTCACTGGCTGAACACCTGCCCAAGACCACCTCGGACATGGGCGATTCCTTTGCCTGTGCCGTGACAGTGGCTGTCACTATGCATTGCAGGGCCTGGCTGCATCTCTTCACCTTCATGGCAGACTCCCAGTACAAGCAGGCCAGTGTCCCTTTCTTGGCCACCGACCTCTTTGGCCCTGGATGGAAGCACATCTCACCAGTATCGAGAAGTCCAGTGACAGCCTGGATTCTGTGACATCATCCCAGAAGAACCGGAAAAAGAAGCCTAAGAAACAAGCCTTTCAGTATGACCCTTTCAGTCACAGCCTCCTCAGCAGCAGCCCCAGCAGGGGCAATACCAGTCACATATGCTGAAGCTGCACTTGGCAGACCCCTAGCGTAGTGGAGATTGCCAGGTGAATTACACTTTGCATTGACCTGTACTGTAGGTTGACTGGCATATAGCTTTCTGTAGGGCTTAGAGTTCACTCCATCAGGCATATCGCTGCCTCAGTGGCTGCTTCCAGGGACATTCCTATTCGGGAGATCTTCAGGGCTGCTACTTGGAAGTTAGCACGCACCCTCATTTCCCACTACTGCATCGATCTTGAGTCATGCTGGGATGCTGGTTTTTGGGACCTCTGTTCTCCAGTCTCTGTTCACCAAGTAGGTGTGCGTGCCTTGGAGAACTGCTAGGAGTCTGCCAGAGTGTGGACAGTGAGTCATGTTCATGCTCCTAGAAAAACAGGTTACTCACCTGTAAGTGTAGTTCTAGGAGTGGTAGATGGTTTACATTCACACAACCCACCCGGCCTTCCCTGGCAAGTGACACATGGATTCTGCTTCCAGCATGCAAGATCTGATGTCATGGGGCGGAGTCGGTGGATATACCGCCCAGGTGGTGGGAGGAGCTTAGCTTAAAGACGTCTGGCCAATAACAGTGTTTCAGTGGAACTTCCAGAATGTGGATGTGAACCATATATCACTCCTAGAACTATGGTTACAGGTGAGTAACCTATTTTATGGAACCTGGAATTGGGAGTTTTGACGGTGTATCATCACATGACTGTAGAACTCTTACCCCAAGCTATTATCCGGGAAGTGTTCCAACTTCTGAATCCATACAGTGACACTCTCAAAATTCCAAATCCCTGAAAAATATTTTTTTAGAGGTCCCCCGCCAGCATGCTTACAAGTGTACAAACTGAAGGCAAATGTTTGTGGCACCCTGAGAATGTAAGAGAGAGCGCACTCTTACACTCGTAAGAGTGCCATCAGGGGATGCCAAAGTAACAGGGGATGTATAATTTAGATTATTGATTTAGGGTGACAAATAAAATTCATCCAGTCATATCGGTTTTCCTAGACTGCTGCACATTAAGCACTTTAAGAAGACTGTCTCATGCTTAGAGCAGAGGAGCATTCTGATAGACTGAAATCGTGCCTATCTAAAATTCTGTGAAAAGAGTTGTACAGAATGTTGTCCAGAATAGAAAAATAAAATAAGTTTTTGCATCCTCTTTTATTTAGGAGCAGTTAAATACAGATCATTTGGAGGTTAAAAAAAAAATAAATAAAAGATCTGAAAATAAGACCTTTGGAAACCACTGCAAATTACCTGTCCACTTGAAGGTGCTTATAGCTTACCTTATTCTTTCCCCAAGCAAATGTGCCCCTTTCCTTTTAAGTATAGCTCACTCTTTCTATATAGGTTCTCTTTCAACACATCACATTCACTTGCCGATGCCCCAACAAGCTGACCTTCATACAGCAATTGACCTAAGTAGGTCCTCAAGCCTAGTGATGTGGTTATGGTTGCCCCTGGCAACCTGATAGTTGTCCTTGAGACAGAAAGAAATACAGCAAATAATGAGTCTGCTGTCAAATTGCAACATCCCCAGGCGTACGATGCCACAGCTGTAATTGAAAGGGGGCAGAAAATGCTTACTGATTTGCAGCCGCTTGTTAGGTTCATATTTTTGGAAATGTTAATCATACTGTGGAATAATCCATGTTTACTTGAATAATGCTGTGAAAACTGTTTTTTTAGTTAATTTTCTTTTATGGACAGCATTCAATATGCTTGCTTGTTCATGAAACCAGAACTTTTTAGTTTAGACAGTGTTTGTACAAGGATACAGAACTCCAAGCATTAGGTGGTGACCTATCGGAACACTGCTCAGAATTCTGTTAAAATGCCGTGACACTCATTATTTTGAAGGCCATGCAACTTAAAAGCCTAGGGGTGAGCAGGTTGGTCATCCACCCATCTGACCTCTCTGAGAAAATAGTTTTTACACAAACTTAATTGTTTTATCATTTTGGAGAGTGAATATAATGTCTGAAAATAAGAACAATCTTTTAAGACTCTTTAAAGATTATTTGCACCCCGTATCGTACTATAATTAAGAATGTACTCTGGCTGGCCCGTTGGCACAGCGGTTGGATGTCTGCTTGCGACATCGGCGACCCCGGCTCGAACGGACCTGGGGCACTGGAGAGGGCCGACTGGAGGCGGACTCCCGAGCTGCCTAACAACTGCTCGCCTTTCTGGGAGAGACAACCCGGCACTTGCTGGACTTCTGGCAGAGGCCAGAGTATGACAATGTGCCGGGTCCCATTCAGTAAAGGGGCGTGGTGAACGTCGGCATACACCTACACGTTGGTGGCACACCACGCCCCAGGGGAGAAAACTGGAAAACCAGAGCCCCATGGCTGACTGGATGATGGTTGCCAGCTTCCGCTGCTGCAGAAGCCCCAGAGACAGCCTAGACCACTCCAGTAGCACCTGGGCCAAGTATAGTGTGCTGGCTGGTCCCCACCAGTGCCCATCTCCCTCGGAGGAAGGGGACCCATCAGGTGAAGGGTTACGCCGGATTACCCTGTGATGTGGAGTGGTGGCTGGAATCAGGGGGTGAGGTGCCAGTGGGGCCTAGGCGACCCGAAGGAATGGCCGACCAGGGGCCAGAGTACATGCAAAAAAAAAAAAAAGAATGTACTCTGTATTATATGGTATATTTTATATGTATTCTGTATTTCTTTGTATTTTAATTTTTGTTACCCCTTTGTTGTATTTATACTCCCTGTCCCCGGGTCACACCTGGAAATGAGCTTCTGCTCAGTGTGCTTTTCACAGTTACCAAAGTTTAAGTAAATAAATAAAAGACTCAATCTTCTGCATAGAGCCCCACTTTTTGGTCTTAAGCTGGAGGCGCTAGCACCCTGCGGGAGTAACAGTTTTGTTAGGGCAACGGCAGCAACCTAGTTTGAGGCCAGCTGCTGAAGGTGAGAATTAGCAGGTTAAGCCTAGGGCAATAGTTCTGCAGCATCTGGAAACTGAAGGAGAAGCAGGCACCATGTCTAGAGACATCACTGGTGCTGGTTGATGTGGGCAGTACTTTGCTGCAGGGGCAACGCTGGAAAAGAGGCCCTTTGCTTTTACCCTTCTTTTTCTCCTGATATGGCATCAGTCCTGGAACTCTCAAGGGGGATGGGAAAGGAGTGGACGGATTGGGACAGTGAGGACTAGGAGGCGCCCTGGGGCAAAATGGACACAGGAATGAGGTTATCCTTGCCTTGTGCCCATACCCAAGGGTTCTGACTTGGTCAGGCAGGAAGTGGGGCCACCCCTGGACCAGTCCCTTTCGGGCGGTGTTAAGCAAAGCCAGGTCAATTAAACATAAGACCACACTGGTTGCAGATCTTATGGCATTTGCTGACTTGGCTTGTATCTCCGAGACCTGGCTGGACGAAAGTGCTAGCCCCATTTTGGAGGCTGCCGTTCTGGCTGGTTTCTTGGTGATTCACCGCCCGAGAGAGGACCGTCAGGGCGGGGGGGTTGCTGTCTGTTTTAGACAGGAACTGGGTCTCAGGGAGGTACCAGTTGGAATGACCAACTCCTTTGAGTGTATAGTGGATGTAAGTGTAGGCTACAGGACCCTTCTTATTTACCATCCACCAGGTGATGGGAGGGAGTTCCTGAAGGAGGTTGCAGACTTCATCATCTTGGTGGTATTGGAATCCCCCAGATGGCTGCTTCTGGGGGATTTCAGTGCCTGGGTCGACGATGAACTCTCACCATTTGGACAAAACTTCCTTCAATTGATGGATTCATTGGGCCTAAAACACGGGTTATTACCAGTGCTACCCATGAGAAAGGGCACTCACTGGACTTGGTGTTCCACCTGGGGATGGAGATCTCCAGTGTGGAGGTGGAGCCAGTCGGTTGGTCTGACCATCACGTCCTGAGATTCAGTTTTGCAGCCCCCCGAAATAGGCCTACCCCAAAGGAGTTGGTACAGTACCGTCCCTTGAGAGGAGTTACCTCAGAAGGCCTAATGACGGTGCTGGACCTCTCGGGTTTTTCCAGGAGATTGCACTGATCCGGGGCCTCTTGCGTCAGCCTATAACAGGGCCATTACTGAGGCCTTGGATAGCATTGCTCCTGCTCGTGTTTGCCCTTTTACCTCTCACCCGGGAGCTCCTTGGTTTAACGGGGAAATCCGCGAGTTGGAAAGACAATGGCGGAAAACTCACCTGGAGGTGGATAGACTAAGATTGTTGGATCATTATCAGACCTATCAATCGGCAATTTCCTATAAGAAGGCAGAGTTCCTGTCCAAGGAAATTGCTATGGCAAAGAACAGGCCAGCCCAGCTCTTCCGGACTGTGGACATACTGTGCAATCCAGCCTGTCTTCACTCTGGTCGAGCATTGTCACAAGCACAGTGTAAGGAGTTTGCGCAGTTCTTTGCCTATAAGTTGTCCACCATCAGGGATGAGATCATCCACTGCCTTCCCATTGAGCCTTGCATTGATCAATCGGGTGGTACTAATGCCCGTCAGACCTGGTCCACCGTTAGTCAGCCGGTAGTCGTGGATATAGTGAGGATCATCCAGACTCTGCGACCAACCTACTGTAGTTTGGATCCAGGCCCTACACGCCTGCTAGTGGGGTGTGTAGAAGTTATTGGCCCGGTTCTAAAGGAGGCAGTAGTACGCCCCCTTTAAAAAACAAACAAAAGCGTGCCCAGTGGCATAGAGGGTTAAAGGCATGCCTTACCCTCTTACCACGCCGGGCGACTGGTTCGGGAACTGATTCTGGCACCAGGGGTTGGCAGGGAAGGGCAAGGATCGAACGTCCGCAGGACTGCTCTCCTCCCCTGGGGTGGGTTAGGGACACATGGTCGCTCTGCAGCGGCACCCAGTGGAGATTGGGAGCATTGCAGAGGGAGCATTTCAGGGGAAACACCAGAAATGGAAATACCGCTCTGGAGACTGGCCGGATGACGACTGCCAGTCTAAGGACACCTCCGAAGACTCCCGGAGGCCATGCAAAGTCTCAGCAGCGCTCGGGACCGAAAGAAATAGTGTGCTGGTTTCCTCCCACTGGTGCATTCCCCTCGGAGAGGGACCCACCCTGTGCAAAGTTCGCAGACTATACGAGGTCATTGCAAATATAGTAAGGTGACTTGCGTGGAGAGAGTAGGAGGTATGTCTGAGGGGTTATGGCGGCTCGAAGGAGAGGCAGCTCCTGAGCATGACGGGGCAAAAATAGATAACTCAACAACAAAAAAAAAACTCCCTTGACCCCGACTGCCCAGGTAACTACAGACCGATCTTGAACTTACCCTTTGTAGGGAAAGTTATTGAGAAGGTGGCCAATCTGCAGCTGGAAGACCATTTAACTAACCACAATATCTATGGCCATCTCCTGTATAGCACCGAAACAGCCCTGGTACGGGTACTTAATGACCTTCTGATGGCGAGAAATTGGAGAACCCATTCCATCTTGGTTCTTGATCTCTTATCAGCATTTGACACTGTGAATCATGGGGTGCTGCTTGAGCGCCTGTGGTTCTTCTGTGACTGAGAGGAGCGGTCCTCAGTTGGATTCAGTATCTCCTTGAGGGTAGATCCCAGAGAGTGGTATCGGGGATTTATTCCTCGGCCCCCATGGACTACCCTGCAGGGTTCCACAGGACTCGGTGCTGCCCCCCATGTTATTCACGGTGTACATGCTCCTATTAGGGGGCATTATAAGACAGTATGGGTTGGGTTTTCTTTGCTGATGATTCTCAACTGCACATGTCTTTTGTGTCCAAACAGGAATTAGATTCTGCTGTGGTGTTTAATAACTGCCCACTGGAGATTCAGAACTGGATGAGTGCTAGCTGGCTTCAGTTGAACTCAAGAAAAACAGAGGTATTGGTGATGGACCCTGGTTATAGGATGACAGGGGCATGGGTGGGAAAACCCTCAGGATTAAATCTTGGGGGACCCCGCTCATTGCCTCAGGCCAGGTGCGAAACCTGGGTGTGGTATTTGATGATGGCCTGACCCTGAGGGTGCAGGTTTCGGCTGTAGTCAAATCTTCCTATTACCATCTAAGGAACGTAGCCTGGGTGAAACACCTGGTCCCGCCCGAAGATCTTCTTACCTTGGTCCACGCCTTTGTCACCTGTCATTTTGATTACTGCAACGCTCTCTACCTAGGGCTCCTGGGGGTAGATATCCGCCACTTGCAGCTAGTGCAGAATGTGACAGCCAGGCTTTTGACTGGAACTTCTAGATCCAGTCATATAACACCTGTGCTGCGTGAACTGCACTGGCTGCCAATACAGTGGTGGATTGACTTCAAGGCCGCGTTGCTGACCTATAAAGCCCTACATGAGCAGGAACCCCACTACCTGAAAGAACTCATATGTCCATACTGCCCCACCCGTTCACTCCGATCTCTGGCGAGGGATTGCTAGAGATTCCCAGGGTATCCCTAAAAACAGCAGGAAGAAGATCTTTTGCCTTTATGGCACCTACCCTGTGGAATTCTCTACCTCGCCAGATACAAGAGCCAAACCGTAGAGGGTTTTAAAAAGCTGTTGAAGACCCATTTATTTAACCAGGCGTTTTCAGGAATCTATTAATGTGTGCATTGATATTTTTTATCTGTTTTAAATTGTAAAGTGTGTTTTTATTCTCTACTGTAAAGGCGCATTGAGCATAGGAAGGGCGCCTTATACAAATAAAATATGGATCGACTGAGCATGGAAAAATAATAAAACCAGAGAAATACAAGGTACAAGAGCTAAGGTACCAAGTGAATCTTACTCCATACTGCTGACTCAGTGGCAGGAAAAACAGAACTGAGGTTCACAGCATCGGCAGCAGTTATTGGGCATAGCACACAGTACTATCATGCATTCTTTGGTGCCAGCACCTGACAAAAAGATTTACTTTTGCGAGGTCCCAGCACCCGTGGGCCAACACCAAATGGTGATGCACTATGGAGAAGATATTATTGAAGATCTGGAGTTAGAGTAAGTAACTTTCTGTTAGAAACCGCTGCAAATTAGCATACATTTCCTGTCCCCTTTAAAACCCATTCAGCTCATGGCTTTTTCTTGCCCTCTCATTTGTCCTATGCCCCAGCGCCCCATCACTGATTTCCTGGACTTTCTGGTTTTCTGTTGCTTACCAGGACTAGGACTGTGGGTTGGGGCCAGCAGTTTTGGTGGTGCATGGGCCTGTGGGGGGTGCCAGTGCAGACACAGTCAGGGACATTTTCCTCCACGTCTTGGTTTTTCTCCCTGAGGGTGCTGCCAAGCATGCTTAGTGCCAGGTGACTACCCCTCACTCCATCTAGGTGCTCTCGCTGTGCTGCCATCTGGTCTCCCTCAGGTGGCATTTAAGTAGTGAAATGCAGTGTCCTCCCCTCTCCCCGAGGGAGGACAGCTGTCCCTAGGATGTAGTCTTCCCTCTACTGACTGGCCCCCAAGTCACCTGAATCGGTTCCCGGACCCAGGTTGCCTGCATAGCAGACTGTAGCGCTCAACTGCTGCACTGTCTGGCCAGCTCCCTCGCTGACTTTTTATTTCCCCCATGCAGCTTTTTCTAGGTGACTTGTTAGTTGGAGAGATACCCTGTTCACTGAGATACACAGGCTAGAATCCTGGATGGACTCTAGGACCGGGGGTTAGCTAGGGAACCATGGTCAGACTGGATAGACCATTGATCATTTTCTGCCATCATTGTCTGTTTCTGTATACCGTGGTTAGACCTGTTAGCCTCTGTCCTCCTCTGAGTCCATGTCTAGCCTGATGTCCCTCGCGGTTCTGTCCTCTGTGGCATGGTCTCCCGAGGAAGGGCTGTCCTCCCCCTTGAGGCAGTCTAATATGTTTACTAGGACCCAGTGCCTGCTGGCACTAGGACCCAGGGGAGTCCTTGGAACCCAGGCAGTCATATATGGTCATTTCTTTTTTTTTTTCTCCCATTTCCTCTCTGGTGCCTCCCTCCTCTCTGTGCCTAGGTGTAGCCTATTGGGTGGCCTTGGCTGCATGCAGCGATGTCCTGCCGAGGGTGTAAGCTCCCTTGGTCCACTGCAGGGATCTCTGCATCACTGGTGCCCAACATCATTACTCCCAGACCGCAGCGCACTGCCGAGTGGCAGCTGCTGTGATGTGGCCTGCCTCCTGAGCTCATAGGTCGCTTGCACAGCAGCATGTCCCATAGCCGCTGGGCCACTGGGCAGCCCATACCTTTGTTCTAAAGTCGTCGGGGGCAAGCCAGCTCCATCTTTTACTTGACTCTGCAGAAAATAATTAAGGTAAATATAAACAATTTTATGTTGCCAATTTCTAGCTTACAGTAGCACGATTCAGCAAGGGGTGCCTAGAAGCTCTCCCTTGCTGGCTTAAAAACTACCAAGATGGGGACAGCTTTGAAAAAATACAGTAGACATAGTTTGCATTATAATTAATAATTTTACAATAGGTATTCAAGTGGTTCAGTTTATATCAAGTTCTTCTGACGTAGTAGCCCTAATAACTCACTCGCTGCTTGACCACATACCAGTTCCTTTGCCCACACCCTCCCTCCTTTCCTTACCAAGTAGGATCTCTAGTTATCCACTGTGTACAATGATTTACTACTTTGTTTTCATTAGTTCTTACTGTTTTAACCCTTTCACCAGCCAACATAGCTAATGGAAACACTTCTGGGCCATCAGTAAGTTTGGGTTGCTGTGATGATTTTATTGTTTTTCTTTTGCAGTTTCTAACTTTTAAAGCATTGCCTTTCTAATTGCCAGTTTCACAAAATATACCTATTCTTTTTAAGATTACTTGTGGGAATGAAGAAGTTGGATCAAATCCTTATCACCCTGGTGTTAAATCTGTAAATAGTTACCAAAAAAAAAAGTTTGAGTAGACCTTTAATTGGATGTGCCTTCATTTTAAATTCATCCAATATATGATTCTTGTTACACATTAAACTCCAGTAGGATTGTATCTAGGGAAACGCCCATGAAACTGTATCCCATACCATAGTGTGGGACAGTCCCTGATTAAACTTGTCATCTATAATAGTAAATGTTACTTTATAGTGTGTACCAGTATTTTTCTTTATATCTAGTTGATCCTGCTGTCTCTCCCACTTGACATTTTGTATACAGCTATACTAGCAGAGAGTCCCAGAGCCCTCCGCGGCTGACGTTAGAGCTGGGGACCAGCCGCAGGAGACAGTATGTAAGATAGTAATAGTAGGGGCTATTAATTGCTATGGTTTGCCCTTTCCTGATCCCAGTACCATATCGTACCATACCAACACTAAGTGTACACTATACAGTGAGGTGCCTAGTCGGTGGTGTGGGGCCTGCCGAGTCAGGCAAAGAGCAATGCTACATGTCCCTCCTCCCCCAAGAGAAGAGAGCAGTCTGTGGCACGCTGTATCCACTCTTTCCTGGTCAGCCCTCACGTGAACAGAGTCTGCACGAGTATCTGAGTCACCGACATAGCAGGCAGTAGCGCTGCCCGCCATGCCACAGAGTCAGCAGTGATCCTGTTTTAACTTTAGTGTGCATGGTTATAATAAACAAATAAATAAAAGGAACATTAAATACAGAAAATGTATGGACTGTAAGCTGCAGTGTGTCTAAAAGAGATTTTTCCAAGTTTACCCTAAGGTAAAAGTTTTTTTTTCCCCTGTCATGACTTCTGCTTTAGTATTGCATTTCAGATTAGAATATTGTCAGGTGACCCCTAGTAGAATGATGCGGTTATTTTGGCAGCAGTGGCACTGCATAAGAACTTATAGGTTCTACTCTGATGATGTGATTATACCACAAGTCCATGTTTGTTATTGCTTCAGTACTATACTACAAAATTAAGCACCATTTAATTAAAAAATAACGGTTAAAAGGATTGTGGGGTGCTTTTTGTTTTTGGTTAAAATTATATTATATAGCAGTGTCAGTGGCTCAGTAGGTAGCACACTCGCCTCTGAGGCCGGGAGATCAGAGGGCTGTGGGTTCAGTTCCCACATCTGGCACTTTGGTTAATATCCTAGTACTGACACTGCAGTGCAGCATGAGAGGGGTGCTGCACTTCTCAGGTGCCGTCTTTCGGATGAGACGTTAAACCGAGGTCCCATCTGCCTGGATTGGTGGTAGTTCAGGTGGATGTTAAAGATCCCATGGCACTTATCGAAAAGAGTAGGGGAATTTCCCCGGTGTCCTGGCCAAATTTCCCTCATTCACTAAAAATACCACCAACAGCTTAATCTGGTTCAAGGTCACTTGGCATTCATCTGTTTCCCCATCCCCTGGGTCGTGCCTGAAAATAGGCAGGGTTTGTCTAGTGCACTTACCCAGTCAACAAAAACTAAATAAATAAAAATAAATAAATATTTGTGAAAGTGTCAGTCTGCTTTTTGTAGTGATTGTTTGTAAAATAGAGCATAGAAATAATTTATTTGCCATGTATATTGTTATCTTTGAAGGGGGAATAAAAGTCTTGGCCCCAGCAGTACACTTTATCTGGTTGATCCTGCCACTTTCCTCCCGTTCTGCACTCTTTGTACACAGTCCCGCTCCATCAGCTGATGTCCGTGACAGGGGGACACTGCAGTGGTTAAAGCTATGTCCCTGCGTGTGTAACATAAGATTATGTAATTGAGTGTGCCTCATATAATTATGTAAATTCTGAAAGCCAGGCGTGGCCAAAAATGGGCCCATGTGACTCAGCCCATCTCCTGATTAAACTATAAGTTAAATAAAAAGCTGCTGACATTCCCATTGCAGATTGAGAGAGTGCTTCTTACCAATCAAGCGCTTCTTCCCTCTGCTCGTTACACACTCTTATACTATAGGGAGTGTCTCATACACAGGTGCCCTGGAAACAGGCTTGTTAGGGGAAGATGTTTCAATTTTTAATATACTATCGATTGACCTCTATTAGTGATATATTAACACTGCCATGTACACCACTCTGCAGTTGTAGGAGTGGTTTTACTTACATTCATAGTGTATCAGAACCACTCGGCTTCAGTTAGGGGTTCTTATACCCCAGGAATGCACATAAGACTGTTTACAACTGTAAGATTGATCTCTACCCTGCAAGCAGTTCCTTTGCTGACTTAAGCTGCAGTTGTATGTGGGATTGTATATGCATAGGAATGGCAGGAGGGGATGCAAAGGATCAGCCAGATCATAATGTATTATATTGTTCAAGTAACTATTGATTTAGAAATTGGTAACTGAGAGGGGCACACTGAGCGCACACCTCGTTTCCAAATCTGACAGGGGAGAGACTGGGGCAAGCAGTGGGAGGTACTTACATTAATAATGCAGTTACATCAACAGCCACAAACCCACTCTTACATGAAAGGGTGTGTGGTTTAATTATATGACAGTAAGAAGAAGAGGCTGAGATGAAGATCCAAGGATTGGTACCACCAGTAACCAGTAGATTATTGTATAAATAAACCTGTGGAAACCAGGTTTATAACCCCCCGGGGGTGGGGGGGGATTAGTGCTTGTGTGATCATGGCGAGAGTTAGACTAAGGTGGCGGTTAGATGCAGGAGCAGACTGAGGAGTAGTGCTCTCCGAGGCGCTGTTTGAGAGGGGGGGTAGTAGTAGGAGGAGGAGTAACTAATAATTATTTTAAAAAAATGTTCGTTTATTTGCTATGTGGGACCTCTAGATCCCAGAATATTGCTTGGGGCAAGACTTTTGTTCTTTGGAGTATGCTGATGGCAAGGCCTAATCTTCTTTACTACTTCTCTGATACCCTTTTGTTGATGCTGGTGAATGGGTTAAACTGATGCAGTAATTTTAAGTGAGGAAAGGTCCATGATCAGGTGCATGACTATGGTGCAATAATCACGTGCCCCCGTTTGGGTTGCGATTCATATATCTAGAAAGTGCGGTTATTGCAGCATCACCACACTCCGCTGGAGTGGGTTATTACTCTTATTTGCAGAAAGGTCAGAAGCAAAAGGTCAATTTGCAAAAGGTCAGAACAAAAACCCTGGCACAATATATCAGTTGGGGGGTGAGGATATAGCATGCACCAAGCAGGAAAGGGATCTTGGGGTTATCATCTCTGATGACCTCAAGGTAGGGAAACAGTGTGACAAGGCAGCAGGTAAAGCAAATAGGATGCTGGGATGTATAGGCAGGGGCATTACCAGCAGGAAAAGGGAGGTCATAATTCCGCTATACAAGACACTAGTGAGGCCCCACCTGGAGTACAGTGTACAGTTCTGGAGACCATACCTACGTAAGGACATAGACAGGGTAGAGAAGGTTCAGAGGAGGCAACAAAGATGGTGCATGGATTGCATCACAAGTCCTATGAAGACAGGTTGAAGGAACTGAACATGTACTCCCTGGAGGAGAGAGGGAGAGGGATATGATAGAGACATACAAGTATCTTACAGGGGCAGGGTGCAGGAAAACACTATTTTTAAGCGAAAAAAGATGTTCCAGGACTAGAGGGCATGGGTTGAAGTTGGAGGAGGAGACGATTCAGAGGAAACATGAGAAAGAATTTCTTCACAGAACGGGTGGTGGACAAGTGGAACACCCTGCCAGAGGAAGTGGTGGGGGCTGAAACAATCACGGGATTTAAGAATGCATGGGATAGATATAAAGGAATTCTGGAGGTCAGGGGTAAGGTGCAACAGACTTCTAGGAAAACAAACTGAACTTACAAGCTCAAATGGGCAGACTGGGTGGGCCATAGGCCCTTATCTACCAACACTGTCTATGTATCTATGTATTATAAGAAAAGTTAAAGCAGAAGTTTGTTAGCTTACAATTTCTGCTTAATAGCTTTTGGGTGGCGGCACCCTTCTTTTTCTGTTTCTGCGTACTTTTTTGAGTGATTTGTGTTACTGGTTTTTCATATTTCCTACCTGTTTCCTGCCCCAACACTTTGGATGCCAAATTCTGCTTATTGGCCGGCATGCTCCGAAAATGCATGATGGCCAGTGCCCTCCGTCTGCAACTGAGCCACCTCATCTCCACAACATAGTTGGCCCAAAGTGGGATACCCTGGGCTCGTACAAAAGCTAGTCTCCTATGGGACCAGGAATGGACTGAAGCAGTACTGGGCCCCACTCCACACTGTACTCACCAGATCCTGTTCTGGCTGGGGGACCAAGAGACCCCTTATATGGGCCCTCCGTTGGGGTGGAGAGGAGGGACAAGATCCATGAAGAACCCAGTATAGAGACTAGGATTGTCAGGGCCGAAATGCTGCTGGAAAGAGCCTGATGGGGCAGCCAGCAGAGGAAGCTATGAAATTTGATTGGGTCGGGGTTGGGATGTAACCCTGATGTGCATAGCTATTAAATCTAAAGAGACATGCCTGTGAACATTTCATGATAAAAGAATTAAAAAATATGGAGGGCTCCTCTCATCCAAAACCCTTTAGCACCAGCTTTCTGATAAAGTAATCTGCTGCTTCAAAGGCAGCAAAGCAGAAACAAGAAAGGCCAACCTGCTATCAATCCCAGCGGATTGTCTCTCAACAAGATTTTTTATATGCATTATAAATAAAAATTGATGGTAAAAAAAAAAAAAAAAAAAAAAAAAAAGGAAACAAAAGCAGCAGGAAAATCCCAGCCTCTCCCTACAAAACAGGGTACTAAATGAGAAAAAGACTGAGGTAGAACAGTCAGTGGGGGATGCAGCAACAGAAGGTAAAGCCATCAAAAAATGGAGAGCAGTGAGTACTAATGCCCGTAGTCTGGGTAACAAGCTTCCTGAATTAGTGGCCTTGATGGAGGAGGAACATCTGGATATCGTGGCAGTCACAGAAACATGGTACACACAAAACCATGACTGGGACATAAACATACCAGGATACACTGTCTACAGGAGGGACAGGGAGGGTAAAGAGGAGGAGGAGTAGTTCTTTACATAAGGGAAGGAATAAAAGCAACAGAACAAAAGGGTAAACAGGGAGGAGAAGAAGCACTGTGGGTAAATTTGGAGACAGGCAATGGCACCACAGTACGCACAGGGGTTGTATACAGACCCCCTTCTCAGGGGGAGGAAATGGACAGGGAAATGATAGAAAGTATACTTAGAATGGCAGAAAAAGGGGAGATATTGCTGATGGGTGATCTGAATATGCCAGATGTTAACTGGAGTGCAGTTACAGCTGCCACTTCGAAGAGTGCAGTTATTCTAGATGCCCTACAGGGGCATGCCTTAGACAACTAGTACTGGAGCCCACTCGAGAGGGCAATATTAGACTTGATTCTCTCAAATGGAGATGGAGAAAGGATTACAGATGTAGGGTGGGTAGCCATCTAGGAACTAGCGACCATCGAACAGTATGGTTCACAATAAACACAGCAATAGAGTCAAGCCATACAAAGACAAAAGTACTGGACTTTAGGAGGGCTGACTTTGCCAAAATAGGTGAGTGCCTAAGGAATGCACTAGCAAATGGGCAGGAAGGAGGGTGGAAGAACAATGGGGAATAATAAAACTGCCATCACAGAGGTAGAGCCTTTGTGTGAAGCAAATAAACAAAACAAGGCGATGTAAGAAACCACTATGGTTCTCAAAGGAAGTGGCAGTGAAGGTTCAAGAGAAAAAGCATTCAGGAAGTACAAGGAATGCATGAAGGAGCAGGACAGAGAACTGTATCAGTTAAAGCAAAAGGAGGCTGGGAAGGCAGTCAGAACAGCAAAGGCCCAAACCGAGGAAAAGATAGCCAACTCAGTTAAGAAGGGGATAAAACCTTTATATGTACATCAGGGAGGCGAAGGAAGACCAAGGGAGGGATAGTGAGGCTTAATAAAGGGGAGGGAGGTGGGCAGAGGAGACTGTGAAAAGGCAGAGATACTAAACAAATATTTTTGCTCAGTATTTACAAAGGAAGAGGGGGAGGTACATAAAACAAACAGTAGTAACACGCTGGATACGGAAGTTGATACCGGCCCATTTACAGAAGAAAGGGTTCTGAAAGAACTCTTAAAGCTGAAGGTGGACAAAGCAATGTGGCCTGATGGGATTCATCCCAGAATTCTAAAAGAACTAAGGGTAGAACTAGTGACACCACTGACTACCCTTTTTAACAAATCATGGGAGGATGGGGTGGTACCCGAGGACTGGAGGAGGGCAGATGTGATTCCCCTTCACAAAAGTGGGAGCAAGGCAGAAGCAGGAAACTATAGACCTGTTAGTTTAACCTCAGTGATAGGGAAAATGATGGAATCACTTCTAAAAGAAAGAATTGTCGAGTATCTAGAGGCCAGAGGGGCACAGGACCCTAGGCAGCATGGATTCACAGCGGGACGGTCATGCCAGACGAATCTGATAGATTTCTTTGACTGGGTGACCAAAGTAGTAGATCAGGGAGGGGCTGTGGACATGGCCTACCTAGACTTTAGCAAGGCATTTGACACAGTCCCACACAAAAGATTACTATACAAGTTAGCCAGCCTGGGAGTGGGTCCCAAGATGACAGCCTGGGTAAGAATTGGCTGGAGAATAGGACACAGAGAGTAATAGTAAATGGAGTCCACTCAGAAGAAAGGAGGGTTACTAGTGGGGTACCGTGGTTCAGTATTAGGACGGTCCTCTTCAATGTCTTTATAGCGACATTGCAGAAGGACTGGAAGGAAAATATGTCTCTTTGCAGATGACACAAAGATCTGCAACAGAGTTGATGCACAGGGTGGGGTGGAAGGATTAGAAGGGACTTGGCAAGGTTAGAGGAATGGTCAAATGTATGGCAGCTTAGATTCAGTGCTAAGAAGTGCAAGGTAATGCACCTGGGAAACAAAAACCCAAGGGAAGAGTACACAATGGGGGGTGAGATACTAACAACAACAAAAATGGAGAGGGACCTGGGGGTAGCCATATCAGATGACCTAAAGATGGGCAAGCAATGTGAGAGGGCTGGGGGGATACTGGGATGCATAGGGAGAGGCATCACCAGTAGAAAACAGGAAGTTATTATCCCTCTGTACAGACAGCTGGTGAGACCCCATCTGGAGTACTGTGTGCAGTTCTGGAGACCCAATCTCTGCAAAGACATAGACAGGATGGAAGCTGTCCAGAGGAGGGCAACTAAAATGGTGCAGGGTCTGCACGGAAGACATGAAGAGAGACTTAAGGAGCTTAATATGTATAGCCTCGGGAAAGGAGGAGGGGGGGACATGATAGAAACTTTCAAGTACCTCAAGGAATCAACAAAGTCCAAGAGGTAGCATCTTTCAAAAAGAGGTGTGTAAGAACAAGAGGGCACAATTTGAAGATGGGGGCAGCTCAGAGGTAATTTAAGGAAGTATTTTTTCACAGAGAGGTTGTGGATGCATGGAATGGCCTTCCGGAGGAGGTTGTGGAGTCAAAATCAGTGGTGGAATTCAAGCATGCATGGGATAGTCATAAGGCAGTTCTGGGGGTGAGGGTAGGAAGAAGTAGGCTGCTGGTTAACTAGGATCTGCAGCTTATCCAGTAAGTGGGAAATGGGCAGACTGGGTGGGCCAAGCGGTCCTTATCTGCAATCAAATTCTATGTTTCTATGTTTAAAAAATAGACCCCCAAAAAAAACCACTGCTCTGGCAAATGCTTCATTAAACTATGAAATATTTCGTCTAGTATTGGTGCATATTTTTAAAAGCCATGGCCAAGGCCAGGTTTCAAATAAATGTACTGGGCTAACCACTAGATTGATAGCCAGACTCCAGTAAATTTCTGTTTGATCAGCTTAAGTAAATGGATCATTTAGTGATCTGAAAAACAAGCTAGGAAATTAAGAGAAAGTACACAGAATTATGTATTTTTTAATAAAGTAGTTTTGACTGCCTAGAATTTTGTCTAAATGACTACCTAAAAAAACACTAGACAAAGGGTACTGCAGAAAAAATAAATCTTGTCCTTGTACCTTCCTTTTGATTTTTTAAAGTTTGGGTAATTCTTGGCAGGAATCTGGAGGCTTAGGTACTGAAGATATATTTAATTCACATGTTAGTAGTGGCAATATCACCAGTTTGAAATAGAAGCACAGAGATTTTTCCCTTGGATATCAGTTTTCCTTCCTGTTACACCAAATGGTGGTATTCTGCCCTCAGAAAGATCTGCTTCTGCCATAAAGAATTCACAGCAGAAGTCTTACTGCACCCACTCTGACAGCAGAATCTTGTGCTGGAAAGAAGTAAAACTGAGTGGCAGAGAAAACCACTTGGTGACCTGTTGTTCAGTGTATTTAGAGGCTGTGGAACTTTGGTGTACATATCTTGCCACAGCTATTAATGTTTGCAAGCATCAGAAAGTGTGTGTGTGTGTTTGTGCAGTTTCTTTTGCTTTAGCTGTAAAACTGTGTAGTATATTTATTTCAAAGGGACTACTGCAAATGTAATTTTAATGTTTTGGATTGGATTCCGTCTAGGAGATGGCTTTGAAGACTTTAAATCTGCCGGAGTGGATGATGGGTTTACAGACTTCAAAACCGCTGACAGCATATCACCACTAGAAACTTCAGAGAAAGAAAAACCCTTCCCAGCATCCTTTCCTCCTCTACCCCTTCTTAAGCAGCAGTTACAACCGCAGCAGCAGCAGCAAATACAGTCTAAACCTCCTCCGAAACTTAATGATTTGGACCTCTTCTCCCTTAGCTCATCTGGAGAGAGCAAGCCTTTGTCCTTTCCACAAGAACCAGTTTCTTCCTCATTCCCTCTGCCTTTATCATCCGCAGCAGCCTCCACAGCTGGTAAAAGCTCCAGTTTAGTGGATGATTTTGGAGACTTTAACATTTTTGGTGACTCTTCTAATACCACATCTGGTGGAAGGAATGACTTTGCGGATTTTATGGCTTTCAGTAATTCTACTGGATTCTCTGAACAGAAGTCTGATGACAGATACAGTGCTTTCAAACAAGAGAGTAGTTGTGCCCTTGCAACTAACTCCTCCATGGGTGTAGGTGAAACTGGGCAGCAGCCGTTGGCCTCCATATCTGATAAGTATGATGTCTTCAAGCAGCTTTCCCTGGAAGGCTTTGAGGAACCAAAAGACACAACTCTTTCTGCAGCAAAAACTGAGGACGACTTTGCAGACTTCCAGACTGGTAAATTTTCGTCAGCTTTCAGTAACTCTGATAAAGTTCTGATAGACAAAGTGACGACTTTCAGGCACGCCAAAGAAGACTCTGCTTCTGTCAAGTCACTAGATCTTCCATCGATTGGTGGGAGCAGCATCGGAAAGGAGGATTCTGAAGACGCACTCTCGGTTCAGTTCGACATGAAACTGAGTGATGTTGGAGGAGATCTGAAGCACGTTATGTCTGACAGTTCTCTGGATTTACCGCCGGTTAGTGGCCAGCACCCTCCAGCTGCAGGTGAGGAATTGGTTAGATTGCTCTGGTAATTATACTAATTAGTATTATAATAGTGACACTGGAGTTGCACAGTATTTTCTCAGCAAGCCTTTATTTGTGTGGTGATCTTCCATTTTTATCAGTCTGTCCCTCAGTTGTAACAGACCTCCATATTTTGTAAACGTGCCAGGTCAGTGCTCCAGATGGTTAGCGGATTCAAGTATGACATCATATTCTTATATCTGTATTAACTTCTAGTGTTAAAAGCCGACAGTATTAAGAAAACAAGCTTTTGGTGTTGGTGGTTCTAAATGGTGGATTAGTGATAGACCATTATAGCAGTGGAAGGTTTAGGGCTGTGTACAGACCACGTGGGGGGCAGATCCACTAATTGCACAATTTAGATGGTTTTAGAAGCTGCTTGAGCTTTTCCTCACTTAAAATGCTTATGCATGGTAGTGCCAAATGTGTGTTTTCAAAACCACCACATATCCTTATTCCACCAAGGACAGCGCTTACATATACTAGAAGGGCAGAGTATAACCTGCATAGAAGTAGTGACCCCCCCCACCTTCTCCATGCCTGCTGGTTAAAGCGATACACCAGTTCTGTAACAGTATCTGAAGGAAGACAAGTGACTTAAAAAATACTTCTCTAGGGGCCTGGACACAGGTCACTAGCCACACTCTGGCAGTTCCATAGGAATAGCTGATTTGTCAGATGTCTTTTAAGCTAACCTCCTCCCCCGACTCTGCCCTGTAATGTCAGATCTTTCTGTCCGCTGGAAGAGCAAGTCACCTCCTTCGCGGCTCACGCCTAAGTTTATTGCACCATAGGCAAACTTTGTTTTCAAAGTTTCTTCGAGTTTCACTATTTTATCTGTTGGTCTCTTCCGTTCCCTCTCTTTGATCATTGATGGGGCCTCACAGAAGCTGGGGTTCAAATTTTGTGTGCGGTGCTGACAGAAGATGTTGATCACTGATCCACACAACCCGTACATGTACTGCCTGGGTGGGTAGCTTGACATAGCTGGGTGTAGTCTCTGTATGTCTGTCCTGCTTGAGTCCCTCGAGAACAGGAAGCTCCTGCTTATCGTGGAACGGCCTTCATAGCGGGATCCAAAGGACCATCATAAGGGCTACAAGAAATCTTCAGAGGCTGACACAGCAGGTTGCGGCCCTTGACATGGAAGCAGTGGCTGCCGTAGTGGGCACCTCCTCAGTCTCTGCATCATTCCTGGCTGGGGCCAGCATCAGAGGGTCATTCACTGGAGGCTTCCAGAACATGTGTTTAGCCCACCAGCCTTTGGGGGAGAGCCCTACCCACCATGATTCTAAGCACAAGCACCACTTGTGTGGGACCAGGAGCGACCGAGGTCCTTCTGATCCCTTGACTCATTCAACTGCTCAGCAGTGGTCAAGTGCACTTTCGGTTTAGGGGCAGGTCAAGGGCTCTTCAGCACCCCTCTTGAGCATGTTGGCTTAGACTCCAGTCAAGCAGGCCATGGAGGTTTTCCTTGAACCTGTTGACCGACTGCTGGAGAAGGTCGAAGAGTTTATATCACAGACCCTAGTGCTCCCGGTCCTCACTTAGGAGGACGTGGACTGGTCTGTGTCCCTGACCAGCCACTGCAGGAGTGGCTTCCACCAAGCAGTTGTCTTCAATGACTGTACTGGTCGGCATCAGTGGGCATATAGTGTACCAAAACCAGCTGGAAGGCTCACCTCAACGTCAATCGTCTGGTCGACAGTTGAGGTCTTGGTCGATGTGTTCTCACTTTCGATCCCACTTGACCAGGAAATGTCACTGTAGGTGCTCTTCCAACATCTTAGAAACATAGTTGATGGCAGATAAGGACCGTGTGGACCACCTAGTCTGCCCATTTTGCCTACCTATTGCAGAACCACAGATCCTAGTTGATCTGCAGCTCACCCTTTCTTTCCTGTCTCTGGGGTACCCTTATGTCTATCCCATGCATTCTTGAATTCCCCAGCCGTTGTTGCCCCCCACCACCTCCATAGGGAGGCCATTCCAAGCATCCACCACTCTTTCAGTGAAAAAGTGCTTCCTCATGTTGCCCCTGAGCCTACCCCCCCAGCCTCATCTCATGCCCCCTTGTTCTTGTACATCTTCTTTTCTGAAAGATGCTACCCTCTTGTACTGTGTTTATACTCCTGAGGTACTTGAACATGTCTATCATATCCCTTCCCTCTCTCTCCCCTCTCCTCCAGGGAATACATATTGAGTTTCTCTAGCCTCTCCTCGTAGGGCTTTTCATGCAGACACTACCATCTTGGTAGCACTCCTCTGGACTGCCTCCACTTTGTCTGTGTCTTTCTGGAGATGTAGTCACCAGAACTGAACACAGTACTCCAGCTGAGGTCTCACCAGTGATCTTTACAGTGGCATAACCACCTCCTTTCTGTTGGCGATACCTGTTCCCTATGTACCCCAGCATCCTACTGGCTTTCCCCACAGCTTTCTCACATTGTTTGGTCACCTTTAGGTCATCGGATATGAGTAACCACAGATCCTGTTCTTGCTTGGTGGCTGCAATACCCCCGCCCCCCAAATCTTGTACTTCTCCTTTGGATTTCTGCTCCCCAAGTGCATGATTTTGCACTTTTTTGCATTCATCTTTATCTTCAGGTGAGGAGAGGCACTGTCACAAGCTGCGCAGGTGCTACAAAGTGCTCCTTTTGCAATGGTGTGCCATCACAAGGAAGGGTAGGGCTCTACCTTCTGGACCTCCAGTCCCTTGGCTGTCACCAGTGGTGGCCTCCCCCCACTGGTCTACGCTATGTAGGTGCTTCCCACAACTGCTTCTCCACTTCTTCAGGCAGAGTCACCACCACTGCAGCCAAAGGTAGGCACTCTGACCAAGAAGGCCCATAATAGCCACTAGCTTGCCAGGCCGGTTGTCTCTGCAGATCACCCCAAGAGATGATACCTGGATGGTTCATGGCAAGAAACAGTTGAGGGCCGTTTTTGAGGAGTCCTCGGACTAAGAGTCCATGGCCTCCTCTAGGACTTTTCTCCTTGACTGCAGATCGGTTGAGGAGTTCGCCATTGAGCAAGTCTTGGTGTCTTTCAGGGCACTTTTCTGATGTATATCAGAGTCTATCCGTCCCATTTGAGCCTGTTCAGAAAAGGGCCAAGTATCCTTTTACTGACACTCTGGACCGGGATGAATCCCAAGGATTGCCATCCCCCATGACTGAGGCCATTTTGGGACTTGCCCTGGAGCTTTGGCAGCATGCAGAATCCTGCCTAGCACACTCTACCTGCATGATCCACAGGTTTGCAGTCCTCACATGGTCCCTTTCAGGGTTCTCTGACCAACCCTTTGCTGAGGGTTGGTGACCAGTTTAGTTTTCTGTAAGTTGGGAAACCAGGGAAATGTGGACATTTCCGGATGAGGAGCCCCATAAGATTGACCATGCCACTAAAAAGGTGTACACTGCGGCGTGCTTGGATCTCCATCAGGCTAGTTATGCCACATTGATGGCCACTTTCAGTCACTCCCTGATAGGAGTGTTTGATGTGATCTTCCCTCACCTTCTGGCTGAGAAGCAAATGGTGGTGATGGTCATCAGAGACCAGGGTCAGTCCCTGGCTAAACACCAGCTCCAGGTGGCCTTGGACATGTGCGATTCATGTGCCTGTGCCATTGTGGCATCCATCTTCATGCATTGCAGGGCCTGGCTTCATCTGTCCACCTTCACAGCAGACACCCAGCACAAGCTGGATGATGAGTCTTTCTTGAGGACTGACCTGTTTGGCCCTGGGGTGGAAGGACATCTCATCCATACCGAGAAGTCCACTGCCACCCTGGATTCTGTGGCATCGTCCGAGAAGGACCTGAAAAAGAAGCCTAAGAAACGCACTTTTCAGTACCAGTCCTTTCAGTTGCAGCTTCCTTGGCAACCGCCCCAGCAGGGGCAGTACCAGGTCTGGCACCCCAAGTCCAGTGGCTGGGGTCCTAGATGGGTCACGGGTTGTGGTGTCCCTCCAGCTGCAGCCTCCGGTGTCCCTGCAGAAGCTGCCCAGTGACGGGTTGGAAGGTGTCGCCCTTCTACCCATTCTGTCCCTGTCTGCACTCCCCATCAGAGGTCAACTACATCACTTCTTGCCACATTGGTCCGCTATCACAGTGGACAAGTGGGTGTTGAATGTGGTGGGCAAAGAGTTGCCTGTCGACTGCGAGGCTCTTCCGCCTTACCACCTCCATGCTCCTTGTGAGTCCAGGGTGTTGCAGGACATGCTGTCCGTCCTTTAGGAGGACAGTGCTCTCAGCTCCTTGCAAAAGGGGCAGCAGCCCATGTCCCGAATGCCCTGGCTAGCCAGGGTTACGTTTCCAGGTATTTTCTGGTCCCAAAACGGACTTTGGGGGGCTGGCACCCCGTACTGGATCTGCACAATCTGAGCCAGTTCATGCAGAAGCATAATTTCCGGATGGTCACTCTGAATCAGATCATTCAATCACAGGAGAAAACGTGATTTTACTCCCTGGACTTCCAGGACGCGTTCGTTCACATCTCAGTCCATCTGTCCCACTGCCAGTACCTCCGATTTCAAGTGGAAGGGGTCCTGTACCAGTCTAGGTCATGCCAAGGCCCAGTGTCTTCACCAGGTACATAACAGTGGTGGCAGCTTACCTGAGGTGCCTAGGCATCACGGTGTATCCCTGCCTGGATGACTGGCTGCTAGCTGGTCCATCCAGAGAGGTCATAGGGAAGTCCAGAGATCAGGCTTTCCAGACTTGCTGAGACTTGGGTCTGCTGGTCAATCTGAACAAGTCTTTATGGGTACCCATGCAGGTGATCATGTTCACCTAGGCAGAACTAGACTCCCTGCAGGCCAAGGCGTGCCTCCCTGCGGACTGAGCACTGAATCTTACCTTTTGTCCAGTCATTTTAGGTTTTGCTGTCATGCCTTGCCTGTGATTTCCTGCAGCTGCTAGGGTACATGGGGTTCTGCACCAACGTGGTCTTGTGGGCACACTGGCGGATGCATCACCTACAGTGGGAGTTGGGCCATCAGTGGTCCTATCAGCAAGGTCACCTGGACTAGTTGATCACAGTGACCCAGCTGATGCTGAATGCCATCCATTGGTGGATGACCCCTGAACACCAGGAAGAAAGGATCCTGTTTGTCTGCCCAGGACCAACCGTCATGCTCGCGATGGACACGTCTTTGGTGGGATGGGGGAGCACACCTGGGAGACCACAGAGTCCCAGGGGCTCTGGTCACCCCAGGAGTCCCATCACCACAAAAACCTGCTGCAGCTCCATGCAGTACAGCTTGCTCTGACCCAATTCACTTCTTCAGTCAGTGGTCAGGTTGTGCAGGTCCAGACAGACAATGCCACGACTATGTTCTACTTGAACAGGAACAGAACACACTCCCTTTCACTGTGTTGGGAGGCCTTCCACACCTGGACCCTCGTGTGCAGTCTGGGTGCAGATCTTCTGGCGATCCATGTCGCAAGAGACCAATCAGCTGGTGGACACTCCCATCCAGGTAGGAGAGACGTTGCACAAGTGATCCCTGAATCAGGAATTAATAAACCACCTGATCTTACTTCGAGTGGGAGCACTTGCAGCAGGCTATTACCATTAGGACTGTGCCGCAAGCACTAAGACCCATTGGAAACTTTCTAGGTAGCAGTCTCCAGGGGGGACCACCCCTGACACTGGCTCCACCCCGACATCGGCCAGTGGTATATCAGGGGCGGTCCCCAGCCCCATCTCGATTCTTTTCTCGCCACAGACCCATCTACTTCGGCCCTTCGGTTGCCTTTTAGAACCTTTGTCAATTATTTTCTTATTTTGTCGAAAAAGTCTGCTTTTCGCCTGTTCTTGTTGCAGCTGTATGTTGACTCCACTGAGAAGAGGAGGATGAAGTGTGCCTGCGGCCACCAGATACAAGCGAAGAAGTACGACGCCTGTGTGTTCTGCCTAGGGCCCGACCACGACACCAAGGCCTGCTCTGTTTGCAGCGGCTTTACCAGCCAGACTAGGATTCACCACCTTAAGGCACTTAAAACCTATATTTTGGAACAGCAGGTGGCTGTAATGTAGAGCTCACTGGCAGAAAAATCTTCCACTACTTCTCAGTCCTCGAAACACAAGGAGAAGAAAAAGGACTCGGACCAACGTAAGTCCCGAGAAAAGGACTGAGGCTGGTCCAAGGGGCATTCACGCTTCTGCTCACTGCACAAGAAGACGACTTCCTCTGGTTCTAACTTGGGAGGCTCTGACTACTCCTCCCGCCATTCACAACACTCCACGGGGCGGCAGGACTCCTCCACTCCTGCCAAACTACCGACATCAGGGAGTGGCATGCAGGGCTTGGGTTCTACACTGGCCTTGTCTACCCTGAAGGTGAAAGCAACACCCTTGCGGTCACCCTCCGCCTCAGGGGTTGGGACCTCATCCTCTTCCTCCGCAGGGACTTCGGTCCCATCGTACAAGGTCCCAACGTTGCTCTCTCTCGGGGCTCCGGGTAAGACCTCTGAGCACAGAGAATGGGAGTTGGTTTTTAAACCGGCTTCGGCTCATCGTTCCTTGGCTGCTCAAGCTTCAATGGTTAAACCGACAATGATCTCAAAGCCGGATGGCTCCAGACCGTCAATGATACCGGATAAAGAGCGAATGTCAGCCAAAGCCCCCTCGGACCCCGAACGTTCGCTTGTCCATGGGGCCTCTACACCAGACGACCAAGAGGATCAGTCCTCTCCCTCTCCCAGGGACCCACCCGACCTTTCCTCCTTGCTTGTCACTCCACTTATGCCAGACAAACTGCGTTACCCGGCATGGCCAGCGACTCCACAGTTTTCAAAAGAAGAACTGACGGAACTCTTCCAGTTCTGTTGGGGCCAGGTGAAAGATGTCCTTCCACCACAGCCGGATCCAACTCCGACTCCGGAGGAAGATAAGGACAAAGGTCAGGGAGAAAAACCTTCCTCTCACACGCCTAAACTAAAGTCCTGCTCACTCACTCCTACTGACTCCTGTGGTCAGACTTTACATAAAGAACAGCAACACCGACATCGCTCCCATTCGCCCAGCACTACCCGCCATTGCTCCCCTAGCAGAAGGCGGTCAGTCAGCCAACACTGGTCAGATAGCTGTCGTCGGCACTCTACCAGCCGTCGCTGGTCCTATAGCCGTTGCCGGTCTACTAGTGGGTGGCATTCCCGTGAAAGGAGCAAATATTTTTAACACTTTAGATCAGCTTCCCCCTCTTCTGGAGGCCACAGTTCAGACTCCAGCACATCTGGATCTGACCGTTCTCCCTCAAGAGAAACACCTGTATCCCCAGATGAAAAGGACACTCCTAGATCCCCTCCTGACGATCCTACCTTTATCGACATCATGAGGCACATCCAGTCCTCCAGTGGATAGGAGATGGAGGATCTGGATCCGGAGTGCCGGAGGTTGGCCAAGTACCTAAAGCAGAAGGAGCCAAAGCCCTTAGTTGTTCCTACTCTAGTGGATGCATTCCAGGATCTCACTCGGATCACTTGGAAGCATTCCTTCACCACTCTGGTGGTCTCCAAAGAATTGGACAGGCTGTACCAAGCGCCGAGGGAGGAGCCTTTCTTGGCGGAACACCCTCAGGCAGACTCCATGGTGATTACAGCTGCTCATGACAAATCAAAGAAGTTGAAGCACCTTAGTTCACAGCTTTCCCGATGTAGAGTCCAGATTTTTAGAATCAGGTGGGCAAGAAAGTGTATTATGCCTCCACCTGCTTTGTTCGATCTCTGAACTTCCTCACGCAAATGGTCCAGCACCAGAATGCAGTGTGGGAGAAGGGCTTAGAAGTAGCTCAGGCCTTGCCAGACTCTGCACAAAAGACCGAGCTTCTGGATATCCTGAAGTAGGGTTTGAATGTAGGCACTCATGTCCTGAGGGCCTCATACGACACTGCAGACACGGCCTCTAGGGCAGCGGCATCCGTTGTTTGCCTTCGACACCACACCTGACTCAGTCTCAGGATTCTTCCAGGATCTGCAGTCCAGGATCCTGGACCTTCCCTTCCAGGGTTCCATCCTTTTTTGGGGAGGAGATGGAGAAACTGATCTCTTGCATCCAAGATTCCAGTAAATCTATCTGGTCTGTCCGAAAGATTTATAAGAGGGACCAGAAACCCTTCTGCAAATGGCCTTTTCGTAAGCCCTCAGGGCAAAATACCCATGGCCAGTTTTAGCAGAGAGGTGAATTCAAGAGAAAGGCACCAAGCCAAACTCCTGGAAGCTCCACCTCTAGAGGCCCCAAGTCCTCCCAGCCCTCTCTTCCTGTTCCTGGATCTGTCCAATGACTCACTACCTGCCCCCCCCCCAGTGGAGGCAATGGGGAGTGGAGGCAATGGGGAGGCAGTAGGGGGTCACTTCTCCCTCTACCTAGAGGGATGGAGCAGCATACCTACAGACCTGGGTGCTAGACCTGATAAGGGGAGGACATACTCTCGAGTTCCTTCATATCCCTCCAGAAAAGCCACCAGGGTTCTCCCATTATTCTCCTTCACACATTCCTCTGATAGAAGGAGAGATCCAGGCCCTTTTGCAGAAACAGATGATAGAGCCGAAACCCCGGATCAACAGGGTCAGGGCGACTATTCTCATTTTTCCCGGTACTGAAAAAGACAGGAGACCTTCGGCCCATTCTAGACCTCAGCTTCTTAAATCTCTTTATAGAGTGCAAATGGTTCAGAATGGTCACTCTACCAGGCCTCATTCCCCTCTTGCACCAAGGGGACTGACTCTGTTTCCTAGATATGCAGGACACCTACCTGCACATAAGGGTCTTTTCTCCCCATCGGAAGTTCCTGAGGTTCCAGTTCCAGGGGAGACATTATCAGTTTCGAGCATTACCGTTCGGCCTCTCCTCCGCTCCTCGAGTCTTCACCAAGTGCCTAGTGATGGTGGCTGTGGCTCTCACACACCAGGGTAATTACGTCTTCCCTTACGTAGATGTCTGGCTCCTGGCAGCTCCCTCCAGGGCTCAGCTACTTCACACTCTTGGAGATGCCTTTACTCTCTTCCGAGAGCTGGGGATCACCCTGAATCTTCCAAAGTCATCCCCATGGCCCAGCCAGGGACTCTATTTTTTTTTTTTTTTATCAGAGCCGTCCTCTACACAGTTCAGGGCATGGCCTTCCTCCCGCAGGACATGGGGGATCGTCTAAGGGGCATAGCCCGGACGGTATCCATGGCTCCACAGGTCCCAGCCAGGACCTTCCTCAGACTTCTGGGGCACATGGCAGCAGCCATCCCCACAGTTCCCTTGGCTCGCCTCCACGTGAGAGTCCCACAGTGGATGCTCGGTGCAGTGGGACCAAAGGTCAGATGACCTGGACCAGCCGGTCAGGGTCTCTGACCCAGTATGGAGGACTCTTTCCTGGTGATTAGACCCCTCCAACCTGGTATGTGGGGTCCCTTTTTGGCAGGAGCCCCTTAGATGAATTCTAACAACAGACTCATCCGGTCTTGGTTGGGGTGCTCATCTGGGAGACGGACAGACCCAGGGGACATGGTCTCCAGATGAGCAACTGCTCCATATCAATATCCTAGAGATGCGAGCCATGTTGAATGTCTTGCGGGCATTTCAGATGGACCTTCCACAGGGCCCTCTTCTCATCCAGATGGACAGCACGTCGGTAGTGTTTTACATCAACAAGCAAGGGGGCACACATTCTTACCCCATGCCGGGAGATGATGAGAGCCTGGTATTGGTCACTGGAACACTGCCTAGACCTCACCGCTGTTCATGTCCCAGGCATCCAAAATGTCTTGGCTAACATCCTAAGCCAGTCTCAGTCCACGGCTCATGAGTGGGAGCTCCTCCAGTCGGTAGCAGATCAGCTATTCGACAGGTGGGGCCACCCAGAGTTGGACCTCTTTGCATCTCCACTCAACGCCAAACTGCCCAGTTTCTGCTTGCTAGAGCCCACGCCTGATGTTTTCTGGCCTGATTCTTTGTCCCTCTGTTGGACAGAGAGGTTTCTGTATGCCTTCCCTCCCTTTCCCATCCTTCAGAGGGTTCTCCTGAAGCTACAGGCTGAAGGAGCAGAGATGATCCTCATAGCTCCATTTTGGCCTCGGCAGATTTGGTTCCCATTACTTCAACAGCTGGCAGTGGAGCCTCCAATACAGCTGCCGCTGAGCTCGCACTTGCTGTCGCAGGATTAGGGAACACTAGTCCATGCGGACCACAAATCCTTGCATCTTCATGCCTGGCTCCTGCAGACTGTCAAATCCAGGTTTGGGGTCTCCCAGGAGGTGGCGGACGTTCTCGTAGCAGTGAGAAAGCCCTCAACTAGATCCACTTATGCCATGAAGTGGAAAAGATTTTGTCTGTGGGCTTCACCCCGTCACTTGGACCCACTCATCTGTCCAGTGAACTCGATTTTAGAGTATCTCCTCTCCTTACTAAATCAAGACTTGAGCTACTCCTCCATAAAGGTACATCTGTCAGCAGTCTGCTTATCACATGCCTATGGAGGGACAAACCCTCACCCAACTGGACATGTCCCATACATTTTTGCGGGGCATACTGTGTATTAAGCTCCCCCATGTGAGATCTGGTACCGCCCTGGGATCTCCTTTTTATGCTAGAAAAGCTGACTCTTCCCCATTCAAGCCTGCCGCAGAATGCGAGCTTCGCTTCCTTTCCTGGAAAGTGTTATTTTTAGTTGCCGTTACTTCTGCCCGGAGAGTTTCCAAGCTTGAGGCCCTGATGTGTAAGGAGCCTTACTTAATTTTTTCACATACAGATTTAGTCTTTGCCGTATTGGTCCTTGTAAGAACAGATCCAGAAGCAAATGTTTTGATACCTTTTATTGGACCAACATAGATGTAACAAACAGAATAAAGTGCTTTAGCTTTCGGACCAACCCAGTCCTTCCGAGGAAGAACTGGGTTGGTCTGAAAGCTAAAGCACTTTGTTCTTTTTGTTACATCTATGTTGGTCCAATAAAAGGTATCAAGTCATTTGCTTCTGGATCTGTTAATTTTTCACAGGAACAGAATGTCCTTGCGAACCAGTCATAAGTTTTTGCCCAAGGTGGTGTCCGAACTTACACTGAATCAGGACATCAGCCTTCCAGTATACTATCCTGATCACACGAACAGAGGGGAAGCATTTCTGAATACTTTGGATGTTCATAGGGCACTATGGCATTATTATCTTAAACGCACCGCTCCACACCGTAAGGCGGAGCAGTTGTTCATGGCCTTTGCGCCTTGCTGTCAATACGCTCTAGTGTCTAATCAGACATTATCGAAGTGGCTGGTAAATTGCATCGTCTTCTAATACAACAAGTACAGCAAACCCCTACCAGGCTCGATTAGTGGTCATTCTACCAGGGGAGTTGCTACTTCCTTCGCATCCTTGCGTAATGTCTCCATTGGAGACATCTGTGCAGTGGCTACCTGGAGCTCAGTGCATACTTTCATTAAGCACTACAGCCTGAACATTGCTTCTAGGAGAAGGGGAGGCTTCAGCCTAGTGGTCCTTCAAGTCCTCCTATTTTAGGTGCCTTCCTAGCACTATTACATTGCAGCCTCCTCCCGGATTTACCTGTTTCCTTTTTTTCGGGGACTGCTTGGGATTCAGTCCTAACAGTAATAGCCTGCTGCAAGAGCTCCCACTCGAAGTAAGATAGTACAGTTACGTAAGAACTTACCGTAACAGTAGATCTTTGAGAGGAGCTCTTGTAGCAGGTGCTGCTTTCCCTCCCTCCTTCCCCCTGGTGAGCTGTTCTGCATTTTTTTATTTACGGCAAGCTTCCACCCGATCCGCCTGCTGACCTTACCAGTGGGTCTCTGGCATGTGAACTGCGGTGTGGCTGGGGACCGCCCCCGATATACCATTGGCCAAAGTCAGGGCGGAGCCGGCGTTAGGGGCAGTCCCTGCTGGAGACTGCTAGCTAGAAGGTTTCTGATGGATCCTAGTGCCTGCGGCATAGTCCTAATGGTAATAGCCTGCTGCAAGAGCTCCTCTCGAAGATCTACTGTTACGGTAAGTTCTTATTCAACTGTACTTTCTCCCTGTGGGGCACTCCTGTGGTGGCCCTCTTTGCCTCCTGGGAGAATGCCAAACTGAGGCTGTTTTGTGGCTGCTCTCCACAGTCTGGGACACTGTTGGGGGGGATGCCTTCACAAGGCCCTTTACCCCAAGCCTCATGTACACTTTCTCCTTGGCCCACAAGGTGGTGGTCAAGACCTGGAAGGACAAGGCATGGATAATCCTTATGGCTCCAGACTGGCCTCGGCATTTCTGGTACCCAGATCTCTTTAGTCTTAGCAGCAGACCTCCATGGCAGCTGCCTCTCTCTGCCCAGATCTGCTGACCAGACATCAGGGGATAGTCCTGCACCTCACGGCCTAGTTACTAAGCGGCGGAGTTCCAGGCCTTAAGCTTTTCGGATGAAGTGCTCCATGTTATGGAGGCCTGCTGCGAAGAGGCAACTCACTGGTAGTGTGCTTTAAATGAAAGAGGTTCTCCATTTAGTGTCAGGGCGAGGAGCTTGATCCCCTTGCCTGCCCTGTGGTGAGCATCTTGGACTACCTCTGGTCCCTCTCTTAGCTGAGACTGGGAGCAACAACCCTTAAGGTGCACCTGGCAGCCATCTCTGCTTACCGGGCATGGGCTGGTAAGCCGACAGTGGCCCAGGAAAAGGTGGTTGGGCACTTTTTCAAGGGCCTGGACCACCTGTCCCCTCCGGTGCATGAACCACCTCAACCATGAGATTTATGCTGGTGTTGGCTTTGCTTATGGGCAAGCTTTTTGATTTTGTGCACAGGTGTGAGATGTCATATCTGTCATGGAAGACTGCCTTCCTGGTGGCCATTACATCAGTCAGAAGGACTGGGGAGCTCCATGTATTCTCAGTGGAGTCTCCCTACCTGGTCTTCCACAGTGACATTCGTCCTTTGGCCCAGCCCAAAGTTCCTTCTAAAGGTAGTATCAGAGTTTCAGCTTAACCTGGTGATTAGCTTACTTTACCAACCCATCTTTGGAAGCCGACTGGAGCTTCATACCCTGGACCTGCGGAGGGTGGTCTCTTATTATAAGGAGCGCAAGGCTGGAGTTGGCAAGAGGCTTACCAGTTGTTTGTCACTTTCGCTGAAGCTGCACCTAGCAGAATGGCAGCAAAGTGGACTATTGGCAGGCAGATAACATCCTGCATTGACCTCTGCTGTCAGTTGGCTGATAAGGAGACTCCTGTAGGGCTTAGAGCTCATTGCACCAGACATACCGCTGCGTTGGTGGCTGTTTCCATGGATGTCCCTATACAGGAAATCTGCAAGACTGCTACCTGAAAGTCAACACACACTTTCATTTTCCACTACTGCATCGAACTGGAGTCCCATCAGGATGCTGGTTTTGCAACCTTGGTTCTCCAGTTTCTGTTCACCAAATAGGGGTGTGCCCCTTGCCCCCACCTCCTGGAGAACTACTAGGAGTCTGCCAGAGTGTGGATAGTGAACTATATCAACGCCCCTAGGAAAATAGTTACTCACCTGTGAATGTAGTACTAGGCTGGTATATAGTTCACATCCACATGACCCACCCATTCTCCCCTGGCAAGTGGCACATGGATCCCTGCTTCCAGCATGCAAGATGTGGCGTCATGGGGCGGAGTCAGGAAATATACCACCCAGGTAGTGGGAGGAGCTTAGTTTAAAGACATCCAGCAAATCAGCTATTCCAGTGTAAATGCCAGAACGTGGATGTGAACTAAATAGTACTCCTAGAAACGGTTAAAGGTGAGTAACCTGTTTTTCTTCACCATGTTTAGCTACTCCACTATAAATATGTGTGGTTTTGGCTAGTTTTTGACCAAGTAGTTTCCTGTTTTGACCCGTATTGCTTTATACCTGTGGGTCTGATTTGAGCCACCTTATACCCTCACCCCCAACCCCGTTGTTTTTCACTGCTTCCCATCAGATTAGCAAAGTTAAAAACAGTGCCTTGGTTCTCCTGTTTTGCTACAGGTAAAACAGTGGGGAGCCAAAAGAAATTCAAACAGAGTAAGAGAAAGAAAAAAAAAAAAAAACGATGTAAACATGCTTATAGTCAGAGAGTGGGAGTGCATTTACAGAATGGACACTATGACAAGTGTCTCTTGGGTCTTTGACGCTTGATCTACATACCTTTCATATTTATCTGGGCCAAACACTGCCTTTCTTAATGCAAATAGCCTGTTTAAAGCACTTTACCTACCTGATACTATACCCTTTTAGCTGAGTAAGACTCTTAACCTGTAGACTGCCGACAGAATTGGAACGTATTGTAGTTCTGGACAGATATATCAATCTGTGGCCCTGCAAGGGTTAATTCAGAGTTAGAATGAGTATAACCAAAAATAAGAAAGGAAAATGTTACAGATTTTAAGAAGTAGTCAGTTGTATCTTTTTATTGTAGAAGTGTTTTACTTTTGCTCATTAGAAAGTTTTCTATGTGATATATGGTGCTGAATGTGTGAAATGGCACTCTGTCTGGCAGCCGACATATCTTGTTCTGTTCCTTCCACTGCAGCATCAGCACTGTGACCTCACTGACAGTGACATTCACAGGTGACTGACCTTGCAGCTACCAAGTTGCTCTTTTTGCTCAGTTGTGATGTCGCAGTCCATGAGGTCACAGTGCTGATGATGTAATGGAACAGAGCTAGATATGTCAGCTGCCAGGTAGAGTGCTGTTCCACACATCACACCTACTAACATCAGGTAAAAATCTTCTAATTAAACGGGGGGAAAAAAGTACTTCACATATGACAGATAATAGCTGACTGCTTTTAAAAACTAATATTAGTTTTCGGCAGTACTCTAGCGCTATAAGTATTAAATTGTCTTCTGTTGTCCAGGCTTCACTGGGAATTCTGTGATCCTGCAGAATCATTTTAATGTCTCAGTAAGCTGATCATTTCTGATGTATCTGATTTTGTTTCCAACGAGAGGCCATCTAAAAACATTTTGGCCTATATACGCTGTCAGTGTTTGACTCTACGAACCAAAATCCCAGGAACCAGTATTGTAGGACGGCTTTATTGAAGCCTGTTGGTTTCTGTTTGAGGACTAGCATGATGTTATTGTCCATATTCTAATGGGATGGAAAGGTCAGTGTAGTCTTATTACAGATAGCTTTTCTTCATGCTTTCCACTGCCGTGCTGACCTCTTCCCCCTTTCTCATGTGCTTCTAGCTTTAGGAGACCTGTTTACACAACCACATTAAGGAGTATTTATACACAGCTGCAGACTTTTTGCAAAATTGTGAATGATAGCCTATTTCAGAATGATGTAGTAGGGAGCAGATTGTCAAATGGCATGCTCCACCCAGATGACACTTGACTCTGCCCCTTGGGGGGGGGGTTGCTTGGCTCTGCCCCTCCTTGCTTAGATGGTACATACCCCCCTTGATTTACAAAGTAATTACAGTTATAAAATGCCAACGGTTCAGACTGGCTTATCCTTTCCTAATCTGGCCTGTTTTCTTTACTTAAAGGAGGTAGGGAACCCTTTCAGTATATTGAACACCGTTCTTCCAGTTGTTCAATTGCATCCATACAGCAAATATGTTTTGGCCGTTGTATTGACGTTAAAGTTCACAATGAAGTACAGACCACTGAATCGGCAGGACTCAAATCTCATACCATTCCAAAAAAATGTTGAATTTCAGGACACAGCAGTTTTTATTAGAATTAAATACATTGTCAAGGAAGTGGACTCTCGTGCCCCTTCAACTTCATCTGTTGCCTGTTACTTGTCCTGTCTTGAAGTCCTAATCGTTGGCTGTCACAACACAACCTGTTACCACAGACATGATTATGCTGTCACAAGCCGAGGATTGTGACTTCAGGGCAGGTGAAATGGCTAAGAGCTGATTTTCATTCATGCAAAATATCTTCAGTAACTAAAAACTAGTATGTCCAGAAATTCATGTGAAGAGGGAAGGGGGATTTTATTTTTTGTATAGCTGTTTGGTCCCCGTTGCTGCCTCCCGCCAGCTGGCCATGGGGACACATAGGTATTTTAGAGTTTTTCTCCCCTGATCCCGCCGAGTCCCCAGCACACAGCCGTGCGAGCATGTGGAGGCACGCTACGCACCCCATGGCACCAGCTCAGCCCCTTCCACCTCTCGTAACTGTTTGCTGCCCCCTCTCCGTCTACACTACCTACCAGGCCTCCACCCAGTGGGAGCAGAACTATGGGGGGGGGGCGCCAACCCACCCTCACCACCGTCGGGCTAAGAGAGATGCTCATCGGCATGCTCGATCCTGCCCCCCCCCCCATACCGGTACCCCGATGACCCGAGGTCATTTCCGAACCCAGGTTGCTGGTGTAGCACGAGGTGTGGCATCCAGCACCACCGGACTGGCGGGCAAGGAAGGGGGATTTAGTGTACCCGAGTTCTCCTGGTGCCATCTGTTTTTTTTTTTTTTCTGGAAAGCAGAAATTTGCTGTATAGATTTATATTACTGTTTGTGCTGTATTGTTGTCTTTTTTCTGCCACTGAATCCGCTTCCCTCCTGCTTCACTGGTGACCGTTTCCTGTGCTTTCTGGGCCTTGAATCGTGTCAGTTCTGCACTGCCGAATGAGTAGCACTGAACACTGGAACTCTCATCGCAGAATGCCAAGAAACCAAGCAGTTAACTGTCACAAGGGAGAATAAATGGCTGACTCAGGGGCAGCAAAAACCAGTAATGTAAAAGGAGGGAAGACAGGACTGTGATTCATCCCTAGAGGAATTCCTCCCTTTTCTGTGGCTGGTGTTCCTGTGTAGGTAGTGATATTGTGAAAAACATCAACTCTTTCAAGAATCAATCTTTTTCATAGAAATCTAAATTCTTTGGTCTTGGGGAAGACAATACTAAGACCCTGTGGGACTTAAAATCTTTGGAACTGGCATGTGCCATGTGCATGGGACAGAGTATGGTGCCACATGCACTGACAGCATAAATAGTGGTTCTAGCCCCAACTGCCTCAGTTCCTTTATTCCATCCGTTGTGGGCACACCTTGTCAGAGACCAATAAAACTTTGGGTTTCACCCACAAAGGCCTCTTAGTTTCTGGTTCATGTTACGGTATATATGTTTTTTTCAGCATTATGTAATTTATTTAGCTGATCTTCCTGGACATAAGTCTCCACCACTCATTCACACTAGTGGGATTAGCGCCGAAGGCACTAAGACCCATCGAGAGCAAACTTTTTGCTGGAGGTGTCGGCGCGAGAGGCCCGCGCATGAGACATGCGAGCAGCGGCTCGAGCGGTAATGACTATCTCGGCGACGACCTCCAACCGCCTCAGTTCTTTTTTCCCCGCCGAAAGGGCGCGCTTTCAGTGACGACGCCGTCACTTGTCGGGAGTCAAACTTCAAACTAGCGATAGTTTTCAGTTTGTTTTTTGTAACATTATCACGATAGTAGTATCGCTAATTTTATTCTATTTTCATTAAATTTTTCTAATATTTTAAGTTTAACTTACTTGAAGAAGTCTCGCCTACTGGACGGAGTCGACCATGAGCAGGTCAGGTGACGGTAGGGAGACTTTGTATGAAAGCTGTTCAGTCAGCGGGCTGGGTCCGTCAGCCCTCTTCTCTCAGCGGGTTCCGACTACGGTCCGTCCGATGCCGGGGATGGGCGGTCCCCCGCGCGACATAAAGTAAGCGATGCGCATTCTCGGCACCGTTACGGCCTCGAGCTCTTCTTGACCCCCAGGTCGAAGCGTCACCGAGGTCGCCCTCTGATATGTCTCGCCGTCGACGGTCGGTTATCGATGTTAGTTGCCGTCTCCTCCTTCGGAGTCGCCAGCTTCGATAATCATCGTCCTCGACATCGAGCCCTCCCCGCCTATAGGTAGGGCTCCAGATGAGCAGTTTCATCAGTGGGCGCTCTTATGGAAGCGATGGGCTCCGGAGGTTGGTTCTTCTGCCTGGCTCGGTTACCGTGAGGCCGGGTCCTCCCGGCGATCAGGTAGGCGGTTGGACCTTCCTGGTACGCTGGC
This sequence comes from Neoceratodus forsteri, assembly GCA_016271365.2. Classification (NCBI taxonomy): domain Eukaryota; kingdom Metazoa; phylum Chordata; order Ceratodontiformes; family Ceratodontidae; genus Neoceratodus; species Neoceratodus forsteri. The sequence goes on from JADMNL010000030.1 coordinate 89,349,746, forward strand.
GCCTTCTTCGTGTCAGCGACCAGTGCTTAGGTGTCTCCTCACATGGTTGCGGCAAGAGGGGGCACACCGATGCCCTTATCTCCTGGTTTTTTCCTCTCTAGCTTTCCAGGTTCCTGAGGCTTTTCCGGTGCCTTCTGCAGGGTCTGTAGGTCCGCCGCCGTGCCACGGGGTTTGCGGTGCGCACATGGCGCCTGGGCGCTCTCGGTGCCGGGCTGATCTGGCGCGCCGGGCGCTGCTGCCGCTCGCCCGCGCGCGCTGCCTCGGGTCGCTGGCGCGTCGCGGCCGCGGCGCGCTGGGGCGCTTTGGGTCAGCGGCGCCTCAGGCGCCTGGGTGGCGCTCTCGCCCGTCCCGCTTTTGCCGCTTCGCCCGGGGCCCTCGGGACTCTCCTCCTTCCTTTCTGCTATTTCCTCCTCTCCTAATTTTCACCTTTCCTGTCCAAACAGTCCTTCCTGGACCATCAGGAGATGATGTTGAGCCTGACCCAGACCTTCGGTTGGGTGATGAAGTGGAGGAAACAGGATCTTTCTTTGCTACAGAGCCTGTGGTCGAGGACCTGTCCTTTAAGTCTCTGTTGAAGAACCTGGGATCCACTCTTTCTCTCCAGACTAGACATCGATCCTGGGAAGATATTAAGACTCCAGTACCTTCATGCTTCGGAGATCCCTACGGATTTGACTCCTCCGATCCAGCCTTCCTTCGAGACGCTGTCTCAAATGGTATGGAATAATCCTGCTCTTATTTCCTCAGTGGCTAAATCCATTGATAAGAAGTATTCACCTCCCAAGGATCGTCCCATTTTGGCATCCCAAGCCTTTGCGGATCCCATTGTAGTCCTGGCAGAGAATGACAAGGTCGTTCTTCCTCAAACTACTACAGCTCGACCTATTAACAAAGAGTCTCGTAAGATTGATACATTAGGTAAGAGAGTCTTTGCTGCCTCCACTCTAAGTATGCGTATTACCAGTTATCAAGGCTATTTTTCTCAGTATGAGTATATCCTGTGGCACTCTATGAAAAGAATGGTTGAAGCTCTTCCAGATTCGGACTCAAAGTCAGAGCTTCTTCTGACCGTTATTAGAGGTATTGAGTCAATAACCAACAGGTCAAAGCTGCCATGGACGCTTTTGACACTGCTTCCTCTCAGCAGTCATGATTTGTACTCGCGCCCATTCCTGGCTGCGATTTCTGGCTTCACGAATGATGCCTCAGCAGCAGGTAATGGCGCTGCCTTTTGATGGCTCTTTTCTTTTTGGCCCTCAGGTGGAGCAAGCCCTGAGGCGCTCAGAAGACTAGATCGGCCATTAAATTGGCCAGACTCCCTGCCTCCCCTCCTCGGGGCATGTGAACAGACGCCAGTTTCATGGTCGTCAGTCCTTTCGAGGCAGAGGCAGGGGAAGCTTCCATAAAAGCCAACCTGCCCAACCTCAAAAGAAGACGCAGCAGAAAGCGCAGGGGCCTAAAGCCCCCAGCGCCACCTTATGAGTCGTTGGCCCAAGTTCCATCCTCTCTGCCCGAGGTGGAACTTTCTCCTCCGGTGGGAGGTCGTCTGATGTACTTCTACAACCGGTGGAAGTCCATAACTTCGGACAAATGGGTCCTTCGGATAATTCGCGAGGGTTATTCTCTCAATTTCTTGGAAACCCCCCCGAATTGTCCCCCCAGACGACAACCCAAGTTGTCGGCCTCTCAGTCAGACCTCCTCACCGCGGAGATCCAGGGCCTTCTGAACAACAGGGCAATAGAACTGGTGCCCCCGCATCTGCGAAACACAGGGTTCTACTCCCATTACTTTCTGGTTCCAAAGAAATCTGGGGGGATGCGCCCCATTCTAGACCTCAGAAAGTTAAACAAATTTCTCCCCCAGGGAGAAATTCAAAATGATTTCCCTAGGTACCCTGTTACCCTTGCTGCATCAGCACGACTGGCTGGCCTCTCTGGATATGCAGGATGCTTACCAGCATATCCCCGTCCACCCGACCCACCGCAAGTTCCTCAGGTTTGTGGCTTTGGGTCAGCATTATCAGTTCAGAGTCCTGCCCTTTGGGCTATCCTCGGCGCCACAAGTTTTTACAAAGTGTTGTGCAGTTCTCGCGGCGCATCTCAGGGAAGTCGGACTCCGAGTGTTTCCCTACCTGGACGATTGGCTTCTAGCAAGCCCTTCCAGCCAAGGGACTTTGGAAGCCGTGCAAACGACTTCTCGTCTTCTCACGTCTATGGGAGTTCTGCTGAATTTGAAAAAATCTCAACTGCAACCCTCCCAGAGGCTCCTTTTCATAGGGACGCTTCTAGACACCTCTTCCGCGAAGGCTTTCCTTCCAGAGGACAGAAGACTCGACATCCTTCGGATGGCCCGTTACATCGGGGAGAACCAATCGGTTACAGCTCTCTCGATGCAACGCATGTTGGGTCTCATGGCGTCCTCGGTCTTCACTGTACCTCTGGCCCGACTGCACATGAGAACCACCCAATGGATGCTCTCCACTCAGTGGTCCCCGACCTCCCACCCCCAGTCTTATCCCATCAAGGTGACGGAGCCCCTTCGAAGGTCTCTCACCTGGTGGTCTCAAGAGAGCAATCTCCTGGAAGGATTCCCCTTTGCTCCCCCGGATCATCAGATCTCCATCACCACAGACGCATCGCTAATGGGATGGGGAGCCCACTGTCTCTCCCTCCACACACAAGGCGTTTGGACTCAGTTCGAAACTCATCTCCACATAAATGTCCTGGAGATGAGAGCGGTCCTCTATGCGATCCGAGCTCTGAAGGATGTCCTTTGTCACAAGAACATTCTCCTTCAAACGGACAACAAATCGGTGATGTATTACATCAACAAGCAAGGCGGTGCTCATTCTTACCCCCTTTGCAGGGAAGCAATGAGGGTGTGGGAGTGGTGCTTGGAGCACAAGTCTGTGATTCAAGCGGTTTATCTGCCAGGAATACAAAACGACCTAGCAGATCACCTCAGCAGAACGGAGGCAGACCCTCACGAGTGGTCTCTCGATCCAGCCGTAGCTCGGTCCCTGTTCAAAGAGTGGGGAACTCCAGACCTGGACCTTTTTTGCATCCCCACTCAACGCAAAACTGCCTCTCTTCTGCTCCAGAAATCCAGGGCCTGGCATTTTCTGTCAGGATGCGTTCAGGCTGCGGTGGACAAAACGCTTTCTTTACGCCTTTCCACCGCTTCCTCTGATCCAGAGAGTACTCCTCAAGTTCGAGTCTCAGGGGACCAAGATGATTCTCATTGCTCTCTCCTGGCCTCGGCAACTTTGGTTTCCTCTACTCAACAGTATGTTAGCAGCCTCTCCGAGACCACTTCCCTTGCAAATCAGTCTTTTGACTCAGGGTTCGTTGGTCCATCCCAACCTGAAATCACTTCACCTTCATGCTTGTCCTGAAGAAATAGAAGTGAATCGGTTCAACGTCTCTCAGAGTCTCAGACATCCTTCTGGCTGCTCGAAGCCAGCCACCAACATCGCACGCTCCAAATGGAAACGTTTTTCTCTGGTGTCAAAGTCCTCTTGAATCCCTTTTCCTGTCCTCCTGGCAAGGTTCTGGAGTATCTTTTGGACCTATCAAACTTAGGTCTTCAGTACTCCACAGTTAAAGTTCACCTTAGTGCCATCTCAGCGTTCCATGAGCCGGTTTCTTCCTAACTCTGGCTCAGTTACCTATGGAAAGAGATTTCTTAGGGATTCTTCATACCAGACCCCTGTTAAGCATCCAGTTGCAGCCTGGGACATTAACCTGGTGCTGGACATGCTCACCGGAAGCCTTTAACCCTTAGCTACCTGTGAGCTAAAATTCTTACCTGGAAGACTGTTTTCCTGGTGGCCATTACCTCAGCCCGCAGGGTCTCTGAGATACATGCCCTGGTTACGGACCCTCCGTATACTGTATTCCATAAAGACAAGGTAGTTCTCCTCTACTATCCTAAATTTCTTCCAAGGTTGTGTCAGAATTCCATCTAAACCAACCTCTGGTACTTCCCGCTTACTTCGCTAATTTCCAAAATGAAGGGGAACGAGCTCTTCATTCCTTGGATGTTAAGTTAGCCTTGTGGTTCTATTTAAATAGAACCAAGGATGTTCGCAAGACTCAGCAACTGTTTGTTTCTTTCGGCGACAACCGGCTGGGTCAACCTGTCGCTATCAGATGCATCTCATCATGGTTAGTGGCATGCCTTCGACATTGCTATTCCATGGCTCAAGTTAAATTAGAAGGTAGAGTGTATGCTCACTCTACTAGGGCGGTCGAGGCATCCCTAGCGGAAATTCGCAATGTTCCAATTCGCAGATATATGCAACGCCGCTTACCTGAGCTCAGTGCATACCTTCAGCACTATGCACTGGATGTTCATGCCAGGCGACATTCCGCATTCGGCAGAACTATCCTTAATGGGCTTCTATCTTAGACGCATGAGCTCTGGCTCTCCGGCCGCCCTTTTGGGGGATTATCAGCATGGTACTCTCCCACTAGTGTGAATGAGTGGTGGAGACTTATGTCCAGGAAGATAGGAAAATTACATACCTACCATAATTCTTGATCTTCTTGGACGAGTCTCCACCACTCATTCACACGCCCACCCTCCATCCCCCGAGCTCACCACTGTGTTGGTCTTCACTCCCTCAAATCTTTAGGCCGTGAGGACTTCTTTGCCGACCCTTCTTACCACGGGTCGTGCGGACTGTCTTATGTCCGTTTTTAAATATTACAGTTACTCTTCGTTAGTTCGCTACACCTCCTTGGTAAAAATTACTGAGGCGGTTGGAGGAGTCGTCGCCGAGATAGTCATTACCGCTCGAGCCGCTGCTCTCAGCGCCATGTCTCCTGGCCCAAGCCTGACCCTCCAGCAAAAGTTTGCTCCCGATGGGTCTTAGTGCCTCCGGCGCTAATCCCACTAGTGTGAATGAGTGGTGGAGACTCGTCCAAGAAGATCAAGAATTACGGTAGGTACGTAATTTTCCTTTCTCAGCACTGTCACAGATCTACAACTATCTCTCAACTCTACCTCTGACCCGTTTGTTCACCAGTCATTATGGGTGGTAGGGTGCCAGTAAAGGCCAGTTTTGCAGAGTCTCTTTCAGACCACCACTCCTGTTGAGTGTCACGGTACTGGACAGCCTTATGCTGAGGAGAATAGGCAGTCCTTCCGTAGCTGTAAAAAGTTAAGGTCTGGGCCCAGCTTATGCTCTGCATTGGATTCTATCCCCAGGAATCCACTAATATTATTACTTCTTGCAGTGCTCCTTTACGACAGCACTGCCCCACAGTCAAATGGAATGTTATGCTAATGATAGAATCTTTAATTCATGCATTCAGTTCAAAAGCTGCCCAGTTCAGCTAACCATGTTCTAACCCTCAGATTTCTTTGGAGCGTTGGATTCTGGGACCGCTTAACCTCAACCTAGTCCTCGCATAAGAGACCTCGATCTTGTCCTCACATATGTGACGCTGTGAGGAGACAGTTTCTTGTCTGGTTCTTGCCGATCTGTGTTGAGGTCATTGGTGCTATTTTGTGTAGGACTGATATTAGTATCTCCTTATGTATCTCCCTTAAGGCGAGTGGATCTGATACCTGTCTTCTTCACACGGTGGGGGGAATCTGATAACAGTCTTCATGTAGCAGTGCTGGCACCCAAACTCGTGATACCCCATCTACCTTTTGTGATGTCTCAGAAGAGCAGTTTGGTGTATAGGCTGTGGCACTGGGTCCCTCCTGGCATCTACTAGTCTCCATCCCTGGACAGTCTTGCTTCTGGCAGGAATTCTCCAGTGGACACTAAAGTCTGTTTTTCACAGACTCCAGCACAGTCCTTTGGTACCATCTCGTGCCAAGCATGGTGCCAGTCCTTGTCTGACAGACCTGTCTTGCAAATCTTTCTCCAACAAGGACTTGCGGGTAGGGCTTCTCAGTGCCAGTGTCTGTTCCGGCCTCGGTGCTGTCACTGCTGGCCTCAGTGCTGACCCTGCAGTTGCCAGCCTGGGTGCCGACCTCACAGCTGCTGACCTCGTGCCCACCGGATCTGTGCCAACCTCAATGAGTCAAGCTTTCCCCAGCGTTATTTTAATGCAGTTGAAGTTTTTTCACGCTACTTATGTTTTTCACAGGATGTGCATATTTCTCACTTATCTTGAGTGTTTTGTTTTTTTTTACACAAATCTGTATACTTCATGCAGTTGATGTTTTTCACTCAACTGGCATTTTTCACTTATCTTGCATCCTTTTCACTCATTGAGTGTTCTTACACAAGCCTATTTATGTACACAGTTTGTGTTTTTCACACATGCTTCTTTTTAAATGCAGTGTGTATCTTTTTAAGCGCATTTTATGCAATTTCTTACACAAGCAGGCATTCTTTTTTTTTCACTTAGCATAACGTAGTTGGTACCTTTTCCACGCAGTTTGTACCATTCTCGCACACATTGCATTATTTTTCATGGAAGTCTGCATTGTTTTTTCGCACAAGTAGTGTCATGCAAATTATGCCTTTTTCTTGCATCTTGCATTTTTTATGCAAGTTGTTGATTCTTTTCTAGGTACTCTTGCACTATTTTAACACATAATTTTAATACAGTTCAAATTTTTCGGCACAACCTCCTGTTATTTTCCCTTGTGGGGCTTCACATTTACCACATCACGCCCTGTTGCCTCTGCTGCACTGCTGTCTATGGAGTTTCTTCACTTGCAGGTGTGGGTCTCCTAGGGATTGCTCTGCAGGTGTCTTGGTGGGCCATTTACCAGCCTAGTCTCATGAGCCGGGGTATGCATTTGATTTGAACATACGTTACAGCTACCCTGCAGAGTGCCCCTGTCTGCACCCATCTGCCTTGCATTGGACGTTCTCTGGCTATCCTGCACCCTTTGGGTTCCCATTTTCCAGGAGCCTGCTCTCCCTCTGTCTGGTTAAGGCCCCCAGTCACTTGTTGCCCAATTACGTTTTGCCTCTAGCCTCTGTTGTGCTGCAGCCATGAACTTCATATTCCTTGGGAAAAGAACTTGGGAGGATTACCATTTGGGAGGATTCTCAACCCAGCGTCCCTTTTTTATGGGTTCTTCTAAGCCTGTATCACCTAACCTTTGTAGCATTTTGTGTTTTCTGCCCGTCGCATCAAACAGTTTAAAAAAAAAAAAAAAAGACAAAAAAACTTTATTTGTACTTTTACTGATACACAGCACAGCATATTATTCATTGGCAGGCACATTCATAGTTAATAGCACAGGAATTACTTTTGAGCATACATCAGTTTTATAGTAAGGAGATAAAATGTACCAAACGCTGGTACTTCACTGAGGGATGTCCCTTATTGATATGGTAATCAGTTAAAAGCTTTGATAGACTAGATTTCAAGATAGCCAATAACTGGCATGAGCGGGGGGTCCTTGTTGGAATGATATTTACATTGTTCACCCCAATTGGAACAGAATGGCATTATCCCCCCTACCTTTATAGGATAACAGTAATAGCTGCAACTTACTTAGAAACTTGCAGACATAGATGCTATGCAGAAAGACCATCAGACTAGGTGTTTTCAGTACCAGTTTAGAGCCCTCACTGCTTCTAAACTTCAATAAAACAGGATGATAACTTATTTGTACATCACCCCCAGTTTTAATAATAAATTGAAAAAAGAACTATTTGGCTTCAGTGCTAGGCTTCTCAGCAATGTAGCATTTTGAACCCATATTGTAAAAGTTAGGAATAGCTTGAATTGTCCTAGCATTGAATCAGTCCCCTTCTGAGGGAAACGAGCAGCCACCAGGATGTCCTTTAATGTGGAATATAAGTGAAAACCCTGAAACAACAAGATAAGTTCAGTTTGTCTTACTGTCGCAATTCAAACATCCTGAGAAACCGCTGCAACAGTTGAGTGGCGATTGTGCAGGAGGTAACAGTTCCAGACGAGCTGCACAGATGCCCAGTGCTGCTGAATCAACTTGTTGATTGAAATAGTTTGTTGGGGAAGATGGAAGGTCTGCCCTTGGATGTGTATGGAGGCCATGGGGTCCTGCCATTTTGTCCCCCATGTAGCACAGTCTGGGTCACAGTTGAGCATTTTCCAACATAATAAAGTTCTATGCTCCCAGGATTGCCACACACAAGACACTTCGCATCCAGATTATTATTTTACCAGATTATTAATTCATAAAGCAGATCCTACCTTTCCAGTTAAGTCTGTATCAAGAAAATGTCCTGAGTTAACTCTCTTCCTCCTGCTCTTCAGTGTTCCGTTCGCTCCTCTGGAATTCTCTTTGTTTTTTCAAGCAAATTTGTTGCCTCCTTTGGATCAAAGAACTGGTACATTTTATCTCCAAACGCTGTTTTTAGGCTGGCTGGCATGAGTAACAAATGGTGATCCCCAGCTGCCTTAAGCGGATTCTTACCCCGTCAAAACTCATGCGCTTTTTTCTCATTTTGTAGCTGAGGTTGGGGAAGATATAGATTTTGCTGCTGTACCTCTCAGTTGGTCCTTTCTGCTTTGCAGTGTATAAGATCTCATCTCTTTCAAGCACTGACCCCAGTATGATTAAGATGGTCCATGGCTGTACTTCATTAGTGGGTAAAAGACTTCGGGTTCCTCTTTGGGGTGTTCCTGTACACCTTAAGGATGTTAGAAGCAGTGGTTGTTTGGTACTGTTCAGTAAGCAATGTTTTGAGGAAATCTTTGATTTTTCCACTGTCTGTGCCCACCAGCCGTCTCAAAATGTGTATATATGTCTTCCTCACTGAATATTCTATCTTTTCCAATCTCCGCCATAACAGGCTGCTCTCTTTTGTTAATCCTGTAGAGACTGTCGGGGGTCATTGTGCTGTCTGTGAGGCCTTCTGAGTATCTGACATGAGATCACCAGTCTTGTTATCTATGCTTTTTAGTTGCATTTGGGAGTCCTCCATATGCTTGTTTAGAGATTGTTTGGCTTTCAACAGTGCAGCATTGGTGGGCTGTGTGGGATCAATGTCCACAGGAGACTGTTGCTGCTCTTTGCTAGTGCTGAGCCACTGTTTCTTTGGCTAGACTTCCTCTCCACCAGCGCCTGCCTATTTATTCGATCTCCCCATAGCGGCTACTCAGAGCAAGTCCCTGAACAAAAGTGGTATCCTCAGATTCCTCTAGGTAACCTTGGTTTGATGCTGTCTAGCGTTAGTACAAATAAGGTGCAGAAATAAAAATGTTGTAAGTTTCAGATCGGGAGGTCTGCAGAGCTTCTGCGAGTTGCTGCTCTGAGCTCGGCAGTTGACCACACATACCCGCCACATCAAGCAGGGTTGAGTGGCTCTTGCTGAGTCCTTCCTCTGTGGGGATGGCTCATTCATGGATCCTCTGTGGGGTATCCTGTCTTTGGCCTCCATAGCTGGTTCTGGTGCAGTTTGTCTGTATGGCACAGACACTTCTTGGTCACTTCATCTCTGCCTGTGGCCTTGAGTGCACACATTACTTTTTGATCTGCCTGCATGCGAGCAAGTACAGGCAGGCCTTGTCATTGTTAAATTTGTTGGACTCCTCTGTACAGCTCCTTTTGACAGAACTCCATTTTCAGATTTCCACTTTTGTCTTGTGAGAGTCTGAAAAACCCCTCACAACTTCTCTTTTTAGGGTTGGCTGTTTTCCCTTTTGGGAGTCCTTTCCAGGTTATGCAACTCTTGACTCCAGTTCTGTTTGCAGTATGTACAATACCAGGATATTCAGGTGACGACATTTTGTTCCTCTAATTTTGTTTTTTGTTTTATACTTTTCTAAAAATTTTTATCTTAGTTTTCATTCAGTAGAATTTTTATTTTTTTCTCTCTCCAGGGGTGGGGGTGACTGATGTAGTTGGGCTGGCACCGCTAATTATGCTGTTGGTGTGCATGGCTCCATACGTGGGGCTGTGTACATGGTGTATGCTGCTCCCAAAGTTTTAAGTCCAGCCCTAAGACCAAAGACTATGGCTCTGCAGAGAAGATGTTCTTGAGGATCTGGAGTTACAATTAGGAACTTTTCTTTACCATGGCATACACAGTTCTTACTGTATTAATTCATTCAGATTTTAGTACAAGAATACTAAGAATTGTGACCAAATCAAAAAACTACTGATGGCTGTAAAACATTTTCAAACTGCTGCAAATGGCTAGTGACTGATGGGGAAAGAAAGCAAGTTAAGGGAAAATCCCCATCTAGTGATAATAAATTTCCCAGCTATAAAGGGGCCAAAAACAAAGAATTTGATTGCTTTAGTCCCTTAAAATGTTTTCATTTTCCTCGCCTTTCTATTTCAAAATGGTGAGTTGCTTCTCACCTACAAGAGTTTGTGCAAATGACTCTGAACTTTTGATATGCTGTAAAGTTTATGCTATGCTGTCAGAAGTGCTGAAGCTGGCTATGCGTGTTCTGAACTGCCGCAGATGGCTGTCAAGTGTTCTGAACTGCCGCAGATGGCTGTCAAGTGTTCTGGACTGCCACACAATGGCTGTCAAGTGTTCTGGACTGCCACACAATGGCTGTCAAGTGTTCTGGACTGCCACACAATGGCTGTCAAATGTTCTGGACTGCCGCAGATGGCTGTCAGGTGTTCTGAACGGCTGCAAATACTGCAGTTCTATCTAAAGCTGCCCCACTCAGCAGAAATGTTACAGTGGTAAAAATTATTTTTTTGGGGGGGGCATAGAAAATACTATTCCAGTGGTGTGTGTGTTTTTTTCAGTTATTTATTTTGCACCCCATTTTATTCTTTCTCCCACCCTGTCCATCTGAGCTGCCCAGGCTACACTGTTCCTCCTTCTGAAGCATGAGTGAACGGCTGTGTTTACATTTGGTAGCAGTTCTGCTTCTTGGTTGGCTGGCAGGGATTGCTAGAGCTCGGTCACTTATGCCCTCTCTCCCATGGAGCTAAGGGACTCTCCTCCACAAAGTGCCCAGCCCCAGTTAACAATGCACGGTGCTGCCGATGTGACACTGGGCCTGCCGTACTGAGTAACAGTTTTGTTCACATTAACCCCCCAAAAAAAAAAAACAAACCTGAAGGCACTTTTTCTTCCACTAAGCCCATTAGTTATGTAGCAGTGATTTTTAATGTTGTTCCAACAGGAAGAGTAGGGATAATATTTCGGCTCCAAGGATTCAGTAGCCTAGTTCCTTTCACTTCTGGATTTTGTTTGCCCTGCACTGATAAGTTTTGAGATATTGTGTAATGTAAAGTGCCGAACGGGGGCTTCCTTTTACATCTTTTTTTTCATATTTTATGGTACTAATTGTTTCAAATCAGAGCCATTGCTCAAATATCAAGGGTCTTGTTACTTTGAACAGTGTCTTTGATTTTAAAGCAGTGGCCCTCTAAAATATAAAAAAGAAGTTAAAAAAAAAAAAAATGCCCCACCATCTTCAGTACTCTGCAAACACATCACAAAATGTGTCTGCTCGGGGGGAAGGGGTGCTGACTATTATCTGGAAGTGGAAGGGATCAGGCTGCCAGCTTCTTGGATCCAAATACGATTGATCTTTTTTGTTCCTTATGGGACACAAAGAAAGTGCTGCTACATAATAAGCTGACATGGAGGGAGGTAAGGTGGCACCTTCTTGGTTTTTTTTGTTTTAAATAGTTTCACAAAGCTGGTTGGCCTGTATACGCAGTGACAGTGCTGCTGCTTCTGACGCTGGCGACTCCGCTTCGGGAACGAGCCTGTGCTGTGAGTAGAGAGAGTAGACTTGAGCATCCCAGTAAACATTGACCTCTTCAGGGGTGCACAGATGTGAGGTGAGTGACCTGCACCTTCTTCCCTGGAAGCTGAGTGCCTTACCTCCACTGTGTTCTGCACCCCCTGCCTACCCCCGTGTGGGGTGCTTTACACCTATATGTATCGTTTTTGTTTACGGAATGTATTCACCGCTCCTGGTGGCGGGCAGCAGTGTGCAGTTAAGTTTGCCTTTACTGAGTGGCTGTTTGTCATTACTATATTTAAAACACTTATGAACGTATAACAAAACATATTTAAAATCAAACATATAAATAATCAACACTTTAGTATAAGCACGTTTTGAGAATAGTAAACAACAAAATAGATATATTGGTTACATTTCACAAAAAATGGTTTCCTACTGATTTTATCCAGAGAATTCATATTAATGTGTCCTTTTTATAAATCGTCAAATAAGCTAATAACAAATCCAACGAATACAGTAAACACGTATAGTGTGCAAAGGTGTGGCATTTGGAGACCTACGAGCAGCTAGCAGCCTTGAGAGTCCAACCTCCCTGGTCAACAGAGGGCAGGTGCACTACGAGATGACACATTCACTCATGGGAGGAGGGAGCCCTGCAGCAGTTACCCAACAGTACCCTAACAGACATGACGTGGTGTCTCCCTTGAGGATGGTCACTCATCCACACCCCTTCTTTGCTGCCGTGGTACCTTGCGGTGACAACTGTGTAGTGTTGGAGTCATAGAGGACCAAGGGGGTAAAAAAAAAACAAAAAAAAAATAGGATAACACCTTCACAGAATGAATCCGGGATATCCCAGCTGAAATGCCTAGAAGGGAGGGGCTTTAGAAAATGTATGTAACTCGGGACAGTTAGAGGCTTTTCAGAAATTGAGACCTCACAATTTCTTATCTAAACAGGGCTCAAATTTTGCATTCATTTACTATGCAAAGCACACCAAAAATTGTTGGGTGGAATACCAAATTCTGGTTTGAATACCATGTTAATTTTATTTATCTATTTATTTATGTATGTATTTATTTTTGTGCAGTGTTTGTAAAAGTGTAGCTCGACCCAATAGGGCTGAGGACTAGGTGCAAGATTTTTGGATGATTCTGTCTGAAAACACCAAATTTAAAACTAAGTTTCTAGCCATGCTAAATCTTACTGTAACTAACTAACTTACTGTAACTAACTAAGGGAATTTGCCCCAAGTGTGATTTTTGTTCCCCTCCAAACTGCCTTGCTTTGCTAGTTAAGTTGCCTCCAGGCAAGTTTCTTGCTCCAGAGAAAATTCATAGATGGTGTGCCAAGGTATTCTATCTCAAATATCCACTAGTGCATCCTTCACTGTGTCCAGTTAGATTTTTCTGTTGCAATTTTTTCTCTAATTACTAGAAGAAAATAAGAATGGTTGAGCCACAATTCTCATTTGTTAAATATTTCAGCTTCCTTGAGTATGTTGAAAGAAATGGTTCAGTGTTAAAGACTATGTGCAATCTTGGCCTTGAATATATTCAGACTAAGAAAGAACTGGTTTCTAAACTGACCTGTACAAACCTACACACAAAAGACTATCTCTCTCACTTGCTGCTGTCTGTAATTTTTATGTCTGAAAGGGACAGTATCCCTTTTTTTCTGATGTTTGCCACTTCTGTTATTCGCAAATGTGGCTGCAGTTGTTACTTGGCTTTGTTTCCCGTGCCTTTTTGTTTAAACTGGAAGTTAAAAAAAAAAAACTACAGCATTTTATGCTAGCATGCCATTTAGCCAAACCTTAAAAACACTGAAATTATGACCTGCAGTCTGCCAAATGACAGTAGTGGTTTGGCTACTTGAACAATGTTTGCAGCTAAATACAGACTTGCTTAGCAAAACCCTGTTTGGTTAGTGGCCGCTTGTGCATTGCTTTGTGCAACTTGGCTAGTTCATGAACTGTCTATGGCACAATGTGAAGTCACCTTTGGGTCTTTTTCCCAAATACCTTTATATGGCTAACCATATATACAAAGCAACTTGGCTTTTTATTGACCTAGATGGGCATGGGGGGGGGGGACCCATTCCCGAACTGAACATTCTTTGTTTTTACCTTCCCGTATAAAGACTCTTGAGTATGGAGATGCCTGTCTCCAGTTGACCTACATTTGTGAAATTAAAGGGCAAGCTCGTTTAAAGCAGCAGTATTTGTTAGCGGCAAAAAAAGTAAGACTGTATTTCTGGCAAAAACATCACTACACCACTTATTCTTTTTGTGTTCTTTCATTCCTTAGCTGAAATACGTGGTTTTGAGGTTTGAAAAAGTTCCCTTAGCATGCCATGCCCGCCATTAATTAATTAGAAATTTTCATGCGATTTTTGTGGCTGTTCGTCATCAGAAATATGTGCCAGCACCGTTTTTGCAGTATGAATCTAGTACTTACAGCCAACAGGCAACCTCAGCTGAAGAGAGCCTTAAAAATTCACAGTGGTGGCCATCTTTGATGCGAATCATTTATTACAAAGTTAGTAATAAAGGTGTTTGAAAAATGTTGAGGACATTAAAACTACAGTGATGGTGACTCTAAGGATGTCAAAAATAACATTGTGGTTGCTTAAAAACATGTGATGACATTTCTGTCACCTAACAAATACTGCTGCTTGAAAAAGGGGATACTATCTCTTTAAACTCTGTACCACTGTACTTCTTTTGGTGTTTCAAACTAGGATGTACTAATAATGTTGCCTGATTTATTTACTTATTTATTTGTCTACATATAATAACCCTTTGAGCACTTTGGTTAAGGTAGACTCTATTGGTGAACTGGAAAAAAAAAAAACCTACACTGACGCCTACATGCATTGTGTTCTGATGCTAAATCGGGTCACATGAATACAGTGGCTCTGTTACAGTACTAGTAAAGTTGTTCTCAAGTCGGGGCTCAGAAACCAATGCAAGGTCCTCAAAGGGTTAATACTGTACTGCGCTTACTGATCAGTATGACTGCTTTATTGAAAGCCTCTGTATATATGAACCGACTCATATTTATCTGTTGCTTTGTTTGAGCGTGCCTTTTTTATTAAAAATAATAATTTTTCTGTGTGACTGTGCCTTCTAAAATCTGCTTTGGTATTCCTCTCTCTCTCTCTGCTGATCCTGATCTGCATGCCGATACTAATGACTTTCTTGATCTCTGATGTATCATTCTGTTTAGTATTTTGTCATCTGTAAGTTCTGCTGTCCTAATAAAATATTATCTTGGCATATTTTGAAATCGTAAGGCTATGTTTGATTTTTCTCTGAAATCTTGCCTTCTGTGTGATCTCTCAAGTACAAAGTTTAAAGCTGTGGTATCCCCATCTTTGTTGTTTGTTTTGTAATCTTATGCACGTATTAAATTTGAAATTATAAAATGGGTTGGAAAAATCCTGTACAAAGATTGGTGGGCTCTGATCACAAGATTATGGTATATCTTGTGATATACACAAGGTTCAGAACTCCTTTATATTCTCTTGTCTGTTTTCACTTTTTTTTCCCTCCAGGCATGTGATACAGCTTGGGATATACTCACGTCTCAGGTAGTTGAATGCATTTGGCTTTGCCTTGAGCCTTACAGTCCACCCGAGCTGTGAGTATATTCTATGATTTAGCACAGCCTGTCATGTTTTATCGCTCAATTAACTTAGTTCCATCTGTTTTAGCTATAACATTGGCAGTAGAGCTGTAGGCACTATTGTGATTATACAATAAGAGACAAGGGGTTATGTTTACATACTGCAATCGAATGCTTTCCTCCCATAAACATACATGGTTACACATAGTTTATCCGACCACAAAATAACTAAGTGACACAAGTCATTTTATTTGTAAAAAGAAGAAGGAAATTGAGTCAGTTATTTTATCCAGAATAAATTATTCTGATTGGTCAGGGACAGGAAGTATAATAGCAGTAATATACTTGATTCACAATACAAGGCAATCCGCGGCAACCCAAGTATCCTAATTTTGTTTAATACTACTATGTGGTGACTGGTGGTGATCAGATATCTCAAAATCTGATCAGTCTGCCTTTTGTCTGATTTTTGGCGTATCCCAAGCCCGAATCTGATCCGAGTACAGAGCACTGCATGGTCAACTTCAGATTTCATATTCAGAGTTCAACTCTGATCATAATCTGATGGGATTCTGATGTATCCAAATCCGAAAACTGGATTCTGATCATCCCTCATGCAGACCCTCTGCTATGATCAGGAGCCAGCATTACTTATCCATTTTCCACAGAATGAACACAAACTTAATTTCCAGTTGAAATGATTGCAGTGACCTCATCATAATACATTACTTCTGACCATGACATCATAAACTTAAAGGGGAGCATTTATAAACCACTCCCATCATAGTTTAAAAGGCCATGGACAATCTTTTAAATGAGGTATGGGGCTTCTCTGTAGCTGGCAGCAGTCCAGAGATATCGATGATTAAATCTGCCCCATACTGACACAACACTGGTGCCATTTTTGTAACCTTGTGATGTCACTGACTATCAGTCTGTGCTTGGCTACAGTGTGGTTAACCACAGCTTGATTATCATCAGTGACATCACAAGGTTCTAAAAATGATGGCACTGTAGTATTAATATGAGGTAGACAAAGTCATGATATCTCTGGACTGCTGCTAGCTACAGGTAAATCCAATACCTCATTTAAAAGAGTTTTTCATGGAATTTCAAACTATGTGGTCACAGTTCATGAATGTTCCCCTTTAAATGTATTTAAACGTGACTCCCTGCCAGTTTTCTTTGTCTGCCTCACTGTCTGCACAAGAAGTATAATGGTAATAACATAACTGTGGACCCCACTATCTTTTGGCCTTGTACTTTACCTACTTGGGACTTGGATTACTGTATTATAAATACTAGGGAGTGTTTTCTGTCATAGGGAAATCCAGTTGTAATTCGCCGTTATAACCAGCTGGTTATAGCGGAGAACATGCGCTGGGTTTCCCTCGCTCCACGCATGCCCACACTGTCTCCGTCATGCACACACTATACTTCAGCCCAGTCGCACTATTGAACTAGCGGTACTGGAACCACTGGCCATGCTGTTTTCTATAATTGGTAGTGTTTTCAAGGAGAGAAAACATAACCTAACAATTATATAGAACAAACCATGGGGAGGTGTATAAAACTTGAAATTTACACACACCCTTGGTGTGAGATGTTTTTATAAACCTTGAGCTCCACTCCGGGGAGTATGTAGCATCCCACACCTCGGGTTTGTGTAGAATTCTCATTATGCACATCTCCACATATATTATTCTATATGGCTCCTATACTGTAACCACTGCTATATTTGAGCAGTAACGCGCAGACAGAAAGGTACTTCAAGGGGAGTAACACCTGGATGGGAAGTGTTGACCAGGTGTTACTCCCCTGTAAATGCGCGTTTGAGAGGGTGTTATCACAGTTATAAGTCTAATCCCTTTTAATTGTCATTGGTAAGAGATGAAAACCTGGCATTATTTACAAACAACAACAAAAAAAGGTTGACAGTTGCGTACTGTGGCTGTGAGGTGTAATGGACAATAAGAGATGAACTCCTAGCTCAGCAGCAAATCACACAGTGTGCTGGAGTCAGGAATTATATCACTCCAGTAACAGCTCCCTCCCTCCCTAGCAAATGTCATATTGCAATTATAAAACAATTTGTTCCTTCAGTTGCAGTAAGACACTACATAAGTATTTTAGCCAGCTATATTTCTTACCTCCGTGTCTGGGGAAGCAGGTGATGTTACAGGTGTGGTGAAGTTGTATGCTATCATAAAATGTACTGCACACCGGCCCCTCGGTGCAGTGGTATAGCCACTGCTCATGATGCCAATGACCCAGGTTCAGGAATGAGTCCAGGCCACTAGGGGCCAGTGTGGGGGAGGAGGTTCGAGCATCCCAAAGGCTGCTTTCCTCCTCCGGGTAGAGTGCCTCTTCTACTACAACAGTGCAACCTGGGTGACCACAGGAAGCAGTGCAGCGAAGCTGTGAAGGGAGGGCGGGCGCTTCCTGGCCCGGACGTCAGCATGCTTCAAACAACATGAAGTCTTGCTGTATTTTGGCAATATGCAGTTAGCCCCAGCGCTTGAACTGCCCCGGAGAGGAAAGAGTTAACTTTATGCAGAAGCATAGAACGTTGAACTCTAGCTTGGTTTTCAAACCTCTGTCTCTGGTACTTACCAGTGTAACTGTCAGATTCTTTACTCTACCTAACAGTGAAGTCGCTCCGGAGATTTCTCTTCTTCTCGGTTCGGTACAGTTTGAATCAGCCATTTGGTTTTTCTAACCGTTTTATTATTTTCTGATTTCCAGCCTCTGTCTACAGTACAGGTAGTGTGGTAGATAGCTGGTGACTTGTGTTTTATTTAAGTTCTGTGGAAATTGTTTTGTCTCTGTTTCTCATCAATCGGTCTGGTTAGAAACCGACCTTTTTGCTTGTTTTTATTTTCTCTGGGATTTAGTGTGGTGTTTGGTGCCGATCGGTTTCAAAAGAACCAGACTTTTTCTGGTTCTTTTACAGAACCCGTAACAGGGTTTCTAACCGATCGGTTGGTTGTTACCTGGCTTAAAAGCTTTTAAGTGTAATTGTTTAGGTTGGCCATGTCTGAGAAACCCAAGAAAAAAACGGTCCCACTGGGTTTCAGCACTGTACTGAGTGTGGGGAGGCTTTTGCCAAGGTTGACCCCCACCTCATCTGTGTTTGTTTGGGGTTTGACCACCTCAAAAAAGACTACCAGATTTGTAAAAACTTCCCTAAAGCCACTCTGTAAAAAAGGTTGAGTAGGCTGAAGGAAAGGGAGGCCAAGAAGTCCGTAGATCAGGATGGCCAGCCCGGTTCAGTTGCGGCCAAACCTGAGGAGGTGCCTACTGACCTAGGTGATACCTCCTCGGGCAAAAGGAGGTCCGACTCTGAGGGGTCAGTTCAGTCGAAAAGGAAGCGTAAGTCGGCTGTTTCGGATCCAACACCACATACTCCAACCACTGACGAAATAGCCAAAGCGATTAGTATAGTTCAATCACTTCGCACGGTTCCATTCGAACCGGTACTACCTGTTTGGCAGTCGGTTCGGTTAGATCCAACTCTATCGGATTATAATCCAGATGCCTTTTATGAGGAGTGGGAGGGAGACAAAGAATATCCCGATGACGAAGATAACGACTTTGAAGGTCTGGATGTGCCCCTTAAATCGGACATTTCCCCAGATAGACCCTCCAGTGTCTCCCCTCCCAGGCTTTCTAAGTCCCCTTCACACTTCTTGTTTTACAAGAAGGTGGCTGAAACCCTCCAGCTGCCAATAGTTGAAGCTGCTGAGGAAGAGGAAGAGCCTGATTTTTGTAGAGATGGACATCCCAGAGTCCAAAAGATTGTCTATCCCTCTTCACAAGTCCTTGGATTTTACAGACACCTAACTCCTTATCTCCTGTGGATAAGAGAATGGACAGGAGGTATATGCTATCAGGCTCATGTACGGAGTTTTTATATGGTCATTGCAGCCATGTTGGGGTAGTGCAGGTTGCAGCTTGTGACAAGGCTAACATTCCTTTGGCTTCACACCCCCCAGACAAAGACTCAGGAAGGTCGATGCCATGGCCAAAAAAAACAGTATTTGGTATCTTCTTTGGGACTCAGGCAGGCTAACTATATGGCCTACACAGCCAGGTACC
The DNA here is from genome assembly GCA_016271365.2 of Neoceratodus forsteri. NCBI lineage: Eukaryota > Metazoa > Chordata > Ceratodontiformes > Ceratodontidae > Neoceratodus > Neoceratodus forsteri. Next base: position 89,369,110 of record JADMNL010000030.1, read on the forward strand.
AGAAGTCCAGGTGGGATACAGTTCTAGAACTGGCTAAACAGGCCTCTCCCCAGCTAGCCAAAGAGCTGGAGGAGGTTGCTGCTGATGGAATTGAGGCATCCAGAGTGCAATTTCTTGCTGCTGTGGACTCCAGTGATGTGGCATCAAGAGTCATGACCACATCTGTGTCTCTCAGGAGACATGCTTGGCTCAGATGTACTACCCTTTTGCAGGATACCCAGGCCCAGGCCAAGGCTTTAGATTTCCCTGTAGTGGTTAACTCCCTGTTTGGGGAGCAGACAGTGGCTTACATGAAGAAAATGGATGAGTACAGGACCACCTACAGGAGTGCACAGGCCAAAGAGAGGCAAGCCTCTCCTTAGAAACAGCAGTCTAGGGGCAGGCCTTTCCACAGACCTTTCTACCAGGCTCAGGCTTCCTCTTCCTTCCCACAGAGGGGGTTCTTTCGAGGGAGGGTCAGGAGGGGGATGAACAGGGCTGCATCCTCTTCCCAGTCCAATGCTCTTGCCAAGCAGACACCCTGATGTGTCAGCCCAGGTCAACTCCCCCATTCCAGTAGGAGGCAGGCTGGCTTACTACTTCCAGGCCTGGAAGCCTGTTACCTCAGACAAGTGGGTCCTGAAGGTAGTAAGCCAGGGACTGGCCCTCAGCTTCAAAAGGTTTCCAAAACTGAGGGCCAGATCTTTCCCACCTGCATCCAACTCAGAGACCATTGCCCTAGAGACAGTGGTTTCATCTCTTCTAGCTCTCAGAGCCATAGAGAAAGTTCCTACTCAGCACAGGGGCAAAGGCCTATACTCCAGGTACTTCCTTACCCCCAAAAAGACAGGGGAGTGGCGACCCATCCTAGACCTAAGGTATTTGAACAAACACATCTCAAAACCAAAATTCAAAATGGTGACTCTGGGAATAATTCTTCCCTCTCTAAGGCCAGGGGATTGGCTTGCATCCCTGGGCCTCAGAGATGCCTATTTCCATATTCCTATCAGGTGCTCCCACAGAAAGTACCTCAGATTCGAGTTGCCTTCAGGCCTCTATTAGTTCAGAGCCATGCCATTCGGCCTAACATCAGCTCCAAGGGTGTTCACAAAGTGCCTTGCAGTAGTAGTTGCCTTCCTCAGAAGGCAGGGTAGTTCCATTTTCCCATATCTGGACAGCTGGCAAATTGTAGGTCAGTCATCCGACCAGGTCAGGTCAGCTCTACAAATCACTCAAGACTTGTTCAGTTCTCTGGGGTTTCTTCTCAGTCTCCCAAGGTCTGTTCTCGAACCAGTACAGCTTCTTACTTTCATAGGGATAGAACTGGATACTGTCCAAGCAAAGGCCTTCCTCCCTCTGACAAGGGTAAAGTCCCTAACAGATCTTGCTTCCTTTTTTCCGCCTCTGGTCACTCGTCCGGCAAGGCAGTTTCTTCAACTCCTGGGCCACATGGCAGCTTCCACTGCAGTGGTGCAAGGATCCAGATTTCAGATGAGGGACATTCAGGTCCACCTAAGGTCCTTTTGGTCTCAGAAAAGAGACTCTCTCACCAAATTAATTCCAGTGACTCTGGTCTAAGCTCTCCAGAGGTGGTTGGACCAGGACAACCTCAGACAAGGAGTTCCATTTCTCTCTCAAGTCCGCTCAGTAGTCCTAACTTCAGATGCTTCTCTCCTAGGTTGGGGAGCCCATTTGGGAGCCCATGTGGCTCAAGGGCTCTGGTCTCCACAAGAGTCTCTCCTTCATATCAATCTGCTGTAACTCAGGGAAGTTTTTCTGGCCCTTCAGGTCTTCCTGGAGTCAGTCAGGGGCAAGGTGGTCCAAGTCAGGACAGATACCACCACAATGTGGTACATCAGCAAGCGGGGGGGGGGGGCACTCGGTCCATGGCCTTGTGCACAGAAGCCATGAAACTGTGGTCTCTAGCCTTTTCTCTTCAGACTTCCCCTGATAGCAGTTCACTTTCCAGGAAAGGACAATGTACTGGCAGATGCCCTAAGCAGACTCTCCCAGGAGTATCAAGAATGGTCCCTGGACCCTTCCATACTACAGGTCATCTTCTCTAGATGGGGCACTCCAGAGATGGATCTCTTTGCAGCCCTGGACAATCACCAACTTCCTCTGTTTAGTTGCAGGCCTCCAGTCCTGCGGACTGTTCCTCTGGATGCTCTCATTCTAGATTCGAAGGGCAGGTTTCTCTATGCCTTCCCTCTCTTGTTCAGAGTCCTGATCAAACTCAGGTCTCAGCTCTACAGAGTGATATTGGTGGCTCCAGACTGGGCCAGACAGCCTTGGTATCCTCTGCTGCTGTCTCTGGCAGTGTCACTTCCCCTGTTTCTCCCCACATCCTCCTAACATCCTCTCAGGGGAGGATTTGGTACCCCAATCTCCAGGCACTTAACTTCAAGGCCTGGCTCTTGGAAGAGTTAGAATATGCAGGCCTGCATCTTTCTCAGGGAATTCTGGATATTTTGAAGGTTTCCAGGAAACCTTCCACTAAAAAAACTTATAATTCCAAATGGAAATGGTTTAGCATTTGGTTTTCTCAGAAGGGCATTTGCCTGATTCTGCAGACATTGCTACAGCCTTAGATTATCTGGTTCATCTTAATGGTCTAGGCCTTGGGCCTGCAACTCTGAAGGTTCACCTAGCAGCTGTCTCTGCATTCCTTTCAGCAGGGAAGGGCTCTTCCCTGGCATCTCATCCTGTTTTACAGTAAGTTTTTCAAAGGTCTGGTTTATATTAACCCTTCCTTTCAAGAGCCTACTCCGGCTTGGGATCTTAATGTCTGCATTGCCCACCTTATGCAGCCACTCCTTGAACCTTTGGCTTCGGCTGAGCTGAAGTACTTGACCTGGAAAACTGCTTTCCTGGTAGCTGTTACTTCTGCCAAGTGGATTAGTGAATTACAGGCCCTGTCAGTCGAACCTGACTTTATCTCCTTCCTTAGGGATAAGGTGGTCCTAAGAACCAGTAAGAGGTTCTTACCCAAAGTGGTATCAGATTTTCATCTGAACCAGTCTGTCTCTTCCTGTATTTTTCACTGACCATTCTTCTTCAGGAGAAAGAAGATTACAGAGTTTGGGTGTTAAAAGGGCCCTTGGCTACTACATAGAGCATACTAAGGCACACAGGCATGACTGTCTTCAGTTGTTTCTCACTTATGGTGAAGTGGGGAAAGAAAAGTCTGCAACTAAAAGGACTGTTACCAGGTGGATTATTTCTTGTATACAATTCTCCTATGACAAATTGGGCAAAACACCCCCTCCAGGCCTGAGGGCTCAATCGACTAGGGGTATAGCTGCTACTCTGGCTACGGCCAGAGATATACCCTTGCTAGAAATCTGTAAAGCAGCCACCTGGAAAACAGTCAATACTGTCACCTAGCACTGCTCTCTGGACATCCAGGCTAGGAGTGATGCTAGGTTTGGTACAGCAGTACTGCAGAGTTTGTTCCCAAAGTAGGTTCTGCATTCCCTCCCCCTGGGGGAACTGTTTGGTAGTCAGCATATTGTCATAATACAACAAGACTTCATGTTGTTTGAAGAAAAAATTACCCACCATAGTAATTTTGTTTCTTCTAATGGAGTCTTGCTGTATTCTGACCTCCCTCACTGCCTCCCCTCTCAGAACCTAGTTTTGGGAAGTGGGCTGGCAGGTACAGTGTTGCACCTCAGGAGTGTACCTTGTACCCTCCCTCTTAAGTGTGAGGTAGTTTTATTGTTAATTTTATGTTTATATATATATATATATATATATATCTATATTTAAATATTGTCACTACCTTTTTTTTTTTTCTTGGGTTCTCGACTTGAGTCTTTATGGACCCAAATTGTTACCCTTTGGCTATATATGAAACAATTTCCATAGTGTAGTACTCAGTTAGTTTGCTCATAAGAATCTGACGGTTACACTGGTAAGTACCAGAGACAGAGGTCTGAAAACTGAGCTCAAGCTCAACGTTCTGTGCTTCTGCATAGAGTTAACTCTTTCCTCTCTGGGGCAGTTCAAGTGTTGAGGCTAACTGCATATTGCCAGAATACAGCAAGACTCCATTACAAGAAACAACATTACTATGGTGAGTAATTTTTTCTTGTGTGCCGCCGGCCATTTGGTCCTAGCCCATGAAGTGCCCATGGGCAGGGGACCAAAGCCAAAAATACCTCCCAGGCCTGCTGCAAAGTGAAGTCTTCTCCCCTCCACAGGTCCCACATCACTCACTGGGCTCCCGGCCACAACCCTGCTATAACTCTGTCCAGGCTTGGGGAACCCGGAAGTAAGCCATGGGGTACTGACATGTCGGAGGTATGTGCTGGGGACAGTGGGTGGTGGGGCTGGGAGGGAGAAGGTGACTGATGACTACCAGACAGGGATGCAGAGAGCATAGTATGTTAACAAAAGAAAAAAGGAATGTATGGCACACTGCCGATTGATCAGTGTGCACCATTCATTCTTTTTTTTTTTTTTTATTTGTGTTTTCTCCCCTGGTCATGCTTTGTCAGGTATCTACGCTGGTCCCATGGATGTACCCTAATCAGGCCTATTGGTCCTTTGTCTCACTCCTGGGTCTCTATGCTTTCACCAGTGCCCCCGATGGTTGTTGCCTCTCCATGGCAAGGGCCCTGGGAGGGGGGAAGGCAGTCCTCCCCTTCCCAATGCAGTTCACTGAGTGAGCCAGGATCTAGTGCTGGCAGGTGCTAGGACTTGGTGAAGCCAGTAACCCAGGCTGTCAAAGAGGCGGTGGCTTGTTTTATTTATTTAATATTTATTTATTGCCTTGGTTTTCTCCCAGCCGCTCTCCTCCTCCTAGCGCACACCAACATCCAGACCTCAGATGAGTGATATGACGCCCCTGCAGAGAGAGAAAGCTCCCTTTGTCCTCTTCAGGGGTTGCTACGGTACTGGGTGTGCAGTGCCAACCCTTCCTGACCATAGCACACTGCCAAGCAGCAGCTGCTGCATTCAGGTACAACCCCTGGTGCAGCATCACAAGCTCGCTCCCGAACTTGAGTTGCTTGCATGACAGTGCAGTGCTCTGCTACTGGGCCACTGGGCCGGCAGCATGCAGCATTCTGGTTTACCTTTTTTATAATAGTTTTTCATCTCCTGAGATTGTGGTGGGGCAGTTAATCAACAGACTTAATCTTTTCACTTTTTGTTAACTTTTGGGACCCTGTTTCAGGTTCTGCCAAGACCAGTGAGGCATCCCCCTCTTACCTCACCTGAACAGCCCAAATGCAGTAAACCTGTTCTTTCTGTATATGAAGTGATTTCAGCGATATCTACGCTGTTGTTCAACCAAATCTTTTTTTTTGTTTGTCTGCTAAGCATGTCTGCATTTAGATGTCAAATCACATATAGTAGCTGAAATCACAAAAATGATACTGCAGTTAAACAGGTACCTTTGGTCTGGCAATATTGCTTCTGGGAGGACTCTTGGTCCGTTATTTCTGCAGCTCCAGCAGCTGAAGAACAAAATTCAGTAAAAAAAATATTGGTAGGATTTTGTTCACTTGCTTGTTACTTAATTTGTCTAAGGGTTTTAATGCAACAAGAAATTCTGTTGGTGTGAGAAGTCAATTCAGTCCACCAAGACCAGCCTCATCTGCTTATACAAATCCTATATCCAGGTCTACGTAATGTGTGAGAGGCATGACTGTTAATTGGCTGTAAACGTTTGGTCAAAAGTAGCTGTAAAAAATAATGGGATGTTAAATTCAAGCTTAAACCTTGTTTCAGGGTGCAGATTACAACTAGACCTAGTAGCTTGCAATATAGTTAGGTGCCGACATATAAAATCTAATTTCAGCATAGTCTCCTCCATAGAACCAGGTGACTTCATTACTATTGTAAAACTTTAGCGTTGGCAGAAGTTGAGTTAGTATCTGCAGAGCAGGGCTGGTCGTTCAGCTCCACAAGTGTGTGAGCAGTGACCCGATTCAATAACTGTCGGCTTTAAGCCACTGCTGATTGGAACCCTGATACTTAGCCCACAGTCTGTAGAACTGGCACTTGCTCTGCTGTGTGCCCTGCAGCTAGAGAGTGCGTCGAGTGTAAGCATACAGTTAGTACTAAGCAAACATCCTCAAGGCACCAGCAGATCAGCGCACGCAGCAGGACAGAATTGAAGGTTGAGAGAAACATCCTTCTTGCCTTTCTAAGAATCACGGGTTGATCTTAACATTCACTTATTTGTCCAGGGCATAGCAACAATTGCCCTGGGTTAGTGCAGTTACCTCCATACCTGTCCATGCTAGCTAGTGCAGAAATTGAATTGTGCTGAAGCTAATGCTCTTCACTTCTGGGGGCAGCACAGTCATCTCTAATGCTGGTAGGTACCGCAAAGTTATATTGAAACTGTTTATTTGAATTTCTGGGGCAGAATTGATGCTCACATTTGCCATTTTGTGACTACTCTCATGCCAAATCCCCAGCTGGCAGTGATGGCGGGGAAGTGCAAGCTTATGCAGGTTAGTGCAATTAAAATTTCTTTTTTTCTATAGAGCTTTTTCTTCTGCTCTGGGTACAGGTGTACTCTTCTGCTACTTGCCCTGCCTCCCCCCTTTCCTGACTGGCAATCACCTCCCCTGGGTCCTATCTGCCCATGAGGTTCCCCCATATCTTGCCCCCCCCATGGTGGGGTAAGAAGGGGGAGGGCCATTCCCCCCTCCCCCCGTTCACATCCTGAAGTTGAGGCAGGAGTCCGAGGTGGTGGTGCTGGCTTTGAATCATCGCAATATGTAGCTAAATCCTCATATAGCCCAATTACTGAAAACCTTGCCTGCCAGTTTTGTCTCCAAGCTCTTAAGACTGCATCCTGAGATAATATGGAAGCATTTAATCTCCACCCATTTTTCCTGCTTCTTGGGACTTTCTCCCACGAGAAGGCAGATTGTATAGATCTGTGGTCTGTAAACTCCCAAGCTACCACCTGACTATCTAGCACCTTTAATCCTTGTGAGAGCAAAATAAAATCTATCCTGGTGGATAATTCTCTGTGAAAATAAGTCTTTCCCCCTGTCGAATGTATGTCTCTATAGGAGTCCTTCAGCACTGCTGTAACCATTATATTTTTAGTGAGGTGGAGTCACAAAACATCTTATCTGTTTGCAGCCCTCTGTCAGATTTTTGTAACCCATAATTTTAGTCCCAAGCCCAAACCACCATTCTGGCCATGTGTAGATAGGGTTGAATATCTTTAAAAAGTAAAACACTCTGAGCTTTTGTCTGGGGAGCATAGATTGTAACAAACCTGATACGTTCTGAAAAATGAACATCAAGCATAAGGGCTCTCCCTGGACATATATCCACCAGTCTAAACACTTTGAGGTCTGGATTTGTGAATAAAATTCCTACACCATCGCAAGTATCAAGCCCTATGGCCCAAAAGGAGGCCCCTCTATTCCACATATTAGCTGCCTGTTTTAGCTCATAGTTAGATTTTAGGCGAGTATCCTGTAAACACAAGATGTCCCCTGTTACTTGTGCTAGGGACTGAAATACCGTTAGCCTGTTTCTCTGAGCTTTTATACTGTTTACATTTAAAGAAAATATGGATAAAGAGGTCATTCATAATAATGGAGAAAGGCAAACAAAGGATCTATGCTTTTTTAGCTCAGGAGGTCTGTGACAATCTCCTATGTCTGGTGCGTTTAGCAGTTGAATCAGTTTCTTCCCCATTGTCTGGATCGGAGGTAATGTCTGAGGCGGAGGAAGCTATGGAAGCATACCTCTCAACTATTCCTGATTTTCAGGGACGTCCCTGATTTTGCCTCAAAATTTTCCTGTGTGTCGTAAAATTTGTGTTTTTATGACTGAACAATGGAGATTGTAGCCACAAAGTAATGTCAAACATTAAAGTTACAAACTTGTTGTTCTTCAGAAAATGCATCTTGCACTAATCCCCTTATTGTAGCAGCTTTCTGGGTGAATATTACCAATTTTTAAGATGTGTCCCTGATTTGGGGTCTTTGTCCCTGATTTTTTAAGCCCTGTCCCTGATTCATGAGGCAAGAGGTTGAGAGGTATGTATGGAAGAGGAGCCAGAAGTCTCCCCGTCCGATTCCATCACATCATCTTGAGGAAGCACAGCAAATTTGTTTCCTGATTTCCAAGACATTTTTTTGCCAACACATCCTTTCCCTTATTCAATCCCCTTTTTCCCTATTTTAGAGGAAGAAGAGAGAGGATCATTTTATCTGGTTCTCTTCTTGGAACTAACTACAACAAAAGGGGAAGTGGTGTTAGGGGGGAGGAGGGGGCATTACTGCTGATTCATCTAGAGGGGATCTATGTACCTGTACTTCTACTGCTTTTGAGGTGCTTGCTATCTCGGTATTTACAGTACTCGTGTGGCTATCTCCTACTGGAATATCTTGAGCATCAGCAGAGGGAACAGCATCTAGACTCAGTATTTCCCCTGCAGGATCTCTTCCCCATTATTCAAGATCTGTTCATCCTGTTCTGCAGCTCTCGTTGCTTGCTGTGCCTGGGCCTTATCAATCAAACCCGTAGGTGCCAGAGCGGGGGGCCCACTAGGGCCATTTCACAAGTGGCCCTATCACTTTTTGCTATCATGGTAATATATTTAACAGGGGAAAATGTACCTCTTATGTCCTTGGCCCTACCACTTTCAAACAACATGAAGTCTTGCTGTATTCTGACATATGCAGTTAGGTCCTGCCTTTCAGCTGCCCCGGAGAACAAAGAGTTAAACTTTCCATGGCCAGCACGGAATGTTCACCATGAGTTCGGTTGAAGCCCCTGTCTGCTGTTGTTTAAACTGTAACCGTCAGATTCTTTACTCCGCCTCACTGAACAGTTGCTCCGGAGATTTCTCCTTTGCTCGGTTCAGAAACGTCGGTTGAAGTGTAGTTTTTTCCGTCAGTTTCTACCGAATTGCTCTTACCGCTCAGTCGGTTCAAGTCTCTGTCTGTGGTACCGTGAGGACTAGATAGGTTTTCTGTTTAGTTTCTGTGTGGAACTTGTAAATTGTGGATCGGTTCGGCTGAACCGATCAGTTTGAGGTAAAAAAGTTTGTGCTTGATTTAGAGTGTGGTAACCGTATCAGTTCTAGAAAAAACAAAAACGGATTTTATTACGTTTTTTTCCAAGACCCGTGACACGGTCAGGAACCGATAGGGAAGTCTTGCCTGGCGGATTGGCAAAAAAAGGGTAAGTTTTGGATAGGATTGGCCATGTCTGAGAAACCCAAGAAAAAAAAATGGGCCCACTGGGTTTCAACACTGCAGTGTGTGTGGGGAAGTCTTTGCCAAGGCTGATCCCCACACCACCTGTGTTTATTGTCTGGAGTTTGACCACCTCGATTCAGACTGCCAAATTTGTAAGAATTTTCCCAAATCTACCGTGGAAAAGAGATTAGGTAGACTGAGGGAAAGGGAGGCCGTGAAGTCCGCTGACCTGGATGGCCAGCCCAGTTCGGTTCCGACCGAACCAGGAGGAGTGCCTTCTGACCAGGGTGATACTTCTTTGGGCAAAAGGAGAGCCAATTCTGAGGAGTCGGTTCCGGTGAAAAGGAAGAAAAGATAAATCATCCGGTTCGGACCCAGAAATTCATACTCCGACCGCCGATGAGATAGCCAAGGCGATAAGGATAGTGCAATCGCTTACTTCGGTTCCGACCGAACTGGCACCATCTGGCAGGGGTTCGGTTCGGTCGGTTCCGGATTACACTTTGGAGGAATTTTATGAACCGGAGGAGGAGGAGGAGGAGGAGGGAGAGTATGAGGATGATTATGGTGATTATGAAAGTCTGGATGTGCCTATTGACCCGGACATCTCCCCAGACAGACTTTCAGGTGTTTCTCCTCCTAGGCTTTCTGAGTCCACTTCTCACTATATGTTTTACAAAAAAGTGGCTGAGACCCTCCAGCTTCCTGTGGAGGAAGCAGTAGAGGATCAGGAGGAGCCTGATTTTGTTGAGATGATGGACATCCCAGAGTCCAGGAGACTGTCTATTCCCCTCCACAAATCCTTTGGGAAACAGACGCATAAAATTCTTAAGTCTCCTAATTCTATACCTCCTGTGGACAGACAAATGGACAAGAGGTACACTCTCTCAGGCTCAGACACGGAGTTCCTTTTCCAGCAATGCAGCCATGTTGGGGTAGTGCAGACTGCTGCCTGTGATAGGGCAAATATCCCCTTGGCATCACATCCCCCAGACAAGGATTCCAGGAAGATTGATGCCATGGTAAAGAAACAATACATGGCAGCATCTTTGGGACTCAGGCAGGCTAACTATATGGCCTATACAGCTAGATACCAGAAGTCCAGGTGGGACACTGTGCTGGCTCTGGCTAAATGGGCCCCTGACCAGCTTGCCAAGGAGCTGGAGCAGGTGGCTGCAGAAGGTATTGAGGCATCTAAAGTACAGTTTCATGCTGCTGTGGACTCCAGTGATGTTTCATCAGGAGTCATGGCTACATCTGTGGCTCTTCGGAGGATGGCTTGGCTCAGATGTACTAGCCTCTTACAGGACACCCAGGCTAAGGCCATGGATTTTCCTGTAATTGGTAATTCTCTGTTTGGGGAGCAGACAGAGAACTACATGAAAAAGATGGATGAGTACAGGACCACTTACAGGAGTGCTCAGGCCAAAGAAAGGCAAGCAGCTCCTCAAAGGCAGCAGGGCAGGGGCAGGCCTTTCCAAAGGCCTTTTTACCAAGCTCAGGCCTCCTCTTCTTTCTCTCAGAGGGGGTTCTTTAGAGGGAGAGGCAGACAGGGGATGAGCAGGCCTGCATCAACCCCTCAGCCTAAAGCCCCTGCCAAGCAGACACCCTGATGGGTCTGCCCGGGCCGATTCTCCCATACCAGTAGGGGGCAGGCTGGCTTACTTTGTCCAGGACTGGAAGTCTCTAACATCAGACAAGTGGGTCCTGGAAGTAGTAAGCCAGGGCTGGTTCTCAGCTTCAAAAAGTTTCCCAAGATGAGAACCAGATCCTTTCCATCTGCGAATCTCTGAGACCCTTGCCCTAGAGACAAAGGTTTCTTCTCTCCTAGCTCTCAGAGCTAGAGAGAGGGTTCCCACCCTACACAAGGGCAAAGGATTGTACTCCAGGTACTTCCTAACCCCCAGAAAGACAGGAGAATAGCAGCCCATCCTGGACCTAAGATATCTGAACAAACATCTTTTAAAGCCAAAGTTCAAAATGGTGACTCTGGGAATTATCCTTCCCTCTCTAAGGCCAGGGGACTGGCTAGCCTTCCTGGACCTCAAAGATGCCTACTTTCACATTCCCATTCAGGTGCACCCACAGAAAATACCTCAGGTTCGAGTTTCCCTCAGGCCACTATCAATTCAGAGCAATGCCCTTTGGCCTAACATCAGCCCCAAGGGTTTTCACAAAGTGCCTGGCAGTAGTCATTGCTTTCCTTTGGAGAAATACTTGGACGACTGGCTCATAGTAGGTCAGTCTCCAGACCAAGTCAAGTCACATTTGCAAGTGACCCAGCAAGTGCTCACTTCTTTAGGATTCCTTCTCAACCTTCCAAAGTCAGATCTTCCTGGACATAAGTCTCCACCACTCATTCACTCTATTGGGATCTGCGCCAGAGGCAAAAGGACCCATCGGGAGCAAACTTTTTGCTGGAGGGTCGGCGCCAGAGATGGAGCCGCGAGGAATGGCACTGCGAGCCTCAGCTCACATGGCAGTGACTATCTCGGCGTCGACCCTCCAACCGCCTCAGTTCCTTTTTTCCTGCCGTCGAGTGCGCTTCAGTGACGACGTAGCTCGCCCGCCGGGAGCCAAACTTCAAACTAGCAGCATAGTTTTCAGTTTTTGTTATTTTGTAGTATTATCTCGATAAAGTATCGCTTAGTTTATTCTTATTTTAACAATAAAGAAGTCTCAGCCTACTTTGACGGAGTCAACCATGAGCAGGTCAGGTGACGGTAGGGAGACTTCGTATGAAAGCTGTTCAGTCAGTCGGGCTGGGTCCGGTCCGCCGCCTTCTCCGGAAGGGGGGTCTGACAGTGGTCAGTCCAATGCCTGGGGGGGATGGGCGGTCCCCGCGGAAGCATAAAAATAAACTGTCGCATTCTCGGCACCATTCGTTCTCAAGCTCTTCTTCGGCCCACAGGTCTAAAAAGAGAAGGCATCACTCGAGGTCACCCTCTGATATGTCTGCATGTAGACGTTCGGTTATCGGGCTAGTTGCCGGTCTCCTCCTTTGGAGTCGCCAACCTCTGCTTCTGGTAGCCAACGGCTTCGACATCGGAGCCCTACCCCGCCCGCAGGTAGGTCTTCAGATGAGCAGTTTCATCAGTGGGCCGCTCTAATGGAGCAATGGGCTCGGAGGTTGGTTCAGCTACCTGGCTCGGTCTCTCGTGGGCCTTCGGGCTTATTGGGAGACCAGGTAGGGCGGTTGGACTTTCCTGGTCATGCGGCACCTTCTTCGGTGCCGTCGACTCAGCAGCAAGTGTCCCCCACATGGCTACGGGCCACGCCCGATGCCCTTATCTCCTGCTGTTCTCCTTCAAAACCTGTTTTGAGTCTGGGGTGTTTCGGTGCCCTCGGCATCGATGTGCGCTTCGGCGCCGTCACCGGTGCTGTGCGGCTTCTCGGCGCCGTGTGGCTCGTGGCGCCGTCCTTGGCACCATCACGGATCCTCGGCGCCCGCTTGGCGCCGCGTATTCCTCGGCGTCGTTTCTGTGCTGCGCCGCCTCAGCACTGGGGCTCTCGGGTTCCTCTCCGTTTCAGGACTCCTCCTTTCACTCTTTTCCTTCTTCCCTCTCTTCTGATTTTCATTCCTTTCCTGTCCATACAGTCCCTCCTGGACTGTCAGGAGATGACATTGAGCCTGACCCAGACCTTCGGTTGGGTGATGAAGTGGACGAAGCAGGATCTATTACTGCTACAGAGCCTGTGGTCGAGGACCTGTCCTTTAAGTCTCTGCTAAAAAATCTGAGTTCCACTCTTTCTCTCCAGACTACAGACATCGATCCTGGGAAATTGTTAAGACTCCAATACCTTCATGCCCCGGAGATCCCTACGGATTTGACTCCTCCGGTTCAGCCTTCCTTCGAGATGCTGTCTCAAATGGTATGGAATAATCCTGCTCTCACCCCTTCGGTGGCTAAATCCATAGATAGGAAATATTCAGCTCCCAAGGATCGTCCCATTTTGGCATCTCAAGCCTTTGTGGATCCTATTGTAGTCCTGGCAGAGAAAGATAAGGTTGTTCTTCCTCAAACTACTACAGCTCAACCTATTAACAAGGAATCTCGTAAGATAGACACCTTAGGTAAGAGAGTCTTTGCTGCTTCTACCCTAAGTATGCGTATTGCCAGTTACCAGGGCTGTTTCTCCCAGTATGAATATATCCTGTGGCATTCTATCAAGCAAATGGTTGAAGCTCTGCCGGAATTGAATACAAAGCCAGAGCTTCTTCAAACCATTACCAGAGGTATCGAATCTAACAACCAACAGGTTAAAGCAGCCATGGATGCTTTCAACACTGCTTCCCGTTCAGCGGCTCCTGGTATTTGCACCCGCCGTCATTCCTGGCTGCGCACTTCGGGCTTCACGAATGATGCACAGCAGCAGGTAATGGCGTCTCCCTTTGATGGTGCATATCTTTTTGGTCCTCAGGTAGAGCAAGCTCTAGAAGCTACACAAAAGACTAGGTCAGTCATTAAGTTGGCTCGACCCCCTCCTGCCCCCTCTCGAGGGAATGTCAATAAACGTCAGTTTCATAATCGTCAGTCCTTTCGAGGCAGAGGAGGTTTCCATAAAAACCAACCTGCCCAACCTCAAAAGAAGACGCAACAGAAAGCGCAAGGGCCAAAAGCGCCCAGTGCTACCTTATGAATTGCTGGCCCAAGTCCCATCTCAGCTGCCCGAGGTGGACTTTTCCTCTCCGGTGGGAGGTCGTCTGATGCACTTCTACAACCAGTGGAAGTCCATAACCTCAGACAAATGGGTCCTTCAGATAATTCGCGAGGGGTATTCACTCAGTCTTGTGGAGACCCCTCCGGATCGTCCTCCCAAATGGCAGCCCAGGCTGTCAACCCTTCAGTCAGACCTTCTCGCCACCGAGATTCAGGGCCTTCTGAACAACAGGGCAGTAGAAGTGGTGCCACTGCATCAACGAAACACAAGGTTCTACTCCCATTACTTTCTGGTTCCAAAGAAGTCTGGGGAATGCGCCCCATTCTAGATCTCAGAAAGCTAAACAAATTTCTCCCCAAGGAGAAATTCAAAATGATTTCTCTGGGAACCCTGTTACCTTTGCTTCATCAACACGACTGGCTAGCCTCCCTGGACATGCAGGATGCTTACCAGCACATTCCTATTCACCTGAGGCATCACAAATTCCTGAGGTTTGTGGCTCTGGGACAACATTATCACTTCAGAGTCCTGCCCTTTGGGCTATCCTCGGCGCTGCGAGTTTTTACAAAGTGTTGTGCAGTTCTCGCAGCGCACCTCAGAAAGGTCGGAATACAGGTGTTCCCTTATCTGGATGATTGGCTTCTAGCAAGCCCTTCCAGGCAAGGGACTCTGGATGCCGTAGAGACGTCCTCTCGCCTCCTTACATCCATGGGAGTTCTGCTGAACCTCAAGAAATCGCAACTGCAGCCCTCCCAGAGGCTCCTTTTTGTAGGGACTCTTCTGGACACCTCCTGTGCGAAGGCTTTTCTTCCAGAAGGAGCGATATCCTTCAAATGGCCTGTCACATCAGGGAGAACAGCTCAGTTACAGCTCTCTCGATGCAATGGATGCTAGGCCTCATGGCATCCTCAATGTTCACTGTACCCCTAACACGTCTGCACATGAGAACCACTCAGTGGATGCTCAGTACTCAGTGGTCCCCAACCACTGACCTGCAGTCCTATCTCATCAAGGTGACAGAACCTTTAAAGAGGTCACTTAGCTGGTGGTCTCAAGAGAGCAATCTCCTGGAAGGATATCCCTTTGCTCCTCTGGACCATCAAATCTCCATTACCACGGACGCATCCCTAATGGGGTGGGGAGCTCACTGTCAGGCTCTCCACACTCAAGGTGTGTGGACTCAACTCGAGTCCCAGCTTCACATAAACGTCCTAGAAATGAGAGCCGTCCTTTATGCGGTCCGAGCGTTGAAGGACATTCTCTGTCACAAGAACATTCTCCTTCAAACTGACAACAAAGCAGTGATGGATTACATCAACAAGCAGAGCGGTGCTCATTCTTACCCCTTATGCAGGGAAGCAATGAGGGTATGGGAATGGTGCTTGGAGCACAAGGCTCTAATTCAAGCGGTCTACCTGCCAGGTGTACAGAACGACTTGGCAGACCGTCTCAGCAAAACAGAGACAGATCCTCACGAGTGGTCTCTCGACTCAACCATAGTTCAGTCACTATTCGAAGAGTGGGGAACTCCGGACCTGGACCTTTTTGCATCCCCACTCAACGCAAAACTGCCTCTCTTCTGCTCCAGAAATCCAGGGCCTGGCATTTTCTGTCAGGATGCATTCAGGCTGCGATGGACAAAACGCTTTCTTTCCACCTCTTCCTCTAATTCAGAGGGTACTCCTCAAGTTCGAATCCCAGGGGGACAAGATGATTCTCATTGCTCCCTTTTGGCCTCTGCAGCTGTGGTTTCCACTACTCAGCAATATGTTGGCAGTTCCTCCAAGACCACTTCCCCTGCAGACGAACCTTTTGACTCGGGGACCGGTGGTCCATCCCAACCTGAGATCTCTTCACCTTCACGCTTGGCTCCTGAAGAGGTAGAAGTAAACCGGTTCAATGTCTCTCGAAGGGTTTCAGATATTCTTCTGGCGGCACGGAAGCCAGCCACTCGGAAAACTTACACAGCCAAGTGGAAGCGTTTTTCGCTCTGGTGTGCAAAGCCCTCTTTGAATCCTTTTTCCTGCCCACCAGATAAGGTTTTGGAGTACCTCTTGGACCTCTCAAATTCAGGTCTGCAGTACTCTACAGTCAAAGTTTACCTTGGTGCCATTTCAGCGTATCGTGAGCCGTTTTTTTCCTTAACACTGGCTCAGTTACCTGTGGTTAAGAGATTTCTTAAGGGAATTCTGCATACCAGACCTCCTACAAGACGTCCAGTTGCAGCCTGGGACATTAATCTTGTGCTAGACATGCTCACTCGGAAACCTTTTGAACCTCTGGCTACCTGTGAGCTAAAATTTCTCACCTGGAAGACTGCCTTCCTAGTGGCCATTACCTCAGCCCGCAGGGTCTCTGAGATTCATGCCCTGGTCACAGACCCTCCGTATACTGTGTTCCATAAGGACAAAGTAGTTCTTCGTACTCATCCTAAATTTCCTCCTAAGGTTGTGTCAGAATTTCATCTAAACCAACCTTTGGTCCTTCCCTCTTACTTTGTGGACTTCCAAAATGAAGGAGAATGTTCTCTTCATACTTTGGATGTTAAGAGGGCCTTGCGTTTTTATCTAGATAGAACCAAGGATTTTCGCAAAGCCCAGCAACTGTTCGTTTCCTTCAGCGAGACCCGGCTGGATCAACCTGTCACTATCAGATGTATCTCAGCATGGCTAGTGGCATGCCTTCGCCACTGCTATTCCATGGCGCAGGTTAAGTTGGAGGGTAGAGTTTACGCTCACTCTGCTAGGCGGTCGCGGCATCCCTAGCGGAAGTGCAACGCGCTCCATTGCAGATATTTGCAACGACACCTGGAGCTCAGTGCATACTTTTGTTAAACATTATGCACTGGATGTCCATGCCAGACGACATTCTTCCTTTGGCAGAGCCATCCTTAATGGACTTCTGTCCTAGAAACGTGAGCTCTTGGTCTCTCCTGCCGCCATCTCGGGGGATTATTAGCTTGGTACTCTCCCAATAGTGTGAATGAGTGGTGGAGACTTATGTCCAGGAAGATATGAAAATTACGTACCTACCGTAATTCTTGATCATCTTGGATGAGTCTCCATCACTCATTCATACGCCCACCCTCCGTCCCCCGAGCTCACTTCTGTTGTTGGTCTTCACTCCCTCAAATCTTTAGGCTGTGAAGGCTTCTTTGTTGATCCTTCTTATACGGGTCACCCGGACTATCTTATGTCCGGTTTTTAGGTTAGGCTACCCTTCTAGGTTAGTTACGCTGCACCTCCTTGGTAAAAAAGGTACTGAGGCGGTTGGTGGAGACTTGTCCAAGAAGATCAAGAATTACGGTAGGTACGTAATTTTCATTTCTAGGGACATGGATATGTTGTTCATCCACACTTATTGGCAGGTCCCTTGCTGCTTTAAATCTTGCCGGAAGGTCTTCAAGCTGGCTCCTCCCACCCACCCGGGTGGTAAAACTCTCGGCTCCGCCCCATGACGCCAGATCTTCCTTACCGCTTGGAAGCTCAGGTTCCCTCCTTAGCGCTCTGCGTTTTTGACTGGTTACTGAAAAGTTCGGTCTTCAAATTTATTAAAAAGTATCCTTGAATCTTGGATCTTTTCTTCTTCGCTGCGGCAGTGGCTTTTTCCGGCCCCGAGAAACGTACGGTTAGTTCCTCCAGGAGGGACTCGCACTCCACGTGCCTGGACTTCGATCACGATCCTCAGGCTTGCAATTTTTGTTCTGACCTTTCGGTCAGCTCTCCGGAGGACCGCGTGGCCCGTTCGGTGCTCGGACATCCGGTGTTTTTCACTCCGGTCTCCATCGGACCGGCGGTGCCGCTCACTCGTGTTTCTCTGCAGTCTTATCCTGCGGGGAAGGGACGGGGTTTCCTTCCCTCTCCTTGAGTTGCGGAGCTTATCCGCTCTCCTTGGTTCTTTTACATTCAGCTTAGTTCAGGAGCTTAGTCATTCCCTCTCCTCCAAGGGAGAGGGCACCTATCTCTCTGCCTATCTCTAAGGGGCAGGACGAAGTCTCTTCGTCAGGGCGGGGAAGTTTTCCCTCCCTCATTGGCGGCCTTACGACTTGGTCGAGGGTTTACCTGGCTTCTGGCCTCCGGTACTCCCGTCAGGTCCAGCCGACCTGGCTCTGTCTCCGCCGGATCAACAGCTCTGGTCCGTTCGAGCCGAGGAAGAGCGGGTGCTCCCGTTTCTTCCCAGGCCAGCCCTCGGTTACGAGTTTGGGTCTCGGTCTACCTCTCGGTCTAGCCCGCTCACGTAATCTTGGCGTTCTCGATCGACACCGGGTTAAGTGGCTTAGCGTTCTTCCTCGATCCCCTCCTCGGATGAGGAGGGTTTCGATACCCGTTGGCGTCGGTGTTTGAGGAACTTATGTGGCGACAGCAGTTGTCTGGGTTTCAATCGACCCCGATTCATTCCCCAGATAGCAAGCAGTCACCGCTTGGTCGGCAGCCGTTTGTATCGGTCGAGGAGCCTTCTCCAGGACCGGTTGCTCGGCCGACCCTTGCTGCCCCTCCGCCTTCGGCGGAGCCCAGGCCGGACCGTGGCCTGTCCTTCAGGTCTCTCGGTTCCCTCACTCCTGCCCGCCCCTGGTGGACGAAGAGTGCCTCGGGCCTGCGGCAGCTTTTTGCAGACCCTTCGGAGACTGGAGCAGGCTCTGCCATGTTTTCTGACGAGGAGGACCCTGGATCTTCCCAGGAACATCCAGTAGACGATAGCCCATCGTCTTCTAAGGGTCTACCTCGGCTCATTTCAGAGTTTACTGGAATGCAGCTTAAGCCCATCTCCGATCGGGCTCCTTACCCCCTTCTGGAGATTCTGGATCGAAGGGATTCCTCCCAGGGGCCTTCCGGTGGCTGAGGCTATTGTGGGCCCAGCCTTGGAGCTACGGTGGCCTACTTCTTGCCCTGTGCCTTGGCCAGGGGTGGCTCGAAGGTATCCTATCCGGTCGATTCTCTGCCCGGTTTCTCGGAGCACCCCTCGGCTGAAGGGGTTATTAACTGACGTTTCCAATGTCTTGAAGCGCTGAGGATGTGGACAGACCACCCGACAAGGGTCCAGAAGGATGGACTATGTCGGGCGTAAGTTCTAGCGAACGTCCTCCTTAGGCCTCCGTCCAGGCCAGCTCAGTTGCACTGATGGCACATTTCTCCCACACCCTTTGGGCTCCCTGGGCGAGGTTCTCCCTCATCTCCCAGGCGACCTGCGGACCACAGTTCGACAGGTGCGGGACCAGGGTAGAGGCGGTGGAAGCAGCAGCTCCAGACTGCTCTGGATCTAAGCGACTCCTGTGCCAGATCGGTGGCGACGACAGTGGCCATGCGCGTCAGTAGGCGTGGCTGAGGTTAGCATCCTTCTCCTGGAAACCCAGCACGAGTTGGCGGACATCCCCTTCTTGGGGACTGACCTTTTCGGCCCTGGAGTGGAGGGATACATCCATGGGCCTGAGAAGTCCGGTGCCACTCCGGACTCGGTCACTCTCGCCCACGGGGTCAAGGGCAGCCGTCAGCCTTTGCGTAAGCCCCTTTGCCCCCTGAGCCCTGGGGCCCCGGCCCAGGATGAGGGCCAGCAGGCATGCACTGGGCGACCTGTTGCCAAACCAGCGTCTTCCTCCAAAAGGAAGCGGAGAGGCAGGAAACCGAGGGGCTCCTCAGCTCCCTCCTCCTCTAAGCCTGCTCAGTGACGGGCCAAGGGGCATTGCTCCGGCCCCATCGTCCCTGCCCGGGGTTTTCCCGTGGAGGGACGGCTCCGCACCTCGTTCTGGAGGTATTTAGGGTGGATCCTGTCGCAAGTTGCGAGCGGATCCCCTTTGAGCCGTTGCCCCACGGGGAATTTGAGTTCACTGCCCCTGTGTCGGTCGTCCGACATGCCTGGCTGTCTAGTTAGAGATGATCAGGAAGGCCATGGACCCCCCATTCAACCCTGGGTTCTTGTCCAGGTATTCCTGGTCTCTTACAGACGGGGGCTTGCGCCCATCCTCCCGCACACCTGGATGGTCTCTCTTCTGCAGACATTCCATTCTCAGGACGTGGCGTGTAGCGGATTCCTGGTCTCCAGGATGTACCTACTCCTCGTTCCATCCGTTTTTGGGGGAGGCTCCACCCCTTCTTGCGGGGGAGCTGCTTACGAGTTCCTAACACTTCCTTGCTAGCAGTCTCTGCGGCATGGAAGGGTCTGGATGTAACCCCACCCGGAAGGCAGACTGGTCTCCCGTTCGGGAGCCGAGTGAGAACTCTTATCTTAGCGGTGAAGCTTCTTCCGGACTAAGCTCGACTTTGAGTCTGAGCTCAGCTCCGGGCGAACAGGGCGAGGTTTTCCTCCTTTGCCGGTCGGGTTGGCCGGGGAATTGCATCCTGCCAGGACCTCCTGCTCCTCCTGGGCCTCAGGGCCGCCTTCCCTTAGTGGGAGGGGCCAGCCAGAGGTCACAACGCTGTGTCCCATGGACCAGTTTGTGACTTACAGCCCAGGAGTTAGGAGAACGCTCCCTTGGACCGTTCTAACTCCGGCAGGAGACTATCCTGCTTGTTCGCACTGAGTTGCTGGTCTTTCGGCCGGTGCTTCTTGGATGGGTGGGGTGCCCATCTTGGGGAATGCAGAGTGCGTCGCCTCTGGTCCTCTTGTGAGTCCCGATGTCCTTCCCGCTCGCTGGAGACAGACGGTCCGATTAGCCGGCACCGCTCCCACTTGTACGGGGTCTAGTGGTCTAAGTCCAAGTTGGATTATTCCAAGACCATGTGCTACCTACTCCGCCAGGTTTGGTCTATCCCTTGTCTCGGTGCAAGGAGGTTCTCCGCGATTGGGCGGTTGCAGTCAAGGCTTCCTAGCCATTTCATGGCAGGAGCCCATTCCTAATGCTGACCCTGGGCCAGGCATAGGCTGCGCCTCATGAGTGTCTCCCTGCCGGGGGTAGCACAGGATCTCTCCCTTTTCCCTCCGGGAGAATACTAGGCCAAGACTGTTTTTGCCGCCCCTCAGCAAGGCTTGCTGTGGGATGCCATCAGACCCACGGACCCCGGGCCCTCCGTGCCTCTCCCCATTTCCCTTGACCCACGGGCAAGGCGAGGAGGGATTTGGCGCAGGTGATGCTGGTAGCCCCAGACTGGATTGCCAGTGCTGGTATCCAGCTCTCCTCAATCTCTGCCCCAGGCTCCCAAGACGGTCTCTAGTCCGCCGGTCCTGTCTTTCTTTTCAGGGGAAGGTTATCCATCTGGACCTTCAATCCCTGCATCTGTTGGCCGTCCCCTGTGTGGCTAGGGGCCAGACCTAGGGTCTTTCGGCAAGGTCCTCGACCTTCGAGGCGTCCTGCTAAGAAGTCGGCCAAGATGCTTGTCCTTTGGGAGAAGTTTCCTTCTTCCGATGATGGGACAGAGCGGTGCCCTTCCCCGTCCCTGGGCATAGCATTCCGGACCTTTTGCGGTCCATCCTTATACCAGGGCTTAGGTCGATGACCCTCTGGGTGCCTCTGCGGTCACCGCTGTCTTCCGGCGCGGGCCGGAGGGTAGCTGGTGGTCCGGAGAAGGTTGTCCGGCACTTCTAGGCCTCGACCACGCCTCCCCCTTTGGGAGAGTATCCCCGCTCCTGTGGGATCCTTGCCAGTATGGGCTTAGCTCATGAGCAAGCCATCCGAACCTTTGCACAGGTGCATTTTCCCCCACCTGTTGTGGAAGAACACCTTCTTGGGGCCACTCCGCCATCCAGAAGGCTGGGAGAGTTCCAGGCGCTCCTTTAACCTCCCTATCTGGTCTTCCACAGGGACTAGGTTGTCCTGCGCCCCACCCGAAGTTCCTCCAGGAGGTGGTGGCAGAGTCTTCCCTTCGGGGGTTTGCCTCTGCCGGGGTTTATCCCCATTCACACCTCGGAGGCCGTATTCAGGTTCCGTGGGAACCGTTTGCAGCTCACCTCGTGAGGTGTAGAGCTAAATTGGAGAGGTTCGCCAGCTGTTCATCACCTTCGCTGAAGCTGCATCTGGCAGGTTGCAGCCTAGTGGAAGACAAGCGGGCGGGTCACCCCTGCAAGGTCTGCACTTTAGGCGGGCGGGCATGGAGCCTCCCTGAGGGATAAGTGCTCCTTTTAACCCGTCCTTCCGCTGCATCGGTGGCTGCTTCCAAGGACACTCCGGTCCAGGATATCCACAGGGCTTCTGCCCGGAAGCAGGCTTTACCGTTCCCCTTCCACATCAACCTTGGGTCGTGCTGGGGTGTTGGTCGGGGCCTCGGTTCTCCAGACTTTCTACCTAATAGGGGTGTGCGCCTTGCCTCCCTCCTCCCGGAGAACTGCTAGGAGTCTCCCAATAAGTGTGGATGAACAACATATCCATGTCCCTTGAAATACAGGTTACTCACCTGTAACAGGAGTTCTAGGAATGGTATATGTTGTTCATCCACATGACCCATCCGGCCTCCCCGGCTTCGACGCACAACCTGGTTTCCAGCGGGCTAGATCTGGCGTCATGGGGTGGAGCCGAGAGTTTTACCACCCGGGTGGGTGGGAGGAGCCAGCTTGAAGACCTTCCAGCAAGATTTAAAGCGGCAAGGGACCTGCCAATAAGTGTGGATGAACAACATATACCATTCCTAGAACTCCTGTTACGGGTGAGTAACCTGTATTTCTTGAACCAGTACAGCTCCTCACCTTCATATGTGCAGAGCTGGATACAGTAAAGGCAAGAGCCTTCCTTCCCCTGGAAAGGGCAAGGACCCTCATGGAACTGGCCTCTTCATTCACCCTTCAGGTGTCTCGACCAGCAAGGCATTTCCTTCAGCTTCTGGGCCACATGGCAGCTTCCACAGCAGTGGTCCAAGGGGCAAGATTCCAGATGAGATGCATTCAGTTCCACTTAAGCGCTTTCTGGTCCCCAAAAAGGATTCCCTTACCAAACTAGTCCCAGTGACTCGAACCCTGATCCAGGCCTTGCAGTGATGGCAGGATCAGGACAATTTGAGACACGGGGTTCCTTTCGTCACTCAGTCTCATTCAGTGGTACTCACCACAGATGCTTCCCTGCTGGGCTGGGGAGCCCATTTGGGGGATCTTACCACCCAAGGACTGTGGTCACCTCACGAATCTCTGCTTCACATCAATCTCTTGGAACTCAGAGCAGTGTTTCTGGCACTGCAAGCTTTTTCCAAATCTGTACAGAACAAGGCGGTCCAGGTCAGAACAGACAACACCACCACCATGTGGTACATCAACAAGCAGGTAGGCATTCAGTCTACGGCCTTGTGCACAGAAGCAATGAAGTTGATGTCCCTGGCCTATTCCCTGCGAACCTCTCTGACAGCAGTTCACCTCCCAGGGAAGGACAATGGCCTAGCAGATGCTCTGAGCAGAGTATCCAAGGGCCATCACGAATGGACCCTAGATCCTCTAGTTTTGAAAGCGATTTTCGTGAGACGGGACACTCCAGAGATAGATCTTTTTGCAGCCCCAGACAATCACCAACTTCCTCTCTTTTTTTGCAGACCCCCAGTCTTGGGCTCAGTCCCCCTGGATGCTCTGATTCTGAACTGGGAAGGGAAATTTCTGTATGCTTTTCCCCTTCCCTCTCCTGTTCAAAGTGTTAGTCAAGATAAGGTCACAACCATGCAGAGTGATTCTGATTGCTCCAGACTGGGCCAGACAGCCCTGGTATCCCCTGTTGCTGTCCCTAGCAGTCCACCTTCCCCTGTCTCTTCTCAGGATTTACAACCTGTTGACATCCTCTCAGGGGAGGATTTGGTACCCAAATCTTCGGTGTCTCAATCTCAAGGCATGGCTCTTGAAGAGTTAGAGTTTGCAGATCTGCATCTTTCCCAAGGAGTTCTGGATATCCTTAAGGCTTCTTGAAAGCCTTCCACCAGAAAGACTTACAACTCCAAATGGAAAAGATTCAGCATTTGGTGTTCTAAGAAGAATATTTCTCCAGACTCTGCTGAGTTGCCTACGGTTCTGGACCATATGGTCCATTTTAATGGCCTAGGCCTCAGACCAGCTACCCTTAAAGTACACTTGGCAGCTGTTTCTGCTTTCTTGTCAGTAGGCAAGCCTTCCTCTCTATCATCCCATCCTGTGTTTTGTAAGTTTTTCAAGGGATTGCTTCACACCAATCCCCCCTTTAGGGATCCTGTTCCTGCTTGGGACCTTAATGTTTGCATTGCTCAGCTTATGCAACCCCTTGAGCCTTTGTCCTCTGCAGAGCTTAAGTGCGTGACTTGGAAAACTGTGTTTTTGGTAGCCATTACTTCTGCCAGGCGTATCAGTGAATTGCAAGCCCTGTCAGTGGAATCTGATTTCATCTCTTTTAATAGAGATAAAGTGGTCCTAAGAACTAACAGAAAGTTTTTACCTAAAGTGGTTTCAGATTTCCACCTCAACCAGTCTGTATCTCTCCCTGTCTTCTCCTCTGGAGACAGGAGGCTACACAGCTTGGATGTTAAAAGAGCCCTTAGCTACTACATAGAGCATACCAAGGGTCACAGGTTTGACTCCCTCCAGTTGTTCCTTACGTATGGAGAAGCTGGTAAGGGCAAACCTGCCACTAAGAGATCTATTGCCAGGTGGATTGTTTCTTGTATACAATTCTTCTATGAAAAACTGGGTAGAACTCCACCCTCAAGCCTGAGGGCTCATTCCACTAGAGGTACAGCTGCTTCCCTGTCTGCTGCCAGGGATATTCCTCTCTTAGAAATTTGTCAAGCAGCCACCTGGAAAACAGTCCATACTTTCACCAAGCATTACTCTCTGGATATCCAGGCTAGGAGTGATGCTCGGTTTGGCACAGCAGTACTTCAGAGCCCATTTCCAAGGTAGGTTATGTCCCTCCTCCATGGAGGTACTGCTTGGTAGTCTGCATATGTCAGAATACAGCAAGACTTCATGTTGTTTGAAGAAAAAATTACTCACCTTAGTAATGTTGTTTCTTCTAATGGAGTCTTGCTGTATTCTGACCTCCCCCCCCCGCTTCACCTCTCAGAACCTAGATTTTGTGATGTGGGTGGGTAGGAGCAGTGTTGGCACCCTAGGGTGTCCTCTTTTCACCCTCTTTTAGTTTGGGTGAGTGGTTGTGTTTTGTTTTTGGGTTTCCTCACTTGAGTCTTCCTTTTGAAACCAAAAACCCTTTTATAAAGATATAGTTGCCAGTTGGCTAGTATGAGTTTTACAGTTTCCACACAGAACTTCTAGTGAGTATTGCTCATAAAGATCTGATGGTTGCCGTTTAAACAACAGGAGACAGGGGCTTCAACCGGGCTTGTGGTGAACATTCCATACTGGCCATGGAAAGTTGAACTCTTTGTTCTCCGGGGCAGTTGAAAGGCAGAACCTAACTGCATATGTCAGAATACAGCAAGACTCCATTAGAAGAAACAGCATTACTAAGGTGAGTAATTTTTTCTTTCCAACCATTCCTGACACCACTGATCAAACCTATGTGTGAGGGGCAATCTTTCCGGTTATGTGAGGCCCATGGACATCTCCCATAAGCGTGCCCAGTTTTCTCACATAGATTACTCTTAAATAAGACAATCTGTTGACACATGCCCATATTCAAAACAGTGGTTGCATTTAGGTGCATCACATGCCGCGCTTAAATGCGTTCGAGACCCGCATTTAAAACAGGCCTTTGGCTGGCCTGTATAAAACAGAGACCCCTGTCTCCCAAAAAAAAAAAAAATTGGTAGATGGACCAGTCCATTATTGGTGGTGTAAGTTTAACTTTGATCCTCCTTTCCAAATTTGTTAGCTCTCCAGGATAGGTGTCGGCTTGTCAGAATCTTGCATCTCTGCCTGAGTCAGAACAGAATGTCTTCCACGTTGACCCACTCATTACGGAACAAAATTGTAGTCACTTTGACTAAGGGTTTGGTCAAAGGAACTGCCTAAAAAGGGACCCATACTGGAGTGTTTTTAAGTTTTTGGTACTGCGCCCAGAATATGTCCATGCCAGAGACAGATTTAAAACTAATGTCATAATTCGAATTCCCCAAGTGAATTAGCTTAAATATCTCTGTGGAAAAAATTTCATTGAAGACTTCAACAAATTTTTAGCTATAAATAGTCTATCTGGTGGATCCTCCAGGCCTCCTTTATATATCAAGCGCACCACGTTCCTCCTGGGCGCTGGTTCTCCTTTATTTTGAAATATGTCTGATAACTGGAACATAGGCTCAAGCCAGGCACTCTTGTTGGGGTCATTTAATACTGAGGTGGATGGACCCACCTGCTGAGGGGATTGTGCAGTGGTGGTTGGCTTACAGTCTGGGATTCCCCCTTGTGCCCCCGGGACATACACATTTTCAACAGTATCTTCAGATGGCTGTTCATTAACTTGTATCAAATTAGTATTACTTGTAGTTTGATCCTGCCGACTAGGAGGCTCAATTTGAACCCCATTCAGTGCCCTTGCTGCAGTCTGTGTATCTTTCTGCTACCGTACTACTGTGGAGTCTGCTGGGTCAGGGACCCATGCTCCATCAGGGCCCTGAACCCACCCAGCTCCTTCTAAAACATGCTCCAGGGACCATTGTCCCTGCTCTGAATTCCTCTGTCCTATACCATCCCCTCCTATGGGGTCTCTTTTGTACCAGATGTATTAGCAGACCCCTGTTTTTCAGAGCATTGTAAACTTCTGTCTGGAATAATATCACTTTCTGTGCCTTGATTCTCAGTTATGTCCACAGTACCTTTCTTGTTAGCCTTAGAGGTACGCTGTAGGCTAAGTCTTTTATGGCTTGATTTGCCATTCCTAGCATTTCCCTCTGTTAATACATTATGTTGCGTTTTCTTATTTACTTGTGCTGCACTGACCTCTGTATTGCTTTCCGTGTCTTCTGGCATTTGCTCCTCAGCTGTTTGACATCTCTGCACACCGGATTGTGACAGCTGAGCACCGGCCTGATCTGCTGACAGCATTTCCAAGGGATTAGTGCGATTGGAGTTGGCGATACCATTCAGGTTTCTCTCTTGATGTTCTTCCGATATCGTGTCCAGCTTCTGCTGCAGCTCTTGCTTCTTGCTCTGGTAACGCCGCTCCTCCTGCCACAATTGCTGCAACAGTAGAGCCTTAGAAGAAACATTTTCAGTATTTACCCATCTGGTATCCATGTCATTTACTGACTCAGGGTCTTCAAGTTCTCTGTTTAAATCGTGAGTCAGGTTTTCATTCTTATTTTGCACGTCTTCCTCATCAATAAAGTCCATAACAGCTACTGCATTTTCAACAGCCTCTGAAATGTTTAGAGCAAGAGAGAAGGCCAACTCACCTGCTCCAGTCGTGTCCATTCTCTCCTTCAAGGCGGCACCCATCTTGGAAGCCAGAGGTTCCCCTACAGGTGAGTTGGGGAATTTCCCCGGTGCCCTGGCCAAATTTCCCCCCATTTACTAAAAAATACTACCAACAGATTATAATCTGCTTCAATGTCAGTTAGTATTTATCTGTATTCCCCCTTCCCCAGGTTGTGCCTGAAAATAGGCAGAATTTGTCTAGTGCACTTACCCGGTCAACAAAAACTAAATAAAAATAAATAAGGTATATTGTGAGAGTACGATTGTTTCATCTGGGGGAGAGTTGCATAATCACTGTAGAACAAGCTGTGATTGGCTTTCAGTGTGACTCACAACACATTAATATGCCTGCAGCCTGGCGCAAAAAAAAAAAGTTCAATCCCTGGTAAGAATGTAGGGATTGTGGATACTTGTGTTTGTCCTGCTTTACTGCTCTATGGGTTGATCACAATGAGTACTGACTGTAGAGGTAAAGACAGGGGTACTGGGCCTGGTTGATAAGGAAAAGTACCCTTTCAGATGGAATACTGTTCCAGGCAAATACTGCACCCCAGGTTGACAGTGACATGTACCATAAAGGGTGTCGATTGAATAGTATATAAAGGGCAAACATAAAGTCGCAATCTAATTGGTTCCCAGACATCCTTAGCCCCTGGATTAACTGCTGGAAAATCAGAGGTTGGAGCCTCATCACAGGAAGGCACAGCAGATCCATACTCTAGGATGGAAGAAACAAGATCCATCTAAAATTCAAAGCATTCTAAAGAAAACTGTCAGGCAGACTTTTCAAGTGATTGTCCAACATAGCTAATAGCAGCTACCACTCACACATTGTGGTAGCTGCCCTCTGCTATAGTTATTGTAACTAGGTTTTAACAATCATCTCCCAGCCGTAATTTTGTAATTTTACTCGTAACTTTCCTATTGAGATGGCCTGCTCAATTGTACAGTGCCCCAGTCTTGCTGACACTCCCCGTGCTCCAGCACGTAATGATGTCTGACCAGTGAGAGCGTGGTGGCGCACAGCCTTGAGATGAATGGGGCTCGATTTCTCTTAGATTTTTATGCTCAAGAGTGGACAGTAAGAGATTAATGAAGGTCACCGCTTGACTAACAAGGCCCAAGAGAAATCGAGTCCCATTAATTTCAATGGGGCACGCCCCGGGCCTTCTCCTGGTCAGCTGTCATTACTGCGCATGAGTGTGGGCATGTTAGGCATGACTGGGCACTTGTAATACAATCGGGCTAGCTGCTCCAGTAGGAAAGTTACAAGTAAATTACAAAATTATGGCTGGGAGATGATTGTAAAAACCTGGTTACAATAACTATCACGGAGGGTAGCTACAAGACTAAGTGAGTAGCACCCTTTTATCGGAACGTTCCTTCAAATTTCATATGACTTACCTGCTTTAGTAGGCAGGGGGACTTATACTGTTCTATGTACAGTACAATTATATCTACAATTTAGCATTTTTGTGTTAAGGATTATCTTTATACCCTGCTTTTATTTAAGCACAGAACTGCCACATAAACATAGCAGCCCCTTGACCCCCACATCTCTTTTGGGTTTGACTCCAAACTAAAAGGGACTATTGTTTCTCATAAACCAGCAAAGTAAAACTGGTAAATTAAAAGAAATCTCTTTTAAATCTCATGGTTAGAGTAGAAATGTATAGAAAAGTTTTAGGGGCATACGGTTCACAATCCACTCTCTGGCAGTTCCACTGGAAGTGATGATTCATCAGATGTCTTGAAGCTAAGCTCCTCTCACTACCCAGGCAGTTTATCCTCTGGCTGCACTCCGTGATGTCAGATCTTTCTTTCCACTGGAAGAACAGTTCACTTCCTTCGCGGCTGTCTCTTAGGATTTAGTGTGCCATTGGCAAACCTGTATTTTTGAAGTCTTCAAACTCCTTTCTGTGATATCTTTTGGCCCCCTTGACTCCACTTTGTGACCAACGATGGAGCAACGGAAGTTGGGCTTCAAATTTTACATATGATGCTGGCAGAAGATGTCTGTTACTGACCTGAACGGCGCATGCCTGTACTGCCTGGGCAGGCAGCATGACATGGCCAGGTGCGGCCTCTGTCTTTCAATGATTCTGGAATCTCTGGAGGAGTGGAAGCGCCAGCTCACCCTCGGCCGATCTTAAGAACGTGATCCGAAGGACTGGCCTGAGAGCCATAAACAGTCCTCAATGGCTGCCAGGTCTGCTTTGCAGCTTGTGGTCTTTGAAGAGGAACCGGTGGTCACTGTGGTGGGTACCTCTTCGGTCTCCGCTCCTCCTGATTGGGGCTGGCATCATAGGATAATTCACAGAAGGCTTCCTTTTTTTTTTTTACACTTTATTATTCACTCTTGCCTCATTGGACTCTCTCTCTCTCCAGCTGTGACATGGGGCTGTTCTGACTGTTCCCGTCCACCTGCAGCTCCAGTGCCTTCTCCGGTACTCGACCCCCCCACTGCATCTCCAGAACCCCCCCAGATCTGAGTCCCCGGGAGCAAGGACCACCAACTCTTACCGGCACTCTAAGTGTCTGGTGGAGACGGACGTGGGGAAACCAGAAGAGCATCTAGGCCCGGCATTGGACTTGGTGCCAGCACCACTAGACCTCCCTTCACCTACCAATGGGAAGGGATTTTTCCTTTGTTCTGTTTCCCCCAGAGCTTGGTTGTGCAGTGGCATCTGGGCACTGAGTGCTGACACCCACCGCAGCTCTGACCCCATTTGCATGAGCACTGCATTCCTGGCGCACCTTAGACCACCGCCAGAGGCAGCTCTTGTCTTGGCGCATCCCCCAAAGTCCTCCCCGGAAGGAGAGAGCAGTCCTCTGGATTCTCAATCTCTTCTATCCCCTGCTGACCCCCGGTGACCCGAGTTCGTTTCCGAATCCGGGTTGCCGGCGTGGCGCAAGGTGTGGCATCCAGCGCCTCAACCCTCAGTGCCACCGGGCCGGCTAGAAGGCATCCTTGAAACATGCATGGCTCTCCAAACCTTAAGGGAGAGCCCCACCTCACTGCAGCATGAAACACAGGCACCACCGGTGCTGGACGTGGGACCTGGAGAGATCGAGGTCCTCCTGATCCCTTGACTCCCCCAAATGCTCGGCTGTAGATGAGCATCCCTTGGTTGAGGGGATGGTCGAGAGCTCCTTGGTACTACTGTTGTGCTTGTCGACCTCCACTCCAGTCGAGCAGGCCATGGAACTTTTCCTCGAGCCTGTTGATCAGCTGTCTGTGAGACTGACAGGTTGATCTCTCAGACCCTGGTGCTTCCAGTCCTCACTCAGGAGAACTTGACCCAGTCTCTGTCCCTGATTGGATATCATCAGGAAAAGCCTTCACCAGCGGTCGAGCCTTCCAAGCCTGTATTGTTGAATGTGTCCAGGCATATGGTTTACAACAACTAGCTGGAACACTCTCATCATCGACTGTCTGGTCGAGGTCTAGATCAAAGTCTCAGTTAAGGCACTCATGTTTTCAGTCCCGCTCAGCCGGGAGGCATCACCATCAATGCTTCTCGACTTCTTCATCTTCGAGTGACGAGATGCACTGTTGAAAGTCACGCCAGTGCTACGAGGAGTTTCAAAACCCAGGAATCCCTCACTTACGCTTAACAATTGCAGTCATTCCCCTGGAATGAGCTACCCCAGAGCTTTTATGCTAATCATGGAACTTAGAATGAAATTCAAACTCTGCTACGTGGTCATACTCAACCTTTCACTCTAAATTCAGATTTATTTCTCTGACGAAAGCAGTTGCTTTAAAGTCTTCTCAAACTTCTTACCAATTTATGGTTTATTATTTAAAAAATATATAGTATCCAACTGTTTTAATCATTTTATCGACACTGTGCATTAGTTGGGATTTTTATTGAGTTTTCTGTATAATTACAACTTTTCCCCCATTCCTTATCGATTCCCAGAAACCGGAGAAGGATGCTTTTTAGCTCTGTTCCTGCTTTTAGGGAACTGCTTTATTTTAATATTTCCTACATTTAAAAATACTTACATTTAAATACTTTGGGATTTCTCTTTGTATTATTCTCGGTTCCTCATTTTTTGGGAACCAAGTTGATATTTTGCTGTTTAACCTAGCAAGACATCGTTTAGGTTGGTTTCAGTTGTGGTTTGAATTTAAAAGGAACCTAACTGTATTTCTTCTATTTTAAACCATATTTAACCATTATAGGGTTTGTTTGTATTTTAAAACATTTTCTATTCAGAACTGCTAATGTCTTCCCAGGGTGCCAGTGTTTGGCATGACTGACAGACCCAAAAAGAAGACAGAACAAAGGCTTTAAAAACTGTAAGGTTTGTTTTCAACTGCCATGAGTTGTGTTTATAGTGCCTGGGTCCAGATTACGATTTTGTCAGTTGTGAGCTCTGTATTAAGTTTTGCTCTAAAATACAAAACAAAAGGGCTGAAAAAATTAGAAGACCTTATGGCTTCTGAGTCTGCATGCCTCCACGTCACCCAAAGGCTCAGGTGAGGATCCAGCCCCTCAAAATAAGCAGCAGTCCCTATCAAAGGGGACAGAAAAGAAAGATAAGGCTGCAAGAGATGGTTCAGAAATCAGGGTGTCTGAAAGGGGGAACCCTGAAACCAGCAAAAATAAAAGTGCCTTAGAGCAGACACTGGAGACGGTACCTGCCAAGAAGGAAAAAAAACATGATGTCCCCCCTACTGAAGAAGGAAAGGAGCCACCTGTGGACTCAAATAATATGCCCTCAATAGAGGACTTCACAAAGGCATGACAGTTCATCCAGGCACTCCAGGCTGTGGTGAATTTCATGAATGCACCTCTCCCCCTCCCCAGGCTCTGGTTCCATTTCCCATGCCTGCCTGCCTGTAGAGGAGGAGGAGGAAGAGGAGGAGGAATGAGAACCCAAAAAACCAGATGGTTCTCCTGAACAAGAATTTGGCTCTCCTTGTAGGCCCTCAGATGATACCTGTGTGAGGCATATGGTAAATACGCTCAACATCACCTCACAGGAAGCCGAGGAGGATGAGAATAAGGTGGAATTTATGGATATGATGGGCTTAGCGCCCAAAAAGAGGTTAATGCTGCCCATCCAAAAATCCCTTAAAAAAGTCACTTATAAAATCATGTCAGCACCCACCTCAGCTGCTGGCATAGATAAGAAAGAACATTGAGAATATCAGCTGCACAAACAGGGATCTGAGTACCTGTATTCCCACCCTGATCATGAGAGTGTTGCCTAGGCTGCCACCTGTGACAAGGCCAAGGTGCCCCTTTCCTCCCAGCCTCCTGAGAAAAATTCCAGGAAACTGGATAGCATGGGCAAAAATGTTTGTATGTCAGCTTCCCTGCTCCTAAGGCAGGCAGCTTACTTGGCCTACACAGCTCAGTATCAGAAAGCCTTATGGAACTCCCATTTAAGCACTGAGTGAACGGACTACTAGAGGCTTAGCACAGGATATGGCGGACACAGCAAGATCAGCCATAGATGCCACAGAGTACCAGTTCCATATGGCAGTGGACACAAACAACACAGTGTCCTTAAGGAGGTTTGCCTGGCTTAGAACTACCAGTCTATCCCAGGACATTCAAACAAAAGTAATGGATTTTGCCTGCAAGGGAAATTCACTGTGTGGTGACAAGACAGAGGCTTACATGAAAAAGGTGGATGAATAGAAAACCACTTACAAGAGCAATACTGAAAAGGTAAAGGCCTTCACTTCCTACAGGCCTTACAAAAGGAGGGTGTTAGAGGTAGGGGATACTTCCCCTATGCTTATATCTCCTATGACTACCCTCCACAGAGGGGTTGCTGTAGGGGTAGAAGGGGCACCAGGCATGCAACTGCACCACCAGT
This sequence comes from Neoceratodus forsteri, assembly GCA_016271365.2. Taxonomy (NCBI): domain Eukaryota; kingdom Metazoa; phylum Chordata; order Ceratodontiformes; family Ceratodontidae; genus Neoceratodus; species Neoceratodus forsteri. The sequence goes on from JADMNL010000030.1 coordinate 89,402,022, forward strand.
TCCCGAAGCCCTAGCTAAACAAACCCCCTGACAAGTCTTTATAGGTCACCCATCTATTGCCAGTGGGCAGAAGGCTGACTCACTGCTTTCAGGATTGGTCAAAAATAATTACAGACAAAGAGGGTCCTGGAAATAGTAAGTCAACGTTTGTCCATTCAGTTCAGAAAATTCCCAAAATTGCATAACAACAAGGGTCTCCACTCTCACACCCCAGCAGAAAGAAACCTGTTGGAGATGGAGCTGAAAAAATTGCTACAAGCAAATGCAGTGGAAAATTGTACCTCTCTCACATGGGGATAGGGACTTTATTCCAGGTACTTCCTGACCCACAAGAAAAATGGGGCTCAACAAACACTTAAAGAAGGAAAAATTCAGGGTGGTAACACTGAGCTCAGTGATCCCTTCTCTGCAAACAGTAGACTGGCTAAGGTCATTGGATCTGAAGGATGCCTGCTTTCAACATATCAGTCAGGTTTAGCCACAGAAAGTACCTCAGGTTCAGGATAGGGAACTGCCACTACCAGTTTACAGCCCTTCCCTTCGGCCTTTCCTCATCACCAAGCGTGTTCACAAAGTGCCTAGCCATGATGGCAACACATCTGAGAAGGCAAATGGTGGTGGGTTTTCCCTATCTGGATGACTGACTAGTCTTGGTGAAAACACACCACAAAGTGGAATCCTCCCTACTTCTGACACAAGACGCCTTGGAGGACCTGGGCTTCCTCATAAATGTTCAGAAGTCACAAACAGAACCAGTGCAAGTTCTTGACTTTACAGATACAGAGCTGGATACCCTACAAGGGAGAATATTTCTTCCTAAAGCAAGGGTAGTAGATCTGATTGCAGCTGCAGAATCCTTCAAGGCAGGTCAGCCCAGACCTGCAAGGGATTTCCCACATTTACTGGGACACGTGGCTCGTCCACTACAGTGGTACCAGGAGCCAGGTTCCAAATCAGAGATGTTCAGTATCACCTATGAGGTGGTATCCACTGTCCAAATTATTGCCCGTCAAAGTCTTTGCTGAGGGCCCTGGTATGGTGGAAGGAAGGAAGAATGCAACCTTAGAGAAGGAATTCCCTTCCTTCAGCAGCCACCTACAGCTATACCCTTCCTCCTAGGCTGGGACGTCCACTTGAGGAGCTCACTGTACATGGTATTTGGAGTACACAGGAGACGCAGGAGCATTTAAATTTCCTGGAGCTCAGGGCATTGCATCTGACAATACGTGCCTTTTCCTCCCAGATCAGGGGTCAGTCTGCCCTGGTCAGAACAGACACCACCACAACAATGTATTACATAAACAAGCAGGAAAGAACAAGATCTCCGAAGCAGTGAAGATTTTGAACCTAGCATACTCCCTGGGAAGTTCAGCCATCAACAGTACACCTGCCAGGGGGAGGATAATACGTTGGCAGATTCCCTGAGCAAAATCGGTCAGGGTAGCGACAAATGGACCTTGACCTAGCAGGTACCGACAGCTGTATTCAGATGGTTAGGTACGCCAGAAAAAGACCTATTTGCATCCTGGGAGAATAACCGGCTCCCACTGTTTTTTTTTACAGACCCCCATTGGTAGGTACAGTCCATGAGGATGCTGTAGGCCTCAGCTGGTCAGGGAAGTTTCTGTATCACTTCCCACCTTTCCCAATTTTGCTGAAAGTCCTACTCAAACTGAAAAGGGAGTCAGCAACAGTGATTCTCATAGCTCCAGCCTGGGCAAGACAGAGTTGGTACTCTGCTCCTGTTCCTTTCCAACAGGCATCCTATCAACCTGACCCTGAGATACAATCTATTGACATTGTCTTATGGCAGGATAACATTACTGGATGTGAGAACTCTGCATCTCAAAGCATGGTCCATGAAGAGGTACAATTCTCTGAACTAAATTTCTCTGAGAAGGTGGTGAGAAGTGTGTTAGGTGTCCAGGAAACCAACAACAGGGAAAACTTATGCTTCAGTGTGGAAAATATTTACTTTTTGGTGTTCCCATGGACAGCTCAGCCCATTGCAAACATGTCTGTTTACAATCCTGGACTACCTCGTCTATCTCAAGTCTTTTGACCATCGGCCTTCTACCCTGAAGGTTCATTTGGCAGCAGTGTCGCCTTACACTTCAGCTTGCAAAGACAGGTCAGTGGCCTCACAACCCATTTTCTAAAGATTTTTCAAAGGCCTTCATCACCTGTACCTTCCAATAAGAGATCCTGTCCCTCCATGGGACCTGAATATGTGCATTGCTCAGCTGATGGAGGCTCCTTTGGAGCCTATGGCAATTGCTGCTTTGAAATCTGTCGCCTTGAAGGCAGTTTTCCTGACAGCAGTGACATCTTCCAAAAGGGTGAGCAAGCTGCAAACCCTCTGTACAGGTCCTAACTCCCATAATATTTTACCGGGACAAGGCAGTCCTAAAGGGAAACTCCTATAGAGTCCCTAAGTGCAGCAGAGGCTGCAGAAACATCCAGTTAGGGCTTTTAACATAAAAGTAAATTTTTTATTTACCTGCTGCCTCAGAATTTTAATTAAAAAGATCCGCTCCATCCGTAATGGCTGCAGAGCCCTGGACGGACATCTCGCGCACTCCGGGCAGCTTCCACCATGAAGGTTATGCTAATGAGGGCTACCAACAAATGGCAGATGTTGGTAGCCCTCATTAGCATAATCTCTGCAGTGAAGCTGCCCGGTGCATTTAGATATCCGCCCCGGGGAGGGGGGGTCTACGGCCATCGTGGACGGAGCAGATCTTTTTCATTAAAATTCCAAGGCAGCAGGTAAATAAAAAAAATTACTTTTACCATAAAAGCCCTAATCTGTGTTTCTGCGGTAGCTGCTGCACTTAGGGACTCTATAGGAGTTTCCCTTAAGAACTAACAGAAAATTCCTCCCCCAAAATGATGTCTGAATTTTATCTGAATCACTTGGTTACACTTCCACTTTTCGGCAAAATCCGTCTCGAAGCTCCACAGTGAGAATATTAAGAGAGCTCTGAGCTATTACTTAGACCACACAAAGGGTGTTTGGTCAGCTGACACTCGGTTATTTGTCACCTTTGGTGAAGTGGAGAAACGAAACCAGCATCCAAGAGAACCTTTTCTTGTGGGATAGTTTTCCTGCATACAGTTCTGTTATGACAAAGCTGGCGAGCTGCCACCTGAAGGCCTTAGTGCGCACTCCACCACATCTGCCTCTGTGGCAGCATTAAGAGGCATTTCCCTGCAGGAGATCTATACAACAGCTACCTGGAAATGGTACATACAGTGCTCCCTCCTTTATCTGCCCCCACTTTATCCGCTACTCTTGCTTAAAGCCAGTGTGAGCTCCTGTCCCATTTTCCAGAAATGCTGTCTCCCCTGTAACTGCCACCCTCTGTTATCCGCCACTCTCTTTTATCTGCCACTTTTAGGATGTACAGAGGTTGTTGGATAAAAGAGCAAGCACTGTACTTTCACAGAGCACTACTGTCTGGACATACAGTCCAGAAGGGATGCCAGCTTTGGCACTTTTGTGTTGCAGAACCTTTTACCTAAGTAGGTTCTGTACCCAGTCTCCCAAGGTACTGCTATAGAGTCTGCGGCTGTTAAGCATAAGTGAAGGATTCCTATGGTTTGAAGAAAAAATTACTCACCGTAGTAATGTTGTTTCTTCCAAAGGGATCCCTCATTATGCTTAACATTCCTTAATCCCTACCTCCCTTCCAGAACCTGGTAAAAGGTTCAAACAAGAATCAGTTCTTTCTATTTGCTTGAGCATTACTTGCTACAGTGCCTTAACAATTGTTGCTCAGTGGTCTCGTCCTTCAAATTTTTTCGTAACAATTAAAATTGTTCTGCCATGTTTAAGCTATTTTTCAAAAATTTTGAAACATTTTTTAGTATTCCTTGGAAGTCATTTAGCTACTTTTAATGTTCACTGCTTACCCTAACTTTAGAAATAAATCTGACATTAGAGTGTAAATAGTGAGTGTGACCACACAGCGGATTTAGAATTTTATTCTGAGTTCCATAATTAGCATAATATTCTAAAAGGTCTGGGACAGCTCATTCCAAGGGAATATTTGCAGTTGTTAAAGGAGTACTGTGGAGGGGGTGTGGGATGACAGACGGACCAGACACCGAACTTCAGGTTCAACACACAAACTCTGTGTGATGTTTATTCAAAATACAGGAAATAAGCTTTTGCAATGCCATGTTCCTTCTTCAGTATATCAGTTTGCAGCAACAGACTACGAATGACCTTTCTCTGCACTTAACCGGCACATACTGACACTGATCTCTGAACGAACCACTTTTCAGTGAAAACCCTTCATCCCTATGTGGGCCCCGTTTGCTTGGGTAGTGGGGGCTCAAAAAGAAAAAAAAAAAAAGCTAAAAATAACTTCAGTGCAGAAACACTGAAAGAAGGGTTACCCCAAAGGGCATTGGCAACAAGTCAAATTTCAAAGAAATACAACATCATACATACTTCCACAATGCAAAGCATCATGGAATATATGCAAATCACCATGACATTTCAGACTTGTTCAATTTACAGCAATTTACATTCTTTTTAAATAGCACAACTAACTTAAGTTCTATAATAGTCACCTAGTACTTTTTGCCATTATCAAAAACACCTAGTGCCACGTTTTTAATATTTACAGGTTTCATAAACATAAGGTATATACATCAAGGTAATTTATTACATAGTGCTATTACACACTAAATCCAACAACGATAAACACAGCCTGTTTTACATACATTTGGAGGTCACCACAATAACTTCCCTATACGAGGACCTGTGAGGGAAAAGGAAAATTACAGAGGACAGTAGCATAGTCAAGAAAGGGAAGGTGAGTGCCCATAGGTGGCCAACCTTATTGACTAGAAATTGTAAAGGATAGATTAGGCTATGAAATAGAAGAACTGTTGCAACAGATTTAAGAAAAGGTCGGTCCTCGAGTGGCAGGAGCTTCCTGTCACAAGTACTACAGTCAAAAATTAGTTATGCAGAGTGTTTTAATTTGTGTGTTTAGTCCTGGTGTGTTCTCCCCTTTGCTTGCTATTAGGAGTTTTTTTCTAAATTTGCCTACTAGTTGTATGGCCTATGGGGATCTCCGTGTTACCACGGTTTATTGCTTCTCTTTGTCCTACAGCACCTCCTGTTTTATGTGACAGTGATGCACTGATTCACTGAGGGGAAAGTACTGCAACAGTGATCTGAAAATAAGATCCTGATGTTCTGGCTTTCAACTAAATAACTCTTGTCTGGGTCTCTTCAGCAGGAGTAAATGTTTTGCTTTTAATTTCATTAAACTACACCAAGCCATAAAAAGCACACACATCACTCGAGGTAATTAATGTTGTAATTAGTAAAGACAGTAGTTGTTTTCTTACAGAATAAGCACTCAACTTTCACCACTTATGTTAGAACTCAAGTGATTGACAAGCTGTAAATGTAGTCTTCAGTGCCTACTGGATAAGGAAACAGACTTAAAATAACAGCTGTACTGCTGTAAAATTGACTGTAAACCAGTACTTACTGAATCTATGGTCCCGGACGCATCACCGTCACATGGGACAAGAGGCATTGTAGGAAAAAGAAGAGCAATAAACCATGGTAATATGGAGATCCCCAGAGGCTGTAAAACTAGTAGGCAGACTGAAAAAAAAATTAAAAACTGATCATCACATAGCATGTCAGCGCCATTTTGTGAGCCAAGCGGCAGCTCAACTGGGGGGATCTTCAGAGCTTTTGTTTACATACTGTATGAACATACGAAAAAGCTAGCAGAGGAAGGCCATTTGGTCTGTCAGGTCTGCTCGTATTGCACGGTCCACAGCTTGAGCTAATGTTCCTGCCCTTCCTCCCCACTCCTCCCATCCTCCCTACCCATGATCCTTACTTTCCCCCTATGCCTATCCCAGCCTCTCTTAATGCTGCCCACTGTTATCAGCGAGATGACCTCTTCCAGCAGTGCATTCCAAGTGTCCATCACCCTCTCTGTGAAGAAGTACTTCCTGACCTCCCTCCTAAACCTCCCGCCCTCCAGCTTAAGACTGTGTCCCCAAGTGTTATGGTTGCCACTCAGCTTAAGGAGACTCTCTAAATCAACCTTATTTATCCCTTTAAAGTACTTGAAGGTCCCAATCATGTCCCCTCTCTCTCTCTCTCTCCTGTCTTCCAGGGAGTACATTTTCAGTGCCCTCAACCTCTCCTTGTATGCCTTACCCTGCTGACCCACTGTCATCTTTGTAGCCCTCCTCCAGACCTTCTCCAGCAGGTTAATGTCCTTTTTGAGGTGTGGGCACCAGTACTGAAATCCATACGGCCTTACCAGTGACCTGTACAAGGGCAGTATAACCTCTTCTCTCTCCTACTACTGATCCCCCTAGATATACATACCAGCTTCTTGTTTGCCTTTGCTGCTGCTGTCTTGCACTGCGTGTAGTGCTTCCGCTGACTAGTGATCATCACTCCCAGGTCCTTCTCCTCCTCTGATGCAGATACTAGGACTCCACCCAAGCAGTACTCTGTCCTGGGATTCTTGGCTCCAATATGCATAACTTTGCATTTCTTGGCATTGAAGCCAAACTGCCAGATCCTGGACCACCTCCCTAGCTTTTCCAGATCTTCTTGTAGGTCCCGTATCCCTTCAGCTGTGTCCACTGTCCCGCAGAGCTTGGTGTCATCCGTGAATAGGCACATTTTGCCCTTAATGCCATCCCCAATCGCCAACTGTGATGAAATGGATATAAATCATCAAAGTAAAGGTAAACACTAGCATACCATAACTCAACATCCCTTATCGATTTAATTACCCCCCCCCCCCCAGTTGCTGGTTTACTTGTCCTTTAGCCATTGAAAAGATTTGGAATTATAATGGAGCTCATTGGAAGTAATGAGAGGGTCTGGTTGCCCCCCAACCATCCAAAACAGTCGCTGTTGGTGTCAGCGGAACTATGATACAAAACATTCCAAAATAATTCCTTTCTGTTAATAATTATTAAAGACATCTTCATTATCAGTGGGCTGCTGCTCTGACCTTGGGATTACATCACAGAGCTGCTGCTGTTTGGTTTCAATTCAGGATTCTCTTTACAGAGAGTGGACTGCTGCTCTGACCTTGGGATTACATCACAGAGCTGCTGCTGTTTGGTTTCAATTCAGGATTCTCTTTACAGAGAGTGGACTGCTGCTCTGACCTTGGGATTACATCACAGAGCTGCTGCTGTTTGGTTTCAATTCAGGATTCTCTTTACAGAGAGTGGACTGCTGCACTGACCTTGGGATTACATCACAGAGCTGCTGCTGTTTGGTTTCAATTTAGGAGCTAAACACTGGGTATAGTAAGGGGTGTTGAGTAGGTGGGGCATACCAGGAAAGGAACAGCAGCAAGTGAAGAGGTGACTGCTCTCTCAGCGGAAGGGAAGTAAATGCAAATCTAGGAGCTTTCATTATTACTTCTTCGCATTGATATTGCATTGGGGAAAGGAGGAGTAGGAGTTTGAAGAAGGTTGTGCAATGGTTACTTAAAGCCTGTTTTTGAGTGTGGATAGGAAGGATAGGAATATAAAAAGCAGTTGCTCAATATATCTAAACGTGTGCAACAAAGGAGGTAAGAGAAATAAAGAAAATGTTTTGCACTGATAGAGGAGGGAGAGGGGAGACTTGGGGGAGTGTTTGGTATCCTGCATCTGGAAGGGTGGGGGGTCGCTGGTGGGCAACGACAGCAATGGGTAGGGTGGTAGGCTGCAACAACTCGGTGCACCAATCTTTCTAAAATTGTCTGGAGTGTGGGAGGATGTTTAGTGTGCAACCGCATGAAAAACTTAGAAAGGAGATTGAGGGTCTGCAGGAGGAACTAAGACAGGCAAGGGAGATTGGGGTGGGTTTAGCCCAATACTGGAGGGAGGAAGAAGGGAGATGAGGGAGGCGATTTAAGCCAACAGTGGTGAGAGGGTCGAAGAAGGAAGCAGAGACAAAGGGGTCAGGCCAGGAAGAACAATTCCCGGAAACCAGGTCAGGAGACAAAAGACAAATGGAAGGAGGAGATAGGGACTTGTGAGGGAGAAGAAGTGGCAAAAGTCATGGAGTGGAAAGGAGAACAGGTTACTATGAAGAGGGAGGCGGGCATTTGTGGCAGCCTTCAGAAAATGAGTTGTGCACTGCTAGAGAGGAAGAAGGTGGAAGAGGAAATGATGAAATTAGAGGAGTAATTGATAAATGCCTGGACCAAACTGGAGGCAGGGGAAGTTCTGCTGGGAGAATTGCAACAGGTAAAGGAAATAATGTGCAGAAGGAAGAAGGAGCTGGAAATAGAGAGGAGATGAATTGAAGCAAGCAGGGAGTAAGAGGGTGTGAATCTTGGTGCTGGGGACTCAGTACTAAGAGGAGTAGGTGGGGTAGCAAGGGGGAGGCATAGTCGCATTTGGGTGGAGGCCATGCCAGGAATGACAGTGGAAAGGGTGGGACAGTCTGTTCTGAAATATGCTAGAAGGGGTAGGGACAAGCTTCATTTAATTATACATCTTGGGACAAACGACCTGGCTGACAAGACAGTAGATACAGTCCAGAGGAGGTTTGAGGAACTAGCGCAATTATGTGAGGGAGCAAGAAGATCAGTAACTTTTTCAGAGATACTTCCGGTGCCAAAGGCAAGCACAACAAGGAAGCTGAGAATAGAGAATTTAACGGATGGCTAAGAACCTGGTGTTGTGCTAAAGGGTATGGACTGTTGAGGGAGTGAGGGAGGGACCTGGGAGGACAGTAGTCTCTATAAGGACAGACTACACTTGAGTGAGGAGGAAAGAAAGTGTTGAAACAGAGGTGGGAGGGAGCATGAGAGAAGTTGGGAATTTAAACTAGGGTGGGGGTGGCAGTTGGGAAGAGATATGCAGAGACCACAGGTTGGGAAGTCATATGAGCTTACCCCCATAACAGTGACAAGGACAAATGGCAAGTACTGTTGGTGATGCTAGGAAAGGAGGGCAGGATGGGAGGGAAAGGGTGGAAGGTGGTTACCCTTAATGCTAGGAGCCTTGGGAGGAAAACTGCAGTTACAGGTTCTCATGGCAGAGGAGAGGTGGACATTGCAGCCATCACGAGCAATGGGCCACCCAATACAATGACTGGGACCTGTCTGTACCAGGGTACAGGTTATTTCATAGGGACAGGGTGATTGGGAAAGGGGGGTGGCACTATGTGAAGGAAGGACTGAGTGTGTAAGGGAGGGAAGGGAGGAGGGTGATGCAGGTCACATTGGATGCAAATCCAGGATTCGAAGAATAGGATTCTTAGAATGGGAGTGGTGTACAGGCCACCATCTCAGACAGAGGAGTTAAACAGGGAACTAGCGGGACAGATCAGGAGGACCTGCGAAAAGGGTAGTGTGGTGATTGTGGGGGACTTCAGCATGCCAGGAGTGGACTGGCGCACCCCAACAACCAGGAACAGAAGGGAGCAGGTACTGCTGGATGCCTTCCAGGACAGCTTCCTGCTGCAAATGGTCAGTGAACCAACCAGGTTAGGGAATACCCTTGACCTTGTGCTGGCAAATGGGGACTTTGTGGAGAGAACTTATAGTGGAGGAACCGCTGTCAGGGAGTGACCACCACTCAGTGTGGCTCACATTGGATATGAGGCAAGGAAGGGTGGAATCTGGCACAATAGTGCTGGACTTCAGGAGGGCCGACTTTGGGAGGATGGGGAGTGGTAAAGGGTACCTGGCCAGAATTCAATCTAGTATGGACACTAACCAGAGGTGGGGAGCTCATAAAGCTGGGGATAGTGGAGGCAACCAAAACCTGCTGCAAAGCCCAGAGCAAGAAGGCTAGGGCTAAGAAACCCGATCTGGTTGAGCAAGGAGGTCATGGAAAAGGTAAGGAGGAAAAGAGCTGCCTCTAGGAGTACAGAAAACAGGGAGGGGAGGACAGGGAGGAGTACTTGACAGAATGAAGGAGGTGACAAGGGCAGTAAGGGAGCCAAAGCATCTCACGGAACTCAGGCTGGCACAAGGCATTAAGAAGGGAGAAGGACTTCTAGTACATCAGGAGAAAAGGAGCTGTAAGGACCACACAGTAGGATTAGGAAGGAGGGGTTGGGTGGAAGCAGAGTGCGATAAGGCGGAAGCACTAAATGAGTACTTCTGCTCAGTATTTACTAAAGAGAAGAGGGGGGTGACACCCAAGGTGGGAGAAATGGCAGAAGCAGGGTGGGAAGTGGTGACAGATGGGGAAATCATGGAGAGCAGAGTTCGAGAGGGTTTGAAGGCACTGAGGGTGGACAAGGCGCCAGGCCAGATGGCATCCACCCAGGGTACTGAAGGAGCTGGCAGAGGTCCTTGCAGGACCTTGAACCTATTTAATGCCTCCACCATTGAGGTGTGTACCTCAGGACTGGAGGATGGCTCATGTGGTACCCCTACACAAGAGTGGCCCCAAGGATGAACAGGGAAACTACAGACCAGTGAGCCTCACATCCATCGTGGGTAAGCTAATGGAGACCATCCTGAAGGAGGGCTGGTGGCCCTCCTAGAGGCCAAAGGACTACAGGACAGCAGACAGCATGGCTTCATACGTGGCAGATCCTGCCAAACCAACCTGGTCGAGTTCTGTGACTGGGTAACTAGGCAACTGGACAGGGGCCATGCAGTGGATGTCCTGTATCTGGACTTCAGTAAGGCATTCGACTCAGTGCCACATGGAAGGCTGGGAAGGAAGTTAGCAGGCACAGGGCGGGTGCAAAGCTGGTGAGATGGGTAGGAAACTGGCTGCAGGGAAGGCAACAGAGGGTGGTGGTGGGTGGGGAGCTCTCACACCCAAGGGCAGGGGCAGTGGTGTTCCACAGGGCTCGGTGTTGGGACCAGTGTTGTTTGGGATATTCATTGCAGACATACCATGGGACATCAAGAGCAAGATCAGTCTGTTTGCTGATGATACCAAGGTAGGCGCGGTGGTGAATGACCTGGGGGATGGCAGGGGTTGCAGGATGATCTGGCAAAGCTTGAAACCTGGTCAGACACCTGGCAACTGAGCTTTAATGCCAAAAAGTGCAAGGTGCTGCATTTTGGGATGAAGAACCCAAGGAGGAGTTACCAGCTAGGGAGTGCAGCTAGCCCAGACAGAGGAGGAGAAGGATCTGGGTGTGCTTATTGCAGGGTCAATGAACAACTGGCACAATGTAGGGAAGGCAGCTGCAAGGACCAACAAAATGCTGGGTTGTATTTCAAGGAGTATATCTCGAGGAGGAGGAGGTGATTCTGCCACTGTATAGGTCATTAGTTAGACCACACCTGGAGTACTGCGTGCAGTACTGGCGTCCGTATCTGAAGAGGACATTAAGTTACTGGAGGGGTGCAGGCAGAGCGACAAAGATGATCAAGGGCTGGGGACTTATCATACGAGAGGAGGTTGAAGGAGTTGAACATGTACTCACTGGAGGAGAGGGCGACAGGGGTGACATGATTGAAACCTTTAAATACATGAAAGAATAAACAAGACAAGTACAGAGGGGCTGTTCAAGTAAGGGAGGGAGGGACACCAGGGGCCATGATATGAGACTGGGCGAGGATGGTTCAGGAAGGAGATGAGGAGACACTTTTTACAGAGAGGTGGTGGCTGGGTGGAATCGTTACTTCCTGAAGTGGTATGCAGTAGAACAGTGGACTGCTTCAAATGAGGATGGGACAGGACAAGGGGGAGGGTTAATGAAGGGGAAGGGTGGAAGGGAGGGAAGGGCAGCTTCAAAATAAGGGGTGCTAGCTGCACATTCGAGCAGACTTGATAGACCTCTATGCCTTTATCTGCTGGCAAATTTCGTATGTTAGTAAAACTGAGTTTTTCCCCCTTCCGTTCACTAACATTTTACACCAGTTATGGTGCAGATGTCATAATCCCCCCATTGTGACATCACAGTCTGTTGCTATGGCAGTGGCTGAGATGTCACAAGCAGGGCACTGAGACTTCAGCTCCAGAATAAGCCATAACTGTTGATTAACTGTAAGGTGCAGAGCTCCTGCTTTCATATACTGTAGATTTCTTATTTTATTTATTTTATTAAGTAATCGTAATTACAACCTTTGAGCTAAAAGCTCATTTACAAAGGATCTTCGTCAAAACGTGGGCAGGCGAGCACAAACAGGAGTAGGTAAGACAGTGGCAGCCAGAAGGCATTGTCAGATAACAACAAATAACATACAGTAATCACTAATAGGATAATATAAGGCAAGGCATAGCATAAGATAATCATAGGCAAACATAACATAATCATTGCACAGGTGCAGAGTACAAGGGGGATACGGTTCCCATAGCAGCATCGGTAATAAAGTGCATCAGTCAACAAAAGTATAACATGAGTGATTAAGATGGTAGCAACATATCTATGTCAGTATCCTAAACAGTAGAATCATATAAAGAGTCCGGAAGGAGACCTAGCGGGAAAGAGGGGTGGCAGGATGTCATAGTGGAAGCAGCAGAGGGTACATTGGGGGAGGAGAATGGGAGCAGAGAAGGGTACAAGGCAGGTAAATGGGTAGATGGGGGAACCTCATGGTTCAGTAAAGCAGTAGAGGGTGATTTCCAGGGCTTCCTGAAGCTTTTATCTCTTGGGGGTCCCAGACCAAATTCTAAGAAGTTGAGCAGTGTTGGATTGGAGCCACATTTGCATGTTTTGCTGCAGTGGGGGTGGGCACCAGGCAGCAGCTCATACGTCCTGAGAAGCCAGCAGTACATCACGATGACTCTCAACACTGATGGATGCCTTTCCTGATGGCCAGCTGGTGCATTAAGAATGCAGGACCTGCATCTGTAAGAATCAAAAAGGGTATTCACTTCCACCAGTCTTGACTAAGTATGATAACTCATTCTGATCTAAACTGCGGCACAGGAGCTAGCACAACAAAACTCACCCAAATCAGGAACCAAAACAAAACAAGCACAAAGGAAATCCAAAAAACTTCTGATCATAGGAGACTCCATGATTCGGGGAGTTGATACCCATCTCCAGCCAGGGGTGATGGTCAGATGTCTCCCAGGTACATCAGCATGGAGAGACACTGACCGCATTGCTAAAATTGTTCACAAAGCAGGAGAAAACATTGATGTCCTAGTACACATAGGGACTAATGATCTCGCCAACCGGTCAGTTGTGGAGACCAAGGAACACCTGACTAGGCTGGGTGACAAACTATCATCTATTTAAATCCGGCATCTCCTTTTCTGAGATCCTGCCAGTCTGGGGAGGGCAGATGGACGGAAGGTCAGAGAAGGGAGATAGGGGAGCTAGCACGTGGCTCAAGGGCTGGTGCCAGGAAAAGGACACAGATTTGTAGGGAACTGGCAACAGTTCTGGGAGCGTAAAGTTCTTTAAATTTGATGGACTGCATCTGACTAAAGGGAGTCAGTGCATTGGGGCAGAAGTTTGACGTCTTTGCAGAATATTTAAACTAGCAAATGGGGAGAGGGGTGCAGCACCCCATACGTCGAATGGGAAGAACACCCCTCCCCCCTCAGCTAGTGGTCAAACAGGAATTCAGCATGTTTGCCGTTCATTTGCATCACCAGGTAAGAAAAAAGGTTTGTCTCCCCATACGACGCACAGGGGTAATGCCAAACTTCACCCAACAACTAACACACCGAAATCTGGCCAATGGAAAATCATGTACACAAATGCTCACAGCCTGGGAAATAAGATCCCAGACCTGCAGGCAATAATGTCAGAGGCTAAACTGGACATAGTAGCAATTAGTGAGATGTGGTTTACCAGTAACCACACTTGGGAGACTTCAGTACCTGGCTATGTATTGTTCAGAAGAGACCAAGGTGCAAAAGGGGAGGTGGCCCTGTATGTTGTTGAAAATATCAAAGCTACAGAAATTCAGAATACACATAGGAGCCAGAAGAACTGTGGGTCACCCTGGAAACAGGAAATGGGACAGCCATAAGAACTGGGGTTGTCTACAGGCCCCAGACCAGAGGGAGGGCATAGACACATTACTGTTAGAAGATATACAAAACATGACAGCTAAAGGGAGGTTCTGATAATGGGAGACTTCAACATGCGGATACAGATTGGTCAATACCAGCAGGAACATCTGCCAGAACTAGACTCATAGTGGATTCCTGCAGGGGAGGGCCTCAAACAACTGGTACAGCAACCCACAAGAGACAGGGCTATCCTAGATCTAGTACTGACTAACAAAGAAGGGATCACAGATCTCCAGGTAGAAGGTCACCTGGGGGCCAGTGACCATCCATGGTATGGTTCAATTTGGCTACTACATCTAAATCATCCCATTCCAAGGCAAAATATGGGACTTCAGAGGAGCTGACTTTGATAAGATGGCCAGCAGAGTTAAGCTAGCCCTGGCAAAAGAAACACAGGTGAGGGGTACAGGCAAAGTGGGCAAGCATTAAGGATGCAATACTTGAAGCAACATCCCATTGTGTCAGACAGAAAAGGAAGTGCAAAAGAAGAAGGAAACCACTTTGGTTCTCAAATACAGTAGCAGAAAAGGTCAGAGCCAAAAGGCTGGCCTTCAGGAAATATAAGGGAACACAGCGGGATGAAGATAGGGAGGCATACCAAACTGCCCTAAGGGAAGCAGGTAAGGCAGTAAGGCAGGCAAAGTCCCAAACTGAGGAAACACTAGCACTGAACAGTAAAGAAGGTGACAAGACTTTCTATAGATACATTATTGTGAAGGAGAAAGTCCAGAGGTGTGCTAAGCTTAATGGAGAAAAGGAGCATGTGAGGAGGAGGACCCTATAAAGGCATATATCCTAAATAGATACTTTGCGCAGTATTTACTGAAGAGAAGGTAGGGCAGGGCCCACAGCTCAGCATCATGGACACAGGGGAGGGAGGTGAGCACTACTCCGTTCACAAAGAAAGGGTCCTACAAGAGCTTGCTAAGCTCAGGGTGGATAAGGCAATGGGACCTGATGGCATACATCCCAGGGTACTTAAGGAGCTAAGGAGGAACTAGCAGAGCCATTAGCAGAATTGTTTAGTGAGTCTCTGAGCACAGGAGAGGTCCCAGAAGACTGGAGAAGGGCTCATGTGATCCCGCTCCACAAGAGTGGTAGCAGGGAGGGGCGGGGAACTACAGACCGGTCAGTCTTACCTCAGTAGTGGGCAAGATTATGGAGGCATTCCTTAGGAAAGGATAGTGCTACCTGGAATCCATGAGGGCACAGGATCCAAGACAGCATGGGTTTACAAAAGGAAGGTCCTGTCAAACTAATCTCATAGATTTCTTTGACTGGGTAACCAGAGTGGTGGACCAAGGGGGAGCAGTTGATGTCGCCTACCTTGACTTCAGCAAAGCTTTTGACACTGTTCCACATAGAAGATTGATAAATAAGCTGGGTAGGCTCGGGGTGGGTCAGAAGTTGGTCAACTGGGTGGCAAACTGGTTGACGGACAGAAAACAGAGTGGTGGTAAATGGTATACAGTCAGAAGAGATGCAAGTCACAAGTGGGGTACCTCAGGGATCAGTCCTGGGGCCAGTCCTCTTCAACATCTTCATTAGTGACCTTGCAGATGGACTAGAGGGTAAGGCTTGTCTGTTTGCAGATGACACCAAGATCTGCAACAGAGTAGATGATCCAGATGGGGTGGGCAGAATGAGAAGAGATCTGGATAAACTAGCAGAATGGTCGGGAAGAGTGGCAACTGGGATTTAATGCAAAAGTGCAAAATCATGCACATAGGGAAGAGAAACCCTGAAGCCACCTATAGGCTGGGAGGAGTTGCTAGCAGTCACAAAGGAAGAAAGAGACTTGGACATCATCATCACTGATGACCTAAAATCATCCAAGCAGACCACTAAAGCAGTAGGTAAGGCTGAGGGGTGTTAGGGTGTATTAGTAGGGGTATCACAAGTCGTAAGAGGGAGTGATAATCCCTCTGTACAAGACACTGGTTAGGCCCCCATCTGGAGTACTGCGGTGCAGTTGGAGGCCACACCTTCACAAGGACATTAACAAAATTGAGGCAGTCCAGAGAAGGGCAACCAAATGGTGCAGGGACTGCATCAGAAGACATATGAGGACAGATTAACGGAGCTCAATATGTATACCCTTGAGCAAAGGAGGAGAGGGTGATATGATCGAGGCATTCAAACACCTTAAGGGCATAAACAAAGGTGAAAGAGTCTAACATGTTTAAATATAAGAAAATAGCAGAACAAGAGGACACAGCATGAGATTAGAGGGAGGCCGATTAAGGGGAATGTGAGGAAATTCTTTTTTCACAGAAAAGTGGTGGATGGCATGGAATGGCTTACCACAAGAAGTGGTGGCTATGAATACAGTGCAGGGCTTCAAACAGGCATGGGATAGGCATAAGGGAGCAATACAAATGACTATGAATAGATAGGCCACTGACAGAGCAAAGGCCAATGGCACATTTATAAGGTAGGAAAAAGAAATGGGCAGACTGGATGGGCCTTGCGGTCCTTATCTGCCGTCAACTTCTATGTTTCTATAAACTTAGACCTATTACTGAAAAGTTGCCAGAGTCCACCTCAAAACAGGATTTATTGAAGGCTATTATGCAAGGTTTTGAGTCCAGTGACCACAAGATCAGAACTTTCCTTGATGTTTCCGATACTGCAGCCAGAATGGCAGCAGCAAGGATTTGTATTAGATGGCATTCCTGGGTCAGACTCGCTGGTTTTGCAAGTAATGTTTAGCAAAAAGTTATGAAAGTGCTGTTCCATTGCGCATACCGCTTTGTCCAGAATGTGGAATTGTCCCTCAAAGAGTCCAGTGACAAGATGTCAACCCTAAAGACAAGGAGAATGTTTATGTTGCTCCTCATAGAAATAGGTGGCGTGGGTTCTTCCGTCATCATCCCCATCGGCCCTTTTGTGGTGGTCCTGATAAAGGCCAGAGACGCTTTCACCATCAAGAAGAATCAAGGTCTTTCCAACTGAAGCAAAAGCTGCAGCACAAAGTGATGCAGAAGATGCACACCCCGAGCAGAACTCTCTGACAGGTTGCCTCCCCCTATCTCTACTCCATTGCGTGAGGTGGATCAGTTTCTACCAGTGGGAGGGCATCTGTCCCATTTCTATCAACAGTGGAAGACAATTTAGGTATTCATTATAAGGAGCCTCCTCCCCAAGCTCGACCCCCTGATAGTCTGGGTCTCACAGCATCCTTCTGATCTCTTGTGCATCTCTGAATCCTGGCTTTCCTCTAGAGTACCTGACTCCAACTTAGTTCTCCCTATCAACTCTTGCGCCAGGATCGAGGCATGCTCCCACCACACTTGGATTACTTCTGACCTTGTATCTGTCTGCGCAAATCTCGGGACCAAGCATGGGCATGTTACAAGGCCCCCCAATCCCTGTCTGACCTCCTAGCCTACAGGTCACTTAGAAATTACTGCACAAACGCTGTCTGCACTGTGAAGGCCCTCTATTTCAAATAAAACCTCCAGGCCAACCTAAACTCCCCATCAAATTTCTGGGATATTATCCACTCCTTATACGATCTCCCAGCCCAGTCTGCCACCCATGCCCTCCTGGTGGATGACTCACTGGCTTCTGCCCCCCAATTGCTGCTCATTTCAACAGTTTTTTCACCACCTGTGCACTACCCTCTCCTCCTCCTGCTGATCACTGTTTCCTCCTGTCCCCACCATCTCCTCTGCACCCCACTCACCCAGTAGTTTTCAGTCCCCCCATTTCCTCCCATGAAGTCATCCTCACCCTTTTGTTTCTCAACTCTTCTAAGTCTATCCCCGACTGGCTGATCCCTAAACTCCTATGATTCTCTGCACCAGCCATTGCCTTCTCGCTCGCTCACCTTTTGAACCTTTCCTTTTTTCCTCAGTGCTGGTCCTCAAGCCTGGAAGGTTACTAAGATTCTGCCTCTGTACAAAGGGGGCGACCCCTCTTCCCCAAGCAACTTCCAGCCAATCTCACTTCTCCTATTCCTTGCAAAGCTCCAGGAGAAGCTCATATGTTCCAGGCTGGATATCTTCCTGTACTCCTTTCATTTCCTCTCCGCTTTCCAGTCTGGCTTTCAGAACCACCCTACTGTCTCCTCCCTACAGTGTGTAACTGATGCTGTCCTCACTGGGATGGATCAGGGTCCTATTAGCACAGCCATATTCATTGATATGGCCAGTGTTTTTGACACTGTATCCCACTCGCTTTCCCTGGACAAGCTGAGACTTGCTGGCCTTTCAGCATCTGCTGTGGACTGGTTCCATTTATACCTTTCAGGCCATCAACAGACTGTTCAAAGTTGGTGGCAACCTGTTTCTCTCCCCCTCCCCCATCCTAGCGGGGGTCCCACAGACTCCATACGGGGTACAGATTCTGTTCCAAACGACCTCCACTTAGCCTCTGTCTCCACACATATCCACATATATGTGGATGACACGGTCATCTACACCTCTGACCCTTCGCATTCAGCATTGGAAATTCTGCTCCAACAAGACTGCCACAATGTGCTGTGCTGGTTCCATGTCAACCAGCTCAGGGTCAGCACCAAGAAGACTGTGTCTGTGACCTTCAACACCAGCCAGAATCTGCCTAGGCCCCCCACCCTTTTTCTCCACTCCCTTGGAGGTTGTCCCTGCCTTCAAATACCTTAATGTGTAGTTGGATAGCAAGCTTGACTTCTATTCCCACATCCATGCCAGACTCCCAAAGACAGTTGGTGTTTTGTACCCCAGCAAGGATTGCCTCTCCCCCCAGGTTCAACGGGAGCTGTTAACCAGAATGGTTCTCCCAGTCATTGACTATACAGATGTGGTCTGTGGCCCTGCCCCCTCCTCTTCCCTTGCCAGATTGGACCTCCTCTGTAATGCCTTCTGTTTCACTACAAACTCTCCTCCCTATACTCATCATTGTTTCTTCTACACCTTCCTTTCCATCCTCCCAGTACCTTCACGTTGCCAGTCCCACTCTTCCTCCTTCATCACTAAATACTGGTTTGTATCCCTTCCCTCCCCTCCCCTCCTCCCTTTCCTCACTCCTCTCCTCTTCATACACTCTGTGCTCCATGGACCCCGGTACCTTATCCATTCCCCACCCTCACTCTTTCGCTGGGCTACCAACCTTCTCCTACCATTTCGTGTCCTTTTGGCATCTGCTACCCTCCTCCCTCTGGCTTTCCCCCTCTCTGCCTTTAGACACCTGCTTTGGCTTATTCTTGCCTGCACCTGTTGCTCCTCACCTTAACCCCTCCTGACTTCTTTCTCTTATATCTCCAGACCCCGCCTCTGCATATGACTTCTAACACAGGGCTAACGGTGCTCTCATCATTGGCCTGTGCTGCACATCCTAGAAGCACTGTGACCCGTCATGCACTCTGCAGTTTTAGCACTCATGCATGTTCTTTACAGAATGCAGTTGTGAACTTAATTGCCTCATCGCATTTTGTTCTTTGGTGTTGATTCATTTTGCTTTTTTTTGCATATTTGAGTGTCTTGTAATATTCTATTCAGTATCCCCCCCCACAAACACGGTCGCACCTGGAAATGAGCCTCAGCTCAGTGTGCCTTTCCCACTTACCAATTTTTAAATAAATCAAAATTCCCTGGAGGAGGTGTAACACCCACCTGGAAAGTTTACTGTGCTTCATGGTCATGTGGTCTAGTACGTCTTTGTAAGATGTGGGGCTGCTAAAGTACAGTGAAGAAAGCCCCAGAGTCACAGAAAGGCAAGGTTTTGTATACCAGGTATTTTGTTCCCAAAAAGACAGACAGCATGCTCCCTTCTGGATCTCTGACATCTGAATGTCTCCATGAAATGTAAGAAGTTCATAATGGTGTCTCTAGAGTGACTGCTTCCGTACCTGAGGCAGCAGGACTTGACTTTGTTCCACATGAAGGAAGTGTATCCATGCATCTCTGTCAGACCAAGTCACCGCAAATATCTCAGATTTTGTGTGAGCCTCAAACACTTCAGACTCCTGCCCTTTGGATTTGCATTTGCACTGCGTGTCTTTAGCAAGTGTTTCGCAATGTTAGTAGCACACCTCAGCAAGTGAGGGATAACAAGTGTTTCCTTGCCCAGATGACTCGCTCATATGAAGCTCCTCCCAAGCTCAAACAGATGCAGCAGCACCAAAAGTCATTTTCCTTCCTCAGTTCTGTGAGTGTCCTATTGAACTTGTACTAGTCTCATCTAGAGCCAACTCTGTTCATAGGAGCAATCCCGGGGGTTGAAGTTGGCACCAGCTCGCTAGCCAAATGTTGGTAGATCTTGTATCGGGCTAGTAAGATTTTCCTTTAACTAGCCCTGCAGGCTTGTACTGGAGAAGGTAACATTTCAATAAGCACACCAGCAGGGCTAATGGATTTTCCCAGTTACTAACCCTGCTAGATAGTGGCTGCAAAACTTAATTTCATCCAGAGTTCTGTATTCCATGCAAGTAATGCCCTTGCCTTTGGGTGAAGCAGACTGCACTGTACATTTAACCTGTTACATCAAAATGAAGAATCGGGTAACAATCTGTATTACGCAGAGAATGCTGGGACTCCTAGCAGCCACAGTCTTTCCAGTACACTTCGCATGGCTCCATACAAGGACGTCCCAGTGGATGCTCAGCACTCAGTGGTCTAAAGCACCCTGCCAATGGATCGCCCTGTACAAGTGATAAATCCTTTCATTTGGTCACTTCGGTGATGAATCCAGAAAAGGGAGCCTCTTCAAGGTATTCCCGTTCACACCCCCAGAACCTCAAGTGACAGTTATCACGGATGTGTCTGGGCTGGGCAATGAAGTGTACTGCCGAAGTCTCTAGACTTCAGGCATTTGGTCATCTTGGGTATCATGTTCTGTCTCAGCAAGGAAGGTGGAACTTCCTTCTATCCCCTGTGCAGGGAAAGTGTTAGAATTTGATAGTGGGATCTAGAGAATGATCTCCGAATCCAGGCCAGTCATCTGTCAGGAGTGAAAAATGACCTTCAGACACTAGTCTGTCGAACAGTAATGGATCCACTCAAGTGATCTCTCACAGACAGTGTTGTACAGTTCCTGTTCAGTGACTGGGATCAGTTAATGCATCTGAACCTTTGGTTACTACCATACATCTCCAAGCTTGGCACTTCAGGATGTAGGTTCAGTGTTTGAGTAAATCTCCCTTGTATTACTGCCAGGGAAGAGACCCTCCACCAGAAACTGAGATTGTACTGTCACACGGAATGGGTCAAAAAGGCGAAGCAATGTGACAGTGCTTCCTCAGGTCTTACTGTTGAAGTCAATGGGAAGTATGCTGTTCACACTATTAATAACACTGGTGTACACTGTTCTGATAAAGAAATGATTGCCAGGTATGCAGTTTCCACCTTTGGAAAGGACTTTGTGCTTATAAAAGAAAAGGGTTTTCCTCAGAGTCTTGTACCACTTTATTTATTTATTTATTTATTTATTTATTTAAGAGATTTACCAGATAAGCATTCTGAGCGGGGCCCGCTCGTTTCCAGATGCGACCTGGGGTTACATAGGTCAAAGAATAGATACAGTAAAGTCACAGTACAGTAGTGTTACATAGGTCTAGAGTAGTTAGCAGTAGTCACAGTACACAGTGTGGTTAGACACCCGGCAGCAGGTATAAGACCTTATTATATGTAAGCCTAAGTTTGCGGGTGGCAGTTACATACGACAGAGTAGTAGGACCACAGTCGTGGTTTGAGGGGCCCAGTGGGGTCTGAGGCCTGATGTCTGCAGGTAGCTCATTCCATAGTTTTACGGCAGTCGATGCATAAAGGCCATTTGGCCCTTAGAGGTGCTCATGAAGGGTACATGGAGTTGTTTAGGATCAGAAGCTCTGAGGGGTAGGCAGGGGTGGTTGGGTTGATAGAGCACATCTGAGGTACAGGGAGGTATTCGACCAGTATTTGTAAATAAGATTAGTACAGTGTAGTTTCACTGAGATTCTAAAGATGGGAAGGAGAGGGCTCTGTATAGGTCACAGTGATGGGTGGAGGGAGGGCAGTCAAGTGCGTAGCGACAGAACGAATGATAGAGGGGGTCCAGTCTGGCCAGGGTAGATGGAGGGGCAGCGCTGTAGACCACGTCGCCGTAGTCAAAAATGGGGAGGATCATTTTGAGGACTAGCTCCCTCCTAATAGAAGTGGGAAGGAACCTTTGTGTGGTACAGTGCTCCTAATTTAGGGTGGAGTTTTTCTGTAGAGGTTCGATGTGGGCATGGAAATCAAGGTGTTGATCGAGCCAAACCCGAGTACGGAAGGAGGTGCAGGAGTCAGAGGTGGAGCCATCCAGGGTGTGGAAGACAAGGGGCAGCCAGCCGGGATAGCAGGATGGGTGCCGAAGGTTATGGAGACCAGTTTTCTTGGCGTTTAGGACCAGCTGGTTGGACCTGAGCCAAGTTTATGCATCAGAAATCACGTTGGAGATAGCATTGTGTCAGTGTTAGAGGGCCAGAGGTGTACAGCACTGTGTCATCCACGTACATTTACAGCGCTGAGTTGGCGCAGACTAGTGGCAGATCATTTAAGAGAGATGAGAAGAACAGGGGCCCAGGACCGAGCCTGGGATACCCCCATGTTCACTGGGAGTGGGGATGAGGCGTGGGGCCAATTTTACAGCCTGCGTTCTGCCTGACAGATAGGCTTGGAACCAGTTCAAGGCGGGCAGGAGAGCCTGCTTGTTGCAGTTTTGAGAGAAGATTAGAGTGGGACACAGTGTCAAGGCTTTGGCCAAGTCAATAAAAATAGCAGAGGTGACAAGGCCCTTGTCCATGCCCAAAGAGATATCGTTAGTGAGCCTTAGCAGAGCTGTGACGGTGGAATGATTTTTGCAAAAACCCGACTGGAATGGAGTGAAGAAAGAGGTGGAGTCGAGGAATTGTGTTAGTTGGGTGAGTACGAGCTGCTTTTGCAGCTTGGCCAGTGCTGGTAGGAGAGAGATAGGGTAGTAGTTGCCCGCCTCAGATAGGTCGCCCCCTTTAGGTAGGGTGATGATTACAGCTTCCTTCCAGGCGGCTGGAATTTTTGCCATGGCGAAAGAGCGGTTTAGTAGGTCAGCTAGGGGGGAGGCTATCGCAGGGGCTGATAGGAAGAGGAGTTTGGTGTCCAGGCCTTGCGGGCACTTGCCTTTGTTAGGGTCAAGGGAGCATAGTGCAGAAAGAACTGCTGGGGAGACCGGCCGGAAGGAGAAAGTGGGCGTGCTTGAGACTGGCGGGGATGTGGCAGAGAGAGAGTGGTTGTGCTTGAGGGCGTCGGGGAATGGCACGGTGGTTGTTGGCGGCTGCTAAGGTTGCTGGTTGTCTATGAGAGATTTGGCACTAGTTGAGAGAAGGTTGAAAGCTGATGCAACCTGCTGAGGGTTGATAAGATATTGCCCTGAAGGTTTAGGGTAGAGGGTGGGGGTTGGGCGGCGGAGAGAACAGGGTTTTGATGATTTTCCAGAATTTGGAGGGATGATTAAGATTTTGGTGAGGCGTCACGGAAATATAGTTTTTGCCTGTCTTATGGCTTTGGTGCAATTGTTCGGGGGTCGGTAATGTTGCAGAGATGTGGGGATTGTAGTCTCCTGTGACTTTTCCAGGCCTGATCCCTAGCTATGCATTTGCTAATTATATCGGCAGATATCCAGGGAGGTGGTAAGCCCTAACTCTTTTTTCCTTAGTGGGGCGTGATAGTGCCATATGGTAAGGAGTTGCTTACTGAACTTATCAAAGACGTGGTCGGTTGAGGGCGCTAGATTGAT
Source organism: Neoceratodus forsteri (assembly GCA_016271365.2). Classification (NCBI taxonomy): domain Eukaryota; kingdom Metazoa; phylum Chordata; order Ceratodontiformes; family Ceratodontidae; genus Neoceratodus; species Neoceratodus forsteri. The sequence goes on from JADMNL010000030.1 coordinate 89,425,695, forward strand.
AAAGGACCAGTCAGCAAGCGCTATATCATTTAAGAGTGATTGGAAGCAGAGAGATTTGTAAGCTCGTAAGGATCTGCCTAGGAGGGAGATGGTTTGTAGGTCTGTGCACTTTCCTAGATATATAGATCATGTGGTGATCGCTCAGGGAGTCTGGAAGGATGCCAGCAAGATTATTCTGTGAGGTGTGGTGAGAGCCCAGTCCAGGAGGGTGGTTACTTGTTGCGGGGTTTAGATCGTGGGCTGATCAATTGGTTGGGAAAGGTTGAGGGCTTTGATACTACTACGTATTTCACATAGCGGGTGCAAGCAGTTGTGGTTTACATCACCTAGGATGTGGAGTTAGCCTGAGGCAGCCAGGGTTTAAGGGCAGCTAGATGATTGATGATGGTGTCGCCAGGAGTAGCTGGGCGGAATAGTGCCAGCCACATATACCCGGGGGGTGGCAGCAGAGTTTAATCAGCTTAGTTTCAATTTGGGGCACTGATATGGACAGGGTGTAATTAGGCTGGATGACATATACATGGCTATGCCTCCACCTTTCTTAGGGCCTAGGCGGTCCCTGCCTGATTACAGTATACCGGGATAGCTATTGCGGCATCCGCATGGTGAGGTTTAAGCCAGGTCTCGGATATGATGCAGATGTCAGGCTTGAGAGTTTGAATGGTGACTTGCAGCTCAGATATTTTTTTAGGAGGCTCACGGATGTTCAGATGGAGTAGGCTAAGTCCTTCGGAGGAAGCGCATGGTTGTGATTTGATAGAGGGCCAGGGTTAGCTTCAATGTCCCCTGACAAGAGAAGCAGCAGGGTGAGAAATCTAGTAGCATTGCGCCATGGACTTGGTTTGAGGCGGGATCTGGGCAGGTGTTTGGCTTGGTAAGGGGTGCCAGCACCTAGCTCAATTAGGGCTGGTAATCCCATGGAGAAGGACAGGGAATGATTGAGGCACTTATGATCCACGAAGTGGTAGATTTGTGGAATTGGCAGTCCTTGGGAGTTGGCAGGGGAGGGGGAGGTGAGGGCGAGAGACTAAAGCAAGGAGCAGGGTTGTATAAAGGCTGGTTTGTAGGGGGAAGTGAGGTGAGGGGCATAACCGTGGCAAGCACTGCTATTAGAAGAAAGTACATGTTTGAAAGTAGAGGTATGCTTTGCAGAATGGCAGGATTGTGTTAGCGGCCTCTGCTGGTGAGCGGTGATAACCTGCAAACCTGAAACTAGGCTGATAGGTTTTGGCTGCGTCACCTGACCTTCCAACTGCCTATAAATGTAAGAGCCGACCAAGGGTGGTGGTGGGGGCGGCGGGGCAAGAGCCACGGCACAGCAGTACAGCGCGCACTGCGAGGCTGCTTAGGCAGAGGAAGGCCCAAAATTCAAATGCTGGCACAAAGGAGCTGATTCCAGGCCCCTGCGAACCTCGACCTTCTGGCCTGGGCGGTGGGGTGGGGGTTCCACTGATCCGCTCTGGGAGAGGGCTGCAGGCCTCGACCCTCGAGGAGGCTTAGGGGAGAGCAGGTCATCCAGTGCCCTCGCGACCCGCTCTGGCTCGGGGGTGGGGTGGGAGTTCCGCCGATCTGTCCTGGGAGGCGCTACAGGCTCTCGCGACCTCGGGAGGCTTAGGGGAGAGCAGGTCATCCAGTGGCCTTGCGACCGCTTCACAGCATAATGGTGGGGTGAGAGGTTCCGCCCGATCTGTCCTGGGAGGCTGCGCTCACGACCTCGAGGAGGCTTAGGGGGAGAGCAGGTCATCCAGTGCCCTCGCGACCCGCTTCTGGCTGACATAACAGAAGCCAGTGAGCTCTTAGTCCTGTCGACTACTAGTCCTAGCCTACTTCCTCCATGCATCCCCCCATGAGCATCTGGTTTGTACTGGCGCATACATGGTTGCAAGGCATGAGAGCACCAGCCTTCATCCTCAACCCTAGTAGGATTTTCCTTGTTCTCCCAAATGCCCATTGACTCTCTTGCCTCCTTAACAGAGCTACTTGTGGGCCTTGTGTGCAGGCAGTGACTGCCACTATGAGAGGCCACTGCAGAGTTGTACAGTGCTGCTGTCGCTCCCCAATTGGAGCATGCTGCCATCGACAGCACTCTTCCCAGCCCCGGCTGCAGCGATCAGAGTCCTTTTCCAATCTCAAACGATCCCTGTGCGACCCATAGCAGGTTGTGTTTTTAATGTGTCCTACTGAATATAAAGATGAAATATGAATGCCATGCCTAGCGATGCTGCTTTTAATGTAAAGATTATGTTATGACTCATGACCCTCATTTAAACAACTGGGCCAGTGGAATCATGACGGCACGTCTGAGGAAGAGTAGTTGAACTTTAAATGGAGAGACACCAAATGTCAGCTATGGCCCCCAAAGGTGGGAATGTGTGGTCCGATTGGTGCACACAAGTGACTGCATTTCTCAGACTTGCCCATCCCGAAGACTGGTTATGGCATGACATCCCCAGAACAGGGAGGTAGGAGCTGAAAAAAATGGGAGAGACTGCCCAAATAAGTATCAATGAAGTAGGGCCACACCTCCTCTACTGTCTAGCTGGATGCAGTATCTCCTTCAGGGCCCTGCCACGTGGACAAACCACAGAGAAACATGAAATAGTGCTCTAGATGGCAACCAGTTTGTTTACCATGTAGCAACCTGGACCTGGCCAGCAGAGATATCAGGTCACCATGGGACTGACTTCATGTCTACCCCCCAAAAGTGTTTTTGCAACTTCACAACTTGGACTCGGTTATGTCACCAAATTGCAGAAAACTTGTCCTGTAGTTTCTGGATAGTGTGCTGCATCAAACAGAACCAGATATTTTGCAACCAAGATTTTGCTTTTGCTAGAAAGATATTTGAGTGGTTACAAAAGTAACCACCTAACAAAGACTTTCACACAGAGTTTTGATATGGTGGCATGAAGGGTATATCCTGGGTGATCTGGAGTATCTGAGAGGAAGTACTGATGGCTCCTGATGAAATCCACTGAGGGGTGGAAAAGTTAATAAAAAAAAATTAAACATGAATTTGAGATTGACTGGGGGGGTTAAAGGATTGTCAGAAATGTTCCTGGTAGTTTTTCATGTCCTGTCATTAAGGCTGTATATATCTTATGACAGAATCATTACTGTCATCCTTCACGCTTTTAGGCCATTGTCATCAAAGCTGTGAAGTAACCAAAATAAGACACTTTTTGACAGCGTAAAGATGAGTGCTTTATAATAAAATCTGAAGTTCGTGAAAGATTCTTGGAATAAGTGTTGCAAAATCCCTCATTTTAAGACCTGGGGTTAATTCAGATCTTGGTACTGTAAGTAAACGTTGTTTGAAGAATGCCAGAGCTTCTTTCTGTTTTGAAAGCCCTTTGTTGGAAAGGTTTCCAGTGATGAAGTAAATAACTTTCTAGCACTTTAGCATAGTAGTACGTGTGAATGTTGGGTGCGTCAAAAGGAGGTAACCAGCAGAGTAGGGGGAGTAATCCTGCCACTTTACATGGCCCTAGTTAGGTCCCACCTGGAGTACTGCATACAGTTTCTTTCTCCTCCATACTAATGGGGAATTGAGGAAGGCAAGAGGGTGGAATGCTGTGTCACCGAAATGATCAGTCATGTGGGGAACAAAAACTATAAGGAGAGGCTGAAGACCTTAACATGTTTACCCTGGAGATAAGAAGGCTGAGAAGGGGACATGATCTCACTATCTAACCCCCTTCCCCTATCCTTAGTTGTGGTAGCACCCTCCTCATCAATCCCCTAGAGATAGCATCTACTGTTAAGTTCATTGATTACTTTGCAAACTGTGCCAGTAGTATCGTATATCGTGCCCTGCTGGACCCCATGCCCTGGACCCCTTCAGTAGAATCCCACTCCTTTAATTTCTTCCCAGTATTCCACATAAATGTGTGGAAGGCATTACTGTCTTTAAACAGTAAAAATTTCTCGAGCCCATGGACCCCACACCTCTTTTATGCCTTCCCTCTACTTCTCTTGATCCACAAAGTGCTCCTCAAGGTCAGGAGGCACAAGGCACAGGTAATCCTGGTGGCTCTGGACTGGCCCTGCCAGTTTTGGTACCCTGATCTCCTTAGCCTCCGTAACAGGCTTCCGAGGCATCTTCCAGCACGCCTGGACCTGCTTTCCATCAATCAGGAGAAGGTACTCCATCTGGACCGTCAGTCCCTGCACCTGACAGCCTGTTTCCTGAGCAGCTAGAGTTCCATGCTTTGGGTCTCTCCAAAGATGTACTCACTGTGGTGGAGGCATCTAGGAAGGAATTGACCAGGAAGTGCTGTGCCTTCAAGTGGAAGAGAGTCTCCATTTGGTGTAAGGGCAAGGGGTTGGACCCTTTATCCTGTCCAGTGGCTAGCATCCTAGACTATCTGTGGTCTCTCTCTCTCTCGCCAAATAGGGACTTAGGTCGATGACCCTTAAGGTGCACTTGGCAGCCATCTCTGCTTACGGGGCTTGGGCTGGTCAGCAGTCGGCGGCACAGGAGAAGGTGGTCTAGCACTTTTTCAAAGGCCTCAATCACATTTCCCCTTTGGTGCGTGAACCACCACCACTGTGGGATCTATTGCTGGTACTGGCAAAGCTCATGGGCAAGCCATTCGAACCAGTGCACAAGTGCGAGATGTCGCACTTGTCGTGGAAGACCACCTTCTTGGTGGCTATCACGTCAGCCAGAAGGATTGGAGAGCTCCATGCACTCTCTGTTGAGTCTCCTTATCTGATCTTCCACAGGGACAAGGTTGTCCTTTGCCCCAACCCGAAGTTCCTTCAGAAGATTGTGTCAGAGTTACACCCAAACCAGGTGATGACTGTACCGGTGTTCTACCCCAGTCACACCTCGGATGCCGAATACAGGCTCCATACTTCGGACCTGAGGTGAGTGCTCGCTTACCATAAGGAGTGCACAACTGAAGTTCTGGGAGAGGTTCGCAAGCTGTTTGTCACCTACACTGAAGCCGCACCTGGCAGACCTGCAGCCAAGTGAACAATTGACAGATGGATTACATCTTGCATTGATGTCTGCTATAGGTTGGCAGGTAGGGAGCCTCCCAGAGGGCTAAGGGCTCATTCCACCCACCACACCGCTGCTTCTAGGGATGTCCCTATCCAGGAAATCTGTAGGGCTGCTACCTGGAAGTAAGCAAACACCTTCATTCTAGGGACATGGATATATTGTTCAATCCACACTTACTGGCAGGTTTTTTGCCACTTTAAGTGTTTGGCGGAAGGTCTTCAAGCTGGCTCCTCCCACTCACCCGGGTGGTAAAACTCTCGGCTCCACCCCATGACGCCAGATCTTCCTTACCGCTTGGAAGCTCAGGTTCCCTCCTTTGCGCTCTGCGTTTTAGGGCTGGATCCTACCTCGTCGGTTAAACCGAAACTCATACTTAAATTTATTAGACTTCAGTCTTTTTCTTCCTTTGCGGCTGCAATGGACAAATCGACTCCTGGATTTTGGTGGTGCCCTTGTGGGCAGAAGATGTCTCGGACCGATCCGCACTCCCGTGCGTTTACTGCCCTTGGGCTCGATCCGTTCCATGAGCCCTGCGGGTGTACAAGTCCTTCTACCGGTCAATGTTCTCGAAGACCATGCTGCCAGACTTCAACTTGGGCGCCCCGAGAGACTTATTCCTCCGGTAAAGTCAAAGGAGGCCCGTTGGACGGTGTCCGGCGGCGCACTCGGCTGAACAACTTGAGCAAATGATCGCCCTCAAGGAGGAGGCAGCCCAGGCCGCATCTTCTTCTTCCTCGGTCACAGCATTTATCCCGCTCTCCTTGGGTTCCTCCTACTCGGTTTCATTTAAGGAGCTTTGTCAGTCCCTCTCTACTAAGGGAGAGGGGCCATTGGGACATTCCTCTTGGTCCAAGAAAAAGGACTCAAAGGGTAAGTCCCACCATCAACGTTCGTGGGAGCGGGAGAGGTCCCCTTCCCTAGATAGTCGATACTCTACTTCGGTCAAGGTTGCGGCTAAGGCCGCTGGCTTCACGGTGTCCCTGTCATATCAGCCCGCCGAGACACCCGTCGATGCAGTAGAGATTTTTCTCAACCCGTCGGACGGGCTGTCGACTGGGCTGACCCCTTCTTCACACGGTTCCCCGGTGGAAACCCGAGACTTGCCTGTGCGGTTAAGGTCCCTGAGCTGGGGAGGCGGGTTTCCCCGCTCCCTCCCAGACCCACCCTCAGAAACACCGAGGATCTCGGACCTCCTCTTGGTCCAGCCGATCCCGCCGACATCGGCAGTCTTGGTCTCTGCACTGAGGGAAGCAGCGGCGCCGCTCATCCTCATCATCGATCTCCTCGGAGGATAGGCTCTGGTGCAAGTTGCATCACTGCTATGAGGATCTGATGTGGCAGCAGCTCCTTTTGTCCGGGAGCAAGCCGACTCCGTCGCCTTCCCCAGCCATTAAGTGGCTGTCACCTGAGCGGCCGAAACAACCCCTTGTGGTCATCGAGGAGGCGAAGCCGGCACTGGTTGTTCGGCCGAAACCAACTGCACCACCCATCATGGTGGAACCCCCACCTCCACAACCAAAAACTGGGGCTCCGACCAAGGATTCTCGGTCGGGTCATGGGTTGCCCCATTGGTTGTCGGTCACCCTCACTCCCGATCGTCCTCGGCAGGTGGAGGGTGGCTCAGGCCCTCGGCAGCTGTTTGCAGACTCCTCGGAGTCTGACGATGACTCTTCCTGTTCTCCAGGCCTCTTGACCTGGAGTCCTCAGGGGGACAGTCGGTGGACGAGAGCCCATCCTCATTCATGGGATTACTTCGGCTCATCTCAGAGTCTACTGGGATGAAGCTCGAACCCGTGTCAAAGCGGGCCAAGTATCCCCTCACAGAGATACTGGACCGAGGGGATTCTCCTAGAGAGATCTTTCCTGTGGCCAAAGCCATTGTTGGCCCAGCCCTGGAGCTATGGCAGCGGCCGGCTTCTTGTCCAGCTCCCTCGGCCAGGATGACCAGGAAGTATGCCGTTCCTACCGACTCACTCTCCGGGTTCTTGGAGCACCCCTCTGTGGAGGGGTTGGTGACTAACAGTGTTTTCCAGCGCTCGGGAAACGCTCAGGACATGGGCAAGCCACCTGAAAAAGAGTCCAAGAAACTGGACTACTCCGGGCATAAAGTTTACGCTGTGTCCTCCTTAGGCCTTCGTCAGGCCAGTTCGGCTGTACTGATGGCACACTTCTCCCACACCCTTTTGGGCTCCCTGGATGAGGTGATTCCTCATCTCCTGGCTGACCTCCAGACTACGGTCATGCAGGTGCGGGATCAGGGAAGGCCGGTGGCAAACAACAGCTCCAAACTGCATTGACATTGGAGACTCTTGTGCCTGGTCAGTAGCGTCCGCAGTGGCCATGCACCACAGAGCTTGGCTGCAGATCTCCACCTTCATGGCAGATACCCAACACAAGCTGGCAGACGTTCCCTTCCTGGGTACCGACTTGTTCGGTCCCAGGGTGGAGGGTCATTTGCAGAGGATCGAAGTCCAGTGCCACCTTGGACTCTGTCCGTCTGCCCAGAAGACAAGGCCGCCAGCAGCAGCGTAGAGGCCTTTGGCCTTCTGCCCCCAGCATGTCGGCCCAGCAGCACCAGCATCAGGGCCAGCAGGCTCGCACTTGCACCCCAAAGCCAAGCCTGCAGCTTCCTCCAGCAGGAAGCAGGAGGAAAAAGGCCCAGGAGGTCCCTCGGCCGTCCTTCCTCCAAGCCTGCCAGTGGACGGGTTGAGGGGTCGTCCCCTGCCTCATCCTCCCCAGGTTCCCCAGTGGGGGCGTCTCGCCACTTCCTTTCCGCCTGGCCCGCTATCACCGCGGACCGCTGGGTGTTGGAAGTGGTAGGGAAGGGTCTGTCTCTGAAATTCGAGCAGGCCCCACCCTATCGAGCCATCGCCCCTTGGGGGGGGGAGCTATGGGGTCCATAGCCTCTCTGTCGGCTCATCTAGCCAACATTGCTCTGCTCCTCCAAAAGGAGGTGATCAAGGAGTTGGCGGATCCTCCACCAGACCCAGGGTTTGTGTCCAGGTATTTCCTGGTCCCGAAACAGATGGGGGGCTGGCACCCCATTCTAGATCTACATGACCTGAACAAGATCCTAATGTCCCAAACCTTCAGGATGGTCACTCTGGCACAGATCATTCCATCCTTGGAATGAGGTGTGTGGTTCTGTTCTCTGGACTTCCAGGATGCGTTCTTTCATGTCCCAATCCATCCGTCCCACCAGTGATTCCTCCGCTTCAGAGCGGAGGGGTCCCTTTATGAGTTCCGGGCCATGCCCTTTGGCCTCTCTTCATCTCCCAGGGTCTTCACCAAGTGCATGGCAGTGGTGACAGCATTCCTGCGGTGCCGAAGGGTCTGGGTGTACCCTTATCTGGACGACTGGCTGATTGCAGCCCCTCCAGGCTGGAGGCGGAACGGTCCACGGATCTGGCCCTCCAGGTCTGCTCTCAGATTGGCCTCCTCATCAACGAGGCCAAGTCGGAACTTGTGCCAACACAGGTGATTCAATTCATCGGGGCAGAGCTCGACTCTCTTTGAGCCAGAGCTTGGCTCCCGGCAGACAGGGCTGAGGTTCTTTCCTCCTTTGCCCAATCATTTCTGGTTGGGCAGTTGCGCCCTGCCCAGGACTTCCTGCGCCTTCTGAGCCTCATGGCAGTCTGCACCAGCATGGTCCATTGGGCCCGTTGGCACATGCGTCCCCTACAATGGGGACTGGCCTGCTAGTGGTCACAGTGCTCCGGTCCTCTGGACCAGCTAGTGGCGGTGACCCAGGAGATGTGGAATGCTCTCCAGTGGTGGATCATTCCAGCTTATCTGCAGGAGGGCATCCTGTTTGTCCACCCTGAGCTGACGGTCATTCGAACGACTGACGCCTCTCTGATGGGTTGGGGTGCCCATCTGGGGGAGCACAGAGCGCATGGCCTCTGGTCCCCTCGGGAGTCTCGATGCCACGTCAACCTGCTGGAGCTTCGAGCGGTCCAACTAGCCCTCACCACCTTCGCTCTGTTTGTACGGGGTCAGGTGGTCCAGGTCCAGACGGACAATACCACGACCACATACTACCTAAACTGCCAGGGCGGGATGCGCTCCTTGCCCCTGTGCAAGGAAGCTGTCCACACTTGGTCCCTTGTGAGCAGACTGGAGGTAGATCTCCTAGCCATCCATGTGGCGGGAGCCTCCAACACTCTGGCCGATGCCCTAAGCTGGATAGGTGCTGCATCTCACGAGTGGTCTCTCCTGCCGGAGGTAGTACACGATCTGTTCTCCACTGGGGCACACTCAGGTGGACCTGTTTGCCTCCAGGGAGAATGCGAAGCTGAAGCGGTTTCATGCCGCCCCCCTCAGCAGGGCTTACTGCAGGGCATGCCTTCTGAGGCCGTGGACCCCAGGCTCTTCTTCCTTTCCTCCATTTCCTTGATTCACAAGGTGCTTCTCAAGGTGAGGAGGGACAGGCTGAGTGATTCTGGTAGCCCCAAACTGGCCCGCTAGTTCTGGTATCCAGATCTCCTTAGCTTCAGCTCCAGGCTCCCGAGGCGGCTTCCAACCCGCCCAGACCTGATCTGTCAGCCAGGGGAAGGTACTCCACCCGGGCCTTCAATCCCTGCACCTGACGGTCTGGTTCCTGAGCTGCTAGAGTTCCAGGCCTTTGGTCTTTCCGACGAGGTCCTCAGCGTTGTTGAAGCATCCCGTAAGGAGTCGACCATAAAATGCTATGCCTTCAAATGGAAGAGATTCTCCATTTGGTGTCAGGATAAGGGGTTGGACCCTTCCTCCTGTTCCTTGGCCAGCATTCTGGACTACCTGGTCCTTTCTCAGCAAGGGCTTGATTCAAGCTGACCCTTAAGGTGGACCTGCAGCCATCTCTGCTTACAGCGCAGGGCAGGGAAGCAGTCGATGCAGGAGGAAGGTGGTTGGCGGCTTTTCAAAAGGCCTTGATCACATATCCCCTCCGGTGCGAGAACCTTCACCTCCGTGGGATCTACTGCTGGTATTGGCTAAGCTCATGGGCAAGCCATTCAAACTGATGCACAGGTGTGTGACATCTCTCACCTGTCGTGGAAGACCACCTTCTTGGTGGCTGTCACGTCAGCCAGAAGGATGGGAGAGCTCCAGGCACTTTCCATCAAGTCTCCTTATCTGGTCTTCCATAGGGACAAGGTTGTCCTGCGTCCCCACCTGAAATTCCTTCCGAAGGTGATGCGGAGTTTCACCTTAACCAGATGTTGACTCTGCCGGTGTTCTACCCCAATCACACCTCGGAGGCCGAATATAGGCTCCATACTTTGGACCCTAGAGTAGCTCTTATTATAAGAGTGGACGGCTGAAGTTCAGGGAGAGGTTCGCCAGCTGTTTGTCACCCTCGCTGAAGCCGCACTGGCAGACCTGCAGCAAGTGGACGATAGGCAGGTGGGTCACCTCCTGCATAGATCTCTACTATAGGTTGGCGGGCAAGGAGCCTCACAGAGGGATAAGAGCTCATTCTACCGCCATACAGCTGCTTCGAGGGACGTCCCTATCCAGGAAATCTGCAGGGCTGCTACCTGGAAGTCAGCACACACCTTCATTACCCACTACCACATGGACCTTGAGTCACGCCGGGATGCTGGTTTTGGAACCTCGGTTCTCCAGTCATTATTTCCCAAGTAGGGGGAGCGCGCCTTGCCTCCCTCCTCCCGGAGAACTGCTAGGAGTCTGCCAGTAAGTGTGGATTGAACAACATATCCATGTCCCTAGAAATACAGGTTCTGGGACATGGATATGTGTCATCCACACTCATTAACTGACTATCCTTCACCGCTTTAAATCTTGCCGGAAGGTCTTCAAGCTTGCTCCTCCACCCACCGGGTGGTATAACTCGCTCCGCCCATGGCGTCAGATCTTCCTTAGCATGGAAGCTCAGGTTCCCTCTTAACGCTCTGCGTTTGTGACTAGTTCCTATTTCTCCGTTTGCGGATTTAAAATAATATTTTGCAAAAGACTTCAGTCTTGATCCCTCGGCTGCGATGGATAAATCGACTCCAGTTTCGGAGATGCCCATGCGGGCAGAAGATGTCTCGGACGGATCCACACTCCGTGTGTCTACTTAGGCCTTGAGCACGACCCGCGAGCTTGCGACCTGTGCTCATCTTTCTCGACCCTCGTCCTCGAAGACGTGCTGCCCGATTGCAACTGGGTGCGTCCGAGCGTTTCCCTCGGTGAAGTCAAGGAGGCCCGGTTGGCGGTGTCCGCGGCGGGCCTCGGCCCGGATCAGCTCGGCGGATGGTCGCCCTCGAAGAGGAGGCGGGCGCGGGCCGTATCTTCTCGGCGGCATTTATCCCGCTCTCTGGGTTCTTCCTACGGCTTCCTTTAAGGAGCTTTGTCTGTCCCTCTCCACTAAAGGAGAAGGGGCCTGCGTCTGCTGGACCTTTTCTCGGTCAAAAGAGGACAAGGGTAAGTCCCTCCGTCGGCGCTCTTGGGAGGCGGGAAAGGTCCCTCTCCCGGGCACGTCGACCGTCGCCCCGGTCGACCGCTCGGCTTCGACCACTGGCCTCACGGTGTCCCCGTCAGGTCAGTTGACAGGAGACTCCGCACTGATAAGTCGAAGGATTTTCTCGACCCATTGAGAGCGGGCTGTCGCCTTTAGCGTGGCAATTCCCTCTCCCGGTTCCCGGGGAGGTTGAGGATCCGTGGGCTCGCCTGTGCCTCGGTTCGGAGCCCTCGGATGGACCTTCGAGCAGAAGGAGTGTCGGTTCGGCCGACACCTCCTGCACCGACCGAAATTCCGGGACTCTCGGTCTCGATCTCGGACCTCTTCAGCGGTCCACCCGTTCCCACCGTCATAAGCGGTCTCGGTCTCGGCACATGATAGCGGTCGCGCTCGTCCTCGTCCTCCTCCTCGGATGAGGAGCTTGGCGTAAAATTCGTCGGTCTGACACGAGACATATGTAACAGCTCCTCCTGGCGAGAATAAGCCGACTCCGGCGCCTTCCCGACCATTAAGTGAACTGTCACAGACGGCCGACACAACCCGCGACTTGCCGAGGCCCATGCGGCGGTTGTTGGCCAAACCAGCTGCTCACCGATTGCGGTGGAACCTCCGCCTCCACAGCCACCAATGGGGCTCCGACCAAGATTCTCCGATCGGCTAAGGGTTTACCCCATCGGCTGTCAGTTACCCTCACTCCCGACCGACCTCGGCAGGTGAAGGTGGCTCAGGCCAGAGGCAGCTCTTCGAGGACTCTTCCGAGTCCGAAGATGATTCCTCCTTCTTCTCAAGCGACTGGACTTGGGTCTTCAGGAGGTCAGCCAATGGACGATAGCCCGTCGTCCTTCCTAGGACTGCTTGGCTCATCTCGGAGTCTACGGGATGGAGCTCGAACCCGTTCCAAGCAGGCCAGGTATCCCCTCACGGAGATTCTGGACCGAGGATTCTCCGACGGAGGCCTTTCGGTGGCCGAGGCCATAGATGGGTCCAGCACTGGAACTTTAGCAGCGCCTGCTTCCTGCCCTGCGCCCGGCCAGGATGGCCAGGAAGTATCACGGTCCCCGGTTCCTTGTCCGGTTTTGAACACCCTCTGCTGAGGGTTGGTTACCCGACAGCGTTTTCCGGCGCCCGGCAACGCCAGGGATGTGGACAAACCTCCTGACAAGGGTCAAAGAAATTGGACTATGTCGGGCTTAAAGTCCACCATGTCCTCTCGCGTTTGGCCAGGCCAGTTCGGCCGATCCTCATGGACACATTTTTCTCATGCCCTGTTGGGTTCCCCTGGATGAGGTCATCCCTCATCTTCCGCCCGATCTGCAGACTACGGTTAAGCAGGTGCGGGACCAGAGGCAGAGCAGTGGCCAAACAGCAGCTCCAGACTGCTTTGGATGTAGGGGACTCATGTGCCAGATCGGTGGCGCGCGCCAGTGGCTATCGTCGGCGTGAGCTTGGCTGAGATATCCACCTTTACCCGGATACCCAGCACAAGTTGGCGGATGTTCCCTTTTGGGGACTGACCTCTTCGGCCCTGGGGTGGAAGGTCACCTGCAGAGGATCGAGAAGTCCAATGCCACCTTGGACTCGGTCTCTTCCGCTCAGAAGGACAAAGGCCGCAAACCACAGCCTAAGCCCTTTCGTCCTTCTGTACCCCCGGCGCGCCCGGCTCAGCAACGTCAGGGCCAGCAGGCTCGACCTTGGCATCCCAAACCCAAGCCGCCGGCTTCCTCTAACAGGAGGCAGGGAGGAAAGGGCCCAGGAGGTCCCTCGGCCGGTCCCTCCTCCAAGCCTGCCCAGTGACGGGCTGAGGGGTGTCGCCCCCATCCCGTCACCTTACCCTGGTCCCCCGGGGACGGCCCGCACTTCCGTTCCGCCTGGTCCGCTGTTACCACGGACAGGTGGGTCTTGGAGGTGGTGGGAAGAGGCCTGCCTCTGGAATTCGAGCAGGCACCACCCTTCAGAGCCGTCGCCCCTCGGGGGGCTTCGGGATCCCCAGCCTCACTGGCGGCTCGTCGAGCCGACATCACTCTCCTCCTCCAGAAGGAGGTGGTAAGAGAGGTGGTGGACCCTCCTTCAGACCCAGGGTTTGTGTCCAGGTACTTCCTGGTTCCGAAACGGACGGGGGGCTGGCGCCCCATTCTCGACCTACACGACCTAAACAAGTTCCTAAGGTCTCGAACCTTCAGGATGGTCACTCTGGCTCAGATAATACCATCCTTGGAGCAGGCGTGTGGTTCTGCTCTCTGGACTTGCAGGGCCAGCGTTTTTCCGTCCCTATCCGTCCGTCTCACAGAGATTCCTTCGCTTCAGCGGAAGGATCTCTCTTCGATTCCAAGCCATGCCCTTCGGCTTGTCTCCAGCTCCCAGGGTCTTCACCAAATGCATGGCAGTGGTGACAGCATTCCCTGCGGCGCCGAGGGGTCGGTGTACCCCTTACCTGGCGACTGGCTGATAGCAGCTCCCTCCAGGAAGGAGGCGGAGTGGTCCAGAGATCTGGCCCTCCAGGTCTGCTCTCAACTGGGCCTCCTTATCAACGAGGCCAAGTCGGAACTCGAGCCGAAGCAGGTGATTTTATTCATCGGGACGCATCGACTCTCTTGAGCCAGGCTGGCGGCTCAGCGGACAGGGCGAGGTTCTTTCCTCCTTTGCCCGATCATTTCTGGTTGGGCAATTGCCCCTGCCGGGACTTCCTGCGCCTCCTGGGTCTCATGGCGGCCTGTACCGCGTGGTCCGTTGGGCCCGCTGGAACATGCCCCTTCAGTGGGGACTGGCCAGCCAGTGGTCAAGCCTGCGATCCCTTGGACCAGCTTGAGCCGGTGACACAGGGATGTGGAATGCTCTCCAGTGGTGGACCGTTCCAGATCAATTGCAGGAGGGCATCCGTTCGTCCGCCCAGGCAGCGGTCTCTCTGTCGCCGATGCCTCTCTGATGGGTTGGGGTGCCCATCTGGGGAACACGGGCTCATGGCCTCTGGTCCCCATGAGTCCGATGCCACATCAACCTGCTGGAGCTCCGAGCGGTCCGCCTAGCTCTCACCGCCTTTGCTCCGTTCCTCCGGGGTCAAGTGGTCGAGTCAGGCCGGACAATACCACGACCATGTACTATCTAAACGCCAGGGCGGGGCCGCTCCATGCTCTATGCGAGAGCTCTCCGCATTTGGTCACTCGTGCGCAGCCTGGAGCGGATCTCTAGCCATTCACGTGGCAGGAGCCTCCAACACCCTGGCCGATGCCCTGGGCGGATAGGGGCTGCATCCCACAGTGGTCTCTCCTGCCGGAGGTAGTACAGCATCTGTTCTCCCTTTGGGGCACACCTCAGGTGGACCTGTTTGCCTCCACAGGCGAGCTGAGTCTGTTCCATGCCCGCCCCCTCAGCGGGGCTCGCTGCAGGGGATGCCTTCTGAGGCAATGGACCCCGGGCCTCTTTCGCCTTTCCCCATTTCCCTTGATCCACAAGGTGCTTCTCAAGCGAGGAGGGACAAGGCAGGTGATTCTGATAGCCCCAGACTGGCCTCGCCAGTTCTGGTACCAGATCTCCTCAGTCTCAGCTCCAGGACTCCAGCGGCAGCTTCCAGCTCGCCGGACCTGCTCTCAGTCAATCAGGGAAGGTGTTCCATCGGACCTTCAATCCCTGCACCCGTGGCCCTGGTTCCTAGGGCTAGGTTCCAGGCTTTGGGTCTTTCCGACGAGGTCCTCAATGTAGTTGAGGCGTCCCGTAGGAGTCGACCAGAAAATGCTATGCCTTCAAATGGAAAAGGTTTTCCATTTGGTGTCAGAACAAGAGCTTGGACCCTTCCTCCTGTTCCTTGGCAAGCATCTTGGACTATTTATGGTCCCTTTCTAGTCAAGGGCTTAGGTCGGCGACCCTAAGGGTGCACCTGGCAGCCATCTCTGCACCGGGCGCGGGCGGGAAGCAGTCGGTGGCGCAGGGAGAAGGTGGTCTGGCGCTTTTCAAGGCCTTGATCACATTTCCCCTCCAGTCAGGGAACCCCCACCTCCGTGGGATCTACTGCTGGTACTGGCAAAGCTCATGGGCAAGCCATTGAACCTATGCACAGGTGTGCTCTCTCTCACCTGTCGTGGAAGACCCGCCTTCTTGGTGGCTATCCGTCAGCCAGAAGGATGGGAGGCTCCAGGCGCTTTCCATCAGGTCTCCTTACCTGGTCTTCCACAGGGACAAGGTTGTCCCTGCTCCCACCGAAATTCCTTCCGAAGGTGGTGTGAGTTTCACCTTAACCAGGTGTTGACTCTGCCGGTGTTCTACCCCAATCACACCTCGGAGGCGAATATAGGCTCCATACTCTGGACCCTAGAAGGCTCGCTTATTATAAGGAGCGCTACGGCTGAAATCGGGGAGAGGTTCGCCAGCTGTTTGTCACCCTACGCTGAACGCATCTGGCAGACCTGCAGCCAAGCGGACGATAAGCAGGTGGGTAACCTCCTGCATAGATCTCTGCTATAAGTTAGCGGGCATGGAGCCTCCCAGAGGATAAGAGCTCATTCTACCCGCCATACTGCTGCAGCGGTGGCTGCTTCCAGGGACGTCCCTATCCAGGAAATCTGCAGGGCTGCTACCTGGAAGTCAGCAAACACCTTTATTACCCATTACCACATCGACCTTGAGTCACACCGGGATGCTGGTTTTGGGGCCTCGGTTCTCCAGTCTCTCTTTCCCAAGTAAGTATTGGGGGTGTCGTCTTGCCTCCTCCTCCCGGAGAACTGCTAGGAGTCTGCCAATGAGTGTGGATGAACAACATATCCATGTCCCTAGAAATACAGGTTACTCACCTGTAACAGGAGTTCTAGGAATGGTATATGTTGTTCATCCACATTCCCCGACCTCCCACCGACGCACAACCTGAGCTTCAGCGGGCCAGATCTGGCGTCATGGGCGGAGCCGAGAGTTATACCACCGGGTGGGTGGGAGGAGCAAGCTTGAAGACCTTCCGGCAAGATTTAAAGCGGCAGGATACTGCTTAATGAGTGTGGATGAACAACATATACCATTCCCTAGAACTCCTGTTACAGGTGGGTAACCTATATTTACTCACCTGTAACAGGAGTTCTAAAGAATTATGTTCATCCTAATCTAACCTCCCTGGCCTGACGCACAACCTGGCTGCGAGGGCTAGAATCTGGCGTCATGGGGCAGAGCCGAGAGTTTTACCACCCAGGTGGGTGGGAGAAGCCAGCTTGAAGACCTTCCAGCAAGATTTAAAGTGGCAACGAACCTGCCAGTAAGTGTGGATGAACAACATATACCACTCCTAGAACTCCTGTTACAGGTGAGTAGTCTGTATTTTCCCACTACCACATCAACCTAGAGTCACGCTGAGATGCTGGTTTGGGGGCCTTAGTTCTTCATGCTCTTTTTCCTAAGTAGGTGGTATGCACCTTGCCTCCCTGCTCCTGGAGAACTGCTAGGAGTCTGCCAAGATGTGTGGATAAATACAACATATCCACATCCCTAGAAATGGAGGTTATTCCACTGTAACAGGAGATCTTACTTTGAGAGTCAGCTCTTGCAGCAGGTAACAGAATTAGGACTGTATCTGGCAGGCAACAGGACACCAAGGCAAACTTCTAGCCAGCAGTCTATGGCGGTGCCTGCCCCTTATGTCGGCCCACCCCCGATGTTGTGTATGGTATAAAGAGTGGGTGGTCCCCAACGTGCCCCAGTTCTTTTCCCGCCGTCGACTTGCATTCATCGGTTCCACGGCTTGCCTCTCCCTTGTCTGACCACCATTTTCATACAACTTCTGAAAGTGTCTTGTTTTCTACGTTCATAGTCCCGCTTGCTTCAACTCTACTTCTGTATGTCGTCTTCCCTGATGCCTTCTTTTAGGCACACTAATAAGTGTGCCTGTGGGAAGCAGATCCTGTCAAAAGATGGCAATTTGGCCTGCCTTCTATGCCTGGGCCCCCGAGCACGACACCCAGAACTGCCCAGACTGTCAGAAATTTAACAACCGGACAAGGATCCGTTGTTAGAAAATCTTGCAGGCTTACCTCACTGAACAGCAATTGGCCACCATGCAGTGGGATTCCTCTTTGGAGAGAGAGAGAGAGCATCTTCCCACCACTCCCACAAAAAATCATTGGGGAAACAAAGAAAAAATGAGAGAGAAGGAGAGATCCCATTTGCGATTGAGATCCTCTGGATCGCACTCTGCCTCCAGGGGCAGCTCCAACTCTGCCAGCCATGACACCAGACTCACCATTGTCAAGCCCCGGCCTGGGTTACAGGTCATAAAGACAGAGAATCCAGGTCTTTGGGCCCCTCTCGCCAGCTGATAAAGATCAGGCCTCCGGTTCCACCAACAGGCCGCTCTTCGGATTCAGGTAAGGGATACCAGTCAGTGCCTTTTCAGTCGGCCTCTGTATGTAGCACATACCCCGGAATAGGCAGAAGGCCTCTGGTCATTTGTCTAGGAGATCTTCCTCCCTCCCACCCAGGCACTTTAAGAAATAGGCGGAGAAGTCCCCTAAACCGCCGTCAAATAAGCGTCCGCACTCCAAGACTTTGTCGGACCAGCACCGACGCCGGACCACTACTGACACTCCTAAGGTTCCCCACACGTTGGCTTCGCCGGAAGGAACCCCATCATCTCCGGCATCTCCACTGCCTCTAGTTGACGACCGGACCGATAACACCCAGGTGGAAGAACAGGTATCGGTCCCCAAAGACAAACCGACACCCGACGACAGTACGGCTTGCACCACCCTGTTGTCATCTCCTGTAGGTCCCCCGATGCCAGACCGACCTGATGCCGGTACCAGCATCGGTGATGGCACAGGAACTGGGCCGATGCTGGACGAGGCATCAGGTTCAGACCCTAAGCTGAACCTGTCGTAGGTTAAAGACCTATTCAGCCATTGGTGGGAGACTATCCATCCAAACATTCTCCCTTCAAGGCCACAACCAGATGTTCCGGCTGCACCAGAGGTGACAAAAACTCTGGATGGTGGGGCACCCACAAATCTCCCTTCCCCGACTCTGGAGACAGTCAAGGTCCCTCAACTCCCTCCTGATGAGGGCCATGGCAAAGAGCCTACTCCACACGATAGGTCCAAAGGAAAGGTCAAGCATAAGAGAAGCCACAGATCTCGGTCAAGGTCACAGAGCCCGAATCTTCCAAGCTCTCCTGACAGGCATGGACATAGGAAGAGGTGACATAGGTCTTACTTCTCTTCATCCTCTGATTCATACCAACCCTCAGATTATTCCTACCCAGATTCGTCCATAGGGGATTTATCTCCTCTGGACCCAGAAGATAGGCCCAAATCACCTCCTGATGACCCCTCTTTCATGGAGGTCATGAGACAAATCCAGGCCAACGTGGGTTGGCATACTGAGGATCTAGACCCGGAGAGAATGCGTCTGGCTAAATACCTCCGGCAGAAAGACCAGAAGCCGGTCATCATCCTGCCCCTGGTGGACACCTTTGCGGATGTCACCCAGGCAGTTTGGAAGCACCCTCATTCTTCCACCACAGTCCCCAAGATGGTTGGTCACCTTTATAGGGTCCCAAAGGAGCAATCCTTCTTGGCTGAACATCCCACAGCTGATTCCGTTCTGATTTCAGCAACGCATGACTGTTCCCAGAGGCCTTAACACCTTAGCACACAACCCCCGGACAGGGAGTCCAAGCAATTGGACTCCATTGGGCGTAAGGTGTACTCTTCAGCCACTTGCAGTATAAGGAGCCTGAACTTTTTGACACTCATGGTTCGGTTCCAGAATGCCCTTTGGGAACAGGGGCCGGATATTGTACAAGAAATGCCAGACTGCCTGCAGAAGAAAGGGCTTCTAAAACTTCGGGATCAGATATGGTCACCCATGTTCGCCGCTCCGCTTACAATTCAGCGAACACAGCGGCGAGAGCGTCTCCGACTGGTGAGTGCCTGTGCTGTCATTCTTGGCTTCGTGTCTCAGGGGTTGCGCAGGATGTTCAGTCGAACCTCCTCGATGCCCCCTTCCATGGATCAGTCCTCTTTTGCAAGGACACGGAAAAGATTAACAACAAGCTTCAAAATTCTGGGAAGGCAGTTAGGACTGTGCAGTCCATGTATCGCCCGAAACAGAGACAATTCTGTTGGTCTCGTTTTTGTGGCCGAGGGGGACAGCAACTGCAGCAACCCCGTTTCAAGTCCCTGCAGCCTCAACGGGGAGGCTGTGGCCAGAGAGGCACTCATAGAGGCTCTGCAGGACCCTCCTCTTGCCCAGCCAAACCAACACAGGCCACTTTTCCCCCTCCAACCACTGCCTGACTCTCCATTGGACCCGCCCCTTCCCAGCATTTTGCCAGGGGAGGCAGTTGGAGGATGCTTTTTGCTTTACGCTGCAGCCTGGCAGAAGGTGACCTCTGACAAATGGGTTCACCAACTCATAAAGGATGGACACTCAGTGAAGTTTGTCCAGCTACCACCGGACAGGCCCCCCCTTCCCATTATTCCACAGAACACGCAGGTCTGACTTGCACAGAGATTTAAGCCCTGTTCTCCAAGAAGGCCATAGAACCTGTTCCCCCAGCTCAGGGGGGAACAGGATTCTACTCCCATGCCTTCCTAGTACCAAAGAAAATGGGTGACTTGAGACCCACCTTGGATCTCCACGAGCTAAACCATTTTATTGAGTACAAGAGGTTCAGGATGGTCACTCTTCAGGGCCTGCTCCCCATGTTATATCAAGGGGACCCGGCTGGCATCACAGGACATGCAGGATGTATACCTCCAAATCCTCGTGGCAAAGCCCCACAGGAGGTTTCTCAGGTTCAACTACCAGGGCAGACATTTTCGGTTCAGGGCACTACCTTTCAGCCTTTCATCAGAGCCAAGGGTCTTCACAAAGTGCCTCACAGTGATAGCAGTGGCACTTCGGAGGATGGGTAATTACGTATTCCCATACTTGGATACACAGATACATAGATACATAGACAGTGTCAGCAGATAAGGGCCTATGGCCCACCCAGTCTGCCCATTTGAGCTTGTAAGTTCAGTTTGTTTTCCTAGAAGTCTGTTGCACCTTACCCCTGACCTCCAGAATTCCTTTATGTCTATCCCATGCATTCTTAAATCCGTGATTGTTTCAGCCCCCACCACTTCCTCTGGCAGGGTGTTCCACTTGTCCACCACCCGTTCTGTGAAGAAATTCTTTCTCATGTTTCCTCTGAATCGTCCTCCTCCAACTTCATCCCATGCCTCTAGTCCTGGAACATCTTTTCGCTTAAAAATAGTGTTTTCCTGCACCCTGTTCCTCCCTGTAAGATACTTGTATGTCTCTGTCATATCCCCTGTCTCCCTCCTCTCCTCCAGGGAGTGCATGTTCAATTCCTTCAACCTGTCTTCATAGGACTTGTGATGCAATCCATGCACCATCTTTGTTGTCCTCCTCTGAACCTTCTCTACCCTGTCTATGTCCTTACGTAGGTATGGTCTCCAGAACTGTACACTGTACTCCAGGTGGGGCCTCACTAGTGTCTTGTATAGCGGAATTATGACCTCCCTTTTCCTGCTGGTGATGCCCCTGCCTATACATCCCAGCATCCTATTTGCTTTACCTGCTGCCTTGTCACACTGTTTCCCTATCTTGAGGTCATCAGAGATGATAACCCCAAGATCCCTTTCCTGCTTGGTGCATGCTATATCCTCACCCCCCAACTGATATATTGTGCCAGGGTTTTTGTGCCCCATATGCATTATCTTGCACTTCTTTGCATTGAATTTCAACTGCCAAACCCCTGACCATTCTTCAAGTTTCTGCAGGTCGCTTCTCATTCTGTCTACACCCTCTGGTGTGTCTACTCGGTTACAGAGCTTTGTGTCATCAGCGAACAATGAAATTCTGCCTTCTAGGATGACTGGCTTCTGACAGCTCCGTCCAAGGAACAACTACAAAGATCCATTCGGGACACCTGATCTCTCTTCAAGGAACTAGGCATCATGATCAGTGCCCCAAAATCCTTCTTAACTCCGTCCCAGAACGTGAACTTCATTAGGGCTCAGCTCGACACTATTCAAGGGAGAGCCTTCCTGCCACAAGAAAGAGCCGTCCAACTTCACGTCCTAGCTCAACATATTTTTCTAGCCTCAGTGGTACCAGCCAGAACTCTGTTACGGCTGCTAGGCCACATGGCAGCATCCATCATTATAGTCCCTTTTCCGAGACTCCATACGAGGAAGATTCAGTGGACCCCTTGTGTCCCATGGGACCAAAGATGAGACGACTTGGACCTTCCAGTCTCCGTCATGAGACAGGTACGCCAAGAACTCCAGTGGTGGATGACATCCCCTTCCTTGCAGGAAGGGATGCCATTCCAGAAGGAAGCGCCAGATCAGATCCTAACATCCGACGCCTCAGGCACGGGATGGGGAGCACATCTAGGCGTTCACAGGACCCAGAGCTCCTGGTCAATGAGTGAGTAATCTCTCCACATCAATATTTTGGAGATGAGGGCCACTCTCTATGCCCTGTAGGCCTTGAGCTCTGTTCTCTGACTAGGACACCTCCTTGTGCAGACAGACACACCACGTCGGTGGTATTCTATCTCCGCAAACAGGGAGGCACACATTCCTACTGTCTCTGCAGGGAAGCAGTGAGAGTGTGGGATTGGGCCATGTCCCATCACCTAGTATCTCAGCAGTCCATGTCCCCGGGGTCCGGAATACCCTGGCCGATGCTCTCAGCCGAACCTGATCGAGAGTGCACGGGTGGTCCCTTGTCCAGTCCATAGTCGATGTTCTAGTCGTCAAATGGGGAACACCTGAGCTGGACCTCCTCACCTCCCCTACCAATGCAAAACTGCCCAGTTTTTGCTCGCTAGATCCCATGCCTGGTGTTTTCTGGAGAGACGTGTTGTCTCTTTCCTGGAAGGGGAGATTCCTCTACGCTTTTCCCCGTTTCTGCTCCTTCAGAGAGTCCTCAAAGTGCAAGCAGAGGGGTAACAATGATCCTGGTGGTGCCACTATGGCCTTGACAGATCTGGTTCCCACTGTTGTAGCAGCTAGCGGTGGAACCTCCGATCACCTTACCATTGAGCACATACTTGCTGTCCCGGGACAACGGGGCGTTGGTCCACCAGAACCTGTGTCTCTCCACCTATGTGCATGGCTCCTGAAGACTTAGGCTCCACTTCGGGGTTTCTGACAAGATCTCCAACATTCTTGTGGCAGCCAGAAAACCTTCCACCACAGCGACCTGTGTCATGAAGTAGAAGCGTTTTTGTCTGTGGGCTATAGCTCATTACCTTGACCCTTTGGCCTGTCCAGTGAATACTTTCTTGGAGTACCTGTTGTCCCTTTCGGACTCAGGCTTGGGCTACTCCTCCATCAAAGTGCATTTGGCTGCCATTTCTGTCCATCACATCCCTGTCCAAGGCAAAATGGTGGCACAGTTGGAGGTAACCCGTACTTTTCTTAGGGGTATTCTACATATTAAGCCTCCCATAAGGGACCCGCACTCCCCCACTTAGGACCTGCTTATTGTTTTGGAGAAGCTGACCTTACCGCCTTTCAAACCGGATACGGATTGCAAACTTCATTTTCTCTCTTGGAAAACGTTATTTTTAGTTGCTGTTGCTTCTGCTCCAAGGATTTCTGAGCTTCAGGCCCTGATGTGCATGGAGACTTATTTGGTGTTTCACAAGGACCGAGTGCTTTGAGAACCAATCCTAAGTTTCTGCCCAAGGTGGTGTCTGAGATTACCTAAATCAGGACATTCCGCTTCCAGTTTATTACCCTAATCATACAAATAGGAAAGAGGCTCTTCTCCACACTCTAGATATACATCGTACCCTTTGATTTTATTTGTCCAGAACTAAGGACAGTGGGCATTCTGATCAATTGTTTGTCTCCTTTGTACCCAAAGTACTAGTGGCTCCCGTGACCAAACAGAGACTATTGAAGTGGCTAGTACACTGTATTTCCTTCTGCTACCACAAACACAACAAACCCCTACAGGGATCTGTGCGGGGTCATTCCACAAGAGGTGTAGCGGCCTCCTTCGATGCACTGAGAAATGTCGGCATCAGACATTTGTGCAGTAGCTACGTGGTACACAGTCCACACCTTCATTAGGCACAACAATCTTGACATTGCCTCGAGACGCAGAGCAGGCTTCAGCCTCGCAGTTCTGCAGAGTCTCCTCTCGTAAGGGAATTCCCCCTTTCTGTCTTCGTTTACCTACCACCCACAGAAATATTTTTTTGTACTACTTGGGAATCTGTCCTAATTGTGTTACCTGCTGCAAGAGCTGACTCTCGAAATATGATGGTACAGATATTACTTTGAGAAACAGCTGTTGTAACAGGTTACACCATTAGGACTGAAGCCGGCAAGCGCCAGGATCCCACGGAAAAATTCTAGCTAGCATTATCCAGCGGGGGACCACCCCTGACGTCGGCCCCTCCCCGACGTCAGGCATCACATAAAAAGGGGAGGTCCCCCAGCATCCCCAGTTCTTTTCCCGCCATCAACTCACCAGCATCGACCTCACGGACGCCTGCATCAACAATAAGACGCGTGAAATCTTTACAAAATAATCACAAATCCATATCTACTTCTCCAGCTCTTTCTCTCGAAGGACACCCCTCAAAGTGCTCCCGGCAAGCAGATCCTTCACCGACCACCGCTTCTTGACTTGTGGTGCCTGGGCCCCAGAGCGACACCCAGGCCTGCTCCATCTGCCAACTGTTTAATAGCAGGACCAAGATCCACCGCCAAAAGGCCCTTCAGGGGTTCCTTCTTGAAGAGAAACTTCGCAAAATGGAAAAAAAGACCTTCCTCCAAAGGGGATTCTTCCCATAAGACCTGGAAGCACCGGGACAAGCACTGGGACTCTGGTAAGTCGGGATCCCCCAGCAGGGCCTCTGAATCCAGGGCCAGCTCCAGCTCTACACGGTCCAACCATTCTCCTTCCTGGGCCCGCTCTCAACCTCCCCCAGTTAAGGTAAGGTCTTCATGGGGTTCTTCAGCCTCCTTGCACCCGCTTAAGACCCACCTGGCGTCCGACTCTTCTTCCAGGCCTGACCCTTCAGAAAAACATAGGAAGTTTTCCTCAAAATCTAGCGGGGCATCAGCCGACGCTGGGACACCGACCTCAGATATGTCTCCCAGCCTCCCAAGGCCCTGGAAAGGAAGACCAAGGATCTGACGCCTCTTAAGTGGACATCATAGAATAAAAAGATGCCTGACCCGACGCCCGGCGGACTCCTGACCCAACAGCAGTTGTACTGGCGCGGTGACACGGACGTTAGGGATCCTGAGGAGAGGAGGCTGCCGTGCTGCCAGACGGGCGGCAAGGAGGATGCTGGCTTGCCCGGGGAGCTGTCGATCGATCCGGTGGTTCCCCAGGACCCGACGCCCGACCCCGGCGATAGACCCATACCGATGTCGGGCCCGTCATCAGGCATGAACATTCAGGAGGTGAAGGAATTGTTCACCTTCTGGTGGGAGACCATCAGAAAGGACGTGGTCCCCAGTAAACCTCTTCCACCTCCACTCCCTCCTCTGGAGGATGAAGGCTCAAGACCTCTGACCCCTAAGGAGCCAACTCCACCTCCTAGGGGCAGATCTAGAGAGAGAGAGAAAAAGACACCTATCAAGGTCTCCCTCTGGGTCTCCGAGCCCTAAATGACCCAGGGATAGACAACACCCACCGGGGGATGACTCCACACCGGATACATCCAATACCTCCAGGTCTCCATCCCCCTATAGTCCCCCTTCACCAGACCCACAAGACCAGCCAAGGTCACCACCGGATGATCCCTCTTTCTCCGAAATCGTGAGGCCCATCTAGGAGAATATGGGATGGGAGACTGAAGACTTGGACCCCGAGAGACAATGCCTTGCCTATTACCTTCAGCAAAAGGACCCAAAGCCTGTGGTGGTCCCACCTCTAGTGGACACCTTCACGGACGTCACCAAGGTGGTTTGGAGGTGTCCGCACTTGACACCGGCTGTTCCTAAGAAGGCTGACTGCCTCTACAGAGCTCCTATGGAGGACCTGTATCTGGAGCAGCAACTCCTGGCAGACTCACTGGTCATTACAGCATCTCATGATCGGTCTCAACGACCGCAACACTTGAGTACCCAGCCTCCGGACCAAGAATCTAAGCAGTTAGATTCTATGGGAAGACACATGTATGCGACTGCTACATGCTCGATAAGGTCTTTGAATTACCTCACACACATGGTTCAATTTCAAAACGCCCTCTGGGAGCAGGTGCAAGACCTTTTAAAGGACTTTCCGGATGGCGAAAAGGAAGGAGGAGCTGTTCAATCCTCTTCGTGATTGGCCGACATGGTGACCAGGGTTCTCCCGAGCCGCTCACGATTCAGCGGACTTGGCTGCGGGGGAGCAGCTACTGGCATTTGTCTTCGGAGACAGTCTTGGTTGAGAGTCTCCGGTTTCACCCCGGACGTTCAGAAGAATATCCTGGACATCCCTTATAATGGAGCTGTCCTGTTTGGTGAGGAATCTGAGAAGGTCATCACCAAGCTACAGGACGCCGGGAAGGCAGTTCGGACTGTACAGGCTATGTACAGACCCAAATCTGGTTCCTTTCGGAGGAACCAGAACCATTTTCACAGCAGGCAGCAACAGCAACAGCCACGTTCCGGCCAGCAACCCCAGGGCAATTTTGGTTGCAAAGGTCAAGCCAGATTCCGCACGGGCCAGGGCTCAAAACATCCCAAGGCAGCCCAGCCCACGGGACCCAATGCCACCACAGCATGACTCCTTCCTGGCCCTTGCCCCTCCTCTGGATCAAAGGATAAAGGTCTGGGGTCGCGTCTCTCATTACCTTCCGGGATGGCAGAGGATCACCTCTGACCGGTGGGTGTTACAGTTGGTACAGCGAGGACACTCTATAGAGTTCCTCGGCCACCCACCGTCCAGACCTCCCCTGCTCTCCCATTACATGGGTCAGCATGCTCTGCTCATCCAGCACGAGATCTTGGCCCTCCTGGACAAGGAGGCCATACAGTACGTTCCACCAGACCAGAAAGGAAAATGTTACTATTCCCACTTCTTCTTGGTCCCGATCTTAGTTCTCAGCGATCTCAACACGTTTGTGTTATACAGACGCTTCCACATGGTGACCCTACCAGTCGGTCTAACTGCATATTGTCAGAATACAGCAAGACTCCATTAGAAGAAACAACATTACTATGGTAAGTCATTTTTTTTTCTTCTCACCCTGACCATGAGGGGGGTGGTACAGACTGTAGCCAGTGATAGCACTAAGGTGCCTTTGGCATCACATCCCCCTGATAAAGACTCTCAAAAGATTGACAGTATTGCCAAAAAAGGTTATTTGTCAGCCTCTTTGGCCATCAGACAGGCAAATTATATGGCCAATGCACCCCGTATCAGAAGTCCTTGTGGCAGTCTGTCATGGCTATGGCAGACAAGGCCCTAGCTGGATTGGCAGCTGACCTGACTGAGACAGCCAGGTTTATTTATTTATTTTGAAATCTTGGATAGCACCAGTGAGCAGATGCTTGTTAATTGGTTCCACGTCAGTTAACAAGTACAGAGTGATACATGAACATTCAAATACAGAATAGTTCAGTAGCAATATACAAACACATGTTACAGTACAACAATACAGATAAAGTTCATGGTTACACTATACTGAGGCATTGTACAATGTATGCCCGCGTCAAGGAGTGAAAAGTAGAGTAGACGGGGAAGATGGAGAGGAAATGGTAGGAGGAAGAGGTGGGTGAGGGTAGGAGGTGGAGTGGTAGGGATGGGGAAGAGAGGTGGGGGGCGTGGCGGCGCCAAGAGAGAGGACGGTGGGTCAGTGAAGTGCAAGGTCAGGGCTACCCAATGGAACAGTGACAGGGTTAAGAAGTGCTAGAGGGTAAGTGCAGACTTTGGCAATGGGATTACTGACTTGAGGCGGTATTTAGTGGGGGCAGGCACAGGTACCCGTGGTGAGAGGTGTTGGCGCAGTTTGTGTTTAAAAGAGCCAATCGCTGCTGCATCATAGATGTCCTGAGGTAGCACATTTGTCCGGGGGGGGGGTCCGGTATGAGAAACCCAGCTGAGCCAAGGTAGTGCGGCACCTTGGCACATGGAATATCTGAGAGGCAGTGCTTCTGGTTAGCTTTGTGCTCCGGGAAGGGGTCAGTAGGTTCCATACACCTGGTGGTAGAAGGTTTAAGGAGGCTTTTTTGGTAAGGAGACAGGTTTGATACCTGATTCTTCCACTGAGCTGTAGCCAGCCAGCCATGGTATAGAGATCACAGGTGTGCATCAGTCTAGCAGCACCTGTGAGGAGACAGCAGGCTTTATTCATTGTGGTTGAGATGCGGTGGAGGGCTGTGTCTGTTGCAGATCCGTAGATCACCAGCCCATAATCGATAAGTGAGATGACTGAGCTATTGATGGCAGTGCTCAGGGCTTCGTGTGTGACACAGTGCCTGTGCTGATACAGGATCCCGATTCTGGTATTGATGGCCCTTGTAGTAATGTCGATGTGCTCGGAGTATGATAGGGTGGAACTGATAGTGATGCCTAGGTGTTTGAAGTGCCAAACAAGTTTGGGAGTGGCACCCCCAATGTTCATAATTGCAAGTGGGAAGGCTCTGTGTTTGCTTTGTGTGGTGGAGAACATCATGGTCTTGGTCTTTTTATAATTCAAGACCAGTCTATGGTCCTTAAACCACTGCTCCACAGATGCAAAGTCACTTTGTAGCTCTTCCTCCAGATGTTCAGAGTGTTGGCTGCTGGTGAATAAAACTGCATCATCTGAGTAAAGGAATATTTGACATGAGCTAGAAGTCGGCAGATTATTTAACAATAAGCTGAACAGCAGTGGTCCTAATATGGATCCTTGAGGTACACCAGATCTGACAGGTCTGCTGTCAGAGATCACATCTCTGATCCTAACCTGCTGATAGTGGTTGCTCAGGTAGCTAATGAACCAGCCCAGAGTTTCAGAGGTGAGCCCAGTGTCAGCCAGTTGTTTGAGGAGGAGCCCATGATGGACCATATCAAATGCCTTTGATAGGTCAATGAATGTGACTCATACCAGGAGGCCTTGGTCTAATGCATGGTGGATGTATCCTGTAAATTCTAGCAAGGCCGTGATAATGCTGTGGCCACCCCTGAACCCGTGCTGTTCGGGACACGGTAATTGATGGTGATTGAGGTGCTTCACAAGTTGATCAGCCATGATCCACTCTAGGGCCTTGGAAAGCAGGGGGAATATCGAGATTGGTCTGTAGTTACTGTACAGAGCCTGATCACCACTTTTGAGCACCGGGGTAACTGTTGCAGATTTCCAGCGTTGAGGGAATTGTGAGTAACACAGTGAGAGGTTTATAATTTACATCAGCAGGCTAAGAACTTCCTCAAGTGCCAGGCCAACATATTTTAGGTCTAGGGAGTCCCCACTGTGTCTTGACTTCCCTAGTACCTTTTCCAAGTATTTTCTGGCATCGTCTTCAGAGACTACTTTGAAGTAAAATAGTGGTTGGTCATGGGGAGCCAGCTGTTTCGCTTGTGGGTCATTTCTGGTGAGGGTTATTGAAGAAGTTAGCAGGGAGCACACTGCTTAGGTCCATGGAGGAATGATTCAGGGAGCTGGCAATGAGAAGAGGGTCTAAGGATGGCACCTCATCGATTGTGAGCATAGCTGGAGCATTTTGGGGTCTTTCCCAGTGATGTCATTGAGGTTGTCCCAAAAGCATTTGCTGCTATTCTACGAACTGGTGAGGGCTTCTTTGTAGTAGGTGCTTTTTGCATGACGGATGGCTTTCATGCAGTCATTTTGTGCTTGTTTGTACCATTGGATGTTTGCTGCTGAGCCATGTGCTTGTGCCACGTGCCAGAGACGATCTCTTGGGAAGAGTTGCTCTAGCAGATTCAGAGTAATCCATGGGGTGGTTGTGTCCTTTGATCAATCTTGTTTTTATCAGGGCGTGTTTGTCACAGACAAAACTGAATTTGGGTATGAAGAGGTCAAGGGCTACATCCACATCCATGACTTCATACAGGTCAGACTAGTCATGGTACTTGAGGTCTGTTTTGGGTTGTTGTAGATGGCCTTTTAGGAGGACACAGCTTGATATATTTCTGGCAGGAGGTTTGCCGTAGTTGTTAATCCAGGTGCATGTGACAGGGGAGCAGTCGCTCAGAGAGTGTGGGAGTACAGTAATATTGTCGATATGTGCAGGACAGTTGGTGAGTATCCAATCCAGCAGGGTGCTGGTGCTGGTTTTGTAATTGACTCTTGTTGGAGATTCTATCGTTTGGGAGAAGTGGGTGGCAGACAAGGTGTCCTTGATACTGGCAGATGGTGGGGAGAGCCAGTTGATGCTGAAGTCACCTAGAAGTATAATTTCTGTGTTGAGGCTGAGGGTACTAATATAGTCCATAAGGTTGCTGGTGCCAGCTGTGATCTGTTTAGGTGGGATGTGTACTGAGAGCAAGGTGAGCACTCTGTTGTGTGCACCTAGGATGAGTTTGATGGCCAGTGCTTGGGTTGTCACACATGCTGGGGGGGGCGGCCATGCACATGCCCCTGCAGATAGTCTTTGGTGTATATGACACAGCCAGCACCTCTTTTGAGAGGTAGTCCTGCCTAAACCAGGTATAGCCAGGTAGTGGGATGGTTGTATCTGGTATCTTAGGGGAAAGCCAGGATTCCACTACAGACAGCACATCTGGCTTATGTCGCGGTACCCACACCTTCAGGTTGTCCATCTTGGGAAGAATGCTACAGATGTTTATTGAGGCCAACCTAAGCCCAGCTGATTTTTGTACTTGAGCCATGGGGAGGACGTGGGTTCAGATGTATATTGCTCGATAGTAGCAGTAGGAGAAGAAGCAGTCGAGTGAGATGGTCCAGGTTTGGCCTGGAGGCTTCCAAGTACCAGTTCCAAATGGCAGATGCTAATAGTACTGCAGCCAGATGGACAGTTGCCCTCAGAAGGTTTGCTTGTCTAAGAGCTACTAATTTATCCCAAGACACACAAACAAAGGCCATGGATTTCCCCTGTGAAAGAATCACTTTTTGGGGATAAGACAGAGGCTTACATGAAGAAGGTGTCTGAATACAAGACCACCTAGAAGAGCAACTCTGCTAAAGAAAAACCTTGAACTGCCTATAGGCCTTATGAAAGGTGATGCAGAGGTAGGTCCACTTATGGCAGACCCGTTTTTCAGGCCCAAGCTTCTCAGCAGACAGGATACTTCAGAGGAAGGGGCAGAAGGTCATCTAGGCGGGGGAACCATGCTAACCAGGCTCAACCCCAGCCTAAACAGAACCCCTGACATGGTTGCCAAGGTCACCTCCCCTGTACCAGCAGGGGGGCAGGCTGGCTTACTACTTCCAGGCATGGAAGAACATCACCACAGACAAGTGGGTCCTGGAAGTAGTGAGGCAGGGTTTGTCCCTCAGTTTCAAATCCGTCCCAGTATTAAGGACAGGAATTTTCCAGCCAGTTTCCACCACAGAAAATAAACTGTTAATTGGAAGTAGCAAATCTATTGCTGTCAATAGCAGTAAGAGCCATTACATCTAATCTAACCATTTTTCCACAGTTAGTATTACTATATATAGACCAAAAAGGAATAATACCACCAGATCTTACTTCAAGAAACAACTCTTGCAGCAGGTTACACCATTAGGACTGAAGCCGGCAGGCGCCAGGACCCCACGGAAATGTTCTAGCTAGCAGTATTCAGCGGGGA
The DNA here is from genome assembly GCA_016271365.2 of Neoceratodus forsteri. Taxonomy (NCBI): domain Eukaryota; kingdom Metazoa; phylum Chordata; order Ceratodontiformes; family Ceratodontidae; genus Neoceratodus; species Neoceratodus forsteri. Next base: position 89,456,849 of record JADMNL010000030.1, read on the forward strand.
CTGCCTTCGACATCGGTCCCGCCCCTGACGTCAGGCATAGTACATAAGGAGGCGGTCCCCCAGAATCCCCAGTTCTTTTCCCGCTGTCAACTTGCCAGCGTTGGCCTCTCGGTTTCTACCTAATGCACAATGACTTACAACTTCTCCAGGTACTTTCTACAAAACTCGTCCTCTCCAACTCCTCCTTCTGAGGGACACCTTTCCAAGTGTGCCTGCGGAAAATGGATCCCTTTCAAGAATCCTCATTCATCCTGCATGTGGTGCTTAGGCCTGGACCACAACACCAAGGCCTGCTCCTTCTGTCAAGGGTTCAAGAGCCGCACCAGGATTCACCGTCAGAAGGCACTTCAGGCATACCTTTTAGAAGAGAAACTTAGCAGGATGGACAAAGAACCTTCTTCCAGGGCTGATTCTTCTTCCAAGGCCCATAAACACTGGGACAAACGCTGGGAGAAAGCAAAGTCCAGATCCCCGAACTGGGCCTCGGACCCACATAGTTCAGGCTCCATCCGATCTGACCCCTCTCCCTCCAGGGCTCGTTCTCAGCCCCCTCTGGTCAAAGTCAAGGCTACAGACGGTTCTTCGACTTCGCTTCAGCCCATCAACACTTCTAGACCCTCGGCTTCCTCCACTCCCTCTCGGGCCTCTTCCAAGTCTTCTGAGCCCACAAGTCTTCCTCCTCTGCACGACATCGGGACCCCGACTTCAGATCGGTCTCCCAGGGGTCCAGATCCATCACCCAGGAAGACAAAAGACCTGACGTCCCTAAAGCGGACGATGGACCCGACGTCAGCCAAGCACCCGAAGTCAGCCAGGCATTCGCGGGAGCCGAGGACACCAGCCAAGCACCAGATGCCGGCCAGGCGTTTGCCAGACTCAAAGACCGCCCCCCCAGTCACCAGTGGATGCCAGTTGCAGGGACTTCACGGAGGAGGACATGACATTGCCTGAAGACCAGGCGGGTGACACAGAGGATGCCGGGCTTCCGAGGGAACCTTTGCCCACCCCAGAGACACCCGCAAACCCGACGCCCGACCCCAGCAACAGACCACCAGCACCAGGCCCATCGTCGGGCATGAACATACAAGAGGTAAAGGATCTCTTTACTTTCTGGTGGGACATCATCCGAAAAGATGTGGTCCCTGTAAAACCTCCTCCTCCTTCACCTCCTACGCCCCCTCCTCCACCACAGGGGCCAGCAGGATGACCACCAACCCCTAAGGAGCAGACTCCACCTCCTAGGAGTAGATCCAAGGATCGGAGAAGGCCTCCCTCAAGATCTCCATCAGGGTCTCCCAGCCCCAAGTGACCCAGATGTCGTCGGTACACTCTGTCAGGGGAGGACTCCAGATCGGACACCTCGGAATTCTCCAGATCTCCTTCTCCACTCAGCATCCCATCACCTGATCCACATGACCTACCCAGGTCTCCTCCGGATGATCCCTCCTTTTCTGAGATCATGAGGCACATCCAGGACAACATGGGATGGGATGCTGAAGACCTCGATCCCGAGAGACATTGCCTTGCCTGTTATCTTCGGCAGAAGGATCCAAAGCCAGTGATAGTGCCACCCTTGGACCTTCGCGGACGTCACCAAGGCTGCGTGGAAGCATCCGCAGTCCACCCCTGCTGTGCCAAAGAAAGCTGACCGCCTGTACAAGGCCCCGAAAGAGGACCAGTACTTGGCTCAACAACCTCTGGCTGACTCCCTGGTCATTATGGCCTCGCATGACCAGTCCCAAAGACTGCAGCGTATGAGCACACAGCCACCGGATCAGGAATCCAAACAGCTGGATGCCCTGGGGAGGCACATGTATGTGGCTGCTACATGCTCTATCAGGTTCCTGAACTACCTATCTCACATGGTACAGTTTCAGAATGCCCTGTGGGAACAGGGCCAGGACCTTGTCGACAAATTACCTGATGGCGATCAGAAGGTGGAGCTCCTAAACCTCCTCCGCACAGGGTCTGATGTGGGAGCCCAAGTGCTATGAGCCACATACGATTCTGCGGACTCATCTGCCAGAGCCGCAGCTTCAGGCATGTGTCTCTGGAGACACTCCTGGCTCCGTGTCTCCGGCTTTACCCCGGACGTACAGAAGAACATTCTTGACGTTCCTTACAATGGCAAAGTACTTTTTGGTGACCCTCAGAGAAAGTTATCACCAAGCTCTTGGACGCTGGGAAGGCAGTTAGGTCTGTACAGGCCATGTACAGCTCAAGGCCTAGTTCCTTTCATAGGAACCAGAGCCGTTTTCGTAGCCGGTAGTAACGGCAGCAGCCACATTCCAGACAGCAACAAAGGGGCACTTTTCAACATAAAACCCAAGCTAAGTCGTCCCCAGGCAGAGGCCAGCGTTACGCCAAGCCGGCCCAGCCTGCAGGGACCAGTGCTGCCACAGCATGACTCCTTCCCGGCCCCTGGCCCTCTTCTGGATCAATGGGCACAAAAGGTCGGGGGTTGCATCGCTCGCCACTTTTCAGGGTGGCAGTCGATTACCGCCGAACAATGGGTTCTCCAGGTAGTCAAGAACGGCAACTTCATAGAATTTCTCGACCACCCACCATCAAGACTTCCCCTGCTTTCCCGTTATTCGGGTCAGCACGCCCTTCTCATACAGCAGGAGGTGCTCGTGCTTCTCTGAAAAGAAGCTATAGAGCACATACAGCGGAACCAGAGAGGTGCAGGTTATTATTCTCACTTCTTTCTGGTTCCCAAGAAGACAGGGGACCTCCGTCCAATACTGGATCTCAGCGACCTCAGTGCTTTGGTCCTGTACAAACGCTTCCGCATGGTGACCCTCCCAGGTCTGATACCCATGCTCAAGCAGGGCGCCTTTCTACCGTCCTTGGACATGCAGGATGCTTACCTGCAGATACCCATCGTTCAAGCGCACAGGAAGTTTTTGCGCTTCGAGTTTCAGGGTCACCATTATCAGTTCCGAGCCCTCCCCTTCGGACTGTCATTGGCACCTCGGGTATTCATGAAGTGCATGGCGGTAGTAGCGGCGACTCTGAGGAAACAAGGCCACTACGTGTTCTCCTACCTGGATGACTGGCTTCTCATGGCACCATCTCTGGAGGCCCTGATATCAGCCATTCATTGTACTAGGTCTCTGTTCGAGACGCTGGGCATCATTATCAATCAAGAGAAGTCACGCCTGGTTCCGTCACAGATTCTGCAGTTCGTAGGCACAGTTCTGGTTATGGACACCATCCAGGGGAAAGCTTTTCTACCCCAGGACCGAGTGGAACACATCGGATCCCTCATCACTGACATCTTGGCAGAGAAAACCATCCCAGCCAGACAAGTCCTTTGCCTGCTCGGACACATGGCTGCAGCCATTGCAACAGTCCCGCTAGCCCGTCTCCACATCCGGGTGACCCAGTGGATGTTAAGGGTCCAGTGGGATCAAAAGCAAAACCATCTGCAGCTCCCAATTCGTATCACGAAGGCCATAATCCGGGATTAGCAATGGTGGCTAGATTCAAAGAACCTCTCAGTGGGGGTTCCCTTCACTGCGCCATCTCCGATTGTGACGCTCTCCACAGACGCCTCAGGGCTCGGATGGGGAGCACACCTCGATGGTGTCCGGTCCCAGGGCCTGTGGACAGCCCAAGAGACTCATCTCCACATAAATATCACGGAAATGAGAGCAGTTCTTTACACCCTGCAGGCTTTCCAGTCAGAGATTCCACCGGGTACTCTTCTGTTATAAACAGACAATTCCGCGGTGATGTATTACCTCAACAAACAAGGTTTTACAACACGGCGCAAACGTCATTGCTGTTCATGTACCAGGAGTGGACAATGTCATCGCAGAAAGCCTGAGTCACTCTCAGGCCAGAGTCCACGAGTGGGACCTACTCCAGGAGATAGTAGAGGATCTGTTTTGCAGATGGGGTACACCAGAGCTAGACCTTTTCGCGTCCCCATCCAATGCCAAACTGCCCAATTTTTGCTCACTAGATCCAGGGCTTGGTGTTTTCTGGCAAGACGCGTTGTCCCTCTCCTGGGCGGGCAGATTCCACTATGCCCCCCTTTCCGTTGATCCAGAGGGTCCTTTTGAAACTTCACAGAGAGCAAGCAATGCTGATACTTATTGCACCGTTTTGGCCCAGGCAGATCTGGTTCCCTCTACTACATCAGCTGTCCTGGGAACCTCCGGTGCCTCTGCCAATGAGCTCTCACTTGCTGTCTCAGGAGGCGGGCTCCTTGGTCCATCTGGACCTTCATTCGCTGAACCTGCACGCTTTGCTCCTAGAGACATAGCCATTATGCAATACAGAGTCTCGCAAGAGGTACCTGACGTTCTAGCGGCTGCTAGAAAACTGGCCACTCATGCTACTTACTCCACGAAATGGTGCAGATTTTGCCTCTGGGCACAAGCATGGGGGTTTTCGCCACTGGATTGTCCAGAAAGGTCCGTCTTGGACTACCTCCTGTCTCTTTTTCAGACGGGCTTGGCCTACTCCTCCATAAAAGTACACCTTTGTGCCATCTCAGCCTATCACACTCCTGTAGGCCAACATCCTATATCTCAGTTGGACACGGCACAAGCCTTCCTGAGAGGTGTCCTCCACCTTAGACCTCCGATCAAAGATTCTATTCCGTCTTGGGATTTACCTGTTGTCCTGGAGCAGCTTACACTGCCACCTTTTGAACCAGCTGCAGATTGCGAGCTACGTCTTCTTACATGGAAGATGTTGTTTTTAGTTGCCGTTACTTTGGCCAGAAGAATTTCGGAGCTTCACGCACTGATGTGCAAAGAACCTTATTTGGTTTTCCACCAGGACAGGGTATCCTTGCAGACCAATCCGAAGTTTCTGCCTATGGTGGTCTCGGCTCTCACTCTTAATCAGGACATTGATCTACCAGTGTACTTCCCTAAATATTCAAATCAAGGAGAGGCCCTGTTGCACACTTTAGATGTGCATAGGTGTCTTCGACACTATCTGACCAGAACCAAACACCACCGAAAATCTGATCAGCTTTTTGTCTCCTTCGATCACAGGATGATGGGAGCTCCCGTTTCCAAACAGTCGCTATCCAGGTGGCTCATACATTGTATCACGTTCTGTTACCAGAAGCGCAACAAACCCTTACTGGGCGCGGTTAAGGGTCATTCCACAAGGGGGGTGGCTACCTCCTTTGTGGCCTTAAAGAACATGTCCATCTCAGCCATCTGTGCAGCAGCGACTTGGAGCACTGTGCACACCTTCATCAGGCATTATAGCCTGGATGTTGCATCGAGGCAAAGAGCAGGTTTTGGTCTAGCAGTCCTTCAAAGACTTCTGTCCTAGGCTTAGGTTTTACTAAGGATTTCTACCTTCCCTCCTCTCAATGGTATTGGATTTCCACTATTGCTTAGGAATCAGTCCTAATGGTATAACCTGCTGCAAGAGCTGTTTCTCGAAGTAAGATAGTACATTTACGTAAGAACTTACCGTAACAGTAGATCTTCGAGAACAGCTCTTGCAGCAGGTACTTTCCCTCCCACCATCCCCGCTGGAGGTAGATTTTTTTTTTGTTCCAGTATCCTCCTCCTAGGATCAGGTGTTCTCAACACCACTCTGATTGCCATTTGATGGCGGATCCTCAGTCTCCTCTTCTGATGTCATCCAGCGGCCGGGAGTCTCCGGGGGGAGAACTGGGGATTCTGGGGGACCGCCTCCTTATGTACTATGCCTGACATCGGGGGCGGGACCGACATCGGAGGCAGTCCCTGCTGAATACTGCTAGCTAGAAAATTTCCGTGGGGTCCTGGCGCCTGCTGGCTTCGGTCCTAGTGGTGTAACCTGCTGAAAGAGCTGTTCTCGAAGATCTCCTGTTATGGTAAGTTCTTACGTAACTGTACTTTATAAAAGTATGTTATATTTGTATATTGCGGCAGCCATGAAGGTAATTACATGCTTATGGCATACCACGACACCTCCTACACTTTCCCAGTGGCAAGCGTCAATGAAATTTACTATATAGAAAAAATTATAGCACATTATTTGGGCCATGAGACACGATTGAATTAACTTGGAGGCCATGGTTATATTTCTCGGGAAGATGAAGCTTTTGTCCCCTGAATTGGTTTTGATTTGATTAATTTGTGATACAAGCTTAATCGAGATACTTATTGTAAATCATGATAAAGCATTTTAATGTACGAAAGAGTTATATAACAACAGGAAAACATATTCTTTTCTTCTCTTTCTTTTGCTGTTATGGTACTGCATATACGTTAATTGTAAAGAACTGATGGAAATGTTATGATACATTGTGACATTTTGTATTTCTCTGCATGACTTAATAAATAAAACTTATAAAAAAAAAAAAAAACAGTAGAGCCAGTACCCCTGCAACAAAGGGGAAAGGGGTTCTACTCAAGGTACTTCTTGACCCAGAACAAAAATGAGGAGTGGTGATCCATTCTGGACCTAAGATTACTGAAAAAGGATTTGGCAAAACCAAAGTTCAGAATGGTAACCTTTGGTATTATTCTGCCAACCCTACAAAAGGGAGTCTGGTTGATATCTCTTAATCTAAAAGATGCATACTTCCACATCCCCATATTGGAGTCTCACAGAAAGTACCTCTATTTCAGACTTCCATCAGGTCATTACCAGTTCTCGGCACTCCCATTCAGCCTCACTTCAGCTCCACAAGCATTCACAAAGTGCCTGGTAGTGGTGGTGGCATACCTAAGAAGGCAGGGCATCACATCGTTCCCTTGCCTAGCTGACTGGTTAGTGGTAGGAAAATCACCGCAACAGGCAAGAGATTCCCTGAAGTTGACCCAGGACCTTCTGGAATCCCTAGGGTTTCTGGTTAACATCAAAAAATCTGTCCTGCAACCAGTGCAAGTGTTAAATTTCATAGGAGCAGAGCTGGACACCCTAAAGGTGAAGGCATTCCTTCCTACCTCAGGAAAGGGTGAACAACATTCTGCAGATTGCTGAACCCTTCTGGATCAACAAGCCAAGACCAGCAAGGCATTTCTTACAGCTCCTAGGGCATATGGCTGTAGCAACTGGCACAGTATAGGTTTCAGATGAAGGACATTCAATTCCACCTCCGGGCACATTGGTGTCAAAGAAGAGACCTTCTTTCAAAATTGATACCAGTAACAAAGACATTATTTCAAGCCCTTAAGTTGTAGCAGGTCAAGGACAACCTCAAGGAAGGAGTCTCTCTTCAGCAGGAGTCCCCTCCATAGTCCTCACAACAGAAGCTCCCCTCCTAGCCTGGGGAGCACACCTGGAGGCGCATACCATAGATACATAGATACATAGACAGTGTCGGCAGATAAGGGCCTATGGCCCACCCAGTCTGCCCATTTGAGCTTGTAAGTTCAGTTTGTTTTCCTAGAAGTCTGTTGCACCTTACCCTGACCTCCAGAATTCCTTTATGTCTATCCCATGCATTCTTAAATCCGTGATTGTTTCAGCCCCCACCACTTCCTCTGGCAGGGTGTTCCACTTGTCCACCACCTGTTCTGTGAAGAAATTCTTCTCATGTTTCCTCTGAATCGTCCTCCTCCAACTTCATCCCATGCCCTCTAGTCCTGGAACATCTTTTCGCTTAAAAATAGTGTTTTCCCTGCACCCTGTTCCTCCCTGTAAGATACTTGTATGTCTCTATCATATCCCTCTCTCCTCCTCTCCTCCAGGGTAATTTCAGTTCCTTCAACCTGTCTTCATAGGACTTGTGATGCAATCCATGCACCATCTTTGTTGCCCTCCTCTGAACCTTCTCTACCCTGTCTATGTCCTTACGTAGGTATGGTCTCCAGAACTGTACACTGTACTCCAGGTGGGGCCTCACTAGTGTCTTGTATAGCGGAATTATGACCTCTCTTTTCCTGCTGGTAATGCCCCTGCCTATACATCCCAGCACCCTATTTGCTTTACCTGCTGCCTTGTCACACTGTTTCCCTACCTTGAGGTCATCAGAGATGATAACCCCAAGATCCCTTTCCTGCTTGGTGCATGCTATATCCTCACCCCCCAACTGATATATTGTGCCAGGGTTTTGTGCCCCATATGCATTATCTTGCACTTCTTTGCATTGAATTTCAACTGCCAAACCCTGACTATTCTTCAAGTTTCTGCAGGTCGACCCATGACCTGTCTACACCTCTGGTGTGTCTACTCTGTTACAGAGCTTTGTGTCATCAGCAAACAGTGAAATTTTTGCCTTCTAGGTCCCGCGCCATGTCACTGATGAAGATGTTGAATAGGACCGGTCCCAGCACTGATCCCTGTGGTACCCCACTGGTCATTCTTCCCTCTGTGGAGTGACAGCCATTTACTACCACCCTCTGTGTCCTGCCACCCAGCCAGTTACCTATCCACCACACTACTGTCCTGCCCACACCCATATTCCCCAGTTTGTTTAATAGTCTTCTGTGTGGCACAGTGTCAAAGGCCTTGCTGAAGTCCAGATAGGCCATGTCCACTGCCCTCCCCTGATCCACCTCCCTAGTCACCCAGTCAAAAAATTCAATGAGGTTGGTCTGACATGACCTCCCTGGTGAAACCATGCTGCCTTGGGTCCTGTAGTCCATTGACAACTGATGTTCCACCAATCTCTCCTTCAGTAGTGCTTCCATGATCTTCCCCACTACTGAGGTGAGGCTGACTGGTCTGTAGTTCCCTGCTTCCTCTTTGTTCCCACTTTTGTATAAGGGGACTACATCTGCTGTCCTCCAGTCTTTGGGTACCTCCCCTGTTTCCAGTGATCGGCTAAACAGGATAGCCAGAGGTTCAGCCACCACCTCTCTTAGGTCTTTAAGGACCATACACGGCACCTGGTCAAGTGCAGAGTCTCTTAAGCTCATAAATTTGCTGGAGCTCAGAACTGTGTTTCTAATCCTGCAAGCCTTTGCATCTCTGATACACGGCAAGGTGGTGCAGGTCAGAGCAGACAACACCACTACAATGTACTACATAAACAAGCAAGGAGGAACAAGGTCCAGTCCTCTCTGCACAGAGGCAGTGAATGTGTGGAGTCTGGTCTGCTCATTTCAGGCTTCATACTAACATACTAAAATGCCAGCAGAATGGGCCTAACGGTCTTTCGTGTCTGCTCGTTTGGTCAGCCCCCACCCTGGGTGCTGACCTTGCTGTCCCCCTCGCCTTCTCTGGCTTCTCCCTTCCCAGTTCCGGATATTCTTGCTGCATTGGATTTTGCTTCCTGAACCCTTCCCCTGTACCTGTCCCACCCCCTCTTGAACCCCTCCACTGTCTCTGCCTCCACCAGCCCCTAGGTAGTGCATTCCATGGCTCACCACCCTCTCAGTGAAGTAGCACCTCCTCCTTTCTCCCTGAATCTTCCCCTCCAGCTTCCACCCATGCCTCTAGTGGCCCCTTCCTCCTTCCTTGAAGCACCCTGACTGTTCCTCCCCTATTTACCCTCTTCATGTACCTGAAGACCTCTGTCATGTCCCCCCGGTCCCTTCTCTCTTCCAATGTGTACATATTTAGCTCTTCAAACCTCATAGGTCCTGTCCCCCAAGCCCCAAATCATTTTGGTTGCCCTCCTCTGGACCCTCTCCAGGAGGTTAATGTCCCTCTTTAAGTGTGGCCTCCAAAACTGCACGCAGTACCCCAGGTGCGGCCTCACCAAGAAGTTATACAGAGGGAGTATCACTTCCCTCCTTCTGGAGGTGATCCCCCTAGTGATGCATCCCAGCATCCTGTTGGCCTTGGCTGCTGCCCTCCTACAAGTCTCAGAGTTGTTCATCTTGACATCCACCACCCCAGGTCCCTCTCAGCCATTGAGACTTGTAGTATTCCCCCCACCAGGTGTACACACTTGGCCTGGGTTTCTGGCCCCAGGTGGAGTACCTGGCATTTCCTGCATTGAACCTCAGCTTCCCACTTTCTAGACCATCTTTCCAGAGCCTCCAGGTCCCCTGCAGGGCCACCCTCCCCTCCTCCCCATCCACCACCGCCCCAGTTTCAAGTCATCTGCAAAGAGACTCATCTCACTCCTGATTCCTGTCCTTATGTGGATCGTGGCGTTGAACAGAAGGGGCCCAGGACTGATCCTGTGGGACCCCACTAATGACCCTCCTTGGGGATGAGACTATCCCACCAACTACGACCCTCTGGGTCCGGTCCTGGAGCCAATTGCCTATCCATCTGATCATCTGGTTTCCCACCCCATTTCTCTAGCTTATCCAACAGGCCCACGTGAGGAACAGAGTCAAATGCCTTGCTGAAGTCTAGAAAGAGGACATCCACTGGTCTACCCAGGTCCAAGGCACTTGTCACCCAGTCATAGAACTCCACCAGGTTTGTCTGACACGATTTCCTGGATGAATCCATGCTGTCTATCGTCCAGGCACCCTGACTTATCCAGGTCCCCCCCTAGCCTCTCCTTGACAATGCCCTCCATCACCTTGCCCACCACCGATGTCAGGCTGACAGGCCTGTAGTTCCCTGCCAGCTCCCTTGATCCCCCCCTTGTGGATAGGCACTACATGTGCCACCTTCCAGTCTTGGGGCACCCACCCTGTCCTCAGAGAGATGGTGAAAAGCTCTGCCAGAGGATGTCATAGTCTCCCAGTCTGTTCCTGGCATGTTTAAGTCCCCTAACACCACCACCTTTCCTCTGCCCAGTCTGCAGTGTCTTCTAACATCTGCCACCAGACTGTCCTCCAGCTCCTCCGCCAGGGCAGGGGGTCTATACACCACTCCTATTTTTACTCTCTTGCCCCCCCTTGTTATCAAGGTGACCCAAATTGCCTCCACGTTCCCTCCGCCTCCTCTACTCCCCTATGCCAATGCAGTTTTTGACTATCATTGCTACCCTCCTCCCTTCCTCCCCTGTCCTTCCTGAACATAGTGTAACCCTCCAGGTTCAGGTCCCAGTCATGTCTTGCAGTGGCCCAAGTCTCAGTGACCACTGCCACATCCACTGCTCCCTCAGTTAACATCGCCTGGAGCTCAGGCATTTTATTGCCCAAGCTCCTGGCATTTAGCAGGACCTACCTTCCACCCTTTCCTATAGTTCCATTTCCCTGCTCATGTTCCCATGGGGATTCTGTTTTCTCCTGGTCTGCACTTTGCCAGTTGGCCTTTTCCTGCAATCCTCCTGGTCCCCAGGGGGGTGGAGACAGAGTCCCTCCTTTATCGGCACCCCCTTGACAGCCGTTTCTCCCATCCCACACCCTTCACAAGTTTAAACCCCACTTTTCACCAATGAACTCCTCTATTTTCAACTTAAGGATTCCCCTTTCCCCTCCAAATTGAGATGTAGTCTATCTCTAGCATACAGCTCCTTATCCTCCCAGGTCTCCCCCCAATCCCCCATCAACCCATACCCTTTCCGCTTCATTGGTAGCCATTCATCTGCCAGGGAAGGACAACACCCTAGCAGATGCCCTAAGCAGAATCAACCAGGACCACCACAAATGATCTCTGAACAGACGAGTGCTGGAGGTGGTGTTCAGAAGATGGGGCACCCTAGAGATAGATCTCTTTGCATCCCACGACAACAACCAGTTGCCAGAATTCTGTTGCAGGCCACCTGTGAAATGCACAGTACCACTGGATGCCCTAGTGCTGGATTGGTCAGGGAGGAAACTGTATGCATTTCCCCCTTTTCCCTTGCTGTTCAGGGTCCTGATCAAGCTCAGGTCCCAGCCAGCCACGATGATTCTGGTAGCTCCAGACTGCCAGACAGCCATGGTACTCTCTGCTGCTCTCCCTGTCAGTAGCTCCACCAGTACACCTCCCTCGGAGGCACAATCTCCTGATTTCCTCACAGGGGAGGATTCTATACCCGAACCTCGGGTCCCTCAGGCTCAAGGCATGACTCTTGAGGACTTAAGAGTATGCAGGTTTGCACCTCTCAGAGAGTGTTTTTAATGTCCTAAGGGGATCCAGGAAGCCCTCGACTAAGAGAACTTATGCTTCCAACAGGAAGAGGTTTTCAGTATGGTGTTCCAGCAACAATGTGGTACCTTCACAGGCAGGGTTGCCAGCCTTGCTGGACTACACTACCCTACCCATTTACATTCCATGGGCTTGCAGCCCACTACTCTCAAATTCCACCTGGCTTCAATATCAGCTTACATTTCAGCTGGCAAAGGTGTCTCCATGGCATCCAGTCCTATTTTCAAAAAGTTTTTCAAAGGCTTATCCCACCTGCACCCCCTCATAGGGAACCGGTACCAGCATGGGACATAAATGACTGCATTGCCAAACTTATGGAGCCCCCATTCAAGCCTATGGTTGCAACACATCTGAAATATGTGATCTGGAAAACAGTTTTCCTGGTAGCCATCACTTCAGTCAGAAGGATTAGTGAGCGCCAGTCCCTGTGTACAGAGCAGAATTACGTCACTTTCCATAGGGTAAGGTGGTGCTTGGGACTAACAGAAAGTTTCTTCCAAAGCTAGTCTTTGATTTCCATTTGAATCAGTCTGTTCTAGAGACGTGGATATGTTGTTCATCCACACTTCTTGGCATGTCCCTTTCCCCTTTAATTCTTGCTGGAAGGTCTTCAAGCTGGCTTCTCCCACCCACCCGGGTAGTATAACCTTCGGCTCCACCCCATGACGCCAGATCTTCAGATCTTCCTTTCTGCTGGAAGATACAGGTTGCCTCCTGTCTGCTACTGCGTTTTGTAGGCCCTGGCTTCAAATTCTTCAGATCCTCTGAAGATTCGGCTTGTTCGAGCTAGCGATTACAATTTGTGCTGTTTGGTCATGGAAGATAAATCTTCCCCCGGTTTTTGCCAGTGCCCGTGCAGCCAGAAAATGTTGCACACTGATCCTCATATGGCGTGCATGTACTGCCTGGGTGTCGGCCATGACACCCAGGCTTGCAAAATGTCTCGCTTTCCATCTGAACGTCCTCGACGATTGTCTCGCATGCCTCAAGTTGGGCAGGCCCGAGAAGCCTAATCCTCCGGTGAAATCCAAAGAAGCCTGGTGGACGGTCTCTGTGGCTGCAGGGTGCTCCGAACAGTTAGAATAAATGCAGGCCTTTGAGGAAGAAGTGGTGCGGGCCGAGGAACTCTCCTCTCAGCCTATTTTCGTTCCTCTCAACCTGGGCTCAATGTTTTCGGGTTCCTTTTGGGAGTTGTGCCAATCTCTCCCCACTAAGGGTGATGGACCTTTGGGTTCGCATATCTCCCGGTCCTGTAAAAAGGACAAGGAACCGAGAGATTCTTTATCTCGGCAGAGACGTTCTTGGAATCGTGAATAGAAACATAGAAACATAGACTTTGATGGCAGATAAGGACCGCTAGGCCCATCTAGTCTGCCCATTTCCCTACCTACAGGATAGGCCGAAGATCCTAGTTAACCAACAGCCTATATCTTCCTGCCCCTCACAAGAATTGCCTTATGTCTGTCCCATGCATTCTTGAATTCTCCCACAGTTTTAGACCCCACAACTTCCTCAGGAAGGCTGTTCCATGCATCCACCACCCTCTCTGTGAAATAATACTTCCTCACATTGCCCTGAACCGCCCTCCTCCTTTCTTTTAAATTGTGTCCCTTGTTCTTGCAAGTCTCTTTTCTGAAAGGTGCTACCCTCTTGGACTTTGTTGATTCCCTTGAGGTACTTGAAAGTTTCTATCATGTCCCCCCTCTCCCTTCTTTCCTCAAGGGTATACATATTAAGCTCCTTTAGTCTCTCCTCATACGGCCTCTTTTGCAGACCCTGCACCATCTTAGTTGCCCTCCTCTGGACTGCCTCTATCCTGTCTATGTCCTTGCGGAGATGGGGTCTCCAGAACTGGACACAGTATTCCAGATGGGGTCTCACCAACTGTCTGTGCAGAGGGATAACAACTTCCTGTTTTCTGCTGCTGATGCCTCTCCCTATACATCCCAGTATACCCCGGCCCTCCCTACTGCCTTCACATTGCTTGCTAACCTTAAGGTCATCTGATATGATTACCCCCAGGTCCCGTTCCTGTTTTGTTGTTGTTACTACCTCCCCACCCATTGTGTATTCTTCCCCTGGGTTCTTGTTTCCCAGGTGCATTATTTTGCACTTTTTTGCATTGAATCCTAGCTGCCATACGTCTGACCATTCCTTCAACCTTGCCAAGTCCCTTTTCATCCTGATCTCTGTCCCAGGAAACTGCAGTCTCAACTTCGGTCAAAACTGCTTCCTCGGCTGCTGGCTTCTCGGCTTTGCCGTCTGGTCAATCAGCCGAGGCCTCGATCGACGATGCGGTTGAGATCACTTTCCATCTTGTCAATCTGTTGTCACCTGACGAGGCTGACAACTCTTTGACTAGGACCCCGGTCCTGCCTCTTCCTGAAGAGGAGAACCAGCCAGCTGGGAATCCCATCGAGGAACTGGTCCCTGATCTGGGAAAATCACCGGATACCTCGGTGTCTCCTGAGCGACTGACTCTGCCAGTCCGATCAAGGTCAAGATCTCAGACACCCTCAACTGACAGGCTGAGAAAAGCGCATAAACGCACTAAAAAGAGGTGAGGCCACCGTTCATCCTCATCCTCCTCGGATGAGTAGAGGCTTCGGCGGAAACTCTGTCGATGCTATGAGGATTTAATGTGGCAACAGCTGATTCTATCCAGGCAGAAGCCTGCTTTGATTTCCATCCCAGCCACTACTTGGCTTTCGCCTCCCAGGCTGAAGCTGACTCCACTAGAACCGGTGAAATCGATTCCCCCACCCGCAGAGCCAGCTAAACCTGCCCCGGTTCAGCCAGAATTGGGGTCTCCACAGTTTGTGGTGGAGCCGCTACCTAAACAACCTTCGGGAGGAACTCCTACGAGGGATGATCGGATGGTTCCGGGTCTTCCGTGTAGGTTATCGGTCACCCTTACACCTGACTGTCCCAAGCGTGTAGAGGGGACCTTAGTGGGCAGCTGATTTATCTGGATTCTTTGGTTTCAGACGACACCGACCTCCACTCTCATCCGCCGGATGATGAGTCTGTTGGTAGTCTGTTGATGGAGGAGGGCCCTTAATCATTTTTGGGGATTCTCTGCCTTATCTCCGAATCTACGGCGATGCCCCGGAACCTGTCCAGAAAAGGGCAGAGTACCCTCTTACAGATATTCTTAAGAGAGGGGATAGCCCCATGGAAGTCTTCCCAGTGGCCAAGGCCATTGTTGGCCTGGCTTTTGAGCTATAGCAGCACCTTGCCTCCTGCCCATGCCATCTTGCCTAGATGACCCGCACATATGCAGTGCCCATTGGGTCCCTCTGGGGGTTCACGGAGCATCCCTCAGGGGAGGGGTTAGTGACCACTTCTGTGTTCAGACGCACAGGCAGCTCTCCTGACACCGATAGACCTCCGGAAAAGGAGTCCAAAAAACTGGACCACACTGCCAGGAAGGTCTATGCAGCCTCCTCTCTAGGCCTCCATCAGGCAAGCTCTGCCGTCATCATGGCGCACTTCTCCCGCACCCTCCTGGGCTCCTTGGACGAAGTTCTCTCGCACCTCCCTGCGGACCTTCAGACTACAATCAAGCAGGTCCAGGACCAGGGCCGAGCCATTGCCAAGCAGCAACTTCAGACGGCCTTGGATCGCGGGGACTCTTGTGCCCGTTGAGTGGCAGCCGCGGTTGTCATGCGCCAAAGGGCTTGGCTGAGGTTTTCCACCTTTACAGCAGATACCCAGCATAAACTCACTGATGTTCCTTTCCTGGGTACCGAGCTCTTCGGCCCAGGTGTGGATGGTCACCGTCAGCTAATCGAGCAGTCCAATGCCACCTTGGACTCCGTTATTTCTGCCCAAAAAGACTCCCCTGGCTCTAAAAACCAGCAGCAGAAGAAGAAGCCTTTTTGGCACCCGCTCATGTGGCCATGCAGCCCTCCATTCAGGGTGGGCAGCAACAGCAGGCACAGACTTGGCGCCCTCTTCCCAAGTCTGGGCCTCCACCGGCCTGCAGACAGGGAGGTCGGGGTTCAGGCAGCTTCTAATCTGGACCCTCTTCCTCCAAGCCTGCCCAGTGACAGAATAGGGGCTGCCACCCCTATCCCCATCACACCCTCCCGTGGGGGGGGGGGTCGACTCCATCACATAGTTTCCACCTGGTCTGCTGTTATCATGGACAGGTGGGTCTTAGAAGTGGTCGGCCAGGGTCTACCTCTAGAGTTCAAGCAGTACCCTCCCAGCCGAGCCCGCGCCCCATGGGAGGAGAGAGTATCAGCCCACACTCAGTCGGCTCTGAGAGACGACATAGCCCAAGTCCTCCTCAAGGAGGCAGTGGTTAGAGTGGCAGATCCTCCAGTCAACCCAGGGCTCGTTTCCAGGTACTTCCTGGTCCCGAGGCGGATGGTGGGGGCCGGTGCCCCATTCTAGATCTGCACAACTTGAATCAGTATCTCGGGCCACGCACCTTCAGGATGCTAACTCTGTACCAGCTCATGCCATCCGTGGAGCAAAACATGTGGTTCTGCTCACTGGATCTACAGGACGCGTTCTTTCATGTCCCAATCCATCCATCCCACCAGCAGTTCTTCCGCTTCAGAACAGAGGGAACCCTATACAATTTCCGAGCCATGCCATTCGGCCTGTCATCGGCCCCACAGGTCTTCACCAAATACATTGCAGTGGTGGCAGCCCATCTCGGGCATCAAGGGGTGAGAGTGTACCCGTACCTTGATGATTGGCTCTTAGCAGGTTCCACCCAGCAAGAGGTAAGGTCCAGGGACCTGGCCCTCCAGACCTGCTCTTAACTTGGCCTCCTGATCAACAAGGCCAAATCGGAGCTTGTACCATCTCAGGTGATATGCTTCATCAGGGCAGAGCTCGGCTCTTGCCAAGCTAGAGCATGGCTCCCGGTGGACATGGCGGAGGTTCTCTCCTCCTTTGCCCAATCATTTCTGATTGGGCACTTGCGCCCTGCCTAGGGCTTTCTGCGCCTTCTGGGTTACATGGCAGCCTGCAGCACTGTAGCCCATTGGGCCCGGTGGCATATGCGCCCCCTTCAGTGGGAGCTGGCTGCCCAGTGGACTCAACGCTTAGGTCATTTCGACCAGCTGATCACTGTGATCCAGAAGATGTGGGACGCTTTCTAGTGGTGGACCATCCTAGACCATCTGCAGGCAGGGATCCCGTTTGTCTGCTCCAAGCCGACGGTCGTCCTCACGATTGGTGCCTCTTTCGTAGGCTGGGGAGCCCACGTGGGGAACAACAGGGCCCATGGGTTCTGGACCCCCAAGGAATCCTGATACCATATCAACCTGTTGGAGCTCAGAGCGGTCAGACTGGCATTGTCAGCATTTGCTCAGCATCTTCGGGGTCAAGTGGTTCAAGTCCAGATGGACAATACCTCGACCATGTTCTACCTCAAGAAGCAGGGCGGCATGCACTCCCGGCTGCTGCGCAGGGAAGCGCTCCGCATCCGGACACTTGTGAGCTGACTGGAAGCTATCCATGTGGCAGGAGCCTCGAATCAACTGGCAGATGCTGTCCGCCACGTATGCGAAACATCCCACAAGTGGTCTCTCCAGCCAGAGGTAACTCACAGCCTGTTCCCCCACTGGAGCAAACTGATGGTGGACCTGTTTGCCTCCAGGGAAAACACCAAGCTGAGGCTGTTTCATGCCCGCCACCCCTCAGCGGGAATTGCTGCAGGGGGATGCCTTCTCGAGGCCCTGGACCTCAGGCCTCTTCTACGCCTTCCCTCGATCCACAAAGTGCTCCTCAAGATGAGGAGGGACAAGGTGCAGGTGATCCTGGTAGCCCCAGATTGGCCCTGGCAGTTCTGGTATCCAGATTTCTTCAGCCTCAGCAACAGGCTTCCGATGTGTCTTCCAACACGCCTGGATCTGATATCTGTCAATCAGGGGAAAGTATTCCATCCAGACCTTCAGTCCCTGCACCTGAGGGCCTTGTACCGGAGCGGCTAGAGTTCCAGGCTTTGGGGGTCTCTGAGGATGTACTTACAGTAGTGGAAGCATCCAGGAAGGAATCAACCAGAAAGATTTTCCATCTGGTGCCAGGGCAAGGGCTTGGACCCTCTGTTCTGTAGCTAGCATTTTAGACTACCTTTGGTCTCTGTCCAAAAGGAGTCTTCGGCCCTTATGGTGCACCTGGCAGCCACCTCTGCTTACCGGCTGTGGGCCGGTCAGCAGACGGTGGCACAGGAGAAGGTGGTCTGGTGCTTTTTCAAGGGCCTAGATCACATATCCCCTCCGGTGCGTGAACCTCCACCTCCGTGAGATTTACTGCTGGTCTTGGCTAAACTCATAGGCAAGCCATTCGAACCAATGCACAAGTGTAAGCTGTCACACTTGTGGAGGATGGCCGTCCTGGTGGCTATCACGTCAGCCAGAAGGACCGGGGAGCTCCAGGTGCTTTCGGTGGAGTTTTCTTCTCTTGTCTTCCGCAGGGACAAAGTTATCCTGCACCCCACATGAAATTCCTCCTGAAGGTGGTGTCATTGTTTCATCTCAATCAGGTATTTACTCTGCCTGTGTTCTACCCAAACTACACCTCGAATGCCGAGTACAGGATCCATACCTTGGACCTGAGATGAGCTCTCTCCTATTACAAGGAGAGAATGGCAGAAATTCGGGGAGAGGTTCGTCAGCTGTTTGTCACCTATGCTGAAGCCGCTTCTGGCAGACCTGCAGCAAAGCAGATGATTGGCAGATGGATTACATCTTGCATTGATCTCTGCTATAGATTGGAGGGAAGGGAGCCTTCCGTAGGGCTAAGGGCTCATTCCACCCGCCATACCGCTGCGTCGGTGGCTGCTTCCAGGGACATCCCTATCCAGGAAATCAGCGGGCTGCTACCTGGAAGACAGCAAACACCTTTATCACCCACTACCACATCAACCTTGAGTCATGCTGGGATGCTGGTTTTGGGGCCTCAGTTCTCCAGTCTCTGTTCCCTAAGTAGGGAGTGTTCGCCTTGCCTCCCTCCTCCCTCCTCCCTGAGAACTGCTAGGAGTCTGCCAAGAAGTGTGGATGAACAACATATCCACGTCCCTAGAAAAACAGGTTACTCACCTGTAACAATAGTTTTAGGAGTGGTATATGTTGTTCATCCACATTGACCCACCGGACCTCCCCGGCTGCAGTGCACAAACTTGGCTTCCAGCGGGCTAAGATCTGGCATCATGGGGCGGAGCCAAGGATTATACCACCCGTGTGGGTGGCAGGAGTCAGCTTGAAGACTTTCTGGCAAGAATTAAAGGGGAGAGGGACATGCCAAGAAGTGTGGATGAACAATATATACCACTCTTAGAACTACTGTTACAGGTGAGTAACCTGTTTTTACTTTGTCAGTCTATCCAATTCTGTTGTAGCAAAGCTGGTAAGGAGCCCTCAGTAGGGCTGAGGGAACATTCTACGAGGTGTATAGCTACTACATTAGCAGCTGCCCGGGATATTTCACTGCTAGAAATCTGTAAAGCAGCTACATTGAGAACAGTACATACTTTTACGCAGCACTACTGCTTGGATACCCAGTCCAGAAGTGATGCCAAGTTTGGCACAGCAGTGCTGCAGAGCTTGTTCCTAAGTAAGGTTCTGTGCCCACTTCCAAAGGTACTGCTTCATAGTCTGCAAGAGTTAAGCTTATTGAAGAATTCTTTTGGTTAGAAGAAAAAATTACTCACCTTCGTAATCTTGTTTCTTCCAAGGTATTCTTCAGTATGCTGAACTCACCCTTTCTACCTTCCCTTTCAGAACCAGTGGTCTCTGCATAACACTTGGACTTCTGTATTAAAAGGGGGTTTGTTTCTTAGTTATGTTGAAGGTTTTTGAACCCAGTTGGGTGGTGTTTCCCTTCTTTTTGGTCCTGTCTGGACAGTTTGGGGGACTTTTGGTCAGGAGGGAATTCATTATTTAAATATTATTATTATTATAGCTTAGTTAGGGGGCCTTTCCTTGCAGGCTGCAATGAATCTGAGCATTACAGAGTGCAACAGTTGGTAAGGGCAGCAGTTTGAATGGTGGCACGAGTCAATGAGTGTTCCATCATTTGCATATGTTCCATTTTCTGGGCAGTTCAACACTAGAGGCTGACTGCAAGAGTTCAGCATATTGAAGAATACGTTGGAAGAAACAAGATTACTAAGGTGAGTAATTTTTTTTCTTCCTGCCAAAAGGGAAAGAAACAGCACCAGTCAAGGTTGTCTTCTGCAAGGTCTGCCATGAGATCTCCGGTCTTTAGAGACTTGAGTCCCTCTCCATCACCTTTGGTGTCACCAAGGGCCTCTGTCTGGTTCCAGGAGGTTGGTGTCTTGGGCCTAGAGTCCCCCATGTTACCGGGGACTCCAGTGGGCAGTTCCACCATTGGGCCGCTCTTATGGAGCAGTGGGTGCAACGTTGAGCCTCTATGCCTATGTCAGTGGATCTGGTCCCTGGCTTTTCGGAGCTGGTGAAGCTGGAGCTGTAGGCGTGACTGTCGGGCCAGGTACAGCATCTGGTTCCAGTAACAACCCTTGGGTCCTTGCCAGTGACCGCACTGCCATCTGTCCCACTGGCCACCCCCACTCTTTTGTGCTCGCCATTATCACATGGAACCGCTGGAGTTCAGGAAGAGGTTCGCCAGCTCTTCATCACCTACACTGAAGCTGCACCTGACAGATTGGCAACCAAGCAGACTGTCTCGATTCTGCTCCAAAAATTTAGAATGTGGCATTTTCTGTCAGGATGCATTCAGGCTGCGATGGACAAATTGCTTGCTGTATGCATTTCCCCCTGTTCCTTTAGTTCAGAGGGTACTGCTCAAGATGGAGGCACATTGGGCAAAATGATTCTTTTGGCCCCATGCTGGCCTTGGCAGATATGGTTTCCCTTGCTCAACAAATTGTCAGTCAGCCCTCCGAGAGCCCTTCCTCTCCGAACAGATCTTCTGATGCAGGGGTCCTTGGTTCACCCAACCTGTGCTCCCTTCATGTCCATGCCTGGCTCCTGAAGAGATAGAGGTGAGTAGGTATAAAGTATCTCAGAGGGTCTCTGAGATTCTTCTGGCTGTTTGTAATAAACCCTCTACCAGAAAAACCTACACAGCCAGGTGGAAATGTTTTTCCGTGTGGTATTCCAAATCCTGTATTGACCCATTTTGATGCCCACCAGACAGGGTTTTGGAATACTTGTTGGACCTCTCTGATGTAGGCTTGCAGTACTCTTAAGAGGTTCTTAAAAGGCATTTTGCATGAGTCCCCCCAGTCAGGAGACCCTTTGCTTCCTGGGACCTAAACTTTGTGTTGGACACGTTCACTCTTAAGCCCTTTGGACCCTTGGCTACGTGTGACCTGAAATTCCAAACTTGGAAAACTGAATTTCTGGTGGCCATCACCTCTTCCCACAGAGTCTCTGAGATGCATGCATCGGTCACAGATCCTCTGTATACTGTTTCCTATAGAGACAAGGTGGTTCTCCGCACACACCTCAAGTTCATGCCTAGGGTGGTGTCGGAGTTTCACTTAAATCGGTCTCTAATGCTGCCTACATACTTTCATAACTTCCAGAATGAAGGGGAGCACACCCTCCACTCTCTGAACGTTAATTTAATTTGTCTGTAATGTTGTTAAACCTTTTTGATTATGTGACATTGTTCAGGCGCCTTGAGCTCTGGAAGGGCACCTTTTTATGAATACAAAATGATGATGAAAAAGAGCCCTAACATTCTGCCTCGATAGAACTATGGATTTCCGAAAGTCTAAGCAGCTATTCATTTCCTTTCACTCTTAATTGGTTGGGTCAGCCTGTTGCAATCAAATGCATTTTTGCATGGACTGTCAGTTGCCTCCATTGCTGCTATGCTATGATGCAGATCAAACTGCAGGGCCAGGTTTGTGCCCACTCTACCAGAGCCATCGCTACGTCCGTGGCAGAGATTCGCTCTGTACCTATCGCTGATTTTTGCAGGGGTGCCACTTGGAGCACAGTGCACACTTTTATCAAGCACTGTGCCCTGGGTGTCCATGCCAGGGAGCATGCCTCCTTTGGCAAGACAGTCCTTAATGGACTTCTGTCCTAAGTGAGCTCCAGCTCCTACTGCCTTGGCCGGGGAGCCTTCATCTCAGCTTAGTGCTCTAACCCATTGGTGTGACTCAATGGTGAAGACTGATTCCTGTAAGATACCAAAATTACGTACTCACTGTAATTCTTGATTTTCTAGGAATATCTTTACCACTGATTCATACACCCACCCTCCATGCCTCAGGCTCACTCTTCCTGTTCATTTGTCTTCACCCCTTCTTTTTGGTTTGGGCTGTGAAAACACTGTGTCCTTCATTGTTGACCCTTCCTACACAGGTCACAATAGCTAACTTTTGCCCTTAGGTTAAGTGTATTAGCATTAGTTAGGTTATGCTTCAGCTCCTTGGTAAAAAAGATATTGAGACGGTTGAGGGCCAGTGCCGAGGTGAGCTGTGCAGCACCAGCTAGTCTTGCAGTACTGCACATGCATGCAGCCTACTTCAGCGCCAGCCAGACCTCCTGAAAAGTTCTGGCTCTTGCAGGGTCTTAGCGCCTCCGGCTCAGAACCCATTGGCATGAATCAATGGTGAAGATATTCCTAAAAGATCAAGAACTACAGTGAGTATATAATTTTAGTTTAGGTTATGTTTCACCTCATCAGTATAAATGGTACTACTGAGGCAATTGAGGGCTGGTGCCAAGATACACCTGTGTCAGTGAGCTAAGTCTTGCAGAACTGTGCATCCACATAGCTTACCTCAGCGCCAGCCTTCTGAAAATTTCTGGCTGCTGCAGGGTCCTAGTATCTCCGGATCATACCCATGAATCAGTGGTGAAGATATTCCTAGAAAATCAAGAATTATGGTGCGTACATTATTTTAATTTCCATCTCCCTCTTACCAACTCAGAGTCTTGAACACCAAGTTCAGGCACAAGTTATCAAATTTCTGAGCAGTTCATATTTCTTTATCCTCTTCCAGTCTGACATTTGTACAAATCTCTACAGTCTTGTGCATTCTCGGGCTAACCAATGCTATCCACATGGGTGTGGACAAAGAACATCTTACGTGAGCGGTTTCGTTGACTTAGAAAAGGCGTTTGATATGGTCAACCATGTCCTGCTCCTCAAAATGCAGGCCTTAGCAACCAAGCAGTCCAGTGATTCCAAGCACGTATATCTAACCATTTTCAAATGGAGCACATTGGTGGCATCTCCTCCTCGCCCACCCACCCATCCAGATCAGTACAGGGGTCCCTCTGGCCTCAGTCCTGTGTCCCCTGCTTCCCAGCGTTTGCAAGTCTGCCTCTGTCTACATGTGTGCAGATAGAATGGTACTCTACACGAGTAGGTCTAGCTCCACTGAACTGGCATTCAGTCTGCAACATAACCTGGCAGAGGTGCACAGGGAATTTCTGGATAACTGTCTCTTAACTGCAAAAAGACTGTAGCCATAGTTTTGAGATCAAAGTGAACTATATACCTAAGAACCTAACCCCCCCCCCCCCACACACACACACCTCAGTACTCTTTTAGGATCTCTCTGAAGGTTATGAGCAAGTTCAAGTCCCTCAGTATCTGGTTAGATCCCTACCATGACTTCCCTGCCCACCTTGTGTCCAAGTTTGATGTTCTGAACCCAAATCAAGATTTCCCCAACCCCTGCTGCAAGAATGATTTTAGTTTGGTTAGATGGTATTCAACATACTTGGTTATGGAGGCATTATATACGGAACTGCTTCCAAGTGTCCGCTAGCCAGATTTGGACCCCTTGCATCACTCCTTCACTAGCTTTATCCTTAATTGCTCACCTGGTACCCACTACTGCAGTCACAGAATGGTTGTGTCTCCCTTGAAACCCAATGCCCCTGCCACTGCTTCACGTTTCTCCTCAAGTTACAGCTTGGACAGTTTTACAGCTACCCTCCAGATCTCCTATTCTCTGACCAAAACTCCACCTGCTCCTTCAGATCAACCCACAAACTTAGGTGCCTGCAGAAGAAAGTGCTGCAGAGCTGTACATCAGGTATTCTTTGCCTACGAGTTCCCAAACCAATGGAACTACCTTCCTCACAATGTTAGAGATGCAGAGTCTGCCATTACCCTAAGGAAACTGCTCAAGTGCCACCATACTTACAGCTTCACTTATTAGCGTACTAGAAGGGCAGTTTCGTATCTACCTGAATTTTTCATTTTGTTTAACAGATAAGCTGAGTGCCCCAGATTCTTATGAGCTCCTGGTTCTAGAAATGCACTGTTCTGTCCTAGCCTGCATAATCCTGCAACATTACATGTGACACTAACAGCCTTTGGGATAATTCTCTTTGTAATAGTTCTAATTTCTTTTTTCTGCTATGATCTGCATGATTTTCTTTGTAATGTGCTATTACGAAATGGTTTCCTTCTTGCCCCAGTTTCCTTATTTTTAGTTACCACTGGGCACATTTATAAATTAGCTGTTTTTCAACTCTCTGTGCCTTCGTAAGTGACAAAGAAGCAGGAGGACCCCCACTGAAAATGAGATGTTGCATTGTTTAAAAAAAAAAAAAAGTTTTAAACAAATAGTTACTCGGCAGTTTGAGAAAGAAAGTGATTGGAAGACCCAGGCTAACCAGCTAGCCTGATATCTCTGTTGGTAGAGCACTGCAGTGGTATTACTGGGACCAACGTTCAGTTTCCATTCGTCACGCTGTTTCTTCACCATTACAATTTGTGTTTCAGAATGCTTATCAGTGGCTAATACTGCACCAGTAATGCTTTGCTGTTGCACAGTTCATCCAAATCGAGACTTTTTTTCATTTTTTAATTAAGCTTTTTCGCTCTCCACTTGGCTGATGCCACCCCGGGTCCCGTCATCACTGATCATCCACCACAGCACAGGACCATGGTAGGTGCGTGCCTGCCATATCGGGTTGTCTAGGACGGGGGCAGCAAACCAACAGTGGGCCAGGACTGTTCCCACCAGCTACTAGTTTCCTCCCAAAGGGTGCCACATGCAATGACACACACGCACACATGCTTACCGATGTCCGGTAGCTGCCATTCCCCTTGTTGCAGTCCCACTGTGCTGTCTCTTATCCTCCAGCAGGTGGCAGACAAGTAGTGGAACACTACTCCTCCTCCCTCCCCCCCCTCCAATCCCTGGGACACCTACTCCTCCTCCTCCCTCACCTGCCCTGCCCTTCAAGCGACCCAAGTCTGTTCCGGAAGCTGAGCCACCAGCATAGTGCGCAGAAGCACTACCGTTGCACTACTGTGCTGACAAAAGTGAGTCCTTTCACCACACAAATATTTTTTTTTAAGTTAGCGGCTGAGCATGTCCTCACTGATTCTACATCTTTTACTTAAATGATTTGACGTTGGCAAACAAGTACTGTACTATATCTCTGAGCCATTACATACTGAGAGACTTCTAACAGTGATCAAAGGGAACAGCTTTTTGGGAACAGTTTTTACCCTTGATTAAAACATTTGCTGTGAGATATTTAACGCTGCAGACATTTTTTGTGTGTGTGTTTCAAGAGTAACATATGGGTCAGGGAAGAGGGTAAATGCCCAGGGCCAGCGTTAGTCCCACTTGATTACAGTGAGTAAATGAAGCGAGATGTACTTATCAAAACCTTCGGAATCCTTAGGCTGACATGGGCAGCATGACTAAGCAACACAGCTTAAATGTCATCATGCTTCTGTGCTATCTTTATCAAACCTTAGCCCATGGCTTTGTCTTTCAGCATTGACAGAAACTAAATGTTTATCAGAAAGGACTCGCCAAAATGATGTTAAGAGATTATATATCCACCCCCCGCCTGTGTCATCTTGCCTTCACCTTTAGAATATTCCGATAAGGCAACATTTTCTAATCTAAACTGACAGATTTTGTAAATGCCTCAAACGAATGCCAGACTTGTTTGTAAATGCCTTGCAAAAATAGGTGGCCTTTGGCGTGCTTTGTTCTACCACATGGCATGATCATTTGTAATTTCATTAAAAATGTAAAATGCTTTACTAAAGCCAGTGTGTTTTGGTGGAGCTGAAGTTGAGTCCTTTTATGTGAAGCGAGTGTCTGGGCCAGAGACTTATTTCTCTCTACATATTTATGGATACTGTTTTGGGACGAAAATACCCCTACAATCAAAGAGGTGCTGGTAAGTATTGAACCAGAATTAGAAATATAAACATTACGTGTGTGTTTTTTGGGGATGAGCCTGTGTAAATCATGGCATAGACAGCTAAATGTGCATATTGGACAAATAAGTGTGGCTCTGAATTCTACCACACTGGCAACTGGAGATTGCTGAGTTTGTAGTCACTTGGGTGCATGGCATGCCTGGATTTATCACAGAAAGAAGCAAACTCAAAAAGCTTAATGCAGTTACAGCAGGAAACCAAACTCTAGGAACAAGCCCTGATGTTAATGAAGGACATGCAGACTGAAACTCCAAACCTGAGCTGGAACGCAGTCCTGCTGAAAAATAACTACTGTGGATCATTCAGAGTGCTTTCTTGTCCACATGGTGATGTCTAAAACCTTTTATTTATTTACATTTTGTGCCAAATAGATGGCAAGATGATGCATCACAGTTTCATGGGGGGGGTCTTTGGTACATCCGAGTACAAAAAGCACTTAGTCTTGAATGCAGTACAGAAGGGCAGCCAAATGCAAAACTGTCCAAGGAAGTTCCTGGCATCAGGGACGGACTGTTACTCAAAGAGCAGGTAAGGGGAAGATGGCCACATTTGTAGCGGGTTTCCCTTGTGTACATGTTGGCACTGCCGAGAGTTGGGGGGAAGGGGAATGTTAGTGTTCCATAGAATTTTAAGCCACTTTGCGCTTTCAGTGAGTATATGTTCAGTCCGAGAGGACTACTGTTGTAAAGCAGTTGTGCTAAGTTTTGTGCAGTACAAGGTAAGTCTAAGGTATAACCTCAGCCATTCAGTGTGAAAGTAGGTTGCATTTGTCCAAAGCAGGAGTTTTAGTTGTATTTCAGCTGGAATATTGGAGGCTGAAAACAAAGAGCAATGGTTAAAGTCTTCACTCTTTGGAAACTATTTAAAGGTTCATTTTTTCCATTTGCTCTGTAACCTCGCACTATACTGTACACTGTATGTTGGGTGTGTTTTCCACAGCCAGTGCATCTTCGCAGTTAATTTTCTATTGGCTAGCCTGGCTAGTATGCCATGGAAAGGGCCTTCCATTGCACATTGGAATGTACAGCAGGAAGCAAGGGCGTAAGCTCCTGAAACTCTGGTTAACTTGCAAACACTTTCATAGAATTACAACTGGAAAGTGCTTTGAGAACCCAGTATCAGAGACAGTATCTGTCAGTCCGAGTTTAAAGTTGTTTTGATCCTTAAAGAACTGGGTGACGTCTGTGGGGTAAGCTTTAGCACATGTACTATGCATATAGAATAATATCTGTGCCAGCATCACCATACAAGAACCTGATGTTTGTGCTTGTCACAGACACACCACCACCATACACAATGCTATGTTTCATTTTCTTATTTTTATCAAGCTTTGTCCTTGTACCAGTGCCCGGTCCTACCTTCAGACTGCTCCTTCTGGTGACCTCTCAGCCCCACCTGCCGCTCCCCTCAATGTTGATGCCAGTGGGGATCCACACAGTGTGAGGCACGAGAGTGCCAGCTGCCATCATGCATGTGGTCCAGGAAACATAGGTGTTTTCTCTCCAGTCTCCTGAGCCCCTTCCCCCTCCCTGACACTGGGCAGTGCTCCAACAGGCCGCTCACACAACGATGTCCCTACCGAAGAGACAAGCTCCCTGGCCCACTGCAGGAGTCATGGCGGTAGAACCGCAGCACCATTCCTTTATGGCTCGGAGCGCTGCCACGCGGCAGTGCTGTCCCAGCCCTCAAAAATGTAAAAAAGAGAATGCTCCAGGGGCAGCGGTGTGCAGTGGTAAAACTCACAGCCCCCAAAAAAAAAAAACACAAAAACAGGCACTCAGGAAAGATGGCCTTGCCAGAAAAAAAAACTTCTTGAGCTAACCAAAAATGTGCAAAGTAGTTTTTATTAAAGTGCTTCACAAAGTGCATAAAAGAGCAGCCACAATAACAGGTCCTGGGGCCAAATATCACCAGCGTTTTGCGCATGAGCCTTGACAATGTGCACGCATGTGCAAAACTTTGGCGTGTTTTGCACCCATGTACCTGTTGCTCTGGCTAGTTTTTCGCACTTTGTGGAGCACTTTAATAAAACGTACTTTGCACAACATTTTCAGTCAGCTTAAGACTGTTTTTTTTTTTTTTTTTTGGGTAAAGCTGTCTTTCTTGGAGTGCCTGGTTTTAGTGCTGTCCCATCCCTCCCCCCTCTGCTGCCTGACCCAGCTCTCAAGTTCATTCCCAGGACGTGTGATGCTGGGCCATCAGATAGCCCTAACAAGGCTGTATTTCTATTGAGGTGTTAAAATGACAGCATATGGACCTCAAGAGCGAAGCTCAGGAGTTCCATTCTGCCATCTCAACCCCGTAATGGAAATATATACTGAGTTGTGTATGGTTGCCCATATTTTATTTTATTTACAATAGTATATGTTGTTTTGTTTTAACACGAGTCACAGAAGTGGCCCCATTCCCCAAGTTAAAAAAATGCAATTTTATTGTTTATAAAATAAACTCTTCCCCTCACCCAATTGCTTACTACCCACCTGGTGCCCAAAGTTGTACCTCTTAACTTGTAAAAGTTTGCAAATTGAATTTCTGGTGTAGAAAAGTGCAGTGACGGATAACAGTCCTGTGATATTAAGCACTTAGTTTTGGTAATGCTGACTAAAACGAAAGTGCTTAATATGGCAGGATCATTGTTGCTGCGTTTATCTTCCTTTTGTTCTCTATTACTGAGAAAATTTGTTTGGAAACAAGATCCCTGTTCTCTGGAGTTCACCTGCTGCTTGTCTATACATGATGTCATAATCCACTGCTTTTGACGAAGTGTGATTCATAAACAGATTTATAGCATCATATGCAGGTGTTGATCCTATTTTTAAACAGCTGTCCTTAGTAAATAAAGAGGGGAACAGGAATAAAAACAAAAGCGAAATTGTGTGAAATTATTGTGCTGTGCAAAGCTTCCCATGAGTTGTTTCAAGCTTCTTCTTTTTTTTTTTTTGCCATTCTGCATTTTCTGCTTCTTGTCCCTGGTTTGCCCCTCTCCTGACATCCCTCCCCCACTGTGTCACTGCCCTTCTTGTGGACTTACAGGTTAACCACCAGGACTACCATGTTGGTGGATGGCTTGCAGTGTTGTGTGTGCCTCCTGGGGTTGCTGGCTTCAGCTCTGGTGGACTGGAGCTTCTTCCTCCATGTTTCCTTCCTGAAGGAAGTTTAAATATGTTGAAACAATTTAAATACACGTTCGGAGAATTCTGTGGACACATTACATTTGGAGCTGCTAGCACCAGCAGAAGGTTTTTTTTCCGAGCTGTTTAACATTTAAATAACACATTTTTCTTTTAAAAGTTTACCTTGCAGGAGCCGAAATCCGGGCTCAGGACCAATTTTTTTAATTTTTATTTATTAAATTCTTCGGAAACAACCTTTGAGCAAGGTGCTCATTTACAAAGGCTCCACGTCAGAAATGCACGACAGATATGAAGTTACAAATCACAGAGACATAATTACAAAAAAATTACAACAGCCAAACAGAGGAATCATGACAACTGAAGCAGCAAAAACATGTGGCTGCAGTAATGTTACAGGGTTCCGGTACAGACCAGGAAAGAGGTACCGAGCAGCCCAGTTACTGGGCATTGTCCAACAAATCTTTACAGCTTTAACAGAAAGAGTCTGGGTGGAACAGAGGCGGAGTTTGACCGGGAAGGTGGGACTGCACAGTGGAGCTGACCATTAGGGGCATGGTGCAGGGAGCCCAGAAGTTTAAATACACGATCAGGGAATTTCTCTGGGCGCATTGCATTTGGATTTGCTAGTGAAAATGGGGTTCTGAGCTGTTAGTAACATTTAAAGCAGTAGTGCTGGTTAACAAAAACTTGAATAATTTCACTGGCAGTTAGGGCAAACGAAAACATCCCTATATCTGATTTTCATTTTGCTTTCATTCCTGTGGCAAGACAGAGGACTTTTAAGTTTTTAACCATTATCGGTCCTTTGCCAGGTCCACCGTCATGGATATAAGCAGATCTAGATGGTGCTGTGCTGTTGACCATCAAACATTTTTTGGTAACGCCCTGACAAATCTTTATTATAAATACAATGTGTGCAGTTAGTGTGTCATCTCTGTGGAGAAGATTTTTGTAAGTTGCCGTGGGCTGCCATCTGTACTGTAGATCCGTGCAAATTACAAAAGCTGTAATTAAACACAGTCTTAAAAATAAGCTGATAGAATGTAAAATACCTCAATAAAGAATCTAAGATTATTAGGAATACATTACTGCAGTAATAATCAAAAATAAATAAATGAAAAGATGACATTTTTATGCTGGCTAACTAGTATTGCTGCTTTAAGTAACACATTTGTCTTGCAGTGGTTTACCTTATAGGAGCCGGAACCAGGCTCAGGACCCAAGACCAGTTTGGGCATGAACACAGGACTTAGTAGCAGAGCTGACCAGTAGGGGCGGTACAAGAAGCCCAAACAGTTTAAATACGTGATTGGGTAATTTCTCTGGGTGCATTATATTTGGGGCTGGTAGTGCCAGTAGAAAGATTTTTTTCTGAGCTGTTTAACATTTAAATAACACATTTATTTATTTATGTTTTTTTAAAGTTTACCTTGCAGGACCCATAATCAGGGCTCAGGACTTTAGACCAGTTTGGGTGGGAAGATGGGATTTAGAACCAGAGCCGACCAATAGGGTGGTGCAGGAAGCCCCAACCAGGATAATAGAAAAGAACACCCTCCTAGCATATCCCAGCATGCTCTGTGTAAGTAGAACAGAGCAGGAGTGGAACAGGATACTACCGGTGTCTTAAGAGATGACAGCAGGCAGGCACAGGGCTTTGTTGGACTGACAAGATAAGGTAGGGTGCTGTTAGCTTGCGGGTAGCAGTTTAGGAACCTACAGGAAGTGGGATAAGAAGTATCTGAGGGTAAAGAAACAAGCAGATAGCTGCTACAGGTGGGAATAGTGGTGACACCCTATCTATGGTAAGGCACAGGAACTGTTCAGGAAGGAAAAAAGAGAAGGATTAATTATAAAGTAAAGAGGCAGAGTGGTACAGGGTTTGATATATCCAAGTGAGTAAAGGGAGAAACAAAGGGGGGAAGCAAGAAACACCCTATCAAGGGTAGGGCGACTAAAGTAAATACCTATAGAAGGCGTAGGTGTGGGTAAGGACCAAACACTGGAAGGGGGGCTATAGGGAAAAGGTACAGTTGATAGCAGTAGGTAGCAAAATGAAGTCAGTTATGGGAGTGGTGCAGTGTAGTGGATGCAGAGCTGCAGTGTTCTGGAAGACATTATGGAGACTAAGGCGCTTGCCCCATCTGCACACACCTCTCTGACTGGGGGAGGTCACAGGTCTCTGGACCAAGTTGGCTAGGATCCATTAAATCTCTTCCCCCACCCGGGGGCCACCAAGTCTATTGCTGTTGCCCCAGAGGTTGCCTAGGAGATGGGCCTGCTGGACCATGATGGGGCTCCAGGAGAATGGGGGGTGGAAGGTCAGGGGCACATTCCTCAGCCTGTGTCACTACAAAATTCCTTTGCCATTCTGGCGAGACAGAACTGCTGAGAGGAGGCATCTAAAGTAGTGGCAAGGGAGGATGTGGGGGTCCTTCATAGGGGAGGCCCCAAAGTGAGAGGTAGAGGACCCAGTAGAGGAGGAGGAAGCAGCTTCTGGTGGGGGACTCAATTGTTGAGGGGTAGATTTGGGAACAGAAAGGGGAGGCGGAGAGGGAGGTAAGGTGCCTACCTGGTGCCACGGCTCGGAGGGATGGGCAGCGGGTCCCAAGGGTCTCCAGGGTGGGCTGGATGTCGTTGTCCGCCTCAGGTATAATGACATAGCAAGGGACGGGTCTGGGATTTTTTAGGGAGAGTTCATGGAATTTGGGAAGGGCCTAAGGCAAGCTCCATGCAGCACGCACAGTGACTTTCACTGAGATGCTGCTTGTATGCGGCTGAGGGAAGGATAGGGTAGTCTGCACCAGAAGCTTCAACTCGTCGTTGAAGGAATGGTGCAGAGAAGTGGGATTCAGCTACATTAGGGACGACTGGGGACCAACCTGGAGGGATATGGGCCTGTACGGAGCTGATGGTCTGCATTTGTCTGGGAGAGGAACCACAGTCCTCAGTGGATGGTTTAAATGTTACTTTGATGAACATTACTCTATCTGAGGAAGGTGGCGGAAAGACAAAGGGAGGCATAAAATGCCCCCCCCCCCCACACACAGACTGAAGCAGTAGGAAGGGAGGATCCAAGAGGAGGAGAATACTCCAGGGAGCAGGATAATGACAACAGTAGAGAAGTAGAGTACAAGGGGGATGGGAACAAAAGTTACAAAAAGAAAGGGGAAAATAAGATGGGGCACAAGGGGAGGAAGGCGGGTTGCAGACTGAGTGGGAGCAAGGTGTGGAGGGCCATGTGTGAAAAAGTAAGGAGTCTTGGAAATAAAATTCTAGACCTAGAGGTCATCATGGTGGAGGCAGACATGGATATTGTAGCCATTACTGAGTCATTGTACGCAAGTAGAGACAGCTGTGACATGGCTGCGCCAGGATACACTCAGTTCAGGAAGGGTAGGGAGGGGAGGAAGGGAGGAGGAGGAGTTGTGCTGTGTGTAAGGGATGGTATCAAGGCAACAGAAACCAAGGGAACTGGGGGGGGGGGGAGAGGTTGCAGGTACTGCGGGTCACCCTGGAGATGGGAGCTGGAGTCACTATTCGCACGGGGGTGATAACCCAAACCTCCAACACAGGGAGGAACTGAATAGGGCACTGAGGGAAGCCATCAGCACATTGACAGAAAAAGGAGGGGTCCTGCTGGTTGGGGACTTCAGTCTGCCGCATATAGATTAGAGCCTCCCACCCACAGCCTCAGCTAGAATCAGGGGCATCCTAGACTCCCTGCAGGGGGTGTTTCTCGGGCAACTAGTCAGGGAGCCCACTCGTGATGGGGCAGTGCTGGATGTGATGCTCACAAACAGTAACAGTATTGCAGACATAAGGGTGGGATGCCGTCTGAGGACCAGTGATTACAACACAGTGTGGTTTATTGTAAGGACGGCAGCAAATGCAACTCCTACAAGGACAAGGGTCCTGGACTTCAGGATGTCATATTTTAAGAAAATGGGTTAATGCATCAGACGGCCCAGTAGGGGGGACTACTTGGGTGGGGTGGAGGAACAGTGGAATAAATTAAGGGATGGCATAATGAAGGCAACAAACCTCTGCGCAAAAGAAGTGAGCAAGGGCAGGAGGAAAAGCGACCACTGTGGTTCCCAAGGGAAGTTGCAGCAAAGGTTAAGGACAAAAGGGTATCATTTAGGCAGTACAAAAAGATGCAGAAAGAAGAGGCTAGAGGGGTATATCAGGGAAGGCAGTGAGGGGTGCAAAGGTGCAGAATGAGGAAAATGTATCCAAAGGGATAACCAAGGGGGGACAAGGTATGCAAGTGAAAAGAGGACAAAAGGGGAGGGATTGTGTGGTTAACAAGAGCAGGGGAAGCAGATATCCTAAACAGAAACATCTGATCTTCCAGGAATCTGTCTTCACTATTCATTCACACTGATGGGTCTGAGCCGGCAGCACTGGGAGCCCATGGTAGCAAAGTCTTTTGCAGCTTTGGAAAGAACCCATGTTGGTGCTGGTGCCGCCCATGAGACCGACGTACTGATGTGCACGAGAGCCAGCCAGTAACTGACACTGGCCCCTTCCCCTCCTGAGTTCTGTTTTTCCCACTGCAGAGTGCGCATTGTCAGAACTGCTGAAGTCAAAACTACATCATCAGCATTCTTCCTCAGTTTGCCACTGCCAATTGTCTTTTTCCAACACCAAATGATTTCTTGGCACCATTTTGGCATCATCTTTGTTGCAGTTCCTTTTTTCTAGTTAGGTGACAAGTTCTATTCTCTCTTTCTTATTTTGGTTTGTCGAGATGTCGAGTTCGAAGGGGCAAATGAAGGACGACGGCGGTCCCACCATGCATCACTGCCCCTGTGGGGGGCCCCTTCGCAGCATCGGACTGGCATCCGAAATGCCACACCTGCCTTGGCCCTAACCATGACATGGCCCTGTGCAATGCCTGCTTTTCCATGGACAAGCATGTCCTCGAATTTCGCACATTGAAGTGGGGTCATTCACCCCCACTTTTGGAAGCAGGCATCTCACCCAACATGCCAAGGTAAGGTCTCTGGGCCTTTCCCCTAGACTCCTTCCCAGTACCTCTGGTTCTGAGGAAGACCAGGATCCTCCCTGCAATCCCCCGTTCATCTGCCCTTCTGGATGGTGGATGCCCCCAGTGGTGAGCCTGAAGTTGTACTCTCGGACTACACTGGTGGGCTCCTTGGTGTTGTCTCATGTTGCCCAGGCTTCTGGTACTGCCTGCAGTACTGGTGATCAGGGCAGTGCCGGTTGCCAGGCTGGATCCCCTTCTGGCACCGTTTGAGGTACCAAAAGAGGGGTTGGTTCTGGAGCTGATCCTGAGTCTGAGTTGGTGGCCATCTCCTCCCCTGAGCGCCCTTATGGCTTGGTTGAGGAGGAGACACTGGCCATGGGCCCAGGGATGGCAGTTATGGCACTGACCCTGAGCCCGGTTCAGAGTTTGATGCCTGTGACTGCCTCTTCCCTGGTGTCGTCCCTGGTCCTGGTGCCGGGAACAATTTTGGTGCCGCCTGCGGCACTGGTTCTGGTC
Source organism: Neoceratodus forsteri (assembly GCA_016271365.2). Lineage (NCBI taxonomy): Eukaryota > Metazoa > Chordata > Ceratodontiformes > Ceratodontidae > Neoceratodus > Neoceratodus forsteri. The sequence goes on from JADMNL010000030.1 coordinate 89,491,559, forward strand.
CCAGTGCTGGCCGTGGTGCCAGGTCGGTCCCTCTGCCGTTCACGGTGGCGAATGCAGGGGCGGTTCCTGGGGTGACTCTGGCTCTGGTGAGGGGCTCAGCTTGGGGAAGGGGGGTCAGCACCAGCCTTGGTGAGGAGATGAGACTTGTCACTGGGCCTGCTGCTCACCCTGTGACCAGTGCTGGAGGCAGCACTGGCCGGGGTTCTGGCAGTGACCTGGTGGCTAGTTTCTCCCCAGAACCAGCTGATGTTTTCACTGGTGAGGACCAGAGCTGCCTCATGGGACATGTATGGCTCCACTCTCTTCACTTGGGGGGGGTCTCCCCCCAAGGGCACCATCTGGGTCACACTTCTGAGATTGTTTGACTCCACTCGGATGAGTTTGCCAATTCCTACCATTAGGAGAGGTCCCCTGAGCACTCCCACAGCCTTGGCAGAGAGCCTGGAGCCTCTGGCTTCTATATCCCACTCCAACTTTATTTATTTATTAAAGTCTTTGATAACCGGATGAGTGCACTGATCCAGAAAAACGTTTTCAGGCATGACCCATACCTCAACAATAATGCAGATCATAAAAGTACAAATACAATCCCATGCAAGTAGAAATGCAATTTACAAGCTGTACTACACAAGGTAGAGTATACAAGTTAACTTCTGCCACCGCTCCACGAACTGCCAGATATTTTTTTTTTTGTGTTATCTTTTTACCTCCTCCCTACGTGCTCCACTTCAGCTGCTCCTTCAGGCTTGCCAGTGCTTGCACTGGTCCATCTGCCCTCCGATCCTCTGGTCCCATATAGCAGCCAACCCCAGGTTAATCCAGAGTAACCCTTCTCCAGATGGGTCCCCCTTCGCCGAGGGGGACTGCACCAGCCCGGGGTTGGGGGGCAAGCCAGCACTACACTTGGTCCCGGGGTGCTGCTGGGATGGAGGACTCGGCAGAGACGTAAATGGCACCAGAGAGCCGGGCAGCCGTCATCCAGCTTAAAGTGGGGTGGTATTTCCGCTTGGTGCTGCCTCCTACGCAGCGTATTTTTTTGTGCCCTGGTCTCCACCAGGGGCTTCCACAGCATGACATCAACCCACTACCCACCCCAGGAGAGGAGAGCAGTCCTACGGATGCTCGATCCTCTCCTTCCCCTGCCAGCCCCCGGCATCCCGAGTCCATTCCCAAACCCGGGTCACTAGCGTGGGTCAAGGTAAGGCACCAGCACCTCAGCCCTCTACGCCACCGGGCCGGCCCACCAGATATTATATGTCCTCTTGGGCCCATGACCTGGCACCAGTACGGGAGAACAGCTGGTGTCCTTCCCAAATTCTGAATGGGCCCAGTTCAGGCCCGAGGCCTGAGCACCAACGTTGCAGAGTCCAACTCCTCCTCTCCTACTTCCTTATGTGAGGATGAGGACTTCTCCTTATGCTTATCAGCAGATGCTGAGTACTCTGCGTACCAGCACTTCCTCACGGAAATGCTGAAGGAACTGAATGCGGGGTCCTTTGTAGGCGGCAGTCCTGTTTCCTTACTGCTGAGATTCACTGGGGATTTCAGTGATGACTCTCTTGTCATCCTTCCTTGGCTTAGGGCCTTTGAGGAGACATCTAGGACTGCCTGGCCCCATCCGTTTTTCTCACTCTCCAGCCCCAAAGGACATCCAGCACAGGTATTGCACTCCCACAAGGTCTACAGGAGCTATACCTCACCCATCTTGGGGATTTTGGTACTGCAGACCACCACTGGGCCTAAACGCCTCGTGTGTGACTGCACTCCCAAGGCTGATTATACAGAGATAGATGTCTGAGGGGGAGGCTTTTCACTGCGGCATGCACCATCGTGTGCATTGCTGCACACTAGGCCTATCAGGCAGCTTACAACAGGCTTCATCTTCTGAGGAAGCTTTGAGTGAAACTGGTCAAGGGTCCCATCTGAGTCGACTTCCCCAAGCAGGCTGCTGCCATTAAGATATGTGAGTTTTTGTACTAGCACATTGCACTTTATTTCTGTGGTGGTTTACACTGGAATAAAAGTTTTCTCCTTCTAGCTGTGACTAGTGCCAGTTTTTTGTTCTGTTTAAGTTACTGAGCAGAGTCAACCGCTGTGGAGCAGGTGTTGTGTTGCACCTAGCTTATAAGCACCTGTGGTCGCAGGTAGGTCAGGTCCTAGCTTTGATGCCTGACCATGAGTCAGCCTGGCAAGCCACTTGCCTTTCTGCCCGGGGACTGAAGCTAATGAGGCACCAATCAATGGCATTGTATTATGCCAATGAAGTAGCTTCCAGGCTGGTAGAAACAGCAGTCTGCATTCAGTGGACTGCATGGCTTTGCCAGTCCAGGTTGGCATCTCTGGCTTGGCGTAAGATGCACAGCTTGCATTTCCATGGGGGCTCATTTCTTTTCCTGCAGGGTCAGGCGTGAGTTGTCTGGGCAGCTTCCTGCTCCTGGGCCATAGGAGCCTTCACCTGCCTCTGACCAGTCTCGGGTCCCGCTGGACCTGTAAGGAGTCCCTGCCCTCAGGTGAGGGATATCTTCCCTTAGGGTTAAACTCCTTCGTTTCTGGGAAAGCTTGGTACCCTGACTCATCATTGTAAATGAATAGTGAAGATTGATTCCTGGAAGATATGAAAATTATATACTTGGCATAATTGTTGATCTTCCAGAATATCTTCACCATTCATTCATATGCCCAGCCACCATCCCTGCTCATGTAAGAGTCCGGGCCTCTGGGCAGCTCACCTTGTTGTGCCTTGCACACTGGCATACTACTTCTTGCCACTCTCTCTTGAGGTGTTTCTTCTCCTTTTTCTTAGTTGGCACATTGGAACAGTCTGTTCCCAAGAAAAGCCTAAAATGGGTCAAGGGGTCTCCGTGTCCTCTTCCCAACCCAAAAAAAAAAAAAAAACTTAAATGTTTTCCTTCTCCCTTCTACCTTAATAGTCCCTCCCTCTCTCTCTCCTAGGGATATCTCTAAGAATATCCCTGTTGTTGCTGCTTGCAGCTTAGGCTCCATATTGTCCACACTTCTCAGCCTTATGCAAGGTGGAACATGCTTAGCACTTGAGGTAAGGTACAGACCCTGTTGGTTTCCTGTGTTACAGGGAGAGGCAGGTTCTTAGGATTTTCTGTACCATACTCCTCAATTGTTTGAGTATGTTTTCTGTGCTTTACTCCCCGGCTGGTTTTCCTTTTCCTTTCTTAGTCCTTTGGAGTGGCAAGAAGATGGTGATCTTACCTAGATTAGTCTTCACCATTCATTACTGTTGGGTGTCAGCTGGAGGTGCCAGACCCTGCGGGAGCTTATAGCTTTAAGAGTTTAAGCTTTTCTCTGGAGGAGGGACTGACGGTGGAGATGGTGCCGCCCTCGAGGCCGATGTATTACGTGGCGTTCGCGGTTGGCCAGTAACCAACGCTGGCCCCCTAACTTCCTCAGTTCTTTGTTTCTTGCCATCAAGGTTCGATTGCCATGGGAGCTGAAGCCTTATCTCCATTTACAGCTGCGTCAGTTCTGCTGCCGCCATTTCACTCGACGTCACAGACCTCCATCGACACCGTTCTTCAAAAAACTGGTAAAACCACTCCTTTTTTGGTTTATCTGTTATGTCTCTAGTGCTGCATCAAGTTCTGTGCTTTGTTTTTTTTTATTTTCTTTGCACGAGTCCTATCCGGTTCAGGGCCCACATCAAAATCTAAGGCGGAGCGTGCCCCTGTGGCAAGCCGGTTACTGTAACGGACCACTGTCTAATCTGCCCAAGTCCGTCTCACTACATCGACAACTGCAGTACCTGCTTCTTCATGAACTGCCGGGTCTTCGAAGTACTCACACTGAAGGTGGGTCATAAACCTCCCACCTTCAGAGGGCGGTGTCTGTCCTGGGACGCCAAGGCTAGGTTGTTGGGCCCTTCCCCTGGGTCTTCTGGTACCGTACGTACTGAGAGGGAACAGGCCTCTGCCAATTCTAGTCTCGCTGAGATGGGAGGCCTGTGTGAGGGGTTGGTGGGACAGTCAGCCTCCTCCGGGAGGTTGGCTGATCACCCCTCACAGTTCGTTGCCTCCTTGGGGGCACAGATGCCCCGGTGTCGCGGTCACACCTATATGCTGAGCCTGACTCGGTGGAGCCCTCGGTGCTGCCTACTGGCAGGGTTTTGGCTCCCGACACTGCCCTCAGTGCCGGTGAGTGAGGCAGTGCTGGTGTTGGCGCTGGGTCTCCTTCCGGCACCGTTCGTGGTGCTGGGAGAGGGGGAATATCGTGGTGGTTTCTTTGGAGATCTCTTTGATCTATACCTCTTTAGAGGAGAAGGATTGGGATGATCCTGATTGGCTGCCCAGCTTCCCGGAGCTCTGCTCCGCCCCGCCCTAGGGTCTCCGGTACTTAGGAATCTTCCGCCACCCTTCCTGGGACTGCTCTTTGGGCCTCCTCCTCCATGTCCTCCGGTGCCGCTTACAGCACTGGGGACACTGCTGGCACCAGGTTAGGGTCCGTATAAGTATGGCTGTAACTTCTTTAGGGCCCATACTATTGCAAGACACTCTTTTTCCACAGTAGAGTATACCTGCTCCCTGGGAAGTAACTTTTTACTCAGGTACACTACAGGGTGATCTTTCCCTTGATTGGATGTCTTACTCAGTACTGCCTCAATACCCACATCTGAGGCGTCAGTCTGAACTATAAAGGGTCTGCTATAGTCAGGACTTGTCAATACAGGAGCACTGCACAGTGCCTCCTTCAGTCTGTTAAAGGCTTTTTCACTGGCTGGTTCCCAGGTAATTTTCTTAGGCATCTTTTTCTTTACTAGGTCAGATAGGGGGGCAGCCAGGACACTGTAATTGGGTACAAATCTCCTATAGTACCCTGCTGTCCCTAGAAAACTGACCTGCTTCTGCGTTTCTGGCCTGGGCCATGCCTTGATCACCTCTATTTTAACTTGGTTAGGACGGAGCTGTCCCCGCCCTACAACATGCCCGAGGTATGCCACTTCAGCCATGGCCACCTGGCACTTCTCAGCTTTGACAGTGAGCCCGGCTCTCTGTATCCTGCCCAGCACTTCCTCAAGGTGGGACAGGTGTTCCTCCCAGCTGGCACTAAAGATGGCAGTGTCATCCAGGTACGCCACAGTGTACTCCTCAGCACCATTTAATACCTGGTTCACCAACCTTTGGAAAATGGCCGGGGCAGTCTTCATTCCAAAAGGCATTACTTTAAATTCAAATAAGCCTATCAGAGTGATGAAGGCCGACCTCTCCCTAGCTCTGTCAGTTAACTTGACTTGCCAATACCCCTTTGTCAGGTCAATAGTTGTAAGGTATGTCGCCCCTCCCAACTTGTCCAGGAGTTCGTCCGTCCGGGGCATCGGATGGGCGTATGACTGTGATTGCATTCAGTCTACGATAATCCACACAGAAACAAGTAAAGCCATCTGGCTTGGGCACAAGGACTGTGGGTGAGGCCCAGGGGCTGTAGAATCTCTGGATTACCCCTAAATCCAGCATTTCCTCCACCTCCCTCCTAATGTCCTTTTGGACAGCCTCTGACACCTGATATGCTGTCCGCCGTATGGGCGTCTGTGTCCCTGTCTCCACATCGTGCGTCGCTAAGGGGATTAGTCCAAGCTTGGCGCTAAACAGTGGGGCAAAGTCTGCTAAAACCTCCCTTACTTCCTAGATCTTGTCTGGGGCCAGCTGGGGAGACAATTTAACTGCCTCCACAGAGGACTCCCACTTGCTTTCTTCTAGCAAGTCCAGTAGCAGGTCTCCTTCGTCTGTCCCCTCCCCAGGACTACATACTGCGAACACCATGTCAGCCCTATGAGCATATGGCTTCATCATGTTGACATGGTACATTCTTTCTGTATGTCTTCTGTCAGGTAACTCTATGATATAGTTCACGTCATTTACCTTCCTGACTACTTTGTACGGTCCAGCCCACTCAGCCTGCAGCTTGTCTTTCTGGACCGGAATAAGGACCATGACTTCCTGATTCCCCTTGTACGAGCGAGCTCTGGCTCTCTTGAGTCGTACCACACTTTTGTTTCTGTTGGGCAGCTGCCAGGTTGCTCTAGGCTGTCCCCATAAGCTCCTTCAGCCTTTCCCTAAACCTAAGGATGTAATCCACTATGGGAATTCCCTGGGTGGCGTGCTTGTCTTCCCAGTCCTCCCAGATCAAGTCTAGGGGCCCACTTACCTGGCATCCATATAAGAGTTCGAAGGGGGGAAAATCCTGTCGACTCTTGGGGCACCTCCCTGTATGCAGACAACAGGTGGGGAAGGTATTTCTCCCAGTCCCTCCCATGCTGTTCAGCAAACACTTGGAGCATTGGCTTCAGGGTACCATTAAATCTTTCCACAAGCGCACTGGCTTGTGGGTGATAAGGTGTTGTGCGCCTCTGCACCACCCCACACTTCTCCCACAAACATTTAATCAGGTTCGACATGAAGGAACCCCCTCGATCAGTGATAACCTCCTGTGGAAACCCCACACGGGAGAAAATCCCAAGTAAGGCATCTGCCACTTTGTCTGTCCTCAGTGAGGATAGGGTGACTGCCTCTGGATACCGGGTAGCATAATCCACCACAGTCGGGATGAACCTCTTCCTGGAGGAGCTGCGGGTATTTAAAGGCCCCACAATATCCATTCCCACCCTCTGGAATGGCTCCTCCACTATGGGCAGTGGAATTAGGGCGGTTTGTGTTTTCTTACCTGCCTTCCCTATTTCTTGGCACTGGTGACAAGACCTGCAGTACTCCTTCACCTGCTGGGTGAAGTTGGGCCAATAGGAATTCTGGGCCAAACGCTGCTTAGTGTGTGCAATTCCCAGATGACCAGACAAGGGAGTATCATGTGCAATCTTGAGCAACTGCTCACGATACACCTGGGGAACAACAAGCTGCCTGCCTATCACCCCTCCCTCTGTCTTCGCAGCCTGAGTATACATCAGTCCATTTTCCCAATACACCTTATGTTTACCGTCACCTCCCTGTGCTCCGTCAGAGTCTGCCCAAACCCTCAACTTCTCACTTTTCTGAGCAGCTGCAAACTCCTCACACATTCCCAAGGCATGGGACAGGTCCCCTTCAGTCTCTAAACTAGGGTCCCTAGCACTAGCGTCAGGGCACTCAGGATCACTGTCATCCCTACCCCTCTGACAATGGGTCACCCCTCCTTCTTCGGAATAACCCTCCATAGCTGTGTGGTTAACTGCTACTGGGAAAATTTCTACCCCCTTTTCATTAGTCTCCATATCAGGAGACACAGGCTGGGGAACCAGCCTCCCAGTGGTTTCCACAATTGCTTCTGTGGGTCCAGGGAACTACAATTTCCCCTTCCTGCTTTGCTATGGGTAACTGCATACACCATCCCCTGTTTGAGATTGTTGCCAAGGATGACGTCACCTGCTAAAGTTTTGGCTACAGCCACCTGTTGCACAGTTCCCCCTGTTTCACCCCAGTCTAGGAGAACACTAGCGAGCGGCAATGTGGTCTCCTCACCAGTGAACCCTTGCACAGTTACAAATTCATTGGGTATAAGCTGACCAGGCTCTACCAGATCCCCTTTTACCAACGTCAGGGATGCCCCTGTGTCTGTTAACCCTTGTGTCTGTACACCATTCACCGTGACTAGGTGCATGTGTTCCCTCATGTTCACAGGCATGCTTCCAGGGACACACAAACAACCCACTTCTTTCCTAGCCCCATTCTGCATATTGCTCACCCTTTTGGGACACTGTCTGGCAATATGCCCAGTTTCTTTACAGACCCAACATTCATTTTGTTTTCTCGGAGAAATCTTTTCTCAGAAACCTGGGGCTAACTGGTTTAGGTGGCAGCAGTGAGGGTTTTAGCTGCCCTGTAGGTGCGCTTTTCCCTTTCTGCGCTGCCACACCTGCCCTATTCATTCTCAGAACAGGTCTGTTCTTGGCATAGCAGTCCAAGAGTTCAGCAGCCTCTTGCACTGTTTTGGGATCTCGGTCCTCCAGCCAGGTTTTCAGCTCTGCTGTGCATGCCCAAAAAAACTGTTCTAACAAAATAGCATTTTCAATTGTATCTACACAGTTTGCTTCAATTCCTTCCCACCACTGTTTTAAAAACTGTCATTGTTTCATGGCTAGCTCCTTGTAGCTCATATCAGGGCTTCTCCTGAGCTTATGGAATTTAGTTCTGTATGCTTCTGCAGCTAAATCAAACTTTTTTAAAAGTGCAGCTTTAAGTTTGCTGTAATCATTACTGTCCTCATTGTCCATTTGACCCAATGCATCCCGAGCTTTCTTGGTAAGTAGCAAGGATAGCTGGAAGTTCCAGGACCCTCTAGGAATTTTAGCCTGAATACAAACTTTTTCAAAGGTATTTAAAAAGGCATCCATATCCTCCCCCTCTTTAAATTCAGCTATCAATTTGGAATTCAATTTGTAACCCAGTCCTGTAATTCCAGTTAAACCCAAGCCACTTACCTGCTCTGGTGCTGGTGGTTGGAGTCGTAGCTTCTCCAGTTTATGTTGCCTCTGGCGCTCACGCTCCTCATGGTCTTCCTCTCACTGTTCACGGTCTGCTTCTCGCTCCCTCTGCTCCTCTGCGGCTCGCCTCTCTCGCTCCACTTCTCGCCATTCTCACTCTGCTTCTCGCCGTTCTTGCTCAGCCTCCCTCTGGAACTCCAGCTCCATTCTGCAAAACTCAGTCTGCAGCCTGAGTGCTTCTGGCTCCAGAATGCTGGTGACCTTCCCCTGCTGCTGCTGCCCTTCGCTGGCACTGGCTCTGCTGTCATCCTCACCGGATCTGGACACTGCACTGGCCGCTGGCCCCTCCAAGCTCAAGGTTTGGTCCTTTACAGTCACAGTCTGTGACTCATGGCTCTGGGCATCTGCTGCCATCAGGGCATCCATGAGGTTCTGCTTGGTGGCTCTCCCCTCATACAGGACTCCTCTGTCCTGGCACAACTGCCTCAAGTAGTCTACAGTGTGCCCACTGTAGTTGGAAGCCATCTTCTTCCCTAATTACGGCTACTCTAACATAGAAACATAGAATTTGATGGCAGATAAGGACCGCTTGGCCCACCTAGTCTGCCCATTTTCCTACCTAACAGATAAGCTGCAGATCCTAGTTAACCAACAGCTAACTTGCACTTTAGAAAAAAAATAAAACAGGTAGGAACTTGATTGTAAGCCAAATTATATATATAGTTCTGTTTCCTTTTTAAAAATAAATCCCTGCATTTTTTTTGCAAGTGAGCTGTACAGTATTAAGCTGACACACTGAACAGTTAAAGTTTGTTACCAATTTTATCCACACCGCTGCCAACCAGATCTGTCAAGAACGCACTCAGCAGGTCAGGCCCTCTGCTCCCACAGTGCAAACCTCCGAGCGCAAGAGTGTGAACAGGTAACAGACAGGGCAACCCTCTTGTCTGCTTGTGGGTCTGAATCACCTTTGGTCTCAAGTTCTGGGGGGATTCAAACTGTGAACCTTATGCTAGCGTACTCAAATGTACAGGCTCAGATAAAATTCTCTTCGGGGGATGCAATATATCTTTTGCCCAAGGGCACCTAACCAGGTATCCAAAATGAACCCTTAAAACTCTATAAAAGACCTTAGGTATATTCTTACCTTTTCCCAGTTTAGTAACACCATCAAGCTTTGAACAGTTTTTGTCAGTCTTAACCCTCTATATGTCACATGCAAAAAGAACTTCAAAGACACACCCGGGCAGTCTTTCAAAATAATATATTTACTAAAATGGATAAAAATATGTAAAATGTAAACACAGAACACTATATCAAATCATACAATCACTTAAAAGAACAAGGTTAAAGTACAAAACATAAACTCCTACCACAATACACTTAGACTTTTTCTATCTAATGTATTACCTCTTTATAGTGCTTAAGTTAGATCAGAGATCTTGTTTCTTAAGAGCCCAAAAAGATATGACACAAGTTCAAACACGGTATACAATTGAAAACTCTGTCTCCACACCCCTTCTTTGATGTCATCTAGCTTCTCCTTTTAGAATACAAAAAATATACAAACGGGATATCCTATCTGGAGGTATTTCAAATAAGGTGACATCAGCAAAAACTCACTTCCCAATATGACTCCTTAATTAACATCTCCTCTTTGATCTCAAGCAGTTCCTATTCCCAGGGCACAGCAAAGGATTTTATTACTTTTAGCACCATGGTGGTATAACATGTTTTTTTTCCCTAAGACATCATAAAAGTTTATGAGCCCTATCTCCTGGTAGCTGGGTCAGTTCTAATTAAGTCTCTCTGGTCCTTTAATTACCTCCTGGTTTCAGGTTAATATATCCTGTAGCTTCTCTGACCGGGCGGCACCCATAAGCACAGGCTGTATTTTGATATTACAAATAGCATAGAACAATCATAACCAGCTGGCCAAGCGTCACACTGGCATCGTCCCTCTGCCCCTTCTCCAGCCCTGAGGGACTGTCAGTGCAGGTAATCACCCCTGGGGTCTCCAGGTGCTATGCCCCACCACTCTTTGGGGTGGAGATCCTGAGACACCCCCTCTGAGGCATGTAAGCCCCAAAGTACTGACTGCCCCAAGTCCAACTTAGCTGAGTTTGACTGCTGGGGTAGAAGGGTCTTCACGGTGATGCCCCTTCTTCTTTGCATCTGACGCCTGGTATCTTTGCCTGACTCAGAGGCGACCAGGTAGGCCATTAGCCTTTCTGCCTGTGTACTGGAGCTAGTGAGGCACCAAGCAAGGGCATCTTACAATGCCAGTGAGGTAGCTTGCTGACTGGCAGGAACTGCAGTCTGCATTAGGTGGATGGAGTAGCTTCGCTTTTCCAGGTTATCACCACTGGCCCGGCATAGGGTGATTGCCTCTCCCATCAAGGGGCCAGTTTTTTCTCCCGCAAGGTGAGGTGCGACTTAGCAGGGCACCTTCCATCTCCCAGGCATCGGGAGTCTCCGCCTCATCCTGACCTGTCTCAGGCCTTGCCAAGCCCATGAGGTGCCCTCTCCTCTCTGTGTTCTTCCCCACAGGAGGCTGAGGGGAGAGGTGCCAGCACTACAGTCATGGTGCTTAACATTCGCCCAGCTGTAATGAATGGTAAAGATTGATTTAGGGAAGATATGAAAATTATGTACTCACCGTAATTCTTGATCTTCCTAGTCATCTTCATTCATTACTGCTTCCCTCCCACCATCCCCTCATGGTCATGCTGCTGGGCAGTGCCACCTCCCTGTTAGCCTTCTCCCTCTGGGAGACCTCTTCTGGCACCTCGCTTTGGGGGCATCTGGGGAGAAGGGCAAGCAGGGAGGCTTTCTCTTCTGCCATGGGCTCCCTGGGCCTCCAGGTGGCCTTGGATGAGGGACTCTGCCTCCTAGGGCAGCGGCATGGGCCGAGAGTTTTTCCCCCCCATCTCTTAGATTGGTGTCCATTGTTTATCCCCATGCAAACTCCCATGTGCCCCATTTACACATTCAGGGATTGCCTGTGACATTCTTGAGTCCTTATCCTTGGCTTGAGGAGCCATGGGGATCCTCATTTTCTATCCTCTCCTCTAGTGGAGCCCTTTGGCGCGCACCTTTCTTTTCCTTAGCGGTAACCCATCTCAGAGTTACTCACAGGGCAAGGTCCCCACGCCCCCCCATCCGCGGATCCCTTGCTCCCTTCTCTGAGGAGAATATGTTTTCTTTCTACCTCCCTCCAGTCTGCCGGAGGTTGTAGGCCCAAGGGGTGGGGCCTTCTAGTTGGAGGTACCCGGGTTCACCTAGCCAGATGACCCTCCCTGTCCATGAGGATTTTGCCCCTGTGTTTTATTTTTTTTCCCCACTCTTCAGCAGGGAGGGGGAGAGAGAGAAACTCTTGAGGACCCTATTTTTCCTGTATTGACCTAAAAAAAAAAAAAAAAAAGTGGCAACTTAGGAAGTGGAAGGGGCAGGGATCTTCTGCTCCTCTGCCTGGCGCATGTCTATGTTGCCTGTCCCGTAGATCTCTTTCTTAGAGAATACAGGGATTTCCTTTCCAGTCCTTAAGATCCTACCTCTACTCAGCTGGACCCGGGTCCATCTGCTCCTGGAGTGGGTCTTTTGTCTCTCTTGGTCCATTGATAATCTTTTCCATGTTTCTAGGGTCATTCCCTTCTGGGGTCCACGTTAGTGTCTCTCTCTCGCTGTCTCTCCCCCTCTTTTCTCTCTCTTCCTTTTCTTCCTTCCTCTCTCTTTCTTCTCAGCCTCTTGGAATGCCCAGTAGTTGGGGTCCCCCAGTCCGGAAACCCCTTAGAGCCCTTGCCCCTTCTACTGTGGTTGGCTTTACACTTTCAGTTTATATCCTTTCCTTTTTCTATCCGTTGGGCTCTCTTGCTCCACCCTCCCTCCTTTTTTCCTCTTTGCCTTGTTTCCTCTTCGGTGAGCAGAACTGGGGAGGTTAGGGGGCCGGGGTCGGTTACTGTCCAACCCACGAGTGCCACGTAGTACGTCAGCCTCGAGGGCAGCACTGTCTCCGACGCTGGCCCCTCCTCCAGAGAAAATCTTAAAGCCTTAAATCTATAAGCTCCCATGGGGTCTGGCATCTCTGGCTGACACCCAATAATAATGAATGGTGAAGATATCTAGGAAGATCAAGAATTATGGTGAGTACGTACTTTTCATTTCTGTGCTCCTGGACTCTGTCCAGTCACACTTGTTGTCTTGCTTCTTTTGGGAGCCTTGGGGTTTTACCTTACTAAATGTATTGTCCTCTTTGGAGTACAAACTTTAGGTTGGTTAAGTTGGCATGCCGCCATCTAAATTGCACAGAGGTCCTTTCTGGGCCTGTGTATGCAAGCCAGAGCTATATGTTAGGGCTGTTGCTCCTCTCTCTTATCTCTATCCTACTGTCCAGGTCGCTGATAAAAGGCGCTGCTCTTACACCCGCTGCCCTTGTGCCACTCTGTAGGCCCAACCCTTTGTTCTTCTGAGTTGATAGGGTTATTTTGTTGTTGTTTTTATATCCTATGTCCCTTTCCTATCCCTTTGGGCTAGGAGTCTAGAGCCCTCTCTCTTTTTCTCTTCCCACTTGTTTCTTTCTACTGGCAAGCTGTACTAATGGAGGGAGGGGATGGGCGTCAATTGCTGGCTAGCTTATGTGTACTGCGTAAGTATGTCAGCCTTGTTGGTGGTGCCAGCACCAGCGTCTGTCCCCCTCCCAACCTGCAAAAGACTTTGCTCCCCTGTGGTCCTAGCGCCTCTGGCTAAGACCCACCAGTGTGAATGAATGGTGAAGATATTCTGGAAGATCAACAGTTACGGTGAGTACATAATTTTAATTTTAGTCTTCACAATGAAAGAAGAGGTGGATGGACCACATAAAAGTAGCAGGAACACTAGTGAATGGGAGGTAGACACTAGTCCATTCACAGAGTAAAGAGTCCTGACAGTTCTTACAAATCCAAAAATGGATAGAGCTTTGGGGCCAGAGAGCTTAGCCAGGTACTGGCTACATCTCTGACAACAGCAGTAGTTCCAGAGGACTGGCGGAGTGCAGATGAAGTCACGCTTCATAAAAGTGGCTGCAGGGAGGAGACTGGTAACTACAGGCCGTTCAGTCTGACATCAGTCATGGGGAAGCTTATGGAGACACTTTTAAAGGAAAGGTTTGTGGAGTATCTGGAATCCAGCGGATTAGGAGACCTGAGGCATCACTGATTCACGGGGGGGAGGTCATGTTAGATGAGCCTGATCAGTTTCTTCAACTGGGTGACCAGGGGAAATAGATTGTGGACATGCCCTACTTAGACTTCAGCAAGGCTTTTGACACCATACATCATAGGAAGCTCATAAGGAAAATGGGTAGTTTGGGGGTGGGTCCCAAAGTAATAAACTGAGTGCAAAATTGGTTGATAGATAGGTATCAGAGGGTGGAGATAAATGGCACTCTGGGGAGAGGAAAGTGACCAGCTGGGTACCTCAGGGATTAGTGCTGAGACCAGTCCTCTTTAATGTCTTTATTACTGACATTGCAGAATAACTGGAAGGGAAGGTATGCCTCTTTGCAGATGACACCAAGATCTTCAATAGGGTAGACACTCTGCAGGTGTGGAGAGAGTGAGTAGAGACCTGAGAAAACTTGAGGAGTGGTCAGGGTATGACAACTGGATTTCAGTGCGAAAAAGCTGAAAATCATACACCTGGAGCATAGCAATCCAGAGACAGAGTATAAAATGGGGGAAGAGGTATTGACGGTCACAAAACAGGAAAGGGACCTAGGGATAATCACATTGAACCACATTCAACAACGAACCACGACGGAAGAGATTTTTAAAACCCGTGATTTGCAGCTGTCTTTAGTGTTGCAAGTCATTAATTTCAAAATTAGCTATAAATGCTGTTTTAACAAATATCTGAGAAAACAAAAAAAATACCCTGAGTATGAATCTAAGGATGTCAGAAAGAAATGTTTGCAGATAAACTATATTATATATTTTTTCCAGCTAATAAATACTACTGTTTTAACTTCATCTGCTCTGTCTGTCTGCACCTGACATCTCAGTCCTCTGCCTGTGACATAAACATTTTTTTCTTCAATATAAAGGTTTTTCACTCCTGGGTGGCATGTTCAGTCCTATCCCCGTGCCGTCAGCCAGCCTGCTTACCTTTCTCTGTTCCTTCTCATCTGGAGTGGGCCACGGCGCCTCAGGCAGGGCTTCATGAATCCTGGTTCCCCCATCCATTTTCCTCCTAGGTTTTTGCCCTTCCCCAGGATTATGGCAAATATGGATAATGCACACACATAGAGGCGTGCATGCACTCTGGAATGAACCCCAGCCCCATTCCACCACCCGCTGTACTGCCAGCCCTCCCCTCGAGCATCGGCCGTACCACTGGACCTCCACCCCCATGGCAGCCAAGAGTCGGGAAGGAAGACCACCCCAATCCAGGAGAGGAGAGCTGCCAGGCAGCCAGTTCGTCCTCTCCCAGGCCTCCCGAACTCTGGTCATCGATGTGGGAGAGGTAGGGCACATTGCATTGCCTCAGCCCTCAGTGCCACCGAGCCAGCCTCATCATATTCATTTCTATAGCGACAGACTTTCACTTGTAGACAAACAGCTGAAGTCTTGGGGACAGTGACCTTGTTTTGATGGTCGTATGCATAATTATAAAGAAAATGGACACGTTAATTACAATCCAAAAGGACGTAGGATAATAAGCAGGCCACTCACTAAATGTTACAGCAGTATTTTAATCTCACACACACATTGCGGGTCGCAGTTACACCAGTGTTTCAGGGTACAAAGATCCCCCTTGTCAGAATGAACAGCTTAGTTACAAACATACAAGTATACACCATCTTACCATATTATCTTAGTATAGTGTTTGAAATATTAACATGCAAACCACTAGTCAGAACCTCCACCATGTAAAGCCCAGCAGGACACTACCTCAGTGGGAATGCTAGAGTATGCATGTATTAATGTTTCTTTCCCTGCAAAAAAGTACATCAAAATACTTTGAGTTTATGCTGCTCTTAGTCATTTACGATCCACAGAAAGACCCAGTGTACCCTCCCCCACAAAGAATGCTCGTAAACAAAAAGTACCTCTTTCAAATTTCAGTTCTTTCTTAGCTGCCAAACTTGGCTCCTGAAGGTTAGATTAAGAAATGTGCGTAATAATTAACTTGAGTGGATGAGTGTTGATAAGATATGTAGCAGTTTTCCACAGATCAGAGGCCATGCTCTTCATGTCCAGCGTGCCCTCTGACATCTGACAGCACAGGGTGGAGAATGGCATGTATGTTGGTGCTACTTTTGTTGCAAGAAAGAAATGCGAATACATGCATAATGTGCCATACCCACTGAGGTAGTGTAAATAACACTAAAAACAGTCGATATTATTTATTGCAATTCCTGCTGGGCTTTACAGTGTGGAGGTCCCACGACTAATGTGGACCATTCTGCCACCAATATCCCTTTTAGGCTTCCACCTCCTGTGTCCCAGTCAGCGTGTGACAGGGTGGCTTAGATCTTTAGACCTCTGGGTCCATTGTTTCAGCAACCATTCCAACAGTGGATGGAAAACATGCAGACCCAATTTAGAAAGGCCTACCTGGCACTGTTTTCAGTGCCCTCCTCACCTCCATCCTCTGTCAGGGTTCCAGCATCCCCTCTCCCCTTGACATCCTCCTTGGAGGACATCAAATCTTCCTTGTGTATTATCTCCGCTGCCGAAGACCTGCTTTTTTCAGCAATTTGTGTCGGAGATGCAGGAGGCACTGGAATGGACCTACTTGGCTGCCACTAACCCTATTGCCACAGGCTTCCTTTCATTGCCTGGTCAGGAAACTGTGGTGGTCCCCCCTCTTAGCATAAAGCACTGAGAGAGGCAAATGTGGCAGTCTGGAAATGCCCTCTCTTCCAGGAATAGGTCTTCACCATTCACTCCTGCTTATGGGTCTAAGCCAGAGGTGCTAGGACCTGGCAGTAGTAAAGTCGTTTGCAACTTAGGAGGAGACCGACGGTACCAACGTGGTCCATGAGACAGACCTAGTGACATCGTGCACATGGGTTGGCCAGTACCTGATGCTGGCCCCCTTCCTTCCTCAGTTCTGTTTTTCCCGCCATCAAGTGCACACCATGGGAGCTTCTACAATTGCTGATACTGCATAACAACCCTTCTCAGTTTGTCACTGCCTCAGTGCAACACCATTTTTCTTCAGCACTATGTTTTTCAGTGCCGTTTTTATTTTATCAATTATTCAGTGCCGAACTCTTTTCTTTCTTATTTTTTGGTTATTTTCTAAGTCTCCATGTCGGGTGCTTTGTTGTGCAAGATGAGCAAGAGGAAAAAGAACAACGCCACCCCACCCACCCCAATTTGTCGATGCTTCTGTGGAGTCACATTGCCAACCAGGACTGACATGAGAATGTCTGGGCCTTCCTTGGTGCTGCCCATGACATGGACAAGTGTGACGCCTGCTTCTTCATGGACTGCTGTACCCTTCAGAAGCACACTTTGAAGTGGGGCAACGATCTACCCACCTTCAGAGGCAAACATCACACCAGGGACACCAGAATAAGGTCCTTTGGCACTTCCCCTTTACCCCTTCATAGTACTGCACATACTTAGGAAGTCTAGGGCACTCCCCGCGCTCACCTCACCATAACATCGGAGGCCCAGGGTGGTTGTGTGGACAGCTAGCTTCCTCCGGAGGCTGGCTCCAGCTCCCCAGTCCATCTGCTCTTTGGGGTGAGCGGATTCCAGTGGTGAGCCGGCTGCAATGCCTGCTCACCCTGGTGGACATCCTTCTGTCGCAGCCTAGCACCACTCCCATCTCCTGGCACCAAGGCCAGTACTGGTGAGCAGGGCAGCTCTGGCTATGAGAACAGGCCCCCTTCTGGCACTGCTCACTGTGCCAAAAGAGAAGTGAGTTCCAGATCCGGGTCTGTCACCATGTCCGAAGTGGTGGGCATCTCCTCTTGTGAGTGCCCTTGCAGCCTGGGGAGGATGACGATGCTGACCTTGTGCTTGGGAACAGTGCTGGTGATGAGGGAAGCCATCATGGGCCTGGTTCCAAGCCCGACACCGGACCTGCTGTCTCTCCTGGGGTTGCCCCTTGGCCTGGCGCTGGGGCCAGTGCCAGATTGGGTTCAGGTGTCATCCCTGGTGCCAGGTCCAGTCCTGGTGCCGTTCGCATCTGTGTCTGGTTCCAGTGCCGCTTGTGCCAAGTCCAGGGCTGACTCAGGGAGTGTCTCTGATCTGGAAGTTAGGCTTGGCCTAGGGGGCATTGTCAGCCCTGGGAGGGGTTGTGGCATGGTGCAGTGCTGAGCCTGCAACTGACCCCTTGACCAGGGCTGGTGGCACTGGCTGGGGTACCAACGCTAACCTGGTGACTCACTTCTCCCCAGAATCAGCCCTGTCTCTAGTGTGGTCTGGAGCCACCCTGTGGGTCCTGTATAGCTCCAGACTCCCCACCTTGGGGTTTCCTCCCAAGGGCATCTTCTGGACCAGTCCTCTGAGATTAGCCAGCTCCACACGGATGAGTTTTCCAGACTCTCACTCCATGAGAGGTCCCCTAAGCAGTCTTGTAGCCCTGGCAGAGGACCTGGCCCTGCTCCTCTTCCTCCTCTACCCCACTCCCCTGCCTTGCCAGGTACTGCGGGTCCTTTTGGGAGCCCATGACGTGGCAGCAATTCAGAACGTTAGTTGGTGTGCCCCATCAATACCATTTGAAAACAGACCAGACCCAGTTACGGTCTGAAGTCCCAGACCACCATTTTCTGAATCCAGCTCCTATTCTCCTACTTTGTCTGCTGAAGAAGAGGATTTTTCAGTCGACATGTCTTCAGATTCTCAGTACTCTGCGTACCAGTGGTTCCTGATGGAGATGTTGCAGGAGCTGAATGTAGGGTCTTTCGTAGGTCACAGTACTGCTACCCTGACGCTGAGATTCCTTGGGGATTTCAGCAATGACTCCTTTGGCTCCCCAGCCTTTTTCAGAGGCATCCAGGAATATCTGGCTTTGTCTCTATGCCCCTTCTCCAGCCACTAGGAATGCCCAGCACAGATACTGCACTCTGTGAGATCTCCAGGTGCTATCCCTCACCCCACCTTGGAGATTCTGGTGCTGCACACTTCCTCTGGGCCTAAGTGCCCAGTGCTTGACACCCCCCCAACCCCCACCCCAGTCCCCAACTTTGTGGAGATCGATGCTTGGGCCAGAAAGATTTTTGTGGCAGCACACACTGTGATGTGCATTTCTACACATCAGGCAGCTTACAACAAGCGCCTGTGGGCAAAGTTAAGTCAGCTTGTAGCTTCCATGCCAGATTGCAAGTTAACCAGGCAGGCCATTTGCCTATCTGCCCAGGGCCTATAGCTGTCGAGGCACCAAGCGAGGGCATCATATACTGCCAGTGAGGTAGCTTCCAGGCTGGTAGGAACAGCAGTCTGCATTCAGCAGACAGCATGGCTTCACTTTTCCTGGTGTGCACCCCCAGCCCAGTGTAGGGTGCTTAACTCACATTATCAGGGGACTTGCTTTTTCTCCCACAGGATGAGGCATGAGCTGTCAAGGTGCCTTCCTGCTCCCAGGCCATGGGAGCTTCCACCTGCCCCTGACCAGTCATGGGTCCCTGTGACCTGTGAAGAGTCCCTGCCCTCCAGTGGTTATCTCCAGAGGGCTGAGGGAGTAATTTGTCCCTGTGGGTGAGCCAACTCCTCCCGCTTTGTTGGGGAAGCTTGGTACTTTGATCAGTCAGTGTGACTGAATAGTGAAGATTGATTCTTGGAAGATATGAAAATTACACACTCACCATAATTCTTGATCTTCCAGAATATCTTCATTCGATCACATGCCTGCCCACCATTCTCCACTCAGGTGAGAGCCAAGCAACTCACCCTGTGGTGCTGGCACTTCTTGTCACTCCCCCACAGCTCTTACTCTCCCTTGAGGTTCAGCTCTCCTTCTCTTGTACCTATTGATGTGGGCTGTTACCTTTTTTCTCCAGCCTGTTGGTAGGGTGAAACTTCTTTAACAAAAATAAATAAATTGGAAGTGGGCCCCCTTGTCCTCTTCCTAGCAATATATATATAGTTTTTCCCTTGAGGTCTCTCGCCCTCTCCCTGTTGGGATCTCTCTGAGACATATCCCTTGGCTGCTGTTACATCCTGGTACCTTTCCTATGCTTCTGAGCCTATGCCATGTGGTGGTCTCTAGTCCTTACACAAGGTGCAGCCTTAGCTTCTGAGCGTAAGGTGAGGCAGGTGCATTTTTGTATTAATAATATACTCTCAGCCTGTAGTCTGGGTGTCTGCCCCACACTTTTATTAAGATTCTTTTTTATTTTCGCCATGTGCAAGTGTGCACAGCGAACATCTTGCTATGATGGTGCTTTTTGAGGGGTGTGACACTGTCTGTGCAATGCAGAGCAGCGTTTAAGGGGTGAGTTGGTGCCACCCAACCATCATTCAGGCTGATAATGACAGAGTTATCCCCTACCCCTCTCATTGCTGAGAGAAAAGGTGCAGGCCTCTCATAATTTCAGTTTCATAACTGAAATCATGGTTGGTGTGCTGGCTCGGTACTGTAGTGGTGGCAGGTGTGATTGTAACACTAGTGAATATTTGACCTAAAACTAGGTAACCCTTTTCATGCATTGTGATTCCCAGTTTTGCTTCAGTACATATTTGATATTTAAGTAAGAACTTCCTCCTTCACAGTTTACTTCAATTGCTCGAACAGGCAGTGAAGTCACAATCCTGTGTTTAGGACATCACCGCCATTTCCATTGCAAGAGATTACAGCTTAGGCAAAAAACGAAGGTGTAACAGGGTGCAAACTGTCCTTCGGTGACCGATTAGTTGATGAGCAGTTTGGAGGAACAAGCTTCTGTACAGCCAGGATGCACTGCGGATTTTTAGATAGAAAAAAAGTCTTTCTTTGAGATATTTTATTGGTGTTTCCAATTTTTAGGGCCAGCATTTCTCGTGGCTCTGCCACTTTGTCAGGGACACCACAGTATGCATTTCTTCTCACTGAAGTATACATTTTTAGATAAGCAGGAAAAAGTGCTTTATATTATATATTTTTTTCCCCTCACAAAGGCAGACCTGTGTGGCCATCCACTTCATCCCCGTTTCCAGTGGCTCCTTATCTCCTCCTCGTTGAAAAGCATGTACCCCTATAGATTTCCCCATGGCAGGGTAGGATGGGGAGGCCCCCTCTCTCCCCACTGGTAGACATATCCACTTCCTAGCTCCTGAACCAGAGTGGCAGGGTGGACCATCGGAATAAGGGCAGGGCTTCACAAAGCCCAGGCCCCTCTTTTTTTCCTCGTTATTGTCCTGCCCCTGCGCCAGTACGTGTGCGTGGAGGCACACTCGTCCTGTGTTACCGCAGCTCCCTCCCTTCAAGTCGCCCGTGCCCGCACTGCCAGTGGGTCTCCACCCAGTGGCAATCAAGGGCTGAGATGGCTTGGCCACCCTCCCCTAGAGAGGAAAGCTGTCCCTGGAATGCTCAATCTTCTTCCACCCCACCGACCCCAGGCAACCCGTGCTCGTTCCTGAACATGGATCACCGGCGTGGCAGGAGGTAAGGTGTTCAGCACCTTAGCCCTCCACACCATTGGTCTGACCAGTGCTTCATATGTTTGGAGGACAAGTTCCTCCATACGGGAAAAAAGTATACTTTGGTGAAAAGACATTAATATCACTGTATCCCTGACAATGTGGTGGAGCCACAAAACAGTCATAAACATTTGGTGGATCAATAAAATACAGTATCTCAAAGAATATATATATTTTTTTTTAACTAAAATCAGGAGTAGAGCCTTGATTTCTCTGTTCATGCGATATATGTCATAAATCCTGCATTGTTACTTCACGATGCTCAAGTAGTTGAAGGGGTTGGACTGAGGGAGAGAGGTCTTCTTAAAAAAAAAACACATCTTTAATATGTAGCAGTAATGAAAATCAAAATGCATTAGAAGTGTGCATTGTTCTTGAGTTTAATATTTTTATCAAAATTTACTGTACTTGAAAGTCCTCATTTAAGATGAACAGAAATTGAATAATTATAAATTCTGAGGTAGTGGTCCAAGTCGATAAGCTTTTACCTCTTGTTTGTCCGATTTAACAATTTTCTTTTCAGACTGTCATATTCTGTAATCTAATTATGGTGACCCAAAATCTCTTTCAGATATGGATGACTTGAAGTTTCCACCTCATAGTAACTACAGCAGTGGCTCTGCGGTGAGCAGCTTAGCGAGTTACGACTGGTCTGAGAAAGAAGAAGCAGCTGCTAACCCGAACAAACAACCCTCTGCCTTCTTCCTAAACTCCGAGAGCAGGTCCTCTTCAGCTACCTCCATTCTTCAGAAGAAAGAAACCTCCTTTGGAAGCTCAGAAAATATAACCATGACAACGATTTCCAAGGTGACAACCTTCTTAAATGAGGATTCCGCTACAGCGAACAGGTTTGCTGAATTTACAGACTTTAAAGACCACACACCAGGGACTGGTAAACAAAGTAGGGAGAATGAATTTGGAGACTTTGCTGGCACTCTATCTGGCACAGAGATAACCTTATCAGAGTTGGGCCAGGATGGAGTACTGCCAAGTTTAGCCTCTAATGGATTTCCTTCTGAAGAGGAGAAAAAGGAGTCGACAGATGACTTTGGAGAGTTCCAAAGAGAAAAACCTAAGATTAGTAAATTTGATTTTCTGGTGGCCAGTTCACAAGGCAAGATAAAATCCAGTGAGGAAATGATCAAGAGTGAGTTGGCAACCTTTGATCTCTCTGTCCAAGGTTAGTATGTCCAGAAACATTTGTCCTGTACAAATTCTTACTAGAAGCCATATTGGCTTATTACAAGAAAACTGTTAGTCTTTTTATTCTTACCACATAAGGCTTACAGAATTTCAGTTAGACTAGTTGTTTGTAGGTGTCTGGACCCACCATCCCATTAGAATTTCAAAGGCCTCACTAACATTTTTGTGTGTCCCACTCAAGCCAAATACCTTACTTATACTACAGAGGACTGTTATTAGAGACACTTGAGGTAAACAGATTGGTGCTGTATTGGACCCTCCACCCATCTCCCCCTGCTCTTCTGAAAAAAAAAAAAAAGTCTCAAGGAGACCCAGCCTGCCTGCACAGTGGTTGCGCTACCGCTTGCAGTATCAGTGACCCAGGTTCAGGAGCGAACTCAGAGCATCGGAGGGTTGGCTGGGCGTGGGGGGGAGGATCGAACATCCACAGGACTGCTCTCCTCCAGGAGAAAGGGTGACGCAATGGCTGGTGTATGCCTGGAACCTAGCAGTGGCTTGGGGGCAGGACACTGGCAGCCACAAGCGGGTGAAGAGTGGCAGATATTAGGTACGTCACATGTGAGGTCATCCTAGAAGTCACTGCTTGCACACTCCTTAAGGGTGCAACAGAAAATAGGAAAACATATTCTGGTTGGCAGGATGAGTACCGACCCAATGCAGACCCCGTACAGGTGACTTGGGCACCTCCCAAAGCTGGATCTGTGACAAGGCGGGTCAAGGAACTCCCCATTACATTGTGGGGGGGGCTAGCCTTGGGGGACTCTGGAAGGGTTAAGTCTGGGAGAAGCTGAGTGATGAGGCTGGGGTGAGTCAGCGTGGGGGGGGCAGCCAGGCTAGGAGGGGGATAAACAGAATAGGAAATAAAACAGTCTCAAGGAAAAAAATAAGGTGTAGGCACCCTTTCATAGAAACACAGACAATGTCGGCAGAAGTCCACCACTGGTCTATGCAGTCTGCCCTGTTGTACCCTATTCTACCATAGACCCATTGTCTAGATGGTTGTTTTTTTTCCATTACTACTGGGTTAACAAAAGCTGTACTCTTAGAAGCACTGAGGACACACCTAACCTAACTCTGTCATATATGAAACATTGTGTAAGTATTGTAAGGACCCCAACCCCAAAATAAAAAGGGTCCTGTACTTGTCCATGGAGTTTTTTTTTATTGTTTTCAGTGTCGACACTGAGGAAATCTAATCTCAAGTGAACTGTTTTTAATTTAAGAAATTTACAGCAAAGCTACTGTCACAACCCCAGAATATTGTAGTACTGCTGGCGGGTGCGTAGACCCTTGAAGTGTTATCTCTTTTAAATTTACTTCCTGCACCTGTCCTGTGCCTTGTTCCCTTCTCTCTCTCTATTAGATGATCTTCATCATAAAACTTGTTGAAGCTCACGTGTGCTCTCTGTATGGAAACTTTATTCTCTTCAGTTCTTTGGTAGTATTGAAGACTTTCAATAGCAGTCAGTGGTTTGTATTCATCATTTAAACTGTATCCATTAAACAAAAACGGTCTTTTAAAGAACCCCTCCAATGTCTTTCTCCCAATTAGGCTTTTCGTAAGGGGAAAAAAATGTAAAGTTACTTTTTTGTAAGCTCCACAATCAGGCACATGGCAGGTGCTGTGTGGTACTGTCTCATGTTACAGTGTTGCTGCTCACCGCTCGCGTGTATGTTTTTCAGTTTAAGCCAGTGGAACAACACTGTAACATGAGACGGTACCACGTAGTGCCCATCTTACAGAAATAAAGTTTAAATGCTTACATTTTTATTTTTTGCGAAACACCTAATTGGGAGGTTGGGTTTTTTTTTTTTTTTTTGGGGTGGAGGGTTCATTAAAAGATGATTTTCCATTAACGAAGATTTTTTCCTGAATACCACCCAACATTTGAGTATTTCATAGTTTACAGCATTGTAGACCTGGCAAGGCTTAGGATCGAGGAAAAAAAATCATTGTGCACAGCATAGGAGGTATCTAGAAAAGTAAATTTGACAGGTTTGTACAGTTTTCTGTTAACTGTACCTGAAATTGACTTTTTTGGAAAAACGTAAAACATTTCTTTGTTGCGCTTCAAATACTCTCAAAACTTGTTCTAAACCTAAGTCCACAGCAGATACTTACTCTGGCTGCTTAATCTGTTTGGGTACTTGCCAGTAAACTGAGACCCATAGCATTTAGAAGAGATTGCAAAAATGAGGCAGAAGCACTTAGCTGAGATGGTTTCATTCCCTGTTTCTTCCACTTACTTGGTTCAGGGCCTTCTTTCCTGGTTGAACTCCAGTTCAGATCATGATCTGGCAATGGCATAGATGCTGTAGAAAGCGCCAGGAGGTTCAAACAGCGTTCGTGACATCCCAGTGCTTGCATGTTTAGAACTGAGCTGGATGTATCTGATCAAGAAGCTGGTACTGTGTATTCCTGGATAAAAAGCAAGAGCTCTGTCAGCTTATGAGCATAAAACAGGGAGATGAGATTAAGTCTTTGGGATAAAAATCCTGTTTGATCTGATATTTGGCAAATTGGCATTACAGTTATAGCTTCCACCCCATGCTTTAAAGATAGGCCTGACAACTTAGGGTCTGTTGTAAAATCAAAGTCCAAGAGACACAAGGGGAAAACCCCTGTTGCTCTGTCTGACAAGAAGCCTTCTTAGTTTATCCAGTAGGTCCTTTCCTTGCAGGCCATGTTCAGCTTCCCCATATTTAAAGTGATTTTCCTACGTCCAAGAAGACTTCTGTTTTTTTTAATCCCCACCTCTGCCGTTACCCAGGGATATACCCTGTTGAAGTGATGTTTGCCATCATTCAAGGCCTGGCAAATTTTATTTCTATGGTGCCCATTCCCGGAGGTTCTGGGCACCTAACTATAAAAACAATATAAGTAATGCAAAGCACAAAACAATTAAATAAAATATAAAATACTAAAATTCTAAATCACTGTATATCATAAGTGTATATAGTTACTCAGACCAGTCGGGCAGGGAGAATTATTCTAGGTAAGCCAGGCGAAAGAGGTGGGCTTTGAGCCTTTGTTTGAACACCTCCATCGAAGGGGTCTCCCGGACTGTGGGTGGTAGCGAGTTCCACAGGTTCAGCCCAGCGACACTAAAGGCATGGTCGCACGATGTCTTAAGCCGAACCTTGGAAACATCCAGGACACCCCTAGATGAGGAGTGGAGGGAGCGGACAGAGGTTGCGGGTGTCAGGAGCTCAGACAGGTAGCCCGGGCCCAGTCCGTGTAGGGCCTTAAAGGTGAGCAAGTTCACCTTGAAAAGGATCCTCCACCTGATAGGCAGTCAGTGCAGAGCATGCAGGACTGGGGTCACATGACTGGACCTGGACAAGCCCATCAGTAACCAAGCCGCTGTGTTCTGCACCAACTGCAACCTGCGGAGGGTCCCTCCCGTAACCCCGAAGTAAAGAGAGTTGCAGTAGTTGAGCCTAGAGGTAACAAAGGCATGTACTAGTGTTGGCAGGTCTTCAGGCAGAACAAGGGGCTTGATACTGGCGATATTCTTCAAGTGATAGAAACAACTTTTGACAACAGAAGACAACTGCTCTTCGAGTGTCAATCTGCTGTCCAGGATCACACCAAGATCATGCACCCTCAGGGAGACCACCAGTGGAGTAGACCCCAGGAACAGTCCTGTGGTGGCTCCAGGTGCCCTCCCATTATGCCTGTGACCCGGCTCAATCACCTGCACCTCCGTCTTATCTGGGTTCAGTCACAGCCAGCTGGAGGACATCCAGTCATTGATTTTTTGCCAGACAGATGTTAAACACATCTACAGCATCGGATGTTCCAGGAGCAAATGACAGGTACAGCTGGGTGTCATCTGCATAGCAGTGAAACTCCACGCTGAACTGCCGAATGATCTCACCCAGGGCCAGCATATACACTGCATACAGCATCAGCAATGAGATCGAGCCCTGGGGCAAACCACATGACGGACATTGGGGAGTAGGAGAAATTCCCCCATCACAATCACTGGGGAGTCCACAGTACTCAGAACCGATCGAGAAGCGTGAAATGGTCCACAGTGTTAAAAGCTGAAGGGAGAGATCGAGGAGAACCAGAACTGACTTTTCTCCTCTATCTCTAGCCCTGAGCAGATCATTATGCACCCTAACTGATGCTGTTTCCGTGCTGTATCTGGCCCTAAAACCTGACTGGAATGGCTCATAAGTATCAAAGGACACAAAGTGATCTTCGAGCTGTTGTGCCACAAGTTTCTCCACAACCTTGCTCAAAAATGGCAGGTTGGAGATAGGATGGTAATTTGCCAGGATGTCCGGGTTGAGAGCTTGTTTCTTCAGGAGGGGTCTCACCAGGGCCTCTTTCAAGGCCACCGGGAAGACACCCTCTGTCATTGAACACCAGGCAATCCTGGCACACACTGGGCCAACAGTCCCAACACATCTTACTAAGAAATGCATCGGGTCTAGGTCCAGCTCACAATAAGTGTGCTTCGGCTCTGAGATCACCTCGATGACCTCCGCCACCTCCCCTGGTTTAAACTCCTCCCAGATTGGCAGAATGACGCTGCTTCTCCCAGTCCGACCACTGCGAGTCAGTGATTGCCTCACTGATGGTATCCCCGGCTGAATAGATGACACTCTGTCAGGGAAAAACAAAGCAAACTCTTCACATAAAGTGGATGAAGAAGTCTTTCTCGGCTGTAGATAGGCAGGGTGGAGTAGCCTGTCCACAGTCTGAAAAAGCTGAGGTCTGTTTTTCCCTGCTGCAATTTCCCTGGACAGGAATTCTGCCTTCTTATGGGAAATTGCCTCTTGGTACTCACCATAGTGAACCTGCAGGACCAGTTTGTCATCCACTGACCGGGTCTTCTGCCAGCAGTGCTCCATCTGACTCTTGCTCTTCATCCCCCTTGAGATCCCCATCAAACCAAGGGGATCTCAAGTGAGAGGATCTAGGTTGTAGATGAAATGGAGCGATGATATCCAGTGCTTCGGATACCACTACCACCCTATTATAGGTGGCCACCCCCTCACTAGCGCCAGCCGCACATGCAGCATCCACACTAGGAAAGTCAGCTAACTCCAACAGTCCCTCTGGGGGCGAACCCTTGAAAAGGTGGTAGCGGACCATCCCAACAAGGGAAGGACTTTCGGGGGGGTCCAAGCATGAACTTCACCGTGCAGTGATCAGACCAAGAGACCTGATCAGTCTTGAGCTTACCCACCTCAAGACCCAGCTGGAACACCAGGTCGAGCACGTGACCGTGTTGGTGGGTCGCAGAAGTAATTACTTGCGCTCAGCCCAGTGATGACTTCAACTGGAGGAGGTCGTAACCGAAATGCAAGGATTCATTGTCGACCCAGGCATTGAAGCCCCCCCAGGATTAAACACCTGGTTGATGAAGTCCGCCACCTCCTGCAGGAATCTCCGCCCCCCCCCCCAAACCCAGGGGGTCGGCAAATAAGGAGAATCCTGCAACCTGCACTTGGACCACCACACACAACCACACACTCAAAA
Organism: Neoceratodus forsteri; assembly: GCA_016271365.2. Classification (NCBI taxonomy): domain Eukaryota; kingdom Metazoa; phylum Chordata; order Ceratodontiformes; family Ceratodontidae; genus Neoceratodus; species Neoceratodus forsteri. The sequence continues at coordinate 89,519,310 of JADMNL010000030.1, forward strand.
GATCCGGGAGCTCCAACCGGGTGCACAGTGAAGCCCAGGCTGGATCTAAAAACGATGGTCACTCCCCTACCCTACGATCCTTCCTTGGACAGTGCACTGTGGATCACCCAGCGGGGACAGCCGCCTCTAGAACTGGGCCGGCATCGTCACACAACCAGGTCTCTGTGATGCAAGCCAGGTCAACAGAGGAAATCAAGTCCGCAATAATGGCAGTCTTGTTCCTTATTGACGTAGCATTGCATAGCACCATCCGAAGGGGATTAGAGGACGCCGCATGCCCTCTGGCTGCCTGCCCACTCAGTCTGGTGGGACCCCTGGGGTACGGACACCAAACACATCTGGTCTCTCTCCAGGCTCTGTTTAAACCCAGGGTGTCTCCTGCACCTAACGACATCAATACCACTCACCCCTCTACCCTAGCTGCACCGTGCCACTACCGATCCATCCTCCCTCTCATTGTCCCGACCTCCCTGCAACGCCTGACTGCAGTGGAAGGAACTGGGGGGTCAGGAAAGGGGCAGAGGTCACGAAGTTGGAAGGCAGCATAGGTGATTCGCACAGGGTCACGATCCCAACACATCCTCGCCTAGCTTCTCTGCTCCAACTAAAGTAAACATCCCACTAATTCTAGCCTTGCCTTGCTGCTCCATGCCAGCACCCCCTGAAGACTCTTACATGACCACGGTTGGTCACCCACCACATTGTGGTTCTGGGTAAGTGGTACATTACCAGTAAGCCTGCAGAAAGATTAGTGATGAGGATGCCTCCAGGCAGACATATAAAGAGAGGAGAATAAAATACTAATTAAAAAAAAAAAATGTATTTGTGCAAGGTATAGACATTTTGTTTGCACTTTTTCTCCTGCAGTTTGTAAGTTTTCAGTAAAGCATAGAATACAGTGAGATGTTTTTCAGTTGCCAGATACAGGTCCAGCCAAGCCTACTGACATAACAAAAAAAAGATAACTGTGTCATTCACTTTTTGTACTTCATTTTAATTTTTAATTCTTCTTAGCTGTAATTTCAGATCTTACTTTGAGATGGTTTCTGCAGTATATCATTACAGATAGGACTGCGCCCCTGGCATGAGGACCACATGGCAGACTTCTAGCTAGCAATCCGTAGTGAGGGACTTGACGATGTCACCTGATGGGATATCAGCGTGACACTATAAAGGGTGGCCACCCCCAGTTCTTTCCTGCCACCAACCTGAGTCAGTTGAACCTCGTAGAGAACTTTGCCTTCAGTCAGCTGCCATTTTGCCAGCTGCCAGTTGCCATTCAAGCTAACAGTTTATTATTTTCTTCCTTCTAAAAGTTCCATTTTCCATCGTTGCGTGTCTTCTCCATTGCGTTGCCCAAAGAAGAAGTGCCGCGCCCAAATCCTGCACGGGGACGACCACTCCTGCTGCATCCTCTGTCTAGGCCCAAAACACCGGGCCCAATACTGTTCAATCTGCCTATCCTTCAACAGGGCCACATGTCAGATGCCAAAAAGCCCTCGAAGCCCATCTGCTCGAGAAGCGCCTGGCTTCCATGGAAAAGGAGCTGCAGGAGTTGTGGGAGCTCTTTTCTTCTCCCACCACTAAGCAAAAAAAGGAGAAGGAGAAGCGCCGGAACCGAGATTGGTTCCCCTCTGTCCAGCACCACCAGGCCGAAGAAGCAGCCTCGGGGGAGGCATAAGCTTTGGTAAGTACCCCTCCTGCTTGGTCTCCATCCACCCCGGTGGATCGGTCGCTGGCCCCCGATCCTGCAGTTGTCAGAGGGTGGAAGGGCATTCTTCTCAGGAGGGTACCTCTTCTGGGACTGTAAGCAGCACTCTGGTCAGTAAGTTTGCCTCTGGTGCCACCGAAGAGCACTTGGCCACAGTTGATAAGCTCCAGCTCCTCTGACGTCTGCCTGACTCTTGACTGATAAGTCGGATGCAATCTCCTGCGACATCAGCTCGGTCACGGCCAATCAGTTTGTCGCCAGCTCGCCCGATGACCGCACATCCGAGGCTTTCCCATCGGACCTTGGGGATTTCCCTGACGGTGATTAGAGCCAGCTGCCAGACCCTACTTCTCCCCTCGAGGGTTCTCCCTACAGGGATTCTCGTCCTCTATCTCAGCCCGACCCCTCACTCTCCCTTGATTCCCTGCAGGAGATGAGCGGTGTGTCTTTGGGGATTTCTTCCCCTATATCGGGCACTTTACTTGCTGGGTCTTCTGCTGTTCCAGTGAACCTGTCGACGGGGGTCACTTCTCCCAGATCCCCCTCGCACATGCCAGACCAGCCTTTGGAATTGGTAGTCCCTCTGACATCTGACCCTTTGATGTCGGATACAATAGGGGAACCGACACCTTGGAGCTCCTCCTTGGTCAGTGACCCTCCCGACCTGGTGATGGCCTGCGTACCAGTCGACCTCCCGATGCCTGACGGTTCTGCGGGTGCTCCGCCTACACCTCATGCTCCGACGCCTGAGCCACCACCAGGTCCCTACCCCTCAAGGACTGCTGTCGGACCCCTCAGTTCCTAGCGGTCCATCTGCCCCACCTCCTGCCAGACCAGTTGTTCCCCTCCATCGGGCACAGTTCCAGGCTATTCCACGCTGCCGTATTCCTATTACCCAGTGCCAGGGTACCGGATGCCAGTGTATGCGACTAGGTACCCACCGCAGGATCAGTTGTTTCAGGGGTACAATCCACAGGGCAACCCTTTTGGCTACCATACACTGGCTACCCCTCCTACCCTCACTCAGGGTACCCAGGGTTCCAGCCTCCTCCGCCTCCACAACCCCTGCCTCCTCCTACTCTGCAGCCTCTGTCTCCGGACAGGTCTCTGGCCGACACGCCAGGGCCCATTCCTTCCTGGTGGGAGGACACAAATTCACAACTCTTACAGGAGTTGCCTTGGCTGGAGCTGATACCGATCCCTACATCAGCTCCATGATCAGCCCCCAGGAGTCTTTCCCCTGCCAACCCTCAGACAAGGAGCCTGCCAGATCCCCTCCCAGAGACTTACCTGGTGACAGACCCACAAAGGGGGCATCAGATAAGGTCTCGTCACCCAGCAGACCAGTATCCTGTGACTCGGAGTTGGACTCTGACTCTTCAGTGAGTTCCGGGTCCTGTTCCCCCATAGAACCGTAGCTGGAGAACCCTTCGTTCTCTGACCTACTCTGGTCTATTCAGACCGTGTGTGGATGGGCTGCACAGGAATTGGATCCCAAAAGAAAAAGGCTAGCTGAGCACCTTGATATTTCTGATGCGGACCCCTTACCAATCCCTCCTTGGAGGGGGCCCCATGAGGACCTGACATCTGCCATGTGGCAACCATCCTCTATCCCTGCAGTCTCTAAGAGGCCGACAGGACTTACACCACCCCCCCCCCCCCGGAAGGGGTGTCTCACCTTATTATGCAGCCCAAGGTGGACTCCATGGTGATCACCACAGCCCACTACAAATTGGCCAAGCCGAAGCATCTTAGTGCCTCTCCACCAGATAAGGAGTCCAGACAAGTGGACCAGTATGGCTGCAAAGTGTACGCATCCTCCACTTGTGCCTTGAGGTCTTTAAATTATGTAGCCCACATGATTTCTTTCCAGAAATATTCCCTATCAGACCTGGAATCAGACATTCTGGCTATCCCAGACCAAGATCTCAGGGACAGACTCCTTAAAAAGGTGAGGCTTAATAAGTCTTCCTACTGTCATGCACTTCACGCCACCTGTGATTCTGTGGACTCGGTGGCACATAGCACTGCCTTGGGCATTTGCCTTAGAAGGTTTGCATGGCTGCGCTTGACAGGCTTGGCACAGGATATCCAATCCACTCTCCTGAACTCCCCCTTCTGGGGTCCCATCCTGTTTGGGAGGATGTTAAGGACATCATCATGGAGCTTCAGGACAGTAGTAGGTCCCTCCGAGATGTCCGCTCCCTCTGTCGCTCCGGCGCTAAACCCAAGCAGCCTTTTTTCGACAGCAACAGTGAAAAAGGAACAGACAGCTCCCGGCCAGATGTCCAGGCAAACATCACGCCATGGGCTCTGGGGCACAAATGCCCCCAACCAAATTCCACAGTGCAGTGGGAGGCCATCAGCCAGCCCTCCCCTCTGCCTCCTGACTTGCAGGATGCCCCTCCACCTCCTTCTGATCTACCGATGGAACCGGTGGGGGGGGGGGGAATTTCCCTCCACGTCAGAGAGTAGGAGGCGATCACTTCAGATGCTTGGGTGTTGCAGATGATCACAAGAGGACACTCAATAGAGTTCCTGGACTGACTCCCGGACAACCCTTCAGGCAGGTCACATTACCCGTCAAGCCACCTTCCAGTGGTGTGGGTCTGGGAAGAAATTCAGGCTGTCCTGTCCAAATCAGCCATAGAGCCAGTTCGGCTCAGGAAGGAAGGAAGGAGGGTATTACTCACACTTCGTGTATCTCAGTCTGCTGAACTTCTTTGTAGAATACAAGAGGTGCCACATGTTGAACCTCCAGGGACTCTTACCCCTGCTCCTCAAAGATCAGTGGCTGTGCTCGCTGGACAGGCAGGATGCTTACCTGCACATCCCTATCCTCCCGGCCCACCGCCACTTCCTTAGGTTCATGTTTCAGGGGAACCATTTTCAGTTCAAAGCTCTCCCCTTTGGCCTGTCTTCGGCACCTTGGGTTTTTAACAAGTGCCTAGAGGTAGTGGCAGCGACCCTACATCACAGGGTGGTCTGTGTGTTCCCATACCTGGACAACTGGCTTCTGTCAGCCCCATCCCAGGACTGTCTGAAGGAGTCTCTGTCCTTCACCCTGGACCTGTTTTCGTGACTTGGCATTATGGTGAATTACCCCAAGTCCAACCTTGCACCATCCCAGTGCCTCCAATTTATTGGAGCAGTGCTGGACATGGTCCAGGACAGGGTCTTCCTACCTTTGGACAGAACGGATACTCTGAAACTACAAGCGTCTGTTGCAGCCAACTCTCATTGGACTACAGCTTGCTCTGTTCCTCGGCTGTTAGATCTGATCGCTGCTGCCATTCTCACAGTACCAATGGCCCGACTGCACATGAGGATGACCCAGTGGACACTCAGAATCCAATGGGATCAACACTTGGATGACCTGGACCACAGGTCATGGTCTCCAACAGCATGAAGCGGGATCTGCTTTGGTGGCAGGAGACATCCCATCTCTGCTCGGGGGGAGAGGGGCCCCTTTCAACCTCCCTCCCCTTCCATGACCCTCACGACAGATGCCTTAGATCAGGGTTGGGAAGCACATCTGGGAGACCACCGCACCCAAGGAAGGTGGCCCAATAAGGAAATGCATTTGCATATCAATGTTCTGAAGATGAGAATGGTGCTCTATGTTCTCCAGGCCATTCAGACCCTTTTATGCATGGGAACACTCTTGGTCCAGACCGACAACACTGTCACGGTCTAGTACATCAGCAAACAGGGAGACACCTACTCATACCCCCTTTGCATGGAGGCGATGCAGGTGTGATATTGGGCAGTCTTGCACAACCTGCACTTGATAGTCCACGTCTCGGGCGTTCACAATGTCCTGGTGGACAGTCTCAAGCTGTACCATCTTGTGGGCTCAGGAGTGGGAACTGAAGCAAGACATGGTAGAAGGCTTGTTCGACCTGTGGGGCTGTCCAGAACGGGACCTTTTTGCCTCCCCATTCAACGCAAAACTACCCAGTTTTTACTCGCTCGTTCCCGAGCATGGTGTTTTTTGGTGAGACGCGCTGTCACTTTGTTGGACAGGGAGGTTTCTGTATGCCTTCCCTCCCTTTCCAATTTTGCAGAAAGTTCTGCTGAAGCTTCAAGCAGAGGGTGCACACATGATTCTCATTGCCCCTTTTTGGCCCTTGCAGATATGATTTCCCCTGCTGCAACAGCTAGCGTTGGAACCACCAGTACCTCTTCCTCTCCTACACGACCTTGTTTCTCAGGAGCAGGGCAGCCTGGTGCATCCAGGACTCAAATCTCTCCACCTACGTGCGTGGCACCTCTGGACGTAGCGCTGTCATGTTTCGGGGTTTCCTCCCAAATAGCCCAAGTTTTGGTGGAAGCCAGAAAACCCTCCACCAGAACTACGTACACTATAAAGTGAAAAAGACTCACCATCTGGGTGACTGCCAGGGATATGGATCCCTTTTCCTGCCCAGTGCACCAGGTCCTTGAGTACCTCTTGCATCTTTATGATTTGGGCCTCAGCTATTCCTCTCTGAAGGTCCATCTTTCAGCAACATCTGCCTATCATGTTCCGGTGGAAGGCAAGAATATTGCTCAGCTGGAGGTCTCCAAAACCTTTCTTAAGGGGATCCTTCACTTGCCATTTCTGGTCCGTAGTCTGGTTGCCCCGTGGGATTTGAATTTCATTATAGAAAAGCTTACATTGCCTCCTTTTGAGCCAGCAGCAAGCTGTGGTATGTGCTACCTGTCCTGGATGGTGCTGTTTTTGGTTGCTATTACCTCAGCTCGAAGGATTTCTGAGCTTCAGGCCCTAGGTTGTAAGGAGCATTATTTAATATTCCACAGAGACAGGGTGGCTCTGAGGACTATTCCTTCCTTTTTCCCCAAAGGTGGTATATGAGGTGACTTTAAATCAGGATATCCAACTGCCAGTCTACTATACTGATTATTCCAGTAGAGGGGAACAGCTCTTGCACACTCTGGATGTGCATAGAGTACTACGCTACTACATTTCTCAGACCAAGGAGGTGCGTAAATCGGATCAGTTATTTGTTTCCTTTGTGCCCAAATGTCAGGGCAATGCTGTGTCCAAGCAGTGCCTTTCCAAGTGGTTGGCTAACTACATTACTTTTATCTACCAGAAGTACAAGAAACCACTTCCAGGGGAGGTCAAGGGGCATTCAACCTGCGGCATGGCCGCCTCTATTGCCTTTTTGAAAAATGTGCCCGCATCTGACATTTGTGCTGTGGCCACGTGGAGTACCATCCATACTTTCCTGAAATATTACAGTCTGGACGTTGCCTTTAGGCACAGAGCTGGTTTTGGACTGGCCGTTCTTCAAGGCCTATTGTCCTAGCCTGCGTCCTGCTCTGCAGACCTTTCCACCTCCTGGACCTCAGCCCCCAACTATTGCTTCTTGACTGCTTGGAATTCAGTCTGATCTGTAATGACCTACAGCAGGAACTCTCTCAAAATAAGATATAACAGTTACGTAAGAACTTACCATAACAGTAGATCTTCGAGAGAGGTTCCTGCAGCAGGTCATATCTTTCCCTCCCACCTTCCCCCAGCTTTTGCCTACTCTTTCCTTTCCCAGGGTGCTGTTTTAGCATCTCAGGGCTCAAGAAGTTTTCTCCTTTCTCCCGTTTACTTTTCCGGGGTCTTACGGAGGGGGAACTGGAGGGCGGGCATGGGGACTGCCCCTTTTATAGTGTCACGCTGATGTCGGGGGCTGTCCCCTGCTGTGGATTGCTAGCTAGAAGTTTGCCGTGTGGTCCTGACGGCAAGGGGTGCAGCCCTATCTGTAATGACCTACTACAGGAACCTCTCTTGAAGATCTACTGTTACAGTAAGTTCTCGCGTAACTGTTATTTATCTGACCCCCTCAGATAACATAAAAAGAAAGACCTTTTTTTTTTTTTTTTGACATAGAATAATGTTGTTTTAATTCTTTCTAGGATCTCACAAGAGGAGCCTGAGTCTGGGAGATAAAGAAATAAGCCACACTTCCCCTGCACCTGTGCCAGAGCAAGGTTTTAGAGACCGGTCCAATACACTGAATGAGAGACCAGCTCTACCCGTCATAAGGGATAAATATAAAGACCTAACAGGGGAGGTGGAGGTAAGGGGATACTTTTCTTTATGAAGGTTTATGGAAATCTAATAATCTAACCCCCGAAAAAAAAATAATTTTGTCAGTTTTTAGTGGGTGTCTTATTTTACAACTTTTCTGCCTGAAGCCAAGCTTTGCTCACAAGGTCCCTATGATGTCATCACAAACCCTCGATGGAAACACAGCCTTGGTGAGCCGGCCGGTGGCATAGGGGTTGAGGTGCTGGACGCCACTTCGGCGACCTGGGTTCGGTAGCGGACTCGGGTTGCCGGGGTTCGGCAGGGGAGGGAGAGGATAGAGCGTCCGGAGGGGAGGGCCAAGGGCTGTCTGGTGTCCCAGTGACCCCTGATGGAGATTGGGGGGAGGTACTGCAGGACGATAGGCACGCAGCAGTGGGGTGAGCGTGAGTCAGCAGGGTTGCCATGTGCCACATTGCACATCGTACTCATGGGTGGGGGCCAGGGAAGTATGTAGAAACCCCCTGGAGGTTATGGAGACGTTGGGGACTCTGGTGACACAGCCCACATCCTAGCGCTGGCCCGCACTACAGGATCCTCCCCAAGGCACCAACCCGAGCAGTCAGGTAGGACTCCTTGAGTCTGTAAGGTCGCCAAGGGTGGGCGAACCCTCCCCCAAGGGTACCTGGTTGCTGGGGGACTGGGTTTGGACTGGGCTGTTAGAGTGGAGAGTTCCTGGAAAGGGTTCAGGCAGGGAGTGAGAGGCCCTCGTCAGCAGAGGGAGTTCTCGAAATATAAAGCTGTAATTATAAAGATGATAATCACAGAGCTTTGGCCTGTTAACGATTGTAAAATAAACTATAAACTTCTGGGGCCATCCTGTTTTAGTAAGTTACTATCCATACATAAAACAGATGTCCAAGAATGTCGAAAGTCTGCAAGTAATCACCCTATCTGCAATTCCGACATACTGGAAAACAGTATATGTAGTGCAAGTTGATATGAGATGTGGCAGTAGCCTTGAACTGAAACACTGGTTGTGTTTTAACTCACCAACTGGGAAAGGGTCAACTAAAAGTAGAAGGGCTCTAATCTAGCAATAGAAAGTGATGTTCTACCAGTACAGTCAGGGGAAAAAACAGGTTTTGCATGAGGATATCAAGCATATGTCTGGCCTAAGTGGTAGCAGACCATGCTAACTCCTCCCCGATGCTGTGCACACCTGCACTGTACGCAGCCAGTTGGTTCAGCTTGTTTCCAGAGCTGTCAATTCCTGAGCTGAGACATTAAGTATATATGCATGTGACCTTGATCCCTTAGGTCTTTTTATGGTAGCAGCTGTTCATCGAATATGCACCCCTTCTTAGAGTTCCTGATTGATTGATTTAGAATTTTTTGACCGGGAAAGGCTCTCTAAGCTATTACAGCTTGTTTCCAGGTGCATCCTGGGGGTGGGAGGTACTGACCCATTTTGTTGATGTGGGAATGTTGGTCATGACACCAGGGACACTCCTCTGCTCTTCCTCAGTCAGTGTCATGGGATCTTTTACTACCAGAGTTGGGCCAACGAACAAGGCTCTTGTTAGTTGAACCCTGGCATCAGTAGGTACCAAACCCCTATTTACAATCGGGAAATGACATTTGAGAAAGACGCTTCATTCAAGTGAATGGTGCACACCCCTGCGCTTGATCTATAAAGATGTCACAAAATGTCAGAATGCGGCGGCAGATCAGAGTCGGGAAGTGGAGAGGGATCTCATGTGGCCAGCCCCTCGGAGGCAAATGATGATCCCTTCCCTTCCTTTTGGGGCTGTATTAAAAAAAAAAAAATGAAAACAGCCTGGAGGAGCTCCCGATGAGGTAAGGGCGCTCCCTGTTTAATGTTCTCTGTATTGAAAAATATTGGGGAAAGGTGCTTTTAAAAAACAAAATAATAAAAAGGATGTACCTGGGCATATCAAATTGTGATATGTTTCTGTGCTTGTGGTTGCCTTTTAAGTACACTGATTGTTAAAGCTCTTAAAATGCATGCACCAAGTATTCGGTACCCCCATTTTATGGAATAACCAGGAGGACAGCAACAGTGCATTTTGGTGCAAAAAGTGCTAATTGAAAAATATAATAGAGAAAAAACACATTTAAAACTATAAAAAAATGAAATGTAGTTTAATTTTACAAGGCAGTTAGAGCCGGTAACAAAGAAAAAATGAAGGAAAATATTTCAACCCATCCTATCAGCAGGGACAGATAAGACTCTGAAGGAGGAGGTATGATAGACCTTTAGCAAGGGGGATTATGATTATGAGTGAATAATTAAAAGCATTAAATTTGAGATCCAGAATTTAGGAATACACAGGACAACTAACCATTGACAGATATGTTGTCAACAATGGTTAAATGTAGATGTGTTTTTTTTTTTTTTTTTTTTTAATTCATAAGGGACCCTCATTACTTCCTGTTGATTCATTAACACTTTTTTTGGACTTTTTCATAAACATCAGTTGTTGTTCATACCCAGTTGGATGGTATTTAGAATTATAAAATGGCAGGGTAAAATCATGAATCTGATTGGCTCTTATTTATGTGTAAAATATAGTTTACACATGGTTAAAAAAAGGACTGCTCAGCAGTGAAGAGTCTGCAACACAGATCAATGGGCATTTGGAACAAAGGCATTTCAGTTAGCCCTCTAATGCCAGAACGTGCTCTCTTAGGTCCCTCAATTATTTGACGCACATGGTGCAATTTCAGAATGCATCGTGGGACCAGGGGCAAGACCTATTAAAGGACTTTCCCAATGGCAGGAAGAAGGAGGAGCTACTTAACCTCCTTCATATGGGCTCGGACATTGGGACCCAAGTCCTCTGAGCCACTTACGACTCGGCAGCATGAGGTACCTCAACAGGCATTTGCCTCCGGAGACACTCCTGGTCGAGGTTCTCCAGATTTACTCCAGATGTCCAGAAAGGGATCCTGGATGACCCCTACAATGGCTCTGTGTTGTTTGGTGAAGACTCTGTGAGGGTTATCACCAGACTCCAAGATGCTGGGAAGGCAGTCATTATGGTTCAGGCCATGTATAAATCAAGACCTGGTTCCTTTCGCAGACCACAGAACCGTTTTCATGGCCGACAGAGCAAACAACAACCTTGGTCAGGCCAGCAGGAACACAGGGGCAACTTCCGCCGTAAAAACCAGCAGAGATTCTCCGGAGGTCAGGGTCAGAGACGCGCCAAATCTACCAAACCTGCCAGAGCCAGTACCGCCACAGCATGACTCCTTCCCGGCCCTCACCCCTCTCCCACTTCTGGATCAAAGGGAAGAAAGGGTCGGGAGTCGACTCACTTACCACCTGTCAGGGTGGCAGAGGATCACCTCCGACCAGTGGGCTCTTCAGCTTATCAGTTGAGGACACAAGTTCCTTCCCTGCCCTCCATCAAGACCTCTTCTCCACTCCCGTTACTCGGGACTACATGCCTTGCTCATCCAGAGGGAGATCTTGGCACTTGTCTCCAAGAATGCCATCGAGGTCGTACCGAGGAGCCAGAGAAAAGGAGGATACTATTCCCACTCCTTCCTGGTTCCAAAGAAGACTGGAGACTTACGCCCGATCCTAGACCTCAGTGGCCTAAACATCTTTGTTATGTACAAGCGCTTTCGTGTGGTTACCCTACTGGGTCTTATTCCCATGCTCAAGTAAGGCATATTGCTAGCATCCTTGGACATGCAGGACGCATATCTTCATCTTTCCATCACCCAGTGACACAGAAAATTTCTGCGGTTTTGAGTTTCTAGGACACTGTTATCAGTTCCGAGCACTCCCATTCGGCTTGTACTCAGCGCCATGCGTCTTTACCAAGTGCATGGCTGTGGCCCTCAGGAGACAAGGCCATCACGTCTTCCCCTATTTGGATGACTGGCTCCTGATGGCCTCCTCCCCAGAGGCATTGAAGAGGGCCATTCATGACACCTGCTCCCTATTTCAGTCTCTAGGGATCGCCATCAACCAAGAGAAGTCATCTCTCATTCCCTTGCAGAGAATACAATTCATTGGCGTGGTTCTGGATACCCGTCAAGGGAGAGCCTTCCTTCCCGGGGACAGGGCAGAACGTGTCAGGTTATTAATAAAGACTATCATAGCACAAAATCTGCTCTCCGCTCGGACCATACTTTGCCTGCTCGGACATATGGCAGCTGCCATTGCCACGGTCCCCAGCACTCACCGCCACATGAGGGTTACTCAGTGGATGCTGAGAACCCAATGAGACCAGAGGCAGGAACACTTAAATCAGCCAATCAGACTCACATGGCCTGTTGTTCAAGACTTGCAATGGTGGCTGATCCCAGAACATCTTTCCATGGGATCCCCTTCATGGTGCCAGTACCTTCTCTGCTCCTCACCACTGATGCTTCGGGGTCTGGCTGGGGAGCTCATCTGAGACACACTAGGACTCAGGGTACCTGGTTGCCCCTGGAGATGAGGGCAGTCCTGTATGCCTTACAGTCAAAGATTCCACTGGGTCATGTGTTGGTCCAAAGAGACAACACCTCGGTGATGTTTTACATCAACAAACAAGGAGGCACTCACTCCTACACCCTTTGCAGAGAGGCAAAGTGGGTGTGGGAATGGGCACTACAGCACAGCACCACGCTTACTGCACTGCACGATCCTGGTGTGGAAAACACTGTCACAGACTTCCTGAGCCAGTCGAAGGCCAGAGCTCATGAATGGAAATTGCTACAAGAGGTCACTGAGGACCTGTTCCTGCGATGGGGGACACCAGACATCGACTTATTCGCGTCCCCATGCAACACAGAGCTGCCCAATTTCTGCTTGCTAGATCCAGGGCCTGGTATTTTCTGCCGAAACGCATTGTCCCTCTCTTGGGTGGGCAGGTTCCTCTACAATTTTCCCATCATTCCCTTTGATCCAGAGGGTTCTTCTCAAGCTCCGATCAGAACGGGTGTCAATGTTCTTGGTAGCACCCTTTTAGCCCAGACAGATTTGGTTTCTGCTGCTTCACCAGCTGGCTCCGGAGCCTCCCTTACCATTACTGGTCAGCTCTCATTTGCTGTCCCAGGAGGCCAGCTCCCTTGTCCATCTGAACCTCAAATCCCTGAACCTGCATGCCTGGCTCCTAAAGACGTAGCCATTCTTAGGAACAGGGTCTCGCAAGGGGTTGTTGATATCCTGGTGGTAGCCAGGAAACCTTCGACTCATGCCACGTATGCTCTGAAATGGCGGAGATTTTGTCTATGGACTCAGGCCCATGACCTCGATCCTCTTCGATGCCCTGAGAAGTCTGTTTTAGACTACCTCGTATCTCTTTTCCCTTCAGGATTAGCATATTCCTCTCTGAAGGTACACCTCTGTGCCATTTTGGCATACCACACACTGGTTGGTCAGCATTCATTAGCCCAATTAGAGGCTTCCAGTGCTTTTCTTGCATCTCAGACCCCCAGTAAGGATCTGATTCCTCCTTGGGACCTTCCTTTTCATTTAGAGCAGCTTCGCTGTCTCCTTTTGAACCAACCCGCGATTAGTGAGCAAATCTTCTCTCCTGGAAGGCGTTATTTTTTAGTTGCAGTGCTTCAGCACGGAGAATTTCTGAGCTTCAGGTGCCTATGTGTAAAGCCTTGCCTTGATTTTCCATAAGGACAGGGTGTTCTTGAGGACCAATCCGAAGTTCTTTCCCAAGGTGGTTTCAGCTTTAACCTTAAACCAAGACATTGACCTTCCGGTGTACTTCCCCAACTATACGAACAGAGGGGAAGCCCTCTTGCACACTCCAGATGTGCACAAGATTTTGAGGTTCTACTTGGCCAGAACCTGTTCGCACAGACAATCTGACCAACTGTTGTTATCCTTCACTCAAAGGATTATGGGTGCACCCGTATTGAAACAAACTCTCTCCGAGTGGCTTGTTAACTGCATTATAAATAACAGGTCTCCCCTTTTTGCCATAGGGAGACCGTGGTGTAATTTGCCATTATAAAGGCGCGTTTATAACGGCAAACATGCGCACGGTTCTCCTACCTCTGCACATGCGTCCGCTGTAGTGTTTCCCTTTCTGGCTCGCCACTGTCTGCTCGACCACACCCTAGCCGCCAAAGAATCATGGCATGGCGGTAAGTCACATTTAAAAAAAACAGTTATTTTCTACAGTATACAAGTTTTAATTATTAAAAAAAAAAACACATGTGAAACCTCCGAAAATCTAAATGTAAGAACCGGACGAAAACCGAACTGGAGCGTGACCGCACTGAAACTGCCATTTTATATAATTGCTGTGACCAAAAAGGGGAGACCCAACAATTATATAAAATAAAATATGTGGTGATATATGTGTGAACTCGAAGTTTACACACATCCTCAGGGTTAGATGCATGTACAAACCCCTCGAGCTTCACTCTCTGGGTTTATTCAGCATCTAACCCCTCGGGTGTGTGTAAACTTCTCATGACACACACCACCCCATACCTTATTCTATATGTTTTCTGTTACCAGAAATGCAAGAAACCTTTACTGGGACCGGTAAAGGGCTATTCTGCAAGGGGAGTGGCTACCTCTTTCCCTGCCTTGAAAAATGTAATGACATCTGCCAGCTGCTACTTGGAGTTCAGTGCACACTTTTGTGAGACACTACAGTTTGGATATCGCCTCCAGGCATAGAGCGGGCTTCAGCCTGGCAGTCCTACAAGGACTTTTGTCCTGAGAGGCCCCTTTTTGGCCTCGATCTCTCCTATCCTCCTCCCAACTGGGTTAGCATTACACCCTTACTGCTTGGAAATTGGTCCTTATGGACTGTGTAACCTGCTGCAAGAGCTGTATCTCAAAGTAAGATAGTACAGTTACGTAAGAACTTACCATAACAGTAGATCTTCAAGAACAGCTCTTGCAGCAGGTAGTTTCCCTCCCACCTTCCCCTCAGGAGGTTTGGTTCTATTTCGTAGCATCTCCGAAACATCAGAATTATTAGTCTTCCTCTGGAAGCAGATCCTTGGTCTCCCCTTCTGAATCACATGTTTGCGCCGAGTCTCCGGTGGTTATGATGTATCTGGCGATCCCGGGGAGTGGGGCCGACGTCAGTGGCGGTCCCCCGCTTTGTATAGCTAGCTAGACGTTTTCCGTGGGGTTTGGCCGCCTGCTGGCTTCAGTCCTTATGGTGTAACCTGCTGCAAGAGCTGTTCTTGAAGATCTACTGCTACAGTAAGTTCTTACGTAACTGCACTTTTTGCAGTGTTACATCTCGTGCCCACTGTTCTGAATGGTGCTCTCACTGGGCCTGCTGTCCCCTGTTTTCCACCATGGAGATGGGACCCCCTGACTGTGTCTGGCTGCACCTCGGGTCCGGCTCCAAGGGAGTGCTGAGGGTCCGGAGCATTGTTCTTTGGCTTGTCCCCTGCACCTGGGGTTTTCTCCCAGAAGCTTGGTGGGGGGCTGCAGTTGCCCTTAGGTGGGCAAGCCTCTATGTCTGTCCTGACCAGGTTGTTTGGTTCCTCACAGCGTGGCCGAGGGCTCCTGCTTCAGCCCCTGGGTGTATGCCAGACAGTTGTGCCATGGTCTGGGGATCCCTGTCATTCTGCCTAAGTCAGACTTATCCCCCTATCTGAGCCTTGGCCAGTACCGCCCCTGTGTGCTATAGGCTCTGAGTTTGGCCTTCCTGCATGTAGGACAGGGTAGTCCCCCTGGCGCCTCAGACCAATCTGTTCCACCACTGAGATATGTTCACACTATAACCTTCTAACAAGCTTTTGCACCTGATGGCTGCAGCCTTGTAACAGCTCCCCTGACCAGGCTGCACCTGGGGCTCCCCCAGCGGACATTGAGGGTCCAGTGCAGTCAGCGCCCAGCCAGTCTAGCCCAGGAGGTTCTGGCCTCCTTTCCATAGAGAAAGGTGCTGCTTTGTGGATGGAACTCAGCAACCTGTGAAAAGGGGTTAATTTCCTCACCCCTTCCCCTCTGTAGCTTCATACTATGGATGCTTCAGGGTTGGGGTGGGGGGAGGGCCTTCTGGGGGACACCTCAGACTCATGAGACGTGGTTTGATGTGGAGGCTGCCCTCCATACCAACATCCTGTAATTAACGGCCATTCTGTACACTTTGCAAGCCTTCCAGACCCAACAGTTCCGGACCATCTGCTGGTGCAGACGGCCTGCAACAGGGTGGCACACTACATCAGCAAGCTAGGAGGGGTCCCCTTCACTCCTCTCTAATGGGAAGCACTGAGGGTCTGGTTCTAGGCCTTAGGAATAGGCTAGAACTGACAGCCTTCCATGTTATGGGTGTCCAAAATGTCCTGGCGGACATGCTACATCGGTCACAGTCCAGGATGCATGGCTAGGGGCTGCTGACCTTGGTTGTAGAAGACTTGTTCAACAGGTGGGGCCATCCAGACGCTAACCCTTTTTTGTGTCCCCACTCTGTACGAAACTGCCATGTTTCTGCTCATCCACTCCATGCCCTGGAGTCTTCTGGTGAGACGCATTGCCCCTCCCTAGGCAAGAGAAGTTTCTTTACACCTCTCCTTTTCCCCTGATCCAGAGAGTCCTGATCAAGCTCCAGTAGGCAGATGCCACTGTGATCCTCATTGCCCTTCTAGCCTCTTCAGATCTGGTTCCCTTACTGCAACAGTTGACAGTGGAGCCCGCAGTGCCTCTGCCCCGTACTCAGGTTTGCTCTCCCAGAAGCAGGGCACCCAGGTTCCTCCAGACCTCAAGTCACTACATCTTCATGCCTGGCTTCTGAAGAAGTAGTCATGGCTAGATCTGGGGTATCCCCAAGGGTGACTGATGTCTGGGCAGTTGCTAGGAAGCCCTCCACCAGGGCCACTTATTCCATGACGAGGAGGCAATTTGCTCTGTGGGCGGCTGCTCACCAGTTGAATCCCTTTACTTGCCCTCTAACTCAGAACCTGGAGTACTTGCCATCCCTGTTAGCCTCTGGCCTACAGTACTCCACCATTAAAGTGCAGCCATCTGCTTTTTCAGCCTTCCATGTGCCTGTTACTGGCCGTACGGTAGCACAGCTGGAGGTGTCTCATTCTTTTTTGAGAGGCATTCTTCATCTGAAGTCTCCCATCTGTGATCCAGTCCTGTCTTGGGACTTGAATCTGGTGTTGAAAACACTTTGGCTCCTTTTGAGCCACCCACAGGTTGCTAGCTACACTTTTAGTTGTGGAAAGCATTGTTTCTCTTGATTTTACATGTGCTCAAAGGATTTTCGAGCTTCGGGCTCTGTTGTATGAGCCTCTTTATTTGATTTTTTTACACAGTGTGTCTTTGTGTCTGAATCCTAAGATCTTATCTGTGTCAATCTTCACCATTCATCACTAAATGGGTACTCAGCCAGAGGCTAGGTCCCCACAGGAGCATTTATTTATTTATTTCTGGAGGAGGAGCCAACACAACGGCAGCACCGCCCTCGAGGCCGATGTATTACGTGGCAATCGCGGGTTGGCCGATACCTGCTGTCAACTCTTCCCCAGCTCCAGTTCTGCTTCTCCCACCATTGAGTGAGGACCTCATGGAAGCTCCTGGCTGAAAAGTGCGCCAGCGGTGCGGTCTACTCCATCGGCTCCAATTTAAAGTTCTGCTCACCTCCGTGCTCAGCGCCATCTCCCAGTATACTAGTAAGAGCTTTCCTTTTTGTTTTCTGATGACACCAAGTGCTTTTTTTTTTGTGTGTGTGTGTTTCCGTCCAGTCATGTCTCAGGGGAACAAAAAGAAATCTTCTCTGGCAGGTTGGCCTCCGATGCATCGGTGTTCCTGTGGCCAATTTTGCTCCATGGACCAGCATGACTGCTGTTTAACCTGCTTAGGCCCCAACCACAACATGGATCGTTGCAACGCCTGTTTTTCAATGGACTGCCGAGTTTTGGAATTGTGCACGTTTTAAGGTCAGACATGCGCCAGTGACTTTCGGAGAACAGGCTTGCACTCGGAAGGCCAAAGTCAGGGTTCTCGGCCCTTCCTCAGGGTCCCCTTCTGGTCCTGTGCAGCCTGCAGAGAAGGGGACCTCCACCACCACTAGCCTTGCCATGGTAGAGGCTTCTTCTGCAGTGCAGGAGGCCCAGTATGGCCCCCTCGGGGGCTGGGCAGGAGGCACCATTTAGGCAATCGCTTCTTCGGAAGTGAAGGATCCCCCAGTGTTGCACTCTGTGGTCTGTGTGTCCGAGCCAGTGCCATCTGTCAGTGCCGCCCCTGACTCCGGTGCCACTTGAGGTGCCAAGAGTCGGGGCGGTGCTGCAGGCAGTGCCAAGCCGGCCTCTGGTGCCGCATCTGACTCCGGCGCCATTCGCGATGCCAGGGATGGAGGCAGTGCCATGGGCGGAGACAATTTGCAGTGCCGCCTCTGACCCTGGTGCCATTCGCGGTGCCTGGGATGGAGGTGGCATCGCTCGTGGTCCCCAGACCAGGAGGGTTTAAGGAGTCATCTGGGTTCAGTCCTCCTCCGGGGAGGATGATTTGGAGGCTGACCTGGATTGGCTCCCGGATTCCTTGTAATCTTCTGATTATTTCATGTCTGGCGCTTCGGCCGCCACTCAGCCCCCTCCTCGGGAGTGGGCGGATTCTACTGGTTCCGGGGTCGGTGGTACTGACCAGCCCTCAGATGCCCAGGGGGGGCACCATAGGGCAACCCATGGCCGGTGAACCTTCTGCCTCCATGGGAGATGTACCCCCCCTTGTGGTTGTCCTGACCAGTCTGACTTCTGGGCAGGTTGGGGCGTCCCAGGCAAGGGAGGGTGCTCCACCCCGGCTGTCTCTTCGGAGCCGGCTATGGGGTGCCAGCTGCCTCAGTTGGTGGTGAGGAAGAGGGCCTTCTTGGAGTCCGAAGGGTTGAGTGGACTTGGTTCTATGCAGTGCCCTCCCCCAGGAGCCTGTAGAGGGCTCAGGGAGGAACCATAGCATTGGGCCAGTCCTCTCCCTCAAGGGCCACCCAGGAGGGACATCTTTTTTTAGAGGTTAGAGGCTGCCCTTTTGGGCTCTTGTGGCCCCAGTCCCCTCGCGAGGGGGGGGTTCCTCTGTCAGGCTCAGATCTGGCCAGTCTAGCTAGGTTGAGCAGCCTTTGTCTGCTGGGACCCCTCCTCCTTTGAGGTCTCCCACACGGTTCCCCTGCCTGGGCAGAGGCAGTGCCTCTCTTTGGAGGTGTCTGGCCCCTGTACCTCTGCCAACCCCTCTCTCCCCCCCCCCAAGGTATCTCTGGTCCTACGGGGCCCCTTACCTGGGAGCAGTTCAGGGCCATGGCTACACTATACCCTCCCTACTACTGAGCCATGGATGAACAGGTGTTCCACCAGTTCCCAGTGCAGCCTGACCCTATCTCTCTGAGCTCGTCTGCTCCTCATCTTCCTCCTCTGAGGGAGAAGAGTCATCTGTCCATCTGTTCCCAGCAGCTGATCTTTCGAGCTATCAGTGTTTCCTGTTGGGGTTGCTCGATGAGCTCCACATTTCCACCTTAAGAGAACGTAATCCAGACTGGCTGGCACGAGCCTTCTTGGGTGAGTACAGTGCGGTCAACCTGTTGGTCTCTGCCTCGCTTGCTGCCTTCCGGGAGGCGTCGTACAAAGGTCTGGCGATGTCCCTTTGCTCCAGCCCCAAGGGACCTTCACCAGTGGTATTGCACCCCCCTGGGGTCTCCAGGAACTCTGCCTCACCCTCCCTTGAGTGTGACATTTCTGGACACTCCCTCTGGGCATAGAAGCCCAAGCCATGACCGACCCCCAGATTCGAACTCAGCTGAGTTCGATTTTTGGGGCAGGAGAGTTTTCTCCTTGGCACAGATCTCACTCTGTGTGGCAGCACATCAGGCCCACCATGCTGCCTACAACAGGTACTTGTGGTCTCGGCTAGGACAGGTTCTAGCCTCCTTGCCTGATTTGGAGAAAACCAGACAAGCCATTGCCCTCTGCACGTGAGGCCTGGAGCTTGCAAAACACTAAGCAAAGGCATCATAGGTAGCCTCCAGGATAGTGGGGACAGTGATCTTCATTAGGCGGTCAGCATGGCTTCATCACCACTCCCGGTTGTCACCCCTAGCCCAGCGTAGGGTGACTTCTTCTGCCTTCCAGAGAACCAATCTTTTCTCCTGTAGGGTGAGGCGAGAGCTTCAGGGGCACCTTCCTTCCCCTGCGAGGAGATCCCCACCTCACCAGGACCATTACCATGCCTAGCCAGGCCTGCTGGGGTTCTCCCCTCTGGTGTCTCCCTCACTGGAGGCTAAGGGACACTGTCCCTTAGGGAGATGCGGGGCCCCCTTCGAGGGACTCGGTACTCACCCAAGTAGTGGTGAATGGTGAAGATTGACACAGATAAGATATGGAAATTATGTACCTACTGTAATTCTTGATCTTTCTGTGTATCTTCACCATTCATCACTAAATCCCGCCCCCTTCCACCTGGGGCCTCACTCTCTAGGCGAATCCTCCTCCCTGTTTGTCTCCCATTTGTGTGGTCTTCAGCACCTCCCCTTCCCCCTCTCTCCTGTCTGGGATTTGGGGAAGAATCCTCTGGGTAGGCAGACAGGGAGGATTATGCCTCTGGGGGTCATGGGTCTCTTCCCCTTTCCCTCTTCTCAGGTTTTGGTGCTCCGACTCCCTCCATAGGGAGCCGGAGGGGAGGAACCTCTCGGGACACCCTCAGCTGTTTTTCCCTGAAATTTATTTTTCCTTCCCCTGTGGGGATACCTCTCTCTCCAACCCTTCATCTCCCTTGTCCCTTGGTTATTGTCCAGGACACATTAACAGTCCTACTGTCTTTTTAAGTTGGCAGGAAAGGAAGACACCACCCACCGTGGATCAGTGGCCTGCCTCAACCTTAAAAAAAAAAAAAAGGGTGGGGGTTATCCTTAAGCTTTGGCACTAGCTGTTGTGCTTAAACATTCGTGGCTTGCCTCTCAAGCAGTCCAGTCTGACGGGGTGGGGTGGCAGTGTCTCCTCCTCCTCCCTTTATCCTTTCTTCCTCTACCCTCCCTTCTCTTCGTGTTCCTTTTGCCCAGAGATTGGGACCTCCCCCAATTCCTTAGGCTTCTTTTCCTTCCTGTCCTCTCCGTCACTTATTTCTCCTTTTAGTTTTATATCCTTTCCTTTCCTTTCTCTATCCCTTGGGCTCCCTTGCCCCACCCCGCCAATCCTTCCTATCCTTCTCATCCTGCAGAACTGGAGATGGGGAGAAGACGACTACAGGTATTGGCCAACCTGCAAGCACCAATGCCCCTGCGTCAGCTCCTCCTCCAGAAAAAAAAAAATGCTCCCGCGGGGTCCTGGCCTCTGGCCAAGTACCAGTTTAGTGATGAATGGTGAAGATCCACAGAAAGATCAAGGAATTACGATAGGTATGTAATTTGCATTTTCTCCCTTTGGTGGTGTCTGCGTTTACCTGAACTCCAAACCATCCACTTGCCTGTTTGTCATCTGGAGCATGCCAGTTCAGGCAAAGCCTTGCTCCCTAGTTTGCTGTGCATAGCATTCTGAATGTTTCTGTTCACACCATATGGAGGGACAGTAGGATGTCCTCATATCTGTTTGCTTCTGTCACCCTTGGGAATGAGGGCAAGCCGGTGCAAAACTGTGCCTGCCCAAATGGTTGGTCAACTGTATTGCCTTATGTTATAGGAAGTATGTAAGGACCTTCCTGATGTTGTCAAGGGCCACTCCACAAGTGGCTTGGTGCTTCAGTTACCTGCTTCAGAGGTGTTTCAGCTACTGAGATTTCTGCTGCTGCAGCTTAGTTTACTGTCCACACTTTTACAAAGCACCACAGTGTGAACATTGCCTCTAGAAAGAAGGCAGGTTTTCACCTAGCTGCATTACAGGGCCTTCTCTCTTAGGTCTCTGCCTTCCCCTTCCAGACATTGACCCTTTGCATACTGCTTGGGACTCGTTCCGAAGGTGTGACCTGCTGAAAGAGCTATCTTTGAAGAAGACAGAACAGTTACATAAGAACTCACCATAACAATGAATCTTAGACAGAATCTCTTTCAGCAGGTGATGCCGTTCCTCCCTCCTTCCCCCTTGCTCTCTGAGTTTCTCCCCTCCTGTCTGTATGTCTCTCTCTCTCCAGGACAGTATACCTTCTGGGTTCCATCTGACCCTGGGTGGGTTCCTTTAGCTCTTTCTTGGTTCCCTGGGGTGCATATCCTCCACAGACGGTCTCCGGCGGGGAACTGAGGAGAGCGTGGGACCACAGTTATATACAGAGGACATCAGCGTGGTGACATCGCCATGGATGGACCCAGTAGACTGTTGCTTAGAAAAGTTTCTGTGTAGTCCTGGTGCCTGGTGGCTAGTTCTAAAGGTGTGACCTGCTGAAAGAGAGTCTCTCAAAAATCTACTGTTATGGTAAGCTCTTATGTAACTGTTCTGTATCTTTATTTCTCCCTTTGAATAATCAGATAGCTAGAAAATTCATACTCGTGTTATAAGTAAAGTTAGTACATACCATACGAGAGGAAGTGCTGTTCAGTCTGTTGATCCTAGATAGAGTGTAACAGATAAATAAAAGCAGTTAAGGTTAAAAAGGATAGAATTAAAGGTTTGGGTTTGCTTACAATCGAGATAGATCTGGCTGGGGGGCGGGACACAGAAGGTGGTCAAGAGTCACATTCTCAGCCCAGGGAGTCACAAGCAAGGTACCACAGGGACCTGTGCTCTTCAGTATTGCACTTGTGAGATTTGGGGTAGCGTCTGTCTGCACTTGAAACTAAAATCTGTGGCAGAGTGGACACTGAGAAGGAGTTAGAGAAATGAGATCTGGAAAAATTGGAAGCGTGGGCCACATTATGGCAACAAAGTTCAGTGCAGAAAAAAAACTAAAACAGACTACTGGATTTGGGGAGAGACTGGTGCAGACAACTGAGGAGAGAGACCTAGGGGTCATTCTCAGTGACAGCCTGAAGTCCACTGTTTAGTGCAGCAAAGCGTACAGGAAGGAAGAGTTGATGCGGGGATGCATTGCAAGGGGATTTGGTAGTAGAAGGAAAGATGGAGATGATACTGTCCCTGTATAGGCTCCTGATAAGGCCGCACCTGGAGTACAGCATGCAGTTCTGGAGTCCACACCTCAGGAAAGACAAGGACCACAGGCCCAATGGCATGGAAGTTTGAGGCAGTAGCCACCACACTTCGCGTCATGCTAGCAATCTGGGTTTGGATGCAGACCGCTGGGAGTAAGCCAGGAGGAAGAGGATTGAGTGTCCACCTGACAGTGCTCTTCTCATGGGGTCAGGTTTGTGCTGTGCCACTCTAGTACTCCCACCAGGTGGAAGTGGGGTGGTGGGGCAGTGGTTTGGCCAGAGCAGGGAGGAACTGGTGTGTGTTTGTACCTCTGCACACACTCACATCTGTCTCCTTGCACGCCACTGGCTGCAGGTGGTGAAAATAGAGAAAAAGGGTTGGGACAGGATGACTCCTGCACCACTCAGTACCCACACTGCCACTCGGGCAAAGTCACAGAGTGGACTAGGACACTGGGAGGAGTGAGGATGGCCCCTCCCCTCCTGGCCCTGCACAATGGCTGGGTAGTCCTGGTGAGGTGGTTGCTGGCCAAGAGTGGGATGGGGCTTAGGGGGCCAAGGCTGAGGTTAGAAACAGCTATTAAAAAAAAAAAAAAAAACAGACAGGGACCACATAAAGACTGTAACAGGAAGGCCATGAAGATGACCCGGGGCAGCAGGGGAGGATGTATAAGGCAGAGGTTGGTAAACCTTAGCATATATACCCTGGAGGCCAGAAGGGAAAGGGGGTATGACTGAGGAATTCAGAGTCTTTGAAGGAATCAACAGGTGGTTTTGTAAGGACTAGTTCACAAGGAACAAGAGCACAGTGAATAGAGGGCAGAGGTGGAGACTGGTACAGGGGAGATCCAGGGGGGAAGGGTGTGTGGACGTGAGGAAGTTCTTCATGAAGCAGGTGATGGGCAAATAGAATTAGACTGCCCAGCCATGTGGTTGAAGCCAAGACTGTGTCAGGGTTTAACCTTGGGTGGGACAGATTTAAGGGAATAAAGAGCCCCACAAGCAGAAGCGGGGAAGGGATACCTGGGGAATGGGGTGAGGATCAAGCTTCTGCCCCTATTGGATCTCTAAATCTATCCTGGTGTTAGGCTGAGCATGGAGTCAGGTAGGAAATGGGCACTCTGGATGGACCTCTGTGTCTTTTTCTGCCAACTCTGTCTACGTTTCTTGGACCAAAAGTAGTACACAGCATAAAAAAGTCTTATTTTCTTCTTGTTTACATTAGGAGAGTGAGCGCTATGCCTATGAATGGCAAAGATGTTTGGAAAGTGCACTGCAGGTACGTTTTGTTTAATTATCTATTTTTTACATGTTTATACAGGATAGCCATTGAGATACAACATCTTATTTCTAGTGGGGTCCAGCTTCTACCCATATCCACAGCTGGCTGTACTGGAGCACTGGAAGCATATGTGACTTGCAGGGTCACACAGTGAGTATTTAGCACTGGCTGGGTTTGAATCAGTGTTCTCCCCATTTTAGTTTCCCTGTGATTGAAAGCAGCGGTACCTCTCTGTGTATAGAAGCTATAAGCCGGATCTGTATTCAAAACAGGTAAACATGCCCAGCCTAGTGGCGCCGGTGGAGTGCATTGTGATCCCATGTGTGCAAACCGTGTTTCTTCCACCAACCTACCCTGGGCTGGTGGAGCCAGTGGAGTTCTGCGGAGGCAGTGCTGTCGGATCCAGGATGGAGGGTAACTGCCTTCTTATGCAGCATCTCAAGTGAACCATGGAGTGGCCTTGAAGTCGCAGATGACTGCAGTGGACATGTCAGACAATTATGTCCGTGTAGAAGAAAGGGCTGTGTCTGTTGATCTTCCAGCAATCAATCTTCTCCATAGATTCCCACTAATTGATCTGATCAGAAGGCACTAGGATCCTGCCGGAGCCAGAACCTTTCTGGAGGGGGCTGGTGCCGCAAGTAGGCCCTGTGCATGCATCACCACACGTGCCCACTGGTATACAACACCACCAGCTCCCAACATTCCTCTTCAGGGGGCCAGAACTTTGCCATCTGTATGATGAATGTTCAGTTCTTTGATTTTAGATTAAAATATTAGTGTTTGTTATTTTTGTCAGTTTAGGTAAATTTACATAAAAGTCTACATTTTTCTCTCAGCCCTACCTTGTGCAAACAGTTGATGACCATGGCAGGTAGGGTGCCTGAAAAAAGTAAATTGCTCCAGTAACAGTGCTGTGTCTGGCCACCACCTTTCTCTGGGCGGGTGCTGTGGCAACTGGTAGTTCAGTTTCTAGGAGGATAGACAGTTCTTCCGGAGTGGCAAAAAGAAATGGTCCTGATCCCACACATGCTCAGCGCCAGTATCTTTGCATCGTTTGGCCTCAACCTCTTACCACAAAAAAAACATAAAGCGTAGAAAAAGCACTAGTCGTGGTTATCCTCTAGTTGTACTGCTATGAAACACTTGATCCCTGTGGACCCTGGTACCCCACTGTTTTCTCCTACACTGGTATTACCTAGACCTGCAGGGCCAAGGTCTCTGTCTCGGAGCTTGTCTCTGTCCAGTAGAGGGGATTTCAGTGGGCAGTGAGGCTATTGGGCATCTCTCGTGGAGCTGTGGGTGTAGTGTGTAAGTTTGATGTCACCGTTGTTGGTACAGACTCCTGGGTCTTTGAGGTTGGTTGGGCCGGTGCCATCTTTGGTGCTCTCTGTCTTAAGCATGCTTTTGACTTCAACTCCGGCCTTGGTGCCACCGATGCCTGATCCACTTGTGATGTCATCCCTATCCCCTCTGGGGATGGGGGCACCACATTGCTGCTGCCAGTTTATTAAGGGATGACAGGACCCTTGACACCATTGTCTGAGCTGCATTAGCTACTTTGGTGCTGGCGCCGCCTTCGCTGCTGTGTGGGCCTTTGGAGCTGGAGTCAGTCCCTTTGGGGTCAATCCTAGGGCTTTTGTCAGTGCCACCACTGGTGCTATTCCAGAGGCCATAGCTGGGGCCAGTGCCACTTATTTTTCTGAGGCTGCAGCCAGCACTGCCTGACTCCCCTCCCCCCCCAAAAAAAACTTCCTTCCAGGGATATAAAGGGGTGCCAGTCAGATCCAGACCTCATCATCAGTGATGGGGAGGATGAATCTCATGCTACAGCCCAGAGAACCCTTAACTAGTTTCTGGCACCATACCTCAGGAGGATCTTCTTTCAGGGTCTGCTCAGAAACATGCATTCTGCCCTTAATTTTAAGCCAGCAGCCATAGACCAGGCAAGGCTTCCAAAAGGAGTTTCTAAATATTCCTAGTATCCTGGTCATCCTAGTTTCTCCCATCCAGCCAGCCCTCGACACCCTCTTGGGGGCGGCTTGGATGTGGCTTGCTACTGTGGCAGTTGTCTCCAAACAGGCAGACAGGATATACTCGATCTCTAAATGTAAGCCCATGTGTTTCACTCAGCCAATATCGGATGCCAATGTCATTCTGGCTGAGAATAACAAAGCAGTATTGCCTAAGGACACCACTGTCCACCCCACTAACAAGGAGTCGCACAAGCTAAGTACCATGGGCAAGTGGGTCTGTGCTTTGGCCAACCCTGACATGAGGATATCTAGTTATCAGGGCCATTGCTCTAAGTATGAGTATGCATTCTGGTGCAAGCTAAAATCTCTGCAGAGGCTCTGCCAGACACAGAGGCAAAATAGGAAAAGCTGCTAGCTGTTAAAACATGGTATTGAATTTAACAGCCACTATAGATGCCTTCTATGCTGCAGCTATCTTCGTGGCTCCAAGTATCTGCATCAGGTGGCACTTGGCTGCAGACTGCTGGCTTCACCCCAAACATCCAATAACAGATTATGAATGTGCCCTTTGGCACTTACCTGTTTAGACAAGTGGAGCAGTCTCTTAAGGAGTCTAGTGAAACAAGAATGACTCTAAAGACCTCCAGGCTGGTCCCCTACAACCCACAGAGGTGTAGAGGACACAGCTCCTTCCATAACAAGTAGTCCTTTCATGGTTGGACAGGGAGGCCCCGACAATAAGATCCAGCCTCCCCAGGCATAAAAGAAGGTGCAGCCAAAAGCACAGGCAGCAGAAATGCTCAGTGCCACTATCAGGAGCTCTGACCCCAGGTCTGCTTCAGCTGTCAAAGGTGGACCACTTCTCCCCAGTTTTACCATCAGTGGGAATCCATTTCAACAGACAAGTGGGTTGTGAGGATGATCCAAGAACGGTACTCCTGGTATTGTTGGAACCCCCCTCGACAATCTGTCCAGGTGGCAGTTTCCCTTGTAGGCTCACATGTCAGAGTTACTGACATAGGAGATTGCAGGCCTGCTGAGAAACGGGCTGTGGAAGTAGTGCTAGTGTCAGAATGGAACAAAGGGTTCTACTCCCACTGCTTCCTGATACCAAAGAAATCAGGGGGGGCATGTACCCCATTCTCAACCTCAGAAAACTAAATAATTACATAGATTGAGAAGAATTCAAGATGGTTTGTCTGGAGTCCTTGCTACCTTACCTGAAACAACATTATTGGTTAGCATATCTAAATATGCAAGATGCATATCAGCACATACTGGCACACCCCAGCCACCACAAGTACCTCCAGTTCTGCATGGAAGGGGCAGCATTACCAGTTCAGAGTCCTGTCCTTTGGGCTTTCCTTGATGTCGTAAGTCTTTATAAAGTGCTTTGCAGTACTCACAGCACAGCTCAGAAAGCTGGGACTACAACTCTTACTGTGTCTGGATGACTGACTCCTAACAGGCCTGTTTCAACAGGAGACAGAGCAGGCAATGATCTCTGCCTCTCAGTTTCTAACATCCTTGGGAGTCTTGCTGAACCCTGCTTATTCTCACCTTTAGTATTCCCAGATACTGCTGTTCATAGGAGCTATACTGGACACAACCCAGGCTCGGGCCTTCCTCCCAGACTTTGGACCAGATCTATGAAAACATGTGTGCACATATAGTGGTTGCACCTCGATCCCCACCGCAGTCTCAGTATTTATTTAGTAAATAAAATACCTCATCGCTCCTAAAATCTCATCTCTTGGGGGGTGCAGCCGGCATATTGATAACAGGAGCGCAGCCCCCTGGGAGATTGCAGTGGCAAAACCCGCAAGATGATGACGCGGTGTTGCCTCTTCAGCTCTATTGCCCACATGGTCAGAGATATTAAAATCTCCGTATTGTGCATACCTGGTGCTATTTTTACAAAAGGTGCATATATGCCATGTGGGCGGGCTTTTCATAAAGTCTTCAAGCTGGCTCCTCCACCCACCCACCCAGGTGGTAACTCCCTCAGCACCACCCCGTAACATCAGATCTTCCTTTCTGCTGGAAGAAGGTGGTTCCCTCCTTAGTGCTCTCGCATTGAGTAGGCCCTTTGCTTCAAAAAAACCTTCGCTTTGCGAATTTTTGTCTTCAGGCTATTTCTTCACCTCACCCGTTATGGACGACTTGAAGCCGGCAATCGGATTTTAAAAAATGTACGTGCAGGCAGAAGATGTCCTGGACGGACCCGCACATCATGTGCATCTACTGCCTAGGCCACGAACATGATCCCCAGATGTGTGGTGTATCTCGCACCTTGCATCCTACCATGTTGGAAGACCAACATGCTTGACTTCTTTTGGGGCGCCCTGATGAATAGGATCCTCCTGTTAAATCTGAAGATGCCCATAGGGCGGTCTCCATTGCTGCAGGTTCTGCTGAACAACTTACGGCACTTGAAGAAGCTGCCGCTCAGGCCGTGGAGCATGCTTCTTTGGCTTCAGCCTTTCTGACGCTCCCTTTAGGTGCCACTTTTTTGGGGCTGTTTAGAGATTTGTGCCAGGCCCTTCCCACCATTGGGCAGGAGCCTGCTTCGGGCACAAAATCCAAGTCTAAAAAAGAGACTAAGAAAAAGTCTCGCCATCGATTGTGAGATCGTGAGCACTGTCAGGCCATGGATTCCTGCGTTTTTGCAGTTTTCAACTATGGTCGATCCTTCGGCCGAGGCTGCTGGGTCTACAGTCTCCCTAGTGGGCCAGTCAGTTGAGATGCCATTGACAAACCTGTCAAAATTTTCTCGAACTGGTTGACCCGTTGTCACCAGATGAGGCTGATACCTCCCTCTCTAGGACTACAGTTCTGCCTTTTACCTCCCAGGGAGGATCAAATTAGAATGCTGATCCGCTCCCTTCCCCTCAGGATCTGGTGAACCCAGAGGATCCTCGGCTTTCACTGGCTCCCTCTAAGACCCACCGTAGGTGGCCCCGATCTAGATGTCCTGAGTAGAGCAGCCCACGTTGGCATTCCCGCTCTCAACATTCGGGCAAGCGGCATCACCGCTACTCCTCCTCCTCCTCCTCCTCTTCCACCTCGGATGAAGAGAGGCTTCAGTGCATAATGCGTCCACACTGTGAGGAGCTCATGTGGCACCAGGCTCATATTCTCAGGGGTTAAGCAGCTCGAAGCTTCCACTCCTGCTATTACATGGCTACCGCCACCCAGGCCTCAGCCTACTCTGGCTTGGCCAGATCCGCCTCGGCCTGCCCTGGCCTCTTCACCAGTTGAGGTGGAGCCACCACCCAAACAGCCACCCATGGGTCCTCCCTCTGAAGATGCCTGTACTGCCCCCGTGATTCTGAGCCAGCTGTCACCATGACTTCTGATAGACTCCATAGGCTCAGCGTAGACTGTGGCAGTCGACCGTTCTTTGATGAAACATCGGAGTCGGAGGGCTCCTTTTTACACTCCCATCTTTTGGATGCCGAGTCGGGCAAGGATTTGTCGGTGGAGCATGGTCCCACTTCTTTCTCGGGCCTTCTCCAACTTTTCTCAGTCAATGGGTCTCCCAGTTGAGCCTGTCCGGAAACGAGCTAAGTACCTGTTTACCAAGCTTCTCGACTGGGGTGGCTCCCCTTGGGAAACCTTCATGGTCACTGAGGCCATTCTTGGCCCAGCTCTGCAGCTTTGGCAGCATCAGACCTCTTGCCCTGCACCTTCAGCCTGGATGGCCCGTAAGTACACGGCCCCTACACCTCCCGGCTGAGGGTCTGGTGGCCGCCTCTGTCTTCTGGCATACCGGCAATGTCTGGGATGTGGTAAGCCTTCTGACAAGGAGTCCAAGAAATTGGATCACATGGCCAGAAAGGGCTATGCTGCCACCTCCCTCGGCACTCCTAGGACTACTGTTACGGGTGAGTTGCCTGTTTTTCTAGGCACGTGGATATGTTCTATTCACACTGTCTGGCAATGTCCTTTCCCCTTTAAATCATGCTGGAAAGTGTTCAACCTGGCTCCTCACAACCACCTGGGTGGTATATCTCTCAGCTCCACCCCATGACGCCAGATCTTCCTTACTGCTGCTGCGTTGAGTAGGCCCTGGTGCTCAAATCTTGAGATTTTATCCTAAAACTTGAACTTGTTAGAGTTCTGTCTTCACCATGATCTTCGGTCGTGACTGCGATAGAGGAAAAGTCCTCACCCAGCTTCCACTGGTGCCCTTGCGGATAGAAGATGTCACGTACGGATCCACACGCCTTGTGTGTTTATTGCCTGGGCCATGAGCACAGTCCCCAGGCTTGCGAGTTATGCCATTCGTTTTTGCTGTCGGTCATTCAGAATCGCCTTGCCTGCCTCAAGTTGGGCCACCCAGAAAAATGGAATCCACTGGTCAAATCTAAGGAAGCCTGTTGGGTGGTCTCCACAGCTGCAGGGTCTGCCGAGCAGCTGGAGCAGATGAAGGCCTTTGAGGAGGAGGAGGAGGTGGCTCAGGCTGCTGAACAGTCCCCCTTGGCTTTAGTCTTCGTTCCTCTGAAATTGGGCTCCACCTTTTCAGGCTCCTTCAAGGAGCTGTGCCACTCTCTCCCGCCCAAGGGAGAGGGCACTTCGGGTTCGCACAAGTCACGCTCCCATTAGAAGGAGTCAAGAGAAAAAGAGAAGACTCGCAGTCTACATTCTTGGGATCGAGAGCAGTCTCAGTCCCAGGAAACTTCGGTTTCGACTACAGTCCAAACTGCAGCCTTAGCCACTGGCTTCATGGTACCACTCTCAGGTCAGCCTGCCGAGGTGCAGGCCAGTGATCTGGCTGAGATTTTTCTTAACCCAGTTGACCAGTTGTTGCTCGATGAGGCCAACGATTATGTTTTTAGCACTCCAGTCCTACCAGCCAACAAGTTGACCCAGCACGCTGGGTCAAACCCTAAGGCCACCGACCAAAACCAGGTGGAGCTGCGGCACTCCCCGGTTCCATCTGAGCACCCCCATCGGTCCCTCCAGTGGTCGAGGTCCAGGTCTTGGTCTTATCTGTCTAGTGGGTCGAGCAGATCCCACTGGTGCCATTCTCGGCGCCACAAGAAGCGGTGCCGCCACTACTCATCCTCATCGGCAGAGGAGAGGCTTCAGCACAAGTTGCGCCAACACTACGAGGATCTTATGTGGCAGCAGTTAGTGTTAGCCGGTCTGAAGCTGACTCCGGCTCCCACACCAGCCATCATATGGCTGTCGCCCAATAGGGTGATGCTGATGCCTCCTGAGCCGGTCAACACCACCCCTCCGCCTGTGGAGCCGGTGAAGACCTTCTCTGCTCGGCCAGAGCTGGCCTCCACTGATCATGGTGGCACCACCACCCCCACAGCCTCCGACCAGGGTGCCAGCCAAGGAGTCTCGGATGACTAAAGGGCTTCCTCATTGGCTGTCAGTCACTCTCACACCAAACCGTCCACAGCTGGTCAAGAGGGACTCGGGTGGTTGGCCACTTTATGCGAACTCTTCAGAGTCTGAGGACTCCTCACTGCACTGCCGTCCAATTGATGAGTCATGGGGGGACTCTCGACGGAGAAAGGACCCTCGTCTTTCATGGGCATCCTCCATCTTATCTCTGAGTTTATGGGGATGCCACTTGAGCCTGTTCAAAGCAGGCTTGCTATCCCCTTACAGATATTCTGGATAAAGGGGATTCTCTGACAGAGGCCTTCCCAGTGGCCAAAGCCATTGTCGACTCGGCTCTGGAGCTTTGGCAGCACCCTGCCTTCTGCCCTGCGCCTTCAGCCTGCATGACCCGCAAATATGCAGTGCCCATCGGTTCGCTTTCAGGGTTCATAGAACACCTCTCAGCTGAGGGGTTGGTGACCAGTTCTGTGTTTCGGTGCTCGGGCCATAAGGACATAGATAAACCATCAGACAAGGAGTCCAAGAAATTGGACTACTCGGCCACAAAGGTTTATGCTGCCTCCTCACTCGGTCTCCGCCAGATGAGCTTGGTCGTCATTATGGCACACTTCTCCCATGCCCTCATGGGCTCTCTGGATGAGGTGCTTCCTCATCTTTCTGCAGACCTCCAGACCACGGTCAAACAGGTCTGGGACCAGGGTCAGGCTGTGGCCAAACAGCAACTCCAGATGGCTCTGGACATTGGGGATTCCTGTGCCCGCTCAGTGGCAGTCGCAGTCGCCATGTGCCATAGGGCTTGGCTGAGGATCTCGACCTTCACTGCAGATACTCAACACAAATTGGCAGACATACCCTTCTTGGGCACCGATGTGTTCGTGTCCGGTGTAGATGGTCACCTCCAGCGTATTGAGAAGTCCAGTGTCACGTTGGACTCCATTACATCCCTCCAGAAGGATCCCAAGGGCTCCAAGCAGCAAAACCGCAAGCCCTTTCAGCCTTCTGCCCCTGTGCCCAAACCAGTCCAGCACCAGTCTGGGCAGCAGGCTTACTCTTTGTGACCTCGGCCCAAGTCAGTGGCTTCGGTGCCCCGGAAGTCTGGAGAAAAGGGACCTGGTAGCTCCTTGGCCGGGTCTTCCTTCTCCTCCTCCAAGCCTGCCCAGTGATGGAAGGGGGCTGCCACCTCCATGCCTGTCACACCTTCCCTGGGTCCTCCTGTGGGGGACAGGCTCCACCACTTCCTTTCCGCCTGGTCCGCTGTTACCACAGACAGGTGGGTTCTGGAAGTGGTCACCCAGGGTCTGCCTCTGGAGTGTGAGCAGTACCCTCCAAGTTGAGTACGCACCCCACGGGAGGACTTGGTATTCACAGACACTCGGTCAGCTCTTTGAGATGACCTAGCCCAACTCCTCCACAAGGAGGTGGTGTTCAGGGTAGTGGATCCTCCAGTACACCCAGGGTTTGTCTCCAGGTACTTCCTGGTGTCGAAACGGACAGGGGCTGGCGCCCCATTCTAGATCTGCATGACCTGAACAAATTCCTCGGGTCTTGCACCTTCAGGATGGTAACTCTGTCCCAGATAATGCCATCTCTCAAGTAGGGCATGTGGTTTTGCTCTCTGCATCTACAGGATGCGTTCTTTCATGTCCCGATCTGTCCATCTCATCGAAGGTCTCTCCACTTCTGAGCAGAGGGAACCCTCTATGAGCTCCAGGCCACGGCATTCAGCCTTTCCTGAACCCCCTAGGGTCTTCTCCAAATGCACAGCAGTTGTGGCGGCCCATCTGAGACATCGAGGTGTCAAGATGTACCCCTAGCTGGACGACTGGCTGATAGCAGGTTCCTCCAGGCAAGAGGTATAACAGTCCAGGGATCTGGCCTTTCAGACCTGCATCGACCTTGACTACCTGCTCAATGAGGCCAAGTTAGAACTCCTGCCCTTGCAGGTGATCAACTTCATCAGGACAGAGCTCAACTCTTGCCGAGTCAGAGTCAGGCTCCTGGCAGACAGGGCAGAGGTTCTCTCCTCCTTTGCCCGATCATTTCTGTTTGGGCGCTTGCACCCTGCCCGGGACTTCCTTCACCTACTGGGTTACGTGGCGGCCTGCTTCACCATTGTCCGATGGGCCCAGTGTCATATGCACTCCCTGCATTGGGAATTGGCTAGTGGTCCCAGTGCAAAGGTCACTTTGACTAGCTGGTCATTGTGACCCAGAGGATGTGGGATGCTCTCCAGTGGTGGATTGTCCCAGAGCATCTGCACGAAGGGATTCCGTTTGTCGGCCCTCAGCTGACGGTCATCCTGACAACAGATGTCTCTCTCACGGGCTGGGATGCCCATCTGGGGGAACAGAGAATCCATGGGCTCTGGACCCCCAAGGAGTCCCGATGTTGCATCAACTTGCTAAAGCTCCAAGCAGTCCAGCCACCACTGACTGCATTCACTCTGTTCAAGGTTAAGTGGTTCACGTCCAGACGGACAACACCACGACCATGTACTACCTCAACAAACCGGGGGGGGGGGACGCATTCCCTGCCATTGTGCAAGGAAGCTCTCCGCACTTGGACCCTAGCGTGCAGCCTGGAGGCAGATCTCCTAGCCATCCATGTGGCAGGAGCCTCCAGTCAGTTGGCGGACACTCTCAGCCAGGTGGGCAAGGCGTCTCATGAGTGGTCTCTACATTCAGAGGTAGTTTACAGTCTGCTCTCTCAGTGGGGCATCCCTCAGGTGGACCTGTTTGCCTCCAAGGACAATGCAAAGCTGAGGCTGTTTTGTGCCCGCCCCTCTCAGCAAGGCTCTCTGCAGGGGGATGCCCTCTCGAGGCTGTGGACCCCAGGCCTCTTCTGTGCATTGCCTTCACTTCCCTTGATCCACAAAGTGCTGCTCAAGGTCAGGAAGGACAAGGCACAGGTGATCCTGGTGGCTCCAGACTGACCATGCCAGTTTTGGTACCCAGATCTCCTCAGCTTCAGCAACAGGCTCCCGAGGTGTCTTCCACTACACCCAGACCTGCTCTCCATCAGTCAGGGGATGGTGCTCTACCCTGACCTTCAGTTCCTGCACCTGACAGCCTAGTTCCTGATTGGCTAGAGTCCCAGGCTTTGGGTCTCTCTGAAGATGTCTTCGCTGGCATGGAGGCCAATTGGAAGGAATCAACCAGAAAATGCTATGCCTTCAGGTGGAAGAGATTCTCCATTTGGTGTTGGGGCTGAATCCCATGACCTGTCTGTGGGCCAGCATTTTGGGCTATCTGTGGTCTTTTCAAAGGGAGAATTTGGTTGATGACCCTTAAGGTGCACCTGGCAGCCATCTCTGCTTACCAGGCGTGCGGGAGTCAGTGGTATAGGAGACAGTGGTCTGGCACTTTTTCAAAGGCTTAGATCACATATCCCCTCTGGTGTGTGACTCTCCACTTCTGTGGGATCTACTACTGGTACTGGCAGAGCTCATGGGCAAGCCATTCGAACCGATCCACAGATGTGAGATGTCACATTTGTTGTAGAAAACTGCCTTCTTGGTGACCGTTACGTCAGCCAGAAGGATTGAGGAGCTCCAGGTGCTCTCAGTCGAGTCTCCTTAGCTGGTCTTCCACAGGGAGAAGGTTGTCCTGTTCCTAAACCCGAAATTCCTTCCAAAGCTTGTGTCGGAGTTTCACCTGAACCAGGTGATGACTGTTCTGGTGTTCTACCCAGATCGCACTTTTGGACCTGAGGTGAACACTTGCCTATTATAAAGAGTACACGGCCAGAGTTCAGGAAGAGATTTGCCAGCTGTTTGTCACCTACGCTGAAGCTGCATCTGACAGACGATTGGCAGTTGGATCACTTCCTGCATTGATCTCTGCTATAAGTCAGTGGATAGAGAGCCCCCCCCCGTAGGGCTATGGACTCATTCCACCCGCCATACCGCCGGGTCAGTGGCTGCTTCTTGGGATGTCCCTTTCCAGGAAATCTGCAGGGCTGCTACCTGGAAGTCAGCACACACCTTCATTTCCCATTACCACATCGACCTAGAGTCATACCGGGATGCTCGTTTTGGGGCCTCAGTTCTCCAGTCCTTATTTCCTAAGTAGGAGGTGTGCACCTTGCCTCCCTCCTCCAAGAGAACTGCTAGGAGTCTGCCAGATAGTGTGAATAGAAAAACATATCCACGTCCCTAGAAAAACAGGTTACTCACTTGTAACAGTAGATCTTCCATGGGGTAGTCTCTTGCAGTAGATAATACTTTTGGGTATCCAGCAGATGTCGCTGTGGTGCATGGCAGCTCTTCTAGCAGTCTTTTCCAGGGACCACCCACACATGGCATCAGCTTCCTGTTTCCTATATAAGTGTGGGCGGTCCCTGGTATCCTTAGTTCCTTTTTTTGCCTTCTTCAGCTCGCATGCAGCAGCTAGAACAACTTCTGAAAACAGCAGTCATCGACAAGAAACATCATCAGTGGTCCTGTCCAAGCCCACACCACTAGAGCTATGGCCACCACTGTGACTTGCATTAAGGGAGCCTCCGTTTCAGATATCTGCAATGCTGCTACTTGGTTCGCGATTCATATACATTCACAAGGCACAACAATCTGGATATTGCCTCACATCATAGGGCTGCCTTCAGCTGTGCAGTCCTACAAAGTCTTCTACCCTCCCACATGGGCATTACTGCTTGGGATTCATACCAAAAGTATAACCTACTGCAAGAGACCACTCCATGGAAGATAGTACAGTTACGTAAAAACTTACTGTAACAGTAGATCTTTGAGGAGTGTCTCTTGCTGTAGGTTTGTTCCCACCCTCCATCCCCCTCCTTCTCTAAGAGAACAAACTCTGGTCCAATGACTAAGGGTTGGGACTCCTTTAATACCTCTGCTTCCCCTCGGTCCTCGCTTTACGAGCTGAATCCAGCAGGGGAACTGAGGATACCAGGGACCGCCCACACTTATATAGGAAACAGGAAGTTGATGTCATGTGGGGGTGGTCCCTGGAAAAGAATGCTAGAAGAGCTATCATGCGACACAGCGACCTCTGCTGGATACCCAAAAGTATTATCTAAAGCAAGAGACACTCCTCAAAGATCTACTGTTATGGTAAGTTTTTACGTAACTGTACTTTCTAGAAGTACTATATGTTGTTCATCCACACGGACCCACCCGACCTCCCCAGCTTCGGCACATACACTCTGCTTTCCAACAGGCAAGCAGGGCCGGCCTTAGGGTATATGGTGCCCCTAGGTGAACTTGCCAGCAGTGCCCCCCCCCCCCATTATTTTTTTTCAGTCTTCACCTCACCCCAATATAAACTATGACAAGTGGTGCCCACCCAGATAGCAGTTTTGACTGTCCTAACTGGATCTGATGGATAGTCCATCTGTCTGACTCCTGATCCAAGATCGTACCTGACTCCATTCAGATTTTGCAGTGGTCAGATATGGGATCCAAGTTTGGAAAGGCAGATCCAAGGTCCTATGTCTCCCTCAGATCCAAGGTAGGATAGTAGAATCCAAGGTCAGATTGTGGGATATGAGGCCAGATGTCTGCCTCAGATCCCTTGGACAGTCACATTACATACTTGGTATTCTACTGGATCCTAGGTGATATGATCCAGAAATCGGATCCCAGTATTTTCTCTGATGCCATCCGGTATCTGAGAAAATTGGTGGTACTTGATGGTATCTGATGCCACTGTACACAATTTGAGCAAAACTACATTTTGCTGGGATTCAAATTCTGACTTCCTGTTTCTCACAGCCATGTGCTCCAATCACTGTGCTACATTTGCTGTTTTACAAGTTTGGGGTTAAACATCTCTGACACAAACTTATCACAGATCGGTTCAGCTGGTAAACTGGAGGAGGCAGTATGGCACAGTGGTTTAAGGCTCTGAGCTGCAAACCTAGAGACCTGGGTTTGAATCTTACAGCCCCCACTTGCATACTGTGTGACCCTGAGTATGTTACTTAACTTCCTTGTGCTCCCAGACTGCACCTGTAAACAAGCTTCAGCTTAGCGTGTGTCTCCTGGTAAAAAAAAAAAAAAAAAATGATTCTGTATCTGTAGACTGGAAAACTTCTCTGATCAGTTTGCTTGGATAGGAAATTGATTCTGTATCCGTGCAGCTGGGAAGCTGATCACAGGTGAGTATGGCGGGTAAAGTAACAGTTATTA
Source organism: Neoceratodus forsteri (assembly GCA_016271365.2). Classification (NCBI taxonomy): domain Eukaryota; kingdom Metazoa; phylum Chordata; order Ceratodontiformes; family Ceratodontidae; genus Neoceratodus; species Neoceratodus forsteri. The sequence continues at coordinate 89,556,830 of JADMNL010000030.1, forward strand.
TGGCTACAATCTACCTTAATCTACAACTAACCTGCCAGGGTGCCCATACCTTCAACATCTACTAGGTCCTGGGTTGTGGCTGCCTTGAACCAACCCGTTAACAGCAGCTGTTCCTCCAACCAGCACATTTCCATCTGTTTACTGGTGCTTCTTCTGGTACCTTGGCTGTTGCTACTCTGCCTCCTTCCCAGGCAGCTGACACTAGCACTGATTCTAATAAACCAACCAGTTAGGAGAAGCAGTTCCCTCAACCAGCACAATTCCATCTGTTTACTGGTGGCAGTGGTGAAGTCAGGAGCACCATCTGCACAGGACGAGAGAGAGACACCTCCACCCACCCACCTTACCGTCTCTCACTCTCCCTGTGACTGAGGTGGCTGGGATGCGTGTGGGGATGGGACCAGACCAGTGAGACTCAGACCACCACAGTGAATTATATAATAGGCAAAAAAAAAAAGCCAAAACAAGGGAAAAAAAAAAACAGTAAACGCCTAACCGCTCAAGTCACTATGCAGTGGACTAGTCGTCCTCCCGTCGCCGATGTGGATGAGCCTTTCCTGCTGGCTGCGGCTGGCCTTGCCCTTATCAATTCCCTGACACACATTTGACGATGTGGATCCCAGCCCACCAAGCCAGCCGATTGATTCTTCAGGCCGGTCCATTGACGACATGCGAGACTCGCTCATAGATATGGCGCAAAGTGGCAATGTACTGTGTGGATTTAGAGTGCACAAGCACAACAGTTGGGTTTCTTGTGAGTGGCTGGTGTGTTTTAGGGAGGGGCAATGGCAACGGGGTCATCAATGGACAGGCCTGTCTGGTGCGGTGGCAGGGGTGCTTGCACACACACACTACCGCCTCTGCAACTTAATTGGCTGCTGCTGCTACTGCTGCTGTGCTGGGTCCTTCATTGATTGATGCCATGCGGAATTTGGTGCCCCCTGCTACATGGCACCCTAGGCGACTGCCTAGTTCACCTATCCTTAAGGCTGGCCCTGCGGGCAAGATCTGGTGTCATGCGGCAGAGCTGAGGGATATACCACCTGGTTGAGTGGGAGGAGACAGCTTGAAGATTTCCAGCAAGATTTGAAGGGGAAAGGACATGCCAGATAGTGTGGATGAACAACATATATCACTCCTAGAACTACTGTTACAGGTGAGTAACCCATTTTTATGGAATAAACTGAAATGGATATTAAATTAACTGCCATTTACTCCCTTGCTCTCCCTCCTCCTGACTCCGGACTGTTAATTTAAGGGGAGCTTCGTTATTGCAGTGTATATGTGTAAATAACTTGGTTATGACCTCTTTTTTATATTTGCTGTATTAACTTCAGTCTAGTTTTCATACTTGACTGCAATAAATAAATGAGTAAATTCAGATTAGGTGTTTCCTGGTTCACATTTCAGTGTTTTATCCACTGCTGGACCCCCACACTACCTTCCTTTTTTTTTCCTTCCCATCAGGCTTTTTGCCCCCTAGCCACCATCTTCTCCTTTCGTCAGGCCCTTAACCCGGCAACCCCCAGACCCTGCTGCTGTTCCCCCACTGTTAAGGATCCACATGGTGCAGGACCTAAGACAGCTATCATACACAGTAGCAGGGAGAGATGGGTTTTCTCCCCCCCCCTCGCAAAGCCTGTGCATAACTTGAACACATGTAGCAACACTGCGTGGAAAGACAAGCTCCCTTGCCCCACTGCAGGGGTCACTGCTGTGGTGGAACTTGGACATCTCCCCTTCCCTTAGCAACGCCATCCCAGTACCCCCTACCCAGCCGCCCAACGCAACTCCTGAGTTCGCACCCAAACGTTGGTCACTGACATGGAACCGTGTAGCGCTTTCAGGCTGTCATGTGGCCTGTCACACTATCTTCCATAGAAAAGTTTTAGTATGTGGGGCAGACTGAATTTTGGGTCTGAAATTGAAAATGTTCCACTCAATTGTGGAGCACTTGGGAGGCGTGTATTAAGCAGGAGCAGATGACGTTTTTATTTTCGTGCTTCAGAAGCGTCAACTATCGCTCCTTGTTTCAGGTGATCAAGAAAGCTAATGATACATTGAATGGAATCAGCAGTTCAGCAGTGTGCACGGAAGTTATCCAGTCTGCTCAAGGCATGGAGTACTTGTTAGGTAGGTGGATCTTTAATATACCCTGACAGTAACTTACAGCACAGTACATTTGATGGTTTTTCTCCCAAAGTATTGTGTTATGAGAATCATGTGTTTTCATAAACCTAATTTGTTTAACTGTAATTTATGGGAAATGTAAATAAACACATAGTTTCCTGTGCAATACAAATCCCCATAATTCATAGTTATGCTGTCACTAGAGGCTTGTAATTTATGCTGATGTCAGAGCTGTGAATTATATAAGCAGTAACCCTCGACAGGACGTCTGTTTTCTTGGAAATTAATGCATGCCCAGTGTACGTTCTGAAGCACAAGGCCAAACAGCGAGTGTGCTTTTGCCACCCAGGAAGTGCTTTAAAGAGCTAGTGTACTGCCTAAAACTAATATTAGATTTTAAAAGTAGTCAGCTATTACCTTTTATATCTGAGGTACTTTTTCTTTTCCCTTTGTTTAGTTAGAAGATTGCTTAACTAACATTAGTTGGTGTGATGGGTGGGACAGCACTCTGCCTGGCAGATGGCATAGCTATCTGTGTTGCCCCCATTACATCATTTGCATTGTGATCTCACTGACTGTGACATCACTGCTGCTGAGGAACAGCCACTCAGTAGTTAACAAGTCCATCACCTGTGATGTCAGCGACAGTGAGATCACAGTGCTGATGATGTAGTAGGGGGACTAGAGATGGATATGTCTGTCACCTGCCAGGCTGAGTGCTATTCCACATATCCAACACATTATCACATAAAAACTTTCTAATGAGAAAAAGGAAAGAGAAAAATACTTCAGGAAATAAAGTTACAACTACTTCTTAAAATTTGTATCATTTTCCTGTCTAGCTGTCTGTTTTGGTTCCACTAGCTCTTTAATTCCCCAACAAAATGCATGTCCTAGAGTGGGTATTGTGCTTATAAAGTGGTTAAATGGTAATTATTTAAAACAAACAGAAACCTGTTGAAATTTGAGTAAAGATAATGCAAGTGAGCTGTTACTAGGCAGAGCAGTTTCTTTAGGTTACCAGCTGTGCATTTCTTGGGATTGAATGCATGGTCATGGGATGAGTTATAACCAATGAGGTTTCTAGGATTCCCAGATCTTTCCGACCCCATTCTGTAAAACATTTTTCTGATTGATCCAGCTGTCATATGTTGTGATCAGTGGAACTGGCAAACAACCACAGCCTGCCCACATCTACTGATCACTCCGCGTGGCCTGAACTGCCACAGCACCACCAAACTGAGGCTTATATCACAGCCAACATTTGCTAGCTATCAGCGATGACCTGCCTGTATCAGCTGGCCTCATGACCACGCCAGCACTTGTTGTCAGTCATCCACATCCACATCACCGAGTCTCATAATAAGACCAGTATTCACCAACAGTCAACCACCGTCCATATCTGCTGGTCATGCAATGGAGCCAGCACCCCACTGCACTGATGGCTACCACCATATAACCAGTACTTTACAGTAGCCTGCCTGCATCAGCAGGTTTTACAACAAAGATGGCCGAAACCTGTGAAAATGTTGCTGTGAAGCAGAGGCGACAAAAAAAAAACAACATGGGGGGCATACACATGAAGTGAGCATTGAGAGATGCCCAGAGATTTTACTTTCGCCTCGTGAGGATTTTTTTTTTTTTGGTTTGGGGAGGCGAGTATAGTTTTGTGTGATACATTGTCTGGTTCAGAGATTGAATCAGCAGGGAATATCATTTTTAACAACTCAGATTTATATATTTTAAATGTAACAAACATGAAACCACATTAAACTCTACTTGTAGTTTCTAGGATTACCACCTTTTAAGAAGCCCAAAGTGGGACATTTCTTAATGAAACATGATTTTTCTCAGGACAGTACATAACCTCAACCAATGCAACAGACTTGTTTTCTCTATATAATCAGAATTAAGGCTAACTATTTTAGTTTCTTAGTTGCTTTTATTGTTTCTTATCATTTTAAGGTATTTTAGTTAAGGTATTGTAATTTTCTAGAACATTTAGTGGAAAGTTAGAAAATATTTTTTCTGCTATAAAATCAGGACATTTAGTATTTGTCATGTTGTTTTTTTTTGCAGGACACAGTTATCCAAATCAGGACTGTGCTGTGAAAATCAGGACAGGTGGCAACCCTAGTAGTTTCACTGACGGGCTCTGGTGGCTATATACACCACTGTGCCCCAGTCTTCTGGTTTATTATTCCACCAGAACCCCCTTCTTTCTTGTTACATGCATTTTTTCTATTATCCTATGTATTGTAGTAGTTACAAATATAAACTTTATTTTAGCAGATACCAATTATTTTCATTAGCCTAATACCGCATGAATGTAGCTTTAATCCTTTGCATTCAAAACTGTTGTGCGGTTCATTGCAAGGCTTTACTGAGCTGTGCTTTATTTGTGCTGTAGTCTCATGTTCTCTGTTACCTGTGTTCTTGAAATTTTGTTTCAACAGGTGTTGTTGAGGTCTACAGGGTAGCCAAACGTGTGGAGTTGGGTATCAAAGCAACCGCAGTGTGCAGTGAGAAACTCCAGCACTTGCTGAAAGACATTGAAAAAGTGTGGAATAACCTAATAGGATTCATGTCACTTGTGTCTTTAACGGTGAGGCTACTAGATGACATTAGATAGACTTGATTTTACTCTGCTGTCTTCTCATTTTGTCTTTCAGGTGAGATGTTAGACCTACTGTATGTCCCTTCTGCATGTCCAGCGGTTGTTCCAGTGGTTGCCATAAAAAAAATAAAAAAAAAATCCCATGGCACTTATTCGCTCGGTATCCTAGCTACATTTCCCCATTCTTTAATCTATATGTTAATACAGCCATGGATACCACTATTTCCGTAAGAATGGAAGTAAGACCACTTGTACATCCATGAGAGTGGTATTCACAGTCATATTATAGAGAATACTGGACGGGCTACTGTGCAGAACCAGTGTGTTCTGCCTCAGTGGGATCCTGATTCCCTCTGACCTCGAGAGCAAAGCTTGAGAGGTCCATGGGAATCAGAACCCCGAGGTGGCAAAACACTTGTGCATAGAGTTGCTCATCCTGTATTTTTATAGTGTATAGTACTATATGAAAAATGTGTTTTGTGAGATCTTACTTTGAGAGGGTTCCTGCAGTAGGTCTTCACATATAGGACTGCGCCCCCTGGCATCAGGTCCACAGGGCAAACTTGTAGATAGCAATCATCAGCGGGGACCCCATCCCCGGCGGTCAGGCGTAGTGGCGTCAACCCCGCTATAAAGGGTGGTCCATTTTTCGCTCTACAGTTCTTTCCCCGTCGCCTCAGTCACGTTCGGCTCATGTCGGAACAGAACAGCAATCTAACATCCGCATTATATTTGTCGAAGTTTCTTCGCCTCTTTCAAATAATATTTCCACATAATTTTCTTCAATTTGATGTCTTCTAGACAGAAGAAAAAGTGCTCTAAGTGTGGCGTTCAAATCCCACACGGGGACAACCATTCCTGCTGCCTCCTTTGCCTTGGTTCATAGCACGACATCCAGGAGTGTTCCATCTGCCAGGCCTTCAACCAAGCGACCAGAGCCAGGCACAAGAGGTCCCTCGAAGCCCATCTATTGACCTAACACTTGGCGTCTATGGAAAAGTAGCTCCAAAAACTCAGGAAAAGGTCGTCGTCGCTGGCCCTGAAAAAGAAGAAAAGTAAAGAAAAACATCGGGACAGGAGTCCGTCGCCACCAGAGAGGCCTGCAACCATGAGTACTTTTTCGGGCACCTCGTCCACTTCTTTAGGCCAGGCTCCCTCTCCCTCTCCTGCTGAGGTGAGCAGGCAGCCGGGGGTTGCCTCTTTGGAGGTGGTAATTCTGTGGATTGATCCTGCCGATAAGTCACCCCTCGCCTCTGGTGAAGGGTGCACGGCCTCCACTGATCAGACTAACGACGGCCTTCAAGCCATCTCTAGCCCAGCCGGATCTGTAGCTATGGACGCCGGCTCCTCCGATACCCGCAAAGATCCGTCCACTCTCCCATCAGGCTCCAGTTTGGCCCCCGATGTCGGACAGAGTGAGGGACTAGTCGACCCGTCGTCTCCCAGGGTCCTCCACCCTAGAGACTCGCCACCTGATCCTTTGCTGTTTGCTTTAGCAAAGTCGCGTTTGGACCTGCCATCAGGGGCCCCTCATGTCTCCGCCCCCCCGCCAGGCCTTCCTCCATTGCCGACAGAGGACCCGGGCATGGAGCCTCCACTCCCCAGTACTTCGGGTGCGCTCCAGGACCAGACGCCACCTTCTGGTGCCACAGCACCTCCCCCTGCAGGGCCTTCTACTGGGTTCATAGTCCAGGAACCCTCTCTCCTGCCTGCGGGTGGCCCTCCATCGGTCATTCAATATCCGATGCTGGGCCAGGTGCCTCCGGGTGTTCCGACGCCAGGTTTCCCAACACCGGGTTTTCAGACGCGGGCTATTCGACGTCGTCATTCCTGATGCCAGGTTATCCCACTCCAGGGCATCCCACGCCAGGTTACCCAGGGTACTCGCCGTATTATCCGTCCTGGCATTATCCTCAGTACCTGGGATATCTGAGTTATCAGCTACCTCCTCCTCCTCCTCCGGTACCAGACCATGAGTCCTTCCCTCTGTGGTGGAAAGAGGCTAGAGCGCAGCTGGTGTCTGAGTTAAGGCAGCCGGTGAGGGAGACACGCTCCACCAGGGTGGCTTCTCCACTGCCTCCTCATGCTAGAGCCACTGCCTCTACCTCGGTAGGCATTACAGAACCAGACCCTTCTGTTCCTAGTGGCTCCAACTCATTGGATCCAAGATCTCCTGTAGAGGTCCCTTCAAAAGACTCCCCAAAGTCTATGGAGGATCCTTCTTTCGGAGACCTGTTGCATTCTATTCAGTCGGCTGGTGGTTGGCCATCCAAAGAGGTTGATCCACAAAGAAAGCATCTTGCGGAGCACCTGGATCTGGCCACCTTGGACCCTATTCCCATTCCACTGTGGATGGGACCACACGAGGACGTTGTGACCACAGTCTGGCAGCAACTGTCCTCCATTCCAGCAGTCTCACGCAAAGCTGACCACACCTATTATCCCCCGGAAGGGATATCTCATTTGAATTCCCATCCCAAGGCTGACTCCACGGTCATCACGGCCACTCACGACCGTTCAGTCCAGCCCAAACATCTGAGTTCTTCACCTCCCGACAAGGACTTGCGTCAACTCAACCAATTTGGGCGTAAAATTTATTATTCTTCATCTTGTGCAATACGTTCCTTAATTACGTCTCGTACACAGTCACCTTTCCAAAAGCTTCTCTCTTGGATTTAGAAAGGGACCTCCAGGACGTTCAAGATGAAACCCTGAGGAAGAAACTCTTGGAGGGCTACTTACAACACTGTGGATTCACTGGCTAGAGCGGTGGCCATGGGGATCTGCCTCCAGCACCTCTCCTGGCTCCGTTTAGCGGGACTGGTGCAGGACGTGCAGTCCTCTTTTTTGGACGCCCCTTTCAGGGTTTCCGTCCTCTTTGATGGTGACACTAAAGACATCATTACTGGGCTGCAGGAGAGCAGACGATCCTTACGGGACATCCATTTCTTATACAAGACAGGCCAGAAAAAGCAGCCTTTTCACCACCAAAGAAGGTGGAACAAATCCCAGGCTAAGCGTCGGGCAAAGAAGCCTGCACCTGGTTCTGGAGCTCAAACCCCACAGACCAAATTTCAATAACAGGCCTCTGGGGCAAAAGCTACCCTCCCCTCAGCGTCCTGACTCCTTTCCCCTCCTTCCGCTACCTCCAGTACCGCAGGAGGAACTGGTCGGAGGGAGGTTTGTCCTCCACCTGGAAGGTGGAGGTCTGTCACCACAGAAAATTGGGTGCTTCAGCTCATCCAGCGAGCTCACTCGATAGAATTCAGCGAAATTCCAGCCCCCTCAACCACCAGGACGGTCCTTCTATCCCTGGGATCAGGTCCCCATAGTCTCTCAAGAGATCCAGACACTTCTTCTAAAGAAGGCCGTAGAGCCCGTCCCATTAAACCAAATAGGAAGGGAATTCTACTCCCACTTCTTCCTGGTTCCAAAGAAAGCAGGTGACCTGAGACTGATCCTGGACCTCAGTACACTAAACGTCTTCGTCGAGTACAAGAAGTTTCATATGTTGACCCTTCAGGGGCTCCTCCCCCTGCTCCACCACAATTCTTGCCTGTGCTCCCTGGACATGCAGGATGCTTACCTGCATATCCCTATCCTCTCGGCCCACCGCCACTTTCTCCGCCTTGTTTTCCTGGAGGAGCATTTCCAATTCAGAGCACTCACATCTGGCCTTTCTTCGACCCCCACGAGTGTTCACCAAATGCCTAGTGGTGGTGGCGGCCTTTCTGCGCCACCAGGGCATTTATGTCTTCCTGTACCCTGGATGACTGGCTCCTCTCAGCACCCTCTCCCATCAGCCTGAAAGAGTCTGTCTCTTTTACTCTGATCTTGTTTGCTTTACTGGGCATCACGGTCAGTTTTCCCAAGTCCCAGCTAGTACCTCCCAGAGGCCCCAGTTCATTGGAGCTGTACTAGACACAGTTCAGGGTAAGGCTTTCCTGCCATCGGATCAGGCCGGGACCCTAGCTTCTCAAGCCACTCTCGTGGCACAGACCTGATGGATCCCAGCACACTCGGTGCTTCATTTATTGGGACTGATGGCAGCCGCCATTTCGACAGTCCCAATGGCCAGGTTTCACATGAGTGTCGCCCAATGGTCTCTTTGAGTCCAATGGGACCAGAGGACGGATGACATGAACCAAAAAGTCATGATCTCCAACAGCCTTCAGACAGATCTTCGCTGGTGGCAAGATCTCGCAAACCTATCGAAGGGAATTCCTTTTCTTCCTGTAGTTCCAACTCAAATTCTCACTGTGGACACCTCAGATCTGGGCTGGGGAGCTCATCTGGGGTCTCACAAGACACAAGGGTCTTGGTCCGACCAGGAGCTGATGCTCCACATCAATGCTCTGGAGACCAGGGCGGTTCTTTACGCACTCCAGGCATTCCAGTCGCAGCTGGTTCCGGGATCTCGCTTAGTACAGACAGACAACATGTCCACTGTCTGGTACATAAACAAACAGGGAGGAACCCGGTCATACCCTCTTTGCTGAGAAGCCATAAGGGTGTGGTACTGGGCGATTCAGCACAGCCTTTATCTGACAGCAGTTCACGTTCCGGGCATCACTAGCGTCCTGGTGGACAGTCTCAGTCTATCAGTGGCCAGAGCCCACGAGTGGGAGCTAAAGTCAGAGGTAGTTGAAGATCTCTTGCTTTGATGGGGTCAGCCAGAGATGGATCTGTTCACCTCCCCATACAACACAAGACTACCCGTCTTCTGCTCGCTTGTTCCCGGGCATGGTGCTTTTTGGTGAGATGCGCTGTCTCTTTCGTGGACAGGGAGGTTTCTGTATGTCTCTCCTCTCTTTCCTCTCATTCAGAAGGTTCTGGTGAAACTTCAACAAGAGGGGGCCCATGCAGTCCTGATTTCTCCTCTTTGGCCACGCCAAATTTGGTTCCCTCTTCTGCAACACTTGGCACTGGAGCCTCCGGTTACTCTGCCCATTTCCCACAACCTTCTGACTCAGGAGCAGGGCACCCTGGTACATCTGAGCCTTCAGTCTCTCCACCTTCATGCGTGGCACCTGTGTACATAGCGATTTCTTGCTATGGGGTCTCTTTGCAGGTTGGCACATTCTAGTGGAGGCCAGAAAACCCTCCACTAGATCCACTTACGCTATGAAGTGGAAGAGTGTCATGATATGGGCCCAAGCAAGGAGCTGGGATCCATTTTCGTGCTCGGCTTCCCAGGTTCTGGAGTACCTCGCACACCTGCCGGAGGCGGACCTTAGCTATTCCTCCATTAAGGTCCACCTCTCTGCGGTGTCGGCCTACCACCTCTCGGTGGAGGGCAATACCTTGGCTCAACTGGAGGTTGCTAAAACCTTTTTGAAAGGCATCCTTCATTTAAAACCTCCGATCCGGAATCCTTGTCCTCCCTGGGACCTGAATTTCATGCTCGAGAAGCTGACCTTACCACCATTTGAACCAGCTTCTTCTTGTGACTTACGCTTCCTTTCCTGGAAGACCTTATTTTTAGTTGCTGTTACTTCGGCAAGAAGGGTCTCCGAATTACAGGCCTTTGTCTGTAAAGAACCTTATTTGATTTTTCATAAGGACCGAGTAGTCCTTCGGACTAACCCTTCCTTTTTGCCCAAAGTAGTTTCAGAAACCACCCTGAACCAGAGCATGGAATTACCAGTGTACTATCCACAGTTTTCCAACAGGGGGGAACATCTGCTGCACACCCTTGACGTGCACCGGATCCTGAGGTATTACACGAACAGGACTAAAAAGGTTAGGAAATCTAGCCAACTGTTCATAGCCTTTGCCCCTCAGTGCCAGGGCAAGGCTATTTCCAAGCAAACCATCTCCCGATGGCTTGCTAACTGCATCCATTTTTCGTACACGAAATATGGAAAGTCCCTTCCAGGGGCAGTCAAAGGCCACTAGGGGCAGTCAAAGGCCACTCCACCCGTAGTGTGGTGATCTCTACTGCCTTTTTTAGGAATGTGTCCATGGCAGAGATCTGTGCAGCGGCCACTTGGTCGTCTGTTCACACCTTCACTAAGCATTACAGTCTGGATGTTGCCTCTCGGCACAGAACTGGCTTTGGTCTTGCGGTCCTGCAAGGCCTTCTGTCATGATTCCCCATGGCGACTTCTCCTCCTCCCGGATGCACCTATACCTTACTTTTCTTTGGGACTGCTTGGTATTCAGTCCTATATGTGAAGACCTACTGCAGGAACCCTCTCGAAGTAAGATATTGCAGTTACGTAAGAACTTACCATAACAGTAGATCTTCGAGAGAAGTTCCTGCAGTAGGTCTAGTTTCCCTCCCTTCCTCCTTCCCCCAGTTTTTGGATGTCTTAACCTTATTTTCCATCCTATCTAGCCCCTCGGGACTAGAGCAGGAGCAGGGTCTGAGGAGCGTTCATTCCGTTTTTCTCCTTACCTATCTATAGGTCTCCGTTGGAAAAGAACTGGAGACCGCCCCTTTTATAGTTGGGCTGATGTCACTACACCCCGACGTCGGGGGCAGTCCCCGTTGATGATTGCTATCTACAAGTTTACCATGGACCTGGCCTTAGGCGCCAGTCCTATCTGAAGACCTGCACAGGAACCTCTCTCAAGATCTACTGATCTTACTCGAGAGAGCCTTGCAGTAGGTAATTACATATAGGACTGAAGCCAGCAGGCATCAGGACCCCACGGAAAAATTTCTAGCTAGCAGTCTCTAGCGAGGGACCACCCCCATATCAGGTGACCGGTGTCAGGCGACGTCGGTATAAAGGGGCAGTCCCTCATGCCCGCCTTCCAGTTCTTTCCCGCTGTTTGCTTTTGACAGTGCCTCGCGGTTAAGTTCCACTGCTTGTCAGTCAGTCAGTCACCACCAGTAGTCATACCGTCCTTTTTTATCTTCGATTTCGATTATTTTCGTCAGGATTTTCTTACCTGCCGTGTATGTCGTCCCCTACCATGTCCGAGCACAAGAATAAGTGCGGCTCGTGTGGCGCCCAACTCCCGCACAAGGATGGCCAAACTGCAATTTCTTTTGCTTTCAAAATGAAACTGACTCATGCAGTCTCTAGAGGTTCTAGAATGCTGTTCTACCACAGTAGGGTAGAACAGCATTCCATGACCTTGGAACTGTGGTAGAACAACATTTTGAAAGGGATGGAATTCTATACAGAATGTATATAATGTATGTGTTATAATGTATGGGGAGCATTTATTATGTACTGCCTGCTATTCTTATTTCATCTTGTAATCTCATCATTCTGATGTCAAAGCTGTAAACCTTGCTTGCTTATGTCAGATCAGTGAGATTACAAGATGGAACTAAACTCACCCCAGCAGCATTCTTTTTTCAGAATGGAGCATGCGTTAGCACGTGCTCGATTTAAAAACTCACCCTGCTGCAGAGTAGTGATCCATGCTCACCTGACCCGTGTCACATTTGGAGGGATGGCCACCACAAAAAACAAGAGCTTACCCCATACACTGTGAAAGACAATGCCTGATGTTTGGCTGTTAACCGCATTGTAATCACCTCTCGCGGTTACCATGGCGACCGTAAACCTCTCAAGCTGCACTCTCGAGGTTTACATAGTCGGCCTGGCAACCGCTCGAGGTGATTACAATGCGGTTAACAGCCAAACATCAGGCATTATCCTCTATATAGTGTATGAGAGAGCATGGTGGTATATGACATTCTTTTTTTTTAATATTCAGATCTTTATGCAACATAATTGAATCTTCAGTACAAACAGGAAAAGGCACTGAATGTTACAAATCAGTTGGTTAACATGAAAAGCATAAAACAACCAAAAATTACAAATCTGTTGGATCATCGTAAAGCAGCAGTACTACTAGTTAATCAGGAAGTGATTTATCGAAATTCTGCTTTTTGGATGGAAGCATGCAGCCATAGTTCCAGTTTCCATATCTGTAAATATTTTTTTTCAGTCATCTTTAGTTTGTTAGATATTTGCAATTTATTTGAATTGTTGTGGCACCACAATAAATATGGTGGCGGACTAATTTTCAGCTGTTCTTCCCCTTCAGGTCGTATCACGTCTTTTGGTTACTGCAGTGGGACCCTGTGCTGAACTGTTCCAATGTGCCTGTGTAGTACTGCCAGACATACACGTCAGTTGGCAGCAGAGAGGGTTCCAGTGCAGCACACCAGGTGGCAGAAATGTAAACAAAGAGAAAGGAAAACTGAGCTAATTACTCAGTGATAGTACATTGCCGGCGAGAAAGAATGCCAGGGAAATGCTCAGTAGAGCACAGGGAATAAACTGTTGAAAAAGCACAGATTTTGTTTACATAGTACTGCTGCTTTAACACAATTTAAAAAATCTAGGCCGTGGCAGAATTCATACAGTGGAATGTCCATTTGCTAAGAGAAACTTATAAATAAATGTCAGTTAAAACAGCAGCAATTATATATGTTGATTTAAGTCAGATAGTTCCTTTCTACAGTAGGTTAGGTACCTGACTTAAATAAAGACAGCAAGGAGGGGAGGCAGACCCGACGCCGTATTTATTCACAGGTCGAACCCCTTCATAGAGTTCCCATCATGTCCATCCATTATGCAGTTGTGAAGTTCTCTGCTGAAGGCTAAATGTAATTCTTTCAAATTTACGTATTGAATTAATAATCTCCACCCAGTCTTTCAGCGTTCGGGAGAAGCCATCTCTTGGTTATTGCTTTATGTGCCACTGCTGTCCGGATAACCCAGAGATATCTAGACTCTTTGCCCCTTAACTCCACCAGCGGAAGTCCCAACAGCAGGTGTTCAGAGCCCAAAGGGGGAGGTAAGGCCCAGAATCTGTCTACAGTGATCCTGAACTAATAACCAAAACTGTTGCAATTTGGTGCAAGACCAGAAAATGTGGGCCTGTGAGGCCCTACCTTCCCCACATTCCCGCCAACGAGTGGGGGGGCATTAGGATTCCTTTTAGAAACCCCAGACAGGACTCAAAAATACCTTATTCTGATTTTTAGAGAGGAATTCCCTCCAAATCGGAGAGGATGGTGTCCATGCATAACTCCACATCTGGGACCATTGCTTTTCATCTAGCTGTATTTGTAATTCTTCCTCCCATTTCTGTTTTATTGTGATTGTTGATTGGGCCTGAACCCTAACAAAGTTGGTATATAACAGAGTAATGGCTTTCTCTCCGTTTTGGAATTCCAGATTAGTTGAAGGGGGGGGGGGGTCAGATAGGGGCTCTTCGACTACCAGCATGGCTGTCCTAAGTCGGGTGTTGATATAAACTCTAATCTGATAATATCTAAGGCAGACAAACCAGTTCTGTGCCATTTCAAAAGAAATTACTGTGTCCTCTTGCATCAGCTGCCATGGGACATATATCCCCGTAAGGGCTTGACGCTTAAACCAGGGGTCAGAGCAAGCAGGTGCAAATTCAGGGTCAGCATACCACCATTGATATTTCCAAAGATTATGTTGGGTGTTACCTCAATTTACCCCATTCCTCCAACCTTCCAGTACTGCTGCTGTGCCCATAAAGGGGGTCTGGACCCTGGAAGGGAGGTTGTGTAGATTAAATATCTATGCCTGCAGGGGAGGCAAAATGTCTTGGCTTAAATCGATTGATCTTCCCTTGTCAGTCTTCACCATTCATTACTGTTTGGGTGTACGCCACATGCGCGCACCCACTACGAGAGGGTTTTTTTTTTTTTTTTTTTGAGGAGGAGTCTCTGCCAATGGCGCCGCCCACGAGCATGACGCACTGTGGTGCATGAGGGGCAGCTGTTAAGCGCCGCAGACTCCTCCTCCATCCCAATTCTGTTTCTCCCCCCCATCGAGGCTGCACCTGCTGTGCGAGTTCAGAAATTCATAGTTCGCCATTAGGCCTATCTTTGTCAACACCGTTTTCCGACGACTCCTCATCCCAGTTCTCCATCCCGAGGCCGTTGGTTGCTGGTAAATCCATTCATTTTCTTTATTTGATCGCATCGGGATCTTTTGTCGTGTTTTGGTTATTTTCACATCGTCTGGTTCGGGAGCTAAGCGCAAATCGAAAGTGGGTCACACCTCCATGCGTCAGTGCTCCTGTGGCCGGCATTTTTCCGTTTCCAACCAGCATGATGTTTGTCTGCGGTGCCTGATACCTAACCATGATATGAATAGGTGCAATGCCTGTTTTTCCGTGGATCGCTGTGTTCTGAAATTCATCGCTGAAAGTCGGCAGGGCTCACCGACTGGAGGACGACAATGCCTCGGCCTCCCAGGCCAGATCCTAGACCCTCCGGGGTCCTCCCAGCCCATACGGTCTGGCGAGGAGGAGGCCTCTCATCTTCAAGCCTTGCTGAGGAGGAGGCTTCTTTTGCGATGTCGGAGGAGCGTACCGCTCCTCCCAGGGTTGCGTCATGGACACTGCCTTGGCAATCACCTCAGCTGAGGCTCAGGCTCCACCAGTGTCACGGCCCACGGTTGCTGGGTCCGGCACTGGCGGACCCTTGACGCCGCCTCACAGTGCTGTTTCAGATCCTGGTGCGGTTTGCGGCACTGGTGATCAGGATGGCACTGCATTCGGTTGTGGTTTGGTTCTTGGCACCACTTGCAGCACCAGTGCCCTGCGCGACTCCACTGACAGCGCTGTTTCGGGTTCTGGCACCGTGCGTAGCTCCGGGGACCCAGTCAGGGCCGTGGGTGGGTCACTGTTGGGTTCTGGGGCTGTGGGTGGCACAGTGGGACTGTCTGACGCCACTGGGGATGCCCGCCATCTTTAGAGATGCAACAGGGTAGCCAGTATTGAGGTCCTTCTGATCGATTCTTCTTTGGAGGGTGGCGACTCAGATTTGGACCCGGACTGCCTGCCCGATTCTTCGGAATCGGACATCTCTGTGGGACGTGGTGTCAGGCGGCCCAGCGCCCCCATGCCTGAGTCTCTGGAGCAGTCTGCCCGGGGTCTATTGGGGGGATAGCTCTGGGGTTGGGGAGAGGGTCGTCTCCTCTGGAGGTGCTGAGGCAGCTACCAGTCTTGATGCTGCTGCACCCTCCCAGGAGGGACTGGAGACTCTAACTTCGGTAGCCTCCCTTGGGAGGCCTGTGGATCAGGGGACTCCTCCGCTGGGGTTGAGGAGGAGGGCGTCCTCAGAATCTGAGGGGTTGGGACGAGGGGGTGGCGGCACTCCACTGCCATCCTGCAGGGAGGAGCCACAGCACAGAGCCTTGTCTCTCCTCCTCATGTTCCCTCCGGTGGCAGCGCTGAGGGTTGCCCTTCTGGACTCATGCAACCCCAGGCGCATCACAGGGGAGATTTCCCCATCTGGGCTCTTCCAGAGGTCGCATTCTCAGGATTCCACTCTGTGACACAGTATGATCTCAGGGACCCCTGTAGTTCGGACACCGTTCCCTGGTTTCCAGAGCCCTGGCAGAGGAGACAGGCACTTCCCTGCAGGTGCCCTTCTCCCATTCTTCTGCAGCCACCCCCCTCTCTTCCAGGCCACGTGGATCCTACAGGGCCCTTATCCTGGGAGACATTCAGAGCCACTGCAGCGGCCTTCCCATCATATGTTAGGGTCATGAATGAACGGGTCTTTCGCCTGTCCCCACTGTCGCAGGAGTCTTCTGGACAGTCAAGTTCCACATCCTCCTCGGCTCCCTCCTTGGAGGGAGAGAAACCAAACATTCACTTTTCTTCCGATGCTGATTTCACTGAATATCAGCGCTTCCTGTCGAGGATGGTTCCGAGATCTCCATATCTCCTGTGTCAGACGGGATAATACAGAGTGGCAGACTTATGAATTCCTCAGCGAATTCAGTGCCCAACACCTGGTGGTGCCATCCTGGCCTATCACCTTCTAGGAAGCATCTGTCCGCACCTGGCAGTCTCCAGCTGACCCTTTCCCAGCCCCAGCAGACTGCAGGAGGAGGTATTGTGCTCCACAGGCGTTTCTAGGTTCTCTCCCTCAGCCTCCTTTGGGCTTGGCCTTCCTAGAGACTCCTTCCGGGTGTCTGCACCCTACAGTTCGACCGGTGGGGGCGAAGAATTTTCTCCTCTTCTCGTGTGATGATGTGCATTGCAACACATCAGGCACACCATGCTGCCTACAACAGGCACTTGTGGTCAGTGCTGGCTCAGGTACTGGCATTGCTGCCTGACTCAGAGCAATCGCAACAAGCCATTGCCCTCTCCGCCACAGGTCAGGAACTGGCAAGGCACCAAGCACGGACATCTTATGACACCAGTGAGGTGGCTTCTAGGCTTGCGGGGACAGCGATTTGTATTAGACGGATGGCATGGCTTCGTCTATTGAGGTTGTCACCCCCTGGCCCGGCGTAGGGTGATCTGCTCCATCTTTCGAGGGACCCGCCTTTTTTCCAGCAGGGTTAGGAGGCTGCTTCAGGGGCTTCCTCCATCTCCTCATCTTCAGGGGTCACCTTCTAGCTCTCCACAGCCTTAGACTTCTCAGTCTAGTATGGTCAGGGACTCTTCCTCCTGTTTTCCACCAGCAGGAGGCTGAGGGTCTTGTTCCCTCAGGGCTGTGCTAGGCCCCTTTGGGGGGGCTTGGTACTCATCCAGACAGTAATGAATGGTGAAGATTGACAAGGGAAGATATGGAAATTACACACCTGTCATAATTGTTGATCTTCTCTTGTATCTTTACCATTCATTACTGAATCCCGCCCACCATCCCCTCATGGGCCTCATTTCTTGGACATCTCCCCCATCCCCCAAAGGCCAATTGAGGCTAAGTTCCCTGGTTCCTCGGAACCTTCTGTTCTTCTCTAAAAAGCAGCAAAGGATTTGAATAGGGAGGAGAGCGAGTGGAGCTTTATCCTTTCGATCTGAGGGAACTCTTTCTGATTCTCCTTCTGGAAGGTGTTCCCTTTTTGGGGATTCTACCTTCAGGTCAGGTTTGGTTCAACCACCAGCCAGCAGGGCTATTTTCTGAGATGGTCCTCTAACCCTCAGTCTTCTTGGACCTAGCTGGTGTTCCTGAATCTTGCCTTTTACAAATGCAAAACGGGCTAGTCAAAAGAAAATTTCTAACCCGATTCGAAAATTATCAACATTGAACTGGTGGTCTGGTACCATTTTGACCTCAGCCTTCAGCCAGGGAGTGAGAAAGAGTTTCCTTCCCTTTCTGTTTATTTTTCCAAAAATAGGTTGCCCCCTCTTGGGGGCCCCCCTTCTAGTACTTAATCATATGGCTGTGTAATAGTGGGGTATTTTCCCCTACACCTAGTTGGGGGCTCTTTTTTCTTTGGAACAGATTATTTTCCCTTGGACAATCTGTGAGCTCGCAGCTTGAGTAATGGGTAATAGGATAGCAGGATGCATAAGGGAAATCTGCCTCACTTGTACCAAGCTGTGCAGAAGGTTTGGTTGAACCATCTAAACCAGTTTTGTCTGAAGGGACCCTTGCTTTTAAGCTCCAAGCTAGTAAGCTTCAAGCCAATTTTACCCAAAATTCATGCCAGATTTTTCCCTCCTCCCACTATCCTTCTTTTTCTTCTTCCTGCTCTCTTCCTCTCCCTTTATCTGTTCCTCCCTCAGAGCCGCCCAAGAAGTGAGGCCCTGCAGTCCCTTAGGGTAGGGTTCTCCTCTTTTCTGTCCTCTTTTCGGCTTATTCCTTTTTCAGTTTGTTTCCTTTTCTTTCTCTATCCCTCGGCTCTCTTGCCTCACTCTTATCTTTCTAATTCTTTTATTTCAAATCACCAGCCTACAGAACTGGGATGGAGGAGGAGTCTGTGGTGCCCAACGGCCACCCCTCGCGCACCACACAGTGCGTGCGTAGATGAGTGTGGCAGTCTGCACCGACTCCTCCCTCAAAAAAAAACTCCCGTGAGTGGAGTGCGCAGATTCATATAGACCTATTCTAGTAATGAATGGTGAACATACAAGAGAAGGTTAACAATTGAGGTAGGTACATAATTTCCATTTTTACAATGAGTTCTTTAAGTTTGGTGTCCCCATAATAGGGCTACCTGCATCTGTGCTGCTGCCCAGTATCCTGGGAGATAAGGAACTGCCAATCTCCCTTGTGGTTTTGTGAGGAATAATATGTGCCTCTAAACTCTGGGTCTTTTATTATTCCATACGAATGCCATAAAGGAGGCCTGTCATGTCTATAAACCCCTAAAACGTATTATACAAGGGACGCATTGAAACAAAAAAAAGAAGTCTGGGGAGCGCATTCTTTTTCAAAGCTTGCACTCTAGAGTGCAAGGAAAGGGGGAGCAGGGACCATTTCTGCATGTCTGTTTTCAACTGGGCTACCAAGGGTGCATAATTCAGTTGACAGAGTTGGGACATCTGGACAGCTAAATGTATCCCCAAATTTTTCAAGGAGGGAAGATCCCATTTCATAGGGAATTCACTCCTTAATCTGGGAAGAGCATCATAATAAAGACCGAGAATCTCCATCTTGTCGGTATTAACTCAGTCTACCCTGGGCGATCATTTTGTATCAGAAGAATCAATGGATGGTTTGACTTCATACAGACCTATTGGGTATAAAGAGTTGAGGGAGCAGCCTGAGAGAGAGACGAGAATTGAGAGATCTTGTGGAACACTTCTGGAAGGGATTGGTCCTGGTTGGTTTGGTATAGAAGGATATTGTCTACATATAAGGCAAGTTTGTGAACAGTCCCACCTAGTTGTACTCCCTCTATAGCCTGGTTTTCCCTGATACTTTAAGCTAAAGGCTCATTGTATAGGGTGAACAATAAAGGGGAAAGAGGAGAGCCCTGCCGGGTGCCCCTACCCAACTGAAAGTTGCTGGAGACATGTCCATTGGCCCTTATGTATCCCACCAGATTATCGTGTATTTTTAAAAGAAAAGTAAGGAAGGAATCTGGAAACCCAAACCCAGAAAGGACCACCCACAGAAAGACCCAGGAGACCTTATCAAAGGCCGTTTCGGCATCAAGACTGAGTAGCAGGGCTGGTTGAAAGTGTAGGTATATGAGATTCTGTTACAAGAAATTTCTTTTTGTGCTTCTGTAACGATGTCATGATGCTGTTGTACTGCATTAGTGATGCCACTGCTGCAGCACAACAGGTTTAGAACAGTTTCGCCCGGCACACAGTACACAGACTGCAGCTGCCGTCATTAGTGCTGTCACATCGTTTTGTCAGTTTTAGCACTAACGAGGTTCAGAATGATGGCAGTCGCAGTTCACTCAAAAATGGCATCAGAAAAGGAAAAGTTGGTCTCCGAGCATACTATAGTTTCCCATACACTATAAAAGATTGTGTATGAGCAACCAGACATATACAACGCTGTGTTTGAATTTCAGGGTTTTCATGGTAACAGGAGACCTGTCCAGCAGCACTCTTGAGGTCTCTTGTTACTATGTAAACTCTCAATTAAAACACAGCCTTGTTATGTATGGTTGCTCATACACAATCCTCTATAATACTTGAGAACTCAAGATTTAAGCAGTAATGACCAAATAGCGAGTGATTTCCTGGCAATTAATGACTGGCTGGGGGGAAAGGGTGGCCCAAGTCGCAGCTGAAGGCCAGACCCACCTCGATGGTCATTAATCAAAAGGAAATAACCAGCTGCGAGGTCATTATTGTGACTATAAGTCCCCGCCCCCGTTCTCACCTCACTATCCCCCCTCCTCCCCACCCCATCTGCTCCCTGCTCCTTCTCTTACCTCCTGCTACCACCCTTCCTTCTCTTTTTTCCTTCAACCTGCCTCTTCCTATAATTTCTTACTCTACTTCCCAGTTTTTAGCGATGATTTGTGTTGTGTGTCTAATTCAACTGCAGTGTTTTCTTTTGTAACTTTTTGTAGTCTTCTGTAACATGTGACATGGAACCATTGTAAAAGAGCCTTGGCTCAAAGGTAATTGTAATCCTAGAATCAAATAAATAAAATATAAATAAAAGAAATTACATTACAAATAGGGAAAAACGTGTTTTTTAAGAGATTTTGTAAATGCACACACATCACTCTGGTCTGTACTGGATATTTCTAAAGGATTAACACCCAGTACTCCAGCCAATCAGAGTGTATGTTTGCTTCATGAATAATTAATTAGACTTCTAATGAGCAATAAAAAGAACATAAGAAGGGCTGTCCGATGGCCCAGTGATCAGCACTTCATGCTCCCGTGCTGACGATCAGAGTTCAGGACTTTGCAACTGATCATGTGGGTGCTGCAGCTTGGGGATGCCCCCAGCTAGATGAAGATCAGTGCCAGGTTCTGCTTCCATGATGACCTCTATGGTGGCCCAGGGAGCTTGCTTCCTCTGCAGGATGCATGCAAGGCCTGTCAGGGCATCTCCTGGCACCAGGGGAGTGGGGGAGAAAATCCTATATAGAGAAGGTCCATATGATTGTCACTGGTGCTCTCTTGAGCCCTGTCTTGTGAGAATTCCTATTGGCTACAACAGTGGGGAGTGGTGGGCGGGGCTGGGTGGCGCCGAGCCCTTAAAGGTGGGATTAGGATTACTGGCTCGGAAGCAAAAAGCTCTATAAAAATGTTTAAAAAAACCACACACATAAGAAGAGGAGGGTCAGGAGCAGGCAGTAAGCCCTTGGAGGCGAATCCTCCACTGCTTAGCAATTAAAACCTTGTAGTTTATGCAGCTGCAAATACCTAATTGACTTCTGAGGGAGTTTAAAGTTGCACCGCTAACTACATGCATTCTTGGACAGTTCAAAACTTCCACCACCCTTTGTGTGAAGAAGTGCCTACCTTACCTTTTATCATCCTTGAGCATTAAATGATGTCTCTTGGCCCTGATGTTAACTTTTGAAGGACAGCTGTAGGGTTTTGCATAATGATTCAGTGTATTACTTTTTTTTGGTTTTTAAAGAGCTTCTCAGAATATACCTGTTTCCAGTTCACCTACGTGTGAGCCACCCGTTGCAGAATGAGTCTCTCTTATGCAGAGGAAAGTAGTGCTTTGATTGGCCGGGATAGCCAGTCCACATTTAGGAACAGAGAATGCGAATCTGTTGGGTAGTATGCTGTCATAGCATGGTGCCACAGTCCAGCCCACAAGGGGCTGCACTTCAGTGACTGATTACTTTCTTTTTTTGTTATCCTGTGTTTTGGTAGCTGCTAGGGTGGGAAGGGGAAGTGCCGTAGAAAAGATGGTTACAAACAGGCAAAGCAAAATGGCCTGCCATCAGACCTGCATTCTGATTTAGAAGAAAATAAGGAGTATTAGACCTTCTTGAGTCTTTTTTAAATTTAGATTTTGGGGGCGGGCATCACAGGCCCTGTCCATCCACACTAGTGGTCTAAAACATTATACACGCCTCCAAACCTGCTACGTGCCCGCACTGGTAATGGTTTCGAATCATGCTTGGAAACCATGTTTAAACTCTGAAAAGTATCAGGGTTTTAAAACTGTTTTCAAAACATTTTGAAGCTAAACTCAATTAACTCACTTGTGTGGATGCAGCTCCATACCATGTTCACTGACGTCTGTCCTCCAAGGAGCCACAGTGTATTGCTCCTGTATCCCATGGTGCTCTGTTGCTGTTTGCGCATGCATGACATGGCTTATAACTTCTGATTAGAAAATGTGTGTCGCTACATAAGGATTGGACTCTTCTCTTTTTTTTTTTCCCTTTCAATAAACATTTTATTTCTAGCGCACCTGGCAGCCAGATGGAGCAGCATGACAGTATGTCCCGTATTGCATTGTAGGGCAGAAGGCACGATCAGAAGCAGCACGGTTTGTAAACCATTAGTGTGGACACTCTGTTAGACTGTGTTCTAACACGGTTTGGATTTATAAGCGATGGTGTGGATAGGCAAACACAGTAAGTGCTAAAACAGTTTTAAAACCCTTTTTCACTTTACCGTGTTTAGTGTGGATAGGACCTGTGTCACATTCTTCCTTGTGTCTGTGCATTTGTGACCACGTGCCACAGGGTCTTAGGTTTTGACAGGATGGGCTAGGCATTCCCCCATACCTCATTCTGCACACACTGCTTCCCCTCCTCCCCAAAATGATATTGACGTAACTCCATCACCCCGCCTGCACACATTGCCTTCAGTGCAACCACACTGCAGTGAGCTCAAGTGGGAAGTCCAGCGATCTGGTACGACAAACCCAAGTTTCCTGCAAGACTTGTTGACCCTTTAAGGCCAGCATGGCCTTTTTGTTTTAGTCTGTTCTGGGACTTGCACCTGAACTCTTTAGGTGAGTGTCTGGTTTCCAGCAAAAAACTACAGTTGGCATTGGTAGGACTGGAATCTCATTTCATTCTGAAAGAACATTGCAGTCATAATACTAAAGATATTTACATGAAAACATGAACATTTCCCTTAGACACCATTGGTTGCTGCTGTTTATACCTGCCCTGACGTCATAAATAAAAGATTATGATGTCATGGCAGGAATACATAACAGGAATAGATGAATACTAAGGAGAAATATATTTGTTTTACACTATTCACCCCCTTCATCGGCAGGGTCCACCGCCGCTTAGCCAACCTCCAGCCCTGTCCTTCCCTAAAACTTATCACTCACCAGGGATTCATCAGCACAGCTTCTTCTACTGAAGTGGACTGCATTGGGGGGGGGGGGACACCAGTTTCCCCCCGTCCAGTCCATCTAATGTGTGGGAGAGTGTGGCTTGTCAGGTTGACAGGACCCAAAGGCTGCTACAATCATTCTGCTCAGCACCAAGGGGTTTCTTCTTCAGATTTGCCCTTTGTTCGTTAGCACATATAGCATCCAGTTAGTGCTCACACCGACCAGCCAGACTCACGCTCTGATATGGCAAGTGACACCGCCCCCCCCCCTTTCGCTGCTACCACTGCACTGCCACCTGTGGTTACCAAGGTGGCAACATTGCAGTAGAGCCTGCATCCCACTAGAGCTGGGCAAAATTTATTTCGCCAGCAAAATTCCAATTTCATTTTCCACGAAAATTTCACAAACGTTTGCCAAAATTATTATTTCAGTTGTTTCTATCTAACTTCAAAAGTATTCGTCCAAATTATATCAACCTTGGAATGATTACCAGGGTCCATATAGAAGTGTACCAAGTTGCAACTTTCTAGCATTAAAGATCAACAACTGACCCAAAATTCACATCTGTCCTAAAGCCAAAGCCCCCAACTAATAGCTAACCTAGAAAGGACTTAAACAGTCCAATTTACCTAATTTTTACTGTGTTGCTTTTTTTTTTAGGGGAAGGGATCATAAATCCTCATATCGAGGAGCTGGGAGCTAGATCCCTTCCCCTTCCTAGTATGCTGAAGTGAAAACTCCATACTAGCGCTCATAGGTTTTGTGACATATGAGTTTGTAGAGCACGGGGCACGCTGTATTAAATTCAATGGGGGGCTAATTTTTGAATGGCATATTTATGTATTTTAGAGTGCCACTGCTCAACTCACAAGAATCTTCTTTAGCGGCGGCATTGATTTAAACTTAGTGGCAGTCTAAAATTAATATGCAATTCAAAATCCGCCCCCATTGAGTTCAACACCTAACCCCCACCCCCCCAGTGCTCTACAAACTCATACATCACAAAACGTGTGAGCTTTCACTTCAGCATACCAGGAAAGAGAAGGGCTCTGGCTGGCAGCTCCCTGATAAGAGAATTTATGATCCTTCCCTAATAAAACACCAAGGTAACAAAGACTGTTTAAGTGCTTTCTAGGTTAGCTATCAGTGTGTGTGTCTGTGGTGGGGGTTTGAGACTTTACTGAAACTGGTATTCCTTAAAGGTGATTGAGTTATAAGCCTCCAAAGTTGCAGAAATGTTAAAATTTCATTTCGCAATGATGTAAACTGCAGAATTTTAAGCCCCATAACTTTAAAATTAGAGACCTGAGTATCACCAGTTTTCTTAGGTTCATTGACCCTAAATATTAGGCTCTGAGGCCACCCCTGTGGCCCAGCAGCAGAGCATCACACTGCCATGTTGACGACCTGGGATCGGAAATGAGCCCAGAAAGCATACCTCTCAACTGTCCCTGATTTTCAGGGACGTCCCTGATTTTGCCTCAAAATTTTACTCTGTCCCTCCTAAAAATTGTGTTTCCATGACCAAGCAGCGGGGGCTATAAACACAAACTAATGTCAAACATTAAAGTTACAGACTTGTTCTTATTTAGAAAATGCATTTTACACTAAGCCCTTTATTCTACCAGCTTCCTGAGTGGATATCTCCAATTTTGAAGAAGTGTCCCTGATTTTGGTCCTTTGTCCCGGATTTTTTTAAGCCTTGTCCCTGATTTATGAGGCAGGAGGTTGAGAGGTATGCCAGAAAGTCATGTCAGGAGGCAGGCTGTGGCCAAGACAGCTGCCCCTTGGCAGTGTATCTTGGTCGGAGAGGGTTGGCGGCGGGTTCCACCAAGACAACTACCCCCTTGGCTGGGCCAGGGAGCATGCTGTTGCTGTAGGGAAAGGTGTGACTGTGTGAGGTTGACAGAGGCGCCGCCCTCACCAGGGAAGGTGGGAGGGAAAAAATGTGGGAGAAAACCCCAGTAGCCAACCAGGTGACACACAGATACACAGAAATGAGACGGCAGAAAAAGGCCACTGCCTGCCTAGTCTGCCCAATATCTCCCCTTTTTTATACATCAACCTTGATGCCCAAACCTTATGTCTGTCCCATGCCCTCTTGAATCCCTCCACTGTTTCGGCTCCCACTACCTCTTCCGATAGCTTATTCCAGGCATCCACCACCCTCTCCGTGAAGAGCTGCTCCCTGACATTACCTCTATATTTCCCACCTTCCAGTTTCAGGCTATGTCCTCTTGTATTCGCCCCATTCTTCATTTTGAACAAGCTCCCAGCCTCCACCCTGTTCATTACTTTCAAATACTTAAACGTCTCAGTCATTTCCCCGCCTCTCCCTTCTAGTCTTTAGAGGGTACAGATTTAGCTCTCTCCATCTTTGCTCATAAGGTACCTCCCGCATCCCCCGTACCATTTTGGTTGCCCTTCTCTGGACCCTCTCCATCATCTCAATATCCCTGCGCAAGTGAGGCCTCCAGAATTGCAAACCATACTGCAGATGTGGCCTTACCATGATTCTGTACAATGACATCAGCACCTCCCTCTTCCTGCTAGGAAAGCCCCTCGCAATGCAGGCCAACATACCATTTGCCTTGCCCCACCGCCTCACTACACTGGTTCCCTACCTTAAGATCGCTTGATACCATAATCCCTAGGTCCCTTTCTGTTTCCTTGATCACCACCCCCCCCCCAAGGGAGTAAGTTTGCTTCTTGTTTTTCCTCCCCAGGTGCATCACTGAGCACTTTTGTGCATTCAATTTTAGTTGCTAGGTCTCTGACCACAGCTCCAGCCTGTCCAGATCCGCCTCATGACCTCCACTCCCACTTGTGAATCCACCCTATTGCAGACCTTCATATCATCTGCAAACAGACAAACCCGCCCTTCCAGACCCTCCACTAGGTCACTAACATAGATGTTAAAACGTAGTGGTCCTAGCACTGACCCCTTCGGCACCCCACTTGTCACTGCCTGTTCCCTGGAATTTGTCCCATTTACCACCACCACTTTACTCCTTCCCTTCAGCCAATTTTCTACCCACCTGGTGATCCGCTGGCCCACCCCCAGTCTGTTCAGCTTATATATCAGTCTCCTATGCGGAAGGGTGTCGAAGGCCTTACTAAAATCCAGATAGGCCCGTCCACCACTCCCCCCGGTCCACTATCTGCATCACCCTGTCGAAAAACGCTATCCAGTTAGTCTGGCAGGACCTACCCTTGGTGAAGCCATGCTGCCTTTCATCCTGCATGCCATTTATCTCCAGGTATTCCACCAATCTAGTCTTCAGTAATGTTTCCATTACCTTCCCCACCACCGAGGTGAGACTAACAGGGTGGTAGTTCTTGACCTTGTCCTTCCTTCTTGCCTTGTATAGTGTAACCACCTCCGCCCTCTTCCAGTCCATTGGCACCATGCCTGTGTCCAAGGACAAGTTAAATAGCCTTGCCAGACGAGGCGCTAGCTCCTCTCTCAGCTCCTTGAGTACCCTTAGGTGCATTCCATCAGGCCCCATCACCTTGTTTACCCTAAGTCTACCCAGTTCTTCCCTTACACTGTCAGCTGTGAATTTCATTAAATCCAACTGCCTGTGAATTTCTCCCTTCCCTTCCCATTCTGGCCCTCTGCCTTCACCCTCCTTTATGAAGACTGACCCAAAGTAGTAATTTAAAGCCTCCGCTTTTTCATAATCCCCTTCCAGTATTGTTCCACTTTCTCCCCTTAACCTTCCAGTTCTTTGCTGTGCTCTCCTTTCACCCACATACATAAAGAAGGTTTTATCCCCCCTCCTTGCCTTCTTGGCTATCCTCTCCTCAGTGTCCTCCTTCGCCCTCCTTATCTTTTGCACTGCCTCCCTCCTCTTTACCCCATAGGACTCCCCATCTTCAGCCTTTTTTCTCATCCTGTACCTCTTGAAGGCCTTGGTTTTCTCCCTGACCTCCCTTCGACACCTCCCTAATGAACCATAGAGGTATTCTCCATCTTCTGTTCTTGCTTATCCTTCTAATACATGTGTCCATGGCTTTTCGTACTCCTCCCTTAATTGCTACCCATAATTTCTGCATCCCCTGGGTATCCCTCATCATCATCATTTCTTCACTGACTACCCTCCTCATTTTGCTAAAGTCAGCCTTCCTAAAATCCGTTACCCTGGTTTTCGTCCTGTTCCTCTCCCTTCCCGCTCTCACCCCAAACCTGATGGCCCTGTGGTCACTGGTACCTAGCTCTTCCCCCACCTCCACACTGTCCCCATTTGTGAGGACTATGTCCAACAGGTTCCCACCCCTAGGGGGCTCAGTGACCCACTGCTACAGAAACATGCCCTGTATAGCCTCTAAGACGCCCTTAGTCCTTGATGAGACTGCTGACTGGGCCTCCCAGTCATTGTCAGGGAGGTTCAGGTCCCCAGCTAGCAAAATTCCCCCCTCTGCACCATTTTCACTACTGATTCTACAAAGTGTCTGTCCCCTTCCTCCCCTTGCATAGGAGGTCTGTAAATAACCCCAACATGCAGATTTTCCCCCTTCCTCCTATCTAGGGTGACCCATTTTATCTCCGTTTCCCCCTCCTCCTGCCCTTCCATGGTACCGATTTCTTCTTTGATGTATAGTGCCACCCCTCCTCCCCTTTTCCCCTTCAGATCTTTCCTGAACAATTGATACCCTGGAATCATTGTCTCCCATGCATGGTGCTCATTCCACCATGTCTCACACACTGCTATAATGTCAAGATCTTCCTCCACCATGGTGGCTTCCAGCTCAACCAGTTTATTCCCTAGGCTCCTGGCATTTGCAACCCAAACTCTCCATCATCTAGCCCCATCACCCCCCTTCTCACTATCCAACTCCTCCTTGCTGCTGTTTCCTTTCTGACTGTCTCGGGGGAGGTGGGGAGCTGACAGCCTCTCTGTTCTTCCTCCCTCCCTTAAGGATGGCCCTGTCCACATCCCTCCCCCCCCGCTTAGTTTAAATTGATCTTCCGTAGTATGAAGGCCTCCAGTTTTTTCTTTAGTACAGCTGCCCCTGCAGAGCTCAGGTGGAGTCTGTCAGGGGGCATACGGCCCCTCCTCTTCTCATGTAGGGCCCCAGTCGCCTATACATCCAAACCCCATCCAACTGCACCACCCCTGTAGCCATTTATTGAAGTCCCATATTTTTTTCCTTCCTGGGTGTGCTCGCCCTTGGTACTGGCAGCACCTCTGAGAAGGAAATGGAAAGAAATACCATGTTTCTACAGAATCTGACAAGCTCCTTGAATCTTGCCTGTATCTCCATTAGACTGTTTCCCTTCAAGTTGTTTGTGCCCAGGCTAAACACCAGATGTGTCCTCTCATCTCGCTGCTTGCCCCAAGAAGGAATGTGGTTCCTCATCTCCAGTGTTGTCATCCCTGGCATGCACTGCACCCATACTGCATTGCTTTTTGCTCCATTTCTCCCCCATCTGATTCACTTGATTATTGAGTCCCCCAAGAGTGCCACCCTAGTGCCCCCTGCTTCCTAAGTGTCCCTCAGACCTCCAAGTTTATGTCCTGGGCCCGGCTTCCCTTGGCCTCCCTATCCTCCCCCTCTAACCTGTCTTGGTTTTGGCCCTTGCTCAGTATTTTCTCTCCATCCTCCAACCTGTCCCGATGTTTGCCCTCACCTAGCATTTTTCCCCCTTCAACCTCTCCCATCGGCCTTCCCACAGACCCCCTTCCACACCCCTTCTCTCCTTTTACTGTCTCTTGATTTCCTGTGGCCCTGCATCCCTGTGTGAGTATTCGCCAACCTCCAACAGCCCCTCATTTGATCTCCCTCTACCTGCTCCTGATTTCAAACAACATGAAGTCTTGCTGTAATCAGACATAATGCAGTTAGCCCCAGCACTTGAACTGCCCCGGAGAGGAAAGAGTTAACTCCATGCAGAAGCATGGAACGTTGAGCTCGAGCTCGGTTTTCAAACCTCTGTCTGTGGTACTTACCAGTGCAACCGTCAGATCCTTTACTCCACCTAACAGTGAAGTTACTCTGGAGATTCCTCTGCTCGGTTCAGTAAACGTAAAGCTTTCGGTTTAAAACTTATTCTTTATTTTTTTTTTGGATTTCCAGCCTCTGTCTATGGTACAGGTAGCGTAGTAGATAGGTAGTGACTGTATCTAATTTTAAATGTATTATTTTAGAGTGGTGTTCCAGTACCGATCGGTTTCAAAAGAACCAGGCTTTTTCTCGGTTCTTTTCCAAACCCGTGACACGGTTGTTACCGATCGGTTGGTATTACCTGGCTTGAATGTTTCTATAGGGTAATTTTGGTAGGTTGGCCATGTCTGAGAAACCCAAAAAGAAAACCAGTCCCACTGGGTTTCAACGCTGTACTGAGTGTGGGGAGGCCTTTGCCAAGGCCGACCCCCACCTCATCAGTGTTTATTGTCTGGGGTTTGACCACCTCCAGTCAGACTGCCAAATTTGCAAAAAATTTTCCTAAAACCACTCTAGAAAAAAGACTGAGTAGGTTGAAGGAAAGGGAGGCTGAGAAGTCCGTAGACCCGGATGGCCAGTCCGATTCAGTTACGGCCGAACCTAGGGAGGTGCCTACAGACCTAGGCGATAACTCCTTGAGCAAAAGGAGAGCCGACTCTGAGGGGTCGGTTCCATCAAAAAGAAACGAAAGTCCGCCGGTTCGGATCCAGTACCGCTTACTCCAACCGTGGACGAGATAGCCAAAGTGATTAGTATTGTCCAGTCGCTTTGTCCTGTTCCATCCAAACTGGTGCCGCCGGTTAGGCGGTCGGTTTGGTCGGAACCGGCCCCTTCGGATTATGATCTGGATGCTTTCTGTGAGGAGTGGGAGGAGAGACGAAGACTATCCCGACGATGACTACGACAGTGGGGGTCTGGATGTGCCCATTGAACCGGTCATCTCCCCAGACAGACCCTCTGATGTCTCCCCTTCCAGGCTTTCTGAGTCCCCTTCTCACTTCTTGTTTTACAAGAAGGTGGCTAAAACCCTCCAGCTCCCTTTGGTTGAAGCTACTGAGGAGGAAGAAGAGCCTGATTTTGTGGAGATGATGGACATCCCAGAGTCCAAAAGGTTGTCTATTCCCCTTTACAAGTCCTTGGGGAAACAGACAAAAAAGATTCTACAGACTCCTAACTCTTTACCTCCTGTAGATAAAAGAATGGACAGGAGATGCATGTTATCAGGCTCAGCTGCGGAGTTCCTTTATTCACATAGCAGCCATGTTGTGGTAGTGCAGGCTGCAGCCTGTGACAGGGCAAACATTCCTTTGGCTTCACACCCCCCAGACAAGGACTCCAGGAAAGTCGATGCCATGGCCAAGAAACTATACTTGGCATCCTCTTTGGGACTCAGGCAAGTAAATTATATGGCCTACACAGCCAGCTACCAGAAGTCCAGGTGGGATACGGTTCTGGAACTGGCTAAAAAGCTGGAGGAGGTAGCTGCAGATGGAATTGAGGCATCCAAAGTACAATTTCACACTGCTGTCGACTCCAACGATGTGGCATCCAGAGTCATGGCTACATATGTGTCTCTCAGAAGGCATGCTTGGCTCAGATGTACTAGCCTATCACAGGACACCCAGTCTAAGGCTATGGATTTTCCTGTAGTTGGTAACTCTCTGTTTGGGGAGCAGACAGAGGCTTACATGAAGAAAATGGACGAATATAGAACCACTTACAGGAGTGCACAGGCCAAGGAAAGGCAAGCCACTCCTCAGAAGCAGCAGTCCAGAGACAGGGGCAGGCCTTTTCACAGGCCTTTTTACCAAGCCCAGGCCTCCTCGTCTTACCCACAAAGGGTTTTTTTCCAAGGGGGGGGGTAGAAGGAGGATGAGCAGGGCTGTTTCTTCCTCCCAATCTAAGGCTCCTGCCAAGCAGACACCCTGAGGTGTCAGCCCGGGTCGACTCTCCAGTCCCAGTAGGAGGCAGGCTGGCTTACTACTTTCAGGCCTGGAAGTCTGTTACCTCAGACAAGTGGGTCCTGGAAGTAGTAAGCCAGGGACTAGCCCTCAGCTTCAAAAGGTACCCAAAAAGGAGGGCCAAGTCTTTTCCACCTGCATCAGTTTCAGAAACCCTTGCCCTAGAGGCAGAGGTTTCCTCTCTCCTGGCTCTCAGAGCCATAGAGAAGGTTCCTACTCAACACAGGGGAAAAGGCCTGTACTCCAGGTACTTCCTCACCCCAAAGAAAACAGGGGAGTGGCAACCCATCCTGGATCTAAAGTATCTGAACAAACACATTTCAAAACCCAAGTTCAAAATGGTAACTCTGGGAATAATCCTTCCCTCTTTAAGGCCAGGAGATTGGCCAACATCACTGGACCTCAAGGATGCCTACTTCCATATCCGTATAAGGTGCTCCCACAGAAAATACCTCAGGTTCGAGTTGCCTTCAGGCCATTATCAGTTCAAGGCCATGCCTTTTGGCCTAACATCAGCTCCAAGGGTGTTCACAAAGTGCCTTGTAGTAGTGGTGGCTTACCTCAGAAGACAGGGTATCACCATTTTTCCTTATCTGGACGCCTGGCTCCTAGTAGGGCAGTCTTCAGACCAGGTCAGGTCAGCTCTGCAAACCACTCAGGACTTGCTCAGTTCCTTGGGGTTTCTTCTCAATCTGCCAAAATCTGTCCTCGAACCAGTACAGATTCTCACCTTCATGGGGTGGAATTGGATACTACCCAAGCAAAAGCTTTCCTTCCTCTGGCAAGGGTGAAGGCCTTAGTAGACCTCGCTTCCTCCTTTCGGCCTGAGGTTTCTCTTCCAGCGAGACAGTTCCTCCAACTCCTGGGCCACATGGCAGCCTCCACTGCAGTGGTTCAGGGAGTCAGATTCCAGATGCGGGACATTCAATTCCAGCTAAGGTCCTTTTGGTCACAGAGAACAGATTCTCTCACCAAACTGATTCCAGTGACCCGAACTCTGGTCCAGGCTCTCCAGTGGTGGCTGGACCAGGACAGCCTCAGACAAGGGGTTCCATTTCTCCCTCAACTTCCATCGGTAGTACTGACTACGAATGCTTCTCTCCTAGGCTGGGGAGCCCACCTGGGAGCTCTAACAGCTCAGGGGATCTGGTCCCTGCAGGAGTCTCTTCTTCATATCAACCTCATGGAACTCAGGGCGGTTTTTCTAGCCTTTCAGACCTTTTTGGATTCAGTCAAAGGCAAGGTGGTCCAAGTCGGGATGGACAACACTACCACAATGTGGTACATCGACAAGCAGGGAGGCACTAGGTCCATGGCCTTGTGCACAGAGGCCATAAAGATTTGGTCTCTGGCCTATTCCCTTCAGACTTCCCTGGTAGCAGTTCATCTTCCAGGGAAGAACAATGTGCTGGCAGATGCCCTGAGCAGGATTTCACAGTGGCATCACAAATGGTCCTTGAATCCTCACATTCTGAGGATCATTTTCTCCAAGTGGGGCATTCCAGAAATAGATCTATTTGCAGCACCAGACAATCATCAACTTCCTCTGTTTTGCTGCAGACCTCCAGTCCTGGGGACAGTTCCCCAGGATGCCCTCATTCTGAGCTGGAAGGGCAGGTTTCTCTATACCTTCCCTCCTTTCCCTCTCCTGTTCAGAGTTCTGATCAAGATAAGAACTCAACCCTGCACAGTGATACTGGTGGCTCCAGATTGGGCCAGACAATCCTGGTATCCTTTACTGCTGTCCTTGGCTGTCTCACGTCCCCTGTCTCTTCCCAGGAGATGCATAGAAACATAGAAGTTGAGGGCAGATAAGGACCGCAAGGCCCATCCAGTCTGCCCATTTCTTTTTCTACCTTATAAATGTGCCAATTGGCCTTTGCTCTGTCAGTGGCTTATCTATTCATACTCATCTGTATTGCTTCCTTATGCCTATCCCATGCCTATTTGAAGCCCTGCACTGTATTCATAGCCACCACTTCCTGAGGTAGACCATTCCATGCATCCACTACCCTTTCTGTGAAAAATAATTTCCTCACATTCGGCCTTAATCGACCTCCCTCTAATCTCATGCTGTGTCCTCTTGTGCTATTTTTCTTATATTTAAACATATTAGACTCTTTCACCTTGTTAATGCCCTTAAGGTGTTTGAATGTTTCGATCATATCACCTCTCTCCCTCCTTTGCTCAAGGGTATACATAGTGAGCTCCGTTAATCTGTCCTCATATGTCTTCTGATGCAGTCCCTGCACCATTTTGGTTGCCCTTCTCTGGACTGCCTCAATTTGGTTAATGTCCTTGTGAAGGTGTGGCCTCCAGTACTGCACGCAGTACTCCAGATGGGGCCTAACCAGTGTCTTGTAAAGAGGGATTATTACCTCACTCTTACAACTTGATACCCCTACTAATACACCCTAACATCCCCCTAGCCTTACCTACTGCTTTAGAGGTCTGCTTGGATGATTTCAGGTCATCGGTGATGATGATGCCCAAGTCTCTCTCTTCCTTTGTGACTGCCAGCAACTCCCCTCCCAGCCTATAGGTGGCTTCTGGGTGTCTCTTCCCTATGTGCATGATATTGCACTTCTTTGCATTAAATCCCAGCTGCCACTCTTCTGATCATTTTGCTAGTTTATCCAGATCTCTTCTCATTCTGCCCACCCCATCTGGATCATCTACTCTGTTACAGATCTTGGTGTCATCTGCAAACAGACAAGCCTTACGCTCTAGTCCATCTGCAATGTCACTAATGAAGATACTGAAGAGGACTAGCCCCAGGACTGATCCCTGAGGTACCCCACTTGTGACTTGCATCTCTTCTGACTATATACCATTTACCACCACTTTCTGTTTTCTGCCCGTCAACCAGTTTGCCACCCAGTTGACCAAGTTCTGACCCACCCCGAGCCTACGCAGTCTATTTATCAATCTTCTATGTGGAACAGTGTCGAAAGCTCTGCTGAAGTCAAGGTAGGCAACATCAGCTGCTCCCCCTTGGTCCACCACTCTGGTTACCCAGTCAAAGAAATCTGAGATTAGTTTGACAGGACCTTCCTTTTGTAAACCTATACTGTCGTGGATCCTGTGCCCCTATGGATTCCAGGTGTTGCACTATCCTGTCCTTAAGGAGTGCCTCCATAATCTTGCCCACTACTGAGGTAAGACTGACTGGTCTGTAGTTCCCTGCCTCCTCCCTGCTACCACTCTTGTGGAGTGGGATCACATGAGCCCTTCCTCAGTCTTCTGGGACCTCTCCTGTGCTCAGAGACTCACTAAACAGTTCTGATAATGGCTCTGCTAGTTCCACCCTTAGCTCCTTAAGTACCCTGGGATGCATGCCATCAGGTCCCATTGCCTTATCCACCATGAGCTTAGCAAGCTCTTGTAGGACCCTTTCTTTTGTGAAGGGTGTAGTGCTCACCTCCCTCCCCCCTGTGTCCATGGTGCTGAGCTGTGGGCCCTGCCCTACCTTCTCTTCAGTAAATACTGAGCAAAAGTATCTATTTAGGATAGATGCTTTTACAGGGTCCTCCTCCTCACACGCCCCCTTTTCTCCTTTGAGCTTAGCGATACCCCCTCTGGACTTTCTCCTTTCACTAATGTATCTATAGAAAGTCTTGTCACCTTCTTTTACTGTCCGTGCTAGTGTTTCCTCAATTTGGGACTTTGCCTGCCTTACTGCCTTCCCTGCTTCCCTTAGGGCAGTTTGGTATGCCTCCCTATCTTCATCCCGCTGTGTTCTCTTATATTTCCTGAAGGCCAGCCTTTTGTCTCTGACTGTTTCTGCTACTGTATTTGAGAACCAAAGTGGTTTCCCTCCTCCTCCCGGGGCGGATCTGGTACCCCAATCTCCAATCTCTCAACCTCAAGGCCTGGCTCTTGAAGAGTTAAAATACGCAGCTCTATATTTCTCTCAGGAAGTTCTGGATATTCTGAAGGTCTCCAGGAAACCTTCCACTAGAAAAACCTACAATTCCAAATGAAAGAGGTTCAGTATTTGGTGCTCTCAGAAAGATATTGTGCCTGATTCTGCAGGCATTTCCACAACCTTCGATTATCTAGCTCATCTGAATAGTCTAGGCCTTAGGCCTGCCACTCTGAAGGTTCATCTAGCAGCTGTCGGGCATTCCTTTCAGCAGGGAAGGGCTCTTCCCTGGCATCTCATCCTGTTTTCAGGAAGTTTTTCAAAGGCCTGGTTCACATTAACCCTCCCTTTAGGGAGCCTACTCCACCTTGGGATCTTAATGTCTGCATTGCTTAGCTTATGCAGCCACCCTTTGAGCCTATGGCTTCGGCTTAATTGAAGTACTTGACTTGGAAAACTGTGTTCCTGGTACCTATTACTTCTGCCAGGCGGATTAGCGAATTACAGGCCCTGTCAGTTGAACCTGACTTCATATCCTTCCATAGGGATAAAGTGGTCCTAAGAACTAATAGGAGGTTCTTGCCTAAAGTGGTATCGGATTTTCGCCTAAACCAATCTGTCTCTTCCTGTATTTTTCACTGACCATTCTTCCCCAGGGGAAAGAAGATTACACAGTTTGGACGTTAAAAGTGCACTTAGCTACTACATAGAGCATACTAAGGCACACAGAAATGACTGTCTTCAATTGTTCCTCACTTATGGTGAAGTGAGGAAAGGTAAGCCTGCCACTAAGAGAACTATTGCCAGGTGGATTGTTTCCTGTATACAATTTTGCTATAACAAATTGGGTAGAACACCCCCTTCAGGCCTGAGGGCTCACTCGACTAGGGGTACAGCTGCTACTCTAGCTGCAGCCAGAGATATACCATTGTTAGAGATCTGTAAAGCAGTACATACATTCACCAAGCATTACTCTGTGGACATCCAGTCTAGGAGTGATGCTAGGTTTGGCACAGCAGTACTGCAGATCCTGTTCCCAAAGTAGGTTCTGCATTCCCTCCTCCATAGGGAACTGCTTGGTAGTCTGCATTATGTCTGAATACAGCAAGGCTTCATGTTGTTTGAAGAAAAAATTACTCACCATAGTAATATTGTTTCTTCTATTTGAGTCTTGCTGTATTCAGACCTCCCCCGCCTCTCCTCTCAGAACCTGTTTTTGGGAAGTGGGTTGGCAGGCACAGTGTTGCACCTTAGGGGTGTACCTTGTACCCTCCCTCTTGGTGGGGTAACTGTTATGTTTTTCCTTCTTGTGTTGCATAGTTTGAATTGTCACTACCTTATTTCTTCTTGGGTTCTCGACTTGAGTCTTTTTTGGACCCCAAAAAGTATTTTGCCTTTTGGCTATGTGTTCAAACAATTTCCACATTTCAGTGTCAAGTTTGTTAGTTGCTCGTAAGAATCTGAAGGTTGCACTGGTAAGTACCACAGACAGAGGTTTGAAAACCGAGCTCGAGCTCAACGTTCCATGCTCCTGCATGGAGTTAACTCTTTCCTCTCCGGGGCAGTTCAAGTGCTGGGGCTAACTGCATTATGTCTGAATACAGCAAGACTCCATTAGAAGACACAAAATTACTCTGGTGAGTAATTTTTTCTTACCCCCTATTGCAGAAAATTCTGAACACCGTATTCCCCTCGAGGAAGTCCTCCTCCTCCTCCTCACCACCTACCCTGTCTGCAGATCTCCCCCATCATGCAGTCTGCCTGACACATCACCTGACTGCTTACTACTGCTTCTTTCCTGCTGGATACCCCCTTGTTGGTTTGAGGGCTTCGAGGAGCGTGCCCCCAGCACTGCCAATGCCTCCTTTCTGCTTCTCGTCCCATGCCACTGGTCCTCTCATGTCTCCCACTGCTGAGTCCCCAGTTGGTCTGGCCCTACCTCAGCCAGTTCCCCTGCACCCAAGATCACACCCCCTTCGTCATCAACCAGCCGCCCTGCCCCCACTCCATCCACTAATGGCTCCTCCTGGTCACTTTCCTCCCAGAGGTCCTCTGACGGCTCCTCTCGGTCATTTCCCTCCCCAAGGTCCTTGACTAGAATACTAAGGAGGGAAAAGCTGTTCTTTAGTTCCACCCCCATACTCACATTTTCTATGCTGTATGGCCCTGAGATTTGGGCATGTGTCTGCCAATTCCTGAACTTATTGTCTTCTACTCCTTCTGATCCCCCGCTGACCACTTTTGTCCTGGCTCGGGCGTCATCCCACCTCTGGACTTATTACTATTATGTACTGCTGCTGATATACCCCCTCTGAATTTCCTCCCATCCCCCTCACCCCAAACCCTTGCCTTCACCCGGACCCTATCCCCAGTCCTCCAGTGGATCCCCAGTTCCCCTCCCAGCTGGTACCATCCCTGCTCGCTACCCCTTCCCCCTCCCCACCATCCCTTCTGCTCTACCCCACCCCTGCCCCCCTCGTTTAACACCCACCTGAGTCTCACCACTTCCTCCTTCAGCTGTGTAAGCTGCTTACACATCATACATCTTCCCATCATCCAAGCCCAATTTAAAACTATGGCCACTCCACATTTGCTGCACCCTACCACTCTCCCAAAGAACCCTCTTCCTGTGCCACCCCTCCCATTTTGTTGCTCTCCCATTTCTCTTTGTTTTTATGGCACCCAGTCACCGGTTTAGGATATGCCAATATCAGCCCCTTTAACCGGCTGCCCCTTTAACACATTAACCGACAACTCTGTGAAAACCAGCAGCACTGCAAAAAGTTTAACCTAAAGGCAATATCCCCCCCCCCACTCTGTCAACCCTAAAGGCAACAACACAGTGCAGAACAGTACCTAACCCTATCACCGTGAAAAGCTTATCGTACTGTTCAGTGCAGAACAGTACCTAACCCTGTCACCATGAAAAGCTTATCCTAAAGGCAGTAACCCCCCACCCTATCAACCCTAACTAACAACACAGTACCGAACAGAACAGAACCTGACCCAGTCACAGTTGGAGCACAGTACAGTCCCACAACCTGACCCAATCATAGTAGCACAGTACAGTCCCAAAACATACCCAATGTATATTAGGCTTCAGATCCTTTCCCCTTCCCCATCCCAGCCAATGGCAATATGTATTTACCAGTCCCAGTCACCAAGTTAAAGAAGAAGTATTAATAATCCATAGTCCCCAATTTAAAGTCCAAGTTCCCAAGCTTAAGTGTGCTTGACCCAGTTCCTTTGTCTACCTCAGATTGACCCTTTGGGCCTAGTACAGATAATTCAGAGCCCTACTAGATGTAGCACAAACAGAGACACAGGGACAATTTTCGACTTAGTATTTGTTTCTCCAGATATTAAAGTGAATAATTGGGTAATAATGCCCTTAAATATGGCAGATCATTATCCAATTAAATGTACATTGGATTTAAGGTCCCCCTATTAATAAGTAATTAAACTCGTATTGGTTAAGAGACCTGTGTAGTTTTAGGACCTTATCATTTAGAAGAGATCTGGCCAAAATTAGATGGGATAGGATAATGTTAATTCCAGATCTAAATTTAGCAATTCAAGAGTTCACTAATCAACTTAGGGGGATAATTGATTTACATTCCCCTAAAGTGTTAAAAGTAAGAAGAGGGAGGAATATGTACTGTTTAGATGAGAATTTTAAAAAAAATACTTAGAGTGCGAAATCGGCTATGGAAAAAGGCAAGGAAAACTAAAAAAGAAAAGGATTGGAACAATTTTAAAATATGGAGAAACACATGCAAAAGGGAAATAAATCAGACTAAGAACATGTCTTGTTTAAACTGTATAAATAAAGCGGCGGGATCTAGGGAGTTTTGGGGATGTATTAGGGACCTTCAAAGTCCTATTAAAGATTATACACCGATCAAATTACTGGAATCTGGAGGGTTAGTGGATAATCAAGCAGATGTAGCAAATATTTTTAATCATTATTTTGTTAACTTACCTGACATCGATTAAACAATCAGATTTAAAAACTGCTAAGATCTCAGTTGATGAAGTGATAGATAAAGTGGAAATTGGGTCTGGAGATAAACTGGGTGGTCAACGGGGGCCAGGATTTAGGTTTAAGAAGATGGAGGTAAACAGAGTTGAGAAAGAACTTAGGAACATCGATGCACAGAAAGCAGGGGGGATGGATGAAATCGATGCAAAATATCTGAAAATAGGAGCAGATTTGCTGGCTCCCATGGTGACACATTTATTTAATTGGAGCCTATGTTCCGCTATTTTTCCAGACATATGGAAACTGAGGAGTGTAATTCCAGTATATAAGGGAGGGAACAAACACATTCCATCAAATTAAAGGCCCATAGCCCTCCTGTCTATTCTATCTAAAGTTTTGGAAAAACTAGTTCATGAGCAGTTGAATTGTTATCTAGAACAATATAGATTATTGACCAGCTGTCTGCATGGCTTTAGAGAGGGAAGGTCCACGAACACCACACTAATTGACTTCAATAACTTTGTTGCTACATCTTTAGATTCAGGATTGAGGACTGGTGCAGTGTTCGTAGACCTGAGTAAACCTTCGACTTGGTGGACCATTATAGGTTGCTGGAGAGATTGTGTAAAGTGGGTGTTTTGGGAGAACCATTGCATTGGTTTAAATCTTATCTACCTGATAGATTTCAGTGCGTCTCTGTGGATACAGTAGTCTCAGATTTAGTAGATGTTGGAAGAGGAGTACCCCAGGGTTCAATCCTGGGTCCCCTACTGTTTAATATATATGTTAATGATATAGTGTCAGTAATTTCCAAAGGTGTGATCCGGCTATACGCCGATGACACTGTACTCGTGTCATCGGCTGATAGCTATGATCAGCTGGGAAAGTAGCTTCAGAGAGACCTAACACTTATGGAGGAGTGGTTTGCTAACTCTGCTCTGCAAATTAGTGTTAAGAAAACTCAATATATGATTTTTTCTACGGGAGTGGGAGGGTCTGGTATTTCTCATACACAATTAAGACTGAATGACAGTACCCAACTTGCAAATGTGGAGTCACACAGATATTTAGGGGTGGTAGTAGACTCACAACTAAAATACTCTAAACATATCTGTAATCAAGTTAGCAAGATCAATCAAAGATTAGGAGCCCTAAGAAGGGTGTCTGGATGCCTCTCAGTTAAAACAAGGGAAAGGTTGATTAATCAACTGTTAATACCTGTTCTAGAATATGGGTCTAGTGTTTATATGAATTCTCCCCAGGTCTATCTAAATAAAATAAATCAGACCTATTATAGATTAGGTAGGTTTGTGACTAAAGCAAAATTTGGAACCCATCATTATATAATTTATGAAAGACTAGGTTGGTTAAATTCAGCTTCAAAGCGCCTGTATCGTTGGTTGACTTGGTGTTATAATTTAGTTCATAATAGGCATCCACTAAAACAGTATGTTTTATTAGCACCCCCATGAGTGTTAGCCATTTCCCTAAGGTCCTCAGAATTATATATACCCAATGTGAGGTCCAGGAGTAAAATTGGGGATGGCACACTGGAATAAATTGCGTGGAGAGTTGAAAATAGTTCAGGGACATATACAGTTTAAAAAAGCCCTGAAAAGTTATTTGTTAAAAAAGTGTACTTGTTTTAGTTAGATTTTGCCCCTGTGGGGCTAGTGGAAATTATATTTTTAATGTACATGTGCAATAGTGTGATTGTACATTAGTAAGAGAAAGGGGTTATGTTGTGCAGTGTATGTTTAAAGTGAGTCCGATGTTTGTTTGAAATGAATGTATGAATTCACAGGACATTGTTGTAAAAGGGTTTCGACCCAACAATTTGTATCCTGTATAAAAATAAACTTTTTATCATCATCATCATATGCAGAGTCCAAATGTCCAAGATCTGTAATTCAAGCTCCTTTGTGATGGTTTCCTAGATCAGCCCTGTGCAAGCAGAAACAGTAGCAGGTCCTTCCCTCAGCGAGGCTTTCCACTCAGCCAGCCATCTTTCCAATCCGGTGGTCGCTCCTCTACTTCTCTAGCCTAAGACAGTCCCTATCATGTGTCTGGCTCCTCCTCCCGTCCATATTTAATAGAGGTCGGGGAATGTGGGCAGGAAGAAAAACAGCTGTCCTTTATTCTGGTGGTCTGGCTGGGCTTTTTAAAGCCAGACTGCGCTTGACACCACACTGCGTGATTGGCTGGCCCCCTCAGCTACGACCAAGCCAATCGGCGCCCTCCAGTCATGGCTCTGCTCCCTCTCTCACCACCAACTGCAATGAGCCCTCCTCTGCTCCAGTCACTGATTGCGTCCTGCTCATGGCTCTGCCCCCTCTCTCACTGCCGACTGCGGTGAGCCCTCCTCTGCTCTGGTCGCCCTCCTTTGCTTCGGTCCCCCAAAGCAACACAGCTCTCCTTTACTCTGGTGGTCTGGCTGGGCTTTTTAAAGCTGGGTTCAGCCTGATCAGGGTATATCCCTGTGGATATGGTATATCTCTGAGAGATGAGCTGCTTGCCAGGAGAAAAAAACAGTATGGGAAAAACAGAGGCTGTGTGTATCAGCTGTCTAATCTCTTGCTCAAAGGCTGGCCAAGTTATAAGCAGCTAAAGATTCCAAACTAACATCAGTAACTAAAGTTGAATTTCATAAGCCTTTGTGAAACTGTGGAATGCTGTGATGCTTTTGTCAAAGCCATGTACATACATTTTGCGTAGTAGTACACTTGAGTTGCCATTGCAGAGGAAAGTAAAGGCTGGGTAAACAGACAGTAAGATAGTATTCATAGGAGGTTCTGTAATAAAAGTATAATGATGCCAAGTGCAGGTCACTATCTTGAGTGACGAACCATAAAGAATAGTCATTGACATCACTGTGTGCAGAATACCAGCTAACCACCAGAGCTCACTGACTTAGAGAGCACTTTTCGTGCATTTTTTCTCTACCTACAAAATGAAGACAGTGACATCAAGTGACGCCAAGCATTACAACTAGTTGTGACTTAGGCCATTGTGACGGAAGTAGGTGGATATCTTTAGTCGTGATGGAGCATGGTGCTGGGCATCACTGACGCCAGGAGTGTTAGAGGGGCATTGCAGGGCCATGATGCCAGTGCAGGTAAGGTGATTCATGATGGAGCATGGTTCTGGGCATCACTGACACCAGGAGTGTTGGAGGGGCATTGCAGGGCCATGATGCCAGTGCAGGTAAGGTGATTCATGATGGAGCATGGTGCTGGGCATCACTGACGCCAGGAGTGTTGGAGGGGCATTGCAGGGCCATGATGTCAGTGTAGGTAAGGTGATTCATGATGGAGCATGGTGCTGGGCATCACTGATGTCAGGAGTGTTGGAGGGGCATTGCAGGGCCATGATGCCAGTGCAGGTACGGTCATTCATCATGAAGCATGGTGCTGGGTATCACTGATGCCAGGAGTGTTGGAGGGGCATTGCAGGGCCATGATGCCAGTGCAGGTAAGGTGATTCATGATGGAGCATGGTTCTGGGCATCACTGACACCAGGAGTATTGGAGGGGCATTGCAGGGCCATGATGCCAGTGCAGGTAAGGTGATTCATGATGGAGCATGGTGCTGGGCATCACTGATGCCAGGAGTGTTGGAGGGGCATTGCAGGGCCATAATGTCAGTGTAGGTAAGGTGATTCATGATGGAGCATGGTGCTGGGCATCACTGACACCAGGAGTGTTGGAGGGGCATTGCAGGGCCATGATGCCAGTGCAGGTACGGTCATTCATCATGGAGCATGGTGCTGGGTATCACTGATGCCAGGAGTGTTGGAGGGGCATTGCAGGGCCATGATGCCAGTGCAGGTAAGGTGATTCATGATGGAGCATGGTGCTGGGCATCACTGATGCCAGAAGTGTTGGGCATTGCAGGGCCATGATGCCAGTGCAGGTAAGGTGATTCATGATGGAGCATGGTGCTGGGCATCACTGACACAGGAGTGTTGTAGGGGCATTGCAGGGCCATGATGCCAGTGCAGGTAAGGTGATTCAGCGGTGATAAGTGCTTTGTATAAGTTAAATTCCACAAGTTGCAGTCTACTGGCATTACCTATTGTGTCCATGAATTTTTAAGTAAATTTTGCCAATTAGTAATTTCTAAAGTATCCACAATAAATTGTAGCTACCTAAATTACATTTACCCAGCGTAATTAGATTCCAAGACGTATTAACTTTGGGTATGCATGCCAAATCTTGCATGCATACCTGCAGTAGCAGTGGAGCATAAACATCCAAGTATTTTGAAAAATATCCAACAATTAAATAGTTAAATTGTGAATTTTTGACCTGTAACTTACAAGTTATGTAACTAACTACCCCTCTATTTAGCAGTTTCTAAGACTCTTCTTTTTTTTTTTAACTTAATTGATTATGCATCAAACACACCGTTATATTCACTAGCATTTGATATCACAAAAGAATACATAAAAAATGAGGGCACCACTCCTCTTAATACACTCGGATAGTCCATCAGTGCTAAAAGATGCATTATATGGAGGTATTCCGAAACAAATTCTATGCAAGTAGTTATTTTATTCTTGTAATAATCACATAGGAGTGCGGTGTGCATATTTCAGACAACATGAAGTCTTACTGTATTCTGACAATCTGCAGTTAGCTCCAGCCTTTAAACTGCCCCGGAGAGTATAGGGTTAATTTCCTATGCAGTGCATAGAACGTTGAGCTCAAGCTCGGCTGAAGTCTCTGTCTGCAGCCCTTTGAAATCCAACCTTCAGATTCTTTACTCCGGCTCACTGAACAGTCGCTCCGGAGATTTTTCCTTCAGCTCGGTTCAAAAGTCGGTAAAAGTGTCTGTTTTAAACTGAAATTATTCCGAATCGTCGGTTCAGGCTCTGTCTGCGGTACCGTGAGTACTAAATAGTTGTTTCTGTTATTGTTATTGTGTGGAAATTGTAAGTTTTTTCGATCGGTTCGGCTGAACCGATCCTTTATATTGATTTCTTGTACTTTACTTTAGTGTTTGGTTACCGGTCCTTATCGGTTCTATAAAAAAAAAAAAAAACGTATTTTAAACTTTTTTTTTCCCAATACCCGTGACACGGTTAGGGACCGATAAGGGAGTCTTGCCTGGTGGTTGCCGAATAAAAGAGTAAGTTTGAGTAGGTTGGCCATGTCTGAGAAACCCAAGAAAAAAAACAGGCCCACTGGGTTTCAACACTGCAGTGAGTGTGGGGAAGTCTTTGCTAATGCTGATCCCCACACCACCTGTGTTTATTGTCTGGCATTGGAACACCTCGATACTGACTGCCAAATTTGTAAACATTTTCCTAAGTCTACCCTGGAAAAGAGATTAGATAGACTTAGGGAAAAGTAGGCCGAGAAGTCCGCTGACCCGGATGGCCAGCCCGGTTTGATTCCGACCAAGTCAGAAGGAGTGCCCTCTAACCAGGCCGATACTTCTTCGGGCAAGAGGAGAGCCAATTCTGAGGGACTGGTTCCTACAAAAAGGAAAAGGAAAGACAAATCAGCTGGTTCAGATCCAGAGGTTCATGTTCCGACTGCTGATGAGATTGCCCAAACGATTCGGATTGTTGACATCACTTCGCCTGGTTCTGACCGATCTGGCTCCGTTGGCTAGGGGCTCGGTTCCACCGGTTCAGGATTATGCCCCTGAAGATTTTTATGAAACGGAATTTGAGGAGGAGGGGGATTATGAACAAGATGATGATTATGATGGAGCAGAAAGTTTGGATGTGCCCATTGAACCGGACATCTCCCCAGACAGACCTTCTGGTGTTTCCCCTCCTAGGCTCTCTGAGTCCCCTCCCCACTATATGTTTTACAGGAAAGTGGCTGAAACTCTTCAGCTCCCTATGGAGGAAGCTACAGAGGATCAAGAGGAGCCTGATTTTATAAAGATGGTGGACATCCCAGAGTCCAGGAGGCTATCTATTCCCTTGCACAAATCTTTAGGAAACAGACACAAAAAATGTTAGTCTCCTAATTCTGTACCTCC
The DNA here is from genome assembly GCA_016271365.2 of Neoceratodus forsteri. Lineage (NCBI taxonomy): Eukaryota > Metazoa > Chordata > Ceratodontiformes > Ceratodontidae > Neoceratodus > Neoceratodus forsteri. The sequence goes on from JADMNL010000030.1 coordinate 89,601,773, forward strand.
TGTTGATAGAAGAATGGATAAGAGGTACACTTTATCAGGCTCAGACACGTAGTTTTTCTACCAACAATGCAGCCATGTTGTGGTCATGCAGGCCGCAGCCTGTGACAGGGCTAATGTCCCCTAGGCTTCACACCCCCCAGATAAAGACTCCAGGAGGATGGATGCCTTGGCAAAGAAGCAATACATGGCATCCTCTTTGGGACTCAAGCAGGCTAATTATATGGCCTATACAGCCAGGTACCAGAAGTCCAGGTGGGACACTGTACTGGCACTGGCTGAACAGGCCTCTCCCCAGCTGGCCAAGGAGCTGGAGGAGGTGGCTGCGGATGGGGTTGAGGCATCTAAGGTACAGTTCCATGCTGCTGTGGATGCCAATGATGTGTCATCAAGAGTCATGGCTACATCTGTGGCTCTTCGGGAGAATGGCTTGGCTCAGATGTACTAGCCTCTCACAAGACACCCAGGCTAAGGCCATGGATTTCCCTGTGGAAGGTAATTCTCTGTTTTGGAAGCAGACAGAGAATTACATGAAGATGATGGAGGAATATAGAACCACTTATAGGAGTGCACAGGCCAAGGAGAGGCAGGCAACTCCTCAAAGGCAGCATTCTAGGGGGGCGGGGCAGGCCTTTTCATAGGCCTTTCTACCAAATACAGGCCTCTTCTCTCTTTTCACAGAGGGGGTTCTTCAGAGGGAGAGGCAGAAGGGGGATGAGCAGGGCTGCATCCACTCCTCATCGTAAGGCCCCTGCCAAGCAGACACCCTGATGGGCCTGCCCGGGTCGACTCTCCTATCCCAATAGGGGGCAGGCTGGCTTACTTCATCCAGGACTGGGTGTTTGTTACTTCAGACAAGTGGGTCCTGGAAGTAGTAAGCCAGGGACTGGTTCTCAGCTTCAAAACATTTCCGAAGATGAGAGACAGATCTTTTCCACCTGCAATTCTCTCCGAAACCCTTTCCCTAGAGGCAGAGGTTTAATCTCTTCTGGCCTTAGGAGCCATGGAGAGAGTTCCTACCCTACACTGGGGCAAAGGTCTGCACTCCAGGTACTTTCTTACCCCAAAAAAAGACAGTGGAGTGGCGGCCCATCCTAGATCTAAGATACCTGAACAAACATCTTTTAAAACCAAGGTTCAAGATGGTGACTCTGGGAATAATTCTTCCCTCTCTAAGGCCAGGGGACTGGCTAGTCTCCCTGGACCTCAAAGATGCCTACTTTCACATTCCCATCAGGTGCTTCCACAAAAAAGTGCCTCAGGTTCAAGTTGTCCTCAGGCCATTACCAGTTCAAAGCAATGCTCTTTGGCCTAACATCAGCTCCAAGGGTTTTTAGAAAGTGCCTGGCAGTAGTAGTGGCCTTTTTAAGAAGGCAGAGGATGTCCATTTTTCCATATCTGGATGACTGGCTCATAGTGGGTCAGTCTCCAGACCAAGTCAAGTCAGACCTGCAAGTGACCCACCAAGTGCTCTCCTCCCTGGGGTTTCTTCTCAACCTCCCCAAGTCAGTCCTCGAACCAGTACAGCTTCTAACCTTTATAGGGGCAGTGCTAGATACTGTCAAAGCAAGAGCATTTCTTCCTCTGGAAAGGGCAAGAGTTCTTATAGAACTGGCTTCTTACTTCAGCCTTCAGGTGTCCCGACCAGCAAGGCACTTCTTTCAGCTCTTGGCCCACATGGCAGCTTCTACAGCACTGGTCCAAGGGGCAAGATTCCAGATGAGGGACATTCAGTTCCATCTGAGGGCCTTTTGGTCCCAAAAGAAGGACCCTCTTACCAAGCTGATTCCAGTGACTTGGACACTGATCCAAGCTCTTCAATGGTGGTAGAATCAGGACAATTTAAGGCAAGGGGTCCCATTTGTCACTCAGTCTCATACGGTGGTCCTTACCACGGATGCTTGCCTTTTGGAGTGGGTAGCTCATATGGGGGATCTCACAGCCCAGGGACGGTGGTCCCCTCGGGAGTCCCTTCTTCATATCAATCTTCTGGAACTCAGGGCAGTTTTTCTGGCCCTGCAAGCTTTCTCTCAGTCTGCGCAGAACAAGATAGTTCAGGTCAGAACAGACACCACCACCACCGCCATGTGGTACATCAACAAGCAGGGAGACGCTCGGTCTACGGCCTTGTGCACAGAGGCCGTGAAATTGTGGTCTCTGGCTTATTCCCTGCAAGCCTCTCTGATAGCAGTCCACCTTCCAGGAAAGGACAATGTGCTAGCAGATGCACTGAGCAGGATCTCCCAGGGCCATCATGAATGGTCCCCGGACCCCCTAGTGTTGAAAGTAATTTTATCAAGGTGGGGCACTCCAGAGATAGATCTCTTTGCAGCCCCAGACAGTCATCAACTTCCTCTGTTTTGTTGCAGACCCCCAGTCCTGGGCTCAGTCCCTCTGAATGCTCTGATTTTGAACTGGAAAGGGAAATTTCTGTATGCCTTCCCTCCTTTTCCCCCACTGTTCAAAGTTCTAGTCAAGATATGGTCACAACCTTGCAAAGTGATTCTGATTGCTCCAGGCTGGGTCAGACAGCCTTGGTATCCCCTGTTACTGTCTCTAGCGGTCCATCATCCCCTGTCTCTTCTCAGGAATTACAACCTGTTAACCTCCTCTCAGGGGAGGATTTGGTACCCCAGTCTTCGGTTTCTCAATCTCAAGGCATGGCTCTTGAAGAGTTAGAGTATGCAGATTTGCATCTGTCTCAGGGGGTTTTGGATATCCTCAAAGCTTCTCGAAAGCCCTCCACCAGAAAGACTTATAACTCCAAATGGAAAGGATTCAGCATTTGGTGTTCCAAGAAGCATATTTCTCCAGACACTGCTGAATTGCCTACAGTTCTGGATTATATGGTCCATCTTAATGGCCTAGGCCTCAGACCAGCTACTCTCAAGGTACACTTGTCAGCTGTTTCTGCTTTTCTGTCAGTGGGGAAGTCTTCCTCACTATCATCTCATCCTGTGTTCTGTAAATTTTTCAAGGGATTGCTTCATACCAATCCTCCCTTTAGGGATCCAGCCCCTGCCTGGGACTTAAATGTTTGCATTGCTCAATTTATGCAACCTCCTTTTGAGCCTATGTCCTCAGCAGAGCTCAAGTACTTGACTTGGAAAACTGTGTTTTTGGTAGCCATTACCTCTGCCAGGCATATCGGTGAACTGCAAGCCCTGTCAGTGGAACCTAATTTTATCTCCTTTCATAGAGATAAAGTGGTCCTTAGAACCAGTAGGAGGTTCTTGCCCAAAGTGGTTTCATACTTCCACTTGAATCAGTCTATATCTCTTCCTGTCTTCTTCACTGATCATTCTTCCTCAGGAGAGAGGAGGCTACACAGTTTAGATGTTAAAAGAGCCCTTAGCTACTACATAGAGCGTACCAAGGGTCACAGGTTTGATTCCCTTCAGTTATTCCTCACTTATGGGGAAATGAGAAAGGGCAAACCTGCCACCAAAGGAACTATTGCCAGGTGGATTGTGTCTTGTATACAATTCTGCTATGAGAAACTGGGAAAGATTCCACCTTCAGGCCTGAGGGCTCACTCTACAAGAGATACAGCTGCTTCCCTGGCTGCTTCCAGGGATATCCCTTTGTTAGAAATTTGTCAAGCAGCCACCTGGAAAACAGTCCATACCTTTACCAAGCATTACTCTCTGGATATCCAGGCTAGGAGTGATGCTCGGTTTGGCACAGCAGTACTTCAGAGCCTATTCCCAAAGTAGGTTCTCTCCCTCCTCCATGGAGGTACTGCTTGGTAGTCTGCAGATTGTCCGAATACAGAAAGACTTCATGTTGTTTGAAGAAAAAAATTACTCACCTTAGTAATTGTGTTTCTTCTAATGGAGTCTTGCTGTATTCTGACCTCCCTCCCTGCCTCCCCTCTCAGAACCTGGTTTTTGGGAAGTGGATGGGCAGGTGCAGTGCTGCACCCCATGGGTGCTCTTGCACACCCTCCTATTTTATTTTGGGTGTTTTGTTGTATTGTTATCCTTGTTTGGATTGATTTTTGGTTTTGGGTTTCCTGACTTGAGTCTTCCTTTGGGAATCCAAAACATTTGTTGCCAGTTGGCTAGTTAAAAATTTTACAGTTTCCACATAGTATAGTTAGTGAGTCTTGCTCGTAAGAATCTGACGCTTGGATTTCAAAGGGCTGCAGACAGAGACCTCAACCAAGCTCGAGCTCAATGTTCTATGCACTGCATAGAAAATTAACCCAATACTCTCTGGGGCAGTTTGAAGGCTGGAGCTAACTGCAGATTGTCAGAATACAGCAAGACTCCATTAGAAGAAACACAATTACTAAGGTGAGTAATTTTTTCTTATGGAACACATACAGAAGTGAGAAAGAAGTAAGTGCCTCAGCTGGGACTTGAACCCAGGCTGCCCGGAATACCGTTCTGATTGCACTAACCAGCTGCGTAACTGAGCCAACTGGAACCTGGTCTGTCCCCGAGCACATTACTCTTTCTCAAATGCACAACCCAATGGCAACACAAATATTTTACATGTAATACTCACACAGGAGTGCAGTGTGCATATTTGTGGAACACATTACTTCTTTCTCACCTCTGTTTGTATGTAGTTGTTTTATATGAAGTAGATCAAGATTTGATCCATGAGCTGCATGATATATATATATAATGAAAGTCTATAGTCCACAGTTCCACATTTTTATCCCCACCTGAGGGGAACCCACCATGCTATTTCTTAATTAATGCATAACATGTGCATTCCAAAAGTAGATAGAACATCTCACAGAATGAAGAGTTTACAAAACTCTGCACACGAACAGAAATTACTAGCACTGGCATTTATATTGGTTATTGGTATATTTCTTAGCCTAGGAGCTTAAAACTCTTAAACATTCTTTACTGAAAATGGCTGTATAGGCGTAACTACAACACCGAATGTGGATCTCTTAGTAGAGATCTTACACTTCGAGACCTGTACCAGAGGAATTTAAACACTTTCTCCAGTTTAATATAGCCAGCTAGAAACTCGGGGAGGGATGTATAGTGACCCAGTTTTTTTTAATGTAGTGCATTAACATCAAATATTTATTAACACCGCACTTGGGTTTTTAGTCATCCCCCCCACTCAGTATTACTGTACCAGTTAAACTAAAAGTTCATGTTTCCAGCCGGCCCAGTGGTGCTGAGGGTTGAGGTACTGGAAGCCACACTTCGCTTCATGCCAGCTACCTGCGTTCAGAAACGAGCCTGAGCCGTCGGGGGTCAGCAGGGGAGGACTAGGATCAAGCGTCCACAGACAGCTCTCCTAGTCCTGGGGAGGGTTGGGGACTTGCACCATGTTCTGGCCGTCCCTGGGGATGCCTGGAGGTACTGCAGGTGCATGTTGTGTATGGCAAGTTGGGGACCGCGGTGGACGTCTGCACGTTGTGCATGGACATCATTGCATGTCCACGCTCCTATTGGGGAGAAAACGGAAAAAGGCTGGGTGCGACCATGCAGCTTGATGGCTGCGCCCTGCCTTGCTGGAAGGACTGTCGTGGAATCGTGCTGGAGGGGGTACGGAGAGGCCCTCCAGCAGGTTGGAAATAGCCATGCTGAACCCCCACCAATCATGCGAGTGAGCCTGCTGCTGTCCCAGCGGGCATGGCCGGCAGCTAGATGCCCCCGACAGTAAGGCAGCAGGGCACAGAAACCTAGCCGGTTAAAAAAAAAAAAAAAAAAAAATTTGTTTCCTCTTCTTCCCATGAGGAGTCTTCTCTGGCCTCTTCCCTGGGACAGGCTGCAGTATTTCTTTGGCACCATTTATGTGCCTCGGTTGGATCAGCGAAAATGAAGATTTTCCCCTTGTGCACTATTCGCAGTCTAGCAGAGAAAATCATCCCATGTTAACATTGCTCTAGCCCCATCAGATTTTTTATGCTTTTGTCTGGTTGCGTATCCTAAATCAGGATACATTTGAATCAGTTTCCCATCCTGCAGGAGCATTTTCTTGCGCCATGCCAACCCTAAAAGGTAATCCCTGGAAACCACGCCATCAGTAACAACTACTACAGTCCGTGGTTCCTCTGGGTTTAGGCCGACCTCTAGAGGTAACCTGGTATGTCTTCTGGAATCTTTGGACCGTAGAAGTTACCTCATCTCCAAGTTGCTGCACCAGCCACTCTTGCACATAAAACAGCAGATGGTCACCTTCGCTACCCTCCATCGGCCCAAGCAATCTCAGGTTGTGTGCACGCACTTGGTTTTCCAGAGTTTGTAATCTGTACTTGAGGTGCGAGTTCTCTTTAATGATTGCAGTAACCACGCCCATAGCTGCATCTGCTCATTTTGTGGCATCCACCTTCACCATGTGAACCGATTCCCCATTGTTTCTATAGTTGCCACCCTGTTCGTCAAGTCGTCTAACCTGTTGGATAATCCAGCCACCTATTTGATTGAGCCAAGAATCTCTAGGGTTTATTGTGGTTTTTCATCGATCGGCTCTGAGTCGCAGCCTTGTGCAGACCTTGTGGTTGGAGCTCCGAGTCATTTTTAGGTTTTGCTCCATTGCTAGAGGATTTATCTTTTCGTGGATTTCCCATGGTAATCAGTAGCATTTCCAACACACACCAATATAAAAAGTAGTCAAGTTACTCTGTTATTTGCTTAGTAAAATTGTATTTTTGAACTTCAAAATGGAGAGCTTTATCTATTTGCATCCGTTCTGCTCGGGCGCCACAGCACCCCCCTTCTAAGGAAGTATGCATACAAGTTTTCAATTATCTAGCTCCAAAGGTGGCTGTGTTATAAGCATAGAAATATTTTCAGAAATTTTCACATGAATAATAAATGGACAAACTTCGAGCCTCTGCAACTTCCCTGCCTCTCTTCCAAATCTCATGAAATTAGGCATCCTTTTAAGGCATCTTCAGAATAGTATGGCTGCCAAATGTCAGAGCTCTAGCTATAAGACTGAGTTATGACCAATTACAGAATTTGGAAAAATTCAGGAAGAATTCCAGGATCAGAATTTGCTAATTTCGCACAGCCCTGCATCCCACCAATCCTGGAGGAGACCAGTCTGTGGGACACTCAGTCAAACCCCTTCCCCCACCACTACCCTGTCAGCATCACACAAAAAAGTAGCACTGCTGAAGGGCTGCCAAAATATCCAGTTGTAATGAAAAGGTGTGCCATAACAAAGAGAAAGGAAGGAATCTGTTTTATACAGAGCTTTTCATTCAGTGTATCCTAAAGTGCTTTACAATCCATGAAGACTTGGCAGCAGCCATTAGTAGTTTAGAAAGATTAGAGTGAATTTGCCACTTTTAAGAGAACTTTGAAAAACACAGTATTTATACACTTTCTGAATACATTTTATAGTTTTATTGTTATTCCTTTTATTCATTTCCAGATTAGTTTGTATGGAAACTGGATCCCTGCCCCCAAGCGTTAATCTGGATCTGCTGGTTAATGGCTTCCAGAAGACACAGTGCCCTATTTGTGACTCTGTAATCATTTCCTCAACAGCCAGTTCAAGAGGATTGTAACTTCAGAACAGAATAACACAGCAGAAAGGGATGAACCCTAGTGGACAAGGACCATGTTTCCATGCAAATTAAAATAGTAATGAAAAACAAAGGGAAGAGAGTGCAGTCATATAAAATACAAACTGAATTGTGTCTAAATATCGTTTTCCAAAAGTTTTCTAAAATGTGAAAAACCTGCTTTATAGAGCAGCCAATGCCTGCAGGTGACCTTTGAAAAACATAATATCTGGACATGGTTCTGCTTATATTTCATGTTGGTTCTGTATTTTCTAATAATGAGGCCTTATGCACGGAAACAGAATCTTTGTTTCTTGAGAGTTCATACACTCTGTTTGCTTATTCCCCATCTGATTTCATAATACTCTATGACATCATAGTTATTCCCATGGCAACAAACTGTGATATTACAGCAGAGGAATATGACTTCAAGTAGGGAATAAACCATAGGGGCAGATGGACAGATGAAGGATAAAGAGCTTGTTTTCATGCAGATTTCCCCAGTAGTAAATAAGGAGAGGAAATATTTTTAGATACTGTATGAAATACAAGCTGAATTGTGCCGAAATATTGTTTTCTACAGTTTTCCCATTGCCATCAGCTGCTCTTTGAGGTAAAAGGCAAGGATTAGGTACAGTACTTCGATACAAAGAAAGGATGGTCCTGAAATTCACATTTGGTGGGACATTTTCTGTAACTGAACTCTGCAGATACCAGTTATTTGTGGTTTATTTTGCTGGAAACCTCTATAAACCGCAATTCCAAAGACCTGTAATGCAAATGATTAGAGATGGTTTTCCTCTGTAACAAAAACATTATAAAAAGGTATCAAAGAAGCAAAGTTCTGTTGTGACCAGGTACGAGTTTGTTGGTAGTCTGTGTTTTAAGTAACCCGGACAGCTGCACTGTTCTGAGGGAGATTTCTGAAGTTTCCATTGATACAGTTTCTCGACAAGGTAAGAGACATCAACACAAAGCCATTTTAGACTGCTTAGGTAAAACTATGTAGTATCTCATAATAATGTTTGCTGCACAGGAGTTCGTTCTCGACCTACAGAGTACAGTATAACCTTCCAACTACCTGTTGTTCTTCTATTCCTGTCTGATGAACTATTGTACAAGTGCGTCTATTAAACTGATTGATGTACCCAACGGGTCAGAGGTGTATTTCTAGGCTATATGCCAGGCATCTCTTAAAGTGTTGTGCTGTAGCAGGGCATTAAGAAAGGATACAGTACAGACAATACAAATGTCAACTTTAATCATCACTTGGAGTTTCTGAAATGTCATGTCGATTATTTTTTCCAAACTCTAGTTCATTCAGACTGTTGTTTTGAATCTTCATTTCCTTTGTAACACATTACACAGGAAGCTTGCAGAACTGCATATTCTTTTTTTATGATTTTTTTCAACTTTTTCTTTAAATTTATTCTTTATGCCTTCTTACATTTGGTGCACTCTCCTTCCCTGGGATGGGTCCAGACCTGTTCTCTTTCATCCCCTAGCACTTAACCCTCCTTGCCCTACCATCTTATCCCTAAGGTGGGCCTCAGCCAGAACCAGGCAATATTGCCTGCCCCTCTCAGTGTGGGAGTAGGTGAAGCCTACACTAGATGAGGGACCAGTAGCAGGAGGTCGCGCACACTCCAGATCATCCTACATGCATCAGGGTATTTCCTGGTCCCCCACTTCTGCAGAGCATTGGCAAACATGGAGCCCCATGAATGCAGGCATGCCATACAGAGTCCAGCTGATGTCCTTCCACCCACTATCGTTCTCCACTGCACCACCAGCTGTGGTGACCAGGATGACAGTAGAGCAGCAAGGTATCCTAACTCTCCTTCACCCGATGGAGGAGAGCTTCCTCTGGGGCATGCTTAATTCTTCCTTCCCCTGGCTGGCCTCCAATGACTCAAGCTCGGTCCTGGACCCCTGGCATCACATGAGGTAGCACTACTGCTGTGCGGATGGGACAGCCACTTTTTCCATTTCTTTTGCTCAACACTACCCTAGCAGTTAGGGATCTTCCAGGAATGTATCTTCATATGTTCACACTAGTGGGTCTGTGCACAGTTGCCTGCAGTCATCCCAAGCCTGGCACTGCCTCCTGTTCATCTGGTACCCAGGGTCACTCCATCGAGGTATTCAGCCCCAGAGCCACATCACTCTCATAGTCAAGATTTTAGTTATGCTCTTGATCTCTCACAGCAATAATCGCCATTGGTGGTCATCGTCAAGTTCTTCCTTGTCATCTGACTTCAGCCACTGATGTTGAGCCAGTTGCATAAGGGAGAGGGCAGCCTGGCAGCAGTGAGTCTACAGAGTATTTGGCCAGGGATAAAGGTTGACCAGTGATGCTGTTGAACCTGTCCAGGCCTTGGTTGTCTCTTCCAGTGCCAACTCCGGTTGTGCAACCCATGGCTGCCCCTCCAGCACTGGATCTGTTCAGTTGGGAAAACAGGAAGCTGAAACTGTTTTCGTGTCCATCCACCTCAGCTGTTCACTCTGCCAGGGATGCATTCCCTTGGTCCTGGGCTTAGGACTTCCTGTTTGTCTTCCTTCCATTTCCCCCCCAGCCACAAGGTGGCCCTCAAGGAGCTGAGGGGCATGGCATCCCTGATTCTGATCATGCTGGAAAGGCTGCACCAGTTCTGCCATTGGGATCTCCTCAGGCTCCGCTGCAAACCTCCATGGCTGCTTCCATTCCTGCCGGACCTGCTGACTTTGTCCAAAGGGACAATCAGGCATCCAGACCTGCAGTACCTGCACCTGACCACCTGGTTCCAGAGCAGCTAGAATTCCAGTCCCTTGGGCTTTCTGAAGATGTTCTCTGGGTGCTGGACGTATCTTAGGAGGAGTCATCTCATAAGACATGCACTTACAAATAGATACGATTTACGTGTTGGTGAGAGGACCAAGGATTGTTGCCCCCTCCTGGTCTGTGTTGCACATACTTGATTATATTTGGACCTTCTCTTAGGTAAGGTAGTGAGCCACGTCCTTCAAGGTGCATTACCAGCAGTTCAGCATAGCATGCCAAGGCACGGTTTCCAAAAGTGGCACAGGACAAGGTAGCCAGCAGTTTCTTTAAAGGGCGGGACCACATCCACCTTTAGATTTACAGTGGTGCTGCTGTGGCTAATGGGGAAACCATTCAAGCCTATGGACACATGATCTCACTTCTGTGGTAGAAGACTGTTTGGGGTTGCCATCAATGTGGCCAGACTGGTGGAATGAGCACCAGGTGCTGTCTGTGGAGTCTGTATATCTGGTTTTGCATAAGGACAAGGTTGTCCTGTGCTCCTACATGAAATTCCTGCCAAAGTAGTTTGAGTTTCCCCTTAATCAGGCACTCATTCTACTGATGTTCTTCTGAAGCCTTATGCTTTGGAGGCCAAATGAGCACTCCACACTAGAGGTTTGCTGGGTTCTGCTCGTTTACCTGGAGCATACAAAGGAATTTTTTGGTGAGGCTTGCCAGCTGTTTGTCACATGTACTGAAGCCACCCTACATAGACCAGCAGCCATGAAGACAATTGCCTGATGGATAACTTTCTTCATCGCTCTGTGTTACAAGTTGGCTTGGGACAAACCACCCTTGGAATTGAAGACTCACTCCACCAGACATATTACTGCCTCTGTTGCTGTTGCCAGGTACATTCCCATTTCTGAAGTATTGTGGGCGTTTACCTGGTTGAATGCACACACATTCCTCTCCCATTAGAGCACTAACTTGCTCAGTCGTCATGATGCTGCTTTGGGGTCCTCAGACCTCCCATCTCTATTTACCTAAATTGAGGTGTTTCATGTCTTGCCTCTGCTTCCGAGGAGTGCTAGAAGTGTAAGTGGACAATGACTGACTCTAGGTAGTTAACAATAGAGGTCACTTACCGGTAACCATAGTTCTACTGCTGGTATTCAGTTCACATCGACATGACCCACATGCCCCCCCTAGCAACGTTTGCTTCAGATTCCTGTTCCAGCGTGCAGATCTGAGCACAAAGGGGGCAGAGCCAGAGGACCACATGGTTGGATAGTAGGAGGAGTCATGCTTGAAACCTGTTCTAGTGAGTGAGTATGCTCATTAGAAAACTGCCCGAGTGTGGACGTGAACTGAATACTACTAGTGGAACTATGGTTACAAGTAAGAAACCTCTATATTCATGAGGTAAAATACATCATTTATAAAGGGCTACACAGGTTCTTTAGAACCTCACAATAACGCTCTGTTATAAAGTTTCTGCTGATGCTGGATTCTTTAAGGCTTCTCTGGTATGTTGTAAGCAAAGGAACATTATGAGGGGCAAGTCATAATAAGAGTGTCTTTAATCACCTGAAAAGTATGTTGATGTCAGCATTGCTGCACACCATGAGATTGTGTCATTGATGAAAGTATGTGTGATTTAAAAAGAAGAAAAAAAAATGTTCTCCCTGGGAGTGGTAGTGGTCATGTACCTTGTCGAAGGGCTCAGCTCCTGGAGGAAGGGGTGGCACACCTGGTGTCTCAAGTCACACACCTCTACCAGACAACCATAGAGCGATTTAGCGTCAGTTGCAGAGGTAGGCCATCCCATCACCGTCTTTGACTTTGGATCAGCCATGTCAGATTTGACAGACTGGAGGGGGGACTGGGGAAAATGGCACAAAGAGGGAGCATATAGTATACACACACACACACACACACACACACACACACACACACACACACACACAAACAAACAGTCAAGATCCAAACCATGCGGCATTGTGAAATCTGCACAATTATTTGATTGATTGTCGCCAATGACGTTGCTGGATTTTTGTAATTTATCTTGGTTCCCAGATACACTGAAGCTTATCAGAGTTAATAACACCTGTTATAAGTATGCTTCACAGTGACAACAAAAATGCCTGGTCCCCGGAACTAGTCTTTTTGTAAGGGTCCAGTAAAGTATGACTGAATTGCTACAGTTTTTTTATTTCCACAATAAACTTACAAATATACTGGAGTATTTCATCCTGCAGTTCTTGAATAGTTCACCACGTCTGTGGCTATCATTATCTACAGAGTCATTTCAGTTTACTCCATGACAGACGGTTTTTCTCTTGCCTCTATGAAAGTGCGTTCTATAGACTGTCTTCCCAGTCTGTGGAACGGTGTCAAGTTGACACTCATGCCTTAATTAAAATATTGAGCTTGGCTGCCCTGCCTTTCCATTCTGTTCCATCTTCGCACATTGCTGCAGCAGCTGTCCAGTCTGTGCAAAAAACAATGCAAAGTCCAGTCTGACAAATTTAAAATCGCAGAGATTTGGTGTCTTGGTTGACTATTGCCCAAACTTTCTTGTGCCCATTCTTTGTTAGAGTGGTGTCCAGTTGTTGTAATTTAAAATACACCAGGGGGCCCCATTCTCAGTCACAGTGGTTGGTTGCACTGTTCTGGAATGCCCTGAGCTCCCTGTAACACCATCCACCAAAACTGCTATGCACAAACAGGTGCGGCTCTCTTTTGGGGGGGGGGGGGGAGTCCCCTGTGACAGTGGCAATGCAAACACTTGTGCAGATTGCTTTTACAGATGTTAGTACTTGCACATAAACAGGCTGTGCGACTACTAACATTCTGGAATTGCATCCGTCGCAGGAGTTGCCCATGGCACCAGATGCATGCTAATGTCCCACCACCACCACTGCTACCCTGCTCCATCCCTTTAGACCAGCTTGTGGACCAAGTGGGCTCCATTTATTCAGTTCCTCACTGGTCTTTCCTGGTGGTTGTGGCCCCTGTAGTTAGTTATAGCTCCTTTGCATCCATGGGATCCGGCGAATCCCCTCTCTTTATCCCCTTTCCTCAGTGATTTCGCTGGTGCTGTGTACCACCTAACTCTTCCCTCAGCCAGAACAGATGCTTCGGCTCACAAGGCAGTGACCCCTTGCAGAACTGCTTTCAGCAGTTCTTCAGTCTGTAGGGTGTTTCACCTTATGACTAAGGATGCGTTCATTCATGCAGTATTGTACTTAGCACAGTGCCTCCGTGCATACCAGTGCCCTCATTACCAAGGGGCTCCCTCTTGCCCCTTTCCCTGTGCTAGTGCACTGCTGTACATAGCACAGTGCCTCTGTGCAGACCGGTGCCCTCATTACCAAGGGGCTCCCTCTTGCCCCTTTCCCTGTGCTAGTGCACTGCTGTACATAGCACAGTGCCTCCATGCATACCGGTGCCCTCATTACCAAGGGGCTCCCTGTTGCCCCTTTCCCTGTACCAGTGCACTGCTGTACATAGCACAGTGCCTCCATACATACCGGTGCCCTCATTACCAAGGGGGCTCCCTCTGCCTTTCTGTGCTGAGTGCACTGCTTGTACATAGCCCCAGTGCCTCCGTGCATACTGGTGCCCTCAGTACCAAGGTGCTCCTTCTTGCCCCTTTCCCTGTACCAGTGCACTGCTGTACATAGCACAGTGCCTCTGTGCATACCGGTGCCCTCATTACCAAGGGGCTCCCTCTTGCCTCTTTCACTGTGCTTGTGCACTGCTGTACATAGTACAGTGCCTCTGTGCATACTGGTGCCCCCATTACCAAGGGGCTTCCTCTTGCCCCTTTCACTGTGCTAGTGCACTGCTGTACATAGCACAATGCCTCCATGCATACCAGTGCCCCCATTACCAAGTGCCCCCCTGCCCCTTTCCCTGTGTTAGTGCACTAACCAGTGCACTAGTGTAGGAGAGTACTTGCGATCCCTATGTATATAGTACAGATGGGTGCAATGTAGATCTGAGCTACAAGGTGAGCCTTGCAGCCACCTAGAATTGCTTCTGATAATGCCTGAACGTTCTGAATCTGTAAGGTCATAGATAAATAACGTCATGTGATTTAAAAAGAAAATCTTATTTATAAACTTGAGACCTGTTGGGTAGTGTGATACTGTACTTTTCTCTGGACAACTTAGAAACTGTTGCAGAGATATGTTACAGGATTAAAGTTTTCTGGTACTAGACCTTGAAGTACTTTCATCAGCTAACTTTTAAGCCTGAATGTATGACTGGGGCATGAGTCAGTTAATCTAAACGTAGAGGGCTCTTTAGGCATGAGGTGCAGCTTGAGTGCCTTATGCCCCTAGGGATAGATTAACAAAGGTAACCCAACCTCTGGAGGGCCTTAATTTTACTATTAAACTATTTTTTATAACTGAAATTCTAATTATTTTACCTGAGGGTTTCCATTATGCAGGTATAATGTACCATATTTTTGTAGTGGCTGTGCATGGCATTTGAAGTTCTGGAACCCTTCCTGTATTTTTTTTTTTATTTTATTTAACAAATCAGAAAGGCCTTTGAGCCAAGGGCTCTTTTACAAAGGTTCCACGTCAAGTCACAAGAATAACAAATTACAATGGTTTCAGTAAGTAGTACAACATGAGGAAAGTACTTACGTAAACAAAAGAACAATATAGCAAGATAAATATTATGTTAAGTGCAGCCAGTGGCCTTGTCTGAAATGGGGGTGGAAGGGATTACAAGGAGAGAAGGACGGGGTGAATTGGGGGGGGATGGAAGGAGAAAACTAAGAGCAAGGAGGGAGCTGCCTCAATGTAGCTCATGTAGGAAAAGACCCGGGGGCGAGGGAGGGTAAAGGGAGAAAGAACAAGGTGAGGAAACAGAGGGGAGGGGGGAGTAGGAGTGGAGGGGTAGAGGAAGAGGGGGATGAGGTAGGATGAAGAGAGGGCAGGGATGGGGTTGGGAGAGGGATGAAGGAAGGAAGTGCTGTATGTGGAATAGCGCAGCAACATGGTGGGGCTATATGGGGGAACATGGTAAAAGAGGGAGGTCCCAGTGCATTTAGCTGTCTGCAAAGATTAGGTATAGCAGTCACAAGATGCTCTGGAAACTAGGAATTGACGCAGCTTCTGCTTAAATGGTCCCATGTTGCAGTCGTCGCAATCTCAGGAGGAAGGGAATTAAATAAATTAGCCACTCTAACTGCAATAGATCGCTGTTGGAGTGAGGTTTGGCAGCGAAGGACAGTAAAAACTTGGCTCACAGAACTTCGTGTGTTACAAGTGCCCTGGAAGGTACTGAACAGCTGAAGGGAACCTGGTGGTAGGAGACCAAGAGCTGCCTTCTTAGCCAGAAGTCAGCCTTGATATTCAGTGCAAGTCTGGAGCTGAAGCCAGTTTGCTTGACCGTAAAGGTCACAAGTATGAGTACAATACGTTGTACCAGTTAGTAGATGGCAAGCCTTATTCAGAGCTGTGGTGAGCCGCCATGAAGTTGTGTCCATGGTGGTACCATAAATTACCAAACCGTAGTCAATAATAGACAAAACTGAACTTTGGATAGCCAGTCTGACGGCTTCCGTATTAAGGCAGTTGTTTGTGTAGAAGGCCTAGGTGAATGTTAACTGTCTTGGCAGCATTCTCAACATGATGGGAGTAGGAGAGTGTACTATCCAGAGTAACTCCTAGGTATTTAAAGATCGAGTCTGATCAAGGGCTACACCAGCACTGTTTAACAAGCAGTTTCATTACAAGCCCGTGATGTTACTGCCAGTTACATTTGTGAACCTTTCAAAGCTCAGCCTTGCATTTGATGTTCTATAAATGTGACTTTATTCAGCTAGTGTCACTTTCCAAGGCTGTAATACTTTTTACTGTGTTTATCCGTGTGCTGTAGATCCAGATATAGGGCGGTATATCCACCGTTTTATGTGTAGCCATACAATCAGCATATTGCACTTTTAGTACAACCCTTTTGTTGCAAACCTGGCCTTGTATAGCAGCGGCAGCATCAGTGTACTTATAGATAAATTGTTTCTGCGTGTGCCATTTGAGCCACATCTTTTGTTGTAAACCAGCTTCTGTATATAAGCGGTGATATCAATGGGCTTATATAATAAAAAGAGTCCAAGACACAGCTCATGCCGTTTGAGGCCCAGTAGCAGATCATCTACCCCTTCTACTTCTTTATCCCTCTCAGGGATCGGGGATTCCCTGGTAGAAAAAGACCAACCCCGCTCGCCTCCTAGCGATCTGACCTTCATGGATGTCATGAGACACATCCAGGCCTCCAGTGCATGGGAGATGGAAGAACTGGATATGGCATGCCGCCGACTGGTTAGATACCTGAGGTAGAAGGAGCCCAAGCCTTTAGTGGTGCCTCCTTTAGTGGATACCTTCCAAGATCTCACAAGGATCACTTGGAAGCACCCAGCTTCAGTCCCAGCTGTTCTGAAAAAGTCAGACAGGCTGTATAGAGCCCCAAGGGATGAGCCTTTCCTGGCGGAACCCCCCCTCAGGCGGACTCATTGGTGATTACGGCTGCCCACAACAAGTCTAAGCAGCCTAAGCACCTAAGCTCACAGCCTCCTGACTCAGAATCCTGCTACTTGGACCAGGTGGGCGAAAAGGTCTACTTTGCCTCCACGTGCTTCATTAGATCCCTCAATCCCTCAACTTCCTCACATATATGGTCCAGTACCAGAATGTGTTATGGGAGAGAGGGCAGGAGTTAGCTAATGCCTTGCCAGACTTTGCACAAAAGACGGAGCTTCTGGACATTTTAAAATTGGGCTCGGACATAGGCACGCATGTTCTCCGTGCCTCATACGACAATGCAGATACGGCAGCCAGAGCGTCAGCGTCAGGTGTCTGCCTCCGGTGCCACACCTGGTTGAGAGTCGCAGGCTTCCACCAGGATCTGCAGTCCAGAATCCAGGACCTCCTGTTCCAAGGTTCTGTCCTTTTTGGGCAGGAGGCAGTGTCTCTTATCTCTCATCTCCAGGAGTCAGGCAAATCTGTCTGGTCCGTCCGGCAAATGTACAGAGCGGACCAGAAACGAGTGCAACAGCCATTTCGGAAGCCGTTAGATGCTCAAGTCCATCGTAACCAATAGGGCCAGAGGGGTGGCTTCAAAAGGAGAGCCGGCAACCAGCAACCTGGAGGTGCTCCTTTTCGTGGCCCCAAGTCCTTCCAGGCCTCTTTGCTCACTCCTGGCTCCGCCCAGTGACTCCCTCCGGAGGAGGTACCAGGGGAGGCAGTAGGGGGTTGCTTCTCCCTTCACCTAAAGGATTGGAGCTCTGTAACAGCGGACCAGTGGGTCCTAGACATTATAAGGAGGGGGACATACGCTGGAGTTCACCGAAATTGCCCCAGATACTCCACCAAGGTCCTCAAGATATCCTCCTCCTCATATACCTCTCATAGAAGGAGAGATTCAGGCCCTCTTGCGAAAAAGGGTGATAGAACTGGTCCCTCTGCAGCAACAGGGAATGGGATATTACTCCCATTTTTTGCTGGTTCCAAAGAAGATGCAAGATCTTTGGCCCATCCTGGACCTCAGCTCTTTAAACAACTATATAGAGTACCGAAGGTTCAGGATGGTGACCCTTCCAGGTCTTATTCGTCTGCTGCACCAGGGAGACTGGCTCTGCTCCCTAGACATGCAAGATGCGTACATGCACATAGGGTCTCCCAGTACCTGAGGTTCCACTTCCAGTGGGAGCATTATCAGTTTGGTTCTTCTATTCAGCCTCTCCTCCGCTCCTCGAGTATTCACCAAATGTTTGGCAGTAATAGCTGCTCTCAGGCGCCAGGGGCATTACGTCTTCCCTTACCTCGATGTTTGGCTGCTTGCAGCCCCGTCTAGGACACACCTTCTTCAGGCTCTTGGAGACACCTATACTCTGTTCTGAGAAGTGGGGATCACCCTGAACCTTCCAAAGTCTTCCCCGGAGCCCAGTCAAAGACTCGTCTTCATAGGAGCAGTCCTGGACTAAGTCCAGGGCATGGCTTTTCTACCTCCAGAGAGGGGCAATCACCTGTGGGAGATAGCCGGATTGGTCCTAGTAACCCCTCAGGTCCAGGCTAGGACCTTCCTCAGACTCCTGGGGCACATGGCGGTGGCCATTCCTGTCACTCCTTTGGCCCGCCTCCACATGAGGCCCACAGTGGATGCTCAAGGCGCAGTGGGATCAATGCTCAGATGACCTAGACCACCTGGTCAGAGTCAGAGAGCTGGTCAAGAGGACACTAATTTGGTGGCTGGACCCTCTCAATTTAGAGTAAGGGGTCTCTTTCCGTCAGGAGCCCCCAAATCAGACCCTAACAATGGATGTGTCAGATTTGGGATGAGGGCGCACCTTGGGGCCCACCAAACACAAGGGGTCTGGATCCCAGAGAAGCGCGACCTCCACATCAGTGTCCTGGAGATGTGAGCGGTCCTCAATGTGCTGCATGCCTTCCAAGAGGATCTTATCCCAGGCTCTCTCCTAGTTTAGACAGACAACATAGTGGTTGTCTTTTACATCAACAAGCAAGGGGAAAACACTCCTACCCCTTATGCAGGGAGGCAGTGAGAGTCTAGTACTGGGCACTTGAGCGTCGCATCACTCTGTCTGCAGTGCATGTTCCAGACGTCCTAAATGACTTGGCAGACAGCCTAAGCAGGTCTCAGTCCAAGGCACATGAGTGAGAGTTACTGTAGTCAATAGCAGACCAGCTCTTCAGCACATGGGGTCGACCAGAACTGGACCTCTATGCATCCCAATGCAATGTCGAACTGTCACTTTTCTGCTCGTGAGAGCTTGCGCCTGGTGCTTTCTGGCCAGACGTGTTGTCCCTTTGCTGGGCAGGGAGGTTTCTCTATGCCTTCCCTCCCTTCCCTCTCATTCAGAGGGTACTATTGAAGATGCAGGCTGAGGGGGCTCGGATGATTCTAATCGCTCCATTGTGGCCTTGGAAGATTTGGTTCCCACTACTTCAGCGTTTGACCTGGGAACCTGCAATTCTGCTGCCCATATGCTGGCAGTTGTTGTCCCAGGATCAGGGCTCATTGGTCCATCTAGATCTCAGGTCTTTGCACCTTCATGCTTGGCTCCTACAGACGTAGCAAAATCCAGGTATGGGGTATCCCAGGAGGTGGCGAGCGTCCTCGTCTCTGAAAGGAAGCCCTCTACTCAATCCACTTGTGCTATGAAGTGGAAGTGCTTCTGCTTATGGGCATCAACTCACCGTCTGGACCCCCTTACCTGTCCGGTGAACTCAGCATTGCAGTATCTCCTCTCCTTATACCAACAAGGCTTGAGCTACTCTTCCATAAAGGTGCACATGTGGGCCATTTCTGCATATCATGTCATCTCGAGGGATAGAACCTTAGCCCAACTGGACGTGGCCCGCACCTTTTTACAGGGTATTCTGCATATGAGACCTCCCATTTGGGATCCCATCCCACCCTGTGACCTCCCATTTGTGTTGGAGAAGCTCACTCTCCCCACTTTTGAACCAGTGGCCGATTGTGAGCTGCATTACCTTTCCTGGAAGGTTTGTGTTTTAGTTGCTGTTACCTCAGCTCAAAGAGTTTCCAGGCTTCAGGCTCTGATGTGTAAAGAGCCCTATTTGGTTTTTGACAGGGAAATGGTTTCTCTCAGAACAAATCCTAAGTTCCTTCCTAAAGTGGTCTCGGAGTTGACCCTCAACCAGTCGGTTGACCTCCCAGTTTATTTTTCTTCTCCTTCTAATATGGGAGAAGCTCTCCTTCACACACTGGACGTTCACAGGGTGCTGAGGTACTACCCCAAGTGCACAGCTGCACACCGTAAGTCGGAGCAACTGTTTGAGGCCTTCGGGCCACAACACTGGGGCAACCTGGTGTCTGAGGGTGATGTCCTGAGTGCCGTTGATACCGACTGCTGTTAAATCTTCTGCTAATAACCAGCACAAGGCATTTGGAGGGGCGCTCATGTCATATCAGTACCTGCTTGTATTTTCATTTATTTGTTGTCATTCTGTTTCATGATGGGTGCTCTTGTCATATCAGTACCTGCTTATATTTTCATTTATTTTTGATGTTATTCTCTTTCATGATATTATTTAGATGTTATTCTACCTATTAATGCTGTTATGTATCTTGTTGCTATTTCTGCCTACTTAATCATTTTAAAGCCTGTTGTCCCATATGCTGTACCACCTACTTGCCTATGCCTGTAGGCTCTTGTATGTTACCTTGACTGTATTATGTTTCTTATGTACTCTGTAACCCTCCCAGGTCGCACCTGAAAATAGGCACTTGGATGTCTAGCATGCCTACCTGGTAAACAAAAGCAAATAAATAAATAAGCAGACTATTTCTAAGTGGCTTGTCCACTGTATTGTGTTTTGCTATGAAAAACACAACAAACTCCTTCTGGGACTGGTTCGGGGTCACTCCACCAGGGGAGTCTCTGCTTCCTTTGCCACCTTGAAAAATGTCTCTATAAGAGACATATGTGCGGCCGCCACCTGGAATTCCATGCACAGTCTCGTTAAGCACTATAGCCTGGATATTGCATCCAGACGCCGTGACGGTTTTGGCTTGGCAGTCCTTCAGGGACTTCTTTCCTGAGTTGCTGTGTCTCCAGCATTATCCCATCCTTCCACCTCCCGGGGTTAGGAACCTCCTTGGCGCGGGACTGCTGGGATTCAGTCCTAATGGTTATAGCCTGCTGTAGAGCTCCCACTCGGTAAGATGGTACAGTTATGCTTAAGAACTTACCATAACAGTAGATCTTGAGATGAGCTCTTACGGCAAGCGCTCTTCCTGCCCTCTATCCCCAAATGAGATTGTTCAGCACATTATCTACGGAGGCTTCGCTTCTTTCGTTAGGGCCCATTACCGCTGTGGTCTTGGCGGAGAACTGGGGTGGAGCTAGGTCCATGCCAATATCCCGTGAGCCGGCGATGTGGGGTGGAGCCGGCGTCAGGAGGCGGTCCCTGCTGTATTGCTAGCTAGCATTTTCCGGTGGGTCCTAAGGCCTGAGGCATTAGTCCTAATGGTTATAGCCTGCTGCAAGAGCTCCTCTCGAAGATCTACCGTTACGGTAAGTTCTTACTTAACTGTACTTTCCCAATTCTTTTTTGATCTTTTAATACTGTTTTTACATTGTTTTTGAATATATAAACAGGAACTCCAGCTAGCAGGTGTTTTTGATTTCAAATAGGCTGCATAACTCCGATTTTTTTTCTTTATAAATCTGGTTAGTTCTCTAGTCATTCATTTTGGTTTGGGTTGCTTTGAGGTGTTTTTTTCCCTTGTTGGTACATAATTTCTCAATGTACTAACTTTATTGAGTAAAGTATTACAATATTCCTCGACACCTACAATGTTAAGAACAGAGGACCAGTCTGTGCTGTCCAGACCATCTTTGATACTTTGAATATCTGCTCTATCCATATACATCTATCTATACAAGTAAATCTTGGAGCTACTGGATGCCACAGACACAGACTGAGATATGACAAAACTAATGGAACAGTGATCACTCTATCCAGTGGGTGACAATACAGAATTTTTTTTTTTTACTGTAACTGAATTACTATGAAAAATTAAATCTAGCAGATTTTTTCCCGATGTTGGTTGATTCGCCCCTTGTGTTAAATTGCATTGCTGACATGTAAACCAGCTTTTTACCAGAATTAGATACTGCCGTTAACTTAGTCCAGTCAATATCTCCCAAGTTGAAATCACCAGTGAGAACAATATCTCCAAAAGAACAAGCAGTTTTAATCACCGTAATACAGTAATTATATCCAAATATTCATTTGGAGCACTCGGGGGACGATAACAGACCCCTAAGGTAATGTACTGAGAAGTGTTAACCATTAATCTGATCCATAAAGATTCCGATATACTGATGGGGCTCTTGACTTTATTTGAAATATCAATAACCTGAATAGTGTTCCTTAGGAAGATGGCAACTCCGCCTCCCTTTCTATTCTGACTGTCGTATTTGTACAGTGTATACCCAGGCAAGGAAACCTCCCAACTTGATTTGTCATCCCCCCATGCTTCCGTAATAAACACAATATCTACATCATTCGTAATTACGGTTACCTTAAGCTCATGTAATTTATTGGATCCTGTTCCACGATTGCCACCCCGACTGCACCTTGAACCTTTACATACCATTTTCCTTCATGGAACCCTTTTACTGGGTTCCCACAGGTCCCAGTCACTGGTGGTTTTCCATTAAAAGTCCTTCAGCCTTTACTATACAAGCTTCCATTATACAATAGCTACAGCAGTTTCATTTAATACTGAAACTTGCATGTACCTAAACATAATGTGCTCACAGTCCTTTTTTATGTTTGCTTGCGCGCATATGCAAGAAACATTATGTGGCAACTTAGGAGAGAAGCGGGTTGTGGAGGTGCAGCACTGTGGCTGCCAATGGTGGCACTGCATTTGGGGGCTTGGCACTGGTGGACCAATGCAGGCCCAGTGTCCTGATGAGACTGGTTCTGCAGAAGTGCCACAAAGTTGAAAAGTTTTCTCCGCTGCAATCAGGGGCCGCCTCGTCATTGCAGCGTCAGCCATTTCGCTGCAATGAGGGAGCGACACGTCATTGCAGGGCGGTACCTTGCCGTCCACATGCCCTCGATGCAGTACATTTGCCGATGGGGAGCCCACTCCCCATCAACATACTGTAACCCCTCCCCCATTTGTTGTGTGCTGAGGTGCCCAATCCTCCTCGACATCATGCCTCCACACCAGTCTTTGTTTGCGGCCAGAGGACCAATCCTCGTTGCTTCAGTCCCCCCTTCCCAGTTCAATTTGCCGATGGGAGCCCACTCCCCATCAGCATAATGCCGCCTAATTTGTTGTGTGTCGAGGTGCCCAATCCTCGCCTTCTCCCCTAACTCAGAGTAAGCCAACGGGGTGCCTAGTCCCCATCGGCTACAACCCCCAAAACACTTGGATGGTACACTCTGAGCCCACCCAGCGTGCCAAATGTCCCTGTAAAAAAAGTCCCACAATGTTTTTTGTTTTTTTTATTTATTTATTTAAAACCTGTAAAACAGAAAACAGTCCCTCGTTGAGTTCGGTGGCCCCTCCACACACCCACCCTCTGCGCACCCCGCCTCCCCACACTCCCCCTCGCCCCATACTTGCATCCAGAGCCCAGCACGATGATCTTCGGTGGACCGGGAGCGCGTTTGCACTCTTCAAAGCCAACTGAAGAAATGCCAGTAAGCTGTATAATGGCATAAATTGGGTTTTTTCAACTTTGTTGCATATCTCAGATATTTTGGGGAATTCTGGCACCAAATTTTCAACATGGGGTTATTGGGACCCCTCCTTATGAATTCAGTCACTGTCATGGGGTTATTTGGTCCCAAAAGGTGATTTCACAGTGACTGCATGGAATCACCTTTCGGGACCAGTTAACGCAATGACAGTGCCACTGTTCATGGGGTGGACTCTCAAAAAGCATATGTTGCAGATTTGGTGAAAATAATCCAAAAAATGACTGGTTTACGAACATGCGTTGCGCAGTTTCCATCCACACTCGTAACTTCGCGAATTTGTAATATTTTCCCCAGATTTTCAACATTGGCATTTTTCCACACCTCCTTATGAACATTTTACACATCCTGGCCAAAATGTGTTTTGCACTTCCGGCGCAGAATAGCACGGTCGCTGTGGGAAATCAGTTTTTGGGATATATTGAGAAAATGACAGTGACACTGTTCATGAGCAGAGGTCCTAAAATGCCTACATTGAAAATTTGGTGACGAAACTCCATAAAATGACTGTGTTACAAGTGTGTGTTGGGCAGTTTCCACACATACTTGTAACTTTGCAAATTTGTAATATTTTCATGCCAGATTTTCAACACTGGCATTTTTTCACACCTCCTTATGAACAGTACAGCTGTCATTTTCACATCCTGGCGAGAATGTATTTTGCACTTGCCCGCCAGACTGCAGCCTTGATCGCTGTGGAAATCAGTGTTTGGGACAGATTAAGATCGAGAGGGAATGAACAAGCTCAACAGAGCTTGTCTGGACTGCCGCGGATTTCTTTGTGGGCAGAAAAGGCGCCAACGCAGGCAGGAGCCCAGTACAAAAGGGCAGCCTGCAGCGGTGGGAGAAACAGAACGAGCGAGTGAAGAGGGGAGTAAGCGAGCTCAACGGAGCTCTGCCGGACTGCTGTGGATTTTTTTTGTGGCAGAAAAGGCGCCAATGCAGGCAGGAGTCCAGTACAAATGGGCAGCCTGCAGCTCCGGGAGAAACAGATCGAGTGAGTGAGTGGGGGGGGGGGAGAGTGAGCAAGCTCAACAGAACTGTGTTGGGACTGCTGTGGATTTCTTTGTGGGCAGAAAAAGGCACCAACGCGGGCAGAAGCCCAGTACAAAAGGGCAGCCTGCAGTGCCGGGAGAAATGGAATGAGCGAGTGAGATAGGAGGAGTGAGCAAGCTCAGCGGACTACTGTCGGGACTGCTGTGGATTATTTTGTGGGCACAGAAAGGCGCCAACGCAGCAGGAGCCCAGTACAAAAGGACAGCCTGCAACACTGGGAAAAACTGAATGAGCGAGTGAGAGAGGGGGAGTGAGCGAGCTCAACGATGCTGTGTTGGGACTGCTGCGGATTTCTTTTGTGGGCAGAAAAAGGCACCAACAAAGGCAGGAGCCCAATACAAAAGGGCAGCCTGCAGCGCCGGGAGAACCAGAAGAAGTGAGTGAGAGAACATACGAGTGTGCCAGCAGAAACAGACCACCTGGTCTATCTCAGTCTGCTTGAGTGTGCAGTCAACACCTCTAGTTTGCAGCTGCCCCACCCCCCTCCGTCATCCCACTGCCATCCCCCACCTCCTCCACCCGCACTCTCCCCTGTCCCATGCCCTTTTGAAGCTGTTCACAGATTTACAATATACCACCCATTCTGGTAGGGCATTCAATTTTGCTACCACCCTCTCTGTGAAACAGGGTCTTCTCATTTCCTTCCTAAATCTTTCCCCTCTATTTTTAGCCCATGCCCTGGTGACCCTCCCTCCTTAACTTAAAGACCCCATCTGCCCCATCCTTATGATTCCCTCAGATACTTGAATGTCGCTATCATGTCTCCTCCCCCGGTCCCTTCTGTCCTTCAGGGTGTACATATTCAGGTCTTCCAGCCTGCTGTCTTAGTCTCTCCCCTCCATTCCACATATCATCTTTGTTGCCTCTACTCTGCACCCCTCCAGTAGCCTGATACCACGCTTTAGAGGGGGATGAAGCTGAGCTGAATGGAGCTCTGTCAGGAGTGCTGTGGATTTCTTTGTGGGCAGAAAAAGGTGCCAATGCAGGCAGGAGCCCAGTACAAAGGGCAGCTTGCAGCGCTGGGAGAAACAGAGCAGGCGGCGGAGAGAGGGGAGGGTAGAGAGAGCTCAACGGAGCTCTGTCGGGACTACTGCGGATTTCTTTGTGGGCAGAAAAAGCCGCCAACAGAGGCAGGAGCCTAGTACAAAAGGGCAGCCTGCAGCGCCAGGAGAAACTGAACGAACGAGTGAGAGAGGGCAGTGGAGCTCTGCCGGGACTTTAGAGTTGCCCACCCTCCTGCAGGTTCCTCTGTGGTCCTATATTACAGCAGGGTCTCTGGGGTGGAGACAAAGCAATGATTGGATACTTTGAGGATTGCTGTAATAATACAGATTTAGTTCTGCTTATTTCTCTAACTGAGCTAAGTACTGAGCTATACTGATGTGATTGCTGTAATAATACATATTTATTTGTTCTGTTTATTTCTCTAACTCAGGTGAGTAATACTTGGAGTGCAATAGGATTTCTAACTGGGCTAAGTGAAACTATATGAGAGCTGAGAATAAAAAGTATGGTAGCTGAGGGGTGAAAAATGGACAAGGAGGCTTTAGAATTGCTACAGTAATACACTATCTAACGGATGAGATTTGAGACTGAATTATCCCAGTCGGCAAGGGGCCAGTAGGGGGACTAGTGTGGGGGGGACAGGAATTTGAGTAAATAGGGGCCTAACAGTTGTAGTAGGGTACAGAACCTGGGAGTAAGAGCCCGTAACATAAGATGGGGGCCAAAATGGGGCAGGTGCCACATGTCAATAGAGCGGGCATCTTTGGAAGGGTGGTGGGGTGTACAGGGTGTGGGCGCGCCATGATCCTGGACTGGGCTTGGAGGATGGGGGCGGTATATGGTCTGTAGCCGACTGGCTAGTTAGAGGGAGCAACTGTGGAGGTTAGGGAGGAGTCTAAGTGGCAGGGCAGATGAGTATGGTAGGCATCCTGGCTGGGGGGATAGGGGATGGCAATGGGGAGCGGAGGAAGAACAACTAGGGACTGAAACCAGCCTGTGTCAGAACAACTAGCAGAGAAGGAGGGGCCAGGAGGGGGCCTCCTGTTGGGGATGAAGAAACCACGAGGAGTACCAGGAAGAGAGCAGATGGCTGCGGGTAGGGAGGGACCAGGGGTGGCATCGAGGGGAACAAGTGGGGGGGAACCGATAGGGGGCAGAGATGTAGGAGGGGTATCGACTAGGAATAGATTTGAGCCTCTGCTATGGGAGAGAGAGGGGGAGGACAAGCGTGGCATGAAAAGGATGGCAACAGGTAGGGAAGAGATGGCGAGGACGAAAGGCTAGAAGGAGGGCTAGTAAGGAAGGAGGGGTGGTGACTGGAGGAGAGAAGGCTACGGGAAGGAGGTAGGATGGGAGGGGCATCACTATCGGGGTAGAAGGGAATGGGGGCTCTACACCGACAACAGTGGGGTTAGGAGAGGGGTTGGAAATGAGGAGGGGAGGTCAACATGGGAAGCCCAGTAGGAAGTAGTCAGGCTGGGGAAGGGATTCAAGGGGGATGGGAGGAATAAAGCAAAGAAATGGAGTGAGGTGGAAGTAGGAGGTACAGATACAGAAGTCACAGAGGGTGCAGCTGGCGGGGGTAAGAGTCAGGGAAGAACGAATACTGGGGTGGTGGAAGGGGCATTAGAAGGGAAAGGGGCTAAGGGACAGGGGTACTCATCCTTGGGGATTCTGTACTGAAAGGGGGGAGATGTGGCGGAAGGGGGGGAAGGCACAGCCATATTTGGGTTGAAGCTATCCCCAGGTTGACTGCAGGAGGGGCAGGGCAGGCACTGCTCAAGTGTGCAGCGAGGGGGAGGAAGAAACCTCATTTACTGTTGCATGTGAGTACAAACGACTTGGCGGGGGAGAATGTGGAAGTAGTGAGGGGGAGGTTCGAGTAGTTGGGCAAGCAGTGTGAGGGGTTGGGGGAGTCGGTGGCATTCTTAGAGGTACTCCTGGTACCATGTGCAAGCTTAGGGAGGAAGGGGAGGATTGAGGAGTTCAACCAGTGGCTGAGGGATTGGTGCCACACCAAAAATTATGGGTTAGTGACTAACTGGGGTAGGGTCTGTGGAAATAGTGACTTGTACATGGGGGACAGGGTACACTTGAATGGGGAGGGGAGTGTTAAAGGCAGGATTAGAGGGGTATATCTCTACTAAGGTGGATTTAGACTGGGGGGGTGGCCAAAAGACTGATGTTAATAGAAAGGTCCAGACAGGGGAGCCTAATGAGCCCACCCCCCTAGATATAGGTAAAGGCGGAGGCATAGTAACCCTGGGAGGTGGCAGGCAGAGTGGTCTGAGTGTAATACAGAAGGCACCACTGCCCGGTAAGAATAAGGAGGAGAAAGGGTGCGGAGTACCGGGAGGAGGGATACAGGCCGAGGAATAGAAGAGTGAGCAGAAGGAGGGGTATGGTGGAAGGTGGTCTCTCTCAACACAAGAAGTCTATGGAACAAAACTGCAGAGCTTCAGGCACTCCTTTCAGGGGGGGAAGGTGGACATTGCTGCAGTGACAGAGACTTGGGCCACAGAATACCATGATTGGGGCTTGGCAAGCCTGGAATACAGGAGGGACCGAGGGGTTGGAAGAGAGGAGGATTGCAATCTATGTGAGGGAAGGGATTAAATGTATAAGGAATGAGGGAGAAGAGGAGAGGACAGAGGCACTTTGGGTGTAGCTCCTGGACTCCAAGGGCAGAAAGCTGAGGCTGGGAGTGGTGTACAGACCACCAGCCCAATCCGGGGAACTGGATGGGGAGTTGGCAGAGCAGATAAGGAGGGAATGTAGAAAGGGGAGTGTGGTGATAGTGAGGGATTGTAACCTACCACAGGTTAACTGGAGCACCCCGGCCACTAGCAGTACCAGGGAGAAGGTGCTCCTTGATGCATTCCAGGACAGCCTTCTGACGCAATTGGTAAGTGGGCCTACAAGGCTTGGTAGCACTCTGGACCTAGTACTGGCAAATGGGGAGGTGGTGAGGGAGGTAAGGGTGGAGGACCCACTAGCAGGTAGCAACCACCAAACAGTGTGGCTCATTGTCGCGCTGGGCAGGGAGACGGGAGACACGGGCACTAAAGTGGTGGACTTTATTAGGGTGGACTTTGGGGGGATAGGAGCAATACTGCAAGGGAGACTCCAGGATATAAGGCTGGGGATGGATGCAGAACAAAAATTGGGAGTCATAAAGACTGGGCTAACAGAGGCCACAGTAGCCTCCGAGTAGCCTGCACCAGGGCCAGGAGTAGGAAGAGCAGAGGCAAGAAACCATGCTGGCTGAACAAGGAAGTACTGCAAGGGGTGAGGGCAAGGCCACCAGGCAATTAAGTTCTGCACAGGGCATAAAGGGAGGGGAAAAGGACTTTTTTAGGTATGTCAGGGAAAGAAGAAGTGCAAGGAACATATTGTGAGGATAAAGCGGGGAGGGGATTGGGTGGAAAAGGGGGAGGAGCAAGTGGAAATTCTAAATGAGTACTTCTGCTCCATTTTCACTAAAGAGAGGGATGGCCCACTACTGGAATGGGCTGTGGGGGGGGGGGGTGATGGACAAAGTGATCACAGGACGTAAGGTGCTAGAGGGGCTAGTAAGGGTGGACAAGACACCAAGTCCCGATGCCATCCACCCCAGGGTGCTGAGGGAGATGGCGGAGCTGTTGGCTTAGCTGCTGGCAGATCTGTTCAGCACCTCCCTGGAAATGAGGTGTGTGCCCCAGGACTGAAAGGTGGTTCATGTGATGCCCATACACAAGAGTGGGCCTAGGGAGGAGCCAGGAAATTATCGGCCGGTTAGTCTCACGTCCATAGTGGTTAAGCTTATGTAGGCGATACTGAAGGAGAGGCTGGTGGCATTCCTAGATGGGCAGCAACATGGGTTCATCTCAGGGAGGTCTTGTCGAACCAACCTAATAGACTGTTGTGACTGGGTGACAAGGGAGTTGGACAGAGGCCATGCGGTACATGTCCTGTGCTTGGACTTCAGTAAGGCCTTTGATACAGTGCCTCATGGGAGACTGGGGAGGAAGCTGACGGCAGTGGTTGTGGGAAAAAAGCTGACTAAATGGAGAGAGAACTGGTTACAGGGGAGGGTGCAGAGGGTGGTGATGGTGAGGGAGCTCTCGGCACCCAGAGCAATGACAAGTGGGGTGCCGCAAGGGTCAGTGCTGGGCCTGGTGCTATTTGGGCTCTTTATCTCCAATATAGCACACGGAGTGGGGAGCAACGTTAGCCTGTTCGCAGATGATAACCAAATTGGGGGCAGTGGTGGACAAAGAGGATGGGTGGGAAAAACTGCAGGGGACCTAACCAAACTAGAGACATGGTCGGTGGAGTGGCAGCTAGGATTCAATGCAAAGAAGTGTAAGGTGATGCACTTCAGGGCTAAGAACCAGAAGAGGGACTATTAGTTGGGGATCAGAGAGGAGGAGAAGGACCTAGGGGTGTTGGTAACTGGGAGCATAAACAACTCAGCCCACTGCATGAGAGCAGCAGTGAAGGCAAACAGGATGCTGGGGTGCATCGCAAGGGGGTTCTCATCCAGACACAGGGATGTGATCCTACCTGTCTACCGATCATTGGTCAGACCGCACCTAGAGTACTATGTGCAATACTGGAGGCCATACCTGAGGAGAGATATTAAGTTACTAGAGGGGGTGCAAAGGAGGGCAACAAAAATGTTAAAGGGGATGGAAGGAAAGGAATGTGAAGTTAGGCTGAACGAGCCAAGCATGTACACACTGGAGGAGAGGAGGGATAGGGGGGATACGATTAAGGCATTTAAATACCTGAGGGGGTTAATAAACCTAGCACCGAGGGGGTGTTTAAACTGAGGAGTGGAAGAGAGACGAGGAGGCACGGACTGAGGTTGAAAGCAGAATGTTTCAAGAGGGTAATGAGGAGGCACTACTTCTCTGAGAGGGTGGTGTCTAGTTGGAATGTGCTGCCAAAGGGCGTAGTAACATATAGGACAGTCAATAGCTTTAAGAAGGAGTGGGATAAAGCAAGAGGAAGAGTCAGGGGGCAGGGGCTGGGACAAGCGGGGGAGGAACTGAGGGGAGGAGGCTGGGGCAGCTGCAATCTAGGGTACTAGCTGCACACTTGGGCAGACTTACATAGACCGATTAGTGTGTTCTGCTGGCAGATTCGTATGTTCATATGTAAAATCACAGTGACTCTGTTCATGAGCAGAAATCCTAAAATGCCTGTGTTGAAAATTTGGTGACAAATGTCCATAAAATGACAGTGTTACAAGCGTGTGTGATGCAGTTTCAACACACCCTCATAACTTCGCAAGTTTGTAGTATTTTCACTCCAGATTTTCAACACTGGCATTTTTCAGACCTCCTTATGAACAGTACAGGTGTCATTTTTCACATCCTGCCCGAAATATGCATTTACACATCTGGCACAGAATACCGCGGTTGCTGTGGGAAATCAAAGTTCGGAACAGATTAAGAAAATCATAGTGACAGTGTTCATGTGCAGAGGTCACAAAATGCCTGCCTATGTTGAAAATTTGGTGAAATAATTCCACTAAATGACTGTGTTATGCGCATGCGTTGCGCAGTTTCCATGTACGCTCAGAAGTTTGAGCATTTTTAATACTTTCACTACAGATTTTCAACATTGCCATCTCTTCACACCTCCCTATGAATGGTACAGCTATCATTCTTCACATCCTGCCCGATCTGTGTTTTCTTGCATCTGGCGCAGAATGACACGGTTGCTGTGGAAACTCTCATTTCAGGACACATTGACAAAATCACAGTGCCACTGTTAATGAGAAGAGGTCCCAAATGCTTTCATGCGGTGGGGGCCACAAAATGGCCATGTTGAAAATTTGTACTGGAAATACCAACACATGCCAGGGGTGTTACAGTTTCTAACCATAACGTCCCACCCTGTACAGACTGCCAGACATCAGGGGTGTGCCTTTGGATTGTCGACTGTAATGCTCATGCCATTCCAACCCCACCCACTACCCTCCAGCCACTGATAGGCATCAAGCTGTGCCTTGGACTCTTCGGCCCCACAGTTCACCCCATTCTATATTGCACCCATTTCAGCATATGTCCTTATGGAGTGGGTTGACTGTAAAGCTGAACACCCCAAGGCACACCTCAGCACTTGTCAGTGTCTACAGGATAGGGTGAGGTGAAATGGCATGAACGTTATGGGCGACAACCCAAACTCATGCCCCAATGCCTGTCCGTTTCTGCAGGGTGGAGGTGGGGTTGGCGTGAAGTTCAGTACTTCACTGCCATTCCTACTCTGCATCTGTCTAACTCTTGCATTTCCATTGCTAATACCAGCAAGCAAAAATTCGGCATTGGCAAATGCTTGTTTTTATCTTGAAGTTCCAGTCAAATAATAGGGAAGCCTACCAAGGACACGTGTAAGTGTTGCTGATTAGAGTCCTTGGTTCTTCTTGTGTAGGCTGCTGTATGCACCTCTCACAATGACCTTGAATTGATGCTAATAATGAGAGAGAGGCCTTTGAGCAGTTTGTTGGGCTAGTACGTAATAGCCTCTTATAACAGCTAGCTACATGTAGTTTAATGAAGCTACGTGCATCAACCCGGCATATGACTTCAGTACAGATATACAAACAAATGTACTGTTCAGCTGTCTGCAGTGCAGCCCCATTCTGAGCTACTGCTGGACAGGACAGAATTTGGTTTTATTATATAGTACCTCTCATGCACATTATTTCTTTATTTAATCAGTCACCTTTGCAAAAAGCGACCCTGGTCACAGTGTAATTCTGCTTGGTAAAACAATGAAAGATAAATTCTGGAGTGCTTTACACAGTAATGAGTTTGAGACTTGTGAAGTGACACTATGCAGGCACATACAACAGAAGTTATGTTTAGCTACAACCCTCAAACAGTAATTAAGGAACGAAAACACTCAAAGCCATCACAGGGAGAAGGGTTGGATAAGACACTTGGGGGAGGCATCATCAGAATGTCAAATAAGGGGGAGGTGCTTCTAGTTGATGACTTCAGTCTGCCAGACTTAAGCCCTGTCCACACTCACAAGCATGAGAGCGTAACGGTTACCGTAACGGTTCTGCACCTACCGTTACCATGCGTCCACACTGTCTTGCCAGCACTGTCATTGAAGGTGCACCCACCAGCACTCCCCTGTGTCTCGCATCCACACTGCCAGCCACAATGCTGATTCTGACAGCCGCCACGATCCGTATTCACGTGAGCAACCCATGGTCCTTTGCAGCACAGTGCAACATATCCCAGCATGCCGCCGCTCGTGTCCATGGGCACAGTAAATGGAAACGAGCATGACAGCATGCAGTGGGTTTAAAGAAGTTCTGCAATGCCCAATTATCCTGGAACAGTGCTTTTAAGCAGCAGTGCTGAGTATATGGTACCAGGAAGTAGTGACGGGCTGGCCAGATTAGTTCTGAAACAGCTGGGACAGTATGCAAGCAGCTCCACAGTGCAGTACTAGCTACACTGGCATACACAGCTACTTATAGCACTTGTAGTTATATGGCAGGCAAGTGCAGACAGTGCCACTTCCATGACCTTCTTTTCAGGACTAATCTGCCCATTTAAATAGCCCGCCTGTCACTACTTCCCGCAGGCACTGCACTCCCTCATGGGATACCTGCGGTGGCCATGGAGGACTGAGGACTTCAATGAATGCGCTCGCCCATCCGCACTGGTGAGTGACCTGAGCCTGATCCGTTTTATGCTGCCAAACATTGCTGCTCCCGATCTCGAGACTATCTTCATTCAGGTTTCGAGATCAGAAGCAAAACCGGATCGCGTACCATTACCAATGCGGACATGCACCGTTTTTATCACACTCCATAACGGTTGCATCCCACGGTAACGGTGCGGACCTGTGAGTGTGGACAGGGCCATAGAGTGGAGCCTACCAGTGGCAGCTTCGGTAAGGAGCAGGGCCATCCTGGACTCTCTGCAAGGGGCTTTTCTCAGGCAGCTAGTCAAAGAACCTTCTAGGGACAGGGCAGTGCTGGACCTGGTGCTTACAAACAGACAACATTGCAGACATCAGTGGGCAGTCCCCTGGTTACCAGAGATCTCCATACAGTATGGTTTAACAAAAGATGGGAACAGAGGCAAACCACATGAGGATGAGGGTCCTGGACTTTAGGGTTACAGATTTTAAAAAATGTGAGACTGCCTCAGAAACTGCCTTGTGGGGGGGGGGGGTATTGCCAGGGGGAAGGGAAGAGGCCCTATGGGGAAAAATAAGGGAGGGCATAATTAAAGCAACCAACCTCTGTGTGAAGGAATTGAGTAAAAGCAAAGAGAGAGAGAGAGACTGGTATGGTTCTCTAAGGAAGTGGCCAAGATGGTGAGGGGGGAAAAAAGGTGGCATTCAGGAGGTATAAGGAAACACAGAGGGAGGACAGGGAGGTATGCCAAGTAAAACAGAGAGAAACAGGAAAGGCAGTGAGCTGAACAAAGGTGCAGACCGAGGATAGGATAGCTGAAGGGGTCACTAAAGGAGATAAGACTTTCTTCAGATACATAAGTGAGAAGAGGAAAGCAAGAGCAGGGATAGTTACGATTGGAAGGGCAGTAAGGGGAGACGGCACAGAAGAGGACCAAAAGAAAGCTGCCTTCCTGAGCAGGTACTTCTTCTTAGTCTTCACAGTAGAGGAGGGGGGTGGTCCACCGGGGAGTAGCAGGAAGAGGGAGAGGCGAAGACGGCTCAATTTTCAGAGGAAGGAGTCCTGTAGGTGGACGGGGCTAAGGGACCAGATGGGATACACCCAAGGGTACTGAAAGAATTCAGGGAGTTGCTAGATGCACCACTGACAGAATTGTTCAGCAACTTAATGGAAACAGGCATAGTTCTGGAGGACTTGAGAAGAGCTAACCTAGTTAATTTACATAAGAGCGTCATTAGGGAGGAGGCTAGCAGCTATAGGCTGGTTAGTCTTCTGTGGTGAGGAAATTGACACCCTATTGAAAGAAAGACTGGAAGAGTATCTTGAATCCAGTGGGCTACAAGACCACAGGCAGCATGGATTCTCTGAGGGGAGGTCATGCTAAATGAATCTGATAGATTTCTTTGATTTGGTGACTAGGAAAATACATTAAGACTAGCTATAGTTAAAGGGCCCCTGATATAATAGCAGAACATTACAAAAACAATTTTTAGTCACATTTCTGCTTGTATTTCTTATATTTTCATATGCAGTTCCCCCTTTTCATAATAACTCTGGCAGAAATGCTGAGGTCCAGGCTGACATTTCCTGTAACCAGAAATCCTAGAATCCCCTGCAGCTGACATTAGAGGAGGGCTGCAGCACTGGGACATTCGGTAGCCTGTAGTGTATGTTAGAGATTTTATAAGCTCAGAGCAGATATTTGCTGGTCCTCCTGTTCTTACAGGGCTAAGTACCGTCCTCTGTGACTGTACTTAGCACTGGGAGGACAGTGGGGCCAGTAAATCTCTGTTCTAAAATTACAAAATCAGTGATCAGAAAGCCCTGTCCAGTCAGGGTTATGTGTCCAGGTACTTCCTGGTCCAAAAACGGGTGGTGGGGCTGGTGTCCCGTACTGTATCTGCACAATCTAAGCCAGTTCATGTGGAAACACAAATTCTAAATCAGATCATTCCGTCACTGGAGCAGTATATGTGATTTTGCTCCTTAGACCTCCAGGATGTGTTCTTCTACATCCCAGTCTGTCCTGCTGCCGTTACCTCCAGTTCCAAGGGGATGGAGTACTGTAAGAGTTCCAGGTCATGCCCTTTAGCCTCTCCTCAGTGCCCAGGGTCTTCACCAAATGCATTGCAGTGGTGGCACCATACCTGTAGCACCTAGGTGTCAGAGTGCATCCCTGCCTGGACAATTAGCTGCTAGTTAGTTCATCCAAAGAGGCCGTGGAGAGGTCCAGAGTTCTGGCTGTCCAGACATGCTGAGATTTGGGCCTGTTGGCCAACCCAAACAAGTCCAAACTGGTACCCACTCAGGTGATCAAGTTCACTGGGGGAGTAAACTCCTTGCAGGCCAGGCCCCGTGGGGCGGATATTGAATCTTCCTCCTTTGCCCGATTGTTTTAGGTTGGCCTCTCGTGCCCTGCCTGGGATTTCCTGAGGCTGCTGGGGTACATGGCATGCTGGTGGACACCTCTAGTGGAAGTTGGGCTGTCAGTGGTCCCAGTGCCTAGGCCACTTGGACCAGCTGGTCATAGTGACCCAACCGATGCAGGATGCTATCCAATGGTGTCTAATCCCCAAACACCTGGAGGAAGGAATCACATTTGTTCTGCGAGAACCAACCGTGACGCTTATGATGGACATGTCTCTGGTGGGATTGGGAGTGTACCTAGGAGACCACAGAGCCTGTGCATTCTGGTTACCTCTGGAGTCCCATCACCACATAAGCCCACTGAAGCTCTATGCAATTGCGACTGTACTCAGAATTCGTGCCTCTGGTCAGGGGTCGGGGTCATGCAGGTCCAGACAACATCACAACCATGTTCTACCTGAACAGGCTGGGTGGAACTCCCTCACTTCCCTTGTGTTGGTGGGCCTCTGCACCTGAACCATCTTGCACAGCCTGGGTGCTGATCTCTGGCAATCCATGATGCAGAAGTGAACAGTTAGCTGGCTGACGCTGTCAGCCAGATAGGAGAGATGTTGCATGAGTGGTCCCTGAATCAGGAGGAGGTGAACCACTTGTTCTCCCTGTGAGGCACCCCTCTGGTGGATGTTTGCCTCCTGTGAAAATGCCAGACTGAGGCTGTTTAGTGCCCGGCCTCTCACAGTCTGAGACACTGTTGGGGGATGCCTTTGCAAGGCCCAGGACCCCATTCCTTGTGTGCGCCTTCCCTCCGTTCCCCTTGATTCACAAGGTAGTGGTCAAAGCCTGGAAGGACAAGGTGCAGATGATCCTGAAAGCTCCAGACTGGCCTCAGTAGTTCTGGTACCCTGTTCTCTTCAGCCTCAGCAACAGACCTACATGGTGGCTGCCTCTATGCCCGCATCTGCTGACCAGACAACAGGAGAAGGTTCTGCACCTGGACCTGCAGTCCCTGCACCTTATGGCCTGGTTCCTAAGCAACTAGAGTTCCAGTCCTTGGGTCTTTCAGATGAAGTGCTCCACATTGTGCAGGCCTCCCAGAAAGAGTCAACTCCCCAGTGTTGTGCCTTTAAATTGAAGAGGTTTTCCATTTCGTGCCAGAGCAAGGAGCTTGATCCCCCTTGCCTGCCCTCTGGTGAGCATCTTGCACTACCTCTGGTCCTTCTCTTAGCTGGGACTGCGAGCGACGAACCTTTTGGTATCTGGCAGCCATCTCTGCTGCTGAGCATGGGCTGGTAAGCTGATGGTGGCCCAGGAGAAGATGATTGTGTGCTTTTTCAAGGTCCTGGACCACCTGTCCCCTCTGCTGTGTGAACCACCTCCACTGTGGGACTTAATGCTGGTGTTGGCTGTGCTCATGGGCAAGCCATTTGAGCTTGTGCATAGGAGTGATATGTCACACCTGTCATGGAAGATGGCTTTCCTTGTGGCTGTCATGTCAGCCAGAAAAAAACTGGGGAGCTTCAAGCGCTGTCACTGGAATTTCCCTACTTAGTCTTCCACAGGGACAAAGTCATCCTTCACCCGAACCCAAAATTCCTCCCAAAGGTAGTATTGGAGTTTCACCTTAACCAGGTGATTATCTTACCAGCATTCTTTACTAATCCATCTTCAGAGGCCGAATGCAGGTTCCATACTCTGGAACTGCAGAGGGCACTCTCTTACTGTGTAGAGCACATGACTGGAGCTCAGGGAGAGGCTCACCAGGTGTTTGTCACTTACACCAAAGCCGCGCCTGGCAGAATGGCAGCAAAGCAGATGATGTCTGGTGGATCTCATCCCGCATCAACCTTTTGCTGTAGGTTGGCTGGTAGGGAGCCTCTTGTAGGGCTTAGAACTCATTCCACCAGACATACCACTGCCTCGGTGGCCATTTCCAAGGACGTCCCTATCGGGCTGTTACCTGGTAGCCAGCACCCACTTTCATTTCCCACTACTACATCGACCTTGAGCCACGCTGGGATGCTGTTTTGGGGGCCTCAGTTCTCCAGTCTCTTTTTGCCAATTAGGGGTGTATGCCTCGTTCCCTCCTCCTGGAGAACTGCTAGGAGTCTGTCAGAGTTTGGATAGTGAAGTATAACAACTGTTGACCTTTGATATCAGCTAATTTTTGAGAGTTGTGGAAAGCTGTATCAGCACAGTCAGCCATCAGAAGGAATTGATATGGCTTTCACAGTCTCGCACCAAGTTATTACGAGTTTTCCAGGCTCGCGCTGAACTGCCTCCGGTAGTTTCAAATACACTGCGTGCCGGTTTTCAAACTGCCAACTGTCACAGAAAGGCACACATAAATATTACTTACTAGGCTGAGCAGAATAAGGAAAATGTTTTCTTACTGATGCCAATAGTGTACAATACTCCCTAGGAAACGAAGACTAAGAGCAGAGGAGTTCTTTACGAGCAGCATAGGTGGCTAGCACCATGCCTGCCCACATTTTGGCTCAGTTGTCGGTTCTAGCACCAGTTATTATGAAAAATAAAACATATATAGCTGTGTGCTGAGTTTTTCTTAAACTTCCTTGTTGTGCGATGACTGCATAAACCTCTCGAGGTACGCTCTCGAGGTTTATGGGTCATATCACACTTCAGGAGTGTTAAAAAAAAAAAATCATATCACAGTTACATATACATTATTCTCTATATATCCACTTCTCTGGAAAATAGGTTGCTCACTTGTAATTGTAGATCTTCTACGTACTGGTCTCTTGCAGTAAGTCATTACTTATGGGAGTATCCACCAGGTGGCACTGTCACACAGCAACTTCTTCCAGCAGTCTTCCGTGGGGCCGC
The DNA here is from genome assembly GCA_016271365.2 of Neoceratodus forsteri. Classification (NCBI taxonomy): domain Eukaryota; kingdom Metazoa; phylum Chordata; order Ceratodontiformes; family Ceratodontidae; genus Neoceratodus; species Neoceratodus forsteri. The sequence continues at coordinate 89,640,217 of JADMNL010000030.1, forward strand.
CCACACGACATCACTTCCTGTGGATGTGTACAAGAGTGGGTGGCCCCCAGTACCCTCTGTTCATTTTCCTGCCGGCTTCAGCTCACACACTCCGCTCTCCTGACCTCCTGGGTTGCAGTCTTCAACTCGAACTTGAACCAATTTTCTACCTTTGGGTCCAGGACCTGGGACTTGGTCTCATCACCCTCGGACTTCCATAGCAGGCCTGTGACCCACTCACAGTACCCCTGCTGCTCCCAGACTCTGGCTCTCTTTCTGGGTCTGGGGCTTCTTTAGGGCCTAGCCTGATTTTTTTTTTTTCTTCTACAGCAGGCCTGGTGTTCCATTAGAGCTCCTGGTACCCCTGCTGCTCCCTGGCCCAAGCACTCTTGCTGGGTCTGGGGATTCACTAGGGCTGCTGTTAACAGCCCAGCCTGATTTTGCTTCTCTCTGCCGGGCCTGTGGAACACTCTCAGGTCCTGGCTCTTCTACTTCCAGGACCAGGGCGTGTGCATCACTCACTGCACCACCAGCTCCTCCCTCTGGTCCTGGGTATGTGTACTACTCCCAGGTCCTGGCTCTTCTACTTCCACTGGGCCGGGCCTGTGCTCCTCACAGTGCCCCCCGGCCCTCCTTGCTCACAGCACCCCTGCTGTTCCCTGGCCCAGACTCTCTTGCTGGGCCTTGAGACTTGCTCATGGCTGATCATCCAGCCAGGTAGGAACGGACCTCGGGGGGGGCCTCCTTAAAGGCACCCTGGTCAAGGGCACTCATTCCAGGCATAGGAGGGAGTGGGATTCACACTCCTCACACTCCCTCCACGTTACACCATCGACAGTGGCTCCTCCATCGTTGATGGAGCATTCCTCATCGACGGGGCTGCTCCCCCCATCGACTGCACCTGCTGGGCTTGTTTTATCTTCGATAGGCCTCGTCCCATCGATGGAGCTTGTTTCTGAACATCTCCCATCAACGGGCTGTGCCCTGTCAGCGGGAACGTTCCTCGACGAGGATGCTTCCCCATCGGCTAGCGTGTTCTTTGCTCTCCTCATCAATGGGAGCTCTTCTCCCGTCAACAGGCCATGATTCTGCTGTTCTCTCGTCAACGGAGGCTTATTCTCAGTTGACGGGGCACTCCTCGTTGACAGGGAAGCCTTTTCCATCGATGGAATGGCATGTTTTGCATGCCTCATCGATGGGACGGCTTCCACCATCGATGGAGAGGCTTGTTTCTGGTCTCTCATCGACGGGGCCAATTCCACTGTCAACGGAGGAGCCTCTTCTCCTTCCCTCCTCGACAGGGATGCTTCCCTTGGTGATAGGGTCTCCCAACCCGGGATTCTCCTGCTTGGGGCTTTGCTCCCACCCCCCCCCGCTTCGTCCCGGCACTGGCATCTTGTTTCGGCATCCTGGGGTCTCTCCCCTGTCACCGTTTGCGTCCTTTGGGCATTGACTTTTCTCAGGCCTTTGGCCCGCTAAGTGGACCCAACCCTGAGTCCCTTACTCCTTTAGCGGTCCTGGACCACAGGGGTCGGAGTGCCTTCCCCTACTATTCGGGGTCAGCGGATCCCGGGCTGGCTCGCCCTTCACCTAGCGCCGCCCTTGGGCACCCTCTGTTTCTGGACCTCCCTCCGTCACAAGTGCCGGGCATCGCCCGAATTGTGGTGGCGGTCCTACAGTCCATAGGCCAGGGTCCGGCCTCGTCCCGTTCCCCCTCCCCTCCACCCAGGTGCCTGCACCCGGATCTGGCACTTCCTGCCTTCCTCTCCCCTCTCCCATTTATGTGGACTCCAAGGATGCCGAAACAAGATGCCAGTGCCAGGACGAGCCGGGAGGGGAGCACCAAGGGGCCAAAGGCAACATTTCCCCTTGGATCACCAATCAGCTCCATGCCTTGATGCATTCACTTGACTCTCTGGCACCTCTCAAATAAGACGGGCCGACCATCTGATAGGCAGAAGTATAGAGAGACCCAGAACAAATGTATGTGGGCATTATGCAAAGCTAAAGCCGAACACTGTAAAGCTGCCCTTACTGATACCTGGGGCAGTGGGTGCAAATTCTGGGATAATGTCAAGGAAATCGGTGGAAAAAATCCCAACACCTCACCCAACCTAATTGCATGGAAGGACACCTGACTTCTGACCCCTCCAGCATAGCCTCGACCTTCAACCAAGCTTTCACTAACCTCAGCCATGTCCTCCCTCCTAACTTCTTCGACCCACCCCTGCCTTGCCCCCCCAGCCGTAACCTTCCTTCCACCTGCAGTGCATCAGCCTCAAGGCTGCTGAGCCATGTCTCGAGAACGCTCTAAACCACGCTTGCTATAGTAGTGACTCCCTGGACCTGAGGCTTCTCCGACTCACCCTCCAGGACATACTCTACCCACTCACCCATATTCTCAACCTCTCCCTCTGCCAAGGTAAATTCCCCTCCATATGGAAATCTGCCTCCATTACCCCTATATTTAAAAGCGGGGACTGTACTGACACGAATAACTACCAACCCATATCTATCCTCCCCCCCATCGAAAGCTGTAGAGCGCATTGTCTGATCAGCTCACTGACCACCTTAACAAACACGATCTCCTCTGTAAACAGCAACATGGCTTCCTCAAAGGGCACAGTTTCACAGACTACCTAATGGGCAGGTGCCAACAGGTCAAAATCGGCACGACCATGTCCAGTAGTCTCCCAGTTCTCTCAGGGGTTCCCCAGGGGGTCTATCCTTGGTCCCCTCCTTTTCAGCCTTTACCTTAACTCCCTTCCTAGCACCTGCTCTAGCAACCTCCTGCTATATGCGGATGATGCTGTCCTCTATGCCACCAGCCATGACCCTTTGCAACTCCACCATACCCTCCAGTCCTCCTTTAATAAACCTGAGCAATGGTTCACTGCTCGACGCCTCATGTTAGACTACAAAGAGACCAAGTTCATGGTTTCGCCCCACCCCCCAGAGACACAAAACAGAAACTTTGCCCCAAGATCCTAACTGCTGACCAAACCCTCTCGACTCAAGTGACCCACTTCAGATAATCTAGGCATCACCCTGGACCCGGCTCTCAATTTCCACAGCATACACACCACCTGTCCACGGCCTCAACGTCCACCTTGGACTGCTATACTACGTCAAACACTGCCTTAGCCAAGACGCCCTCCGACTTGCAGTCTCTTCCTCTATACTCTCCCTCCTCGACTATGGTATTCTTGTTTATAGCGCTGCCACCACTTCAGCCCTAACCAGGCTCCGCCTCTCCCTCAACAAAACCTGTCACCTTGTCCTGGGCTGTGAACGCCTCACGCACACCTGCTCTCTTTATAACTTCACTAACTGGCTTAACCTCGACAATAGGATCAAATTCCACACCTGTCTTATGGCCCAAAAAAATCACCCTAGGTCCCCCACACCGGGTCTCACCACCCTAATCTACCCATCCACTACCCCTAAATTAACTCTTAATTCCAGCAAACAACTCCTCCACAGTTCCCCGTGCCATACCTCCCAATTCCAAAGGTCTTTTAGCTGTAAGGCCCCCACCTGGATGAATGAAGTCTACCCGCCTCGTCACAGCCCAAAACTCTATCGGACTCTTCAAAACCCACCTCAGACCCTAAACTGCTGTGACTGGTATTGACCCTCTCACAACCCCCCTGAGTGACAACGGACTCTGACTGGCAAATCCCACCTCATTTCTCCTTTCTTTCTTTCTTTCTTACTAAATGCTTACCTGAGCCTCCATAAGTCTAGTAGTTCAAGACTGCAAGCCTTATGTCTTACTTTTACCATGTATAAAGCGTGTTTATGTTCCCTGCACTGTTTGTTACCTTGACTTTGTACTGTTCAAAATATGTGATGTGGACCCTATGTAAATTGTTCCCTGCGCTGTGTGTTACCTTAACTTTGTACTGTTCATTATATGTGACGTGGAACCTTTGTAAATGAGTCTCTGACTCAAAGGTACTTTCCGATCTCTGAAATAAATAAATACTCTCCAGTCTGTTCAGGACCTCTTGTCATGCCCCCAGGTCCCACCCCTATGCCCCCACGGGCAGGCCGCCTCATGCCCAGCCCCCCTCCTGGGGTGTCTCTCGGGACCGCGGTAGGGCCTTCAGGGGGTGGCTCAGTCTGCCCCTCCGCAGCATCCCCGTCCCTCATGCGAGATGGGACCCACTTCTGCACCTTAACCCGCTTTTCAGGTATCCCCTGCCTCCTCTTACAGGCCTCGGAGGCACCCAGGGATCTCTTTACCTTTCTTGGAGGCTTGCTCCCAGACTGGACGCTTCACTACTCCATGCGGATCTGATTGGAACTCCTGCCACTCTCCCTGCTGGAGCCCTTCAGTTGTTCCTTCGTATGACCATCCAGGATGTTTTTCCCCCAGTGCTCCTTTTTCTACTATCTGATCCACTTTCCTTGTCTATTTACTGACTTTGACTTTATGTGAGGGCCTGTCGACCTCTGCCTTGTCAGGATGAATCACTGTGCCTGGCCACCTACAGTTCTTTCTAGATTATGCCTCCTGCATGCTGTCCTCACCCACCTTTGTGCCTTTCTGCCTGAGGGGGTGTGGTTTGAGTTGACATTTCTCCTAGTTTCATGCCAAATGTCTTCGGCCAACTGTTGGCCTATCTGCCTGCACGGAAGAGGTTTGAGTTGGACATTTCTCCTGGTTTCATGCCAAATGTCTTCACCTAACCATTGGCCTATCTGCCTGCACTGAAGAGGTTTGAGTTGAACATTTCTGTTACTTATCGAACATTTAGTCCTTACTCCTTACCCCACCCCAGCCTATCTGCCTCTGGGGGTGCAGTTGAAGTTGAAGTTCTATTGTGCTTTTACATCTTTGGCTTTGCCTTTCCTCCCATTTGGATTTTACTGCTTGGTAATCTCCCATAAGTAATGACTTACTGCAAGAGACCAGTCCGTAGAAGATAGTACAGTTACGTAAGAACTTAACGTAACAGTAGATCTTCTGAGGACTGTCTCTTGCAGTAAGTCCCCTGTCCCCCTGCCTTGTTGCCTCAAATCTACAACTTGGGACGTTGAGTGGGATCGCTGTTCTCTGTTTTTCTGACCCTTGTTTACCTCGGTCCAGGCCGTGCTCACCAAAGCCGATGGTGAACAGAGGGTACTGGGGGCCGCCCACTCTTATACACATCCACAGGAAGTGATGCCGTGAGGGCGGCCCCACGGAAGACTGCTGGAAGAAGCTGCCGCGTGACAGCGCCACCTGGTGGATAGTCCCATAAGAAATTACTTGCTGCAAGAGACCATCCTCGGAAGATCTACTGTTATGGTAAGTTCTTACATAACTGTACTTTCTAGGCATTGTAACACATCCATGCAGCCCACCCAGACTCCCTTGGCAAGTGGCACACAGATCCTGCTTCCAGCGTGCAAGATCAGGCATCACGGGGTGGAGTTGGGGGACATACCGCCTGGGTAGTGAAAGGAGCTTAGCTTAGATGTCCAGCAAATTACACTGTTGCGTGAAACTGTCAGATTGTGGATGTGAACTATATACCACTTCTAGAACTACAGTTGCAGGAAGTAAGCCTTGACTCAGATTGCCTTTCCAGGTCACCAGTTTTCCGCAGCAACAGATTGGAAAATCAAGACAAGCAGTCAGAACAGACTGACATCTAGGGGAATTTTTTTCTAATGTAATTGTATAAGAAAAGAAATATTAAATGCAGAACATATATGAAATTTAATCTGAAATGTCTGAAAATTGGATTTTTTAATTTTTTATTTCCCTTGATACATCAGGGGCATTTTAAATTTAATTAATTTGCTTTGTATGTTAAAAAGAATTTTCCTTTTTTAATGGCAAATGTTTGGATATGTATTTAGCATTCTCGATGAACATTTTTGGAGTAAAGTAATACCAGTATAGTGTTTTAAAGTACCAATATTATTCACCTTACACCCTATAATACTATTTTTTGAGAGTTTTGGTTTAATAATTGTTTTTACTATTAAGTGAGATTGTAAGTACACATTCACACACACAAAATCAGCTGGAAGTATTTTTTTTTTTGCATACCGTATAACCCCACAACTGGTAAGGATCTAAAATGGAGATGCTTGCTAACTTGTGTTGCTTGTTTTCCCTGGCTAGGAATCAAGGATTTGCAAATGAGGATTTGTAGCTTCGAGATTCTGTGTCCTGGAATTTTAAATGAATGTAGAAAAATCCATCCTGTCACACCGAATACCCCATCCCTCCCGATATTGCTCCTCATTGTGGCAAAGCTGATCCCTCAAAGCATTTTGGATTCTGGCTGAGTGTCGGACAAATCTGTCTCCCCCTGCCCTCCCTTTAGAAAATGCTGGCATAGTGCAACTCCTTTAGTATATTTTCTTTAGTTTTTGATAACTGGGTAGGTACACTAGACATTAAATATGCCTATTTTTAGGCACAACCCAGGAGAGTGCAAGTCATAAAACAATCATGAAACATGGTACAAAGAAATTTTAAAGTATACAATGTGAAGGGTAAAACTAGTAACGGATACAAAAGTAGTTGAGTTGTTAATACAAAGTAACAAGGAGAAATCAGCATAAAATAATAATGAAACATAGTACAAGACAGTAAAATATACAGTGTAGGGGGAAGTTAATTGCAGATACAAAAGCAGTATAAAAACAGCTGGTGTTACAGGCAGAAAATCAGTACAAGAGCAGCAAACCAGGTAGAACAAAGCAAAATAGCAAAACGGACCAGAGGCAGCAAACATAAGTGCAGCACATTAAGTAACAAGGACAAACAGTAGTCCACGTGAGTTGGGTGATCAAGGACGTAGGAAACTGGTACAGGGGGTCAGTGACTAAGAGATGGTGCTGAAGCTCCCTTTTGAAGCAGGCATGAGAGGGGGAGAGTCGAATGGACCCAGGCAAGGAGTTCCAGAAATGTATCACGAAGTAGGAGAAGGCCTGGTATACCATGGTCATCAAACACCTAGGAACAGATAGTAGGGACTAGTCTCCAGAGCAAAGGAGATAGGGGAGGCTTAAGGGAGTCAACATTAAAGCTAGGGAGGAAGGAACCCCAGTCCTAATAATTTTATCAGTTATGGTGCCAAAGACATAGGAGCAGCTGGCCTCAGGGAATAGCCAGTTCAGACCACTGTAAAGCTGATAGAGGTGGGTAAGATGATGTGATGCCAGAGCGAAATGACAAAAATTATTGTAGGAGGTGTCTCCCTTGAGCCTCCCCTACCCCCTTCACTCTGGAGACCAGTCCTTACTATCTGTTCCTAGGCGTTTGATGACCATGGGATCCCAGGCCTTCTCCTACTTTGCGACACATTTCTGGAGCTCCTTGCTTCGGCCCACTATCTAAATAAATGGTCAATTCTCGTTCTACTCGACTTCTCTTCAGCATTCGACACTGTGGACCATGGTGCGTTATTTTATTGCCCTGGAAAACTCTGTGGACCCGCCATTAGTGTCATCAGATGGTTTGAGTCCTTTCTAACAGACAGGGTGCAGAGGGTGGTTATGTAGAATTTCTCCTCTCACCGAAAATCCCTGGAGTTCCCCAAGGCTCGATCCTCTCACCCGTTCTATTCGCAGTGTACATGCTACCCCTGGGAGACATAATTAAACATTACAGAGTGGGATTTCACTGGTATGCAGATGACACCCACCTTTATATGTCATTTGCACCAGGGACACAGAGTGCAGTCTCTGTACTGAACATCTGTCTGGCTGAGGTCCAAGACTGGATGTCCTCCAACTACCTAAGGTTTACCCCAGACAAGACGGAGGTACTGATGGTTGAGCCTGGTTGTTGGGTGGGATGGCGGGAGAGGTAACCGGACTGTTGCTTGGTTCCTTCCCCCTTGCCTCCTTCATTAAGGTGAAGAATTTGGGTGTTTTATCCTTGATAGCAAGCTGACACTGGAGGCTGAGCTGTCATCCGTCATCTGAAGTGTTTTTTATTTATTACCATTTTAGGAATATCACCTGGGTCAGACTTTTTGTCCCACTTGATGATTTGCCCTCACTGGTACATGCTTTTGTGACATCCAGATTGTATTACTGCAATGCTCTATACCTTGGGCTGAATGGAGGGACCCAGCAGCTAGTGCAGAACGCTGCGGCCAAGTTACTGATGGGCCTCCTGAGATCCTGTCACATGGCCCCGGTCCTGCGTGACCTGCATTGGCTGCCGGTGAGGTGGCAGATCTCCTTCAAAGTTGACTTGCTGACCTATAAGGCCCTTCACAGATTGGGCCTAGCTACTTGTGTGACCTTCTGACTCCTCACCAGATCTTCTGTCCTCTTCATTCCTCGGAGGTTGGCCTCCTAGCAGTTTCCAGGGCTTGGCTGAAGTCATCTGGCCGCAGGGCCTTTGAGGTAGCTGGCCTGACTCTGTGGAACTCACTCCCAAGGTCCTTGAGGGAGGCCCCCTCATTGGAAGCCATTCAGAGGGATCTTAAATCCCATCTCTTTAAGGAGGCGTTTGGTTTACTGTGACTTGCTGGCTGCCTACAGATAACAATTTTATATGTATTTTATTATTATTTATCAGTCTATTTCCCAGTCATTTTAATCTAGTGGTCATTTGTCTGTTGTGTTCAGTTTATTATGTATTTTATATTGTACTGCACCCAGATCTAGTACTGACTAACAAAGAAAGGATCACAGATCTCCAGGTAGAAGGTCACCTGGGGGCCAGTGACCATCACATGGTATGGTTCAGTTTGGCCACTAGAACTAAATCATCCCATTCCAAGGCAAAAATATGGGACTTCAGAGGAGCTGAATTTGATAAGATGGCCAACAGAGTTAAGCTAGCCCTGGCAAAAAGAAATCAAGGTGAGGGGGTACAGGCAAAGTGGGCAAGTAGTAAGGATGCAGTACTTGAAGCAACATCCCATTGTGTTAGAGAGAAAAGGAAGTGTAAAAGAAGAAGGAAACCACTTTGGTTCTCAAAAAAACAGTAGCAGAAAAGGTCAGAGCCAAAAGGATGGCCTTCAGGAAATATAAGGAGAAACAGTGGGATGAAGATAGGGAGGCATAGCAAAGTTCCCTAAGGGAAGCAGGGAAGGCAGTAAGGCAGGCAAAGGCCCAAACCAAGGAAATACTAGTACAAACAGTAAAAGAAGGGGACACGACTTTCTGTAGATACATTAGTGAAAGCAGAGAGTCCAGAGAGGGTATTGCTAAGATCAGAGGAGATAAGGGGGCATGTGAGAAGGAGGACCATGTAAAAGCATCTATCCTAAATAGATATTCTGCTCAGTATTTACTGAAGAGAAGGTAGGACAGGACCCACAGCTTAGCACCATGGACATGGGGGAGAGAGAGGTGAGCACTAGTCTCTTCACAAAAGAAAGGATCCTACAAGAGCTCAATAAGCTCAGGGTGGACATGGCAATGGGGCCTGATGGCATACATCCCAGGGTACTAAAGGAGCTAAGGTGGAACTAGCAGAGCCATTATCAGAACTGTTTAGTGAGTCTCTGAGCACAGGAGAGGTCCCAGAAGACTGGAGAAGGGTCATGTGATCCTGCTTCACAAGAGTGGTAGCAGGGAAGAGGCAGGAACTACAGACCAGTCAGTCTTACCTCAGTAGTGGGCAAGATTATGGAGGCACCTAAGTGAAAGGATAGTGCAACACCTGGAATCCATAGGAGCACAGGATCCAAGACAGCACGGGTTTACAAAGGAAGGTCCTGTCAAACTAATCTCATAGATTTCTTTGACTGGATAACCAGAGTGGTGGACCAAGGAGAGCAGTTGATGTCACCTACCTTGACTTCAGCAAAGCTTTCGATACTGTTCCACATAGAAGATTGATTAATAAGCTGGGTAGGCGCGGGGTTGGTCAACTGGGTGGCAAACTGGTTGATGGGCAGAAAACAGTGGTGGTAAACGGTATACAGTCAGAAGAGATGCAAGTCACAAGTGGGGTACCTCACAGTCCTGTTCAATATCTTCATCAGTGATATTGCAGATGGACTGGAGGGTAAGGTTTGTCTGTTTGCAGATCACACCAAGATCTGCAACAGAGTAGATGATCCAGATGGGGTGGGCAGAAAGAGAAGAGAAGAGATCTGGCTAAACTAGCAGAATGGTCGTAAGAGTGGCAATTGGGGTTTAATGCAAAGAAGTGCAAGATCATGCACCTAGGGAAGAGAAACCCTAAAGCCGCCTATAGGCTGGGAGGGGAGTTGCTGGCAGTCACATGGGAAGAAAGAGACTTGGGCATCATCCTCACCACCGATGACCTGAAATCATCCAAGCAGACCTCTAAAGCAATATGTAAGGCTAGAGGGATGTCAGGGTGTATTAGTAGGGGTATCACAAGTCAGAAGAGGGAGGTAATAATCCATCTTTACAAGACACTGGTTAGGCCCCATCTGGACTACTGCATGCAGTACTAGAAGCCACACTTTCACAAGGACATTAACCAGATTGATGCAGTCCAGAGAAGGACAACCAAAATGGTGCAGGGACTGCATCAGAAAACATATGAGGACAGATTAACGGAGCTCAATATGTATACTCTAGAGCAAAGGAGGGAGAAAGGTGATATGATCGAAACATTCAGACACCTTAAGGGCATTAACAAGGTGAAATAGTCTAACATGTTTCAATATAAGAAAAAATAGCAGGACAAGAGGACACAGCAGGAGATTAGAGGGAGGCCAATTAAGGGGTAATGTGAGGAAGTTCTTTTTCACAGAAAGGGTGGTGGATGCATGGAACGGCCTACCTCAGGAAGTGGTGGATATGAATACAGTGCAGGGCTTCAAACAGGCATGGGATAGGCATAAGGGAACAATACAGATGAGTATGAATAGATAAGCCATTGACGGCAAAGACTGATGGCACATTTATAAGGTAGAAAATTAAATGGGCAGACTGGATGGGCCTTGTGGTCCTTATCTGCCATCAACTTCTATGTTTCTGTGAGCCTCCGGGAATGGGCGCTTAGGAAATTAAAATTTACTGACTGACTTACTAAAGCCAATACATCTTAGAAGGTCTTCAGTCTAATTTTCTATCATTCCCAGAGGCATTCTTGGAAATGAACAGCAGGTCAAGAGCAATAAAAGAAGCTTGCATGGCTACCTCCAAGGGCCATAAAACTGGCAGGAAAACAGAAAAAAAACTTGCCACAGACATAGGGAACAGAACGCCAGAAGCAGAGAAACAAAAACCCAGTACACAACGTGTTTTTATAATTTTCACATGTGGTTTTCCTTTAAACTGTCTGTAAAATGAGAAGCATTCGTATTGATCAGAAACAAGAGGTTGTATTTTTTACAAGTTGTAATTTAGCAGTGTGTTACAAATGTTAAAGGACTACTGATCAGTGTGGCGACATTTGCATTCTGTGCTTGATGTACAGTACATGTAAGCAGCACAGCTAACTAATTGCTCTGACTTGTGCCGATCTGTAGATATTGCACCTGCAGAACAGGCCATGACAGCTGTACTTACTCCCTGAATAGCATTTGCAGTCATACCTCTCAACTGTCCCTGATTTTGCCTCAAAATTTTACTCTGTCCCTCCTAAAAATTGTGTTTCTGTAACCAAACAGCGGGGGTTATAAGCACAAACTAATGTCAAACATTAAAGTTACAGACTTGTTCTTCAGGAAATGCATTTTACACTAAGCCCTTTATTCTACCAGCTTCCTGAGTGGATATCTCTAATTTTGAAGAAGTGTCCCTGATTTTGATCCTTTGTCCCTGATTTTTTTTAAGCCTTGTCCCTGATTTATGAGACAGGAGGTTGAGAGGTATGTTTGCAGTAGTAAAGTCAGGGCTGCATTATAAGCCTAATGTAATGCTGCTATCAGAGAAGCAGCAGTCCAGTTGGTCAGCTAGTGGTCCTCCTCTCATATATTGAGCACATCAAGTATGAACTGAATGTTGAGCAGGTACCTGTCTGTCCTTTGTAGGAAAAATAACTCTATTTTAGATGTATTTAATTTTCTTTTTTCCTTTTTCATTTGGCATGGGGGCTGAATTCAAATGTTTTGTTAGTGCCCTAAAACCTAGGTAGCAAAATTGAGGACTAGGACAGTGTTTTATTCTAGTAAATACAGTGCTAATTATATATACATTGCCTTCATCAGAGACCATCTAGACAAGCATTGGGTGTTCTAGGTGCACAACCACTCAGTCAGACCTTATATATCAATATAGGACCAGATTCTTTGCCTGTACTGTAGTTTTGACTGTGATTCGTTTGTATTTTTGACTTTAATTTGTGTGTATTTTTTTTTTTTTAATACTTCCCAACTGCCGGGCATCCTTCGGGAGTACCCACTCAGATAGACCACTACTCCTGGTCTGAACCCCCTGCATCTCCCGGAAATATTCCCTCAAGCGCAAGACAGACCCATGGCAGGCTCGACCTCGGATCACCTCCGAGGCTGGTTCTGCCCTACCCTTGAGGTATCGCCTAAGTGAAGTGCCTACCTGGATCCTGTACGGGCCCTGGCGAGGAGAACCGGGTGCGTCTGGGCCGACTGTAGGATGTGTGGCATTCCTCTGGGGCCTCCGGCATCTCACCGGAGGACTGGAAAGGCTTTTTCTCCTTTTTTCTGTTCCCTCCCTGCGACGCTCGGATGTGCAATGATGTCCAGCGTCTGCCGAGCTCCGCCCCATTACCTTCAGCTGCGTTACTTATTCCTGGCTACCCTGGCCATCACCAGAGGTCACTCAGGAGCGACTCCAACCCTACTTCCCCCCTTCCCCCGGAAGGGAGAGCTGTCTCACAGACGTTTCATCCCTACCCATCCCCTGCCAACCCCCGACTTCCCGGGCTTGTTCCCGAACTCAGGTCGTCGGTGTGGCGCAAGGTGAGGCATCTAATGCCTTAATCTTCTGCATGACTGGGCCAGCCTATGTGTGTATGACATTATTTGTCTATAGAACAATACATAATTCAGCATCCCTTGGTAAGGGCTGTTTGTATGGCTTTCTTTTGGTTCCATGTCCACTGCCAATATAGGAGTTGCTTACTGTATATGATAGTGACATAAGCAGTAACACACGGCAGGGTGTGCATTAAAGCTTTCGATGCACAGTCATGTGACATATTTAGACCAATCATGTTTGGATTTTCCAATGCAATTTATATCTGTTGAAGCATAATTATAACCACCTACAGCAAGATTATTATTTAAGCAATAAACCATGAGGGGGTGTGGGTTATTGAGTAATAACCCCCTCTATAGATATTGTTGAGTAATAACCCCCTCTTTAGAGATTGTTGAGTAATGACCCCCTCTTTAGAGATTGTTGGGTAATAACCCCCTCTTTACTACCCTACCCACTGTGGTAGCCAAGTGCTTATAACTTCAAATAATATATCACTTTGATTCCTCCAAAACAACTGTTTTTGTTTGTTATTCTTTGGTAACTGGGTAAGGCCTACTGGCCTGGGCACAAGACCCATTTACAGGGGCATCCCAGGAGCACGTGGAGGTCAAGTGACTTGCTCACACAGTGTGGAAGTAGAGGTTGTGGAAAGCAATCCCAGGTCCTTCTGGATGTACCAAGCTTGTTTACAGCTCATTGCTCTAACTTCTAGACTGTACTGCCAGAATAAATTTCTTATAATGAAACATTCGCGAGGTGAATGATTTAGCCACCCTATCATCCAGCATGCTGCTATAGAAGTGACCCAGCTGACCAGAATGCTGGAAGAAGTACTACTGATAGTAGCTTATCCCAGCTGGGGTGGTGCCACAATCTGCCATTGCAGCACCCTCTCCCCAGATCCCCAGCTTCTTGCTGTGAGTGGCACCCTTTGGGTGGTGGGAGGGACAGCGGTCAAGGGGTGCGAAGGTGGTAGAAAACAGTGGCCTCCAGGATTAGGGTGCCAGCACTCTCGAGGCCCTACACTCTTAGCCAGCTTCGCTCACTACATTCTTGGTCAGCAAGGAAGGGAGGGCCCCTGCAACATCCATGCTACAAGAGGCGGCAAGCTGTGGGAGATTTCTGGGGTGGGTAAGGAGTGTTGCGTTGTGAGGTCATTTGCTAGAGTCAGATAAGGGGTATCCAGCTGAGGACCAAAAAAGAGCACTTATACAAAAACCCTGATAATTGACTGGCTTCTTTTTTATTCATCATGGTTAAAAGTGCAACAATGCATAAATACATCAAACGTCAGTGAAAGGATTTATTTATTTGAAACTACTTCAGCTGGGAGGACTCATATAGGATGCAGCATCTCGTTTTCATGGGGCTCCCTTCTAGTACAGCAGCAGTCCACAGGCTAACATAGTCCAGCAGGAATAGTTACTGTACATACATACAAGTTAAAATATGCAAGACAAAAAATCTGTAAAGGAAAGTACATCCAAACAGTAATCAAAGCAAGCTAACAGAGTGGGGTCACAGCAAATAAAGGGCATAAGCACTGTTATGCAGTGTGATCATGGTCAGGGAGAGGGGGATTCTGGACCAGAACAAATACGGGGGGGGGGTCCTAAAGTGGCAGGAAAAGACTGGACTTGAATACTTGCAAGATAGAAGCACTCCTTTACTGGAAGAGGGAGTTTGTTTTAGGTGTCTTATTGCTGCAACTGCAAAGACCTTTCTACTAAATTCATGTTTTATCCTGGAAATTGAGAAGGGAAGTGCTGCTCTTCTAGTGAGTAGGCCCTGCTTGACTGTGTGAGGCACACTAGGAGACAGTCTGGGGCTTTTCCTTGTGCAGTTTTGCAATAAAGAAAGCCAGTGGTAGCCACCCCTGCTTGAAGGACTTGGCCAGTTACATACTTCTTATAGCTTCGTGTGACATCCGTACTATCCACTGCTAACCTGACACAAAATGGCCACCTGGAGATAATGAATTAAGCTGATCCTACAGCAGACGAAGATGGTTAGACCGTCCACAGGTGAGAATGAACCTGCCAGGCTTGTCATACAAACGATCCTGGGGCTGCAGAGTAGTTTTATTTACACAGCGCCATATAATGTCTCCATAGTTGGTGGAAGAGAGCAGGAACTAGGAGTCATTTTGCACCCTCACGTGAGCAGTACCATACGAGACACCCCAAGGAGGCCATGTTAACCTATAAATCACTTGCAGTAGCTTCACAGATTTATAATAACTTTTTTTAAGTATTTTTTTTTTATTTCAAAAATTAAACAAAGCCGCCCTTCCCCAGGCTGGGAAGTGGAATGCTCCACTCCTAACGTTCCTGCACAAGAGACTGCTGTACGCAGGATAAAGAAGTGTGGCTGCTCTGTGTGCTGATTGGCTGAAATCACATAAGTGATTTATAGTCTACTCTGGTGTTGCCCAGCCTCTATTTTGGAAAACTAATGGTGTCTTTCAGGTGTATACTAGGGAACACAGAGAGACAAATTAACAAGAAGAATTCCAGGGTACCTGTAACCCTTTTTTTTTTTTTATCACATTGTTTCTCTAGCCGGAAGACAGCTCCCTGGATTTCTCTTCATGCATGCTGCGTCCAGGAATTAAAAATGCAAAGGAACTGGCCTGTGGTGTGTGTTTACTGAATGTTGACTCCAGAAGTAAGGTAAGTGCTGACTCGGCGGTGCCTGCAGCTCATTTTGTTGCATTTGTTGGCTTCACCCCTTAGATGCTGTAAACGTTGATCTTCTTGGACAAAGTCTCCACCACTCATTCACACTGATAGTCCCATCATTATGAATGAGTGGTGGAGACGTTGTCCAAGAAGATCAAGAATTACAGTAGGTAGGTAATTTCCATTTTCTGGCATGCCCTTGTCGGACTGTTTACATGTAACATCAGTCAGTTACTCATCATCATCATTTGTGTATTGATTGGAGAAAAACAGGGGTTTATCTATCTATTTTTAAACCCATGTTGAGTCATATTTGAAGGATTCATAACAGATTCTGTGATACGCTCTCATCAACAACATGTTATCGATACTACTTACACGTTGGGTTCCATAATCCTCAGTAGCTTTAACGATAATAATTCATAAAGGTTAACTGTAACAGCCTGGTTTCTGAGTCTTAGCTTGTAGTAGTTTCAATGGCGGATTATTTCCGATCTATTGTCTGATTTACAGCACTCGAACCACACGTAGGTTGAATAAGAAGAATAAATTATGAAATTATTTCCACGAAGACTTTCTCTCAGTTTACCTGTGCAGGTGTGACCACCATTTCACACCTGCACAGGTAAAGGATTTGGATGGGAAGCGCTTCGTTAAGGTAATTTCATAGTTTATTCTTAAGCCCCCATTCAGCCTCATTATCGGTTCTGAGTGCTGTCGCTCAGATGATGTCATCACTTAGGGACATATCCGCCATTTTAGGGAGCTACTGCAGTGCTAAGTTTAAACAGGAGCCGAGGCTTTATTTACAGTTCACTGTGACCTTTATGGATTGGTGACTATGGATTAAAACACTTTCAGACGACTATGGAACCCAACATTATGTAGGTAAGCCCCATACCTACAATGCTGTTTTTTTTTGGAGGGCGTATCGCAAGGACCCATTAATGAGTCCTTTAATAACTTGTTTTTAGTAAACTATTTTGTAAATTTCCAAATTTTGTTTTGAGAAAAAATAAATAAAAATAATGCTTTGGGATCCATTGTTTCAAATTTACATTTTATTACATTTTCATATAAATACATACTTGGATTTAAAGTGATGTACCGACTTTGTATTTATTTGCTATCTTACCTATTCTGATCGTTGATGCCGGGGATAGTAATTTGTGTTAGCATTTATAATTTTAATGGAAGAAATCATAGTTTTGCCCTGATGAGGTAACCAGCCAATTCCTTCCACTTCCCAATAGCTCTGTCATGGCCCTGCACTCAGGCACATAATGACATGTGACCAGGGAGAGCGCGGGGGTGCATCCCATTGAAGTCAATGGGGCACCATTTTAGTGGCATTTTTATACATAATAATGGCCAGTTGGAGATTAATGAAAGCCACGGCTCAGCTAACAATTCATTAGACAAAGCTATCAGGAAGTGGAAGGGATCAGCTGGCCACCTCCTCAGGGCCAAACTACGAGCCCTTTCACTAAAGTATTGACTGGCAATAAAATTATAAAAACTAGCACGAGGGGTCATACACTGAAACTGGCTGGTGGGAAGTACAGAAGAGACTTGAGAAAGCATTACTTCACAGAAAGGGTGGTGATGCCTTGGAATGTGCTACCTGAGGAGTTGGTATCAAGGGAATCAATGGGAGGTTTTAACAAGGGATGGGATAGATACAAGGCAGGGTACAGGTAGGGCGGGTAGAAATCAGGGGAACTCTGAATGGAAATCGGGAGGGATGGAAGGGAAGGGGGGTTAACAGCAGTTATCAATCTGTGAGCTGCATTTCGAGCAGACTTGATAGATCTCATGGCCAAATCTACTGGTATTTTTGTATGTTTGTAACACAAATTACTATCAACAGCATCAGCAATCAGGATAGGTGAATGATAGCAAAATCATAGAAAGTCACTGTCAATTTGTAGGTGGCAACCATATTGGGACATCCAAGCCCTCTAATGTTTTTCAGCTGTAGAACTCCTGCTGGATGCTCCAAAATGGAAATGCGCATCCAGTATGCAACTGGGTCATACAGCTGGTGCAAAGCTCATAAACTTGTGTTCTGGTGGCTTGGGGAAGGGGTGTTGCATGTAGTTGGTGATGGAAGGATTGAACCCTCTGGCCCAGATAACTTAGGAAACTGGAGGACAGAAACAACTGTAAGACTTGATTACTGGCTGCTACCACCACCCCCAACTGCTGTGTGACATAGCTTGCTCCTTTAAGCAATAAGGGATGCAAGGCATGTGTTGTGCTGGGATGTGACGCAGCATGTGCGTTGTAAGGCACGAGGCTATAGGCCAACTGCTTTCAACCACCCAAAAGCAACACATGCCCTGAAGTGCCTTATTGTGATTATAAAATGGATTCATTTACTGTATGTGTTTACAGTCATACATGGGCTGTTTAGTGGATACTTGTTTCACCTATGAGACTGAGCGTGACTCACACCACGGGTGAAACTGGCTCTCCACCAATCAACCTTCAGTGGTTTTGTTTCCATCCATTTTATAATTGTCTTTTGGTCTTCTCCCTTTTCTGGATTGTCACATAAACCTAAGAAAGAAGATCAATCGTCCAGTAAGTTATTTTCCCCCCACCAAACTCAGTGGTCGTATCCATTCAGCCCCTCTCTTTGCAAGTGTATATCTAGACCCCTGGGATGTGGGAGCTGATGAACGTATTTTAAATTTAGTATTATGTATCTTTCATATATCTCATGAATCTCACATCGTTACTTATGCTGTCTACAAAATAGCATTGCAGATGTCTAGAGAGGACTAGAAATGTGTTTTACTATTCTTAGCCCCACCCCGCTGATAATCTGACTTATTGGTTAACATACTTGGTTTTAAAATTGCTCATTTCAGCTAGGAGAAAAACCTGCAGAGCAAGAGTCTAAAAAAGTATGGAACCTACATTTTTGGCTCTCTTCTTACCAATCAGTAGGGGAGAGAAGAACTGATAATTGATTTGCCTTAATTCTGAGGGCTGAACTTTTTCTGTCTTTCTATCTTGCATCTGTCAGTTTAGATATAGGTTTTAGTTACTAACTGCATTCCTCAAAATAAAGCCGCAGTATCTCTGGTTTTTTCAATTTCAGATGCCTTATGTTTTTTAATCCCGTTAATTAATTTTGTTTTCCAGAGGCAGTCCCCCAGGGCATGGCTGACCTAGATTCATTATTTTCTGCATCGTTCTGTGTTGTCACTGGGCATTCATTTACTACTGGGTAACACATGATTATCTGCTGGGGGTCAACACACTCCAAAGCTGTGATGTCATTATAAAACCCCTGGCTGTACCCCATGCCGAGTCATTTAACTTGGAATCTTCAGTTTCAGTGCGTTGGCCAGCAGGGCAGGCAGCACAGCTAGAAGCTCTCTTCTACTGGAAGACTCTGTCATGCTTTATTTCTTATGTAACCCATATTTGTGCATTGTGCATGCATGCGTATGTGTGCGTAATGGATGCTATTCTATGCTAAAACTTACCTAATTTTCTTTTAATCAGAAAATGCTTTTGCAGAGTTAAATGTTTTAAAGGTTTTTCTGGGTGGGCCGGCCCAATGCCGAGGAGTGTTGAGGCATCACATGCCTTACCTCCTGCCACATCAGCAGCCCATGTTCAGGAAAGAGCACGGGTTGCCTGTGTCAGTAGGGTGGGAGGGCATAGAGCACCCCAGAGAAAGTTTTCTTCTCTCAAGGAGGGTGGACAAGCTGTCTCTGCCCGTAACTGCCATCGTGTGGAGGTTCGGTGGTAGTACAGGTGTGAGCGACTCGGACGGGGGCTGCAGCGACATAGGATGTGAGCACCTCCATGCACATGCCCTGGCTCTGTAGCATGGGGGAGGGACAAGGAAAAGTGGAAAATATGGGGGCCTGGGCTTCAGGAAGCCCTGCCAATGTCCTGGCAGTCCGTCCTGCTGCTCTGGTCCTGAGGCTGAACTGGGTATGTCTGCCAGGGTGGGTGGGGAGAATGGCCCTCCCCATCTCGCCCCACCACGGGGAACTAGCTTCCAGACCAGGAGGGAAGTAAGGGATGGACCACCAGGCACGGCAAGGAGGATAAAAACCTTTGTTGGGGTTCTGGGGTTGGTGATGTAAAAGCGCCATGCGGGAGACCTGGGTTGTGAAATTTTGCAGCAGGTCTGCTGTAGGGAGATACTGCAGCTTTACTATGATACGTAACCAGATGAATTTTCTTGAATGCAGTGGATCAGCTACAATATTTAAAATTATTTCAGTAGTCATCATAAAGAGACTACGAATTATTAAATTCACAGCACAGACTCATCTGATATTGAGTAGTGTCTGATGTCAAGAGGCTGACTGGCAAGATAACCAAACCTGTCATTTTAGTGCTTGTTTGATTTGACCTTGCATCCTTTAATTCCGTATTCGCCTCCCTTCCCTCTCACCAGAACAGTTCAAAGTACCAACATCTACAGTTCTTGTGTAGCTGAAAAACTGCCTTCTTTGAAGGAGAGCTACACTGAATTTGCAAGTTATTTTTCCCCAGTGGAAGCTTTTTTTTTTTTTTTAAATACTGGTTCAAATTCTTTTTTTACTCTAGCTATACGGGACCTTTAGGTATCCCAGTGGGAGTTTCTGATATACTCATTGCTGATGAGGACCATTTTAGCAGAACTCTGATGTAGATTATGTCCTTATTCTGCTCTTCTGTTGTTGGCACAATGCTTCTGTGTTCCACTGTAGAACTCTGTGGTGTAAAGGACATAAACTACATCATACAGTTCTAAAATGGTACTTCTCAACAGCCATTGGGTAAATCAGAAATGTCCACTGTGTTTTTTATAAAGCCTTTATACATGAAAAAAAATACTATTTCTACTGGGAAAAATTACTTCTAGGTTCAGCATAGTTCTCATTTAAGGTGTTTCTGCATGCAAAAAAGGTGGGAAACTGTGTGCTGTAGATTCTTCTTCTTTCACATCACTTTTGTTCTAAAGACAATGTTGTATGTTTCCATAAAGTAATTAGAATTACAAAGTGTTTTACCTTTTGAAGAAGAAAAAGACCATGCTGGTCAGTGGTCTCTGTCGTTTCGATACTAATGGTATAATGGTTTTGCTCTTACTGTTCTACAGCTAGCGAGAGCTCTGTTGCCTCAGGATTTGTAGCAATGAAGTATCAACAGTGCAGATCATTATAGAGGGAAAGCGGGACTGGGAAGCATTTACAATCTGTATCTATTGAAACCCTTCTCTTTCTGTACCCATCTCTTTTTTGGGGGGGTCTGTCTCTGATCTTTGAAAGCTGCTTTGCATTTAACCCCTCCACCATTGCACAGTTATAGGTGCTACAGCCAGTGACATACGACAAGGCCAGCAGAATAAGGCCATTAGGTCTGTCTATTCTGCTCATAATGTAGGGCCCTCAAAATCAGCTGCTGGCTGTGCCGCTCCTCTCCAATCCACCATTCCCCTACTTGACCTTTATTTTCCCACTGACCCTATACCAGCCTCTCTTGAAGCTGCCAGCCATTTTCAATGCAACCACCTTCGCCAGAAGTAAATTGTAACCCACCACCACACTCTCATTGAAGAAGTGCCTCCTAGACTCTGTTCTAAACCCCCCGCTTTCCAACTTGAGACTGTTTCCCCTCATGTTTCGGTTCCCACTCAGCCTGAAGAGACCCTCTTTGTCTACCCTGTTTATTCCTTTCAAATACTTAAAGGTCTCAATCATGTCTCCTCTCTCCCTCTTCTCTTCCAAGGAGAACATGTTCAGTGACCTCAGTCTCTCCCCATATGTCCCACCCTGTTGACCTATGATCATTTTTGTTGCCCTCCTTTGGATTGTCTCCAGCAGTTTTCTGTCCTTTTAAAGTACAGTATAGGCGCCAGAACTGCACACTGTACTCCCAAATGCAGTCTCACTAATGACCTGTACAGTGGCAGTATTACCTCCTCTTGTCTGCTGCTGATCCTGCTGACAGTACAGCCCAACATTTTATTTGCCTTTGCTGCCACTTTCCTACGTTGCATGGTGTGCTTTAGATCACTAGTTACCGTCACTCCTAGGTCCTTCTCCTCCGCTGATACCCAGACCCCTCCCAGGCTGTACTCAGTCCTAGGGTTCTTGGCTCCAGTGTGCATAACTTTTTATTTCTTTGCATTGAAGCTGATCTGCTAAATTCCGGACCACCTCTGTAGCTTTTTCAGATCCGTCCTCATTTCTTGTATCCCTTCTGCTGTGTCCACCCTCCCACAGAGCTTGGTGTCGTCTGCGAATAGACAAATGTTGTCCTTAATGCCATCTCCAGTATAGTTGATGTAGACATTGAACAGCATCAGTCCATGCACCAAGCCCTGTGGACCCCACTTGTGACCTCCCTGGTGCTGGGAGCTCTCCTCCCACCATTACACTCTGGGTCCTGCCCCTCAGCGAGTTTTCCACTCACCTGGTCAACTTCTCACCAACCCCTAGATCTACCAGCTTCCTGATCAACCTCTTGTGTGGTACAGAGTCAAGTGCCTTACTGAAATTCAGGTAAAGGATGTCCACCGCTTGGCCCCTGTCCATTGTTTTAGTAACCCAGTCAAAGTAGTCAATCAGATTTGTTCGGCATAATCTGCCTCCCATAAACCCATGTCTCTTCTCATCCTGGAGTCCTTTCTCCTCCAGATACTCTAGTAACCTTTCCTTAAGTATGTCCTCCACAAGTTTACAGATGACTGAGGTTAGACTGACCGGTCTGTAGTTCACTGGGTTGTACTTGGGACCATTCTTATGGAGTGGCACTACATGTGCCTTTCTCCAGTCCTGCGGTATCGCATCCGATCCCAGTGAACTATTGAACAAGTCATCCAAGGGATCTGTAAGCTCCTCCACCAGCTCCCTCAGCAAACTTGGGTGTATGCTGTCTTGGTCTGGGGATTTACAGTATCTAACCTCAAAGGTAGTAACCCTGTCCTCCTCTGTAAAAGCATATGTTGCCCTGGCTCCTCTCCTCTCTCCTTTCCCTAGAGGCACTGATCCGTCTCTCTCGCTCTCTCTCTCTGGTGGAGATGGAATAGAAGCACTCATTTAGTACCTCTGCTTTGCCCCAATTCCCCTCCACCCACCAATTCTCTTTCCTTAGCCTAACAATTCCATTTTTCTTATCCCTTTTCTCGCTAATATAGCAAAAAATTGCCTTTTCCCTTTAATACAGGGGGAAAAAGGCCTTTCCTCCTTTTCATTCAGCAAGCTGCAGTTTCTTCTAAGTTTTAGCCCGCCGGACTACCTGACCTGCTACTTTAGCCATGTTTAGGTAATCCTCCCTGTCTTCCTCCCATGATGATGGACATCAACTGCAGTCGGTAAGTGATTCCATAACAGCATACTGCTACTGCTGCATGTAAGCAGTAAGTCACAACAGGGTGTACATTAAAGGATTTTAATGTACTCCCCAGGAGAATGAGGCTGAAGGCCAAGAGTCTGTACACCACTGTGAAGTGCATTCATACCTTTTAATGCACATCTTGTGAGTTGCTTATTATGATTATAAAATGGCTCACTGCTCTTGTGTAGTATATGTAAAAATATTTTTTTTATAAAATCGTTTGTTTATATTTTAAATGACAAAATAATGTACGTGAAATAGTCCCTAGTTTTGTAGGTAGTGAGGCTCTTTTGCCTTGGTAAAATCGATCCGGCACCCAACAATGCACTGCTAGCTTTTTAATGCATGGCCAGGTGATGTGTCTTAGCCAGTGACATCGCAGGATTTTCCTTGCCATTTTATAAACTGCAGATGGAGCATATTGATGATGCATCCTGTTGTAGAAGCAGATCAGCACCTCAAATCACTGATTGGTTGCCACGGATGATGTCAATGGTTGGAGTACCTATAATGGCACAATGAGGAGGTAGTACGTGCAGAGCTGGTTTGAGAGACCAGAGTGACTGAAAACAAAACAACAGAGATGTACAGAAAGAAAACCGGGCTAAACAAATATTACCTGGAAATGCTGCAGTGCTTCCCCTACTCTTTAAATCATGTGTATGTGTATTTGGATACAGGGGCAGTGTGAGAGGGCGTTTCTTCACGGAGAGCGTGGTGAGCTGGAACAGACTACCAGATGGAGTGGTGGGTGCTAAATCGGTGGAGGAATTCAAGAAGGCATAGGAGAAGCATATGGGGCTGAGTATCGGGGAAGGGGCGGGGCTGGCAGGGAGGGGGAGTGTAGCGGGAGAAAAAGGGCAGACTAGATGGGCCGATATGGTTCTTTTCTGCTGTCAAGCTTCTATGATTCTATGTGATGGTGCTACTGAAATTACAGTGCTGCTCTATTTTGAAGCTCTCCTGCCATTAGCACACATTACTGCCGCAGGGGAGACCTGGGTTTGATTGTGAACCCTGGGGCTTCCTCCTTGGGATGGCAGAGTTCAAGCAACAAAATGAAAGCAATGCACTGCAACTCCATGGATGGGCTGGGCAACATCACTTGCTGCAACAGAGCCCCTTTATGTTAATCCCTAGCAGCTTTGACGTGCAGCATGATGTCAAATGTATGCTAGCCAGTGGGGGTCAGAGGTACCTATGTGGTACTGCGGGGGGGGGGGTAGAGACCACCCTCTTGGAGAGTTGGGAGAAAGCCCCCTCCCCCACCTTGCCTAATGCACTTAGTGAAAGCGGTGAGTACAATAGGCTTCCTTCTCTTATCTACAGTACTGCTTGTAATTATTGACCCGTTGTTGCAGATGCTGCACATTTTAATGAGAACAGCTAACACCGAGCTTGACTCAAGCTGTGTCTGCTGACATTTCGTAATTAAATATTCTGTTGATTTGTGAAATTGAAGGACTTATATATTCATGTAAGCAGAACACATCACCCTAATTTGCAGTTATTTCTTAAACTGTAAACAAGTTGGTTACAAAAAGTATAATCACCATATTAAAAAACTGATTGTTTAATATATTAAGAAATTGACATCGGCTTATGCAAATGAAGACCACTGCACTTGGGTGTAAACCTTCTGTATTGATTAATGAACATGCATTTTATTTTCAAAGGCCTTTGACTCAGAAAGTGACTGCTTTAAACTCTCCTATGGAGGACATCAGTACCACGCAAGCTGTGCAAATTTTTGGATTAACTGTGTGGAGCCCAAACCACCGGGTCTTGTTCTGCCAGACCTGCTCTGAGGCTTTTTTTCAGAGACTGAAAAGGAGGCAACGCCTGTTAAGGACCCATTACTGGAAAAATAGTTTAATTTTGTAAGGCATAGGTCAGGTGGTGGACAAGTACTTATTTTAAGCAATGACTCCTATGAAATATCAGTGAATAACCAAACATAAAGTAAATGTTGGAAGTCAAAATTCCACAAGTTGGTGACATCTAGTCTGTAAGTTAAGGTTCTTCAAGATTTCTGCAGCAAAAAAAACAATGATGGAAGCAGGTTTTCCTTTATGGCTTTGGCCAACATTTGGTCTAACCCTTCTTACTGTTTTGTCAGAACCAAGTGGAAGCGTACTTTGCTTGGGAGCAGGCAACGACCATGTGCTTTCAAAGAAGAGACCTGTTCATTCTTCTTCCCTGCAGCAGCGCACAACAGAATAGGGTAAAAGATTGGAGGAGAAAATTTGCCTGACCAGTGTTCCCAGAAGGAAGACCTACTCAATTTCTGTACTCTGGTTTCCTGAGCTTAGTTTATACCACTCGGCCGTCCTGGTAGAAGAGCTGCTCCCAGTATCTGAACTGTAGATACCCTGGTGGCTGTTGCGTTCAGGTCAGTGAATGGACTCTGAAAACAGCTGCTTCAGTTCATTGGATTCTTCTTTGCAGAGCCTGTGACAAGGAGTTCATATGTCAGAACCCAAAAAGCATGCACAGAACATGATTGGTTTCTACTGAAGGTGTTCTTCCATGTTCATACAAACTGCAAATTAGTTTTGAAATGGCACGGTTACATGAGGTGTGGAAAATGCCCCCAGAGACTCAAATGGAACAGTCTATTCACTGTTACTAATTGGAGGTACTAAATAGTGCATTACAAAAATTCCATCGCTGTGTGGGTGCATAGTTCATACCTTAAAAAGCTGCCTTATTATAGTAATCTAGGATTATTACAAAATTAAATTGTGAAAGTTAGACCTTAAATTGGAATAACTAGAGGAAGCATACTTCAGTGCTCAGGAACAACCAGTAAGCTGTATTTGTCCACATGACTTTTAGTACTAAATGCAGATTGTGAAATTCTGGTCCATTGTTTTCTAAAGCAACAAGGTTTGTAGTCTTAAATCGAAGACATGATTTATGTATGAAGTCTTAAGTGTTTTATGGCCTTTATTTGACAGCCTTGAGTGGGCTATAAAGATACCTTAGCCAATTGTATGTTGACTGAAAATGTGTAATGTAATGCATCAGTTTAGTGCAAGGCTTCATGATAACAGAAGAAAAAGGTAACTTCTCATAAATTTGACTAATTCTCAAGGCAAGGCAAGTCTGATTTCTGAACCGCATGTCCTATAATAAGGTCTTAATTTATAATGCTGGTGCCAGCAGGGGGCAATGTAACGAAAATCAATGCTTCATATAAAAGGCTTTATATCTCAGACACGTATGTATTTAGAATGATGTTTAGAAGTATTCACATTGGAGTGCTCATTGTGCTGTGCAAAAGACCTTCTGAATGTCTGTTAAAGATTTGCATGGCACATGGTCAATGTATGTACATGCAAATGTGTCTCTCTGCCTTTTGTGTATGCATCTGTATGTATGTGGGTCTGCACACATCATAGTAGTTTAACTTTTTCAGTGTTTATAACAAAATACCAGACATTCCATTACTTTCCGCCCACAGTTTGTGCAGCTGGCACACACTAAAATGTATTCCACTTATAACGATCACCTTGTGTAAAATGATTTTCATGTGTGAATGTATTATAATTGGATATGGGCACTGCACAAGTCCTACAGGGAGATTCCTTTCTGTAGTCATAGATCCTGTTCACTGAAATGACTCGGCGTTACATTCAGCTTAACCTCAGCTAATATTGCTCTTAGCCAGCAACCCTTGTGTCCTAGGAAACTGTAACCAGGGTTACTGCACTTTCCATTCAGTGTAATTTGTTAGGCTGTGTGGGTACTGTCTGTGTGCAGTTCGTTGGGAATACCTTTGTTAGTAAGATAGCTCTAGCATTTACGTTCAGCAACTTAGTATAGCAGCGGCATTTTTAAATGTATATTCTTCTTCACGCACTGCATATTAATTTAAAAAAATAGAATTTGCACCATGTTTGTGTATGTTGATCCTGTGGAAACGTGATTGGGATTATGTATATGTTGTTGGAAGACTGTTGTATATGTGAGCCCTTTTTATTATTATTTGCTTGTATGAATTTCCAATGTTTAATGTTTTTTCTGCATGCACTTTTAACAATTCAAAGTAATGTAAAGCATTTAATTTCAGAGCTGTGTATCCTCAACAGCAATAATTATTTTTTAAGCAGCGAGTTCGCTTTTAACTGTACTTAACAGGGCAGATGCATCAGCACTGCTCGGTTGTACCGAACTATGAAAGTCATTCCTGTAGGCAGTAGCTGCTGTTACATCAGCTTTGAAGCTGCACCATTCCCCCAGATCTATGACTCATTCCTTAAGTATCGCTCTCAGGCACCTTTTGAATATGTGGTTCACCCAATCAAAATGCACGCTGTACACATTGGGAACAGCATGATGCCCCTGCCAGGGAGTGACTCATCCCATGATTAATATACTGGCGAGATATTGATTTTTTATATGATTTTATCTATCACATATTTTGACATGGCAAAGAACCAAATTCCCCTGTTCATTTTCTTCAAGAGGGGTTCTGGTCTTCAGAAAAAAAAACAACACAGTTGATATCCACAGACCCCAATTAGCCAACATCCCAAAATAAAATTTATAAGGGAACAATCATGAACCATTCCTGTCATAGTTTGAAAGACCATGCAACTCTCTTTCGGATGAGTTATTGGGCTCCTGTGTAGCTGGCAGCAGTCCAGAGATATTGATGCTTAAGTCTGCTCCATATTCATACTACACTGCCACCATTTGTAGAACTTTGTGATGTCTGTGACAGTCAGGTTGTGGCTAACCACAGTGTAGTCAAAGACAGCTTAATTGTCTGTGACATCAGACGGTTCTAAAAATGGCACCAGTGTCATGTTAGTATGGGACAGACTTAATCATCGATATCTCTGGACTGCATTCAGCTACAGAACAGCCCAGTACCTCATTTAAAAAGAAATAAAAAAGGATCTTTACATGGACTTTCAAACTATGATGGCCACTATTCATCGGTGTTCCCCTTTCATTTCGAGCTTTATTTTCTTTATTAATCAGGATATATGTATAAGAATGTAATTCTGTTTGTCTTGACGCTATTCAGGACTTAAGTCAGAGTTGTCTTCCATGTGATATCACACTTTCTTTTGCCTTGAGCCAGCGGTGATCTCACAAGAAGAGAATTATGACACAGGGCCAAAAACAAACTAAAAAGAACAAGGGTAATATTTCCATACATATATCCTTAATAATAAAGAAAATAAAGTAGCTTGAAATTAACTTTTGTTTTGGCATGTTGTGTAGTTGGTCTCTGCTGTTGCCAACTGCGATTCATTTTACTGGTGATGGGAGCCCCTCTGTAATAAATGTTGAGAGCTATTTTGCAGTTATGCTTTCTGGATTTATGTATTGATTTTTTTATTCTTAACTCAAAAACTTGATAAGGTGCAGCCCTGACCTCATAGAAAATCTGGAAATGCGTCTTGTTTAAGGAGATAGTCATGTCTCTTCTGATATTTTAAAAGTCTGGTTCACGTATCTGTCCTGCTGCTGCTGTCTGGGGTTGTGATGATCCTATGATGACATTTGGACTGTGGTACAAACTACTGTATTTTTATTAAGTGCTGTATTTAATGTACTTGTTTATTTCTGTAATTTTAATGTCTATTAAAAGACAAGAAACTCATTCCTTTTGTTTTAATAAATGGTACATCTCTTGCTGGCCGGTTGTTTTGTGGCTGTATTTCTTAAGTATGGGACAAATAAAATCTAAAGAATTTCAGTGATCCTAAAAGCATAGACGTTCAGCTTATACTAAAGTTTGTTTCTACTACACTTTTGAACTCAGTTGGAAACCCTATAAGGAGAGACTGAGGGGCCTCAATATGTACCTTTGGGGGGGGCAATAAGAGACATATAAATACCTCACAGGGTTGAACAAGGTACACAAGAGAGACATTGTTGAGAGGAAAAGATGCATGAGAACAAGGGGACATGCAGTAAAGCAAAAAGGGGGAACTATAATAGAGATGTGAGGATGTATGTCTTAACTAGAAGAGTGGTGGATGCCTGAAACAGTCTTCCAGCGAAGGCAGTGGGGGTGAAAACAGTGGTGGGCTTCAAATATGCATGGGAAAGGCACAAGGGAATCTTAGCTAAGAAGTTTGGGGGGTTGGGAGCCTGAGATCGAGTAGGGTCTGCAGTGACAGTATAGGCAAGAACAAATGGGTAGACTAGGTGGGCCAAGTGATTATTGTCTGCCACGTTTCCGTGTTTGTATAAGTTGGAAGCCAGATATCCCACTGATAGGTTATAATAAAGAGCTTAGATCACCATACTTCATGCTCCTCCCACTCCACTTCACACATCCAGGACAAGGCTGAAAAAAAAAAGTAAGATACAGATGGCCAAATGCAGGACATTTCTTAAATGGGCTGCTTTTGGACCAGCTCAAGGAGTATTTAGGGCTCACAAGCAGACATGTGCTGGGTCCAGTCCTATCACAGTGGAAGGACGCAGAGGGGGGTGATGTTGCGAAGGTTTTCTTCATCCCTATTGGTCCTCCTCAGGTTTAGTCCTTTCACCCATGCTCCTGGGGAGGATCATTAGGCAGTATGGAGTTGGGTTTCACTGTTACACAGATGATACCCACCTCTTTCTGCCTTTTGCACCTAGTACACCAGCTGCAGTTGATGTGCTAAATAAGTGTCTGGCTGAGATCCAAGACTGGATGTCATCAAGCTGGTTACGACTCAACCCAGATAAGACTGAAGTACTATGGATCAAGCCAGGTCGAAGGGGTGGGGTGGTGGCTACCGAGAGGGAGATGGGGTTTCGGTTCAGCTCATCTGGGTCCTTGGCCGCCACAAAGGTGAAACATATGGGGGTCAGTCTGGACGAGGGGCTGACATTTGAGGCTTAGGTGACACCAGTTTTACCAGCTGAGGAACATGTGCCAGATTACATTCCTGATTCCCCCTGGAGACTTGATGACACTGGTACACACATTTGTCACTTCAAAGCATAACAGCTGCGACGTTCTGTACCTCGAGGTCAGTGGGGGCACACTGCCGGGCCTGCAGCTTGTGCAAAACATACTGACTGGCCTGCTGAGGGTGCATCCTGTCTCCCTGGCTCTGTGCGATCTGCACTGGCTGCCAGTTAAGTGATGTTTCTCCTTTAAAATGGGCTTGCTCACTTAATAAGGCCCTATACTGTTTGGGACTGGACTGTCTGGCAGACTTCCCTCATCTTCATGTCTCTCTCACTCCACGGAGGAGGAGGGGGCCTCCTTGTAAACCTCAGGTGACCGGGCCTTTGAGGTGGTAGGCATGGTCTTATGGAACACACTCCCAAGAGCCCTGAGGGAGGCCTTTGAAAGGGTCCTGAAGACATATTTGTTTAGGCAGGCTTTTGGGGATTACAGGGTATTAAATAGCTGGTATAGCATAACAAAACGCTATGCAAATCAGGGGGTAATACTAACCATTTTTTGAATTGCAACTAAATATTTTTTGACATTTTTATTTAGGTTTAACCAGTTAAAATACAATTAAAATTTAAGCATTTTT
The DNA here is from genome assembly GCA_016271365.2 of Neoceratodus forsteri. NCBI lineage: Eukaryota > Metazoa > Chordata > Ceratodontiformes > Ceratodontidae > Neoceratodus > Neoceratodus forsteri. Next base: position 89,670,590 of record JADMNL010000030.1, read on the forward strand.
AATTTTGTAAATAAATGTATTCCAAGTGCTATGCATTTTCACAGTTGATTAGCGCTTTCTCACACAAAACTGCTAAGTGTTTGGGCTTATTTAATAGCCTGTATTAAGTCCTCTTACCATCTGGATTCCCACTCTTCTGTTTATCTGAATGTGGATTTTTTATTTATTTATTTACTGAATTTTATTGACCAGGTAAGCCCACTGAGACTAGAAGTCCCTTTTTCAGGGGCGACCGGGGGGTGGAGATACAGATGATAACCAACTGAAACTGGACCAGATTAAGCTGTTGGTGGTATTTCTTGTGAATGGAGGAAATTTGACCAGGACACCAGGGAAATTCCCCTACTCACCACTGGGGGAATTGCTGACCATCTACCAAGATGGCCACTCTGGTCACGCAGGTGGAAGACATGGATATCTCTGAGGTAGGGGAGCTGACCTTGTCCCCTAACCTCCAACACCAGGAAGTTATGGCTGAAAGAGATGGTTCTGAAGTTAATTTAGGTTTTTTGGATGACAAGATTTTTCTCTCTATGGAGGATTTATCCAAAGCAGAAGGCAGCAGGATGACTGCTCAGAATAGCAAGGTACAGAGTCAGCAGAATGAAAATGAAAAAACAATAACGAAGGATCAAGTTGAGAGAGTTAATGGCAGAAGAGAAGCGCTTTCAACGGAGGAGATTTCTCTTAAAGGAGCAGATGTTGTGGTTCACTGAAAGGGAAAACGCTGATACAGCAACATCTAGTCATGACAAGGTAATTTTTCCTCCTCACATGTTATGCTCAAATGTGGCTGGCAGTTCCGACTGCGAAGGTAGCCATGCCAAAAGGAGAAAAGGGTGGCAAAAATATGTCTGTACACATAAATGACAGTACTGTAAAACCAAATGAGCATGTAATTTCTAAAAAAAGATAGCGCCGACACTTTAAATGGGCAGGGAATGAATCCCGATGTAACGTCTGAAGCTGTCACGTATCGAACTAAACCCCATTTTCAGGAAGGGGTAACAGTTTTTTCTTTTGTGGCCAAAACTGATCCTAAACCTCAAAGGAAGGACATGTCCAAAGAAAAGTGAAATGCGGTCACATTAGTGAATAGAAACATTTAGAATACTAAGCCTGTACCGAATAGTGCCTTAAAGGACACTCATGAAAGCACAGGACATGTTGCAACAGTGACAGAGGCCATAAAAATGGCCTTTGCACTCCCTCGAACACAGTCAGAAATTACTTCGACCCCGGGGTTGGCCTTACAGTCGGCTGGATGGAATCAGTATTCATCTGGCATTTGGGTTCTAGGGACATGGTTATGTTGTTCATCCACACTTTCTGGCAGGTATCCTTGCCACTTTAAATCTTGCTGGAAGGTCTTCAAGCTGGCTCCTCCCACCCACCCAGGTGGTAAAACTCTCGGGCTCCGCCCCATGACGCCAGATCTTCCTTACCGCTTGGAAGCTCAGGTTCCCTCCTTAACGCTCTGCGTATAAGACTGGTTCCTATTTCTTCGGTTTACCCAAAATTACTTTTAAGGTTTTCAAGACTTTGGTCATTTATTTCCCTCGTGGCTGCGATGGACAAATCGACTCCCGGTTTTCGGAGGTGCCCATCCGGGCAGAAGATGTCTCGGACGGATCCGCACTCCACGTGCGTCTACTGCTTGGGCCTTGAGCACGACCCGCAGGCTTGCGACCTGTGCTCTTCTTTTTCGGCCTACGTCCTGGAAGACCACACCACCCATTTGCAACTTGGGCGCCCCGAGAAACGTTATCCTCCGGTAAAGTCGAAGGAGGCCTGTTTGGCGGTTCCGCGGCGGCGGGCTTGGCGGATCAGCTTGAGCAGATGATCGCCCTCGAGGAGGAGGCGGCGCAGGCCGCATCTTCGTCTTCCTCGGCCGCGGCATTTATTCTGCTCTCCTTGGGATCCTCCTATTCAGCTTCTTTCAAGGAGCTCTGTCTGTCTCTCTCCACTAAGGAAGAGGGACCATCATCTTCAGGGCCTTCCTCTCGGTCCAAGAAGAAGGACCACAAAGGTAAGTCCCTTTGTCGACGCTCTTGGGAGCGGGAGAGGTCCCTCTCACTGAGTAGTCGACCATCGACTTCGGTCGATCCTTCGGCTTCGGCCACTGGCCTCATGGCGTCCCCGTCAGGTCAGTTGACCGAGACTCCCGTCGACGCAGTCGAGATTTTTCTCGACCCGTCTGATAGGTTGTCGACTGGTGAAGCCATAAACCCTCACTCCCCGGTTCCCCCGGCGGAGATTGAGGTTTCTGTGGACTTGCCCGTGCCTCCGGTTCCGGAGTCCACGGTTGAACCCTCCGAGCCGAGGGGAGAGCGGGTTTCCCCCGCCCTGCCCCAGAACCCTCCTCGGAAAAGCCGAGGTTCGCAGTCTCGGTCTCGGACTTCTTCTCAGTCCAGCCGATCCCGCCGTCATGGCGGTCTCGTCCGGTGGTTGCGGCGGCAAGCGGCGCCGCCGCTGCCCTCATCCTCCTCCTCGGATGGGAGGCTTGACGCAGTTGCGCCGGGCGCTACGAGGACCTCATGTGGCAACAGCTTTTTCTGTCCGGGAGCATGCTGACTTCGTCGCCTTCCCCGGCTATCAAGTGGCTGTCACCGGAGCAGCCGAAGCAACCCCTTGCTCTAGCCGAGGCGCCTGCTCCCGGGCCTGTTGCTCGACCAAACCAGCTGCCCCATCGATTCTGGTGGAACCTCTGCTTCCACAGCCGTTGTTTGGGGCCCCGACCAAGAATTCTTGGTCGGCCCAGGGTCTGCCCCATAGGCTGTCTGTCACCCTCACTCCCGATCGCCCTCGGCAGGTGGAGGATGGCTCAGGCCCATGGCAGCTCTTTGCGGACTCCTCTGAGTCCGACGACGATTCCTCCCTGTTCTCCAGGCGGGTCGACTTGGAGTCCTCAGGAGGTCAGTCTCTGGACGATAGCCCATCATCCTTCATGGGTTTGCTTAGGCTCATCTCGGAGTCCACCGGGATGCAGCTCGAGCCCGTATCCAAGCGGGCCAAGTACCCCCTCATGGAGATTTTGGACTGAGGGGATTCTCCTACGAAGGCCTTTCCGGTGGCCGAGGCATTGTGGCCCGGCCTTGGAGCTCTGGCAGTGTCCTGCTTCCTGCCCTGCACCTTGACCAGGTTGGCAAGGAAGTATGGGTCCCCCGGCTCCCTGTCCGGTTTCGGAACACCCTCAGCTGAGGGGTTGGTTATAACAGCGTCTTCGGTGCGAAGTGCAGGAAACGTGGACAAGCCTCCCAACAAAGAGTCCAAGAAGTTGGACTACGCTGGGCGCAAAGTCTACGCTGCGTCCTCCCTTGGCCTTCATCAGGCCAGCTCGGCCGTGCTGATGGCGCACTTCTCTCATGCCCTGTTGGGCTTCCTGGATGAGGTAGTCCCTCATCTCCCGGCTGACCTGCAGACCACGGTTAAGCAGGTGTGGGACCAGGGCAGGGCAGTGGCCAAGCAGCAACTTCAGACTGCTTTGAACATCGGTGACTCATGCGCCAGGTCGGTAGCGGCCGCAGTGGCCATGCGCCTTCAGGCATGGCTGAGGATATCCACCTTCACAGCGGATACCCAGCACAAGTTGGCGGATGTCCCCTTCCTGGGGACCGACCTCTTTGGCCCTGGAGTGGAAGGTCACCTCCAGAGGATCGAAAAGTCCAATGCAACTCTGGACTCGGTCTCATCCGCCCAGAGGGACAAGGGCCGCAGACCGCAACCCAAGCCCTTTCGTCCGTCTGCGCCCATGGCACGTCCAGCCCAGCAGCATCAGGGCCAGCAGGCTCACGCTTGGCATCCCAATCCCGTGGCTTCCTCTTCCAGGAAGCAGGGAGGTAAAGGCCCAGGTGGCCCCTCGGCCAGTTCCTCCTCCAAGCTTGCTCAGTGACGGGTTGAGGAGTGTCGCCCCCAACCTCGTCACCCCACCCCAGGTTCCCCCCGTGGGGGGACGGCTCTGCTGCTTCCTTTCTGCCTGGTCTGCTATCACCACAGACCAGTGGGTGTTGGAAGTGGTAGGAAAGGGCCTGCCTCTGGAGGTCGAGCAAGCCCCGCCCTTCCGAGCCGCCGCCCCCCCCGGGGGCCTCGGGGTCCGCAGCCTCGCTGTTGGCTCGCCGAGCCGACATCGCTCTGCTCCTCGAGAAAGAGGTGATCAGAGAGGTGGCGGACCCTCCCTCAGACCTGGGGTTTGTGTCCAGGTACTTCCTGGTCCCAAAACGGACGGGGGGCTGGCGCCCCATTCTCAACCTGCACGACCTAAACAAGTTCCTATGGTCTTTGACCTTCAGGATGGCCACTCTGGCTCAGATAATACCATCCCTGGAACGCGGTGTGTGGTTCTGCTCTCTGGACCTTCAGGACGTGTCTTTTCACGTCCCTATACGTCTGTCTCACCAGAGATTCCTCCGCTTCCGAGCGGAAAGATCCCTTTACGAGTTCCGAGCCATGCCCTTCGACCTTTCTGTTGCTCCCAGGGTCTTCACCAAATGCATGGCAGTGGTGACAGCTTTCCTGCAGTGCCGAGGGGTCCGGGTGTACCCTTACCTGGACGATTGGCTGATAGCAGCCCCCTCCAGACAGGAGGTGGAGCGGTCCAGAGATCTGGCCCTCCGGGTTTGCTCTCAAATCGACCTCCTTATCAACAGGGCCAAGTCGGAACTCAGACTGAAGCAGATGATTCTTTTCATCGAGGCAGAGCTCGACTCTCTTCGAGCCAGAGCACGGCTCCCGGCGGACAGGGCCGAGGTTCTTTCCTCCTTTGCCCAATCATTTCTGGTTGGGCAATCGCGCCCTGCCCGGGACTTTCTGTGCCTCCTGGGTCTCATGGCGGCCTGCACCAGCGTGGTCCGTTAGGCCCGCTGGCATCGATCCCCTTCAGTGGGGATTGGCCAGCCAGTGGTCACAACGCTGCGATCCATTGGACCAGCTAGTGACGGTGACCCAAGGGATGTGGAACGCTCTCCAGTGGTGGACCATTCCAGCTCATCTGCAGGAGGGCATCCCGTTTGTCCGCCCCGAGCCGACAGTCTCTCTATCAACCGATGCCTCTCTGATGGGTCGGGGTGCCCATCTGGGGGAGCACAGAGCGCACGGCCTCTGGTCCCCTCGGGAGTCCTGATGCCATATCAACCTGCTGGAGCTTCGGGCGGTTTGTCTAGCCCTCACCGCCTTTGCTCTGTTCCTACAGGGTCAAGTGGTTCAGGTCCAGACGGACAATACCATGACCATGTACTACCTAAACCGCCAGGGCGGGACGTGCTCCATGCCTCTGTGCAAGGAAGCTCTCCACATTTGGTCATTTGTGCGCAGCCTGGAGGCGGATCTCCTAGCCATTCATGTGGCAGGAGCCTCCAACACCCTGGCCGATGCCCTAAGCCGGATAGAGGCTGTGTCTCACGAGTGGTTTCTCCTGCTGGAGGTAGTACAAGATCTGTTCTCCCATTGGGGCACACCTCAGGTGGACCTGTTTGCCTCCAGGGAGAACGCGAAGCTGAGGCTGTTCCATGCCCGCCCCCCTCAGCAGGGCTCGCTGCAGGGGGATGCCTTCTCGAGGCCGTGGACCCCGGGCCTCTTCTACGCCTTTCCCCCATTTCCCTTGATCCACAAGGTGCTTCTCAAGGTGAGGAGGGACAAGGCGCAGGTGATTCTGGTAGCCCCAGACTGGCCCCGCCAATGCTGGTATCCAGATGATCTCAGCCTCAGCTCCAGGCTCCAGAGGCAGCTTCCAGCTCGCCCGGACCTACTTTCAGTCAATCAGGGGAAGGTGTTCCATCTGGACCTTCAATCCCTGCACCTGACAGCCTGGTTCCTGAGTGGCTACAGTTCCAGGCCTTGGGTCTTTCCGATGAGGTCCTCAATGTAGTTGAGGCGTCCCGTAAGGAGTCGACCAGGAAATGCTATGCCTTCAAATGGAAGAGGTTTTCCATTTGGTGTCAGGGGCAAGGGTCTGGACCCTTCCTCCTGTTCCTTGGCAAGCATCTTGGACTATCTATGGTCCCTCTCTCAGCAAGGGCTTAGGTTGACGACCCTAAGGTGCACCTGGCAGCCATCTCTGTTTACCGGGCGCGGGCCGGGAAGCAGTTGGTGGCGCAGGAGAAGGTGGTCTGGTGCTTTTTCAAAGGCCTTGATCACATTAGCCCTCCAGTGCGAGAACCTCCACCTCCGTGGGATCTACTGCTGGTACTGGCAAAGCTCATGAGCAAGCCATTCGAACCAATGCACAGGTGTTATCTCTCTCACCTGTCGTGGAAGACCGCCTTCTTGGTGGCTATTACGTCAGCCAGAAGGATGGGAGAGCTCAGCGCTTTCCATCGAGTCTCCTTACCTGGTCTTCCACAGGGACAAGGTTGTCCTGCGCCCCACCGAAGTTCCTTCCGAAGGTGGTGTCGGAGTTTCACCTAACCAGGTGTTGACTCTGCCAGTGTTCTACCCCAATCACACCTCGGAGGCGAATATAGGCTCCATACTCTGGACCCTAGAAGGCGCCGCTTACTATAAGGAGCGCGACGGCTGAAATTCGGGAGTGGTTCGCCAGCTGTTTGTCACCACGCTGAAGCCGCACCTGGCAGACCTGCAGCCAAGCAGACGATAAGCAGGTGGGTCACCTCCTGCATAGATCTCTGCTATAGGTTGGCGGGCATGGAGCCTCCCAGAGGGATAAGAGCTCATTCTACCCGCCATACCACTGCATCGGTGGCTGCTTCCAGGGACGTCCCTATCCAGGAAATCTGCACGGCTGCTACCTGGAAGTGAGCACACACCTTCATCACCCACTACCACATCGCCCTTGAGTCACGCCAGGATGCTGGTTTTGGTGCCTCAGTTCTCCAGTCTCTATTCCCTAAGTAGGGGGTGTGCGCCTTGCCTCCCTCCTCCCGGAGAACTGCTAGGAGTCTGCCAGAAATGTGGATGAACAACATATCCATGTCCCTAGAAATACAGGTTACTCACCTGTAACAGGAGTTCTAGGAATGGTATATGTTGTTCATCCTACATTCCCGACTCCCGGCTCGGCGCACTGCCTGAGCTTCCAGCGGGCCAGATCTGGCGTCATGGGGCGGAGCCAAGAGTTTTACCACCTGGGTGGGTGGGAGGAGCCAGCTTGAAGACCTTCCGGCAAGATTTAAAGCGGCAAGAATACCTGCCAGAAAGTGTGGATGAACAACATATACCATTCCTAGAACTCCTGTTACAGGTGAGTAACCTGTATTTCCTGACCCTGCATGGGACAAACTGACTCCCATGTCATAAAATACACTAAGTTGGCAACCCATTGAAAATTCTAATATAACTGGGGTAAAAGATAAGGTGAACAGTGCTGATGATGCATCTCGGGTGCAAACAGAGGCAATGGCTCAAGCACAAACTATTCCTCCTATGCAGGAAACACAAAATGAAACTGGCAAGGGAACAGGGAATGAACGATTAAAGATCCACACGGAGGGCCCTGCGAACATTGCCCCAACAGACCAGCCAGACCATACAAATTTGCCTCCTCAGAAACTACCAGTCTAGGGACGTGGATATGTTGTTCAATCCACACTTACTGGCAGGTTCCTTGCTGCTTTAAATCTTGCCGGAAGGTCTCCAGGCTGGCTCCTCCCACCCACCCGGGTGGTAAAACCCTCGGCTCCGCCCCATGACGCCAGATCTTACTTACCGCTTGGAAGCTCAGGTTCCTTCCTTTGCACTCTGCATTTTAGGCCTGGATCTAAACTCTTCAGTTAATCCGAAACTTATTTTAAGATTTACAAGACTTCGGTCTGTGTCTTCCCTCGCAGCTGCAATGGACAAATCGACTCCCGGATTTCTTAGGTGCCCCTGTGGGCAGAAGATGTCCCGGACCAATCCGCACGCCACGTGCGTTTATTGCCTTGGACTTGGCCATGACTCACAGGCTTGTGAGTTGTGCAAATCCTTGTTGGCTTCGGTCTTGGAGGACCGCACTGCCCGGTTACTGTTGGGGCAACCCGAAAAACGTTATCCTCTGGTTAAGTCTAAGGAGGCCCATTGGGCGGTGTCCGCGGCTGCGGGTTCAGCGGAACAGCTGGAGCAGATGATCGCCCTCGAGGAGGAGGTGGCCCAGGCCGCATCATCATCATCATCATCCTCAGTCGTGGCATTTATCCCACTCTCCTTGGAATACTCCTACACAGCTTCTTTCAAGGAGCTTTGCCAATCCCTCTCCACCAAGGGAGAAGGCCCTTCAGGACATTCCTCTCGGTCCAAAAAGAAGGACCCCAAGGGTAAGTCCCACCATTGACGTGAGTGGGAGAGGTCCCCTTCCCTGGATAGTCGACACTCGACTTCGGTCGAGGTTGCGGCTAAGGCTGCTGACTTCACGGTGTCCCTGTCAGGTCAGCTGGCCGAGGCACCCGTTGACGCAGTCGAGATTTTTCTTGACCTGTCGGACGGGCTGTCGACCGGAGAAGCTGACAACCCTTCTTCACCGGTTCTCCCAGTGGAAACCGAGGACTTGCCTGTGCCGGAGTCCCCAGTTAAGGTCCCTGAACCGAGGGAGAAGCAGGTTTCCCCCACCCCCCCTCTTAGACCCACCCTCGGAAACACCGAAGGTCTCGATTTCTGACCTTTTCTCGGTCCAGCCGATCCCGCCAACATCAGAGGTCTCAGCCTCGGCACCGTGGAAAGCGGTAGGGCCGCTTATCCTCATCTTCATCCTCTTCGGAGGATAGGCTCCGGCGCAAATTGTGTCAGTGCTACAAAGAGCTAATGTGGCAGCAGCTCCTTTTGACTGGGAATAGGCCAACTTCGTCTTCTTCCCCAGCCATTAAGCGGCTGTCACCGGAGCGGCCAAAACAACCCCTTGTAGTGGTCGAGGAGCCGAAGTCGGCACCGGTTGTTCACCCGAAACCGGCTGCACCACACATTGTGGTTGAACCCCCACCTCCACAACCTAAATTTGGGGCCCTGACCAAGGATTCTCGGTCGGATCAGGGCTTGCCCCATCGGTTGTCTGTCACCCTCACTCCTGATCGAACTCTGCAGGTGGAGGGTGGCTCAGGCACTCAGCAGCTGTTCGCAGACTCCTCGGAGTCTGATAATGACTCCTCCTTGTTCTCCAGGCCACTTGACTTGGAGTCCATTGGTGGTCAGTCAGTGGACTAGAGCCCATCCTCATTTCTGGGAATGCTTCGGCTCATCTCAGAGTCCACTGGGATGAAGCTCGAACCCATTTCAAAACAGGCCAGGTATCCCCTCACGGAGATAATGGACTGAGGGGATTCCCCCCCACAGAGGCCTTCCTGGTGGCCAAAGCCATTGTTGGCCCGGCCCTGGAGCTGTGGCAGCGGCCAGCTTCTTGTCCAGCACCTTCGGGCAGGATGGCTCAGAAGTATGCTGTCCCCACCAGTTCACTCTCCGGTTTCTCTGAGCACCCCTCTGCGGAGGGGCTCATGACCGATAGTGTTTTCCGGCATTCCAGGAATGCTCGGGACGTGGACAAGCCTCCTGACAAGGAGTCCAAGAAGTTGGACTACTCCGGGCGGAAAGTTTACGCTGCTTCCTCCCTAGGCCTTCATCAGGCCAGCTCGGCCGTCCTGATGGCACACTTTTCACACGCCCTTTTGGGCTCCCTGGATGAGGTGATTCCTCATCTCCCAGCTGACCTCCAAACCACGGTCAAGCAGGTGCGGGATCAGGGAAGGGCGGTGGCCAAACAGCAGCTCCAGACCTCCCTGGACATCACAGATTCATGTGCCCAGTCAGTAGCGGCCGCAGTGGCCATGCACCGCAGAGCTTGGCTGCGGATCTCCACTTTCACGGCAGATACCCAGCACAAGTTGGCAGACGTTCCCTTCCTGGGTACCGACTTGTTCGGTCCCGGGGTTGAGAGGCATCTTCAGCGGATCAAGAAGTCCAGTGCCACCTTGGACTCGGTCTTGTCTGCCCAGAAGGACAAAGGCCGCCAGCAGCAGCGTAAGCCCTTTCGTCCTTCAGCCCCTGCGGCACGTCCGGCCCAGCAACACCAGCATCAGGGTCAGCAGGCTCGCACTTGGCACCCCAAAGCCAAGTCTGCCGCTTCCTCCAACAGGAAGCCGGGAGGGAAAGGTCTGGGAGGCTCCTCGGCCGGTCCTACCTCCAAGCCTGCCCTGTGACAGGTTGAGGGGTGTCGCCCCCAACCTCGTCACTCTTCCCTGGGTTCCTCCCATGGGGGGACGGCTCCGCTGATTCATTTCCGCCTGGTCTGATATCACCACGGACCGCTGGGTGTTGTAAGTGGTAGGAAAGGGTCAGCCGCTGGAATTCGAGCAGTCCCCACCCTATTGAGCCATCACCCCACGGGGGGCTACGGGGTCCGCAGCCCATCTGTCGGCCCGTCGAGCCGACATTGCCCTGCTCCTCCAGAAGGAGGTGATCAGGGAGATGGCGGATCCTCCTTCAGACCCAGGGTTTGTGTCCAGGTACTTCCTGGTCCCAAAATGGATGGGGGGCTGGCGTCCCATTCTAGATCTCCACGACCTGAACAAGTTCCTAAGGTCTCGAACCTTCAGGATGGTCACTCTGGCTCAGATCATCCCATCCTTGGAACGAGGCATGTGGTTCTGTTCTCTGGAGCTTCAGGACGCGTTCTTTCACGTCCCAGTCAGTCTGTCCCACCAGCTATTCCTCCACTTCAGAGTGGAGGGATCCCTTTAAGAGTTCTGCGCCATGCCCTTCGGCCTCTCTCCAGCTCCCAGGGTTTTCACCAATTGCATGGCAGTGGTGACAGCATTCCTGTGGTGCTGAAGGTTCCGGGTGTACCCTTACCTGGACGACTGGCTGATTGCAGCCTCCTCCAAGTCGGAGGTGGAGTGGTCCAGGGATCTGGCCCTCCAGGTCTGCTCTCAGATTGACCTCCTCATCAACGAGGCCAAATTGGAACTCGTGCCAACGCAGGTGATTCAGTTCATCGGGGCCGAACTCGACTCTCTTCGAGCCAGAGCACAGCTCCTGGCGGACAGGGCCGAGGTTCTTTCCTCCTTTGCCCAATCATTTCTGGTTGGGCAATTGCGCCCTGCCCAGGACTTCCTGCACCTCCTGGGCCTTATGGCGGCCTGCACCAGCGTGGTCCGTTGGGCCCACTGGCACATGCGTCCCCTGCAATGGGGTCTGGTCCACCAATGGTCACAGCACTCCAGTCCTCTAGACCAGCCAGTGATGGTGACCCAGGAGATGGGGAACGCTCTCCAGTGGTGGATCGTTCCCGCTCATCTGCAGGAGGGTATCCAGTTTGTCCGTCCTGAGCCAACGGTCACTCTGACGACCGACGCCTCTCTGATGGGTTGGGGTGCCCATCTGGGGGAGCTCAGGGCTCACGGCCTCTGATCCCCTCAGGAGTCTCGATGCCACAGCAACCTGCTGGAGCTTCAAGCGGTCCAACTAGCTCTCACCGCCTTCACTCCATTTGTACGGGGTCAAGTGGTCCAGGTCCAGACGGACAACACCACGACCATGTACTACCTAAACTGTCAGAGTGGGATGCACTCTTTGCCTCTGTGCAAGGAGGCTCTCCGCACTTGGTCTCTCGTGATCAGCCTGGAGGCGGATCTCCTAGCCATCCGTGTGGCAGGAGCCTCCAACAGTCTGGCCAATGCCCTCAGCCGGATAGGAGCTGAATCTTACGAGTGGTCTCTCCTGCCGGAGGTAGTACGAGATCTGTTCTCCCACTGGGGCACTCCTCAGGTGGACCTGTTTGCTTCCCGGGAGAATGCGAAGCTGAGGCTGTTTGATGCCCACCTCCCTCAGCAGGGCTTACTGCAGGGGGATGCCTTCCATTTCCCTTGATCCACAAGGTGCTTCTCAAGGTGAAGAGGGACAAGGCACAGGTGATTCTGGTAGCCCCAGACTGCCCCCATCAGTTCTGGTATCCAGATCTCCTCAGCCTCAGCTCCAGGCTCCCAAGGCGTCTTCCAGCCCACCCAGACCTGATCTCAGTTAACAAGGGGAAGGTACTCCACCCAGACCTTCAGTCCCTGCACTTGACAGCCTGGTTCCTGAGCAGCTAGAGTACCAGGCCTTGGGTCTTTCCGAAGAGGTCCTCAACGTTGTTGAGGCATCCCGTAAGGAGTCGACCAGAAAATACTATGCCTTTAAATGGAAGAGATTCTCCATTTGATGTCAGGATAAGGGGTTAGACCCTTCCTCCTGTTCTTTGGCTAGCATTCTGGACTACCTTTGGTCCCTTTCTCAGTTAGGGCTTCGGTCGACAACCCTTATGTGTACCTGGCAGCCATCTCTGCTTACCGGGCGTGGGTCAGGAAGCAGTCAGTGGCACAGGAGAAGGTGGTCAGGCGCTTTTTCCAAGGCCTTGATCACATATCGCCTCCGGTGCGAGAACCTTCACCTCTGTGGGATCTACTGCTGGCATTGGCCAAGCTCATGGGCAAGCCATTGGAACTGATGCACAGGTGTGACATCTCTCACCTCTCGTGGAAGACTGCCTTCTTGGTGGCTATCACATCAGCCAGAAGGATGGGAGAGCTCCAGGTGCTTTCCATTGAGTCTCTTTATCTGGTCTTCCACAGGGACAAGGTTGTCCTGCGCCCCCACCCGAAATTCCTTCCAAAGGTGGTGTCAGAGTTTCACCTTAACCAGGTGTTGACTCTGCCGGTGTTCTACCCCAATCACACCTCGGAGGCCAGAATATAGGCTCCATACTCTGGACCCTAAACTGGCTCTCTTATTATAAGGAGCGATGGCTGAAGTTTGGGGAGAGGTTTGCCAGCTGTTTGTCACCCACGCTGAAGCTGTACCTGGCAGACCTGCAGCCAAGTGGACTATAGACAGGTGGGTCACCTCCTGCATAGATCTCTGCTATGGGTTGGCGGACATAGAGGCCTCCCAAAGGGATAAGAGCTCATTCTCGCCATGCCATACTTACTGGTGGCTGCTTCCAGGACGCTCCTGTGCAGGAAATCTGCAGGGCTGCTACCTGGAAGTCAGCACACACCTTCATTACCCACTACCAAATCGACCTTGAGTCACGCCGGGATGCTGGGTTTTGGGACTTGTTCTCCAGTCCTTATTTCCTAAGTAGGGGGTGCACGCCTTGCCTCCCTCCTCCCAGAGAACTGCTAGGAGTCTGCCAGTAAGTGTGGATTGAACAACATATCCACGTCCCTAGAAATACAGGTTACTCACCTGTAACAGGAGTTCTAGGAGTGGTATATGTTGTTCATCCCAACCCACCCAACCTCCCCGGCTTCGACACACGACCTGGCTTCCAGCAGGCTAAATCTGGTGTCATGGGGCGGAGCTGAGAGTTTTACCACCTGGGTGGGTGGGAGGAGCCAGCTTGAAGACCTTCCGGCAAGATTTAAAGCGGCAAGGAACCTGCCAGTAAGTGTGGATGAACAACATATACCACTCCTAGATCTCCTGTTACAGGTGAGTAACCTGTATATCTATCATACCAGGAATAACATTATAGAATACTAAGTGTTTTGTAAGTCTTAAAAATAAAGTTTGCTTGTTATTTGTTTCAGCATTTAAAGGGAATAAGTAAGGGAGCTGTAAGAAGTGGGAAAGTGGAGTGTGTTACAGTTAGGCCTTATAGCTACATCTTATCTGGATGAGCACTATTAGTTAATTTAGTACTTTTGTTATAGTTGGGTCTTGCAACTGCACCCTATCTTGGTGAGCACTATGAGTGCATTTGGTACTTGCGTTATAGTCAAGTCTTACAGTTCTAGGAGCATGGCTATAGTTCACTTATTCACATGTTGACAGTTTCACCAGAAGTGCTGATTTTGTCAGTATGTCTTTAGTTAAGCTTCTTCCACCACCCAGGTGGTATATCCGTCTGTTTTTCATGATTTCTGTATTGTATTATATCACTTTGTATTAGTTAGCTACCTTTGTGATAGATTATTGTGTGTCTGGTATTTTGTGCTCCTGTAAAAGTCACCAACTGTCCTGCTTGTATTTTATCACGGAACCTATTGTACTGAGTTCCTGACCTCATGTTGTAGTGTTGCTCTTTCAAGTAATCGCATGTGATTTTAACACTGTCTTATCTTCTCTGTATTGTATCTTTACCAAATGATATGCATTTTATTGTTGCCACTTTGTGGTTTGGGTCGTGGCCGAAAATGGTCCATTGGCTCAGTGCACTTGCCCGGTTATTAAAAACATAAATAAATAAAAATAAATAAATAAGTATCCTCCAGCTCTACCCCGTGATGTCAGATCTTCCTTTCCACTGAAAGAGTTCAGTCTCCTCCTTCGCAGCTCCATGCATTGTAGGGCCTAAAGTGCGCCATTGGCAAACTTCTTTGTCTTTTTATATAGTTTTGATATAGGTTTCAACTCTTCTGATATTTTCTTGGTTCTGCTTCTGCCTCTGTGACAAAAGATGGAACACAAAGAAGTGAAGCCAGCCTCAGCTTAAAATTCTGCATCATGTGCTGACAGAAGATGTCACACACCTGTCATGCCTCTGCTGCCTGGGGACTACGTACAATGTCATGGGTTGCAGTCTGTGTCAGTCGATGCTCCCTTCCTCCCTGGAGGATAATGCAGCATGGCTTCTCTTCGGCCAGCTGGTTGATCAGGACCAGAAGCTATGGCTGAAAGGCCACAAGAAGGCCTCCACTGTGACAGGGTTAGGGCTCAACTCATGGTCATGGAAGAAGCAGCAGCAAAGGCTGTAGCGGGCACCTGGTCAGCCTTGGCGCTGCTTCCAGGTAGGACCAGCATCAGAGTGTCATTCACTGATGAATTCTGGGAAATTTGTTGTGCCCTCCAGGGATAGCCCTGCCCACCATGGCAACAAGCACAAGAAACACCGCTGCTGGTCAAAGGAGAGATCACACTTCTGCTCCCTCGACTCCCCAAACTGTTTGACATGGGTCAGCTGCCCAACTTCTACTGAGCCAAGATTGATTGTGGGCCAGGTTGTAAACTCCACAGTTCCCCCCATTGGCCTTGTCAACATCAGCCAACCAGGCAGTTAAGATGGTCCTTGACCAGATCAACTATTTGTCAGAGGATATCTACAAGGAGTCGATCTCCAAGACCCCAGTGCTCCCGGTCCTCACCCAGTAGGACATGGACTGGTTGGTGCCAGCTGGTTCCACTCAGGACCAGCCTCCATCAGATGTCATTCCACCAAAGCCAGTGCATGTAATTTACACTACATCCCTGCTGGCTTCTCCTCAACATCGATCCTCAGGTTGACGTTGAGGTCGAAGCACCACTCGCCCTATCTGTTCCACTCAACTCTGAGGCATCACAGCTGATGTTCCTCATACACGGAAGAGGAAAGATTCTGCCAGTACATGCACTAGCATTGCGAAGATCTCCTCTGGCACCAGTGGGCCAGGGCAGGGTAAGGCTCTACCTTTGACCATTATGGTAGACTGCCTGGTGTCAGTCAAACCCGTGCCAGTTCACCCAAGGCAGTTGTTGCCAACACCACTTTCTAACCCCAGGAATCCACTAATATTATTACTCTTGCAGTTCTCTTTCAAGATAAGACTGCCCCAGAGAGAACAGAATGCTATGCTAATCATGGAATGTTTTGGCTCATGCATCTATTTTCAAAGTGCCTTGTGCCAACTGCCTACATTCTACCTCAGATTTTTTTTATCTCTGCTGCAAAGATCAGATGCCCTGGAGATCTCTCTCAATCAAGATCGTCTTATTACTGTTTAAAACCAAAAACCTTAAGTATTTTTGTCTTATTTTTCATTACTGCCTTATGTCTATTGTTATTTACTGTTTTTCCTCACAGCAGGGTTTTTATAAGATTGATTAGCAGTACTAACTGTAAAGAAAGTATTTATATAGGTTTTCTAGAAGTGTTATGTTTGTTAAAGTGAGGCAAGTACTATGCATTTTCGCAATGTTTTAGCACTTTTATGAGCAAAACAAGCTAATCAATGTTTAGAGTAAATAAAACCCTGTCTAAAATGATTACGTTTTTTAACAGTACCTTCTGGTTTTAAGAATTGCTGAAGTGTTTGCCAAGCCAGATAAGCATGATCTTTGCTTGATCTGCCTTGGGCAACAACATTTTAATGAAGATTGTGTTATATATGCAAGTCTTTCCCTGGTAAAACAGTAGGAAAAACACAGGGAGAGGTTTAAAAGGAAACTAGAGGAGGGGTCCCGGGGCTCTAACCAGTCCACCCTCTCCATGAATGTGGCAAGTTTAAAAGGAAACTAGAGGAGGGGTCCCTGGGCTCTAACCAGTCCACCTCCTCCATGAATGTGGCAAGCCCTTACAGAGCCTCTAATTCCACCCCTGATACAGGTGAGGGCTCTGGCTAGAGGAGGGTCTCTGGGCCCTAACCACTCCACCCCCTCCATGAATGTGGCAAGTCCTTCCAGAGCCTCTAATTCCACCCCTGATACAGGTGAGGGCTCTGGCTAGAGGAGGGTCTCTGGGCTCTAACCACTCCACCCCCTCCATGAATGTGGCAAGTCCTTCCAGAGCCTCTAATTCCACCCCTGATACAGGTGAGGGATCTGGCTAGAGGAGGGGTCCCTGGGATCTAACCACTCCACCCCCTCCATGAATGTGGCAAGTCCTTCCAGAGCCTCTAATTCCACCCCTGATACAGGTGAGGGCTCTGGCTAGAGGAGGGGTCCCTGGGCTCTAACCAGTCCACCCCCTCCATGAATGTGGCAAGTCCTTCCAGAGCCTCTAATTCCACCCCTGATACAGGTGAGGGCTCTGGCTAGAGGAGGGGTCCCTGGGCTCTAACCAGTCCACCCCCTCCATGAATGTGGCAAGTCCTTCCAAAGCCTCTAATTCCACCCCGATACAGGTGAGGGATCTAGCAAGAGAGGCAATCAGCTGGCTGACTCTCCAGTGCCTGCCAAAAAGCTAAGAAAACAAAGCATACTGACACCCCGGCTGAAACGCCTCAAGGGGTCCCTCAGGTACTATTAAAGCTCCCTCTCCTGCTGATCTGACACAGGCCTTAGCTTTACTCCAGGTGCTGCAGAGGTTATTGCCCCCTCAGCAGCCTGTGTTTACTCCTGCTGAAAAAGCAGCTGTTGTTCCCCCTCTGGTGCCTACTGCTACGTTGGCAGGTGGTGGTGGTGGTGATGATAATGATAACTAGGATGAAAAGGGAATTGAACGTGAGATGTTACCAGAACAGGATTGTGCCTCCCCCTGACCCTCAGAGGATTTATCTTCCCATTTCTCTTTTGTGAAGGAAATGGTAGAGACCCTGGATCTGCAAACAGCTAAAGAGATCCATGATGAAGAGGAGGCACAGTACATGGAGCTTATGGGGCTGGTACCCTCAAAAAGGCTTTTTTTTAACCTATCTATAATTAAAAAAATAAATTATGTGCTAGAAATCCTTAAGGCTTCTAATTCAGCAGGCTGCCTGTGAAAAAGCCAAAATTCCTTTGTCTTCTCACCCACCTGAAAGGAGAAAGGTGGACAATATGGTTAAAAAGGGGGTACCTTTCGGCATCCCCAGCAATCCGGCAAGCTAGTTGCCAGGCCTATGCAGCCCTCTACCAGAAAGCTCTCTGGCAGTCAGTTGTCAACAGTGCTGAGGCTAGCCCCTCTTTAACTGTGTCAGCGCTATTGGATACAGCAAAACTGGGTACAAAGGCTTCCAAATACCCATTTCAAATGGCAGCTGACACTAACAATACCGCTGCAAGATGGATTTTCCAGTCGAGGGCCACTCTCTTTTAGGGGCCCAGACTGAAGCTTACATGAAAAAAGTAGATGAATATAAAGCTACTTTTAGAAGTAACTCGACTAGAGACACGCTCTCTCCTTCGACTTCTTATTCTAGGGGAAGCAGGGGCAGGTCTTCCTTTAGAAGATCTTTCTTCCAGGTACAGCCTGTCACTCAGCAGCAGTACCAACCACAGCAGACTGGTTTTCATAGGGCCAGAGGTAGAGCCCCTGCCCTTTTCCCTTCAGGCTGCTTCTCCCCATCCTGTAGGGGGCAGACTCATGCACTATTTCAAGGAATGGTCAATTAAAGGCTGCCAGAAGATTTAGAACGCATAGGTTTTTAGGACAGAATATTATGTCGGCAGCAGCCTAAGGGTTAACAAATGAGTCCTGGAAATACTGAGTCAGGGTCTCTCCCTTTGTTTCAGGTCCCTTTCTCCTCCAAGGTTGAAACAGTTTGCACCAGCTTCCTTCTCAGAAAGAAAATTGCTGGAGCAGGAGGTACAGGCCTTATTACTGGCAAAAGCAGTTGAGCCTGTCCCCCCACCCACAACCAAAGAGGACAAGGGTTCTATCCCAGATATTTCCTAACAACAAAAAAGACTGGAGAGTGCCGGCCTATACTAGACCTCAGACTATTAAACAAGTACCTGGTAAAACTCGGGTTTAAAATGGTCACAATGGCAATGATCTTGCCAATTCTATAATGAGGAGACTGACTATCCTCCTTAGATTTAAAGGACATATATTCCCATAAGGGAGTCACACAGAAAGTATCTCAGATTCAGACTCCTCTTAGGCTACTACCAATTATTAACACTGCCTTTCGGCCTCACCTCTGCACCATAGGTTTTTACCAAGTGCATAGCAGTGGTAGAGGCACATTTCAGAAGAAAGGGTGTTACAGTCTTTCCTTATCTGGACGACTGGCTAGACATAGGAAAATCCCACCAACAGGTGTCAGACCACCTACACATAGCCCAGTATATGCTGCTTTCCCTGGGGTTCCTTCTCAATACCAAAAAGTCAGTGCTGACCCCTGTGCAAGTTCTGCAGTTCATAGGGGCAGAACTGGATACAGTAGTGGGAACAGCTTTTCTCCCTCAGAGAGGGCAGAAGCTATTCAGCTCTTGGCAGGCTCATTAGCCCTGGGCAGGCCAAAGCCAGCAAAACATTTCCTTCAACTATTAGGGCACATGGCTTCAGCAACGAGCACAGTCATAGGTGCCAGATTTCAGATGAGAGATATCCAGTTCCACCTCAGAGCACACTGGTGCCAGAGGTGAGACCCGCTGTCAAAGCCAGTACCAGTAACAAAACCCTTGCTACAGGCCTTCCAATGGTGGAGAGAAATAAAAAAATTAAGAGAAGGGGTTCCATTTCTGCAGGAGCCTCCTTCTCTGGTTCTCACAACCGATGCTTCCCTGCTAGGATGGGGTGCCCATTTAGGGGTTCACACCATTCATGGCTCCTGGGACAGTGCAGACTCACTCCTGCACATAAATCTGCTGGAGCTGAGGGCTGTATACCTGGCCCTTCAGGTTTTCTGTCATCTACTTCAGGGAAAGGTGGTACAAGTCAGAACAGACAATACCGCAACAATGTGCTACATGAACAAACTAGGAGGGACAAGGTCCACTTCTCTTTGTACAGAGGTAATGAAGATTTGGAGCCTTGTTTACTCCCTAAGCACCTCTTTACAAGCAATCCATCTGCCTGGCAAGGACAACACCCTGACAGATGCCTTGAGCAGGATAAATCAGGCCCATCATGAATGGGCATTGGACAGGCAAATGGTGAATGCTGTATTCAGGAGGTGGGGGACCCCAGAAATTGACCTTTTTGCTTCCCACCAAAATCACCACTTGTCTCCCTCTTGTTGTAGGGCCCCAGTGTCAGTGTGGCTCAGTTGGTAGCACATCAGCCTCTGGACCAGAAGGTCGTGGGTTCTAATCCCACACCGGGATTGGGCTTGCACCTAAAAAATCGCTGGCATTCGAGTGCAGTATTAGGGGGGTGCTGTACTGCTGTGGTGTGCCATCCTTCGGATGAGACGTTAAACCAAGGTCCCTTCTACCCATCCTGGTGTCGTCCTGGTGGGTGTCCAGGTGGAAGTAAAAGAACCCAGGGCACTCTTCACAAAAGAGTAGGGGATATTCCTGGTGTCCTGGACAACATTCCCCTTCCCATAAAAAACGGTTCATGCAATTATCCAGGCTGTGTGTGGGTGATGATATGTGATATAGCCACCACTAAACATTCAGTCACTTCACTACCAGTCTAGCATTGCTTGTAAAGCGCTTTGGGATACACTGTGTATGAAAAGTACTATATAAATTATTATTCTTCTTCAGGGAGAGTTCCAATGGATGCCCTGATTCTTGATTGGACAGGCAGATACCTATATGCCTTTCCTCCCTTTCCACTGACTTTCAGGGTTCTCATCAAGCTCAGATCACAACCAGCTTCGATGATCCTGGTAGCACCAGACTGGGCAAGGCAACCTTGGTAGTCCCTATGCTTTCAGTATCAGTGAGCAAGCCGATTCACCTTCCTCAGAGGTACAATCTACTGACTTCTGTTCAGGGGAGGGTAGTGTTTCCCAACCTCTGGTCTCTCAAGCTCAAGGCATGGTTCTTGAGGACTTACAATATGCAGACTGCCAACTCTCTGAAGCAGTTTTAGAAGTCCTTGGGGGTTACAGGAAACCTTCCACTAAGAAAATCTGTGCCTCAAAATGGAAAAGATTTTCCACCTGGTGCAATGATAAGGGTCTAGTCCCAGTCCAGGCTGGGATTCCAACCCTTCTGGATTATCTGTCTCATCTGTACTCCTTGGAGCTGCAGCACTTGACTCTGAAAGTGCACCTGGCTTCAGTCTCAGCTTACCTTTCACCTAAAAAGGATACCTCAATGGCATCGAATCCCATATTCAAGAGGAACTTGAAGGGGCTCTCTCACTTTTCCCCCTCACAAGAAACCAGTGCCAGCATGGGATCTTAATGTTTGCATTGCCCAGCTTATGCTTCTGTCCTTTGAGCCTATGGGATCCACAGAGCTTAAATTTGTTACCTGGAGGGTAGTTTTTTTTCTGGTAGCAATCACTTCTGCCAGGAGGATAAGTGAGCTACAGGCCCTTTGTGTGGAAAAGGACTGTTTCTTTTCACAGGGATAAGGTAGTGTTGGGAACTAATAGAAAGTTCCTCCCCAAGGTGGTCTCTTCCACTTGAACCAGTCAATAACATTGCCAGTCTTCTTTACCGAACACTCTGGCTCAGGTGAACATAGATTGCACAGCCTGGATGCAAAAAGAGCACTGAGTTACTATATGACCCATGCCAAAGAACATAGGCAGGCCAGACAACAACTGTTCCTCACCTATGGGGAAGTAGGTAAAGGTACTCCTGCTTCAAAAAGTACTTGATCTCAATGGATAATCCAGTGTATTCAGTTTTGTTACTCAAGAGCAGGCAAGGTTCTTCCTTCTGGTCTTAGACCCCACTCTACAAGGGGCACAGCTGCCTCTATTGCATCTGCCCGAGAGGTACCTCTACTGGAAATATGTAAAGCAGCTACCTGGAGGTCAGTCCACACCTTCACTAAATACTATAGCCTGGATACCCAGTCTAGTAGTGATGCCAGTTTTGGCAAAGCTGTTCTGCAGAGTCTTTTTCCTAAATAGATTATGTCCACCTCCTAGAGGTACTGCTTCATAGTCTGCAAGAGTAATAATATTAGTGGATTCCTGGGGTTAGAAGTAAAAATTACTCACCTGTAATAATCTTGTTTCTTCCAAAGGGATCCACTAATATTATTACTCCCCTCCAGAATCGATAACTAGAAAAATACTCTCTACAGTTGATAAGATGCACAGTTGGAGTGGTATGCCACTTGCTGGACCATTCTGGTTATACCTATAGCTTGTAGGTTCTTTTCTTAGAGCATATTTGACTTTAGAAAAGGGGACTTTTGCTTCTATTAGCTCTTGGCTACTCTCTTGAAATGGCCATGTTTTGGGCATTTAAAATTATTTTATGGTTATTTAATTATAATTCACATGTTGTTATGGCCTCTTTGCAGGCTTCAAAGAAATCTGAGATAGAATGTAGACGGTTGGCACAAGGCACTTTGAAAATAGATGCATGAGCTAAAACATTCCATGATTGGCATAGCATTCCGTTCTCTCTGGGGCAGTCCCATCTTGAAAGAGAACTGCAAGAGTAATAATATTAGTGGATCCCTTTGGAAGAAACAAGATTACTACAGGTGAGTAATTTTTTCTTCTCCACCCACCTCCACCAAAGCCATTAAAGGTAGCCCCAACCAAGGACTCCCGTGCTGCGACCGGCTTGTCAGGCTGGCTCTCAGTAGAAATCACCAAGTTGGATTACTCTTGGGTAGTTCACGGCGGCTAGCAGTTGAGTGCCATTTCTGACAAGTCCTCAGATGACTCTGACAGCTGTTCCATACAGTCATCGAGGACGCATACCTTTGCCCTCAAGTCAGTCAAAAAGCTGATTACTGACCATGGGCCAGTGTCATTCAGGGCTGTCCTCCAACTCATGTCAGACATCCTTGATAGGGTCAAATCCCCAAGGGTTACCTTTCCCATGACTGAGGCCATTTTGGGACCAGCCCTGGAGCTTTGGTACCATCCAGCGTCCTGCCCGACACCCTCAGCCTGTATGGTCCGCAAGTATGCACTCCCTACATGATCTCTGTCCAGGTTCTCGGACCAAGAGGTGTGCAAGAACAAGAGGGCACAATTTGAAGATGGGGGGGCCGCTCAGAGGTAATTTAAGGAAGTATTTTTTCACAGAGAGGGTTGTGGATGCATGGAACGGCCTTCCAGAGGAGGTTGTGGAGTCAAAATCATGGGACAGTCATAAGGCAATTCTAGGGGGTGGGGGTAAGAAGAAGTAGGCTGCTGGTTAACTAGGATCTGCAGCTTATCCAGTAGGTAGGGAAATGGGCAGACTGGGTGGGCCAAGCGGTCCTTATCTGCCGTAAAATTCTATGTTTCTATGTTCTCGTCCAAGGGTCTGGTCTCTGACTTGGCTTTCTGGAAGT
Source organism: Neoceratodus forsteri (assembly GCA_016271365.2). Classification (NCBI taxonomy): domain Eukaryota; kingdom Metazoa; phylum Chordata; order Ceratodontiformes; family Ceratodontidae; genus Neoceratodus; species Neoceratodus forsteri. The sequence continues at coordinate 89,693,312 of JADMNL010000030.1, forward strand.
CCAGAAACATTGGAGATGTGGACAAGGCCTCTGACAAGGAGTCAAAGAAGCTTGACCATGCAGCCAAGAAAATCTGTGCAGCTTCCTTCTTTGGTCTTCCTCAGGCAAGCTACACCTTGATGATGGGCACCTTTGGTCACTCCTTTCTGGGAATGCTTGATCATGTCCTCACCTCCCTGCCAAGGTGCAGTTGCTGGTGAGGGTAGTCGGAGACCAGGGTCAAGCGCTGATTAAACACCAGTTCCAGATGGCCTTAGACATAAGTGGTCCTGTGCTTTTGCCATGGCAGCAGCTGTTGTGATGTGTCGCAGGGCCTGCCTGAGGACTCTGCATAAGCTGGCCAGTGTTCCTTTCAAACAACATGAAGTCTTGCTATATTATGACTATTGCAGTTTGTCCCAGCCTTAGAACTGCTCCGGAGGTGAAAGAGTTAACTTCCATGCAGAGCATGGAGCTTAGAGCGCGAGCTCGGTTCAGAAGCTCTGTTAGGCTGGTTTCAAACCGAAACCGTCAGATTCTTTACTCCGCCTCACTGAACAGTCGCTCCGGAGATTCCTCCTGTTGCTCGGTTCATTTCTTCGGTTTAAAGCGCTATTTCTCGGTTTAATTTAACCGCGATTTAATTATTTTAACCGCAAAACCGATCGGTTCAGGCTCTGTCTATGGTAATCGTAAGTAATAGATAGGGTTTTTTCTGTGTGGAACTTGTAAAGTGTTATCGGTTCGGTTGAACCGATCGAATTGTATTAAAATATAAGTTTAAAGCCTTTTTTTTTTTTTTTTTTTTACTTTATCTCTTTTTGTCTCCTTCCCTACTCTCGGAGCCCACTCATTCCTTCCTCTCATCCTCCATTCCACCTCCGGTGGGATCTGCCCTTAGAGTGCCTCCTTTCTCCCCTCCTGCACAGTGGGGTCTGTCCCTCTTTTTGGTGGTCCGGATGGTACCCTAGAGGCTATCATCTAGGGCTACCGAGAGGGTTTTTCCCGTTTTTCTCCCCTGGTTTCCCCTGCCCTCTGAGACGTCGTGCGCTGGGGCGTCGTCCCGAGTGGTGGCGTGCTGGCGCCGCCAAGCCCTCATGTGCCGCATCGTCTCCCCTCCCGGCTCCAGCAAGCGGAGCCGCCTCCATCCCCTCATTGTCGGTGCTTCCACCGCCAGGGAGATGTAACATGAAGCGTTCTTGGTTCCCACCCTGAGGGAGGAGAGCATCCGTTGGGATGCTCGATCCTCCTCCCCTGCCGACCTCGTCACCCGAGTCCGCTCTCGAACCCGGTCGCCGGGCGTAGCGAGGTGTGCGCCCAGCACTCAACCTCAGCGCCACTGGTCAAGCAATTTTAGGCTTTAGAGTGCGTTCCGGTTCTTATCGGTTCTAAAAAACGGATTTCATTACGGTTTTTCCATCGACCCATGACACGGTTTGGAACCGATAAGGGTGTCTTGCCTGGCACTGCCATTAAAAGGGCAAGTTTGTTGGTTAGGCTGGCATCATGTCTGAGAAACCCAAAAGAAAAACCGGGCCCACTGGGTTTCAACACTGTAGTGTCTGTGGGGAAGCCTTTGCCAAGGCTGACCCACACACTACATGTGTCTATTGTCTGGGGTTTGACCACCTCAATTCAGACTGCCAGATTTGTAAAAATTTCCCTGCAGCCACCCTGGACAAGAGAGTGGGCAGGCTCAGGGAACGAGAGGCCAAAAAGTCCGCTGACCCGGATGGCCAGCCCGGTTCGGTGCCAACCGAACGGAGGAGTGCCTCTGACCAGGCGTAGACTTCCTCGGCAACGAAAAGCTGGCTCTGAGGAGCCAGTTCCAGCAAAGAAATCTAAAAATCAGCAGGTTTGGAGTCCAAAATTCCTTGTCCAACTGCTGCAGAGATAGCCAGGCAAATCAGATTGTCCAGTCCTCGTCCTCGCTTCCTCCGAACCGCCACCTCTGGCAAAGGTCGTCTAGTCGGTTCCAGTGGTTCAGGATTATGATATAGAAGAGTTCTATGAACCAGAGGAGGGGGATGAGGATTATGATCAGTGTGAATGTGACTTTGAAAGTCTGGATGTGCCCACTGAACCGGACATCTCCCCAGACAGACCTTCAGGTGAGTCTCCCCCTAGGCTTTCTGAGTCCCCTTCTCATTTTTTGTTTTATAAAAAAGTTGCTGAGACCCTCCAGCTTCCCTTAGAGGAGGCTTTGGATGAGCAAGAGGAGCCTGACTATGTGGAGATGATGGATATCCCAGAGTCCAGGAGGTTGTCCATCCCTACATAAATCTTTTAGAAAACAAACAATAAAAATTTTAAAGCTCCTATTTCTGTGCCTCCTGTGGATAAAAGATGGACAGGAGGTACACTTTGTCAGGTCCTGATACAGATTTTCTTCACAACAATGCAGTCATGTTAGTAGTTCAGGCTGCAGCCTGTGATAAAGCTAATATTCCACTGGCTTCACATCTTCCTGACAAGGATTCCAGGAAGATTGATGCCATGCAAAACAATACATGGCAGCATCCTTGGGACTCAGACAAGCTAACTATATGGCTTATGTTGCAAGATACCAGAAATCTAGATGGGATACTGTCATGGCCTTAGCCAAACAGGTCCCTGGCCAGCTCGCAAGGAGCTGGAGCAGGTGGCTCTTGATGGTATTGAGGCATCTAAGTGCAGTTCCATGCTGCAGTGGATTCTAATGATGTATCCTCTAGAGTCATGGCTACATCTGTGGCTTTTCGGAGATTGGCCTGGCTCAGGTGTATACTTTGTCACAGGATACCCAGTCTAAGGCTATGGATTTTCCTGTGGTGGAAATTCTCTGATTGGGGACAGACGGAGAATTATATGAAGAAAATGGATGAATATAGAACCACTTACAGGAGTGCAAAGCCAAGGAACAGCAAGCCACTCCTCAGAGGCAGCCCCAGGGTAGGGGTAGGCCTTTTTACCAGACCCAGGCCTCCGCCTCTTCAGCCTATGTACAGAGGGGGTTCTTCAGAGGGAGAGGCAGACGGGGTTCGAGCAGGCCTGCTCCCACCCCTCAGCCTAAAGCCTCTGCCAGACAGGCACCCTGATGGGATGCCCAGGGTCGGCCTCCACTACCTGTAGGGGGGGTTGGCTCACTTCTGTCCAGGACTGGCAGTCTTTAACTTCAGACAGGTGGGTCCTGGAAGTAGTGAGCCAGGGTCTGGTTCTCAGCTTCAAGAAATTTCCAAAGATGAGAGCCAGATCTTTTCACCTACAAACCCTTTAGAGACTCTTGCTTTGGAAACAGAAATCTCAACCCTCTTGGCTCTCAGAGCTGTAGAAAAGGTTTCTCCCCTTCACCAGGGCAAGGGTCTGTACTCCAGGTACTTCCTTACCCCAAAAAAGACAGGAGAGTGGCAGCCTATCCTGGATCTAAGATATCTAAACAAGCACCTTTTAAAGCCAAAGTTCAAAATGGTGACACTGGGAATGATTTTACCCTCCCTAAGGCCGGGGGACTGGATAGCCTCCCTGGACCTCAAAGATGCCTACTTCCATGTTCTTATCAGAAGCTCCCATCGAAAGTACCTCAGATTCAAACTGCCCTCAGGCCATTATCAGTTCAGAGCAATGCCCTTTGGCCTCACTTCTGCCCCAAGGGTGTTCACAAAATGTCTGACAGTAGCAGTCGCTCACCTAAGAAGGCAAAAGATTGCCATTTTTCCCTACCTGGACGACTGGCTCATTGTGGGTCAGTCTCCAGACCAGGTCAGATCACACCTGCTAGTTACCCAGCAGCTGCTTACTCTCTGGATTTCTTCTCAATCTTCCAAAGTCAGTTTTGGAACCTGTCCAGGTACTCACCTTTATAGCGCTAGAACTGGACACAAAGCAGGCTAGAGCCTTCCTTCCTTCCCTTGGAAGGGTAAGGACCTTAGTGGCCCTGGCCACCTCCTTTCACTCTGCAGGTCTCTCACCAGCAAGGCATTTCTGCAGCTCCTAGGCACATGGCTGCCTCCACAGCTGTGGTGCAAGGAGCAAGATTTCAGATGAGGACATTCAGTTCCATTTGAGAGCTTTCTGGTCTCAAAGAAGAGATCCTCTATCCAAGCTAATCCCAGTGACTCGAACTCTGATCCAGGCCCTTCAGTGGTGGCAGGATCAGAGCAATCTGAGACGGGGGTGCCTTTCATCCCTCTGTCCCATTCCTTGACCCTTACTACAGATGCATCCCTCTTGGGATGGGGAGCTCACATGGGCGACCTCTCCACCCAGGGATTATGGTCTCCTCAGGAATCTCTGCTCCACATCAATCTGTTGGAACTCATAGCTGTTTTTCTAGCACTTGCGGGTTTCTCATGCGTCTGTTCAGAACAAGGTGGTACAAGTCAGAACAGACAACACCACTACAATGTGGTACATCAACAAACAAGGGGCACTCGGTCTTCGGCCTTGTGCACCGAGGCGGCTGAAGTTGTGGTCTCTGGCTTACTCTCTGAACACTTCCCTCATAGCAGTTCACCTCCCAGGCAAGGACAATGTCCTGGCAGATGCTCTCAGCAGGATTTCCCAGGGCCATCACGAATGGTCACTGGATCCCCTAGTACTGGGGATAGTGTTTGCCAGATGGGGCTCTCCTCAGATAGATCTTTTCGCAGCCCCAGACAATCATCAACTTCCACTGTTTTGTTGCAGGCCCCCAGTGTTGGGCTCAGTTCCCTGGATGCCTTTCTACTCGATTGGGAAGGGAAGTTTCTTTATGCCTTTCCCCCTTCCCTCTCCTGTTCAAAGTACTAGTCAAAATCAGGTCTCAGCCCTGCAAGATGATCCTGATTGCTCCAGACTGGGCCAGGCAGCCCTGGTACCCACTCCTTCTGTCCTTAGCAGTCCATCTTCCCCTGTGTCTCCCCAGGAACCACAATCTGTTAACCTGTGCTCAGGGGAGAGTTTGGTATCCGAATCTCAAATCCCTCAACCTCAAGGCTTGGCTCTTGAGCAGTTTGAGTTTGCTGATTTGCAACTTTCTCAAAGTGTTCTCGAAATCCTGAAGGCTGCTAGGAAGCCTTCCACCAGGGCTACCTATAACTCCAAGTGGAAAAGGTTTTCCATATGGTGTTCTGGGAAGCATGTTTTCCCCAGAATCTGCTGATCTACCCATTGTATTGGACTACATGGTCCATCTTAATTCTTCGTGACTGAGACCAGCCACCCTGAAAGTGCACTTGGCTGCTGTCTCTGCCTTCATTTCAGCAGGGAAGCCCTCTTCTCTTTCTGCTCATCCTGTATTTTCCAAGTTTTTTAAAGGATTGCTTCACACCAATCCTCCATTCAGGGACCCTGCCCCGGCTTGGGATCTTAATGTATGCATTGCTCAGCTAATGCAACCCCCCTTTGAGCCTCTGTCTTCGGCAGAGCTTAAGTATTTGACTTGGAAAACTGTATTTCTGGTAGCCATCACTTCTGCCAGGCGATAGTGAGTTACAGGCTTTATCATTAGAAACTGACTTTATTCTTTCACAGGGATAAAGTAGTCCTCAGGACTAATAGGAAGTTTTGCCTAAGGTGGTTTCAGATTTCCACCTTAACCAATCTATTTCACTTCCAGTGTTCTTCACTGACCATTCCTCCTCTGGTGAGAGGAAGCTGCACAGCTTAGATGTTAAGAGGGCCCAAGTTACTACATAGAGCGTACTAAGGGTCACAGGTTTGACTCCCTCCAACTGTTTCTCACTTATGGTGAGGTTGGGAAAGGGAGACCTGCCACTAAGAGATCCATTGCCAGGTAGATTGTTTCTTGTATCCAATTTTGCTATCAAAAGCTGGGTAAGGTTCCCCCCTCAGGCCTGAGGGCTCACTCTACCAGAGGTACAGCTGTATCTCTAGCTGCTGCTAGAGACATCCCTATCTTGGAAATATGTCAGGCAGCTACTTGGAAGACAGTACACACTTTCACCAAGCATTACTCCTGGATATTCAGGCCAGGAGGGATGCTCTCGGTTTGACACACCGTGCTTCAGAGCCTATTCCTAAGTAGGTTCTGTCCTCCTCCATGGAGGTACTGCTATGTAGTCTGCAATAGTCATAATATAGCAAGACTTCATGTTGTTTGAAGAAAAATTACTCACCTTAGTAACGTTGTTTCTTCTAATGGAGTCTTGCTATATTATGACCTCCCCCCCAGCCTGCCCTTCTCAGAACTCCTACTTTGGGTATGGGGTGGGTAGTCCTCTGTTGGCATTTATTGATGCCCTCTTTCATGTTTGGGTGCTGTGTTTATTTAGTTATTTTATCTTATTTTTCTGGTCCACTGACTTGAGTCTTTGTGTTGGGACCAGGAAAATGTGTTAATATATTAGTGGCCAGTTGGCTAGTGTAGGTTACAACTTCACACAGAACCTTAGTGAGTTTTGCTCGTAAAGATCTGACGGTTTTGGTTTGAAACCAGCCTAACAGAGCTTCTGAACCGAGCTCGCACTCTAAGCTCCATGCTCTGCATAGAAGTTAACTCTTTCACCTCCGGAGCAGTTCTAAGGCTGGGACAAACTGCAATAGTCATAATATAGCAAGACTCCATTAGAAGAAACAACATTACTAAGGTGAGTAATTTTTTCTTCTTGGTGACCGACCTCTTTGGCCCAGGGATGAAAGGCCATCTCATGCGGATTGAGAAGTCCACCCATGACTCCATGGCTTCATCCCAGAAGGACTCAAGGGCCCCAAAAACAAAACAGAAGACCTTTTACTTTCAATCCTTTCAGCTACAACAGCAGCCCCAGCAGGGGCAGCACCAAGCCTGGTGCTCTAAAGCCAAGTTCTCCGGCTAGGGGCTAAAAAGAGGTGGGGGTAGGAGAAATGGTGTCCCTTCAGCCCCAGTGGCCAGTGCCCCTTCCAAAGCTGCCCATTGACAGGTCAGGAGTGCCTGCCTCCTGCCTGTCCAGTCCCTGACCCAGCTTCCAGAGGGGGTTAGCTTCACCACTTCTGGCCACAGTGGTCCATCATTACCATGGACAAGTGAGTTTCTTATGGTGATAGGCAGAGGGTTGCCTCTCAGTTTCGAGGATCTCCCACCTTACTGATCCCACATTCCAAGGGAGCCCTCTGTGTTGCAGGACACACTGTCTGCCCTCAGGGAGGACATTGCTCAGCTCCTTATGAAAGGGGCTATAGCCATGTCCCAGACACCCTGGCAAGTCAGGAGTACGTGTCAAGGTACTTCCTGGTTCCAAAACAGATGGGGGGCTGATGCACCATACTGGATCTGCACAATCTCAATCAGTTCATGCAGAAGTGCAAGTGTAAGATGGTCACTCTGAAACAGATTATGCCATCCATGGAGCAGGGCATGTGGTTCTGCTCCCTGGACGTCCAGGGCAGGTTTTTCCACATCCCTATCCATGCATCCCACTGGTGGTACATCCAGTTCTGCACAGAAGGGGTCCTTTATCAGTTTCAGGTCATGCTCTTCAGCCTTTCATCCACACTTATGGGTCTTCACCAAGTGCATAGCAGTGGTGGTGGCCTTTCCGCGGTGCAGGTGCATCAGGGTTTACCCCTACTTGTATGACTAGCTGATAGCTGGGCTATCCAAGGAGACTGTGGAGTGGTTCAGGGATCTGGCCTTCCAGATCTGCAGAGACTTGGGCCTCTTGGTCAACCTGACCAAGTCCAAACTAATCCCCTCACAGGTGATTCACTTCCTAGGGGCACAGCTAGACTCCCTGCAGGCCGGGCACTAGATCTTATCTCCTTTGCGTGATCATTTCAGGTTCATCACTCACACCTGCTGGATACTTCCTGTGGCTGCTCAGGTACATGGCATCCTGCACCAGCATGGTCCGGTGGGCCCATTGGCAGATGCAGCACCTGCAGTGGGAGTTGGGCCATCAGTGGTTTCAGTGCCCAGGACACTTGGATCAGCTGGTCATAGTGACCCAGCCGATGTGGGATGCCATCCAGTGGTGGCTGATCCCCAGACATCTGAGGGAAGGAGTTCCATTTGTCTGCTCAGAACCAACCTTCACTCTCACGACAGACATGCATCTGGTGGGGTGGGGAGTGCACCTGGGAGATCACAGAGCCCGCACTTTCTGGTCACCCAGGGAGTCCCATCACTTCATCAACCTGCTGGAGCTCTGTACAGTGTGACTAGCTCTGACAAAATTCAGTTGTCTAGTCAGGGGTCAGGTCGTGCAAGTCCAGATGGATAACACCATGGCCATGTTCTACCTGAGCAGGCAGGGCAGAACTTCCTCCCTTCCCTTGTATTGGGAGACCTTCCACACCAGGACCCTCATGCGCAGCCTGGGTGCAGATCTCCTGATGATCCATGTCGCTGAAGCAGACAAATCAGCTAGCAGACCCTCTCAGCAGGGTGGTTGAGACGTCGCACAAGTGGTCCCTGCACCAGCAGGTAGTGAACCATGCCTCTGGTGGACCTGTTTGCCTCCTGGGAGGATGCCAAACTGAGGCTGTTTTGTGCCCGCCCCCCACAGTCTGGAACACTGGTGGGGATGTCTACGAGGCCCTGATCCCCAGGCCTCATGTACACCTTTCATCCTTTCCCCCTGTTCCACAAGGTTGTGGTTAAGGCCTGAAAGGACAAAGTACGGATAATCCCGATAGCTCCGAACTGGCCACAGCAGTTCTAATACCCAGATGATCTCAATCTCAGCAGCAGGTCTCTGTGGCAGTTGCCTCTTAACCCAGATCTGTTGAACAGATATCAGGGGAAGGTTCTGCACCCAGACCTTCAGTCCCTCCACTTCATGGTATGATTCCTGAGCAGCTACAGTTCCAGGCTTTGGGTCTTTTGGAGAATGTGCTCCACACTGTGGAGGCTTCCTGAAAAGAGTCGACTCACCGATGATACGCCTTTAAATGGAAAAAGGCTTTGGTGTTCATGTAAGGAGTTTGATCTCCTTGCTTGCCCTGTGGCTAGTATTCTTGAGTACCTCTGGTGCCTCTCAGCTGGGGCTGTAAACTATGATCCTTAAGGTGCACCTGGCAGTCATCTCTGCAGACCGAGTAAAGACTGGCATGTCAACGGTGGCCTGGGAGAAGGTGGTCAGGCGCTTTTTCAAGGGCCTATACCACCTGTCCCCTCCAGTGTGTGAACCTCCACTGCCATCATGGGACTTACTGCTGGTGCTTGCTATGCTCATGGGCAAGCCTTTTGAGCCTGTCACACCAGTCATGGAAGATGGATGTCTTGGTGGCCACTATGTCAGCCAAAAGGATTAGTGAGCTCCAGGCACTCTCGGTGGAGTCTCCTTACCTGTTCTTCCACAGGGACGGGGCATTCTTCACCCACCATCCAAAGTTCCTCTCGAAGGTAGTATCAGAGTTCCACCCTAACCAGATGATCAACCTTTCGGTATATTTTACTAATCCATCTTCAGAGGCCGACCACAAGCTCCACACTCTTGACGTGCAGAGGGCAATCTCCTACTATGTGGAGCCTACAGCTGGAGTTTGGGGTGAGGCTCAGCGGCTATTTGTAACATATGCTGAAGCTGCGCCTGGCAGACCGACAGCCAAGTGGACGATTGGCAGGTGGATCACATCCTGCATCAGTCTCTGCTATAGGTTGGTTGGTAGAGAGCCAAGGCTTAGGGCTCATTCCACTAGACATACTGCTCTATCAATGGCTGCTTCCAGGGACACCTCTATTCAGGAAGTCTGCAGGGTTTCTTTCTGGAAGTTCACATACCTTCATCTCCCATTACAGCATCGACCTTGAGTCTCATCGGGATGCTGCATTTGGGACCTCTGTTCTACAATCTCTGTTCACCAAGTAGGGGTGCGCGCCTTGCCCCTCCTCCCAGAGAACTGCTGGAAGTCTTCCAGTGTGTGGATAAGTGAACTATATACACATCCCTAGAAAAATAGGTTGCTCACTTGTAACCATAGTTCTAGGAGTGGTATACAGTTCACAGCCATATCACCCACCCAACCTCCCCTGGCAAGTGGCACACAGATCCCTGCTTCCAGCCTGCAAGGTTCAACATCACAGGGCAGAGCTGGAGGATATCCCACCCAGGTGATCAGAGGAGCTTAGCTTCAAAATGTTCTGATGAATCAGCATTTCTGGTGGAACTGCCAATGTGTGGATGTGAACAATATACCACTCCTAAAACTATGGTTACAGGTGAGTAACCTTTTTTTACAGCCTCTCTGGGTGTAGCTGTGTGAGTTAATTTAGTACCTTTGTAATAGTTGGGTCTTACAGCTACACCCTATGTGGGTGAGAACTACAATATAGTTTTTATCCCTGTTTCCTCCACTACAGCTGAGCCTACCAGCTGCACTTTACGTGGGTGAGCACTACAAGTTCACTTAGTAATTTGTTTACTGTGAACCTGCTGTTGGAAATCCACATCAGCTAGGTTTAGCCTCATTCAATGGCATGTATGAGGATAGGGTTCAGAGGGAGGCAATCAGTTGTGGTGGTTGTGGGGATCTCTCTCTCTCTCTCTCTCTCTCTCTCTCTCTCTAAGGATATGCTCTGGGGGGGGGAAGCACTGCCCTATCTGCAGTACCATGGCAGAGCTCCAGACTCAGCTGGTGGCAGCAAGGGTAGAAGTATCTCAGCTGCATCACCAGCTCAACTGGAGCCCACCCACCCCACTTCCTCACTCCTCCAGACGCCCACTGATCCAGGGGGATGGAGAGTAGTAGGGAGCGAGGGGGGGGGCAGGGTTAGCCATAAGAAGGTTGGTCAGACCAGCACCATCCAGATGGTGAACTGCTCCAAATCCCTAGAGGAGGCTCAGGCACCTGACTCTGCTTGGGGGGGAGGACCCCAAGCCAGTCAGTACTCCAAGTCAGTCAACGGGAAAGGGCAGGAGAGTCTTGGTGGTCTGGGACTCGACGGTTAGAGGGGTAGAGAAGGGTAGTGGAAGGGGTGGTTGCTGGACAGGAGGGAGATGGTCCAGTGCATCAGCCATCAGGGATTTAAACAGAATAGGGAGGATGGCTGGGAGGGAGCTGAGGGTGCAGGTACACCTCACTATCAATGGTCTGGCGAACCAGTCAACAGAGATGGTGAAGCGGAATTTCTGTAGAGTGGGGGGACAGATTGGTGGCATGGTCAGCCTCCCTGGCCTTTTCCAAAGTCCTCCATGTGGGGCATGGAGGGGGGAAGCAAGATAGGTTAAGGAGTGATGTAACTGAAGAGTTTAATGGGTGGCTTAAGGGATGGTGTCAGGAGAAGGGATGCCACTTTGTGGGGGACTGGGGGAACTTCTGGGATAGAAGACTTCAAGGGTGATGGACTTCACTTGACATGGGGGGGGCTGCGTGCTGTGGCACAAGTTTGATGTCTGTATCAGCTGTTTAAACTGACTGTGGGGTAGACTGGAACTAGGGTAACCATGGAGCCAGGTAAGAGGAAGGGGATCCTAGCTAGTACTCCCCCACACATACCTCTCAACCTTTTGTTTCTGAAATGAGGGACATGGACATTTTTGGACACTCAAAATGAGGGACACATCCTCAGACATGGAGACACAAGCTCAGAACACTGTGAAAACTATAGTGTTTACTTGTACAAAGTTTATTTTGGATTTAGTATTTTAGAATGTTAAGTGTTTCTGCTTTAAAGTCTGAATTTACAGCACATTCATTGTGTGGGTAGCACCTTTTCCATGAGGGACGGAGCAATTTTAAGGGGCAAAATGAGGGATGTCCCTTGTAATGAGGGACACTTGAGAGGTATGCACCCACATCTGGGGGCTTGTAGCGACACAGCAGGTGCAAAGGGGGTTGTGACTCTAACTGGACTAGGTGAGGAGACAGTAGAGGTGCAAAGTATACAAACACCAAAAAAAAAGAACAAGGAAAGCACAAGGGTAGTAGCAATGGAGGATCAGGGTTCAGATGGAAGGGGGTATGCCTTAATGCCAGGAGCATGGATAACAAAATCACCAGGCTCCAGGCACAGATGGTCCCTGGACAGTCATGGTTTAGGAGGGATAGAGGAACAGGTAGAGGGGGAGGAGTAGTAGCCCTTTTTGTCAAGGAGGGCATCGAGGTGCCAGAAGATGGGTGCGTCGGGATGGTAGTGGAGAGACTGAGTCACTGTGGGTGCAACTCATGGCAGCATCAGACAAGAAGCTGTGCTTGGGGGGAGTGATCTGTAGACCTCTGGAACAAGGGGAAGAGAGAGACAGAGCTCAAGGAAGAACTTGAAAGAGGGCTGGCAAAGGGGGAAGTAGTGGGTATGGGTAATCTGAACCTGTCAGACATTGACTGGGATATTCCAGTGGCCAGAAGCCTGGCCTTGCTGGACACCTTCTAGGACTATCTGCTGGTACAGCTAGTTAAGGAACCCACTAGGCAGACTGCAATTCTCAATGTGGTGCTCACTAACTCGGAGGTGGTTGGAGCTGTGAGAATAGGGGAACAGTGACCATAACTCCATTTGGTTAGAATGTACTCTTGGATCCAGAAAACCTCAGTTGAGAGCTGATGTTCTGGATTTCAGAAAGGTGGACTTCAGTAGGATGAGGGAGCTGGTCATGGAAAAGTTAGCCGGGGTGGACAATATGGGAGGGTGGAAGAGAGATGAGGGGCAATCAGCTAAGCTATTCTCAAGGCATCCAAGTTATGCATGAGAATGGTAACCAAAAAGAACCGGTTCTAGAGACTGTTACGCTTCTCGGCAGAAAGTCCAGGAAGTGGTGAGGGCAAAGAAAAAGGCCTTCTGCAAGTATAAAAAAAGCAGGGGGAGGAAGAATGGGGGGAATGCATACTGAAAAATAGAGAGGTAAAGAGGGCAGTTGGGGAGGCAAAAGCAGACGCAGAGTTGTGTATTGCGGAAGGGGTCAAGAGTGGAGAAAAACAGTTCTTTCAATATATTAAGGAAAAAGGAAAGAAGGGATCATAAGGTTAGGTGAAAAGGGTAGGGTGATAGAGGAGAACAGACATAAAAGGCTGCTGTCCTTAATGTTTACTGTAGCTCAGTTTTCATTAAGGAGAACAGTGGACCCTTGACAGAGAGTGGCATCAGAGAAGCCACTAAGGGGGTCACAGAGATGAGGCAGCCAATATTTGCAAGCGAAAGGATCCAGAAAGGGCTAGCAGCACTAAAAATAGATAAGGCCCTGGGGCCAGATGGGTTGCATCCGAGGTTACTCAGGTAGTTGACAGCAGAACTGGCTGAACCCCTGGTAGGTCTATTCAACAATTCTCTAAGGATGGGGATAGTTCAGAGGGATTGGAGGGTAGCACAGGTAGTTCCGCTCCAATGGGGGGGTTGGCATGGAATGTGCAAGAACTCTCCTTCTATTCCAATCATATTATGCAGTTAGCTGCTTGCACTTATGTAGATATATAAAATCTGAATAATTTGACTGTACCTTATGTAGTACTCATTGTATTGTGTGAACTGTTCTATAAATCTGTAGTGTTTTGTTTTTTTTGTATATTATGTGTCCCTCCAGGACCATCTTACAAATGAGTATCTCAATGGTGTATTTCCTGGTTAAAAATAAACTGAATTGAAAAAAGAGGACCTTGTGGACTACTTGAAGAGCAACAGGCTCCAGGATATTAAACAGCTCAAATACATGGCAGGGAGGTCTTGTCTGACTAATCTGATAGTTTTCTTTGAGTGGATGATGAGGGAATTGGATAGGGGCCATGCTGTGGATTTGCTCTACTTCAGCTTCAGCAAGGCTGTTGACTTGGTGCCTCATAGACGCTTGCTGAAGAAGACAGAGGATCTGGGTGTGGCTAAGGTCATCATAAACTGGACAGGTAACTGGCTAAAAGGGAGGCAGCAGAAGATTGCAGTCAATGCGGTCAAGTCAGCGGAGAGGGAGACCACGAGTGGTGCACCACAGGGATCTTTTCTGGGACTGATCCTCTTCAATATGTTCATTAGCAACATTGGTGAGGGTATCCGGACCAGGCTGTCTCTCTTCATAGATGACATTAAATTCTTTGGGAGGGTGGATAGCGATGAGGAAATCGGAGAAACACAGAGTGACATATGAAAGCCAGAGGGGGTGGTCTAAGGTTTGGTAGTTGAAATTTAACACCAAAACATGCAAGGTAATGCACCTAGGGAAAAAAGAACCCTAGGACAATACTGAATTGGTGTGGTGAGACTTGTCTCCAAGGTGCTGTTCCCCATCTGTAGTGCTATCAGTGACTTCCTCAGACAATCAAGTCAGCAGCAAGGCATATAGCAAAGTGAGTATCATCTGCCATCATTGTCTATATTTCTAAAACCAAGTGGGATTTAAAGAGGATCTCCCCAGTCACTTTGACTTTCATGCATTAATTACCCCTTCTTACATTGATTCTGGAATTGTATTTCATTACTGTCTGCTGCAGTTAGTTTTTGCATTCTGAGCTGCTAAAAACTGCGGGTGTACCAGAGCTTCTATAGCAAGCTTGGTGTTGCTGTGGTCCCAGGGTTATACTACTGACATCATTGTAGGGCAGAGTCAATTTCACACCAAAAAAACAACGTACTGACAAGGCATTTAGATTTTGGCATAATGCATTGCTAACAGGGTGTCTTGGGGCTGGGGAAGGGGGAACACAGCATGTACACTGAGTACTGGTAGGTTTCCCTTGCAACATTGTTGCAATTGCATGGTACGCGCAGTATGAGTCACTCCTCTATCCTACAGTGATGTCACAAGGAGCTAGCAGCCCAGCAGCTGAACAGCAAAGGCAAGTGCAGCATGGCTCAAAAACAAATCCAAATTATGGAAGGCAGAGTAAACCTTGGCCAGAAATAACAAATGCATACACATTTTGAGGTCTAGTACTGCATATAATGACTACAAGCTGTAACTTTTTTGGACCATCAGGGAAGGTCCTCTTTAAAACATTTGTGATGTGGAAGCCACATTCTTTTTTCCAGGATAGGTACTTGTAAAACAAAATGCCACAGAACTATATATAATACACAATGTAGGTTAGAGTCAAATCTTACAAATGAATAATTTGTTTTAGCCAGCGACACATTCTAAATAAAGATAAATCATTTAGTATATGGTTCAGTGTTGTGTATGGAAATCCATATACCGCCTGGTGCTGCTGTGCCACAGAAGTGACGACAGAATGATGCTGTTGTACCAAATTAGCTGTGGCAAGCTAGTGGAGCCAAAACAGGCAGACAGGAAAATAATACCAATTTTAAGATGTAGTCAGTTGTCACCTTTTTATTTCTGAAGCATTTTTCATTTTGCTCATTGGAAAATCTTCTGTGTGATAATATTGTGCTGGATGTGTGGAACAGCTTGTAGCATGGCAGCAGATGTATCTGTCTCTACCCCCTCCCCCCAACTACATCATCAGCATTATGATCTCACTGACAATGACATCACAGATGACTGACCTGTCAGCCACTGATGGCTATTCCTAGGCAACAGTGATGTCACAGTCAGTGAGGTCACAGTGCTGCTGCTGATTATGTGTGTGTGGGGGAAGGGGGGATAGAGAGAGATGTCAGCTGCCAAGCAGAGTGTTGTTCCACGCATAACACCTATACTAACATCAGGTAAACAATCTTCTAATTAACCAAATGGAAAAGAAAACCTAAAGGTATAACGGTAATGGAGGAGTGCTTTTAAAAACTAATATTCGTTTTAGGCAATACACCATCTCTTTATGATCCCTCATGGTTACCTACCCTGCAGATTCCTGATAATGAAGATATCAGCAATGCTGAAAACACCCCAAGCGAATTGTCTTGCTAAAAGATGAACTGAAAATGGTGCCAGCTCATGTAACTGTTACTTTAAATCACGTTAAATGTTTTTCATCTTATCCTGTTGCTTGCTGTTTTCTGTTTTATTTGAGAATAGGTCAAGAAGGCTAAGAAAGAAAGTAAATAAAGTAAAGCAACATACACTATACAAATAATGGATAGGCAACCATACGCAACAAGGCTGGTGTTTCCATCCTGGGATGAGATGACATCATAGAGGCATATTGAGCTTTGTTCTCGAGGTCTGTGATAGCCTGTCACCCTTCCATGGAAACATAGCCTTGCATTATTCTCAATATCTTGATGTTGGGTGCATCATCAGTATTTTTGTTTCCACTTTGGGTAGGTCACAAAGGTATCCTTAAATCAGCAGTACTAGTTATCCAGCAAACCATGTCATCCTACATTTATTTAGCGGTAATGTAATTTTTTTTTTTTTTTTTTTAACTAGGAAAGACGCACTAAGCTGAAAGCTTGTTTTACAGGTGCGACCTGGGAGCACAAGAAAGTTAAGTGACTTGCTCAGGGTAACACAGTATGTAAGTGGGGGCTGTGGGATTCAAACCCAGGTCTCCAGGTTTGCAGCTCAGAGCCCTAAACCACTGTGCTACACTGCCTCCTCTGCCATCCTGATAATCTTAGATTCTTCATTGGGGTATTTTAAATTCAATCAGCTCTTTTTAAGACTGTGTTTAATTACAGCTTTTGTAATTTCCATGCCTCTACAATACAGATGGCAACCCCCAATCACTTTCAAAAATCTTTTCCCCAGAGAGCACACACCAACTGCACTCACTGTATAATGCAAATATGTCAGGGCGTTGCCAGCACGTTTCCGATTGCTAGCAGCACACCACCACCCTGATTTACTTACATCCATGATTCTTGACATGGCAAAAGACCAACAACTTTTAATAACTTCCAAAATCCTTTTTCTTGCCTTGGGAATGAAATAAAGCAAAAAGAAAATCAGATACACAGTACTGATGTTTTGGTTTGGTCCTAACTGCCCACCAAAATATTTAAATTATTGTTCACTAGTACTCCTGCTTTATTGGGAGAGCTGCCTTCACTATTTCAGGTGACATCACAATGGCCTCTACAGCACTCAAGACAGAGTAGTGAAATCAAACAGAAACTGTTAAATTTTCATAAAAAAGAACTGATTTAAATGCTTTACAATTTAATACACATTGTATAAAGTGGACCCAATGATCTATGCCATTGATCACTTATGAGGGGGAAAGGACTTAACCCATGAGTGGCACAAGTTATTGTCCTGCCCTCACTCATGAAGATAAGTGGCATATTCTGAGTCAGGACATTACATCCTATATATATATATATATATATATATATATATATATATATATATATACACACATATACATATAATGAATGTATTAGTTAAAACATAAAATATACATGTTATTTTTGCTTGTGACATTACAAAAAAATGAAGATAACGTGTTTACTTCCACTTCGTGGTAGGTCATCTGCATTTATTTCCAATTTGGATAGGTCACAGAAGTAAGGAACTATGGGAGTGCAGCTAGTACAGTGCATGATAACATCACAGGAACCTTCTCCATTCTCATAGAGAAGGGAAATCAAACAGAAATGGTAAATCTTCATACAAAAATAATTAAAGTAGAAGTACAACAAAACTGGGCAAAAATGGTGACCCTACCTTTTTTCACCATAAAAGATTCCAGGCATCTTCCAGTTTTATTTGGTTGTAAATTTTCTAGTTCCACCAAAATCTGAGTATTTTATAAATATTTTAATAGAGTTTTTTTGCAAGAAAAACAAAGATGGCAGCCATGTTTCGTTTTGAAAAAGCACTATCGACTTGGCAAGGGTTAGGTTCGAGAAAGTTAAACTTTTGGTGCACAGCATAGAAGGTACCTGGAAAAGTAGATTTAACAGGTTGTGCTAATAGTTTTATTAATTTTAGCCGAAACTAGATTTTTGGGAAAAACATTTTTCATTGCACTGCTGCTTTAAAAGCGTTGCAATTTAAAATACATTGTATAAATTGGGCGCACTGGGCTAACTGACAGTATGCCATATACTCTCATAAGTGAGCGGGCAGGATTAGAACTCAATGAGTGGTGGAGCCCCGACTGAGTTGTGGAATTCCTGTCACTTCCCAGTTGTACTCAAAATCATCAATTGGGGGAAAGTGAGTAAAAGCTTATATTTTTACGGACCCATATTTTTAAGATATTCTGATTTGTCTTGTTAATGTGATGGGGAGTGCCTCACAGTCCCACTGTATGGGAATGCAGGACTTGCTGAGAACTTGTCATTTCTTCAGGAGGCCTGTAACGTATCCTAGATCATGGTTTCTCAAATTAGGCCACTGCAGCCACCAGCACAAATAACTGTGAAACATAGAAACATAGACTTTGATGGCAGATAAGGACCGCTAGGCCCATCTAGTCTGCCCATTTCCCTACCTACAGGATAGGCCGCAGATCCTAGTTAAATACCCCCCACAAGAATTGCCTTATGTCTGTCCCATGCATTCTTGAATTCTCCCACAGTTTTAGACCCCACAACCTCCTCAGGAAGGCTGTTCCATGCATCCACTACCCTCTCTGTGAAATAATACTTCCTCACATTGCCCCTGAATCGCCCTCCTTCTATCTTTTAAATTGTGTCCCTTGTTCTTGCAAGTCTCTTTTCTGAAAGATGCTACCTCTTGGACTTTGTTGATTCCACTGAGGTACTTAAAAGTTTCTATCATGTCCCCCTCTCCCTTCTTTCCTCAAGGGTATACATGTTAAGCTCCTTAGTCTCTCCTCATACGGCTTCTCTTGCAGACCCTGCACCATTTTAGTTGTCCTCCTCTGGACTGCCTCTATCCTGTCTATGTCCTTATGGAGATGGGGTCTCCAGAACTGGACACAGTACTCCAGATGGGGTCTCACCAACTGTCTGTACAGCGGATAACAACTTCCTGTTTTCTGCTGATGATGCCCTCCCTATACATCCCAGTATACACCCAGCCCTCCCTACTGCCTTCCTCACATTGCTTACAACCTTAAGGTCGTCTGATGATTACCCCAGGTCCCTTTCCTTTTTCGTTGTTGTTACTACCTCCCACCCATTGTGTATTCTTCCCCTGGGTTCTTGTTTCAGGTGCATTATTTTGCACTTCTTTGCATTGAATCCTAGCTGCCATACTTCTGACCATTCCTCCAACCTTGCCAAGTCCCTTTTCATCCTTTCCACGCCTCCTTGTGTATCAACCTGTTGCAGATCTTTGTGTCATCTGCAAAAAGGCATACTTTTCCTTCCAGTCCCTCTGCAATGTCACTGATGAAGACATTAAAAAGGACTGGACCCAATACTGAACCCTGCGGTACCCCACTAGTAACCCCCTTTCTTCAGAGTGGACTCCATTTACAATTACCTTCTGTGTCCTGTTGTCCAGCTAATGTTTTATCTAGGCTACCACCCTGGGTCCCATTCCCAGGCTGGTTAATTTGACTATTAATCTTTGTGGGACTGTGTCAAATGCCTTGCTAAAGTCTAGGTAGGCCATGTCCACAGCCCTCCCTGGTCTACTACTTTGGTCACCCAGTCAAAGAAATCTATTAGATCTGCCTGACATGACCTTCCCTGGTGAACCCATGCTGCCTTGGGTCCTGTGCTCCACTGGCTTCTAGGTACTCAACTATTCTTTCCTTCAGAAGTGACTCCATCACTTTCCTACCATTGAGGTAGACTGACAGGTCTGTAGTTTCTGCCTCTGTCTTGGTCCCACTTTGTGAAGGGGAGTCACATCCGCCTTCCTCCAGTCCCTCAGGTACCACACCATCCTCCCATGATTTATTAAAAGAGTAGCCAGTGGTTTCACTAGTTCCTCCTTTAATTCTTTTTAGAATTCTGGGTGAATTCCATCAGACCCATTGCTTTGTCCACCTTCAGTTTTAGGAGTTCTTGCAGAACCCTTTTCTTCTGTGAAAGGACTGGGATCGAATTTCTATCAAGAGTGTTTCTTGTTAATTGGATGAGGCACTTCGCCTCCTCTTTGGAATACTGGAGCAGAAATATTCGCTCAGTATTCCTGCTTTTCACTGTCCCCTCTGCCCACCCAATCGCTCATTCTATTCAGCCTCACTATCCCTCCCTTTGTCTTTCTACGCTCGCTGATGTACCTATAGAAGGTTTTATCCCCCTTCTTAACTGAGTTGGCTATCTTTTCCTCAGTTTGGGCCTTTGCTATTCTGACTTCCCTCCCTGCTTCCTTCTGCCGTAACTGGTACAGCTCTCTGTCCTGCTCCTTCTGTGTTTCCTTATACTTCCGGTCACAGTGTGGCCACAGAGCTCTATATTCCTGACTCTGCATGTGCCCTTCCAAGATTCAGTCTTATTAGGCTTGACCATGTAGGCAGAAAGCATGGTGGTGGTCTGTTGTCATACTATAAAAGTCACCTTAATGTATCTCTTCTACCCCATACATATCCATCCTCCCCTATCTGTGAATTCCTTCATGCATTACTCCTACTGGGTAATACTAAAAAGATTCACCTAGTCTGTGTCTACAACCCTCCTAAAGGTGGTGTACAAGGGCAAACTTATTTTCTTTACAGCACTAGTCACAAGGTGTGCTTAAATTAGATATTGTCATTTGGTGACTTTAACCTAAATTGGACTGGGAGTAATGTCAAACAATATGAACCTTTGTTGGCTGGTCTTGGCCTTAATCAGCTTATAAATGAACCGACTAGGCCCTCCACATCAGGGGTCAAAAGTCTCTTCCTGATTGGGTCTTGACAAACAGGCCTGAGAGGACCACAGAGTCCGGGACCTTCCCAGACTCTATTTCTGACCATGCCTCCACTTACTGCATCTGGAAGGTCTCCTTCCCTAAAATACCCCATAAGGTCATCCGTATGAGAAACTTCTCCAATTTTAACCTAGAATCCTTTCCCAGAAACCTTGCACTGACAGATTGGTCCTCTGTACTATCTGCTGCCCTAAATAACTACCTTAACATCTGCTCCCTACAAGATAAACATGCTCCACTTGTAAAGAGGAGAGTAAGGGGAACTGTCACAAAATGGCTGCATGGTGGCCTGTTTTAACTTATAAAGTCTAGGGATAAATGTTGGATGATGTTTAAGGTTTCCCAAGACTTGTATGACTACTGTGAATATAGGTGTCTCCAGAATGCTTGTAAAAAAGCCAGAAATGCAGCCAAGAGTGAATTCTGTAAAAATGCCTTTAGAGGCGCTAAGTGTTACACTGTTGACATGCTTATTGGCAGTATAAACTGTAATAATGCACTAGTAATTGATAATGCTTTCAACACCTAGTTTTCAGACCTGTGAGTTTTCACCACCTTGTTTACTGCCCCTGATGCACAGGATCCACCTGATAGCTCCCAGCTTTCATTTGCATCTCACCTGCCTTTTTACCTCAAAGCTGTGTCTGTGAGACTCGTAGACTCCTGTCCAGCCTTTTCCCCTTTACTAGCGCTGGGCATGACAATACGGAACCTAAACTTATCCATCTCAGTGCTCCTTTCCTCGCCCTGCCAATTGCCCATATCTTTAACACATCCCTTACCACTGGGTCTGTCCCTGAACTATGGAAGGTTGCCAGGGTTGTACCAGTATTTAAACAAGGTGATTCAAAACGTTTTGAAAATTACTGACCTATAGCTAGCCTACCTGCTATTAGCAAGTTACTAGAGAAAGTGGTAAGTATCCCAGCTGGTGGACTATATTCAGAGACATGAACTACTATCCTTGGAGCAGCATGGTTCCTATAAGGGATATACCACCTCCACTGCTCTTGGTAAGGTCACATCAGAGATTAGAGTTGCTACGGATCATAGCAGATTGACTGGAGCGATCTTTGTAGATCTCCCTAAGGTTTTTGATCTGGTAGACCATACTCTCCTGTGCTCTAAGCTCCATTCTTTTGGTTTGTCAGCCCTGCCCTAGCCTGATATACAAACTACCTACAGGGAAGGCAGCAACTTGTTAAGTTTAACGGTATTCTATGAGCCCACTCCTGTCAAAACTGGGGTCCCACTGGGGTCTATTCTGGGACCCATCATTTTCTCCCTGTTTGTTAATGACCTACCACAGGTACTGGCCCATAGTAGTGCCACTTTATATGCTGATGACGTGGTGCTTCTAACTAACTCACAGGACATCAGCGTCATTAACGCTCACCTAAAGACTGACTTTTGCAATATACAATCTTGGCTCCTAAACAACATGTTAGTTCTTTACCTTAGAAAAGCACTGACTGTGCTCTTTGGTTCTCCGACCAAAACAGAAATGAGTCCTTAGCTCCTGAAAGTCACTAGTGAGGGTTGCTGATTTCTTCAAATACTTGGGAGTCACCCTTGATCCTCAGCTAGACTTCTCCTTACATATCCACAATGTAAGTAAAGCAGCTAACAGTAAGTTGGACCCGGCCTATGGGGCCAGATGCATTCTTACATCAGCTGTGTGCCTTGCCCTGGCTAAAGGAATATTTTGCCCCACACTTTATGGGCTCATAACTTTTACCCATACCATCAAGTCCAGTCTATCCAAATGGGATATTGCCCCTTAACTCACTCATCATTGTGTGCTGTATAACAAACTTAACTGGCTATCTCCGGGAAATTATCTGACATTTGCACTGGGCTGCTTCAGTGATAAAGTAGTCAGAATCACTACCCCACCAATCTTGGTCGAACTATTTAAGCCTGTTAACCCAACATACCTACTTAGGTCCAATGACTCATCTGTGTTCCTCTTTTCTAAAACCCATACATTGATGGGTGACGGACCTTTGTTGTCTGTACACCTGGGCTATGGAACTCTCTCCCAGCACATGCTCTCATTGTGCTACCTCTCACCACAGCTTTAGAAGACCCCTCTGGGATCATCTGAATCTGTACCTAGTTTCTGGCATTCTCCCCCTTACAAATGGTGCACTTCATCTTTCAATCTGGTCTCTATATAGAGCCCTGTTTGAGTAACGTTATAACTTGATTGCATTATGTTGTTAACTTTGTCATGTTCTTATCCCTTGTTACTTGATTATTGTATTGCTGCCTTCTCATTATTAAACCTTTGCATTGTCTGTGTATTCTTTGCAATCTCCCAGGTTGTACCTGAAAATAGGCGTATATTTGTCTAACATGCTTACCTGGTCAATAAAAGCTAAATAAATAAAGCCCTCGTTACAAAGGTAACGGAATTGAAAATTTCTTGGATTTAATGAAAAATAAATGAAAATACATCCTGGACTTGATTATAATGTAGGAGGCAGTATAGCGCAGTGGACTAAGGCTCTGAGCTGCAAATCTGGTGACATCCAGCAGACTAGCCCTGGGTTTGAATCCCACAGCTTCCACTTGCATACTGTGACACCCTGAGCAAGTCACTTAACCTCCTTGTGCTCCCAGGTCGCTCCTGTAAAAAAGCTTCCAGCTTAGTGTGCTATACCTGGTTAAACAACTAAATAAAAAAAATAATGTATCCTTTTTGAAAAGAAATGTGTAATGTCAAGGGTTTGGGGTATAACAGGAGGTTTGGAGTAAAACAAATAAGGGGTGAGGGCACTGGTAGGTTCTGGTTGGCGCACTTTTATGCCCTTTGAGGCTAGTTGGGTTTGGGCTTTGAGAACCACTGTCCTAGACAGTCCTTTAAATTGTGCTCATACAGAATCTAAATAAGCCTGAAATGAATACATAGGCATTTCCTGCAAGATACCACTGTGGTCTTCAGCTTTTTTTACAGGGTGGTTTTCTTAGTGCACTTTTTTAATACAAGAACAAATAATGAAAATGTATTAAAGGAGCCTTCATCCCTTTCAATGGACTAATATGTCCTCAGAGCTATTGTTACAGAGAAAAGTTCTGTGATATACAACAGGAAAACATAGAAACAGTAAAATAATTACAATTCTTTGTATTTAATGCTTTTAGCAATTATATTTGTCATATTCAGTTTAAGGTAGCATTAGCATGGATACCAACAATGATGTAGCCAGGTTGACTACGTAAGACGAAAGGTTCAGTTTAAAATGGTTATTCAAATGCATATTTGTAATGCACTGCTGCCCTATACCATCCAAGGCTACGCAGATCATAAAACTTGGCCTAAATTGCCCAGTATGGTACCAGATGTCTCCTTTCCCTCTCGAAAATGTCAGGTATTATGCCATAGGGTGTCTGCACCATTTTAACGCTTGTCTTGCCAAACAGTTTGCGTTCATAATCTATCAACTGCCTCCAGAAGCCAGCGTTGGGTCGGATGATGGGCCGCCTGGACTTAACCCAGCTATAAGCCTCCAGCAGGGACACTTTGTGGTATTTCATCAGGTAAGCAATGCAGAGGGAGGCTGACCGGCTCACCCCAGCTGCACAGTGTACCAGGGTGGCTCCGTGTTTCTTGGTGACGCTATGGATCTTGTCGGCAACCATGTCGAAGTACAGAGTGAGAGGGGCATGTGGCATATCGGCCACTGGCACTTTCAGGTATTCAAACTGTGGCCAGTTGAAGTTGGGTAGTTCAATGGTGGCATTGATAATGCAGATGATTCCTCTGGAGAGTAGCAAATTGCGGTTAGATGCCACATTGCCCCTACTCAGGTAAAGGGATGGGGTGATCTGAGCTATTCCCCCTAGTACCCCATCTGAAACAAGGCGAGTAGGGGGGAGCAGCAGCAAAGGACCTGTGAAGGTAACTGTGACTTCTGGAACTCATTGAAATGCTGTCCAGTGTATGTCCATTATGGAAACAACTGAATTTTGTTTTCTTCTCTTGCCAAGCCAGTGCAATTTCTTTTCAACGAGGTGTGCCCCTTCTTTACTTCATCTTATTTTCGTTTTTCCTACAAAAAGAGAAGAAATCATGTCACTTAACATAGAAACATAAAATTTGCCGGCAGATAAGGACCGCTAGGCCAATCCAGTCTGCTCGTTTTCCCTAACTGCATCAGCAGTCACTGACTATATTTGGTCCACAGCTTTAGCCTCTCTTACCCACCACTAGGGTTCCCTTGTGCCTATCCCATGCATTCTTGAATCCCCCCACTGTGTTTGCTCCCACTACCTCTTGGGGTAGGCTATTCCATGCATCCACTGCCCCCCTTTTTTTTAAACTCAGCTTTATTAGAAGGCTGGTGGCCACAGTTGTACAACCTGAAATATGAAGAGTACATATCATTTGGTAAAAACAACAGGAATAAACTGCATACATTATCTATCTAGTCTGTGGCAGATCAAGACAGAAATTTAATAATTGGTATGGGTCCTCCAAGGGTAACCCTAAAATCAGTCCCAGACTGACACTTAATGGTATATAAGCTGATGTTAAAAGAATAAAACTAATAAAATCAACTATGGCCTCAACAATTAGGTTGCGTGTCATTAGCTCTCCATACCTCCTAGCAATATCTATGGGAAGGTGACTGACAATACTACAACATGCCTTGTATGAAATATCTTTTTGCTGAACATAAAAATAGTATCCCTACAACTGTCCTTCATATTGCAGTATCCAGGCCTCCCACTGCTGCAAACACTGCAAATGATGGACGTGCTGTAATCATAACTTAGCTGTTAGAGACTCCATCAGTACCACGTCCTGGACCCTATTGGTCCATTCAGAAAGATTGGGGGCTTCTTATTCAGCCATTTAGAAGTAATGCACTTTAATCCTACTGCTAGAAGTATGAACGCCACTTTTCGAGTATATCCCTTTAGACGTACTGCTGTAGGGGTCCCCAAAACCCAGTCATCAAAGGTGGGAATAACCACCCTCAGTATTTGTCTCACTGTTTCTTCTAAATGTCCCCAGTAGGTAGTTAACTTTGGGAAGGCCCATAAAATGTGCCAGTGACTGCCCTCCTCCCCGCCACATTCCCTCCAGCATGAGGCATTGCCTCCTGTATAGTGTCGAGTAACCAGGGGTACCCTAAAATACTGGATAAGACACCACCCTTTCTGAGAAGAAAAACTTTCTCACATTCCCCTTTATCCTGTCCCTCCAACCTCATATCGTGCCCCCTTATTCTTGTACATCTATACTGAAAGATGTCTCCGACTTGCACATTGTTTATGCCCTTAAAATACTTGTCTCTATAATATTGTTTTATTTATTTTACTCATTTTATTCTTTGGTAACCAGGTAAGGCCCATTAGGCACAAGTGCCTGTTTTCAGGGGTGACCCGAGAGCACTGGGGAGGTTAAGTGACTTGCTCAGAGTCACACAGTATGCAAGTGGAGGTTGTGGGAATCAGACCCAGGTCTGTCTGCTGGATGTACCAAACTCATTCACAGCTCATTACTCTAACCTCTAGGCAATACTGCCAGCCCCTCTCCGCTCTCTCCTCTCTTCCAGGGTATATATATTGAGGTCCTTTAATCTCTCCTCATATGTCTTCTGGTGCAAGCCCTGCACCATTTTAATTGCCCTTCTCTGAACTGCCTCAACCCTGTCTATGTCCTTACAAAGATGCAGCCTCCAGAACTGTACACAGCACTCCAGGTGAGGCCTTAACACATGTTTTGTACAGTGGCATTACCACCTCCTTTCTTCTTCTAGTGATATCCCTTCCTATACACCCCAGCATACCACTGGCTGTCCACACAGCCTTGGAAAATTGTTTGGCCACCTTTAGATCGTCTGAGATGATTATTCCCAAATCCCTTTCTTCCTTGATGACCGTTGGTACCCCCCACCACCACCAGTAGCTTTTCCCTTACAGACAACAAATTCATGCTGAAGAACTGCAGGAGGTGTGACTGCACATCAGGGAACAGGATGGTCCATGCAGAGGCGAATTATAAAGAAATCTTGTTGGCTAGCTATGCTTAAGAAGTGTTGCACATTCCACCATCATAGCCTATTATCCCAGGGATTGAAATTCACACTAAAACCATGGCCAGCCCACTAGTGTACAGTACAGTTTGTGCTAAAGTTTCACGTCAAGGAGTTGATTTTGCCTGTCATTAAAAAACGGCAGGGAAAAAATACAAAGACCTGCAGGAGGAGCTATTACATTTACAGCATTGGCCAGATCAAAAGGACCCCACAATACGACAATGATTAAGAATTGTAAAACAAAAGCTACAAAAAATAGTAGACCAATCGGTACAACAAAAACAATTTTATCTAAAGTTAAGACATCATGAGAGGGGACCTAAGGCCTCCAGAAATTTAGAAAGAAAATTGAGAGAACAGAGAACCAGAGCGAACATAATCAGCATGGTAGATCCTAAAAAAGGGAGATTAGCAAAAAGACCCCAGGAAATTAGACTTATTCTACAGCAGTTTTACCACAAGTTGTACACTAAAGAAGAGAAAATTCCCTAGACAACATGAAATCATATTTACAGAGTTTACCAATACCACGAATCATCCCATTACAGGCTGAAGCCTTGCTGGCACCAATCAAAGAGGGAGAACTACTCCAAGTTCTAAAAAAAAAAAAAAAAAGCTCAGACACTGAAGGCACCAGGTCCAGATGGGTATCCCTCTGAATTTTATAACAAATTCAAAAAGCTGCTACCACCCATATTATTCCCGGCCTTACATGCGGTCCAGGAGGAGAACCCCCACCCACCCACATGGCAATATGCCACCATATCCGACATACATAAACCCCATAAAGATGTTGAACACCCCACCTCATTCACCCCATTTCAATGCTAAATTATGATTACAAAATGTTCATGTCAGCCATGGCCTCTAGAATAGATCATTTACTACCAGCTATTATTGACCCTGATCAAGTTTTTCCTGGGTCGTGCCTGAAAATAGTCATTTCTAGGGACATGGATATGTTGTTCATCCACACCGTCTGGCAGGTTCCTTGCCGCTTTAAATCTTGCCGGAAGGTCTTCAAGCTGACTCCTCCCACCCACCCGAGTGGTAAAACTCTCGGCTCCGCCCCATGACACCAGATCTTCCTTACCGCTTGGAAGCTCAGGTTCCTCCTTAACGCTCTGCATGATAAGACTGGTTCCTTGAGTTTTCAAAATTAAAAGTTTTGCTAAAAGACTTGGTCTTCTCCCTCGCAGCTGCGATGGACCGTCGACTCGGTTTCCGGAGATGCCATTGCGGGCAGAAGATGTCGGACAGATCCGCTCCCGTCGTCTACTGCTTGGGCCTTGAGCACAACCCGCAGGCCTGCGACCTGTGCTCTTCCTTTTCGGCCTGCGTCCTCTAAGACCATGCTGCCCATTTGCAACTGGGGCGTCCCGAGAAGAGATTTCCTCCGGTAAAGTCAAAAGAGGCCCGGTCGGCGGTGTCCACGGTGGCGGGCTCGGCGGATCAGCTCGAGCAGATGATCGCCCTCGAAGAGGAGGCGGCGCGGGCCGCTTCTACCTTGGCTGCGGCATTTGTCCCACTCTCTCTCGGTGCCTCTTATTCAGCTTCTTTTAAGGAGCTTTGTCTGACCCTCTCAACTAAAGGTGAGGGTCCAACTTCTTCTGGACCTTTTTCTCGGTCCAAAAAGAGAGACAAGGGTAAGTCTCACCATCGACGCTCTTGGGAGCGGGAAAGATCCCTCTCCCCGAGTGGTCGGCCGTCGACTTCGGTCAACTTCTCGGCTTCGGCCACTGGTCTCACGGTGTCCCCGTCAGGTCAGTTGACCGAGACTCCCGTCGACGCAGGTCAAGATTTTCTCGACCGTTAGGCGGGTTGTCGGCTGAGAAGCCGAGAATCCCTCTCGGTTCCCGGTGGAGTTGTGGATCCCGGCCGGCTCGTCCTGTGCCTCCGCTTCCAGAGCCTTCGGTTGAATCGTCCAAACCGAGGGAAGTGCCGATTCCCCGCAACACCTCCCCGCACTGTCCTCGGCATAGCCGAGGTTCTCAGTCTCGGACGTCTTCGTGGTCCAGCCGATCCGCGTCATAGGCGGTCTCGGTTCGGCACGGCAGCCAAGCGCGCGCTGCCGCCTCCCCCTTCCTCCTCGGACGAGGGAGGCTGGGCGCAAGTGCGTCGGAGGTATGAGGAACTCATGTGGCAACAGCTCCTTCTGTCTGGGAATAAGCCGACACCGTCGGCCTTCCCGGCCATTAAGTGGCTGTCACCGGAGCGGCCGAAACAACCCCTCGTTTTAACCGAGGAGCCTGTTCCCAGGCCGGTTGTTCGGCCAAATCTAGCTGCCCCACCGATCCCGGTGGAACCTCCGCCTCCACAGCCGTTAGTTGGGGCTCCGACCAAAAATTCTCGGTCGGCTCAGGGACTGCCCCATAGGCTGTCTGTCACCCTCACTCCCGACCGGCCTCGGCAGGTGGAGGGTGGCTCAGGCCCGAGGCAGCTCTTTGAGGACTCTTCCGAGTCCGAGGACGATTCCTTCCTTTTCTCCAAGCGAATGGACTTGGAGTCCTCAGGGGGACAGTCGGCGGACAATAGCCCTTCGTCCTTCCTAGGATTACTTCGGCTCATCTTGGAGTCCACCGGGATGAAGCTCGAACCCATTTCTAAATGGGCCAGGTATCCCCTCACGGAGATTCTGGACCGAGGGGATTCCCCTACGGAGGCCTTTCCGGTGGCTGAGGCCATAGTGGGTCCGGCCTTGGAGCTCTGGCAGCACCCTGCTTCCTGTCCTGCACCTTCGGCCAGGATGGCCAGGAAGTATGCGGTCCCTACCGGTTCCCTGTCGGTTTTGGAACACCCTTGGCTGAGGGTTGGTTACCGACAGCGTTTTCCGGCGTGCGAGCGCTAGGGATGTGGACAAACCTCCCGACAGGAGTCCAAGAAATTGGACTATGCCGGGCGAAAAGTCTATGCTGCGCCCTCGGCTTCGCCAGGCCAGTTCGGCCGTCCTCATGGCACATATTTTTCTCATGCCCTGTTGGGCTCCCTGGATGAGGTCGTCCTCATCTTCAGCGGATCTGCAGACCACGGTCAGGCAAGTGCGGGACCAGGGCAGGGCAGTGGCCAAACAGCAGCTCCAGACTGCTTTAGACATTGGGGACTCATGTGCCAGGTCTGTGGCAGCCGCAGTGGCCATGCGTCATCGGGCTTGGCTGAGGATATCCACCTTTACTTCGGATACCCAGCACAAGTTGGCAGATGTTCCCTTTTTGGGGACTGACCTCTTTGGCCCTGGGGTGGAAGGTCACCTGCAGAGGATCGAGAAGTCCAATGCTACCTTGGACTCGGTCTCTTCCGCTCAGAAGGACAAAGGCCGCAATCCACAGCCTAAGCCCTTGCGTCCTTCTGTGCCCACGGCGCATCCGGCCCAGCAACTTCAGGGCCAGCAGGCTCGGGCTTGGCATCCCAAACCCAAGCCCGGGGCTTCCTCCAACAGGAAGCAGGGAGGTAAAGGCCCAGGAGGTCCCTCAGCCGGTCCCTCCTCTAAGCCTGCCCAGTGACGGGCTGAGGGGTGTCGCCCCCAACCCCGTCACCCCACCCCAGGTTCCCCCCGTGGGGGGACGGCTCTGGCACTTCCTTTCCGCCTGGTCCGTTATTACCACAGACAGGTGGGTACTGGAGGTGGTGGGAAAAGGCCTGCCTCTAGAAGTCGAGCAGGCCCCGCCCTTCAGAGCCGTCGCACCTCGGGGGGCCTTGGGGTCCGCAGCCTCACTGTCGGCTCGTCGGGCCGACATCGCTCTCCTCCTCCAAAAGGAGGTGATCAGGGAGGTGGTGGACCCTCCCTCAGACCCGGGGTTTGTGTCCAGGTACTTCCTGGTTCCGAAACGAACGAGGGGCTGGCGCCCCATTCTCGACCTACACGACCTGAACAAGTTCCTAAGGTCTCGAACCTTCAGGATGGTCACTCTGGCTCAGATAATACCATCCCTGGAACACGGCGTGTGGTTCTGCTCTCTGGACCTGCAGGATGCGTTCTTTCACGTCCCTATCCGTCCGTCACATCGGAGATTCCTTCGCTTTCGAGCGGAGGGATCCCTCTTCGAGTTCCGAGCCATGCCCTTCGGCCTGTCTCCAGCTCCCAGGGTCTTCACCAAATGCATTGCAGTGGTGACAGCTTTCCTGCGGCGCTGAGGGGTCCGGGTGTACCCTTACCTGGACGATTGGCTGATAGCAGCCCCCTCCAGACAGGAGGTGGAGCGGTCCAGAGATCTGGCCCTCCAGGTTTGCTCTCAAATTGGCCTTCTCATCAACGAGGCCAAGTTGGAACTCGAGCTGAAGCAGGATTCTGTTTATCGGCGCAGAGCTCGACTCTCTTCGAGCCAGAGCACGGCTCCCGGTGGACAGGGCCGAGGTTCTTACCTCCTTTGCCCAATCATTCTGGTTGGGCAATCGCACCCTGCCCGGGACTTCCTGCGCCTCCTGGGTCTCATGGCGGCCTGTACCAGCGTGGTCCGTTGGGCACGCTGGCACATGCGCCCCCTTCAGTGGGGACTGGCCAGCCAGTGGTCACAACGCTGCGATCCATTGGATCAGCTAGTGATGGTGACCCAGGAGATGTGGAACGCTCTCCGGTGGTGGACCGTTCCACCTCATCTGCAGGAGGGCATCCCGTTTGTCCGCCCCGAGCCGACAGTCTCTGTATCGACCGATGCCTCTTTGATGGGTTGGGGTGCCCATCTGGGGGAACACCAGGCACACGGCCTCTGGTCCCCGCAGGAGTCCCGATGCCACATCAACCTGCTGGAGCTCCGGGCGGTCCGCCTAGCTCTCACCGCCTTTGCTCCGTTTCTCCGGGGTCAAGTGGTCCGAGTCCAGACGGACAATACCATGACCATGTACTACCTAAACCGCCAGGGCGGGACGCGTTCCATGCATCTATGCAAGGAAGCTCTCCGCATTTGGTCACTCGTGCGCAGCCTGGAGGTGGATCTCCTAGCTATTCATGTGGCAGGAGCCTCCAACACCCTGGCCGATGCCCTGAGCGGATAGGGGCTGCATCTCATGAGTGGTCTCTCCTGCCGGAGGTAGTACAAGATCTGTTCTCCCACTGGGGCACACCTCAGGTGGACCTGTTTGCCTCAGGGAGAATGGCAAGTTGAGGCTGTTTCATGGCCCGCCTCAGCAGGGCTCGCTGCAGGGGGATGCCTTCTCGAGGCTGTGGACCCCGGCCTCTTCTACGCCTTTCCCCCATTTCCCTTGATTCACAAGGTGCTTCTCAAGGCAAGGAGGGACAAGGCGCAGGTGATTCTGATAGCCCCAGACTGGCCCCACCAGTACTGGTACCCAGATCTCCTCAGCCTCAGCTCCAGGCTCCTGAGGCAGCTTCCAGCTCACCCGGACCTGCTCTCAGTCAATCAGGGGAAGGTGTTCCATCCAGACCTTCAATCCCTGTACCTGACGGCCTGGTTCCTGAGCGGCTAGAGTTCCAGGCCTTGGGTCTTTCCGACGAGGTCCTCAATGTTGTTGAGGCGCCCGCAAGGAGTCGACTCAGAAATGTATGCCTTCAAATGGAAGAGATTTCCATTTGGTGTCAGGGCAAGGGCTTGGACCCTTCCTCCTGTCCTTTGGCAAGCATTTTGGACTATTTATGGTCCCTTTCTAGTCAAGGGCTTAGGTCGATGACCCTAAGGGTGCACCTGGCAGCCATCTCTGCTTACCGGGTGCGGGCCGGGGAGCAGTCGGTGGCACAGGAGAAGGTGGTCTGGCGCTTTTTCAAAGGCCTTGATCACATTTCCCCTCCGGTGCGAGAACCTCCACTGCCATGGGATTTACTGCTGGTACTGGCAAAGCTCATGGGCAAGCCATTCGAACCAATGTACAGGTGTGAACTCTCTCACCTGTCGTGGAAGACCACCTTCTTGGTGGCTATCACGTCAGCCAGAAGGATGGGAGAACTCCAGGCGCTCTGCATCGAGTCTCCTTACCTGGTCTTCCACAGGGACAAGGTTGTCCTCTGCCCCACCGAAATTCCTTCCGAAGGTGGTGTTGGAGTTTCACCTTAACCAGGTGTTGACTCTGCCAGTGTTCTACCCCAATCACACCTCGGAGGCCGAATACAGGCTCCATACTTTGACCTAGAAGGGCGCGCTTATTATAAGGAGCGACGGCTGAAATTGGGAGAGGTTTGCCAGCTGTTTGTCACCCACGCTTGAAGTCGCACCTGGCAGACCTGCAGCCAAGCGGACGATAAGCAGGTGGGTCACCTCCTGCATAGATCTCTGTTACAAGTTGGCGGATGGAGCCTCCCAGAGGGATAAGAGCTCATTCTACCCGCCATACTGTTGCATCGGTGGCTGCTTCCAGGGACGCCCCTATCCAGGAAATCTGCAGGGCTGCTACCTGAAGTCAGCACACACCTTCATTACCCATTACCACATCGACCTTGAGTCACGCGGGATGCTGGTTTTGGGGCCTCGGTTCTCCAGTCTTTATTCCCTAAGTAGGGGGTGTGTGCGCTTTGCCTTCCTCCTCCTGGAGAACTGCTAGAGAGTCTGCCAGACAGTGTGGATGAACAACATATCCATGTCCCTAGAATATAGGTTACTCACTTAACAGGAGTTCTAGGAATGGCATATGCTGTTCATCCAATACGACCCACCCGACCTCCCCGGCTTCGACGCACAACCTGAGCTTCCAGCGGGCCAGATCTGGCATCATGGGGCGGAGCCGAGAGTTTTACCACCCGGGTGGGTGGGAGGAGCCAGCTTGAAGACCTTCCGGCAAGATTTAAAGCGGCAAGGAACCTGCCAGACAGTGTGGATGAACAACATATACCATTCCTAGAACTCCTGTTACAGGTGAGTAACCTGTATTTCATGGCTAGTGCACCTAACCAGTTAACAAAAACTAAATAAATAAAGTGGGCTTCGAGGGCAGACAGGCCCACGATGCCATAAGGCATACGCATTTCGTAGTAGACTATGCCATAGAAAGACAAATCCCTTTAGTGCTACTGGGGTTAGATGCTGAAAAGACATTCAATCGGGTCAGCTAGTCTTATTTATGGCAGACTCTGGAGCACTTTGGATTCCTGGAATAACTTATAAAACAATTACAAAATACTTATGCCTCCCCTAAAGCAAATGTTAAGGTAAATGGGGCGCTTTCAGACACATTCCAGCTCTCTAGGGGCACCTGCCAGGGATACCCAATGTTGTTTGCTTTATATCTCGAACCCCTGGCCATTGCCATCAGATCTTCTCGGGACATAGAGGGCCTTCCATTCGGAGGTTGCCCGCACAAGATATCACTATTTGCGGACAATATTCTGCTGGCTCTTACCGAGCCTGAACAATCCATCCCAGAGGTATGGAAACAGCTACAAACATTTGGTAAGCTAGCAGGATATAAAATTAACAAATCAAAATACGAGGTATTGACGTACAATTACCTCCCTCCCTCCCACTTCAAAAAAGACTTCCCCTTTAAGTGGCACAGACAAGAGATGAGGTACTTGGGAATAAAGCTCACAAGAAACCACATTCATGCAGAGCTCTCAAATCTCGAACCTTTAACTCTAAAATTGACAGATCTATCTCGTGGGTCATGTCTCCCCCTAAGCCTTTTGAGTAGGATAGACACAATTAAGCAGAAAGTATTTCCCCACATATTGTTCTTTCTTCAGACACTGTCCTTCACCCCAGCTAAAACATATTTCCAGGCATGGGACAGAATGATATCCCACTTTATTTGGAGCGGAAAGCGTCCCAGAATTAGATATTCTGCTCTGGAACTGGCCAGTCTCCATCGGGGGCCGCTGGCATGCCTGGCCATCCCAATCCTCCCTTCCCAGGGAGGAGAGCACCTCAACGGGTGCTCGATCCTCAACCCACCCCTGCCGACCCCTGGCGCCCAAGCTCGCTCCTGAACTCGGATCGCCGGCATAGTGCAAGGTGTGGCGTCCAGTGTCTCAACCCTCTGTGCCACCGGGCCAGCTCTTTTCCTCAGATTGAGCTCCATTTACCACCACCCTCTGTGTTCAATCCCTCAACCAATTTCTAATCCAGTTTACTACCTTGGGACCCATTCCCAGGCTGCATAGCTTGTTTACAAGCCTCTTATGTGTTGTTTTACAAAACTTGACAAACTCAAGCAACTATTATGAATTTTTTTTTTTTTTCAGTTCACTGGGAATTCATTTGAAGGTCTGTCACAATGCAGTGTAAAACAGAGTTGCAACTCTCATGTAGTGGTTTTAGCAAGACTCTGTGCTAGATCCAGCATTGCATACATGTGCAGCCCCTTGAGAAATGTTGCCTCCTTGGCATGAGAGTTCAGTGCAAACTGTAGTGTCAGAGCTTTCAAGCTTTGTGCCATGCCAGCAATCCAAGCCCAGAATGCATGCCACTGTGAGCTGGCAGGAGGAGGCTAGAACATCTCAAAGGACACACGCCTCCAAGTGAACAGGTGCAACTCCCCATCACTGCGTTGCTTCAGGCGCCCTAGGATGCTTGGTGTTTGCAGGCCAGGGATAGAAGGTGCAGTGTCTTCACCCCTGGGGTGGGGGGAGGGAGTGAAAAGCCAGGAAAAAAAGTGGAGCCAGCTGTTTGGTTGAATTGTACCACCTCCCCTCTCCTCCATCCCACCTACCCAGTTGATACATCCTTGACTCTTCCCCGTCCGTGATTATTAATGGGCTCATGCAGCCTAGGGTCAACTGTCCGCCCAACCAGGATGAGGTCATTTCTCACGGTTCAGGGAGGCTAATGGTGGACTGTGAGCATTAAGCAGTGATCCCTACAGTGGCAGTAGGGCATGGGTGTAGTTTGCCCAAAGGAGGGCCTAACCATTTTGGGAAGCTCCTAAAAAGTATAAGTAACAAAAAGGAAAAAAACAAACACATAGACAGTAGTATAAGGATACCAAGATCTGAAATGAGATCATCACTGCTGATTTCACATAGGCCACTGATTATCAAGCATGTGCTTTTGGCCGCTACTACCTTGGGCCTGATTTGAACCAGCTATATAGAAGTGAAATGCTTCAAGAATCACTTAGCCCTTCCTATATTTAAGCAATCTGACAGTGGCTTGGTGATTCAGAATAAGGGGTGGATTTATTGTTTTTAAATCTAAGTCAATTTCCTCCTTAGTAACCCCACTCTTTGGTCTTTGAACTGGAGGCCGTGGGAACCAAAACTTTTGAGACTGGCAACTCTGGGCTATGGCACTACCATGTATATGCCTGCAGCATATATTACAGCTTCACTCCTAACTGCCCTAGCTCACTTTTCCCAGCCATCATATTACACAGTCCACCACGTCAGGGACCAGACCTTCTTGTTCTTCTAATAGATTTTTTTGTCTAGTAAAGCTGTTTCAAACCAATCATAGCCATAGTTACAAAAACAAATGAAATTGAATCTATATTCCCTGTGCTAGTACACACAAGTTACCTCAGACAGGGTGGTCAAGCTCAGCTGAGTAGCAGAGAATGTAAGCAATAAGACACGATGGGGTGTGCATTAGACAGATCTAATGCATGGCTAGGGGGACATAGTGAGGCACAAGGCCACAGGCCGAGTGCGTCCGGTCCCCTAGCTGTGCATTAGAGCTGTCTAATGCACATCCCTAGAGTGGCTTATTGCACTTATAAAATGGGCCTGTGTATTCTAAATGGGGTTTCTAGTTTTAACTGTGCATTAGACACAGCTAATGCATGGCTAACAACCAATCAGATTGCTTGAAATCCTTTGCCCATTTTATAAATGAAAATAGTTTTACATTGCAAAGCAGCCTAAGCTATAGAAGATTAGGAAGCCTACTGTGCTGTGACATGAATGCAGTAACTCGGCGATACTACAGCACAGCAAAATAAAAACCAACACATTTTGAAAGTACAGCTTGTCACTGGTCACAAACTGAGGAGGCAGTATAGTGCAATGGTTAAGAGCACTGAGCTGCAAATCTGCAGAACTGGATTTGAATCCCACAGCTACCACTTGCATACTGTGTGACCAAGAGCAAGTCGCTTAACTCCCCTGTGCTCCCAGGACAGACCTGGAAGCGAGCCTTAGCTTAGTGTGTCATTCCTGGCCAAAAATTATAAAATAAAAAAATTCTATGAACATTACTGGAATGTTAGTGTTTAAGTTTAGGTCGCCCAATGAATTTCTGTAATAGTTTCTGGTAGTCGATCTACAGCATGTGTTCTGCAAGTAGCAATTTATCCTTAAAAATGCACCAGGAATACTCTCGAGCACCAAAGGCCTGGTGCTAGGTGGGGGACTGTAGGCCCCAAACACAGAAATGAAAACCAAGGAGCCTGTACTTGTGATGAACTGGATAAAGCAATAGAACATTTACTCAAGTAATGATAGTGTAGAAAAAAAAAAAAGCCAACATTTTTTAACACATGGTAAGTATACAAAAAAAAAAAAAAAGTGTAAACCAGTCTGCTGCGGTAATGGCAGCCAGGGAGTCCAGACCAAATGCCCCTAGCACCTCGAGTTGCACTAGCTCTTTGAAGAGATTCCAGACTGCAGGCAAGATTGCTGTGTTCAAACAGGTCTGTTTACTGAAGATACAGCTAGGTAAAATGGCTACTATGAAAGGTTAGAGACACCCAAATAAATCACTTTTTTTTCTTTATTTGTACCTCCTGCCGCAGGCTCCACGGGGCTATGACCCCCCTCCAGAGGGGGGTACATCCTCTGGCCCAATCCCCAGTTTGTCTGCCCCCCGAGGTTCCCCTCTGCAGCAGGGCCAGGTGGAGTGGTGCCAACAGTCCCCCACCACCTGGTATGGCACATCTGGCAGTGGGGAGCAGACTTTGCCAGAGTGGTCGGACCATCACGGGTCCGTGAAGCCCTGGCTATTTTCCATTTTCTCCCTTCCTTCCCTCTGACATAAGCATGTCGGCTTCTGAGCCTTCCGATCCATACTGCCCTCCAGTCACTGCTAGAGGGCAGTCAGCGGGTGGGACGACTAGTCTCCCTCCCCGGAGAGAGGAGAGCAGTCTTCCAGATGCTCAATCTTCTCTCCCCCCCCCGCTGACCCCCCAGCGGCCCAGGCTCGTTCCCAATCCCGGGTTGCCAGTGTGGCACGAGGTGTGGCATCCATGCCTCAACCCTCAGCGCCACCGGGCCTCATCAGCCAACCTTTTAGAGTCTATTCTCAGCTCTTTGTCAAGAGTGATGCCCACTGCTGCCTTCTGTCTTTTATACTAAACTACAGAATTTAAAGTGACAGTACCCCAGGGTGCACAATAAAAGTGACTATCAAAGGTGTAAACAGTGCAAGGTGTGTTATTACGTATTAGAAAATGGGTAGGGAGAAGTCCTGTCTCTGATTGGCTAATGCCACTAACTAGCCAGTCTAGTATCAGGCAACACAGACCAGGAAATAATGAGTCCCAGTCTCTGGCTGCCTGATTACATTCCAATACAGTATTACTGGGCCAATCAAATTTTTAATTTCAGATAGATGCCATTTGTTCTCTCTGTTAGCAAGAGTTGCAGCCGGCTGTGTTGGTTTTTGAACCACTGTGTTGTCTCCATTTGTAAGTAGCAGCATTTGCAGAGCCCTCCTCCCCATTTTCATTAACTATATTTTTTTTCTGTCACTACCTGCTTTGGCATTGCGGGTATGTCCCAGCCGATCATGCGGTCAGTCCGCACTGTCTTTTCATTGGATCCAGATTTCCCCTGCTCAGCCTTAGTTCCCCCACACTCTCAATGTGGCATCAACAAGCTGGACATCAAACAAAAAAAAAGAACCTCTTCCTAGCTCACAGTCTCACCTGCTTCTAATAACTGCTCTTCTGGACTCCATAGCTGCACTCACTGTGCCAACAGTCCTTCCACTTTCTCTTGCTCTTCCTGACTGTATCGCAACCGCAAAAAAAGAAATGAAAACATACAGACTAAAAATACAAGGAAAGTATGTGGGAGAGAGAGAAAAATAAAATGTTTTCTTTTTGGGGGGTGAACACCACAAACAAGCTGAAGTGCCTGCATCACGATGGCAGCAGGTCACAATCTCTTGGCTCTCCGCTAAAATAATGGCCGGCCCGGTGGCGCTGAGGGTTGAGGCGCTAGACGCCACACCTCACACCACGCCGGCGACCCGGGTTTGGGAACGGACTCGGGTCGTCGGAGGTCGGCCGGGGGGAAGGAGGATTGAGTGTCCCAACGGATGCTCTCCTCCCTCAGGGGTGGATTCTCAACCCTGAGAATGCCGGTGGGAGCACCGGCGCTCAGGGGGGTTGTGGCTCCATTCTCGGAGTCCAGGGAGGGGGGACGCCGTTAGGCGCTTGAGGGAGGCGTGCATCAGCACGTCGACCCTCTAGGACGTACGTCCTTGTGTGCCGGGCATCCCAGGGGCGGGGTAGTGGGCAGAAAAGCGGAAAACAGTCTCGGTGTCCCTAGATGAAGACTGCCCCATCCAGAGACCACCTAGGACAGACCCCGCTGTGCAGGAGAAGGGGAGGACAGGAAAAATGGCACTCTAGGGGCAGATCCTGAAAGAGGGGCTATGTGGATATGTACAGTCAGAAGGAGGGGGACACCGAGGGCAGGAAGGAGAATAAAGAAATAAAGCAAAAAAAAAAAAATAATACCAGCACCCTCCACTGGCAATTACAGAAGTGGAGGGACTACTTATAGATAAATGTGTTTCATAGTTTTATTTTTAATGTCTACATTTTTTTTTTATGTTATACTATACTTCCCTGCTGCGGCACTATCCTGCTTGGGGCATCCAGCCGCCAGCTCCGCCCACCCGCAGAACTGGGTAGCTCAAACTGCACCCAGGAGGATCCGGGATGGCCATCTTGCCATCCTGCTGGAGGGCACCCCCTCTGCCTCTACCAGCCAGGATAACCCCAGACCCTCCCCGACTGGATTCTGCCAGAGTTCTCCAGGCGGCTCGGAGCGCGGCCATCAAGCTGCATGGTTGCACCCAGCCATTTTTTCCTCCGATTAGCCCTCGGAGCACAGACGTGCAATGACGTCCTGGGCACAACATGCCAACGTCTGCCGTGCTCCCCCTCCAGTATCACCAGCACAAGGTAGTGCTCCCGGGCATCCCCAGGGGCCGCTACAGCATGGTGAGAGTCCCCAACCCACCCCAGGACCAGGACAGCAGTCTGCAGATGCTCAATCCCAGTCCTCCTCTGCTGACCCCCGATGCCCCGGGCTCATTCCCGAACCTGGGTCGCCAGCGTGGCGCGAGGTGTGGCGTCCAGCGCCTCAACCCTCAGCGCCACCGGGTCGGCAATGTCTACATTTTAATTAAATATTTCTGAACATTACATTTAAAACGTAGCCCAAGACCCATTTTCTAAGCACAATAATACCCTCCGGGGTGGGTGGTATGGACTATACCAGACTTTTTTTTTTTCAAACCTGGAGAGAGAGAGACTAAGCTGAAAGCTTATTTACAGGTGTGACCTGGGAGTACAAGGAAGTTAAGTGACTTGCTCAGGGTCATACAATATGCAAGTGGGGGCTGTGGGATTCAAACCCAGATCTCTAGGTTTGCTGCTCAGAGCCTTAAACCACTGTGACATACTGCTTCCCTGGCTAGAAGGCCCTCTGCCATTACACCCTTGGGTGGTCCAGCATAGCCTAATATCACCCACCCTGATGGGTATTATTGCTTACACAGTAGATATAAATAGTATAATACTGATCTAAAACTACTGCTTGGAGCCATGTATTTATTTAAATGTGTTTACCATACCAGGTAGGACCACTGGAGCAAGTCTGGGCCAAAAATGGCATAAATTATAAAAATATGTAATGACAAGACAGAGTACAAAATGGTAAACATGAGTTAAGGAACCTTGGTGATGTCCACAAGCCTTTTACATGTAAACAAATAATTGCTTTGGATAAGGGAAAACCCTGTTGCAAGAAAAAGATGTCAAATCATACATCCTGTAACAACAATAAAAAAGATATTAATACACTTACACAATGCCAAATAGTAAAATAACTTATATTTTAACAGCAGGCTGTTTAGGTAAGAAATGGCGCTGGATCAAACCTCTCATTAAAGCCTGGACTACTTAAGGTTGGCACTGTATATATCCAAAATGCTTCCTGTTTTAAAAGCAAATTGCTCAAGTACGCACCCGTTGGTCCTAATTGGACCATCTCATTACCAGCAAAACACCCCGTGTTTGTTCCCGTCAGGGGAGTTAGCAATACGTGCTGCAAATGTGTAGTCCAGATTTTTGTTTTATATAGCCCACGTATGCTCCCCCTGAATTGTACTTACAGTTACATTTGCGGCAACCTAGGACGTCAGGGATGGGCATGCCACTGCTCCTTTAATGTTTTGTTGTATGTTTCTGGCATCCTGGAAGATGGCACTGGGCTCTCCGTATAGAAAATAATGTATAGGCAACCATACACAACAAGGCTGTGTTTCCATCAAAGGATTCAGATGACGGCGCATGACCCTCAAGAGGTTCATGCTGTCATCTCGACCCCAAGATGGAAACACATGGCAAGTTGTGTGTGGTTGCCCATATCTTATTTTATATATTATACAGTTGTAGTCATGCAAAAGCTGACCGGTAGCACGGTATACTGAGCGGTGCACAAGTGCAGTACACATTGAATAACATGTATAGTGGTACCGTGCAATGATGTGCACCCCACGGTACCGGTCAACTTTTGCATGATTACCACTGTATGTTATTTTGCACAGGAAACACACACACACACACACACACACAAAGTAAAAACCAAAATCTAATTTACAGACTTTTAAAAGTTAAAAGGTGCAGCTTTGGGCACTGGGAGATTAGTAAGCAGCTGGGTGTGGGATGAATGAAGAATTTTAAAATGCTACTGTTTCTTATGTGTACAACAACACTCTGGAATGCACACAACAGTTTGGAATGTGCTCGACAAGGATTTTCAGCAAGCTGATTTTTATAGAGTACAAAGATTAATCACACTATTAAGTAATTCTGCCATTGACTCCTTGATATTTCATTAGGATCAGGACTTGGGCAACAGGCCTTTTTGTGGCACCATGCTAGTTTCAAGAAGATACAAAATGCATTATAACTGGAAGAGGTACAGTTTTGAAAATCGTATATTTTGCTGTTTTCTAGTCCATCATCAACTCTTATTTACACTTTTTTGTTGTTGTTAGAAGGGGGGAACATGGTCGCCAGACAATAACAAGACTTGTGTTGACTCCTGCTTGGCAGTTCTCTGTCATTGTCACTGAGTACTCCCTCTCTCTTGCTCACAACTCCCACTTACTATTACCCTCTACAAAACCATATACTATAAAAAAATCCCTGTGAAAGACCAGATAAGGGGAGTCCACCGAAAGCACCTGGAGCTCCCCTGTCCTTCTGGCTGACATGATAGCCACCAGGAAGGCCATCTTCCATGACAAGTGTGACAGCTCACACTTGTGCATGGGTTCAAATGGCTTGACCATGAGCTTTGCCAGAACCAGCAGTAGATCCCATGGAGGTGGAGGTTCACGCACCGGAGGGGATATGTGATCCAGGCCTTTGAAAAAGCACCCGACCACTGTCTACTGTGCCAATGTCGGCTGACTGGCCCGCGCCTGGTAAGCAGAAATGGCTGCCAGGTGTACCCTAAGGGTCGATGACTGTAGACCTCCTTTGGAGAGAGACCAAAGGTAGTTGAGAATGTTAACCATAGAACAGGATAAGGGGTCCAGACCCTTACCCCGACACCAAATGGAAAATCTTTTCCATTTGAAGGCATAACATTTCCTGGTCTATTCCTTTCTAGATGCCTCCACTACTGTGTAGACATCTTTGGAAAGACCCAAAGTCTGTAACTCTAGCCACTCAGGTACCAGGCTGTGAGGTGCAGGGATTGAAGGTCCAGATGGAAGACCTTCCCCTGGTTGAGAGATATCAGGTCTGGGTGTGTACAAAGCCACTCTGGGGGCCTGCAGCTGAGGCTGAGGAGATCTGGACACCAGAACTGGCATGGCCAGTCTGGGGCTAACAGAATCACCTTTATTTTGTCCCTCCTTACCTTGAGGAGCACCTTGTGGATCAAGGGAAATGGAGGGAAGGCATAGAGGAGGCCTGGGGTCCACAGCCTTGAGAAGGCATCCCCCTGCAGCGAGCCCTGCTGAGGGGGGTGGGCATGATACAGCCTCAGCTTGGTGTTTTCCCTGGAGGCAAACAGGTCCACCATCAGTTTGCCCCAATGGGAGAATAGGCTGTAAGCTACCTCTGGATGGAGAGACCACTCATGGGATGTCTGGCCTAAGCGGCTGAGAGCATCCACCAGCTGGTTCAAGGCTCCTGCCACATGGATGGCTAGGAGATCCCCCTCCAACTGGCTGACAAGGG
This sequence comes from Neoceratodus forsteri, assembly GCA_016271365.2. NCBI lineage: Eukaryota > Metazoa > Chordata > Ceratodontiformes > Ceratodontidae > Neoceratodus > Neoceratodus forsteri. The sequence goes on from JADMNL010000030.1 coordinate 89,736,144, forward strand.
TCCAGATGTGGATCACCTCCTTGCACAGCAGACTGGAGTACGTGCCACCCTGTTTGCTGAGGTAGTACATGGTCGTGGTGTTGTCCTTCTGGACTTGAATCACCTGACCCCGGAGCTGAGGAGTGAAAGCTGACAGTGCCAGTCTGACTGCTGTAAGCTCCAACAGGTTGATGTGGCATCGGGACTCCTCAAGGGTCCAGAACCCATGGGCCCTGTTGTCCCCCATGTGGGCTCCCCAGCCCATGAGAGAGGCATCAGTCACGAGGATGACCATCAGCTCGGGGTGGACAAACGGGATCCCTTACTGCAACCAGTCTGGGACGGTCCATCATTGGAGAGCATCCCACATCTTCTGGGTTACAAAGATCAGCTGGTCAAAATGACCATATCGCTAAGTTCACTGGGCGGCCAGCTCCCATTGGAGGGAGCGTATGTGCAACTGGGCCCAATGGACCACTGAGGTGCACGTCACCATGTAACCCAGAAGGCACAGAAAGTCTCGGGCAGGGTGCAAGTGCCCAACCAGAAATGATGGGGGTAAAGGAGGAAAGAACCTCCATCCTGTCCGCCGGGAGCTCTGGCTTGACAAGAGTCGAGCTCTGCCCCAATGAAGCCCATCACCTGGGAAGGCACAAGTTCCTTGTTGATCAGGAGGCCAAGTTGGGAGCAGGTTTGAAGGGCCAGATCCCTGGACCTTTCCACCTCATGTTGAGTGGAACCTGCCATGAGCCAATCATCAAGGTAGGAGTAGATTCTGACCCCTCAATGCTGGAGATGGGCCGCCACCACTGCTATGCATTTGGTGAAGACCCGTGGGGCCGATGACAGGTCGAACAGCATGGCTCTGAACTCATATAGGGTCCCTTTGACCCTGAAGTGGAGCAACCACTGATGGGATGGACGGATTAGGATGTGAAAGAACACATCCTGCAGATCCAGTGAACAGAATCACATGTTTTACTCCAATGATGGTATGATCTGGGACGGAGTGACCATCCAAAAGGTGCGAGACCTGAGAAACTGATTCAGATCGTGGAGATCTAGAATGGGGCATCAACTGCATGTGGAAATCTGTTCCTCCCGAGGGGCTTGACTTGGCTGGGAGGGTACTGCTTGCACTCTAGAGGCAGTCCCCAATCAACCACTTCGAGAACCCACCTGTCCGAAGTGATAGCGGACCAGGTGGAAAGGAAGTGACGAGGCCGACCCCCACGGGAGGGCCCAGAGCTGGCGTGACAGAGATAGGGGAGGCAACCCCCATCCCGTCACTGTGCGGCTGTTGCTGTCCTCCTTGATAGGAGGGCTGCTGAACCACAGGGGAAGAGTGCCAAAAAGGCTTCTTCTTCTTCTGCTGGTTCTTGCCCGAAGAACCCTTGGCCCAAGTGGCATCCAAGGTGGCATTGGACTGCTCTATATGCTGTAGGTGACTAGCCACTCCTGGACCGAACAAGTCAGTCCCAGAGAAAGGCACATCAGCAAGCTTATGCTGAGTATCCACCAGGAAGGAGGAGAGCCTCAGTCAAGTCCTGTGGTGAGAGGCCACTGTGGTGGCCATGGAACAGGCACAAGAATCTCTGATGTCCAGGGCCATCTGGAGCTGCTGTTTGGCAACAGCATGGCCCTGGTCCCAGACTTGTTTGACTGTGGTCTGCATGTCTTTGGGGAGATGAGGGAGGACTTTGTCTAATGACCCGAGAAGGGCGTGAGAGACGTGTGCCATGATGACAGTCGAGCTGGCCTGATGAAGGCCCAAGGAAGGGGCTGAATAGACCTTCCGAGCTGAGTGGTCCATATTTTTGGACTCTTTGTCCAGAGGTCAGTCAGTGTCAGCCAAATTGCTAGTACGCCTGAACACAGAAGCGGTCACCAGGCTCTCAGCTGAAGGGTGCTCTATGAACTTCACAAGGGACCCTATGGGCACCGTGTACTTGCGGGCCATGTGGGCAGATGGTGCTGGGCATGAGGCAGGGCTCTGCCAAAGTTTGAGGGCCAGGCCAATGATGGCTTCGGCCACAGGAAAGGCCTCAGTCAGGGTATCTCCTCTCTTCAGGATGTCCATGAGAGGGTATTCCGCCTTTTTCTGGAGAGGTTTCAGGGGCATTCCAGTAGAGTTGGAAATCCCTTGGAAGGAGGAAGGGCCTTCCTCTAGCCCTGTACCAATGGTCGTCTCATCATCTCCAGGATGAGAATGGGGTCTGGTGGCATCCGAGTCCAAGGAGTCGGGATACAGCGACCTGCCACCTAAATCACCTTCGATCCGCTGAGGGCGGTCCTGGGTGACTGTGATCGACAGACAGGGGAGTCTGGTGTCCTGTCGGTCCTCTTTCAAGGGAGCCCCCTTCCACAGGCTGTTTAGGCAGCAGTTCCACCCGAATAGGTGGAGAGACTGGAATAGGCCTCCGGGGGATGGGCCGGCCCCACGGGCAGAGGAACCAAGGGCTTCGGTTCCGGAGGGGTCAGCTTCAGCCTGGGAGACTACAGCCAAGTAATGGCCGGGGTGGGTGGCGGAGCCGACTTCTGCCCAGTCAGGATCAGCTGTTGCCACATAAGGTCCTTATAGCACTGACGGAGTTTCAGGCCGGAGCCTCTCCTTGTCTGAGGAGGAAGAGGACGACCTGTGGCGTCGCCTTTTCTTGGAGCACTTGTGGCTCTTCCTTGGTCGTTTGGCCGAAGGGGTTTTGGACCTCAACTGAAATTGGGCAGGCTGACTCGGTCGATTGGGAGACACCTGTGGAATCGGTGAGACCCGAGGGTCTGGAACCGGATCCTTGATGGGGACACCAGCGGGCTGGGTCTCCTCATCAGGTAACTCTAGGACCGGAGTCCTTTCTAAGGAGTCATCGGCCACAGCCAGCAATAAGGGGTCAATCGGGTTGAGAATGATCTCAACCTCATCGGCCACTTCCTCAGTCATCTGGCCAGACAGAAGGTCCATAAAGCCTGTGGCCAAGGTTGAGACCGCATGCTCCTGGGACTGAGACCTTGGTCCCAAGATCGCCTTTGAGATGAAGACGAAGAAGGTTCTTTTTCTCACTTCCGAGAGCAGGAGGAGTGCGAGCCCCATGGGTACCTCACCCGAGTGGGGAGGACTGGCACAACTCCTTAAATGAACCTGTAAAGGTGGAGCCTAGGTTCAGTGGGACGAAGAAGCTTCAATTAGCCGAAGTGGAAGTGGCTTCTTCCTCGAACGCCTGCATGCATATTTTCAGCTGCTCGGTGAAGCCCGCAGTCGCAGAAACCACCCACCTAGCCTCCTTGGACTTCACCAGAGGGTTCCTTTTCTCCGGCCTCCCCAGTTTCAGACATGCCCTGCGGTCATCCAGGACATTGGGATAGAAGGCCAAGCAGTAACTACAGGACAAGGTGTCATGGCCGACACCCAGGTAGTAGATGCACGAGAAATGGGCATCGGTGCGTAACATTTTTTGGCTGCAAGGACATCAGTGGAATCCTGGGGAAGATTCCTCCTCCATGATCAATGATGCAAAGCCGCAATAGCTAACTCGAACAAGTTTTAATTTTGGTAAAACTGAAGATTTGAAAGCCAGTGCCTATGAAATGTGAGAGCACAAGGAAGGCAACCTGTATCTTCCAGCGGAAAGGAAGATCTGGCGTCATGGGGCAGAGCTGAGACATATACCATCCAGGTGGGTGGGAGGAGCCAGCTTGAAGACTTCCAGCAGATTAAAGAGGAAAGGGACAATGCCAACGAGTGTGGATGAACAACATATCCACACTCCTAGAACTGCTCTTACTTTCTTCTTTAAAGATCATTCCGTAAAGACTTTGGGCCTGATTCTCAAAGGCATGGCACGAGTCGCACCATAGGCAACTTGCGCTGAATGCCAATGTGCAAGGGACCCTGCGCCTGATTCCCTATTGGGCATGGTCCCTGCGGCTCAGTCCTGCGACTTGCGACAACCCCAGCGGTGCGCCAAAGGGAAGGTGCACCTTGAACAGGGTGCTGCAAGCCTGCTGCAATGCCCACTAACAGGGCGCAAGTACCCCCCAGCTGTGATCCCCATAAATAGTCTGCAGTAGCCCCCCCAGCCCTGAACCCCGAATGTAATGCCAAAGCCCTGCTGGGCTTTCACCCCTCCCCCCAAGTCCTGATCCCCAAAGTGTTGTATTCCTCTCTGTTTTGCTATAATGTGCATATAAATGTACATTTATTGTTAACCCTAGCCATGGTGGTCTAGTGGCCCCCCGCCTGGCAGTGCCAGACCCCCCTGATTCCCCCAGACCCGTACCCAGCCAGCGACTGGCACAGCCTACCTCTCACTACCGCAGCCAGCTGCTGACTGAGCTATGTATGAGCATGTACTGTAAGGAGTATGTATTCCATGAATGACAGCTGCTGGGTGGGTCACCACTAGATCACCAGGGCTAGGGTTAATAATAAATGTACATTTATGTGCACATTATAGTAAAACCAAAAGGAATGCAAAACATTGGGGATTGGGACATGGGGGGGGACTACCCCCAGGTCCCTTTCCATTTTTGTTGTTTTCAGTATCTCACCCCCCATTGTGTACTCTTCCCCTGGGTTTTTGTTTCCCAGGTGCATTACTTTGCACTTCTTTGCACTGAATCTAAGCTGCCATACATTTGACTGTTCCTCCAACTTTGCCAAGTCCCTTTTCATCCTTTCCACCCCGCCTTGCATATCAACCCTGTTGCAGATCTTTGTGTCATCTGTAAAGAGACATACTTTCCCTTCCAGTCCCTCTGCAATGTCACTTATAAAGACATTAAAAAGGACCGGCCACAGTACTGAACCCTGTGGTACCCCACTAGTAAACCCCCTTTCTTCACTGTGGACTCCATTTACTATTACCCACTGTGTCCTGTTGTCCAGCCAGTGTTTTACCTAGGCTACCACCCTGGGACCCACTCCCAGGCTGGCTAATTTGTTTATTAATCTTTTGTGCTGGACTGTGTCAAATGCCTTGCTAAAGTCTAAGTAGGCCATGTCCACTGCCCCTCCCTGGTCTACTGCTTTGGTCACCCAGTCAAAGAAATTAATTAGATTTGTCTGACATGACCTTACTGCTGTGAATCCATGCTGCCTTGGGTCCTGTGCCCCACTGGCCTCTAGGTACTCAACAATTCTTTCCTTCAGAAGTGATTCCATCATTTTCCCTACCACTGAGGTCAAACTGACAGGTCTGTAGTTTCCTGCCCCTGTCTTGCTCCCAGGTCAAACTGACAGATCTGTAGTTTCATGCCTCTGTCTTGCTCCCACTTTTATGAAGGGGAATCACATCCACCCTCCCCCAGTCCTCAGGTACCACACCATCCTCCCATGATTTATTAAAAAGGGTAGTCAGTGGTGTTACTAGTTCTTTCCTTAGATCTTTTAGAATTCTGGGGTTAATTCCATCAGGCCCCATTGCTTTATCCACCTTCAGTTTTAAGAGTTCTTTCAGAACCCTTTCTTCTGTGAAAAGACTAATATCAACCCCCATATCCAGAGTGCTTCTATTGACTGGATTAGTTATCTCCCCCTGCTTTTCCACTGTGAATACTGAGCAGAAGTATTCATTCAGTATCCCTGCTTTTTCACTGTCGCTCTCTGCCCAACCACCTTCCTCTTTATTCAGCCTCAGTATCCCTGCCTTAGTCTTTCTTTGCTCCCTAATGTACCAATAAAAGGTTTTATCCCCCTTCTTAACCAAGTTGGCTATCTTTTCCTTGGTTTGGGCCTTTGCTATCTATTCTGACTGCCTTTCCCACTTCCTTCTGCTTTAACTGGTACAGTTCTCTGTCCTGCTCCTGTGTTTCCTTATACTTCCTGAATGCTATCTTTTTCTCCCTTACCTTCCCCGCCACTTCTTTTGAGAACCATAGTGGTTTTTTCTTTCGTTTTGATTTGTTTATTTGCTTCACACAAAGGCTTGTTGCCTCTGTGATGGCGGTTTCGATGTTTCCCCATTGTTGCTCCACCCTCCTTTCTTGCCTGTTTGCTAGTGCTTTTCTGAGGCACTCTCCCATTTTGACAAAATCAGCCCTCCTGAAGTCCAGTACCTTTACTTTTGTATGGCTTAACTCTACAGCTAAGTTTATCGTGAACCACACTGTTTGGTGGTCGCTTGTTCCCAGATGGCTACCCACTTCAGGATCAGAGATCCTCTCTCTTCGTCCCCATTTGAGAGTACCAGGTCCAAGACTGCTCCCTCCCGAGTGGGTTCCAAAATTAGCTGTCTGAGGCATGCCCCCTGTAGGGTATTAAGAATGACCCTGCTCTTGGATGTGCCTGCAACAAAGGTGCTCCAGTTAACATCTGGCATATTCAGGTCCCCCATCAGCAATAGCTCTCCTTTCTCTGCCATCCCAAGGATGCCTTCTATCATTGGTTTAAGCACAGCACCTGGTTATTGATTATTTACCTAGAAACTGCACAGTTCATAACTAACCTGCCCTAATCTTCCTAGCAACAAACTAAATGAAAATAAAACCTTTTTCCATTGAAATAACGTTTTTCCACTTTTTAAAGCACAAAAATCCACAACAAGGCATAGGTTTCTTCAAAATAGATGAAGTTACTGGGTTCCTTCGAAGGCACAAAGCCTTTGCCACCATACTCACTAGTCTACCTGGCAACAACCTAACTAAAGGAAAACAAAACCTTTTTCCATTAAAAAAATAAATAAATAAAGCAATTCCCTTTTATAAGCACAACAACCCACTCCATGGCATGGGTTTCTTGAGAATTACTACACTTTCTGAGTGTGTTGAAAGTTACTTGGCCGGTGGCCTTGTGCCCTCCAATTCACCTGGGTGTGCATTAATTCTGTAGAAATGCATGCCCTATTGTGAGTTATTGCTTATTCACCTGTTCATGTGTATAGAGGCACAGCAACAGGAAAAAGTTTTTTTTTTCCAAAGAATCCCAACCAAATTACACTGTGAATGCTAATTAACTTCACCTGTTCCACTGTTTCAAGGCACCCTAAGCACAGCAGCAGGAAAAAAGTTTCACGTTTCAATCTGCAGTCTCTCTATCCCACCCCGCTCCTTTTGCTACTTTTTCTTACCTTTTATTTTGAAATAGCAACTCCTAATTTTTGAGTGCAGCAACACACTCCAGGGTTTGTAGGTTACGCTGGATCTAACCACGGAAACTGGTGCTTGAAGCCACTCAGCTTTGCCTCATGGCTACAACACCTGCCTCTCTGATTTACCACAGACCAACCCCCACCCTGTTACAGGACTGCCCTGACTGCACACCTCCTTTGGTGGGGGGAGAGGAAGGGAGAGAGATAGTCAGGAAGTGAGGAAAGGAGAATGGGACGTAGTGAATGAGTGAAGGAGGAAGGAAGGGAGGAGGAGGGAGGCATTATGGGAAGGAGGGAATGGTGAGAGAGGGAAAGGGGTGGGAAGAAGGAAGTGAAAGAGGGAAGGTGGGCGTGTGGCTGCCTGCACAGCTGACACCAATATCAAACCCTTGGTCGACTGGAAAGGGTCGTGTGTGAATGCCTGACTGACCCTGCCATTCCTCCCTAGGAATTGAGAGCCCCGCCTCTGTGATGAGCCCCACCCCCAGCCTGCTCCAGTATGGTAGGAGTGCCCAGAAGGCAGCATGATGTATTGCTACTGGACCCAGTCTTTTGGTTTACAGAGAAACTTAGATAGTAGGGACAGAAGACATTTAGTCCATCAGGACTGTCCGTTTCTCAGCTTTATCCTGACAAGAAAGGGTGCTTATTTATAAACTGAAGATTGTATTAGTTTTTTTTGTCGTGAAAATGAAAATGTGAAAGCTTTTTGTTGTGAAATATGTTTGCTTGTAGGGTTTATAGCTGTGGTGGAAGAATCTCCTAAATATGGCATGTTTTGCAGAGTGATGAGGCTTTCACTGCTCTGTAGAACAGCATTGCTGCTAATAGGGATTATCTCAGGGGTAGGGTAGCTGTCTGCGATTCAGGTTCAAACAGCTCCATTCGTAGGACAGCAGACCAAGCTTTTGATGTGAGCTCCTGACAATCCAACCTAGTGGTGTGCAGTAGCGTAGCAAATTCCCAGAGGGCCTGGGTGCAAAGAGATGTTACAGGGCCCCTCTCCAGTTTTGAACAAACATCAAAATTATGATTTGGGCCCCTCAAACCTCATGGGCCTGGGTGCCACTTCACCCCCTGCACCCTTGTAGCTATGCCCCTAATGGTGTGGTTTAAAAAGGCTGGCTCTGGATCGAGTCACATTCCCACGTATTAGAAACATTGTACTTTTTCCCATGGGGGCTTCTTTGTAGTTCTCAGAGTGAGCTGAGGGGGGCATCTTCCCACTGAAAAGCACGGCTTTAGTTTTGGTATTTTTTTAATGGGAGGCAATTAAAATTCCATCCAGGCCTATGTTCTGTTAAAGAAGAAACAAAAGCAGCGTGTCCATGATTCCAGGTGATGCAGAAGGAGGCGGCCACAGTAATAAGCAAACTCTGCACTCAGGAAAACACAAGCAAACATACCAAGGCTAAACTGCCAAAAACAGACACCCTGACAAAGACCCGCATTGATCCTCTGGCAGATACGACAGTCAAGGTCTTGTTTTTGGCAATTTAGCCATGGTATGTTTGCTTCTGTTCTCCTGAGTGCAAATTTTGCTTTCTACTGTGTTCTCTCAATGACTGTAGTTATTCACATTTGAGAATGGATTTAGATTTGGAATCCATGAGTCATTGGGGTAGAGACATGGATGCTACTGCCTGAGTTGATGCAAACGGGGAGGGAGGTTGTTGACAAATAGACTGAAAAGTAGGGGCCTGAAATGGAGCCCTGTGGAAAGCTGAGGCTAAGAGTTTTTAAGGTATAGGTTTCACTATCAGCCTTTTAATCTGGTGTGCTCCAGCCACATGCAGGGACATGGTCTGAAGCTCAGAGGTAGTAAATTTAGGGTTAACATTAGGGGGCCTTTATTTTTCTAGAGGGTGGTGAACCTATGGAACAGCCTACCAGCACACAGGGGATCTGAAGACAGTACAGGTCTTTAAGATAAACCTACAAATTTCTCATTACCTTGGAAATTACAAGGTACCCTGAGTAGCTCTGTATATATATTAATCCCAGTTTATAAAGCAGGGTGTGGATCTAATATATTTGGAGTCCCATCCTTTTTTTTTTATAACTCTGTTTATCTCTGCTTGGTCTGGCAGCAATGTACCCCATATTCTGTCCATGTTCCTGAGACCCCCCCCCCACCCTGTGACTTATCCCACACAGTGAGACTCACCCGGCGGGCTGGAGGAGGGACAGAGATCAACCTTTGGTCCCCAATGAGCTGGTTTTTGAGCCAGTAAGAGAGTCTACAGCCTGGCATCATGGTGCAGAGTTAAGAAGTTTTTTTTTTTTTTTGCAGTAGGTTACCCCTGGAGGTGCGGACTGCAATGCCATCAGTGTATGGAACTGTGTGCTCCCGCTCATGACCCACAGATGTCTGCTGTCACCTCCTCATCTGTATGGTCCCAGCTGGTGTACTGCCAGTCTCCACTGAGAGTCACTTGTACGCCAGGTGCCACCAACCCCCCCAGGGGTGATCTGTCCCTGGGTTGCTCACCCTGCTTCCCCCTGGCCCTCCTATTTGCCAGGCTTGTTCCTTAACCTGGGTCACCAGCGTCACAAGCGGTAGCTCTACCACTGCGTCGGCAGGCTGGGCTGAATTAAGAGTCCCTTTTAACTTTAAATTACTATGCTACCTTGACTATCTGTGACCTGCCTGATACGTAGTTGTTATTTTCATCCTGCAATTCCATCCTCTTCCCTTCCCCAGTTGACGGTTAACCCTCAGGCCAGCAGCCTCTCAGCCCCAACTCTGCTGACCTACCTCCTTCTGCACCACAAGGCTCGCCTCCCCTGGCAGAATCTTATGGTGTTGGCACCCCCCACCTCTGAGGTACTCAATCCAGCTGAGAGAAAGGCTTAAGCAGTTTACACTGCACCACGCACAGATGGAATCCAGGTTGGCGGATGAGATTTGCAGATAAGTGTTCATAAACAGATGCATTATTCTTTATTATTTTCTTGAGAAGGATTTTACTATCCAAGTTTTTTAAACATTAAACAAGGGTGGGAGGTGGAGACTCCCAATCTTTAAATAAATCATTATATACTCACTGGAGGAGAGGAGGGACAGGGGGACATGATTGAAATCTTGAAGTACATGAAAGGAATAAACAAGACAGGTACAGAAGGGCTGTTCAAAGTAAGGGAGAGGAGGGACACCAGGGGCCATGATATGAGACTGGAGGGAGGAAAGTTCAGGAGGGAGATGAGGAGACACTTTTTTACAGAGAGGGTGGTGGCTGGGTGGAATGCGTTACCTGCAGAAGTGGTATGCAGTAGAACAGTGGACTGCTTCAAAAGGGGATGGGACAGGACAAGGGGGAGGGTTAATGACGGGGAAGGGTGGAAGGGGGGCAGCTGCAGAATAAGGGGTGCTAGCTGCACATTCGAGCAGACTAGATAGAACTCTAGGCCTTTATCTGCTGGCAAATTTCGTATGCTGGTATGTTCGTATATACTGTAGTAAGCAGACTTTGAAACTCAAATCTCAGCCAGAAATCTCAACTGCCACAGTTTTTTTTTAAATAAGGAAACGTTGATTTTCAAACACATACAAACAAAACAATACATAATGTCCCAAGCTCCTCATCAGCATTCTGCAGAACGGCGGGGCTGTACGTGCTGATACACTATGCAGATATCAGTAATTACACAGAATGAATGTTGTCCTGGAAATAACAAGAAAATTCATTCATAATGGGTATTCTAGCCATGGAATGGGTGCTAATCATGTAACAAGTAGTACAGCGCACAGTGAGTCCCACCTTCCTGATAGCTTTTACAGGTGCTGCAAAGACTAGCAATGAGTTTCTCCATCTTTAGAGCCTCTAGAATTGTGCTGCGCCATTCTTTTTTTTTTTTCACTTTATTTCTTGTATTTTATCAATACAAAACAGGCAACCTTGGCATATATATACACTTACCAGACATAGCAAACAGTAGATCTGATATCCACAAGAAGTTAATCTAGGTTGTGCAGTGTCTATGATCTGAGTATTACAACATGGGGAAAGCTAACATTCAATTGCTCTAGGTTTAAATCCACCAGGAGCCATCACACAGCAATGCTTTCCGAATACAAGATATTAAATGCACCGTAAAAATGTTCCTACTAATTAAAGCTATTAATCACAAATTCCGTAATGCAACAAAGATTAGTGCTACCACACTTTTTGTGAACGCGTCCCTTTGTAGCAGCGATATAAACTAGAGTAAATAAAACCCCATTACCCTGCAAATTCCAAACAGTAAGGAAACGAGAAAACAACTTATCAACTTGGAACTTAAGCACAGCTATCTGACGAAATGGTGAACCATACCTCTCAACCTCCTGCCTCACAAATCACGGACAAGGCTTAAAAAAATCTGGGACAAAGGACCATAATCAGGGACACATCTTCAAAATTTGTGCTATCCATTCAGGAAGCTGGTAGAATAAGGGGCTTAGTGTAAAATGCATTTTCTGAATAAGAAAGGTCTCTAACTTTAATGTCTGTCATTATTTTGAGCTCACAATCCCCACTGTTTAGTCACGGAAACACAAATTTTAGGAAGGACTAAGCAAAAAATTTTTTTTTTTTACTTATTATTTTTCCACTCCTACTGTCCCTTCCAACCACCACTCCTTCCGTCCTCAAGGAGTGATGCCCTCCCAACCCTTACCGACCAACTGGGTCTACCCCTAGAGTGCCAGACTGCCTTCGGGGCCCTTGATGGAATACCCAAGACCAATTGCCTCAGGCAAGCAGCGTTCAAGGTACGTGATCAAGTCCCCCTCTTCGGTACCTTCCTGGACTACGAAAAGATGCATGTTGGTAGCTCATTTTAAATTTCCTAACTGCTCCAATCTTGTTCAAACAGCAGCCTGATCCTCAATCAATGTAGCAAATGTGGGCAGCGCTTTTTCCACCACTTGGCTGGCTTCTACCACAGAATTATTCATAGCATCTGTCTTTTGTTCCACCAGGATCATGCATTCTGATTGCTGATCCAGTGTTTATCAAATCATTGGATTGTTTGTGTCAAAAGGGTCACTGCTTATTGCAGGGATTTGAGCATTGCCGGTTGCTCTCCACTGGATTCCCCGTGTTTCAGCATGGTGGGTGGACTGGAGGGCCTCACTCTGGCAGTGTCTTGCTTTCCAGTCCCACAAAGTCCTCCCATTGTAAAATCATAATAATCTCCAGAAGTAGGATAAATATAGTAACTAGTCCAAGCTGATTTTATTCAAGTTGCTTAAGGAGTTTTAATCTAAAAACGTGTCGATCCGACGGAGCTACAGAGAGACATGTCTATCCCGCTTGGCTGCTGGCTCCACCCCTGTGCGGTGTCATTCTCAATAGGGTGGCACTCTATCATCCAGTCAGTGTTTAAGGTTTATCTTTTTGGTGACGGAGGTTGCTACCATGCCATTTTAAAAAAACGCATGTTGCTTATTATAGTTCTTTGCGGGCTTCATGGCATGGGGCCTGAGATTGCCAGGCTGTTACCAAGACAGAGATGGGAGGGGCTTTTCCCATCTCCTTATCCAGCTCTTATTTAGATGTATGCTGGCGCTGTGACCCCATACTGTCCCACCTCCCCAAATGTCATGCAGAACCCCTCACTCACTGCAGTATCAGGGCACCATCCCCCCCCCCCCAAGGATAATTGGCTGTGCCACAGGCAACCATTGTGGTGGCAGATGAAGACAGTCTGCTCCCCCTCCTCTTCTATACATATGTATGCCGATGACACTGTCTTGTTCACCTCTGGCAAATGCCCCATTAATGTAGAAACCACCCTACAGCATGACTTCTGCCAGGTTCAGTTCTGGTTTACCTCACATCAGTTATTCCTAAATGCCAAAAAGACAGTCTCCATGACCTTCATCACTAGACAGAGACTCTCTAGGCTCCACCCCTTACCCTCCTTCCATACCCTTGATGGGACAATCCTCGAGGACACCTCCTCTTTTAGATACCTTGGGGTCTGGCTGGAGCAACACCTTAGCTTCGCTGGCCACATGGATACCATCCTGGAAAAACTGTGCCTCAAGCTTGGTGCCTTATTTAGGAACCATAGTTGTATCCCTCCTATAGCTCAGTGTGAACTTGTCCAGAAGATGATCCTCCCCATTTTTGACTACTGTGATGTAGTCTATGGTGCAGCTCCCAAATCTACCCTAACCAGATTGGACTCTCTCTTTAATTCCTTCTGTCGCTTCTCCCTTGATACTCCTTCTCACACTCATCATTGTGAGCTATACCACACTTAAGCAATAAGGCACGACAGGATGTAGGTTATTGGGGGAATTACCCATGTCTTGTGTGGTGTGTCACAAGGTGCAGCCAAGTGACTTAACTGCACAAGAAGTGGGTTAATCCCCCAATAACCCACACCCTGGAGTTCCTTGTTGCGATTATACAATGGACCCATGTGTAAAATAAATTTTAAATGTGTTTAAGTATGATTTTTTTAAATGCCATTTCTCAGCCGTGGGTTATTACAGGATATAACACAGTCATGTGATGTGTTTTGACCAATGAGGTTACACGATGTTCATACCTCATTGTATAATTTGTCCCCCCGCTAACAGATGCCTGGCTCATTGTGCCACACTCACTTCTAAATTCTGCAGGCGAACGTCCCCCCTACCTTGCTTGCTCCTTCTCATCCTTCCTCCCACTCTCTTAGATCCGTTGACACTCGTAATTTTCTAGTACCCGTTGAACTACCCTCATTGATCAATCAGGCTTCTCCCACCACTTCCCCCAAACCTGGAACTCCCTTCCCTCCCAAATATGGCACTTCTCCTCTTCCTGCTCCCTAACCTTTGCTTTACGTAACCTTCTCTCTGCTAGCTACTCTTGTTTCAATCCTCCTTAATTAATTCCCCATTGTGACATCTTTCTACCTGCTCCAATATCCTGCTAATTCTCTCCCACCCCCACCCCCCAGGCAGCTACCCTTCACTCCTGCTCTTCTGCTTTATCTTCCCCCTTAATGTTATCTCTGTCCTTCTCTCTCAACATTCCCAACTTGCCTGTGCTTGTCTTGCCCCCTGGCAGGGTTCTCAACATCCTGGAAGGGCCTAATACAGGACTGGCCTTTTCACCCCCCCTCCCAATATCACCCCTTCTCTACTCTTGCCCAGTTCTCTACCACCCTAATCGGCCCACCACAGCCTGCTCCCTCACCCATCTGCATTTAAATTGCATTAGTTCACCTGGATCTGATTCACTAGCACTTATTGACCTGACCAGTCAGTGCACATCTATGTATGTTTAATTCTCAGTCATATACTGTATGTATTAATTTCTCCATCATGTTAAATGTAAATCTGAAACCCACTCTACAAACGTAAATTGTACGTACAGGTTTATGCAAATGAATTGTGTTTCCCGCGTTTAATTAAATGTTAAATTGTATGTCAAACTTGCGTGTACATCCTTCTGTACCCCACCTTCCCAGGTCGCACTGGGAGACAAGCAACTTGTTGTTCAGTGTGCCTTCCTGGTGAAACATTTCAATAAATGAATACATTTTCTCCCTTTCCTGGAATGGAACATGCAGCATTAAGCAAGACCACACCCAGCCCCGCTGCCTGATCCAGTACCATAAGTCTACTCCTGAACCCAGGTCACTGTTAGAGAAGCGTCTGGACATCTGAGAGCCAAGACAGGTAATCTTTGAGCCAGGACAGGATTTTGTGTGTTACTTCCAGCAAATGCAATTTGCAAAGTAGAAAGGTACTTCTTAGAGCATGGAACACCTTGTTAGATTAATTAAGACTGCACTTTTACCAGCATAGAGGATAGGCTGTCACTTTTAGTAAGGCTGTGCTGGTGGAGTGATTACGGTGGAAACCTGCTTGTGGTTCTGGTGGGACCTTGTTGTTGAGGATGTGCTTCTTTACTTGTTTGCATATTAGCTGTTCAAGGAGTTTAGTGATGGTGGGCAGTACTAAGGTTGGCCAGTAATTGTTTGGGACTGAAAGAGGTACAGATGAGCCAGCCTGCCAGTGTAGCAGTAGTGCTTCCACTTGCAGTGCCAATGACCCGTGTTTGGGAGCAAATTTGGACTGTCAGATGGTCGGCCAGGGGAGGAGGATTGAGAGTCCAGCGGACTGCTGTCCTCCAGGGAGGGGGTGGCATGGAGCCTGGCCCCTGGCAGTGGCTGGGGGTAGGGTGCAGAGAGCTCTACTGTAAGGGAGGGAGTGGCAGGAGTCCAATGCACCACGCACAAGGGCATGCATGGTGCCATCACCGAGGCCACTGCACACTGCTCTTATGGGAAGGAACAGAACAAGAGCAAACCCTGGTCAGCAGGATGACTTCCGACCACACTCAGACCCCACAGCCAATGACCAGGCACTGCTGTGAAACTAAATCCATTTCACTGTGGGGGGTGAGGATTCCTCCTGCTGCCCCCAACAGAGGGATATGCCCTGAGGAACACTCTGTTAGGGTAAGTCATGGGCATAGCTGGGGAAGTTGGCACGGAGAGGACCATCCAGTGCTCAGGGGAAAAATAAAGCATTTACTGCAAAAAAAAAAAAGAGAGATCCAGATTTGTGTAAGGGGTGGGTTGATGGATTCTCCCCCACCCTCATATTTCCAGAATATGCCTTGTATAAAGCGAGAGGTTCAAAAGCGTAGCTATTGGCGATGATGAGTGCTGCAGCTTTATCATGGAACTCATGGAGTCCGTGATTCTTTCTATTTGTATTAAAACGCCATGGTTTTTAGCATTGTCCATGACAACATTACAGTTTTTGGTGTTTGCAAATGACAAGACACGTAGTTTTGTGCCTCACTGCCACAATGTGCTTGGTCCTCGATCAGCCCCAGTGTAGAATTCTGGGATTTACACGAGCCCCAGTTTCCGAAATGGTGGCAAAATGTGCTGCTTCCTGCCACAAAGCTATCCTAATCATGTAATTTAGAAAACATCTAAATCTTTGCTGAAGTGCTTGTTTAAAAAAAATGCCAAAATAGTGGTGACTTGTTTAACACACAATGGATCTGTGACTTCAAATGACTTTTACCATGATTCCCACAATTTCTGACATTTTGACCATGAGAATTTCATGATTTTCTCGAAAATTTTCCATGACAAAAGTACAGCCCTAGTAATGACCAAATGTTTTGCTGCAGTTATCCCTCCATCTGGAACAACCTCTCCCCCACTCCAAACTTTGTTTCTCTACTTTTATTTTGTCAAACATCAGCTCAGACTCCTTTTTTGTCACCCTCTTACTCTTGCCCCGGCCATGGCTAGTGTACCCTCTGCCTTCACCCTTTTCTATGGTTATTTGTGGCCTCTGTGCTCAACCCCTCCCCCCTTCACTTTGCTCCTGCTACCTGCTAGTCTGCACTGACTTGGGGAGTCCCAAAAAGGGTTTTATTATAGCGCTGCAACAGCACTGATGCCGACATTCCAGACAGCATTAGACAATACCGAGTGTCGGCATTGTACTGTCGAGGATGCCAGCATGTGTTCTTCAAGGGGGGGGCTGCACCCCCCAAATCCCCCATGTGGGGGACTCTGACCAGCACCACAGCCTGATGATTTCGGGTGAAATCTGTTGCTATGCTGGTCTTCGCGGTTGTGGAGTCAACCTATGGTCGGCAAACCCCCAAAAAGTTACCCCTTCCTCACCTCCTCCTGATTGTGATGTAGTCATTGGTTGCATTCGTTTCATTATACTAGCAGTACAACTTGCGTATATTTTTTGTCTGCACATAGCTCTTTGTACACATTGCCATGGGGCTGTCATTATTGCTGGATTCTTAATATTCACTATACTGTTGTCTGTACTACTCCCACTATTGATTTTGCCATGGCAGATCATACTTGCCTGTATATTGTTTTTCTTAATGTTGTTTGCACTTCACCATTGTAGATATCGTACTTGTTTCACTGTCTCCCTTCCCCCAGTCGCACTTGGAAACGAGCCCCAGCTCAGTGTGCCTTTTCTGGCTACCAATTTCAATAAATAATAGTTGAAGCTCAGTCCCGTCAGAGCCCACACTTTCAGCAGTGTCAAGCCCCCCTAAGGCTCTCTCCACACTAGCATTCTCATAATGCCACCAGCAGTCTGTAACATTATAAGAATGCTAAACATGGGTTGTGTCTGCACTCAACACATTTGTAAACGGTGTTTCAAATCCGAGTTTAAACCCTGAAGAAATGAGGATTTTAGCTCAGTTTTGAAAACACGTTACACTGTAGGTCACTCACCTGTACGGACTGGAGTTCCTAGTGTGCTTGTGCTTCCTGGTCCTCCATGTCCTTTCAGTGCTGTGCAAGTGTATCCCATCAGTCTGTGCTGCAGCCGTTCATGCCCACAGCACAGCAGAAACAGTAAACACGGGGGAACAACAGGGACTGAGGCTGTAAACAAATGATCATGCACATTGCAAGAGGCAAACATTTTAAATTACTTAGATACTTCAAGATTTCTGTCTAAGTACACTGCAGTCATTTTGCAGCCTAGCAGTATTTTTGTCTGCTGGCATAACACAAACTGCAGCCAACAGCAGTATTGCAGCAGTATCGGTAAAGGAAGCTGTTCTATGCTCAGCACATTGCTGAGGAGCTAACTCAGTGCAACGTTTCTACTGCTTTGATTGAGCAGATATTGGTACATACTGCTTTACTGAGCCGTTTCAAACTTATTTAGTGTCTTGCTGAGGTCTACTTAACATCTGTCAGCCCAAAATGAGTGACAGGTGTGCGAGTTGGTCAGATGAAGCTACAAGACTCTTAATTGAATACTGGTTGCAGGAATGCACTCAGGAGGGATTGGTTAATTATAGGCATAATACCAAGATTTATCAAAATGTTGCTGATTATCTATTGGAACGTGGCACTGAGAGAATGGTAAAGCCGTGACAAGAGAAGATCGAGGAGCTCAAAGTGTGATATCACAAAATAAAAGATGACAACAGGTGCTCTGGTTTTGGAAGAATTATATGTCCTTTCTTTGATCAGCATGATAAAATATTGTGTACAAAGGCTTCTTCTGACCTTCAGTTTGTACTTCAGGGTACCGCCATAGAACCAAAGCTGGAACCTTAAGATAACACAGACCCTGCTATGGAGGATATATCTGAGCACAATCCTCTTGAATCAGGTGAGGATTTTAAATATTTGTTTTGCAAAGTACTGAAGTGTGAGTACAAGTGAGTAATAAGGGCAAGGGAGCTTGTGTGGCAGCACACGGGAGGACTGTGGTATGGGTAGTAGGGGTGGCAGCACAAGTGAGTAGTGCGAATGAGGGAGCTTGTGTCCCAGTACAGGGGAGGACTGTGGTATGGGTAGTAGGGGTGGCAGCACAAGTGAGTAGTGCGAATGAGGGAGCTTGTGTCCCAGCACGGGGGAGGACTGTGGTATGGGCAGTAGGAGTGGCAGCACAAGTGAGTAGTGCGAATGAGGGAGCTTGTGTCCCAGCACAGGGGAGGACTGTGGTATGGGCAGTAGGAGTGGCAGCACAAGTGAGTAGTGCGAATGAGGGAGCTTGTGTCCCAGCACAGGGGAGGACTGTGGTATGGGCAGTAGGAGTGGTAGCACAAGTGAGTAGTGTGAATGAGGGAGCTTTTTGTCCCAGCACAGGGGAGGACTGTGGTATAGATAGCTAGGGTGGCAGCATGAGCACAAGTGACTGTTGTGAGGGAGGAAGCTTGTATCCCAGCACAGGGGAGGACAGTGGTATATGTAGCTGGGATAGAAACACAAGTGACTAGTTTGAGTGAAGGAGCTTGTCTACCACAACAGGGGAGGACTGTGGTATACATAGCTGGATTGGTAACACAAATGACTAGTGTGGGTGAGGGAGCGTGTGTACCAGCACAGTGAAGGACCATAGTGTAGGTAGTAGGTGTGGGATTAAAAGTGACTAGTGTGGGGGAGGAAGCTTGTGTCCCAGCACAGTGGAGGTCTGTGGTATGGATTGCTGGTGTGGGAGCATAAGTTAGAAGTGCAGGTGAGGGACCTTGTGTACCAGCACAGGACAGGACTGTGGTATACATATCTGGGATGGGAACACAAGTGACTAGTGTTCAAGTTCAAGTTTATTGCAGGAAAACTCCATTGAGCAAGCTCATTCACAAGGAGGTCCTGTGACATAAACACTTAAAGTACAAACACAGATTGGTAATAACAGTATATACATGAAATGCACGTTACATGATACAGGCTGGATATACATACAAGGGTACCACATAGGGTGACCGCAGGTGGTAAACATTGATATGAGACAGGGAAGTGACTTACAGGTTGCATACTGATAAATGAAACATGATGACTGTGAGTGAGTAGTGTGAGGGGAGGGAGCTTGTGTACAGTATATGTAGCCTTAACATTAACAACATTATGCATCTACTTCTTACAGAAAATGAGCAAGTTGTGGAAACACTGATCACCACTGAATCTGAGGTGGCAGAAGCTGTGTCGACGAATTCTGAGGACACCAGCGGCAAATCAGCAAGTAGCAATACGGCTAGTACTTCCAAGGTCACGGGGTACCAAGTGAGCCATCACTTCTGAACCTCTGTTCAACCTCCAAAACAAAAAGAAAACGCGCATGCAAGGATTAATAGGGGCTGTTTTCGAACCTATGCATAAAATGCTGTTATAGCAGCATACTCAGTTGATGGAGAAAGAGAACGAGTGAGAGAAGAGCGAGAGAGAGATGGAAGAATGACTAAGGAGGGAAGAAGCAACTCAGAATGCACTGTTTTTGTAAATCATGCTCAAAATCCTAACCACTCAACGTGCTGCACCTCGTTGCTCTCCACAGCCGCAGCACACTCAATCCCAGATGTCCCAAACGTCCCAAGTTCCGAATGGATGCATGCAACCTTCATTGCCATCTGTCTCCAATAACATGACTGTTGACCACCTCCCAAATCCTCACCTGGTCAGACAGTCATCCAACAGTAATTATTTTAGCAGCCAAAGCCCTTCTTCCTCATTCAGACAAGATATGTTAAAGCAGCAGTGCATGGCAGCGATGGAAAGTTTGACCTATACTTTTAAATTTTATTTTAGATTGCCCCTTATCTCCTGACTTTTTTGACCTCCTTTTCCCATTTTGAGACTGCTTTAGCACTTTTTTCTGTCCAAATAATAAAAGGAACACTCACTTTATTGTGGCTCGAACCTGGTTTTTATCAGGATCCTCAGCTGTTTCTGTTCACTAGTTGTCCTTTAAAGTTAGGAAGCAGTGTCTACTGCAGGCTAGCTCATTTAATTACAAGAAAAGTGATATCAAAGAACGGGTGTTCAAAAACAACAGAGAACAGCGCTGAAAACCTGATCCGAGCCAGATGAAAAGAAGTGTTCCTTTTACTATTTCAACTGTAAAAAAAAAAAAGGGTGGGGTAAAGCAGACTCAAAATTTGAAGAAAAGGGATATCGTACGAGTCAGGAGATAAGGAGCAATCTAAAATCGAATAAAAAAGTATAGGTCAAAATGTTCACTGCTTTCACGCACTGCTACTTTACGCAATGTTCATGAACCAACCTACAGTGTGCTATGTTTACTGTGTCGACTCACATTCTTGATATAAATGTTGTTACACATGTTTAAAGCAGCAGCGCAATGAACTTCACCCCAAAAACTGATCATACCTTTTTTCCACTATTCAGGATTATGTGAATTTTACCAATTCATATTGTTGTGCAATGTTCTCAGTATTTTCTAAAGGTTGCAGCTGTTTGTTTACGTAAGGCAAAAGGATGAACCACACATCTGGTAGTGAAGTAACACTGCAGTCCTGGCGATGGTTAGGAAAACTAAAAGGCTCATGGTGCACTGTCTAGTAGCCGCATAGACAAGTACACGTGAAATGTATGCCAGCACTTTGTTCTGTCTTGCACCAGAGGCCAGCTTTTGGTTGACAATCATTTCTCGTTGAGCTGCTGCTTTGATGGTTTGATATGTGACAGTGAAGTACGTAGTGTGTGTCTATGTTAAGTTGTAATGATTACTGATATAATGCATTAAGTTGCACAGTGGTTATGTACTTATAAACCGATAACTGGTATTGGCATCACAGAACCCAGTAGCACAGAGATACATTTTTAAAAACTGGTTGTGTTTATTTGACAGTTAGATTTCAACTAACGTTAATACTTTGGATTTAGTTCAGTTCATAATGTGCGTTGTTAATGTCTCATCATATCATGTGTACAAGACTCACACATATCCAGACATGTACGTAAAAAATTCCAAATTGTGTCTATACACACACACACACACACACACACACACACAGTGTTGTATGGTGTAACCTTGTAATGCATGCAATTCCATGCCAGGAATATAATGTCTGTACTGCAGTGTTGACATCATTATGTTGATGTATGACAATGATGATGTCACTAGTTCAGCACAACAACTTATAATTCTCCAACACTGCTGTTTTCCTGGATCCAGGATCCAGTTGGGCTGCCCATACATTATACTGCTCTATTAAAGCAGCAGTACAATGAAAAAGGTTATTCCAAAAAGCTAATGTTCTGCTATGGTTATAAGAAAATATTGGCAGAACTGTTGATTTGGGTTTTCTGGATGCTTCCTATGCTGTGTACTGTACATTTACATTTTTGGCTGGACCCTCATCATCCTCAGGTACTCAGTATTATTTCTATGTAAAAATTAGGTGGCCATCTTTTTTTCTTGAGAAATAATTACTTTAAAACATTCATAAAATTCTTAAATGATAATGAAAACTGAAAATTTCACCACCAAAATAAACTGGAAGACATCTGGCATCAATTAGGAAGAAAAAAAGATGGGGTCAAGTTTTAACCCATTTTCGTTGCACTGCTGCTTTAAGAACATTAAGTACTGTATTCATATAAATACTACAGTTATACCAAGTACTGTATTCCTGTACTACACAGTAACAAATTAGCAATTCCGCAGTCTGTTTACCATTCATTACATGCACAAGGACTGCCAGCGCCTGATACTCTCACTGTCATGCACTGGATGCAGTTGTTGTGTTTTCTACACAGCTGGGGGGGGGGATGCCATGGTGGTGTGTTTTTCATGACCCTTGGAGGTGGCAGGGGTGCTGTACTGTGCATGGACCTGATGGAGCAGTGCAAGGGTGCGGTGCTGTGGCTGACTTTTGTTGTTTTTTTCCCAGCGGTTGCATGCTTTACCCAGCAAGGGAGGAGGGCAGGGGTAGTATATGTTGCCTCACCCTTGGGGGTGCACTGTGCCTGGCACTGATGGAGCAGTAGAAGGGCGGTGTGCTATGACCCACATTTGTGGTTGTGGACCAGGGCTGAGTGTTATGCCCGGCCATGCAGGGCAGGACAAGGGGTGGTGTATGTTGAGCGGCTCTTGGGGGAGGGGGGGGCAGAAAAATGTGCTACTGAACAGTGTTAAACACTTTTTTAGTGACTTTGCACCATTGCTACAAAACACGTCATAATGAACAATTCTTCAAAATACTGATTTTGATAAGCCACAATCCAATGCCAGTTTACTGGTAAACACACTTTACAGTTTACATCAAAGCAAACATTTTCTTTGAAGACAGGAGCAGTTGTTTTGTTCTGTGTTCTGATAAGCTACATACAATCCATATAAGCTAAATAGCCTCAAAGATTTAAAATGTTAGTGAACAGTGTTAAAAGCATTTTAACAACTTTGTGCCATTAAAACGTAAACCTCTTTTTAAAAACAAAACAAAAAAAACTTTGTATTTAGTATTTTCATAAGTTGCTAAATTAATTTGGCTTGCATTATTGTTTACAAACATTTTAGTTCACATTAAAGAAAACTTTTTTACTATAAGAAAAGTGTATTTCTTTTACCACCAGTGCGCTCAACCTGCCTGATCAGGGACAGGGCTTAGAAAAATTAGGGACAAAGAGCCAAAATCAGTGACACATCTTTAAAATTGCTAATATTCACTCCGAGAGCTGATAGAATAAAGTAATCAGTGTAGGATGCATTTTCCAAAGAAGTCAGTAACTTTAATTTTTCACATTGTTTTGTGCTTACAATCCCCACTGTTCAGTTGCAAAAACGCACATTTTCCGAGGAACAGATGAAAATTTTGCGGCAAAATCAGGAGCAATTGAGAGGTATGTTCACCACAGAACTCTGGCATGTTTACACAGTTTACTTAACTGAACTCAAAAAATTCCTCAAGTGCATCAGGTACAGCAGATGCCTGTCTGTTCATTGAATCAATTGACAACTCCACAGCTGGTATATAATCCTCAGTGGCCCTGGACAGCTGAAATTGGTCAGTATCAGTTTTAGGGATCCAGCTGGGGCTGAAATGCTCTGACTTGCTCTCACACTGTGCAGGGCACATCAGGAGTGTAATGCACACTGTCTGATCGGGCCTTACTCAGCCTGCAGTTGAAACTTCATTTGTGTACATTGCTGTAGTGTGGGTGTGGCTTTATAAGTTAGGGCAACATGGGGTAGGCAAGGCCTTCAATTATTATGGCAGGAACACTTGTGCCAGTCAGGTCACACTTCAGTGGAGAAAACAGCTTGCTACTCCTCCCCAGTTTATACAGACTGCTGTTCTTCAGTACCCATGCATCATGTACCTTGTCAAGCCATCCAACATTGATATCTGTAATTCGCTACCGGTGATCGACAACAGCCTGCATAATTACAGAGTAGTATGATTTCCGATTGTGGTACTCTGCAGCATTGCCAGGAGGGCAGCTAATGCAGACAGTGCATTCCATCTACCACGCCTCCACAATTCAGAAAGCCCCACTCAGTCAAATCCATGTGCTATGTCCTGAACACTGTGAATCACAATCACTTTGGGGAGAATGACATTCACAGTAATCTTGCTGACCTCAATTACAACCTGACCAACAGTTGAGCAACCCACTCCAAATAGATGACTTGGTGTTCTGTACTCCATGTTATTGGCAAGGCACTACAGTGTAATAGCAACATGTTTATCCACTGGAATAGCCGCTCGCATCCAAATGTCCATTCAGTGTACATATGGCCTTAATTCGGTGCATAGCATTTTTAAAGTCATTTTGCATGTGTAGAAGTTGGCAAGTCAATGTCCGTTTCTCCATGTCTCCAAAACTATGCTGTCCCACCATGTAGATGTCCATTCTCTGCACCACACAGTTCTTTCTACTGTCCCCGTAAGATATAGGTTCACAGGTGTTATACAAGTTCGAGGGACATGCCCATATTGAACTTGTCGCCTAAAGGCGATAGTAAATTTTCTTTTCTCCCATATGGTTATCCAGTTTGTGCTTAAATTCTGTCAAGCTACTACTTGTGACAACATCAACTGGCAGTGAATTCCAAACAGGAGGCAGTCACTGGGTGAAGAAATTATTCCTTTTAGTAGTTTTATTTACTGTAGTTTTTAGCTTTAAATTATATGATCTAGTGTTGCAGCCAGATGCAGTTTCTTTGAGACAAATAGCCTCACACAAAGCGAGGTCTTGAAATGCCCTATATGCCAGGCATAGGTCACCCCTTAAAGATCTATATTCTAATGAGTAGAAGCCTAGAGTTTGAAGTCTACTACTATACTCCGTGTTTGTCAAACCTGCGGCCTTCTTGGTAATTCTTCTTTGCACCTTTTCTATAGATACCTTGCCGCCCAAGTAGGTGAGTGTACAGAACGGGGCACAAAGGTCTATATGTAACCTAACCAAACTTGCTTATAGGGGTATTAGAACCTCAGGTTCCCTACTCTTAATATGTTTCAGGATACAAGATAGTATTCCTTGACATTTCTTAATTATATTATTGGTATGAGAGGTAAACTTTAAATCATTTGTGATAGTGATACTCAAATCCCTTTCGGATGTACTGTAACAGTTTGTAATATGTTATTATTTTGTTTGTAAGTAGCTAACATGTTATTTCTGCCCAAATGCATAACCTTACATTTAGTAGTATTAAAGGTAATTTTATTCGTGACTGACCATCTAGCTAAATTACCCAGATTTGAGTGTAGAGAATTAACTGATTCTAAGTCATGAACAGTGCAGCCAAGTTTGCTATCGTCGGCATATTTATGTATCCAGACACTGTTATAAGCTTGCATACTGCTAATTACAATATTAAACAATAAAGGTCCCAAGACAAAGCCTTGAGGGACGCCACTACTAACTACACCCTATTCAGACATTTGTCCCTTAATGCTCACCCGTTGCATCCTATCACTAAGCCAAGAATTGATCTATTTCATAATTTTGGAATGTAATCCATATCCTTTCAATTCCTCAATCAATTCTTCATGTGAGACAGTGTCAAAAGCCTTCTCAAAATCAAGGAAGATGACATCAACTTGGATTCCCTGGTCTAGCGTTATACTTACTGGTTCAAAAAAGTTTATTAGATTAAACTGACATGATCTTCCCTGTATAAAACCGTATTGAGATATATCTATGACATTCATATTTTTAAGGTGCACTACCATCTTCTGTTGTGAAATCCTTTCCGTTAATTTACCCAGACAGAAGGTAAGGCTAATAGGCCTATAATTATTTACATGCTGTTTGTTGCCACCTTTGTGAATTGGTACCACTGTTGTCAATTTCCACTCAGATATGGCAGTACCTTCAAGGAGTGATATGCTAAATAATAGAATAAGTGCCCTTAGTAATTAAGTGGCCAGTTCTTTAATAAATTTTGCCGAAATGCCATCAGGACCAGCTGAAAAGTTGAATTTGGTGGTCTTAATGGCTGACATAACTTCCTCGGGTGTAATCAGTGGATATGGTACATCAGTTAGTAAATTATCCAGACATGCATTCTCCTTTGGTTTATACACACTGAGAAAATAGTAATTAAATTCATTAGCCATGTGTAATTCATTAGCTAGTGGCATATCGTCCTTAAGTAATGGGCCAATAGTTGGTTCCTTCCCCTTTAATGATTCAATATAACTGTAAAACTGTTTTCTATTATCCTTGATTATTGTAGCAAGTTTTAGTTCAGGATTTTTTTTTTTTTTTTTGCAGTTCTAATTGCCTTTTTACACTGTTTTGTTTTAACTTTAAACTTTTGCCATTTCTCTGCTGTTGGATCTTTTTTTATACTTATTAAA
This sequence comes from Neoceratodus forsteri, assembly GCA_016271365.2. Taxonomy (NCBI): domain Eukaryota; kingdom Metazoa; phylum Chordata; order Ceratodontiformes; family Ceratodontidae; genus Neoceratodus; species Neoceratodus forsteri. The sequence continues at coordinate 89,762,263 of JADMNL010000030.1, forward strand.
TGCCCTTTTTTATTTCTAATCAGTCTTTTAATTTTACCATTCAACCATGGGGGGGCTCTTTTATTATTATTATACTTTTTACGTTCAAGAATCCAGATGTTAATACAGCAGTCGATTTTTTTCCGTACAGTCATCCATTTCTGCTCACAGTCTAGGTTTTTTAATTCAGCCTTCCAATTCCAGTTGGACAAGTGTTTTTTAATTGCTTCATAGTTGGCTTTACAGAAATTCTTAGATTTCGTAACACCACGGTTGACAGAAGTATAGCATTTAAAATTCAAAAAAATCAGGTTGTGGTTGCTATCCCCAAGGGGTTCAATAACCTTAGGTAAAATCCCCTATATCTTTAATATTAGTGAGGATAAGATCCAAAATATTATCCTTTCAGGTAGGTTCTAATACTAATTGTTCTAAATCATTTTGAAGAATGGCATCAATAAATCTATTGTCTAAATGTTTTTCCCCGTTAGTGTTTGCCAACAGATGTTAGGTAAATTAAAGTCCCCCATTAATATCAAGTCATCATAAACTTCCAGGTTCTCTATAACTTCCATAAATGTGTCATTACTAATAGTGTTCAGGTTTGGAGGATGATAACACAGCCCTATTATTAAACATCTATCAGTTTATACTTTAGCCCATATGATTTCAGAATCAATATCTGAATTTGCATTAATTGGGATTTCAAAGCTGCCCAGACGCTGGCTTATATATAGTGCTACCCCACCTCTTTTAGATTTTTGGCAGTTCTTGGTAACAATTGAATAGCCAGGAATTTCAATGCCCCATCCAGAGTCAGTGAATCACGTTTCCATAACACCACATATATCAGTTTTATCTTTATCTAAGATATATTTTAGTTCATTCAGTTTATTATTTAAACTTCTGGCATTAACCAATAAAATATTCAAATCAGTACTACGCAATTTAGGAGTAGTATTTTTAAGTGTGTCTGATGGACTAGTATTATGAGCTCTGGGGTCATTGATTTTATTATGAGTAGGGAGCAATAAACATACATTCATTGTCCTCCCCCCTTAATTAGTTTAAATTAGTGTATATGAAGTCATTAATATGTTGTCTCAACAGATTTGTTTAGATGCAAGCCACCCCTGCTTACTAATTCCCGTTTATTGGCAAACTCTTCCCAATGGGTTATGCAAACTGTGTTTTGCTTGAGACACCAAATACACAACCAGTTGTTTAAAGATTAGATTTTTTCATTAATATACTGGTTATCCCTAGGAACAGGAAGGATCTCTGAGAAAGCAATTTGACAGCCCAGGTCTGTCAAAAGGTTATGTATCCCTACAAACTCTTCTTTGATGCTTTGTATATTTTGATTTAAAACATTAAAGCTATTATGCTATGCAGTACACTGAGGTTCTCCAGCATCTTTTGCCTCATTTAATGTAGTCTGTATGCTCTGAGGCACCTAAGTTCATACCTTTGTTTATATCTGAGGTGTTGCTTTGCTTTACTCTGCAAAAAACAGGCCGACAGAAAAAGGAGCATATAGCGAAGCACAGGAGCCACCATGATGTTTCCTTTGCTTGGAGGGCAACCCCTACTGCTTCTTGGGAAAACCCCAGCATGCATCCAGGTGTCCCATCATCTGCAATGACATCACACTAGGCATTCTGGGATGCTGGAGAGAGAATGCTTAAGCACATAAGACACGTGGTCTGTGTCACAGTTCCCAGCGCACTGAAACAAGAGGCTGTCTAGATGGGAGGCTACTGTGTTTAAACACGTTTTTAAACCAGTGTGAATGCACTAGTAAAGTAAGTCTGAATCTAATGTCACTAGAAACAAGAAGATTACATGGAAACTAACTTCTGATGTTTGACGTTATTGGTGACCCCCACCTCCTAGCCGAGATGCGAATAGATTTTAAAAACTCATGTAGGGAAACTAGAGGACATCCGTTACAGATCATAGGAAGTTTCTAGAATGGATAAACGTAAACATTTTTACACCCCATGAACTGTCAACTTATAGAACAAATTGCCAACCCATATTGTAATTAATAGAACAAAAAATGAGTTCAAAAATAAATTGGATAAATATATTTTGTCAGGAGGAAAACTGTTACTATACTGTGTAAGACAATCACAGGGGCATTCATGGGCAATCTGCCTTGTGGCTCCTTATCCATCCTTAGTATGATCCTTAGTATGAAGTGCTGTAAAGTTTTTAAAATCATTACAGCATTGCAAACACCAGTGTAAACAGGGTCTAAGTGATCTGAGGACTTCTTCCTGGAGAATATCTGAAACGTGAAAGGGAGGAGTGGTATTCAGGGAGTGGGTAGGATTGTTGGTTGAACTGGGTGCATTCCAGCTGTCCTGAGGGCTTTCCCTGTCAAAGTTGCCAGTGACTGAGTGTTTATATTTTTTTTTTGACAGCTATTTTTCCCTCCTGTCACCACTGGTTGGGGCCCCATCGGTCGTCCTGTCTGTTTCCCTGCTGCTGAGGCCCTCCCAATCCGAGCTCTTAGTCTCTCCTCACCCGTGACACACCTCTTGAGACTCCCCCAGTCACACCCCCCTGGAGCGGTGCCGCCTTCTGCTCCTCGGTGCTCCCTCTTCTAATACTCCTCGGGTGGAGGTGATGGGTGAGACAAGATCCGGTGGGCAGGGTCTGGTGTTGGGGGTAGGCAACGTCTTCCTCCCAGCTAATGGGAGGTTTCCTTGTTCGTGAACATGATCCCCCCCCTTCCAGGAGCACGGACATGCAGTGACATGCCGAGCAGGCTGAGCGTGCTCCCGCACCCCTCCCGTGGACGTCCGCTGATGCTCCTACCCATCTCTGACATTATCCCCTGACTGTTACATCCCCAGCCTCCGCAGAGAGTTGCTAGCACCAGGGAATCATTGACCCACCCTCCCCAGGAGAGGAGAGCTGTTGTCAGATGCTCAATCCTCTCCTCCTCTGCCGACCCCTGCCAGCCCAGGATTGTTCCCAAACCTGGGTCGCTGCATGGCGCGAGATTGTGCCTTGTAAATTGTATTTGTACCTTCATTGTACTTTGTGTTGTTCTACCAGGACCACCTTGCAAATGAGTATCTCAATGGTGTATTTTCCTGGTAAAAAGTAAAATTGAATTGAATACAGATTTAGCTTTCTTTTTGTGTGTTATTTCATGAATTTCGAGGAAGTAAAGTAATCTGAAAGTGTATTTTTTCAATTCTTCCTATTACAAAGTGTGTTTCTATTTTTGTTGCTGATTAAGTTCACCCTTTTGAACTTACTGTAGGTATTTTGAAAAGAATTGTGGAGCATTCTCATTAGAAGCAGCAGTAATGGAAGCTCACCTAGTGTAAGAACATGCCTTTGTATCACTGCTGGTGTTCCCAGGATGGGGGTGGTGTAGATAGCATTACCTAAGAATCCGTATGCTAAAATGTTTATAAATATTTTCAGGCATGTTGCTTTAGTTAAAGATTAAATTAACATCCTCTGTTGATTGACACCAAGGTACCAATAATAACGGGGACATTAGGTGGCATTCCACGATCATAAAGAAATCCTGCTGAAAAGGCTGCATTATCAAATAAAGGATGGTAATTTAACCTGTATCCAAATTTGCATGCCTTAGAAACTGAAAACATTTTAGACTCTGATCTGTACAGCACTGAGCCAGCTAGGATACTCACCACACTAATGCATAGATATTTATATATTTTTTATTTTTATTTATAAGTACATCGGAATTACAACCCTTTGAGTCAATGACTCGTTTCCAAAGGCTCCATGTCATGATACAGAGAGAGAAGAGGAAATACAGATAGTAATGAACATTAAAGACAGGTAATACATGTGATGGAGGCATTGAATACAATTAACAGGGTGACAGCGTCATCCAGGGATGAACTTCAGTCCTATGCAAATAGTAGCTAGGCAGTTATTAACATGTCATCAGCAGAATGAGGTACAGTCCTATACAATCAGTATCTAGGCAGTTGCTAACATACAAGCACAGTAACTTCTTATGAGGTACAAAGGTTGCTGCCTCTGGAGAGACATTGTCAAGGCTTGCTAGACTCCAGCCCTGAAGAGAGGCACCCAGAGGCCTAGAGTGGTTTTGAAAGAGGACACTCACAGTTGTGGGTGGACAGAATGTGATTCTTGAGTGCGACCTTGAAGTGTCCTATTTTGGTGAGAGAGGTGATGGTGGGGGGGGGGGGCTTGTACCAGAAAGGGGCTCTGAAGGGGAAGGATCTTTGTGCTAGTGCAGTCCTGACCCTAGGGACCTGCAATATACAGTAGTCTTGGAGGCACTGCGAGTGGCAACAGTGGAGGTGGCAGGGAGAAGGGACGTGGAGACCCTGGAGGGAGACTTACCCAGTTGTATTTTTTTGGCAAGGAGGCAGGACTGATATTGAAGTCTCTCCTCAAGTGTGAGCACATTGGTTAAGAAATAAAGGGTACAGGTATGTATCCGTTTATGAGCTTCAGACAGGAGCCGGCATGCCTTATTAATGGAGGTGTGGATTTTGTTTAGAGCAGTGGTGTTGGCTGCTGTGTATACTGGGAGTCCGTAGTCCACTAGGGATGGGATAGAGGAGGTGACTGTCAGGCAGAGGGCTTCGGGTGGCAGGCAGTCCTTATATCAGTATAATAGGCCAATGCGTGCAATGGTGGCTGAGGTGAACATATTGATGTGAGAGTGAAATGAAAGGGTAGGGTCGAAAGTGATGCCCAGGTATTTGTAGGTGGGGACTTGGTTCAGTGGATGGAGGGAACTGGAGAGGATCTGGAGGGGGGGGGTGTCCTTGGCCTTGCTTTGGCGGTGGGCAAAAAACATGGATTTGCTTTTTTTAATATTATTAATAATAAGTCAGCGGTCCATGAACCAGTTCTCAATTTGACTGAAAGAATGCTGGAAGGAGGACTAGAGTGCAGTGGGGTCAGGGTGGGAGGTGAAGAAGACCATGTCATCCACATAAAGAAGAACCCTGTGGGGGTGATGACTGCCATTTTCCAGGTCATCGGGAAATGTCCAAGGCAGAGAGAACAGTTGAGTAAATCAGTGAGTGGGGCAAGGACGGAGTCAAGGACCAGTTGAAGAAGTTTCGTGTCAAGGGGGTCGTTGCAGGGGCTAGTGACACTGAATGCTTTGGTTAAGTAGGGTTTGGCTTCATGCAGACAAATGACCTGCAGATGGAATGGTGGGTGTCAGAGGGGGTGGAACAGGGTCGAAAATGTTGCCGGGGAGGACTGCACTGAGATCAGAAAAGGCAGTGTTGAGGCAGTCAGCCATGCTTTTGGGGTCTGTGGAGGTGGTGCCGTTCATGTTAAGTTGGGACGGGAGTGGAGAGCGGGATTTCCCATTAAGTTCTTTTATATTGTCCCAGAACTTGCGGGCACTCCCCCAGGAGGCAGCCAGAGAGGATCTGTAGTATGCTGCCTTGGCCTTACGTATGGCCCAGGTGCATCTGTTATGCCCAGTGTTATAGGCCTGTCTATGTGTCTGCTTTCCAGAGGCAACGGCTCTGTGCAAGAGGTTGTCCCTTAGTTGTATTTGCTGAAGAAGCATAGGAGTGATCCAAGGCGCATTACGCTTCTTGGTATGGGATTTGACAAATGGGGTGAAAATATTACAGGCCTTGTTGAAGGAGCTGGTGAAATAGTTGAGGGCCTCATCTATGTTCTGGGCCAGTTTTATGGGGGACAAATCCCAAAAGGCTAAGTAGGGTTTGAGTTTACTAAGACTGTCAGGACATAAACGGTGACAGGAAACAAAGCTGGGCGGTGGTTTGCGTAGCCAACAGGACCAGGTGAAAAGTATTGGAGAGTGGTCACTCAGTGAGTTAGGGAGGACCACAACATCCATAATTCTGTGGAGATATGCTGCTCTTACTGGCCTCACAGGCCAGTCTGAAGGTCTGTGGCTAGCATATAAATGTCATATACTAGTCAAATTTCTTCACTCATTCACTAGTCCATTCACTAACAATGCCACCTACAGCTTGACCTAATTCAATATATCAGTTTCAATCTGTATCTGCCCCCCCAACCCCACCCCGGGATGAGGCTGTAACAGGCAGAATTGCCTAGCCGTGCTTCCCCTTTATGTACTACTGTATGCACTGCAGCCCATTCACTACTTCACGTCATCAAAATGCTGAGTTTATGGGTGGGGCTGTAGCACTTGGCAGCTGCTCATCTTCCTTACGGAAATTACGAGCATGGCTTGCAAAGCTAACTATTACCTAAGAAACTATGTAAAGAAAAATTCAAATACAGACTGTTTTAGCTCCTTCAGCAGGCATCTCCTTGGTGTGAGTTGCCTATCTGAGGGTAAAAGAGCTGCCAGCTGTTCTTTAAATTGTCAGAAGTCCAATTGTTTGGGACTGGCCCATCGACGCAGGGGTAGCCCTACCCTGCAACCCAGGTTCGGAAGCAAGCCCGAGCCATCAGGGGCTAGCCGGGGAGGGGGAGGGGCAAGCATCCCGGAGGACGCGCTCCTCCTCTGTGCCAATGCAGTACTGCCCGCTGGGTGGCCATATGTGCAGTGCATTCAGAGCCACGGGTGCCTCCTGACTGAGGACATTGGCACGCTTACATGCAGACTTCCCCTTCAGTCTTCACCTGTGAGGTGCCCAGTAGGGGGAACAAAAAAAAAAAAGGAACAAGGCCCTTGACCACAGGATGGTACCGCATCTCTCTTTGCAGGCCCAATGTTGCTTGCTAGGATGCAGACCAGCATCCCAGCTAAACTCCTCGCAGGCTTGGGGGAACCCGGGAGGCTCTGCCATGGCGGGAAACCATGGGGATCTGTAAGGTCAGAGGTTAGTCCCAGGGACAGTGGGTGTTGGGGCTGCAGGAGAGAAGGGCCAATGGGGGCAGTCTGAGTGCGTGTGGGAGATAAAAGTACAGTAAATTAGAAAAATTAAAAAAATTCTGATTGTTCTATTATACATGAAGGTTTCAGCCATTCAAGCCAATCAGAACGCTCCATTTCCAGACACTGTTTTATATTATATATGACAGGTGTCTGTTGTGAGCCCATCAGAACAGAGGAAGATTGGCATTTAATATCCCACTAACTACTACAACCACATTTTAGATATGCCCACAGTAGGTTATCCACATTTTAGACATGCCCACAGTAGGTTATCCACATTTTGGACATGCCTGCAGTAGGTTATCCATTTTGTCAACAGAAACAAAGGGGAAAAGAGGCATGGGCTCAGAATTTATTTTTTATTATTTGGTGACCGGGTAAGGCCCACTAGGCACAGTTGCCTGTTTTCAGGAACCACTGGGGAGGTTAAGTGGCTTGCTCAGAGTCATACAGTATGCAAGCGGAGGTTGTGGGAATCAAACCCATGTCTGGCTGCTGGATGTACCAAGCTCATTCACAGCTCGTTACTCTAATCTCTAGGCTATACTGCCAGCCCAAACAACTGGCTTCTGCGGTTGATTTGAATACCTTGGCCTTCAGCCTAGGCATTTAATCACCCACATCAGCAGGTTATTCCTTTGAGTACTCCAGCTAACCGAATACTATCACTTGAATAACCTTTTGAGGATTATCGATCTCTCTCCAGACCTAATTGGGGTTGGACTACACCATTGGTAGTAGTAGGAGAGCGAGAGAGAAGAGTGAGAGCTTGCCGTAAACAGTTGAACACATTATAAAAAAACACAACAGAACATGATTAAAGAAAACATTTTCAAAGCGAGGTACTGCTAGGAATATACAGTGCTAGTCAGTTGCATTGTAATTTTAAAACATGTGTCGCCCTTTGTTTTTAAATTATGTTGATATTTGCAATCCTGCAGAGAGTATCTGCCACTGGTGAGGTCACAGAGGTCAGCCACAACTCGTCCTGATAAATTACTTATGTTAAATAGGCCCATTGCATATGCCATATCTAATAATGGCAGTGGAAGGATGTTTAACATCCGAATACTATATATAAAACCATTTTATACCTGCACAGCAGGAACAGTTTTGATAGGAAAAAAAATCACAACCGATGAGGAAAGAATAATCTTGAAACAAGCAGGAGCCGTTAGTCATATCCTCAGTGCCCTTTAATAATATTCATCTGGTTCCCAAAACACTCTTTTGGCTAACATCGATAATATGTAGTGCTATACAGTGTAATCTTCTCTATCTTACATGATGTGCCCCATGACGCTAAAAGTGAGAATTTCAGTAAAGCAAACTGAACTATCATTCGCTGGTAAACTGATCATACTCAGCATACAGTGATGAAACATATTCATGTATTTGTCTGAAATCTGCATTAAGCAGATGGCAGGTTGGCCCTATACAGTATCTCATTTTGGTGGGGATCCCTTGGTTCAGCAGAGTACAGTAGGTCCTTCGTCTGCAGTGCTATACAATAGGATAAAGGATGTTACGCATCATTTTGTCCCAAGTACAATTATCTGTCTGTGAGCCTCGAGTATAATTGTCTTTGTCTCTCTATAAACCTCCATTTCTTGCGTATAATCAGCCTTTAGTGCCTTTGCCTCTTGTGTTATTTTGTGTCTGGAATCTGGATTGCTATTGTAGAAGGCCATCTGTCCCAGTGAGAATATCCAGTTAGCAAAATAATTTTCTATTCTGCCATTAGCTGAGTTGCATTTAAAATATTTGCTGACCCTCTTCTAAGAATATGAGTAGATGCTTCTGACTGTGTGTCTAATCCTATACATTCTAACAAAAGAACATTCTTTTTCAGGCGTTTCAGTTTGTTAGACATCTCATATTATATGTACTTCAATGAAATTCAGCATTACTGTGCACAACGAGTGTCATTTTGTAACAGCTATCTGCAGAAACAAACAGCCTTTGCCCATGCAATTATTTTTTCCTGTGCTGCCAAAAAGTACACTTCACATTGCATTCTCGGAGCTGGCGTTGAATGCACATACTAGCCAAGATTACAAGCAAATGATAGTGTCTCATGCCAGTCCAAGAGAGAAAGAGAAAAGCTCTCGAGCCGATTATGAGGTGTCACTGGTGTATTAAGTGAAAGGCATATTGATGGACAGAAAAAGTACCATTAGATTCTGCTAGCTTATTATCCAAAACCTTATAGCCAAATAATAAAATACAATCTCTTTTTTTATAATCATGGTTATGATGAAAATTATTAGTCTTCTTTCTACTTATGGAACAGATGAACTCATCTTTATTACATGGCTAGAACATTTCTGAAGTAAAAAGTAACACCCCAACCTCTACCTGATAATAGTTGCCCCTCTTTCTTCCTCCAGACTCACTCCCGCACTTTGTCAATGTTCATTGCTCCTGTCCTGACCTCCAGTCTCCTGTTCTGGCAGGCAGTACCCTACCAGGGGCCACCTCTGGCTGTCATCGCAGGATGGTGCCTGAGAACTCCTTCACTGTGTCCATCTCCTATTGTCAGCGTATCTCTGCTGGGGCCACACTGTGGCCTAGGGGAGGAGGGGCAGCTATCTGGAGACTGGAGGGGGCACACATATTATATGAGTGGGCAGGGTCCGTGCATGGGAAGGGGCAGAAAGGCCACCATCTGGTGTACCAGTGTGGCATTTTCCCTTTTTCTAGATCCCCGCTCAACCAACTCACATCGATGCAACAGTTGAGTCTGGGGTCCTGATAGTAACACCCCCCCCGGGAGCAGAGCATCCAAATGATGCTCTTGATTCCTTCCTGATGGCCTCCCATCTTGACATGCCAGGTATGGAGCATGAACCTGGGTCACCAGCGTGCCAGAGTGATCCTTCATTGCTCAGCATCATGTAGCCAGTGGTATTTGTTTCTGAAGACTGGCCAGGCAAAGCACAGCCTCTCCAAGAACTGGTGCAAATGCACAGACATATATCCAGAAGTAAAACAAAAAAGATGCACTGCACTCACCCTTTCATATATAGGATTGTCCAGATCTATTTAGTTGCAGCGACATAGTTTTATTAGTGAATAGTCACAGATACCAAGCAGAAACAAAGAGGTCTGGGCAGTCCTGTTAAGACTAGTTAGATGAGATACAGAGATACAGTAACTCCTGGGGACCCCAATCAGTGTATTTTTTTATTATTTGGTTTAATCCCCCTGTTTTTCCATCTATATCTCCTTGGTCCCCACCCTATCCATCCATACATAAAAAATCCCAATCATTTTCATTTTACATGGTACCTTTCCAGCAATAGTTCAGAGCACAGTACAAGACAAAAATAAGAAGATAAAAACCAACAACTAGGGCCGGCCTGTCGGCACAGTGGCAGGACTACTGCTTCCGGTGCTGGTGACCCAGGTTTGGGAATGAGTTTGGGTTGTTGGGAGCTGGCTGGGAGGGCAATGAAGCATCCCACAGGACTCTGGGGAGGGAGGGTCACTGCCTCTGCTGCAGTGCTGTCACCTTGGTGACCATGGGGGGGGGGGCAGCACAGCAATAAGCAAGCCAGAGGTGGACATCAACTTGTTTTAGTATTTGTACCACAGTGCATGTGGTGAAAAAGTTACATGTACCAGAGTCAGGTTACCTGCACTGGTCAAAACAATTATAACATTGAAATTAAACTAAGGAGACAGAAACTTATAAAAAATTGTAGTACTCTACTTCACGCACTTGATTTTCCCTGCCTAATTAACTGCTAAGAAAACTGAGTTAAGGACATTTGCACCAGAGAGATTACTAATCCTCCTTCACACACTTTCCTTCTCCACGAGAGCAGTATATAAACTGCCCCAATGATCTGTGCACTCTTATATGTCTCTAATAAAGACTCTACCCTCATCCTTAATGCTGGGTTCTGTTCGCTGCTGAACAGCTCCCATCATATACTGTTACCCGACAGATGCTCTTCACAGCAAAAATAAATAAATGTAAAAATCTGGTCTCCCGATAAGCCACTCAAGATTGACTTCCAGCAATCACGTGATCTCCTGCCGCAAATCATGGGAGTTGACTTATTTTCAGCGACAGTGATGGTACTCTCATGATTAGTTGCTAGAAAGCTTCCCTCTCCACACACATTGCCCAGCAGTGCCAGTCACAGCAATAAAAGTTCATGTAAACATATGTTACCTGTATATGTCTAATTCCTGTATTTTTGTTGTACTCTGTATTCTTTTCTCATCACGCTGTATTGTTATTTCTTTGACGTGGAGCCTTTGCAAATGAGTTTATGACTCAAAGGATTGTAATTCTGATTCTATACAATAAACAATAAACAAACCAAGAGATATTGACTTTTATCTGTCAGTGTTAGGTGAGTGACCAATAGCAGGCATTCCAAGTCCTAATCCCCCCCCCCAACCCATTGCCATGATATGACCTGGTGCACTGCGATTCCTCCTCTCCCCTGTTAGCCACAGTAAGTGACTGACACAAGCAGTCTTAAAAAAAAAAAAATTTTAATTGCAGCTCACACTCGCTCCAGGGTTGGCCACATCATCACCTCCCCAGGTAGCAACTGCAGCATATAGTGTGGTGGGATTCCACAAGGGTGTGTTTAACAAAATAAATCTTTTTCCCCAAAAGTTTTTTTTTCTCACTCAGTCCTGCATTCTCCCAGGCAATGCAGCAACTGCTAGCGGTGCACCACAAGTCTCAGAAACCAGGCTCCGCATTACATGCACTGTGGTGCATGCAGCGAACAAAGCTACATGCACTAGCCTGTTGCTGCTTGCACAGGGAACGGGGTTTGTTTGTTAACTGTGACCTCTGAAGCAAGCAGAGGTGGGAGGATATCGACTGGGCACATAGTCAACATGCTACCCTGTGCATCCCCACACTGTGCCCCTAATGCTTGACTCCCTCCACCAACTCGGCTTTTCCGCCGGTCCCCTTGCCTGGTTCTCCAGCTACCTCTCTGCTAGATCTCAGTGTGTGTGAAGATAAATGACTCCTTGTCCAATACCTGGCCCATTCGTTCCAGGGTACCCCAGGGCTCCATTCTGGGCCCTGTACTTTTCAGCCTCTACCTCAACACTATCCCCAGCTCCTGCACAGGAAAAATGCTCCTCTATGCCGACAATGTGGTTCTCTTTGCATCCCACCCCGATCCCTCTTCTCTCCAGGTATCCCTCCAGCACACCTACAACCAAGCTGAAAAGTGGTTCCTTGACCACTGACTTGTCATTAACCTAAAGAAGACTAAGTCGATGCTCTTCTCCCATCACCAAAACAAGGCCAAGAATGCCCCCTCTTCATTCTCCCCAGCACTCTGCATCCGATCACTTTCGACTCGGCCCTCACCTTCCGCACCCACATCAATGCCCTATCCTCCGCCATAAATTCTTGGATAGGCCTACTATACTGTCATAGAGATTGCCTCCCCCAAGTTATCCTCTGGCTGGCCATCACCTCTTCTGTCCTGTCGCTAGTGCACTATGTCTTGCCCATTTACGCTGCAGCGAACAATACCGCCTTGACTAAAATCCAGCTGTCAATCAATAAGGCCTGCAGGCTCCCGACCAGAGCCCCTAGCTGCACTCACACTTGCCTGCTCTACTCCATCACCAATCTGCTCACCTTTGAGGAGCGTCTGCGCTACCAGACCTGCCTACTCTCCAAAAAATCTCTTCTAGGGCTCTCCCCCCCGGAGTCTCTGCTTCCCTACGGCGTGCGTCCTCGTCTGTTGCTGCCCATAGCTCTGTCAAGGCCACCTTTCTGGTGCCCAGAACCAAGATCTCGCTAGCCCAGAGGTCCTTCCATTACCGAGCCCCTGCTTGGTTCAACTCCTTCACATCCTGCATCACAGACATTGCCAAAATTGGTCCCTTCAAAATTGCCCTCTGGAAACATCTCTTCGATGCTTGTTGCTGTAGATGCACCTAATTAATCCCACTGTTGGATCCTCCTGTCAGGCCTCCCTGACTGGACAACATCCTCCGGACAGCCTATCCTCTCCCCCTCCCTCCTGCCCCACTTCCCATCCCTACCTCCACCCTCTCCAGGTATTATCTAGGTATGTCCAGGGCTGTACCCCCAATGTAACCCTTGGGTACCTTGTATTTGACTGTAACCTATTATAAGTAACATTATTATGTAACCTATGTGTACTCTATGTTTAATGTTCTGCACCTGTACTGTTCTTACTGTTGTAACCACACTATGTAACTCTGTCTAACCCCCCTGCGAAGAGGTGCCTTTGTAAGTGAGTCCATGACTCAAAGGTTGTAAATCTGACTTTTCTAACAAATAAATAAATGTGCTGGTGTCCGATGGTGAGGGGAAAACAGTAAAAAATGGTGCTGGCACCTGAAGTGAAGGATCACAGTATATCTGAGCCCTTGTATGTCCATTGCATTACTGCTGGAGAATTCAGGAGTAAATCCCTCCTGCCCCAGCTCCACTGGGGTGGTAGACTGTGGCTCCAGGGAGAGGCATTTGCAGGCATGTGAGGTACTGGAGAGACAGGTGTGCATAGTGCTTGATTTTGATTCAAATGTATGTATGACTACAGACCAGCTACCCTAAAATGTATTCTTACTATCAAATTTATTTAAAACTGGGCCGGACCATCACCACAGCGGGTGGGCTATCACTCACGATGCTAGTGACTCGGGCTCAGGAATGGGCCTGGGTCATTGGAAGCCAGCCAGAGGAGGATGACTGAACATCCCATGGGGCACGCACCTTCAGGGATGGAGGGTCACCATCTTCTCTGCGATACTTCCACCTGAGTGACCATAGAAGGCAGTACAGCTGAGGGAGCAGTTGGTGGGTCAGAGGCAGCCAGGGAGCAATACTGCAGCATGTTTCATGTGCAGGCATGTCTAGGTCTCCGTTGCGTGACTGCATCTGTGGGGACTGGGAACAACACTGAAAATGGCCCTGTTCCTGATGACAAAGGGTCCCAATGTCCCCAGGACTGACTTAGCTGCTCGGGATCATCTCCTGATGATAGCAAGCAGAACGTCTGAGGTATATCTCCTCCAACTCAACCCTGCCTGGGGGAGAATCTGAGGCAGCATGGAGGATGGTGAGACCCGAACAGGTACGGCAACTGTGGGCACCGTGGGGATCTGGAGGGAGATCGGGGGCAGAAATTATAATGGAGGCATAAACAGAATATAATCTTAAATTTATGCATGAGCCTGGGGTGAACTTATTACCTTTTGTGTTTATATATTAGGCACAGCATCTGACTCAGGGATGCCCAGTGGCCCTAAAAGGAGCGTTGTGCTTCCATGCAGGCTTCTGAGGTTCAGGGGTGAGTCTAAGTCTTTGCAGCTGGGCGGCCAGGCTGGGAGGAGTGTTACCACTCAGCAGTTCTTCACAGCCACGGAGGGATGCCACCATCACCCAACACCACAGTTACACCCCACCACACGGTGTGCCAGGGAGCATACTCCCTTGTGAAGGCAGGCATGCTGGTATGCCACCACTGTGGTGCTCAAGGTCACATGAGGCTGTGTATGGTGTCAGGGCATAGGAGCAACCAAACAAGGAAAAGTCCCATCATGGTCGCCCATGACAACATCACTGTCAGGCCCTGTTTCCATGGATCACCCCCGTCCCACCAGATCCTGTCTTGGTGGGGAGGGGGCTGACCCTCTGGTCCTGACACAGGGGGAAAGCTTTGGAAGACACTGGCCGGGGGCTAGTGGAGTTTGGAGCAGGGGGCTGCCTGTTAGATGTTCTGTTCAAGGTGATGGAAAGGGAGAAAAAGCAGAATAAAACAAAATTTCTGAATCACAGATAATTGTCAGTTGGTGAATGTATGATGGGAGACCATGCAACATATTTGCACTGAATACAGACAACGATTACAATAGTTACCATAAAGTAATGTTACAAAGCCTTCAATTCACCTTTCTCGTATCAGATACAATTACAGCAGTGGTCTTCTTTGCTTACAGCCTTCATACTCAGTGTTCCAATGTATGCTACAAGCCGTTGAGAGAGGCAACAGACAATCGGCATGCTCAGGGATGAAGGGAGAGCAAGGAAGTTTAAGGAATGTTGGGTGGGGGGGTAAGCACAGGGGGGGGAGAGAGAGAGATAGAGAGAGAGAGACAAAGGGGAGCTAAGGGCTGTGAGGTTATGTGACTTGCTCAAGACCCCACACTAAATTGTGGGGGTGAGCTTACAACCTAGGTCAGCAAATTCACAGCTGCATGTTCTAACCACTAGGCCACACGGACTCTTGTGGCAAAAAAAAAATAGCTGTGAGATCTTGGGTTCAAATCCCACCACAGCCATTTTTTTTTTACTCTGCTTCGTGGAATGAACTTATAACATTACTCCACTACACACTGATGCACCTTGAGGAATTGTGTATGCAACATTCTGTGCTATTTTAAACAAAACTAACGTTTATTCTGAGCCCTGCATTTAGCAGGAAGAGGACGAGAAGTTCCTTTGGGTTCCTCTAAGGACTACAACTTAGCCAACCTGAATTTATTTTATGCAATTTGTGTTTGGTTTACTGTCTTATTGTTATTTAGGATTCCTAGCATTGATAACTTTATAATTAAAGCTTCTCTTAATTAAATCTTACTGTAGCATGCAGCGAGACCCTCCCTGGCACTTCTGGTTACGGGACTGCATAAAACACACTCTGCAGAGGCGTGGAGAGCTGAGCAGGGTGGGCACGTGAGATCGCTGATGTGCAGAGACATGCGCATCTGCGCATGTCTGCTGTGTCAGCTGAGACAGCAGGGAAACAGGATTTCCAAATTAGCACCATAAGTTACCTATTTCAGCTTGTTTTGTTACAAATAATGGAGGATCCTAGTAATTATTGTGCCTCTTGCCAGATGTTTGGTCGTGGGCTACAAATTCCAGGGTTTATATGTGATAATGACTGCTAATCCAGACACTACGGGATGAAATTATTCGGTTACAAACTTCAAGACCAGTTAGCTCAGAAATTGAGGCTCTTGAAGATTTTATTGACTTAATGTTGGGTCAGATTTCATCCCCAGTGGTAGCCTCTAACTCAAATCAAGAACCCACTTCTGAAAACAATGATACTGTGGTAGCTTCAAATTTAAACCAGGAGCCAATTTTTACTACTAATAATACATGTATCCCTGCCCACCCAGGTACTTTGCTAGAAGAAAGAGAACCTTGGACGGTTGTCACTAAACATAAAACCAAACGTAGGGATGGGCAAGTTTATCAGAGTGCTCTCATAATTCCCTTACATAATAGTTTTGAAGTTTTTTCTACTGACTCTAAAGGCCTACAGCAAGATGTTAATCAGGACACTTCAAAAATCAAAAATTATTTAACCTGTTCGACTTTGAAATCACATACAGAAAATGTTATAACAAATTCTAATTCCCTTGAATCTTCCAGTGTAGATCCTAGAGATAGTCTTAGTATCCAGGAGGAGATTCAGTCTTTGGATCTGAATGTAAATCCTACAAATCTCAATAATAGTAGTCAGATTTTTGTACTTGGAGATTCCATTATTAAACACATCGATCGCACAGTATGTAATTTGGACAAGGCCAATAGAACATGCTCTAGTCTGAGGGGTGCGAGAGTTTCTGATATCACTATGGTGGTAAAAGAAGTACTAGGGAAGGCAGGAGAAATCCCAATATTTGTTATACATGCCGGGACCAATGATATTAACAGAGCTAGTCTGGATGAATTAAAACAAGACACCATTGCCTTAAATAACTTATTGGCCGAAAGTGATAGTCATGTCTGCTTCACTGAAATCCTTCCAGTTCCTAGGACATCCAATTGTATAACCACTAAAATAAAAACCTTCAATAACTGGTTGAGAAGTTGGTGCCTTAAGCAAGGAATTTTGTGCATTACTAGTTGGGAACAATTTCACCTTAAATCCCCCTTATACTCCTGGGATGGACTACACCTCAGTAGGAGAGGGAGTACACTACTCAGCAAAAAAGTGAATAATGCAATTGATCACCTTTTAAACTAATTGATGGGGGGGGGGAGAATGGGTTAATATCTAGTTCTCTAAAAAAAAAAGAATATAAAAAATTGGACATACTCCTTGCGAGGTCCTTTTATTTAATGCTAGAGCACTAAATCAGAGTAAAATGGCTGAGCTTGAAGCTAAATGCCTATTATCTAATTATGGAATTGTATCCATAACAGAAACATGGTGAGATCTTGACTCCACATGGACTAAACAACTTCCTGGATACAGGTTATTCCATAAAGATCACGTAGGTCAAAAAGGTGGAGGTGTCTGTCTCTATACTAGGGATAATATAACATCCTATCAACTTCCTTCATCTAGTGACATTGAATCCCTTTGGGTTAATGTTCAAATAAAGGGACAACCCCAAGTCTTAGTTGACACTTTTTATAGACCCCCCTCAGCTAATATTGAAAATACCCATACATTAATAAAAGAAATAACAGACATGGCTTCCAAGGGCAATATTTTAGTTCTAGGAGACTTTAATATGCCATCTATTAATTGGGAAACATTGACAGGGACAATCATAGCTGATAATGAGTTTATTTCCCTCATGGTTGATTTGGGTCTCGAGCAACTTGTTATTGAGCCAACCCAGGGAGAAAATATTCTTGATTTGGTAATAACCAATATAGGGAATATAATACGCAATGTCAGTACAGGTGACCCCTTAGGTTCCAGTGATCACTATTCCCTTTCATTTGAACTCCACTTTGATTTCAGATATATTCCAAGGGTTAATGAGTTTATGAACTATGACAAGGCTGATTTTGTCTCCATTAATGAATATCTTTTTAATGTTTCATGGGAAGAAACTCTAGGCCCACTCTCAGTGGATGAGTCCTGGAAATATTTAAAGACAGTAATTCATGATTTGGAGTCTTTATATGTACCCACTAAGAAAAAATATAATAAAAAAGGGAAGATCCCATTATGGTTTAACAATACTATTCGTAAATTGATAAAAAAAAAAACAGAGGCTGTTTACGGCTTTGAAAAAGAGTGAGAGAGTTAACAAAAACCAAGCACTCCCAAAATATAAAAATGCATTAAAACAGGTAAAACATAGCATAATCCAGTCTAAAAGGAATCTTGAATTCCGTTTGGCACACTGTAAAGATAGCTATAAATCCCTTCACTCATATTTAAACAATAAAAAACTAACAAAAGGCAGTTGGGCCCTATTATAGTTAATAATGTTTTTACTAACTAAGGATAAAGAAATTGCCAATGCCTTTAACGAACAGTTTTGTTCAACCTTTTCTAAAAAAGATAAACTTATAAGTATTATTTTCATAGGAAATTCTTATTCAGTCTATAACATTACAGTTCATGAAACTCTAGAGAATTTAGTACCTTTAAAAAAAACATCAAGTCCTGGCCCTGATGATATTAATTCTATATTCTTATAGAAGACAGCTGAGGCCATAGCTATACCACTGACTATTATATTCAACAAGTCTCTTCAGCAGGGTTGTGCTCCTCTCGATTGGGCTACTGCTATAGTAATTCCTATATTTAAAAAAGGCGATTATAGCAAACCTGCTAATTATTGTCCTATCAGTCTAACATCCATCATAAGCAAATTAATGGAAAAACACATCAAATTTTTTTTGGAACGAGATTATTTCTAAAAAATTAACTGATTATACCCAACATGGGTTTAGATCTCAATATGCATGTACTACAAACTTGGTTTCTTTTTACAACCATATAAATGAGGGATTGGATAAGGGGGAAACAATGGATGTTATCTTGTTCGATTTTAGTAGGGCCTTTGATAAGGTACTCCATGGTAAATTAGTGGACAAAATGCTGAGTATGGGATTTTCACATACCCTGGTTAGATGGATTTTTAGTTGGTTAGCCAACAGAACCCAGCATGTCAGGATTAATGGATCTTTGTCCAATGTTGGGAGTGTTACCAGTGGGGTGCCACAGGGATCTGTTCTGGGACCCAAACTGTTTAATATATATATTAGTGACCTGCAGATTAGTCCCGATAATATATTACTTAAATCTGCTGACGATACCAAGCTAGGCGGGAAAGTTTCCACGCCTTCTGCAAGGTCCATTCTTACTAATAATCTTAAAACCATTGAACAATGGGTGATTGATAATAAAATGACTCTGAATGCCGATAAGTGGATGGTGCTTCACTATGGTAAAAAAAAAACAATCTAAAGCAGAGTTATTTTTTAAATAACTCTCCCCTTAAAGTTTCAATATCAGAGAGGGACCTTGGGATTATTATTAATAATAAATTAACATCTATTAACCACTGTACCACAGTGGCTAAAACATCAAATGCACTTTTGACTCGCATTAAAAGAACATTTATTTCCAGAACTCAGGAATGTATTATCCCCTTGTTTAGAACACATGTTAGGCCCCACTCTGACTATGGGTCTCCTTTTTGGAACCCATATCTTAAACATGATGTAGATAGAATTGAGAAGATTCAGAGAAGGGCTACTAAATTAGTTCTAAGACTGGCCTCATATGAAATATTTTGATAGGTTACAGGAAACGGGATTATTTACTCTTCAGAATAGACGTTCCAGAGGCTAGATGCTATTTCTATATAAAGTTTTAACGTCTCCAGAATTAATGGACCAGTTTGGCCTAAAATTCACCGATAGAAGGACCTCACCTCGGCTGCACAATAAACAACTTGTGGTGGCTAAAGCAAGAACAAATAAAATATTAAATTACTTTACTATAAGATCCCCGAGACTATGGAGCAGTCTTCCTCAAGACTTGGTGGACTGTGATTCCATTGCTTTATTCAAAAGAAACTTGGACCAGTGGTTCAAGTCAAACAACTATATGAAATAAGTGGAAAAATTTGCAATATTCCCATCACAGTGGTGGGGGACAATCTCGATGTGATTCGGCCTTCTTTTGTCCTATTCAACCAAGTAAACCAAGACACTGGTTCATTGTGTGACCTTGATTTTTAAGCACAATTTACCATATATTTCATATAGTTCTATATGTAATGTCCCCTTTCTCCTTTATAACCTTTCTGTAACCTCTGCAACCTCTTAATGGGCACCTGACATCACTGAGAAAACTTTCAAAAATGCAGGGATTAGACTCAGTTCAGCTTATATTTCATATATTTTCTGTAAATGTTTTCCCTTTTTCTTTATTGGGAACATCTGCATGACAACATGACCACAACCCCTAAAATCTTCTACTCTGTCTGCTTGTCTATGTCTGTCATAAATCTTTTGCTTATGGCATCATAATTCTCTCCAAAGCAAAAGACTACAATGTCATAAACAGACTTGTGTTGTTAGGCATAGAAAATCTGATAGGGCAGAGAGCCTATTTTCATGCAAATTACCTTAGTGATAAAGAAATAATGGTGAGGATCATAGAAAACAAATGAAATATTAGTGGAATTATATCTAAATATATTTTTTCACTGTTGCAACAACAATACTTGGGCTCTTTAAAGACACAATATCCCATCTCCAGTAAATTAATATACATTTTTTTGGCCTTTACTTTTTAAGTCTCAGAGTTTTCCTGATACTGCAGACTTGGGCTAATAGCAGCTGACTCAGATCCTGGTACCAGCTCAAGATGTCTTTGTTCCTCAGACATTTTTTGTAGGTGTCTGCGTGTCCTCTACCTGCATTATTTTAGACTTTTATCCCCTGGCCTCATTGCCATCATTCAGGGGTATACCCTCGCCTGTAGACAGGGATATACCCTGCTCAGACTGAAGCTGTCATGGCATCTGGGTGTTTTTCGCTGTTTGGTTTTCCTTCCCACATCAGCTTTCCTCCCTGTGGTGGGGGGCAAAGATTCTGTTAGCTGCGTGCATGCACTCACAGCTTGTGTCTGTAGTAGGAGCATGCTCCTTGGCCCACCTGCAGATGTTGCTGTGGCAACAGAACCTTCCACCAGTGCTCCTTGCCCAAGACTCATTGCCTTCTGGCAGCTGCCTACAGCCCAACTTGCCTCCCAACACAACACTCCCAAACCCAGGTCACCTGTACAGCAGGGCTACTGGAGGGCCATGCTTGCCTTTTTTGTTATTTGTTTATGCCCCCTTGCTCTCCTGTCAGCCCCCATCAACCCAATGTGCTCCAACCCTATCACCCTGGTGTCCCCTAGGACTTAACCTTTCACCTCACGGTGTGCCCCCAGAGCTTTCCCCCTCTGGTGGGGGTGGTGTGGTGCCCCCATCCCCCTGCCACTGAAGGATCTGGTTCTGGGAGGCAGTGTCTAGGTAGCTACAGTAGGTGTTGGGCCTGTGAGCAGGTTGGCATCATCAAGCTGATCAGGGTCTTTTTTTCTTGTTCACACGGTGACCCCCATGATACTGATGTCTACGACGTGCCAAGCGGTGCAGCGCATGTCGATGTCCTCCCACCCACAAGTTACTCCAGCTGCACTGCCACCTGTAGTCACCCAGGTGGCAGTATAACAGTGCAGCTGGTTACCCTTCCTTCCCGGAGGGGTAAGCATCCTCTGGGATGCACAGCCCTCCTCCTCCTCCTCCTCCTCCTCCCGGAAAGCCACCGACAACCTGAGCTCATTCACAAACCCGAATTGCTTGCGTTGCGAATGATAGTGTTACCAATGCACTGACAGGCTGGTTCTATGCTTTTCTTTTTTAACATGTGGGCCTGCTGCCTACAGGTTTGTAAAAACTGCTTCTAGATTATGCAAATGTGACTCTAGTGCGACCTGTGATTAAAATATTATCAAGGTAGAATATCATACCAGTCGCCCCCCATAACAACTGGTCCATAATCCACTGAAAAACAGCAGGACCACTTACTGTTCCATAAGGTAACTGAATGAATTGATACAAGCCACTTTGCGTACTGATGTTCAGTTGCGGCTCAGATTCTTCATCCAATCGCACTTGCTGATAAGCTTGCAACAAGTCTTACCTAGTGAATTGGTTTCTTTCAGCTAGCACAGCAGGCAAATCTTGTGTTCTAGGAACAGAGTACTGGTCTACAGCTAGCCAAGAGTTTATTGTGACCCTGTAATCCCCACAGATCCCGATCCCTCCATCTGTTTTGGGTGCACTGGCAATGGGCACTGCACATTTGCTGTAAGCCACTGGGGAACGTACAACCTTTCATTTCAACATTTCCAGTTGCTGATATACAGTTTCCTATAATGCATAGGGAAGAGCTCAGAGCTTGCAAAATGTTGCCACTGCTTTTTCACGTGTACTTTAACTTCAGTACCTTTCATCAACTCCATGCCTACATATACACAGAATTATAGTTTGAACACAGTACTGCTACTAAATAAGTAAAATTATGTACTTTAGACAAATCTAGCTCTAACTTGTAAATCCAATTTGAACTCATAAATGGAAGGTCACTCTTTTATTACTAACACAGACACATAAAACAAGTGTCGGCAGATGGGGAACACCTGATCCATCAAGTCTGCCCAATAAACTACCCCCCACCCCCATTTACTCTGCAGGAGTTAGGATACCTTTGTGTTTATCCCATGCTCTCTTGAATGCAGTGATTGTTTTGACTTCAACAACCTCCTAGGGGAGGCTGTTCCATGCATCCACCACCTTCTCTGTGAAGAAGAACTTCCTTGTTTTAAGCCTGAACTTTCCTCCCCATTAGTCTCATGTCATGACCTCTCGTCTTGCTATTATTTTTGAACTGAAAAGGGTTATCATTCTGTGTATTGTTAATACCTCTGAGGTACCTGAGGGTTTCTATCATGTCTCCACTTTCCCTACGTTGCTCGAGGGAGTAGCTGTTAAGCTCCCTTAGCCTCTCCTCATATGGCTTCTCAGGCAGCCCCTTGACCATCTTTGTCACTCTTCTCTGGACCATCTCTAGCCTGTTTAAGCCCTTTCTAAGGTGTGGCCTCCAGAAGTGGACACAATACTCCAGATGCGGTCTTACCAAGCACCTATACAGTGGCAATATGACCTCCCTCCCTCCTTCCGCTGGTGATGCCTCTGCTTATGCACCCCAGCATGCCACTTGCCCTCAATGCAACTTTTTCACATTGCTTATTTACCTTCACGTCCCTGGATATAATAGCCCCTAGGTCCCTCTCCTGCTCTGAGGCAGACAGCTCCCCCCCCACGAAATACTTTACCACAGGGTTTCTTCTACCCAAGTGCATGACTTTGCACTTTTTTGAATTGAATTTTAGCTGTGTAACCCTCTGTCTCTTTCTGCTGTGTAATTATGGGTACTTCCCTGCAGCTCCTACCCAAGCCACTATCTTCTGTGGGCCTGGTCAGTTATATAGGATAGTGTATGGGTAATCATACACTACAAGGCTATTCTGCCACCGAGTGGATATAATGCTGACTGATGACCTCGAGAGCAAAGCTCGAGAGGTCCCCAAGTTGGCGTTGTATCCGCGAGGTGTAAGAATAGCCAAGTAGTGTATGGGTAACCATACACTGTTCTATATAGTGTATGGTGAATGCAAAATTGAAAAAAAAACTAACTTTCCACATTTTACAACAGCTCTGCCAACTGCCCTTGATTAACAACTGCTGGCCAGCACACACGCACGCCACTCTCACACAGCAAGGGACGACGAATCACAATGGCTGCTGGAGTCCCTTGTATTATGACGTCCTCACTAAGGCAGAACGAATAGTCGTTCCGCATTAGTAAGGACATGACTACTGCAGCAAAATAACTTTTTGTGGTGTATGGATTTCCATACACAACCGCATTCCACTATACACTATATTTGCTTTCACTCTAGGGCAGGCTGTACACTCCCGAGTCTCAGAGGTGGCACAAATGGCACTCTTCCTCCCCTCCCATATCTAGGGGTTAAGATGGAAAAGTCATGGAGACAGGAGAGGGCACCAGTTCCTAACTCAGGCAGTAAACATTATTTCAGCAGAATACAAATACCTCAGTAAGTGGTGGGATTTCAGTTGAGAGTGTGAGCTCTGTCGGGGTGCAGGAGATGTTAGGTTCTATTCAGCAGGAGGGCAACTTAGCACAGTTCTGTACTGGAGGCAGATTCATTAGGAACACCGACAAACAGTCAAACAATTCATTTAGGCATGAACACAAGGATCCAGTACAGCCAGGAAAATCAGATGCAATCAGGCATAGTTTATTTTCAACAGTTCAAAGGCTCAAGCCACAACTAATTCTGCTCCATGGAGCGGCAAGGGCCCAAATTAGAATCAGCACATTGCAATGGCAAGCGGCCATGGCACTTCTCTTGAGGGAGACCTGGGTCCCGAACCTGGATCCTGTAACACTTTTCTCTTGGGAGCCAAATGGCTCTCAGCATACCATGGGCAAGCAGGCTTTAGCTCGTTATTTCTTCACAATCTCTTTTGGCCTTTCACTCACCCCACCAGAGAGCATGGGGGAAACATCACTACAAATGGGACACACATTTTGGATGCTGGGCACAGTCCTTACTCCTACAGCCTCCCCATCCTTGCTGACTCTGCAGGGAGTCGCAATGCGGGGGCCAACCTTCACAGGGCAAACACTCTTAATGGCCCTTCTCCCACCAGCAGATAGGTGGACCAGCATGGGTCCACTCTGTCACCCTGGACCCTCCAGAACCAGAACACTGCCACTTACTTGGTCCGGGCCTGCCATGGCAATCACCTGAAATCTTCACTGTCTCACCGGAGCCAGATGGGCTCCACACTTTAACTCCTTTCTCCTTTATGCTGCGGCACTCCATCACACCCTCCCCACTGATGGATGTGGGGGTCCATCCTCTACGTTTGGACATCGTGGTGCAATCAGCCCACCCTGGCCCTGGGCTCCTCCAGCCCCGACTGGCAGCCCACTCCCGACCGGTGCTTACAGGCCCTGGCATGCCTCTCTCCATGAACTCCCCAATAGACTACTCCCTTGCTGGCACATTCTCCCACCTTACCCATAGCTGCACGTGATACCTAGGCTGCACCCCTTTTGTGAACCTATCATCACACATGGTCCCTGATGTCAGATGGGCATCTCTTGTAACCTCCAAAATGGAGGGGGGGTTACAGCTGCCAGTCTTCCGATCATTTTACCAGCTTTCTGAGGTTCTTCTTCATTTGATTTACCCCCTCAGCTGAGTCTACACTGTTGCAGATCTTTGTATCATCTGCAAACAGACAAATCTTCCCCCCAACCCATCCACAATGCCACTGATGAAGGTGTTGAATAGTACTGGACCTAATACAGACCTCTGAGGCACCCCACTAGTCACCTCCCTCTCCTCTGATAAGCTGCTGTTTATGACTACCCTCTGTGTTCTGCCATATAACCAATTTCTCACCCAGTTCACCATCTTCTGCCCTAATCCCAGATTATCTAGCTTGCCTAGCAATCTCCTGTGGGATACGGAATCAAAAGCTTTGTTGAAGTCAAGGTAAACCACATCCACTGTGCCCCCGGTTCACCACTCTGGTTACCATGTCAAAGAACTCTACCACATTTAGTGAAGCCATGTTCTCTTGGGTCCTGCTGGCTGCTAGATTCGAGAAATTCCGAAATTCTAAATTCTAAAAATGTACCATTTCATCATTGCATGTGACAATTTTCAGTTGCAATACTTGATCAGTGTATTTTTTTCACATATTATTTACTGGCAGTAGCTTACATATTCTAGATTTAGCTGTGCACGTTTTGTTTTTTAGAAATAACGTTCATGTCAGTTTCCATTCTGATTTTGCAACATTAAAGGAGTGTAAGCCATTTTCCTGTTACAGGTTGTTTCTTTTAAATATTGGTTCTAATTCTATTATTGTTCCATCTATATTGTCCATATAGTAACCTCAGTGGGTGTTTCTGATTTACACCCTGCTGCAAAGTGCCATTTTAGAACTGACTGATGTAGTTTATGTTCCTCTCAACTACATAGTTCTATAACAGAACACAGATGCATTGTGCCAACAATGGAAGAGCTGAGAAAGGACATAAACTACATCACACAGTTCTAAAATGGTACTCACTACCTGTGTGTACATCAGACACACCCACTAGGATAACAGCAAAGCATGTAGAGATGGAACAGTAACACAATTGGAACCAGTATTTAAAAATCTGCTTCTGCAGGGCAGGGGAAGATGACTTTACAAGTTTAGTGCAGTTCTCCTTTATGGCTATCTTTTTCTAGGATACCTCTTCCATTACTCCACACCTTTGGCACTATAGCTGCCAGGAACTAGGACCACAGGAAACTTTTGCTAGCTGGGGGCCGTCCATGATGATGTCATGTGTCAGTGTGTATATAAATGTGGTCAGCCCCAGCACTCCTCAGTTCTTTTCCTGCCACTGATCATCCTCGCTGTACCTGCAGAAGAAAACTCTGTCAACTAGCCATTGCTGTTTATTCTTTTTTATTTATGTAACAGTTTATTTTGTCGTCTCGACATGTCACCAAAATCGAAAGACACCTTATTTCGGTATTGTGAGTGGAGTGATAAACTTTACAAAGAAGACTAACACAGGGTGTGTGTGTACCGCTTCGGCCTGTCCCACAATGTGAGGACTTGTGAGATTTGCCAGAACTTCAACAAGGCTACAAGGCAATGCTGCAAGAAAGCTCACCGTCAGCTGAGAAACAGATGCCAAATTCAGAGGACCTGGACAGGGGATTGTCGGCATTATGGCCCTCCTCATCCTATGGCCACAAGTATAAGCATAGCTATAAAGAGAAATATACTTCACTGGTGAGGTGCCAGTTGCCGGTGAGACAAGGTAATTTTACTGTGTCATCCACCACTCCAGTGGTATTAACTACAGCCCCCTCAACTGTCAATTAGACACCAAGGTCATGGTTTGGCTTACCTATGCAGGCAGTCATCCCATCAATGAACCCTCAGAGCACTCAGATACCATCAACACTTGCTACCAGCACATCACAGAATCCTCCTTCTCAGCAGCCACCAGTGTCACCGGTGCACTCTGTGGCTCCTGTCATTGTTAGGGACTCCGATGACAAGGTAGAATATAATCCTAACCTCGTGGTGTTACAGGAGGATTTAGAGGAGGAGTATGAGGGAGAACAATATGTTGCACCTCTATCAAGTTCTACCCTCTCATCCTGCAGTGAGGACTCGCTGATATATACCCCGAGGTCTCCTCCTGAGGATCCTACTTTTCAAGTCATGATGCAGCAAATGCAAACTGCCATGGGCTTCGCTCTGGAGGAGGAAGACTCCACAAACAGAAGCCTCATGGAATTTTGGGAGGTGCCCTGCTCCCTCTCCATTATAATTCCTCATATATATCCTGCATTAGAGGATGCTACCTTTGCTGCATGGCACAGACAACACTCACTGCCTGCCGTACCCAGAAAGACTAATAAGTAGTATCCAGCTCTGTCTGCTAAGCCACATTGTGCCAGCCAGCCAGCAACTGACTCTGTAGTCATAATGGCTGCTCATGATAGGTCTAAAGCACCTAGGCACATGAGTATTTTGCCTCCTGATAAAGAATCTGGGAGTCTGGATGTGATGGGCAAGTGTATGTATCCCTCTGCCTCACTAGACCTTAGAATTGCAAACTACCAGGCCCATATGATCAAATATCAAAACAGTCTGTGGAAGGCTGTGAAAGCCGCACCCCAGGATTTGCTGAGGGCTCTGCCAAGAATGAGTTACTTAAAATGTTGACATCAGATGTTGAGGGTGGCAAAAATTTGCTGCACTTAGCCTGTGATGTCTCTGCTGCCTCTGCCAGGGCTGCTGCTTCTTTCATTTGTATGAAGAGATATTCCTACCTCTGGATTGCTGCCTGGTATTGCAAATGACATTCAGCAAGCAGTTTTAAATACCCATGTTAGAGGGACACGACTGTTTGATTATGGTGTTGAAGAAGCCCCAAGAGGTCTACAGACATCAAAAATGACTCTAAGGTCTGTAAAGTCCCTGTGTCCCACTCCAGCGAGGGGTCATAGGAGGGGTTCCTTTCACTAGCCTGCAGCCAGAGGTGGCCGGGCCTACCGTCAGCAAGGCAGAGGTAAGGGAGGTGGCCCCCTGCTGGATCCCCTTCCCCCAAGTGCCCATACAAAAGCACTCAAAGCAGTCGGTACAAGTGGCACTGACCCCACTGGTTCCGTATGACTCTCTGCAGGATATACCCCACTCCAACTGTTACATCCAGAAGTGGCTGTGGAGGACAGACTTGCTCTGTATCTGAAACAATGGAGGGAGATTACATTGGACAAGTGGGTCCTAAAGATAACTGCAAGGGGGCATGCACTGGACCTTATAGCAGACCCCCCCCAAAAAAAATCATCTTCCACCTCCTTCCTCTTATCTTCCAGGCCATTTATCCCATCAGATGGAAGAGGTACAGTCATTACTCCAAAAACATTCCATAGAACCAGTTCCTCCTTGACAGAGGAACAAAGGGTGACACTCCAGATACTTCCTGATCCCAAGATGGAAAGGGTATCTGTGTCTTGTGTGGGATCTATGGGGCCTAGACTTCTACATAGAATACAGGAAGTTTCAAGTGGTGTCACTACAAGTTCTCATTTCCTTGTTGCAAACAGGGGACTGGCTTTGCTCCCTGGACATGAAGAATGCATACCTTTATGTCAAGATCATTTGTCCTGCAGGGGGAGCACTACCATTTCAGAGTCTTGCCCTTTGGCTTGGCTTCTGTGCCACCGGTTTTTACCAAATTCTTGGCAGTACTGACAGCAGCCCTTTGCAGGGAAGGCCTATATGTCTCTCCCTACCTGGATGACTAGCTGCTGAAAGCCAGTTTCAGGGAAGCTCTCCTATATACCTTGTCTTGGACAAGGCAATTGTGCGAGGACTTGTGAGTAACAGTAAATGTGACACGGACTGTGATGACTTCCTGCCAGTGACTACAGTACATAGGAGCAATTTTGGACACAGAGAAGGGTTATGCTTTTGCATCACAGGACAGGACAGAAAACCTGACTGAACAAGCATAGTTGGTATACAGGAGTCACTGTGTCTGTGTGGGAACAATGTTATGTCTCCCAAGTCTCATGGCTGTGGTCACTATGTTGGTGCCACTGGCCGTCCTTCATATGAGAATCCTTCAGTGGACAATAAGGGTCCAGTGGGCAATGAGAGTATGGTACTGGGCTCTGTCCCACGGCCTACAACTGTAAGCTGTGTATCTCCCAGGTCTCCAAAATATCTCAGCAGACTGGTTAAGCAGGTCACAATCCAAGATTCACAAATGGGAACTGCTAACCTTCATGGTGAAGGACCTTTTTGCAAGATAGGATCATCCAGAGTTTGACCTTTTTGCGTCCCCACACAGCACACAACTGCTGCATTTCTACTTGCTTGCTCCAGGGCCTGAAATTTTCTGGCAAGATATGTTGTCCCTCTTTTGGAAAGGGAAATTCCTAAATGCATTCCCCCATTTCCACTAATACAGAGGGTGCTGTTCAGGCTGCAGATGAAGAGTGCCACTCTCATCCTCGTTGCTCCATGATGGTCCCAACAGATACGATTTCCACTTCTGCAATAGATGGCAGTGGAGCCTCCTATCCCCCACCACTGTGTCACGGCCTGTTGTCACAGGACAAGGGGTCCCTGGTTCATCCAGACCTGAATTCCCTCCATCTGCATGCAGGGCTCTTGAAGACATAGCCATTGCACGTTTTGGGGGTA
The DNA here is from genome assembly GCA_016271365.2 of Neoceratodus forsteri. Classification (NCBI taxonomy): domain Eukaryota; kingdom Metazoa; phylum Chordata; order Ceratodontiformes; family Ceratodontidae; genus Neoceratodus; species Neoceratodus forsteri. Next base: position 89,791,736 of record JADMNL010000030.1, read on the forward strand.
TTAAAGCTGCTGATCTTCTGACTGTGGCTAGAAAGCCTTCTACTAGATATATCAATTCCCTGAAATGGAATTGGTTCACTCTGTAGGCTGCTTCCAGGAATTTGGACCCATTTACATGTCCTGAAAATGCTGTGCTGGAATACTTGCTGTCACTGTCAGATTCTGGTCTACAGTATTTCTCACTTAAGGTGCATTTGGCCGCTATATCAGTTTTCCATGCACCTACTGTTGGTCATACAGTGGCCTGGTTAGAGCTGTCCTGTACTTTTCTGAGAGGTATGCTTCATATGAAACCTCCTGTCTGCAATCCAGTCCTACCCTGGGACTTGAATTTTGTGCTTGAGAAACTGACATTGGCTCCTTTTGAGCCATACGTGAGTTGTGGCCTATGTTTCCTGTCATGGAAAACATTATTTTTAGCTGCAATCTGTTCTGCTTGAGGGATTTAAGAGCTTCAGGTCTAATGTGTGAGCCTCATTATTTGATTTTCCACAGAGTCTCTTTGTGTACAAATCCTAAGTTTCTACTGAAGGTAGTATCTGAACTTACACTGACTCAAAGGATTCACCTTCCTCTTACTACTTTGAGCATGCCAGTCAGGGTGAGGTACTGCTCTGTTCTTTAGATGTAGATAGAATACTCAGATACTATGTAAATCACACCAAGGACTGCAGAAAGTCCTCTCAGCTTTTGTTTTGTTCATCCCTGGAATGAAGGTGCTCCTGTGTCTAAGCAGTGCCTTTCTAAATGGCTGGCACACTGTATTATGTTCTGTTATAGGAAGAACAGTAAGAGGGCCGGCCCGGTGGTGCTGGAGGTTGAGGCACTGGTCACTGCACCTCGCGCTACACCAGCGACCTGGGTTTGGGAACGAGCCCGGACCGTCGGGGGTCAGCAGGGGTGAGAGAGGATCGAGTATCCAGAGGACTGCTCTCCTTTCTCAGGGGAGGAAGGGTTGTCGTCCTGCTGGTTGACAGTCCTCTGGTGATGGCCAGAGGCAGTATGGGTCGGAAGGCACGTAGCAACATCCTCACATTGGTAGGGGAAGGCGAGGTGGGAGAAAATGGTGGAAAAGAAGCTGGCAGGCTCCATGATGGCCCGTCATGTCCCCGAGGGCGCCCCCAGCTTCTGGATTATGCTCTGGAGGGGAGGGAGATATACGGCACCCTCCTCCCTGGCTTTGCCATGGGGGGTTAGCCACAGGGAAACATATGGGGGTCGGCAAGAGTGGGGAAGCACAGACCAGAGAGCGAGTCCCTCTGAAGGAGGGTCACAGCCATCTGCCAGGGCTCCAAGAGCATAAAGATATAATAGAAAAAAAAGGAAGTATGGTAAGGAACTTCCTAGTGTGATTTGTGGTCACTCCACCAGAGGAATGGCCATCTCAGTTTCTTGGTTCAGAAATGTTTCTGAGGCTACGTTGGCCCGGTGGCACTGAGGTGCTGTACACAACACCTCAAGCTATGCCCGTGACCTGGGTTCATGAACAAGCCTGGGCCATCGGGGTCAGCTGGGGAGAGAGTGGATTGAGCGTCGGTAGACTGCTCTGCTCTCCCTGGGGTGGGGTGTGGGCTTGCACCTCGCTGCAGTGGCCCCCGGTGGAGATTGGGGGTTCCACAGTCACAGCGCATCTAGAGGGAGGAGTACAGCGGATGTCAGCACATTGTGCTCAGACATCATTTCACATCCATACTCCTAAGGGAAGAAAAACACAGTGGAAAATGGCGGTCAATCGTGGTGTCTTGATGGCTGTACCTCTGCACACCCTTCACTAAACATTACAGTCTGGACACAGTCTCTCATAGACATGCTGGTCTTGGGCTTGCTGCACTGCATGGCTTGCTATCCTGAATATATATCAGGCTGCAACCATCTTTCAGCTGGTGTTTGGGACATTTTGGGAGTCATTCCAAAGGTGTGGACTAATGAAAGAGATATCCTTGAAGAAAATAGAACAGCTACATACTTACTGTAACAGTACATCTTTGAGAGACTCCCCTCCATTAGTCCATGCTGTCTCTTGTTCTGCCCCCTTCTGCTTCAGTGAGGGTTGCATTGGATATTGTGCCTGGACCTAACATATTCATTACATATATCCAGCCCTTTGCCTCATCTTGTATGCCTAGGCTGGTCTCATCTCCTGGTTCCCCATGGTTAGAGGTCCTCGGAGTCTAATCTCCGGTGGGGGAACTGAGGAGTGATGGGGCTGCCCATGTTTATGTAGACGCTGATGAATGATGTTGTTGTGGGTGGCCCCGGCTAGCAAACGTTTCTGTGTGGTCCAAGTGCCTGGCAGCAATAGTCCCAAAAGTGTGGACTAATGGAGGTGATTCTCTCAAAGATCTACTGTATACAGTAAGTATCTAACTGTTCTTTACTTACACACTGCTGCTATTATCAATATAGTGTAGCCCAGTCCACTTTTTTCCACTGGTTGCTCTTCCTTGAGTTGTTCAGTACTGAATGAAGGCAAAAACTGGTGTATAGACATACAGGATTTGTAGTCCTCTGGTAACAGTAAACTGAAGGAGTGGCTTGTGTGTGTTGACTGTACATGGCCAATTGGTGTGATCCAGTATATTAACATACTAACATACTAAAATGCCAGCAGAATAGGCCTAACGGTCTTTCGTGTCTGCTCGTTTGATCAGCCCCCACCCTGGGTGCTGACCTTGCTGTCCCCCTCACCTTCTCTGGCTTCTCCCTTCCCAGTTCCGGATATTCTTGCTGCATTGGATTTTGCTTCCAGAACCCTTCCCCTGTACCTGTCCCACCCCCTCTGAACCCCTCCACTGTCTCTGCCTCCACCAGCCCCTAGGCAGTGCATTCCATGGCTCCACCACCCTCTCAGTGAAGTAGCACCTCCTCCTTTCTCCCTTGAATCTTCCCCCTCAGCTTCACCCATGCCCTCTAGTGGCCCCTTCCTCCTTCCTTCGAAGCACCCTGACTGTTCCTCCCTATTTACCCTCTTCATGTACCTGAAGACCTCTATCATGTCCCCCCGGTCCCTTCTCTCTTCCAATGTGTACATATTTAGCTCTTCGAGCCTCTCCTCATAGGTCCTGTCCCCCAAGCCCCAAATCATTTTGGTTGCCCTCCTCTGGACCCTCTCCAGGAGGTTAATGTCCCTCTTTTAAGTGTGGCCTCCAAAACTGCTCGCAGTACTCAAGGTGCGGCCTCACCAAGCAGTTATACAGAGGGAGCATCACTTCCCTCCTTCTGGAGGTGATCCCCCTAGCGATGCATCCCAGCATCCTGTTGGCCTTGGCTGCTGCCCTCCTACAAGTCTCAGAGTTGTTCATCTTGACATCCACCACCACCCCCAGGTCCCTCTCAGCCATCGAGACTTGTAGCATTTCGCCCCCAGGGTGTACACTTGGCCTGGGTTTCTGGCCCCCAGGTGGAGTACCTTGCATTTCCCTGCATTGAACCTCAGCTTCCACTTTCTAGACCATCTTTCCAGAGCCTCCAGGTCCCCCTGTAGGGCCACCCTCCCTCCTCCCCATCCACCACCGCCCCCAGTTTGAGTCATCTGCAAAGAGACTCATCTCACTCCTGATTCCTGTCCTTATGTCAGATACATAGGTGTTGAACAGAAGGGGCCCAAGGACTGATCCCTGTGGGACCCCACTAATGACCCTCCTTGGGGATGAGACTACCCCACCAACTACGACCCTTCCGGTCCTGGAGCCAATTGCCTATCCATCTGATCATCTGGCTCCCCACCCCATTCTCCCAGCTTATCCAACAGGCCCCGTGAGGAACTGAGTCAAATGCCTTGCTGAAGTCTAGAAAAGGACATCACTGGTCTACCCAGGTCCAAGGCACTTGTCACCCAGTCATAGAACTCCACCAGGTTTGTCTGACACGATTTCCCGGGATGAATCCATGCTGTCTATCGTCCAGGCACCCTGACTTATCCAGGTCCCCCAGCCTCTCCTTGACAATGCCCTCCATCACCTTGCCCACCACCGATGTCAGGCTGACAGGCCTGTAGTTCCCTGCCACCTCCCTTGATCCCCCTTGTGGATGGGCACTATATCGCCACCTTCAGTCTTGGGCACCACCCTGTCCTCAGAGATGGTGAAAGCTCTGCCAGGGTTTCGCCAGGACATCTGCAAGTTCCTTCAGCACTCTGGGATGTAATTTATCTGGCCCCGGTGCTTTCTCCGTCTTAAGGGAGCTGAGGGCTTCTCTCACTCTCTCTGCTGTGATTTCCACTTCCAGTACCTCTTCTCCCTGCTTAGCCCTCCCCCCACCTGCCAGTGATGCCTCCCCATCTCCCCAGACCTGCCGATCGGTAAGGGTCCCCCCCTCCTCAGTATCTCTGTCTCCTTCCATGTATGATGCAGCACCCCCATTTTCCCTGGTGAAAACTGAGGTGAAGTACTCATTTAGTACCTCAGCCTGCTCCCCCGGGTCTTGTGCCCATCTCTCCCCTGATTTAATCCTGCTAATCTGCCCCTTCACCCTTCGTTTTTCCCCAATGTATCTAAAGAACTCCTTGTTCCCTCTCCTAATTTCCCTGGCCAGGTTCTGCTCCTTCCTTGCCTTAGCCGCCCTCACCACTCTAGTGGCCCTTCTAGCCATCAGCTTGTACTCCCCTTGATCCCTTTCACTCCTTGAGCACTTGAATTGCTTATAGGCTGCTTTCTTTCCCCGCACCACCTCCTGGACTTCCCTGGTCCACCAACAGGGTTTTTGGGCCCTACCGCATTTTCGTCTTACTCTTGCACAGGTGCTGGTAGCATCCTGCACCCCTCTCCTGATGATTTCCCACCTACTATCAGTGTCCATGTCTGACCCAATCCCATCCAAATGCTCTTTAAGGATCCTTCCCATTTCCTTAAAATCTCCCCCCTGAAGTCGGTTACTTCCGTCTTTGTGCAGCCTTCTACCCCTCCTAGGTCCAGGCAGAACCAGACCGTGGCATGGTCACTCCCCGCCAATGGGTCCCTTACCTCCAGGCCCCAATCTGGTCACTGTCTGCGGACCACATCCAGTACCATTGTCCTCCCTGGTCGGTTCCCTCACCTGCTGAGTTAGGAATGCATCTTGAAAGACATCCAACAACCTCTGTTCCCTGGTCACAGAGGATGTCATAGTCTCCCAGTCTGTTCCTGGCATGTTTAAGTCCCCAACACCACCACCGTTCCTCTGCCCAGTCTGCAGTGTCTCCTAACATCTGCCACCAGACTGTCCTCCAGCTCCTCCGCCAGGGCAGGGGTCTATACACCACTCCTATTTTTACTCTCTTGCCCCCTTGTTATCAAGGTGACCAAATCGCCTCCGTTCCCTCTGCCTCCTCTACTCCCCCATGCCAATGCGGTTTTGACTATCATTGCTCCCCTCCTCCTTCCCTCCCCCTGTCCTTCCTGACCATAGTGTAACCCCCAGGTTCAGGTCTCAGTCATGTCTTGCAGTGGCCCAAGTCTCAGTGACCGCCGCCACATCCACTGCTCCCTCAGTTAGCATCGCCTGGAGCTCAGGCATTTTATTGCCCAAGCTCCTGGCATTTAGAGACTACCTTCCACCCTTTCCCTATAGTTCCATTTCCCTGCTCGTGTTCCCATGGGGATTCTGTTTTCCCTGGTCTGCACTTTGCCAGTTGGCCTTTTCCTGCAATCCTCCTGGTCCCCAGGGAGTGGAGACAGAGTCCCTCCTTTATCGGCACCCTCTTGACAGCCTTTTCTACATCCCACCCCTTCACAAGTTTAAACCCCACTTTTCACCAATGAACCCTCTATTTTCAACTTAAGGATTCCCTCCTCCAAATTGAGATGTAGTCTATCTCTAGCATACAGCTCCTTATCCTCCCAGGTCTTCCCCAATCCCCATCAACCCATACCCTCTGGCATCACACCACTCCCTGAGCCACTGGTTTATCTCCTAATTTTCCTTTTGTGTTCCACTAGCCCTTGGCACTGGCAGGATTTCTGAGAAGGAAATGTGCATCCTATGTCATGACAGACCCTGGCGAGCTCCCTGAATCTTGCCTGTATCTCTAGCTCGCTATTTCCCTCAATGTCATTTGTACCCAGTGGACCAGTATGTCTGGGGACCCCCCACAATCCTTTGCCAGCTGATATACCTCGTGCTTAGCCCTGTGTACTGTTAGTCCAGGGAAGCATCTTGTTCTAACTGGCCAGGCTTCTCCCTCCCTATCCCATTTGATACCCCTGATCATAGAATCCCCCAGCAGGAGCACTCTGACCACTCCTTTTCCTCCATCCCCCTCCATGTCCCTCATCCTTTCTACAGGCCCCTCCACCCAGCTGGCTCCTTGTCCCTCCCCCTATCTGGGTGCCACATGCCACCCCCTCCTTATTTACCATGGCCATCCCTCCCTCCAATCCTATGCCTCTCCTCCTCCTGAGTATCCTTCTGTACCTTGCTAATTCCCCCCTCACTGCTCGCAACTGGTCCTTCTCCCCCATCTGCTAAACTAGCCTGGCTCATCCTCCCTTCCTTCCTGTCTCCATTTAGTTCCTCCTTGCTCGTCGTGCTCCCCTGGCCTAAACCCTCAGCTCCCTTTACTGAATCCTCCTTGTACTTCTGGTCCTTCTCCTTTACCTTTCCTCCCAACTGGTCCTTCTCCTTGCGCTTTCCTCCCTCTTCCCCCTGCCCCTCCTGCTCTGATTCACTGCTCCCCCCATTCTCCTGCATTCCAGGTCCCCCCCGTTCTTCCTGCTATCTGGCCCATGCCTCCTGCCTCCTGCCTCCCACTCCCTTTCCATCTCTAACCACTCCTGTCGTAGCGATCACCCCCTCATCCTTGAGCAAAAGAAGAGAATTGAAGCGGTTACTGGAGTGCAAGGTCTGATCCACCTCCCGCCTTGCTTCCTTCTGTCCAGCCCTGGCCATCTGCCTACTTCCCTGAGAATGTTGTCCCTCCATCCCCTTTGTGAGGGTCCCCAGTTACCTGCCTGCTTCCTTGGTAGTGTCCTTTTGGACCCCTCTGCAGGGTCCCTATGTGACCCCTGAGTCATTCTCCTGCACTCCTTTCCCTATGCCCCCACCCCAGTGTTGGTGCAACCCTGTGGAGATTCCCAGCCCCTTCCCCAACCATACCATCCCCTTCCCCAGCTTTCTCCTAATCCCCACAACCTCCTCCCTAAGCTGTGCTAGCTGGTAGCACACTGGGCAACCACCGAACTTCCAAGCCCAGTCCAGTATCATGGCTGCTCCACACCCTGTGCACCCCACCACCCTCCCAAAGATGCCGGCCCTAATGATGTGTGGTTCCATCCCCTTCCAAATAGGTTTCCTTGGGTGAGCCACCAGGTTCCCCCCTAGTCCAAGATACCCCTACTGCCTAATCAGGTCACCCACTAATCTTAGAGACAGTCCCACTGTACACCAGTAACCCTGTTACTAGGTGCAGTACAACACATTAAACTTATAAGGGAAATGAACAACTCCCTAAGCTCCTCTCTCCCAGCCTTTAAATCCAACCCCAGTGGCTAGAACTACATGAGCTGCACCTGCAGCCTTTTCCTCCAATTGCAGGGCAGGTGTTCCCCTATAAATTTGTAGACTTCTGGGGAGGGAGGGTCTTGGGCAGACACCTGACTCGAGAGAGAGTGTATCAATCCTGTGTCTCCCCTCCAAGCCCAGCAGCCAAAGAACCAGGCCCAAGCAAATCCCACCAAATAGGTTTTAAATCAGAAGAAATAGGCCTCTACCAGCGCAGCCTGTTACACAGTGAAACATCCACAAAATGAGCCCCACTTACAGCCACCAAATCAGTTTACAAACATCCAGCAGCCCCCAAAACAATACCCTGCTAGCCCCTTAGAAGTAAGAAAGAAAAGAACTAACCTACCAAGTAAAATCCACAAGAACCCTGTGAAAACAAGAGCAGCAGCTACTGTGCTGGAACACAACTGATCCTGTCCCCTTCCAGTTCTTTCTGAGAAGACAAAGCAGCTAACACCTCAACCTGATTCAGCTCTGCCTCCAGTCAATTGGCTGAGTGAGACCTGGCCAGACCATTAACACCCCTCCCCCACTATGCATTAACCTTTACAGCTAATGGAGTCAGCACAAGGAATCAAAATTCAAGTCAAAGCCCCCAAAATATGTTTGCTGCCAAAGGAAACAGGTCTCCAATTTAATCAGCTTCACTAACAACACATCAAAATAGGCTTGAAATTAACAGATATAGGTCTCCAATTCAAATAACCATCTCCAAGCAAATCCCACCAAATAGGTTTTAAATCAGAAGAAATAGGCCTCTACCAGCGCAGCCTGTTACACAGTGAAACATCCACAAAATGAGCCCCACTTACAGCCACCAAATCAGTTTACAAACATCCAGCATCCCCCAAAACAATACCCTGCTAGCCCCTTAGAAGTAAGAAAGAAAAGAACTAACCTACCAAGTAAAATCCACAAGAACCCTGTGAAAACAAGAGCAGCAGCTACTGTCCTGGAACACAACTGATCCTGTCCCCTTCCAGTTCTTTCTGTTTGTATCTCCAATGCCCAGCATATTCACAGACTTGGTCACAAGTCACATCTGATGACAGATCCTAGACTTATATGACCTGAGCTAACGACGCTGTGGTGGATAATTCATCCCACCACACTAGTAGCAGGTGATGTTTGAGTGCACTGGCATTGTACTAGCGAGTACTGTCTTTGGTGATTCCAAGGCACTTGTTTTAACTTGCTTCCGGTGTTGAAACTTTTGTAATATGTGGCTAGTCATGGTGTTGGCTATTTTTAAAGGAGTTCCATGGGCAGAGGTGAAGCCCCGACCACTGCACAGATTGGGGCATCACCTTCTCCGATCCCCCCTGCAGGCACGATATGAAAGTAACAGTTTTATTACCTGACAACTTGTAAAAATAGCCAAAACCTCTGGTGGACCCGGAATTTTAATTATGGTACTCCTCAACCCTCCGGGATCTCGCTGGTAAGATCGCGAGACAATGACGCTGCGCTGCCCTTCTCTCTAACAGTGCCCTTATGTACAGAAATTTTACAATGTTTGTATCTCCAATGCCCAGCATTATTTTTACAGGATTTGCCTAAATCCCTCGGGTATGGCAGCATACCCATGGGATTTACGCAAATCCTGTAAAAATAGTGCTGGGCATTGGAGATACTAACATTGTAAAATTTCTGTACATAAGGGCACTATTAAGGGATGGGCAGTGCAGCATCATTGTCTCGCAATGTTACCAGCGAGATCCAGGAAGGTTGATGAGCACCGTAATTAAAATGCCGGGTCCACAGGGGGTTTTGGCTGTTCTTACAAGTTGTCAGGTAATAAAACTATTAATTACATATGGTGCCTGCAGGGGGTATCGGAGAGGTGAAGCCATGATCTGTGCAGTGGTCGGGGCTTCACCTCTGCAGGTAGTTCTCCTTTAAGTTCCTTACACCAGGACTCCTTTTCAGTATGCAAAAAATTCAGCAAACAACTGCAAAGGCCCAATGGATAATGCCCCATACAAATAGGTCTCTCATTTCCTCATCCAGGTTTGTTCCCGATTTGCAAGAGGAAGTCAGCTTCTTCAAACAAGGAGTATGCTCTGTAATAGATTCACTTGGTTGCTGCTGTCCACTGTGAAACTTGAACCTTTCAGCTACCGCATTTGGCTTTGGTAAACAACAGTCCCTGTGAAAGTTGTGAGAAGTTCTGAACATGCAGTCTTGCCTGGTTTCCATGAAGATCAGATATATCGAGTTTGGGGTAAATATTTTGACTCCAACCATCAATAGGAAAATATATATTTTTAATGTGTCCTCAGTCTGGTTTGCTTCTAGAAAATACTGCAGTCTTTCTTCTTTCCGACTTTATTAAAGCTCAAGGCTGACCCTGTTGCAAAACCTGTCATTTGATTCTGTCTGGCTTATTGCCAAACACTGTTGAGTATGAAGAAGTGCTGTAGTCTGTTCTCACAAATATACAATTATTGTATTACTTTTCCTATGTCAACAGAATGACATACAGAGAACTGTACCTTTTAGCACAGCTGCTTGTAAAATCTCTTATAATAACCACATTGCTATTTCTTAGCTCGAAACCAAAAAGCACAGAAAGATGGGCAGGATGAAAAGTCTACCAAATTTCCACAGCTCATTCATCTGAAAAGAATATTCTTCAACAACCCAAAGTATAGACAAAACTACAACATTTAAGAATGCCTTAGATACCGAGCTGGTGGAAACCTGTATGTGTGATTAATGCACCTTGGGTACACAAACCCAAAACTAAACTTCATCTCTTCACACTGGCACAACCATGGCATGTAAAAGATAGAGGATAATGTATGGTCCTCTATCATTAACCGGTTTGTTAACCATCGAGAGGTTGCCAGGGTGACCATGTAAACCTCGCAAGCAAAGCACGAGAGGTTTTCTTCGCCATGGCAACCTTGAGACGTTACACAAACCAGTTAACGATGGAGGGACCATACATTATATTTTATAGTGTATGGTCCCCATAAACTGGCAGAAAAAACAAAGGCTCCTTACTTTTGGCACTGCCGCTGACGGTCTGGGTCATTTTCTCACAGCTGTGCCAGTTTCGGGAAGGCTGTCGGTGCGTGAGATAAAAGGTACACGCATGCACAGATGGGCTCCATTTGTAATCCCATCACTATGATGTACTCAATAGAGGTTTATAACCCCTTATGTCATAGCGATAGGATTATCAAGAAATAATTTTGCAGCTTTTTAGCAGTAATAAGGGCTCACCATGCATTATAACGGTATAATATCATCTCTCCTTCCATATTTAAATCTAGACTACTAGTAACCTGCTTAATGAAGTTGTGTCTGTACAAACTCAGCTATTTTGTTGTTGAAAGTGTCTTTGTATGTTTTTTTAAGTTGGAATAATGTATTGTAAAGTCACCTATCTCTGGGATGAATGTACTTACTAAATAATGATAATATGTCTTCCCTTTGTTTTCCATTTAGGTTTACACCCCTGACCCGCAGGCCCTCATCATGGTGACCCACAGCAGCCCAGGCACCTACCATCTCCAGGACATACCTCTTGATGCTCCCATGACTTACCTCTCATGGCAGGGATGGGCAGGACTTGCCTTTGTCCTCCCCCAAAGCAGATCCAGTTCAGGTGCCTGGTCGGTGATGCCAAGCCTATGGGCCAGTCGATTTTTCATCCCACACAGCAAGAAGTCTTCTTCTCCACTGTAAGTTCTTTCATCCAGTTGGCATGCAGTGATAGACAGTGTCATGCTGACTTCTTCACACTCTACTGGGCTTCTCGTCTGCCCCTACACCCAGCCTCCACTTGGTGTCAGGCATGTTATGGGAAGCACTAGCCACCCTCCCTGAGAGAGGACAGCTGTCCTCCAGATCCGCAATCCTCTCCCCTGGCAGATAGGTGATGACTTGAGTCACTCCTGAACTTGGGTCATTGGCATGAAAGTGGGTCATGCTACTGCTGTGCCACTGGACTGGCCACATGTCTTCTCTGTTTTTACTTTTTTATTTAGTTGTTTATCCTTCTGATTCTCCCCAACAACCCCTCTGTCTGATCCCCCCCCAAGACCCATCACCTGATTTCTCCTTCCCTCAGTGTCCTCTGCCACAGGAGCTGAGAGGGGTGCCAAGTTGCTGGTGTGGAGCCTCCGAAGGGTTGGTTGTCATCCTGCTGTCGGGGGTAGTTTTCTGCCAGTTTTTGCCCTTGGGTCCACAGACATGCAATGGGTGTGATGTGCGAGCTCCGCCTCTACACAGACACCCCTGGTGCCCTGAACGTGGTCCCTTCCCTCTACGTGAGTCACATGTGCTGCTACCTGGACACCTCCAGGTGGCAGACAAGCAGAGAGCCATGGCAGCCCCTCCCCACAAGGGAGGAGAGCAGTCCTATGGATGCTCAGTCCTCCCTCCCTGGCCGGTCCCTAAGCAACCTGCATCTGTTTCTGAACCCAGGTCACCAGAGTGGCAGGATGTGAGATGCTAAGCTCCTCAGCTCACCACATCACTGGACCGGCATCCATCTTCTCTTTTCTTTTTTTTGCTCCCTCTTTTTATCCCACCTTACTACCCACTCACCCCACACCTTCAGACTTGATCACCCCCAGCAATTCTACCACACAGTCTGCCCCTAGAGTGTAAGCTTTCCTCCCCCCTACCTTCCTCCTTCTGAAGCGCCTGCGTACATTGGGGTCTGCCCGTGGTAGTTAGTCTGGGATTAGGTCAGTCGTCATCTTGGGGTAGACCGTCTTTTTTCTGCATTTTCTCCCTCTTAGGTCCCACTACCCCTGAGGATGTCGGCATGCAGGACTGACGTCCAGGCAGACGACGTGCTGATGCACATCGTTGCCAAGTGCTCACAACGTCCTCCTCTCCCCAGTTCCGAAGAACTGCCTGTGCCCCGATACCCGTGCTTCCACAGGTACCAGTGCATCAGGTGCTCAAGGCACCCCAGGAGCCCACCCCTGGAGGAGGAGAGCATCCGTTGGGATGCTCAATCCTCCTCCAACCCTCCGACCCCCGGTGGCCCGAGTCCATTCCCGAACCCGGGTCGCTGGCATGGTGCAAGGTGTGGTGCCCAGCGCCTCAATCCTCAGCGCCACCGGGCCGGGCCATCTTCTCTTTTAATGTAATACATAATCTCACACAGGGCAACTCTGTCAAATAGGACTCTTCAAGTCCTAAAATTATCTCCTGTTAAAAACACAATTTGTATCTATCTATCGCTTCATTTATATAAACATCTTAAGTGACCTTTTCTAACCTCTCCATTTTCTTAGAGACATGATCGGAAATATCCATAATACTGAATACAAACACGTTTGATCAAAAAAGACCCATTTTCAGAGGATGCAGTTCTGGGTCAATCTGAGTGAATAACAGAGTGCTTGCATCTACAGTTTGATCGGAATGACACACAGTGCTACAATTTGCCAAGCTTCATTACAAATTGATCTGACAATATATTTTGATACTCCTTTCTGTGGTCAAGCCAGACCCTTTATAATGCTGAGTATGGGAACATTTATTTTTATACGTAGGTTTCAGTGATGCAGGAGTGACAATAGCAGTCACATCCCTGCTCCTGCAAAGGTTGTACATCTTCTAGAACTGAATGCAAATGATATTACCAATCAACAATTAAAGACCTTGTAATCTGTGGGTCGTCAGGTTTCCCCATTGGAACAGAGTGACACTCCAACCTCAAAATAAGATTGATGTAACATCAGAAAGTGACAAAACCATCAATTTATTTAAAATGTGTTTACCGAGAAAGGTGCACTGAGGCAACAACTCATTTCAGATGCAACCTGGGGTCACAAGATGGTAAGAAATACAATAAACAAGAAATGCAAGAAATACAATAAAAAGTGAGACATGCAAAGTAGAGCATTGAGAAAAGTGACAAGTAACATGGAAACGGGAGTTGAGACATCAGATCAATAGTATTACAGGAAAAAATGCTTAATAAATTCAGAGTGTGAGAGTCAGCTGTTACTGCAACCTTCATCTACAGTAAAAGCTCCCATCTAAAAAAAGCACAAAACGGCAACCTATACTAAAGAAACTCACAATTCCAGGGAGTGCAGATAAGCACAAATGGTGCAGGGACAGTGCGTACAGAGGACTGATTAGTCCTTATATATGAACCACATTTTCCCAAAGGGGGCTGGTACGCACTTGAAACTGACTTCAAAGATAGTATCACTGTCTTCAGTTTTTATTTGCCTGTTCTTTCATAAAATATGTAAAACATTGCTCAGATAGTTAAAAATACATCATACCCAGATCTACTACACTGAAAATGAGGTACAATTCCCAACTATTACAACTATAAAAGGGTTTTGCAATAAAGTGCAACAGGAGAAAAGGGCTATCCTCTCCCTAGAGTCAACAAAGACAGCACAACTTATGCCAGTGATAAATACATTATCTTCACACATACAGTGAAATGGCAGCAGCTCACCAAAAGTCCCCGGTGCTTTGCCTTGCTAGGGCTTCTTCAGGGGGTATGTCTATCAGTTTGTGAAAGTACAAACAAATACAAAAAAAGACACTAATATTATTTCTGAAGTCAGTCGTCTATATTTTAGAAACATTGTATCATATATGTTTTGTGTTACCTCCACTGTGTACCTGCCACCTTTGGAAAAGTGAAAAAATAATATTGCAGTGCCAAAACAGTGTTTTGAAACCTATATATTAAAAAAAAATAGCCCACAGGGAATTATCATTCACTTGGCTATAAATTCCATCTCTGGGTTCCATTGACATCATGGAACAACTCAAACTTTTTTCCTGTAGTTATAATGTCACCAGAACCCCTCCATGGAATTCTAGCATCCTTAATGATTAATATATCCCATTTAATTATTCTGAATTTCTTTAGGGTTTATTAAGATCTCTGCCCTTAGCTGGCCTGCCGGCGCAGTGGTCAGGGGCAGATCCAGGAGTTGTATAGATGGGGGAGCTCAAGTCAGAGAAAAAATAAAAAGAATAGGCCTTGGGGTCTGGTGGGCCTCCTATGCCCCCATACATTTTTTTTAACATTTTGGTGCATTCTGGTGCATTTTGGAGGGTGTTTCTAATGTAATTTCTAATCATTTCCTCCCTCCCCATGCTTTGTTAGTTGCACCCTAGCACTATCCCCAGAGTCCCCGCAGTCCACATGACATTATGTTGCCCAAAATACCCTCCCACCCAAAAAATAAAAAAACACACAAAATACCAAAAGACTGCAGCTGGGCAGCAGCAAATCCGAAATGCATAAAAATTAGAAAAGTTGAAAGAGACTTGGTGATAAAGACAAACTGCTGACAAATGAAATAACAATCCAAGTAAACAAGTTCACAAATGTCACTCACTCAAGCACATTATGACATTACCATAAAGCCAACCCGCACCAGTTTGTCCTGGAGTACAGATTAAAGTATCCCCCAACCTTATCTCATAAATAAATACAATAACTATAGAAATATGGGAACAAAGTCACTTTGCTATCTAGTTTCTGAAAATATAATTTCAAGTCTGCTTGCTATTTTTGCAAAACATATTTTATTCTATAGAACAATTTATTCCAAAGAAAACACATTTTTAAATAAATAAAATATGTTTTATTGTTTTAAAATGTCCTTTACTGGGATAACCCCATGGTATGAAGCATCTCATTTTTATGATAGGCCCAAGAAGTCAGTTAGCAAACAGAAAACCAGTTTTTAAACAAATATTAAAATGCTTTTTTTTTTATTAGCAACAGCACTTGCTTGGGCACATCACAACTTGCACCCCCAATTCAACACATAGAACTACATAAACTAAATATTTGATTCTATCACTTTTTTTTTCCAGTTTTATGACTGCCTGTGTCAGTGAGACAAGCAAGGTCTTATGACTTCTGTTGCCAATTTTGCTCTCCAAGCATGCAGAAACTCCTGCACATGCCATAACATACAGCAGATCACCTTCAAAGTCCCCATGTTTATTAATTCCCTCTGTGCTCATTCACACTGTACAACCACAACTGAAAAGACCACACAGATTACACATACAGTACATGCTGAAGTTTTTACCTCAGTTCAAAGGTCTCATGTACCAGTTTCTGCCTCTCCTGGTTCATGCTGTCACTGAGACCAGACCTGCCCCAGCATTAGTTTTGCACCATTCCTAGCATGCTACAGGAGGGCACTAATCTCCAACTCCCTCTCCTGCAAATCCACACCAAAATCAAATTGCCATATAGGACAAAACTAGCAGTGACCTTAAACAATTTTAATGTCATGAATTTAAGCTCCCCATACTAGAAATTAATAACACTAGTACTACACTTATTACACACTCAATTTGATGGAACACTCATGTCCTGTCCCATCCCAGCAGCTGCCCCCCACCCACCATAGTTTGTGACTGTGAAAGTCTTGTTTTTAAAATAAGAAGTACCTGATTAAATGAAGACTTGATAAATTTTCAGCAGGCTGAAGTCTATGTGCCCCTAGTTGAGTACTGTCTCCGGTCACCTGGCCACCAAACTCTCTCTCTCTCTAGACAACACACACTGACCCCATGACTCCTAATGAGCAGAGCTCTTAGCTACAGCTTGCTTCAGCTACCAGAAGATGAGCTGAATCTCAGTCCAACTCCTTGTGCTGATTTATCAAGGCCACACCATCCCTGCGTTACTGGACTGTTGCTGCCTTAAACCTCGGGCTTTGCTCTTCACTTGTGGGCTCCACTCTCTCTCTCTCTCTCTGTCTCCTCCTCAGTAGTACACTCACTCCTCTCTTGCTCCAAGATTAATCTTCTGAGTTAATGAATTACAGCTTACTCTTGTTTCAGCAGCCAAGACATTTAAAGAAGATGCCCCTTGCTATCCACATCCACTACTGGATGCAACAGCAAATCGGGAGCAGTGAGCACCAGGCGACCTGGCTGAGATCTGTATTGTTAAGGTCCACTCTGCTTTGCTGCAGCTGTACCCCCAAGCACAACCCCGGCGCATGAACAAAGCTGTACCAAGCCTGCAGAAGTAGAGAATGAATGCTCAGGCTCACCAAGGCAAGACCAGCTGCTGCCACAGTGCTGGGACCAGACCACATGGTGTAGGATGAACATTAGTAAGAAATTCATGATGGAGACTGGCTTTTTTGGGGGGGGATCAACTATGTACTGCGGGTCGGGTGGTTGTTTACTGCACTATCAGAACCCTGGAGGACAGGGCTGGCCTTAACCATTCTGGGCCCCTGTGCAGCCCCCTGCTGGGCCCCACCACTCCATTCCCTGTGGGCCCCCCACATCCAACATTTACGCCTCACTAACCCGCCTATCCTGAATTACTAAAGCAGTACCAGGTCTACTAGTTTAACCAGCATCTTTTAGTTAGTGTCATTGACTGCATTGAATTATTTGACTTCACCATTGGAATTGAATCTGACTGAGCCTGGAACAAGAACTTAAGTAAGTACAGTACTACTACCGTATTCATTTCTGTAAGGACAGGGACATCATCACTGGACACTCACACCTCAGATACTCGGATTTGCAAACAAGTTAAGCAACTTAACTTTTCTGGAGATGTGAGAGAGAATGGAGAGGATTATCATGGGACACCAGTAAAGTTGCTACCTGTCAGTTTTTTTTACCTGGTGATCAGGTTTTCAGGGTCCCTATCAGGATATCTGGTTTTGCTCTGTGCTGGTCAGGTTTTTGAGCCATTTTGAGTGCTCACATACTTTTGAAACATATTTTGTCACATCATTCATTGTTTCAGCTACATGGCCAGATTACAGACAAGTTCTCTTGTCAATATACCCCTTTGTTTGTGAAAGTAGTCAACCTGAGAGGTGTAAAGTATGGCCATTAACACCATTAGAACTTACTTAACCTAATCTCTTCCACTGCAGCAAAGCTGCCCCCACCTTTTGTAACAGTAACAGAGCCAGTTGTCTTCCACTTTCATTTGCTGGTAAACATTTTCATCTCTAACAACATTTAGGCATTTTTAAATTTTTAAATTATTTTTTTCCCCTCAAGAAAAAAGCAGGGGCCCCCAAGGTGCAGGGGCACAGTTTGCACCTAGCTAAGGCCAGCTCTGCTGGAGGACAGAGGAGACCTGTGTGGATCAGGCAGCTTTCATGGAGGCATTAGTGCATGCTGATAAAGAATGCAGCACAATGTGTTACTAATAGAGGAGCTCCACGATGGGGGAGCTATATCATCTTTAGCCCCCCCCTCTAAATCCGCCTCTGGCAGTGGTGACACTACTGCTCGCAATACTGACAACCCAGGTTCAGGAACAAGCCTGTGTCATTGGAGGGCTAGCCAGGGAGAGGAGGGCTGAGCATCCAACAGGACATCCTCCTCTTCTGGGAGGGGAAGGGGAAACACTCTGCCTCCTGGGTGACCCCAAGGGGTGGTGCAGGCTGGAATGCACACAGTGGTGGGGTGGGACGCAACTGGAGATGCTGATGTACAGTGTGCACATGTCTGCTGCAGCCTGCATCCTGGGGGTGATAAGAACATGGGGAAAAGCTTCAACTGTCATAGCATGATGGCCCTGCCTGGCCCACAGACCCCACGCTCACCAACCCAGGCTCGCTCCCTGCACACAACTTGCCAGATACCAAGGGACCTGGGCCAGCCTGAGGACCTCCATCATGGGGAGGGGATACTGTGGGTAAATATCAGGGAGAAGGGGTGATTCCTGGGAGGGGGTGCAATGGGGTTGGGTTACAAAGGGGCCAGTGAGGGGGTCTGATGCAGGCTGAGTAAAAATGAGGATAAACAGAAAGTATAGTGTATTCTAGTGCATTAACAAAGAAAAAAAAAACTGGTGTTCATTTCTGTAGGAGAGGTACATTCCTTATTTTGGCACAGTGGATAACATGTGGATTAAAAATACTTCTTATTACTCGAGTAGAATAGATCTTAAATCTAACATAACATACTGTCTTTATCACAGATGGTATCTTTTGATAATTCTAAAAGGTACCAAGTTCTCCCAGAGGTCCTTTAAGAGATGTCTGGGTGAGGGGTTTGGACGGGTGCTATACATGTTTTCAAGACTGTGTGTTAACATCTTTTGATCAGTTGGTCCAGTAGTTTGTACTACTAAGACTATGGTTAAACTCCACTAGATCCTATGTTGCACTGGCAGAGTGGGACTGTCCCAAGGAGGCACCCGCAGTGGAGACTCAGGAGGATGTGGGTGTCCGCCACGGTGCAGAGGACCCCAAAAGAGGAGGAAGCAACTCCTGGTGGAGGATTCTATCATTTGGGGAGTAGACTTGGGAGCAGATGGAGTGGGAAAGAGGAAGGTTAAGTGCCTATCCGGTGCCATGGCTTGGAGGGATGGAAAGCACATCTGGAGAATTGCTGGGGTAGCAGGACAGGAGTGAGAGCTAGACATCATTGTCCACCTGGGGACAAATTATCTGTTGCTGATGAAGTTAGGGTAGTGCAGGAGGACTTCAGGGAGCTAGGGAGGGGTCTTAGACTAGTGGCATGCACTGTAACCTTTTTAGAGGTGCTACCAATCAATGACAAGGGGGAAGGCAGGGCATTCTGCACCACGAGATTCACTGTATGGTTGAAGGACTGGAGCAGAGCAGAGGGCTTCAGCTTCACTGGGGACTGGGGTCCCACCTGGAGGGATGCAAGCCTATACGAGTGGGATGGACTGCATCTATCCGGGGGGGGGGGGACCAAAATCCTTAGTGAGAAGTATAAATGCTTCATTGGCAAGCATTTAAATTAGCCAAGGGGGGGAGGCGATAGTAGGCAGGAAGAAGCTAATTGCCCCCCCACAGGATGAAGCAATCAGTTGGGAGGACCCTAGGGTTGGGACATTGACACTAAAACCTAAAACCAAGACAGGCATAATGGCAGAGATAAGGAAGAATGGGAGTAAAAACAGGAGAGGAAGGGAGGGAAGACATGGGGATGGGAGGGGACTACTAGAAGGGGAGGTTGCAAAACTTGGAAGGTTATGTACATGAATGCCCACAGCCTGGGAAACAAAATCCCAGACCTAGTGGTCTTGATGGCAGAGGCAGACCTAGACATTGTCGCTGTTACCAGGACATCATACACGGGGAACCATGAATTTAATATAGCCATACCAGGTTACATTCTATTTAGAAAAGACAGGGTGGGGAAAAAAGGGTGGCTATCTACGTTAGGGAGGGAATTAAAGCAACTGAATTTCAGGGAATGTAGAAGGGAGCGGTAGCACTGTGGGTCACCCTGGAGACAGGAAATGGCACTGCCATTCGCACAGACATGATCTACAGCCCTCCTCCACACGGGGAGGAGATGGATGGGGTACTAGTGGAAGCCATTCACAAAATGACAGCCAAAGGTGAAGTGCTGCTGGTGGGAGACTTCAGTTTGCCTGATGTGGATTGGAGCACCCAGGCTGCAGCCACAGCTAGGAACAGAGACATCCTGGATGCCCCGCAGGGGGTGTGCATCAAGCAGCTTGTGGCAGAACCCACCAGAGAAGGAGCAATATTAGACCTGGTACTCACCAATGAGGACAGAGTCACCAATGTAATGGTGGGTAGTCACCTGGGGTCTAATGATCATCGTATGGTGTGGTTCAATGTGAGAACAGTGGAGGAGTCAAACCACACGAAAGCAAGGATCCTGGATTTCAGACAGGTTGACTCTTCAAAAATTGGGGAATGTCTCAAGGAAGACCTGGCAGGGAAAGAAGAAGGGGGGATGTAGAGAAACCATGGGCTAACCTTAAGGGAGCCATAGCAGAGGCAACAAGCCTTTGTGTTAGGCAAGTAAACAAAACAAACAGAAAGAAAAAAACACTACATTTCTCAAAGGACATGGCCGAGAAGATAAGAAAGAAAAGGCTAGCTTTCAGGTGGTACAAGAAAACATGGGGGGGGGGGAGGCAGAGGGATGCGGGGGAAATAGTCAGAAGTGCAAAGGCGCAAACGGAAGAAGGAACAGCCCAGGCAATTAAGAAAGGAGACAAGACCTTTTTCAGGTACATTAGTGATAGAAAGAAGACCAGGGGTGGGATTGTGAGGTTAAAAAGCGAGGAAGGGAGGTGTGCGGAGGGGACCTAGAAAAAACAACAATCCTGAACAATATTTTTGTTCTCTATTCACAGAAGAAGGGGAAGGAGAAGGACCCCTACTGGGGGATCGGACCACAAGTGGGAGAGAGGTGGACACCAGCTCATTTACGGAGGAATGAATCCTAAAGAAACTTGAGAATCTGAAAGGGGACAAGACTATGGGGCCAGATGAGATAATCCCAGAATATTAAAAGAATTTAAGAGAGGTGCTGGCAGCAC
Organism: Neoceratodus forsteri; assembly: GCA_016271365.2. Classification (NCBI taxonomy): domain Eukaryota; kingdom Metazoa; phylum Chordata; order Ceratodontiformes; family Ceratodontidae; genus Neoceratodus; species Neoceratodus forsteri. The sequence goes on from JADMNL010000030.1 coordinate 89,812,506, forward strand.
CACTAACAGCCCTAGTCAACAAATCGATAGAGACAGGGGTGGTTCCCGGGGAGTGGAGGAGGGCAAATGTAGTCCCTCTCCACAAAAGTGGGAACAGGGAGGAGGCTGGCAACTACAGGCCAGTCAGCCTGACCTCAGTGGTGGAGAAATTAATGGAGTCACTGCTAAAGGAAAGCAGGGTTTTTAAATAATTGATTAGCAGTTTTTTTCTTGGGACAATACTAACTGTACAGAAAGCATGTATATAGGTTTTCTAGAAGTGTTGCGTTTGTTAAACACAGTGAGGCAAGTGTTATGCATTTTCATAATGTTTTAGAACTTTTATGAACAAATTGCTAATCAATTTTTAGAGTTAAATAAAACCCTGGAAAGGATTGTGATATTTTTTGAACCCAGTGGAGCACAGGATCCAAGGCAGCATGGATTCACAGTAGGAAGGTCTTGTCAAACAAATCTGATAGATTTCTTTGACTGGGTGACCAGGGGAGGTAGATAGAGGAGGGGCGGCGGATGTGGCCTACCTAGATTTCAGCAAGGTCTTTGACACCGTCCCACATAGGAGGTTGATAAATAACTTGTGCAGCCTGGGAGTGGGCCCCAAGGTGGCAAACTATGTCAGAAACTGGTTGAGTGACAGGACACAGAGGGTGGTGGCAAATGGCATTCAATCTGAGGAGAGGGGGGTGACCAGCGAGGTGCCACGGGGATCCGTGCTGGGGCCAGTCCTCTTTAATGTCTTCATAAGTGACATTGCAGAGGGGCTGGAGGGGAAGGCATGCCTCTCTGCAGATGACACTAAGATCTGCAACAGGGTTGACACTCCGGAGGGGGGGGGGGGATGAGAAAGGACCTAAACATTCTTGAGGAGTGGTCAAGAGTGTGGCAACTAAGATTCAAAGCAAAGAAGTGCAAAATCATGCACTTGGGGCACAGAAATACAAAGGAGGAGTACAAAATGGGGGGGGAGAGGTACTGATGGCCATGAATCAAGAAAGGGATCTGGGGGTAATCAAATCTGATGACCTAAAGGTAACTAACCAATGTGAGAAGGCTGTGGGGAGAGCTAGTGGGATGCTAGGGTACATAGGGAGAGGTATCACCAGCAGAAAAAAGGGGGTGGTTATGCCACTGTACCGATCACTAGTGAGACCTCATCTGAGTACTGTGTCCAGTTCTGGAGGCCACATCTCTGGAAAGACATAGACAAAACAGAGGCAGTCCAGAGAAGGGCAAAAAAAGTGGTGAAAGGACTGCACCAAAAGTCCTATGAGGAAAGACTAGAGGACCTCAATATGTATGCCCTGGAGGAGAGGAGAGAGGGGGGATATGATAGAGACATTCAAGTACCCATCAGGGGTATAAATAAGGTACAGAAGGGGAGCATCTTTCAGAAAAGAAGGTGTTCAAGAACAAGGGGGCATGATATGAGGCTAGGGGGGTAGGCTCAGGGGCAACGTGAGGAAGTACTTTTTCACAAGAAGAGTAGTGAATGCTTGGAACAGCCTCCCTGCGGAGGTGGTGGGGGCAAATACATTAGGGGGAATTCAAGAATGTATGGGATAGACATGAGTACTCTAGCAATAGGGAAGAGAGGGTAAGCCACAGATCAGCTAGGGTCTGCTGTAATGCATTAGGTAGGAAAAAGAGGCAGACTAGATGGGCCGCACGGTCCTGAGCTGCTATCACCTTCTGTGTATCTGTGTAAAGCAGATTTACATTTAGAAGTGCCCATTTTTGGAGGTTATGAAGAACAAGGATTCCATTTTTGCAATTTTGGATTCATAATTAGATTACAGAGAGAAAAATTGTAAGGCATCGGATTTTTTTATTAGTGACTCGTGATGATTCCTCTGGAATGAGGAAGATTACAGAAAAGTGGGCAGTGGAATTACAAGAGGACTGGAGCTTGGAAAGACTCACACCTTATTGTACAAAATACATCCTCCAGATCTTGTTTGGTTAATTGGAGAGAACTCCAATGGAAAGTAGTGTTCTGCTTTTCTGGGACTCCGATTGTTAAAGTTAATTTTTTCCTGCCTTTCCTCCAGCTTCCTGGAGAGACTGTGGGTGTCTTACAGCTACACATGCTCATGTGTTTAGGGATTCCCCCGTTGGGGTCCCATTTTGGCATGAGATAGTCATGCAAATAGTTAAAAGTAATTATATAACCCTTGGAGTTTTCAACTCAGCTGTTGGTGGCTGGTCTGTACCCAGATGGACAATATGCTGTTAAGGAAGTTAAGTTGCATAATATTTATTGGTGGCTGAGGCACAAATAATGTATTAGCTTGAAGTGGTGGCAACAGTGAGAACCTCTTACATTTGGTATGTAGCTAGAGAAGGTATCACAGATTACGTACTGTACATGGATAAGAATACACATTTTAAAGCTCTTTGGACTTGTTGGGCTTTGGCAAGCATGTACTATAAATGATGTCTCGAGTCCTCTATTTTTAGGTGTAGAATTTATGGTGAGCCAAGAAGCCATGGGATGCTACTAATTACATTTTTTCAAAGCTGTCCATGTGGTGTTGGAGACTCTAAAAAAACTTTAGTGACTGTCTTTTTTTTTTTCAAATGGCTAATTTTCTCTGGGTTTCCCCTTTTCCCCACCCCCATATCAGTATTGTTAAAGCTGCACCTTCCCCTGTGGCTGGAAGTGTGGGCAGGCTTTGGACAATCCCTCTCCAGTGATTGGAAAATAGGGGGTGCGTGGAACTTGACCGCCTGCACCTTCCTTCCATTGGAGCTGCGCACCTCTCACTTCCCTGGTGCCGTGCCAGTACCAGGAGCAGGGAACCAGAGCTGATTTGAAAACCTGAATCCCAGAGGTGGTAAAGCAGAGTGCTCATGCTACACCATAGGGCTGGTCTGTGTGGGAGTACTTTTAATTCAAATTTACTTTTATTTAATTTTGTAGGAAAAACAATCCCAAGCACGTGAACTGGGTTTTTACTTTTTAATCATTTGATTTGGATAGGTCTTGTGTTAATGTCTGGCATCCGGTTCTGGTTGTCCGTGAAAAATGGACTTGCATGTCTCACTGAGCCTCCTCGGTCATCAAAATTCAAAAAAATAAAATAAATCATAATGACTCGTGTTACATAGAAGATTAACAAATCTATTTTTTTTTTTGTAATATTCTTTTTAACTTTTTCTTTATAGTACAGAAGCATAAACTGGTTTAAAATAAGACTCCATCATTACATGAGGGGAATATGTACTTGGTATTAAATTTAAAACATATGCATATCTTGTGTAACAAGACTTTTTATACTTTCATTATTGCTATAACTTTTGATCTTCTTTGAGGACAGCTCCCTCCACTGAGCTACATCATGGAATTGTATATCGTTGGCATCAGGACCACCCAGAAATATTTGTGTCTGGGGCTGCCCACATCGACACGCTTCATCAGTGCCTATATAACGTAGGCATCACCAGCATACCTAAGGTCTTTCTCCCACCGTCAACTGCTCAGTGGTCCACCACTGCCAAAGAACCACATCAAACTCTGCAAGTATTCATTAACATTGCTACATAATGAAGTTTATTTTAAACTTAAACTTCAATGCTACCACTAAAAGAAGGAACCACTGCTCTGATACTGCCATTATGATGATGTTAAGATTTACAAAGATGATGACCACTCCATGTGCGTTCATACATACATACATACAAACTTAATGCATACATACATACATAATACAAACATACATACATACATAATACATACATACATACATAATACATACATACATAATACATACATACATACAAAGGTACCAGCAGATTAAGCCTAATGGTCTAGCTCGTCTGCCCGGGATGCAGCTCACAATTAAGTTTCTGCTGCTGTGCCCCCTCACTTTCTTGATCCCTTGCACCCTGAAATGTTGTAAGAAAGTTTTGGGGCTTCATTTTAAGATGAGAGCAATGGAAGAGAAACAGGCTGCATTGCAGGTGGCTTTGCACCACATATTTGGTGCAACCCTGCAGCTGTGGCAACTCCCAGGTCTTCAGCGCTAGGACCCTATTTTTACTACATTAGGTGCAGAGTCCTTCATGCACCCAGAGTTCACCACAGCCCTAGATTGCAGCGATCTAAGGGCTCTATGAAAATCGAGCCCATTGAATTTGTAGGCAGAAAGGACTGGAAGGCCCGTCCCATCTGCCTTATTTCTCTCTGTCTATTCCGACACCTTGGACCCTATCTGGTTCCTGGTGTCCCTCCCACCTTCCTTTCCTCTGCTTTTTATGCCTGTGTTGCTATTTTGCATGACTGAAACTCCCCACTGTTTTTACCCCCACCACATCTTCTGTCAGGCTGTTTCAGGCATCAACCACCCTTTTGTGAAGAAATATTTCCTTACATCCCTCTTAACCTCCCCTCCCCCCCAAAGCATCATTGCATGCCTCCATGTTCTGGTTCTTTTCCTCCTCTGAGATTCCCTACATGCACTTTTTCACCCTGTGAAGTGCTTAAAGGTCTCAATTATGTCACCTCTGTCTCTCTCTCTCTCTCCTCTTCTCTTCTCCGGGGAGTACATGTTGAGATCCTGCAGCCTCTCCTCGTATGGCATCTCCTCCAAATCCTGCACCATTTTGGCAGCCCTCCTCTGGACCACTTCCATCCTGCCAATGTCAGTGTCAATGTCAATAACAATGCACTCCTGGCCGGCTCTGTGGTGCCAAACGAAGGGGTTCACTCAGCATGCTGGCGACCTGGGTTTGCACCCCGAGCCTGGGTACCAGGAGTGGAGACCAGCAGGGAGTGAGTGAGGAGTGTCCATTGGATGCTTCCTTCCTGGGGGTTGGGCAGACCTGTGACACCTGGTGGTGGATTAGGGATGTACTAGGTCATGTGCTGCCTCGATGTGCCAACGTACATCTCCACCCCAGAGCATCCCTAATAGGTTCAGATTGGGAGGTGGGAGGGTCAAGCAAATGAGAAAACAATGGCTGCCTATGCCACCCAGATGATGGCAGCTCACCTCTCCATTGCTGCAAAGCCCGGGATAGCCCTGAGTGCACCTTTGCCACCCCCGGCGAGGATGGAAATATTGTGTGCCTTCAGGTGCGCAAGTCTCCCCTCCTGGTCGTGACCACGGGAGGGCCCCCCCGATGAAGGGATACATCAGGTCAGTCAGGGGAGGCATGATGAGGGGCAGCAGATGGTGACCAGGAGGGAGCAGAGACAGATGATAAGAAGACTTGGTCGCCTGAAGGAATGGGCGGATAGGTTGGTGAGGGAGGGAAAAAGAGCATAATACAAAACAACAAAAAATAATGCACTCCTGGGTCCCTTTTTCTGTAACCCCAGTGACTGACCTCCCCCTTCCCCAGTGGGGCCCTGATACTTGGCCCATATGCTGCTGAGCACAAAGAAGTATCCAAAGCCTCCACAGGAAAGAGGTGTTGGGGATGTTCTGTAGCATCTGAGTGGCCAGGCCCTCTGTGTCATTATCCATGCAGCCAGTGGATTTTCCCCTACTTTTTTCTGCCCACCTACACCGCAGGCTTGAGTCAATGACACCCCGCAGCACCATTCTTCTAGTGGGTGCCGGCAGATGCAGCATAGTCTCCCACTGCATCAATGTCAGTGCCACTTCCCACCAGAGGAGGTGCTAGAGTGCAGGATGCTCAGCAACCCCCCCGAAACATGCACACACCCGGGTTGGTACATAACATTGCGTTCCAGACCCCATCAGCCCAGGGTGGAAGAGTCAGGCTCGGGTCTTGAACCCGGGTCTGCCACATGGCCGTGCAATGCACCACCAGCTGGCACCACTGGGCCGAGCAAGAAAATATATATATTTTTTTGTAAATATAATCTCTATTCAACTTTTTGAAGTCTGCAACAACCTCAAAACAATTAGTAGTACATATAGAACACTGTAATTGCATATAGAATAATGCATGGGGTGGTGTGTTTAACGAGATTTTACACAGACACCCTGAGGTGTTGAATGCTACATAAACCCCGAGAGCGAAGCTCCAGGTGTTTATTTAAGCATCCAACACCGAGGGTGTGAGTAAAATCTCGAATTAAACACATCACCCTGTGTTTTATTTTATATAATTGCTGGGGAGCATTTTCTCACCACAGCAACTGTATAAAATAAAAATACATCAGTGTTCAGCAGCGGTCAGGTTGGCATAAAGCACAGTCCGCTGCCCCTCAGCTGCTGAAAACTTTCCATTTTTTTTCTGCTTTTGTTTTCTTTTAAAAGGTTTGCTCATGGAGCCACCTGCTTAAGGAAGGATTGGTGAAGGTTACTGGTGAGAGGTGTTTGTTTTTATTTAATTATTGCCGAGAGTGCTGCTGGCGGCAAAGTAGAAAGCGCCAAGAAAGGGAGGAATGGAGGTTTACGCAGGCATGGAGTAAGGGAAACCCTGCACGTGTTTGCAAATTATAACCAGATTACCCTATGGGAGAAAACGCTGTCCAGTAATTATACAATAGTTATGGTGGGTCGGTACAGGATAGGCTAGTGGAACCCAGTGCTTAGGCCCTCCCACTCCGTAGTTACAGCATGGAGGGGCGGAGTGTTTAATTGCTATGCAATGAAAGACAAACAGGAAAACACTGATGATCAAGTCATGTCCTACAAACTGAAATTCAGTGCCTGTTGGGGCGGAGGCGATTGGGGACAAAGGGACCAGCTTGCTTCATTCAAATAAGCTCAGCAGGTGCTAAATAGCATTATATTAAATGCCCTTAACACCCATGCCCCAATCTCTAGTATCCGAATAAAAAACAAATCCTGTCGCTGGTTTTCAGCTGACCTCAAAGCTGCACTGCTGGAGAGAGATAAACTTTGGAAAGTAGCAAGAAAAACTAAGAATATCATGGACTGGATGATCTTTAGGAAAGCCAGGAATAAATGCACTAGGAAAGTTAGGGATGCAAAGGCTGCCTACTACCTGGCCCAGCTCGACTCCTCCTACCATAATACTGCTAGATTTTGGGGCACCATCAAGGGAATGATGGGTCAGGATGTTAACAACCCCTTCCAACCCATTTACACAGTAACTATGGCCCTATTACTGGCACATTGGAAATCCTGGATGCATTCAACAACCACTTCACAACAGCTGGCCTTGCCTTTGACTCCTCCCAGCTAACCTATTAAGGGATCATTTAAGCTCCCACTATACTGGTGAACAAAGAGTTGACTCCTCCTTTAGCTTCAAACCTATACTGTTGAAACAAGTTGAGGATCTATTATGGCATCTAGATACCAAAAAAAGTGCAGGAGCAGATCTTCTGGACCCATTCTTTCTAAAGATTGAGTGTCATGTGCTTGCAGTCCCCCTAACTCACCTCTTTAACCTTTCCCTAAACTCTGGCTCTATTCCCACGCTGTGGAAGACAGCCCAAGTGGTCCCCCTTCTAAAATCAGGGGACCCTATGGATCTTAATAACTACAGGCCCATTTCCATCCTACCTGTGTTATCCAAGATGCTGGAGAAATTAGTGAGTATTCAGTTAAGGAATATCTGGACAATGCTAATCTATTAAATCCAGCTCAATCTGGATTCAGGGCCAAACATAGCACTATCACTGCATTAGCCAAGGTCACCAATGATTGGCAAACCGAACTGGATAAAAGAACAATGTCTGTGCAGTATTCCTGGACCTGAGCAAAGCATTCGACACTGTGGACCATGAACTGCTATCTCATCCCTACACTCCATTGGCCTAGATCCATCCTCCCTTAAGTGGTTCAGATGCCACCTCTCCGGTAGATCACAGCAGGTAAAAGCTGAAGGCGACCTCTCCCCATTAAGACCACTGTCAAGAGGAGTCCCCCAAGGCTGTATTCTGGGTCCTATCCTTTTTGCCATTTATATAAATAAAATTGATTCAACCCTTACCAAGTCCTCAGTACATCTCTTTGCTGATGACTGTACTGTATGTTAGCAACCCTTCACCTAAAGTTGCTCATGAAATCCTACAAGCAGAATTCTCCCTGTTACAACATCAGCTTCTCAAGAAAAAGCTTCTGCTAAATGCAAAGAAAACCAAAGCAATGATGTTCACAACCCAAACTCCACCAACACATCCTCTTCAATCAGTCTCCCCAGATATGCACTATACTTGAGAAAATCTGGAGTATGTTGAAAATTTCAAATACCTAGGTGTGTGGATTGACAACAAACTTGACTTTACTCAGCATCTAGACGACTGCTGAAAAAGCTTTGCCCTAAGGCTTGGCCTCCTCTACAGATTAAACCCTTCCTTAATAGAGATTCAAAGATGAGATTAGTCCAGGCCATCTTTCTATCAGTCATTGACTATGCAGACTTCCTCTATAGTCACTGCTCCACTCCCTACCTTCAAAAGTTGGATACCTTATACCATAGAGCAATAAGGTTCATTACAGACCTGCCATATAATACTCACCATTGTTCTCTATGATTCAGTTGGATGGGTTTCCCTTCATGTCAGGAGGAGCAGAAATGCAGCTCTATGGATCTACAGAGCTTTATCAAAAAAACTCCCAAGCTATATCCTGGACTGCTTCAACCTGACCACTCCCAGCTCCTATGCCCTAAGAAGCAACAATATCATCCTGCTCAAATTGCCCAAAGTCAACACCAAAATAGGGAGGGCAGCAATCAGCTACTCTCTAGCCATAGCACGGAACACCCTACAAAAATCCCTAAAACTGTCCATTATCATTCCATTTACATCCTTCAAGCAGCACTGTACAGCCTTCTTCACAGAGAAATGCAGTTGCTACCGCTAGAGATAGAATAGTCATCCCACAAAACCTTATTCCAATCACATATGGCATATTCCTTCCAGCCAGACACCGCCAGTATATAGCACCCAATATTCCCTTCACCATCCTTGTACTCATTATATGAGTGACTGTCATGGCCCTCATTGTGATATATATATGTATTGTACATATTGTAGATGTTAGTTTAACTTTCTCTTGCCAAGCTTAAACATGTGAATTCTCTGTATATTATTGTGTTATAAATAACATTTTCTTGTTTCTGTATGTATAACTGGCTCATAAGTATGTGATGCAATTGCTGTGCACCAACTCGAACCTTGACCTTATCAGGTCCATCTTGTAAATGAGCCTTGCTCAATGATGATCGCCTGAATAAATAAAGATTTGATTGATTGATTGATTGATTGATTGATTGATTGATAAGTCTGGGTACAGCTGTTAATATGGGATTACTAAACTGAAGTTAGGACCAAATAGAATTTTTCCCCAGGCTGCAGATTTAGTGCTTTTCTATGAGAGTATACTGGTCTGGAGAACTTGGTTGTCTATGGCTAGGCCTCGTTACTCCCTAAGGGACAAAGTCTGCGTCCTTGAGCACCGCATGTAAGATCCACCCGTTTCAGCTGTTTGAGCACTGTTCTGTTTTGTCATTAAGCATGTAGGTTATTCTCTCCAGTTTACATATCTGGATAACAATAGTTCTCCAGCTAGCTAGAGTAGGAACCCAGTGTGTAAGCCAAGCCTTGGTGATTGCTTTCTTGGCTGCCAATAATAAAATACCATGTAGGTATTGTGTTTTTTTATCACGGAAGATTCATGGCAGGACACAAAATAGAAACAATACTGCGGTTAATAGTACTGGGCTACAACATAACTCTTCAAGTTTCCCCTGAAGGGACCAGAAGAAGTGGCGGACCTTTGGGCAGGACCAGAATATGTGAGTATGATGGGCATTATTACTTATGCATTGCCTCCCACAAGAGGCATCTCCCGTAGTATGGAAATGAGCAGGGATGTGGAAGTAATGAATCTGATATTTACAGGAAAATTCCCTCCACTGACGTGAACTTGTAATTTTCTAAATTGGCTGGCATGATAGGTGCCACTGCTCTGGAGTCATGTTATGGTCTAACTCATCCAGCTCCTCATTAGTACATACGAAGTTGAGTTGCCTGTGGTACCAATCAAGGCACTATAGAAGAGGGAAATCAAGTGTGCTAAGTTTCCAGTGCATATTATTATTTATTTATTTTAGTTGTTTAACCAGGAGTAGCACACTAAGCTGAAAGCTTTTTTACAGGTGTGACCTGGGAGCACAGGGAAGTTAAGTGACTTGCTCAGGGTCACACAGTATGCAAGTGGAAGCTGTGGGATTCAAACCCAGGTCTGGTCTGCTGGATGTCACCAGATTTGTAGCTCAGAGCCTTAAACCACTGCGCTATACTGCCTCCTGAATATTACTGAAATGAGGGTGGTTATTTATTTATTTTTATTTATATAGATCTCAGATTACAAATACCTTTGAGCTTAGAGCTCTTTTACAAAGGTTCCACGTCAGCAGCATAATACAACAGGTTAACAGAACAAAAAAGTATGGCAAAATAGTATACACAGAGAAAGGAGATGAACAGGTTTACAGACTAAACAGGGTATGGTAAAATAATTGTAAATAAGAAAAGAAAGCAATAGTTGACATTCACAGTGAATTAAAGAATAGAAACGAGTAACGCTAAGCAGTTTCATGCACAGGAATGCATACAGTAAATTAAAAATCAGCCAAAACAAGCTTTGTCAGTTACTGGTAAAATCATAAGGTAAGTTGAAATCAGCCAACAGGCCTTGTCAGGACAGATGGGTGGGGGGGCATGAAGTAGAAGGGAGAAAAGGTGAAGGAGGTAGGGTAGCAGGGGGGAGGGGATGTCAGAGACAGTGCTAAGGAGATTTAACAGCAACCAATTGCTAGGGTTTTAGATTAAATTAGGTTAAAATGATCAGATGGGGCTCTGGGCACCATATTCCTGAGGGGAAGGTTGTTGTAAAAATGTTGCACTTGCAAATATCTATAGAAATAATTTTACCTAAGGTTATACTCCTGTTTTACTTCTGCAAAGGATTTAAGGATTGGCCCAGATGTTAACTGAAAAAGGTAGTGTAATGAATGTTTCCATCTTTGGAAAGCAAGATCATTCTGAGCTGGCAAAATGTGTTCTAATAATGCAATTGGGCAAAGTAAATTAAGAAAAGGGACCATGTGCATTGCCAAAAGATGTGCTTTCATAGAAAAATAGAATCTGTCAGTACAGAAGGATCGCTTGGCCCTCTGCCCATTTTTCCCCTGACTACACTGTCACTGCAGACCCTACCTGATCTCAGCCTACCTCACCCCTTCCCTTTACTGCTTTCCTACCAAAATTCATTTGTGTCTATACCACGCATGCTTGGCGTCTACCACTGTCCCCACCCCCATCATCTCTGCTGGAAGACTATTCCAGGCATCTACAACTCTTTCAGTAAAAAAAATATTTCTTTCCTTCCTTCCCTCCTAAATTCCCCCCTTCCAGTTTCGTTGCATGCCTTTTTGTTCTCATGCACCTTCTCTTCTGAAAAATACACCCCGCCTGTATATTATTCAGTTCCATGAGGTATTTATAGGACTCTACAATGTCATCCCTCTCCCTCCTTTCTTCCAGGGTGCACATATTGTGATCCCTCAGCTCAGACTCTCCTCATAGGGCTTATGGTGCAGCACGTGCACCATTTTAGTTGCCCTTCATCCTCTGGATAGCCTCTTCCCTATTTATGTCCCTCCTGAGATGTAGTCTCCAGAACTGGACACAGTACTCCAGGTGGGGTCTTACCAATGATCGATACAGTGGCAACACCGCCTCTCTCCTTCTGCTGGTGATACCACTCCCTATGCACCCCTGTATCTCGCTAGCTCTGCCTACCTTGTCGCACTGCCTCGTCATCTTGAGATCATCCGATCTGATTACCCCAAAGTCCCTTTCCTGTTTAGCGACGATCGATTACTCTTCACCCATTCTATACTCTGCCTCTGGATTTCTGTGACCGAGTTGCATGGTTTTGCACTTTTTTGCACAGAAACCCAGCTGCCATACCCTTGACCAGTCCTCAAGTTTTCTCAGGTCTCTACCCATTCTCTCCATCCTTTCTGGAGTATTTAATCTATTGCATATTTTGGTGTCATCTGCAAGGAGGCCTACCTTCCCTTCCAGTTCTTCTTCAATGTCACTTATGAAGACATTGAAGAGGACTGCTCTCTGTACTGAGCCCTGAGGTACCTTGTTGACACTTTCCCCTCATTAGAGTGAGTGCTGTTTACCACCACCCTCTGTCGCCTATCCATCAACCCATTCCACGCAAAATAAACCACCTTGGGTCCCACCCCCAAATTGCTCAGTTTCCTTATAAGCCTCCTATGTGATATGGACCATATCATATGGTGCTAAAGTCTAAGTAGGCCATGTCCACCACCTCAACCTCATCTATTTCTCTGGTCACCCAGTCAAAGAAATCGATCAGATTAATTTCACATGACACCCTCTCCCCACGAATCCATGCTGCCTCAAGCTGGACTCAAGATACTCCACTAGCCTTTCTTTTAAAAGTGTCTCTACTAACTTTCCCACCACTGACATCATAATGACAGGCCTATAGTTCCCAGCCCCCTCCCTGCTTCCACTTTTATGAAGTGGGGCTACATCTGCCCTCCTTCGGTCTTCTGGAACCACTCCTGTTTCCTGTGAATTGTTGAATAGGGCTGTCAGGGGTGCAGCCAGTACCTCCCTGAGCTCCCTCAGTACCCTTGGGTGTACACTGTCTGGCCCCATAGCCTTATCCACGTTCGGATTTGCAAGTCCTCTCAGGACTTTCTCCTCTGTGAATGGACTTGTGTTTACTTCTTCCCCCGTGTTCTACTGCTTTTGTGTGGTTTGTCTCCTTCTCCCTCTACTGTGAAGGCTGTGCAAAAAGTGTCTGTTCAGTATATCTGATTTTTCTTGATCCTCCTCTGCACAGTCTCCCCTGCCCTTCCTAACCTCACAATCCCTCCCCTTGTCTTCCTGTTTTTGCTTATGTATCTAAAAAAGGTCTTGTCCCCCTTTAGTTGCCCCTTTGGCTATCCTTTCATCCATTTATGCCTTCATGCCCCTCATCGCCTTCCCTGCTTCCCTCTGCTTTTCTGGATATACCTCCTATCCACTTCCCTTTGCATCTACAGGTGCATTTACATGAGATGAAATGGTGCTTTGTATTCTGCACCACTCGCCCACTCCTCTGATGGAACTGCTGCCAGACCGGATTTACAAGGCAGCGGTCTGTGTTGCTCTGCTTCAGTGTTCCCGTTTGTCAAGTTTATTTATTTACTTTATTTATTTATTTCGAATTAATACCTTTTTAGCCCAAGGCTTGTTTACAAGGGTTCCATGTCAGACAAAATACAGTACATAACACTGGTTACAGGTAGACAATGGCAAACAGATATAAACAGATAATGGTTACAAGTTTACAGGAGTAAGTGACTAGGACAACAACATTCCAGGAGTGCGGCACAAAGCTAAAAATAAGTGCAGAGTACAGTCTCGGGGTAGTACATACCTCCAGTTACAGTAAAGATCAGGAGGGAAGTATAAGCGGCCAGAGTTGGCTTTGTCAGGTTTGTCAGTTTAAAGGATACCTAAACAACATTTTGACAACAAACTATTCAAAAATCTGACTCTGTAAGTGACTAAAGGAAAGGCTGCTGTATTCATTAATGCTAAAACTACATTTATATAATTTACCTAAATGTGGTTCCAGAGCATTTGAAAATTGTAAAATCAGCCTTCCAATTTCAAAAAAACTGTCTTACCTGCTTCCTAAAATGGCCACCAAATGTGTTATGTGATGACATCATTGGAGCCAAAGTCAGAGAGATATATGGCTCTCTATAGTGCTAACTAGATCTTTTTTCCCTTTGTATAGAATTGTTTCACCCAAATGGTCAAAACCATGTGCAATATTTTGTATAATACACATATTAGGCTATGGTTCTGTTCACTTTGTGTACTTTAACATGCTGAAATTGTGTTTTAATCCAACCGACTTTTTCTGTGGCAAACTACAGTGCAGTACAAATCTTGAATAACCTGGTGGTCTAGTGGTTATGGAGGATCCGGGATGCTACAATGGGGGTGCTGGGGTGGTGTGCATACTTAATATACACTTTTTAACATTTTTATTAAACTGTAATATTTTCTGCTATTATTCTTTTCTAGTACATTTTTGACAGAACCTACAAATGTAATTGATAGTGTGAATGTAAGCATTTTTGTACAATCAATAAATCAGACTTCTTCAACAAAGTGAAATGCAGCAGCAAGCAAGTACATTTTAATGTGTGTGTGTGTCGGGGTTGCAGCCACACACTTCACCACCCCCTAGATCCACCACTTTTTTGTAGCAAAGTTCTCGTGCAGTCCAATGTTAGAGTTCATACTTTCTCAAAAATCAAAGATATGCTTGTCTTGTCTTCTTTTTTCCATGGGAAATAATAACAATAAGAATAATTAGTAGTTGTATAGTGGTTTTCATACACACTGTATCCCAAAGTGCTTTACAAGCAATACTAGACTGGTGGTGTAGTGACTGAAAGTGTAGTGGCAGCCATTTCATACATTAATATCCACACACAGCCTTGGACAATTGCATGAACTGGTTTTATGGGAAGAGGAATGTTGGTCACAACAACTGGGTCAAGTAGTGATCATGGTGCTGTGCTGGAAGCCTCACATCTTATTTCTCACAGTGATCTGCTCATGTTTCTCTCATTCTGTCTTCCCCCTTCCCTGAATATAGCAGTACCTTGCAAGAGTGGCCTTCTCAGTCCTCTTCTGGTATTCATTCTTCACTACTCCTCCTCCTCACACCGAAAACTGGTGAACTCATCACCCTTCTGTGTCATTAATGCAAGTAATACAGTCCCCATTATTTTTTGACATATTAAATATAAACATATCTTTCCAGTAAGTCAGGTTGATAGCAGCAGGGAACAAGGGGAATGATGGTCTTTCCTATCCTTAAAAGATCTAGACTACCTTTGATTGGGTACTATTAAATGCATTATTATGCATGTCATTTAATAGTGCCTAATCATAGGTGACTTAGATCTCATATGGGTAGGAAACCCTATTTTTCCACTTGTGCCATGCTGCTATGAGCCTGGCTTACCAGAAGATCATGTTTTTTATTAATGTGTAAAAATAACATGGGGGACTGTACTAACCACATTCCTGATGCGGAAGGGTAGTGAACTCACCAGTTTTGGTGTGATGAGCAGGTGAGAAGAATGAGTGCCACAGAGGAACTGAAGAGGCCATTCCAGCAGGGTACAGCTATATTCAGATTAGTTGAAGACAGGAAGGAGGATGTTGAGCAGATCAGTGTGAGATCTGAAATGTGGGGCTGCCAGCATCGTGATCATTACCTGATTGTGGATGAAAGTAACCAGCGATGACAAATACTCAGAGTGGCAGGGCTGCACCTAAACTGTTGCTTGAATTCAGTGTAGGGAGATTACCCTTGGGTGGCGAGGGGTGTTGACATTTGTTAGGACAGTATTGAGGGAGTTGTGTATAGCTCATTCAAGATTTGGAAGGGTGGTAGCCAGCCAACTCGCATTGTGGAGTACAGCACAGGGAAGTACTGGAGAAGAATTGCTGGGAACTGTCCTGTGGGATTCTGCAGATCACAGATAAAGGAGTAGACTGACACTGGAAGTTGGGTGGACTTGCTTAGGGTATCAGTATGCCTCTCCTGCTAATAATATCGTTAGCCATTGTAAGTACAACCCTTATGAGGGCAGGAACAGCAGTTTTTCTGGTAGGTCATGATGCCTATTGCTTGGCCCAACAGGAAGACCTAGTTGTTGGTTAATGAGGATGGGAAAAAACACAGCAGGGGAACTGTACATACTACCTTCACTGTGCAGAAGGGTGGTGATTCACTCAATGTTTATTGTGGGAGCAGAAGTTAAACACTAAAAAAGTGGGCTGAAGAGGGATTTGAAAGGCATTTTTAAACAGTGCCAGCTGCTGATGCGTATCGGTATAGGTGTGCACAACTCTCTGAGGTACAAGATTACAGTCTGAGGTGTGATAATTCTCTTCATAAGGCCATAGGCACACATGCGGCCCCAGGCAGTACTAAGGACAGGATATGGATGGTGGGGCATTCAACAGAAGGCAAGCTAGGTGCAGGGGGTTCACGTGGAAAAAGAAAGCCTTATTTATGGATTAACAAGAGAGCATGAGCTTTGGAATTGAACCAGACCAGTACTTTGCTGTGTGACCCTCAGCAAGTCACTAAACTTCTTGTGCTCCCAGGACACACCTGTAAACAAGCTTTCAGCTTAGTAAGTCTCTCTTGGTTAACAAAAAACAAAATTCAGGGCATCACATAACCACTAGATCATCAGGTATTTGAAGTGTTGTACTGTACTGCAGTTTGACAAAGAGAAAGTCTGCTGGATTGCAAAATATTTTCAGCAAGTTAAAGTAAACAAAATGAACAAAATCATAGCCTAACATACGTACTGATCAAAATAATCCATGAGTTAACGCATGGTGTTGATTATTCTGGTGCAACAATTCAAAACAAAGAGGGAAATAAGAACTAGTTAGCACTATAGAAATATATGTGGGTCTCTGGCTGTAGGTCTGATGATGTCATCATGACTCATCACTTAACACACTTGGCAGACATCTTAGGGAGACACCAAAGCTGTTTTTCGAAAGTGAAAGGCTGATGTTTACATTTGTCAAAAGCTATGAAACTGCATTTACAGTATATTATTTACATAAATGCAGTTTTTGCATAAATGTGAACAGCAGCCTTTACTTTACTTTGCTATGAAGCCAGATTTTGTAGTTTGCAGTTTTAAAAAACTGCTTGTTTAGGTACCCTTTAATATAACTTGTGCCTAGCTGGCATTAGAAACTGATTATGCCATCTTTCTCCTCCGCACACAGGGGGACAACACAGGCGAATCTCCACATACTCCATATACTGGCAGATGGGCAGCAGCTCTACCTTGCCTCCAGACTTGTGTGAAACCTGGCCGAGGGAAAGGGAAAAGTTGGTGGAGAACAGTTCATTCTGTAGGTTGTATATGCCACTTGTATACAATAACAGGATAATTAAAAGGCTAAGGAGAAATAATAAGTATCAGTTACTCATGCAGCTCAGGACAGGACAGATGCCACAACACATGGTGAGAAACAGAAACGGGATCCCCAACTGATACAAATTACTTTCAGACCCAAAAATCTTGGAAAGAATGGGACAATCAAAATAAAGTCTGTCCACCCCACCAGAATGACAAAGGAATTCTGCAGTGGCACAGGCTGAGAAATGCGCTCCTGACATGCTACCCCCAGCCTCCAGGAGCCAACCAGAGTCCAACCGGCCCTCCTTTTCCTAGGCAACCTCTGAGGTGACGACAATAGACTTGGCGGCCCCTGAGTGGGTGCATGCGGATGTGGCAGCACCTCAGTCTCCATAATGTCTCCCAGAATACTGCACCTCTCCATCCATTGACTGCACCACTGCCGTGACTGACTTTAAGTATCTCTATCCACAGCTTTCAAATATACCTTGCCTCTGTTGTTCCTTTCCTGTGTTTGTTTCTTTCTTACCTATGCCTTTTATCAGTATTTGCTTTATCACTTTACCCTAGATAGGGTGTTACTTGCTTTCCCTGTTACTCGTTTGCTATCTCTGGATTCCAATGTACCTCGCCCCTGTTGTCCCCTTCCTTTATGGCCAACTCAGCAGTGCGGTGGTGGCACATCATGCTGTCACTTAGCGCACTGAAGTTCACATGTGAGCCCTGAATTCCCACACTTGAGCCAGCTCACGGATAACTGCATCATGGAGATGAGACCTTTTCCTCTCCTAGAGGGCATGCACGGGATGCCCAGTATTTGCACACCTCTGCCAACAGACCACAGAAGCAGCATGGTCATCACTTGAAAAGGCATGTGTCCATCTGCCATACTAGCCCAGAGTGTTTGACTGGGGGGCAGTGGAGACAAACATGGAATGCAAAACCAAAAGACAAAAAGCAGTGGCCCAATGGTAACATGTTGTGCTACCAAGCGGACTACCAGAGTTCAGAAGTGGACTTGGGTCACTTGCATCCCAGTGTCCAGTGCTAAAGAAATGCTGCCAAGCTCTATCATTACAGCAACCCCTTTTAGCAGGCTGGGAAGCCAGCTACCTCATGGCAGGATGAAGAGTGTCCACATGAGACCCCCCCAAAGCTGTGAGTGGCACCAGTAGGCAGGATAGACAGATAGTGGGCTGCATGAGACATTTTGGGGTGGAAACACCCTGCTGAAATTATTAAGGCAGCCACAGGTAAGTGGGCCTGTTGGTGCAGTTATAGGGTTACCACCCACAATACCGATAACCTGGATTAGGGTCTGAGCCAGGGATGTTGGGGGCTGGCTAAACGAAGGAGGATTGAACATTCCACAGGTGCACTCCTCTGGGGAGGGCAGCAAGCATTCTCCACTGCATTACCTCCACCTGGGCATCCACAGAGGGGGGGCTCAGTCAGAGAAGCTTGAGGAAGGAAGGACGCAGCCTGGCACCAGAGCACAGCCATGCAAGTGCATGCACATGCCCACCATGAAGCCCTAAGTGGCTGCATCCTACAGGCTGGTGTTACACAAGGTCCCTGCACCCTTATTGGTACCCCCAGAGGTACACCATAGACAGCTAGTGCTTAGGCATATGTTATACTAACATATAGGGCATAGGGCATCTACCGTACAAGAGTAGATGTCAGGATATGTATGCAAATTATTGTTATACACTTAGCTTGCTAATACATATATATTTTCTATGTATTTCTTACTCATAAGATGTTAGGACATCTGTGTCCTTGTAATGATTATGATATGTAAGTCGGCATTGCCACCTTTTGGTGATTTGTACTATTACACTGATTTGTGTAAGAACTGTACTCTTTTGTTTCACAAAGTGATGATTACTACAAAATTGTATAATGTTATCTTGGACCATGGAGCCACCTCTAATTTAGCCAATAGGGCTCATCTCTGTAACTAGAAATGTTTCTATCTTACAGTAATTACCAAAGTAATTATCATAGGTATATAATATGAGACACTGAGTCTTATACCTCGGAGACCCCAAGAGACATGAAGAAACCTCGAGGTATAGGGAACGCTTAGCATTGGCTCCCAGTTCGTATTGGTAAGAACTGCTTAGGGCAACTGTGATTTATCCCTTTGGTAGTAATAAACAAGTTTATTACTCTTATGCAATATGTCTGTGAATTCTTGCATTCCCAATATTGCCAAGAACCTGAGAGTGAGGTTTAGACATCCTGACAATTGGCGACTGCGTGCAGGAAATATTTGGTGTTTGTGAGCTTTCACTTGTTGCTTAAAACTTTTCCCTTCCCAACGAGGACTGTAGGTGTGCATTCCCGCACCATCTCTCCCATTTTCTGATCACTTTGTAGTAATTTGCAAAGTCTGGATGCTTTTCTTAGGTGTGGTCAATGCTGACTCGACCCACTCCACAGCGGCTTTGAATTGCAAGCCTACAACTATACAGTAGCCCGACTGTGTGTAAAGTGCTCCTGCTGTGAATCGATACACAGCACGGCGCCCTTTTCACAGTTTAATTTTACGTTCCCTCCCACACAATGGCCACCGTATTAAATATCTGTGCAGAACTGAGACTCAATGCCTCAAACTTCCTTGCCTCCTATGGAGGGTGGGCTGACTTTGCGCGGGATGCAAGTCAATCTGACAACCCTATACTGGGGATTTCAGCCCAGTATTGTGAGACGAGACAAACAGCCAATAAGCGGCATGCCAAAGAACTGTTGGTCGAGGCTCTCTATGCTGATCTGGAAGCCTCCGAAGCAAGGTTTCGAACCCTTGACCTGCAGATTTCATCTCTTAAGCAGGAGATGGGTTTGCAGGAAATGGAATGTGTTAGACTGCAGCAGAATTTGGAGTCTGAACTTCAAACACTGCACAATGAAAAGGATTCACTTTTGCATCATTCTGCACAGAGAGCAGGAAATTTGTATGTTGAAGCAGGAATGTGAAAGTTTGAGACAGGATAAGGAACAGGCTGTGAATATGAATGATTTGTTAAGTAGAGCAAATGAACAGTTGAGTGAGGAGATGGGAGAGCTACAGGATGAGATAAACCAGGTACGTAATGACTCAGAAGTGGCTACTAGGGACAATCGCAAATTGAGCGCCGCATATAGAGTGTTACAGAAACAAATGCAGGATGAGGGTGATGTGAATGTTGCAAATGTGAGTCATGCAGAATGTAAATCCAAGATGGCAAAACTGCGTCTTCAGCGGGAGGTTCTAGCTGGACACGTTAAGGCAATGGGAGGTGTAGTCTCTGCCTTAACTATGTCATCTGAAGGGGAGGTCTCAGATGATGACATCTTTCAGTACAACACCCAGTCACATCCCTATTATGGCCCGGAAACCCCACCCAGCCATCCACAACATGGCGGGCCCCCACTGCACCAACACCATGTCATACATCATCGACGTCGTGACGCACATCATGTGCGATGCCAACATGGCGGCCCCCATGATTGCGGGGGAGCAGACCCAAGCCTGGTCCCAACTGCACCACTGGTAGCTGTTATTAATGTGGAAGACAGGCAGGAGATAGAGAGAATGACTGATAATGTGGTAAATAGTGTGCCCATCCCAGAGAGGAATAAGCGAGATTTAAGAGGCCAAATCATGCAGCTTATTCATGAAACTGGCACTCTGGAGGGCATTATCTGCTCCATTGTGGAGGCCGCTAGCTCAGGCAGCCTTGGATGGCACCCGAGGAAACACACCTCCACCTGATCATCCCACTAATCCCCTACAAATGGCTTACTCTGTTCAGCAAATAGCTGACAATATTGGTCAGATAAACCCATCCAACAACCTCAGCTGCCACTTGGAAAAGGTGCTTTCCAAATGTGAGATGCCCAGCCTCACTGCAGATTATCAGGTCCAAATCCTACGCCAGACCATCAAGTCTGGACTAAGGGCCAAACTCCCCGATGCCATCCACCAGGCCAGCAGTGCACCTTTGATGAGGTTGCAGCTGAACTCATTTCTGCACACAGCCCAGGTGTAGTAGGAGTGATGCTTGCATATCCTGTAAAACAGAATGGCAAGGAAAGTCCTACCAAGCAGGAAAACAACTCGTACAAGAAGCTACGGATGTAGAGCTTATTGAATACAAGACCTTGTTCCTCAGGAGCATGATCCCTGCAGTAAGAGAAAAGGTAGAGCCAACCACCTATCCCACCACAGAAAGGTTTGCCGACATCCTTCGGAAAACCAAGAGAGTTTACCAACTTTATATTCGTGATCTGGGCACCGGTTCCAAGAAAGTAGCCACTGTTGAACCTACTCAAGAGGCCGCAACACACTACACGGTGGAAGGGCAGGCCCAACACAAACAGCCCCTCCCTCCCAGAGGACAACCAACACCCCCAGCAGGCCCAACAACAACAACAACAGCAGCAACAACAACAATGGGGTGGGAACTGGAACTATCATAAGAATAAAAAGCACCACAAGAATAAGGGCAAACAACAACAAAGACCAGGCCCTTCGTATAGAGAGATAGCCGGAGAGAAATGGAAGTTTAGGGAACTCCTGGGGCAAGTGCGCTCTGTAGCAGATGCTGTTCCTGCTCAGTCCCTTGCAGCCATACAACTGGGAACCCAGGCCCCAACAGGCCATGGTGATACCGGAAGTACAGGCTCTCAGGCCCATACAGGCCTGAACCCAGAAGCACCTCCCTATATAGCATCGGTGCAGCATGGTGAAGTGGTTCAAAGGAGCCAGGCCCAACCTCTCCATGCTTTCTCCAGTACAGATTGACAATTACAGGCCCCAGTCCGGATTGTAAACAAACTGGTCTTGGATACAAACGGAAGGCCCTGCACTGAGGCCGAGGTCGGGGGGCCGCCTACTTACAGTATTATTGGATATGGGTGTGGCTGTGTCTGTATTACATGATGAACAACCAGATACATCTCCTTGGTCCACCAGACAGAGGACCAACATGTCAGGAGTATATGGTACTAGGCTACCTTCATACCGCTCTCTACCACTACTTGTCGAGTTGGGACACCTGAAGACCTCTCACACCTTCCAGCTATTGGTATTGCATGACCACCCTAGCATCATTGGAATTGATTTCCTTGCACCACACAGCTATGTAGTAGACCTAGCTAACATGCTATTGATTCAGATTCAGGGTCAATACCATAACATTTTGATCCCTGATTCACATGTGGTAGTGACAATATCTGCCAGCAATAAAGAGTATGACGTCATAGATTTGTTCAAGAACCATGAGCTTTTTCCAAAGCTCCTTCCCATTCTACAGAGGCATTTGGAAGTGTTTGCTATCAACAAACATGACTGTGGCAGAATGCACACCGTCATCGAGATGCCAGGCCCAGCACACGAGAGGCAAAGGCAATATCCTTTCCCATCTGAGGCCTTGCCTTCTCTTAGGGAAACAATAAATTCACTCCTCAACCAAGGAGTAATCAGAACATGTGTCTCAACTGCCAACTCCCCAGTGTGGCCCGTGAAAAACCTACAGGTGCCTGGAGACTTACTATTGACTACAGGAAACTGAACCAGGTCATCCAGTGGTGGAACTAGAGGGGGCTGGGGGGGCGGTCGCCCCTCCTGACTGCCCCAGTGTGAGTAGTGGTGCCCCACCACCATCTTTATTCACTGTTTAGTGCCCATTGTGGAGCCCATGATTGACTTGAATGGCCACCCCGGCTCCCAAATGCTCCCAAATCTGGCTCCGCCACTGAGGTCACCCCCAGTTGTGCTCCAACTGTGGCCTCCACACCTGATGTGCTATGACTCTTGACCCCTGACCTAAAATGGTTCAGTGCCCTGGATATTTCTAATGGTTTCTGGTCACTGCCATTGGCCCCAAGAGTCAATATAAGTTTGCCTTCACCTTTGAGGGTAGACAGTACACGTGGACATGCTTACCACAGGGATTCCATAACAGCCCATCCCTGTTCCATCTGCACATGATGGATGCCCTTGAGGGTTTCTCTACTCCCCAGTGTCTCTTGCAGTACATGAATGACCTGCTGTTGGCAACAGCCACACAGGAACAACACTTGGATCTCTTGGATGAACTATTGACCCTCATCCAGAGAGGAGGCCTAAAATGCAACCCAGCAAAAGCACAACTATGTCAGAAAGAGGTACTGTTTCTGGGCCTGAGAATAACTGACCAAGGCCGAAGTCCTACCTGGAAGAAGATATAAGGATTACAAGACTTTCCATTACCTACAATGTGGCAACTCTCAGACGGTTTCTAGGTATGGTGAACTATTCAAGAGATTTTATCTGTGATTTTGCTCAGAAGGTTGCTCCTCTGTATGAGTTACTGAAAAAGGATATTCCTTGGACTTGGGGCCCCATACACACCCAGGCTGTGACATCACTGAAACAGGCCTTGGCCTTGGCTCCAGCTCTGGTCAACCCTAATCCAGCACTACCATTCCACCTGGAGTGTGCTACCTCTGACATTGCCATGTCAGCAGTGCTGGCCCAGAAGGTTCATGGCACACAGAGACCTATTGCATATGCATCACAGCTTTTGACCCCAGTGGAACAGGAGTATAGCCTTTGTGAAAGGAACCTTCTAGCTACCTACTGAGCTGTCAAGCACTTTCTGTATATCACTGGGTATTCCCCACTGATCATTAACACAAACCATATCCCAACTACCTTTCTGCTATCAGACAGAGTGAAGGATGGGTCAGTCTCTAACACCAGACTGACACACTGGTCACTCCTTCTACAGGATAGAGACATACAGGTCTACCCAACTAAAATGCCATCCATGCTGGCACATGGACTCCTTTTTCAAGGAGAACCCCATGACTGTATACTGCAACTACCTGATCTACCAGATCCAGGTTCTTTCTTCGCTGCCACATCACAATTGCGAAGAGAACACCTCTTTGTGTCATATTTTCACAGATAGATTGCATAGATGGGTATCTTGGTGATTTACCCTTATGGTAACACTGTTAAAATTTCTAAGCGTTGCAATGTGGCATCTTCTCAGTATGCTGAGATGGCAGCAGTGGCCTGTGCCCTCGAGTTCATCCAGCATGGAACCGAGGATATTATCATTTTCACAGACTCTAATTGGGTTTGTTGTTCTCTTACAGAATTTCTTCCTTTCTGGTAGAAGAACTCCTTCCTCTCTTCTGATGGCAGCCCAGTGAAGAACAAAGAACTGGTAATATACATACACTCACTGGCACAAAGGTATGCACACAAACCCTATGTACACAAAGTTAAAGCTCATTCCACACATGACCCCTACCATGCCTTCAATGACACAGCAGATACCCTTGCCAAGGAAGGGGCCCAAGAGGGGGGATACTTGGATGATGGACCATCCAGAGGCCAATGAGGCCATAAGTATTGCAGCAGTCAGGAAGAAACCTGAACCTTTTTCCCCTTTAGACCTTTCAGCAGCCCAATATGTTGATACTGAACTCAAAGAAGTGTTCAGATTCCTTGATAAGGGTACCAAAGAGAAACTTCCCACACACAATCCCTACCAGAGGCATGAAGGTAAGTTATGCTTGTCCCCAGATGACAAGCTCATCTGATACCAACCAGATGATTCCACCACCAAGTTATGGGTGGTCCCCAGACACCTTAGGTCCAAATTTTTGCACCAAGTGCATGACACCCCCACTGCTGGACACCAGTGAGTGGAAAACACCCTCCAGAGACTTAAGACCACCACCTGGTGGCCTGATGTCACCAAAGATGTTAAACAGTACATAGACAACTGTCTTGTTTGTGCACAAAACAATCTGATCCCCACCAAATGAAATGCCACACTCCTACCACAAAGACATTCTGGCCCTTGGCATGCCATACAGATTAATTTTATTGGTCCCCTGACCAATACTAATAGAAACAATAAATATGCTCTTGTGGTGACTAATCTCTTCTCTTAGTGGGTTGAAGCCTTCCCCACTAAGACATGTACTGCTAAAACCACTGCCAAAATCCTGGTGGGACAAATTTTCTCCAGGTGGAGCCTACCTCTTAAGGTGGACTCCGACAAATGAATCAGTTTTACAGGTGAGTTGATGAAAGAATCCCTTGAGCTCCTTGGAATTCAGCAAAAGTTTCACATACTTTACCACCCTCAATCTTCAGGTCAAGTAGAAAGAGCCAACAGACAGATTAAGCAAATGCTTTTCAAATTCATTGAGGACAATCCCAATACTTGGGATTCCCTGTTGCTGTTACTCCTTATGGCAATCAGGCGCACACCCTCAGCCACCACCCAGTTGACACCCTTTGAGGTGATGACTGGAAGACAGATGAGATTACCTGAACACCTGTTATTTGACCTGCATACCCCCACTGTGGACTGTGTGCCTGTAGACCAATATGTGGATAAACTCAGAAAAGACCTCATACACACATACTTCTATGCTGCCAATTGCATGGGCAAGGCCCAGCAACAGTCCAAAATACAGTTCGACAAACACGCACAAGAAGTGGATTGGCAGGTTGGAGATCAGGTCATGGTCATCCAATTTGCACAACCCACACACTCCTTCTCCAATAAATGGGAAGGCCCTTACTCCATTGTCAACAAGATCAGTCCAGCAGTCTATCAGGTTAGACTCCTGCATAACAATAAACTGCCTGACAAATGGTTACATACAAACCAACTGAAACTGTATAAAGGAGTATAATTACTTTTTCTCACCCCATTGGGCAGAATTGTACTAATCTACTAATGTTCGGTTTTCATTTTCAGATATACTTACAAGATGGCTATCTTGTTCCATTTTCTCCTCATCTCAGGAGTTATCCCCTGCATCCAAGGCATGGTACCAAACCTCCTACCTTACCTTGATCCTCCAACATCTGCTCCAGAGGTAGTATCCATCAAAATACCCGATAGTTTAGTTACTGTCCAGGAAGGTTCTGATGCCTACCTCACTGCCTCGGTTCTTGCTCCTGATAAAGCTACCCTACAAATTGAGTGGCAAACCACATCGCAAGGACAAATTCTCCCTGTGGCCAAACTCTCCAAGGGAACTTTCCAGGGTTGGCCCAATGCTAAAATATCCCCTAATGGTTCTCTGTCCTTGCTACAAACTGCTCTTAGACATTCTGGTTTATACAATATTACTGCTTTAATTGATCCATTATATTGCAATTCTCTGTCTAAGGACTCTGCTAGGAAATTTTGTGCTGTACACAATATGGCCTCTGCTGCCATGTTTCTATCTGTGTTACCACCTACTGACAAACAGCTTTTGGAATGTCCAAAGCACACCCCTGGTCCCCATAGTGGTTTAACAGCCACTGCTCTACCTGGAACACTGATCAACAATTTATAATAATGCATATACCTGTTTTGTTTAATTTGACCTACTGGACTATGAAAGAATTTGGTATTTATTTATTTATTTAGCTTTTGTTGACCGGGTAAGTGCACTAGACAAATCCTGCCTATTTTCAGGCACGACCCGGGGGAGGGGGATACAGATGAATGCCAACTGACCTTGAACCAGATTAAGCTGTTGGTGGTATTTTTAGTGAATGAGGGAAATTTGGCCAGGACACCGGGGAAATTCCCCTACTCTTTTCGATAAGTGCCATGGGATCTTTAACATCCACCTGAACTACCACCAATCCAGGCAGATGGGACCTCGGTTTAACGTCTCATCCGAAAGACAGCACCTCATAAAATGCAGCACCCCTCTCATGCTGCATTACAGTGTCAGTACTGGGATATTAACCCAAGTGCCAGATGTGGGAACTGAACCCACAGCCCTCTGATCTCCCGGCCTCAGAGGCGAGTGTGCTACCTACTGAGCCACTGACACTGCCACTGGTATGTGTCATAATACCAACACTTCAGCATTTTACAGTACTTTATTGCTTGACAGTTTAGCAGTGTTTCAGATTCGTACTCAAGACCCTATTGCCGGGGTGCATACCACCGAGCACAGAGGCAACTTCAGGAAAAAACTCAATCCTGATGATCTAAGTCATAAACGTAGTACACGTGAGGTTGACAGTTCTGATGTCACTGGTGCTACAGGCACTGTCATGGGTCTCTTTGGTACAGCTATGTCTATCTGGAATAAAGCAGACGTTGCTGCTATCAAATCTCATTCAGCCAAATTTCAAACTGGTTTGGTAAATAATATAATACCCCCATTATTGCATGGTGTGGATGTCCTCAGTCAGGAAGAAAGATGCACTGTTTATAATATGCACGATATTGCTAAGGCATTTACAGATTCTAAAGATAAGATTAACGCACTCATTGCACAAAACAACAAAGAAGCAGATAAAACAATACATTGCCCGTGAGATTTTATGCTCAGCCTATGGCTCGTACATTATCACTACCATCAATAATCTCTTTCGTGATCTAGAATCTGGAAGAATCCCAGACATCATACATGACAGACATATTTCTAAATGGTATTGTCCACGCTGTAAAACCCCTGGCTGTATTGCTATGTGTATGCAACAATCTTTAACTATTCCTCTTTCTACAGCTAGGAAACTGGGTTTTATTACCAGACACCCTAATGCTGGTCCCTGTTTTACTTCTAAGAAATGTTCTGGTGCAACAGGCACTGTCATAGGTCTCTTTGGTACAGCTATGTCTATCTGGCGTAAAGCAGACATTGCTGTTATCAAATCTCATTCAGCCAAATTTCAAACTGGTTTGGTAAATAATATACTACCCCCATTATTGCATGGTGTGGATGTCCTTAGTCAGGAAGAATTTAAATGTTATCACGTTTTGATCCCACTACAGCTTTGTTCGACAAGCTGGCTTCTGTACACTCGATTGGGCACCTTGATTACCACATCTACAAAGAACACCTAGACTTGCCTTCTTTACTGGTCATCCATTCTTTCCTGGACGCCGGGGTCACTCCGCACACAGACTGCTGTGCGAAGAAACAATATATCTACTTGTGTCGATGTGATGTATTTGATATTATTAAACCTGTATGTGGTTATTCTCCTGACAGTATTGATTGGTCCTTTTCCATGGATGATGATATCAGCACTAATGGCACAAACTTTTCGGACTCAACATTGGCTCCAGACAAACTTTACCAGTCTTATTGAGAGGGGGTTCATCGCCTGTCAACACGGATTTCCAAGACAACCTACACCTGCCCGGTACAGTTGCAAAAGTGGCAATTACCTACTGCTAAAATGCAATATAATTCTGATGGCGAGTATTGCGTAGTTACTAACTACAGGAGTTACACTTATGGCTCACAGACATGTGTTATTAATTCCCCCAACTTCTGCTTTGTCCCGCATCAGAAAGCTGTCATTGGACACACCATTACCCCCATCCCCCTTATGGATGCGGACATCATTGATGGTAACCTCAATTATCTGCTCACCCTTTCTGAGTGTCTACCATATTTTAATGCACACATAGCTCCCCTGTCACTTACATTAAAATCACTTTTATAGAGGAAAGACACCCACCTCATCCACATCGGCAATAATATAACCAAAGCTAATAAAGCTATACTTTCATTGATTAATTTATTTATTTAGTTTTTGTTGACCGGGTAAGTGCACTAGACAAATCCTGCCTATTTTCAGGCACGACCCGGGGGAGGGGGGATACAGATGAATGCCAACTGACCTTAAACCAGATGAAGCTGTTGGTGGTATGTTTAGTGAATGAGGGAAATTTGGCCAGGACACCGGGGAAATTTCCCTACTCTTTTCGATAAGTGCCACGGGATCTTTAGCATCCACCTGAACTACCACCAATCCAGGCAGATGGGACCTCAGTTTAACGTCTCATCTGTAAGACACACCTCAGAAGTGCAGCACCCCTTCCCATGCTGCATTACAGTGTCACTACTGGGATATTAACACAAGTGCCAGATGTACGTGGGTAGATTATTGTGATTGTAGTTACCTTTTGATGGTAAGGGTAAAGAGCCGAGATAGAAATGTATGTATTTTTGAATGTTATAGAAGCCAGAAGGGGAAGGAAGCATATTCAATTCAGTGCTTTACAGTAACTGGTAATTGCTGTTTTTCTTTTAGACTTGGATTGTGGGCTTTTGGTGACACTGTACTTTCTTTGTTGTCTTTACTTAGAATTGTTTTTGGGCTGTTGAGGATTTAAAATGTAGTGGTGGTGTATTTCTTTGCTGTCTTTGGTTGATGCAAATTTTCACCCCCCCAACTCTTGATTATATGCCCTGTTAAATCTGATTGACAGGAGCTAAACACTGGGTATAGTAAGGGGTGTAGAGTAGGAGGGGCATACCAGGAAAGGAACAGCAGCAAGTGAAGAGGTGACTGCTCTCTCAGTGGAAGGGAAGTAAATGTAAATCTAGGAGCTTTCATTATTACTTCTTTGCATTGATATTGTATTGGGGAAAGGAGGAGTAGGAGTTTGAATAAGGTTGTGCAATGGCTACTTAAAGTCTGTTTTTGAGTGTGGATAGGAAGGATAGGAATATAAAAAGCAGTTGCTCAATATATCTAAATGTGTGCAACAAAGGAGGTAAGGGAAATAAAGAAAATGTTTTGCACTGATAGAGGAGGGAGAGGGGAGACTTGGGGGAGTGTTTGGCATCCTGCATCTGGAAGGGTGGGGGGTCACTGGTGGGCAATGACAGCAATGGGTAGGGTGGTAGGCTGCAACAACTGTGGTGCACCAATCTTTCTAAAAATTGCCTGGAGTGTGGGAGGATGTTTAGTGTGCAACCGCATAGAAAAACTTAGAAAGGAGATTGAGGGTCTGCAGGAGGAACTAAGACAGGCAAGGGAGATTGGGGTGGGTTTAGCCCAATACTGGAGGGAGGAAGAAGGGGAGATGAGGGAGGGTGATTTAAGCCAACAGTGGTGAGGAGAGGGTCAGAAGAAGGAAGCAAAGACAAAGGGCCCAGGCCAGGAAGAACAGTGCCGGGAAACCAGGTCAGAGACAAAAGAAAAATGGAAGGAGGAGATAGGGACTTGAGAGGGAGGCGAAGAAGTGGCAAAAGTCATGGAGTGGTAAGGAGAGAACAGGTTACTATGCAGAGAGAGGGCGGGCATTTGTGAAGGGTCTTCAGAAAATAATTGTGCACTGCTAGAGAGGAAGAAGGTGGAGGAGGAAAAGATGAAATTAGAGGAGTAATTGATAAATGCCTGGACCAAACTGGAACGGGGGAGTTCTGCTGGAGAATTGCAACAGGGGTAAAGGGAAATAATGTGCAGGAGGAAGAAGAGGAGCTGGAAATGAGAGGGAGATGAATGGAAGCAAGCAGGAGTAAGAGAGGTGGAATCTTAGTGCTGGGGACTCAATACTAAGAGGAGTTAGGTGGGGTAGCAAGGGGAGAGGCATAGTCGCATTTGGGTGGAGGCCATGCCAGGAATGACAGCGGAAAGGGTGGGACAGTCTGTTCTGAAATATGCTAGAAGGGGTAGGGACAAGTCTCATTTAATTATACATCTTGGGACAAACGACCTGGCTGACAAGACAGTAGATACAGTCCAGAGGAGGTTTGAGGAACTAGCACAATTATGTGAGGGAGTAGGAAGATCAGTAACTTTTTCAGAGATACTTCCGGTGCCAAAGGCAAGCACAACAAGAAAGCTGAGACTAGAGGAATTTAATGGATGGCTAAGAACCTGGTGTTGTGCTAAAGGGTATGGGCTGTTGGGGGTGGGAGGACCTGGGAGGACAGTAGTCTCTATGCCAAGGACAGACTACACTTGAGTGAGGAGGGAAAGAAACTGTTGAAACAGAGGCCAACAGGATGCTGGGTTGCATCGCTAGGGGGATCACCTCCAGAAGGAGGGAAGTGATACTCTCTCTGTATGACTGCTTGGTGAGGCCGCACCTTGAGTACTGCGTGCAGTTTTGGAGGCCACACTTAAAGAGGGACATTAACCTCCTGGAGAGGATCCAGAGGAGGGCAACCAAAATGATTTGGGGCTTGGGGGACAGGACCTATGAGGAGAGGCTCGAAGAGCTAAATATGTACACATTGGAAGAGAGAAGGGACCGGGGGACATGATAGAGGTCTTCAGGTACATGAAGAGGTAAATAGGGAGGAACAGTCAGGGTGCTTCAAGGAAGGAGGAAGGGCCACTAGAGGGCATGGGTGGAAGCTGGATGGGGAAGATTCAGGGAGAAAGGAGGAGGTGCTACTTCACTGAGAGGGTGGTAGCGCCATGGAATGCACTGCCTAGGGGCTGGTGGAGGCAGAGACAGTGGAGGGGTTCAAGAGGGGGTGGGACAGGTACAGGGGAAGGGTTCTGGAAGCAAAATCCAATGCAGCAAGAATATCCGGAACTGGGAAGAGAGAAGCCAGAGAAGGCGAGGGGGACAGCAAGGTCAGCACCCAGGGTGGGGACTGACCAAACGAGCAGACACGAAAGACCATTAGGCCTATTCTGCTGGCATTTTAGTATGTTAGTATGTTAGAGGTTGGAGGAGTACATAGAGGAAGTTGGGAATTTAAACTAGGAGTGGGGGGGTGGCAGTTGGGGAAGAGATATGCAGAGACCACAGGTTGGGAAACCATATGAGCTTACCCCCCATAACAGTGACAAAGGACAAATGGCAAGTACTGTTGGTGATGCTAGGAAAGGAGGGCAGGATGGGAGGGGGGAAAGGGTGGAAGGTGGTTACCCTTAATGCTAGGAGCCTTGGGAGGAAAACTGCAGAGTTACAGGTTCTCATGGCAGAGGGAGAGGTGGACATTGCAGCCATCATGGAAACATGGGCCACCCAATACAATGACTGGGACATATCTGTACCAGGGTGCAGGTTATTTAGTAGGGACAGGGT
The DNA here is from genome assembly GCA_016271365.2 of Neoceratodus forsteri. Taxonomy (NCBI): domain Eukaryota; kingdom Metazoa; phylum Chordata; order Ceratodontiformes; family Ceratodontidae; genus Neoceratodus; species Neoceratodus forsteri. The sequence continues at coordinate 89,844,218 of JADMNL010000030.1, forward strand.
GATTGGGAAAGGGGGGGGGGTGGCACTATATGTGAAGGAAGGACTGAAGTGTGTAAGGGAGGAAGGGGAGGAGGGTAGTACAGAGTCACTTTGGATGCAAATCCAGGATTCCAAGAATAGGATTCTTTGAATGGGAGTGGTGTACAGGCCACCAGCTCAGACGGAGGAGTTAGACAGGGAACTAGCGGGACAGATCAGGAGGACCAGCGAGAAGGGTAGTGTGGTGACTGTGGGGGACTTCAACATGCCAGGAGTGGACTGGAGCACCCCAACAACCAGGAACAGAAGGGAGCAGGTACTGCTGGATGCCTTCCAGGACAGCTTCCTGCTGCAAATGGTCAGTGAACCAACCAGGTTAGAGAATACCCTTGACCTTGTACTGGCAAATGGGGACTTTGTGAGAGAACTTACAGTGGAGGAACCGCTGTCAGGGAGTGACCACCACTCAGTATGGCTCACATTGGATATGGGCAAGGAAGGAGTGGAATCTGGCACAATAGTGCTGGACTTCAGTAGGGCCGACTTTGGGAGGATGGGGAAGTGGTAAAAGGGTACCTGGCCAGAATTCGATCTAGTATGGACACTAACCAGAGGTGGGAGCTCATAAAGCTGGGGATAGTGGAGGCAACCAAAACCTGCTGCAAAGTCCAGAGCAAGAAGGCTAGGTCTAAGAAACCGATCTGGTTGAGCAAGGAGGTCATGGAAAAGGTAAGGAGGAAAAGAGCTGCCTTTAGGAAGTACAAGAAAACAGGGAGGGGGGAGGACAAGGAGAAGTACTTGACAGAATCGAAGGAGGTGACAAGGGCAGTAAGGGGAGCCAAAGCATCTATGGAACTCAGGCTGGCACAAGGCATTAAGAAGGGGGAGAAGGACTTCTTTAAGTACATCAGGGAGAAAAGGAGCTGTAAGGACCACATAGTAAGGATTAGGAAGGAGGGGGGTTGGGTGGAAGCAGGGTGCGATAAGGTGGAAGCACTAAATGAGTACTCTGCTCAGTATTTACTAAAGAGAAGAGGGGGGTGACACCCAAGGTGGGAGAAATGGCAGAAGCAGGGTGGGAAGTGGTGACAGATGGGGAAATCATGGAGAGCAGAGTTCAAGAGGGTTTGAAGGCATTGAGGGTGGGCAAGGCGCAAGGCCCAGATGGCATCCACCCCAGGGTACTGAAGGAGCTGGCAGAGGTCCTTGCAGGGCCTTTGGCAGACCTATTTAATGCCTCACTACATTCGGGGTGTGTACCTCAGGACTGGAGGATGGCTCATGTGGTGCCCCTCCACAAGAGTGGCCCCAAGGATGAACTGGGAAACTACAGATCAGTGAGCCTCACATCCATCTTGGGTAAGCTAATGGAGACTATCCTGAAGGAGAGGCTGGTGGCCCTCCTAGAGGCCAAAGGACTACAGGACAGCAGACAGCATGGCTTCATACGTGGCAGATCTTGCCAAACCAACCTGGTCGAGTTCTATGACTGGGTAACTAGGCAACTGGACAGGGGCCATGCAGTGGATTTCCTGTATCTGGACTTCAGTAAGGCATTCGACTCAGTGCCACATGGAAGGCTGGGAAGGAAGTTAGTAGGCACAGGGGTGGGTGAAAAGCTGGTGAGATGGGTAGGAAACTGGCTGCAGGGAAGGCAACAGAGGGTGGTGGTGGGTGGGGAGCTCTCACACCCAAGGACAGTGGCAGTGGTGTTCCACAGGGCTCGGTGTTGGGACCAGTGTTGTTTGGGATATTCATTGCAGACATATCATGGGACATCAAGAGCAAGATCAGTCTGTTTGCTGATGATACCAAGGTAGGCGCGGTGGTGGATGACCTAGGGGATGGCAGGGGTTGCAGGATGATCTCATAAGCTTGAAACCTGGTCAGACACCTGGCAACTGAGGCTTTAATGCCAAAAAGTGCAAGGTGCTGCATTTTGGGATGAAGAACCCAAGGAGGAGTTACCAGCTAGGGAGTGCAGCTAGCCCAGAGAGGAGGAGAAGGATCTGGTGTGCTCATTACAGGGTCAATGAACAACTCGGCACAATGTAGGAAGGCAGCTGCAAAGGCCAACAAAATGCTGGGTTGTATTGCAAGGGGTATATCCTCGAGGAGGGAGGAGGTGATTCTGCCACTGTATAGGTCATTAGTTAGACCACACCTGGAGTACTGCGTGCAGTACTGGCGTCCGTATCTGAAGAGGGACATTAAGTTACTGGAGGGGGTGCAGTGCAGAGCGACAAAGATGATCAAGGGGCTGGGGACCTATCATATGAGAGGAGGTTGAAGGAGTTGAACATGTACTCACTGGAGGAGAGGAGAGACAGGGGTGACATGATTGAAACCTTTAAATACATGAAAGGAATAAACAAGACGGGTACAGAGGGGCTGTTCAAAGTAAGGGAGGGGAGGGCCACCAGGGGCCATGATATGAGACTGGAGTGAGGAAGGTTCAGGAGGAGGGAAGAATACTTTTACAGAGAGGGTGGTGGCTGGGTGGAATGTGTTACCTGCTGAAGTGGTATGTAGTAGAACAGTGGACTGCTTCAAACGAGGATGGGACAGGACAAGGGGGAGGGTTAATGAAGGGGAAGGATGGAAGGGAGGGGCAGCTGCAGAATAAGGGGTGCTAGCTGCACATTCAAGCAGACTTGATAGACCTCTAGGCCTTTATCTGCTGGCAATTTTCGTATGTTTGTATGTTCATATGTGGGAACTGAACCCACAGCCCTCTGATCTCCCAGCCTCAGAGGTGAGTGTGCTACCTACTGAGCCACTGACACTGCTAATGATGGTGATATGAATGATGCATTGACTAACACATGGTTAGAGATTACCTTTAAAGGTTTTGTTATTATACAAGCATTTCTGATATTTTTCTTGGCTATAATGCTATGCTGCCTATGGCGCACACTGTGCCAACATCGTGAGCAGTTGGAGTTCCTTTACAAAGCTCACGCGTTGGGTTTGTAAACAGCCCCTGCTCCCTGATCTTTCCCTATTTTTGCCTGTATTGCCCTTGGAGGCAACTGGGGGGGGGGAATGTTACACGAGGTCCCTGCACCCTTATTGGTACCCCCAGAGGTACACCGTAGACAGCTAGTGCTTAGGCATATGTTATACTAACATATAGGGCTAAGGGCATCTACCGTACAAGAGTAGATGTCAGGATATGTATGCATATTATTGTTATACACTTTGCTTTCTAATACATAAATATTTTCAGCGTATTAAACAAGAGGTCTAAAGGATGCAAATCCTGTACAACAAGGTAGCTCGGTTCACTACCCAGGACCACCGGCGATGTCACCACTGTGATACACTGGCCCAGCTACGGTGGCCCTCACTGGCCACTCGCCTACAATACCCTTTGCTTGTCCAGGCCTTCAAGTTACTCAAACTCCCCACTCCACCTAACATAGTAGGAACCACAGCAATTAAGCATAACCCCAGGAGGCTACAGATGTCAGAACGTACGCTACTGAAAGTCCCCCGGGTAAGGACCAATGCTGGCGGCAGATCTTTCTCTTGTCTAGCCCCCAACCTGTGGAACAAGATCCCTCCTCTGGTGCAGGAGACCTCCTCACTTAGGAACTTCTGAACCAGACTTAAGGCTCATATGATTGACATAAGCACATTCCTCCGCCACAGCTCATAAAGTACCTTTCTCTCCCACATCAACCCTCCCAAAAGTGAGCCGACCCAGGTACCCCTCTCAAGATCCAGGACACCTTGGTCCCTTTATCCTACATACAACATCATGTATAATACTATGCCATGTAGCACCTAGGTAAAACTGTGTCATGATGATAACCATGTTTGTAACCACCATAAGCCTTTATAATCTTGTGACCAAATGTTTCTCCACTGTATTAAACCATGTATTGTTATCCTGGGTCGCCACTGAAAAAGGGACCTTCGGGGCTCAGTGGGCCTACCCGGTCACCAAAATTTAATAAATAAATAAATACATTTCTTACTCATAAGATGTTAGGACATCTGTGTCCTTGTAATGATTATGATATGTAAGTCGGCATTGCCGCCTTTTGGTGATTTGTACTATTACACTGATTTGTGTAAGAACTGTACTCTTTTGTTTCACAAAGTGATGATTACTACAAAATTGTATAATGTTATCTTGGACCGTGGAGCCACCTCTAATTTAGCCAATAGGGCTCATCTCTGTAACTAGAAATGTTTCTATCTTACAGTAATTACCATAGTAATTATCATAGGTATATAATATGAGACACTGAGTCTTATACCTCAGAGCCCCCAAGAGACACAAAGAAACCTCAAGGCATAAGGAACGCTTAGCATTGGCTCCCAGTTCGTATTGGTAAGAACTGCTTAGGGGAACTGTGATTTATACCTTTGGTAGTAATAAACGAGTTTATTACTCTTATGCAACGTGTCTGTGAATTCTTGCATTCCCAATATTGCCAAGAACCTGAGAGTGAGGTTTAGACCTCCTGACACTGGGAAAAATTAAGCAGAAAACCCTAGAGTACAGCACCATGACACTGGCACACTCAGGTCCCACCACTCTGACAAGCCTCTGTCCTCCACTCTTGCGGATAGCAGGGGTGCACTTCCCCTGCCAGGCCCACTGATGAAATCCACCAGGGTGTGGAAATGTCCAGTGGACACCATGAGAACAGGTAAGTGCTAGAGAAGGAGTTGGATGGGGCTGGGTGGCCACCACACAGAGGTGGGCAGCACCGGTGACTAGGAATAAACACAGCAAGTTCATTAAGGAATATTGTATTGATAAATGGGTACCAGAGATTATAAAATATGCAAATAATAAAAGACATCCCCCTTGGTGGAATAAATCAATAGAAAAATTGTTAAAAAGAAAGAAAAGATTACATAGTAAACTAAAGAAGAAGCCTTCTGGTCTCATAAATACAAGATTAAAACAGTGTATTAAACAACTAAAAATAGCAATTAGGAATGCCAAACATAGCACTGAATGGGATATGGCAAATAAAATATCTAATAATAAAAAACAATTTTTTAATTATATAGGAACTTTAAAAGGGAACCAAAAAACTATTGGGCCTATAGTAAAGGGATATTAAACAATCATAGATGAAAAAGAAATAGCAACGAAATTTAATAAATATTTCTTGAGCGTGTTTGAACTGAAAGAAACACTGGTATATACAGAAATAATAACACCAAAAGAGTATATACCCATATTAGAAATTAAATCATTGATATAACGAAAGGATTGAAATCAAACACCTCTGCTGGACCTGATGGCATAAACGCTAAATTCTTGCAAGAAGTAACACAGGAATTAGTGGGACCCATTACATATCTCTTTAATACCTCATTAACAAATATAACTCCCATATATAAATCTGGAGTACGAACTGAAGCTAAAAATTACAGGCCGATAAGTTTGACCTCAGTTTTGGGAAAGATTCTAGCAAGAGTTATCCAACGTAGACTATTAGGCCATCTAAATAAAGAAAAGATAATTGATATTTCACAGCACGGTTTTACAAAGGGCAGGTCATGCCTCACCAATCTGATCAATTTTTTTGAAGTGGTGAGTGAGGCCTTGAAGGGGTACCAGTGGATGTAATATTCCTGGATTTTGCAAAGGCCTTTGATAAGGTATCACATAAAAGGCTGACTGACAACTATACCAAGTAAAATTAGAGACAAATATAATAGAATGGATTACATCATCTTTGAAGGAAAGAAAACAACGTGATAGTGAAGGGATATCAATCTGAATGGGGGAGGTGACTAGTGGAGTCCCTCAGGGATCTGTCCTCAGGCCCACATTATTTAACATACTTGTTAACACACTTCAAATAAAAAATAACGCTTGGTTATGTAAATATGCAGATGATTGCAAACTTGGGGGTCTGGTACAGAACCATTCAGATGGTCAAAAACTACAAGAGAACCTGGATAAACTCTTGGACTGGACTAAAATAAACTAAATTATGTAATATATCAAAATGTAAGGTAATGCATTTAGATGTCAAGAATCCCAATTACAAATATAAATTGGATGGCCAAACATTGGAGACAACTATGGAGGAAAGAGACTTGGGAGTAATAATTTCAGATACACTATCCACAGATGGGCATATTAGAAAAACAGTCAAAAAATGCCAGAAAATTTTGGGGAACATTTTGGCAAATATTAAGAGTAGAGATAAGGAAGTGATAATACCTCTCTACACTAGTCTAGTATGTCCACATATGGAATATTGCACACAATTTTCAGCAGCTACAAATATAAGGAGTACGAAATTAAAGTAAGGAGTACAAAGAAGAATAACAAAAAAAGTGAGAGGTCAAAATAATATGACATATGGTAATAGGTTAAAGAATTTGGGGCTATACTCTATTGAATGTAGACAGTTAAGAGGAGATCTATGTTTAGTTTATAGCGCAGCCAGAGACAAGGAGCTAATGAAGAACATAGGAATTAGAAGATGTGAGGAACAAAATAAAAAAACTTGATCGCATAATTACCGGTTAAAAGGAGATATAAATACAACTAAAAAACGTATGGACTTTTTTACTCAAAGAGTAATAAAAAGCTGGAATGAGCTACCTGTATATGTAGTCAATAGTGAGACTATGGGAAGTTTTAAATATAATTCGGATAAATATATGGGAAACAAAAAAATTATGTACCACCAATAAAGCAAATAGGTGGCAAGTTCATTAAGGACAAATTGTCTTCAGAACTTGAAAATTACCTGTGAACCTATAAAAACAGACTGCCACAGATACTCCCAGGTAGGGGTGACTGGATTCTGATTTTCTGATTTGCATACATCAGATCATGATCCTAAAGTTAGGGTTCAGGATTTTTAGATTTAGTTGCCAAAAATCCTAAATCTCAGTCAATAAGATTACAGTCAGATGGCAATCAAAAGGCATGTTTACACTGCCCCCTTTGCAGTGCATCAACTTGGGCGCACAGTTTGATGCGCTTCAAAGTCAGCAGTGTAAACAGTTACGATGTGATAGAAGTGCTTCCGAGACTTTTTTTGTTCCGGTGCAGGAGTGGGTACATTTATTAGAGTGAGTGTACTATGTGGCAGAGTAACTGTGCTGCGACACTCGCTCCAATAAAGGCATCTGTTCCCAGACTTCTCCACTGCTTCCAACCCAGCCCCACAGCACCTCTCTGGCATAACCTGCATCAGCGTGAGGGTGGTCTGAGTAAAGAGTCAATTGAACCTGCTGGAGCTATCAGAGAAGGAATGGAGCAGCGCAAATTTCAGAGCACTATAGCCATGTAAACAAGGCTAGATTTGGACTCCAAAATCTGATTCTAGATTCTGAAATTTTCAGTTGAAATTGAAATTTGAGGTACTCAGATCAGAATCAGATTTAAGCAATAATGACGGAACAGCTGGTCATTGCCTGGCGATTAACGACTGGCTGGGAGGGAAGGCAGCCCCAGAACTGAACCAGCTGGGCGCTTTGGCCCTTGTGTTCTTCCCTCTGAGCCTTATGCACTCATCTGTGGCAACCAGTATTCCTTCCTTAATGATGGGCCACCTTTGGTCCACCCCCATATCTGCTTTGATGCAAACCAGATGGTTCCTTAGCACTTCACCCATTTTCCTGAAATCTGCCCTCCTGAAATCCAAGATTTTGGTCTTACTTGGGATGCTTTCCCTGCCCATATCCAACTGGAACCACACTGTCCAATGGTCACTTCCACCCAGTGGCTCACTGACCATTATTTTCCTGAACATGCTCCCCATTTGTGATCACCACTGTTCTTGACTCCATGACCTCCTCAGGGAGGCTGTTCCATGCATCCACAACCCTCTCCGTGAAAAAATACTTCCTCACATTACCTCTGAGCCGTCCCCCCTCTATCTTCAAATTGTGCCCCCTTGTTCTTGCACATCTCTTTTTCTGAAAGATGCCACCCTCTTGGACTCTGTTGATTCCCTTGAGATACTTGAAAGTTTCTATCATGTACCCTCTCTCCCTTCTTTCCTCAAGGGTATACATATTAAGCTCCTTTAGTCTTTCTTCATATGTCTTCTGGTGCAGACCCTGCACCATTTTGGTTGCCCTCCTCTGGACAGCCTCCACTCTGTCTATGTCTTTGTGGAGATGGGGTCTCCAGAACTGCACACAGTACTCCAGATGGGGTCTCACCAACTGTCTGTACAGAGGGATAACAACTTCCTGTTTTCTACTATTGTTGCCTCTTCCTATGCATCCCAGTATCTCCCCAGCCTTCCTTACTGCCTTCTCACATTGCTTGCCCACCTTTAGGTCATCTGATATAATTACCCCCAGTCCCTTTCCATTTTTACTGTTGTCAGTATCTCACCCCCCATTGTGTACTCTTCCCCTGGGTTTTTGTTTCCCATGTGCATTACCTTGCACTTCTTTGCATTGAATCTGAGCTCCCATACATTTGACCATTCCTCCAACCTTGCCAAGTCCCTTCTCATCCTTTCCACTCCATCTTGTGTATCAACCCTGTTGCAGATCTTTGTGTCGTCTGCAAAAAGACATACTTTTCCTTCCAGTTCCTCTGCAATGTCACTTATAAATACATTAAAAAGGACCGGTCCCAGTACTGAACCCTGCAGTACCCCGCTAGTAACCCTCCTTTCTTCACTGTGGACTCCGTTTACTACTACCTTTTGCATCCTGTTGTCTAGCCAATTTTTTATCCGGGCTACCACTCTGGGGCCCACTCCAAGGCTGGCTAACTTGTGTATTAATCTTTTGTGTGGGACTGTATCCAATGCCTTGCTAAAATCTAGGTAGGCCATGTCCACAGCCCCTCCTTGGTCTATTACTTTGGTCACCCAGTCAAAAAGAAATCTATTAGATTTGTCTGACACAACCTTCCCATCGTGAATCCATGCTGCCTTGGGTCCTTTGCCCCACTGGCCTCTAGGTTTTTAACAATTCTTTCCTTCAGAAGTGATTCCATCATTTTCCCTACCACTGAGGTCAAACTAACTGGTCTATAGTTTCCTGCCTCTGTCCTGCTCCCAGTTTTGTGAAGAGGAATCACATCTGCCCTCCTTCAGTCCTCAGGTACCACCCCATCCTCCCATGATTTGTTAAAGAGAGTAGTCAGTGGTGTCACTAGTTCTACCCTTAGTTCTTTTAGAATTCTTGGGTGAATCCCATCAGGCCCCATTGCTTTGTCCACCTTCAATTTTATTAGTTCTTTCAGAACCCTTTCTTCTGTAAATGGACTGGTATCGACCCCCATCTTCAGAGTATTTCTCTTGTTTGGCTTAGGTACCTCCCCCTCCTCTTCCTTTGTGAATACTGAGCAGAAATATTCGTTCAGTATCCCTGTTTTTTCACTGTCCCCCTCTACCCACAGTCCCTCCCCTTTATTAAGCCTCAGTATGCCTCCTTTGGTCTTTCTTCACTCCCTAATGTACCTATAAAAGGTCTTATCCCCCTTCTTAACAGAATTGGCTATCCTTTCCTCGGTTTGGGCCTTTGCTATTCTGACTACCTTCCCAGCCTCCTTCTGCTTTAACTGATAAAGTTCTCTGTCCTGCTCCTTCTGTGTTTCCTTATATTTCCTGAATGCTATCCTTTTCTCCTCAACCTTCCCTGCCACCTCTTTTGAGAACCATAGCGTTTTTTTCCTTCATTGTGTTTTATTGATTTGCTTTACACAAAGGCTTGTTGCCTCTGTGATGGCTGTTTTGATTACTCCCCAGTGTTCCTCCACCCCTCCTTCTTGCCTGTTTGCCAGTGCTTTTCTAAGGCACTTTCTCATTTTCCCAAAGTCAGCCCTCCTAAAGTCCAATACTCTTGCTTTTGTATGGGTTGACTGTATGGCTGTGTTTATCGTGAACCACACTGTTTGGTGGTCGCTTGTTCCCAGATGGCTACCCACCTCTAAATCTGAGATTCTTTCTCTGTCCCCATTTGAGAGTACCAGGTCTAAGATTGCTCCCTCCTGAGTGGGTTCCAATACTAGCTTACTGTATATATTATGTTTAGGCAACTATGTGTGTTAGATTGTTACTGTTATTTACCTTTGTATGTATGTTACCCTACATCCTATGACATGGAACCTTTGTAAATGAGCAGTTCCTGTTCAAAAGTATTTGTAATCCTAGAGTTAATAAATAAATAAATAAAACAAATGTAATTTGCATTAATGAAAGTATACGGAAAGGGTGGAAGGTAGTCCTGCTAAATACCAGGAACTTGGGCAATAAAATGCCGGAGCTACAGGCGATGCTAACTGAGGGAGAGGTGGATATGGCAGCAGTCACTGAGACCTGGGCCACCGTAGGGCACGACTGGAACCTGAACCTGGAGGGTTACACCATGTTCAGGAAGGACAGGGGGGAAGGAAGGGGAGGAGAGGTAGCAATAATAGTCAAAAACTGCATTGCCATAGGAGGAGTGGAGGAGGTGGAGGGAACTGTGGAGGCAATTTGGGTCACTGTGATAATGGGGGGCAAGAGAGTAAAAATAGGAGTGGCGTATAGACCCCTTGCACTGGCGGAGGAGCTGGAGGAGAGTCTGGTAGCAGATGTTGGGAGACACTGCAGACTGGGACGGGGAAGGGTGGTGTTGTTGGGGGACTTAAACATGCCAGGAACAGACTGGGAGACTATGACATCCTCGGTGGCCAGGGAACAGAGGTTGTTGGATGTCTTTCAGGACGCGTTCCTAACTCAGCAGGTGGGGGAACTGACCAGGGAGGAGTGGATACTGGATGTGGTCCTGGCAGACAGTGACCAGATTGGGGGTCTGGAGGTAAGGGACCCATTGGCGGGGAGCGACCATGCCACGGTCTGGTTCTGCCTGAACCTAGGAGGGGTTGAAGGCTGCATGAAGATGGAGGTAACTGACTTAAGGGGGGCGGATTTCAAGGAAATGGGAAGGATCCTTAAGGAGCACTTGGATGGGATTGGGCCAGACATGGATGCTGACAGTAGATGGGAAATCATAAGGATGCTACCAGCACCTGCGCAAGAGTAAGGCGAAAATGTGGTAGGGCCCGAAAGCCCTGCTGGTGGACCAGGGAGGTTCAGGAGGTGATGAGGGGAAAGAAGGCAGCCTATAGGCAATTCAAGTGCTCAAGGAGTGAAAGAGACCGAGGGGAGTATGAGCTGATGGCCAGAAGGGCCACTAGGGTGGTGAGGGCATCTAAGGCAAGGAAGGAGCAGAACCTGGCCAGGGAAATTAGGAGAGGGAACAAGGGGTTCTTTAGATACATTGGGGAAAAATGAAGGGTGAAGGGGCAGATTAGCAGGATTAAAATGGGAGGGATGGGCACAAGACCGGGGGAGCAGGCTGACGTACTAAATGAGTACTTCGCCTCAGTTTTCACCAAGGAAAATGGAGGGCTGCATCATACATGGGAGGAGACGGTGAAACTGAGGGGGGCCTTACCGATTGGCGGGTCTGGGGAAGGGGGGCATCACTGGCAGGTGGGGGGAAGGCAAAGCAGGGTGATGAGGTAGCGGAGGTGGAAATCATGGCAGAGAGAGTGAGGGAAGCCCTCAGGTCCCTTAAGATGGAGAAAGAACCAGGGCCATATAAATTACATTACAGAGTGCTGAAAGAACTGGCGGATGTCCTGGTGAAACCCCTGGCGGAGCTCTTCAGCATCTCTCTGAGGGCAGGGTGGGTGCCCCAGGACTGGAAGGTGGTGCATATAGTGCCTGTCCACAAGGGGGATCAAGGGAGGTGGCAGGGAAATACAGGCCTGTCAGCCTGACATTGATGGTGTGCAAGGTAATAGAGGGCATTGTCGAGCAGAGGCTGGGGGGGGACCTGGAAAAGTTGGGGTGCCTGGATGATAGACAGCATTGATTCATCCCGGGGAAATCATGTCAGACAAACCTTGTGGAGTTCTATGACTGGGTGACAAGTGCCTTGGACCTGGGTAGACCAGTGGACGTCCTCTTACTTGACTTCAGCAAGGCGTTTGACTCTGTTCCTCACAGGGGCCTGTTGGATAATCTGGGAGAAATGGGTGTGGGGAACCAGATGATCAGATGGATAGGCAATTGGCTCCAGAACCAGACCCAGAGGGTTGTGATCGGTGGAATAGTCTCATCCCCAAGGAGGGTCATTAGTGGAGTCCCTCAGGGATCCATCCTTGGGCCCCTCCTGTTCAGCGCCTTCGTCTCTGACATAAGGAAGGGTATCAGGAGTGAGATGAGTCTCTTTGCAGATGACTCGAAACTGGGGGTGATGGTGGATGGGGAGGAAGGGAGGGTTGCCCTACAGGGGGATCTGGAGGCTCTGGAAAGGTGGTCTAGAAAGCAGAAGCTGAAGTTCAATACAGGGAAATGCAAGATACTGCACCTGGGAGCCAGAAACCGGGCCAAGTGTACACCCTTGGGGGGGGGAATGCTACAAGTCTCGATGGCAGACAGGGACCTGGGGGTGGTGGTGGATGTCAAGATGAACAACTCGGAGACTTGAAGGAGGGCAGCGGCAAAGGCCAACAGGATGCTTGGATGCATCACTAGGGGGCTGACCTCCAGAAGGAGGGAAGTGATACTCCCTCTGTATAACTGCTTGGTGAGGCCGCATCTCGAGTACTGCATGCAATTTTGGAGGCCACATTTAAAGAGGGACATTGAACTCCTGGAGAGGATCCAGAAGAGGGCAACCAAAATGATTTGGGGCTTGGGGGATAGGACCTATGGGGAGAGTCTCAAACAGCTAAATATGTACACATTGGAAGAGTTAAGGGACCGGGGGGACATGATAGAGGTCTTCAGGTATATGAAGGGGATAAATAGGGGAGGAGCAGTCAGGGTGCTCCGAAGGGGGGGGGGCAACTAGAGGGCATGGGTGGAAGTTGGAGCGGGGGAGAAAGGAGGAGGTGCTACTTCACTGAGAGGGTGGTGGAGCCATGGAATGCGCTGCCCAGGGGGCTGGTGGAGGAAGAAACGATGGAGGGGTTCAAGAGGGGGTGAGACCGGTACAGGGGAAGCATTCTGGAAACAAAAACCAGTGCAGCGAGAATATCCAGGACTGGGAACGGAGAAGCAAGAGAGGGAGGGGGGGGGCAGCAAGATCAGCTCCCAGGGTGGGGGCTGACCAAGCAAACAGACATGAAAGACCGTTAGGCCTATTCTGCTGGCATTTTAGTATGTTAGTATTTCCTATTCCAGCACAGAATCCTACTACATTCCCAGCTCCACAGTCATCTACACCATTAAAAAGGGAAGCTCATTCAAATGAGGTATTGACTTTCTAGTTCATGTCAGCTGCCTGAAGCTACCAATGCCTAAGTAAGCTCTATATTAATTAAAGCATCAGTCGTTTTCCCCCCACATATTTTATACCATCTTTGGCCATCTCTGTTCATGTCCTTCGAGTGAGTTGAACAGCGAAGACGTGGAACAGGTGACTAGCGTCGTAGGCGTCAGCAGTTGTTGGCAGGCATCAGCATGAAGCAGAGGACCCTGTTGGTCGAATAGGGCAAGGCACCTGTTCACTTCTATGTAATAGTTGCTGCTGGGAAGGATGGAAGGTAAAAGGTAGGCCAAAACTGAGAATAGGAGCAACACCCTATCTAGGGTAGGAGTATAGAAAGATTTAAACCAGGCACAGGGGAGCACAAATAGAATTAAACAAAAAAGGGGAAACTAGAAACACTGTATAAGGGGTAAGGGTGCAAAAGTATCTGCAGGTAACACAGGGAGAATAGAGGCTGAGAATGCTGGCAGTGGTGCAGTGCAGTAGCTGTAGGGTGGCAGTTTTCAGAGATCTTCTGGAGACTGCGGTGCTGCCCCTTCTGCACACACCTCCCTGGGTTGAGGGAGGAGGTTGCTAGACTCCAGGCTGAGTTGACCAGGATTTGGGGGACCTCCCCCCCCCCAGAGGCCACCATTACCTCAGAGAATGCCATTGAGGAGGAATGGCTGGACTGTGGTGGGTTCTGGAAGGGTGGGGGTGGTGGGACAGAGGCACACTCCTCAACTGGTAGCACTGCAAAGTTCCTATGCCACTCTGAGGGGGTGAGACTGCTAGGAGGAAGCACCCGCAGTAGTGACCAAGGGGAATGTGGGGGCCCTCCATAGTGGAGACCCTAAGGAGGGTGGTAGAGGACCTCAGAGGAGGAAGCAACTTCTGGTGAGGGACTCAACTGTGAGGGGGATAGATTTGGGAATAGAAAAGGGGGGGAGGCAGGTTAGGTGCCTACCCGCTGCCATGGCCCGGTGGGCTGCAAAGCGAATCCTGAGGATCAATAGGACAACAGGACAGGAGGGAGAACTGGATGTCATTGTCCACCTGAGGATACGGCTGGGATAGTGCAGGGGAAGTTTAGGGAGCTGGGGAGGAGCTCATGTGAATTAGCCCAATACATGTAAACATGCCAGCAATGATATGCTTTGTATATTTAGGCAGCCCATCCCCCGATTACCTTAAATTCTTCATAGATCGCCTGCAGCCCTGTCCCAGACCTTGCATCATAATTATGCTACTTTTCAGGGTGGGGCTGCAGCACTCCTCAGCCACTCAGCTCCTACCAAGAAGGTACAAGCCGTGCTTTACGAGTGTAATATTTTAAAATCCATGGAACCAAAAATATTACTTGCAGGTTGAAAATGCTCCACGGACAGGCAGCTACATGTATGAGTTGCCTGCCTGATCATGTCAGGGTCTCTTTAATGGAATCACTGCTGAAGGAAAGGATTGTGGATTATCTTGAATCCAGTGGGTTACAAGACACAAGACAGCATAGTTTCTCAGGGGGGAGGTCATGGCATATGAATCTGATAGATTTCTTTGACTGTGTGACCAAGGAACTAGAACAGGGTGGAGCGGTGGACATGGCCTACCTAGATTTCAGTAAGGCATTTGACACCGTTAGAGATAGGAGACTAAAAAGCAAGCTGGGTAGCTTAGGAGTGGGTCCAAAGGTGGTGTGCTGGATAAGAAGGGAATAGGCGACAGAGGGTGATGGTAAACACAATTCACTCCAAGGAATGGAGGGTGACCAGTGGGTACCTCTGGGATCAGTGCTGGGACCAGTCCTTCTTAATGTCTTTATTAGTAACGTTGTAGAGGAGCTAGAAGGGAAGGTCTGTCCCTTTGCAGATGCCACCAAAATCTGCCATAGGGTGGACACTCGGGGGGGGGGGCTGGAAAGGATGAGCAGAGACCTGAAAATGCTTGAGGAGTGGCCAAGGGTAAGGCAGCTGGGTTTCAACGTGAAAAAGTGCAAAATAATGAACTTGGGGCACAAAAACCCAGAGGTGGTGGAGTACAAGATGAGTGGAGTGGTATCGACAACCACCAAGCAGGAGAGAGACCTGGGGGTATTCATATATCGGAAGACCTAAAGGTGGCCAGGCAGTGCGACAAGGCAATAGGGAGGGTGAGTGGGATGTTGGGGTGCATAGGGAGGGGTGTCACCAGCAGAAAGAGGGAAGTGGTGTTGCCTCTGTATATAGATCGTTGGTAAGACCCCACCTAGAGTATTGTGTCCAGTTCTGGGGCCACATCTCCACTTCCCTAAACTTTGGAACTCTCTTCCTCTACCCATTCACTCCGCCTCCTCCAAACCCTCCCTTATCTCTCTACTCCGCTCCCACACCTCTCCCGTCTGTCATTCCCCTTAATGTGCATGGCCCTTAGTTACTCTTCCCCCCGCCCACCAGTCCCTTTGCATATCCTCCCTGCTCCCCTTTCTCCATTGGCTACTCTAGTTCCCATCATGATGGAGCTTCGGCTACTAACCTAATGCATTTAATTCAGGGTGTTTTCTTCTGATTCTACTATTTTATCTGAACTGCTGCCTGGAAACGACAATTATTTGTGTATTTTGTATATATTGTAAGATTTGCTCTGTACCTTTACATTGTATCTACCGCTGTACATGTTTTGCTCCCTGTACCACTTGTCCAAATGTTTATTTTGTATAATATGTGTTACTAGCACTCCCCCTTCCCCTCCCCCAGGATGCATCTGGAAACAAGTTATTTGAGCTCAGGATGTCTTTCCTGGTGAAACACTTTAATAAATAAACAGAGTGGAGGCAGTCCGGAGGACGGCAACTAAAATGGTGCAGGGGCTGCATCGAAAGCCCTATGAGGAGAGACTAAAGGACCTGAATATGTACAACCTGGAACAGAAAAGGGAGAGGGGAGATATGACAAAGACCTTTAAATACCTCATAGGGGTACATAGGGTACAGGAGGGGAATGTGTTTCAGATGGAAAGGTGCTCAAGAACAAGGGTAGATGCTATGAAGCTGAAAGGGGGTAGATTCAGGAGAGATTTGAGGAAGTACTTCTTAACAGAAAGAGTAGTGGATTCCTGGAACAGCCTTCCCGTGGTGGTGGCAAAAACTAGTGGGGTTCAAGAATGCATGGGATAAGCACAAAGGAATCATAGCGGAACAGAAGGGGAGGGAGAAAGAGCTGTAGATTGGGCACAGTCTGATGTAATAGTGTAGGTAGGGAGAAATGGGGAGACTGGATGGGCCAAGCAGTCCTCATTTGGCTTCAAATTCTATGTGTCTTTGTAACCCTAGCCCCATCATCAGTATCCCTCTGTCTGACATTACAAATTTCCCCATAGCTCCCCCCCATGGTGGGGTGGCAGAGATCCCCATCTCCCACCTTAGACACATATCCGAACCAGAGAAGGGCTGAGTCACAGGCGCAGGGCCTGCAAAAGGCCAGAATCCTGCACTAGCCAGGATGTTCCCTGCTTTCTCTGTCCCACTTTCTCAGAGCCCAGCTACAAGATCATGCTGCTATGCTTGTCAAGGCTGGGAGGTTGCCAGGTGGCCTGAAGGGGGCAACAGTGATGGGAAGGGGTTAAAAGCCAGAAGAATAGCTAGCCCGGTGGCGCTGAGGGTTGAGGTGCTGGATGCCACACCACACATCACGCTGGTGACACAGTTCGGACGCGAGCCTAGGCCGCCAGGGGTTGGCAGGGATAGGATCAAGCGTCTGGCGGACTGCTCTCCTATCCTGAGGAGAGATCCAGGGAACCACCGCTCTGTAGCAGCCCCTGGGGATGACTGGGGGCACTATCAGAGTGATGGCAGAAAGGGGGGCAGAGTGGGAAGAAGTTGGCACATTGTGCCTCAAGACATCATTACATGTCCACTCTGCAAAGGGCAGAAACATGACAGAGTGACGATCTCAGTGGCTGATGGCGCCACCTGGTGCCCCCGGTTCCTGAGAGGATCCTGCCACAGTGTGTGTGAGTGATAATGGCCGGCTCTGTAGGGGTGCCAGACCAGGCTCGGGGGTGCGGGTGTCAGCGGCTGGAGATCGCGGGAATCCGCGCTGCTAAGGAGGAGTAGAAAGAAAAAATACGACCAAAAAAAAAAAGCCAGAAGAAAAAAAAAGCATCTGTTTCATTACAGATTGTTAAAAACCAGTGCAAAATATCTAGTGGCCAGAACTGAGACTATTATGACCATAAAATGAAAGGGACATAAATGAAACACCTTCAGAGGTCATCTTTCAGTGGCCACTGGCCACTGGGGTCTATACACTGTAAAATTATCTAACTTTTGTGGCACCATAAATATTGCTAGTGTCAGTTAAGGTAGTCTTGCATGTAAATATCTGCGACTGAAACTGTAACATTTTAATTAGCTCCTGTGCTTCAAGAAAATGTGCATTTCTGGCTGTGTGTGTTAAATGTGGCTGACTTTAGAACTGATTAGTTTCAATGACAGTGAGATAAGTTTTATCATTTACTGACAGATTGTCTCTGTTTCATGCCCCCCCACCCACCCACCCATCCACACACACACACACATCCATTTGCACACTTTGATCATGTTGAACAAGAACTTGGAGGGTGGGGGTTGGGCGCAGAGCTTTTCTAGTCAAAAAAAGTGAATTCCTTGTACTCCCATCATTATTAAACAGCAAAAGCAATGATGTTGATTTTGCAGTGTGTGACAGCGACAAAGAAGACCTTTGATCTGGTTTGGAGTGCCACTTGGAAACAAATCTCAAAATAATTTTTAGGGGGGTCGGCAGGGATGGGAGAGGATCGAGCGTCTGATGGACAGCTCTCCTCTCCTCTCCCGGGAGGGAGGGGGGCCGTGCTTGGTGCTTGTCTGACTTCTGGCAGAAGCTGGAGGTACAGCAAGTGTCGCAGCTATCTCGAAGGGGTGGGAGTGGCGACATTGGTGGTGATGCCATGATGTCCGGTGCGCACCACTCTCTAAGAACAGGGGAAAATTGTGTGCCTGGTCTCCTAGATGACGGAGACCACTGCAGAGACCCTTATTGCTCGCATGCCTGCCAAACATCCCTGAGTCCGACACTAGCAAGATTCTTGGGGTGCAGCAGCCCCACCCTGTACCTGCCTGGGGGGTATAGCCACGGCTCGATGGGGACACAGGGATAGAATTGGGCAGATCGAGAGGCGGGGAGACTGCCACCTGTGTCTCCCAAAGGAGTGGAGACTAGGCACAACAAGAAGGAGGTAAAAAGAAATTTAAAAAAAAATAATTAAGTTTTAGGAGATTCTTGTAGGAGTGCCCTCTGAAATATATTTAGAACTGAATCATTGTATCTGCAGGTCTAGTCTATAAATACTTGGTGGCAGGGTCATTCTTTTTTTTTTTTTTTTTTTTTTAAAGAAATACTTAGGAAATGCCAGCCACTGAGGTGCTGTAAGGACCTTACCTCTCACCACGCCAGCGGCCTGTGTTCAGGAATGAGCACAGGCTGCCGGGGGTCGTCTGCGGTGGGAGAGAATCGAGTGACCAACAGGTTGCTCTCTCTCGGGGGAGGATGGAATTCTTTGCTGAATGACTGCCACCCGGTGGAAGCCAGGAGGCAGTGCGGGTCAAGGAGAGCAGACGAAGGGAGGTGCTGCGGGACCTACGAGCACGCCCCAGCATGGGGAAGGGACTTTAACTTACACAGGAAAAGTGGCAGGACAGGGCAGAATGAAGCCTGCCCACCAGTCTCCACCCACCACATCGCTGGATCTTGGCTCTGAAGAGTGGACGTGTGTGCTTCGGGAGGGGGAGGATGCCCTCCCCCTCCTGGCCCCACCACAGGGGGAATCTGTGGTTATATTCGTGCTGTCAGGGTGCCAGGGAGATGTAGGATGGTGGGATCAGCGAGGCAATGCTGAGGGAGAGTCTAGTCTGTCCTGGCTATGGCAGCATAAATAATGGATGAAAAAAAATACCAATGAACACATTACTTTTAAAGAGATACCTATATGAAGAGATGCAAGAGATTTGGGTACAGTATGTCATTTTGTTTCTGAAATGGGTAGGTAAGAAATGTAAACTGCTCTAACAGCTGTTTACATAAATATATATATAATGACACATGACAAAAAAAAAAACACATTAGTGTTAAAAACCTGCTTGGTGGCCACATTTTTTGAGAACACCGGAATGAAAACTGATGGGTTTTTTTTGGGGTATTGTTTTCTCTCCTCCAGAGCTCCGGCTACGACCCCACCCTCCGTTGTTCCCACCAGCGCCATCCCCGGACATCAGACCCCCTCCCTTGTGCACCCCACGACTTACCCTTGGCGGTAGGGTGGTGGGGAGGCGACTCAACCCACCCCAGCGGATCCATGCCAGGGGCGCCCTTCCCAGGAATGGCAGCGAGAGATTTCTAACCGTGCTGCGGGTTCGCTTTTCGCTGTTTTCCTCCCGGCAGATCATGGCGTGCAATGGCGAGCGACTGAGTGCATGCGCTCCCGTCGTGCCCCAATCAGCCGTCTGCCACGACCCACCCCCAAGCTTGCAGCTACGTGCTGTCGACCCCCCAGCCTCCGCTAAGGGTCAGGCAAGCCCCGGCCGCCCAAATCCCACCTCCCCAGAGATGGAGAGCAGTCCCTTGGATGCTCAATCCATCTCCTCCCCGTCGACCCACGGCAACCCATGCCCGTTCCCGAACGCGGGTCGCCGGCGTGGCGCGAGGTGTGGTGACCAGCGCCTCAACCCTCAGCGCCACTGGGCCGGCGTAAAACTGATGTTATTTGGTATCTGTTATAAGGATTACAAAGGGGCACTGCTTACTAAGGACAAAGGTAATTCAATTATGGGGGAAGGCTTTCCACTGTCTTGATGCTCTTTCAGCAACTCTCCCAAACTGTTACCTTCAAGAATTAAAAAGAGGCTCAGGATTCCACAATCATTTAATTTAGAAAATATCTATATTTTCCGGGTCTGTAAAGACATAAAGGGAAGATGCCGGTATCACAGCAAAATAAATATATTAAGATAAAAGTCATTTTCGGCATTTCCTGCCAAATTCGTGCTGTGCCTGATAAAATCAGTTCACATCATGGCAGAGGCGACTCCCCCCCCCCCCCCGGAAAGACCCCATGTCAAGGATTAAGTCCCCCTCACCCCAGCAGAAATGTTGGAGAACACAGGATGAAGGAATAGGCTGTACTGGCAGCTGCTGTGTTTTATGGTTTCCTGTTACCTGTCATTTAATTAGCAGCTTAGAGCATTAATATGTGACACCCTTTAGCAAACAATAGGTGTTTTCTCCAGTTCTCTCTCACCAGTTTTCCAATAAGTAATGGGAGAAGATGGAAGGTTTGATACCTTTTATTGGACCAACAAGTGTCTTGTACAAAGATGGAATTATACACAAGCTTTCGGGGCCACACAAGTCCTTTCTTTAGTAATCAGACCAGTGCTGTTCCTACGGCTTCACACACCCCAACCCGCAAAATAATTTTTGAGGCCCTACCTGCCTACCAATAAATGTGAAAAACAACAACTCATTATCACATATAAAATATTTACAGCGTAGGTTCTTTTGTATCAGTCCCATTGAACATCTGTACTTTGTCCATGCTGCTCCCCTTCTCCCTTGCTAGCACCAGGATCAAGGAACTGAACAATGTAATTTGTCCCTGCTCCTCGTGGGGACACTAGTACCAAGATCTAATTTTTCTGAGTAACAGGTCCATCTTACTTCTTTTTTCTGTACCCCCACCCTGTGGCACTGGAGTTGTAATCTACAGCACAGACTCCACTGCTAACACCCAATTTCAAATGGATAAGCATTGTACAACTGGAAAATTTCAAATCAGTCTGACAATACATGATCTTCTTAATGCTGACCTCTGAGGTAGTGGGCCCCCTGACAGTGCGGGCCCTACTGCAACCACATCTCTTGCACCCCCCCCCCGCCCCCAAGTCACGGCCCTTAATCAGACCCAAGGTGGCTTGCTTTAGATACAGACTCAACTATCTCCGAGTTATGATCTCTGCATTCTTCTTATGTTTTTATCCTGTTTAACCACTGACAGCATATGAGACAGCAATCAAGATTATAAAAAACAAAAAGCAAAATATGTCTTTTTCTCTTACCTTTGTTTTGCACTCCCCCCATCTTGCCAGGAGGAGCTAGGCTTCCAGCAAGCTGAAACAGGCTATGTCCCCCTCGATCTGTCTTGTTTTCCAGATAAAGATTGGACTTTTGAAGCAAGGAGAGAGCTATATGTGGTCAGAGAGCGCTGAAGAATCTGTCTCTTCACTGTTAAATAATTCTGCTGTTCGAAGCGAGCTGAGACTGAGACAGTGGCATTAGCCTCCTCCTACTGTTAGCAGCCCTGTGTTACCAGGATACACAGAGCTGAGTCAGAATGCACAGCAGAGGGGGGAAGGGGGAGGAGAGAAGCAGTAGGCTCACAGGCAAATACCTTATCTAGTACCAAGTGTGCTGCCCCCACCAACAAATCGACTCCTAGCCTATGGGGAGGCACCAAACCTTCACACATATTTGCAGTTCACACGTCTTCTGTAAAGAGCTTTTCTTTCAGGGAATATATTTTTATTTCTAGCATGGTCATTTATTTACATTTTTGCATCCTTCTGTGGCAGTTACATTGTCTGATGCTGGGCCTCTGAGTTCAGTGAAAAGTCTCTCTTAAAGGAGAACTGTGTGGAACCTGTCAGTCATTTCCCCTGTAGAACCGGCTTGGTTTTTTTTTAATGCTTGTTCCAATTCTGTTACTGTTCAATCTATACACGCTTTTTAATTATGCTAGAGGGCATTTCTGATTTACACTCTGGTGTTAAGTACTGCACGATTTTAGAACTGTATAATGAAGGTTTTTCCCTCTCAACCACAGTGTTCTCTAGTAGAACATGGATGCAATGTGTCAACTACAGAAGAGCTTAGCAAGGACATGAAGTGCATCATACAGTTCTAAAATGGTACTTAGCACCTGTGTGTAAATATGAAACACCCACTTGGAGATAAATTACATGTTCCGAGTCAGACCATTGCCTCTCCCCTATTTATTGGTCCCCTGGTGCTGTATAACTATGGGATATGCTGTGGGCTCCCTCAAAACAAATTATTTTTAGTGTCAAGTTTTGACATCTGTTGAACTCCCAAGTGGCATAGAGGTTCAGCCCTGACACTAAAAATAAACGAGGCAGCCCACGGCATGTGTCACGTATGCAATGCCCTTGTCTAGTTAGAGTGTTGTATAATTCTTGAGTGAAAATATCAATTGTTGAGTATGCTGGAGTGAAAATAAGTGATTTATTTGCACTCCAGCTCTGTGTGCCATAAAAATAGATGCATTTATTGCATAATTTGTACTCTCACACAGTCATTGTGTAAATGTATGCATATGTGTATATGTGTAAGTACTGTACGAGTACATTGTTTGTATTTCTTTATTGGTCCCGCACACTCTGCTTGCTATGCAGAGCATAATGTCAGGAGTCTGAATGTTGACCTGAGGCTGTACTCCCAAATGAAACAGCTCAGTTTGTAAAACTCAGGGTTCTGATATACAGTCGCAGAGTGTGGTGGCATCATATCACAGCACAAAAGCCTCCCTGTTCTGCCGCTGCACTTTGGGTCCATACACAATGCTGCTGAGCGGTGGTTAGGGGGCGGAGTACCCTGTGGCAGTAACCCCCAGCAGCATTCTGCGAATGAGATATCATGGGGATGCAGACAGGGTTTTTACCACCTAATGTGATGAAATCAACCGACAAAGAGGGTCTAGTGTGAACGGCATGGTGCTATGACATGCTCAGAGCCTTGGCCTACAGGTGCTACCAACAAAGTAATCCCCCACCCCATACCTGGGGCCTGCTTCTTGGACTGTTTGTGTCTTCTAATTTTCCTGGTGCTGACCACTATCTCTGATGGTCCAGTGGTGCCCCCTAACTACAGCCCTTTGTACTTCTCTGGAGTATAGTGGACCCTCTCCTGAAATCATGAACAAACTGTGGAACTCACAGTCACTGTTTCATTATCAGTGAGAATCACAACAAATAAATGTGCGAAGTGCTATCCCTTGACAAAGATTCCAGAGAGAAACAAAGCAGCAGGGCACTTGTGAGAGACCGGCCATTGAGGTAACTGCTGTTTTGTTTAAATCCGACACTGCACTTTGTTTGTACGTGAGACAGCTATTTGCACTGCAATACTTTTAGATGGGTCAGGCTCCGTGTAAGCCAGTATGTCAAAGAATAAATGAACTTGACTGACCCTGAACTATGGAGGGCAGTGACTCATTGGTAGTGAAACTGTGATAGTGAGCTCTGAAGTTTGTTCCTGACTTTAGAGAACAGCAGGTCTAGCTGCCCTCAGTGTGAACTCCCCCCCCACACACATACACACACCAATCCAGATGCACAGCCAACACTGAGTAGTGTACTAGGCCGTGGACACTCTTCCCCCAGCTCAGTCCCGGCTCTGGTAAGTGTAAGTTGTGCATTGCCCAAAGCCTACCCCCACTGGGACTTGTGTTCTGGTTGGCAAGGCAGTGCTCTGCTGCAGAACTGCTTCAGACATGGGTCAGGGTGCTCTGCCATGTGATATGGGGTTAGGGTGCAAGTGAGTTGCTGCATGTAGGGTTCAATGGCTCATATCCATGCCAGTTGAGGATGCTGTGACATTTTACTTTGCCGGCACAGTTCAGAAATGTGCCTTCTCGAAGTTCCCACTTTGCTATGAGTTTTCCTGACAGAGAGCCACTGTTTCAGGTGAAGTCAGGGGAAGTTATGGCTAAGTTGCAACATTGTCAGCAAATTTACATGGTTTTGCTTGAAAAAGTGCCCCTTTGCCTGCCAAAGTCGGCATGGTACACCTCACTAATTAATTTGTAAAGTGAAGTTTGCCAGCTTTGCACACCGCTGGTACCCTCATTAACCTGGCTGGCCTTTCCCTTTTCCCCGCTACCATCGCAGTGCACATTGGGGCAGTGCAGGGAAAGACTTCCAGACCCATTATGTACAGCACAACAGTGGTGCAAAGTGGGTATCCTACCAATTTGTGCCATGATGTTTATGTACTGCAGGCTATATTTGGTAACTACTGATTTATGGATTCATGGAGTCCTGAATAGAATGTGTAGTGTATGCCTTTTATGTAGGTTAGTTGTGCTTATATGGGTCCTGCACTTACCTTCCATTATTTCTTGCTAGTGTAACTTTTTTATAATTCATGTCTGTACTCTACCTGTAAAAATGTCGTTATATGACTCGGGTTGTGCCTGAAAACAGATTAACCCTTGGCCCAGTACACCTACACAGTTACCAAATAAATCAATATAATCATCTTTCAGCAACTGCATATGGCCCCCTGATGCTCTGTGGTGCACATGCTGGGACCATCTGTAATCTTTTTCTTCTTACCTTTGCTTTTTTTTCTCCTTCTCTGGCCATGCCACCCTCCTCCCCAGGCAACCACTCAGCCCTGTCACCCTTACCTGTAGTCCTCTCCATTTCCAACCCCTGGCTTGTCCCCCAGGGTGGGCTGAAGTGAGGTAGTCTCCCCATATATCGTATACGGGTTGGAGAGGGGTACAGGAGGCTGTGCGGAGCCTGATTTCACCAGGTTACATCCTGCAGCCCAGGTCATTTTCCCCCCTCCTGGTTTTCTCCCAGGACATTGGCAGCTAGGGTCCCAATGCGCACTTACGGACGCAGCTGCCTGCCAACACACCGAGCTATCCAATTCTAGCCCTCTCCAGCCACTCTTTGTGCACTTCCACCTGCGGTCACCCAGGTGGAGGTGCTGCGGCGCAGCATGGCATAAATTCTCCCCAGAAAAGAAGTGTGCCCTCTAGGATGCTGATCCTTCTCTCCCCACCCCAGGCCTTTGACCACCCAGCCTCGCTCCTGAATCTGGCTTGCCGCCAGCTTAGCTATTATGGTTTAGCAGTTGAAAACAAAACTTGAAAATAAATGAAGGAAAAAAATAAACAGTAGGCTAACGATTGGGATTGTTCACCATAAGCTTTTTTTTGCAAGTTTTTCTGTAATGATAATTACTGATTGGCCAAGCAGGGAAGCAGAAAATATTTATTTTGACACATTAATTATGGAAGATGCATTCATAATTACAGAAAACCTCTGGTTATATCCTTATTAATGATAGAAAAACTGAATGCTACCAATACAACACAAAATATGATATGGGAAGTTTACTGAAATGATTTCAAATAGAATCTATTGTGCTACAGGACAACAACTGGATAATGAATTTGACTGGCCCATTCTAGTGCCCAATTAAATAAGGATGAACTCTTCTCTCCCAGCTGGGACGAGAATGCCGTGCTGAAAATGACTGACATATATCTGCTGGCTTTACTTCCCTTACTGCTACCCTTCCCACGTTTTCCTCCCACTCCTTTGCAGAAGATAATTAGCCTTTCTTTTCTATTCTTTGCATCTGCGTTGATTGGGTGCTTCTTTCCTACAATTAGTTGCTGCTGAAACATGACTGACCTTGTCGTGACACATTCCCATCACCATAGCATCAGGTGTCCCAGCCTTTCTGTGAGTGTGTGTGTGTGTCTATATATATGTTGCGTCTCTCTACTAGCATGTGTGATTTCCTTTTGTCTTTGGTATTTTCTCCTTTTTTACCCTGCCCCTCATCTTTCCCTGTGTCATCTTACTTAGTTTTCTGATTCGATTAACATTAATTTGGAGAGACGTACAATCCACTCAGTCCAAGTCTCTTTTCAGAGAAGCCTGGGTATGCAGCAGTCACAATGTTTTAAAAAGAGGGTCCCAATACTGAGTAGCCAAAACAGGCATAAATAGGTCACAAAGACCACTCTATGCTCACATTAAGGTTGTGAGACTGTTGAGCCACGCTCAGTGGAGTCACAAATGCCTCCCAGATGCCAGCTGTGCTAAAGGCACACAGGGTCATTTGCAGTCCTCAGTAATTCTGGCATATCCCTGGCCTGTCTCCTCTCACTCGAGAGAAGGTACTTCCTTATACTGGAAAGACAGTCGTGTGTGTGTGTGTGCATCCTGGGGGAATTTTGCCGCAGGGTCAGGTGGCATGGGGTCTGGAATCCAAGGACTGACATCTGGCATGCCAGGTGGACAGCATTTAATGTTTTCTCTTCCTGTGAGGGCACGCACATCATGATGTTCTGGGGAAGGCATGGCAGCAAGTGGTCACCCATGCCATCAAGAGCACCACCACTGGGCTACTACCAGGAGCTGCTTTAGGAGTGATGCATGCCATGTTCTCCCTCCCTCCCTCCCGCTCTGACTCGGCTCCACTCTTCCCGGGAATGAGGCATGCACCTGGGCACCTAGTGTACTGAGAGAGTGCCTTACAGTTTGGTGCCATGTAGCCAGCCTGTATTTCATTTTAATGTTTACAATGTTCTGGATTCTGTCCCATTACATATAGAATAATACATGGGGTGGTGTGCATTATGAGAATTTAATACACACCCAAGGTGTGTGATGCTGTATAAACCCCGAGAGGTAAAGCTTAAGGGGTTTATTCAAGCATCACCAAGGGTGTGTACTAAATTCAAGTAAATACATCATCCTGTGCTTTGTTTTATATAATCACTGACTATCAATTGTTTATCCCCCCTCCCCAAAAAATTGACATCTGAGTTGCACCCGCTTTAGTTTTTAAACTAGGAAGACGTTAAGCAAATGGATTACTTGTGAAGTGTGGCAGGGTGACTTTTGAACTTCTTTTAAAGTTAGTTACTTGAATTATGCCACTGTTTGTCAGAATCAGTGCTGAATCAGTAGTTCTCACACTGGAAAAAAACAGCCACCATTTCAGGTACTGTTGTGCTTGAAACAGAGAGACTCAGTGAGTCTCGTGTACAGCTGCTTTCTCTGTTAGTGAATGTTTGTTTTTTTTGGCTCCCAATCCCCAGCAGGGATCTAAGCTCCAGCTCGCTGCCTCCCCATGTCCAGGCTTACCCCCTTAGGTGGGGCCGCCAGGCAGCCGCCCTTCCCCAAGGTCACTGGTAATGTTCCCTGGCTTACCCCCCAGGGTGGAGCAATGGGAGCGGGACCCCACTCGGTGGATATAGTTTGCAGTGGAGGTGGTGGAGCGGGGCTTCATGCTCGGGCTGGTATTTTTGTGTGCTGTATGGGGGAGTGGAGAGATGCAATGACAGCCTGCATCCACCCCACTCCCCACCTGTATGGTGCTGGCACAGCGGATCCCTCCAGCCCATAGTGTGCAGAGCAGTCCCTAGGATGCTCAATCATTCTCCCCGGCTGGCCCACCAACGTCCAGAGTCCATTCCCAAACCTGGGGTGTCGGCATCGCGGACAGCTGCACTGCTTCTGTGCCGGCGGGCTGGCCACTGTGTTGGTGAATGTTTGCCATAATAACCGGATGGTTATTATGACAAAAATAACTGGCCATCAGCAATGGAAAAACTGATTGCCAGTTATTGTTCATCTTTTAAACACAGTCAACCTATCCATTAAGGACTCCACTGAGACTAAAGAAGCTGCACTTAATATAAGAGTGCTTATAAAATGCCGACAAGTCAGCACAGCAATAGTGCTACTGTTTGTGACACTGGTGAGCTGGGTTCAAGAATAAGCATGCGTCATCAGAGACTGGTCAGGGGAAGGAGGACTGAGCATCACAGAGAACGCTGTCATCCTCTGGGGAGGGAGGTCCATATGCTCCCCCATGCTACTGTTGCCTGTGTAACCTCAAGCAGTGGAGCAGGCTGGAGCCATGATGAGTGGGAGGGCACCTCCTGACTGGGACGTACGCGCCTACATATGTCCGCTCAGTCCTTAGCCATTGAGGCATCAGGAGAGGGGAGATAAAAAGCCAGGAAAAACATCTCAGCTGCAGCAGTATGACACTGCACTCCCTCACAGGTGCTGCACCTCCCACTAGGCTGCCTGCCACAGCAACCAAGCTAAACTCCTCCCAGGCTTGAGGAACCTGGGAGACTGTGCCTTGGGGGTGGTAAACCATGGGGTACTGATGCTGGTAGGCTGTAAGCCCCAGAAATGACGGGTGTCAGGGCTGGAGGGTAGCAACAGCCAATGATTGCAGACTGGGAAGGGAGAGTAAAGCCAGTCCGCCAGCACAGTGGTAGCACTACTGCACACAATGCCAGTGACCTGGGTTCAGAAGCAAACCCAGGAGTTGGAGGGCCACCTGGGGGAGGAGGATTGAGCATCCTATGAACAGCTGTCTTCCTCCTCCGGGGGAAGAGTTGGAACGCACCCAGTGCTCCAGTGACCTCTAGCAGAGGCTAAGGGTGACTGCCAATCAGAGCTTGGCTTTATGCAGGGGCATGCCAAATGTTCAGCTATGCGCATCATGTCATTGCATGCCATGTCCCCTGGGATAACTTAGCTGAAAACAAGCTGTCAGGCTGAGCAATGGAGGACGTTTGCTCCACTGCGCTCCACACAGCTGTTCGAGGCACTTGCCCTCCTGGATCAAGTTTCAGGCATTCGTCGGGGAGTAGTGGGGTTCTCTCTGGTGGCCTCACCCTGAGGAATAAGCCAGGGGCAGTCTGGGAAGGTAAGATGTAAGTCCCAGGGGACGAGTGAGTGGCTGGAGTTCAGACTGATGGCTGGTCAGTCAGCTGGATGAAGCACACTAAGTAAAAAAAAAGAAAAGGAGGAGTAAAAAGTATAGTTTTTAGCAGGGAAAAGTATACAAAAAAGTCCTTATAAAATGGAGTTTAAAAAAACTGACCAAATCAAACCTCATTGGTTAAAACACAGCACCTGACCATTGATTATTTACCTAGAAACTGTACAGTCCATAGCTAACCTGCCCTAATCTACCTAGCAACAGCCTAACTAAATGAAAAAAAAAAAAACGTTTTCCACTTTTTAAGCACATAAACCCACAAAAGGGCACAAGTTTCTTCAAAATAAATGCACTTCCCAGTTCGTTTAAAGGCACACAGCCTTTGTTACCTAATTCACTATTCTACCTGGCAACAACCTAACTAAAGGAAAATAAAAACTTTTTCCATGAAAAAAAGTTTCCGTTTTATAAGGACAATAATCCACTCCAGGGTATAAGGTTGTTTGGGAATTAATACACTTCTCAGGTGCATCGAAAGTCACTTGGCTGTTGGCCTCATGCCTTCCAATTCACCTGGGGCATGCATTAATCCTCTAGAACTGCATGCCCTGTTGTGGGTTATTGCTTAATATCTTGCCTCAGGAATGAGTCTGGGAAGCTGGAGGGCCAGTGGGGGTGCAGGAAGGGAGGTTCGAGCATCCCAAAGGATAAGAGAGGGAAGGTGTCATGCAAGAGGTAATGCATGTACAGTGACTTAGGACAGGAGGGCATTACCAAGACCTGTGGGGGCATGTTTCCATGTACACATCTTGGAGTCCTTGCAGCCGATGTCCTGGAGAGTAGGGAAGAAAAGGGGAAATGTCCCGTACCATGTATGATGCTTGCAGTACTTTCAGGCTCTGCACTGTTGCCTGCCTCAAAAAAAAGCCTTTGATGTAGACAACGGGGGTTGGTGTGTGGGTGGGTAGGAGGATGACCCCACCACAGAAGGTGAGCTCTGCTGATGGTGAAAGGAGCTGCAAGGACTCAAGCTTGAAGAAGAATAAAGAGTAATTTAAATGAGTAATTAATTGAAACAGAGTCCTTAATATTCTGGTTGCAGTGTCATAAAACAATTACAGTCAGAATCGCAAGCAATGCCCTTAATTTCAGGATTTCCTTAATATGCAGAGTCCTTAAAAGGTAGGTTTCACTGTTTTTCACATAAACTAGTACTTTATCCAGTTTCTGTACAACCTGTAATATGATTCTAAAAGATCTGATTGTGAGTATGGAAATGTAAAGTGACATACAAAAGCTAGAGGGGTGGTGGTCTAAGGTTTGACAGTTGAAATTCAACGCCAAAAAGTACAAGATAATGCACCTAGGGAACAAGAACCCCAGGAGAGACTCAGTGGTGCCGGAATGGTCTGAAAAGTGGTAGGGCCAAAGACGTAAGGGGTAAATTGTCCCCTTGTAAACTGCAAAAACTGATGGGGCCACTTATGAAAGTGGTAGTGCCATGGCCATAGTGCCCCCCCGCCATGCCAGCACCTATGGAGAGACTACTAAATGGGTGGGGTGAGACTTAGCACTATGGCTGAGGAATGGGACCTTGAAGTTATCATCAGTGACTCCCTCAAACAAGCGAGTCAGTGCAACAAGGCATATAGCAAAGTGAGTAGGATGCTGGGAGGTATCAGGAGGGGTATTGATAGCAGAAGGGAAGAGGTAATACTTCCCCTATACAGATCCTTAGTGAGGCCAGACAGTGAAGCATAGGGTAACAAAAGTGATTCAGGACCAACAGGGCAGGTTCTGTGAGGAGCGCCTCAAGGCACTGAGAAGGTACTCACTGGAGACCAGAAGGGAGAGGGGAGATATGAAGGAGACCTAAGTTCCTAAAAGGAATTTTTAAGGCGAACTGTGAGGAAATAATTAGCTTGAATACTGGTTCACGGTCAAGTGAACACCAGTGAAAACTGACAGGAGGGAGGCTTGGAAGGGACATGGGGAAATATTGTTTTACAGAAAGGGTGGTGGAGCCGTGGAACAGTCTCCCCGCTGTAGTGGTGGGTGCTAAAACTGTTGGAGGGTTCAAGCATGGTTGGGACAGAATGAAGGGTAGAGTGGGTGCTCGGGGTTGCAGTAGCTGGGAGGGAAATGTGGGAAAGATGGGAAGGTCTATGACCCTGGAGACACAGTAGTTCCCAGGGCTAAATAGGGAACTCAGGCAGACTGGATGGACCATTGGTCTTTTTCTGCCGTCATTGTCTATGTTTCTGTGATCATCCACCAGAAACCTCAAATGGCACTGTTTGACATCACAGGATAATGCATTTGTTAATTTTTTTTCTTTAGTAAAGGAAGTGTGGTCTTGTGAAATGGCAGACCACAGGATCAAATCTCAGCAGTGTGGAGGAGTTGTGGGATAACAGATGGACCAGACACCAAACATCAGGTTCAACACACAATCTCTGTGTGGTGTTTATTTAAAACACAGGGAACAACCTTAAGCAATGGCATATCCCTTCTTTAATACATCAGTTTACAGCAACAGACTATGCATGTCTTTCCTCTGCACTTAATCAGCACCTACTGACACACTGATCTACTAATCTGTCTCTTTACAATTATGGTATCCCTATGTTGGTCTTCTGTGTTTGGGTGATGGGAAGCTCAAAAAAGAAAACCCTCAAAACAAGCTAAAGACAAGGAATCTTAGTGCAGAAGCACTGAAGCAAGGGTTACCAAAAAGGGGCATTGGCAATAAAGCCAAGTTTTAAAAGAAATACAACATCACGCATACCTCCTTAATGCAATGGGATCTATATGCAAATCACCATGACATTTTAGGCTTGTTCAGCTTAAAAGCAGGAATGCACATGGCCAAAGGGCCTCTCAAACAATCTGTAACTTACATGCATTTTAAATAACACAACTAACTTAATTTTTATAATACAGTCCCCTAGTAACTTTTTACCTTTATTAAAACACAGTGCCATGGTATTTTCAACATTTACAGGTTTCATACACATAAGGCATATACATCAAGGTATTTTATGACATAGTGCTATTGCATACTAAATCCAACAATGAGGAACACAGCCTGTTGTTTTACATCAGCTCAGAGGTCACCACAATAACCTTCCTGTACAAGGACCTGAGATGGAAAAGGAAAATTACAGAGGACACTATAGCATAGTCAAGAAAGGGGAGTGGGCGCCCATAGCTGGACAACCTTATGGACTAGAAATTGTAAAGGATAGAGTAGGCTAAGAAACAGAAGAACTGTTGCAACAGATTTAAGAAACGTCAGTCCTCAAGAGTGGCAGGATCTCCCTGTCACATGCAGAGCCAAATACTCACTGTGTGACCTTGGGCAAGTCACCCGCTAGTGCACCAGTCCCCCCTACAAGCCATGGAAATGGGAAGCAGCAGGACCCCAAGGGAAACCAGTGTTGCATCTCAGCTGGGCTATCCTTGCTAAACAAATTGTAACAGTCACAGTCTGTTGTCATAGTCCTTTGGTGTCATAAATAAGCACACAATACACTCATAAAATACTCAATACAGTCCTCTACACACACTTACTGGACACAACAAAAATAGATTAAAAATCATGAATAAACAGATGAAGCCTAAAAATGCATTCCCTAGTAAATAGCTAAAGAAATGTCATGGGCCACCTGTCTGATACAAGACATCCGTTCTTTTTGTTTTGAGGGAGTATTATTTTTTAGGGCTTGATGATTTTTTTGTTAGTGAAAGTGGCAGCCATCTTAGTAATGGCAATCAGGAATTTTTACGTCTGCGTGGGTGGAGTTCCACAGATATTATGTCATCAATAGAGGTTTAGGCGAGCACTGTGGAAGCCCGTGACCAAACCTCTGTCCGATGTGCTTCCACAGTGCTGTGGCAAAATTCCACTGGTGCTTTTTATGCAGCCCTTCCCCTCCGCGTGACGCATAAACACACCCCCTTGGCAGTGGTCTACTTTTTCTTCCACAACTGTGGAAGTGACGGCCGCTGTGCACAAGATGGCGGCTCTGACTCAAACTGCACATGCCTAAGTATCGCACATGCGCAGCTATGTCAGTGCCACTGTCTTGCAAATGGCAGACTCCGGTGCGGCGAGAGCTCTAACAATTCTTTTACTCGCTCTCGCCTCACAGCCATTGCTCTGAGTAGCCGTATCGGCTCTGACCAGAGTTTGTTTAAAAAGATACTTGTATTGTTACTGTGCTGTGTCCTGTCTGCCAACACTTGCTGTTTCTTTAACCCATGCATTGTGCTGTCCCGATGCTTGAGCTCTGACCAATCAGTACAGTATTTCCCTAGTCTTTTTATAAAATGTAATACTGCACTCCAGCTTGGGCGCTGCACACAAATGATGTCACAGTAGTGTCATATTCCTAGTAATTGCACTCAAATGTCACTATAGTATTTGCAGAAGAAGTTAAAAAAATATTTTTCTTTAGTTTGAAATGAGACCAAGACAATTTTAACACTGACTCAAACAGTCACTCCTTTTCTGTTGTTTTAGAAAGGGAATAAAGCAGCTGTACATGGCAGCTTGCTCCGTAGATACTTGGGTACAGTACCTGCATGTGGGTTTACTCATACACCACTCCTTTCCTGTATTATTGCACTTCATCCACTGTATTCTGAGCTTCTGGCATACCATGGCCTGCTCGGTTCCCATGGCTCAGTCAGAACTGTACCTCTTCTTAGTATGCTACCTGTTTTCTCTCCGTTTGCTGCTGCCCTTTTGTTACACCTCCTCCTCCTCCTCCTCCCTTTCTGGATTACACTGTGGACCTTTAACAGACTAATATATAGCTTAGCAGTAGCACTAAGGTACTTTGCAGTCAGTGCTTCTCAGAACTTCTATGAGCTGCTGCGATCGAGAGTGCTGGAAGCTACTGCTCTAGTTATGTTTCTTTCTTTTTCATCTCTGGGCAGATTAAAGCAGCAGTATTTGTTAGTTGGCAATTAATTTCATCACATCATTTTTTGGATTATTTTTTTTGCAAAAATGTATTTCTAATATCCTAAGATTCATGCTTAGTATATTTTCAATTTTCTCAGATATTGTTAAAACCGCTTTTACACCTAGTTTTGTAATTAATGACCCGCATCATTAAAGATGGTGGCCACTCAATATTTTTTTTTAATTTCTTCCACTGAGGTTACCTGTTGAATGTACATGCTAGATTAGAAACATAGAAACACAGAAACTGATGGCAGATGGGGACCAAAGATCCATCTAGTCTGCCCTGAGCCCTACTCCCTCTTTAGGATTTCTGTGAGACAATCCCCATGTGTCTGTCCCAAGCTGCTTTGAATTCTCCTACTGTTTTGGAGTCAATGACTCCCAACCGGTAGACCATTCCATGGGTCAACCACTCTCTCTGTGAAGAAAAACCTTTGCATGTTGCCCCTGAATCTTCTTCCCCTCAATTTCATCTCATGTTCTCTTGTCCTACTGGTGCTATTGAATATAAAGAGCTCCTGGGTGGAGACTCTGTTTGTACCCTTCGGAAACTTGAACGTCTCAATCATGTCTCCTCTATTCCTGCGTTGTTCCAGGGAGTACATATGGAGTTCCTGTAACCTGCTTTCGTATGGCAACTTACGGAGCCTGTGTATCATTTTTTGTTGCCCTCCTCTGTACTGTCTCCAATCTATCTATGTCCTTCCTGAGATAAGGTCTCCAGAACTGGACACAGTACTCAAGGTGGGGTCTCACCAGGGACCTGTACAGTGGCAGGATCACCTCCTTACTTCTACTTGTGATGCCCCTTCCTATGTATCCCAGCATCCTGCTGGTCTTCTTTGCTGCCTTTTTGCATTGTCTGCCTCCCCTCAAATTGTCTGATATGAGAACCCATAGATCCCTCTCCTGATGGGTGGTTGCTAGCTTCTCCCCTCCCAAATACTCTGTCTCTGGGTTTCTTCTACCCAGATGCATAATTTTGCACTTTTTCATATTGAATTTTAACTGCCACAAGTTGGACCAGTGTTCCAGCCTGAGTAAGTCACTTCTCATTTGCTCTACCCCCTGTATTCAGTGTCCAGCCTGTTGCAGAGCTTTGTGTCATCTGCAAAGAGGCACACCTTCCCGCTCAACTCCTCTGTGATCTCGCTGATGAAGATATTAAAGAGTAATGGTCCGAGGATGGACCCCTGTGGCACCCCACTTGTCACCTCCCTATCCCCTGATGCCCCGTTTACTGTCATGAATTGAGTTCTCTGTTCAAGACAGCTACTCACCCATACTACCACTTCCTGCTCCACTCCTGTATGGTTGCATTTGTTTAGCAGCCTTCTGTGTGGTACAGAATCAAAGGCCTTGCTAAAGTCAAGATAGATCGTCAACGGTTCCCCCCGGTCCACAGCCCTAGTAACCGAGTCAAAGAACTCGATCAGGTTAGTCTGGCAGGACCTCCCCATTGTGAAGCCATGCTGCTTGGCATACAGTTGTCTAGATTCCTCCAGAAATGGTGGTATCCTTTCTTTGAGCAGCGACTCCATCATCTTACCCACCACCGAGGTGAGACTGACCGGGCGGTATGGGGACCACTATTGCTCTTTTCCAGTCCTGGGGAACTGTCCCTTCTCTCAAGGATCTGCTAAAAAGATCCACTAGTGCTGCTGCTAATTCATCACTAAGTTCCCTCAAAATGCGTGGGTGGACTCTGTCCGGCCCCATGGCTTTATCTAGCTTTAGTTTTTTAATTCTGTCCTTACCCTCTCTATTGTGAACAGGCTTGGGTCTATTCCCCTAGGTGACTTCTGTCCCCCTTTGGGATAGGTCCGTTATCAGGTGCATCCATAGTAAAGACTGAGCAGAAGTACTCTTTTAAGACTTCTGCCTTTTCACTGTCTTCTTCTACCCTCCTCCCATCCCTGCTTATGAGCCTGACAATGCCTCATTTGTTTTTCCTTTTGTCGCTTATGTACCTAAAGAAGGTCTTATTGCCTCCTTTAACCCCCCACGCTATGTCTTTCTCAGTCTGCGCCTTTGCTTTTCTGATCACCCTTCCTGCCTTCTTGAAGCTGCACTTGTATGCCTCCTTATCTATTTATCTGTTTGAACCCCTGTATCTTTGGAATGCTAGTCTCTTTTCCCTCACTGCAGCTGCCACCTCCTTTGTGAACCATAGCGGATTTTTTTTTTCGTCTTACTGACTAGCCTGGAGTATTTTGCAGTAACTTCCACTAGTGCTTCTCCTATGTTCAACCAACTTTCCTCTACCCCTCCTTTTGCCTTCTTCTTGAGGATATCCCTAAAGCATATTCTCATCTGATTGAAGTCTGTTCTTCTGAAATTTATGACCTGTGTCTTAGTGTGGCTTGTTTCCTTGGCCTTTTTGACCATGAACCAGACAGATTTGTGGTCACTTGACCCCAAATGGTACCCCACTGCCACCTCCTGGACCTCGCCGCCGTTTGTGAGCACCAGGTCTAGGACTGTGTTTTCTCTAGTGGGGGCCACGACAAGCTGATTAAGTCCAGCCACTCCCAAGGTGTTTAGGACATTTCTGCTCCTAGTTGTGGATGCTGTGTAGGAGTTCCAGTCTACATCCGGGAGGTTGAAATCTCTCATCAGCATGACTTCTCCTTTTCTGGCCCTCTTTAGTATGTTTTCAAGCATTGTTTGTCTCCTTCTGCCCCTTGTGAGGGAGACCTGTACATCACTTCTAGTCTGAGGGCTGAGCATGAGCCCAGTTCGAGAGTGACCCAGAGTACCTCAGGTTTATCTTGGGACCTTTGGACCTCCATAGCTTTTATGTCCTCCCTTATATATATAATGCAACCCCCCACCCCTACGTCCTTTTCTGTCTTTCCTGAATAATTTGTAACCTGGGATTGCAACATCCCATGCATGGCTCTCATTTAGCCATGTTTCTGTGACTGCAACCCAGTCCAATCCTGCATCTGTTATTGTGGCTGAGAGTTCTGGGATTTTGCTAGCCAGACTCCGGGCATTGGTCATCATTGTCTTCCAGAGTCTGGCATCCTTGATCCTTTATTTCCTTGTACTTTGTTTAACTTGTATGACCTTTGTGCACTCCTGTTGTTTATGTCTGTGTGACTGACGATGGGTGCTGTTACAAGGCTCTGGGGGGGTGGTGACTGGGGTTCTATATTTCTGCTCCTGTCCAGTCGCCACCACCCCATCCTCTAGTTTAAACTCAGCACGAATACGTCAAGTTTTTGCCCTAATGCCCTTACTCCCTCTCTGTTGAGGTGAAGGCCATTGAGTTTAAAGTAAGTTCTTTCCCAGAAGTCTTTCCAGTCGCTGATGAAGGTGTGGCCCTTTTCTGAGCACCAAGTGCAGAGCCAAGTGTTCAGTTCTGTGATTTCGGCTTCCCTAACCTCTCCTTGACCTTTTCCCTTCTCCCATACTGGGAGTACCTCAGAGAAGGCCAAGGTGGATGAAAAAGATGTGAGTCTATCCCTTAGATTTGAGATATGCACCTTGGCCTGTTCGACGGAATGGTTCGCGATACCGTTAGTTCCTATATGAGCGACGATGGCCTTGATGTCTCGCTCCTTTCTGATGCAGTTTCCGATGTGACCTTCATACTGTAGATGTATTAAGAGGGTACGATCAAATGTTTCTGATGGTAAACAGCACAACACTGTACCAAGATATTTCATTTTTTCATGTTGGGCATGGGAGAAGAAAATAAAAAGGAAAATGTGCATTTTGATATTTTTGCCATATAAATGTTACCGCTAAAAAACACTACATGGTTACTAACATATGCTGCTGCTTTGAGGGTTGGGGTGATATGGTAAAGTGCTGCCAGCCTCTTGTACCACTTGTGGATGTTGTTTTCCAGCAACTCCAAAGTTTCTTGCATCCCTTTGGACATGATGCACACAGACCAGATCCACAAAAGAAGAAAACCAACCCACACAGAAGACCTCTATTGAAAAATATTGTATTGCTGACTTTTCAGACCAAGACCTCTGCACTGCTGGAATGCATCTTAGTTTTTCGGAAGCTTTATCTGCCCTTTTTAATGTTCTACTTTTCTCTCTGCTTTCTCCCCACTTTTAAATATTTTTGCTGATACTCTACCAACCTCCTGTCGACCCACAGTAATGACCCACACTCAGAGCACAAATCTAGGTGACCAGCAAGGGAAGGGTCGCCACCCCCGAACCACTGCACTATCAGACTGGCAGAAGAGGGTTTTTTTTTTGGGGGGGGGGAGTCACTAAACTTGTTTTGGCATGGTGGGGGGTGATCACATAGGTAGCAGCTGACCTAGGCTTACTAAAATGTAAGCAGGCAGAGATGACAAAATGGGGTGCTACCTAGCAACCCCCTTGGTGCACATCTCTACAGCAAATAACAAGAATTTGTCAATGCCAAATGTTTGCTTGCCTGTATTTGTTGTGTAGCTGTTTGGCAATGATAGCGCTTAGACTGTGACCTTGGATTTTCAAAATACTAGTTGTTTTTTTTACCCAGCATGCATATGAACATGACAGTTATCATTTATGAAATGCAGCCTAAACATTGCTTTGAGGAACGACCGTGAAAGCAGGTTGTGGAGGGGGATTTGATAATGGCACCTGCCAGATTCATTCAAGGGGGGTAAAAACATGGGTATGTTGAAAATGTGGGTTAAAAAGTAAAAATATTGCAAAGTTATGCATGAACATTGAAAAATGTCAACCTTTGTTCATATAATGTACCACCTTATGAACATCACTGGGCTCATTTATGAGATCCTGTCTAAAATTTCATATACTGTAGAACAGATTGAATTCGCGGTCACTAGATTTTGCAGCTGCTCCTGCATATTCGAGTCTGATTGAATTTGCACATCAATGGTACCATGAAATACGGTGCCACTGTATGCACAATCAGTAGTGTTAGGCTGCAATCAATTAAATCAGTTGGCAATCCAGTATCTGACTGGCTGACACGCCCTACA
Source organism: Neoceratodus forsteri (assembly GCA_016271365.2). NCBI lineage: Eukaryota > Metazoa > Chordata > Ceratodontiformes > Ceratodontidae > Neoceratodus > Neoceratodus forsteri. The sequence continues at coordinate 89,882,904 of JADMNL010000030.1, forward strand.
TTCCTGGCTTGTTATATAATCAGTCAGTCGGTCTGTGAGTTAGTATCGGCGTTATTTCTGGGACAAATTTCTGCTAACTGCTTTTCTACAGCACAGTATCTTGCAGCATGTCTCTCTTGAAATTGATTAAATCCACACAGCAAAAGAGGAAGCATCCCCTTGAGATGAGCTCTCTCGACAGCGACGACTTTGCTGGTAGCTCGGGCGTTGAACTGCGTGTAGCTGTTTCAGTTGTAAAAGAATTAGCAGCCTCTGCCACTCCACTAGCTAAATGAACCCGCCCAGCAATGTATGCCAGCCATACCCCAGAAATTCGTTCTCAGCTTGGCAAGTATGCCTCTGAGCACGGAGTAATGTCAGTTGTCAGATTTCACTTAGCAAATTCAGGTGTAGTAAAAGAAAGCACTGTCAGAAAGTTCAAGCTGGGCTACCTCACTGCCCTTAAGAAAACTCCAGATCCTACAACACTCTCTCCCTTTCTGCCAAAAAAAACCTTCTGGGCACACAACTCATCTAACAGAGGACCTTGAAGAACAGTTAAAATTGTTCGTTAACTCAGAGCTGAAAATATAGTGCAAACGGATGTGCAATTCATACTGTGGCAGTTGGCTTTGTGAAAGCCAACTCCCCTCATGCACTGGTCAAGAATGGTGGTCACTTACAACTGACCAGTAAGTGGGCTTGGGGATTCTTGCACAGAATGGGCTATAGTAAGTATAAGGGCGCCAAAGTGGCAGGTAAAGTGCCTTCTGATTTTATCAACCTTAGAGTCACATTCTTAAATCAAATTGTGCTTGCTTGTGCCCAGGAGCTGATTCCATCTGAGTTGGTAATAAACATGAATGAGACAGGTATCAACATGGTACCTGAATGGGAGTGGACCATGGAAGCTACCGGTTCTAAACAGGTGTCTCTTACAGGTCTGGGGGATAAGAGACAAGTTTCTGTGATTCTGGTGTGCACTCTTGCAGGAGACATGCTTCCCCCACAGGTAATTTACAAGGGAAAAACAGCTGCATGTAATCCCATAGACAAATTTCCTTCATCCTGGCACATAATACAGTCTATAAACCATTGGGCAAACAAGAGCACTATGCTGGACTTTATTGAGAAAGTCATTGCGCCACATTTCCATGACATAAAGCTGAAACTTGGGCTACTGAAAGAACAGAAAGCACTACTGATATTGGACCTCTATCGAGCCCATACGACAGACTTAGTGTTATAGGAACTGGAGGAATGCTGTGTTATCCCTGTGTACGTCCATACCTCCCGCACTGATGCCCTACAACCCCTTGATGTGTCTGTGAATAAAGTGTTTAAAGACCTGCTCAAAAACAACTTTACCTCCTGGTATGCTGGCTTTGTGTCTGAAAAAATTGCAGCAGTGCAGACGACTTGAATATTGATTTGAAACTGCTGGCTTTAAAGGAACACCACTCATGGTGGCTTCAGGCAAGCTTCAATGCATTGCAAGCCTGCCGCGAGGATATTGTCCGTGGATTCAGACAAGCAGAAATCCTCGATGCTCACTTAAACTATCTTTTTTTTCCAACTCTTTTTATGGCCCCTCCAGCACTGACTTACCTGAACTCTCTCCAGTAAGGACTCTCGGTCTGACCTGTTCCTACCTGCCTGAAGCCTCTATACCTCGCTCCCCGGCATGGACCCATCTCCCTCCATATCTCCTGGTTGCCCGGCCCACCAGCTCTGAGCCCCCCAGGGCAGAACAGCCAACTCCTACTGGAGCTCTATCTGAAATCTAATTGAGTGACCAAGGAGTTGGAGGAAGTGCCAGAGGCAGAGATGGAAGGCCCGGCATTGGGTGTGGAGGTCGACCACTGGTCCTGCCTTCGCCTATCAGGTGCCAGGGATTTTTCCGTTGGCCTGACAGTGCAATGTGCACAAGCACAGTATGTGCACGTTCCTGCGCATGTCCACAGGAGCGCCGCCATGGCCAATCCCCTTGCCAGGATCCTGACTGTTGTGAGACCCTCAGAGTCCACTGGGAGACACCAGACAGTGGGATCTATGTCTCCCTTCCCTCCCAGGAAAGGAGAGTAGTCCTCTGGATGCTCAATCCTTTCCTCCCCCCAACAGAGCCCCGATGATCCAAGCTCGCTTCCAAACCCTGGTCGCCGGTGTGGCACGAGGTGTGGTTTCCAGCACCTCAACCCTCAGCACCACTGGGTGGGTTACTTAAACTGTCTTAATCCAGTACGTTTTATTTTAAGTACTGAAATCTACAGCATACTCAGGTAGCTATTTTGTATTTTTAATGGTGGAATGTTTATTTCTATCTTACAGAACATGCCACAACAAACAGAAGAAGAAGGGGAGAAATAGGACTGTGCTTGGATAGGATCGATTTTTTTTGTGTGTTTCCTCCTTGGCGATAACATGAGGCTGACATTAGATTTTAATTGTATTTGATTGAAAACATACAAATAAATAAAACTTGAACTGTTAACTACAATATGTGTTTGCATTTTCAAATCTCCCCCCATCCCACAGCCAGTTACGAATTAGCACACAAACTGGAAGCTGGAAATGACATCATTAACGCATTGTCACTTGTTGCTGTTCACTTGGCAGATAGCAGACACAGATGATAGCAGGTCCTTAACAAAACAAAAGATGCTGTACTGTTCTTTGTTTGCTATTGATGGCCCACATTAGGAGGTAATGGGCAGTAATTTCACAGCTCCTTAGCATCATCAACACTTAGCTTAATGTCCGCGCTACATAGATGGGCTGTCAGATTATAATCGTGGTCTGTATAAATTTGCTGATTTTCACAAATAGCGAAAATACAGATCACGAATATAATCTACTCTATAGTAATTACAGGTCCTCATTTTTTATTTTTAGATAACCAGACTTTTAAACTGTGTTGATATTTTGCATTACAACCGGGAGATTGTAATCACTGCCTGTCAATCAAGCTTGCGCTACCGAAACCGTGAGTGCAAACAACTGTTCTCTGTATTCCCCTACCGAAATCATGTGGGAACTAGAGATCCCAATTAATTATGTTCAAAAAAATCATCTGGTTGCTTCTCCATTCCCCTGCCTGCCACATCGCCAAAATAAATGTGCTCGGGTCTATTCTTGGGCCATTATTATTTTCCCTGTTTATAAATGATATGCTGAATTATAGTGGTGGAGCAAACTTGACACTTTATGCAAATGATGCCAGTGTCAGTGGCTCAGCAGTTAGCACACTCACCTCTGAGGCCGGGAGATCAGAAGGCTGTGGGCTTCATCCCCACACCAGGCACCTGGGTTAAAATCCCAATACTGACACTGTAGTGCAGCATGGGGGTGCTGCATTCCTGAGGTACCACCTTTCGGATGAGACGTTAAACCGAGGTCCCATCTGCCTGTTCTGGTGGTAGTTCAGGTGGATGTTAAAGATCCCATGGCACTTCTTGAAAGGAGATGGTTAATTTCCCCGGTGCTCTGGCCAAATTTCCTCCCATTCACTAAAAATACCACCAACAGCTTAATCTGGTTCAAGGTCAGTTGGCATTCATCTGTATCCCCCTCCACCAGGTTGTGCCTGAAAATAGGCAGAATTTGTCCAGTGCACTTACCCAGTCAACAAAAACTAAATAAATAAAATAAATAAATACGATGCAGTATTATACAGGACCTCCCATGATGTTGGCCAATTGAATGACACACTTGGGAAAGACCTACTATCCCTTGAAGTATGGCTTGAAACCAATAAACTAGCACTACATGAAAAAAAAGACTAAGTCAATGTTATTTGACCCTAAAGGCCTTGGATCAGATAGGATACAATATTTAACACCTACTCTTTCAAATGGGGCAAGGGTGGAGGTTATGGACTCCATTAAGTACCTAGGGGTCAGCATTGATCAAGAGTGCACCTTTAAGGCACACACTGACCAGCTGACCATGTCTCTGAACCAGAATTACTGTATTGGTTAAGCCCTTTCCTAACAAATGACTCTTGATTAAAGACAGCAACGGGTGCCTTACTACCCACCTTGTTATATGGTTCCCCTGTTCTTCGCTCAGTAAAAGTTGCAGAAATGCAGAGGCTTAGAATCTTTTACCACGGGATAAGCCGATTCACAGCAGATGCCCCACCCCATGAGCATCACTGTCAAGTACTGAACTCTGCAAACTGCCCCCCCCCTTAGAAGGCAAATTAATTTATCTCCTCCTTGTGCCTAGCCTATAAACTGAGGATGGACAACGCTACTGCCCCCCCCCCCCACCAAGTCTGGCTGCTACCATTACCACCAAACAAAACAGTAGGGCACTAAGTTCCTCCAACCATCAGCTTCTTCAAGTCCCTAAAGTAAAGTCCTCCCAAGGGCTCAGGTTATTTGCTGCCTACATCCCATCCCTCTGAAATGTACTCCCAAGTAATCTCCAGGAAAGCAACTCTCTTGGGGGATTTAAGAGGGGACTCGAGGCTCACTTGCTGGAGCTGAACCACTGCATTTATCGCTGAAATCTGTCTCCTTACACGTGAACTCAAATCCTGTAACGCATGACAATCCAATTAATTTATCCTGTTGATTTCCCTGTTCTTATTGTGTACCCTGCAACTGTAACCAACAAATGTCTTGCCTGGACTAACTGATGTCTACTATTGTCGTATGTATTAATGTGAAAATTCTCCTGTCTGAAGTGTTATGCTGTTTGTTAATTATTATTAATCCTGGGTTGTCCCTGAAAAAGGGACTATAATGGTCTCAATGGGCCTACCCGGTTAGCAAAATTAAATAAATAAATTGTATCCCCAGTGGCCATCCCTTTGACAATGAGAACGGCGGGCTAAACTGCAAGGGGCATCTGTGCCAGCATTTACTTATGAAGGCAAACACTCTGAAAAGTACAGTTATATAAAAACTTACCATAACAGTAGATCTTCGAGAGGAGCTCTTGCAGCAGGCTACAACCATTAGGACTAATGCTGCAGGCCTTAGGACCCACCGGAAAAAACTTAGCCAGCAGTACTCAGTGGGGACCGCCCCCTGATGTCGGCTCCACCCCGACGTTGGTCACACTATAAAAGACAGCAGACCCCGGCTCCACCTCAATTCACCCACCAAGGACCCACGAACGGACCCTAGCAAGTGAACCAGGCAAAGCCTATCCTAGACATGCTAAAAAACCCTCCAGGGGGAAGGAGGGCAGGAAAGCAGCGCCTGCTGCAACAGCTCTTCTTGAAGATCTACTGTTACGGTAAGTTCTTACGTAACTATACTAATTTCCTTTGAGGGGGAGCTCTTGCAGCAGGCTATAACCATTAGGACAGAATTCCAAGCAGTCCTGCACCAAGGAGGTGACTAGCCCTGGAAGGTAGGATAATAAAACTGTAATGATGATAAACCCTAAGGCTGGGAGTCAGCACGTTAGGACAAAAGTCCCTGAAGGACTGCCAGGCCGAAACTGGCTCAGTGCCTGGAGGCAATGTCCAGGCTGTAATGCCTAATGAAGGTGTGCACTGAATTCCAAGTAACAGCTGCACAGATGTCTCAAATAGAGATGTTCCTCAAGGAGGCAAAGGAGATAGAAACTCCTCTAGTGGAATGACCTCTAAGTGCTCCCGGCAGAGGTTTGTTGTAACAGAACACTATGCAGTGGACAAGCCACCAAAAAATAGTCTGTTTAAACACCAGTCTGCCCAGGTGTTGAAGCGCAAAGGCCACAAACAATTGTTCCAATTTGCGGTGAGCCGCTGTCCATTGAAGGTAGTACCTCAGCGCCCTGTGGACATCCAATGTATGTAGGAGAGCCTCTTCCCGATCGGCAGGGGTAGAAAAATAGGCTGGAAGGTCAACTGACTGGTTGAGGGTCAATTTGAGACCACTTTTGGCAGGAACTTAGGATTTGTTCTAAGGGAAACTCTTTCCCGATGAAAAATTATATAAGGCTCCTTACACATCAGGGCCTGAAGCTCAGAAACTCTTTGAGCTGAGGTTACAGCAACTAAAAATGAGACCTTCCGGAAAAAAAGTGCAGGTAATACTCTGCTGCAGCTTCGGGGTGGGGGGGAGAGTGAGCTTCTCCAACACAAAAAGGAGATCCCAGGGAGGGATAGGGTCTCTAATAGGAGGTCTCAAATGCAAAATGCCCCGTAAAAAGGTGCAGGCCATGTCCAACTGACCAGGGTCCTGTCCCCAAAAAGGACATGATAAGCAGAGACAGCCCACATGTGCACCTTTATGGAAGAATAGCTCAAGACTTGCTGGTATAAGAAGAGGAGGTATTGTAACACTAAGTTGACTGGACAGGAAAGGGGGTCCAGGTGTTGAGATGAAGCCCATAAACAAAAACACTTCCACTTCATAGCATAAGTGGAGCATGTATAGGGCTTCCTCACTGAAACGAGGACGTCCGCCACCTCTTGGGAAACCCCATATCTGGATCTGACTATATCTGCAGGAGCCATGCATGAAGGTGTAGGGACCTGAGATCTGGATGAACCAGCCTGCCCTGATCCTGGGACAGCAACTGCGAGCATATTGGTAGCGGAATTGGAGGTCCCGAAGACAACCGCTGAAGGAGTGAGAACCAAATCTGCCGACGCCATAGTGGGTTGATTAGAATCATCCTAGCCCTCTTGGCCTGTACTTTCAGCAAGACTCTCTGAATGAGAGGGAGGGGAGGGAAGGCTAAACGAACTTCCCTGCCCAACAAAGTGACAACGTGTCTGACCAGAAAACACCAGGTGCGTGCTCTCGCGAGCAAAAAACTGCCAGTTTGGCATTGCGTGGAGACGCAAAGAGGTCCAGTTCTGGATGACCCCAAGTGCTGAAGAGCTGGTCTACTACTGACTGGAGTAGCTCCCACTCATGCGCCTTGGACTGAGACCTGCTTAGGCTGTCTGCCAAGTCATTTTAGGTGCCTGGAACATGGACGGCGGACAGAGATATGTGATGCTCCAGTGCCCAATACCAGACTGTCATTGCCTTCCTGCACAGAGGGTAGGAGTGAGTCCCCCCCTTGCTTGTTGATGTAAAAGACAACCGCCATGTTGTCCATCTGAACAAGAAGAACGCCTGGTATGAGGTCTTCCTGAAAGGCCCTTAGAGCATTGAGGACTGCTCGCATTTCCAGAACATTGATGTGGAGGCTGTGCTCCTCCGGGGTCCAGACGCCTTGAGTCCGGCAGTCCCCGAGGTGCGCCCCCCCAACCCAAATCGGAGGCATCTGTTGTCAGAGTCCGGCTTGGGGGCTCCTGATGAAACGGGACCCCTTTCTTCAAATTCAGAGGGTCCAACCACCAAAACAGGGTCCTCCTGACTGGCTCTGAGATTCTGACCATATGGTCCAGACCGTCGGAGCTTTGATCCCACTGCACCCTGAGCATCCACTGTGGGACCCTCATGTGGAGGTGGGCCAAGGGAATTACAGGGATGGCCGTTGCCATGTGCCCCAGAAGTCTGAGGAGGTCCTGGCCTGGACCTGAGAGGTTACGAGAACTGACCCGACTATCTTCTGCAGGCTATCTGTCCTCTCCTGGGGAAGAAAAGCCATGCCCTGGACCGAATCCAGGACCGCACCTATAAAGATGAGTCTTTGGCTGGGCTCTGGGGAAGACTTTGGCAGGTTCAGGGTGATCCCACCTCTCAGAATAGAGTATAATTGTCTCCGAGAGCTTGAATTAGGCACATCCTTGACGGGGCCACGAGCAGCCAATCATCAAGGTAAGGAAAGATGTAATGCCCTTTGCGCCTTAGAGCGACAGCTACCACTGCCAGGCATTTGGTGAAGACTCGAGGAACGGAGGAGAGGCCGAATGGTAGAACCCGGAACTGACAGTGCTCCCCCGGAAGTGGAACCTCAAGTACTTCCTGTGAGGGGGGAAAAGACCCTGATATGCATATACGCATCTTGCATGTCCAGGGAACAGAGCCAGTCTCTCTGGTGCAGCAGAGGGATAAGACCTGGAAGGGTCACCGTCTTGAACCTTCGGTATTCAATATAATTGTTTAGAGAGCTGAGGTCCAGGATGAGACGAAGATCTTGCGTTTTCTTTGGAACCAGGAAGAAATGGGAGTAATACCCTTTTCCCTGCTGCTGCACGGGGACTGGCTCTATTGCCCTTTTTTGCAAGATGGCCTGGATCTCTCCTTCTACAAGAGGAATGTGAGAAGGAGGATACCTTGAGGACTTTGGTGGGTTTTCTGGAGGGATCTGGGTGAACTCCATTATATGCCCTCTCCTTACTGTATCTAGGACCCACTGGTCCGCCGTGATTGTGCTTCATCCCTCCAGGTGGAGGGAGATGCGACCCTGTACTGCCTCCCTTGGTGCCTCCTCCAGAGGAGGAGGGGATCAATAGGGAATCATTGGGCAGAGCCGGGAGTGGGGAGAGAGGTTTGAGAGGACTTTGGACCTCGAAAAGGAGTGCCTCAAGGTTGCTGGTTGCCAGCTTTCCTTTTAAAGCCACCTGTCTGACCCTGGTGGCTACCATGGGCTTGCTGGCCTGAGGATTTATGAGAGGGCCGCTTCTGAAAATGCTTCTGGTCCCCCTATACATTTGTCAGATGGACCAGATGGATTTGCCCGACTCTTGGAGATGAGAGATAAGACCCTCGGTCTCCTACCCAAAGAGAACAGAACCCTGGAATGGGAGGTCACTGATTCCAGCCTGCAGATCCTGGTGGAATCTGGAGACTCTGAGCCAGGCATGGCACCTTAGGCAGACACCTGATGCTGATGCCCTAACTGCTATATCTGCAGTATCATATGAAGGACATGCATGCCCATGTCCAAGCTCGATTTCAAGATGTCCAGAAGCTCCGTTTTCTGTGTGGACTCTGGCAAGGCATTGGCTAGCTCCTGTCCCTTTTCCCAAAGTGCATTCTGGTACTGGACCATATGCATGAGGAAATTCAGGGAACGAATGGAGCAGGTGGATGCAGAATATACTTTCTTGCCCACCTGGTCCAAGTAACGGGATTCCTGGTCAGGAGGCTGGGAGCTGAGATGTTTTGGCTGCTTAGATTTGTCATGAGCAGCCGCTATCACTGTAGAGTCCACCTGAGGGTTTTCTGCCAGGAAAGGCTCATCCCTTGGGGCCTTGTATAGCCTGTCCGACTTCTTTCCTTTTTTTTAAACTTTGTGTTTATTATTTTCATATACAAAAACATACACACATTACCTCATACAGGGTGATAGGTAGAGCAGGGAAAAATAGCCTTACATAAAGTTGACATTCATAATACAGCCCTCTGTAATCTGTTACAATAGGAGGAGGGGTGAATAAGTAAGATTATACCAAGGAAAGTGTCCTGGAAATGCCAGCCATCTCAACGGCACTGAAGTGTCCTCATAAGGTAGAATTAACATAGGCATTGTGACGCAGTCCTAAAAAACTGCTATTAATCCAGAAAACAAGGTACTAAATAGGAATAATGTGCATTTCTTGAACAGTACTACAAACAGCTGTAAATTGGTACAATATCAACCTTCAAACAGCCGACTGATTTCCATAAACATATCAGTTTCTTAAACTAACAGGTAATTTAACAGTGAGACTAGAAAGTAATCTAATTAGCATGCAGAGCTTTATAGGTATGAATTTGGGAATAAATGGTAACTACATGGCCTAAACAAGATGGGGAAAAATATTCAGAAGGTGGAGTAACCCACCATATGGAGCACAATGACGTGCACCATGATCCCTTCCCAAAGTAATGCACACGAGTGTCCCCATCGTTCATATCAGCCACAAGTCCCATTCATAGTATGTCCCAGAGAATAGTTCAAATGTTTCCAAAATCCATTCGCTAGCTCAATGCACAAAAACTACCATAAACTAGGCAGGAACAAACTCAGTCCTTTCCAGATACCACCAAGGTCTTCTCATCCTCCACCATCGCCAACAGTCCGTAGATGCAGCCCCTCGATTTCCAACATTCTGATCCCAGGATTCATCCTTGAACCCTCAGAGGCAAGCCCCAAATAGGGCATTCATCCAAAATCAGCAAATTCTGTATACAGTTTCCGAGGGGGTTATCAGGTCCAAGCACTCTGCGCCGTCCAGTAAATCTTCCTCCTACAGCAATGCTCTGGCTCGGGTCTCAGTACTACAGGCCCCCATATGGCCTCGGAGTTGCGCGCCCTCCCCATTCAGCCGTGTGAAGATCACCTGAACAGCGGTCGATCGTTTGTCGCATCTGCACACCGCATCCATTGGAGCCATAGATGTTTACATGCGTTTCTCCAGCCTTGCTAGAGAGTTCTCCAGTTTAGGATCTATGCTGTGTAATGTGGCAAGTAGTTGCTGCCATGGAGAGCTCGATGATGGTTCCAGCGTAGGAGTAGCTGCACAGCATGAAGGATCAGCGGCCTTGCTTGCCTTCCCATTGGTAGTTTTAGAAGCTATAGGAGAAAATTTCCTTGCCTCACCATATTGAATCGGATATCAGTCGAAAGCTAATAAATTCAGTAAGTCAGTTCAAGTAGAATTTCCAAAGTTGAATCAGTTGTAAATGTTATTTATACTAATAAAAAACAGCTGAAGTGTAGCGCGTTCGAGAAATGCTTCCAGCCTGGAGATTGGCTCTCTAGCGCCCCCACCTGTCCAACTTCTCAGGAACTGCTGGGACTGAGGCCGGATGCTTCCAAGTGATCTTGGTATAGTCTTGGAAAGTGTCGACCAGAGGAGGCACCACCAAGGGCTGGGCTCCTTCTGCCTCAGGTAACGAGCCAGTCTCTGGCATCTAGGATCCAGGTCCTCTGTCTCCCATTCGTTAGAGGCCTTGATGTGCCCCATGACATCCATGAAAGTTGGATCATCAGGAGGCGAGCAGGGTAGATCCCTGTCCCCAGGATAATCCCCAATCCCTGAGAAAGATGAGGAAGAGGAGGAAGACCGGCTCCTGGACCGGGAAGAGTCCAAGCTGTGTCTGTAGGGGCTACCCTCACCGAGCGTCGGTGACTGCTGGACTGACACCGGTCCGAGGACTGACGTTGGCTCCTGGACTGACGCCCGTCCCTGGACCGGTGTCGGCTGGAGGAGCGAGCCCACCTAGAGGCAGATCTATGGTGGCTGCGGGACCTGCTCCTGGGCTTAGACTGATGGCTGCCTGATCTGGAATGGTGCCATCGACTGTCTCTGGATTGAGACCGGGAATGTACAACCGAGGGGTAGTGGGATTTAGATGACTTGCGCCGCTTCTCAGGGGGGTCTTAACCGGCGATCCAACGGGCACATCCTCGGGTTCTTGGTTGTCCGGTCGGTCAGAAACTGGTGTCAGGTCCAGCTTCGGTGGAGCCTCCTCCTTTTTTACTTGGCTCCACCAAAAGGAGAAGAGCTCCTGCAACTCCTCCTTAGTTAACATAGATGCCGCAGTCCCCTATAAGGGGATAGGAGAAGCCGGGACGTCCGGCAGAGCTTTCGAGGAAGAACCAACAGAAGAGCTCTCTGGAGTCAAGGACTTTGGGGCCAGTGATGGCACCTTGACCGGTGCAGGTTCACTGGCAGACCTATCGGCCTTAGGCACTTTAGCCGGTGTCAAAGTCTTGACAGGTGCCGGCTCCAAACTGGCCAGTTTGGAGGGATGGGACCCTGTGGAGGCCTTAGCCTGGGAGTCCTGGTCCTTGCTAGGTGGCTTACTTGAACCAGGTAGGGCTGTTACTGAGGCCTTCTTTGGTGGCATGCACCGAAGAGGCCTTGGCTGACTCCGCCAGAGCGGAAGATACATGCAGTGGCGTGACCTTCGCCTTCATCGGCTTGTCTGCAGAGGTTCCCACCTTGGCTGGTGTCAGTGTCTTGGCAGGAGGCTCCAGTCTTGACTTTTCCTTGTGCCTAGGATGCTTTGAGTGGTCGGATCCGCCCGAGCCAGAGGAGGAGACCTTTCTGGGGGGGGGGGACAGGACCGATGGCGGGACCGGCTATGGTCCTTGTCCCGGGACTTCTTACGAGACTTGCCCCAGTGCTTTCCCTTTTCCCCCTGAAGAGGTTTCCAGGACATCCATCATCTGCTCTAACAGGTGGACTTTTAAGGCCTTCAGGTGTCTGATGCAAGTCCTGCTGGTGAAGCCTTTGCAGATCTTGCAGGAAGCACTGTCGTGATCTGGCCCCAGGCAGAAGACGCACGCTTCGTGGCTGTCCTTGGATGGAATTTGGCGGCCACAGGCACACTTCATCTTCTTGGGACTGGAGAAGGAGACCGACGACGGTGAAGACATACAACAGAACGGAGGGCAGAAGGTGGAAGAAGCAATAGTGGTTGAGAAAAAGAAGAAAAGCGGAGGGAAAAATGAGAAAAACTTCACTGGACCTGCTAATAGCACACGCCAAGGCTTTCCCAACAAGAGAGCGGGTCTGCGGTGGGAAAAGAACTGAGGTGGAGCCAGGGTCCACCCTCTTTTATAGTGTGACCGACGTTGGGGCGGAGCCAACGTCAGGGGGCCGTCCCCACTGAGTATTGCTAGCTAAGTTTTTTCTGGTGGGTCTTAAGGCCTGTGGTATTAGTCCTAATGGTTGTAGTCTGCTGCAAGAGCTCCCCCTCGAAGTAAGATCAACCCATCGTCCTGCTTAGTCTGCCACTGCTGATCACGCTGAGTCTGCATGATCAGTATCAGTAGACTAAGTGCAACAATAGGCTGTTTCAGAATGTTTGCCTTCATAAGTAAATGCTGGCATAGAAGTCCCCCGCTGCTTAGCCCACCATTCTTGTCATCGAAGAGCTGGCCGCCAGGGATACTAGCACATTTATTTTGGTGGTATTGCAGGCGAAGGAATGCAGGATCAACCAGACAAAATATTAGAGATCAAAAATGTAAGGTGCTAAGAAATGATATCTTGAACAGATTTGCTTAATCAGGATCTCTAGGTCCCTTAGCATTTAGGCAGGGAAACTAAGCAGCAGACCCTTACTGAAAATGAGGACCAGTAATTCTAAAAAATAAAACATGGGTGTGTGTGCGTAAAATTGTAGTTTTACACACACCCTCAGTGTGGGATGCTTTTATAAACCCCAAGAGCTGTGTAGCATTCCACACCTCAGGTGTGTGTCAAATTCTGATTGCACACACTCACCCATGTACTATTCTATATTTTGCAGCACAAGTGTGAAAAGGTTTTTGGGCAGGATTTGAAAAATGGCACGTCACGTTCATGACGCTGGATACAAAATTGACTGTATTGAATATTCGGGGTCATAATCTGGTAAAACAGCAAAGCTAGGAGTGAACATTGAAGAATTTCAACATAGCTTTGTCAGTTTTTGAGACTTTGACCCCAAGTTTTTAACTGTCTTATTATGATTAAGTCAAGTGGAATTTTTTTAAATACCATCAGAAAGGTGATTTCCTGGAGTGACTGTGAAAATATGTTTCAGTGGGGATTTGAAAAATTACACCTGCCTTGTTCATGAGGTGGGGTAAAAAAGAGGCTATGTTGAACATTTGAAGAAAAGCAAAGTTTTGAGAAAATGTTGAAGAATTTCAACGCTGCTTCATAGCTTTTTTGTTTTGTAAGATTATGACCCCAGATTTTCAACATAGCATTTTTATTACCCCACCTTATGAGAGAGACAAGAGGATATTTGTTAAATCTCATCCAAAAGGCGATTTTGCAAACTGACTGCAAAAACATATATCAGAGGATATCTGAAAAATTACACCTGCCTGGTTCATGAGGTGGGGTAAAAAAAAGATTATGCTGAAAATGTGGGGTCAAAATCTGGAAAAATAGTAAAGTTATGAGTAAACGTTGAAGAATTTCAATATTGCTTCATAAATTTGTTGTTTTTTGAGATTCTGACCCTAAATTTTCAACACAGTCTATTTATTCCATCAATCAATCTGTCAATCATTCTTTATTTGTATGTGGCACCTTTCTTATACCAAGGCGCCTGTACAATATTACATAAAACAATAAATAGTTAAAACAACATTAAAATAATCAGAAATCATTAAAGGCTTCACTAAAAAGGTAGGTTTTCAAAGCTCCTTTAAAGCTTTGGACAGTCGGGCAATTTCGCACCTGACGAGGTAGAGAATTCCACAGGGTCGGGGCCATAAAGCTAAAAGATCTTGCCCCTTAAGTTTTTAAGCGAACCCTGGGAATCTCTAGCAATCCCTCGTCAGTGGATCAGAGAGAGCCGGGGGGGACAGTAGGGACAAAGGAGCTTTTTCAGATAAGCAGGTCCCTAATCGTGTAGGGCCTTACAGGTCAGCAAACCGACCTTGAAGGTGATTCGCCAGCAAACTGGCAGCCAGTGCAGTCCGCAGAGCACAGGCGTTATATGACTGGACCTAAAAGAACCAGTCAACAGCCTGGCTACCGCATTCTGCATGAGCTGCAAGCAGCGAATTTCAACCCCCGGTAGCCCAAGGTAAAGGGCATTGCAGTAGTCAAGGCGGGAGGTAACGAAGGCGTGGACCAAAGTTGGAAGATCATCTGGAGGAACCAGGTGCTTCACCCGGCAATGTTCCTCAGATGGTAAAAAGAGGTTTTGACAACTGCTGACACCTGAGATTTAAATGTCAGACAGTCGTCAAATACAACGCCGAGGTTCCGCACCCGGTCTGAGGTAGTCAGCTGGACACCCCCAAGCCATAAGCCCGAGGGCGACCCAGCTAACAAACCCGCCTCCCAGTGACCCTGGTCCACAACCAACACCTCAGTTTTTTGAGGATTCAACCGCAGCCAACTCACATTCATCCAGTCTTGGATTTCGGCAAGACAGTTGTTAAAGACCAAAATGGCAGCATCCTGGCCGGGCACAAAAGACATGTACAGCTGGGTATCATCTGCATAGCAATGAAAACCCAAACCGTACTGCCTAATGATCACTCCTAATGGCAGCATATATACTGCAAACAACATGGGTGCCAAAATGGAACCCTGCGGTACCCTGCAGGATAGGGAGACTGATGCCGAGGAAAAAATCCCGGACACCACCCTCTGAGTCCTACCCTCGAGGTAAGATCGAAACCACCTGAGGACTGTATCCGACAGTCCACAGATAGATCGCAGACATTCCAGTAGCACACCATGGTCCACAGTGTCAAACGCTGCAGAGAGATCAAGAAGGACCAAGATGGAACAGGTCCTTCGATCTCTCGCTATTAGGAGGTCATTTAGTACCCGAACAAGTGCTGTCTCGGTACTATGCCTTTTCCTAAATCCAGACCGGAGAGAATCATAGACATTGTTGTTGGTCAGATGATCATCCAACTGCGATGCAACCACCTTCTCAATAACTTTACCCACAAAGGGTAAGTTAGAGACAGGCCTGTAATTTGCCAGACAGTCCGGGTCCAAGGAGGACTTCTTAAGAAGGGGCTGAACTACAGCCTCCTTAAGAGGATCTGGAAAAATCCCCCACTTCAAGGACCTCCAGACTATCTCAGGAAGGACTGGGCCATTTTATCCACACAATCCACTAAGAGACATGTGGGGCCCAAGTCCAAGTCACAGTTGGTCAGGACGCAATGATTGGATGATCATCACAATGTCACTGATTGTGGGGAGGCTGAAGTCAGACCACACAAACTGGGTGTCCAACATCTCCTGCCGACCATCACAACTCCCATTGGAAAGGGTCAAGCGGACATCAGATCTGATTTTGGCAACCTTCTGCAAAGAATAGAGCAAACTCCTCACACCGTTCTTGAGAAAAGGCTCTTCTGGGCTGAAGACAGATTGGATTGCACAATCTGTCCACTGTCCAGAAGAGCTGAGCTGGTCTATTCTGTGTAGCCGCAATCTCTCTGGACAGGAATTCTGCCTTCTTATGAGAGATTGCAGATTGATAGACCACGTAGTGGTCCATCAAACTAAGTTTGCCACCATCCAGGCCTGACCTCCACCAGCACCTCTCCAACCTTCATCCAACTCTCCTCAACTCCCTCAGAGTCTCATCAAACCAAGGAGACCTGGGGTGAAGAGTGAGAGGACAAACACAAACAGGAGCAGTGGAATCCAGGGCCCCTGCCACCGCCTTATTATAGGCAAGTACCAGCTCTCCTGGATCCATGCAATCTCTCAGTAAGCCCGATAGGTCCAGCACCGCCATCAGGTCATCCAGGGAAACACCCCTTAAAGGGCGGTACCGGACCATTTCCATAGGGGCTGACCTACTAGGGGTGGCCTCAAAACTGAACCCAATGGAGTGATGGTCCGACCATCCAACTGGTTCCACCACCAAGTTGGATATCTCCATCCCCAGAAGGAACACCAAATCCAATGAATGACCACCAATATGGGTCGAGGAGGAAATAACCTGTGTGAAGCACAGTGAAATCATTAACTGGAGGAAGTCTTGACCAAAATGCGAGAGTTCATCGTCGACCCAGGCATTGAAGTCCCCCAGAACCAACCATCTGGGGGACCCCAATGTCAGGTCGACAATGAAGTCTGCGACTTCCCACAGGAAAACATTCTCATCACCTGGTGGACGGTATACGAGAAGTATCCTGCGCCCCACCCCGCCCAAGATACATTCAAAGGATTTGGTAGTTCCCACTGCAGGCTCCACTAGGGCCCAGTTCTGTTCTTAAAGCAGATAGCAAGCACTCCTGCCCCCACGATCCACCCTTGGAATGCATGTATCACTGAGTACCGTCCGGAACTGTGCCGCCAAAACTGGTCCAGCATTCTCATCCAGCCAGATCTCAGTGATGCACGCCAGGTCAGATGACCCAACAAAATCAGCTATAATAGCCGTCTTGTTTTTAATAGACCTGGCATTGCACAACACCGCCCGAGTAGGATGATCCTCAGAGGATGACTGTGCTACCTGCTGAATATAATCAGAACCCTTGGGTATGGGCACCAGACAGGAAGGTCCCCTTTCCTGGGCCCATTTCGTCCCAGGGTGTCTCCTTGTCCCCACTATCCCTATCCGCTCACTCCTTTCCATTCCCTCTCCAGTCCCAGCCCTTGTCCTCCTGCTTCTTCCAACAATCCCCAAAGCCCTACACCATCTATAAACCTCCGGCGGTATTACCTCGCTTTATTATTAAGACAGATGAGATATTTTAAATCCCGTACAAAACGTGATTTTGCAGAATGACTGCAAAAACATGTTTTGGGGCGATTTGGAAAATGTCACCAGTCTGGTTCATGAAGTGGGGTTAAAAAAAAAAAGGCCACGTTAAAAATTTGGGGTAAAAATATTAAGAAATGACAAAGTTGTGAGTAAAAGTTCATAATGCATTACAAAGCCATTACTCGAACTTGCCTTGTTTTCAATCATTTTTTTATCAATTATTTATTCATCTTTTTCTCCCCAGTTTTCGCCCACACGCGCATCCTTGGTGCAAGCGCACACATGTGGAGGCACGTGCACACCATGCAGTGTGGGACGCCCCCACTTACTGGTCGCCATGCCTGCCTGCACCACCACCGGACCTCCACCCAGTGATAGCGGGACTGCAGGAGGGTAATCCACCCTCCCCAGGAGAGGAGAGCCATCGCAAGGTAGCTTCATCCTGCTCCAACCCCCCCCCATCCCAGCTCCCCAACGACCCAAAGTCATTCCCGAACCCGGGTCACCAGACTAACACGAGGTAAGGCAGAAATGCCTCAGCCCTCTGCACCACTGGGCTGGCCTTTCAATGACTTTTGATAGAGCTCAGAAGGAGCAATACGTCAAGAAGGAGCAGCGCTGGACCAGATAGGTAAGTATGGGGTGAAGTGGTGAGTACTAAGAGGGGGGTGGGGGGTTGGGGCATGGTGGGCAGAAGTCATCACAGGACCATTTTCTTCTTTTATGGGTTTTACGGATGGGGCATGGAGAAGGTTCAGGAGGTGGACAGGATACTCAGCAGTGGGAGGAAGTTGTTTTTCAATGGATGGGGCACAGGGAAGGATTGGGAGGTGGGTGGGATATATGGCAGTAGGAGGGAGTTTTTCCACAGAGACATGGGGAAGGATTGGGAGGGGCACAGGATACTTGGCAGTGGGTGGGAATTATTTTTCAATGGACGAGGCATGGGGAAGGATAGGGAGGTAGGCAGGATATTTGGCAGTGGGAGGAAGTTGTTTTTCTACAGATGGGATATGGGGAAGGACTGGGAGGTGGGCTAGATACTTGGCAGAGTAAGGGAGGTGTTTTTGAGCCTCTCCTCTGCATGCTGGGTAGTGTCATGCAGATGAAAGCATAAAGCCGCCCTGTGATGAGTGGCTCCTTCCTTTCTACCACGTAAAGTTTCTGCCCTGCAAGCAGGGGACAGTGTTATGACCAGCCTTGCTGATCCCTGGCCTGATACTGTCGAGCCCACTGCAGACTGCCCCACACTGGAACTAACAGTGACACACCTCTGAAACCCACTAGTGTCAATATGTTTGCTTTGCACAAACAAATGGAAAAAGGTTAAGGTGCATGTCAATGTTTCTGAACACAGCCCCCTATATTTCATAAAGAGGTTACCACAGTAAAACTCCCTTAAATTATCTTCCAGACTGGCCCCAAATGGCCTCGTCCAGAATTCTCATAAGAAATATACCAACAGCCTCCCAAGGGGCCAAGGCTGACAGAAACAAGTTGATTTTATAGCACTAACTGTCAAACATTTCAAAAATGTCAACAATGAAAATGACTACTATACAGCAGCCACCTCGTGGGTTTGGTACTCTGTTTATAGAAACCTGCACCTACTTTTCCCACGTTACTGCCTTATATAGTGCTATCAATCCAGATTTTTTACCACCACAGATAGACCAGGCGTTCTCCAGATGGAGAGTAGGGCTTTCTTATATTTACCAGTTTCTGGATAAATGGGGTTATCCCATTTGATCACCTCCAAACAAGATATGTACTATGGGTAGAGAATGTTTCTGCTACCTACAAGCCCATCCTTATCTTTGGCACAAAACTAAACACTGAGCTGCTATTCTGGATCCCATGCCTGTACAATTATGATTATTACTAGAGGCCCAAGCTGGTACACTTTGGGAACACCTGATTGGTTACTTCTACTGGGGCCTCTAGGAGTATCTTTCAGTCTCCACACAATCTATCTTAGACTGCTGGAATCAGGACTTTCTTCTCTGTAACCAGCTCTTCATGGAATAAATACTCCATACAGCAATTACAGTTACTTCTTCTAATATCTGGTGAGGGTTTGCTTGGAAATGTTAAGAGGGCTAAGAATTTTTGTAGCCTAAAGAGATAGAGAAAGGATAAATGAAATATAAACAAACACCAAAATAAAACCTGACTACCAACCTTTGAATAAAGGGGAACAAAAGGCTCACTAGGTGGTCTAAAGGGGTAGTTAGGTATAGAACCAGCGCCTCACACCATTAGCTATGCAGGAGATGGGTGGTGATCCTAGGGGCAGCAGCCCTGAAGCATGTGGCTGTGGCAGAAAAGCAAGAGGGCATACCCAGAATTGGGATCCCCATGCAAATGAGATGGCACAAGGTACCAAAACAGGAATGAATTACCTGGACTCCTGGAAAAACAAACCCCCCCTGCCACCTGACGGAGGACTGACTGAACAGCTAGTCAAAATATGTCCCTTATTGTCTCATCAGGGAAATAGGTGAGGAATCTCAGATGCATTTGAAGCTGTAAGGCCGAACAGGCAAAGGAGTCAAAATGTGTTCATCTCCCCGCGCACCCCTTAGGACAGTAAGCTAACAGCCCAGCTGGCATAAGTGAAGAAGAACTGTATGCCAACCAAAGACGATGGTCTGGCGCAACCTGAAGGAAAAAATAATCAGAGAAAACAACCTGCCTCTCCTGCAACAAGAGGGATGCACCCTGAGTGAGAGCTGGCGTACTTGATCCAGTCTAGTGCCCAGCACAGACTGTGCAGCTGCCAAGTGGATTTGACTGCATAGTGCCCAGAGACACAAAGGGCATTTAGCAACTAACAGGGATATACTGTAAGAAAGGGATATACCCTGGCCAGGGAGAAGGATAAGAAGAAAAAGGAAGAAGGGAGCTGCCATCTCTCACATCTTTTTTTGGTACCATGTGATGAGTGCCAACAAAAATGTCGCTCAACACAACGGTGAGTACATATCACCAAGAGTCAAAAGAGTGAGCTGCACAATGCCAACCTTCACAATCTACGACTCGCTCTCAGCAACTTTACAGCGCTAAAGTATACTTTATGTTAAATGAGGGGGGCTGTGCCCCCTGCACTCCCCATCTTTAGTATAATCAATTACAGGGGTGACATGACAATGGGGAAAAGGGGAAACTCGGGAGGGGAGCTAAAGTCGGCACAACCACAAAAAAAAAACTATAGCCAGTCCTGAACCCATATCTGTCAGACACATAGGCAGTGTCTCTAACCACTACACCAGATGGCCAGCTTGAGACTGGCTCACCCAACATACCCCCGTATACTGCATAACTCCTCCTCCCTACACACACAATCTCGTTATCCCTCCCATGGGCTTAAGTACACATAGCCCATTTTACAATTGCTGTTTTGACATTGCCCATCTTACTGATTCGCACATATCACGGGTCACCTTTTTTTTCCTCATGTAGGTTTTTATCCCTTCGCTGTGGCAGGCTGGGCAGCTGTGTCAGCCCTGCCCATCCCATTTGCACTGCGGCTGTCCCAAGTCTCCATTCATCCTTCCCGAGACCGGGTGGGCCGCCAAACCCCAACCTCCATTTTTCCTCTGATTTTCGCCCTGGGGCAGGATGAATGTGCAATGCATGTGTAAGCGCACTCTACCTCTGAGGAGGTGCTCCAAGCTCACTGTACGCCCGCCCTTCCCCAAGTTACGAGAGTCACATGCATCACCACCTGATTTTCACCAGCTGTCAGATGAGCAGCAAGTCACTGGAACCCCACCTCCCCAAGAGAAGAGAGCTGTCCTATGGACGCTCAATCTTTACTCTCCCCGGCAAGCCCAAGTGACTGGAGTCCGTTCCCGAGCCCGGGTCAATGGCATGGCAGCAGGGAGGCATGGGTACCTCAACCTGCCGTACCTCTGGGCTGGCTTATGTCTCTTTTTTTTTTTTGCTTGGTACAAGGGACTTAAAAGGAACCCTCATTCCAGTTTTGGGGGGGGGTTTGTGTGGAAATGGGAACCCAGCAATGGGTCCCAAACCTTTTTTTGGCTCCCACCCCACTCGAAAGCATGCTCTGTGTTGACTTCAATGTTGTGCCTGGAGCCATCACCCTCCTCGGTGTCGCAAACAACAGCAGAGTCAGGGACAACCACCGGAATGACATCATCATCATCAGTATCTTGACCTGAGCTGGACCCATGGCCAGCATCATGGCTGCTGATGCCTCCGTCCCTCTGTCCAGAGTAGTCACCTTCCTTGGTGTAGCTAGCAACACCATGGACAGTGACAACATTTGAAGTGGAAACACTGCAGACAACAGCCTTGGTGCTGGTCCCACTCCAGACACCATGAAGTGTCAGGAGTGGGCTGTGCATCATCCTCGGTGCCACCCACCACGTTGTCACCATGAATGGTGACAACAGCATGGGCAACACAAGGGGATGATGTTGAGGTGTCTGGTGTAGACAGAGCATATAGCTGTGGCCTCGCCACTGGGTAAATCTGCTACTCAGGTCAGGCAAACAGTAAAGAGTTCACAGTTGACTGCACACCAGACCCATCCACTGGAGCCTCCAATGCCTCAGTGTGGTGAGGTCGAGGAGAACTCCAACTTTCATAGAACCATTGGTCCTGGGAATAGGCCCAGGAGAAAGGCCTAGAGACCTGTACTCGGACACACACTTGCGGAGCCTGCCTCCAAAGGTGGGGATCAGGCGACCCACTTCAATATGCAGTTCTCAAGGGTACAATGATCCAAAGAGAAGAAGGCATCACATGCATCCATATTGTACTCCAGTCCAAGAGAGGCTACACAGATCTGATGCCGGTCTGGAACAGCCATCACTTTCCACAGGGGCAATGACACATAATGGATGGCTGTTGGGACTTTCCTTAAAGACAGACCCCTTTTTTATCAGAATTTGGCATCACGGTAAAATAACAAAGACTAGAACACTACAAACGAAAAAAAAATTAGTGATGGAGAAGAAGAATAAGCAGTGATGAGGCGAACTGAGGTGCTGTACTCCCATGGTGTGCACTTGACAACGGGAAGATTGGAACTAAGCTTAATGAGGGAGCCGGCAATGGTTATTCAATGGTATGACACCACATTGGGGCTGGGGTGCACAGGCACCACGCCCAGTATCCATGGCTGGCCCCTGGAAAAACTTTGTCCCATTGGGTCCTAGTGCCTCCGGCCCAGACCCATACATGAGAATCAATGGGGAAAATTGTTTTTTTGAAGATGATTCATTTTCTTGGCTACAAAGTAGAGATGTGTGTAAATAGCACTCTTAACATCATACCTTACATATGCTGTAAGGTACGAGGTGCTGCCAAGTGCCTTCAACCACTTGAGAACTGATGTTACTCAGTCTAACGCATGCCCAGGAGTGCCTAATTACAATTATAAAACTGATCCTGCAGAATTCAAAAATGGCTTTTTAGGCAGGTTTGTCTGCAGATTAACATAAAATGATAATTTTGAACTGAGATAACAAAATGACTGGAACTATCTTTAAACCAATTAGCTTTCAGTTTTTTTTATCCATTTTATCATACTTGTTCGTACAGTTTGAATCCTGTCACCGCCACTTACTTACTGTGAGATCTTGGCAAGTCACTTAACCTCCTCTGTCTCACTTTCTCATTACTTAACCCCAAGTTTTCCTTGACATCCCTCAGTGTCGGGCAACCTCGCTGTTCATGGAGTCTAAAGCACTTTGGGATGTGCATGAAAGTCATTATAGAAAACTAAATTCCGTTCCTATGCGATTTTAGTTTTCCATCCAATCGAATACCAATACTACGCAAATAACATTTGTATTCTACGTTTGTACACAGATTCTGTTCAAATACTGAACAGTTCCACTGTTTGCACATCTCCAGCTGAAAGGTCCTGCCATCGACAGCTGCCTGCTGCTTCAGCGCTCCAAGTCTCTCAGTGCCAGACTACAGAGAGACATACAAGACTGTCTATATTATCGATTAAATATTTCATGAAGTACAGGTTCAAAATAAAAGCATGAAAAGGGGATGAATAAATACGTGAATGCCTCACTAAAAAAGGTTTCTGTCTGTTGTGTGGCTGCTTTTCCCTTGGCCCATAAACACAGCAAGGCCTATTACAATCATTCATAGTTTGAAGATCCTTGGCTCTCTAGAACTGCTTTATTGGGATGCGGTGGAAAGACAGACTGTGCTGGGTTCAGAGTAGACTAGAGACCTGCAACTACAAAACAAGCTTTTCTCTTTGTTTCACTCAGCCTGGTCTCTACAAACCTTCACCCCCGCCCACATCACCATCACCGACCTCTTGGATTCTTGCACAGGATGATATTGTGGTGGGTGGGCTGTCACACTGGGTGTGCATTGCCTGCAGGGGAAGGGGGTGGTGCCAGATTAGGCTGGAACCCATTTTCCAACTAATGTTTCCTGCCCCATGGCATTGTTATTAAATGATGTATGCCTGCGTACCAGTAGCCACCAACAGCCCTGTTGCTGCTCTCACCGGTGCTACCACCTGGCCTGTGTCAATTACCTGTGCTACTCTCACACAGCTGGGCATTTGTGATGCCCACAACACCTAACTGGAGGAAGCCCAATTTGTCAGGAAATCTTATTGTAATTATGCAATAACGACTGAGAAACCAGTCATTTCCTAGAAATTAATAACTGGATGGGCTGATATATGGCCAGAGGTGCAGTCGAGGGCCAACTCCCACCAGCCAGTCGTTAATCCTAGGAAATGACAGACTTTGAGGTTGTTATTGTGACCATAAGTCTAATTACAGTAACAAACTTGCTTTTCAATTTTCTTCTCTTACAGTTGATGTTTTGAGCACTGTGGAGGAAACAGTGCAGCATGAGGACGTTTTACGTAGAATGCATTGCTGGCATGCAATGCGAATTGGCAGCTGGCTAAATCTTTTCTCTGAGGTTAGCGACTGATCCAGTAGCCAATGAGGAGCCTGGCTAGCCTCATGCATATTTAATTAGACTTGTAATGAGAAAACATGAAAATTACATACTCACCACAATTCTTTATCTTCCATAATATCTTCACCATTCAGTCACACTGATGGGTCTTTGCTGGAGGCACCAGAACCCCGTGGAAGCAAAACATTTTGCAGACTAGGAGGGGACCTACACCAGTGCTGGCACCACCTGCAGAACAGATGTAGTAATGTGACTCTCCTGGGCCAGCCAGTAGCCGATGCCCATCCCCTCCCTTCCTCAATTGTACTTGCCAGGAGAGAAAAAGAACAGTTACGTAAGAACTTAATGTAACAGGAGATCTTCGAGAGAATCTCTTGCAGCAGGCCACACCTATGGAACTCTAGCCATCAGACACTAGGACCACATGGCAACATTTCTGGCTAGCAATTTACAAGGGGGCCACCCACAGCGACATCATTCCTACCATATAAGCGTGGGTGGCCCTGTGCCTTCCTCAGTTCTCCTGCTGGAGACCAAAAGCAGAGAACCTCCTGCTGGGGAACTGAGGAAGAGTGGGAGGTTCCTGCCACAATAGGAAAGGTAAGACAGAAAGAAAACCATCCTGGAGAAACAGAGACAGAGAAACCCTAAGGCCAAGGGGGACAAGGGGTGGGATGGCATGGTCTGCTGTAAGAGATTCTCTTGAAGATCTACTGTTATGGTAAGTTCTTATGTAACTGTTCTATCTTCTTTGAGGATATCTCTTGCAGCAGCCCACACATATGGAATCAGTCCCTAGCAGTTCTGACAGAATAACCAGTCTGGGTGGCTAGAGGCCATAGGCCCAAGATAGAAGGCCTTGAAGAACAGCCAGACCAAAACCTGCCCCTTTTCTTGAGGCAATGTCCAGACTAAAGAGTTTAGTGAAAGTGGAGACAGCTATAAATGGCTGTCGCACAGATCTCAGCAGCTGATACGTGCCTGAAATAGGTAACAGAAGTGCCCATGCCTCTGGTAGAATAGCCACAAACAGCTCCAGGAAGTTCTTTACCATACTTTCTATAGCAAAAACGATACAACTAACCCACCACGTGGGCAGGCACTGTTTGGAAAACTGGAATACCCTCTGTCCCAGGGATGAAGGCAACAAGAAACTGCAAGGATTGCCTACAGGACCTCGTACAGTGGGTATAGTAACAAAGAATTCTAAGGTACGGAGCAATGCGGCCTCGGGATAAGCATGCTCAGAATAGCAAGTAGGCAGGTGGATGGTTTGAGTTAAGGGAAACCCAGACACCATCTATGGTAGAAAAAGACACCCTGTCTTTGTGGAAAATCAAATAAGGCTGCTCACACAAGAACCTGTAGCTCTGAAAAGCTTCAAGCAGAAGTAATGGCAATTGAAAATAACGCCTTCCACTACAGAAAGCATAGCTTGCAAGTTGTGGCTGGCTGAAAAACAGACAAAGTAGGCTTTTCTAAACAAAATTCAGGTCCCAGACTGGGACTGGATTGTGGATAGGAGGCTTCAAGTGTAGAATGCCTCTCAGAAACGTATGGGCCACATCTGGCTGGGCCATCAGTGGGCATGTGGAAGGCTGACATGGCTGCCCAGTGTATCTTTATG
This sequence comes from Neoceratodus forsteri, assembly GCA_016271365.2. Classification (NCBI taxonomy): domain Eukaryota; kingdom Metazoa; phylum Chordata; order Ceratodontiformes; family Ceratodontidae; genus Neoceratodus; species Neoceratodus forsteri. The sequence continues at coordinate 89,908,470 of JADMNL010000030.1, forward strand.
GAGTAATGCAGCCCTGCATCTGACAAGGACATTGGGTACTCTAGAATCTGGTTCACTTGACAAGTGAAAGGATCCAGTTGAGGCAAAGTGGCCCACAGAGCAAAACATTTCCACTTCACAGAATAAGTGGCCCTGGTGGAAGGCCTTCAGGTGGCCACCAGGACAACAGCCACTTGGGGGTACTCCAAAGCTAGCAATGGCTATGTTTTCAGGACCCAGGCATGAAGATGGAGGGACCTGGGACCGAATGGACCAGGGTCCCTATTCTGGAGACCACAAGCCCTTGCACAGGGGCATTGAAGGTTTCCTTGCCAGATGCTGCAATAATGGAAACCATATCTGACGAAGCCAAAATTAGGCCACCAGAATCAGAGTGGCTCCTTCCATTTGGAGCTTGACGAGTACCTCTTAATTAGAGGGAAGGGAGGAAAGGTGTAAAGGAGCCTTCCTCTCTAAGAGAAGGACAACATGTCTCACCAGAAAACTCCAGGCCCTGGATTGAGTGAGCAGAAAAGCAGAAGTTTTGCACAATGTTGGGGACACAAAAAAGTCTAACTCTGGGCAACCCTACCTATCAAACAGGTCTTCTGCAACTAAGGGCAACAGTTCCCACTCATGCATCCTTGGCTGTGACCTGTTTAACCTTTCCACCAGTGCATTTTGGACACCTGGAACATGGCTAGCCAATAGTTCTACAGCCCAGTACAAAACCCTCATGGCTTCTCTGCATGGGGGTAGGAATGTGTGCCCCCTTGCTTGTTAATGTAGTGCAGTACACTGATGTTGTCCATCTGCACTAGCAGAGGGCCCAGGGATAGGAGACTTGGAAAGGCCTGTAGGCCGTACAAGACACTTCTCATCTCAAGGACATTGAAGTGGAGAGGAGTCTAAACTGCAGGACAGGTTGTGGTCCTCATCCCCAAAGCATCTGTGATGAGAATCTGCTGAGAGGAAGGAATGAGGAAGGGAACCCTCTTGAGCAAATGGGTGGGTTCCATCCACCACAGACACACCTTGTTTACAGGCGAAGTGACCAGTACCTTCTGTCCTAGGCTGTTGGATGTTGATCCTAGTGGGCTCTCAGTGTGTCCACTGAGGTACTCGCATATGCTGCCTCGCAAGGGGGACCATGGCAATGGCTGCAGCCATCAGGCCCAGCAGTCTCAGGAATGTCTGGCTGTGACATATCTGCTGTTGTAAAGCTGCTGGGCCTGTGCTATCAGGTGCTCTGCCCCATCCTGGGGGAGGAGAGCTGAACCCAGAGCAGAGTTTAGTATTGTCCCTGCGTACTGAAGACATTGGCAGAGACTCAAAGCAGACTTGAACAGCTTGATTGTTAATCCCCAGTACGTAGAACAGATGTCTGGTGTGTGCTAGGGTCAGAAACAGTTGCTCCCTGGACTGAGCCTTGAGCAACCAGTCACCCAGGCAGGGAATGACATACAGCCCTTCCCTCTTGAGGGCTGCTGCCACTACTGCTAAGCACTTGGAAAAGACCCGTGACGCAGATGACAAGCCAAAGGGGAATACCCTGAACTGGTTGTGTGCTCCTTGAAACAGGAACCTGAGGTACTTCCTGTGGAGAAGGCAGACCTTGATGGACAGGCAGATGTCCTGCATGTCTACAGAATATATCCAGTCTCCTTTCTGTAGTAGAAGCAGTAGGCCTTGCAGGGACACCATTCGGAACTTTTTGTACTGTGTGTAATAGTTCAGGTTTCTTAAGTCCAAGATGGGTCTCAAATCTCCTGTGGACTTTGGGACAAGGAAGAAGTCGGAATAGAAAGAACAGGATGAAGGAACCAGAAAGGAATGTGAGTAGAGCCCTCTGTTCCTCAGGAACAAGTGCGAAGGTTCTTATTTGTAGCAAAACGCGAAGTACCCCCAGTGACAGTGAAGTGTGGTCTGGAGGGCAGCTAAAATGCATTGGAGGGAGAGCTGGAGACCACCCCCAAAGGTCTAGATTGTGGTCTTGCTCTATAAGCTGCAGGACCGAAGCATCTGTCGGGAACACCACCAACCATCTAGATGGAGGAAGGAACTACCCGGTACCACCGTCCCCTGAAGTATCAGAGGGGGGAGGTCCAAGGAAGAAGCATGCTGAGGTAGTACCTGTGGCTGGGCCCATACCACCTCTGCAGGGGGGCCTTCCAAGTAGGTGAGATGGGGGTGGGTAGGGCCATGGCTGCCTGACACCTGCCCCGAGGCCTGGTGTCTGGTGTGGGCCTACAGGAGGGAAGATGGAAGGGCACCTTCTGGCCACTTATTGGCTGGGTGGAGCAGAGGGTGTGGACTGACCGCAGTGTTCATCTGGGGCCTGCAGGGCAGCAAGGCATGTCCGCCCTGAAGAGCTTAGGCCTCTGAAGGAGACATGCAGGGTGGGCAGGTGCACAGCAGGAGCAAAGCCCGACACACTGAGCTAAGCAAGCCTTCTCAAGCAGGTGCCAATCAGGGTCACCCCAGTGGAGGTAGCAGTGGCAACACTGGACAACCTCAAAAGATGTTCACCTCCATGTACCCTCCACCTCAGGCCTCACACAGGGGTAAGTGGTGGGGCTGAATTGCAAAAGGTGCACTAGCCACAGCCTCTCCAGTGACAGATAGAGTAATGAGGAGCCCCGGAGACAAAAGAAGGGGAAGGGCAGGCTGGAATGGCCCCAACACCCCTTGCAGAGCCCTCCAGCAAGCTATCCAAACACCTGGGCAGAGGCAAGGTGCAGAAAACCCCAGGCAAGGGGAAACACTGATGGTCCCTCATCAAAGAGGGATAAGGGAAAGCCAGCAGAGTGTAGGGGCAGTCTGGGAAACTCTCAGCTGGAGCTGGAGCCTGGGCCCAGCCTCTATCATTCACTAATGCTTGGCCCCAGGGCAGGTGTGCATTGGGATGGCATGTCCTCCAAACACCTGGTTGTAGTGATAGGGCAAGAAGCCCCAGGCTCAGGGGGAGCACAGAAGGACCCTCCATAGAGAAAGGGAGGCGGGAGAGCTGGCGTACCATGGAGTGGCCCGAGGTACTCTGAGTGGAGCCCCTGCAAAGAACTAGGGCAGCACTTCCATATAATACTAAGTGCTTTAATGCCAAAGACAGTAAAAAGTGAACATGGACATGTACCATGCACCCCTGAACTGTTACAAAAGAACTGTGGTTGATAAGCCAGAGCTGAGGGTAGCATGAAAGCAGGGCCGCTTCCTGGCACCATCATTGATATCACGACAGTCCGGGGGGCATGTAGAAGGGGGCCAGATGTGCTCGCACTCTGATGAGCTCCCTCACAGCACTGTCCAAAGGATCCAGAGGGATGGCGACAGAGCATGACCCACATAGCCTAGTCTAAACAGGTGGGACCACAGCTAGGGGGTCACAAGGCGGCGCTGGCTGCACTGGCGATGAGCCAAAGAAAGGCCTGATGGGGTGGGCAAAGGGACGCCCCCTGTAGGAAAAGCAGGTTAGTCATCACAGAGCAATGGGGAGGGCAGAAAAGCGACGGGGAAGGCACTAGATGCCCCCGTGTCAAAACTGCTCCAGGTCCGAACAAGCCTAGAAAGAAGGAAGCCCTCCAACCCCCACAAGGTGAGGGAAACAACATGGTACCAGGAGAGGCACAAGGCACCACTGGTGATGGGCTGAAGCCTGCACAACAAAGGGCAAAATGGGCATCTACCAAAACCCAGCCACTAGGGCTATGGGGTGGGGACAGGCAGTATGGGAGAAGCAGCTGTGTCACCGTCCCGAAAACCAAGTCAGTGAGGTAGGCACAGGGCACCAACACCAAGTGCCTGAGCAAGCCGGGACTGGCCAAGAGGGAAGGAATCCAGTCCCGACCCACGCAAAGCAGGATGGGGGAGCGGGAAGGACAAGAGAGGCAGAGGAGTCACCATCCGGGGGGCCCAGCCATGGTGGGACCCCAGAGAGTTGCCCCAGAGCCCCCCACCAAAAAATTCTGTTGGGGGGGTCCAAAGCAGGAGAGAAGGGAAAAACCACTGGTCCTGAAGACAGGCAGTGGCATCAGCTGGCAGAAGAATCCAAATCGCCACCAGGGGCCCTGCGGCCCAGGAAGCTCAAGGAGAGATCTGGCGACCCAGTGGAACTCTTCCTGAGACCCCCCCCCCAAAGTGAGGTGATTCAATATGTGAGGCTTAACCAGATCTTCACAGGGATGGGATGCCTAACCGTCATAGGCCCACCCAGGAAAGTTTGCCGCTTGCAAGACAAAACGGTAGGAAAAGCGGCAATCTCGTTTTATGAACACTGCAGAAAGTCATGGGAAATTAAACAAAGAAATATAAAAGGTGGAAAACACCAGCAAATGGTTGACTGAAGTGATGGAGTTTTCGCAGGATCCAACACGTGATGGTCGACAGCGGGAAAAGAACTGTGGGTGTGTGGCCACCCACGCTCATATGGTAGGGACGTCAGCTGAAGTCACTGCGGGTGGCCCCCTTGCAGACTGCCAGCTAGAAAAGCTTCCATGTGATCCTAGTGCCTGATGACTATAGTTCCACAACTGTGGAAGATGAGCAAGTGTGAAAGGTGTCAGCTTTTAGCATCCATGCCAGACTGCAAGTCAACCAAGCATTCTATTTGCTTTGCTGCTCAGGGCCTAGAGCTGGCAAGGCACCAAGCGACAGTGTCATACAACACCGACAGGGTGGTTTCCAGGCTGGTGGGAATAGCAGTCGGCATTTGGCAAACAGCATGATTCCCCTCTCCCAGTTGGCACCCCTGGCCCGACATATGGTGCTCAACTCACATTACCAATAGATTTCACTTTTTCTCCTGTAGGGTCAGGCTTGAGTTGTTGGGGTGCCATCCTGCTCCCAGGTCAAGGGAGCCTTCACCTGCCTCTGACCAGTCTCAGGTCCCACTGGACCCTTGAGGAGTCCCTTCCCTCCTGTGGTTATCCCCATGGTTTTTTTTACCCCATAGTGGAGAAAGACAGAAGGCTGACAAGGGGCACGAGGACCTATCTCCACCCATAGGAGGGGGAGAAGAGCTGACTCACCAGAGGAGAGGGAGCTCTAAGTAGCAAGAAAATGCCACGGTGAGCTGCCCAGGGGCCCTGGCTCTTATCTGAGTGGTGGAAAGGTGGGCATGTGACTGAATGGTGAAGATATTCTAGAAGATCACACATTACAGTGAGTACATAATTTTCATATCTTCGAACCAATCTTCATCATTCAGTCACAGTGAAGTGTCAGAGTACCAAGCTATCCTCAAAAAACAGGAGAAGCTGACTCACCCTGAGAGAACAATATCCCTCAGGCATTTGCCATAAGCTGCATGATGTGCAAAAATGCACATCATGGTGCATGCTGCTACAAAAACCTACCTGCCCAAAGCATCACTCTCCGAAGAGTTGGTGGGGGGGGCAGTCATGTACCGGGCACTTAGGCAAAGAGGGGGCGCTGCAGCACCAGAAGCCCAAAGTGGAGTAATGGATTGCACCTGAAGACCCCACCAGAGCACAATATCTGTGCTGGACATCCCTAGGGGCTGGAGAAGGGGCATAGGGACAGAGCCAGACATGCCTGGATACCTCAAAAAAAGGCCAGGGCCAAGTGGGAATGACAAAGGATTCCTCGCTGAAATCTCCAAGGAATCTCAGTACCTGGGTAGCAGTATTGTGACCTACAAATGACCCAACATTCAGCTCCTGCAACATCTCCATCAGGAATCGCTGGTACTGAGAGTACCGAGGGTCAGAGGAGAAGTGGCAAGAAAAATCCTCTTCCTTAAAGGAGGAAGTAGGAGAGGAGGAGTTGGATTCAGACAACAGCGGTGCAGGGGCTTCAGGCCTGAACTGGGCCTGGTCTGCCTTAAGGTGGTATTGGTGAATCACACTAGCCATAGACCTTAATCATAGCCAGGTCCTGGGCCCCAAAATATCTGGCAAAGCAGGTGACGGGACAGAGGAGGAGAATTGTGAATGACCAGGCCAGGTCCTCTGCCTGGGTTGCGAGACTGATCAATGAACTTTGTCCAGAGGGAGTCTGGAGCTGACCTGTCTCAGAGGACCAGTCCAGATAGTGCCCTTGGGGGAGGACCCCAGGTGGGGAGAGCGGAGCTGGACAGTGCCCACAGGGCAGCCCTGGTCCCCACCAGCGACAGGGTCAGACAATTCTGGGGAGAAATGAGGCACCAAGTTAGTGCAACAACCTCTGGTGGAGTTACCACCATCTCTGGACAAGGGGTGAGCCACAGGTCCAATGCCCCACCACAGTCCCTCACCAGGGCTGACACTGCCCCCTAGGCCAAGCCCAGTCTTCGGGCCAGAGCCACCTGCAGAGCCAACCGCAAACCTGGCACCAAAAGCAGCACCAGAACTAGACCTGGCACTGCAAACGGCACCAAAACCTGAACCAGCACCACAAACAGCACCAGAAGGGGTCCCAGGGCCATCCCCTGACCTAGAAGCAACCCTGGAGGGACTCCAGGCCTGCAGTTGGGCTCAGATCTGGGCCCAGAATGGCCTCCACATTGTTGGCTCTGTCTCCAGGCCCAAAGTCAACATCATCATCCTCCCCCAGGCCACTAGGGTGCGTGGGGGAGGACATAACATTGACCTCAGAAACAGAGACAGAACTGGCTCCAGAACCCACTCCTCTTCTGGCACCATGAGCAGTGCCAGAAAGGGTCCTGGTCTTACAGCTGGCACTGCCATGCTCACTGCTACCAGCCTTAGTTCCAGGGGTTGGGGTAGCTCCAAGTCACAATGAGGTGCCTACTGGTGTAGACTGAGCATATATCTTTGGCCTCTTTACCAGGGGCATCCACTGCCCCAAAGGGCAGGTGGACTGGGTGGATCCTCAGCTGGCCCTCCAGAGAAAGCCAGCTGTCCACTAGACTGCCCCCAAGGACCTCTGACATCTCAGCAAGGGGAGCATGGGGAATACCCTGAACTTCCTCAGTACCAGGGGTACTGGGATGTGTCTCAAGGAAGGAGCCCAGGGACTTTACCTTGGCATCCCTAGTGCAACGTCTACCTCCAAAGGTGTGTGGATCATGGCCCCACTTCCATGCATGCTTCTTGAGGATGCAACAGTTCACGGACTAATAGGCATTGCACCTATTCATGTCATGGTCTGTACCAAGGCAGGTCCAGCAGTCATCATATTATTCCTGAATGGCAACAGGACTACCATCATATGGGGAACTGCCCTTGCCCTTCTTCTTGGTCTTCTTATACTCCTTAGAACTTGACATGATGGTGCGAGAAAAAAAACAAAAACTAGTCAGAAAAGGAATCAGCATCTAACTAGCGCGATGAAATAAAGAATAGCACCAGAAAACACAGTGCCAAGTAAAAACAGCATTGAACAATGGCAGTGACAAACTGAGGAATTAGTGACACAGTTTCAACCACTGAGGCTCCCATGGTGCGCAGTCCATGGCAGGAAAAACAAAACTGAGTAAAGGAGGGGGACCAGCGACCAGTGTTGGTTACCACACCTGACCAGACCTTCACCTCCTCTGCCAGCTGTAATGATGTTAATAAATTTTTCAGCAACACAGATTCTTCTGCTGTCTGCACCTGGTTTAGGTACCTTCTCCCTACTGGTCATCTCCGCTGATGTGGTGACTTTCTCCTCTAACTCCTCTGTCAAGTAGACACTCCCAGAACTGCTCACAGGCGCCTCCTTTTTCTTCTGTTTATGTAATATTGTGTGTAGGCTGAAATTATGTTTTCTGAATAGCAAAGAAAATAATACACTACAGCCCAAATTTGCAGACAAACTGCACGGCGTCACATTTTCAAAACTATCCCCCCCAACCATCCCCATTCTGTGCTGTAAAAAGCCTTTTGCAGGGCTCAGAAGGCTCCCTATTTAGCACTTCAAATTTTCCAAGTAGGCCCCTAACAACTGTTTAGAAAAATCCAACTGCCCTCACCTAATTATGGGTTTAATTTTCTTCCAGCTAAAGGCTGACAGTATTTTTACTGTAAGAAAAAGTGTGTTGACTGAGCAACCTCAGCACCGAGGGATACAGGTGTTGAAAATCCACTCCATGTTTGCATGGAGCAATTTTAGACATGTCACCGGCTCTGAAGCTTAGTTAACCTCTAGTCAGGGAACTGCATTGTTAAAATCCATAAAAACATACAGAGTGCATAATTAAAATTGATTAGTAGTGGCAGTGCTCCAGTTTTAAATAGCAAATGGCCTCATTAATCGAGGTTGTTCTAGCAGTCTCTCTTAGACAGCCATTTTGCACATTTACTGTACAGTAAGAAGGACCCTGCATATTTTTGCCCTGTACAGTACTCTGTGTCATTGTGTCTTTGGCAATATAGCCTTGTGCAGCACAGGGATGTGAATCTGAAGTGTACACGGAATTTGATTCAGGTTGCCCCAAAGGTTGTAAGGTCAATGTTTACAGTGTTTGGTCATCCAAAAAGTACCAGACCTTGCAAATGTAAAAAAGTTGGATGAATTCCAAGATACGTCCAATAATTTTTTTTTATTTTTATTTAGTCATTTCGCACATCAATTTTATGAAACTGATTTGTGAAGTGACTAAATAAAAAAAAAAAAACATTTATTGGATACACCCTGGAGTTCATCCAGCTTTTTTACATTTGCTGTGAATCTGAAGACCAAGATCTGAATCCCACTTGAGCCCCTTACTCTGTGTGACCTTCAGCACATCACCTCAATTTGTTTAACCTCTTCTGTCTTCCTCCATCTATACTTTACCTTCTGGAGATTTCTTGACCTCTCTAAAACATGTCCCCCTGTGCATGCCTCACAGCTTCCGTCACTCTCCATGGTTAGTAAAGCACTTTGAGATACAATGTGTATGAAAAGTGCTATATAGTCAAATTCCTTTCCTCTTTAAAGTCTCTTTTTCTCCAAAGCCAGGTCATGGTTTCTTCCTGCCTCTCATTTCCAACTTTTCCCCCACTGACACCACCAGCATTCCCCGCACTGACCCCTTTCAGATGCTGCCCTTGGACATCCCTGCAGCTTTGCCCTCACAGTGGACCTCCCTCCCCAGGATTCAATGTGTGGAATGTTAAAGGCCACCACAAAGCCAGAGCACCATCATATCATGGCATGACCCATTACTCACAGACTCCCACACAACAGCCCTGCACAAGGTGGAGGTGATATGCGGTAACTCGCATCAGACGCACTATTCTCCCTCTCTCCCGGAGCTGCTTGAGCAGAGGGTCAAGCAACCCCACACAACAGTCTGATTGGTCTACCTCTGCTGCATGCCCTAGATTCAAAACGGCTAAATTTAACACTTTTTCTAGTTTGGGCTCAACATGACCTAAATCAGTAAGATCATGATAGGGCTGGTTCCTCCTTTGCCTGGGTTAAAATACAGACAAGGCACACTGAAGAGTTCTGAGAAGGATGAAATATGTGTCTAGGTCTTCTGTTCTCAGCCTCTGCATACTATGTGAGGCGCCATTTGGCACCAGTGACTACTGCTTAAAGCAGAACCAGTCCGAATTCTTAAATGGTAATTGGCATATACATCCCACGATACTTTTCATTACTGGAGTGTTATTTTGTATTTCTTTGTATACCCTGGACTCCTCCAGCTCATGGCATGGAACTTGGGCTGGGGATACAAATCTGGGTCTCTCATATGGTAGCATTGTGCGTTACCCCTAGCACAACAGAAACTGGCATTTTGTTACTTTTTAAATTTCTTCTCCACTTTTCTCCTTCAAAGTTAACAGCCCCACCACCATCTAGTTCTATAGGAGCTTGTGTCAAAGTTGTCGGGTGCATAGGTTAACGATCTACCTGCTCTCTGTTGAGTCTGCAGGCTAAACACCTAGCAAACATTATTCTTCCCACTCTAGAATGGGTAAACCCATCCAAATTGGCATGCAATTGTGTTCTTGAACCCCATCCCAGCACAACACACTTGACTCACTGCCAGAGTGCACCATCTGTTCAGTGCCAACCGGCACACAGCAAGGTGGCAGGGCTTCTGATTGCAGGTTGGCGACGGGTTCACCCTCAGAGCTAGGGGGGAGGGTGTCACGTAGGCTGGTGAGGGAGACAGAGCTTCTCACTACCATGCTTTCCTCACCACAGAGGGTGAGGATTTTCACAACACTCTTTGCCTGCGTTCTAACACTTGGGGAGGGATTGGGGAGGGGTCAGGACACAGAGGCAGGAATGTAAACGGCTTGGTGGATGTTAGGCTGTACATTCAGCTGGGACTTCCCTGTTGAAGACTCATGAAGGAGGTGGGAAGGACATCAAAATGCCAGTGACTGGGCAGATGGCACATTATCTCTCTACGCTCAGCGATGGTTGCTGTGGAGGCCCGCCTCCAAATGCAATATGGATCCTGTTCCCAGAAGTGCAGGTACACTGGTGAAGGGGAAATCTGGTTGGTGCAGGTGCAGCAGAAGTGGGGACATCTAAGTGACCTCCAGAGGTCTAGGGTTAAAAAAATATATATATATATTTATATATCACATAAACATTTATGACATACTTACAAAAATCGTAACATGCAAAACTTTCAGGAAATTTCCAGCTTGCATTTCAAGCCAAAAGGAGCAGAACCTAGTCCTCTGTGGTTACTAAGAAACACTATTTCAGTTCATCATTGTCAGATGCTGCCATTCAGTGTAGTTTCACGGCCTTAGTATTAGAGGATACTAAAGCATGAGGACCTGAAAAGGCATAAGATAGCTCCTATAATTTATTAATAGCAATTCAGATTGCCCCCTTTGATCCTATAGCTGCCTAGTTTATTCTTATATTCTTAATTATGACAAGTGGTAAGCTATTCCAAGGATTTATACCTCACTCAAAGAAAATTTTCCATTTGTTAGTGTAAAATTTGCCAGTCTTTAACCGAAGAAGGTGACCCCTTGTATTTGTGAATGTTCTTGTATTCCACATTTAATTTGATGAATAGTTGTGGATCTCGAACTATTTCATATAATAAAATAACGTGTATCCCCTTTTTCTGCAGTCATCCCAAGTGAAGAGGTTCAGTTTTTGTAATCTTTTACTGTACATCATACCCCTTAATTCTGATATGATCTTAGTGGCCCTACACTGTACCTTCCCCACTCTGTCCACATCTGTTTTCCTACAGGGCATCATATTTGACTACCACAATCCATCAGTGGTCGCACGTATGATCTATACAAGGGCATTATTACATCTGCCTTCCTACTAACAATATTCCTTTTTATCACCCCCATTATCCTATTAGCCTTAGCCACTACTGATACACACTGGTCTCTGGGATTAACTTAATTTATAATTACCAAGTCCCTTTCCTCATCAATCGCTTTACTGGTATTTTCACTAATTGCAATTCGAAATGTATGGCACAGCATTTATCCAAATTAAAGGACATATAAACAAGCCCAAATTGGGGGTACACCAAATGTGTAACATTGCTACATACTGGTGAAATAAGGCTTTCTGATTTACCTTATGGCATTGAGAGCTGTAATTTTTGTTTTCATGTAGTCACTATGTTTTAAAATATTCCCCGAAATGTAAACAAAGCACCGACTAGCTCCGAGGGCAGTTTTGTGAAATGGCAACAACATAAGGACATGACGATGTCATCAGAGCGAGTCCACTCCGCTGCTCACATTGAAACATATGGGCACTGCTTGATAATGCTTTATATTGTTGATATAGGAGCTTAGTCTGATGCACAAGATAATTTTATTTTTATTTATTTATTGAAGTCTTGGAAAACACAGTTGAGCTAAAAGCTCATTACATAGGTCCCGCGTCATGTAGGTTACAGAAAAGGGAAAAATTATGCTGCTAGCAACATTTACAATGAATAAAAGTGACAAGGCAATAGAGGTAAACAATGGCATCAGCAAAAAGACAACAGTAAAGTGAACAACCAATTGCAGTGAACAGGGGTACACAGGTGAGAGGTACAGATAGCACTTAGAGACAAGACAACAAAGGAGGGGAGGATCAGCCCACAAACCTGGTTGGGCCGAGGAGAGTTAGGCTTAGGCATAAACTAGGAGGACTGAGTCTGGGAGAAGAACGCATTAAAGGGAAGGGAGAATCAGCCCAAGGGGCCTTGTCTGCAAGGTATACATACAGGGGAGTGGAAAGGGCAGGAAAAAGGGGAAGGGTGGAGGAGGGTGGTGGTAACAAGGGGGGAGATGAATGGGGGACCTAGGTAGTGGTATGATCCAGATAAGAGAGGGTGACGTGGAGTAGGGGTGGGAAGAGAGAGGGAGGAGGAAGGGAGGGAGGGAGGGAAGAGGAGGAGGTAAGAGGGGAGGAGGTGAGTAAGAATGTGGAAGGGTGGTACAGTGACAGACAAGAATCAAGGAAGAGAAAGTCAGAGGATGAAGGGAATTAGGAGGGAGCTAAAGGGCAGGAGTGGAGGGCTGGGGGGGTGAAGGACTACAAGTCGGGTATGTAGTGAGGAGGGGAGGAGGATGGTAAATGCTAGGATCTAGGTAAAGGCAGGTTAGTGGAAGCAATCACAGCTGGTGTTTGCTACTAGTTGTTGCCACAGTTTCCTCTTAAATGAGCCCAAGGTAACAGTTGCACAGGTACATCATTACTGAGGGAGTTAAACCAGAGTGCAGCTCAGTGAGCAAAAGACCTTTGACTTTGGGAGGTACGATAATGAGGGATCTTAAAGAACTGACTCTGCACTTCTTGTGCAACATTGATTGTAGGAGGGGGAGAGCAGCTTCTGTACTCCAGGTGGCATTAGCTTGAGGCTAACTTTTTTGGCCAGAAAACAGGTTTGGTACCTGAGCCTGCTTTTGAGTTGGAGCCAGTTAGCCTGGGAGTACAGGCCACAGGTGTGGGTCAAGTGCCCAGAGCCAGTAAGGAGGCGGCAGGCTTTGTTTAGTGCTACCTTGATTCACTGGAGGGCAGTGTCTGTGGCTGTCCCATAAATGACCAGTCCATAGTCTATGAGTGAGACAATCGAGCTATGGATGGCAAGGTTAACAGCCTCAGGGGTTAGACAATGCTTATGTCTATAGAGAAACCCGATGTGTGTGTTAACTGTTTTGGCAATATTGTCAATGTGGGGAGCATAAGACAAGGTACTGTCTATAGAGATCCCCAGATACTTAAACTGAGGAACAAGTTCCGGTGGAGAGCCCTCTGCATTGTTGATGGTAAGAGAATAGGTCCTGTGTCTATTTTGAGGGTTGGAGAATAACATCATTTTAGTCTTCTTATAGTTCATTATGAGTTTGTGCTTGCTGAACCAGTTTTCAACTTCTGCAAAGTGTTTTTGAAGTTGTGACTCGAGGGCCTTGGGGTCGGGACTACTGGCAAAGATGATGGCATCATTTGCATAAAGCAGCATGTGACCCTGATAGGCAAACAAGAGTGAGTTGAGGAAAATACTAACAGGAGCGACCCTAATATGGATCCTTGTGGTACTCCTGAATGGACGAGTCTACTGCCAGAATGAATGCTGCCTACCTTTACTTCTGTTTGATTGTTGAGACAGCTTCTGAACCAATCCACAGTGTTGTGGGAGAGGCCAGTGGCTGCAAGCTGGTCAAGCAAGAGGGCATGGTGCAGTGTGTCAAAGGCTTTGGTTAAATTGATAAAAGCCGCACCAGTGAGGTGACCTCGGTCAACGGAGTTATTTAAGAAGCCAGTGAACTCCAGTAGGGCTGTTGTGATACTATGTCCTTGTCAAAACCCATGTTGTTGTGGGCACTGAAGTTGATATTTATCCAGATAGTCAACCAACTGGTCTGCTACTATCCGCTCCAGCGCTTTAGACAGTGGAGGGAGAATGGAGATAGGTCTGTAGTTACTGTGAGCGGCACGGTCCCCACTTTTGTGCACTGGTGTCACTACTGCTGACTTCCATTTTTTTGGGAAATTGTGAGTACCTGAAGGATAGGTTGACGATATGGGTAAGTGGAGCAAGGACTTCATCTAGGGTAAGGGAAACAGATTTGAGATTGAGGTCACCACCACTATGTCTAGTTTTTCCTAGTACCTTTAGGAAATATTTTTTGGCTTTGTTTTGCAAGATGACTTTGAAGTGGAAAGGTGGGTGCATGGGGCACTGTCACAGTTCACATGGTTGGCATTTGCAGCTCTGAGGCTAAAGTCCGGGGGGAGAACACCACTGAGGTCAGTAAATGCATTATTGAAAGTGTCAGCAATGGCCGGCCCGCTGGCGCAGAGGCACGATCGCTGTCTGCAGTGCCAATGACCCAGGTTTGGGAACAGACTAGAGAGTCGGGGGGCAGTAGGATTGAGCATTCGGTGGACTGCTCTCCTACTCTGGGGGGAGGTGGGGTTGAGTGTCTGATGCATGATGGACCCCTGGCAGAGGCCGGGAGTTCTGTTCCAGTTGGCACCTGTACGCTTAGGGGGCAGGGCGGACACGAGTCGTCATTGCACATCCCCGTGGGATTCACAGCCTTCCAAAAATATGCCAGCCCCTACTAATGAGCTGGTTTCATTGTCGTCCCCTCTGGCCACCAGAGTTCACTATCAGCAGCCCCACTCGGGGTGCAGCTGCAGGAACCTGGTAAGCCCGTCAGGGCTTGGGGAGCAGGCGCAGAAGAAAAAATTACTTACCATAGTAATCTTGTTTCTTCCCAGTGATGCTCAGATATTCATAACTTTATGCAGTAAGCCTGAGGGGTTGGAATACCCAGAGAGATGGAATGCATGCAAATGATGGAACACTTTGCACGTGAGCATCTTTCAAACACTGCTTCTACTAACTGCCTGTGTTTTAATCTCTTCAGATTTTATAAAGGAGCCTGGAAAGATAGGCCTAGAATAATATAGTACTATAATTTATCAGTAAAATTGGAGTTTTCTCAACAATGTGAATTTTACAAAAACAAACCTCCAACTGGAGGAACAAATAATTCAATAAAATTAGAACAAAGTGTCAGAAAAATACCAAAAAGATAACACAATGAACTCTGTTCACCTAATACAGGTGCAGAGGAAAACATTTTCACTCCAAAGGTGTATTGTGACTTGGTGGTACCAGCATGCAAAATGCAGAGGCTGAAGTTCTGGAAGGGGAAGTAGGGAGGGAAGTTATGAATATCTGAGCATCACTGGGAAGAAACAAGATTAGTATGGGAAGTATTTTTTTCTTATAACCCCAGTAATGCTCAGTATATTCATAACTTTATGGAGACTACCAAGCAGTACCACTGGAGTTGGGCAACGAACTCCATTTTGGAAACAGACTTCTTTGGTGATCATGTGCCAAACCTAGCATTACTCCTAGATACAATGTCCAGGTTGTAGTGTTTTGTATAGGTGTGTACTGTTTTCCAGGTAGCTGCTTTACATACGTCCACCAAAGGGACATCTCTGGCAGCTGCCAAAGTAGCAGCTGTCCCTCTTGTAGAATGAGCCCTCAATCCTGCTAGGGTCTCCCTACCAACTTTAGTGTAACAGAATTGGATACACTGAACTATCCATCAAGAAATTGATCTTTTTGAGGCTGAATTACCTTTTCCTACATCCCCATAGGTCAGAAACATTGCTTTCTAGCCTGTCTAAGGTCATTAGTGGCTGTCATGTAATAACTGAGAGCCCTCTTTACATCCAGACAATGAAGCCCCCTTTCACCAGAAGTGGCATGATGGAAATCAGAGACCACCTTGGGGATAAATTTTCTGTTTGTCTTAAGGACTACTTTTTCCCTATGAAATGAGATATAGTCCTGATCTGTACAGAGAGCTTGAAGCTCACTGATTCTTCTTGCAGAAGTAACTGCCACTAGAAAAACTGTTTTTCAAGTGACATGTGTTAGATGAGCTGTAGCCATGGGCTCAGAGCAGACATAAGCTTAGCTATACACACATTCAGATCCCAAACTGGCACTGGTGGCCTGTGAGGGGGATTCAAATGATTCAGGCCCTTAAAGAACCTTTTAAAAATAGGATCTGAAGCGGTTACCTTTTTTTCCAGCAGAAAGGTAAGCAACACTGCTGCAAGATGAACCCTCAAAGAACTGGGCCGTAGACCCAGAGAATGTAAATGAGTGAGATAATCCAATACCACTGGCAATCCAACCTGGGCTGGTACCAGAGTCTTACCCGAATACAAGATAGAAAATCTCTTCCATTTGAAGGAATAGATTTTTGTAGTAGTAGGTTTTCTGCAACCTCTTAAAATATTTAAAACCGGTTCAGAAAGTTTTAAAATTAGCATATTCCAAGACGTCAAAAGCCAGGCTTTGAGGCTGAGGGACTTGAGATTCGGATACAACAGAGTTCCCTGGTTGGAGGTCAGTAAATTGTGCCTCCGAGGTAGATTTATTGGTTTTGTAATAGATATGGAGAGCAGAAGAGAGTACCATGGCTGCCTCGGCCAATCCAGAGCTATCAAGATCAGTGATGCTGATGGGGAACTGAGCTTGATCAGTACTCTGTAGACCGGAGGGAAAGCATAAAGGAACCTTCCTGACCAATCTAGATTCAGAGCATCCAGAGGAAGTGTTCCCTGATCTGGTGGTCTGCAACAATACTGTTGCAGGTGGTGGTTCTGGTGGGATGCGAACAAGTCTATCTTTGGAGTGCCCCACCTTCTGAAAATGACCTGTACCACCTGTTTAGGGTCCATTCATGATAGGCCTCATTTATTCGATTCAATGCATCTGCCAGGGTGTTGTCCTTCCCTGGCAAATGGATTGCCTGCAGAGATACTCCTAAGGAGTAGGTCAGAGTCCAAATCTTTATGGCTTCTGTGCAGAGGAGGCCTGACCTTGTGCCTCCCTGCTTGTTTATGTAATACATTGTGATGTTGTCTGTTCTGTGCCACCCTGCCCTGTATGGATCCACGATGGTTGTTCAACAAATTTCTCGTCTAACGCCCCAACAGCGAAACCGGTAGGTTGACCGCATTTAGCAGTTGGCTGCTGGTTTCTCAGTAAACAAGGTGTTTTCTGCAGGGGGGGGCTGTGCCCCCTGCACCCCCCTGAAGGATTATCAACTCCAGTCGGAGCTGATTCGGGGGCAGGGTGCAGGACCCCCGACAGACAGTGCCCGGTTCCAGTGGGTTCCTTACAGCAGCATGGTGCTGTAGTCACTGTGGGGGACCTCTCTGTCGAACTGTAGCTGTCGGGTTGGTATACCGCCTTGTACTAAGGAAGAAAAAGCTTTTACAGCTAGCAAAACTGCTCTAAGTTCCAGTAAGTTAATGTGCTGAAGGGGCGCTACAGCTGACCAGTTGCCCTGGGTTGTGTGTTCCCCTATATGGGCGCCCCAGCCCAAGAGGGATGCATCTGTTGTGAGAACCACTGAAGGGTTCTCTTTCTGAAAGGGAACTCCCTGCCTTAAATTGGATTCCTCTTTCCACCACAGGAGGGCTATAACAGTGCCCTTGTTACTGGAATGAGCTTTGAAAAGGGGTATTTTTTTCTGACACCAATGAGACCTGAGGTGAAATTGGATGTGTCTCATATGGAATCTGGAACCCAGCACTGTGCCTGTGGAAGCAGCCATGGGGCCCAGTAGCTGGAGAAACTGCTTTGCAGTTCTTAAGCTGTTTAACTTGAAAGAGCTTGCTATTAACTAAAGACTCTCTACCCTTTCCAGAGGCAGATATGCTCTGGCTTGTACGGTATTGATTTCTGCTATGAACTGCAACAACTGTGCAGGAGTGAAGACTGACTTTTTGTAATTGATCAGGAATCCCAGAGACTCCAGGAGGTCCTGGGTGACCTTCAAATCCTGCTGCACCTGCAGGGGAGATTTTCCTGCAACCATTCACTTGTCCAGATGAGGAAAAACAGATATTCCCTTTATCCAAAGATGTGCTACCACAGCTGCTAGGCACTTTATGAACACCCTTGGGGCCGAAGAAAGGCCAAAAGGCAGGGTTGAAAACTGGTAGTGACCTGAAGGGAGTCTGAATCGGAGATATTTTTGTTAACACTCCTTTATGGGGATGTGGAAATAGGCATCTTTCAAGTCCAGTGATGCCAACCAATCTCCTTTTTGAAGTGTTGGTAGAATCAAAGCCGAAGCTACCATTTTGAACTTTGGTTTCTTCAGAAACTTGTTTAGAGCTCTGAGATCCAATATAGGCCGCCACTCCCCACTTTTCTTTGTGGTTAGGAAGTACCTGGAATAAAAACCCCTTCCCTTCAGAGATCTTGGAACTGGTTCTACTGCTCTTAGCTGTAGCAGGTTTCGAACCTCTGCCTCTAGCAGTATCTTTTCCGCTAGGGAGGGAGAACTGAAAACTCTGGTCTTTTGACGAGGGAAGGACCTGAATTCCAGTGACAGACCTTGACCACCTCCAGGATCCATCTGTCTGTGTTGATGTTCAGCCAAGCCTGGAGGAAGTGGTACAGTCTGCCTCCAACACGTAGGGAGAAGGTGGCTTGTGGCTCGGGGTCTGTTTAGTCTGTGGCTGAGGCTGAATTTGAGATCCTTGCCTAGAGCCTCTTCTGCCCCCGGAGTAGCCCTGTTGTGGATAATGCTGGTACTGGGGTAAGGCCACTGGTTGGAAGAAGGCCTGGTGTAAAAGGACCTGCCCCGGCCTCCCCTTCCATAAGGTCTGGTGGATGGAGAAGCTCCCTCTGTGGCAGAGTTGCTTCTATAAATACAGGTTACTCACCTGTAACAGGAGTTCTAGGAATGGTATATGTTGTTCATCCACACTATCTGGCAGGTCTCCTTGCCACTTTAAATCTTGCCGGAAGGTCTTCAAGCTGGCTCCTCCCACCCAACCGGGTGCTAAAACTCTCAGCTCTGCCCCATGACGCCAGATCTGGCCCGCTGGAAGCTCAGGTTGTGCGTTGAAGCCGGGGAGGTCAGGTAGGTCGTGTGGATGAACAACATACCATTCCTAGAACTCCTGTTGCAGGCGAGTAACCTGTATTTCTAGGAACATGGATATGTTGTTCATCCACACTTTCTGGCAGACTCCTAGCAGTTCTCCGGGAGGAGGGAGGCAAGGCGCACACCCCCGATACTTACTTGGGAAAGAGAGACTGGAGAATCGAGGCCCCAAAACCAGCATCCCGGCGTGACTCAAGGTCGATGTGGTAGTGGGTAATAAAGGTATGTGCCGATTTCCAGGTAGCAGCCCTGCAGATATCCTGGATAGGGACGTCCCTGGAAGCAGCTACCGATGCAGCGGTATGGTGGGTAGAATGAGCTCTTATCCCTCTGTGAGACTCCATGCCCGCCACCCTGTAGCAGATCTCTATGCAGGAGGTGATCTACTTGCCTATCATCCACTTTGCTGCAGGTCTGCCAGGTGCGGCTTCAGCGTAGGTGACAAACAGCTGGCGAACCTCTCCCTGAACTTCAGCTGTCCGCTCCTTATAGTAAGCGAGCGCTTGTCTAGGGTCCAAAGTATGGAGCCTATACTCGGCCTCCGAGGTGTGATTGGGGTAGAACACCGGCAGAGTCAACACCTGGTTAAGGTGAAACTCTGACACCACCTTTGGAAGGAATTTCGGGTGGGGGCGCAGGACAACCTTGTCCCTGTGGAAGACCAGGTAGGGAGACTCGATGGAAAGCGCCTGGAGCTCTCCCATCCTTCTGGCTGACGTGATAGCCACCAAGAAGGCGATCTTCCACGACAGGTGTGAAATATCGCACCTGTGCATTGGTTCGAATGGCTTGCCCATGAGCTTGGCCAATACCAGCAGTAGATCCCACGGAAGTGGAGGTTCTCGCACCGGAGGGGAAATGTGGTCAAGGCCTTTGAAAAAGCACCTGACCACCTTCTCCTGCGCCACTGACTGCTTGCCGGCCTGCACCCGGTAAGCAGAGAGATGGCCAGGTGCACCTTAAGGGTCGTCGAGCGAAGCCCTTACTGAAAAAGGGACCACAGGTAGTCCAAAATGCTTGCCAAGGGGCAGTCGGAAGGGTCCAAGCCCTTCCCCGACACCAAATGGAAAATCTCTTCCATTTGAAGGCATAGCATTTCCTGGTCGACTCCTTACGGGATGCCTCAACGACATTGGGGACCTCGTCGGAAAGACCCAAAGCCTGGAACTCTAGCCGCTCAGGAACCAGGCCGTCAGGTGCAGGGATTGAAGGTCCAGATGGAATACCTTCCCCTGATTGACTGAGATCAGGTCCGGGCGGGCTGGAAGCCTTGCGGAGCCTGGAGCTGAGGCTGAGGAGATCTGGATACCAGAACTGGCGGGGCCAGTCTGGGGCTACCAAAATCACCTGCGCCTTGTCCCTCCTCGCCGAGAAGCACCTTGTGGATCAGGGAAGCGGGGAAAGGTGTAGAAGAGGCCCGGGGTCCACAGCCTCGAGATGGCATCCCCCTGCACGAGCCCTGCTGAGGAGGGCGGGCATGGAACAGACGCAGCTTCGCATTCTCCCTGGAGGCGAACAGGTCCACCTGAGGCGTGCCCCAGTGGGAGAAGAAATCTTGTACTACCTCCAGCAGGAGAGACCACTCGTGAGACACAGCCCTTATCCGGCTTAGGGCATCAGCCAGGGTTGGAGGCTCCTGCCACGTGAATGGCTAGGAGATCCGCCTCCAGGCTGCGCACGAGGGACCAAATGCGGAGAGCTTCCTTGCATAATAGCATGGAGCGCGTCCCGCCCTGGCGGTTCAGATAGTACATGGTCATGGTGTTGTCCGTCTGGACCTGAACCACTTGACCCCGTAGAAATGGAGCGAAGGTGGTGAGAGCTAGACGGACTGTTCGGAGCTCCAGCAGGTTGATGTGGCATCAGGACTCTCGAGGGGACCAGAGGCCGTGCGCTCGGTGTTCCCCCAGACAGGCACCCCAACCCATCAGAGATGCATCAGTCGAGAGAGACCGTCGGCTCGGGGCGGATGAACGGGATGCCCTCCTGCAGATGTGCTGGAACGATCCACCATTGGAGAGCGTGCCCACATCTCCTGGGTCACTGTCATGGGCTGGTCCATGGATCGCGCTGCCAGACCATTGGCTGGCCAGTCCCATTAAAGGGGAGCGATGTACCAAGGGCCCAACGGACCATGCTGGTGCAGGCCGCCATGAGGCCCAGGAGGCGCAGAAAGTCCCGGCAGGGCGCAATTGCCCAACCAGAAATGATTGGGCAAAGGAGGAAAGAACCGGCCCTGTCCGCCGAGCTGTGCTCTGGCTCGCAGAGAGTCGAGCTCTGCCCCAATGAACAGAATCACCTGCTTTGGCACGAGTTCCGACTTGGCCTCATTGATGAGGAAGCCAACCTGAGAGCAAACCTGGAGGGCTAGATCTCTGGACTGCTCCACCTCCTGTCTGGAGGGGGCTGCTATCAGTCAATCGTCCACGTAAGGGTACACCCGGACCCGTCGGCGCCGCAGGAATGCTGTCACCACTGCCATGCATTTGGTGAAGACCCTGGGAGCTAGGGAGAGGCCGAAGGGCATGGCCCGGAACTCGTATAGGGATCCCTCCGCTCTGAAGCGGAGGAATCTCTGATGGGACGGACGGATTGGGACGTGAAAGAACACGTCCTGGAGGTCCAGGGAGCAGGACCACACACCTCGTTCCAAGGATGGGATTATCTGAGCCAGAGTGACCATCCTGAAGGTTCGAGACCTTAGGAACTTGTTCAGGTCGTGCAGGTCAAGAATGGGGCGCCAGCCCCCCATCCATTTTGGGACCAGGAAGTACCTAGACACAAACCCCAGGTCTGGAGGAGGATCCGCCACCTTCCTGATTACCTCTTTTTCGAGGAGCAGGGCAATATCGGCTCGGCGGGCCGACAGCGAGGCTGCGGACCCCAAGGCCCCCCGAGGGGCGATGGCTCGAAAAGGTGGGGCCTGCTCGAACTCCAGAGGCAGGCCTTTTCCTACCACCTCCAACACCCAGCGGTCCGTGGTGATAGCGGACCAGGCGGAAAGAAAGTGGCGGAGCCGTCCCCCCACAGGGGAACCCAGGGGGGAGTGACAAGGTTGGGGGCGGCACCCCTCAACCATCACTGGGCAGGCTTGGAGGAGGAACCGGCCGAGGGACCTCCTGGGCCTTTACCTCCTTGCTTCCTGTTAGAAGAAGCCGTCGGCTTGGGTTTGGGACGCCAAGCGCGAGCCTGCTGGCCCTGTTGCTGGTGCTGCTGGGCCGGTCTAGAAGCAGGGACTGAAGAACAAAAGGACTTCTGCTGCTGATGGCGGCCTTTGTCCCTCTGGGCGGAGGTGACCGAGTTCAGAGTGGCATTGGACTTCTCGATCCGCTGGAGGTGTGCCTCCACTCCAGGGCCGAAGGGGTCAGTCCCCAAGAAGGGGACGTCCGCCAACTTGTGCTGGGTATCCGCCGTGAAGGTGGATATCCTCAGCCATGCCCTGTGTCGCATGGCTACCATGGCCGCTACTGACCTGGCACAGGAAACACCCATATCCAGAGCAGTCTGGAGCTGCTGCTTCGCCTCCACCCTACCCTGGTCCCGCACCTGACGGACCGTGGTCTGCAGGTCAGGCGGGAGATGAGGAACAACCTCATCCAGGGAGCCCATGAGGGCGTGGGAGAAGTGTGCCATCAGCATGGCCGAGCTGGCCTGTCGGAGGCCGAAGAGTACACCTTGCGCCCGGCAAAATCCAGCTTTTTGGACTCTCTGTCGGGGTGCTTATCCACATCCCGAGCATTACCGGAATGCCGTAAAACGCTGTCGGTGACTAACCCCTCGGCAGAGGGGTGTTCTGAGAAACCGGGCAAACAGCTGGTAGGGACCGCATACTTCCTGGCCATCCTGGCCGAGGGCGCAGGACAGGAAGCAGGCCGCTGCCAAAGCTCCAAGGCTGGGCCGACAATGGCCTCAGCCACCGGAAAGGCCTCCGTGGAAGAATCCCCTCAGTCCAGAATCTCTGTCAGGGGATACTTGGCCAGTTTGGACACGGGCTCGAGCTGCATCCCGGTGGACTCCGAGATGAGTCGAAGCACACTCAAGAAGGACGATGGGCTATCGTCCTCTGACTGGACCCCGGAGGACTCCAGATCGAACTGTCTGGAGAACAAGGAGGAATCGTCGTCGGATTCTGAAGAGTCTGGGAAGAGCTGCCTCAGCCCTGAGCCACCCTCCACCTGCTGAGGACGGTCGGGAGTGAGGGTGACCGACAACCTGTGGGGCAGGTCGTGACCCGACCGAGAATTCTTGGTCGGTGCCCCCGACTTCGGTTGTGGAGCCGGAGGTTCAACTACAATCAGTGGAGCAGCTGGTTTCGGCCTAGCGACCAGCCCTGGAGCGGGCAACTCGACTGGAACGAATGGTTGCTTTGGGCATTCAGGCGACAGCCACTTGATGGCCGGGGTCGGCTTAGGCCCGGACAACAGCAACTGCTGCCACATAAGGTCCTCGTAGCGCTGGTGCAACTTGCGCCGCAGCCTCTCCTCACCTGAGAAGGAGGACGAGAAAGAACGGCGTGGCCGCTTACTTTGGTAACGAGACCAAGATTGCTGATGTCGGCGGGAACGGCTGGACCGAGAAGAGGTCCGAGACCGAGACCTGGGGGACCGAGGGTGGGTCTGGGAAGGGGTTGGGGATACCCGCTCTTCCCTCGGCTTGGGCACTTTAACCCGGGACTGCGGCCCAGAAGGCGCAGGCAGATCCTTGGTATCCACTGGGGGAACCGGTGAAGGAGGGTTGTCGGCTTCTCCAGTCGACAGCCCGTCTAACGGATCGAGAAAAATCTCGACTTCGTCGCCGGAAGTCTTGGCAGGCTGGCCTGACAGGGGCACCGTGAAGCCAGCGGCCTCAGCCGCAACCACGACCGAAGTCGACGGTCGGCTGCCCGGGGAAGGGGACCTCCCCTCCCATGAACACCGACGGTGGGACTTACCTTCGACTCCTTTTTCTTGGGCGAGAAGAATGTCCGAGGCCCTCTCCTTTCGTGAAGGGACTGACAAAAGCTCCTTGAGCGAAGCTGTATATGAGGAACTCAGAGAGAGCGGGATAAATGCCGCGGCTGAGGAGGAGGAAGATGCGGCCTGGGCCGCCTCCTCCTCGAGGGTGATCATCTGCTCGAGCTGCTCAGCCGAGCCAGCCACTGCGGACACCGCCTAACGAGCCTCTTTAGATTTTACCAGCGGAAAACGTTTCCCGGGGCGCCTGAGCTTCAAACAGGCAGCGCGATCGTCCAGAACGTTGGCCGAGAAAGAGCGGCACAACTCGCAGGCCTGCGGGTCATGATCTAGGCCTAAGCAGTAGACGCACGTGGAGTGCGGATCCGTCCTGGACATTTTCTGCCCGCAAGGGCACCTCCGAAAGCCGGGAACAGATTTGTCCATCGCAGCCGTGAGGAAAGATGAAGACCGAAGTTTAGAAAACTTCAAAACCAATTTCGGACGAACCGAAGAGTTAGGATCCAGTCTAAAATGCAGAGCGCTAAGGAGGGAACCTGAGCTTCCAAGCGGTAAGGAAGATCTGGCGTCATGGGGCGGAGCAGAGTTTTACCACCCGGGTGGGTGGGAGGAGCCAGCTTTAAGACCTTCCGGCAAGAATACCTGCCAGAAAGTGTGGATGAACAACATATCCATGTCCCTAGAAGTGGCCTTATATTCATCCACCTTCTTCATATATGCCACAGTGGACTCAAAGCCTTTGATTGTGTATCCTGAATAAGGTTTGTGGCTCTAAGCCAAGCAAACCTCCTCTGTGCTACTGTATTTGTCATCCATCTGGCTGCAGCGTCGTTAGTGTCAGCAGCCATTTGAAATTGGTATTTGGCTGCCTCTAACCCAAACCTGGCAGTTTCAGCCAGGTCATCTGACAAGGGTGAGGGAGCTTTCTGAGACATGGCCAGGACTGACTGCCACAGAGATTTCTGGTACTGGGCAGCATATGCCTGGAAGGTAACCAGACACATAGCCAGAGAGGCTGACAGGTACCCTTTTTTGGCAATACTTTCGATTTTCCTAGAGTCCTTGTCCAGAGGATGTGAGGACAGAGGGACCCTAGCCTTGTCACAGGCAGCTTGCTGTATGACTCCCTGGTGGTCGGGGTGGGAGAAAAGAAAATCAGCTTCCTCCCTCCCTCTCCAGCTGGTACTTTTTGTCCATTCTCCTGTCTATGAGAGGAATGGAATTTGGTGCCTGTAAAATCTTGACTGCATTTTTTAAAGAATTTATAAACGAGGAGGAGGAGAGCCTTTGTGGGTGTTAGCCCCATCATTTCTAAATACTCCTCCTCATCCTCAATTTATTCAGTGGTGGAGATGTCCAAAGCATCTGCCATCCTCCTGACAAAGGTAAAATTGGATGAAAAATCCTCAGACACCCTTGGAGGAGAACCAAAGTCCTGTTCAGGGGACACTTCTGGTTCTATTGGTCCCTCCCTCCTCAGCATAATCATCATCACCAAAAGGCTCCACTCCTTCTTGAGGGAAGAGGATGCACATTACTGCCCACCTGGGAACCCTAAGGAGGGGCAGGAGGCTGTTGAGGAGGAACTATTGCCTGTAGAGACTGAATCATTTTAAAGGCCTGAGCAATCTCTTGGGCCATAGGTACAGGCAGAGCAGGCACAGAAGTCCCTGGTTTTGCAGGCAAGGGTTCTGTGTGCTTCAGCTTTTTGCTTTTCTTAGCAGGAGCCGGACAGTCAGCCGGTTCAGTAACTCTTTTTGTTCCCTTTATGCCCGTCTCAGGGGCAGGAACAGATGAAGAGGTGGGTTCAGCCACAATATCTTGGGGTATCGGCTGGTCAGAGCCAGAGGGACCCCTTGGAAATTTACTTTTAAGCCTTTCAAGGTGTTTCTCAATGGTCTTCTCAGGGAATGTTTTACATACTTCACATTCCTCTTTTAAGTGATCGAACTCCAGACAAACTACATATAATGTGTGTTTGTCTGCCTCTGCAAATACATCTCCACATTGAGAACAGTTTTTGAAACCAGGTTCTCTGGTTTTCTTTCTGGGTTTCTCCAACATAATTCAAAAACAAATAACCGTTAAGGAAAAAAAAAAAACTTTCTTTTTTTTTTAAATATGCAGTTGGTTCCAGAACCAAAGAGGAACCGATGAAACTGAACCGGTTACAAAACATGGAACCGGGTTAGCAGTTCAATAACTGAGGTTGATAATAAGCAAAATTGAATTTTAAAAGTACAAGTATGGCGGTTCTTTGGTCAGAGAACCCCGATTTTAACTAAAACTATCCCAGTTCCTCCATGGTTATCCGGAACAGAGAAAAACAATAATTTTAAGTGTAAATAAGATTAATAATACAAAACAACTAGCACAGGCAGTAAATGAAAACAAAATATACTTAAGTTCAGTATTTGTCATTTTCTTCACACAGGAGAAAGTAGACAAACGGTACTCCAAGTGACCAGGCTTTTCAGGCGGAGAGAAAAATCTGAAGAGGTTAGAACACAGGCAGTTAGTAGAGGCAGTGTTTGAAAGATGCTCACGTGCAAAGTGTTCTATCATTTGCATGGGTTCCATCTCTCCGGGCTTACTGCATGAAGTTAGGAATATACTGAGCATTACTGCGGTTAGAAACATCAGTAATACAAAAAGTGTTAGCAATGAGACTTGGGTCATGGGAGGGGACACCATCAATGCTGAGCATTAAAGGGGCATGTTTGGGGTCCTTCCCTGTGACTTATTTCAGGTTGCTCCAGAACTTTTTACCATCATTCCAGGATCGTGAGAGGGCTTCCTTATACTGCTGGCTTTTTGCAACACAGATAGTCCATGTGCAGGCATTTCCTGATTTTTTTCTGTAAGCTTGAAGATCAGCTTGCTTGCCTGTAGATCGGGCCCTGCACCACAGATGGTCCCCAGGTTGCAGGCATTCAATTAGGTCGGGGGGGGGGGATCCAAGGATTACTCTCTTAATTTTGTGCTTTTTGATTGGGGCACACTTATCGTATGTTGCATTGAATTTTGAGATGAACTGTTCCACAACTGTATCAACATTGTGGGTGGAGTAGACTGTGGTCCAGTCTAAGAGATGAAGGTCTCATTTCAGGAGCTCCAGATGATCTCTAAGCAGGACCCTACTAATGATAGTTCTAGCAGGTGGCTTAGGGAACTTATTTGACCAACTGAACAAGACAGGGGAGTGGTCACTGATGGCATATAATTATCAATACATATACTGATAAGCTCCTGTATTACCAGTATAAAGCAGTGCCTACACGTTCCAATGTAAGCCACTCCGATGACATCATCATGTCCTTATGTTGTGGCCATTTCACAAAATTGCCCTCAGAGCTAACCAGCACTTTGTTTACATTTCAGGAGAATTTTTTTAAAACATAGCGACTGCATGAAAACGATGAAAATTAAAGATTTCAATGCCATAAGGTAAATAAGAAAGCCTTATTTCACCAGTATGTAGCAGCGCTTCACATTTGATGCACTCCCAATTTGGGCTTGTTTACTTGTCCTTTAAATCGCATGCCCCACTTGTAGGCCCATCTAGTAATGCATTTACATGGCACTGGAATATGGAGATACATATATATATATATATATATATATATATATATAGGGGATACATGATGGGCAGGAGTGAGATATGGGAAATATTCTCACTCCTGCAGAGTGAGCTCTGTATTCTCACGAGTGCCGAAGGCACGAGTGAGAATGCACAGCTCACTTTGCAGGAGTGAGAATATTTCCCATGTCTCACGATCTGCACATCATGTGTGCTATTTATACAAATGGGGTGAGAGCGTATGAAGGGTCATGTTTTGCTGTATCTTTTTCCCCTGTATCTATGTGCTTTTCTTTTTTTTTTGAGTTTTAGTCTTTAGTAACTAATTTTTAGTAGGCAGGTGTGTTTTTTAGGAGTACTGGGAAGTTAAGTGATTTGTTCAGATTTACAGTATGCAAGTGGAGGCTGTGAGAATCAAACCTAGGTCTGGTCTGCTGACTGTATCAAGCTTGTTCAGAGCTCATTACTCCAAGGTCTAGGTTATACTGAAAGCAGTGTTTGTCTGTGGTCTGAGAGTGTGGGAGTGTTTCTTAATGGGCTGTGATTGTTAGAAGCACTGTGGAACACAGGTGATTGTGTTTGGCTGTGCTAATTGTGTTAGTTGCAGCTTGCAGTGAGAAAGAAACTGCTTTAGTGTCATTTGAAGTCAGGTTGCTTTTATGTTGAAGGCAACACAGAAATGGGCTAAGAGTGTGTTGACCACTTTGGAACACAGGTAAGTGTGGTTTGCTATGCTATTTGTGTTAGTTGCAGCTTGCAGTGAGAAAGAAACTGCTTTGTAAATGAGTTTCATTTGAAGCTGAGTTTACCACAGAAATGAGTTAGAAGTTTGGAAACTTTGGAACACAGGTAAGTGTGTTTTTCTATGCTATATGTGTTAGTTGCAGCTTGCAGTGAGAAAGAAACTGCTTTGTAAATGAGTTTCATTTGAATTTAGGTTTTTTTTGAAGCTGAGTTTACAACAGAAATGGGTCAGGAGTTTTGGAAACTTTGGAACACAGGTAAGTGTGTTTTCAATGCTATATGTGTTAGTTGCAGCTTGCAGTGAGAAAGAAACTGCTTTGTAAATGAGTTTCATTTGAATTTAGGTTTTTTTTGAAGCTGAGTTTACCACAGAAATGGGTTAGGAGTTTGGAACACAGGTAAGTGTGTTATGCTATATGTGTTAGTTGCAGCTTGCAGTGAGAAAGAAACTGCTTTGTAAATGTTTCATTTGAATTCAGGTTGCTTTTATGCTGAGATTAGCACAGAAATGGTATAGGAGTGTTGGAAACTTTGGGATACAGGTAAGTGTTTTGCAATGCTAACTGAGTGATTTGCAGGCTTCAGTGAGACACACACACACTGATTTTGAAGCACTTTCATCTGGAATGCTAGCTTGAGTGAATGAGTGAGTCACATCAGCAGAATATATCTCACCTCCACTGATGTCATCAGCATTTATCTCACCGCAGCAGGATATATCTCACTCCACTGATGTCATCAGCATTTATCTCACCGCAGTGAGCATTTATTTCACTGCAGTGAGAATATCTCAATTTATTGCACTGGAATAGCTCTCACCCCCATTGTATAAATATATATATATATATATATATATACACACATATACATATATACACACACACACAGAATATTCCACTTGTACTCTCCAATAGATGCGAGCTGCAGTATTTAGAAGAAGCAACACTCCAGGCATGCTCAGTACACCTGGTGTTCCTGTGGCACCCTGAGAACAATGTGTCAGAGGTCATTCAGGCTGCAGCATGGCATATTCTGAATACTGAGCATTCCGTGTTTACGTGGCATACTAGTTCACTAGTATTCAGAACATACAAGGACTATCCTCCCACCACCAAACAGACACGCTTTGAATTTAAGTGTGCTACCTGTTGTAACACAGGCAGTCCCAACCTGCAAAGTTACCAGAGTGAACATAAAAATAAAAAGTTTGTGATTTTGAAGGAATGTTGTATAACTGAATTTGGCTGATACCAAATGTTTAATTTTTATGCTGAAAACCAGTAAATCTCTTTAAAGCTGCCATTTAGTGCATCTGAATAGCAGTGACTATTCCGATCTTATTTGGAATACTCAGTGTTCCGAATAATGTATTCTGGCACTGTAAACAGCATTATTCCAGACAGTGAGTATTCTCATAACTAGTATTCAGAATACCGAGTACTCAGAATAAGATCAGAATATTCACTGCCATGAAAATGTACTGAATGACTTCTTTAGTTTTGTTTTTCCAGGAAAAGATTCCCAATAGTAATCAGCAAAACTCAGTTACACAACATTCCCTCAAAATCCCGAACTTCATGGCCTTCCATTCTTTATTACTAAAGATACTGTCATAAAACAAGATTGCTTTTCTTTAGCTTTAAAGGGACAATGTCAACCCATTTTGCATCATATTATTTCTAGCTGAAACACCACATTTTATGATTGCTTATCTTCTCTAAAATTCATTGATTTTGCTATTTCTTTCTTCTGCTTCCTTTATTAGTAGAAATGAAATGCACAGTAATGGTGTAATTATACCCCACCTTGTTTTGTTTCAAATCCTTGATAAACTCTTACTGCATACTTCATGAACATTCCAAACTCCCCTAAAGTGCAGCCACTTGTGATGCGATACTCTCCTCTGCTACTCTACTCATGATGCAGTGGGAGTGGACAAGACTATTGCAGCCACTCGTGATGCAATAGTCTACTCTGCTCCCACTGCATCATAGGTGACTAGGCTGTGTGTGTGTGTGTGTGTGGGGGGTTCTTAGTCCAGGAAAGATGCAGTGGAAGTTGATCAAGGAATGTAAACAAACATGTTTTGGTGTGGTAACACCAGTATGGTGGACAGTCTGATTTTCACTTTTAAAAGTGGAATTCAAATAAAGAACCAGCTACATCAGCAATATTTACACAATGTGGGCAATTATAAAATGTGCTTTTTAAACTAGGGGCACTTTGAGGCCTAAGGGTGCTGACAGTGTCCCTTTAATCTGTTCATGTTGCTTGTATCTGCTGTGAAGTCATAATCCTCTGCTTGAGATACCACACACCCCTTGCACTTAATATGATTCAAGTAAAAGGCATGACAAGATGTGCGTTATTGTGGGATAACGGCACACCCTGGGAAGTATGGTAATGGGCAAAGAAATACTTATACTCCAAGGGGAGTGTGGTGGAAACTCAGCATTCACCCCTACCCCCAGCCAGTCGAATCAAGAAGCAACACAGACTGCAGAGGCAGCCAGCTTTGGGGGGTCAGGAATGTTGCAGAGGTGGTCAACACATTTTCCCAGCTGATAGGCAAAGCCCACATTTACTCACTTAAAATGAGCTACAACTCAGCCCACTACACCATTCTGACACAGAAGTGCTTTCTCCCATGCCACAAAAGCAATGTATGCCCCAGGCGGTCAGGCTGATGAAAGGAAGCTTTAAAGTGGCCCAGTGCCTGTACCTACCTAGCCTTGGGCAATGGGATTTGTTCGCCCTGACAGAGGTGATGTGCTCAGCTCCCGCGCAGAGGGAGGGCAAGGGCTGCCTGGCATTCCATGCCCCTTGCTGGTCGACAAAAGAGTGGCACTGGCTACAAAGGCAGCCGCTCGCCTTGAGTAAGGGTGCAGCCATGGCGAGGACTGGGGATACAGAAAGAGACAAAGGGAAAATAAAATACTAAAAATATAATTACAAAATGGGCCATGAGAATCCTGTAACGTTACTGGCTGAAACATGTCGCATGACCGTACACCTCACCTATATATTTTTGTTTATGCCCTTAACGCCCCTCTGTCCTTGGACCCCTCTGAAGCATCCATGGCACCCCACACCGATCACCTTGCCTTCTCTTGGGTATTACCTTCTCACCAAGTTACCCCCCATGGTCCCCCCCCCACGGTAGAGGCG
Organism: Neoceratodus forsteri; assembly: GCA_016271365.2. Lineage (NCBI taxonomy): Eukaryota > Metazoa > Chordata > Ceratodontiformes > Ceratodontidae > Neoceratodus > Neoceratodus forsteri. The sequence goes on from JADMNL010000030.1 coordinate 89,939,702, forward strand.
CCAGGCCAGGTCCTTTGGAAGTACAATATCCAGCCATCCGGGAGCTTGCCCTCAGCAAGTGTGGGGCCTATGGATGTGGTGGGGCTGTTGTGCTGCACAGGGCGTTTCCTCTTCTGTTACTTCCTCCCCTTAAAATGCAGGCGGCTCAGGTGCGGCAGCAGCCTGTTTCTTCCCTCCCCCATAACAGCGCCACTGCTGTGGTCACCCAGGTGGCAGTATAGCTGTGAACCTGGCTGCCCTCCCTCCCTCCCCATAGTACGAGAGCATCCTCTGGAATGCTCAATCTTCCTTCTTGGCTGGCCCTCGACGACATGCACTCATTCCCGAATGCGGGTCACCGGCATTGTGAGCGGTAGTGCTACTGTTCCCCCGACAGGATAGCCAATATATATACATGTATATTTTTTTAACAAATAAAGCCCATTTTACAAGTAGAATAACATATTCCAGGGTGCGCAGTCATAAGGGAAAATGGCACTGTTCAAGTGGTTGCATCACTTTGTTACACTTCATCCCTAATAACCTACTAATGCATGCATTATTCCCCTAGAACCACACACCTAGTCTGTGTTATCCCTTACTCACAATACTGATAATAAAACAATTGTTTCATGACCCATTACAGAGTCTTGTCTCAGGTATAGCACATGGGCATTTCCTATACATATTATTTTTTATATACATATTATGCCTTATATTTGTTATATATACTTTTGGTGTGTCTTTAAACATTAACATGTTTTTTGATCAGAGGTTGTGTCTGCTTCTGAGCTCACTAACACACACACACACACAAAATCTGTTGTCCATTTTCAGGGAGGTAATTAGGTTATTGACAATTTATAGGCCTTTTGCTATCACATTCCATCCACAGGGAGGATCTGATTTATACCCAACTAGGATTTCAAAGACTAATTTTTGTCTCTAATATCCATTTATCCTTCTTCTGTATCAACAGAATTGTCACATTCATGAATAAAAGCTTTTTTTTTTTTTTAACCAATTTTAACATATGTGCTTGAAGTGGGTTCTTTACATAGCCTGTCTTTTCCTGATGAAGAGCTAGCTCTGCGCAGTTCGAAACCTTAAAATTATGTAAATCTCTTGCTGGTTCAATAAAAGGTATCAAATCACCCACTTTGTTCAACTAATAATAAAAGGTAAATATTGGTATGTGGGCAGCTTCCAACTGTACGATCCTGTCCACAATGATGAAATGTATACCATTCTTTGTTCTGTTAAAAACAGAAACTTAGTGTTGTTATTTCTGTCTACAAATACTCCACTGATACAGTATTACAGGTGTCATATTGCAGTTCTGTACTTACAAATCAACGCCCACTCACAACTACATAATACCCAACATTTTCATGGACACATCAGGTGGGCAGCATTTACAGTCATACAATATTCATAAACAGGACATCAAAATGACAATTTTCTAGTAAGTCCTCTGGCAAAAATAAATACAAGTATATACTGAAGTTCATGACGTGATACCGATGCCCAGCCTGTTGATGTCATCACTGTCTTGAAATGGCACCTATCTCCTTGCTGGCTTTCCTGGGGTCTACTGGTTCTCTAGGACTTGGAGATGTACCCTTCCCGGATCAGAAAGTCATAGATTTTCCTGGTTTTGTTAACGTCAATCTTGATCAGCGCCCTTGCCTGTGCGAGCCGCAGGCCACCTAGCTTCTCGCACTCGCTCATTAATGCAGACTTATATTCCAAGTAGGCTCCTGGGACCAGCCTCACCATCTGGCAGAGCTACAAGAGAAGGCACATTTTAGAACTGTTTATGTCTGCACCATGCCCTTTCACTTCTCAGGACGCAGCACCAAAAAAGCAAGTTTACATCTATGGTGTAAAAGCATACAACTTTAGAATTAGTTACTTCTTTTTTTTTTTTCCATTTAACACTTTTTCCTCCTTGCAGCCACAGTCCTGCTCTACAAACAGCCACTGCTCCACCCGCCGCCGACCCCAAAGCTCGCATGCCCAGCTGGCAGATGCAGCTACACCTGCGAAAGGCACCCCCAATAGCCAATAGCAGTCGTACAGAGAACTGACTTTCATAGTCATATTTTGGATGAGACTGGTAGATGCCTTGCTTTTAGCTGGTAGAACCAAAAATAGCAGACAGGAAAATATTACAAATTTTAAGAAGTAACCAGTTACAAGTTTTTATTTCCGAAGTACTATTAATTTCAGGCAGTACACCAGTTCTTTAAAAGATTTTTTTTTCAGGTAGACAAGACGGATACAGATATACAATATACAGTAATGTCATGAAGTCACTACAGTTTTGTTTTCTATTCTAGGTACATTTTCTGTGGTTCGAGGTGGGTCAGTGGGGCTACCCCACCAGAGTACAAGTGGCCTGGAACCTAATCAACAACTCTAACAGCGAAACACTGTTGAAATTCTAGATCTTTCTATAGATGTCTTGGTATAAATGTCTCCTCCGTGTCTAGTCTGTATCTAACCCATCTATTCCAGATTTCTTCAAACAAATTACAATTGGTTTAAGTATTTATACAATTGTTTTTTCATTTGGTAAATAGTCAACTGCTTTGGTCCCACAGCCGCCATGTGGCATCAGAACCACTGCTGAACCCGACTCAAAATGGCCACCGGAAGAGAACGCGTTAAGGCCTCCCAGTGTTAAGTTGGTGCGTGAGGTTTTAACCACAATCTGGTTATACTTTTCTTGGCCCCTGCTACGAGGATGAATAGTACTTTGAGTTGTCTCCCCCTGATATCACTTGTATCAAGAGGGATAGACATTAATACCCGAGATGGGGTAATCAGTCCTGGGGTAGCATACAGATCTTCTAGAATTTGGGCTATCTGGGTTCCATAATTCTGAAGAACTGGGCAGACTCAGAATACATGCACATGGTTGGCCTGACTGTCGCTGCAACCTTGCCAACATGTCCCTCTGTTCTGTCCCATATATTCTGACTGCAGCAATGGGGTCCTGAAGACGCAAGTATGTGACTTTCAAGAAAACTCCCTAAGAAAGGGTACCATTGTTATTTTTGAAGAGGGAAGAGTTCATTTCTGCTAGTGTCTGGTGCCCCAGTCAGTCTGGAGGTCAGTGTTCCACCTACGGAGCACCTAGTCCATTGAGTCACTAACACAGTCCCCCAATGCCCTATACAATACCCCCTCTAGGTGCACCCCCTCCCCATTTGGTGGTGTTTAACTTGGACTAGCAAATATGGAGGTTTGTCAGGGTATTGTCTGAACTGTGGGCCCTTATTCCATATGTACGTCCAAACCTGCAGGTATTGGAAATGGTCTGTTACAGGCAAATGGTACGTATGTTGCAGATAGTGAAACGATATTATACCCGAGGTATCTACAAACTGGTATAGATATTGCGGGCCCAGCCTGTGCCAGCTGCTTCAGAAGGGGTCTACATTATTAAATGGACAAGTCTCGTCCCGCCATAAGGCTACTGTCCAGGCTGCAACAGCCTGACATGAAGTGCCCCTCCACAAGAAGTGCTATATTTATAAGCTTGCTGCAGTATATCTATAAAATTTAGTAAATGGAAGACAGCTTAGGGGATTTGCATATAGTATCTTGTCAATCCCATGGAAATCATTCAGGATAAATTCAATGGTTCTCCAACGTGCAACATATTTATCAGATTACCAGAGGGACACCAGCCAGATTTGGGTAGCTTGAGCATATTGTTCCAAGTTGGGTAGGTTGACTCCTCCCTTTTCCTTGGGCAGCTGTAGTAAAGAGAAGGAATCCGAGGGTGTCCCCCATTCTACACAAATCTGGATAGCAGTTTGTTCCAAGACTGGAAGTGATAGGAGGCCAGAATTATTGGGAGTGTCTCTAGGCAGTACAGAATTCTGGGGTCCATTTTGCCAGATGGTCTCTATTTTATGCAAAAATCCCAATTTCAAGTGGGACAAAATGTGGAGGTCTTCTGTTACAGCCTTACTCAGTGGTTCATAGTTCAGGAAGTCAATGGTTCACAGTTCAGGAGTTCCAAATGACCTAAGTTTTTAGTAATTTGGACTCCTAAGTAAGTTATGGATCCCCTGTTCCACCTAATTCTTAGCCTGTGGTGAGTAACAGGGCTGGCAAATAATTAAAAGTTAGGACCTCCATTTTATTTGTATTGAGATGAAATCCTGCCAGGGAAGTCCCAAGCTCTATTAAGGGACTCATCAGGAGAGGATACCATGACCAGAATATCATCTGCAAATAGCACAAGATTGTACTCCCTCCCTCCCTCTGGTAGCCCCTGTATAACAATCTCTGCCCTTATGCTGGTAGCTAAAGGTTCCAAGTACAGGGAAAATGTACTGGGAACAGGGGGTAGCCCTGATGGGTTCCTCGGCCAAGTGATATTTATTTTGGGGGGAAGGGGTAAGGCAGCCTTTAACCCCTAAGTATGTTTATGGAGAAGTGTACATTCCTGTTAACACAGAGATGAACTGTGCTGGAAGCCAGACTGCTTCAAAGTGGACCATAGAAAGGGCCAGGCCACCCTACTGAAGGCTTTCTCCGTGTTGAGACTGACCAGGACTAGGAGATGGCATGTTTGGTAACATGCTCTAGTAAAAGTAATGTCCTCTGCACACTGTCATGTGCTTGACTCTGGTGAACAAATCTCACCTGTTCCATGTCCAGCAATGACAGGAGAAGGCCTCTATCCGCTCTGACCAAATTGACATGAACGGTTTATAGTCAAAATTGAAGATCGATATTGGGCAGTATGAAAGTGGGATCAATGAGTCTTTCTCAATGCCTTGCTATTTTCTCTGGCTTGCAAAGTATATTACAGTGTTTCTCAAATGTGGCCACTAGGACAATTTTCCACAGCCAAATAGTCCTTTAGAGCCTAATTACAAAGGTAATGGAATGGTTTATTACTTTAAAAAAATATGGGAGCTACATGTCAAGTGAAAATACATTGTGGACTTGATTTTAATGTATGCTGTATGAAAAGAAATGTGATATATCGGGGGTATAACAGTGAGTTAATAGCTTTTTTTTTTTTTTTGAATTCTGTTTTTTCCTCCAGCCAGTGGAACTCTCTCAGGCATCCTGTAGTAACCCGACTCTACCTCTGAGCCTGAGAGGCCTCCTGAAACCTGGCACCAGCCCGACTCTCCCCCAGCTCTGGGCCCCAGTGGGGCCGCCTATCCACCCATGGTGCTCTATCTGCAACCAGGCCAGGCTGGGCTCGGCCCAGGTAAGGAGTGTCTCGAGGTGGAGTGTGGTCCTGGTGGATACAGGTGCTATCGCCCATCCACTTGGCTGGGTATTTTTGCTTTGTCCCCACCCCGTTACTTCTCCCTCTCCCTGACGGAGTCCAGCGTGCAATGACGCCAGAGAACGTCTTGCCGTAACTCCGCAACCCTCTATTTCTAGCCCTGAGCGTTGCGGTACCTCCGGTCTCCACCAGAGGTCGCCATGGTACCGGGCGGAGAATCCTGGCCCCCAAGGAAGGAGAGCTGTCCTCTGGATGCTCAATACCCCCCACCAACCTAGGCTCGCTCCTGAACCCGAGTCGCCGGCATGGCGCAAGGTGTGGCGTCCAGCGCCTAAACCATCAGCGCCACCAGGCCCATATGGGGTAAATAAGGAGTGAGGCCATCAATGAATTCTGGTGGTTGCACACGTAGGCCCTCTGAGGCCACCAGAATTTGCGGTTTAAGAGCCACTGATCTAGTACATAGCCAAATCTCGCCACTTTTTGCTTCAAAAATCAGGGACAAGGCTTAAAACCAATCAAACAAGCCAGCCCAATGGCATGGCAGGCAGTGTCACCACCTACCACACTGGTGACCTGGGCTCGGGAATGGTCCAGGGTCACAAGGGGGCCAGACGGGGAAAGCAGGCTAGGGCACTCACAGATGGCTCTCCTCCTTCAAGGAGATGGGGGCAATGCAAGCTGATGTTTGGCTACCACAGTGAGTGCTTGGTGGTGCAGTAGCTGTCGCCTCTTGACAGGCGCAGGTGCGGAGAGCATGCTGCGTGTGCAGGCGCTGAATACATGCTGCGCCTTCATGCCATACGTCTGCATCACAGAATGCGTGCTGACCTCAAGGAATGGAAGAAACAGAAGAAAAAAGGCCCTGATAGGCAGGATGAGGACAGCAACCCCGTAGACTCCACACCATCGCCTGTGGCACCCACTCACCCACCGTGGCCAGTAAGCAGATGGTGTATGTCCCAGGATGGTGAGTGATGAGGCTGGGGGTCGCTGCCAGAAAAGGGGTGGTCAGGAGGAGAAAACACATGATAAAAAAAAGAAAAAGACAGATAAATGATTGAAATCAGGAACACATCTTAAAAATGGTATGGTAACATTAATTTAAGAAGCTGTTATGCAGGCCCGTCGGCACAGCGGTTGGATTTCCATCTGCGACGCCAGCGACCCGGGTTCAGGAACGGACTCGGGTCGCTGGAGGACCGGCCGTGGGGAGAAGGATGAAGCATCCAGGGACAGCTCTCCTTCTCTGGGGGGAGGGTGGGGATGTGCACCGGCACCTGCTGACCCCTGGCGGAGGCTGGGGATACAGCAGAACGTCGGGCTCAGTGCACAAGGGGAGTGGCAGACGTCGGCGTCAGCCCAGGACATCACTCCCCCAAGAAAAAACAGAGAAAATGCTCCCTGGCTGGCTGGGTGACAGTCTCCAGCCCTCCGTTGCTGCCGAACCCACGACGGGCCACCTCAGCGACACCCTGGGCCAAGTATAGAGTGTGCTGGCTGGCCCCACTGGTGCCTTCCCCTTCGGAAGAGGGGGACCCGTCCGGCGAAGGGATATGCTGAGTTACCTGGGGGAGCCGCAATATGAGGTAAGTGGCTGGCATGGGCATGGGCAGGCAGTCGGGAAGGGCCTAGGGGGCCTGAAAGAGTGGGCAGCTAGGGAGGAGGGGAGGTGCAAAAAAAAAAAAAAAAGCTGTTACAAACATGTGACTTAGTGTAAAAAGAATTTTCTGAAGCTTCCCTGTTCAGCAAAATATGAAGACAATGGTCTCTTTACCCCCCCACAAAAAAGTTCTGTTTCTATTCCCTTGGTTCACCAGGCAGGACCACCTTTAGTTGTAACCATGTCTTACCATCCAGAAGTGCTTTGCTTGACCCATCACTGTCTTATTCATCCCAGGATGCTTCCAGTGTACGACCCGGACGATCAATGTGACTCCCAAGACCAAGTCAGTATTGAGGAGACAGGGAATGCCCCATGGGGGTGCCTTAGGCACCCCAAAAATGTAACTTTGTCTGTAAATTGTCCTATACAGCACTTCCTAATGGCCAAGTTGTGTTTCTGTGCCAGCCACCTGTGTTCAGGTGCGGATTCTGGACCCAGGATCAGATGTAACCAGGGTTGGGGAATGGTGCCAAGGGTTGCATTAGTCAGCCTGGGGTACCATTGGGAACCACGGGAACAGCATTCCCTCAAAGTGGGACAGAAAGCCTGCTTCTTTCTGAGGGGTTCGCATGCATATTTGGCGCTGTGTCTGGCATGGCCAAGAGCTGATGCCCAATGGTGGGGGAATTGTAGAGAAAAGAAACGGGTCAAAATCACTTTGTCATTGGATGATGTCTGGTGGCATCCTTGGGCTCTGAATCGCAAGGATCCCCACCGGTGGGGCTACCAGAGAATGGGGAAGTGGTGCCACTATGGGGGGATGGAACACCCCGCCAGCTGAGCGAGTGACAACAGTGTAGAAAAAGCTTGATGAAAAAAACTCCCATAAACACCTGTACTCTCCAGTCTGTACCACAGAGCAGCCCATGTCACAGCCCTTCCTCCCCAGAGAAAGCAGGTATCCTTAATCCATCTGCTCCTCTTTGGCCTGTGGCAGTGTCCCAGGCTTGGTTCAAAAACCCTGGTTGCTGGCCTGGGGAGAAATTGAGCATCCTGGGACTGCTCTCCTTTTCGGGGGCAGGGAGTGTCCGGCGCAATGCAGTCCTCTGGTGGAAGCTGGGATCCGCCACTGCTGGCATCCACGTCGGGGGGGCAGGGCTGTCACTGCACATCCCGCCGCCAGGCAAAAATAGTTGTACAAATGCTGGCCACTAATGACAGCCCAGCTTCCACCGCCGCTCCTGCTCAGACCACGTTCTGCTGTGGGGCCTGCTCCTGCGACCCTGCCGAGAGGGCAAGCCAGGGCTAAAGACCCATATTTCCTGGAGGGGGCGCCTGCCTGGTGGGGCTCTACCTGGGGGAGGGTAAGCCTGTGGATGTGGGGGAAGTCAGCGGAATGGGGGACCAGAACCCACTGGGGGGGAGCTGGCACAAAAAAAAAAAACCTGGTTGCTAGCATGGCCTGCAGTGTGTGCAACTGCTGAGCTATCACACAGACCTGTCTCCTCCTGTATTAACAGGAGTCTGTTGTACCTACATGATGTGGTGGATAGACAGAGCAGGAGCGCATCGTGCTGCAGAGAAGGAGACCTAAATTTGGAAGCGAGCCCAAGTCGCCGCGACAGAACACGGGCCTTGCAGTAGTAGCTGCGAACTGCCATCTTGTTTTAATTTTTACAACCCAAACAAAATGTTGTAACTTTACTCAGGGATGTCTTCTGCAGACATCCAAGAATGGATTTTGTTCATGCGGATGTCCTTTACAGTTTCTGCCTTTGGTCTACTTTACTGTGGCCCCATAATGTTTATTTTTTATTTATTTTTGATTTTTAAAATCCCTTTTCATAATGTGAAAAGAGATTTTGACATCTTGAGAAAAGGGATTTTGACAGGTCACGAAAAGGGACTGGGCTGTCATACCAGAAGGCCCTGCGGGTAATCCCTTTTCGCATTTTGATACCTCGTGAAAAGGATTAGCCTCGTAAAAAGATTTTAACACTTTCACAAAAGGGATTAGTTTTCAAACCTTTTGTGAGCTGTCAAACTCCTTTTCGCGAGTCAAACTCTCTCGCTATTACCCGCAGGGCAATCTGGTCTGACAACTCAAATCTCTGTGAGTTGTCAAAATCCCCTTCGTGAGTCAAATCCCTTTATGTGAGCTGTCAAAATCCCTTTTGCGACCAAATTCCTTTGCGAGTTGTCAAAAATCCAAAGTTTCTGGCAAAACATCTGGTCCACAATCACGTAAAGGATTCTGACACCCCGAAAAAAGGGATTTGGCTCACAAAAAGGGATTCTGACACCTCACGAAAAGGGATTTCTAAAGTTTACTGTTTCTTTGCCACTTCACTACAAAGAAATGGTTTGGAATTTCGAGATGAAATTTTCAGGGTAGAAAGGGCTTGCCCCACAGATATGACTTTTGCTGGTTTGGTGATAAAATTAAAATTGCTTCCATAGTTATACCATTTTGAAGTTTAGAAATTTCCCATAGATAACACCGTGGCGGACATAGTACCTTTCGGCACCTAAATCTCGAAAACTGTTAGAGATAAGGATTTTTTGCTAAACGCAGCTTAATATACCTTTAGGTGTACTAAGCACATGTGCACTTTGCCCAGACATGATTACAACTGCGGTGGATTTTTTTCCAAGGTTGCTATAGTTACTGAGATATTGCGCCATTTGCATCACAAGGGTTACCTGGAATATCACTAGGTCTGTGCTGTGTCTCTACACTTATGGGCAGGTGGGAGCGCAGGCCCCCACATATACATACCATTTTGCAGTAATGGGAGTGAAGGGCCCTCCATTATGCAGCGGGCCCTGTGCTGCCACAGGGAGATGACAGTTCATTACAATGTCTCTACAGTTATGGACAGATGGGAGCACAGGGCCCTACCCACAAATGGATACCTTTACGGAGTGATGGGAGCGTCATGGGAGTGCAGGACCCCCACAGGGAGATGCAACCACAAAACACTATAGACTGCTGGGACAACCATATAAGGGTAAGATTACACTTTATCAAAAAGTAAGGAAATTTATTGCAAACATCTTCGTTAATGCATAAGTTAAGGTTGAAGCAACAAAAGTAGGGAAATGAGGTGTTAGGGTTTCGAACCCGAACACCCCACCCCACCCTCCACACACCAACAGGCGTCACGGCGATCCTTGGGGTCGTTGGGCCTAAGTCTCGACCCATTTTCCTATATTGTACCATCTCAGCTCTCTTACACATACGAACATACAAACATACAAAGCTGCTAGCAGATACAGGCCATTTGGTCTATCTAGTCTGCTCAAGTGTATAGCACTTCAGTCCATTAGACTGCAGCTGCCTCCTTCCCTCATATGTCCCCCCATCTCCTGCCCTCCGGTTTGTACCTCCCTTGAATCTGCCCCACCCCTCTTGAAGCCACCAACACTCTGCAGCAATACAACTCCCTCTGGCAGAGCGTTCCACCCTGACACCACTCTTTCTGTGAAATACTGCCTCCTCCATTCCCTCTTGAACCTGCCCCCTTCCAACTTCATAGAGTGTCCCGTTTTCCTTCCGCCCTTCAGACTGAACATACACCTGGTGTCTACTCTGTTCAAACCCCTCAGGTACTTGAAGTTCTCAATCGTATCCCCTCTCTCCCTTCTTTCCTCCAGGGTATACATATTGAGCTCTCTCAGTCTTTCCTCACATGGTCTGTCCCCCAACCCCAGGATGATTTTTGTTGCCCTGCGCCATACCCCCTCCAGTAGTTTTATGTCCCTTTTCAAGAAGGTGCGCCAGAATTGCACAAAGTACTCTAGATGCGGTCTCACCAGGGACCTATACAGGCGCAAGATGACCTCCCCACTCCTAGAAGTAATCCCCCTTGCTGTGCACCCTAGCATCTTGTTTGCCTTCGCTGCTGCCTTCCCGCACTGAGCAGAGTGGTTCAATCTCCCCGGTTGCCAGCACTCCCAGATCCTTCTCCTCCCTGGATTTTGTTAATGAGACACTCTCCAGCCAGTAATTGTGTCCCAGGTTCTTGCCTCCTAAATGCATCACTTCACACTTGTTGGCATTGAAACCAAGCTGCCAAGCGTGAGACCATTCCTCCAGTTTTGCAAATCCTCCTGAAGTACTTTTGCCCCCATCTACCTCGGCACATATCTTTGTGTCATCTACAAAGAGACTGATCATGCTTTTAATCCCTACTGCAATGTCGGCTATGAAAATGTTAAACAGAACCGATCCCAGCACTGAGCCCTGTGGTACACCACTTGTTAGTGCACTGGGTTCAGATGCCTCCCCCGCCCACTACCTACTGCTATCTACCCTGCAGCCAGTTCTCGACTTATCTGACCAGTTTCCTTCCTGCTCCCAGACTCTTCAACTTGCAGGTCAGCCTACCATTTGGCACAGAGTCAAAGGCCTTTCAGAAATCCAGGTAGAGGACATCCACCGCATGTCCCCTGTCCAGTGCCCTCGTAACCCAGTTGTAAACATCAACCAAGTTTGACTGGCAGGATCTGCCCGAAACAAACCCATGTGTGTATATGTATATATGTGTGTGTATATATAAATATATAAATATATATATGTGCGTGTGAGGCTATTTTCCTGATGATGTGGTTAGACACAAGACTACGAAATGTAGATGTGCTGCAGGTTGTTGTATTAAACCTGTGTGATACAAGACGCACTCTACACAATAAAATTTATAAAATTTACAACCAGCAAGTGGGTCATCACTCCACTATGTGGCTTGGTACCTGTCATATGACTCATAATGATCTGTGTTAGATTGGTAGGTTTTTTGGTGGAGGCAAGCCACCTCCATTCCCAGGCTACTGACACAGGTGCAAACTTGAAGGTATCGGAAGTGGTCTGTGGAAGGCAAGCGGTTGGATGCCTGCAATGTTAGAATTCTTATGTCATCACCTATGGTCAGGCTTCTTATAGCCTGTAGACCATTTTGTGTCCATTTTATATTATATATATACATATATATATTTTTCTTTAACATAATACATTCTTTATACCTGTTAATCTCTGACACCACCCCTATCCCCGATTGGGCCCAGCCCCCTCTCCCACTACAACCCCATCACTTAAATCATCCTTTGCTTCTGCACCCCCACCACCCCCGGCTCATCCCTTGAGGTGTGGCCTGGCCACAGCCAGACAATACTGCCTGCCCCTTCCTGAATTTGGGGGATGATGAGAAGTGGGGCCTGAGCATGCCAGTGGCTATCATGCATGTACCAGGGCTTTCTGCTTTCCTGGTTCCCCTCCCTCAGGATGGCCATCATGCATGGGGCTCCAAGGACATGCACACAATTGCTTGCTTGTGTGGAACCATGCCAGTGCCCCTTCCTGAATTTGGGGACCCGGCACAGTACTTCTGCTGGACTGCCACCTCATGATCACCCAGGTGGCAGTGCTGCAGCACAAACAGTGCCCCTCGTGCCCTGGAGAATGCCTTATGGGGTCCTAAATCCTCCTCCTCCCCCGGCTGACTCCCGATGAACCTGGGTCATTCCTGAACCTGGTCCCCAGCGTCACAATTAGCAGCTGTACTCCTGCACCAATGGGATGGCCAGTTTTTACATTCTTTGACCCTGGATCACTCCAAGTATGGCTAGCACCTCAGGTGGCACTCCTGCGCCCCAGTTTTACTACTATCCCATCCCTTAGAGCCTTCCTTCTCCTAACAGTCACCTACCTTCACAGCTGATGTCCATTCTACTCAAAGACCAGCTCAGGTTAAGCGAATGCCAGGTTTACCCTTCCCCTGGGAGTGGAGCATCTTAAATCTATGAAGCACTTGGCCTTCCTTCTGGTCTTAGAGCAGGGAAGACTGTTTAGACATAGTCTGGTTCCAACAGGTGGCAGCATCAAGTGCTGCCATGTTACAAAGCCAGCCCAACACCTCAGTTTCTGACCATCTCCATCGCTCACGAAACAAAACATCTTCCTATATTAAGGTCTCGTCCTGCTGTCACTTTCCAAGTAGGATCAGTGTACTTTACAGGGTCCACCACATTAGTACAGCTTTTGAATCAACCGATTCATTAACAGTAATTGGAGGTGGGAAGGGGCACTATGTCCATCATGTTCAGTCCTCCCCCTTCCCCCAACCTACTTCAAAAGCAGGGATAAAAAATGGTATTTATTATAGCTACACAAACAATTTAAGCCAATCAGAAGTGCTCTTTTGCTGGCATGAGAAATGCTCTTATTTGTGCTCAAGAGCAAATACAACTGGTTTAATATAAAGTACATTTTATTATAATATTAATTTATGGATCTATAATATAATACTATGTCCCTTGGAGCAACACTTGTATGTTTATATGTGATGTGTGAGATGTGCGTTATGGTACAAGAGAGTTTGGGCAGGAGGACCACAAGGTGAACCTGAACGGTTCTGTCTGTCCACACTATGTGAGATAATGCTCTTACACCATAAGGCACCACCTCTCTCAGCACTTATAAAATCACTCGTGTTAGCTAGAGGGATTTGTAAGTTTTATGTTTGATTTTTTTTTTATTTCAAAATAGTGCAAGTAATGCTTCTCCCCTCTCCATCTGAAATGGAACACTCCTTTAACGTTGCTGACCACTCGAGTCAATGACTGTATGCCACACAAGATGGCCAGCAGTTGAGTGCTGATTGGCTGAAATCACTTAAGTTTGCTGTTCTCTCAGCTGAGGAATGTGTGTCAAACCACTATTATAATAATGAGTGGGTCTGAGTGACCTAGTTAACACACAACAGTGGTGAATCATTAATCCAGTGGCGTGTGCCTTTGGAGATCCCATGTGAGATATGGAATCCCATACTAGGGCTGGACAGGAGCGCGACCACATCCTGAGGAGGAGGTGCTTTGTCCTTGGAGATGGAAAGCATGGGCCACCAAGCAACTGTGCACCTCCTGACGTCCAGTTAACATTGACGTGAAAACAGCCATTCACCCACACTGCTACCACTTACCAGACATCGTAATGCTCCCACTTACCAGACCTCGCAACACTACCATGTATCAGAAATGTTACCACTTACCATAACTCACAACGCTACCATTTTCCAGGACTTGCAACATTACCACTTGGCAGAACTGACGTTACTACATTTGGCTGTCCGTGTGCATGGGTTTTTTGGGGGGAATGATCTGGGGTTGCTGCAACTGAAAAAATGAAAGCAGCACTCCGATTGTCTTGACAAAGCACTGCAATTACTGTTTAAAAATGCAATGACGCACCATACCTCTTTTTCCTTGTCATTCAGTTTTTCTGTGCCTGGCAGGCCTGTGAGGTTCAGCGGGGGTGCGCTTCTTCTACCTACTGAGATAAAAAGATAAAAAATGATGTATAATTATTCAAAGCTGTTGGAGCTTAGATTTCAGTTTAAATACAAACTATGTCACTGAAGACAGGGCTGACACAATTACTCCAGAGGATATGTACTGCTCCATTAATGGCTCGAATGAGAGTAAGAAAACACTGGCTGCACCTGTCCCAGGGAATTAATTTTATAGGTTCACCTCAGGGATGCAGCTAAGTAAACATATAATAACATAGGTCGGTATGCCTCCTCTTCACATCGCCTCAGGCACCACTACACACTGTATAACGAACTGGGCTGGCTCTCCCCTTCTGCCTACCGACTTTACTCCCTAGGGACCCTCACAGACTCTGTAATCCGAAACCAAACACCCTCCTCCCTTGCAGCTCTACTTGTTCCACTGACACCTGCCCATGGACTACACTCGGCAAATAAATTTCTACTTACCGTACCCAGGTGTCTTACTTCTAAAGGCTCTGGAGCATTTCACTGCACCGCCCCGGCCACCTAGAACTCCCTCCCATCTGCCCTAAGACAGGCAAACTCCCACCCAATATTCAAAAAAGAACTATATCGCCACCTATCCTGGGACCCTTGCACATGCTTTGATCCCACTTGAGGCCTCACAGCTAGCCACCCTACCTCGCCCAGGACACTGCTGCACTTCTGAACAAGCTTTGCCTTATTTTTATCTTAAAAGCTGCCACTTAGCCCAGTCTCAGCTGTTATTTGCTTGTACTACTGTCACCTTGTGTCATCTCTGCCTAGCCATATGTATAATCTCAAGCACTGTCTGAATTGATCTGTATTCTTACCTACATGTACTATATACTATGTAACCATATACTATGTAATTGTATAATCTCATCTTTTATGTATGTATTCTCCCAGGTCGTCCCTGAAAATATAGTCAGCTCTTGGCTAGCGCACCTAACCCGGTTAACAAAAACTAAATAAATAAATAAATAAATAAACAGAGATTACCTGTAACCATAGTTCTAAAACTAGCAATCAGTTCACATCCACAAGGAGGCAGTCTTCCACTAAGCATGCTCAGTCACCTGAATAACTTCCAAGCTCGATTCCTCCTACCACCCAGCCCTGTGGTTTTCCTGTTCTGCCCCCTTGCATTCCGATCTGCATGCTGGAACAGGAATCCGAAGCAAAGCTTGCTAGGGGAGGTCGGGTAGGCCATGTTGACGTGACCCAATACAAGTACTAGAACTATGATTAGAAGTAACCACTATTTCTAACTACCTAGATTCAGTTCACTAGCCACACTTAGGCAGACTTCTAGCAGTCCTCATGAGAAGAGGGCAAGGTGTGCATCTCAAACTAGTCCAAAAGAGACTGGAGGAATGAAGTCTAAAAAAGCAACATCATAACGACTGTGCAGGTTGATGCTGTAATAGAATCATAGAATCTGTCAGCAGGAAAGGACTGCTTGTCCCACCCAGTCTGCCCAGATGTTCCCTGCCCAACTTATTTCCGTAGACCCTAACTGGTCTCTGGCAACCCTCCCTGCCTGTTTTCTAATACACCTCTGTGTTTATCCTACTCATGCCTGAAGTCCCCCACTGTTTTTGCCTCCACTACTTCTGCTGGCAGTCTGTTTCAGGTATCTACCACCCTTTCAATGAATAAATATTTCTTCACATCTCTTTTAAGCTCCCCCCAACCCCAAACTTCACAGCATGCCCCCTGGTCCTGTAGCTCTTTCTCATCTGAAAGGGATCCCCCTCCTGCGCTCCTTTTCATCCCTGTGAAGTACTTGTAGGTCTCCATCATGTCCCCTTTTGCTCTCCTCTCTTCCAGGGTGAACAAGTTGAAATCCCTCAGTCTCTCCCTGTAGGGCTTCTTATGCAACCCCCCTGCACCATTTTAGCTGCCCTCCTCTGGACTGCCTCTACCCTGTCTATTCCATTTTTGAGATGTGTCCTCCAAAACTGGGCACAGTACTCCAGGTGGGGTCTCGCAAGGGATACAGTGGCAACATCATATCCCTCTTTCTGCTGGCAATACCCCTCTCTGTGCAACCCAACATCCCACCAGCCTGCCAACTGCTTTGTCAAAATGTTCTGCCACCTTGAGGTTATCAGATGTTATAACTCCAAGGTCCCTTTCCTTTTTTATCCCATATGCCACTTCTGGGTTCCTATGTTATAGGTGCATGATTTTGCACTTTTTGATACTGAACTCCAGCTGCCAGGTTCTTGACCATGCCTCGAGTTTCCCAAGATCCCTACGCATTCTCACCACCCCTCCAAGTGTCCACCCTACTGCAGATTTTGGTATCACCTGCAAAATGGCACACCCTCCCTTCCATTTCCTTAGTAATGTCACTTATGAAGACACTGAAGAGGACCAGTCCCAGATCTGAGCCCTGTGGCACCCCCCCACCGATCACTCTCCCATCATTAGCGTGAGTGCCATTTACCACCACCTTTTGTCACACTGGGATATGAATGTGTGCGCATCCAACCAGGTAGCAGCCCTACATATTTCAGAAATGAGAATGTACCTTGCAGTAGCAACAGAGGCAGCGGCATGTCAGGTGGAGTGAGTTTTCAACTCCACAGGTGGCTGCTCCCTCACCAACATGTAACAAGGAACGATGAATACATTATCCATCGGTCAATCATTTGTTTGGCTGCCAGTCTACCAAGGGCGGCTTGAGCGTATGTGATAAACAGCTAGCAAGCCTCACCACAAAATTCTGCCACGTGCTCCTGGTAGAGGGGCGTGGCCCTGTGAACCTCTAGCATGTGGAGCCATCACTGTGTGTGCTAGGTGAAGCGGTTCTAGGGAAGGCAAACTCTCACACAGCTGCAGGACTGTATTCTGCAGGGCCTGCTGCTAATGTGCAGAATAACTCGGTAGCTGGGTGGAGGCAGTACATGCCTTTTTAGCCATAATGTCAAATTTTTGGGAATCTTTATCAGGCGGTGCACTTGAGATAATCTTTACTTTCTCACAACCAGTTGGCTGAATAACTCCCTCATATAAATGATCCCAGATTCTTCCCTGGGTACCACGTATCATTTCTCAATCACTGTCTACAGTCATAGTGGTTGAAGGCACAGCAACAGTCTTTTAGTGGCATTTTTAAAAGCCTCATGGATGGGCATGGACACTCTTTTGTCACGGTCACACCCAGCATACTCATGAATTCTGCCCCCTATACGTCCACTGCTTTAACTTTTTATTAACAAGTTTACAACAAAACCAATACACAGGATACATTAATTGAATAAACAATGTTCTGTTACAAAGGTTAATAATGACACCTCCTCTTAAGATACAGCATCGGGGGATGTGCAGTATACTTCCAAGTCCTTACATAGTTGGCAGCAATTACACCACAGAACTTTATAGAGATAATTTTGTAGGAGTTTGGTAAAGCAATTTACCACCGTGACATCAAGCCTTACTTTATCCCACATGTAATATACCCAGTGAAACATTATTAGAACTTTTACCCTGAGGGTGAACCGGGCATAAAACTATAGAAACTGGTTTAAAAAAATATAACAACTTCTCATTTGCCAATGAAAGCATGTTTCAGAATTTAGAAACTAATTCTGTGAGCTTTAAGCCCCTGCCACACATTGTTCTTACCCCTTCATCTCCAAGCCACCCAAGAGCCAGTTTGAGCAATAAAAAGTACCCCACAAATGTAGTCTTATCCCCATATACATCTCCGTTTCTCAAGAATATTTAATTAGCAAGCTTTCATTTTGCTGTCACAAACAGTGGCCTGTGGGTTCAACGTATCAGCCATTTGTTTAAAAAAAATGCAGTAAAGAATAGATTTCTTTCACCCTGAATAGGGAACCAAAGTCTCCTTATCAGCGGTATCCTCTGGAGAAATCAGTTCTTCCTCCTCATTTTTTCAAAGCTTTGCCGCATTTTTGTTTGACTGGAACAGGCATCAGAGGCAGATTTTTTTAAAGTTTTGCAAGGTTTTAAAAAATTGCCACAGCTGCTCAAGGTTCCCCAAGAAGGGCAAGGTTTTCTTTTGCATCGGTTCCTCGATTTGTCTTCATGCAGGGGCACCTGAAGGTACTTTCCTTTTTGTTTCCCTTCGGCTGCTGTAGTATTTGGTTGGCGTTCAGAAAGCCTGTTTGGCTTTTTCTGGCTGCCATCGGAGCGTCACTGACTGGAAGCCCTGTGCTCTTTACTGGAAGATGGTTAAGCAGGCTTTTCTGTCTCCTTGGGTGCCAGAGACAGCTGCTCTCTTACACAGGAGTGCTTTGCAGCCTCCTTTTGTGCCAGACACTGCTGTGGAGAGGCTTTTTTCCTCCATATTGATCATACACAGGCTTTATCACAGGACGGTGCTCTCGTGAAGCTGTTGAGGAACCTAGTGCAAAAGTTGATGTTTAGCTGCCTTTTTTTTTTTTTTTTTTTTTAGGGCAAAAAACTTTGCAACGTTCACAATTTTCTAAATCCTGATCAAGGCCCAAGCAATCAATGCAAAGATTGTAGCCATCTGCTTTTGACAACCAATACATACGGCATATACTCTGTTTAAATCCTGTAGGTCCTGTATTCTTTTTAAGCCTTCCTGTCATGCTAATTTGACATGAAGTGATAGAAGAATTCATTTTAGGGGTTGTATTTGAGAAAAAAAGTGCAACTGCTTTAAAAATGAAGTCCTATAAAAACAAAATGTAATTTATTTTTCTTTGATTTGGAACCAGGATCCCGAACTTGAAACCAGTGAAAACAGAGTTTCTCCCTGTTATGAGAGTTGCAATGTAGCTGGAGGAAAACCAAAAATCAAATGAAACTACTGCAGAGTATCGAATAAACTAAAAAATGTACACAAGTACAGGACTATTGGGTGACTGATCTCTTCAGTGGAGAAATAAATCTGCCACTGAAATGTCAGAGGGCACATGACCACAATGGAGAGTCTGAACCTTAACCTTCTAAAGTTCTATCCCTTGTGCAACACCTCAGTGCTGAGATATGGCTATCTGTATGACACCACAAAACCTTCTCAATTCTAGAATAGTAATAACAATGCTGAAGAGTAGAAAAACCTTAGGAGAAGCTGGGAATAAAAAAAAAAAAAACTGAAGATGTTTAGACTCTATAGCTTCACCGCCTTTACTAGCAGGCAGTCTAACACTACAGAGCTGCTGTCAGTAAGAAACCTGTAGCCATTTACTTAGCCAATCTAGAACAACTGAAGCCATTAATCACTGACTTAAGCCGCCTGATGGCCTAATGGTAAGCACCGCAGTACACCATGCTGACAGCTTGGGTTTCAATCCAGAGTCTGGACTGTCACGTCGGGCAGCACCTACCTCCTAACTCTGGGATGGCAGGTAGTTAACTGGCATTGCATGACTGCCCCCTGGTGGCTCAGGGGACTAAGTCATGTGTTGCAGGAATAAACAGCTCAGGTCAGGAATGGGGCAGGACTGGGAAGAAAGCCTGCCTCCAGTGAGCTGACATGGGAGTGGGGTGGCATCATACATGCAATCCTATGCTGGTGAGTGTCAGTGCATGTGGGGTGAGTAGTCCTGGTCTAAGCCTCCTTCTGACAACCAAGAACAGTCCCCTATCTAGGCTGTGCCTGGGGAAGGGGAGCGGAGGATGAAAAATAGGTGGAAACAATAGTGACACTCAAACAAATAATGTTGCTGTGCTCGCCTCACCCTGTTTCGGAATCCTAACCTCTAGGCCCCCCGTCCTCCTCCTCCTCCTCCCCTGGTCAGGAAACCTCCAGCCAGCTTTACTCCTGGCTAGCCAGCCCCATCCAGACTGTGTAAGTCTGTAACAGAACATGAGGTAATATGCAGCAGGTATCTGGAGGGCCAGTGGTGACGGCTCCAGTAGGCATGGGATCCAGGATTTGTGGACTAGCCGACAGAACCTAACTCACTGTGTAAAGAGTAAAAAAAAAAAAAGAAAGTATAGGCTACCCCCATGGACCAGGCAACTCAAGTTCAGAGGTAAGCCAAGCTGGGGCAGTGGCAATGTACCTCAGTTGGTGAGGGTCAGTGACGAGACCTGGCATCACAGCAACACCTGCAACTTACCTAGGGAGCTTGCTCATGCTACAACGTCTGTGGTGTGCACGTGAGGCCAACAGTGATGGCTGTGCTCATGTCAGGGAGGTGTGAGGGACCAAATCAGGGACAGGAAAAACCCAGTTCTGTCTGCATGATGGTCTGAACCATGGGACTCCCTTGAGTCCTAGTGCCCACCAGCAGTGAGTCCTAGTCCAAGTACAGGACTGCCTCGTGGGGGGAGGGACCCTGCCACCTAGGGTAAGCGGTGGGGGTGGCTGGTGGGTTACCAAGATGAGAGGGAGTCCTGGATGGGGTATATAGCCAGGGAGAAAAAAACATATATAATATATACACACACACACACAAACACACCAGAAAGTATAAAAAAAGGGACAAATTATCACGAGCTCAAAGTTTTCTTTATTTGGTTTAACCGGGTAAGACCCACTAGGCACACATGCTGTTTTCAGGGGCGACCTGTGAGCACTGGGGTGGTTAAGGGACTTGCTCAGAGTCACACAGTCTGCAACTGGAGGCTGTTGGAATCAAACCCAGGTCTGCTGGATGTACCAAGGTCATTCACTGCTTGTTACTCTAACCTCTAGGCTATACTGCCAGCCCAGTTATTAAACCATGAGACGTTTCGCTTCTTGGTTCCTAAATGACACGGTAACACAATTCGCACTGGTATGTTTAATGAACAAATCCCTTAGCACTCAAAGGCAGAAATGAGAAGTCCAGACAGCCACTTTTATCTTAATCCCTGACACTTATTAAAAAACGAAGATGACTGAAATATGGCTTTACTTCAACTTCTGTTTTAATTAAACACAGACTGAAACACCTTTATTTTGTGTGCTTTTTTTCTACCATAGGAATATCTGAAGCAGCTCATAGGTGAGGAAGGTGTCACATGCATGCCAAAACATTAGCTAGCATGTACGCACGCTTCATGTGCCCACCCATTTTTGTCTTCCTGCAGATGTTCCTATGGGGGAAAAAAAAAAACCACAAAATGAAGGCGTTTTTGGTCTGTGACGATTACCTCTGTGTTACCAGGCCGGCCCACCACCGATTTAGCATCTGCTGGAAACTAGCAGACGGGCTTTGCTTTCACATAAAATGCAGGGTTGTTTTTTTTACTGTTAATTGAAATAAGTGGCAATTAGATAAATCTTATAATTGTTACTCCAGCAGCCTAATCTACATAACCGCTCCACAAGCTCTTCAAGCAATTATAGCTGCTGGTTTACAGGTGGAACAATTCCCTCACCAAAAAGTTTCTCTGCCACCTGAAATGACTTTATGTCAGTGCTGCAGGTTTTCTTCCCCTTCCTTCCATCTTCATTTTTCTCCTTTAACGCTGTTTGCCTCAATATGCCTTGGTCGCCCACCCCCATAACCCACACTCCCAGGAACTTACCTGGGGGGAACTCTTCCAAAGACCTTCCCCACCACTGCAGGGTTAGGGAGGGGCCATCCTCCCTTCCTCAAAGCACAATCCAGATGCCCCCCCAGCCCTGTAGGAGGTGCAGGGGCTGCGGTGACCAAGGGATCATTCTGCTGCAGCTGTGCTTGGGGGGTTCCTGGTTTTATTCCCTGGCGGTGTGGTGTGCATAGATGCAGAACACTGCGTGCGTGGAGGTGCGTGTGCTACACCGACTTACCGTCCCACCCTCCACCACACTTCCACACGGTGGCAGTGTAGGAGTGGTTCTGCTGACTCCCCCTCCCGAGAAGGAGAGGAGAGCAGTCAAACAGATGCTCAATCCTCTCCCCCTCTGCGGTTGACCCCTAATGACCAGAGTCCGTTTCCAAACCCGGGTCGCCGGTGTGGTAGTAGGTTCGGCGTCCAACACTTCAACCCTCCACACGACTGGGCCGGCCACGGCTGCACTTTTGTTTAAGCAAGAATGCACAACCAGGGTTTAGGTTACCATCCATTACTCTGACCCCAGGGGAGCATGAGGTATGAGACACAGTCGAGTGCGTCATGCTCCTAGGGTTAGACTAACCAAGGTAATCCAACTCATGGAATACCTTAATGCTATTGTTGAACCAAACCTTTTTTTTTTTTTTAAACAAACGACAGTTTTGAGGGTTTCTAGCTGTTAGCATAACCCTTTCAGATGGGTCGTGGCTTGCATCTCAACGCAAACAGTCCTTAGTGTCTTAAGCATTGTGTATAATAGAATATTTAACAACTTCACATACAATTTAGATATTCCTATTTGAATTCATTTTTAAGAGCTTACGATCAATCTCGTCAAGATTTTAAATATTCCTGAACCTGTGGGAACCTGCCTCTGCCACAGCACTGATAGTCTTTTTAGGGCCCTCAGGAAGGAACGGAGCTCAGCAGTCTCGGTCAAGTGTGCGTGCACAACATAGGCAGCCCGAGGAGGGAGCTTTGTGGTTTTTTTTTTTGGTTTTTTTTTGACTAGCAGTCACTCTCAGGCTCTTCGTTGGAATGAGTATGTTATCAGTCTGGAACTGTGGGCACGGGGAGGCCGTTCAGGGGGTTCAGCAGTTCCTTGGAATAATTGCTGGACTTACGTGGAATCGAGGGACTGTTACAAGATAAAGACTTCTTGGACAAGAGGATACACATGTCTTCATGGAAAAGGAACAATGCCACAGCCACTAGACTGCCGGCTAAATTACAACAATGCACTGTTATACTGCCCTTTTGGTTCTGAGAGTGACAAACTTCATTTACATTTGTCACTAATTCTGTTAAAAAAAAAAGGTCAAAACCATAATACATGTTATAAGTCTTGATTTTCATCATGTTTGTTAAAAATGTACTGCAAATGAATGGCACAGGGAACATGGTTATTAGCACTGTAGAGAGCAGCCTACCACTTGCTCATATGGGGGCACTACCTTTCACATCTGCCAACCACTCTGTAGAGCAGATAGGGCAGGAGTTTTGAAAGGAGAGGGCTGTTTATAGTTTTCAAATGCTACGAAACTGTATTTATGCTTCTTATTCATTTATTTATTCATTACAAATCGGGTTTACAACCTTTGAGTCAGAGACTCATTTACAAAGGCACCTTGTCGCGGGGCAGACATCAAGACAGTTATTACAGTGCAGATTAAAGCAGAGGATAACATTACAGGTGCAGTAAAAGGAACATTTAACATAGATACACTTAGGTTACATAATGTAGTAGTTTGTATGTTACTTAGGTTACATAATGTTACAAAATTGTGAGTTACACTCATGGATATAGTAGGTCCTCAGAGAAGACAGTGGGTTACATCCCTGTTTGGACCTAGTAGGGAAGGGGTAGGTCTGGTGGAGGGAGAGGCTGTCCAGTGGATAAATGCAGTTTTTGCATCAATGCTAACATCAGCCTGTCCTTTACCTTGCTATAAAGCCTCACCCTTTTTTTTTTTTTTTTAATAGTTAAGGGCAAAGTATGGGATTTAGCTGCCCTTTAATCACTGAAAGTACACGTTTTAAAGATTACCGACACCCTCGAGTCAGATAACTCATGGCAAGAAACGGCATGCCCCTGGCCTCAAGCGCCCATATTTTAATTTTTTATGTAGCTATTTTTATGGCATTAAAAAAATATTACCGTGATCGCTCTTCTGCCTTCTCTAAAAGTCTCTCCAGTCCTACTGTAGCCTCGCCCCTAAAACAGTACATGATGCAAAGCAGGGAAGGGGCTGCAGGTCTACTAAATAGCTATTGAAAGCTATCAGGAGCTGCGACTCTCTCTAAATACATACAATTTACTTTCTAGGCAATTAACACCTGTTAAAAAAACATAATATTTAGGTATGATTCAGCTTGCATTCCATATATATTCTACAGATTTCTCTTCCCCTTTATTTATTACTAAGGAAATTTGCATGAATACATGATCTGTCCTGTTGAACATAGCACTTTCTCCCCCAACTCGCTACTTAATTTAAACCCTTACCCTCCCCTCTTCTAACAATTTTCCTATCCCCCACCCCTACCACCTTTTCTACCTCATACCTAACAAATCATCTTCCCATCTCAATCGCCCTACCCCCACTCCTCACCCAGGATAAAGTTAACTGGCCAAACTGGTTTCCTGCTCTGGACCTGCTCATGTTTTTTTTTTTTTTTAATCTTTCTTTTTTCTCCCCCTACACGCTGGAGCCCCGCTCTGTCGGGAGATGCCTAAGACCCACTTCACTACCTTACCCAAATCCCTGGTGGACCCCCAAGGAGCCGTGGCTGTACCCCCCAGGCGGGTACAAGGTGGGGCCCGTACACCCCAAGACAATTCTGGTTTTGTTGGGTCCCTCCGGTGGTCAGGCAGGCAGGAGTAATTAGGGTCTGTGCTGGCGCTCCTTCCCCTCGGTGCTCCAGTGTCATTTGGTATACAGTCAGAAGAGATGCAAGTCACAAGTGGGGTACCTCAGGGATCAGTCCTGGGGCCAGTCCTATTCAACATCTTCATTAGTGACCTCGCAGATGGACTAGAGGGTAAGGCTTGTCTGTTTGCAGATGACACCAAGATCTGCAACAGAGTAGATGATCCAGATGGGGTGGGCAGAATGAGAAGAGATCTGGATAAACTAGCAGAATGGTCAGAAGAGTGGCAACTGGGATTTAACACAAAGAAGTGCAAAATCATGCACATAGGGAACAGAAACCCGAAGCCACTTATAGGCTGGGAGGGAGTTGCTAGCAGTCACAAAGAAGAAAGAGACTTGGGCATCATCATCACTGATGACCTAAAATCATCCAAGCAGACCTCTAAAGCAGTAGGTAAGGCTAGGGGGTGTTAGGGTGTATTAGTAGGGGTATCACAAGTCGTAAGAGGAAGGTAATAATCCCTCTGTACAAGACATTGGTTAGGCCCCATCTGGAGTACTGCGTGCAGTATTGGAGGCCACACCTTCACAAGGACATTAACCAAATTGAGGCAGTCCAGAGAAGGGCAACCAAAATGGTGCAGGGACTGCATCAGAAGACATATGAGGACAGATTAACGGAGCTCAATATGTATACCTTGAGCAAAGGAGGGAGAGAGGTGATATGATCGAGGCATTCAAACACCTTAAGGGCATAAACAAGGTGAAAGAGTCTAACATGTTTAAATATAAGAAAATAGCAGGACAAGAGGACACAGCATGAGATTAGAGGGAGGCCGATTAAGGGGAATGTGAGGAAATTCTTTTTCACAGAAAGGGTGGTAGATGCATGGAATGGCTTACCACAAGAAGTGGTGGCTATGAATACAGTGCAGGGCTTCAAACAGGCATGGGATAGGCATAAAGGAGCAATACAAATGACTATGAATAGATAGGTCACTGACAGAGCAAAGGCCAATGGCACATTTATAAGGTAGAAAAAGAAATGGGCAGACTGGATGGGCCTTGCGGTCCTTATCTGCCGTCAACTTCTATGTTTCTATTTTCTAAGGGAGTGGCATGCGCCCTGATGTCAAGGTGTTTACGCCGATATCCACCACTCACAGCCTCTCTCTATGCTCTGCACTTACTGCCTCAGCTTCCAGAGGTCAGTCAAGTGCCAAGCCAGTACCCCCCTCTCTCCCGGGAGAGGAGAGCTGTCCTCCATCGCCAATCCTCTCCCTCCTGCCGACCCCCGACGGCCTGGGCTCATTTCCGAACCTGGGTCGCCGGCATGGAGCAAGGTGTGGTGTCCAGCATTTCAACCCTCAGTGCCACCGGGCCGGCAACTCATGTTTTTTATTTTGAATACCACTGCATATAGAGAATACTGGATGAGCAACTATGCAGAACCAGTGTGTTCTGCCACTGAGGGATTCTGATTCCCTCTGACCTCGAGAGTGAAGCTCGAGAGGTCCATGGGAATCAGAACCCCGAGGTGGCAAAACACACTGGTTGTGCATAGAGTTGCTCATCCTGTATTTTTTATAGTATATAGTACTGTGTGAAAAATGTGTGTTGTGAGTTCTTTTGCTTTCAAAATGAAACTGACTCATGCAGTCTCTAGAGGTTCTAGAATGCTGGTCTACCACAATAGGGTAGAACAACATTCCATGACTTGGAACTGTGGTAGAACAGCATTTTGAAAGGGATGGAATTCTATACAGAACAACACTCCACTATACACTATATTTTGTTTCACTTATTTATCTCATTTATGTTCACTCATTGATTTTTGTTAACGATGGCTCCTTTGTTCTTTTCTCTGAAGAATTTAAGTCAAAGCTCATGATAGCTCCACTCTAAATATTTGTAATTTTCAATTGAATGTCTGTTTATGTAACTGTTGTGATGTTTCAGTCAAATGTCTGTCGATGACGTGGAACCTCTGTAAACGAGCTTCTAGCTCAAAGGTTGTAATCCAAAAATTCAATAAATAAAGACATCTTTCTCCCCTAGAGTTCATCTGCCTTTATAGCCGACTCCCTGCTTCATGTCATAATCCTCCATTGTGACATCACAGTCTGTTGCCATGGGAATAACTGATGTCACAAGCAGTGCATTATGACCTCAGGTAGGGAGAAAGCAACAGGAACAGATAAAACTCTTCAGGAGCAAACATCCTATTTTCATGCAAATTACCTCAGTAATAAATAACGGGGAGGAAGGATACATAACTAATGTGAAATACAAGTTGGACTGCGTCTAAATATGTTTTGTGAAAGTTCTGTTAATGGTGTCAACTGCTCTTTAACACTTTTAGATTGCAGTCAGCTAATCCTGCTGCTCCAATTCCTGTTACTGTTTTATAAATATGACTATTTGATACAAATTATTAAGTATTACAAAACTAGTTTATTCTACTGCAAAATGGTGCTGGCAGTATAACCTAAAGTAACGAACTGTGAATGAGCTTGGTCCAAGCAGACCAGGGTTTGATTCCCACAACCTCTACTTACATACTGTGTGACCCCGAGCAAGTCTGTGCTCCCAGGCTGCCCCTGAAAACAGGGATTGTGCTTACTGGACCTTACCCGGTTACCAAAGAATGTAAAAAACCAAAAATATTTATTCAGAGTGTTACAGGATATTCGAGGCCCTGGCCACAGTAGATAGGCTCAATCAGCTGCCAGCTGGTTATCTATGATGGAGCTTTCATTTTTTATCTTTGCAGACACAGAGGCATCGAGAAGGATATAACCATCAGGGGAGCCTCGGGACAAGAATTGTCAAGATGTTCTATCTGAGAACAGGGACACAGAAAGGAGAGGCACCGTAGTCCTCAGGCAGGAGCGCAAGCCCATGAACCAGCATGTCTCATGTTCTAATCCCACCAGAGCCCCTTACTCATAGTATGACCCTAGAAAGGTTGACCCCCCTTGCCCCTTCTTCCGCCACTCTATCCTGCAAAACTGGGTAGGAGAAGTCCCACTGAACATGAGATGCTGCATAGCAGCTGGGTTTTCTGAACTAAATAAACTGTAAATAAGGATAATGATGTCCCATCTAAGTATCAGGGGCAGAGATGGTCCCCAGTACTGCAGCAGCCTTGATGGGGACCATCAGACTGGGGTGGGACATATTAGTTTCTGCACTGGTGGTCAGTCACTAATTTTGTCTAGTAGCCAAACCACATTTTTTAGTGGCCATCATTTCTAAGTGTGGTGGTATATAGAATTACTCCCATTGTGGGAAAAAATATTTTTGTGGGCAGGTCATCAGACGGCTACTAACTTTCAAAATCTGATAGCCAAACCAATTTCTTTTATGCCCACTAGACACCTGACTTGTCCCCTTCCTGTTCTTGGCTCAGCCAGGTATTCGTACTGGAGCCACTGGTCTATAATTTCTTGAAATAACGCTTCAATTTTAGTAGCACTGCCAAAATGAACAAAAAAATACTACCACACGATTACTAACACAACTAAAAACACTGCCCCACTATTACTAACACAACTAAAAATACTACCCTACTATTAGTAACGCAACTCTTTATTACGCATGCGCTGGTATAAGACTTCTAATCCAGTACTAGTACTCTGCAACTTGCATCACTCTGATCCATGCACAACTGACAAACTCCAGAGAGGGACACTGTCTGGTGAAATTCACTTTTACATATGTACAGAGTTATAACACACTTACCTTGACTCATGGAAATGGGTGTTGATGGTGCCTGCCCAGAATCGCTGTGTGACAGAAGAGTAATTATGTTAGCGCACAGATAAAAAAGTTCTGCTACTGGCAAAGCAAAGATGGACTTTGACAAATTAAAATACAGTTACGTAAGAACTTACCGTAACAGTAGATCTTCGAGAGAGACTCTTGCAGTAGGTAATCACCTTGAGGACAACACCCCTGGCATCAGGACCACACGGAAACTTTAGCTAGCTGCCTGACAGGGGCCGCTCACCCGTCACGTGACTGATGTCAGCGTGACACTATACAGTGGACAGTCCCCATGGCTGCCTTCCAGTTCTCCCACCGGAGACCTCCAAGGAGGAGCAACAGGAGAATGGAAAGATGATGCTCCTGGAGCCCCGAATGAACTCATAGAAAAAGAGCAGCAAGAAACTCGGGGGATGGCAGGAGGGAATAGGCTGCCTACTGCAAGAGCCTCTCTCGAAGATCTACTGTTACGGTAAGTTCTTACGTAACTGTACTATCTTACTTCGAGAGGGCTCCTGCAGTACATAATCACCTTGAGGACTGAGTCCCAAGCTGTGTGAATCAGAAGAAAACAAACACGGGAGGCAGGAAAGGACTGCAGGAGGGCAGAAGCTTAGGACAGGAGTCCCTGAAGGACCGCTAGGCCAAAACCTGCCCTGCATCTAGAGGCAATGTCCAGACTGCAATGTTTGTGAAAGTGCGGACAGAACTCCAAGTAGCCGCGGTACAAATGTCAGTGGCAGGCACACTCTTGAAACAAACAGTAGAGGCAGCCATGCTTCTGGTGGAATGCCCCCTTAACCTACCCCAGGAGAGTTTTCCATACTTCTGGTAACAGAAAACAATACAGTTTGCCAACCATTTGGATAAACACTGTTTGGAAACTGCTGCACCTTCTCTCTCTGGTGCAAAACAAACAAAAAGTTGGTCCAATTTCCGGACAGACTTGGTTCTGTTAGTATAATAGCTCAAGATTCTATGAACATCCAAGGTATGCAGACTCGCACCCCCCCCCCCCGATTGGAATGGTCGGGTAGTAAACTATGGTTGAATCGACTGGTTCAACATAAACTCAGAAACCACCTTTGGTAAAAACTGAGGGTTTGTACAGAGCCACCCTGTCTCAGTGAAAAATTAAATAAGGCTCCTTACACATCAGGGCCTGAAATCCACCGACAGGAAGTGATTGCAACTAAACACAGTGCTACCCAAGACAAACAGCGGATATCACAAGAATTAGCCATCTAGAAGGGAGGCAGGGTCAATGTTTCCAAAATAAAATTAAGGTCCCACGGAGGCGCGGGACTTCGCACTGGAGGTTTAAGGTGGAGGATTCCATTCAGGAAGGTTTTGGAAGCCTCCAGCTGAGCCACAGTTTTACCTTCCACCAAGGCACGGTAGGCAGAAACAGCCAACAGGTGGACCTTCAGTGAACAGCAGCTCAAGCCCACGTCATGTATGTGTTGGAGATACTCCATGACTTGAGGAACGGGGCATAAAAAAGGATCCCAACCCTTTGAGGTGGCCCAAACGTAGAAACGCTTCCACTTCATGGCATATGTGGTCCTCATAGAAGGCTTTCTTGCCTCTACTAGGACCTGCACCACCCTGTAGGAAACTCCAAAATGTGAAGGTGAAGGGATTTCAGCCCTGGATGGACCAGTGTGCCCCTCTTCATAGTCAGAAGGTCATGACAGAGGGGCAGGGGAACCAGATATTCCACTGCTAGCTGCTGAAGAAGCGGAAACCAAACTTGGTGAGGCAAATATATGGCAATCAGAACCATGCATGCCCCTCCACCTGAAGCTTGAGCAGCACCCTCTGCAGAACTGGAAAGGGAGGGAAGATGTACAAAAACCTCCCCATCCAGCAGAGAGCTAGTGCGTCTCGACAAAAAGTACCATGCCCAGGAGCAAGCGAGCAAAACGTTGGTAGTTTTGTGTTGTATGGGGAGGCGAACAGATCCAGGTCCAAACAACCCCATAGGTCAAAAATGTGGTTGACCACTTCTTGCTTGAGTTTCCACACATGGGCTCTGACTCTTGTGTGGCTGAGACCGTCCGCTAGGATGTTTTGTACACCCAGAAAGTGAACAGCTGTAAGGTGACTTCAATGCAGTACTTCCCAGTTCTACACCCGCATCGCCACCCTGCAGAGGGGATACAAGCGAGTGCCACCTTGCTTGTTGATGTACCAGACCACACACATGTTGTCCGACTGGACTAATAGTGGACCCTGGTGAAGCAGATGCTGGAAAGCTTGGACAGCATGTGGCACTGCCCTCATCTTCAGCACATTTATGTGCAGGGAGAGCTCAGACTGGGACCACAGCCCTTGGGTCCTGTGGTTCTCCAAGTAAGTGCCCCAACCCATCTCTGAGGCATCTGTGGTCAGGGTCTGGGAGGGAGGAGGGAACTGAAAGGGGAACCCTCTGGTGAGACTGTTGAGATCCTGCCACCACAGGAGATCCCACTGCATCGAATTGGAGACCATGATCACTTGGTCCAGGTCGTCCAGCCTTTGATCCCACAGTGCCCTGAGCATCCACTGCAAAATTCTCATGTGTAGCCTGGCTAAAGGAACAGTGAGAATGGCTGCTGCCATAAGGCCAAGCAGTCGAAGAATCAACCTGGCCAGAACCCGCCTGCTGGAGGTTACCAGACAGGCCTGCCTCTGCAATGTTTCCGCCCTTTCCAGAGGGAGGAAGGCCATACCCTGGGTAGTATCCATCACAGCTCCAATAAACTGGAGGTGCTGGGAAGGGACAAGTTGTGATTCTGCAAGGTTTACAGTGATCCCAACCTGTGTAAAAAGGTCCAGGTAGCCGAGAGGGAAAGTTCCAGCTGCTCCCTTGATGGGACTGACAGAAGCCAGTCGTCAAGGTAGAAGAACACGCAGTCGCCCAGATGCCTCAGAACCACCGCTACTACTGCCAGGAACTTGGTAAATACCCGAGGTGCCGAGGACAGGTCAAAGGGGAAGGCTTTGACCTGGTAATGCTCCCCTTGAAAAGTGAATCGGAGGTAGTGGTGATGGGCCTGAAATATTGGGATATGCAGATAGGCATCCTGCATATCCAGAGCACAGAGCCACTGTCCCTCGTGCAGGATGGGCAGCAGGCCTGGGAGAGTCAGCATCCGAAACTGTTTGTACTGTAAGTACAGGTTTAGGTCCAAAATGGGACACATGTCTCCAGTCTTTCTGGGGACCAGGAAGAAATGGGAATAATACCCCTTGCCTACCTGGCAGGACGGGACAGGCTCTAGTGCCTTCTTTTGTAACAGAGCCTGGATTTCTTCTCTTAAGAGAGGGATGTGCACCTCTGGATATTGGAACACTACCAGGGGCCTGTCTGCAGGTTTTTCCTGAAAAAACAAGGGTGTAGCCCTGTTCAACTAACTGAAGGACCCATAAGTCAGTAGTTATTGCCCGTCACCCTGGCAGATGACTGACGAACCTTCCACCCAAAGAGAATGGAAGGAGGGAAGGCGGACTGCGAGTCAATCGAGGAAGGGGGGTAGGGAGAACCA
Organism: Neoceratodus forsteri; assembly: GCA_016271365.2. Classification (NCBI taxonomy): domain Eukaryota; kingdom Metazoa; phylum Chordata; order Ceratodontiformes; family Ceratodontidae; genus Neoceratodus; species Neoceratodus forsteri. The sequence goes on from JADMNL010000030.1 coordinate 89,971,510, forward strand.
TGCCGGAGGCTCTTTGGGTCTTTGCTGGAGGGGCGGCTGAAGCTGGCTGAGCCCAACATTTTGGCTGCCGTCTGGCCATCTGCTGTTGTTTTGTCTGCCACTTTGCTTGTTGCTTGGCGCCGAAAGGGCTTTTTGGCCTGAAGCTTAGGTCAATACATTGTGTGGACTGACCTAAGGGCCTTACCTTTATCCTGTAGACTGGTGATGATGTCTTGGGCATCACCCACCAAAGAGGACTGATCCCCTGAAGGGAGGATCTTGGATGGCTGCCTGAATGTCCGGCGCCAGTCCACAGACCTTTAGCCAGGAAAATCTCCTAAGGCTAACTGCCGTGACGATGCCCCTGACCGAGGAGTCCACGGCGTTGTAGGTAGCTCTTAAACAGTGCCTACAGGCAGCCTTGGCAGACCAAATAGAGTTTGCCAGTAGGGATTTGGACTCAGAGTCAGGCAGCGCCTCTATGACCGGCTCCAGCTGGCTGAAGAGAGACCTTTGGTAGACCAACATGTGGGTTACATAGTTTAAGGCATACACGGCCAATGTTGATAAGAATAAAACTTCCTCCTGAATTGGTCCGGCTGCCTCGACTCCTTGTCAGGAAGCGAGGTGCTCATATGCCTCAGCTTGGACGACCTATTATGGGCCACTGCAGTGACCGAGTTGCCTTGGGATGGACGCTAAGATAGTCCTTCCCCGCCAGCGTCTGATAAATCCAGTCGGCCTTTTTTTGCTACCGCCAGTATTGAAGAGGGCATCATCCATGTAGTGGATGTCAGGTCTTCATGTGGCTCCAGCCATGGGGAGTGAGGACAGGAGCCATTTCCTGTATGCCAGATGTTCCGCCAGCGTTTGGAGCTTCGGATCTTGAGCATCAGACCTCCACTCATAGACCTCCGCAATTTTCTTGAGAAGGTCTGCAAAGGAAGGGTCCTCAGGTGGAGATTTTGGCGACTCCTTAGGTTGAGGTTCCTCTGTGGGAGGAGTCTCAAATCCTGATGCATAAGAAGAAGAGGCTGAGTCCGGGTCCAAGTCCGAGGAGCGGACGTCAGGTCAGGAAGGCTCCCAGGTGCCAGAGGGTGCTGCATCTGGTGTCCGCCCTGACAAAGGCTCCTTCTGAAGGCCTGGTGGTGGTTGACACGAGTCCGGTGAAGGAAAATGCCTGAGTGGCTGGTCCACCAGGTCCCTGAGCCTCCCAAGGAGGGTGGCGGATATCCAGCTCTGGTGCCGGGTAACCCAGTGGAGGATAAGTGGGTGGATATCCTGGCATCTGGTATTCTGACGGCAAGTAGCCCGGGTATGTTGGAAAATGTGGCGTCAGGTAACCAACTGAAGACTCGATGGCGGTGCCGGAGGGCCTGAAGGATGAACTTGAGGGGCCCCCAAGCCAGACCCTGAAGGACCTCGAAGAACCAGGTCGAACATCGTACTGGGTAGTTGCAGACGTGGTGTAACAGTCAGTGTCTCCATCGGAAAAACTGGCAAAAGGGGTTCCCAAGGGTTACCCGGGACCACTGTCAGATCCGTAGGTGCGCTAGGGACCCCCGTCAGCTGCATCTCTCCTGTCTGGGGAAGGCAGAGGGAGCTCTTCCACAGGGGAGCAGAGGGTAACCCGGTGGGGGGACGCAACCAAAGAGAGCTGTGGCAGACCGGGCAACAGTGAATTGTCAGGGCCCTCGCCAGACCCAGACGCCAGATCGGTCGGGTGGACATCGGGTAAACCGACGCCTGACTTACTTGACCGGACTGGTCGGGCAGACGTTGGTGGTACTGATGCCGGACTTATTGACCATAGATGGGCGGCCCCCAGGGCCTGACGATACAGCCTGGGCTGGGTGCTCGAAGGAAGACCCGCCGAGCGGATTATCAGTGCCACCAGGCAACTTAGACCCACTGGTGGAAAGGGGCCTAAGTGCAGCGGAAGCCTCAGATGTAGTTGAGACACTCGTGGCCACTATGACCAACTGCAGTGGGAGGTCCAAGGACTGCCCCTGGAGCGGAGCAGGTTTGACCACAGCAGCCGACTTCCCAGAGTAAGAAGGATACTGCTCACCTGAGGGTGGCCACGGGTGAGAGGGGGACCTGTCCTGGTCCCGATGTTTCTCTTTCTCTCTCTTCTTTTTGTGCCTGGAGGTATCAGTCGGGGAGGAGGAAGCGCTACACAGTTTTTGGAGCTCTTTTTCCATCATAGCCATTCTTTGTTTCAACAAATGGGCCTCGAGGGCCTGCTGGCGATGCTTCCATGTGGCCTGATTACAGCTGGAACAGGCCTTGCAATCCTCAACCTTATGCTCCGGACCCATGCAGAAGAGGAAGAGGGTGTGAGAGTCTTTGTGCGGGAGCTGCGTGCCACACGTAGCGCACATATTTTTATGCGACTCGACGGAAGACGGCGACGACATGCACAAAAACTAAAATAAACTCAATTATGAAGAAGAAAAAAAAGGATACTCATCCGATTAGACAGCAGTCAAACAGCAACATAAGATCTCCGTGAGGTCAGACGTGATCAGGTTGACAGCAGGAAAGAACTGGAAGGGGGAGACGTGGGGACTGGCCACTATATAGTGTCACGCTTACGTTGGTCATGTGACATTGAGTGAGCAGTCCCCCATCAGACACTGCTAGCTAAAGTTTCCATGTGGTCCTGATGCCAGGGGTGCAGTCCTCAAGGTGATTAGCTACTGCAAGTGTCCTCTCGAAGTAAGCTCTTTAGATCGTACTATGCTCAAGCAATTGCTTAAAGAGTAAAATGCATAAAAAAACCTCTATTTGAAAAATGACATTTAACCATGTGCATACAAACAGCTGGAACACCGAGATGAGCTACTTAGAAAACCTGTTATTTGAAACCAAGTGTCAGTGACTCAGCTGGGAGCACTTCCATCTCTGGGTCTGGGTGAGAGAGCAGTCATGGGTTCAAGCTCCACATCATGCACTTGGACTAATACCAAACACAGACAGTGTACTGCAACAAGGGGGGGGGCTGTAGTTTTGGGCTGCCACCCTGAGAATGAGACTGTAAAACAGATGCCCCTCCTATTAGTCTCCAGTGGCTCTCCAGCTGAAAGGCAAAGATCCTATGGCACTAATACTGCAGGATAATTGGAACCTAGATATGGACCCAGCATTACTGTGGGACACACAAGACAGTCCTTAGGGGCCATAGTTTGGAATACACAACCTGGAAAAAATGTATGCAGAGGGAGAAATATAATAATTTGCTGCACCAACTGGAGACACTCCAGACCACATTTCAATTAAAAAAACCATGGTCACACTTAATAGGGTATTTCTATAAGGGCTTAATGGAATATTTGGCCAACTCTACTTTTTCTACATTAGACAAATGGTCCCGGGACCCAACTACTCCACTGTCCTTTGATAATTGGCACTACTCCACTGTCCTTTGATAATTGGCTTAGACATGCCCCACTGGCGACCAGGATGACTTCGCATTTGTGGCGTGAATTTGCATGGAAATGCCACTCCCACTTTTTTCATACTCCAGAGAGAATCTATCTGGTCTTTCCCGAAACGCAGGAAACATGTTGGTGGGAGTGTGGAACACTCAATGCTGACCAAGTCCATATCTTTTGGTCCTGCCCTAAGCTGTCTGATTTTTGGTCCGAGTTTCAGACTGAAATGTATAATTTACTTGTACAACCGGATTTAATTACTCCGACAATGGTATCCTTAAGTATTCGCCTGCAGCATGTTAGGCTTACACCCCAATCTATGGTCTTGATATATTATATATATTTTTATTGGCATCTAAAATAGCCATCACCAGGAAGTGGAAGCAACCGGTGGTCCAATCTAGGAGGGACTGGCAAAGCACAGTTAACAATATATATACTACGGAGCGCCCTACAGCATATATCCATGACAAATGGCAGGTGGCAGCCCTGGGCTCAATATATGATGCAGCAAGACAAGACTTGGGTCCCCTAACCGGATAACTTGAGTATAACGCTACATTTATTGTGCTGTGTTTCTTTTGTTGGTTTGGGTATACCTGGAATAGTAAAATACTGACTATTTAAGTTATTAAAGCATAAGTTACAGGCCACAGACAAATATGTTTTATGATATATTTAATCCATCAGGATGCATCCTGACCTCAGTTATATACGGCATATTTAATTTATATGATGAATACATATATGTATCTGTCCTCTACATTTTGTACATGACTAATAAAAAGAAATTATAAAAAAAAAGATCCTATGGCACTGACAGTTATCCCTTGTGTCCTGGCCAACATGCCCTTGCTTGGTGACACAGGTTCCGATGCAACATGCTGTGTGTGGTATTAGCAGGGATAACACTGACCAAGAACCCACAGAACTCAGTTCCCCTACCTCTTAAAAAAAACTAAGACTGGCACGGGGTAGGAGGACTGAACATCCCAATGGATGCTTTCCTCCTCTAGGGAGGCAAGGCTGCTTTGCCTCACCGTGCTATTACTATCTATAGGTGCATGGGTGGAAGAGTAGCAGATGAGACACCGGCGGGGAGAAACACTGCAGTGCGTCTGGTGGGCCATGCATTTACATTTCCACCGAGACCCGGTCCTAACATCAACATCCCCATGGGTCTGGGCTCTCAGCAACTCAGGGTAGCGAAGGGGTAAATCCCTTCTGCCCGAGCTCCATGACGGACAACAAGTTTCCCTGATAGCAGTGTATCTGCCGCCTCGGACAGAGAAAAAAAAAAAAAAAATTAAAAAAAGAAAACTGTATGACAGTTCCTGCACCTCTGACACCATTCTCCACCGTATGCAGTAGAAGAGATCTACCACCTACAGATAACAGTTCCCTCCCCTACAACTCTAGATGCAAGAGTTCCCAACCTAAACATTTCAAATTTAGTTACTGGGTACTGAATGTATATTGTAAACAGTCCCTGCAGTACCAGTACCTAACTTATTGACAGGAGGCAGTGGTTTAGGGCACTGAGTTGCAAACCTGGAGAATTGGGTTTGAATCCCACAGTCCCCACTTACACACTGTGTGACTCTGAGCAAGTCACTTAACTTTCTTGTACTCCCTGGCTGCACTTGGAAACAAGCTTCAGATTAGTGTGCCTTCTCCCGGTTAAACAACTTCCCCATTCCCTATTGCTTTGTAAAGCCCTTTTGGATACAGTGCGGATGAAAGGCACTACATAAAAACACATTTTTCATCAACTAAACCCAAACTTGCTCCAAACTAGGCTAAGCCACCCTGAATAAAAACCATTTTCTGACCTTTTACAGACCTCAGCTTAGAACAACCTTCTTATGTCTCCTGGACTGAGACCCTGGTCCCAGAAATGAAAGGTCAGAACACATGAAACAAAGCAGAGACCACAGAGTACAGGTACCATGCAATAATTTCAGTGCGCCAAATATATCTTGAGCTTTGTATATCCAAGCATCAGAACATATAGATTACTCACCTGTAACTATTCTAAGAGTGTTGTTATAGTTCACATCCACACTGTGGTAGTTCCACTGGAAGTGCTGATTAATCAGACATTTTTAAGCTAAGAACCTTCCATCACACAGGCGGTAAATCCTCCGTCTCCACCCCATGACAGCAGATCTTTGAACGCTGGAAGCAGGGATCCAGGTGCCACATTGCCAGGGGAGGCCAGGTGGGTTGTGTGGATTGTGAACTGTGTACCACCCCAAGAACTACAGTTACAGGTGAGAAACCTATATTTCTAAGGGCATGGATAGAATTCACTATCCACACACTGGCAGAGTCTTAGCAGTTCCCTGGGTGGGGGAGTTGCACACCCTATTTGGCGAACAAAGATTGGAGAACTGAGGCCTCAAAAGCAACATCCCGACATGACTCAAGGTTGATGCTGTAGTGGGAAATGGAGGTGCATTCCTTCCTCCAGGTAGCAGCCCTACAGATTTCCTGTAACAGGATGTCTCTGGAGACAGCCACCAAGGCAGTGGTATGTCTGGTGGAATGAGCCCTAAGCCCTTTGGGTGGCTCCCTACCAGCCAACCTATAGCACAGGCTGATGCAAAATGCTATCCTCCTGCCAAACATATGCTTGGCTGCCAGTCTGTCAGTCATGATTTCGGCCTAAGCAACAAACTGCTGGCAAGCCTCACCGCAAACTCCAGTCGTACGCTCCTTGTAATAAGAGAGAGCTCGCCACAGGTCCAAGGTATAGAGCCTGTGATCGCCTTCAAGGTCTGTTTAGTAAAGTATACCAGAAGGTTAACCATCTGGTCAAGGCAAAACTACGATATGACCTTTGGGAGGAACTCCAGGCGGGGGTGAAGGATAACCTTGTCCCTGTGAAAAAACACATAAAGGGACTCCACTGAGAGCACCTGGTGCTCCCTAATCCTTCTGACCAACGTAATAGCGACCAAGAAGGCCGTCTTTCATGAAAGGTGTGACAACTCACACCTGTGCATAGGCTCGAATGGCTTGGCCATGAGCACAGCCAGCACCAGCAGTAGGTTCCATGGTGGTAGGGGTTCATGCATTGGAGGGCAGAAGTGGTCGAGGCCTTTAAAAAAGGCACCGACCACCTTTTCCTGGGTCACTGTTGGCATACCAGCCTGCGCCCCATATTCAGAGATCGACGCTAAGTGCACCTTGAGGGTCGTCACTCACAACCTCAACTGAGAGAGGGAACAGATGTCCCACCTCATAAAAGTGGTAGCAGGGAGGAGGCTGGCAACTACAGGCAAATCAGCCTGATATCGGTGGCGGCCCAAAGCAACATGAATTTTGGTTGGCCGGTGGGGGAAGGGCATTTCAAATGAATCTGATAGATTTCTTTGACTATGTGACCCAGGATTTAGATCAGGGTGCAGTGGTGGACATGGCCTACCTAGATTTCAGTAAGGTTTTCAACACTGTTTCATACAGGAGACTTGTAAGGAAGCTGGGCAGATTAGGGGTGGGTCCAAAGATGGTAAACTGGGTAATAAATTGGTTAGGGGATAGGCGACAGAGGATGGTGGTAAACTGAGTACACCCTTGAGAATGAAGGGTGACCAGTGGGGTGCCTCAGGGATCAGTACTGGGACCGGTCTTCTTTAATGCCTTTGTAAGTGACATTGCAGAGGAGCTGAAAGGGAAGGTCTGCCTTTTTGCAGATGACACCAAAATCTGCAACAGGGTAGACACTCTGGGGGAGTGGGGTGGAAAGAATAAGCAGAGAACTGAGAAAACTCTAGGAGTGGTCAGGGTATGGCAGCTGTGTTTCAATACGAAAAAGTGCAAAACCATGCACATGAGGCACAGAAACCCAGTGGCAGAGTACAAAATGGGTGGAGAGGTAGTGACAACCACCAAACAGGAACGAGACCTGGGGGTAATATCTGATGACCTAAAGGTGGTCAGGCAATGTGACAAGGCAGTTGGGAGGGCTAGTAGGATGCTGGGATGCATAGGGAGGGGTATCACCAGCAGAAAGAGGGAGATAGTGTTGCCTCTGTATAGATCGCTGGTGAGACCCCCACCTAGAGTACTTTGTCCAGTTCTGAAGACCACATCTCCGGAAGGACACAGACAGAGTGGAGGCTGTTCAGAGGAAGGCAACTAAAATGCTTCAGGGTCTGCACCAGAATCCCTATACGGAGAGACTAAAGAACCTCAATATGCATACCCTGGAAGACAGGAGGCTATCATAAAGCCTTTAAATACCTCACAGGAGTGAAAAAGGTACAGGACAGGAGTATTTTTCAGAAAATAACATGCTCAAAACAAGGGAACATGCAATTATGCTGGAGAGCTGTAGATTCAAGAAAGATGTGAGAAAGTACTTCACAGAGAGAGTTGTGGATGCCTGGAGTAACCTTCCAGCGGAGATGATGGGGTGAAAACAGTGGTTGGGTGCTGCATGACCAGGATAACAATGGAAGCAGAGGCAAAATCACAGAGGCCTGCCCAGTGATGCAGTGATAGTGGGCCAGCCAGCCAAAGGTATTCCTGTTGTGCGTTTGCTATGAGAATTCAGCTGTGCCAGGATTTTGAACTAGTAACATCACGGGTTCCAGTCTGCCATAACCCATCAGTTCCCAGTTGAGAGTAAGATTCTTTAGCTGTACTTAAAAGATTTAGAAAGTTTTGAGTTAGGTCTTCCCTGTGTGACCTCTATCTTTATCTCTGTGGAAATACTGTATTCTCCATAGGTTTTAGTGTGTATTATTCTGTAAGATATGTAAATATCATGGAGTATTAAATGTTATTTTTATATACTTCATGCTTCCTGTGACCGAGTCATTTCAGGTATAGATAACCAGGGGAAATTGGCAAGTCTGTGATCCGTTTATGAAGAGACAGGCTATAAGGTTACCATAGCTAAAGCAAAGTGTTCTCGGCTGTGGCAAAAGGGACAAGTCGTTTGCCCTCTGGGTTAGAGCACTGCGCTGTACAGGCAGTGGCCCTAGTGGGATTCAGACCTAGAGATACCCCAAGTGAGAGTCACACTGAGTGGCAGCGGCACACCAAGGTAACCCTTTTAGGTGTCTGAAGGGTTGTGAAAAGTGGCAGCAGTGCAGACGGAGTTCTGAGAGAGAACCAGTCTGTGACATCTCAAAACCCCCTTACCTCACAAATCAAGGACAAAAGACCCAAATCAAGGACACACATTAACAAAATTAGCTTAAGAAGCTATTACAATATATGACTTTGTGTTCAAATAATTTTCTGAACTTTTTATGAGAGGCATCATTTTATTCTTCAAATCCCTACTTAGTGGCACTGAAACCTAAAGTTGGATCAAGGAAATACTGAAAACCAAACTAAGGACATCCCTGAAAAAATCAGGGACACTTCAGAGGTATGGCTGCTGCATACCAAGAGGGTATATAACAGAATGAAAGGGGGGATGGTGAGATGTGCAGGACAGAACCACCCAAGGGTCTAATGCATGGAAGGAGGGCCCATCTCAGACATGCGCACTGCTGCTGCGTGCCGGAGGCACATCCTTGAACTACCCCTCCAACATTCCCAGATGACAATTGTGTTTCTCCTCCTCCGACGAAATAGTAGCTGTTCAGAAGGAGCCTGCTGCACTGGATTCAACGGGGGAAGGGGGCAGAGAGAGGTGCAGCTGTGTCGTCCTTGGTGAAGGAGATGGGAGGAGGAGGAGGAGGAGGTGGAACTATGGAAGTAAAAAAAAAAAAAAAATAGAAATAGAAAATACATACATGGCGGCTTGTCTGTGTAACCACTGCTGGCATGCACTGCTGTCATGAATGTACTCGAGGACCTCTGAGAGCATCATGCGCTTCAAACGTGCCTCCTCCCGGGCCTGCTTCAGGCGGTCATAGACCCTTGCACCTACGTTACAAAAGATGGAGAGACGTGGATAGATCTGGCTTTGTTTGGTTTTTGCACTGAGATTCTCTGTGATCAGAGAGCCCAATTCATTGTATGGACTCCAGAACTGTGACTTTTAATGACATTAAAAAATATGTGACGTCATAAACTGAAACAAATTGTGAAAGGAATCTTTGTTTTCAAGTTCAGAATTCTAATTTAAAATGCATTTCCATCATGTTTGTTTCTTTAATCCATACATTAAAAATATTAATAATAAACAAAGGTGGCAATTCCATCTCTGTTTTTTTGATGGGATCACAAACCACTTCTTTTCTATCACTGTTTTTGTCACCAGAACACTATGACTAAATTACATCCTCTTATGTTACCCATCTATTATTCCAAACATACATTAATGTATGAATCGTATATCACATATGTAATTTGGTAATAATAATAACAAAAAACTAAAAAGAGTTTTTTTTTTTGTTTTTTTTTGAGTTGGCCGAGTTCCTACATTTCTTTGCAAGCACTAATCCAGAAGCAAATGGTTTGATACCTTTTATTGGACCAACATAGATGTTACAAAAAGAAAACAGTGCCTAAGCTTCGGACCAACCAAGTCCTTCCTCTGAAGCTTATCCCAGTTGTTAAGAGAATCAAATTCTATTAACACCCAGATCATACATAAAAAAAAAAAAAAAGGAAAAATTCTCATTGGTTTTAAAAAACAAGAGTGACTGAAATGAAGGAACCAGATTCTACCAGACTGCTACTGCTGAGAAACATTCCAAGGTCAAAAGTCAGCAAAAGTAGATAACATGAATACTCGAGCAGATAATCCCACTAACTTAAATTATGAATGAATGAGTGTGTTATGTGACTACATTCTTAGTTAAAAGCAAGACATTTAGATCTGATACCCACATACGTGTATGTTAAAATTTGGTAGTATTATATGTTGAAAAATTATAAAACAGAAATTTTCTATATATGGAAATATGAGGGTAAAAAGGAAAATCCCTAGTATGAACAACTGTGTCACACGTCTATATAGTATTAAACCTACTTGGAGACATTTTCTAAACTATACTCTCAACCAGTTAGCAAACTCCATCAACATTAAGACCTTCAGTGCTGTAACAATATTTTTACAAGATAATATCAATTATCACAATTAGTGCCAAATAAAACAAAACAAATCTCTCAAGGACCTCCTAAAAATGAGTTCATGCATCCTAAAATGTTCAGAGTTCAATAAATTGATGGTATATAATCAAACTACTGCACGCATAATAACAGCCTTAGGAATCTGAATAAAACCCAATGGAATTCCACCCCGGAAAAGATAACTAGTAGAAAGAAGTATATATTCACTATGAATGTGAATCAAGAGCCCTAACACACAATGACATCATTATGACATGTACCTGAATATAAGCCTTTCCTCAATATGTCAACCCAAACCCCCACTTTATTTCCCTACTCCCTTCCCCACATGCACAACCCCACCACAAACAACACACCATCCTCCTACCCCAACACACACAAAATTGCTCCACCCCCCACCTACACACATAACCCCCCACAACCCCCCTACTCCCCAATACATACGTTCATACGTTTTTTAAGAGAGAAACCAACATGTAGATAACCAGTTAAAGAAAGACTGTCCAAAACACTGTTGCCAAATACCGGGGCTGCAGAAATGCCCATTTAGTACTACCTTTATGAGCTTATAAGTCTCCAGCTAACCTTTGCCCCATTTCTGTTGCTTGAGTGTGCTCCCGAGTTCTGCGCTGAAGCTGCCATTTGGACACTGCCACCGCACCAGAAGACTGAGTGTGCGCTACGTTCAGTAGTTTCTTTCCTGCTCTCTGCTGGAACGCTCGTTCATGATGAGCTGGGCACATTTTTACGGAGGCAAAATAACTTGTGTGGCATGTAGTACTCATTTAATTGAACTTTTTGAAGTAAGCCCCTTTGAAAACGGAGCATGGTAACCTGTTTTTTTTTTTTTTTTTAATTGAAAGTTGAACTCCTGAGTTTGGGCATGCGCAATAGCGCCCAGCTCGTCATGAACAAGCGTTCCGGCAGAGCGCAGGAAGGAAACTCTGCTAATTTGCATACAAGTTGAGGCTCTGGGGGCTGCAAGCAATGAAGTGGTGCCACTCACTCCCTGATATAAAAAATACCATTTCCAATAAAATACATGCCCTTTAACAGAGATGCAGCTCTCTGGCTGCATACTGGCAGGTGAGTAGAGACCGAGAGAAAAACTGGGTTTATGACAGCCTTCCCTTAAAATGGACTCTATTAAAATAAAAACCAAAAACAACACACTGAAGCACTAGTCCTAGATCAGCCCACACCTTGCTAACGGAACTATCTGTAAAATAGGAGAGGATCTTTTGTCTCTTCCCAGGCCCCCGTTTCTCCATCTTTTCTGTTCCACCCACAGATAGTGCGCCAGTCATCACAGGGTGCCGGTAGCCTGATGCACCGTCACATGTACACCCCCCTCCAACATGTGCTGCAAGCTCCCGAACTACAGCACCACCTGTGGTCACTCAGATGGTGGTAGTGCAGTAGGATGCACTTCCCTTTCTCCCTGGAAGGAGGACAGCGTTCCCTGGGATACCTCCTCCCTCTGGCTAACCCCTGACAACTTCAGCTCGCTTCTTAACTCGGGCTGCCGATGTTGCAAGCGGTAGCTCTACCTCTGTGCTCACAGCCCAGCAAAACTAGGAATTTCTGAACTATGATGAAATTTCACAAAATAGGAAGGCCAACACTAATGGCAATGGCGCAACACTGGAGAGGAAACGATGAGACTATAAGCATAAAGATGTTATCGTACCCATTGGTTTATGAGCAGATCTGCTACACATATAAACATCCCCCACAAAAAAAAGGTCACCTTGAAGCAAAGATCCTCCCTAGAACTGGTGCATTTTACTACGCTATAGACTCTGTCTCCCCCAGCTAGGACATGTATGGTCCCGAATATACCACTCCCCACCCTTGAATACTGTGACACAGTCTACAGTGCTGCTCCCAAGACCCAACTGGCCCACTGGGACATAAGTAATAATGCCATTAGCTAATCTGCCCCAAACAGTCTGTCATATGCACCACTGCAACCTGTATGATCAATTGGGTTGTCCCGCTTATGAAGGAAGATGCTCCAAAAACATGGTTGCCACAGCAAGATAAATAAGGGTATGACATGCTCCTGGACTGCCTCCACTCACTTCTAACAACTGTCAGCAACTCCGACTACCTTCCTAGATTTTCTCAAACCGATGGATTCCTCATCCTCGCTGCTGCAAACAGAGCAAGCTGCATTCTCCTGTCGCCTCCCTTCTCTCTGGAATGAACTCCCACCAGAAAGTAAAGCCATCCATAAGGCCCTCAAAACCTCTCCTGGCTTCTATTTTACTCTTTCATGTACCTGCTGAATGCACTACTACATAATTGTTGAAGTAAGTTAGAACGACAGTTTCTTCTAACTTCAATCATTCGTTCTGTTGTATTTGCAGGTTAATGTACAAAGTTTGCGAATTTCTGTTCCATGCTGTAGGTACCTGGCTCAAACCTGTACATAGCCTACTGACTTAGGCTTTCTGCTGTATGATGTATTAATATTATCTACTCTGTTTTCTTTTTTTTTTTTTTTTTAATCTAGCTGTTTGGCCTCCCAGTTGCCACCTATGACCTTCTGTAAGGCATCCCCCATATCCCCAAACCCAATGGCCACTCCCACCAATGTTGTACCGGTGAGGATCCATGCAGGGACAGGTCCGAGGGCGCCAAGCCCCCATCATGGACGGTGACCGGGACACATATTCTTTTTTCCTGTTTCTTCTTTCCCAGTCCCAGGCTGGGACATGTGCCATGGTGCACATGCTGTGTCTGTAACTGACCAATTAGGAGGCTGTTGCTGCCATGCTACCCAGCCTCCAATAGGAGGTGGCCAAGCAGCCACTCACATTGTCTCCCCCCCAAAAGGAGAGCCGCTGAAGGGCTGAGCGTACAGATGCTGTCTCTGGACACTCAAGCCTTCTTTCCCCTCCTGGAACCTGGGTCACCAGCGTGGCAGCAGGTGAGGGGCCCAGCACCTCAGCCGCCACCCCACTGAGCTGCTTATGTTCTCAGTACCTTCTCCTGTATGCCACCTGCTTCTCCCCAAGTTGCAACTGAAAAAGAGCCCAGCTGATTTCTCTCTTTGCCTTTCCTGGATGTAAGCAGTCACTGTTGACAAACCAATATCCAGCAGTCCCTCGTTATAACGAATGCCTCTGGGTCCGGTCCATCCATTTGTTATAGCATATTACATAGAATCTGTCAGCAGAAAAGGGCGACTTGGCCCATCCAACCTGCCCAAGTGTTGCCTGTCTAGTGTATCTCTGCAGATCCTATCTAGTCTTTAGCAACCCTCCCTGCTCTAATATACCCTATGTTTATCCTACGCATGCTTGAAGCCATCTACCATTCTAGCCTCCACTTATCTGGCTAGTAGTCAGGTCCATGCATCCACTACCCTTTTAGTGAAAAAATATTTCTTCACAAAGGCGCTGGGTGCCTTACCTCCTGCCATGCCGGCGACCCAGGGTCCTGAACAGAACTAGGTTGCTCAGAGGCCGGAGGGGAGAGGAAGGATCAAGTGTCCCAAGACAGCTCTCCTTCCTTGGGGAGGGGGGTTAGAGTGACACGCTGCCTGCCACCCAGCGATGGCTTGGTGGCAGCACATACGTGTTACCATGACGGGAAGGGACCCCATGTACAGTATGTTAGGGCAGTCTCTGCGGAGGCAGAGCTTGGACGCCTATTGCATGTACAAGGGCCCAGGAGAGAAAATGCAGGAAAAAACCCTCTGGGCGGCAGGATGATTGACCGACCCCATGCAGGCTCCGCACCAGTGGCCAGGCACTGCCATAGTCCTGTGGCAGAGGATGCCGGCTAAGGTAAGTTCCAGGAGAAGCCAGGTGACAGGGCTAGGGGGGTGGAGTGGTGGTCAAAGAAGAGGGCCACTAGGGAGAAGGATCAGGAGATAAAGTATACATGGAAAAAATATATATATTTTTTTCACATCTGTTTTTGAACTCTCCCCCCCACACACAGCTTCACCTCATGCTCCCTAGTTCAGGAGCTAATCCTCACTTGGAAAGGCTCCCCCTCCTGTACCTTGTTCACCCCGTGAGGTACCTGCAGGTCTCTATCATGTCACCTCTCACTTTCCTCCAGGGTGCACACATTTAGATCCTTTAGTCTTGCCTCGCAGGGCTTCCCTTGCAACCAATGCACCATTTTGTTTGCATATTATAAATCCCTTGCATTATTTCTGCCAAGCAGTGCATACAGCCACTGTACCTCTTATGCTGCATACAGGGGTACCTCATGAAAAAAATGTTAGGCGTGGAGCATTCCACTTTAAAGCCGGGGAGAGACAGCTAGATTCAAATTTAAAATATCAAAAACTGTGACCTAAAAGCTATTATAAATCACTCTAACCAACTTGAGTGATCAATAATAAGTTAAGGCCTTCATACGGTGTCTCTTACAGTGTAAGAGACTCCTCTCGTGAAGTTTGGGCAGATAGAACCACTCACCTTCGTGGTCCCCTTGCCCAAACTTCATGTCTGGTGTCTCTTATACCATAAGAGACACAGCATGGAGGCCCTGTTATGGTAGCATATTCCCTCTACACCCATGCCCGTCTATATAACAACGTCTTTATCAGGGTAGGGTCTCCTACTGATTGCTAATGTATTTAAGTCGAGCTCGGCAGAGCCACTTCACATATGCGGCTTCCAACTCTCCAGTGATGGATTTCATCTTCAATGACATGATACTTTTTATTGGACCAGCAAGCCCCTCCATACCCTGACAAAGGGGCCTGTGAAGGCCCGACAGCATCTTTACTGTCACTTACATGTTTAAACACTATGAGGGCGCAAGTAATGTGCTTTGTGTATCCACATTACAAGGCAATAGATTTTAACAGATTTAACCCTACACCTGCTAGTCGTGGCATCTTCCGCTAACAATACAAAGTTCCAACTCAGTCAGCTGCAAAGGAGTCAAATGTAGGTTAAGGCTTACTCGATTCTGCAAATACTTACTACAGAATGTTTGCATTCCTGCCGCTCTGTATTCCTGCAGCCGCTTGATCTCTTTCTGAAGTTCAAACTCCACTACGGAGAGAGAAAAAAAACCCTGACTTTCAACTGGCCTAAAAATCTTTCCTACAGCATCAGTCAGTGAATAACTTGTATTCAAAATGTATCACTGGGGGGTGCTAAGTTTCTTCTCTGGTAGTAAAATGCGGCATGTTTGTGAGCCATCTATATATTTAAGTGATTCAACATTCTCTGAAGATTCACGACTCTCTCGGACATAAGAGTTACAAATATTAATAGGTTATTTGCTAACTTTTTTTTTTAAACTTACAGTTTGGCGATCCCCATCAGTGGATAACCAGCCCAGTTCCCCAGTATCTCTGGCATTTATACTGCAACCCCTTTGGAATCCTCAGCTCCCCCCCCAAAAAAAAACAAACAAAAACAGGCTTGATCAGCTGATCCCTCTATATATACTGGGACCCCCCCAAAGTAGGGGGTGGGGTGGGGCCAGTCACCAGAGCCCAGGCCCGAGAAAGCCAGTCATCCTGGGTTCTTTTTCCACTTATTTTTTGTTCCGGTAGTTGTCAGGTACCCTCCCACACTGAGAACAGCACTCTAGGAGCATAAATTGCACAGACATGCTACTGCTTGCCACCACACGACACTCAGCCGGCCTCCACCCCTCCCTGTTGTTCTCTGCTGCAATACCACCTGTGGCCACCTAGCTGGCAGTGTAGGCGAAGGGACCACAACCCTCCCTCCTCGAGGAAGGAGAGCGTACTGTTCGATCCTCCCTCCTCTGCCAGCCCTCAGATGACTTGCTGTCGCCAGCATTGCAAGTATTAGTGCTACTGTGCTGCTGATGTGCAAGCTGCTTAATAATTTTTTCTTTTAAACTTCTTTATTGCATTAAAAGGCAAGGTACATGCAAGTTCAGTGTGAGTATGCAGAATAATGTACAAAGGTTATCATTTCCTAGCAAGTGCAGCGATTCATTATCTGTTATTATTGGTAGCCAAGCAGGGACAGAAATGAATACTTGTTTGGTGGTACAGCACCGGGCTACTTCCAGCCCACGTCCCTGTTAATGAGTGTGCAGATGGGAAGAGTTTGGGCTCAGGGTAATTTACCATGGAACATTCTAAGGGCAATTCTAGGAGCCTTGGGCTACAAGATTCTCTCTGAAATAGGTAATGTTTTGGTAGCCTCAGATTTCATGAATAGTGTAAATTACCCCTTCCCATGAATGACACAGTCAAGGTGAGACAGTTCCTGTTGTGACATTGGCACAGTATGCAGCCCATTACGTCAGTTTTGCATGTACTGGAGACTCCAGTTCACATTTTGGGCTCAAATGGCAACTGCAGGCCTATGGGGGTGGGGGGAGACTGAGTTTGCCCCCTTATTAGAAAACTGTGTCTCAAGAAACCAGGCAGGGGGCCGCACAGCAGCGCTGAGGGTTGAGGCGCTGGACACCATACCTCGCGCCATGCCGGAAACCCGGGTTTGGGAACAGACCTGGGTCGACTGGGGCAGGAAAGGATTGAGCATCCGGAGGACTGCTCTCCTTTCCTGGGAGAGGGTGGGTTCGCTTGCTGCAGTTCGAGCGGCTCCTGGCAGTGGCTGGGGGATGCTGCAACTTGCCGCATGCTTGTAAGCGTAGAGTAGCAGCAGACGCCTTACGCATGGGCATGGAAGAGCGACTGTCATGTGCAGGGCGTCATTGCATGTCCGTGCTCAAGGGGGCCTTGGAGCAAGGAAAAATACCCTGAAGTCCTGGTAGGCAATGGTGGGTCGAGGGGCAGACCACCACATGCCCAATGCCAGATCTTGCGGCCTACCTCCAGATGTCCTCCCTCACGCAAGATTCTTGGCCACCCACTTGATTCCAGAAAGGTCGCTGGTAAGCAGTGTCAGTCCCACCCTGGGGGGCTTAGATCCAGGGGGTCAGTGGTCCGGGATGGGTTGGGGGAGTGCACCACCATGCAGTAGGTGGGCTGGGATTTCAGGCGGGAGGGAACAGATCTGTCGGGGATCCCACCAGAGAGAGTCTGGGGCTCCAGAGAGAGACAGGAAGGTAAAAAGAGTGGACAAAAAAAAACAAACAGCCAGGGACCTAAGTGAAGGACAGCTGTTTATAAGAGGAAACGTACATGCATAGCTTTCAATGAATTTGTCGTGCTCAATGGGTCCAAGAATTCGTGCAAATCGCCTCATGATTTCATACAGATCTTGAACTTCTTTTGGATATTTTCTTTCTAGAACTGCAGGAGAAAAAACATCAATCACAACCAAATCAAGTTAGCTGGCAAAAAATAAAGAATACAAATGTGCAGATACTGATTGATTTATTTAGTTTTTGTTGACTAGGAAAGGACGACTAGACAATTCTTCCTATTTTCAGCCTCATCCCGGGGGAGGGGGATACAGATGGATGCCAACTGACATTGAACCAGATTAAGTTGTTGGTGGTATTTTTAGTGAATTACTATAGCTAACACCCAAGCTTACTAGCTTTTACAATTTCAGACTCCCCTTCCCTCATCAGCAGTTCTGGGTGTTGTAGCTTGTGTCATCAAGTGAACAGTATGCTGTTATTCTGCCCTAAAGCCCTTCTGGCTCTCAGATACATAACAATGGGAGCCAGTGTGGGCCTGTGGTTGGTGTGTAGGCCTGCAATCCAGGAGACCAAGGTTTGAATCCCACCAGGACCACAGACAATGCCTGAGCTTGAGCAAGTCACATGACCTCTCCGCTGTGCTCCAGACCCTTCCAGCTGCAGAACTGGGTCAGAGCAGGAACCTACTGAAAATGAGATGATGTATCTCAATTGGCTTATCTTAGAGAATTATGCTACAAATATTGTCCCCTTTACACAGGGTACTTGCTGGGCATGTAATTCAGTTTCTACATTTTATATTAAGGGACGAAGCCCAAAAAGACCTGGGGTATTCCCATTATTCATTAGGTTTACTGGTAAATATGCAGACACGTAACTAACAGCTTGACTGATAACTTGGCTGACAGTATAGCCTTGAGGTTAGAGTAATGAGCTGTGAATGAGCTTGGGACATCCAGCAGACCAGAGTTGAATTCCCACAACTTCCACTTGTATATTTTGTGATCCTGAGCAAGTCACATAACTTCCTCGGTGTTCACAGATCACCCCTGAAAACAGGCCTTGGGCCTAGTGGGCCTTACCTGGTTACCAAAAGAATAATAAAAAAAAATACATAATACATACTTTTAATCCACTTTTACGCTCCAGTGTTCCTGTATCCCTCCTTGTCCCTACTTTTAGTCAATTACTGGCTGCTTCTTGTCAAAGCACTGATCTGCACCCTCCCAACTCCAAGCCTGACCACTATCTCATCATCACGCACCCCACAGGAACACCACTTTGAGAAAGGCCGAACCAGAAGAACACAAGGGGCATACTGTTTGTGCAGGAGGAGGCAGGAGGAAAACAGGGTTGGCACTTGGTCTGGTGACGCAGACGTTGTCATCCCCTTATGTCTTGGAGGTAGGCCAGTGTGCCAAGGCTCCTTCACAGTCCTCCATGGAAGGCGTAAATGCATTGTGTCGGGATGACCCCCTCCCCATGAGTCTGGGCATACTGTATCTGCAGTGGACCTCAGACTTCTCTGGCTTGCAGCATGGAAGTCAGGTTCTGGACCCAATCCTGATCTTCTATATCACTGTGCAACACACTACCCCCAGCACCATCATGACAGACATACATACTTTAAAAAAAGCAAACCCTCACGGTCGCACAAGGGCCCTGTTACAACATGCCGCGCTCCAATGTGGGAAACCTGTTTTCAGGCGTGATCCTATGTTGCCCAGCAAGTAGGTAGTAGTTGTGTGAGGTTGCTGTTGCTGGGAGCACATTCCCCAACCTGGGGAGGGTGACATGTTTCCCTGTCACAGCGACCCATGCAGCCAACCAAGACAGGCTTGCCCTCCACTACAGGGGATAAGATGTGACCTGCAAAGCCAACACAGGGAATGGCTCTGTGCCACTGGGGAGAAGGGAAGGACACAGTAAAATCAGAAAAACACTACCTGACCACCTGTATTCTCTGTCCCTACACCAACCAGAGCAGGTCCTGTGGGACTGCTGAAGATAGGGCTGAAAGCTTGAAGTGAGTAGTAGATCCCAGTGTGGAGAAAATACTTTTTTTTTTTTTTTTTGGCGATTAGTGATGTTTCTCCCATGGCTCCAAGCTGCCCTCTGGATGCCAGCCATCCCAGCCCCGCTCCCCTGCTTTCCTCTATAACTTATCTTTGCACTAATGCAGCGTGGCCTGGGTGCTCGTCAGGGGGCTGGGGTCAGCAGCAGCTCAGGATACCATGTTCTGTTCTTCCTTTACTGGAGGGGTGGTGTGCAATGCTGCCCAGACGTCCCCACACAGGCTTCAGAGCGTGGAATTTCAGCAGCCTCCACTCCCTCAATGCCAACAGTCCAGAGACTGCCTCACCTCCCCAGCCAACACAAGGGACCAGGCAAACTGTGGGCACTTAAACCATCCCTCCCCAGGAGAAGAAAGGACAGCAGTCCTCCAGACACTATCTTCTCCCTCCCCAGCTGATCCCCCGGTGACCCGAGTCCACATCTGAACCCAGGTCACCAGCGTGGCATGAAGTGTGGCATCCAGCACCTCAACCCTCAGCACCATTGAGCCAGCGATCTGAGACAGGATTTCAAAGATGTAAATGGTCATGAGGAGACTAATTCAGAAAGGACCATCACATCTTGTAAGACAACCATTTCTACACTTGTATACCATGAAGGCATGTTAAGGGCTACTCAGCTACTCTTGTTTCAGGCCAGATTTGAACTGGGAAGTGAATAAAGCATAATGACAGAATCTGCGGTGAGCAGCCAAGTCTGATGGTCAACCATTGTCCACTGTGACGAGCGTTGCTTCTCCTGCCTCCTGTTACACAATGTTCATTTCAGAGTCGGGGTTTGGTGAAACCCCAGCCAGAAACCAAAGCCTTAACCTACCACTCTAATGATACCTCTGCCAACCCCAAAACCACGTTGCCAGTCAGTGGGCTCCTTGTGTTCAGGATTACAGCAGGCATTCAGTTAAAAGTCAGCTTCAATACGTACTCTGGAATTTACGGAGGTTGATAAGCCCATGGTCTCTTATGATCCTGTTAACGACAAAGAAATGTGTTACACAGTCACTTCCTACTAGACTGCAACTACATGACGGCAACTGAGTACTCTGCAGGGACCCTACAATTTCCGCGGCTGGCACCAGCGCCCACATCATGGTGCAAGACTAACGTATCATGTACAAAACTTGTATGCTACCACAGAATTCACCATGGTAATGATATTTATGTAAACCAATACTAGTAGCTGGCCTATCACTACAGCGGTAGCGTTACTGCTCTCAATGCCAGCAAGCAGGGTTCGAGGACGATTTTGGTCATTTGGGGGCCGACTAAGGTGAACAGGATCAAGCATCCCGGAGGACACACTCCTCCTTCGAGGAAGAAGGGCTATACTGCCTTGCTCTTCTACCACCCTCTGTGGGTGAACAGGTGGTAGAGCAGTAGGCATGGTACAGGGAGGGGAGGATGCCACCAGGCACTTGTTAGGGGCATGCGCTCACACGCCCGCAGCCTGGACTCGCGTCCTTCCATACTAGTGTTCTTATGAGGAAAAGGGCGAAACTTACAGGTGTAAATCACCGCCAGAGTGCTTCATGAAGGCCTGAGTGGCCATAGCCAGACCAATGAAACAGCAAAAACTATGAAAAAATAATTCTAGTGTTTTTTACAATTCCAGGCTCTTTCTCCCGTTTGACCTGAAGACCACCATGTTCAGTACTGGATGTTATCAATTACGTCACAGGATATACAGAAAAATGCCAGGGGGATGGAAAAGTCTGTGTAGAAGTTAAAAGCCCTGTCCTGAAGGTTTTATGTGATAAGGACGAAATTGTAAGAGCGAACCTGGAATCACAAAACCAGTTGGGTGAAACCCGAAATGGTGACTCTTTTTCTTGCAGGGGGGCTTGGTCTATCTAACCCCCTCACTAATATAACAAACTCAGTGGTCATAGCACCTTGGAGAAGGGGTAAAACCTCTGTCGCCATTTAAGGTTCCCCCTTTCCCTGTCGCGATTCCAGGTGTCTCCCTTTTGGGTTTTGCCTACTTCGCTGCACATCATCCTGAACTTATGAATAAAGGGCCATATAAAAGCAGCCTGGGTCCTCCTAATTAGAGAACAGCCCCCCTTTCTAATAGAAAGCAGCACAGGGAGGACAATGTGCCACTCCTAAAAGGCCAACTAAGCAGAAGCAGAAACATATACATAAGGACATAGACAGGATAGAGACTGTTTAGAGGAGGGCAACCAAGATGGTGCAAGGGTTACATCGCAAAATCTATGAGGACAGGCAGAAAGACCTAAATGTGTACTCCCTGGAGGAGTGGAGGGCGAGGGGGGATATGACTGAGACATATACTGTAAGTACCTCCCTGGGAGGAGCAAGGTGCAGGAAAACGCAATTTTTCATAGAAAAAGATGCTCCAGGACTAGGGGACATGAGATGAAACTAGGAGGGAGGGAGGTTCAGAGGGAATTCGAGGAAGTTCTTCTTTACAGAGAGGGTGGTAGACAAATGGAACGCCCTACCAGAGGAGGCGGTGGGGGCAGAAACGATTACAGGATAAATGGGCAGACTAGGTGGGCTGTAGGCCCTTATCTGCTGTCAACATCTATGTATCTACTGTATGTATCTATGTATATTAGGAGAAGCAAAAACACAAAACAAAACAAAACAACAATTCAGCACTTGCAGTCAGCACACACTTTATCATAGACAGTATTGCAAACTACCCAGGAACAGACAGCCCACCCCAACAAAAGAACATTTTAAAGAACACCACTTCTACTTCCTCAAGGAGGGCCCATGTAAAGTATAAATGTTGTTCAACGACATGCTGGGAAGCCTGTCTGTCTCTGAACAATATGTAAGGTCATGTATCCTCTTTCAATTATCTTTATAGCATTTTATCATTTTTAACGTGTTTTATATTCACGTTTCTGTTGTTTAGCCTGTTAAGGTGCACAGAGCCCCAGGGACTGGATGCCATATAAATAAACTGTCTTGCCTCCTTACTCACCCACGGGCAGACCCTATCTGGACCGGTCCCCCAGCCCCGTCACCTGGCTTCCCTGGGACTCACTCAACACAAGACTCTAGTCGGGCGGGCCCAGTCGTCAATGTGGGGCCTGAAAGGGACCGAGCCATCACCCAGCTGTGGCCAGAGGATTTTTCCCTCAATTTTCTCATTAAGGTCCCATCCGCATGCAATGCTGCAATGTGCATGTTCCACCTTTGCGGAGACACCCCCGGTATCAAGGCATGGGGACCTCTTCCCTTGCTGTCCTGCCACCCAGATTCCTGCAGGTGACAGCGGACTCTTGGGATTTGCAAACCCCCTTCTCCAAGGGATGACAGCTGTCAAGGGACGATCAAGCATTCCTCCCTTGGTCAGCTTCCGAGACTCGCATCCATTCCCGAATCCAGGTCGCCATTTTGGCAGGTGGTGAGGCAGCCAGCGCCCCAGCTTGGCACACCACTGGGCCAACTTATAAGGCCATTTGTAAAGAGGTATGTACTTTGAATTGCAATCACAGAGTACTGTTTTGCATTTAGAGTGCACTCCTTCTCCCCAGCCCTGTCTGCAGTAGTTATTTCTGGGGCAGCTCAGTGGCAGGAAGAGCACAGGCGAAACAGAAATACAGTTCTGAACAGAACAGCACATTTTCAATTACAGACTGAAGAACAGTCTCTGCAGAGCAGGGAGAGATGTCTCAGTTTAGCAAGAGTAAGAAAGACTGGAGATTATGGGAAGTGGACATCGGCAACAAAGATCCTCAGTCAAGCCCCCTCAGTCACGCTCCCTCTGTCACGGCCCGGGGGGCTCAGAACATACAAACTCACTGCCCATAGGAGCAGACACAAAAAATGTAATTGCAGAGTACTTCTTTTTACTGTTTGGTGTGCGTCCTCCTTTGTGTGTTTTGTCCTACTAATTAGACAGGGTCAAATATTACTGCTGTTCAAACAAACTCAAACAAGCAACTTCAAATCTTAACTCCCCCCAACCCTACTTTACCGAGTCCCACACTGGGCTCTAAGCTTATCTTTTTCCAATAAGAAACCACTGGCTCCTAATTAAAAAAATACTGATTGGCCATCTTGTTTTAGACAAGTCAATATAAGAATATTACTTAAAACATCTTTGGTAGCCTCTGGAAACTAAGACTAATTATGTAGTCGCTATACTGAATTTACAGTATGTAATTTTTGCCACCAACACATTAGCTATGTAAGGCCCTGCCATACAAGAGCACTTAGGAGCCATCAGTATAATTAAGGGAGAAAATGTATCTTTGTGATTATTTATTAACAAAAAATACAGAAAATGCACAATGATTTTGAAATTATTACTTCAGTTTTTTTTTTCTGTAAATAAAAGCTTTTTCTCTTCCTGTGCCAGCCCTCTTGGACTTTAGATCTAGGTTACCCTGTGGACCTGCTAGCTTTGTCACCCATACCCCCACCATCCTTACAAGAGAGGTCCATGCGGAGCAGGGCCCTGCCTGAAACAATCATATAGATGGCACTAAGGGGTTTTGCCTTCTTTTTCCTCCCTTCATTCACTAGATGGCACTGCCACAGCCGCTCCTGGTGTCGGTGCCGCAGCTGAGCCCCAAGGGAAGCAAACTCTCTGGTCCTCTACAGGGGTCATGTGCTGCGGAAAGTGATACCATCCCCTCCCGGGCTAGGAAACACTCATCAGCAGCACAGCCTCCCAGCCCCAGTTGCCCTAGCTTGTTCCTGAATCCGGGTCACCATAGGGTAAACAGGTGGCCCCAAAACTATTAGCCAGTGATAATGAAATCCACCTTTGTCAGCCTAGGACTGTTGAAAAGCTGGAGTCGGTTATTTATGACAAGCAGCACTAAGTCTTCTTTCTAGTATGCAGGGGTCTAAATTAAGTTTTGCAGCCACCAACCAGCAGGGCTAGTGACTGGGAAAACCCACTAGCCCCCAGACTTTTCCACTGGTCCAGCTGGTGTACTTATTGAAATGTTGCCTTCTGCAGTGCAAGCCCGCAGGGCTAGTTAAATTAAACTTTTAGTGGCCCGATACAAAGTCTACCAGCATTTGGCCAGTAGACTGGTGCCAATTTCAACCCCTGGTATAGAATCTGAGGGACAGTGACTGTCTCCCATTCTAATTCCCAAGGATGGACCTTAGACACTAAACTGGAATTAACTTAAAGGGACCTTTGTTTTATCTTACAGGCCCTGTCTGAGAGAACATGAATTTCCAAAGTTCTGGGTGGTGCCTGCGAAGAGTCAAGGGAAAAGCTGCGGAGACAGCAGTTACTCCCACCAAAACGATGGCCTAAAGGCAGCACTACTTCCGTCTGTCATTCCATAAAATTCTTAACAATCCAGGGCAACAGCCTCCCATGAGCACCGGGATACTGAGGAACACTACTATGCAATCATGAGTGACAGAACACAGAGCTAAAAACCTGAAAAAACAGGTTTTAATCCCACTGTTTGCCTTCTATCCATGCTGTGTCCCCGAGTAAGTAATTTAAACTCTCTCTTCCCACCCTCCTTCTGTAGTTAACCTCCCTGTGCTTTCCTGAACTCCATCAACCTCACTTCCTCCCTGAGCATATCAAATCATGCCCACAGTATCTCTCTTTCAGGTCTTCTAAAGCCCCACCACCCCCAGAGACACTCTAAAACCTCCAGTAACCATCCTCCAAATACCCCCAGACCACCCTCTATCAGAGGCATCTAATCTGTTCCATTAGAGGGGGAGCCCCTGCTACCACCATGGAGAAGTACAAGTATAACAGAGGTTGGAGGTGCCACAGCACCAGCTATCCAATTGTGTGGATGGATGTGGTAGGCATCTTCTGATATACCAGGCCTAGGTATTCCTCAATTTCTCTCTCTTCCCCTCTCTCCCATCTCCCTGTGACACGAGACACCCAGCATGCAAGATCTTGTAGGTGGGGTCTGGAGCCAACAGCGCAGCAGTCACCCAGGCCTCACAACTGCTGCAGTACAGGGTGCTGTAGTGGGGGAAGGGGAGAGGGTGGTGCCCAAGTCTGGGTGTGATATGTCTGCGGTACACCGGAGACTCCACCAGCAAGAAGAGGAAACTGGCCTTGAGAACTGAACCCACGTCTCCCACATGGCATTGCTATGTGCAACCCCCAGCTCCAACGGGTCAGGCAAACAGAATTCTCTACATAGAAGGGTTTAGTACACACAGAGCTAAAGTAGCTAGGATTCAACTACTCACTTCTTCCTTCTTTGCCGTTCCTTTAATCGAGAGTGATAGATGTCTACTACAGCGATCTTCAGAGCTGTTGGAATAAATATATATATATATTTTTTTTTATTATTTAGTTTTTGTTGACCGGGTAGGGGCACTAGACACAAGTGTGACGGTTTTCAGGCCCAACCTGGGAGGTTACAAGATAAATGACAGGTAGTTAGGAAACACATAACAGTGAATAACAGCTTTGATACAATACAGAATACAAGGTTTCAGCAATTACAGTGGATAGCATGTTTACAGAATATGCAGTAGCAAAAATCAAGGTATGCTAACAAACAAAGGCAAAAATACTTGATAAATCAAGCTAAGTGCAAAGGCAAATCGCGTATACCATGTCTGAGAAATACAGGTTACTCACCTGTAACAGGAGTTCTAGGAATGGTATATGTTGTTCATCCACACTCATTGGCAGTATCCTTGCCGCTTTAAATCTTGCCGGAAGGTCTTCAAGCTTGCTCCTCCCACCCACCCGGGTGGTATAACTCTCGGCTCCGCCCCATGACGCCAGATCTGGCCCGCTGGAAGCTCAGGTCGTAGCGTCAGGCCGGGAGGTCGGAGTTAGGTGGATGAACAACATAACCATTCCTAGAACTCCTGTTACAGGTGAGTAACCTGTATTTCTAGGGACATGGATATGTTGTTCATCCACACTCATTGGCAGACTCTAGCAGTTCTCCGGGAGGAGGGAGGCAAGACGCACACCCCTTGTATACCTTACTTCTTGGGAAAGAGAGACTGAGAACCGAGGCCCCAAAACCAGCATCCCAAGCGTGACTCAAGGTCCCGATGTGGTAATGGTAATGAAGGTGTTGCTGACTTCCAGGTAGCAGCCCTGCAGATTTCCTGGATAGGGACGTCCCTGGAAGCAGCCACTGCTGCAGCAGTATGGCGGGTAGAATGAGCTCTTATCCTCTGGGAGGCTCCATGCCCGCCAACTTATAGCAGAGATCTATGCAGGAGGTTACCCACCTGCTTATCGTCCGCTTGGCTGCAGGTCTGCCAGATGCGGCTTCAGCGTAGGTGACAAACAGCTGGCGAACCTCTCCCGAATTTCAGCCGCAGCCCTTATAATAAGCGAGCCCTTCTAGGGTCCAGAGTATGGAGCCTATATTCGGCCTCCGAGGTGTGATTGGGGTAGAACACCGCAGAGTCAACACCTGGTTAAGGTGAAACTCCGACACCACCTTCGAAGGAATTTCGGTGGGGGCGGACAACCTTGTCCCTGTGGAAGACCAGGTAAGGAGACTCATGGAGCGCCTGGAGCTCTCCCATCCTTCTGGCTGACGTGATAGCCACCAAGAAGGCGGTCTTCCACACAGGTGAGAGAGAGCACACCTTGCATAGGTTCGAATGGCTTGCCCATGAGCTTTGCCAGTACCAGCAGTAGATCCCACGGAGGTGGGGGTTCCCGCACTGGAGGGGAAATGTGATCAAGGCCTTTGAAAAAGCGCCAGACCACCTTCTCCTGCGCCACCGACTGCTTCCCGGCCCGCGCCCGGTAAGCAGAGATGGCTGCCAGGTGCACCCTTAGGGTCGCCGACCTAAGCCCTTGACTAGAAAGGGACCATAAATAGTCCAAGATGCTGCCAAGGAACAGGAGGAAGGGTCCAAGCCCTCGTTCTGACACCAAATGGAAAACCTTTTCCATTTGAAGGCATAGCATTTTCTGGTCGACTCTCACGGGACGCCTCAACTACATTGAGGACCTCGTCCGAAAGACCCAAGGCCTGGAACTCTAGCCGCCAGGAACCAGGCCGTCAGGTGCAGGGATTGAAGGTCCGGATGGAACACCTTCCCTGATTGATGGAGAGCAGGTCCGGCGAGCTGGAAGCTGCCGCTGGAGTCCTGGAGCTGAGACTGAGGAGATCTGGTACCAGAACTGGCGAGGCCAGTCTGGGGCTATCAGAATCACCCTGCCTTGTCCCTCCTCGCCTTGGAGAAGCACCTTGTGGATCAAGGGAAATGGGGAAAGGCGTAAAGAGGCCCGGGTCCATTGCTCGAGAAGGCATCCCCTGCAGCGAGCCCTGCTGAGGGGGCGGCATGGAACAGACTCAGCTTCGCTCTCCATGGAGGCAAACAGGTCCACCTGAGGTGTGCCCCAAAGGGAGAACAGATGCTGTACTACCTCGCAGGAGAGACCACTCGTGGGATGCAGCCCTATCCGGCTCAGGGCATCGGCCAGGGTGTTGGAGGCTCCTGCCACGTGAATGGCTAGGAGATCCGCCTCCAGGCTGCGCACGAGTGACCAAATGCGGAGAGCTTCCTTGCATAGAAGCATGGAGCGGTCCCGCCTGGCGGTTTAGATAGTACATGGTCGTGGTATTGTCCGCCTGACTCGGACCACTTGACCCCGGAGGAACGGAGCAAAGGCGGTGAGAGCTAGGCGGACCGCCGAGCTCCAGCAGGTTGATGTGGCATCGGGACTCCCCGGGACCAGAGGCCATGAGCCCGGTGTTCCCCAGATGGGCACCCCAACCCATCAGAGAGGCATCGGTCGACAGAGAGACCGTCCGGCTCGGGCGGATTAACGGGATGCCCTCCTGCAAATGATCTGGAACGGTCCACCACTGGAGAGCGTTTCCACATCCCCTGTGTCACCGACACAAGCTGGTCCAAGGGATCGCAGCTGCGACCACTGGCTGGCCAGTCCCCACTGAAGGGGACGTGATGTTCCAGCGGGCCCAACGGACCACGCTGGTACAGGCCGCCATGAGACCCAGGAGGCGCAGGGAAGTCCCGGGAGGCGCAATTGCCCAACCAGAAATGATCGGGCAAAGGAGGAAAGAACCTCGCCCTGTCCGCTGGGAGCCGCGCCTGGCTCGAAGAGAGTCGAGCTGCTACCGATGAATAGAATCACCTGCTTGCCTCGAGTTCTGACTTGGCCTCGCTGATAAGGAGGCCCAGTTGAGAGCAGACCTGAGGCCAGATCTCTGGACCACTCCGCCCTTCCTGGAGGGAGCTGCTATCAGCCAGTCGCCCAGGTAAGGGTACACCCGACCCCTCGGCGCCAAGAGGAATGCTGTCACCACTGCCATGCATTTGGTGAAGACCCTGGGAGCTGGAGACAAGCCGAAGGGCATGGCTTGGAACTCGAAGAGAGATCCTTCCGCTCGGAAGCGAAGGAATCTCTGGTGAGACGGACGGATAGGGACGTGAAAAAACGCGTCCTGCAAGTCCAGAGAGCAGAACCACACGCCGCTCCAAGGATGGTATTATCTGAGCCAGAGTGACCATCCTGAAGGTTCGAGACCTTAGGAACTTGTTTAGGTCGTGTAGGGTCGCAGGATGGGCGCCAGCCCCCGTCTGCTTCGAACCAGGAAGTACCTGGACACAAACCCTGGGTCTGAAGGAGGGTCCACCACCTCTCTTACCACCTCCTTCTGGAGGAGGAGAGTGATGTCGGCTCGACGAGCCGCCAGTGAGGCTGGGGATCCCGAAGCCCCCCGAGGGGCGACGGCTCTGAAGGGTGGTGCCTGCTCGAATTCCAGAGGCAGGCCTCTTCCCACCACCTCCAAGACCCACCTGTCCGTGG
Organism: Neoceratodus forsteri; assembly: GCA_016271365.2. Taxonomy (NCBI): domain Eukaryota; kingdom Metazoa; phylum Chordata; order Ceratodontiformes; family Ceratodontidae; genus Neoceratodus; species Neoceratodus forsteri. The sequence continues at coordinate 90,000,861 of JADMNL010000030.1, forward strand.
TAACAGCGGACCAGGCGGAACGGAAGTGCCGGAGCCGTCCCCCCACGGGGGGACCCAGGGGTAAGGTGACGGGATGGGGGGCCACCCCTCAGCCCGTCACTGGGCAGGCTTGGAGGAGGGACCGCCGAGGGACCTCCTGGGCCCTTTCCTCCTGCCTCCTGTTAGAGGAAGCCGCGGTTGGGTTTGGGATGCCAATCGAGCCTGCTGGCCCCGAATGCTGGGTCAGGCCGGGGCACAGAAGGACGAAGGGGCTTAGGCTGTGGTTGCGCCTTTGTCCTTCTGAGCGGAAGAGACCGAGTCCAAGGTGGCATTGGACTTCTCGATCCTCTGCAGGTGACCTTCCACCCCAGGGTCGAAGAGGTCAGTCCCCAAAAGGGAACATCCGCCAACTTGTGCTGGGTATCCAGTAAAGGTGGATATCCTCAGCCAAGCCCGCCGACGCGATAGCCACTGCGGCCGCCACCGATCTGGCACATGAGTCCCCATATCCAAAGCAGTCTGAGCTGCTGTTTGGCCACTGCCCTGCCCTGGTCCCGCACCTGCTTAACCGTAGTCTGCAGATCGGGCGGAAGATGAGGGATGACCTCATCCAGGAGCCCAACAGGGCATGAGAAAATTGCCATGAGGACGGCTCTAACTGGCCTGACGAAGGCCGAGAGAGGACGCAGCGTGACTTTTCGCCCGGACGTAGTCCAATTTCTTGGACTCCTTGTCAGGAGGTTTGTCCACATCCCTGGCGCTGCCGGCGGCCGAAAACGCTGTCGGTAACCAACCCCTCAGCAGAGGGTGTTCCAAAAACCGACAAGGAACCGGTAGGGACCGCATACTTCCTGGCCATCCTGGCCGAAGGCGCAGGGCAGGAAGCAGGGCGCTGCCAAAGTTCCAGTGCCGGACCCACTATGGCCTCGGCCACCGGAAAGGCCTCCGTCGGAGAATCCCCTCGGTCCAGAATCTCCGTGAGGGGATACCTGGCCCGTTTAGAAACGGGTTCGAGCTCCATCCCGGTAGACTCCGAGATGAGCCAAGCAGTCCTAGGAAGGACGACGGGCTATCGCCCATTGACTGACCTCCTGAAGACTCCAAGTCCAGTCGCTTGGAGAAGAAGGAGGAATCATCTTCGGACTCGGAAGAGTCCTCAAGAGCTGCCTCTGGCCTGAGCCACCCTTCACCTGCCGAGGTCGGTCGGAGTGAGGGTAACTGACAGCCGATGGGGTAGAAACCTCAGCCGCCCGAGAATCTTGGTCGGAGCCCCAATTGGTGGCTGTGGAGGCGGAGGTTCCACCGGAATCGGTGGAGCAGCTGGTCTTGGCCGAACAACCGCCTGGTATAGGCCTCGGACAAGTCGAGGGGTTGTGTCGGTTGCCCGTGACAGCTGACTTAATGGCCGGGAAGGCGCCGGAGTCGGCTTATTCCCCGCCAGGAGGAGTTGTTGGAACATAAGGTCCTCGCATGCCGACGCACTTACGCCGAGGCCTCCTCATCCGAGGAGGAGGACGAGGACGAGCGGCGACGCTGCCATCGCGGTGCCGAGACCGAGACCGCTTATGACGGTGGGAACGGCTGACCGCCAAGAGGTCCGAGACCGAGACCGAGAGTCCCGGAATTTCCGGGTCGGTGCGGGAGGTGTCGGCCGGAACCGGCACTCCTTCGCTCGGAAGGTCCATCCGAGGCTCCGGAACCGAGGCACAGACGAGCCCACGGGATCCTCAACTCCTCCCCGGGAACCGGGAGAGGGGAATCTCGCTGCTAAAGGCGACAGCCTCGTCTCAATGGGTCGAGAAAATCTCGACTTCATCAGTGGGAGTCTCGGTCAACTGACCTGACGGGACACCGTGAGGCCAGTGGCCGGGCCGAGCGGTCGATCAAGCCGACGGACGACGGCCCGGAGAGGGACCTTCCCGGCCCCAAGAGCGCCGACGGAGGGACTTACCTTGTCCTCTTTTTGACCGAGAATAAGGTCCAGTAGACGCAGGCCCTTCTCCTTTAGTGAGAGGGACAGACAAAGCTCCTTAAAAGAAGCCGTAGGAAGAACCCAGAGAGAGCGGGATAAATGCTGCGCCGAGGAAGATACGTCCGCCTCCTTCCTTCGAGGCCACCATCCGCCGGATGGATTCGCCGAAAATCACGCTGGACACCGGGCCAACCGGCCTCCTTGACTTCACCGAGGGAACGCTCGGACGCCCAGTTGCAATCGGGCAGCACGGTCTCGAGGACGAGGCCGAGAAAGATGAGCACAGGTCGCAAGCCCGCGGGTCGTGCTCAAGGCCTAAGCAGTAGACACACACGCGGGAGTGTGGATCCGTCCAGACATCTTCTGTCCGCATGGGCATCTCCAAACCGGAGTCGATTTGTCCATCGCAGCCGAGGGATCAAGACTGAAGTCTTTTGCAAATTTTTATTTTTAAATCCAGAAACGGAGAAATAGGAACTAGTCGCAAACGAGAGCGTTAAGGAGGGAACCTGAGCTTCCAAGCGGTAAGGAAGATCTGGCGTCATGGGGCGGAGCCGAGAGTTATACCACCCGGGTGGGTGGGAGGAGCAAGCTTGAAGACCTTCCGGCAAGATTTAAAGCGGCAAGGATACTGCCAATGAGTGTGGATGAACAACATATCCATGTCCCTAGAAACAGGATGTCCACAAAATACAGTGATAAGAGTCCTGTTCTTTAGAGTAAACCCAGTCAGAGGACTAGAAAAGGAAGGGCAAGAAGGCAAGATTGGGGAGAGGTGAAAGTGAGACAGTAGCATCCCTTCACCCTCGGGACAAACCCTCTACTGGAACCTTACACGTACAAGCTTCTTCTTACTAGCCCCAACTCACCAAGGTAGCTGCCATTTCTTGGATAAAAACTTTCATGACTAAAACCCATACTGGAAGTTTGCCTATTCCCCTCTACATGATTTAGAGAATGGTTTAATTTACTGCAATATACACTATTATTGCCCCAAACACCCTTCTACCACATTCAGAGTTAGCTACTTTGGAGGGTGGGAAATGGTTCGTTTTTCTATTTCACTTTTTCCTTGGCTGCCCTAACCTCTTCATCTCCACCACATATTCCTCTCCCAACCGCTCTCAAGAGTGCTGACATGGACCTTCTCAATTCTCAATGTCCAGCCCCCCCCCCCGACCATCCCAAAGCTTGCACCCTTTTCAGGCACAGGTATACACTACATCTGCTAGCGGAGGGCCAGTGAGCGATACAGCGGCCAGATATCTCACCTGACCCTTAATGGAGGTGGGGTTAAAGGCTGGGATGTCAGGCTTTCCGATGGCCCAGATGCAATGCACTGTACTACTGTGCAGCTGACTACAGCTCTGGGCAGACTCAGAGTGTCACACTTGGGGCAGACCATAGAGAGATGAGCTGCTGCAATGCATCTCAGTCGGGGGACAGCTTGTGACGGGTTCCGTCACCACAGCGACCTCTGCAGCTGAGCCAGGGAGCTTGCTCCTGCCAGAGGAGGCATGTTGTGCATGCACAAGTCTGATTTAGGCTGTGACCACGCCAAGGAAGGTGGGAGGAGCTAAGAAAAATAGAAAACAGCACAGAAAAACTGCTTGGCTGTGGCAGGATGAAGCCAGCCCCCCAACCATGGCTCTGATCTCCCATTTCCACAAGTGCAGACCCTGGAGGAGAAGAGGAAGAGGGCTGTTTGGGAGCCTATGTGAAATGAGTTTTGATGGTCTCTGTCCCGTTCCCAGTAGGCAGGTGTCCACATCACAAGACTGCCAACACACGTGCCACTAATTGGCACCCATGTTGGCAGGCTCACATGAGGGGCCATGGACTGAGTGGACAGGGAGTCTGAACTAACCTCTCACTGACACAGTGGTCCCTCCGTGACAGGGATGAGGCACACTTGCAGGACAGCATGAGGAACCCTGCACTATGACCACCTGTGCTTTACCCGTGATATGGATAAGTACAGGACTTCAGTTTCCAGTGCGGTCAATTTAGCACCTTTCACGAGCACTAAGTTCACACACTTTATATAAAAAAAATAAAAAAAAAAAGGAACAGCCCTTGTTGGTGGGGGGGGGGGCTACAACATCAAAATGGGTCAAGTTCTGTAAGTGACAGGTGTTAAGAGTTGGGGGGCAGGCCAGCAGAGCAATAAGGTCTACAGATAAGAACTGGGATACCTGCCCATTTCCATTTTGTCCCCTTGTCCACTTCCTTCCAAGGCAATGTCCTAAATGAACCCACCAAGATTTCCAAACCCTCTGCTCTGCTAGTACCACGCTCTTGTGAGCACCAGGGGCCGCGCTACAGTAAAAGAGCTCACCTACCCCACCTGGAGAAAGAGGGCATCTTTTAGGACCCTCAGTCCTCTGCCTCCTCCTCCTCCTGCTGGCCCAATGCCATGCTCTGGGCTCGGCACATGAAGCCGGATCACAAGGCTGGCAAACGGCTTCACATGTACTGCGCTATCGAGTCAGCATTAAAAGGTGATCGGAAATGGTCGTTAACACCTCTAGATGCCTTGCTATTGTCTTTTGGTGTCCTTTCAATATTCTGATATGTCTGACCTTTTTTAATTGACAAGTCAAATTTTGTTGCTTTTGTAACTACCCTGAATCCCTTTCAGCAGCTGCTGCACTCTCTTTTCATACAGCCTAAGTGTTCTGTGTCATCAGAAACACCATTCTAGTCCATTCAGATGAATAGCATGTAATGGTGTTATTGATGTCACAGCATGTTTTAGAAATACAAAAAGAGAGAGCAGCAGCTGGTGAGGTGGGTGCTCTGTGTAGATCGGAGGACACCCCAACATTAGAACATTTATCAAAAATCTGTCAAAGCAAATCAGAATACGTAACTGGCATGGATTGGAAGATGAGAGGGCAATTAACTACATAAAAATGAAAGACGAGTTTAAGGGGGTCACGTGATGGCAGTTTGAGAGATAGCAGCACTACTCCTCAGCTCCGCTACCCCCTGTGAACAAATGCATTAATTTAGTGCTCCAGACTAACCTTCTTGTTGGAACCCGATCATAATTCTACTGGAGTGATTCCACAACTAGAAATATCTCATAAGAATGGAGGTATACATGAAAAAAGCCCCTCCCAGGCACACGCTGCCGGCCTCTCCTGAAAAAGACAAGGCCGCCAAGCACGCTTAACACCAGACAGCATCCTCACTTCAGCCTCCTACCGACCAGACTGCTCTCTCTGAGGAGAGGTTCTTAGAGATAATGCAGCCGCTACAAGCTGCGATCTCCACAATCTCCGACGACATGCAGCAAATCAAATACTCGGTGGCAAGCTTAACAATCAGAACCGGGGACCTGGAGGTGCGCATGGTATCGCTAGAAAAGAAGGCAGAAAAAGCAAACCAAACTATGGTGAATACAAATCAGAAAATCAAGAAAATGGAACAGAAGTTAGAAGATCTTGAAGGACGCAGCAGGAGAAATAATAATAATAATCGGGATTCCAGAGCATGAAGAAGGCGCTTCCCCGATCTTATTTCTGCAAAAATTATGTAATAAAGTGGCCGGCCCATCACCCAACGGAGAGGCATACATTATAGAGAGAGCGCATCGTGCTCTCGGGCCTCCACCACCGGCAGGATCACCTCCACGGCCCCTTATCTTTAAATTGTTAAACTTCCAGGACAAGCAGCACATTTTATTGAAAATCAAAGAGCTCCAAGAGGTCCAGTGGGAGGGGAGGCGAATTCCCATCACGCAAGACCTGCCACAGTCGGTCCGGACACAGCGCCAGGAGCTGCACCCGATGGTATCCAAGCTCACAGCAGCCGGTAAAGTGTTCAGAGTTAAATACCCAGCAATCTTGCAGGTGAAGCATGGCGAGCAATGGCTGACCTTTGAAACTCCCGAGTAGGCCATGCAAGAGCTGAAGACCCTACTACCCGATTTATTCAAGTGACTGAGATCCTGCAGGTTTGATATCCTTTAGTCGTCAGAGAGGCATGGCTTTGTCTCAATATGCTCCCCTGAGTAACGGCGATCACGTTAAGTTATGTGCTACAGTTTTGCCCAGTTTCTTGGTTTATGGCTCTTGTAATTTTAAATTTGGTTCTGTAGCTGGATTTCATTTTTTCCCAGCCGTGGGTTGAGAAGAGGAAGCTTAGCCAGTAGGCTGGCGCTCGGTTGGCGGGATTGGAAGCTCTCCATGACCGGGTTCGATAACAGGATCTAGGAGAACTGTTATGCTCCTGATGAGTGACTTAAAACTAGCTTACACTGTCTTATTTGCCCTGGGAATCCAACATGAGGTTGTGGTGTCCTTATTTTCGTTAACATGCAGACCCCTGGATATTGAGAGACTTCTGAAACTCGCACTTTTCTTTTTGAATCAGTGTGGCAAGATTAACTGCGACTTCCAGGGTGCATTACCATTAACTTGGACTGCAGACTCCACCTCGGGACAATTTTCTTTATGTTTCTGTGGCTACCAATGACTTACTCCTGTGTTTCATGGAACTGCAGCCACTATGCAGTGAATAGTGGTCAAAGATGCATTGTTCTTCTCCTTTTTTTTTTCTTTTACCACATTTAGCAACAGATAGACGTGTACTTGGAATTAACCTCTATTCTTTCAATAATAGTGTGATATGTTCGCGGGGGGAAGGGGGATGAGTGGGGATTGGCTGTAATCAGACTTGCTCAGCAACATCACCTGGCTGGATTAAATAGTAGTGCGGTTAGTTAGAACCGGGGGCAAAAGAGTTTTGTGTTTGTCTCTCCCCCTTTTTCCTTTCCTTTTTATTCGTGGGAACATCTATGTGTTTATGGGAGATTTTTGGGGAAGGGGAATGCCAACACTACTGTAGAGGGTCACTTTGAAATGTGTGGCTGTGCTTAAAGTCCTGTTCGCCACGGCAGATCCAGTCTGTTATTTAAATGAGTAGGCCATATGTTTTGTAAGCTGGAATGTTAAGGGCTTCAGGACAGATGCAAAGGCAAATGATATTAAGGCACCTTTCACACCTGGGTGCTGCGATAGCCCGTATACAAGAAACGCACCTTCTGAGAAGTGATATTCCTCTATTCTGAAGAATATGGGTGGGGCAGGCCTTTGGTGCTAGCGCCTCCACAAACCGTGGGGGGGGCCCCGCAATCCTTCTAGCCAAAATGGTCCCATTCCAACTGACCCAAGAGATCTGGGATCCTAATGGGCGATTTATTCTTTTACATGGGATGCTACAGCCCTACCCAGTATTTTGGAGTTATATACGGCCCCAACTTAGACTCCCCTCAGTTTTTCATGCAATTGCTTAACATCCTTATTACCAACCCCCCTAAACTAATTATTTTGGGTGGAGATTGGAATATTACTTCTCACCTGGCGCTAGACAGGTCAGATTGCAGAAGGCGTGGTTTATCCCCGGCCCAGAGGGCACTGAAAGATCTTATTAACAGTACTGGTCTGATAGACATTTGGAGAATCCTACATCCCACAGAAAAGCAGTACTCCTTTTACTCCCACCCTCACTGTTCTTATTCCCGAATTGATTACTTCTTAGTGAGCACTTTTGCTCTTGCTGGGGTTTTGGAATCCACGATACATGTTAGGGTATTATCTGACCATTCACCATGTTAGCTTCAGCTATTTACCAGGCCCAGGGATCAGAACTGATTCACTTTGGCGTTTCAATAACCAGTTGCTCCAAAATCCTGCAACACTGAAGCACATTAGGGACTTTATATCTTCCTTCCTAACGACCAATATGGGACCAGTGGGTAAAACTGATTTGGTATGGGTAGCCCTGAAGTGTGCTCTTAGGGCTGAGTGTATCCGACTGGCAACGACTAAAGCACGCCAGGCCAGGGGACAACTGGTCTCACTGCTCAGCTCGATTCGCTCCCTCGAACAGCGCCTTTCCAAACGTTCCGTAGACTCGGACTGGGTCAAGCTGCATCGCCTGCAAGCACAGTACGCTGACCTGCTGGCCCAAAAGGTACAGCTGTCCCTCCATCGTACTAAACTCAGATACCTTGTGACCAGGGAACGGGCTGGCAAGCTGCTTGCACTCAGGCTCAAACAAGATGAAACCTCAAAATACATTCCAAGCATACGCAGCTCAATAACAGGTTCTGTCCATACTAATCCCACAGAAATAGCCAAAGCTTTCCAAGAGTACTATCAGAAACTATACAATGTTGACCCCCTCTCCCTTCCTACACCAGAGGATATTGCCCACTACCTTGATACGATCACCCTTCCTAAGATTCCACCAGCTCAGGTCAACTCCCTGGGAGCACGTATCACTGTAGGAGAGATCCAACATGCCATTACCCAGTTGCTTGTCGACAAATCACTGGGCCCTGATGGCCTGTCAAATAGTCTTTACAAGAAATGTTTGTCGACCTTAGCACCGTTGCTAGAGGAAGTCTTCAATTTCTGGTATCAGAATGGATTTTCTGATCTGGGTTTTCAGGAGGCACTTATAACTTTGATCCCAAAAGCTGGGAATGGCCCCACTATGCCAGAAAACTACTGCCCTATTTCCTTGTTAAACTTGGATCTTAAAATCCTTGCAAAGATACTTGCTAATAGGATTGCTCCCTTTAAAGGTGAGTTGATAGGCAAGGAGCAAGTGGGCTTTATGGCTGGTAGATCCTCAGGAGACCATTTGAGGAAGTTATTACACCTTTTCGCGGCATCCAGGGACTCAGACATTCCAGTGGTTCTAGTGTCCCTGGATGCTGAGAAGGCATTCGACTGGGTTTCGTGGGACTTTCTTTTCGCCACCCTAATCCGCTTTGGTCTGCCAGATAGGATTCTCCAATGGGTAAGACTTTTATATACCTCACCGACGGCACGGGTTTGGTGTAACGGTAGACTTTCTGAATCAATAACGCTGTTCCGTGGCACTAGGCAAGGATGCCCACTATCCCCTTTTCTTTTTAATTTTTATTTGGAGCCTTTTATCAGAAGGTTGCTATCCTCCCACGAAATCATGGGAATGAGGGTGGGGTCTACCCAATATGCTCTCTCGGCTTATGCAGATGATTTGCTCCTCCAAGTAGAAAATCCCCAACTATCCGTAACAGCCCTGTTGGCAGAAATTGAGGACTTCTCCAAAGTGTCCTATTATAAATTAAACAGATCAAAGACAAAAGTTTTCCCACTTAATAATAAGGTGACCCAAGCCGAGCTAGCAACCCACCATCTCTCTTGAGAACCTAAGCAGATCACCTACTTGGGTATAGTGCTGGCACAGAACATGCCCACCATGATTAGGGAGAACTTCACTAAATTAATCAGAGTTATCAATGCGGACTTGGATAGGTGGGGATCTCTCCCGCTCTCCTTCTGAGGCAGATTAAGCAGTATCAAGATGAACATACTCCCACGAGTCCTTTATCCATTGGGAATGCTGGGTTGTTTTTTGCCCAGGAGATGGTTTTCCAACCTCCAGAAGATGTTTAACGCCTTCCTATGGAAAGGAAATGAAGTTCATAGGGTCTATTGCAAGTTCACTGCACCTAAAACTCGGGGAGGCCTAGCGGCCCCCTCTTTGTTTGGTTACTATAGTGCGTTCCACATCAGTAAAATAACCTACTGGGACCAGTGTGCCGGTTTTCCCAGGGATCCTCCCATATCCGGGAGCTACTTCCCATTACGGCTGGACCTGAAACAATACCTAGCTTCACAACACTCCTGCACATTATCTGCTCTCCTATATGTGACCCCCTCCAAATTACCGAAATTGCTCAAATCTAACCCTATAGGATGGTCCATCAGAGCGTTGCATCAAACACAAAGGTGCCTCTCTGTGAACTGGCATCACTCACTGGACCAACCCCTAATTGATAATCCCCATATTAAAACTGCAGATAAACCAATTCCCCCCACATTTTGGCCAGCCCTTAATCACTTTAAGCATGCTGCCTTCTTCAAAGATGGCAAGATCATTCCTTTCCCGGAATTCCAACTACGACACAAGGTCCCTAACAACCTGAGCTTTCAATTTTCACAAACCAAAGAAGCTATCCAATCTTTTGTAAGATAAACAGCCCTAGTTTTAGCTACGCCTGTTGTGGATCTGACTGATCTCTTATAGGTGGCAAAACAGCCCCATGCAGTTTCCTCAGTTTATAAGAAAATTCAAGAGATTGACCCAGCTTTACCATCTGGGGTCTGTTACTACTGGGTACAGGAACTAGGTATCTCCCCTGACCCTATGGTATGGGGCCGGATTTGGAAGGATGCCTACAATCTGGTTAAGCAGGACAGGCTTCGACAGGTGCACTTTAATATCATGGACAATACATATTACACACCAGTTAAATTAAACAGAATGGGGATATGCCCGTCACCAACATGTGCACGGTGTAAGATTAAAGATGGTACTCTATACCATATGTTGTGGGCCTGTCCCAAAGCACAAACCTACAGGCAAACCATTCGAATTGTCACTGACCCTTTACTGGGCCTGGATAACGTTGTTTACCCCGAAGGCATGCTTACTGTATCTGTTCCCTCCTGGTACACCCGGAATTAGGAAAGCCCACCTTGCCTTGACAGCTGCCACTGCCAAACTACTAATAATGAAACACTGGAAGGAGGAATCCCTGCCCTCCAGTACAGAATGGTATGGGGAAATATTTTTCTTGCTCTACAGTTGGAAAGGCACATTGCATATATGGGAGATAGAAGTCGGAACTATCTGAATCTTTGGAGACCATTGGAAGCACTGCTCCCTGTACCGAAGTAGTTACCTATTGGTTTAGTTTGAACTGAGCCAGTGGCTTCCAGTGCACACTCAGAATTAGCTCACGGCCTTACTTTCTAATTGGTCTGCAAGGAGTGTTTGGTGGGGGCGGAGTGGACTTACTATGTGTAATGTATGTTTGATTGTATGTGATGTTATTGCTTTTGTTTATCTCTTAGTTTGTATATTGGGCTTCTCTTTTTTTGTTTTCTTTATTTTTCTGTCTTTTAAAAGCTCCCATGGGCTTCAGCCTGTAACCTTGCTGACTGATTGTAATACCTCATTGTGTACCTGTGCCTGGCTCATGGTGCAAGCAAAATTTAATAAAGTATATTTAATAAAAAAAAAAAAAAAAGAAAGACAAGTTTAAATAAAAACCTGAAGCATTTCATCTATGTAGACGTACCATGTAAAAGATCCGAATCATCCTCGACAAAGTCGATGTCCCGTAAATCCCATTCAGCATAATTGTCAAACTCCTGTGGAAAGAAAAAAAAAAAAGCTGCTTTATCATTTCATGTTTTAAAGAGCAGCTGATGCCTTTGGGAAAACTTTGGAAAACATAATATTTAGGCACAATTCAGCTCGTCTTTCATATCTCGTCTATAGATTTCTCCTCTCCGTTTATTACTGAAGAAACTCTCACAAAAACAAGAACTGTATGTCTTAGAGTTGAATTGCCTCTACAGTGTATTCCCTACTTGAAATCACAATTCTCTGTTGTGACATGACAGTCTGTTGTCATGGGGATAACTGTGATGTCACAAACAGAGTATTATGACATCAGGTTGGGAAGAAGCAACAGGAGCCGATGAAAGTTCAAGGAAAAACTACCGTTTTCAAGCATATTATCTCATTCATAAACAATGGGGATAAGAAATACAGAGCTCATGAGAAATACAAGCTGCCTTGTGTTCAAATATGTTTTTCAAAGTTCTTCTTGAGGCAACAGTAGCTCTTTAAATACCACAGCAGAGCTACCAATTGTATCTCTTATAGAGTTCTAAATAAGAGGGAAAGGAAATGATCATGCACCATCATTTTGAAATTCTTTTCCACCCCACCATTCATTCGGTCCACTTGGTGGAGGCCTTTAAAGGTGCGCCTCAATCTTTTCTGTTTGAGCAAGCCTACTGTTTTAGTTCATCTGTGGGATTTAGGATTTATTTTATTGTATGATTGGTTGCTTATTTTCCCTATATGGGGCCCTGAGCCTCTGGGATCCGGCACCATATAAATAAACTTGTCTTGCCGAAATCAGTCAAGCAAGGAATGACAGGAGAGTGTGTGTTAAGTAAGCAGTAACACACACAAGTTGTGCGTTATTCTTCGTGCTGAAAAGCAGAAAGATGATGATGTTTAAAATGTTTTCTAGTAGCACCCAAAGGAATGAAGGGAACTGTAATTTACCCCTTAGGGGCTGGCCGCACAATCCCTTCCCACTTGGCCACTCTGCCCCTGCGCTCCGATGTTTTTTTGTGACAGCTTTATAGGGAGAGCATGGGGCACACTCTGTTAAATTAAATGGAGCGTCTTTTTTAAAGTACATCTTCCAATTTTAAATTGGATATTGGTACCCATCAATGCCGGGGTTCAATTAACAAGACTCTTTTGTTAGTTGAACCCTGGCATCAATCGGTACCCAAAACCCGATTTAAAATCATAAACCAGATTTAAAAAAGAGACAATCCACTCAAGTGACTAAAGCACACCCCCATGCTCTCCCTATAAAGATATCAAATATCGGAGTGCGGGGAGGAGCAACCTGTCACGAAGTGGAAAGTGATTGGGAGGCCAGCTCCTTGGGGGACAAATTACGATCCCTTCCCTACCTTTGGGGGCTATTCGAAAAAATTTTAACACATCATGGAGGAGTTCCCATTGAGGTAAGGAAGCTCTCCATTTCTGCTTTTCAGCACAATCAAAATGCAAGAAAGGTTCTCTTTAAGCTAATTAATGCACGCCCCAGGTGTAAGTCCCCAGGTGTTTTTTTTTTTTTTCTATTTCTAATATCTTCTAAGGACAATAACACACCCTGGGGTTAACGAGTTGTTAGTACTTATAAAATAGGTGATGAAATCGTAGTGCTCTGATTGGCTGAGAACATCACCCGATTGTCTGGTTATCAGAGCATGGCTGGACAGTTCAGAACTAAATGACTATAAACACTTCACAGATCAATTAAGGACCTATTTTACAAGTGGAATATAACACCCTTTGAGGTGTCTGAGCATGCTAGTATATGGACTTCTCAGGTGGCTGAAGACACTCGGCATACACCTTGTGCCTCACAACACACTCAAGGTGTTTGTATCAGAGCATGACCGAACTTTTCAGCGGGTGTTACTCCTTGCTTAAACTACATAGGTTGTGCTTACTTAAACTTTATCAGAAGGCACAGCTGCAAACAGTTTCTGCTTCCGCAAAGTCCCAAACGACATTTTATTCTCAAAAAAATGATAGCGGTGATATCATTTTATCTTGCTTTCTACTGGGGTGGGGGCAGAAAAAATATTTTTTTGATATGAAGCATAACTGGGTCCTCCTTATTGCTTTGTGGAAATACAGTACTCAGCCTTTGGCTTCATAATTTATCTACCCCAAAATCAGACTATTATCTCGTGCAGTAAATTCTTCATCATGTTATATTTAAAACAACCAGCAAGGTCAAAGAGTCGTTATGCAAATCAATATTTCCTAGCCTTCCTTTCCCAACTAACAAAACCAAACCAGTCACACAGTGTCAAGTTTTTACATGCTACACACCATTTTTTTTTTTTTTTAGTTAATTACTTTTCTTGCCTACCTCCTCGGCTTGGGGTGTTTTCATTGGTTCACCATTCCAGTCTGCTAGCGGCTCCTGCACCAGGTGCCGAGCCCAAGCATTCAACCTCCTTCCATCTTCCTCAGTATAGGCCACATCATGACGGCACGGAAGGCGAAGGGGTCAGGGCCAGAGGGAGCTCCTGAAGCGTCCAGTGCAGCGCCACGGCAGACCATCACGAGCGCCAGAGGATTCAGCTAGGATCCCCCCCCCCATTACTTACCCCCATGGCGCAAGCATGCAGGGACATCAAGGATGTTGCGGCACACACTCCCGCGTGCTGCATGTCCGATATCCACCCGTGCCGCCCCTTCCAGTAATCCACGAGCAGCTCTACCCCCCAGCCACTGCCAGAAGCCAGCACTACCACCCATGGATATCCCTCCCTGGAAGAGGAGAGCAATCCCTGGGATGCTCAATCCGGCGACCCGAGTCCGCATCCGAACCTGGGTCGCCGGCGTAGCACGAGGTATGGCATCCAGTGCCTCAACCCTCAGTGCCACCAGGCTGGCTCTACACACCATTTTATAAGAATAACTCACTCTAGAGTTTGTGAAGGAGTATAATAGAATAGTTTAGTAGTATTAAACTGAAAGCTGCTGTTCTCCACTTTTTCAGGTCAGACTCTAGCAATAACTGCCACTGTTCTTTGTGACACTTTCTTGGCTTCTCCTGGTGGAGGCTGCACTTTTTTCCATCAAAAACAAAACACTGGTTAAAAGGCTGGCTGACTAAAACGTATTTCAACAGAGCACTAGGTTGAACTTTAAATCCCGATTAGGTAGGAAAGTATATTACAGTATCCAACCAGTCTAATATATGTAGTATCTGCAACCAATGTCCACGTTTCTATAATCCAAAAGGAGAAGCTAGGTGGTGTTGGGAGGAGGAGGGTTTGGGGTAGAAAACCCTTTAGGACATTAGGTCTGGGGGCCAGGTAGAAAACTCTTTATGGGCAGACAGGATGAACCCTTGGTCTTTATCTGCCGACAGCCTCTACATTTCTAATCCCACATCTGTAAATACAAACCAGAAGCATCTTAAAGGGGACAGGAAATCTTTATGAACTGAAAGCTGCTTGTAACGTTTGCATTTTCAGAAATTATATTCATACCCCCCACAATGATCCACAGTTAACTGTACCTGAATTACAGTTCATTTTGAAAGCTTATTTTATAGTGTTGCTTTTTTTGGACAGCATTCTGTACAGTTCTCATCATGGAACCGGGAATTTGGAGTTTTGCCTGTGTCACTGCATGGATTTAGAACTCTGAACACTGCTCTAATAGGTCGATGGCTTAAGGTCAGAGTTCTGATTCCATGCAGTGACACAATCCAAACTCCAGATTATCTGGTTCCGTGAAGAGAACTGTACAGAATGTTGTGCAGTAAAAGAAAACAATACAAAAAAAAACATTTTCACATCAACTTTGCTTCAGGTGCAGTTAAATGTGGATCATTTGGGGGTTATGAATACAATTTTTTGAAAACAGGAACATTAAGAACAGCTGCAAATTCACACACATCTGCTGCTTTAAAGAGCGAGTGGAGCCAAAACAGACAGGAAGATGATACAAAATTTTAAGAAGTAGTTGTAACTTTTTACTTCTGAAGTATTTTTCTTTTTCCCTTTGCCCATTAGAATGTTTTTTTCTGTGATAACGTTGTGTTGGATGTGTGGAATAGCTCCCAGCCTGGCAGCTGACGTATCTATTTCTAGTCCCCCACTACATCAGCACTGTGATCTCACGGACAGTGACATCACAGGTGACTGACCTGGCAGGCACCGAGTGACTGTTCCTAAGCAGCAGGGATGTCACAGTCAGTTAGGGCACAATGCTGATGATGCATGGGGGGGCAATGGAGACAGATGCGTCAGCTGCCAGGCAGAGTTCTGCTCCACACATCACACTTACTAACGTCAAGTGAACAATCTTTCAATTAACCAGAGGGGAAAGAAAAGTACCTTCGATATAAAAGGTAATGGTTGACTGCTTTTTTGTTGGTGTTGTTGTCTCAGCTCAAGGCTCCAGTCCCCCGCCCTGCCCACTGCCCCCCCCCACACACATCTCCAGGCTTCCTCCAGATGGGGCTGCTGCATGTTGACCTCCATGGAAACTTGGGTCACGAAGTCTGGCTTGCCCCCAGGGCAAGGTCACGGAGCGGGACCCTCCCCAGACTTTGGTCTTGAGTAGGAGTGGCGGGAGGCGGGCCTTCATTAACGGCTGATATTTTTTTCAGAACTTCTCTGGGGCGGGACATGCAGTGATGCCAGAGTCTGCCCCACCCCCACCCACGCTGTATGTGGTGCCAGCCGACGGGACCCCAGCCTCCGCCAGGGGTCCTCATTGCACCGGTCACTCTTTCCTCCCCGAGAGCAGTCCATAGGACATTCAATCCTTCCCCTCAGCCGCCCCTCCAACTCCTGGGTCCATCCTCGAACCCGGATGTCGGCGCTGCAGGTGGACACCTTGCCGGTGCGCCGGCAGGCCAGCCCTGGCTGACTGTTTTTAAAAACTAGTATTAGTTTTAGGCAGTACACTAGCTCTTTAAGCAGAATGAAAATGTTCAAGATGCAGTGTCAGTGGCTTAGTAGGGAGCACACTCACCTCTGAGACCGGGAGATCAGAGGCTGCAGTTCAATTACCACACCTGGCACTTGGGTTAATATCCCAATACTGACACTGTAGTGCAGCATTGGGGGTGCTGCACTGGGGTGCCGTCTTTCAGATGAGACGTTAAACCGAGGTCCCATCTGCCTGGATTGGTGGTAGTTCAGGTGGATGTTAAAGATCCCATGGCACTTATCGAAAGAGTAGGGAATTTCCCGTTGTCCAGCCAAATTTTCCCCATTCACTGAAAATACCACCAACAGCTTAATCTGGTTCAAAGTCAGTTAGCAATCATCTGGGGGCTGAGGGAGGGGCAGCTGCAAGAGGGTGCTAGCTGCAGACTTGATAGACCATGTGGCCAGTTTCTGCTGGCAAGTAGTAAGCAAGATTAACATCCAAACTTCAAATCCTAAGCCTTATTTCAGAGGGCCAAAAAATCCTGCCAAAGCAGCAGGAAAACATCGTGGAACCCTGCTGTTCCCCCATCACATGCTCAGGAAAGGTTGCAACTGTACAACCTTCTCCCTGTTTTATAGCATCCTACGGCCATCACCCTGCACACATGCTGTGCGTGGTGTAGCAAGAGTGCAGAGTGGGAACATTTAGTACCACTGTGGATAAATCACATTTTGTCTTCACATCGCTGATGCAGAGCTTTTAAACTTGTGCACCGGTGAGTTGCACCCCCTTCCCTGAAAATTTAGCCCCTCCAGTTCTGAACTAAGCCTCAGTGTATTATGTGATTACCACCTACACAAACCTACATCCCTTAACCAAGGACTTACCCAGAACCAGATAGCACTTTCCCTTCCCCATCCTCTACAAGATGACAACATCCCATTTTCAAGAGTGTCCTGGAAGGCAATAATGTTGAGCACAACTGAAAAGGGTAGAAATCACTGGGTTTCGTTGTGAAGGAGGTCTGACAAAAGGGATCAGCAGCATAATTTGTTCTTAATAAAAATCTAATCCTCCACAGCTCTTGTGATGATTTAAATACCCTTTATGGCAGGAATCAAAAGATGAAGCCTCCTGAATTATCAATTCATTAAACTGCGAACAGCAGTCAAACGTTATGCATGCCAATCTGTTGTAGAATGCTCTGCCTGAATTTTAAGTATTGAGTTTTTAAGAACAGTCAGTCCTTTGAAACGGCAGCTTACATTTGCCACAGCACTGGAAGTATTGATTTATTTTTTATTTATGACTACTGGGAGCATTTTTTTCTCACTCACAAAGCCAGTTATAATTCACCCTCAAAACTAGCTGGTTATAACAGCAAACATGCGCAGCTGTCAAGGGGGTGGTGTGTAAAACTTGAATTTTACACACCACCCTTGGTGTGGGATGCTTAGATAAACTCCTTGAAATCCACTCTAAGGGTTTATGTAGCATCCCACACCTGGGGTGTGTGTGTAAAAGTCTCGATATACACAACATTGCATGCATTATTCTATATGCAATTTCTGACCTTAAAAGGCATATAGGGACTACCCCGATGGCTCAGCACCATGCAGACAAGCAGAGTCTGGGAGCGAGCGAGCTCGGGTCACCGCATCCAGAGGCAGACCTGGCCACAGCAGCTGTTGTTCCGCAGTCCAATGCATTTGGGAGGGCCAAGGGAGCTTGCTCCCATCACAGGATTCCACTACATGCAACAGAGGCCAAAAGGGGTTATATCAATGCCTGGGGTAGTGGGAGGGCGGGGAGGCACGGTTAAAATCCCATGGCTGACTGTGTGACAAAAAAGACTCCTCTGGGTCCTAGTGCCAGCTGACACTGGATCCTGGTCTAAACAGCACGGCCATGGGAGAGGCAGACTCGTGTGAGAGGCAGGGCTGGGCTGGGTCCTGAGGAGGAAACATAGACTTTGACGGCAGATAAGGACCGCTTGGCCCACACAGTCTGCCCATTTCCTTACCTAATGGATAAACTGCAGATCCTAGTTAACCAACAGCCTACTTCCTCCTAAACCCCACTAGAATTTCTTTATGTCTGTCCCATGCATTCTTGAACTCCCCTACTGTTTTTGATACCACGACCTTCTCAGGAAGGCCGTTCCATGCATCCACCACCCTCTCCATGAAAAAAATACTTCCTCACATTGCCCCCGAGCCGTCCCCCTTTATCTTCAAATTGTGCCCCCTTGTTCTTGCAGAAGAAGCTAACAGGCCTAAGTGGGGTATATCCCTCGAAGACGACCAGGGCTGGGAGATAAAGCTCTGTATGAAAAAGACAGGGAAAAAAAAAAAAAAAGACACCGAGCTGTAACAGCTCCAGCTAATTTTCATATGGACATGTTTTACTGACAGGAAGAAAGCTAGCCAGGACACCAGGCAAAATTCACTTCTCCTACTATAAGTGCTGCCACGGGATTCCTCTACCTGGAGAGCCACAACAACGGATAGGCAGAGGGGATCTCAGTTTAAATTCTTATCCACAGGATCGCACCTCGGCAGCCACCACTCAACTAACAAGAATGCAACACTCTCCCAACTCCGACACCACGAAATGTCTTTGCGCGGGGGTGGGGCACCAAATGAGGAAGTGGAAGGGAACAGGCTGCCAATTCCAGGGAGTCAAAATGCTTCCCCACACCCCCCATTCTTAAATGCAGCAGCAATCTTTATTTATTTATTAACTCTAGCATTAACACCTTTGAGCAAGAAGAGCTCATTTACAAAGGTTCCATGTCAGAGTGTTGGTAGACAAACAGGGTGAACATCATTACAAAAAATAATGCAGAGGTTACACAGATGGTAGCGAGCATACAAGGGTGCTTATCATTATTCATTATTCGAGACAACACAGGTTAGGTAAGAGAAGAGCTAGGACCAGTGAACAGACGTGGAGAGACTGGCTCAGACTGAGAACTAAGCAGTGCATCAATATACTAGATGTGATGGCAACTGGGGAATAAAATACTGAAGATTACCCATGATGCCTTACTGGGAGGCATGGTTCTTTTTTAATTTTTTTTTTTTTGTTTAGCATAACTGGATCTTTTCTTCAGTGCTACAAAGATAACTGATAGTGGGGTGTACAAAATGATTCTATTACAGAATCCGAAGAAATGGTCATCACAGCAACCCGCTGACAGGGAAGCCTTAGCAACTATTTCTCGACATCCTCCAAGCAGCACTATTCTATACCCCCCACTGTTGGTTATGTATAATGTATGAAGGAGAATATTCGGATTGCACATGTTCTTTTTTCTCTCTAAACATTCTGCTCCAAATCAGAACACAGCTGCAGTGTGTGTGCACTATGACACTAGCGGGAACCAGTAACAAGATTCTAACACGGGCAAAATACTGCAATAGCAGAGTGACACTAGCAGACACGGTACAACTTTGGTCCTGTTCAGACTACAGCATAGTAACTTAAAATGTTTCACCAGGAAGGTACACTGAGTGACAAGTCGCTCGTCTCCCGGTGCAACCTGGGGGAAGGAGGAATAGGAGTGAAACATTAAACATTCAAGTTACAAGATCAACATTATCATACAGTTGTAAGGCAGGCGTTACAAGCAGTGTTACAACAGTGTTGCACACAATAGGAAGAAAGAGTGGACAATAATATGTGCCGGGTTAATAAGTAAATAAGTGCTTACGTGAAAGGCGAGGGAGGAGTGAGGTGGGGGGGGAAGGGGAAGAGTCGTGTTCAAGTTACAAGATCAACATTAACATCAAATTGTAAGGCAGGTATTACAGTGTTACGCACAATATATAGAAAAAGTGGACAATAATAAGTGCCGGGTTAATAAGTAAATAAGTGCTCACGTGAAAGAAAAGGGGGAAAGGAGAGGGAGGGGCGAGGTGGAAGGATGGTGGGGGAAAGGGAGTAGATGAGGGATACAAGCTCCTGCAGGGGGTAGGAAAGGGACCCATGGAGAGCATTTGGGGTCCCTTACATTCTGTGAGAGATCAAGAGGGCCAGTAAGGGGGAGGAGAGCTGGAAATCTGGGGGCGGTGGGGGTGCACAGGGTAAAATGAAGGTAACGGTAGAGGAGTAGGGTTTATCCAGGGCTTAGAGGAGGGAATTAGGGAAGGACATGGCAGGAGCAGCTAGGTGCAAGGTAATTATTGAGGGCAGAGCTGATGGAGTAGGCAGAAGATGAGTGCCGGATTTGAGGGGGAAGTGAATTCCAAATTTTTGGGAGGTGGTGAGACTAAGCAGGTTGGCCGATTAGGGTGGATCTGCAGGGGACTACCAGAGTGCGGGAGTCGGCTGATCTAAGGGAATGGAAGGATGGGGGGGTTCTTATAAAGGAGGAGGTGAGGTAGGAAGGGAGCTCGCCCAACCAGTGTCTGGAGGTGAATTTGTCATCGGTATGTAAGAGAGGGGAAGGATACAGCATGATAAAGATCACAGTGGTGAGTGCGAGGGGGGACATCCAGGGCAAAGTGGCAGAAGGAATTGAAGAGGGTGTCCAGTCTGGCCGGGGACGACTTAGGGGCAGCACCATAAACTACGTCAAAGTAGTCGAAAATGGGCAGTATCATCTTCTGAACAAGTTCAGTGGGGACTGTACTGGACTTAGTGCTGACAAGCGGGGACAGAATCATGGATGTTGAGGTGGGCAGTTCCCTTGGTACCAGTGACCACAGAACTGTGTGGTTTAGAGTCAACACGTTGGCAGAAGAAAGCCATTCAAAGAGTAAGATCCTAGATTTCCAGAATGCCAACTTCTTGGAGATGGGGGAACAGCTCAAAATTGCCCTGGCAGCAGAAGATACGGGAGAAGTGGTAGAAGAACAGTGGCTTAGGCTCAAGAGATCCACAGCAGGAATGACAAATCAATGTGTCAGATTGCTTAGCAAAAGCAAAAGAAAGAAACGGCCACCGTTGTTCTCTAAGTCTGTAGCTGAGAAAGTACGAGAAAAAAGTAAGGCATTCAGGAAATACAAAGAGACACAGAAAGAAGAAAGAGTGGAATATCTGGAGAAGCAAAGAGAAGCTGGGAAAGCTGTCAGAGGGGCTAAGGCAAGAACGGGAAGGAACAGCACAGGCTATTAAGAAGGGGGACAAGACCTTCTGTTATATTAGCGAGAGGAAGAAGACCAGAAATTGTATTATTAGGCTAAACAACGGAGAGGGTGGATGGGTGGAAGACCTTGAAAAAGCTGGGATGCTGAACAAGTATTTTTGTTCAGTATTTACCAAGGAAGAGGTAGGGGAGGGGCCAAGACTCACGAGGAAAGATGTACCGGGGGGAGAGGTGGACACCAGCCCATTTCCAGTGGATAGAGTCTTGGAGGAACTAGGAAAAGTAAAGACAGACAACGCAATGGGGCCAGATGGGACTCACCCCAGAGTGTTGAAGGAACTCAGAGAGGTCCTAGCAAGTCCACTGACAACCCTCTTCAACCAATCACTAGAGACGGGGAGGTACCTGGGGACTGGAGGAGGGCAGAGGTGGTCCCCCTGCACAAGACTGGAAGTAGGGAGGAGGCAGGCAATTACAGACCTGTAAGCCTGACCTCAGTGGTGGGGAAGCTGATGGAGTCCCTGCTTAAGGAGAGGGTAATGAAGTTCCTGGAGTCAAGCGGTGCAAAAGACCCAAGGCAGCATGGATTCACTGAGGGTAGGTTCTGTCAGACTAATCGTATCGATTTCTTTGACTGGGTGACCAGGGTGATGAATCCGGGAGGGGCAGTGGATGTGGTCTACCTGGATTTCAATAAGGCCTTCAACACCATTCCGCACAGAAGGCTGCGTAACAAATTGGGGAATTTGGGTATGGGCTCTAAAGTGGTAAAATGGGTTGGAAACTGGCTAAAAGGCAGGACCCAGAGGGTGGTAGTAAATGGCATAAAATCGGAAGAGGGTGATCGGCCGAGTTCCACAGGGATCGGTGCTGGGTTCAGTTCTATTCAATGTCCTCATAAGCAACATTGCAGAGGGACTGGAGGGGAAAGTATGCCTGTTCGCAGATGACACCAAGATCTGTAACACAGTTGACACACAGGAGGGGCCAGATAAAATGAAAAATTACCTAAGACTACTTTAGGAATGGTCACTGGACCTGGGGGTTATCATATCTGATAACCTGAAGTCAGCCAAACAATGAGAAAAAGCAGTAGGGAAAGCAAACAGAATGCTGGGGTGCATAGGAAGGGGCATAACCAGTAGGAGGAGTGAAGTGGTGATGCCACTGTACAGATCACTGGTGAGGCCTCATCTGGAACACTGTGTCCAGTTCTGGAGACCACATCTCAGGAAGGACATAGACAGAATGGAAGCAGTCCAGAGAAGAGCAACACAAATGATACATGGACTGCACCACAAGCCTTATGAAGAAAGACTCAAGGAACTAAACATCTATTCACTGAAGAGAGAAGGTAGAGAGGGGATATGACAGAGACTTTCAAATACCTTAGAGGAATAAACAGGGTACAGGAGGGGAGCATATTTCAGAGAAGACCGTGCACAAGGACAAGGGGACATAACATGAGGCTGGAGGGAGGGTGGCTTAGGGGAATGCTAGGTAGTATATTTTCAGAGAGAGGGTGGTGGATCCATGGAGCAGCTTACCAGCGGAGGTGGTGGAAGGGAAAACAGTGCAGGGATTCAAGAGTGCATGAGATAAGCATAAAGACACTCTGCTGTACAGCAGAGCGGGGGTAAGGCAATCCAGATAAGAGTAGGGACTGCCAAACCAAGTAGGGAAATGGGCAGACTAGGTGGGCTGTACGGTCCTTATCTGCCCATAGATTCTATGTTTCTAAGTTCATGCCTAGCTGTAGGAGGGATGCAACTACAGTTCCTGAACAGGACACCAAGCTTGGGGCGTAGCTTTTTTTTGGATGGCGTCAGTATGTCCAGAGAAGTTTAGGTGTTGGTCCAACCAAACACCTAAGTACCTGAAGGAGGATGTGTCCTCAAGTAAAGTCCCGTCAAGGGTTTGTAAAGTGAGTGGGAAGGGAAGCCTAGAAAGTCTCTGCCTTGTGCCAAAGGTCATGGAGACAGTCTTCTTGGTGTTGAAAAGTTGATGGTTAGCAAACCAGCGCTGAACCTTGTCGAAGTCTTGCTGTAAGCTGGCTGTAAACTCAGCAGGACAGGAGCCAGATGCATATAGGACTGTATTATCGGCATACATATGTATAGCGGAGGGGGAGCAAACAGAGGGAAGGTCGTTTATGAAGCTGGAGAATTTGGGGGGTGGATGCCAGTGCTAATCGGGAGAGGAGGGAAGTGGCATCCAAGATCTTAACTGATTGGGTTCTGCCAATAAGGTAGGCCTTGAAACAGTCTGTGGTGGAGGGAGATAGGCCAGCTACTGGGAGTGAGTCAAGGAGAAGGGAGTGAGAGACGGTGTCTAAGGCCTTGGCCAGGTCGACAAAAATGGCAGAGGTAATTTGGCCATTGTCCATCCCGATTAGGATGGAGTCTGTGAGCTGTAGGAGAAAGGTGGTGGTTGAGTGTTTTTTCCTGAAACCAGACTGAAAAGGAGTGAAAAAGGAGGTGTCAGATAGAAAAGAGGTGAGTTGGGACAGGAAAATGTGTTCTTGAAGCTTGGCAAGGGTAGGGAGGAGAGAAATGGGGTGATAATTGCCAGGGGATGAGGGGGTAACCCCTTTGGATAGAGAGGGGACCACTGCATGTTTCCATGAAGAGGGGATAGAGGCAGTAGAGAATGAGAGATTTAGGATTAATGAGAGGGAGTAGGCAATGGCCGAAGCAGAGGAGAGGAGTTTTGGGTCAAGGCCATCAGGGGAGGCACCTTTAGAGGGGTTGACGGTGAGGAGGGTACTTAGGGCATCACTTGGGGTTACAGCAGTGAAAGAGAAGGGGAGGTGGGAGGGCGGTGGAGGGGGCAAACCAGTAGAGGATGGGAGGATTTCAGTAACTTAGTGGTGCAGGAGGTAAAGTAGGAGTTAAATTCCGCAGCTACGGCTGGTGGGTCAGACACTAGTGAGCTATTTACTTTAGGTACTGGGGGGGCAAAATGAGGGGGATAAATAGGGCATAGATAACCTTCCAGAACTTTGAAGGTGAATTTATGTTGGTGATGAAGGCAGGTTTGAAATATTCGGACTTGGCTAACCTTGTAGCCCTGGTGCAAGCGTTTTGGAGCATGCAGTAGTTCACGAGGTCACTAGGATGCTGGGTAGCTTTATGACGTTTCCAGGCTCGATCTCTAGCCCTGAGACGCGCCTGAAGTTCAGGGGTTATCCAAGGTTAGTGGATACCTCTGACTCTGGTTTGTTTGAGTGGGGCAAAGGTGTTCCAGTTTACAAGAAAGATTTCTTTGAAGTAGGCAAGGGCCTTATCAACTGAGGGGAAGGAGGTTAGGCAGGACCAGTCAGAAGTGGCAAGGTTACTCAGGAGAGGTTCAAGGTCAGGAGACTTGAAAGGGTGCAGTTGAATGGTTTTGTGTGGTGATTTAGTTCTGTGGACTTTCCTAACTATGAATATTGGGTTATGGTCACTGAGAGCATCAGGGAGTATGCCAGAGGTGATGACACGGTTGGGGTGGGAGGTAAGGGCCCAGTCGAGTAGGGAGTGTTGTTGTGTCTTGTCATTTGGGCGGGTGGGTTTGGAGATCAGTTGGGAGAGGTTTAGGGCTCCAATTTTGTTTTTAGTTTTGGTAGTTTTAGGTGACAACCAATTTATACTGAAGTCACCTAGGATGAATAATTCCCCAGGGAGAGCAAAGGAAGTGATGGAGGTTAGGAGGTGTAGTGCGACTGAAGGATGGACATTTGGACGGCAGTAAATGCCAGCTACGAAGATTGGGAGAGTGAAGGGGAGGGACACATGGATAGCTAGGGCATCACGGGTCTCAGGATAGGAGGATGAATAAATGATGGAATATTGGATGGAGGCTAGGACATAAATGGCCACACCACCACCTCTGCCAGTACGGTCATGCCTTAGCAGTGAGTAGCCAGGAATAGACACCGAGTGGTCAGGGATAGTGCTCTTTAGCCAAGCTTCTGAGATGATTAGAATGTGTGGTTTTAGAGTGCATACCATGATCTGAATCTGGTCTATTTTTTGCAACAAGCTGCGGGTGTTTAGATGTAGGATCTTTAAGCCCTTTGGGAGGGCTGAGAGAAGAGAGCAGGGGGAGGTAGTAGAGGAGGACGCACCAGAGGAGCTAGGGGCAATAGGGCCTGGGTTAGGGTGGATATACCCAGTGGAGAGCAAGAGGAGAGGGAGTATGAGAAAGTGGAGCTTAGGGGAGTCTGAAGGGGCTGGCGAGGAGGTTAGGAGATTTGAGGAGAAGGGAGTGGATGAGTGAGGAAGAAGAAGGCGGAGAACCGCAGTGAAAGTGGACACTGTTATCAAAGCCGCATGAGGAACAGTGGTAGAGTGAGACCATATTTCAAACGGGAGGTGTAGGGAGTAATAACATGGATGTGGGTAGGGGACTGGAGATAGTAACTGATGGGGTTGGGAGAGTTATTAGGAATAGATGAGTATTGAGCAAGTGTTGGTGGTAAGGAGAAGGATATGAGCAGAACAAGGGGGAGAGAGGAGAGTAGGAGATACAGTGTTTATAAAGGCAGAGAAATTGGTGCACAACTGATTTAAGAACAGAAGGAACTTGTAAGCAGGGAGCGCGGGGCGGGGCTGGTCAGATGGAGGGGGTAGCTGTAGTTTAGGAAGGTATCTATATGAACAGGCAGAGATCGCTTTAGATAAAGATTGTGTCCCTCTAGTGGCAGTACAGTATAACTTGATAATGGAAAACAGACCAGTCTGGGGGGGGAGTTTAGAGGGAATGAGAGAACAGAGATAGGAGAGCTAAATTAAAAAGGTAAATTATTAATTTCTGAGAATTTACAAAGAAGGGCAATGCAGAGACAAAGCAGGGTATAGTGTTGGTCAGTGCCAGGTTCGGGGAGTTATTAGAGAAAGTGAAAGAACACTAAGAGAAGGATTTAAATTGTTAATTATTAACTTGGCACATTAATAAATTAATTAGGCACAGTGACCAACTAAGCACAACAGTAAAATTAACCAAGCACAGTTCAATCAGCTAAGCAGTTTAGAACACATTTGTTCGTTAATAATAATGGCAACAGCAGTAAAAATCAGTCCAGAAAAGCATGCTCAGAGAAGCTGGCCCACGTAAAAGAACTGGGCTGGAAGATGCAGTCAGGCAGCAGCAACAGGAGACAATTTAGGATAAAATATAGACAGAAAACAGCCAATCCTGGTGAAAGCTTGCAAGTGCACTCAGATCTCAGACGCATGTGGGAAGACCGTACCTTGCTATTCTGGCAGTGGTGATAGTTGGACAGGGTGAGGCTGGCAGCAGCAAGCTGGATGAAATTGCTGCAGCACTGGAAGGAGAACACCCTTGTCAGGGGGTCTCTGATCTTGCTATGCTGGCAGCGGTGATAGCTGGACAGGGTGAGGCTGGCCGCAGCAAGCTGGATGAAACTGCTGCAGCACTGGAAGGGGAGCACCCTTGTCAGGGTGTCTCTGAACTTGCTATGCTGGCAGCGGTAATAGTTGGACAGGGTAAGGCTGGCAGCAGCAAGCTGGATGAAATTGCTGCAGCACTGGAAGGAGAGCACCCTTGTCAGGGATCTTTGATCCTGCTATGCTGGCAGCGGTGATAGTTGGACAGGGTGAGGCTGGCAGCAGCAAGCTGGATGAAACTGCTGCAGCACTGGAAGGAGAACACCCTTGTCAGCGGGTCTCTGAACTTAATTATCGTGATGTAGTGTCCATACTACCACACAAGCATGTTGTAAACGGTTTTAAAAATGGTTTACAGCATCTGCACTACTGTCTCAGACCGAGTTAAACTAACAACTGGTTCCATGCACCGACACTGTGCAGCATGGAGGAGAACTGTGCCTGACTGTCTGCACTACTAGTAAAACTAAACTAACTCCTGTAATGTTTTAAAAACCATGTTTGAGCTTAGGTCTTATCAGGGTTTAAGCATGGTTTTTACAAATGGACTACAAAGCGTGTTAGGTGTGGACACAAACCCTGCCATGGTGCTTTAAAATGATTTAAGCTCCTTAAACCGTTTAAAACACCCTAGTGTGAACAAGGTCTATGTTATAATGTGTTTAGCATGTAAATACAGACTAGAACTGATAGGATTCTAACCATGTATTTACACTCCTAAATGCACCACCAGGTTGTTCTGCTTTGCTTAAGTGCATCATGGTGTGGTTCTGCCTTTCTGAGTACATCACTGAGACAACCGCATTTGGGTGCCCATGTGAGCTTGTAAGTTCAGTTTATGTTTTCCTAGAAGTCTGTTGCCCCTTACCCCTGACCTCCAGAATTCCTTTATGTCTATCCCATGCATTCTTAAATCCCGTGATTGTTTCAGCCCCCACCACTTCCTCTGGCAGGGTGTTCCACTTGTCCACCACCCGTTCTGTGAAGAAATTCTTCCTCACGTTTCCTCTGAATCATCCTCCTCCAACTTCATTTCATGCCTCTAGTCCTAGAACATCTTTTTCGCTTAAAAATAGTGTATTCCTGCACCCTGTTCCTCCCTGTAAGATACTTGTATGTCTCTATCATATCCCCTCTCTCCCTCCTCTCCTCCAGGGAGTACATGTTCAGTTCCTTCAACCTGTCTTCATAGGACCTGTGATGCAATCCATGCACCATCTTTGTTGCCCTCCTCTGAACCTTCTCTACCCTATGTCCTTACGTAGGTATGGTCTCCAGAACTGTACACTGTACTCCAGGTGGGGCCTCACTAGTGTCTTGTATAGTGGAATTATGACCTCCCTTTTCCTGCTGGTGACGCCCCTGTCTATGCATCCCAGCATCCTATTTGCTTTACCTGCTGCCTTGTCACACTGTTTCCTCACCTTGAGGTCATCAGAGATGATAACCCCAAGATCCCTTTCCTGCTTGGTATGCTATATCCTCACCCCCAACTGATATATTGTGCCAGGGTTTTGTGCCCCATATGCATTATCTTGCACTTCTTTGCATTGAATTTCAACTGCCAAACCCCTGACCATTCTTCAAGTTTCTGCAGGTCCTTCTCATTCTGTCTACACCCTCTGGTGTGTCTACTCTGTTACAGAGCTTTGTGTCATCAGCTAACAGTGAAATTATGCCTTCTAGGTCCTATGCATGTCACTGATGAAGATGTTGAATAGGACCGTCCCAGCACTGATCCTGTGGTACCCCCACTGGTCACTCTTCCTCTGTGGAGTGACAGCCATTTACCACCACCCTCTGTGTCCTGCCACCCAGCCAGTTACCTATCCACCACACTACTGTCCTGCCCACACCCATATTCCCCAGTTTGTGTAATAGTCTTCTATGTGGCACAGTGTCAAAGGCCTTGCTGAAGTCCAGATAGGCCATGTCCACTGCCCTCCCTGATCCACCTCCCTAGTCACCCAGTCAAAAAATTCAACGAGGTTGGTCTGACATGACCTCCCCCTGGTGAAACCATGCTGCCTTGGGTCCTGTAGTCCATTGACAACCAGATGTTCCACCAATCTCTCCTTCAGTAGTGCTTCCATGATCTTCCCCACTACCGAGGTGAGGCTGACTGGTCTGTAGTTCCCTGCTTCCTCTTTGTTCCCACTTTTGTATAAGGGGACTACATCTGCTGTCCTCCAGTCTTATATATAACAACCGCTACCTGATCATGAAGAACGGATAGCAGTAATCTTCCTCGTTGTTTGCCATGACAACAATTCTCTCGAGCTTCACTCTCGCGAATTACAGACATAAGTCAAAAGAACTTGGAAGATTACCACACCATTCTTCGCGATCGGGAAGCAATTATCATCAGTGCAGTGTGAGAACCTTTCAACCACATTATTCTCCTCCATACAGTATACCACTGTACAGATGGCTGCTTCTAATCTGTGTATCATTTTCAAATATCAGAACTGCTGCTAAAAGAGCATCTGATACTGCTGGGAAAAGTTTAAGAAATGTGATATTCTGGCCGCCTAGTAGCACAGCAGCAGCGCAACGCCTTGCAGATGACAAGGGTTTAGGAGTGAATTCGGGACGCCACATCAGGAGGCAGACCAGGCTGTGGCGGCTGCTACTCAGCAGTGAGTCTTGGCAAGGGAGGGATGACAGAGGGTTCCCGCACTATAGTGACCCCTGCAGTCAGGCCAAGGATGGTTGCTGGAACATTCAAGCCCCACCCATGCTGCCAGACAGTGAACCTAGATCTAGGCCGGGGGAGGATGACCCTTCCTTGCCATCCCCACCCCACCCCCCGTCAAGAATGGGAACCAATGGGAGACTGCACCAGCAGCTGGGCTGGTAGAGGCAGGGTGAAGCAGTAGCTGGAGACAACCAAATGTGGTGGGGTTCGAGGGGCTAAAAAGCTCTATAGGAAAAAATGCAATATTTAGACATGATTCCGCTACCTTGCATATACTGTTGGTTATGGGCACCTTCTTTCTTTATTACTAAAGGCATTTGTGTCAGTGGCTCAATAGGTAGCACTCTCACCTCTGTGGCCGGAACATCAAAAAGTCATAGGTTCTAACCCAACACCAGGTACTTAGGGTACTTTCAAACAAGTCCTTGTGAAATACAATGTATTTGTAAAGCATGAGAGCCATTTTTGAGTTAGGGGTTCGTAACTCTACTTGTCAGTTCCTTACCCATTCAGTTTTAGTTACACTCACTCACTCTTAAAACATCTGTCACAGATCTAAACAAGATGACATTTTTTTTAAGACCACTGCCTCCAACCTGAGTTGTTATAATCCTTGCAGAGAACTGGATGCCATTGTGTTGACCTCACAGCCAAAAACTATCTACCTCGATAAAGTCTGCTCGGGCTGGCATATATCCGGCCATATCCCTGGAAAGAACAGAGTCAAATGTGGGTCTTGGCGGGTCATCAGAAGCTGAAATATAGAAAGTTAATGAAAAGGTCAAAGAGGCGAAGTGAAAGAAAATTCTCAACAAGGTCCACGCAAACAACCTGTGCAGTCAAAACTAACTGGTTACAAAAACAGACATTCTCTTGAAACCGCCCTGTCTGCTTTTGCCAAAATATTTCTTCTTAGTCCCAAAGGGTCCATGCATAATGAGGATGTGGCTCTCAAACACAATTAAAGAGATGGTGGTGGTGGGGGCATCCTCCACTTCCCTCACCAGTGCCCACATCCAGATGTACAGAGCAAGTCCAGATAGGGGGGTGGGGCCTCAAAGGGTCAGGGGATCCTCCTGCTGGCTGCATTTTTTTTTCCACCATAGTATCTCCCCTCCCTCCTCCCCTCACACCTAGCAGTAGCCCTACTGATGGGCCTACACACATGCATAGTCACATCTCTGCAGAGACAAGCTCCCTCGGCCCACCAAAGAGGTCACTACAGCGATGGAACAAGCATGCCTCCCCAACTGGGAATGTGACAACACCTCCCCAGCCTCTGCCGCATAACCCAAATGGCCAGAGTCTTCTCCCACAATCGGTGGCTGATGCAGAAGCACAGAGTGCTTCCTCTGGGCCATCGTACAATTCAAAGTTAACCCTTCTTAAAGGAATCATCTTTCAAAAGGTCTAACTTTTGAATTGCTTGGAGCCACTTCAATATGAATAGATTATATCGATACAGTTTTCACGTATCATTGCAGGTGTCTGACTTAAAATATGTATACACACACACACACACACACATATGTACATGCGTGTGTATATTTGTAGTAAATATACATATATATATATATATATATATATATATATATATATATATATTAATATTCTCTGTTTATGCCCTTTACTCACTGCTCAGGACCCTATCCTAGGGGATCCCTAGGCTGTGCGCGCCCCATAGGTCCTCCCCAGGTAACTCCTTCCTCAAGTCCTGGCAGCACTGACCCCCCCATCTGGTCTCAGTTTGCCCCCGGGCGGAGAAGAGAGGGACCCCATAGTCCATGAGTCTGCGTCGGGTATGCTGCTCAGGCCCCATCTGGAGCCTGGTTATGGATTTTTCTCAGGCAGTCGGGTCCCGTCTCCAGGTGTCCGTTGCAGAGCTTTTCTCGTTTTCTGGTTCCATCCTTCAGGACGTTGGGAAGCCAAGGGGCAGAGCACGTCGCAATGGCTCCAGCTCCTGGCCAATATCCTCCCACCCTGCTGCATGCTGTCTTGCTGCACCTCCACCTGTGGTCACCCAGATGGCGGTAAGGCAGCAGGACATGCATCCAACCCTCCCTGGAGAAGAGCAGCCTCTGGAAGCTCAATCCTTCTCTCCCCGGCCGGCCCTCCAACTGCCCAAGTCCGTTCCCAAACTCGGATCGCTGTGCCGCGAGCAGTAGTCTACCACGCGCTCGAGGGTCAATAAAATATATATATTGATAAATGTTGTTACTTTCAAGGAAATATTGATATACGTACTTTCCCACCAATAATGTGAAATTTAGGACATTTCCATATAATGATAAACACACTTTTATACCGATATATAACATCACAACACATTTTATGTATGGATATAAAAAAGAGATGGTTTAAACAATTTTATTTTCTTTCAATAATACTAGCAGTGCTATTAACAGTTCCGTGTTGCCGACAGCTGGCCCTGCCGCCATAGTGAGACTAAGTATATCGACTGACACTAACTGAATCTCCCAGCACTAATGTCTGCCTTTCACATCAGCCATGGGGGATACTGGATGTGCCAAAAGGAGGTGTTATCTGTAAAATGCCAGGCAGGAGGGAGGCCCAGATCAACCAGATAAAATGCAGTACCTTAAAACTGGGCACGTAAACTAATTCATTAGACCATAAAACAGCTAATCGGGGCAGCCCCACACTAAATTGTAGGGATTTACATAATGGACATTTCCCTTGAAGTGTAAGTCTGGCTCGAGCCATCTGGACAGGATAACGCAGTCCCCTGAAGGCAGGCCACGTAAGAAAGCATTTGTTAACGGACGTCAAACACAGCAGCATCTCTCGTCCAAAACAGTGGCTGGTAGAGTGATTTTCAGAAGGGGCTGGGCACTGCCGTCTAGTCAAATGAACTTATCAGGTGCTTGCCACTTTACCGCCTAAGACTGCACCCCTTCGGTGAGAGAGAAAAAGGGGGGGGGGTAAAGGGCACAAAAATAGACAGGTCACAGACAAATGAAGTCCACGCTTCCCACCATGCCCTTTTGAGCTACCTGGCCTGCCTCCTCCTCCTCCTTGCTGGTTTCTCCCATTTGTATCCCAACAGTGGAGTAAAGTATATTGCTGCATTTATGGGTTGCCTCTAGGGTCCCTCCTGTGGGGTATAAGCTATGGGTTGCTGGCTTAGTGCTGGGAGAATGGGGACATTTTTATTTACTTTTTTTTTTTTTTTTTTTTTAATTACTATTTATCCTCCTCTGTACTGCCATGGCCCCCATCTGCATTTCTGGCCACTGCTCATCCAGTCGACATCCCAAAACCAAGAGAGCTCCTCCTCCTCTTGCCAACCCTGTAGGGTACCCTCTCATAGCAGGGCTGTCTGCAGCAGGCCAGTCTCCCTTTGGTCATCACAAATTCAGTGGCTTGGGAGGAACTCTGTTATGCCGGGTGGGCAGGCAGCCCGAGCATGCCCCTGCTTCATCCTGCGATGGTGGGATGGCCTTCTCAGGTCCTCCCATCCCGAGACGCTTAGCTGATAAAATGCAATGCACCCACACAATGGAGACACGCATACCATGAAGCCGCTGCATCTCCCCCTTCCACTCCCATCCTCAACAGGCCTGCATCTTCTGGGCACTTCCAAGTGGTGATCAAGCAGCTGGGTTCAGCTGACCTCCCACCCCGAGGAGAAATGCATCCTGTGGGATGCTCTGCCATCTGCCCCCCCCCGCCCCGTAGGCCCTCTTGTGTCCTGGGCTCATTTCTGAACCCAGGTGACCAGCAGCAACCCTGCAACTGTGCTGACAGCCCAGCATGGAGAAATGGGGACTTCAGAAAGGAAGGGAGGTTCCCAGGCCAGGTCTAAGGAGTGCTTAAAAAAAAAAAGTGACTATCCGTCTTGATATGGCAGCTTAGCTGCTGGTGATCTTGCTCCTCTATTCTTTTTTCTTTAGCTTTTTCGCGTAAACCATACAAAGATACCACACCTGGGCTGGAAGACGGTGCTGCGAAGGCACAGGTTGCTTGTCATCTGTACACCTGCCTGCAGGTGACCATCAAAGGAGTGGATTTGGTGTCGGCTGTGAAGCCAATCGCCTTCCCACCCCACAGGCTGGAGAAAGGGCATACTTGTGGCAAGCTCTGATTGGCTGGGTTGGGGAAACACCAGGATCACAGGCACGAACCAGGGAAAAACAAAAGAGTGAAAAAGCAGCTCTGAAATATTTCGGCCGCAGGAGCCGTGTTCATCTGAACTGCTGTCCACCAAGGAAAGGCAAGGGAGAAAGCTGATGTAACCTCCTGCAACATGGTTTACTCACGCTGGAATGTGATGGCCGTGTCTGCACTCTTTGCCTCTTCCACCTGCTTTAAACTCAGTAACGTTGACGAGAACAGAGGGTTGTTGATGAAGTGCTTCATGTAGTGCTTTTCACACTCTTCCTTTGTCTTTGAGCGCATCTGGTTGGCCACATCTTGCCTAGAGAAAACAATTTATCATTTAAAAATGTATATGTATCTAATAAGACAACTAACGCACAGCACAATATACCGTGTTAAGTTGTACTGACTCTCTCGCACCCTCCATGGCTCTGGCTGAAATTCCAAATTCCTCCCTCCCCAATCAGATTTTCACTTTTTAGTGTTGGAATTACACTTCACAAGAATTGGGAGCTATGGGGGCCCATAAAGGGCCTATCTTTAAACTGAGCCCCCCTTCCCATTATAAGTCAATGGCAGCGATGTGTGAGCTACCAGGGCCAAGCCCTGGCAAGCCCCCCTGTAATTCCAACACATTAATTACTACATAGAAGTTGCTGGTAGATAAGGACCTCTTGGCCCACCTAGTCTGCCCTGTATTCCCTGCCTACTGTGCCACAGCGGACCCTACTCAATTTCTGATCTTCTTCCCCCACTTTACCTTACTTCTAAGGTCCCCTTGTGTCTGTCCCATGCATACTTGAATCCTGTTACCATTTTAGCACCTACCACCTCTGCTGGAAGGCTGTTCCAGATGTCCACCACCCTCCCCATGAAGAAATATTTCCTCATATTTCCTCTTAGCTCCCCCCCCCCCAACTCCACAGTGTGACCCCGTGTCCTGGACCATCTTTTTCTATGGAAAACGCTACCTTACTAAAATTATAAATGCCACAAATTATTGCTCTACCTTGATATTGTGACATCCCTATGTAAAGGCCTCCTTACCAGTTTCCAAATCCACAGTCCATCACAGCCTCCAAAAGCGCCATTTCCTCCTGGGCTGTCCATCTTGGATCAAGAATTGGAAAGTCTGATGTCTACAGAGCAAACAACAAACAAGAACTGTAAATTTATCATAAACAGGTCATCGCTTTAAAATGATTTTCCAGCTTTTTGTTAAACAAAACAAAACAAAACAAAAAAAAAACAGCTGACATTGTATGGACTCAAATCTCATCTGGTTCTAAAATATCTGTGTTTCAGGATCATCCTTTTTTTTTTTTTTTAAACTGTTAAGACATCTGCTGAAAAACTGTCTCTTTGCTCCTTAGCCTGACTGGAGGACTGTGTAACATAGAGGATACTCACCTCCATTACAGTGGGCTGCATCTCCAGCCGCTTAACCACCACCTCGGTGAGCAAAGGCATCAGGTACTGTTAGGGAGCACAAGCAGGAATGGAGGACCACTGCACCGGGCATGTTGGCACTATGCGCAGCCCTACAACCCAGTGGGTGAGGTAATCTTTGAGAGAAAAGGACAGTCACCGGGGCAGGGAGATGACTCCTGGCCGGTCTCCATGTCAATCAAGGGTGTCTTCCTCCACTCCTGGGGCTAGCTTCAGGCCCTTCCCCTCTCTCTGCATGGGTGATGACTGGATTTAGGGATTTGCCTGGCTGGAAGCTGAATAACAGAGCCTTACCATTGGAGCCAAGCTGTGAGTGTATGCGACAGTAGGACATAGTGTGGTTTCCTAGTGTCCCCTTGGGGCTACAGAGGCAGTTTCTCCAGACAGGAAATGGCACTGGATGAAGCAGAAAGAGATTCTGTACAGGGTGGACCAGAGGTGGATAAAATGAACAGGAAAAACAACGTCAGGTGGAGACAGGAAGCCAGAGCAGATAAAGCCTGTGGGATACACAGTGATCCCACTTTCATGTTTCCACAGTTATCAACAAGACAAGAAAATAAAATACAAAATATTTATTACATTTAAACTGAATTGTGACTAAAAATGATAGGATTTTTTTGCCTACATTTCTTCCGTGCCATCAGATGCCCTTTAAATTCAACACGATCCAAGGATCGGAAAAACAGTCACCAACTTGGTTGGCAAACAGCACACAGCGACAAGACAGCAGTTCCACAGCCCCCACAGACTACATTAGCATTTAAAAACATTTTAAAAAGACAGACAAGCAATACTGACAACCCTTCATCCATTTTTACAGAAGTTACAGTTAGTACTGAAGCACACAGAAGTAGACCATTATTAATTAAAGGGCAACGTTACCATAATGTGCGGCTTACCATGATTTCATACTTGTGATCACTTTGATGCTTTTTATACTCAAATCCTCTAGCAAAACACTAAAAAAAAAAAAAGGAATTGAATATTTTGAGTGTCAGTGAGTGAATTATTTTTCTTCCAAATGTCACTTTTAAGAATTACATTACATTAATTATAGGTCTCCACTAATACTCTACCATTATTTGTTCCAGTCCGACTCCTAATGTGGAACTGTAACAGAGTTCACTACAGACTCAGATTTATAGTGCATCTACAGGCTACAGTACTCGGACCAGGTAGGGAAACACCAGTTCATCAACTGGTGGTAAAGTTTGGCCACCAGCTTTCAAAATCTGGTAGTCAAATCGATATTTTTAGTGCTCCTTGTTTAATTTTTTTTTTCACAAAGGTTTTTATCACACCTGTGTCCGGGGGCAGCTTATTATCCTGTCCCCGCTTCACCGAGTTGACCACTGCCTCCCCCTAGGACTCATCTGGTCTGAATTTCACCCATAAATCCCCCCTCACGGCAGGGCCGGAGGGAGGAGGGCTGTCTTCAACTCCCCAGTGTCCATTATCCAGAGCAATCACAGTTAGCTTCCTGGATAATGGTGTGGACTCTAGACGAGTTGGGCAGGGCTTCATGTAGCCTCCAACACACCCTTTTCTTGTTTTTCTCCTCACCCCTGCTGCAGGACATTAAGGCGCATGCATGCAGACGAACAAGGCTGACAGTACTGCAGCTTCCCATCCTTCGTGCTGCACCACCACCAGGCCGCCACCTGGTGGCAATCTAAGGCCAGGCCAACATTCCTCTCATCCCTGGGTGAAGGACAGCAGTCCCTTGGACATTCAATCCTCTCCTGCCCAGACCAACCCAAGGTGACCCAAGTCCACTCCTGAACCTGGGTAGCCGACGTGGCAGGAGGTAAGGCACCAGCATCTCAGCTTTCCACACCATCGAACTTGACTAGTGCCTGTTATTTTTAAGGGTCAGAAAGCACTTTATGGGCAGGTAGCCAGTTGGCATGTAACTTTCAAAATCTGGTAGACAAACCATTTTTTTTTTGTGCTGACTGGCCACCTGGCTACCTAATTTGTCCCGCCCCGACTCGGACTCCCAGTTTCATTAAAGAGCACCTATTTTGGAAGCATGCTGTGCTTCTGTGCCAGTGACCCGGGTTCAGGAGTGGATTCAGGACAAGGGGTCAGGCTGGAAAATAGTGCTGATGCTGGCAGCGCTTCCCAGCCCGGGGTGCAGATGACATGGTAACCAGCACCACAGAAGCTGCTAAGGAGAGCCAGAGAGCCTGCCCCCCCAAGCCACGGTGTCCAAGGCTAGCACAGAAGGCAGGCAGTGCCGTCATGTGGGAGGGTACTAAAGAATGGCAGAACCCCCCCCCCCAAACCAGCAGCATGGCAACCTGTGTACATTCCAGCACCACGCCATGGATTCTCCTACACAGAGAAGTGCTCTGGCAGCAGGCTAGTGGTTAATGGGGCTGCGTAGTCACCCAATGGACCAGGGAGAAAACCTCTATGGAAAAACAGAAAAAGAGCACAACCCAACCCGGTGGCATGGTGGGTATAGGCACTGGATGCCACACCTTCCAGCCACACATGCAACCCAGGTTTGAAAATAGACCAGGGTCGTTTGGGGCAGGCCAGGAAATGGTATGACTGAGCATCCGACAACAGCTCTCCTCCCTCGAGGTGGGGGTTTCCTAGATCCTGCCACTTTACTGCCAACTAGCAGAGGCTAGATGGCCTCACCGGTGGGGACAGCTGAAATGGGTAAGGCATTGGCAGACACAGCACATCTGTGTAAGCTTGCATGAGTGTTACTGTCACTGCACACACGTCGTACTGGGGATAACTCGGGGAACAATACCCCCAGCTCACATGGCATTCCATGCACGCACCACACAACCTACAGGGCAGGTCACCTACATCCTAAGAGGTTAACCTATAAGTCTCAGACACTAGTTTGTGACAGGGTTGGCGGTACGCTGCTGGACTAGGGGGCAGAAAATCTACATGGAAAAAATATCACCTATTTTTGTGTTTTAAAAAACATATATAACTCACTTCTGTGTAGTCTGACAATCTAAGCAAAATCATTTTTGAAAATATTCAGAAAGAAATGGAGAGCTTCATATTCTTTACCGTTTTCGGAGTCAAGCTCACACATGTTAACAGGGTCCTCTTTTATAATACATTTTTTTATTTATTTAACATATTTTATCCCCCGGTAGCTTGCTTGGGACCTTCTTCCACGCCCCAATGCCCGCGCTCCGACACTGCTCACACATCTAACCAGGCCTCCAAGGCCCACCTGCATCTCACTGCTCTGCTGTTCCCCTGGCTTGCCCCCCCAGGGCTGGGTACGCCTTCAGCCACTTTGGCGTTTCTTCCCCGCCACCTATTTGGCCACCCGCAGCGAAGGAGAAGACATGGAGGTTCCCCCTCGCAGGTTGTGGATGCAATCTGGCTCCCAGCATGGTGAGGGGGCAGAGGTTTCATCTGCCCAATCCATTCCCCGTTTTTCCCATTTGTCCCGCCCTCCCCCCAGGAGCATGCTGTATCATGGGGTGCAGGTACACTGACACAACTGCGTGACCGCAAGGGCTTGCTTCAGCGTCTCCCTCTGATATTATCCCCTGCACCGCCACCTGTGGTCACCCGTGTGGCAGCAGAGCAGCGGGTCCCACCTTCCAGGAGGACAACATCCATTGGCATGCACAATCCTTCTCCCCCGGCGGGCCCTCCAAGCCATGGTTCATTCCCCAATCTGAGCTGTCAGTGTCACGAACGGTAGGTAGCACTACCGCTGTGCTGGCAGGTGAGTCTATAACACTTTGTGTCTTTGCTATAATTTAGAGGGTCGCCTGGTACAGATCAATGCCACTGCCCAACTAACAAGAGCCTGGCTGACCCGTAGCACTACCACTAGAGATGCCGGTGATCGGAGTCTGGGAATGAGCTCAAGGCACTGAAAGCTGGCTGGAAGAGTAAGACTGAGCATCCCACAAGATGCCATCCTCCTCCTCCTCCAGGAAGGGAGAACAGAGGGCTCTGCTCACAGAGATTCTATATATGAAAACTAGAGAGGACATCATGTGGAGTTCTATTTTCATGCCACCATATGGCCACCCAGTCACCAAAAACAAAATAAGTAAACATGCAAGTGATCTATACTATGTCTATGGGGATAATACGCAAATGAGGGGAGGGTCACGTGAAGACCCCCCTAGGTATTTTTTATATATACAATCTCTATGGCTCTGATGTAACACTGCCGCATGGGTGACCACAGGTGGCAGTAAAGTCAGAGCCTCTATGTGGGTGGGTGGACATCGGCTTGTGCGGCGTTGCGCATGACTGCATGTACATGGGCACCCTCGTCCGACGACGTCCTGCAGGCTGGAACTCAGAAAAAAAAAAAATAGGGAATATGAAATGTCAGCCCCCTGCAGGCCCCACACTGACCCCAACTGGACCTGGACTACGGTGGGTCGAGAAGTTCCCCAGTGCCTCCGCCATGAAGAATGGAGCCAGGTAAGACTGTGAGAAACCAGGTGAGGGGGCTGGGAGAGCAGCCAAAAAGGAGGCCAGTCAGGCTGAAAGGATGATACAGAAAGTAACTGAAAAACCTAACAAGGCCAGCTCCGTGGTGCCGAGTGAAGGGGTTCACTCAGCACGCTGGCAACCTGGGTTAGCAACCCGAGCCTGGGTGCCAGGAGCGGAGACCGGCAGGGATTGAGTACACATGAATCCATGGGACGCTTCCCTCCTCGGGGGTGGGTCTGCCTCGTCACCTTTGGGCGGGATTGGAGGTGTGCATGTGGGGACGTGGGCCTTGACACGCCCCCTGCTCAAGGACGCCGCCTGCTACAGGCAGAGAACGTAGCGGGGATGACGTGGAAAAATGGAGCTCCTTGGCTGATCAGATATCGGCCGCCCCGATCCCTCATCACAGAGCCCCTGATCAGCCGGGACCAGCCCAGCCACACTAAGGACCAATAAGGCAGGCCATAAGACGCCGGGTTACGTCGAGTTACCTTGGGGGGGGGGGGCGGCAATCTGGGCTGGCAGAGGGTGAGAAGGGGTAGCCGGGTGGGGCTAAGCCTTGGCGGTCCGAAGGAGAGACCAACCGAGGTAGTGGAGGGAGGCGCATAAATAATACAAAATAAAAAACAAAAAAAAAACTAACAAGAGCCTGCAATACATCAGATATACAGTGAAGCCCTGTTATAAGCATGCCCTAAATGCCAAGCAAAAAATGTCCTTATAATTGGGAATGTGTTTATAAGAGGGCTTCACCAAAAACATGTGAAACTCCAAGTAAAATCTATAGTTAACATGTAGTTTTTAGAGAACTCATTGCTAAAAACAATATAATACAGCTTTTTAAAAAAACTCTTGCACAAACATCTGGAGTACTACTGTACAATTTGTTCAGTGTCTCACCTATGAAGGAATATGTGCTGCCTTCTTGAAAGGGCATCTTTCACACATCTGTTCCTGTTAATGAGGAAACTAGATCATGGTTCAGCCCAGACTTAGCACATTCCAAGGTGATAATGACCACCTATCACTACCGCTGGGAAAAAAAATATTTTTGTAAACGGACTGTCCTTATAAATGGGGGGCTTTATTGCTACTGAAAATACTGGGCAAAAATTGGGTCATCTCAAAAATGTTCTTGTAACCAATGTCCTTACAGGTAGGCTCCACTGTATAATAACTATAATCATCTGATGCCTTACTGGACCCTGGTGTGTACCGTAACTCAGCTTTTCTTTTAAGAAATGTAAGACGCAGACACTCAGCGTGTGGGTCACTGTTCTCAAAATGTGGGACACATCATCAAATATGGGGCTAAAAGATAAGAACCCTCAGAACTTGTGTTTCTACTTCTTCAAAGCCCAACAATGGCTGGACATTATCTCAGTGGTGGAAACCTGGCTCAATGGCTGCACCCCTGACTCCGCCATAGCTCTCCCGGGGTACACTATATTTCATGCTGACAGGCTAACTAAAAAAGGGGAAGGATGTGCAATATACCTCCGTGACACCCTCCAAGGTCTCATTCTGCCGACCCCAGCTCTTGACCACGGTGCCCAGGTCCTCTCCCTTCAAGTCGGTGTCTCCACCTCCAAGGCCCCTCTCTTTGTCTCTGCTGTTTACATCCCACCCAGGAATCAAAAAAGTGCTTTTCAATCAGTTCTGACCCACCTCCAGCAACACCCAGACAAGGCAGAAATTATTGCACTACGTGATTTTAATATCAATTGACTAGCAGACACTGCCGCCCCCAATAGGGATGCTGCGGCCGCCCTCAACCTGTCACAAATTGTGCCCTCTACCACACATCACAACCCAAGAACTGGTACCTCAACCCTCATTGATCTGATTCTTACAAATCACCCCCACAAATTCACTCAGGTCTCAGTGCTATCTGACGCACTGAGTGACCACTCGCCAGTACTCTATCGCTGGTCTTGTTTGGCTAAAAAGGCCCCCCCCCAAAGTTATCCTACAGCAATGCCTCAGGCGGGGCAAACTACGGCTCCTGAAACACCACCTTATTAGATGGGACTGGTCACCCATTGTTGCCTCGCCTGATAGTGACTCGGCTCTGGAGTACTTTGTCAACTCCTTCAATGCCGCCTGTGACTTCTTTGCACCCTACTGCAAATGGGTCATTAAAGGAGCGGACACCCCCGGGATGTCATAATCCCTGCTGGACCTAATGCGCAATAGTGACAATCTCTGGCACATAGCACTGGAGACGGGGAGGCCCTCTGTTAGGTAACGCTAGTGAAGGTCAGGAACTGCTGCACCTGGAAAGTCTG
Organism: Neoceratodus forsteri; assembly: GCA_016271365.2. NCBI lineage: Eukaryota > Metazoa > Chordata > Ceratodontiformes > Ceratodontidae > Neoceratodus > Neoceratodus forsteri. The sequence goes on from JADMNL010000030.1 coordinate 90,042,376, forward strand.
ACAGGCAAAGGCGGAGTACTATCGAGCTGCACTCACTGCCTCCTGGGTACAGGGCGCAAATTCTGGGACTCCCTCAAAGAACTCAGTGACAAAACCTCTACTCTCCCCATCCCAGATGTCTGTCAATGGTGGTATCTCCACGAACCCCGAAATAATAGCAAATGCACTGCATTCCCCGTTCTCAGACCTCAGCAGTGTGCTCCCTGCCAACTTCTTTGCACTCACCCCCAATACAACCACTGCACCCGCTCAAGTGCCCCCTTTTCATTTCAAAGTTATCTCCCAACATGATGCTGCCCCCCTCCTGCTAAGGGCACTCAGCAAATCTAGGTTCAGCAACGACTCTGTCGATCTTAAATTACTAAGGCTGACCCTCTCAGAAGTACTCTACCCCCTCACTGCCCTACTGAACTGCTTCCTTGTCCTAGGTCAACTCCCATCCATATGGAAAATTGCCCTCATCACTCCTATCCTGAAGAGTGGTGACCGTACCATGCCTGGAAATTATCAACCCATTTCAATTATACCCCCTCTCTCTCTCTAAGGCTCTTGAAAAGATAATCGCCACCGAAGTCACAGACTACCTTGCCCAACACAACCTCCTCTGCCCTGAGCAGCACGGCTGCCGTAAAAGCCACAGCACCACAACCGCGCCTTTGGAGTATACCAACACCATTCATGCGACCCCTGACGCAGGTCAGATTGCTGGTGCTGTCTATACAGATCTTTCCAACGCATTTGACACCGTTCATCACTCACTTCTCCTAGCCTCACTAACCCAAATAGATTTCTCACAGGATGCACACTGCCTGGTTCTCGAACTATCTATCTGGCAGAACCCAGAGAGTCAGACTAGCACAAACCCAGTCATCTCCCTTCCAAGTTACATCTGGAGTCCCTCAGGGGTCAATCCTTGGCCCCCTGCCATTTACTCTATTCCTTAACTCCCTGCCCAAGGCCTGCTCAGGGAATCTCCTCTTATATGCAGATGATGCGGTGCTATTCAGCACCCACATCAACCCTGCCACCCTCCAATCAACCCTACAATGGTCGTTTAGCAACGGTCGAGTCCTGGTTTGCTGACCATAGGCCTGTCCTAAACTAGAAACAAAAAAGTCCACGCTGTTTGCCCATGCTCAAAATAAGGTCAGCAACCACTCCCTGCTCATCCATAACTCCCACAACGAAACCCCGGAACAAGTTTCTACTTTTAAATACTTAGGTGTTACCCTGGACTTCGGGCTCACCTACCACGAGCATATTCACTGACTTAGTATGGCTGTCAATGTGCGTATCGGTCTGCTCCACCGTTACAAACACTGTCTCCCACCTGAAGCCCTAGAACTAGCCCTCTCCTTCTCTGTCTTGTCTCTCATAGACTACGGGATCATTATCTATGGTGCTGCCGACAACACATCCCTCAACAAAATTAGGGTTGCCCTGAATAAAGCCTGCAAGCTAGCTACTGGCTGTGACCGGCTCACGCACGCCTGCACGCTCTATGCCAGTACAAAGTGCCTAAACTTCGATGATCGCCTAAAGTACCAGACCGGTCTTCTTGCCAAGAAAATCGCAGCCAACCTCACGCGCACTGCTCCCCCTGCCTACTAACACCAGATGCACCCATCACCAAGAGAAAATGCCCTACGAGGTCCCCCTTTGTAAAACCTCCATGAATCAAAGAACCTTCGGGTACCGTGCTCCCATGTGGCTGAATTCACTTCCCAAACCAATCTTCAAGGCACCTACTCTGGGACTGTTCAAATCTCTTCTCCGTAACCACATCTTGCAGGACTTAGCCTGTGACTGTACCTGACCCCCACCCCCACAACCGCTACTGTGCTATCACAATGGATCCCTCTTGGTCCTGCCTCCAGAGTACTTGTCCCTGGCCTCTGTCTCTGACCCAGGCCACAGACTAACTGTCACTCACTGGATTGCGCTGTTTGCACATGCCTGTCGTAAATACTTATCTACAACAACTGCTGTATTGTATGTCACCTCTGTAACTAATATACATTGTATACGCTTCCTGTGCCACTGTACTGCATTGTTTCTGACTGTTGTAAATATCCTGTACCACATTTGCCTGTATGTACTATACTCTGTATCAGTTGTAAGGTATGATATTTTCTCGCACCTTTGTTTGCACTGTAATGTCCGACACTGTATGCTCTTGTTTTGTATTCTATGACGTGGAGCCTTTGTAAAGGAGTCTCTGACTCAAAGGTATTAATTCCGATATGTTTCAATAAATAAAGAAATTTTGATTTAGCTTCCTAGATTCTGAATTTCTGCTATAAAGTACAAGATTACAATGAGAGACGACACCCCCTCTATGTGGAACAGCACGCTTTGTTATCTAGTTTTATATCCTCCACCACTGTACTCAAGAGTCTCCCAGCCCAGTTAACTGCTACTCCTTCAGACCAGATCATGGAGAAGCCATCGACGTGAGGGGCCAAAAGTACATGCCACCATTTTCCCCGATGGTGGTGTGGTTTTCATCCCTAGTTTTTCCACAACTTTTGCCCTCCCACCGTGGCGCCACACTCTGCCAGTCCAGGTCTCCTTATCATACAGTTTCCCCTGCAACTGGGGGACTGCAGAAGCATGGTGTCTGCCAACAGAGCAGGTAAGAGCTGCCAAAGGCAGCACTCCCCGATCTCGGCCAACAGATGGCCACCGACAGCACGCCCGATTTCAGCCACCACACGGCAAACGGCAACACTCCCCAATCTAAGATACCAAGCTGCCACTGGCATCATTCCCTGATCTTGGCCACCAAGCAGTCACTGGCAGTACTCCCCGATCTCAGATACCATGCTGCCACGGACAGCATTTCTCAATCTTGGCAACCACATGGCCACTGGCAGCATTCACCAATCTCAGATGCCACGCTGTCAGTGACAGCACTACCCAATCTCTGCCACCACACTTCCACAGGCAGCATTCCACAATTTCAGCGTCTGCGCTACCACTGGCAGCACTTCCTGATCTCGGCCACCATGCCGCCACTGGCAACACCACACTTCCACAGGCAGCATTCCCTGATTATAGCATCTGTGCTACCACTGGCAGTACTTTCTGATCTCAGCCACCACGCCGCCACTGGCAACATCCCCGCTCTCGCCCTCTGCACTGCACTGGCAGCACTAGCTGATCTCGGCCACCACACTTCCACAGGCAGCATTCCCTGATTTCAGCGTCTGTGCTACCACTGGCAGCACTTCCAGATCTCAGCCACCACTGGCAGCACTCCCTGACCTCATCCTCTGCACTGCCACCAGAAACACGTCCTGATCTCTGTCACCAATGTCAGCATTCCCCGATTTCCACCACCACGCAGCCACTGGCAGCACTCTCTGGTCTCAGACACCACGCTGACAATGGCAGCGATCTGCGATCTCTGACACTGCACTACCAACGGCAACACTTCCTGATCACAGCCACCACATAGCCACTGCCAGCACTCCCCGATCTTGGCCACTGCATGGCCACTGGCAGCACTGTCCGATACAGAAACACAGAAAATGATGGCAGAAAAAGAACGTGGGTCATCCAGTCTGCCTATACAACCCTAACAAACCCAGGACCTATTGTCCATACAGGGTTCTAACCCACACTATCTACCCCCATGCTCCCCACCCTACGCACAATCACCCTGAGCAACCACTAAGCCCTTCATTCTGTCTCCGCTGTGTTCAAAACCAATGACAGTTCTGGCACCCACCACATCAGCTGGCAGATTGTTCCACGGTTCCACCATCCCCTCTGTAAAACAAAACTTTCTCACTTCCCTCCTGACCCTCCCCCCATCAGTTTCTACTCGTGCCCTCATGTTCTTGAGCCACTACTAATGCTAAATAAATAGTTCCTCACAATTTACCTTGTTCATTACTTTCAGGAATTTGGAGGTCTCCATCATATCTCCCCTCTCTCACGTGGCCTCCAGCTAGTACATGTTCAGTGCCTTGAGCCGGTCCTCATAAGATCTGCCCTGCTGGCTCCAAGTCATTCTGGTCACCCTACGATGCACTATCTCCAGACTGTCCTCATCTTTCCTTAGGTGAAGACTCCAGAACTGGGCACAGTATTCCAGCTAGTGCCTGACCAGTGATCAACAGAGAGGTAGTACTATTCTTCCTTCTGCTCTCAATAACCCTTCCTATACACTCCAGCATTCTGCATGCTCTACTGTAGGCCTTGTTACACTGGTTTGATTGTTTTAGGGAGTCACTGATGATGACCCCCGGTCTCTTTCCTCAGAGGCTGTGCCCAGCTTTACCCCCCCCCCAAACCCTACATCCAGTAGTCTCTCCTGGGGTTCTTGTGCCCATATGCATCACCTTGTACTGTCTGGCACGGAATTTCAACTGCCGAACCCTTGACCACCTAGCCTTTGCAAGTCTCTCTGCATCTTGGCCATCCGGTCACTTGCAGCACTCCTCCGTCTCAGCTGTTCGTTTCCAAACTGAGGTCACCGCCATGGTACCACAAAGCGCCACCACTGGGCCATGGTGGAGGGGTAGACAGCAGCTTCTTCATGTGATATGGAACAATTCTGAGAAGTAAAATGAAGGACGACCCTCATAAAAGGGGACAGCAGTGTGTATGTGTGAATATATATATATATATATATATATATAAATATATAAATATATAAAGGCAGATGGGAACTTCATCTCTGCTTACCTGCAAACATACAAGAAAGTGTGGCGGTCCGCACTCCACACATTTGATATAGGGTTCCATGAGGTAGGAGGAACAGCCGCGACATGGAGGTTTATCGAAGGGGTCATCTGCAAAAGCATTAGAACAGAAATCAGTTAGGCACTTTGATCAAATCCCATAGCCATGCGTTTTGGGGATGAGTACACATCCTCTTTTCTGCAGCTCCTCTGCCAAGTTCTCCTCTCTGTCCTGCAGTAACGTCCTTGCCCTTTGCTGCAGAGACTGGTACTGTTTCACCAATATCTGGTGACAGAAAACAATCCTTTCTGACATGGACTGCCAGCATGCCAGCGTTACCCATACCACAGCATTATGGTAGCACAAAAATACAAATTTTATGTTCGGTGGTATTCTAAGCACACCAAAAACTGGAGGCAAGGAATACCAGTTTTCACAGGTTTAAAGTGTGGCAAAACTCAGTTAGCCAGAAATACTGACAGAGAAAGGGATCAGTGTTCTTCCTTGTATGGTTAAAAAAAAAAAAAATACAATGTTAAACATTTTACTGGCCTTTTAGGAGCAACAGATGGGAACTGTTCAGCTGGATATGGGAGGTTCTAGACCTGTTATGAAGAGGAGCAGAAACAGGAAGATTTGGTGGCAGGAGACTGATCTGGCTCTGCATTCTCTGCGAGTCCAACTACGTTTCATAACAAAAAAAAAAATTCATCAGAGATATTTTAATATAGCATGTGATTTTGTCTAGGGGTTCTGGTGACACTGATGATGTCACTAGAACCCCTCGATGGAATCACAGCTCCGTTATACAGGGCTGGATAGCTATTATAAAATGGGTCCTGGAATTGCTGTGATCTGAGTGACATGATCAGCTACCGAGATACTAGAAGACTTATTTATTTATTTTTTAACGTTAAAATGTTTATTGAGAGTTTTTCAGTTTTACAACACAACACAAATACATTTGTGATAACATCAACTACAGTTATAAACAACAATACTAGAAGGTGCCTTTGTAAATGAGTCCCTGACTTAAAGGTTGTAAATCCGACTTTCAAAAATAAAAATAAAATAAATAAGGCTTATTATACTCCCGTGTGACTGTACAGTCCCTTCATTTGCATACTTGTGTATTCACTAACCAATGGCAAGGCAGCTTTAACAATCCAAGTTTGTTGCACTCAAACCCAAACAATTGAATAGTAAAAACTATGTATAAGCAGTTATTAATATGATCTTTCCTGATTTAATTACTTATATACAAAAGTTATTCATTTTAAACGTGGGACAGGACACTCCAGGATGTGTGGTCATTGACACAGATGCATTTCCAGGGTGCTGATGGCACTCGATCTTTGGTCTCATTCCAATGCACCCTAGGCATGATTATACCTCCATATGAATGCACACTGTGTTATGTCTTATCCCTTACATTTTCCATGTATTTAAGCATTAAAAGGACACTGTCAATCCTTTTGGCATATTATTTCTACTTTAAAACTCACATTTATTGGTTGTCTACCTTCTCTAAAAAAATAATTGGTGTTACTGTTGTTTTATCTGCTTCCTTTTGCAGTACAACTGAATTGCATGCTAATGGTGTAATTATACCCTATGCTGTTTTGTTTCACAGTCTTGATCTACTCTCACTGCATACTTCCTGAACATTAAGAACACCCCTGTAGCCACTCCTGATGCAATAGTCTCCTCACCTCCCATGGCATCTTTGGTGTCTAGACTGTGTTAGGAGTGTTCCTAAACACAGTGAAAGATGAAGCAGGAGTTGATCAAGGACTGTAAACAAAGACTGTATGTTTTTGTGTCGTAACACAGTATGGTAGGCAGTCTACATAGAAACACAGCAGTCGACGGCAGATAAGGACCGCAAGGCCCATCCAGTCTGCCCATTTCTTTTTCTATCTTATGAATGTGCCATCGGCCTTTGCTCTGTCAATTGCCTATCTATTCATACTCATCTGTATTGCTCCCTTATGCCCATCCCATGTCTGTTTGAAGCCCTGTATTCATATCCACCACTTCCTGAGGTAGGCCGGTCCATGCATCCACCACCTTTTCCAGGGTTTTATTTAACTATAAAAATTGATTAGCGTTTTGCTCATAAAAATTCTAAAACACTGTGAAAATGCACAGGACTTGCCTCACTGTGTTTAACAAACATAGCACTTCTAGAAAACCTGTAGGAATGCTTTCTGTACAGTTAGTATTGTCCCAAGAAAAAAAACTGCTAATCAATTATTTAAAACCCTGCTTTCTGTGAAAAAGAACTTCCTTACATTACCCCTTAATCGGCTTCCCTCTAATCTCATGCTGTGTCCTCTTGTCCTGCTATTTTTCTTATATTGAAACATGTTAGACTCTTTCACCTTGTTAATGCCCTTAAGGTGTTTGAATTTTTCGATCATATCACCTCTCCCTCCTTTGCTCTAGGGTATACATATTGAGCTCCATTAATCTGTCCTCATATGTTTTCTGATGCAGTCCCTGCACCATTTTGGTTGCCCTTCTCTGGACTGCCTCAATTTGGCTAATGTCCTTGAGAAGGTGTGGCCTCCAGTACTGCACACAGTACTCCAGATGGGGCCTAACCAGTGTCTTGTACAGAGGGATCATTACCTCCCTCTTCCAACTTGTGATACCCCTACTAATACACCCCAACATCCCTCTAGCCTTACCTACTGCTTTAGTGGTCTGCTTGGATGATTTCAGGTCATCGGTGATGATGACGCCCAAGTCTCTTTCTTCCCTTGTGACTGCCAGCAACTCCCCTCCCAGCCTATTGGTGGCTTCATGGTTTCTCTTTCCTATGTGCATGATCTTGCACTTCTTTGCGTTAAACCCCAGTTACCACTCTTCCAACCATTTTGCTAGTTTATCCAGATCTCTTCTCATTCTGCCCACCCCATCTGGATCATCTACTCTGTTGCAGGTCTTGGTGTCTGTTTCTCGCTTTAAAAAAGAAAAATAAATCCAAATCAAACAGCCAGCTACACCAGTACATTCTACAGAAAGTGACTGAAACAAAATTAGTTTTTAAACTAGGGACAGTTTGAGGCCTAAGGGGTTAATAGTGCCCCTTTAAAGTACTAATTAAAAAAAAAAATACAAACCTTTACATCTGAATTGGCTACAACTCCAGGTTAAAAAGGGAAGTAAACTGGCTAAGCTGGATTTGTTAACTGTTAAAACTGGTTGTTGATCATCCACTGAAAATATTCTTAGATCCTGCAAACCTTTATAATGAAAGCTATCTACTTAGATAAACACAGGCTGGGTATTAAATAGCTAGCATAACAAAATGTTACACAAATTAGAGGGTAATGCTAACCATTTTCTGAATTGCGTAGCACTAGACTGCTAAACATTTTATGACTTTTTTTTTTTTTTTAGGTTTGCCAGTCAAAACACAATAAAAAGTAAGCATTTTAAAGGAATTTTCCAATCTCAGGTGCTGGGCTTCACAGCCCAATACCTTATGCCAGCGTTAGTCAGCCGATGCCAAAATTACAGTTCTAACTTTGTCCTTTTCGGGAGGGAAGGGATCGTAACTGCAGCCACACCCACGGTCAGCCCGATCCCTTCCACTTCCCGGTCTGCCTGCCCCGGCCCCAAGCACAGACGTTTTGTGACATCTAAGCAGGGAGAGTGTGGGGGCATTTTTCAGTGCTTATTTATGTACGGAGGGCTCCAGATAAGATTTTTGGGGGGATGAGTACTGTATTCCTCATTTTGAAAGTGAGATGAGTAAAACCAAATTCAGATGTGTACAAATGTCTGGACAGAGTGGAGTGAGGAGTACATTTTTAAAAACATTTTTTTTCTCTAGATAAGAATTGCTCAAGTGCCAACAATGTTCCAGATAATGTTGGCAAGTAGGAGTAATTTACTCACAAGTTTTAAAATTTAGTCAGTAAAACACACTTGGGATGCATAAGACTGCTGTAAATCTGTGTAAACAAAAACAATCATTTTGAATCACCAGTTATGTTACGAAGCACTATTCTTTGGTGTGGAGTATTTATAAATGTTAGGTGAGTATTGGTACTCATTAAAAATTTTTTTTGCAAAGTATTTCCTACAATGAGGCGAGTAAAACAGGTCAGTATTCCCTTTATCTGGAGCCCTGTATGTATGTACTGTTAAGCAACCTTTCAGAAAAAACAAAAGATACCGATCAACTGATATGGGCCCTATGAGTTGATCAGTGGCTTTTAATTTTTCTGCAAGGTTGCTTAAATGTATATAAATAAGCACTGAAAAATGCCCCCACAGAGTTGTACGGAGCTTGCTTTCAGCACTTCTCCCGCCAGATGTTACAAACGCCTGAGCGTAAAGGGCAGGCAGATCAGAAGTGGAAGGGATCGGGCTGGCCGTGGGTTTGACTGTATTTACGATCCTTTCCCTCCCGAAAAGGACAAAGTTAGAACTTATAATTCTGGCATCAATTGACTAATGCTGGCATAAGATATTGGGCTATGAAGCTTAAACAGCGTTAGAAATAGACTGGAAAATCACTTTAATCTGCAAATTAATTTGTGCCAAGTGCTTTGTGTGAGAAAGTGCTAAACTGCTAATCAATTTTTGTGGCTTATTTAATGCCCTGACAGGCCTGCTGTGTCCTCAAATATATTCTAAATAGAGTACTCTGACTTTATAGGCAAGTGTTGCCAAATACTGGAACTACCAACTGATATCTGTGCAAAAACTCATCACGTAAGTTTCAAAAAGCTCTCAAAAAAAATTGTTGTGTATTGTGAAATTTGTTTCAAATTTTAACGTTATTAGTGATATAGCTTCCATGTTTTTTAACAAAAAAACACAGACAATGACGGCAGAAGAAGATCACAGGTCCATCTAGTCTGCCCTGAGCTCCCCATCTGCACCAGGACCTTTTGTCCACCTGCTCCCCTCCCTACTGCTCCTGGCCTGAGCAACCAAACCATTCACTCCGTCCAAGCCATACTTAAAACCATTTATGGTCTTGGCACCCACCACCTCTTCTGGCAGACTGTTCCGCAGCTCCACCACCTTTTCCGTAAAACAGAACTTCCCCACATCTCTCTTAAATCCCCCCCCCCGCCAGCTTCCATTCATGACCGTAGCGTCTTGACACAATCTTCATGCTAAATAGTTTGCTGCAGTTTACCTTGTTTATTCCCTTCAAGGACTTGAAGGTTTCCATCCTAAGCCTCCTCTTTCACCTAGTCTCCAGCGAGCACATGTTCAGTGCCTTGAGACGCTCTTTGTAAGATCTGCCCTGCTGGTCCTGAATCATCTTAGTCACCCTGGGCTGCACTGTCTCCAGTCTGTCCCTGTCCTTCCTAAGGTGAGGACTCCAGCACTGAGCACAGTATTCCAGGTCTGGCCTCACCAGTGACCTATATGGAAGTAGTAGCACCTCCTTTTTCCTGCTGTCAGTACCCCTTCTGATACACCCCGGCATCCTATTAGCCATAATACGGGCCTTGTTACACTGGCTTGATTGTTTGAGGGAGTCACCAACAATCACTTCCAGGTCCCTTATCTCTGCCGTAGTGCTCAGTTTAACCCCTCACATCCAGTACTCTATCCTGGGTTTTATTTCCCCTCGGTGCACTTTGTGTTTTTTTGGTGTTGAATTTCAAATGACAAACCTCAGACCACCTCTCTAGCCTTTGCAGATCCCGACACATCTCCCTGAACCCTTCGTCACTATCTACCCTGCCGCAGAGCTTCATGTTGTCTGTGATGAGACACAATTTGGCCCAGATGCCCTCTCTAATGTCACTGGTGAACATATTGAAGAGGACGGGACCCAGGAAAGATCCCTGTGGCACCCCACTCGTAATCTCCTGCTCTACTGATCTGATCAAGTTTACCAACACTCTCTGCTGTCTCTCCTTCAACCAGTTTCCTATCTAACTACGTCCCTAGCCACACCTAGGTTCTCCTGCTTCTTCAGCAATCTTCTGGGTGGCACCGAGTCGAAAGCCATGCTGAAATCGAAGCAGAGTGAATCCACAGCATGGTCTTTATCTACTACCTTTATTACCCAGCCAAAGAATACTATCAAGTTGGTCTGACAAGCCCTCCCTACCACAAACTCATGCTATTTACTATGCTGTAGACCACTGCTCTCTAGGTAGTTCACAAGGTCCTCTCTGATAAGTGAGACCATCAGTGCACCCACCCCAGAGGAAAGGCTGACAGGTCTGTAATTCCCTGGTTGCTTCTTGTCCTCTCCCTTGTGAAGCAGGACTATGTGCGCTACCCTCCAGTCTTTCTGAACTACCCTGTCTGAACTGAGCTCCTGAATAGCACTACTAAGGGTTCAGTCAGTTCTGCAGGCAATTCCTTGGGCACCCTTGGGTGCAGCCCATCCAGCCCTGGGACTTTATCTACCGTTAGGGCTTCATACCCCCTTCTGGACCCTTTCTCTGGTAAATATTGACGGCCTCATTTCCGAAATGTTCAACAACCGCCTTAATGCCACTTTCAGGCAGGGGCCGCAGTCTTCCCTTGTGATGACAGAGCACAAGTAATCATTAAGGACGGCTCCTTTCTGATCATCTGCCTCTAGTACCCTCCCTTTTTTAATGTATGTTTTTTTAATGTATTACTTGTACAGGACAAATAAGCTTATACCCAACTGTATGTTCCTGGATAAAAACAAAATCTATTCATCTATTTTAATTTAATAATAGCATTAAAGCACTCACCTGGGTGGGTCAATGTCTGTTAATTGAACCCAAGATGGGGTCAAGAGACACAAGGTGGCTTATGCTCCTCAGGTAAATTAACAAAGGCAGCCCAACCTCTGCAGTGTGTAGCAGGCAAAGGCAGCTAGTTTCCCGCTCCAGCTGTCACATACCTTTCTACAGTCTCACCAACATCCAGTGCTGAAATGACCATAATTGTATGCCTCCAATTTTTTTTTTTAATTCCAGTTGAGCGTTAACACAGTGAACCAGGAAGCCTAAATGGCACCACACAGATTCCGATCCAGCAGCTCCAAAACTTCATGGCAAATCAGGCAAAATTTGTGACACAGATCTCACCATTGCTGTGAATAAAGCAGCAGCACCGAGCATTACAAAACACACTTTATTGCTTCACGTGTGGGGGGGTGGGGTGTGTGTGTGGAGGGGTTAATGTCAATATTCTAAACATTACCCCCCCCCCAATATTCATACCCAGCCTCTGCCATTTCATTTGCAGCCATGGTGGATCTACGTCACAAACTTTGCTTAATTTCCCATGAAGCTTTGTTGCCAGTCGACTGGGACATGCATGGGGTTGTCAAGGCTCCTGGTTTGGCAAGTTCTACAAAAAAAAAAAAAACTAAACTTGAGAGGCATAAAATTATGGTTATTCCAAAAGTGGACACCGGACACTGGTACTACTATAGAAGATAATAACTACAGATCACTTCTATAAACCATTGCCAGTCACCTTTACTGCTATTATTAAACTATAACGTAGTTGTTATTTCAACTGGTGTTTTGGATTAGTTCGCATTCTAATCCTTTTATTGTACCTGAGATTTTTCAGCAGTTAACCTAACCCTTTAGAATGCGGTTAGCCAATAAGAATGCTTCAGTCCAGTAACTGTGTGTGTAATAGTCAGCTGGTCACTTTTTCGACATCCAAACCCCGTAATAACATTGGCGGGACATCACAAAGTGATACCATTGCTCTGACGTCACATCGAAGGTACTACAAGATTAAACGGTCAAAATCCACATGCGCAGCTGTGCATGTCGGCGTTTACTGTTCCTGTTATTTACAGTAACAGTCGATTCATAATGAAAGAAAAATGGCAAATTCTCTCACAAGAAAAAACTAATCGGATCCATATATTACAAAAACAAAAATAAAAAACGGGAAACTATAAACAACTCGACTACAATTCCTTCTCAGGATTCTGAAGACATCTTTAAACTACTTTTTTTTTTTTTTTTTTAAATCACAGCCTTATTTTTCCACCTTACTGCAGCGACTACCGGCGGGGGCATCCAGCTGCCAGCCCTACCCCCCGGGAGAGCAGCAGGCTCACTCACATGATGGGGTGTCCGGTACGGCCGTGGCAAGTCTGCTGGAGGGCCTCCTTTGTACCCTGCCTAGCCAGACTGGCCCCAGGCCCCCCCCAGTGCTATTCCATGAGAGTCCTCCTGACAAGGCTATCAAGCTGCATGGTCGCACCCAGCCATTTTCCACCTAGTCTGGATCCCACTGGAGCACGGACATGCAATGATGTCCGGACACAACGTGCCGACATCCGCCATGCTCCCCCTATGAGTCCACCAGCATGTAGTGCCTCCAGGCGTCCCCAGGGGCTGCTACAGCATGGTGGAATTCCCCAGCCCTCCCTGGGATCAGGAGAGCAGTCTGCAGACGCTCAATCCTGAACCTCCCCAGCTGACCCACTGACGCCAGAGTCCGTTCCCGAACCCGGGTCGCCAGCATGATGCAAGGTGTGGCGTCCAGCGCCTCAACCCTCAGTGCCACCGGGCCGCCGACATCTTTAAACTACTTGAGTTTTGCTCATGTGCTGTCTCCAGAACCCCTCAAGTGAGCTGTAGTCATAATTAATTGCTGTATTTAATTTCACTGCTTCCGTTTTAAAGGAAAAACTACACCCTCATATTTTATAAATTGTATTTGTTTCCATGTCAACAGATAGTTCTTTTTCCTGTAGCTTTTGGAGATATACACATGTGCTTTAGTTTGTTTTCACTATTAGTCCCTTGTAACTAGCCTGGGGGTCTCCATGTTACGGCTGTTGAAATCTCATTGCCCATAAAAGTTGCATTAGCATATGAGAACATGACGTGACAGAACCCATTTATACAATGTATCTCTATGTTGAAAGTGCAAATTTTCTGAAAAACTCTCTGGAAACACACAGACTGGATGCTACTTAAAGGGAAACCCTTGCATTACAACTTAAGACGGTTTGCAAAAATAAAGTAAATGTGTTAGGTCACACCTTGCTGCAACTTGTTTTGCTGAACTCTAAACAGACGAATACTGCGGAGTCTAAAGGGTGCTGACACATCACGTTCTCATTTGCAAATGCAGCTCTCAGTGACAATGAGATTTCAACAACCAGAAATTTCAAAAACAGGCTTACAGATTTCCTTTTTGTTAAGCCTCACAATGCACTACATAAGCACATTTGCTTATTAAGCCTCCTCGGGGGGCTGGGGGGGGATGAAGAGGATACAAGGGAAGATGTCCCCTATGGGATAATCCTAAACTACTAAATGGTGCTAAAGGCCTATTAGACATAGGATGGGGAAAACTAGGGCTCAGAAGGGTAGTTGATATCATCCTAGAACAAGGATTCTAAAGTCCTTCCAAGATCTGCATAGTGAATTTAAAATCCCCCCCCAAATTTTTTTTTTTTTTTTTTTTATTTCAACTTGGGAATAGACAGGGACAACAACTCCTAGCAAAACACCCAGTGGGATCAACTTAAGAAAACTGCCCCCATGCAGAAGGGTATCAGCCTGATTCAGAAGATATTAACCAATTATGATTTGCAATCTACTGTACACGTTAAAACAAAATGGGAACGTGAACGGAACTCTCAGACTGAAGACAGGGATTGGGATACAGTGTAGCAGAATGCCATACAAAGCAGCAGAGAGGTTCAGGGGCAAGTAATACAATTTAAAATATTACACCGCTACGACGGCCCTTCGGTGCAGTGGTTGGATTTCCACTTGTGACGCCAGTGACCCGAGTCCAGGAACGGACCTGGGGAGCTGGATCAAGTGCCCCAAGGGCTGCTCTCCTTCTTCGGGAGGGCTGAGCATGTCCTCGTGACGTATAACTCCAGCGAGGCTGGAGTCATCACATGCACAGGCACCTAGCACAAGTGGGCGGGCGACACAGGATCGCCATTGCATGTCCCTCATGCCTAGGTCAAACAAGGAAAACTGCATTGGCTGCCTCAATGATGCACACCTGGCACCACGGCCTTCATGGCTCCCTGCCTCCACCGACCTATCACGGCTCCGTTGCGCCATCCATGCCCCGAACTCCGCCCTGGGGGCAATCCAGGGAGGAAATGGCGGTCGCCGCTGGCACACTTCCCAGACGGGCTGGACACGGGCATCGGCCCCACCTTGAGGGGTAAGTCAAGAGGCATCAGTGGAGGGGGGAGCGAAGAAGTTGGTGTGCAGGATAGGGCTGACTACCTGGCAGCCAGGGCAAGAAAAAGAGCATAAAATAAAAAAAAAATATTACACCACTTTTACCTTACCCCCTAAGAAATTGGAAGACACGGGTCTCAATCTTAATGGGTTATCCTGGAGATGCCATCACCCTCACGCTAACATGTTACATTTTTCTGGGAATGTCCACTCATTGAAAGCTTCTGGACAGTTATCACAGATTTCTGTGAAGAGGCTGTGAATTCCAGAATTCCTAGAACTCCACATTTATTCATTTTAGGCATATTCCCAGATATTTGCAACATGCACCATTCTCAGAGAATGTAAATTCTGACTGCTGCCCTAGGATTTGGTTATCTCTTTTATTGTTGCCGGCTTCATTCTGGAGGGAGCCCCCAGCCCTCTCCCCCGAAGTCCACCATCTGGCACTGACCCAGCCCCAGGGCTTACCCCCCCCCCGCGGGGTTCCCTAACCTCCACCGGAGAGCGGATTCAACGAGCCAGCGCCGTGGCTGGCCGGGAGCAGAGCCTGCGAGGGGCCCTCCACCATCCTGCTGCGGCAACTTGGTTTTTCTGGAGTTTCTCCCCAGGAGTCAAGGCGTGCAATGACGCCTGTGGAGAGGAGCGTGCACGCGCCCACATGCGCTCCCTCCAAGCATCTGCCCTGACTCCTCCCATCTACAGTGTGGTAGCCATGTCCCTCAGCCTCTGCTAGGGAGCAGACAGGCACCAACAACTGGGAATCCCCCTCCCCGGAGAAGGTGAGCAATCAGTCGGACGCTCAATCCTTCTCCGTTTCTGCTGACCCCCGGCAGCCTGTGCTCATTCCCAAACACAGGTCGCTGGCGTTGACGAGGTAAGTGTCCAGCTCACGCCCTCAGCCACCGACTGGCTTAACAAAAGACTGCTTCTAAAGGTGACAGGAAAAGGTATGTAGTACAGGGCTGCCCCTGTAATATCACACACCTGTCAGCTGAAGTCTTCATATTGGTTATTACTGTAATAAAATAACTGGGGAGCATTTTCTCCCATAGGGAAACCCGGTTACAATTCACCGGTATAACTCACAGGTTATAACGGCTAACACGCACCGGGTTTCCAACGCTCCACACTTGCGCCTGTCTCCACTGACACAGCACCAGACACTTCGCCAGTCAACTGGACATGGACACCACCAGTATCACTCGACGGTAAGTGTATTTAAAAAAAAAAAAAAAGAAGAAATTTCCCTCTCAGATGTTTAGCTCCAAATGTAATCCTCAATCAGCCAAATCATAAAAAAGGAAAAAGTTTCAGAAGCCGCTTTGCCCCAGACTGCGCTTCCTCCACACTGGACTGCAGTTGTTTTATTTTATATAATTGCTGTGGTAAGAAAACGCCCCCAGCAATTATATAAAATAAATATGGTGTAGGTTAACTCGATTTGACATTCCACTGTGCTGGATGCTTAAATAAACCACAAGAGCATTTATGTAGCATCCAACACCTCGGGGTGTGTGTAACATCTCGAGTTAAGCACACCACTCCATGCATTACTGCATATGTAATAACTGGGGCATGTTTTTTCCTCATAGGAGAAGTCGGTTATAATTTGCCGTTGTAACCCACGGGTTGTAATGGCAAACATGCGCCAGTTTCTCCTCTGCCCCACTTGCACTGACTCACTCACTGCTCCCAAACTGCCATCAAACAGCACAGAAACTGTTCCTTGCAACTTCAGACTCGCTAAAGAAAAGAAAAAGCCAACAAAGTAGAACTGTGCCCCTGCCTCACTAACCTTTCAGATCAGTATCAGGCAATTTAAGATCGGACACACAGACTTCTGCTCTGCTCGCACTTAGCCATGCTGGTCGCATAACAGCAGTCAATCAGCTGCATTTCCCTCACTCAGAATAAAACACAAAAAGGAACAAAAGAAAAAAAAAAAAAAAAAACACAGTTCTGAAATCTCCTTACTTCACATTTTATCAATTTTTTTCAGGTCTGGTTCCTTGTTGTCATGGCGATATGCAAATGAGCTACAGAATTACAACTATGGACACAGAACTCTGAACCTCATTTGCATATCACAGTGACAATGACCACCAAGACTTGAACAAAATCTTCAAAATGTGAACAAAAACATCTGACAACAAAGTGTTAAAACTTTTTTTAAATCAAAAAGTGTTAAACCTCCCATAACAACAAAGTATTTTCTGCTGTTCTATTAAAAAAGAAAAAAAAGGCAGGCACAAGACAACTGAAAAGTAGCATTCATTTCAACAAATCTGGGTGGAAAAAAACACTCCCCAGCAATTACATAAAACAACACATGCTTTGGGAGTACACAACTCAAATTTAATGCAGACCCTCGGTGTGGGATGCTTTGATAATATGCAGCATCCCACACCTCAGATGTGCATTAAATTCTCATTATACACTCCCCTCATGTATTAGTCTATATTTGTTGTTACAACCTTTGTTTATAATTTTACTTTGCAGAGTCTTGGCAAATGTGGAAGCAGAAGTGGCTCCCTGAGAAGCCTGACTGAGCAGCACTAAGAATTATAGGAAAACTTCCCATTTTACTGACGTAGATCCTGCTACTACTGTATTGAGCACAGCAGGGAGCGGGTATTGGTTTCAAGTTTTCACAGAGTCAGCGTGAGGGTTCATGTTTAAAAGTATACTCACAGCTAGGTTAGGTTTAAAACTAGCAAGTATACTTTTAAACATGAACCCTCACACTGACACTATGTAAGCATTAAGTCATGAGAAAAGAGGCATCTATTAGGGAATTAATGCATGGTTGGGGGGGTTGGAGCATAAGGCCGCAGGCTGAGTGCCCCACCCATGCATTAATTCCCTAGTAAAAGCCTCCTTCCAAGTGGCTTAATGCACTTGTAACATGGCAAGCGTTTCCAGAAATAAGCAGATTTATTATTTGTAATGTTTACTTGTAATGCAAATAAGACACACACAGTTATTATATTTCTTATCTTGAACAGTGTATTGGTAGTACACATTCTGCTGAATGTAACCTGTCACATATATTGTGGGTGTAGGGAAGAATTACTTTATAATATTTTGATTTAAGTGCATGGTGTTACACTTTCTCCTACCTTACTGTCTGGATCAGTGCTAAGTACTTCGATTTTCATCTGTGTGTATTACAAGATATGCATTGTATTGCATGATAGGATCACGCTAGGATACATTTTCATGTTTTGTTCCTGCAGCTCCCTTGGCAGGCCAACATATGGCTATGATTGCTGATAACTGTAATATCTTGAGTAGAAACTGAATGATTTTCAACCAGTAATTCTATACATATTAGCTTTACATTTACTAATATGGTACTTTTTCTCCTAGTTTACTGTCAGGATTGGTGCTACGTACGTCATACAAGTTATGGGTTGCACTGCATGATGGGGCCATGCTAGAGTAGATCATGTTTTGCTCCTGCAACTCCCCTGGCAGACCAACAGATGGCTGTGAAACAACGCTAGCAGCACAGCACTATTTTACAGCCATCTGTTGGACTGCCATGGGAACTACACTTGAACAAAGAATTTAGAAGAGGAAGAGGGCATTACTAGGGAATTAATGCATGGTTGATCTTTGGTCACCTGTTGTTGTTCCTCCAATGAAAAGTACTAGTTTCACGCTAACATTTACTGCCATGTTACAAAACTTAAAACTAATAATCGCTCCCTGCTGTGCTCAATACAGCAATAGTAGGATCTACAACCCTAAGACTGAATTTTTTTCCAAAATTTTTAGTACCGCTCGATTGGGCTTCTCAGGGAGCCATCTCTGCTTCTGTGTTTGTCGAAACTCTGCAAAGTAAAATTATAAACAAAGGACTTAACAACAAATTACAATAATAACCAATATGAAGACCTCAGCTGACAAGGTATGTGATATACCATACTCTAGCATGGTCCCATCATGAGTGGCTGAGGGACTGGTGCCGTACCAGGGAGTGCAGATTAGTGTCAGACTGTGGCAGGACCTGGGGCAATAGTGACCTACACGCAGTAGAAAGGTTACATTTGAGCAGGCCGGGGAAGGGAGTATTAAAACGGGGAATAGAGGGGCATATATCAACAAAGGTGGATTTAAACTAAGGGGGGATGGTGATGGGAAAAGGGTCCAGAAAGGGGAGCCTAGTGAGCTCAGCCCCCTAGTTATGGGTAAAGACAGTGGAGAAGTGGCACAGGGAGGCAAAGCAAGGCAATTTTATTTATAAGGCGCCCAATCCCGGAGGCTCTGGGCGCCGAACATAAATGAGAACATGCAGCAGTGAATAAAAACATTATAAAACCTCATTAAAACCATACCAGGATCTGCACCGGCCACCCGGGTTCGGGAACGGACTTGGGTCAGCTGGGGGAGGGAGGATTGAACGTCCCAACGGATGCTCTCCTCCTTCTGGGGAGGGTTACCAGGGGTGCCTTGTGCACCCGCATCCCGAGAGAGCTGGTGGAAGCACAGGCTCTTCTGGGTTCTGGCGGCTCCATTCACTGCAGTCTGGGAGGGGGGACGCTGTTAGGCGCTTGGGAGAAGGTGTGTGTCAGCACATCGCCTCTCTGGACGTACGTCCTTGTGCCGGCGTCCCCAGGGGACTGGGAACCACAGAAAAACGGAAAAAGCCTCAGTGAGCCTAGATGATGGCAGCTCCAACAGCCATCCAGGTCCAGAATCCACGGGCAGATCTCCGCTGTGCAGGTGTTCCACGAGTAGGAGGAGGTAAGGAGTAACCGGGCACTCTAGAGACAGATGCCGTGGTAGCAGACCTAGGAGGGACATGAGCAATGCCTGAAGGAGTGGAGCACTGAGGGAGTATAGGAGGGGGTATAAATGGAGCAAGGTGCTCCACAGTAAAAAAAAAAAAAAAAAAAACCATACCAGGATTAAAATTCAACAAAACAGAGGTTTCCAAAAGTCAGTGATTCAACGGACTGGCCAAAGCTAAAGATGGTATCAGCAGTCAAAGGCCAGGTTGAAGAGGTGGGCCTTTAGCCTCCCCTCAAACACCTCAATCGAGGGAGCCTCCCGGACTGCAGGTGGAAGCGAGTTCCACAGGGTTGGCCCAGAGACACTAAATGCACTATCTCCCGAGGTCTTGAGCTGAACCCTGGGAATGTCCAGGAGGCCCCTCGAGGAGAGCGGAGGGAGCAAGCAGAGGACACCAGTGTCAGGAGCTCAGACAGGTAACCAGGACCCAGCCCATATAGGGCCTTGAAGGTGAGAAGGCCCACCTTGAAAAGGACCCTCCACCTGACCGGCAGCCAGTGCAGAGCACATAAAAGCGGGGTCACATGACTGGACCTTGAAAGGCCCATCAGTAACCGGGCCGCTGCATTCTGCGCTAGCTGCAGCCTGCAGTGGGTCCCTCCCGTGACCCCGAAGTACAGAGTGTTACAGTAGTCTAGCCTAGAAGTCACAAAGGCATGTACTAGTGTCAGCAGGTCCTCGGGAGGAATGATTGGCTTGATCTGGGCAATGTTCCGCAAGTGGTAAAAACCACTGCTGACTACAGCTGACACCTGATCTTCAAAGGTCAATCTACAATCAAAGATCATGCTCAGATTTTGCACCCTCGGTGAAACCACCAATGGAGTAGACCCCAGAACAAGTCCAAAGTCAGGCCCCCCGTGGCAACCCATCATGCCGGCGACCAGGCTTGATCACCAGCACCTAAGTCTTGGCTGGGTTGAGTCTTAGCCAGCTGGAAACCATACTGTCATTGATTTTAGCCAGACAGCTGTTAAGCACATCAACTGCTCCCGATGTTCTGGGTGCAAAAGACCAATACAGTTTGGCATCATCTGCATTGCAGTGAAACTCCACACTGTATTGTCGAATGATCTCACCCAGGGGCAACATGTACACTGCGAACAACATCGGACCATGAGGTACTCCACAAGACAGAGTCATTGGGGAGGAAGAGAAATTCCCCATCACCACTCGCTGCACTCTGTCCGAGAGATAGGAACCAAACCTTTTGATGACAGTGCCGGTGAGACCACAAAACTCACAGAGTCGCTCAAGAACCATGTGATCCATAGTGTCAAAAGCTAAAGAGAGATCGAGGAGCACAAGAACTGACCTGTCTCCTCTATCTCTAGCCCTCAGCAGATTATGCACTCTCACTAGAGCAGTTTCAGTGCTGTGTCTGGCCTGAAAACCCAACTGGAATGGCTCATAGATGTCCGAGGACACCAGGTGATCCTCAAGCTGATGTGCCACCAATTTCTCAACAACCTTGCTAAAAAATGGAAGGCTGGAGATCGGACAGTAATTCACCAGGACATCTGGGTCGAGGGAAGATTTCTTCAGGAGGGGCTTCACCAGTGCTTCCTTCACAGCAACTGGGAAGACTCCCTCTGCCATCGAGCACCTGGCAATCCTGGCAAACACCAGGCCAATGGTATCAGCACATCCCATTAAGAAATGCATTGGTGCTGGGTCCAGTTCACAGAAGGTGTGCGTCAGCTCCAAGATCACCTTAGTCACTTCAGACACCTCCACTTGCCTAAATTCCTCCCCGGCAGACTGAGTGCCTCTGAAACTCCAAACTCAACCACTGCAAGGCACAAGCCTCCCTGGTAGAATCCCCAACTGGATGGCCGACACTCTGTTGGAGAAAAACAGAGCACACTCTTCACATACAGTGGTTGAAAAAACTTTTCGGCCAGAGACAGGCAGGATATAAAAGCCTGTCCACGGTCCAAAACAGCTGGGATGGTCCGTTTCTCCCCGCAGCAAACTTCCTGGACAGAAATGCTGCCTTCTTTCGGCGAATTGCCCCCTGGTACTCAGCACAGTAAGAACGCAGGGCCAGCCTGTCGGCCTCCAGCCGGGTCTTCCACCAGCAACGCTCCAACTTCTGACCCCTGATCTTCGTCACCTTGACATTCCCATCAAACCAAGGGGATCTCAAGTGAGAGGATTTGGGTCGTATACGGACTGGCGCGACAGCATCTAGAGCTTCAATAACCACCCTATTATAGGTGGCCACTGCCTCTCCAGTGCCAATCGCACATGCTGCGTCAACCCTAGATAGGTCAGCTAATGCCAACAGTCCTTCTGGGTCAACACCCTTTAAAGGGCAATAGCTGACCATCTCCACAGGGGAAGGACTTTCGGGGGGCCCCAAAGCTAAACTCCGCAGTGCAGTAGTCAGACCAAATGACCTGATCAATCTTGAGGTTGTCAATCTCAAGACCCAGCTGGAACACCAGATTGAGTGTGTGGCCATGCTGATGGGTAGCAGCAGCAACTGCTTGTGACAGGCCCAGCGACTGCATCAGCTGGAGGAGGTCGTAACGAAAACACAAGGATTCATTGTCAACCCAGGCATTGAAGTCCCCCAGGACTAAACAACTGGGGGACTCCAACACCTGGTCAATGGTGAAGTCCACTACCTCCTGCAGGAATTCCCCTTCCACCCCTGGGAGGGCAGTAAACAAGGAGAATCCTGCAGCCTGCACCTGCACCCCCACATACGGCGATGCACTCAAAAGATCGGGTGCTACCAACTGGGTGCACCAAGAAGCCCAGAATGGACTGAAAAATGATGGCCACTCCTCCACCACTGCGATCCTTCCTCGAACAGTGCACCACGGTGTACCCAGCAGGGACAGTGGCGTCAAAAACAGGGCCCGCATCATCACCCAGCCAGGTCTCCGGGATGCAAGCCAGGTCAACAGAAGAAATCAAGTCCGCAAAGATAGTGGTCTTGTTCCTCATCGACCTGGCATTGCAAAGCACTGCCCGAAGAGGAGCAGAGGATGCAGCTGGTCCTCTAGCTACCAGCCCACTCGGCCCGATGGGAGCCCTGGGTACGGAGACCAAGCACATCAGGCCTCTCCCTAGGCTCCGTTTACACCGAGGGCGTCTTCTGCACCGGACAACCTCAATGCTGCTCACCACCCCCTCCTCAGCTGCCCTAGGCACTCGACAAACCAAATGCCTCCTAGTAATACCGCCCTCCCTGCAGCGGCTTGCTGCAATACCAGAAACTGGGAGGTCAGTAAAGGGGCGAAGGTCCTGGAGCCTAGAGGCAACGTAGGTGATATGGGGAAGGTCACGGCACCAACACATCTTCAACCTGGCAAGACCAGTCCCGAGATAGCACCAGAGGATAGTACAAAAGTTCAATGACAAAAGAAACACTCAAATTAACAATCACACAACCACACCACTACACATACAGCTACCACACAAATAAATAGAAAAAGTTAAAAATACAACCCACCAACCCAATCACATACCCTACTTATCCTTCCCGCCCCCCACTCACAACCCCCACCCTCTCAAAATACTGTAATAACAACAACATTTCTTATTGCTACAGGAGAAGGGCAAGAGTGCTAAAAGTAATAGTGACACCCAAAGGGTTATGTCCAAAGTTCACAGTAAAAGTGAGAATACAGTTAACGTTATTTCTTTTTCAGTGGGAACCCCACAGAACAAACTGGTGTGCCCCCTCTCACTAGGCAAACCAGCACATGACAGAGGGAGAACAGTTCCTTCACTCCCCAAAGGCTGACTCACTGGGATAAAGGGGGGGGAAGAATAGGGGTAGGGGAAGGGACAGGCTAGAGGGTGGTCTCACTGAATGCAAGAAGCCTAAGGAATAGAATAGCAGAGTTACAGGCTCTCTTGGCGGTGGACACTGCGGCCATCACAGAAATGTGGGCCACCCAGTACCAGGACTGGGATATGATGATCACGGGGTTCAGATTATTCAGAAAAGATACGGCTAAGGGGAACTGGGGGGGAAGGGGTGGAGATCTGTGTAAGGGAGGGGATAAAGTGCATAAGGGGGGAGAGGAGGACAGAGGCACTATGGATGCAGTTCCAAGATGCAAAAAATAGGACACTGAGGATGGGTGTGGTATACAGGCCACCGGCTCAGGGGATTGACCTGGACAGGAATTAGCTGAACAAATTAGGAGGATTTGCAGAAAGGGAGCACAGTAGTGGTGGGGGATTTCAACCTACCGGGGGTGGAGTGGGGCACTCCATCCACCACGAGTGCAAGTACTGGATAACGGGGAAGCTGTAAGGAATCTGGAAGTGGAGGAACCACTGGATGGGAGTGACCACTATTCGATGTGGTTCATGCTCAACATGGGGAGGGAAACAGGGGGCACAGGTACAAGGGTGATTGAGTTTAGGGGGGTGGACTTTAAGAAGATGGGTGAAATTTGGGGCAGGCACCTGGCAGGAATGCAACCACACATGGATGCAGACAAGAAATGGGACATCATAAATGAAGGGCTAGCGGAGGCAACAGAGTATTGCGCTAGGAAGAAAAGAAAGAAGGGAAGGGCAAAGAAACCCAGTTGGCTGACACAGGAGGTTATGGAAGGAGTGGGGACCAAGAAGGCAGTGTTTCAAAAGTACAGTAAATCGGGGAGGGGTGAAGATAAGGATACGTACATGGGGAAGTCCAGGGAGGTTACCAGACTGGTCTGGGCGGCCAAGGCATCCGGGGAGCCGAGACTGGCACAGAGAATCAAAAGTGGAGGAAAAAGACTTCTGCTACATCAGAGAGAGAAAAAAGAGCAAGGATTGGGGTGGATGAAGAAAGGAGTGGAGCAAGCAGAGGCATTGAATGAATACTTCTGCTCTGTATACACGCAGGAGAAGGTGGGCAGATACCCCAGGCGATGGGGGTAGGTGGGTAGGGGGGAGGGGACGACAGATGTAGGGATTACAGAGAGCAGAGTACTAGATGAGTTAAGGGCATTAAGGGTGGACAAAGCTCCTGAACCCGATGGCATTCACCATAGGGTACTAAGGGAGTTGGCAGAGGTCCTGGCGGGGCCACTGGCCAACCTGTTCAATATCTCCCTGGACACGGGATGTGTAGCACAGGACTGGAGAATGGCCCATGTGGTGCCCATCCAAAAAAGTGGCCCAAAGGATGAACCAGGAAACTATAGGCCAGTGAGCCTCACATTGATTGTGGGAAAGCTCATGGAGACCATCCTAAAAGAGAGGCTAGTGAGTTTCTTGGAGGAAAACGGTCTCCAGGATGGTCAATAGTGGATTTATAGCAGGCAGATCCTGCCAGACAAACTTTGTAGAGTACTACGACTGGGTGACATGGTAACAGGATAAGGGCCATGCAGTGGATGTCCTGTATTTGGATTTCAGCAAGGTTTTTGATTCAGTGCCGCATGGGAGGATGGGGGGTGGGGACTGGAATATGTGGAGAGGGACCAAAAATGCTGAAATGGATCACAAACTGGCTAAAGGGAAGGCAGCAAAGGGTGGTGGTAGGGGGGCCCTCTTGTCACCGAGAGCGGTGATGAGCGGAGTACCACAGGGATCAGTACTGGGACTGGTGCCGTTTGGGATTTTTACTACAGATATCTCACATGGGATCCAGAGCAAGATCAATCTGTTCGCAGACGATACCAAGATGGTTGATGACACGGACAGGTGGAAGGGGTTACAGGAGGACCTGACTAAGCTGCAGGAGTGGGCGGAAACATGGCAGTTGGGGTTCAACACCAAGGAGGGATTATCACTTGAATGGGGGTACAGTTGGGGAGCTCCACAGAGGAGAGGACCTAGGAGTGATCATTACAGGGAGCACGAACAACTCTGCTCAGTGCAGGAAAGCGGCAGCAAAAGCCAACAAAATGCTGGGGTGTATTGTAAGAGGGATCTCCTCCAGAAGGAGGGAGGTTATCCTGCCCCTGTATAGGTAATTGGTCAGGCCCTATCTGGAGTACTGCGTGCAGTACTGGCGCCCATTCCTGAAGAAGGACATCAGATTGTTGGAGGGGGTCCAGCGAAGAATCACAAAGACGAACCAGGGATTGGAGAGCAAGTCCTACGAGGACAGGCTGGGAGAGCAGAATATGTATTCGCTGGAGGAGAGGAGGGATGGGGGGATATGATGGAGACCTTTAAGTATCTGAAGAGGATAAACAAGACCAACACAGAAGGGATTTTTCAGATGAGAAGGGGGAGGGACATGAGAGGGCATGACAGACTGGAGGGGGAAAGATTCAAGAGGGAGATGAGGACACATTTTTTCATGGAAAGAGTGGTGGACAAATGGAACACCTTACCAGACGAGATAGTGTCCTGTAAGACGGTGGCCAGTTTCAAGAGGGGTTGGGACAGGGTAATTGGAAGGGATATTGGGAAGGGGGAGGCGGGAGGGGCAACTGCATGATGAGGGGATAGCTGCACACTCAAACAGACTCGATAGACCATGAGGCCTGTTTCTGCTGGCAATTTCATATGTTTGTATATTACAGGGACAGCCCTGTGGTCCATGAAAAAATGTGTCATCTTCCTCTTGAATCTTTCCCCCTCCAGTCTCAGTCATGCCCTCTCATGTCCCTCCCCCTTTTCTTTCTGTGTAACTCTAAGTCAGTGACTTCTATGCTGTAACCTAAATTTGTTCCGTCTGTCCTCAATGTGACGAGGTACCTTTGGAAATAAGCCTCTGGCTCAAAGGTTGTAAACCGATTTACTAATAAATACATAAATAAATAAATACTTTTGCCTGTCACTTTTAAGACACTGGAAAACTAACGTGATACCAACTTTTGAAGAATGGCTAGAACACGTAAGTATGTCCGCAAACAGCATAAGAATCAATCACATGTTATTAGCAAAGTGGATAACTTTGCAGACACTTGGTTTCCTTTTAGCAAAAAACTGCAATTCTAATTATACAGACATTCAAGATAAACCAACAGAAGTATAAAGGTGCAACACTGGGCTAGGATGAGTATTGTTTGGGACTTTACTCAACTGTCTGGCGTATGTATACTCTACAGACTTGTCAAAATGAAATCTATTTTTACATTTATTCAGCTGTCTGTTACAACGGTTGGCTGTAATCTCGTTTATTTCTTATGTACTGTCATTACTTCATTTTTCATCTTGGAGAAAAAAACTGAATTGCAAAAAAAAACAAAAACAAAAAAAAAAAAAAAAAAACAGAAAATGGAGACCCCCCCCCCCCGGGGTAGTTACAGGAACAGCGGAACAGTGAAAATAAACTAAAGCAATCCCATATCTCCCTAACAGATACATGAAAGGAGTTGTCTGTTGACATGGAAACAAATAAAATTTACAAGATATGAAAGTGTAGTTTTCTGAAATGTGATACTCTGTTTTTTTATACTGAATCAGACAATGGCAAGAAAGAATCCTGGCTTCTGATTGGTCAGTTAGCCATCACAGCAGGAATGTTATCCTGGCATAACATCCCATCTGATTGTTTGTTGGATCTGTTGCATCTTCTTTTAAGAAAAAAAAAATATTTTCACACACTAACAAAAACATTCTTTAAAATTATTTTTTTTATTCTGTACAAAACAACAAGCCATTGTATAACAGGAATAATGCCCTCCAGGTTGAGTGTTATGCTGAGATAACATCCCTTCTTGGGTGCTGGGACGCCCTCGGCCAGTGGCCTCAGGCCCAACCACCCGAGGCGGGATGTTATCCCAGCATAACACCCACCCTGTTGGGCATTATTCCTTTATTGATTACTGTACTGTACTCATCTCCAGTTCCCCCCGCCTAAGAGATGTCCAGATCGGAAACAAGCTGCTAAAAGCCCAGCATACTTTTCCTGCCAAACATTTTGAAATAAACAATAAATAAATTGATAATTCCCCATCTATCATTCTGTTTTCTGTTTATAATAAATACTGGTTAGCGAGGTTAAACCAGCAGTGCAATGGAAAAAAAAAGTTTCCAAACAAGCTAGTTTCAGCTATAATCAATATAGTAAAAAGAAAATATTAGCACACCTGTCAATCCTATTTTTCTAGGTACCTCCTATGCTGCGCACCATAAAATGTTTTATTGTTCTCGATCCTGACCCTTCTTATCTGGTTTACAGTGCTATTTCTAAGCCAAATATGGTGACCATCTTCTTTCTTGGAGAAAACTAAATTAAAACATTTATAAAATACTAAAATACTGGTAGAGCTGGACAATGTTATTACCAAACAAAAAACTGGAGGATGTCTGGAACCAGAGGGTACAGGTTAATGGAACACAATCGACGGAACGCTGGGTGACCAGCGGGGTGCCCCAGGGCTCAGGGTTGGGGCCTCTGCTTTTCAATGTTTTTATAGCAGACATTGCTGACGGACTGGAAGGGAAGGTGTGTCTGTTCGCAGACGATACCAGGGTGGACACCTCAGAAGGAGTGAGCAAGATGGAAGCTGGCCTCAAGAAACTAGAAGAATGGTCTGGAGTGTGGCAGCCGAGATTTAATGCCAAAAAAGTACAAGGTCATGCACACAGGAAAGAAAAATACAACAAAGGAGTTTTACCTAGGAGGCGAAAGACTGGTGGCCTCAAACCAGGAATGAGATCTGGGAATCATAATCTCAGATGACTTGAAAGTTAGTAAGCAGTGTGAGAAGGCAACATTGAAGGCCACAAGAATGCTGGGCTGCACTGGGAGGGGAATCACAAGCAGGAGGAGAGAGGTGGTACTACCACTGTATAGATTGCTGGTCAGGCCTCACCTGGAATACGGAGTCCATTCTGGAGGCCTCACCTCAGGAAAGACACTGACAGAGACAGGGGACATGACTGAAACATTCAAGTACACAAAAGGCATTAACAAGGTACAGGCATATGAACTTTTTCACTTCAAGAAGAGCTCCAGGACCAGGGGACATGACCTCAAGCTGCAAGGAAGAAGGTTCTCTACCAACACCAGGAAGTTTTTCTTCACAGAAAGAGTGGTGGATACCTGGAACAGCCTGTCCCAAGAGGTTGTGGGGGTCAACACTGTGGGGGGATTCAAGAATGCATGGGATAAGCCAGCCCAGCGGTTGGATTTCCGCTTGCAACGCCGGCAACCCGGGTTCGGGAATGGACTCAAGTCATCGGAGGGCCGGCCAGGGGGAGAAGGATGGAGCGTCCCATGGACGGCTCTCCTTCACTGGGGGGAGGGTGGCGAGGTGCCCAGTGCACTGAGGAATCCTGGCGGAGGCCGGGAGATACTCACGCTCCGGCACTCGTTTCATGGGAGGCGGGGCGGATGCTGGCGTCATTGCACGTCCCCGCCTCCAAGAATACAGGAAAAAGGAGAAGGCAGGTGGAGGCCACTGCCTCAGTGAAGCCCTCCTCACGGCTTCAATTAGCCATTATCGCCACTCCCCCGACTAGTCACTAGTTCCACGGCACGGATTGGGGACCGCTGCCGCGGCCCCACCCTCTGGGGGGTAAGCCAGGGGTCACTGGGGGAGTCAGCGGCAAATAGAGGACGGTGGGAGTCCCGGGGGCCGTGACCAGGGCTGAGGACTGACAGTGGCCCTGCCAGGAAAAATAGAGAAGAATAAATAAATAAATGCATGGGATAGACACAAGGGAGCCCCGACTACAAAGGGCAACTATAGTGTCAAAACAGGTCTAAAACAAATGGGCAGACTAGATGGAACTAGTGGTCTCCTTCTGCTGTCAACTTCTGTTTCTTTTATACTGAAAATAAATAGGGTAATTTTTTTTTTTTTGCCCAATTTTGTTGTACTGCTGCTTTAAATGGTACGGAGGCCAGAAAAACAAATTGCTGGAAATTATGGGTAGAGAGCCCATAAAAACTCAGCTTGGGAATTAAAAGTCAGAAATCAGATTCCCTTCCAGAAAAAGACAAGGCAGGAGAGCTACAGCTTATAATGTACTCCCACCCATTCATAGACGTACACAACAATGTGTAAAACCGAAAAATTTAATGGGGTAACATGCCAAAGGGCCAAGATACCACAACATGTTTTTTTCACCAGTAAATAAAAATATTTCCTGTTAACCTGTGAATTAAACAAGTCTTGGACTTAGTTTAAACTGATTTTCTGATTTCCAGCAAAACATTTACATTTGGCATTAATAGAAATCACTTAAAATTCACTCCAATTTTGCACTTCTGGACATTTTTTTAATATTATTAAAGACTTTTGTTTGCATGTAAACAGGCTCTTAGTCCTTCAGATTTCATCTGTTCTTGCTACTTTTCTTGCCTTGAAGTCAGTCTTCCGCTTGTGAAAGAAAAATTATTTCCATAGCAACAGGCTGTGATGTCACAAGCAAAGGATTGTGACTTCAATGCAGAAAAAAAAAAAGGGAACAGATGAAGCCTAAGGGGTAGAGTACCCCATTTCCAGGGATTTGGTGAAAACCAGAATGACGGAACTAGACTAGATCAGAAAAATAGGAGCAAGTTGTGCGAATTCTGCCAGTCCGGCCTGTCCGACTGGCTGGCTGGATGGGTCTGGATTTTACTGCTCTGGTCCGGTTTTCACCATCTTCCAGGCCTGGGTGAAAACCAGACTGTCAGAACCAGGCCAGATTGGTAAAAGCTGGACCAGACCATCTGGCCAAACTGGCAAAATTCATGTAACGCGTGCTCTGTCCAGCTTTTACCGATCTGATCCAGTCCGGTCCCACCGTTCCAGTTTACAACTATATCCAGATCACAGACATCATGTATGATGAAAAACTAGACGGGCCATCACATGGGAAAACGGGAGCTTTCATGGCCTAACCCTATACGATCTCTACGGGTCTGTTATACAAATCACTCATGGGGTCAGGAGACGAACCCTCTAGTTTTTATCATTTACAATCTCTACGACCCTGATCTCCATGTCTTTTGTAATGAAGACTAGAACAGTCTGCCTCACGTTCAAAATTTAAATGTTTGCAGAAAACTAGAAAACTTACTGAAATATTCAAGGAAGGGTGCAGACAGACAATGAAAAATGTGTATACCATGATCACATTCGTTGCCCCACCTAGCACTACAGCAAACAATTTCTGTGCACCATGGCAGTGTTTGTTGCCCCGTCTTTGCACTGGTAAATGCATGTGCCACACACGGCCTCCTCAGACATCTGCATACCGCAACAGTGACCATTACGCTGCATGGTCCCTAAGAAGCAAAGACAATCTAAGTGACCAACCCTTCTAGCTTTGATTCCCAAGAATGAAAGTACAAAGGATCAGCTGGTCCCGTTCTGTTACACTGAGCAATAGCAGCTATGCAGAACCATGTTAGCGTCCCCTTAAACTAAAACTGTATATCATGGAGTATGCCTTCCTGAACCTGTGCTTAAAGAGCAATTCTCTACTATAATAAAACGCTTAACAACACTAGACTTACACCAGTTATGTTTTAACATTATTGTTTTACAGTTCTTTTTATTACTTTGTTTTACTTTCCCCTGCTCTTGGTTTACTAAATGCTATAGACAATGGAGCAATTATTCCACAGAGTCTTTAAAAATGTATCGGACTCTACTCTCCCCTGCTAACAAGACACTTGCTGTCTGTGACATCACAGTCTGTTGTCATGGTGAGCACTATGATGTCATAAACAAAGGCACTGTGGAGAAAAGCTAGTTTCTCTACAGATTTTTTAGATGAACTACCAAAATGTGCTGTAAATGGAGGAAAGGAACACTGAAAATGAAAAATGTATTCTCTAGTAAACTGCAACACCTAAACATTTTCTTTACGAAAGCACATGCTGAAGTGCACAGCTGGTTTATAAAAGCACTAATAGGGAAGGGTAAGCTACAATTAGTCTAAGGCTGGCAATCTGACTCACTTGTTCCAGCCAGATCTGTACTCTGTGCAGAATAGAAAGAAACAGTGCTGCAGTACATTACGTCAATGAGATCATTCAGACTCCCCAAACAGGAACTTGCAGGTACTTAATGAACTAACACACCAACTGCAGAATCGAGAATACGTTCACCATTAATACCCCCACTAAAGAATAACATAAACGGCAACATTCAACCCGGCTCGCCTTAAACCTAGTGCACCGATTAGAATAAATCCAAAAAAGCAGTTCTGTTCTCTACAACTGGACCACAAAGGGACGTCTCAATCGCAAACAGTGCGCGGCAACCTTCGCGAAGCGGGAGGAGAACCCACTTACTTCCGTAGGGGGCCAGCCGGTCCATACCGGCGGGGTACCGGGGTCAGCAGCGGAGCAACGTGACACGAAACCCCTCTCAGCGGCCTCGGTCAGCTTCACGTCGAGCGCAGAGCCCTCGAGTCCAGCCCCAACAAAAACTCAGCCTTTCCAATCGAGCGCCGAGCCGTCGAGCCCGGCAGAGCTGACCTTTTAACCCTAAGGGTAGAGCCACTAACTAGGGGACTGTCCCACATACCCTACAGCTGTCAAGTTCAGAACACTGAGGTGAGCAACCCTTCAACTGTGAACATTGTTTACATATCCCATTGATATTGTTTAATCAGGTGAGACACACTAAGCTGAAAGCTTGTTTACAGGTGCAACCTGGGAGCACAGGGAAGTTAAGTGACTTGCTCAGGATCACACAGTATGCACGTGGGGGCTTTTTCCTTCTGCTTATATTCACTTCCTTCACACAGAGGCTGGTTGCCTTGAATATGCCCTTCCTTATTTTTCCCCACTGTGCAGCCCCTCCCCGGCAGTCCCCCCGCCTCCCCACCCACCCATGATGGGGGTTCAGAGGCAGTCTCCCATTTTCTTTAAAATCTGCCCTCCTAAAGTCTAGGACTCTCTCCCTTGTGTGGTTAGCCTCTATTCCCGTGTTAAAGCAACAATGTATGATAGCAGAGAAAATTATGACATATACTTTTTTGTTTGTTTTTAAATTGCACTTATATTTCCTGACTTTTATGATACCCTTCTTACCCTCATTTTGAGTCTGCCTTTTTTGAATGCCAGTTGCTTAATATATCTTTTCTTGTAGCTATAAAGAACTAGCATGCAGTAGACACTGCTCCTTGACTGTATGGGACAAGAGGTGTAAAAAACAGCTGAGAATACTGATGGAAACCTGGCCGGAGTCAAGGCTGGCCCTGCTCCTTGCTGAAGCTGCAGTTGGAAGGCTCCACTCCACATCTGGCAGACTGAAGTCACCAATTAGTAGCACCTCCCGTTCACTTGCCATCCTGGTAATGGTGTCCCCTAGTGCCTTATCCAACTCCTTTCCCTGCACTGGAGGTCTGTAAACCACCCCTGTATGGAATGCAGCCCCTGAGACTGTTTCCAGGATGACCCACAGCACTTCCAGTCCTTCCTTTTCCTCCAGGAGCCCCTGTACCTCCGTGGCCTTTATTCCCTCCCTCATATATAGTACAACCTCTCCTTGCCCTGTCTCTCCTGAACAGAGTAGCCTGGTATGGCCATGTTACAGTTGTTCAACTCCATTATGGCCACCAAATCTAGGCTTGCCTCTGCCATGATGGCTTCCAGGGCTAGAATTTTATTTCCCAGAGTCCTTACATTGGCACACTTGTCTCTCCATATTTTGCTGCCTCCCTGCCTTCTTGCCTGTGCTGTTCCCTGAAGCTCCTTCATAGACATTTTTCCTGCAGTTCAAAATAAGCATGCACCCATCACAAAACAGACCCTGAAGGGCTACCACTAACTGGCTCACAGGTGACCTGCTAGTCCAACTGAAAAAAAGGTTAAATACTGTACCAGGTGCAAGAAATCTTGGCTGATGTCTGTCTGGACTGATTATTGGAAATGGCAGAATGTTTGCAAAACTGAAATTAGAACTAAAAAGAACTCATTCTGTAGGGAACAATTTGCAGCTTCTGCTGATGACCCCCACCTATTCTGCGAACATTAAGGGTCTCATGGGAATGAAAAAAGCCCTATACCTTAGCTGACGTAATCACTGATTGCTAAAATGTAATAACTCAACTACAGTTGACAATGCTTTTAATGTTAAGTTCTTGGACCCATCAGTTTGTACTGTTGTCCCTAACGTGGCCCCATTTACCACCAAGTCAGCATCTCCTCCATTTTCTTCTACTAGTTATTGCTATCCTCCTTTCTACCTCAGGGCAGTAAAGGTATCAGAGGTACTAAAATTGCTTGCTGGCATTATCACACATAAAAATACAGGCTATGATGACACGGAACCTAAATTACTAAAAATGGGAGCCCTGTTTATATCAGAACCTCTTACAAAATCTTTTAACTTTTCCCTTACATCTGGGATTATCCCAGATGTGCGGAAAGTTGTCAGAGTACTCCACTGTTCTCAAAACAGTTGATTCCAAAAACATTTATTTATTTAGTTGGTTGTTGGTAACTGGGTAGGTACACTAGACAACAGAATGCCTATTTCAAGTATGACCTGGGAAGGTACAAAGCACAAGATACATCAAGACAATTACATATGCAAATTTTGACAGCTAAATAGTTCTGGGGTCCAGAAAAGTACAATATGAAACATTACAAGTTGACAAGTAGTGAAATAAAGAACAAAAATAGATCTATATGCCAAAAGTTATTCTCGCTCTCTTTCTCCTTCCGAAGATCTTCAATACACTAGTGACTTCATAGCTCACAGACCATAACTAAGTAGGACCTTTTGTCTCCAGGCCAACATGGGTTCAGAATCATGGAACCACCTCAGTTCTAACTAAACTCACTAATGCCATTCACCTGGTCATGGACTCTTGCTTATTAACAGGTGCAGTGTTCGTCAACATTACTAAAGCATTTGACTTGGTTATCACTCGCTCCTCATTGGTGTCTTTCCTGTTGACACAAAATGATTCTCTATTTGTATGCTGAAAAGCAGCAAGTCAAGTTGAACTGCTTAGTATTCGACTTAGTTGACATCTCTAGCTGCTGTAACCTATTGATATATGCTGATGATCTGGTCCTTTATCTCTGTGCTATCTTTGACATGTGGTTGAACCCCACAAATTGCTACTGCTTGCATCCAGTCATGGTTGACAGTGACAACAATCTACTTGTGAAGTGTAGAACAATGAAGGCAATGCTGTTTGCTTCCAGGCCTAAACATCATTCTGCACATCTTGTATCTCTCTCTGCCATGTATAGTAGTTCCCTTATGGAAACAGACAGCAGTTTTATTGAGAATCACGCTGAACCCCTTACTGGATTACTCCCTTCATATTGAATCAGTCTGTAAATCTGTCAACTCTAAACTGGCTATGGACGTACAGTAACCACTCTCCAAAAGCACGCCTGACCATTGCACAAGGGGAGCTGCTGCCAGGACTTACCTATGGGCTACTGCCCTAGCTTGGCACAAATAAAACAAACCTTTTTAAAATGGGATGTGATGTACAACAGTATCTGTTGCTTTGCCCACTTACCCGCCGCTGCCTGCTCTACACTGACTAGTGCTGGCTATCTCCAGCTGGAAAGCTCTGTTTTCTCCTGGGCTGTTTTGTGGACAAATTGCTTTAAGCAGGATCCCCAGGTGTGCTAGCTGACCACTTGTAATATCTCACGTAGCTTACCAATTGAGATCCTTGGTCTCGCCTCTATTCCAAGAATACAAATGTGCCACAAGAATTTATCAGCTTGCCATTGCCTGTTATGTGTCTAAATATTGGAGGAACTCTTTGCCTTCTACAGCAAGTTGTTTCAAGTCACCTGCATTTTTTGCTCCTGTACTTGAATATCTTTTACTACTGCTGCCATTTGTGGCGTGAAACTATATTGCACCGTGCATTTTATGAATTGCTGCTCTCCAGGTTGGCCCACCGGTGCAGCGGTAGCGCTACCACTTGTGATGCCAGCGACCCAGGTTCGAGAATGAACCAGGGGAGCTGGAGGGCCGGCCGGGAGGGGAAGCTTGAGAACCCGACGGGCAGCTCACTTCCCCTGTGAGGGAGGGGGGTTGCAGGTTCGGTGCTGTCCTGACCTCTGGTGGAGGCCGGAGGTACAGCAGCCGAAAGTCGTGTGTAGGGGTAGCATGGTAGGACGTCACCGTACATGCCTTGACGTCACGGTGCAACCACATCTTCGGGGCCAAATGGGGAAAATTTGGAGCTGGCTGAGCTCCACTGGCTGAAGAGGTGTCCCTCACCGCTCGACCCGCAAGGCCACAATGGGGGGCCGATGAAACAAGAAGGGCATGGGGGTTCCCTCCACCCCATCCCCACCTGGGGGGGACAGCCAAGGCTACATGGGGGCACTTGTCCAGTGGATTGTGGAGTTGAGAGGGTCAGTGGAAGCCCCGCTGGATCCAGGGGAGTAAAGAGCAAGTGAAAAAAAAAAGGATTGCTGTTATCCCCTACCTCCTGTTTCTGAGGTTGCTCCCATATCTGCTATCTGTTGTATCCAGGGTGCTCTTGGTTACACTACAGTTGCTGCTGTACTTACTGTGCTCTGCTTTTCGCTGTAATTGCCCAGCA
The DNA here is from genome assembly GCA_016271365.2 of Neoceratodus forsteri. Lineage (NCBI taxonomy): Eukaryota > Metazoa > Chordata > Ceratodontiformes > Ceratodontidae > Neoceratodus > Neoceratodus forsteri. The sequence continues at coordinate 90,078,423 of JADMNL010000030.1, forward strand.
TCACAGGAAGAGGGTAAGCACACTAAAGGTGGGATCATGGTATCGAATAGGTATCTGCCACCGGCAGCGACCATGGCTGAAGGAAACCAGGACAGGGACTCAGTGGTAACAAGGGGGCAGGGGACAAAGGGGAAGAGGAGGTGGCAAGCAATAGGGGAACCAGAAGGGGGGACAGTATGACACAAAGAGGGTCCAGAGGAAGTAAGGTTAGAGAAGCTGGTCAGGTGGGCCAGGTTAGGGTAGAGGATGGGTCGGCAAGGAAGGAGAGTTCTCAGAAAAAAAGGGACCAGCAGGCAGTAGAAGTGGAGAAGGACATTACCCTGGATGAGGGTGGGGGGGGTAGTACAGGAGGCACCAGAAGGACAAATGGAAGAACAGGGTAACACTGGAGTTAATGGGGGCAGCAAGAAGGAGCTGGTAGAGGATGCCAGTGTCTCCAGGCCACTGAGAGGATCGCAGGCAGGAGCTAGGCAAAAGGCGAGAAGTAGGGTGGGAGAATGGGGGGCAGAGGAAGGAAATGGGAAAAGGGAAAGAGAGGATGCAGTGCACGAGGGGGTAGGGGACAAGGGCATGGGGACGGGAAGGGGGAGACAAGAGTCAGGAGGGTAGTTCAGACAACTGTGTCACGGGGAAGGGAAACTGGGACGCAGCTAAACCAGAGAAAGGAGGGGGGTAGGATACTCCTGATAAGAGATTCTGTCTTGAAGGGGATCAAGTGAGGGGGGGTAGAGGAAGCACGGTGTGGGTGGAGTGCATGCCAGGAAAGATAGCGTTGGAGGTAATTCAAGACATCCCTTCATGGGGCAGGGATCAGGATAAGAATGTACACCTAGTGTTCCACCTGGGTACAAATGACCTGGACGGCAACAGTCTCATGGAGGTACAGGCTCGATTTAAGGCTCTGGCTAGATTCTGTCGGGGGGGGGCTAGGTTTTAAGTCTCTAGCCTTCTCAGAGGTACTGCCGGTACCAAGGGCCAGCACGGAGAGGAAGCACAGGGTAAAAGAATTCAACGACTGACTGGAGAGATGGGGCAGACAGATGGGGTGTGGAGTGATAGGGGGATGGGGGCAACTTGGGAGGACAAGAGCCTCTATACCCCAGACAGGCTGCACCTCAGCAGGGATGCAGCAGAAAACAGGAAGTTGTTATCCCTCTGTACAGACAGTTGGTGAGACCCCATCTGGAATACTGTGTCCAGTTCTGGAGACCCCATCTCCGCAAGGACATAGACAGGATAGAGGCAGTCCAGAGGAGGGCAACTAAAATTGTGCAGGGTCTGCAAGAGAAGCCGATGAGGAGAGACTAAAGGAGCTTAATATGTATACCCTTGAGGAAAGAAGGGAGAGGGGGACATGATAGAAACTTTCAAGTACCTCAAGGAATCAACAAAGTCCAAGAGGGTAGCATCTTTCAGAAAAGAGACTTGCAAGAACAAGGGGACACAATTTAAAGATAGAAGGAGGGCGGTTCAGGGCAATGTGAGGAAGTATTATTTCACAGAGAGGGTAGTGGATGCATGGAACAGCCTTCCTGAGGAAGTTGTGGAGTCTAAAACTGTGGGAGAATTCAAGAATGCATGGGACAGACATAAGGCAATTCTTGTGGGGGCAGGAAGATATAGGCTGTTGGTTAAATAGGATCTGCGGCCTATCCGTGGTGGTAGGGGAATGGGCAGACTAGATGGGCCTAGCGGTCCTTATCTACCATCAAAGTCTATGTTTCTATGTTTCTATGATGGGTCAGCCAAACTGAGGTGCAGACTGGGGGAGTTCCTTGAGAAGTAGTATAATTTAAACTGAGTGGGGGGGGCTGGATGTGGAACCTCGCTGTTCCCGGCTGAGTTGGGGGACCCTAGGTCCCCCCCCAGAACAAAATTGAAGACAGGGGCTCTAGCAGGCCAGTGGGGGAAACTGTGGAAGGGGGCAATGGTGGAAGGGCCTGGTAGTCAATGCTAGAAGCCTGGCAAACAAGATGGAGGAGTTAATAGCCACCATTGCACAGGCTAGGCTGGACATAATAGCAGTTACGGAGACATGGTGGATGGAGCTCCACACATGGGAGACAGCGGTTCCGGGATCCAGACTGATCAGGAAGGACAGGAAGGAAAAGGGAAGGGGTGGCCTTGTATATAAGGGAAGATATGAAGGTGTTGAAGGAGAAGGAGGGCAGCGGGGAGACTGAATTACTATGGGCAAGGATAGGCAGAGGGGATAGGAGAGTTGTTGAGGCTTCGAGTGGTGTACAGTCCACCCACCCAAGGGGAACAGCAGGGTAGAAAGATGACGCAGGACATAGCGAGGGTAGCTCTAAATGGGGAAACATTACTGGTGGGGAACCTGAACCTCCCAGACGTTGACTGGTCCATCCCTGATGCAGCTTCAACTAGAAGGGAAATTCTGGAGGTGTTACAGGGGGCGTTCCTTCAGCAGTTAGTCAGGGAACCAACAAGGGAAAGCAACCTACTGGATGTGGTCCTAACAAATGGGGAGAACGTAGAGGAGGTGGTGGGGGGGAGGTGGGTAACAGCGAGCATAGGACCATCAGGTTTAAGGTAAGGGCAGGCAGGGAGGTGGCCCGAACCAGCACAACAATACTGGACTTCAGGGGAGCAGACTTTAACAAGATGAGAAGGTTAGTGGGGGAAGTGACGGGTGGTATAAGGGATATAAGGGAAGTGGAGGACCTGTGGGGGGCTATTAGAGACCAAGTCAATGAGGCCACACATATGTATAAGGAGGGTAAGGAAGGGAGTAAAAAGCAGGAGACCTCTGTGGTTCAACAGGGGTGTAGCGAGGGTGGTAGGGGGCAGGTGGAAGGTATTTAGGAAATAAGAAAATGCACAAGGAGGAGGGCAGGGAAACCTACAGGGAATCGAGGAGGCTAGCAAGGAAAGAGATTAGGAAGGCAAAGACTGACACTGAGGAATGAATTCCGAGACAGGCCGAAGGGGGAGAGACATTTTTTAGGTACATGAGGGAAAGGAGGAAGACTAGTCAAGGGATCGCAAGGCTCTGGGGGAAGGGAAGGGAGCCACTGGAGGATGACTGCATGAAAGCAGAAGAGCTGAACTGGTACTTCTGCTCAAATTTTATGAAGGAAGGGGAAGGGGGCCGAAGATGAGGAAGAGGGAGGAGGGGGAAGGGTGGAAATGAGTCCCTTTAGTATGGAGAGTCAGGGAGGAACTAGGTAGGGTGAAAATGGACAAGGCCATGGGACCAGATGGACTACATCCGAGGGTGATCTGGGAGCTAAGGGAAGAGTTAGCCGCCCCGCTGGCAAGGCTATTCAACCTGTCCTTGGACTCGGGGGAAGTGCCAGAGGACTGGAGGAGAGCCACAGCCATGCCAATATACAAGGGAGGGAGTAGTGAGGCAAAGTCTTAGTTAGTCATGTTTATGCTATCCCTCTTTGCCATGATTTGCCTATTCCTGCGTGTGTACCTCTTGCTTGCTAATTACTGTTTGTACTTGTTATGCCATGTACTATTGGACTGGGTATGATTATACGTGCTAGGGTAATCATGTGTATGTAATTCATTTTGTCATGATTTACTTTTACTAGTTTATGTAATTTAGGTTGTTCATCATTGACTGTACTTATTACGCCATGTACTATTGGACTATTGTACAATATTTTGTTCTGTCTCTCCCACGTCGTGCCTGAAAATAGTCATTTTATGGCTACTGCACTTAACCGGTAAACCAAAACTAAAAAAAAAAAATTAAAAAAGGAGAACTATCGTCTAGTCAGCCTTACCGCAGTGGTGGGGAGGGTCATGGAAGCACTCATCAGGGAGAGGGTAGCACAGTACCTAGAGGGGAATGGATTGCTGAACAACAACCTGCACAGGTTCACAAGGGGGAAGTCATGCCAGTCCAATCTTATTGAATTCTCTGACTGGGTGACGCAGGAAATGGACCAAGGGGGGGCAGTGGACATGGCTTACCTGGACTTCAGTAAGGTCTTCGACACCGTCCCCCACAGAAAATTGGTCAATAAACTGGGAAGTATGGGGGTTGGGGACAAACCAACTAGATGAGTGCAAAGCTGGCTAGCTGACAGGACCCAGAGGGTGGTAGTGAAGGGGAAGCACTCTAGTGAGGCCTAAGTGACAAGTGGCGTACCCCAGAGGTCAGTGTTGGGGCTGCTTCTCTTCAGTATCTATATATGCGACATTACGGATGGACTAAAAGGACGGGTGGTGCTCTCTGCGGATGACATGAAAATCTGCAATAGGGTAGACACTATGAGTGGGGTGGAGGACATGAGGCTGGACCTAGGGGAGCTAGAAGAGTGGGCAGAGACCTGGAAACTAAAATTCAACATCAGGAAGTGTACGGTTATGCACCTGGGACACGGTAACTCGAGGACAGAGTACAAAATGGGAGGGGAGGAAATCAGGTTAATGGAACACGAGAAGGATCTGTGTATAGTAGTCTCTAGTGACCTTAAGGTGGGGAAACAGTGTACTGGGGCGGTGGGGAAGGCCTATGGGATGCTGGCTAGTATTGGCAGGGGAATCACCAGCAGGAGGAGAGAAGTCCTAGTGCCCCTGTACCAAGTTATGGTGAGACCGCACCTGGAGTACGGAGTATGGAGTCCAGTTCTGGAAGCCCCACTTGCGAAAGGACACAGACCTGATTGAAAGGGTTCAGTGAAGAGTGACCAAGATGGTGCTAGGGATGAAGGGCAAACCATATGAGCAGAGATGCTGCGAGCTGGGGCTATACATCCTGGAGACTAGAAGGGAGAGAAGGGACATGATAAGAGATCTTCAAATTCATCAAGGGGTTAAACAAAGGGGGTCTGGGGAGCTTATTCCAAATGAAGAAGGACACCACTTCTAGAGGGTATAGCCTAAGATTACAAGGGGGACACTACAGGGGGAACGTGAGGGGGAGATTCTCTATGGAGGAGGTGGTGGATGCCTGGAACAGGCTTCGGAGGAGGTTGTGGGGGTGGGTACAGTGCCAGGATTCAAGATGGCTTGGGACAGGCATAAAGGACTATGGGGGGAGGATGGGTTCTCAGGGAAGGAGGTAGTAGTCTGGGGGGGGTTAGAGCAGACTGGATGGACCATAGGGTCTTTTTCTGCCGTCAAGTTCTATGATTCTAATCAATTGTGATCGTATTACCCGGTCTTGTATTAACGTATTACCATTGTTATGTATCCTCATGTTACCACTGCTTTTATAGTATTGTACACTTCCAGGTCATGCCTGAAAAAGGAAATGTTTATAGTGCACTTACCCGGTGAACAAAAACAAGCAAATTACGTCAAACCGCAATCAACTGGCCGTTCTGATCATTTCCCTGATCTGCGGAGTAGTATGCTTTAGTGAGCTTCTTTGAGAGGCCTGTAGCACACCCACAGGTTACTGTTTTGCCCCTCTTTTCCACTAGCATGGCCAATATATAGTACTATAGTAGCTGACAGCAGATAAGGACTGCTAGGCCCACCTAGTCTGCCCGTGTTCCATCTGAATATATTTGTTTTGTTTTGTTGACCGCGAAAGGAGGGCTAGGCAATTCGGCCTTTTCAGCTGCATCCTGTGGTGTGGGAAGAGATACATATGTAAACTGACACAGTGAATAAAGTTAATTTGTAGACGGTATTTTTAGTGAATGGGGGGAATTTGGCCAGATTACCAGTGAAATTCCCATACTCTTTTTGTAGTTTTTGTCACTGTAACTGGTGAGAAGGTTGTGTTACCACAGCTGGGTACTACAACAGCTGCCATAATGACTAAAGATGAAGATATAGCTAGGGCTAAGTGCACTGCCAGTGAATTACCCCCAAAGTGTGAACCAAGAAGAACGGACCTGAAGAATGAATCCAGTGACTCTCCAGGAGTTCTGCCTGCAAGGCCTGACAGGCAGTTTCCTGTTATGCCTGATGTGAAAGTCAGCAGTTTGACAGCGGCGCCTCGTGTTGTCCCAGAGCTGGCCTCTGATGTGGTTGTGGAATTACAGGAAGTCTCGCGTGAGGAGCAGTACTTGGAGCTGGAGATGCACGAGAAGAAGTCAGCCCTGCTGTGTCTAACTGTGGATGACGAGCAATGCTGTTCAGCTGAGAAAACCAGTCTGTGGTCACATCCGAGGTCTGCAGAGTCTATGGTACTTTTATATCCTACTGTGATGATGCCTAATGAAAGTGCTGCAAATGATCCGACTGCTTCTCTAAACTTGCAGCATTTCAGTGAGTCCTCGGGAGCAGCTCCAGCTGATGTGTTGCACAGCACAGCTGAGCCATAGATCAAAGGACCCATAGCTGCTGTTGTCATGGCCACCAACGCTCCAGACAAACGGGCAGCTTTTTGCCAGTGCTGATTGTAATACTGACTCTGAAACCATGAAAGATGACTCTGCATGCCTGTTCTCTTTGGGAACAGTAACTGCCACAGCTGCACACCTGAAATGAGAGGGTAGCAAGTCCTCCATGAAACAGTGGCACACAAAGATGGGCTAGGGTTGCCACCTTTGGAGGAGGCAAAAACTGGATCCTAAGCTCCGCCTCTAGCCCCACCCCTTTTCATTACTCATCATGCACTGTTCCTCCAATAAAAGGCAACACTTAAAGCAGCAGTGAAATAAAAATGTTAAGATACTGTACTGTGCCTGTTAAAGTTACTTTCCGAGGTTCTTCCTAATTATTTATTTATTTATTGACATTGGTTAACCAGATAAACATACAGAGATAAAATAAATCTCATCTACAGATATGATCTGGGGAGAGTAAGGGAAATACTGTAAATAGCATACAACAGTATACATACTTTATATCTTTTTCTGCCTCCATTTCCTGTTCTTGTCCACAGTACTATTTCAAAGCCAAAGAAGTGATCATACTTTTTTCTTGTGGGAAAAAATAATTTACAACATTTAAAAATGCCTAAATTCTGTTATAGATGAAAATGTTTACCAGCAAATGAAAGTGGAGGACAACTGGCTCTGTTACTGTTACAAAAGGTGGGGGCAGCTTTACTGCTATGCCACTTTAAAATGCAGTGGAAAGATTAGCTTAAGTAAGTGCTAATGGTGTTAATGGCCATAACTTTACACCTCCCAGGGTGACTGCATTCACAAACAAAAGGCTACACTGACAACAGAACTTGTTTGTAACCTGGACATGTAGCTGAAACAATGAGTGATATGACAAAATTTGTTTCAAAAGTATGTGAGCACTCAAAATGGCTCAAAAACCTGACCAGCACAGAGCAAAACCGGATTACCTGATAGGGTCCCTGAAAACCTGATCACCAGGTAAAAAACCTGACAGGTGGCAACCCTAAAGGTGTCTCCTGAGTGTATTGCAAGAAAACTGAGAGATGCTGCCTGGGAGAAGTCTGAAGAGGTGAATGGCTGGAATCCTGGCTCCTCGTCCATCCACTGTGGCCTGGCATATATTCCAATGCCTTTGTCTATGAACACTGATAGCTTCATTTCTCATGCTGGCTCCCCTGTAGCTTACTTTGGCTTCTGACTCTCAGCAAGAAGTTCAACAAATGTCCTGGAACTGTTCTCCTGCTCCTCTCTCTACTTCTATGAACCACAAAGTAAAGCAGACCCAACAAGATGTGTTCCATGCTGTTGCTTCACAGTCCTTTGTTCTAGAAGTCCCTGACTCCTTTCAGTTTGCACAGAATCCTGTTCTGTTTACACATGGGGAACATGGCATTGCCTCAGTGTTTGAGGTTCTACTCGGCTCTGATCTGTTACAACACCCTACTGAAGCTGTGCCTCCACCCCAGACAGACTTAGTTGCTGCCACCCATACTTCGGCAGAGAACTCAGTAAAGGAAGTAGACTCTATCTCTGAAATAGCCCAAAGGACGATTTCAACACAGCAACTGAGCGATATGCTTAAGAGCTCCCATTCTGAGGTAGAAGAAGTGCCCCACAGGCCCGATTCTCCTAAACTGGGATCTTATGAGTAAGACCCAGGCCCCCGCTCACCCCAAGAGAAGAGGGATTCGGTCTTCTTTAAGTCCTCAGCAGAACCTACCTGCAGAAAAAATACGGTTCATGTTCATTATAGAGGAAGCTTGGAAGAAGTTGCCAATAGAGTGTTCATAGCAAGGACCCTATTAAAAGCACAGGTGGGTTTCTTTGCTTCAGAAATATTTGCCGTGATTCATCCCATGGGTGACACTTTTTAAGATGTGAGCTTCAAGACACCCACCAGTCTTGAATGCTTTAGGAAGATATACACAATTCTCAGACACCCCAGTTTGGTCTCCATTTTTTGTAGTCCCTTTAACAAAGCCAGAAGTTAAAACAGTCAATATCTTGTTTAAAAATGAGGGGTCAGTATTGTGGACATTTTGTACTGGCTTAAACAGCATTGTACAATACTGGGGAGTCCAGATCCCATTATTAATTCAGAGTTTTTCTGGACTGTGGGGTTGGTAAATAAAAGTCTGTTTGCTACATTATGACTCCGGCATCAGCCACTTGCCCAGCTACTTTTTCTTGGGGAGGAACAGGTGGGCGCTCTTCTATGAGGGGCAACCCAAGGTATGCTACAGATGTGGTTCATGGTTCCATTTGAGTAGTGTGTGCAATAGGACCAGATGTGGCCTATATACAGAACTTGGTCATCAGAGCTCCCAATGCACAAGAGCCATGAAATCTAATCTGTGTGATGAGTTGGGCCATGCATACAGGATGTGCCCGTGGGTGGCACACAATAAAAGGTACCCAATGGTCCAGGCAGAATACAATTTTTACACCAATTGTGCACAATGAAATGCACCGAAAAAAGATGAGAGGTAACATCAGACCCCCCCCCCCCCCGAAGACCAGCAGGTTGTGATACTGGTAGCACCCCCTGCAATGGAGATGGAAGTGGATCCTGTCACACAGTAGGATGAGGCTCCCTCAGGGAGATGTGGAGCCACCACCCTTGCCTCTGTTAGAAACCCTCCCCCTGAAGATCTGGGTATCAAATATCAAAGCACAAGGGACTTGCTGGTGGGCGATCTGGCTAATCCTCCAATACCACCAGAACCAACAGTGAGTACCACTTTAGTAACTCCCTCTACTACTGCTACTCAGGGGATGGCAAAAGAAGTAGACTCTATCCCAGGGGACCCAGTAGTGACCCCAGAAAAAGTCCATACTACTGACATTCTCCCACCTTCTACTCCAGTGACGGATTCCTTACAAGTTGTCACAAGAAGAAGGAGGATGAGAGGGCAACCTAAATCGAAACTTACCAGAAGGGAAGACATGCCACTGCGGAACAAGTTAGAGATTTTAAGAAAAAAGGAATCATTGGGGAGAAACTGAGGAAGATTCTGACGGATCTTGTTTCCTCCTCCCAGCATGATCCCTCTCTTGAGGCAAAAGAGGATCCCCCAGATGCCAAAGGAACTAAGAAGAGGAAACCTAAAGAGGGTGGGGGGGTGTGTGTAATCTAAGTAATTTTGCCTTGGTACTTTTTTTCTCCTTGGAATTATGGGGGACTAGTCCACAATTTTGCTGTTGGGACAGTAAATACTAAGAGGAGACTTACGACTTACGGTGCCCATTGGTTTATTGCAGGATATGCAGAGTAATATAATATTTCTCCAGGACACCAGATTACACACCTGTGGGGAGGTCCGCACAGCCCAAAATGTGAGGGTTCATGGCCCATCATTTTGCTCTATAGGGCAAGACAGGTGTTCGGGGGAGGGGGGGATTTTCTTTCACTGTAGAGACGTGTCTCTTATTCATTTGGTGAATTTGGCTCCTGGGAGAATTTTACTCTAAGACTCTAAGTTCAGAGAGTTGCAGCTCTGCCTGATTAACATCTATGCCCCTCAATTAAAAGCAGAGAGGTAAAGGAAGAGAGGCTAGAGCTTTTTAAACTGGTACAGCTGTATCCGTATACCCATAAAAGGGTGATCTGGGGAGGCAACTTCAGTTGTGGACTGGTCCCCTCACACGCAGTAAGTTGACAGCCAAAGATGTGTGACATGTATTGTTTGCATGAGGTCATTAGGAAAGCTGGATTGGTGGATGCTGCATGTAAGTTTAGAAGTCTGGGTGATCGTACTTTTTTTAAAGGTAAACTCTCATCCAGAACTGATTATGTTTTCAGTTCCCACTGGCTGAGAAAGGTGCAGGCCCAGAGCAGGCCATTCACTATTTCTGACCACAGGCTAGTGTAGGTTCAGTTTGTATCTCACACCCATTGGACATATTGTTCCGGAACCTAGAGGCTGAACTTGACACTTCTGGAGCAGGAAGAGGTGGTCAGAAAACTACATCATTTGACTTGAGGCAAAAACAAAAAAACATTCACTTTGATTTTTTACAAGTCCTCAGTTGATTGGCGGGAGGATGTTAAATCTGACTTAAAGGCTTTTTTCTCATCTCAAAAAAAAAATTGGCCAATGATAAACGCTACTTAAATAAGAGACAGCAGTTTCAGAAGTTGCTGCCTTATCTGTCAGTACAGCACAATCCTTCCCCTTAGTTGGCAGTACTGAAAAAAATATATGATTGCCTTTCAGTATCAGAGATTCACATTGTTAGTAATGGAACAAAAATATAATATTAAGGGTAAACGCAGGGTGAGCCTTAACCATGCTGGGCCCCTGTGCAGACCCCTGCCAGCCCCTCCACTCCATTCCCTGTGAGCCCACCCCACACATCCAACATTTACACCTAACTAACCCTCCTGTCCTGTATTAATAAAGCAGTAGCAGGTCTACTAGTTTAACCAGCATCTTTTAATTAGTGCCATTGACGGTACTGAATTATTTGACTTCACCATTGGAAATGAATCTGCCTGAGCCTGGAGCCAGAACTTAAGTAAGTACGGTACTACTGCCGTATTAATTTCTCTAAGGACAGGGACATCATCACTGGACACTCACACTTCTGATACTCTGATTTACAAACAAGTTAATCAACTTAACTTTTCTGGAGCTGTGAGTGAGAGCGAATAGAGAGGATTATCATGTGACACCAGTAAGGTTGCCACCTGTTAGTTTTTTTTATCTAGTGATAAGGTTTTCAGGGTCCCTATCAGGAAATCCAGTTTTTCTCTGTACTGGTCAGGTTTTTGAGCCATTTTGAGTGCTCACATACTTTTGAAACAGATTCTGTCATCATTCATTGCTTCAGCTACATGTCCAGGTTTCAAACAAGTTCTCTTATCAATATAGCCCTTTGTTTGTGAAAGCAGTCAACCTGGGAGGTGTAAAGTATGGCCATTAACACCATTAGCACTTACTTAACCTAATCTTTTCCACTGCCGCATAGCTGCCCCCACCTTTTGTACCAGTAACAGAGCCAGTTGTCTTCCTCTTTCATTTGCTGGTGAACACCTTCATCTCTAAAAAATTTAGGCAGAAAGTATGGGCCCCCACGGTGCAGGGGCACAGTTTGCACCTAGCTAAGGCCGGCCCTGGGTAAACGTTCCAGACTAACCTGTTTGGTGACTGAAGAAGCAGGCAGGAAGACTGCACGTTTGCTCAGTTATCAGATGAAGAAAGACAGCTTCTGTTAGATACTATGGAACAGCTTGCCTTTATCAGTAGGCATGTTCGGATGACCTTTGGTACTTCCAAAGGGTATGCCCTCTGTACGGTGACACCATTACAGCGAACATGTCGATGCTGACAAAATCGACAGTTCACTGTAATAGTCCGCCCAAGACCCCAGCACTCTGTCCCCCGGTCCTGCACCCCCTTCCCAAATCAATTCCGATTTGGAGTTGATAATCCTTAAGTTTAGGGGGTGCGGAGGAAGAGCACCCCAATAGAAAAGCAACCGGGGTCTCCTGTCAGATTTATGTTGACCGCAACTTGCGGTCAACATAAATCCATCGCTGTGATGTCGGTTGACAACATAGTTGTCGAACTGGCATTGTAGATCCCTTCCAAAGAACCGACAATTCCTGTTACTGAGTTTTTAGCTAATGTTCAGGTTCCTTGCCTCCCTAAAAATAGCTTGGACATGTTTCAAGGGGATATTACCCTGGGGGAGGTTCTAACTGCAATAGGTTCTCTATTGACTGGGTCTGCCCCGGGCTCTGATGACCTTCTGGAGGAGCTGTACAAACTCCTTGGTGAGGAGCTCGACACAGAACTAACCTTAGTTTACAATCATAGATTTGGCTTGGAAACTATGGGGCATAGCTTGTCTCAGGGACTCTTGATTTACTTATACAAAAAGGGGGTAAGAAGCCGGCCGATGGCACTGAGGGTTGAGGTGCTGGACACCACACCTCGTGCCATGCCGGCAACCCGGGTTCGGGAACAGACTCGGATCATTGGGGGTCAGCAAGGGAGAGGGTGGATTGAGCGTCCTAGGACTACTCTCCTCCCTCTGGGTTGGGTAGAGAGGTGCATGTCGCTCTGTAGTGATGCCTGGTGATGACTGGGTGTAGCACAGGGCTTGCCCTAGGGCAGTGCGCAGAACAGGGAGGAGCATGGCAAAACACCAGCTTACATGTGAATGTCATTGCACTGTCGGCTCCTGGGGAAAAAAATTGGAGGAAAAATAGCTGGGCGTGACTGAGGCAGCTTGATGGCCATGCTCCTGCCGACCCGGAAAACTGTCATGGAATTGCGCTGGGGGGTCCGGTCCAGCTCAGCTCAGAGAGGCATGGGAGCCCTCCAGCGAGTTGGGGCAGCTGCTCTGGACCCCCATCATGTGAGTAAGCCTGCTGCTCTCCAGGGCGGTGGGGGCTGGCGGCTGGATGCCCCCACCGGTGTGCGTTGCAGAAGGTGCAGAAAAAGTGACATGATAAAAAAAAGGGGGGGGGGTAAGATATTTCCAACTGGAGCCCTATCAGTATCCTTAAATCAGGTTTAAAGATTCTCACAAAGATTTTGACTTCCAGATTGACCCGTGTGGCCCTACTTCTGATTAACTCCTCTCAGTCCTGCAGAATCCTGGGCCGCAGGATTCAAGATAACATTCATGTTCTCCGGGATGTAGTGGAACGAGGAAATCGGGCAAGATCTTGGGCCTTCTCCTGGCCCATGACCAGGAGAAGGCCTTTGATCGCATATCCCATACCTAACCTTTTCACATATTGGGACATTATGGAATTCCAGAAAAAATTGTGGCATGGATCCAGCTATTATATATATCAGCTTGTGTACTTCCCACTTTGAATAGGTGGCTGGGGGGGTCCCTATCTCTGTCTCAGGAGGGTTGTGTAAGGTTTGCTTCCTTAGCCCTTTATTGTATATTTTTGCTTTAGACCCTCTAATTAGGAAAATGAATAATCTGCCCTCTCTTCAGCATATTACACCTCAGAATAACCTACCCTTCCCCCCAGTCTTGGCATATGTAGACAATGTCTGCTTATCGACTCAAAGATTAGACTCCGTGCCAGGAATTGCTGACATTCTGGAAGATTTCTCTAATGTGGCAGGGGCCAGAGTTAATTTGCCGAAAAGCAAAGGTATGGCCTTGGGTGCTTTGAAAGACCATTGCCCAACTGTTGTTTCAAGGGTGCCAGTGGTTGATGGACCATTTATGATTTTAGGAATACAGTTTGGTCAGGGCGACATGGTGTTATTGGATTGGGAGGCCAAAGCAGTAGCTGCAGAACACAAGGTTAATGCTTGGAATAAGTGACCTATGACCAAGGCTAAATGGGGCTTTATGGTAAAGACATTTTTAGTTCACTTTTAATGGGGCAGCCGGCTTAACCCAGTTAAATGGGTACATATGTATAGACCACTGAAGGGAAGGGGACTTGGGATGGTCAGTCCGGTGTTTTCTTCAATTGCATGTTTATTGTGCATTTTTTTAAACCACTTTTAAAGAGGTCAGAGAATCCTTGGGTTCCTTCTGGAAGGGCTGGTACATTTTGTTTTTGGATACATGAAAAGAAAGTGGAAAAAACTGGATGCCCGCACACTGAAACATCTCCCTGTTTTTCAGGATTCTTGTCTAGGTAAAATGAAACTGTGGAATCCTTTTTTTTTTTTTGTAGATTGTGCCTTTCTACATAACAGATTGTATGACCTCGTTATTTTGTTGTTTTCTTACAGAACCTATTTGTGTTACAGCTGGGGGGGGGGAGGGGCATCTTTTGAAATTACCAGCCAACTTACCAACAAGAGAATTCCTCCTAAAATGAAGGACCTTATCTGGATGTGCACACAGGGCAAGCTGCAGGTGAGAGGGTACCATATGCACAAGAGTGCTGAGGAAAGACTATGTCCTCAAGGCACTTGTGGTCAAGATGTAAGAACTGATGGAACATTTGTTTTTCTTGTGTCCCTATATTAAGGGCCTCTGGGTGGTTTTGGTACCTGGTGGAAGGAGGAACTCTTTGCTTCCACCACTTATGCCTATCTGATTTATTGTTCTTTTTCGAAATACGGGTCCCACTAGGACTATGGGATGCATCAAGTGGTGGATTTGGCAGTCACACCTCATCTGCTGCCACGTCGGTGACTCGGGTTCGGGAATGAGCCTGGGCTGCTTGGGGGTCAGCGGGGGGTTGGGAGGATCGAGCGCCACAGTGGATGCTGTCCTCCTCCAGGGAAGGAGGGCAGACTGCTCCGCCTAGGTGAACTTGGGGGGGGGCAGTGTGGTTTCAAGACAGCGGTTTCTGGGTGGGGAACACTCTCTGAGGGAAGACATCAGCATGTCCAATGACGTGTGAGTGTCAGGCCCTCACCTCCATGGGGGTGTCCATGGGTCAGAACACGAGATCACTGGAAAGCACCACCGGCGGCAGCATGGCACCCCGCAGAGCCTTGCAGACCCCACATGACCTACTGCACTCAAGGGACCACCAAACCGAGCATGGACATCCAGATGGGCTTGGGGAACCTGCGCCGGCCCCACCACAGAGGGGAATCTGTGGAGGAACAGGTGGTCCCCTCCAGTAAGTCACAGAGATGGCTGCTGATGGGGTTGGGGAAGCCGCGAGGGCTAAGGGGACATGCCAAGCGAAGAAGGGGGAAAAAGTGGTGGATTTGGCAGGCAAGATGTTCTTATTTACTCCAGCAGAAAACTATCCCTTTACATGTGTTACTGGTACAGATCTAGAAGCAAATGGTTTGACGCCTTTTATTGGACCAACAACTTTTGTTACTGGGTAATATTACTAATGAAATAAGAACTGCTTACAGACAGCTGCTGGGGGGGGCTAGCTATGAGGATCCAGCAACCAGGCGCAGGAGTTCCAGAGAACCAGTCATAGGGGTGGTTAGCAATATTAATGGTACAGAGGTGTGGCTGCAGAAACAGCCAGAGCAAGAACGTCCTTAAAGGTGCAGCACCAGCTTGGGGAGGGAGAATAGTCCTATGGCCTAAGTGGCCAGCACCTAAACCGAACTGCACCCTTGCCTGCCTAGCATCCCCTAGAGACTGTACTTCCTACAAGAACTAAACTGTCTGCCAGAAACTGAACTGTTTGCTTGCTACTGAACTGTGTTATCAAATTGCGCCTTGGTGTACCGGACGTCCAGCTTCGCCAGAGCCTGATGCTGACCCAGGGAGGTCCCCGGCCCATCCGCCATCTGCAGCAAAACCACCTCTAGTGACATTTGCCTGTGTCGAAGTCCCACCACAAGTGTTCCAGCATTAGCCCTGCAATGGTAAGTGGTAGAGAGTCGCTAATGAGGTATCCAGTAGTGAGTCCGCTTATGAGCCACCCCGGCTCAAGCTTGAGGGACCACAGTTAACGTTGTGCATGCCTTTTTATTATTTTGCCAGCTGTCCGTAAGTGGGAGTGTGCCCATGTCGCTCGGCAGAGGCAACCCAAAAATCGTTCCATTATCAGTCATCTTGTTGAAAGGTTATCTGGGGGCTGAGGACCTGCCAGTGATCATTGCTGCGGATCGTTTAAAAAAACATCTGCTAGGGCGCTGCTGAGCAGTCTGAGAGGGAACAGCATTTCATTTGGGCTCCCAGAAAACTTGATTAAAATTTAAAGTTTAACCCAATTCTACTGAAAAAAAGAGGCTGCATTTTCGACATATAGTAGCTGGACACTCGGGGAGCGAGATGGGCAAGTCTCGAGGCAATGCACCTTCATCGGAGGAGTTTTTTAAACTGAAAAGTCCGAAGTGTGACGAGAGGCCTGTGCAGCAGGATAAAGCCGGCAGCTCAACTGAAAACCATGCAGGGGAAGTGACGCTCTTAACTATTAATGCTACCCTGGGGCAGTTGCTAAAAACAGTTCAGGACTTGGACCGCAAATTTGATGCGTTACACCCGAGGGTGGCTTCCCTAGAGGCTAGGATGGACACATTAGAGCAATTGCATCAGAGATCAGATACTTCTGTCTCCAAATCTGTTGATCTTACAACTCGTCTAATAAAAGAGAACACCCTATTACGCCAAAGGTTGGAGAATGTTGAAAATCAGACCAGGGAGAGAAATGTGAGGCTGATTGGCGCTTGAGCTGGCGGAAGGTGAAGATCCTTGAACTTTGCTAGAATATTGGTTCCCAAGCTGTTGGGTTTCTCTGAAGAGGACCCCCCAATTTCGCTGGAGAAGGCATTTCGTATTACCCCCCGGCGCGCGACAGCTGATACGTCTAACCCACAAACCTTTATGTTGGTGTGCACAGGGGTGGGAGACCGTGACAGAATTCTAGGTGCTGCACGAAGGATGCGATCTCTGAAATATGGCAATGATACGGTTTTACTTTTTCCTGACCTATAGTATAGTACAATACAACGAGGGAAGGCCTTTGATGGTATACGCTGTCAGCTTAGGCGGCTAAAAGTGCAGCACCAGTTGTTGCTCCCTGCAAAGCTGCGTGTGAGCTGGAATGGGCAAACTTATCTTTTTTCGGATCCGAAGGATGCGCACAAGCTGTTATGGCATATAGAAGGTGAAATGGAGTGACGAGAAGAAGGAGCCGAATCCTCTGACAATGACTAAAGACATTGGTTTGAACTTACTTAAATGTTTCAGCAGATTGGTGCCAGTTAATGGTTTTATGATCCTGACACTGTTGTATGGCTCAGTCTTTAGAGAGCATGTTTAAGCCGACAGCCTTTTGAATTTGAAAGTGGCGGCAATTCCCGTCAAGATTGAGTATACTTTTTTTTGGCCCTGTGTGTGTGGAGACAATTGATTTTCCTATTTTCCTTTCTGTAAGCCACAAAGACTGTAGCATTACTATTGACCGTTAACTTGATCGGTTCCAGTAGTTCTTGGCCCACTTATTTTATAATGGACCAGGGTGAAAGTTTAAGTTAAAATAATAACAGATCCGATTATATAGCAATTTAACTGTGCAGAATTTAATGGTACCGAGATGTAATCGATTAGATTTTTTTGTGTGGGAGGCTGAATGACCTTTTTGTTTATGATCAACTTACTAAAATCCGTAATGGGGATATATGGACCAGTGGTCATTTGTTAAAAAAGGGAATATCTTTTGTCTGATCCCCAGTTAGTTTCCTAGACTGCATGCATTAATCTAATAAATATAGGATAATTTATTCAAGTATTTCCCCCTATGATGTAACACTTGGGGAGGTGTCTGGATATGTATCCTTTATAAGCGAATTGTATTCTTTGGTGAATGTCATCTTTTCATCCTCCTATGTAAGTGAATGTAAGATTTACGCTTACAAAATCAATAAAAAATATAATGCAAAAAAAAAAAAAAACATCTGCTAACCAGAGGTCTTTAGCCTTCTGCCTGGAGCCGCAGAGGATCGCCAAGTTCTGCATGTTCCAGCTAGCTGTGTTCCTCCTGGTGTTCTGTTTATCTGGGGGACGCCCGCTGTGGTCTGTGTATAAAAGCGCTTTGTGGGGTCAGTGCCCACCTGCTGATTCGCTGACTCATAGGAAAGCCCAAGCTTGGTTTGTCAGTTGTTTCATCATCTTGGCCAAGTGCACATAGGACTTGGACTAAAAGGGGTTAGCCCCCTGTTCTGGGTTCGACCAATTGTTGGTCCTGATTATATTGTTTTGTTGTTTATTTTTATTATCCTGTAGCATTGTAGAAAGCACTTATCTTGTTTTTATTGTCCCTGGTAAATAAACCTTTTGCATCTTGGTCACTGAGTAAGCTTTCTGCCTTTTCTTTCAGATTTGTCTGGCCAGTCCTAAAGTGATAAAGAAACCTTTTGGCCTGCTACAACTTGGCCCAGCGAGCAGGGTAAAAAACATCAAGGAGTCCAAAGCTTAAATCGACCCACACCAAAATGCCTGCAAAAAAAAGTATAAAGTGGGATCCCCGCCATGCTATGCAAGAGAAGCTGGTCCGTGTGACGTGCCAAGTGCGGGAGCTGGCGGCACTCATTGCAAAAATGAGGCAAGGGGCCCAGCCCCAGGTTGGACCGCATCCACGCCAGCCTGGAAGGAAAAAGAAAAGCCGAGGGTAAAGACATGTAAATCAGTAGGTGAGCAGGGCAGGACCATGCCCCCAGGCAAACAAATGTGAGGCCTGTTTACCCACCATGTGAGCAAAGTGACCCCCAGGAGCAGCAAAATCAAAAAAGCTCAACACCAACTGTACGAGGACACTAAGAGTGAGGTCAAAACAATCAAGCAACACAACCGAGCTGTCGTGATACCTTCAGGAGGTCCATCCAGAGTTCCCAATGCCCAAGTGGAGGAGCCTGTATACATGGCAAGTGCTGTTACCTGTGAGGTGCGTCAGCAGGTTTCAGAGTAAAATGCCCAAAGGGAGGCCCGGTACCAGGAGCTTATACAGCGGGTTGCACAATACGCCAAGCAGAACACCGAGCTGCAAAAAAAAAAAAATAAGGACCTCAAAAAGAGCCTCTGGCAGTGGGATCAAAAAATTAAGAAACAGACCGAGCAAGCCCTCCGCCAAAAAGAGACAGTGGCCAGGTGCACCACAGTTATCCAAAGCTACAATGTTATGACCAAAAAACTGAGCTGTGCTCTGCTCGTCAAGACACAAAAGAAGGAGGAGCTTGACCAACTCTTGAAGGAGCTACAGGCATCCTTGCAAAAAGAGGAGTGCACCCACCTAACCGCTGCATGCCCTTAGAAATTGCCAGGACCCCCGGGGCTCAACACCCCAGTAGTGCTAAATAAGCCAACCAGCCAGCATCTAAGTCCCAAGACAACTGGAGTTCGTCTGGCACCAAATCAAACCAAAAACCAGATCCAGTTCGGGCCACTGTAACCAATGTTAGTGGGCAGAGCATGCAGGCCATGTCCCCCATCCAAATGTCAGTCCTGGCAGTAGAACCGCACCACTGAAAGTACAGCTGTCATTTTTAACATTCTGCCCCAAATGTGTTTTTGCACCTGTGGCGCCAAATGGTGTAGTTGCTGTGCAAAATCACCTTTCAGCTAACAAACTGATAGTGCCACTGTTCATGAGGTGGGGTCCTCAAACACCCCATGCTGAAAATTTGGAGTGAAAATACCAACAAAGGCCCGGGGCGTTAAGGTTTCCAACCATAACGTCCCACCCTGTAGAGACTGACAGGCGTCAGGGGTGTGACTTGGGATTGTCGGCTGTAATGCTCTTCCCATTCTACCCCCACCCTGCAGCTAGTGACAGGCATCAAGGTGTGCCTTGAACTCTTCGGCCCCAAAGTTCACCCCATTCTCCTATACTGCACCTATCTCAGCATATTTCCGTATGGAATGGGGTGAGTGTAAGGCCTGAAGACCCCAAGGCACAACGCGACAGTTGTCGGTGTCTGCAGGGTAGGGTGAGGTGAAATGACATAAGCGTTGGCCGATGACCCAAAGGCACACCCCAATGCCTGTCAGTCTCTGCAGGGTGGGGGTGTGGTTGGCATCAGTTCAATACTTCACTGCCATTCCTATTATGCACCTCTCTAACTCCTGCACTACCAATACCAATGCCAGCAAGACAACATTCGGCATTGACAAATGCTTGTTTTTCTGTGTCTCTGTCCGTTGACTGATTTCCTGCTTTTGGTATTGTTGCTCTGAGACGTGTCAGGATGGTGGCATTTATTTATTTATTTCTCATGCTATATTATTTTATTTGGGGTTAATGGGGGTTGGATTTTTTTCAGTTTTTTTTCAGTTTTGTTTTTATGGTTCTGATGATTGAGTGTAACTGTTTATAAGTTTCTTTTAGGAAACATAGAAACACGATGGCAAAGGACCACTTGGCCCACCAAGCCTGCCCATTTTCCCTACCTACTACAATGCCACAGACCCTACTTAATCTCCGGTTTTACCCTCCCCTTCTTATCCACTAATGTTCCTTTATGCTTATCCTATGCATTCGTGAAACCTGTAACAGTGTTTGCTCCCTTTTCTTGATAAAAACACCCCTGCTCTTTTCAAGAAGTGCCGTGGGATCTATAACACCCACCTGAACAACCACAAGACCTACTGATGATGCACAAGGTGCAAAACTGGTCAAGGGGATCTGTCCAGAACCATGGGCGGTACGGTCTGTTCATGGAATAAATATTTTTACTGATTTCTGTGTGCTCGAGCATCTGTGGTGCCTGTTTTTTCCTTTTTTTTTTTTTTTGCCAACCACAAGAACAGGCAGACAGGACCTCAGTTTAACATCTCATTTGAAAGAGGGATAAATACAAAAAAAAGTAAGTAATCTTATAACCTGCCCCCTTGGATGGACTGCAGTATGTTACGGATGTAGAGCAGGATTAAGGATCCACTAGCAGCTTGGCCGGGTCTGTTTTTTAGTCTCCCTTTTGTACTTTACTCCAACATTTCACTGTTTCCAGTTATCTGGAAGCTCACCTGCACTAAGTGAGGTCTCCATAGTGATGACTAGACTCCCTCAGAATTCCCCTGGTCTCCTTCAACACTTGTTGAATCCCATCTAGTCCCCTCTAGCTTGTCCAATTCCTGTGAGAATCACGGCTGTAAAACATGTTAGGACACGAATATTACGTGGGTGGTCACAAAAAGCAATGTATAAAATAGCAAGAGAGAGTCGACAAGTACAGAAACTAGTGGGTGCAGAGTGACACCTCCTGGTAGTTTTTAATAAGAGAAATTCACAACAGCAGAAGATGCAGGTTTCATGACGCAGTAAGATGCCTTCTGAACCCTTTTTTTATTCAGCTTGTGTTGACCAGTTCTGTCTATTTTCAGCCTCGTTCTTGGGGTGGGGAAGGGTGAGATACAGATGCAAACGGATATACTGCATCAGGTTAAGCTGTTGGTGATGTATTAGTGGATGGTGGCAATTTGGCCAGGGCACCGGTGAAATTCATCTGCTCTTTTCGGGAAGTGCCATGGGATCTTTAACATCCACCTAAACAACCACCAGAAGAGGCAAATGGGAACTCGGTTTAGCATCCTATCTGAAAGACACCATAATAAATGTAATAAGATTGCTCTGTTTATTTACTCTCTTACCAACACCTTGTGTCTCTCTCCTCTAAACTTTTAACTTTCCTCTATAAATTGCCTCCTTGACTTTGACTGTTCTCACACCTCTGTGACATATGTACAGTTTTTAAAGAAATACAACCTCACACATACCCCAATAGTGCAAAGCATCGTGGGATATGTATGCAAATCACCATGAAAATTTAAACTGGTTCTTCTTGAATGAGGAGTGCATTGTGCCAAATTGCATCTCACACAAACTGCAAAGGTGGAGAACAGAAACTTGGCTTTGTTGCCAGTGCTGCTTTTGGGTAAACTCCGTGATTCTGTGCTCAGAGTCTTTGTGTTTTTAGCTATATAGTTTTAAAGTGTAAACCTCTGCCTGCCCTTTCCCATGCTAATTTTTTTTAACGTCAACATTTAGTGTAACACCTCCTTCCTCTGCCCAGTCTGCTAATACACCTGATGAAGGGACCTATGTGGCCCCAAAAACTTGTGTACTGTAACGACTATGCACATTTTTTTTTTGTTGGTCCAATAAAAAATTTTACAATCTGCTATGAATGCAGCATAGAAACACATAATTTGTGGCAGATAAGGACCACTTGGCCCACCCAGTCTGCTAAGTCTCTAAAGATTCCCTCGCCGGAGTACCAGTGCAAGTGAGCCTTAAGGACTTTAAAAAAAAAAAAGGGGGGAAAAAAAAAAAAGAGTAAATGCAGCCTAGTTGTTTGAAATATCATTGTGCTTAAAAGCAACACGTTAGCCGTATATCCAACTGATCAGCCTTGCAACTGTATTTAAAGCATTTAATTGAGCTTGTTCATGGAAAGTATTGCCTAGGATTAAATAATCATTTAATTTAGCCTGTTCACAAAAGTCTTTACTTCAGCTTGTTCACGGAAAGTCTTGCCTAGGATTAACTTACTAAGTAAAGTATTACAGTCCTTAGGAAAAGCTTGTAACTCCTCCCCCAACACAGTTTAAATATAATTGTTACCTGCCTCTCCACAGCTCCCAGACCACAGGATCCCAGGAGGGTCCAGCACGGAGGTCGCGAGGGCCAGAACAGATGCCTCCACCCCCCGAGACACCGAGCAGGTACGGGAACCGGAGCGCCTGCTCTGAATGCCACAGAACTGTGGTGCATTATAGACTAGTGTAGGCCCTGCCACCCCCACCACCACCCTTGGTCGAGACTCCATTATATAGAGTGAGTGAGGAGGAGGAGGAGGAGTCAGAACCTATCAGCCCACTTTACCATCAGCAGCCTATACCAACTCTCCACCAGAGGCAGCATTGTACTACAAAATCATATGCAGATTCCCCACTTACTTTACACTTACATAGTAAGTCCCACGGTCTCATTTCTTTCTCTCTCCCCCTCCTACGCTCCCATTATAGCCCTCCCCTGTACCACACATATATTCCAGTTGCCCACCTTCTCCTGGCGCTCACCCCCATAAACTGCAACAGCATTAAAATGCTCACTTTACTCCTCACCTCTGTTTTCCTCCTCCAGGGAGTCCCCTGGCTGTCACCCACAACCTACACCAGTGGCACTGTTGCAACACAACACCGGCTTCTACCCACCCTACCTATCACAATCTCTCCTCACTACCCTTCTTCTTTGCCTATGAGCTACCCCATTGGCACCGCTTTGATGCAACCCCGGCTTCCACCCACTCTACCTGTCACTGTTACTCCACCTCACCCCCCTCCCTCTCACCACCCACCTTTCTCCTAGCAACACCTCCTCCCATGTCCCATTGCATTTCTCTCCTACCCTACCCTCGTCTCCCTGGCCATCCCATGCGTAGGAGGTACCCCTGCCAAAAAGCAACACCCCAACATCAACAAGCAGAGAATACTAGCCATCCTCAGAATCTTTGCACTCCTACTCCTTATGTCAGGCAATATTCATCCTAACCCAGGCCCCATCTCAACCAGTCCTGATGCCCCACGCAAGGGGCTAAGTATAGCAGCATTGAATATCTGCAGCTTACCCAATAATCTAGCTCAGCTGCAATGCTGGGCTCAGCAACCCCAACCAGATGTGCTAGCCCTCACAGAAACCTGGCTGTCAAGAAGGTCCCTAACTCCTCCGTCGCTCCCGGACTGCCTGCATAGAATCAATAGAGTTGGTAACGGGGAGGGGGTGTGCTTTTTACGTCCGAGACTCCCTGCTATGCCAATGCTTACCATCTCCCTCACTGTCCCACGGGGCACAGGCTCTTATACTAAAACTTACGCCAGACCCTACCAGAGCCCCTATAACCATCACAGTGGTGTACATCCCACCATGAAACCAAACATCAGCATGCCAATCCCTGGCCGACTATATCTCCAGCTTCCCACCTAAAACTGAGCACATTATCGTCAGGGACTTTAATGTGAATTGGCTATCTAGCTCGACTGCTGCTATAAAAGACACCCTCTCAGCACTAGACCTAACCCAATTAGTTAACCAACCTACCAGGGTCAACCCCAGAAATGACTCCAGCACCCTAATCGACCTCCTACTCACCAATCGACCCAACAGAATCACAAACCTAAATGTACTCCCTGACGCACTAAGTGACCACTCCCCAATCCTCTTCACCTGGTCCTGTCAGCAGCCACTGCCCCAACCTTGCAACTTTGTCCAGCAGCGGCTCCTGCCTGGTGGCCTCACAAAACTAAGGAGATATCTTACCCAGTGTGACTGGTCTCCCATCAGACGCGCCCCTACCATAGATGTAGCCCTTGACTACTTCACCAGCACATTCAGCAATGCCTGTGATACTTTTGCCCCACTCACTAAGTGCCAAACCAAAAAAAGAAATGCCCCCTGGATCACACCAGCACTGCTTTAGCTACTAAAAAATGGGATGACCTCTGGTGTACAAACAGACCCACTGGCCTATAAAATGGCTCGCAACAAGTGTACCTGGACTATTAGAATGGCCAAATCCAACTACTACAAGACCACCCTGGCCTCATCCTGGGGGAATGCCAGATTATTCTGGGACAACCTGAAGGAACTGAATAGAAAGTCCAGGATGCCCCCACCCTCCCAACTTAGGGTAAATAACTGCATTACCACTGACCCATTCACCATCACCAGTGGCCTAAATGCAGCCTTCTTGGATCTAAGCGCAGTCCTACCCAACAACTTCTTCGACCCCACCCCTAAAATGCCACGACCCAACAATGCCTACCTCCCCTTCTACTTTAGGGTTGTTACCATGAAGGATGCAAGTTCCTACCTTAAAAAAGCCCTAGGGGGCTCAAATTACTGCAAAGCCTCATTTGACATGAGAATCCTTAATATGGTACTTGACTCGGTGCTCTCCCCTTTGACAGATCTCCTTAACCTCTCCCTATGCCTAGGGCAATTCCCAAATGACTGGAAGGTAGCCACCATCACACCTATACTAAAGAGTGGGGACCCCACATTACCAAACAACTACAGGCCCATCTCTGTACTCACACCAATCTCGAAAGCTCTGGAAAAATCGTTGCCACCCAACTCACAGACTACCTAATTAAGCACAACATCCTATGTAGGGAACAACATGGTTTTAGAGCCGGACACAACACAACCACTGCTCTCAGAGTTCTCCAACTCGCTGCACAATGCCCTAGATTAAAAAATGCTTAGTGGAACTGTTTTCATTGACCTGTCGAAAGCGTTCGACACAGTCTCCCATGCCCTGCTCCTAAATACCCTCCACCACTCTGGCCTGTCCACGAGACCTATCGCCTGGATCACAAGTTACTGTACCTTACGGATAGGTCCCAATGTGTGAAGATACACAGCACCCTGTCACCCACTCTATCAGTCCGCTCAGGGGTACCCCAAGGCTCCATCCTTGGCCCACTTCTATTCAGCATCTTCCTGAATACCCTGCCTAACTCCTGTCCATGTAATCCTCTGCTCTATGCAGATGATGCGGTAATGTACAGTATGCCTCCCACCCGGACCCCACTACCCTACAGTCCTCCCTACAACTTGCCTTCAATCAAGTTGAAAACTGGTTCTCTGACCATAGACTTGTGGTCAATGTAAAAAAGACTAAAGCCATGCTGTTTTCACACCGGCAGAACAAGGACCACAGGACCTAGCTAACAATCTTTTCCAAAGCCCTCCTCCCACTGGAACAGGTCTACACACATAAATACCTGGGCATTATATTCGACCCTAGCCTATCTTTCTACCCTCATATTAGTAATCTCTCCTCTGCCATAAACATACGCATAGGACTACTGTTTCGACACAAAGCCTGCCTACCTCCAGAGGCCCTAAATATGGCAATTATCTCCTCTGTCCTCGCCCTCGTAGACTATGGGTTAACCATCTACTCAGCTGCTGACTGCACAGCACTAGATAAAATACATCTATCCATTAATAAAGCCTGTAGGCTCCTAGCTGGAGCGGATAGGCGTACCCAGAGCTGCACCTTCTGTAACCTCACAAAAATCCTCACCCTGGACGAAAGAGTGAACTACCAAACATGTCTTCTGGCTAACAAAATCCCTCTGGGCCTCACTCCCATTGGTGTCTCATCTACGCTCTGTGTGGCACATACCTTTACAAACACCCGTGCGGCAGATAAATTAACGTGGACTGTTCCCAGGGTCACTACCACCCTTGCACAACGGTCTTTCTCCTATAGAGCACCATCTTGGTACAGTGCTCTACCCCAGGCCATCACCTCTATCCCCAGACTAGGCCCCTTCAAAACAGCCCTTAAAAAACACATAATCTCTGCTCGCCACTGCCAGTGTTCCCACTAGAACTGGTACCTGCTGACGGGCAGTGTGATACTGGGGCAAAAAAACCACCTCTTCCACTACTTTCACTATGTATTAATGACAATGTTGGTAACCCAACTGCCTGCACCTCCTGCTAGTGTATATGCCATACTCTACTCTGACTAGCCAGTTTGCAGACAGACTCGCAAGCTCCACACAGGACTCTCAATAAATAAAATAAATACCAAAATTGGTCCCTTCAAAATCGCCCTCCGGAATCATCTCTTCGACGCTCATTGCTGTAGATGCACCTAGTTAATCCCACTGTGGGATTCTCCTGTCAGGTCTCCCTGACATGACAACGCCTCCGGACAGCCTATCCTCTCCTCTCCTCCTCCCCACTCCTCCCACCCCACCTCCCCATCCCTACCTCCACCCTCTCCAGGTATTATCTAGGTATGTCCAGGGCGGTACTCTAATGTACTCCTTGGCTACCTTGTACTTGTCTGTAACCTTTTATAAGTAACATCATTATGTAACGTATGTGTACTGTATGTTTAATGTTCTGCACCTGTACTGTTCTCACTGTTGTAACCACACTATGTAACTCTGTCTACCCTCCCTGCGATGAGGTGCCTTTGTAAATGAGTCCATGACTCAAAGGTTGTAAATCCGACTTTTCTAATAAATAAATAAAATAAAATAATTTTTGTCCCTGCCTATAATGTCACCACAGAACCTGCGGGGTCTCTGGCTAGTGCACCCCTTCCCTCCCCAGCTTTCCTACAAAGATTCCTTTGTGCCTGTTCCATGCCTGCTTGAAGCCCTCCATTGTTTTCATTCCCATCACCTCTGCTGGAAGACTGTTTCAGGTATCCACCACTCTTTCAATGAAAAAGCACTTCCACACATCCCTCCTAAATGTCCCCCTTCCAGCTTCACTGCATGTCCTTGTGTTCTTATGCACCTTCTGTTCTGAATAATTCTCCCCCTCCTGTACCTTATTCACCTCTGTGAGGCACTTATAAGTCTCTATCATGTCCTCCCTCTCCCCACCTCTCTTCTATAGTGTACATTGTGACATCTCTCAATCGTTCCTTGTACAGCTTATGATTCAACCCCTGCACTATTTTAGTTGTCCTCTTCTGGACAGCCTCTATCCTGTCTATTTCCTTCCTCAGTTGTGGTTTCCAGATTTGGATATAGTGCTCCAGGTAGGGCTTTCACCGGTGATCGATACAATGGTAATACCACCTCTCTGCTTCTGTTGGTGATTCCCTTCCCTATGTACCCCAGCATCCCACTGGCCCTGCCTAATGCCTTGTTGCACTATCTCACCACCTTGAGGTCATCAGATATGATAACCCCATGGTCATTTTCATGTTTAGTGACCATCGGTACCTCTTCCCCAATTCTATTCACTGCCTATGGATTTCTGTGCTCTAGGGTGCATAATGTTTCATTTTTCTGCATTGAAACCCAGCTGACATACTCTTGACCGCTCCTCGACTTTCCTCAGGTCTCTACTCGTTCTCTCCACCGCCTCCAGTGTATCTACCCTACTTCAGATTTTGAAGTAATCTGCAAAGAGGCATACCTTCCCTTTCAGTTCTTCTGCAATGTTGCCTACAAAGACATTGAAGAGGACTGGTCCCAGCATTGAGCCCTGAGGTACTCTGCTGGTCACTCTCCCCTCATTAAAGTAAGTAGCATTTACCAGCACCCTGTCACCTATCCATCAATCAGTTGCATACCCAGTTTACCATCTGGGGTCTCACCCCCAAACTGCACAGTTTACTTTGAAGCCTCTTATGCAGTACAGTGTCGAAGGTCTTGCTGAAGTCTAAGTGGGCTACATCCACGGCACCACTTTGATCTATTTCCCTGGTCACCAAGTCGAAGAAATTGATCAGGTTCATCTGACATGACCTCCTTCTGTGAATCTGTGCTACCTTGGGTCTTGTAATCTGCTGGATTCAAGATATTTAACTAACCCTTCTTTTAAAAGTTTCTCGGTTAACTTTCTTTCCACTGACCAGCCTGTAGTTACCAGTCTCCTCCATGCTGCTGCTTTTGTCAAGTGGGACTACATCTGCTGCCCCCCCAGTCCTGTGGAACCACTCCTGTCTCCAGTGAGTTGTTAAACAGGGCTGTCAGAGGTGCAGCCAGTACCTCCCCAAGCTCCCTCAGCACCCTTGGTGTACCCCATCTGGCAACTCAGCCTTATCCACTTTCAGATTCGCAAGTCCTTTCAGGACAAATTCCTCTGGAATGGACTTGTGTCCACCTCCCTCCCATCCCCCCGATGTTCCTGCTGCTTCCATATGGATCACCCCCTTCTCCCTCCATTGTGAAGACTGAGCAGAAGTATCTGTTCAAAAGATCTGCGTTCGCCTCCTCTGCAGTCTCCCCCTGCCCTTCTTAACCTCACAATCCCTCTCCTTGTCATCATCTTTTCAATTATGTACCTAAAAATGCCTTATTCCCTTTAATAACCCCTTTAGCTATCCTTGAATCTGTTTGCACCTTGCACCCCACACCGCCTTCCCTGCTTCCTTCTACTTTTCCTTGTACGCCTCCCTAGCCTCTTCCCTCTATGTCTCCTTGTACCTCCTGAATGCCACCCAATTAGCCTTAACCTTCTCTGCTACTTCCCTCAAGAACCATAGTGGTCGCATTTTCCTCCTGTCTTTGTTCACTTCTTTTGGGCAGAGGCGTGATATCTTCACTGTGCCATTCATTAAATTGACCCACTGTTCCTCCACCCCACCCAGTGTTTCAAGAACTAACATAGCTGCAAACATTCTCTCTCTCTTTTTAATACCATAATAGGAAGAAAATGTTCATTCACACTAAAAGGGAAAACATTAGCACAATCCGAAAAACAACTGCAAAAAGCAAAGCCAGAACAAGGTCCTACCCCATGTCTGTTGAATGCTCGCACACACCTACAGGTTTTAGCATTTTGCAGTAACCCAGGGTGGTGCGAGTGTGACATCATCATTTCAGGTTACTAGCAGGAAGATAAACTTAAATGGCCAATTTGGTTATTCTGTCTGCCTCCACCTAAGCACTCACTAGTCTACTGGATGATCCTGGAAGTTAAGATTTTTTTAATCACTAATATTCTTTATTATAATGCTCCACAGGACAGACAATGTTTTATTACTATTCTGTGTCTCCATTTTTTGTTCCTTTATGTGGTAGCAACAGCTGCACCGTTCCTCCAACCTGAGTAGTACGTCAAGGGGCTGCCTCATAAAGATTGCCAGTACTTCCTGCATGCCGACTGGAAGATGGTGTGAGAATGATGTGTGACCTGTACCCTCCCTTGCAGTAGCCTAGTACTTCACCCCTGTGATGTGTCCAGCTCCCAGGTGGCTACAGTATAGGATTCCAGTACTCGCATGCAAATCCCAGTCTCCCCATGGTCAGTGTGACATGCTACTGCAGTGCCTCTGGACCAGCAATATTTATTTCAACTGGTTTTCATTTAGTTTATATTTCTTACATGCCCATTTCAGAAGAAAAGTCTTTGTCCCACTTGGTTCATGAGGTCCTATATATTGTTTCCGAAGTATACATTTTCCCTTTACCTGCGGCGGGTCACTGCTCTTGGGCTAGGGCGACCCCTCCGACCTCACTGACCACCAGTCCACCACCACCTGGTGGGTTGCAGGGTCCTTGGAGTGGGGCTTAAGTGTATCCATGACTGTCATTCTGACAAAGTCTGGAATTCATTTCCCCCGCCTTTGTCCCTGCTCGTGCTTCACCTCTGCCCACTCAATGGCACTGCCAGTGCTGGCCTCACATGCCACAGGACAGTCCCTGGGGGGAGCACGCTCTAGTGACCATAACAGGGATTGCTATAGTGCTGGAAGTGGCATCATTCCTTCCCCAAGACAGGAAACACTCCAGTCAGCAGCACTATTTCCTAGCCTGTGCCACCTGCCACACATCCTGAGTCCATTCCCAAACCCAGGTCACAAGCACAGCAGCAACAGGTGCGCTTATTAGATCTAATTGTTTATGTTTTTCTGTGTGTGCAGTGTGAAATGAACATCTTGTTATGATAACAGCATTTCAGAAATGTGTCACTATCAGGTCCAATACAGCGCAGGCTGCAATGGGCTCACCAGTGACAGCCAAATGATCGAGTCAGGTCATGACGCCATTCTTGGCTTACTAGATGGAAAATTCATGTAGTTGAAAGGAAACAGCTGCTCCAGTCCAGAGCAGCTGTCCTTCCATCGCTACCTAGAAGCCAGGTAAGCAGTGTCATGACCAGCCTGCCTGCTCTCTGCTCATTTTTTGACTGTGTTATGTCTGCAAACCCCCACCCAACACATTCATTTGATCCACCTCCTTCCGCCCCCTCCCCCGCCACCCACAGCCCCATAATAATACCTTTACTGCCTCAGATGGCGAAAACAGCTGCGGTCCCACAGTGGTGCAGCTTGCACTCATCTTCAGTCCAGGTAAGTGAATGAATGGTGACATCCGTTTATGGCAGTACCAGGTTCAGGGGGAACCTGAGGAAGTACTTCTTCACAGAGAGGGTGGTGAACAAATGGAACAGCTTGCCAGCAGAGGTCGTGGAGGCAGGCACAAGTACAGGTTGAAAAAAAAAAGTTTGGGACAGGCATGGTGGGTTGCTGTTAGGTGGGGGAGGAGGACAACCTATTACCAGTAGAATTTGAAAAAGCAAATTTTTTAGGGATGATAGGACAGACTCGGTAGGTGGAAGGCCCTTATCTGCCAACAACTTCTATGTTTCTATGTTACCTGATTGGGTCAGGCATTACTATAGAAGGACGTCACTATTCATTCACAGATCTGTTTTCATTCTAGTCCTGTGTTTGCCTGCCCCTGTGGTAACACCGCCCTTAGGATTCGATGCACATCATGTATGGCATTGCCACAGATGCATACACGTTCACTGCTGCCCAGACTAGCATGCGCCACCATTGTACTGCCAAATTTAACTACTGCAGTGCCTCCCTGTTGTGTCTAACAGCACCCCACACTGTGACCCACAGGGTCACATGAGTTGAGCTGATGGAGTGTGAGAGTTGTCACCTGCCTGTCTGTCAGTGATGCCTTGTCTGGTGCTGTGTGCTGGTCCCACTGTCAGCTGTTGTGTGTGCGTCTGCTGCCCTTACTGCCTACTACTTCTGCAGTTTGAGTGAGTAGTGTCCGTACTTCATTACTGCCTCTTGCTGCGCTATCTGCCCTTGCCCTGTGACCCACCAGTCTAGTTGACTGATTGACCAGCAGCTGCCTGTGTCTTCCTCTGTTGCTCACCAGTCATTTGTGTCCTGCTCCAGTGCTCCCTGCCAGTCCCTCTCCTTCAGATGTCCAGTCGATCCCACTGCTGTTTGCTGCCTTCCTTCTCGTTCTGACCTCGGGTTGTGTGTGACCAACCATCACCAGAAACCACTTGTCCATCTACACAACTGAAGTAAGTGGCGTGACTTACTAGTAATTATTACCTTTACAATAAATGTTTACACTCTCTAGTCCTCATCAGGCTATTCTCCCCCAAGGGCCTGCTCTCATATAGGCAGCTCTAGCCTCACGCATTAATCATGCATTAATCTTATTTTGTTATTACTTGTTTTGTGCATTCTGACTGCTCCCTTGTTAGATCATTCAGCACCTGTGGCCATGCCAATGCCATGCCTAAGCCAGGTGAAGCATGTAGCCTTTGAGCTGCCATAATCCACCTGATGACATGGATCAACAGTTGGGGGGTCCATAGAGAGCAGAGACGAGATGAGGCCTCAACCTGCTACCTGACTGGACTGTTTATTTTCCCCAAACAGGGTGCTCGGGCTTTGCTCGGGCAGCCAGGGACAACAGCTGTCCATAGCATTTGGATCTGGTTGCAGATGGTCTTGCCACTGCACAGGAGGAGGGTCTCTGAATCCAGCATACCTGTTCAGTATTAATTTATATACACTAAGCTGGGGAAGGGGTCCATACAGAGCAGAGCAGAGCCTGCTAGCAGGCCTGATGGTTTTTCCCCTAAACGGGGTGCTCGGGATCTGCTCAGGGGGCTGAGGAGAGCAGCTGTCCATTGCACCTAGATCTGGTTGAAGATGGTCCAACTGTAGCAGTGGAAGAGGGTCGTTAAATTCAGTACACCTAGTCAGTATTAATTTATAGACACTGACATGAGATATGGTCAAATGTGTAATTTCTCTGTGTTTTTGGACTTGGGAATTAGAGACTACAATATTTAATTATAAATGTGGGTAACAGGACTGTGTTAACAATGGGGAACAAATACAGAGAGATGGGTGAGCCCTTGCGGTGGCAACTTCACTAAACAAGAGTACCATTTTTATTTCAAAAATATAACTTTTATCATTGTTAAAATAGCTCTAGATGTGGGCTGCTGAGCTGTAGTAATATATATGCTTTCTATAGGTGCCCTGGTTGCCAGCTGCAGTGCCCACCCTTTGCCCTGGTAAATGATAAGAGGCCAGAGTTGCCACTGCCTGGACATCAGTCACACTCACTCATCTTGCTCCGAGTTGGAGGCATTGCCCTGCAAGTGCTGCCGTGAGCTCTCACTGTAACTCCTGATGCATTAAAATTTGCCTCCTGGACACAAACTGCATTGCATTCCGAGCACTTTTGCCAGCAAGCCTCTCTCCGGCTCTCACTGAGGTGGTGGGAGCGAGAGGGGGGGCATCACTGGAACCAAGGTGAGCTCTCATGGTTTAGCAGTACCCAAAGCTCATCTGCCTGTCTGGCTCGCTGCCTCATCACTTGGCCCTTCCTCCCTGGAATTGTTGCTCACCGCTGATGGCCAGGTATTACTGGTGGAGACACTGTCCCTTGAGTCAGCACTGCGGAAGCTCTGTCCACTCTATCCACACACTGCCCTACCAGCTGGGCTGCACTGGGAGTCCTGACTATACAAGGAGAGTGCTGTACCTCTACGTGGGAAGGAGGAAGGATGGACTGGGAGTCCTGACTATACAAGGAGAGTGCTGTATCTCTCCGTGGGAAGGAGGAAGGATGGACTGGGAGTCCTGACTATACAAGGAGAGTGCTGTATCTCTACGTGGAAGGAGGAAGGATGGACTGGGAGTCCTGACTATACAAGGAGAGTGCTGTACCTCTACGTGGGAAGGAGGAAGGATGGACTGGGAGTCCTGACTATACAAGGAGAGTGCTGTATCTCTACGTGGGAAGGAGGAAGGATGGACTGGGAGTCCTGACTATACAAGGAGAGTGCTGTATCTCTACGTGGGAAGGAGGAAGGATGGACTGGGAGTCCTGACTATACAAGGAGAGTGCTGTATCTCTACGTGGGAAGGAGGAAGGATGGACTGGGAGTCCTGACTATACAAGGAGAGTGCTGTACCTCTACGTGGGAAGGAGGAAGGATGGACTGGGAGTCCTGACTATACAAGGAGAGTGCTGTACCTCTACGTGGGAAGGAGGAAGGATGGAAGGGGCTCGGGTATTGGTGCTGGGGAGGGAGGGGATGTTGTGGGGTTTGGGGGTGCAGTTGAGTATGGGGGCTGTGGTATGGGAATTGAGGGCCTGTGGAGAATGGGGGTGATGTAACTGTGGGGTTGGGGTGGGGGCTAGGGCAAGGGGGCCACATAAACAAGATCTGCAAAAAGAATCCCTGTACAACTGTGCAAAATATCGGACAAGTGTCTAGCGAGGTGTTGAATGACCCTCATCATATGTGTCATACATGGGGGGGTGCATATCATCCAGAAACTGGGCCCTTTTTTTGTATACTGTATATAGTTTTTATTGCCAGATTTTTTACGGATTGGGGGGGACAGCAGTCACATGTTCTTCTTAATACATACATTTGATCATATACAGAGCACAAAAAACTGAGAGGAGCATACAGAGTTCATTAAACAAAAAGAAAAAAAAAGTTTCTCATTGACTTAGGCCTTAGGTAGGTCTACATTTATTCCAATACTGTACTTGTGGTTCCCAAGTATATCTCTCCTCCCCCCGAACTCCCCATCTTCCCACCAACAGTGCCTCACTCAGACTCCTCCCAGCCCTCCAGTCCGTGACCCTCTCCACTCTGAATTTTAACTCCATTTTTTCAAGGCACAAAACCAGGACCTCTTGTCATAATGTAGAGAGAATCCATCTTGTCCATTTCAGAGTACATAAGTCTGCTTGGTCATTAAACTGATAGGAGATTCTCTCTGCCCTGTATATCTGAGTCACTGTTTCTCTCCATGCCAGTATGGTAGGAGACTGGGGTGAGAGGCAGAGTCTGGTTATGGTTTTCTTTGCCGCCATAAGGGCAATCCCCAGTGAGTACCTAGTAAGGGGGTCTCAGCACTCAGGGGGGAGAACCAGCAGCAGGAAACACTCTATGGTTAAGATAATTGGTGCTCCTATCATATCAGTCAGTTCCTGTTGTAGGGAGGATAAGAAGGGTTGTAGGACAGGGCAAGCCCAGAAAATGTGAATATGATGTGCGGTGTCACCCCACATTGGTGCTGACATCCCTTTGACTTCGTGATTGAGTAGTGGGCTGTTACAGTCGGAGTGTGAAAGTATCTGATCATTAGTTGCCAGAAGAATAGCCTCCATGCGTGGGAATAAGTAAGCTTGGATGATATTAGCCAGCCCCTGTCCCACTGCTGTGCCAGGAACAGGACCTTGATTTGCATTCAGAGTGACATTTGAGCAGTCTGCTGGACTACTGCAGAGAGTGTGTATGTACTGGCTTTAGAAGCACAATATTTTTTCAGTTTCACAAAAGACATGTACAAGAATTGCCAGATGTTATGAGCGCAGGTCCAGCCACTTTGTAAACTTGGGTGACAGTTTTTTTTTGTAAGTTTTTGCTTTAGCATATCTCACATTTTGAGTGACTTGACTTGTTGGTGAGAATAAAATTGTTTTACTGTGGTTTCAAACCTTTGATTGCATGCATAGGGACATACACGAGAGACCCATGGCATTTGACACATGCCTACTACTATCCTAAAGGGAGCCAGAACTTTAGGAGACATGGCAAGAAAGTTTACCGTTTGCATTTTCTTTTCTTTTTTTTTTTGTAACTTTGTTTATTCCTTTGAGATAAAACAATACAGCTAGTTGTCTCACGCAAGAGATGTGAATATACAATTTGTTTACAAGTAATGAAACAGGTTACTCTTACATTCTTGTACAGAAGGAGTGGGGGGGGAATGTAATAAAGGTATAAACATAGCCTGTTTTTTTATTTTATTTATGTATTCTTGGAATTAACACAGGGATTTATTTAACTCTAAAAAATGATTAGCATTTTGCTCATAAAAGTACTAAATCTTTGTGAAAATGCATAGCTCTTGCCTCACAGTGTTTAACAAACACATCACTTCTAGAAAATCTATATAAATACTTTCTGTACAGTTAGTGTAGTCCCAAGAAAAAAAACTGCTAATCAATTATTTAAAACCCTGTAACACCTTTTGAGCTAGGAGCTTGTTACATAGGTTCCACGTCAGAGGGTTACATAACACAAAACAAGTAATACAAACGCAGTTACAACAGTAGTTACAAAATTGAGCATCACAGATGAGATCAAAGTAATAATAAAAAAAAAACAAGGCTAACAATGGAGACTAGGAAGTGCAGGCATGGATTGGCAGTTGTGCAGTCATTATTGTCTTTTGAGGGCAAATACCTTATTCACCTGAACAAACTGACACAACAACGAGCTTTGGAGAAATAGCCACAGCCATGTGTTTATTAATAAACCAATTATCCATATATACAGTCGCTTCAGTGTGATGTGCGCAGCTAGATAGCCTTGGAAGGAATCTAGCTCACCATGGAGCAACTAGATCGTTGATGATCGACCCTCCCCCCCCAAGGGAGGGCCGTCTTACCATCAAACAGGACCCCGCGAGGGCAACAAACTCCGGGGCATGAGGGATGGCTATATGACTGGCTGCAGCTAGCTCCTCCCCCATCAGAGGATCCGCCATGCCGCAGGACGCTGACTGAAGAGGGTGCTGTCCGGACTCCATCCATCAGGCCCGCCCTCCTGTCAGCCTCAGGGAGATCTGGCTGGTCAAGACACGTGATCTCCTGTTACCCCCTCCCACAGCATTCCAAGACTACCAAGCCGCCACAAGGTGAGTTCTCACCAACTCACCCCCACAAGCACCTCACGATAATACTCTTGCCACTGCCCGTTATGTCATTCAGAAACAGGTCTATTCCTTCCTCCAATAAATGTACACTATCCCTTCTATACAGATCTGGCTTTTTTACAGACACTCCCAGGTGCCTTGCTATGGACCCCCCTCCCCATGAAGTCCATAATCGGTCACAGTGGCCATGTTCTGCAGCCGGCGCGCCTTCTCTGTTTCCCTAATGTGCCGGGTGTGCTGCCACTGCTGCTGCTGCTGCTGCACCATATATCAGACCAAATTATATGTACCTGGGGCCACCATTGCTTCACTCTTTCCGGGTCCTGCCTGACCCTCTCTTTAAGCTCTCTCGCAGATATAACCCCCATGTCATTTCCCCCCAAATGAATTACTAAAACATTAGGCTGTGACCTCTTTTGCGTTTTTGCTTGCAGTGTTGCCATTAACTCATTCCAGCGCATCCCACGCCATCCCAATCAATGCACCTCTGCCCTCTTGGGTGCCAGGAAAAGGTTCTCTCTTCTGGGATACTGCCCCGCCCTGAGGGACGCCCAATGGATGTACGAGTGGCCACAAATCCAGATCTGCTCTGCTTGGGTCACAACACCTGTCCAAACAAAGCAAGAGAGCGTTATAACATATGTGGTCTTATATATCTTTCAAAAGCCTGCGAATTCCATCTACCCAAAGTCTGTATTGTCCTATCTGATAAGCCCTCCTCCTTGGCGTGCGATGCTGCACCAATCCTAAAGGAGTGTGTGTTGTAGTGTTATGTAGGGATGCCTAGCTGTCACAAGGTCTTCTGCAACATGTGCATAAACTGGTACACTGTTAGGGGGCCACCACCCCCAATGTCGGAAGAAGGCCCCCCCATTGCCAGGCGTTGTGTTATATAATCCTGTGCCCATGCTCCCACATCCCACTGGATCCCATGGGGCACCGCTAGTCAGCACCACCGCCCATGAGCAAACTGGTCCGTCTTGCTCTTCCGTATGTGAACAAAAACTCCAGACGCTGTGACCTCCACATCGGCCTCTGCCAACACTAATGGTCTCACAGTAGCCTTGCTGGGCTGCACAAGCTCAGACACCCGGAATGCACCACAAAATGCTACCAAGTACACTGTCCAGAAGAGCCTTGTCTCATCAGGGGATGAATATACCTTAGGCAACTCATTCCAGATCTGCTTGAATATGGTAGGGCTGATAGAGTGTCTGCTGTCTGTACCCCTCGGGGGGGCTGCCCGCGCCCAACCTCCCAGCATCTTCTGGAGGGCAAATGCCCCCATGGAGTTGGGTAAGCCCCTGGCTTTCTGAAACAAGGCAATACCAGCCATGTGCTGTTCGACTGTTGCCCTGGTGGCCCCTGCACGTTTTTTGATCAGTACATATTCGCACAGCTGTGCCACTGGGATCGGCAATGTCCCTGCCCACCGTTGTGCATATTGCACTTCCAGAAAACAGTTGAACCCCCTCTGGTATGCTGTTCATGTTCTAGGTGCCAGGGCATTCTCAATCAACTCCCAGGCCTCTGGGTTATCAATTCCTGTAGGAATGGTGGGACTTCCCTGGGCTGTAGGTCTGCTGCTGGTGCCAGTTCTCAGAACCTCTGCCACTGTAAGCGAGAAAGAGCATCAGCGATGCCATTTTCAATACCTGGTACATGCACTGCCTTAAAGTTGATATTCAACAACAAACACTTCAGGACAAACACCTGCATGCCCTATCCCCCACCCCCAGCCCCTTCAGGGCGGTCCAGTCTGGGTCCCTATTTTTTATCCAGGTGTCCCAGGCCATGCCCCCAGACAAAGCCCTGCCTGCTGCAATACCTTGCAGGCTCCTCCGTCAGATTACTAAATGCAAAGCAGGGCGCATGGGAGGTAAACAGGAAGTCACATGGTGTGTAGGATAGGTAGAATCAGCCTAAGGGCCATGTCAGTCAAAGAGTAGCTGCCAAGGGGTCTTTTGAAGAGTCTAGTGGCATATGAGACAGCAATGATTAGGCAGAAAGTTGGGGGGAGGGAAGAGGATGGACCGGCTGGTAAGTAGGTAAGAGAGGGAGGATTCAAAGAACGGTAGGAGAAGAAATAGGAGGAGAAGGAAATACATCTATCCAGATGGAGTGAGGCTGGGAAGTTGTGAGAAAGAAGAAGCAGCAGCAGCTGAGAGAGTTAAAAACAGCAGAGATAGAAGGACAGGTTAGAGGAAGTAATCACAGCTGGAATTAGACACTAGTTGCTGACAGAGTTTGTGTTTGAAAAGGCCTAGAGAGGGTATGGTAGTTAAGTTGTCCTGAAGGGAGTCGAACCAAAGTGGGGCCCGGTAGGCAAAGGACCTTTGGTCCTTGGGAGGTGCGGCACCAGGGGATCTTGAAAAATTGGTTAACAGAGCTTCGAGTAGGACGAGGGTTGATGCAGGGGGCAAGAAGTTTCTGAACTCCAGTGGGCATCTGACCTAGGCTGACTTTTTTCACCAGCAGATAGGCCTGAAAGTTAATTCTGCTACAAAGCTGGAGTCAGTTAGCCTAGGCGTACAGGTCGCAGGTGTGGGTCAGATGAGCAGAGCCTGTGAGGAGACAGCAGGCTTTATTTAGCACTGTTTTAACACACCATAGGGCTGAGTCAGTTGCCGATCCCTAAAGTCTCTATTTGTTGAAAAGGAAATTGCCAGCCGCTTCATTGGCTAAGGTTGATGTCAGTAGGTAGCTTTTTAAGGTAGAAATGCTACACTAGCCAGTAGTGCTATAACCTTTATAAAAAAATAATTCAGGAATTATAGTCCCCCAGATTTCCGACCGCCACCTCCCATACCCACCACATCCAAACTGAAAGAGGAAAGCCTTAATTTATAACTTCGAAAAGCTATCACAGGCAATTATCTCAGAAAGAGATTACATTTTACAATTTTTACGAGAAGATTCATAAAGGAAAATAAGGCACCTTTTGAAACTTTAATATATCTTAATGTTTAACATCCACTAAGCCCCTTCCTTTATTCGTCCCCCCAAAAAAACGTTTTAATTAACAAACCAATCTCCAGCTTCCCAAAGTCCATAACAGTTACAAAATATTAATATTTTAGGAGCCATCATTCTGGTACTCAGCCTTCTTCCTCCGAATCCGAGCTTTCGATTGCAGGAGTCTTCATGGGCTGTTTTTGGAACTCCAGCTCGATTTTCTCTGCCCATCAACCAGCATCTTTGGAGTCACTGAACTGCCAGTTTTTACCACCATATGTAACCCTCAAGCGTGCTGGAAGTAAAAAAGAGTGAATAATCCCCAATGCGCAGAGCTTTTGCCTGACCGCGTCGAATTGCTTTCTATGAGCCCGGGTCTGAAAAGATAGGTCAGGGAAGACTTGAATGTCGCTGCCTTGAATTTCTAATGGATAGGCGGACCGTGCTGCGCTAATACGGATGTCTCGTACCTCCGATTCAATGGTCTTCAGAACCACTGTCCATGGCTGGTTCAAATCAGTAGGCCGAACCCCTGGAGTAATCCTGTATGCCTATCGTAGCCCCGACCACTCAAAATCCTCAGAGAGACCCAAACTTTCAGCCATCCAGGTTTTTACATAT
Source organism: Neoceratodus forsteri (assembly GCA_016271365.2). Taxonomy (NCBI): domain Eukaryota; kingdom Metazoa; phylum Chordata; order Ceratodontiformes; family Ceratodontidae; genus Neoceratodus; species Neoceratodus forsteri. Next base: position 90,118,144 of record JADMNL010000030.1, read on the forward strand.
GTTAGGAGATTTGCTCCCTCGGCTCCCTCTGGTACACCAATTATGCAGACATTCCCCACCCGCATGGCGTTTTCCAGAGATTCAAGCCTGCCACGGAGTTGCTGGTTTTCTTTGGTGAGTAAGGCTGTCGTTGTCTGTGCTGCAACAGATCTTCTGTCAGCATCTGCTATGGAAGATGTCAGGGAGGCAATTGCTGAATCATGCGCCTCCAGTTTAGTAAGGGTTTTCACGATTTTCCCATCCATTGCCCTTACCGACTCTAGTATTGCCTGCCATGGAGGTTCCTTTGTGGAGGAGGCTGTTGAGGGGTCCACTGAATCTATCCCCTCGTGCTGTTGCTGAAGTGATGCACCAGGCCACTGAGTTGTTGAAGCGTAGGGTTGCGTACGTTTTGTGCACCCCATCTCGATTTTGGCATCATTAAATAGCTGGTAGTATGCTGCAGAAGATTATCCCACTTGCTTTTTAATATTTTGCCAAATAATTACTTTTTAGTGGGTAATTAGAAGTTTGGAGGCTCAGAGCTCTGGAAGAGACATCCTGCCTGGAAGCTGGCTCTCTGGCACCCCTTGCATTTTATTTTCTAATACAGGTTTTTCTTACTCCTTTGACCAGGGGCGGCTGCATCAGCACGATCCCCAGCCCCTCCAGTCTGTCTCTTTGCCTCCCTCTGTACATGTCCAGTCAGGTTCTCCCCACGAGCTTCCCTCTCATGGCAGGGCCATATATCAAATCCAAGGTGGACCAGGTCATGCACCAAGTGGTGGTACGGACATGGAGATAGCTGGGCCAGGCTTCAAGAAGTCACCCTGCATAGTATTTTCTGGTCCCACCCCTACTGCAGAGCATCAGACTCGTGCATGGACGTGCACCTGTCCGATGTTCCCCACAGTCCTCTCCCATACTTTGCTTCCCTGACCTACTTTACCCCCAGGCCTCCACCTGGGGGCAGCCTAGGCTGGGATAACATGCCTCTCCACCCCAAGCGGGAAGAGAAGCCCCTTGGATGCTCGATCCTCCCCCTCCCCTGATGACCTAAGTCCATTCCCGAACCTGGGTCACCGGCGTGGGAAAAGGTAAGGCGCATGGTGCCTCAGCCCTTCTCGCCACTGGGCCGGCTAGAGTTTGCATTTTTTTTTTTTAAAGTTGCACATTCCTTCCTTCCTTGCAGTCTTATTCCACTTCAGAATTGTTTGTTGGCCCCGATATTTACTGTGATTGAGTGGTTAGAGCAGGACCTGGAGAACTGGAAGAATGGGGAGGTAACATGTTCAAACTCCATCAGAGCCTATTTGGCTCTGGTGGGGTTTGAACTTGTAATGCCAAATATTGTCTGACCTTAGCAAGCCACTTAACTTCCCAGTGCTCCAGGCCACCCAGCTGTGAAATAGTATAAAAGGTTAAACTAGGAAATTTTAGATTTGCTTGTATTGCCCAGCAAATACAAGCAAGCAAACATTCAGCATTGTCAAATGCTTGTTTTTATTCTCTTTATGTTCCTGCTCTTCAGTTGGTCCTTGGCCCCTCTCAGGTTACTTGCCTGCTACCCAACCCCCAGCCCACCTTCTTCTGGGACTTACCTTACCTCTGTGTTACCCTCTTGCCTTACTCCCCATAATGGGGGCCCTTAGGCTGGCTGAGGTCCTTTGGAAGTATTAATCCGGTCACCAAGGGGAGAACCTAGGTTGGCGGGAGTGGAGTCTGTGGGAGCGGCAAGGCCATCATTCCACTTACCTCAGGGTTTTTCTTCTTGTTTCACCTTCCAAGTTCCCTGAGGGCATGTCTTACATAGATGTCATACCACGCTTATGCCTGGCGACACCCACAGATGCCCTGCCCTCCAGAGCAGTTCCTGCTGCACTTGCCCCAGTGGTCACCTAGGGGGCAGTGTAGCAGCGGGAATCTGACACCCACCCTCCTGAAGGAAAGAAGCATCCACTGGGGCACTTGATTTGCCTCCCCCTCTCCCCCCGGCTGGCACCCAGCAACCCATACTTGCCTCACAATCTGGACTGCTCACATCGTGGGCAGTAGCACTACCTCTGCGCGGACTCTACAAGCCTCCTCTAGGAGTCAATTTTGCATCAGAGCACAGCAACCCTCCTTTTATTGTGGAGAGTGTCCCTGGGATGCTCGAAGTCCTCCCCGCTGACCGCCAATCCTGATATCCTGGGTTCAGGGTACAAATCTGGGTTCATAGCATGCCAAAGCAGCCCCCCACACAGCCAGACTTCTTCCTGGATCTGACATCCTTTATTGCTGATGGGCAAAGTGTGAGCCTGTGTACAAGAAACCAATTATTGTAGTTCAAAAGGAATTTTCATGGTTCACAGCAGTCCAGAAACATTCTGACTTCCATTCGCAGATGACATCTTGTGGGGTTAGTGTGCACGCGTGACACGCATGCTCACACTGGTTGATGTTTCTCTATCACAATGGCCTCCTCAGAGCCTGGGTTCACACTGTTGCTGCTGCAGTAAAGGATCTCAAATCTGGTAAGACATCTGGCTGTTATATAAGTTTATAGGTGCAGTTAGAGAGGGTTCTTATTGTTCAAGAGTATCATCTCATACAATCTGTGCAAAAGGACCAAGAAGCGGAGTGGTACTGTCTGACCACGCTGTGTGAGAGCCTGTCTTCTACAATAAGAGCCATTTCTCCTAGCACATATAAGCTTATCACAAGTCACTTGATTTAGCAAGTGATTTATGTTTTATTTTTTTCACAAAAGGGTGCCGGCCTGGTGGCGCTGAGGGTTGAGGCGCTGGATGCCACACCTCGTGCTACGCTGATGACCCGGGTTCGGGAATGACCTTGGGTCATCGGGGTGCCAGTGTGGGGGGGGGGAAGGTGGAGCAGGATCGTGAATGCCAATGGGCAGCTCTCCCCTCCCAAGGATGGTGGGGGTGGGTTGGTGCCCCCTGTAGTTCCGCTCCCACTGGGTGGAGGTCCGGTGGGTAGTGTAGGTGAAGAGGGGGTGACAAACAGTTCCAGGAGGTGGAAGGGGCTGAGCTGGTGCCATGGGGTGCATAGCATGCCTCCACACACTCACACGGCCGTGTGCCGGGGCCTCGAGGGGGTTAGGGGAGAAAAACAGTAAAAATACCTATGTGTCCGCATTGCCAATTGGCAGGAGGAGGCGGCGATGGGGACCAAATAGCTGTATGGGGAAAAAAAAGGGTGACGCTCCTCTCCCTGCCGCTGAAGAGAGACACTTCACTTTATCGATTTCCTAGGACACAACACCTGAAACACAGGAAAAGAAGCTCTGTGAGCTAAAAACTAATGCTGATGTCACTGTAGACCTGCTACAATGTAACTGTACTCTCCAACCCTGTCTAAATGTACCCTGCTGACAGTGTATGTACTCTGAAACTGTCTTACTGTATCCTCACCTAATGTACTGACTGTGTATGTATTCTGTAACTGTCTTACTGTAACCTCACCTAATGTAAAGTGGTTGGTGTACTCAACCCCAGGTCGCCCCTGAAAAAGGGATCTCTGGTCTCAGAGGGCTTACCTGGTCAACAAAATCTAAATAAATAAATAAAAATAAAAATTCTGAGCACTGACTGGCTGAAGTGACTTTTTATATGGGAGTGTCACACTACTAAAAGTAAATATTTGTGTTGCCATTGGGTTGTGCATTTGAGAAAGAGTAATGTGCTAGGGGACAGCCCAGGTTCCAGCTGTCTCAGTGGCACAGCTGGTTAGCGAAATCAAAATGGTATTCCCAGCGGCCTGGGTTCAAGTCCCAGCTGAGGCACTTACTTCTTTCTCACCTGTGTTTGTATGTGTTCCATAAATATGCACACTACACTCCTGTGTGATTGTTACACGTTTTAAGTGTCCCCATGCTTGTTTTTCAATATAAAACATATCGCCATTTTCAGGACAAAGTCTACTTTCAGGCCAGATGTTTATCCCAAACTACGTAAAGTACGCGTGACTCATGCATGCACAAGTTCACGTCAGTTCGGGGGCACCTTGCTCAGACGTGCATTCTCTTGTCCTCAGGAGTGCGCAGAGGCATTGGGTGGACAGAACTTCAGAAGAGCTATGAGGTATGAAGCTTGGGCCAAGTAAATTACTGCTGTCTTCCCTAATAAAACTGAGTTTTAAAAAAATTCACATTTTGACTGAAAAATAACAATGAAATAATGAATAAGGGAAAATGGGCAGGCTGGGTACAGTAAGCAAGCAAATAGTCTTTTACAGGCACCCTGGTCCCATAGGAGTAAAATAAATACTAAAAGCTGACAGTGCCCCAGTGTGAACAGGAAATACAGCCCCCCCCACTTTCCCAAATAAAAAAACAAAAGAAAATGGGTGACACTTTTCCTGCTTTAGCAATTTAGTTTAAAGAGCAGCTGACAGGATCAGGACAGACAACTTATACCACGTAGTTACCTGCGCCCTAGGAGCCTTTTTAGCTGTACTTTACCATTTTCTGTGAAGTTGTTTTAAAAATATACCCCTCGTAAAACCAGCTCGCCACTTCCTGTACAAGCTTGAAGGGATCACCCTGCAATTATAAGCCTCGGCCCTACTCTGAAAAAGCATAATTGTGATGCAAAAGTCAGGAATAGGTGCAGCACTGTCTATGCAGTATGTATTGGAATCGGGGGGGGGCTGTATTTCCTATAAATATTAATAACATTATATGCATATGGTATTTCAACATAATTTCATCAGAGAAATTAAAACAAGAGACAATATAAAAGAGCAACAATTATCCTTATTTCTCAACAATCCCTCATAACCCCACATGGCTGTTACTTAAAGAGCTGCCGACGTCTCTGGGAAAACTTTGAAAACCACAATACTTAGAAACAATTAAGCACATATGTCATTTATCTTCTACAGCTTTCTCCTCCCTCGTATTTATTACTGAGGAAGTACCCACAAAAACATGATCTTTATCCCTTCGAGTTCATGTGCCTCTTCAGCATACTTCCTACCTGACATCATAATGCTTTGTTGTGACATCATTGTCGCTTGCCATGGGAATAACTGTGATGTCACAAGCAGAGTATTATGACATCAGGTTGGGAATAAGCAATAGGAGCTGATGAACCCTCAAGGAACACAGATCCTGTTTTTATGCATAAAACCTCAGTAATTAATAATGGCAAGACGAAATACAGAGCTCATGAGAAATATAAGTTGCTTTTTGTCCAAATATTATGTTAATCACAGTTCTTCTGGAGGCGTCAGAGGCGCTTTAAATTGGACTGAAACAGTCTGAACTGAAACTGAGTTTAGAAAGCTCTTGTTAGTCGAGTTGTGGTTTTGATTTGACCCCCCGTGACCCTCTAAAATACTGTATAAACAATGTATTTAATTCCCTCTCCCATTGAAATCAACAGAGCGCACCCCCGCGTCCTACACGCTCCAACAGAAGGAACCATCATACCATACTGCTCGTGGGTTTAGGCTGCAGCATTCTGGATATAAAAATGTATAGGACATGTACCTACTTGCATTGTATTTTTTTCTTTGACTGACATGTACCTGCTGCCCTATAACCTAACACCAGTCTGTATGTTTGCTCTTTGTTGTAAATGAACCAGTGTTTGCTAACCATGTCAACCCTGTGATCTTACTGATGTTGTTATAGGCTGTATTGCTGATTGACATCTGGGGACAGATCTTCAAAGGGGGACGCAGGGCTTGCGTGAAGCCCTTTTGTTGGCACATCTGCACCAACACCTTCGCCACAAACTGCATTCTATTTTAGTAGGCTGGGCGCAGTTCTGACACTTCACTCAATTTATAGCAGCCTGCGCCAACTCTTTGGTGCAAGCCCTGTAAAAAGGGTACCTGGGATTGCCGCAAGCTAGACCAGAAAAGTTGGTCTAACTTGCAGAAGCGGTTGGTGCATGGGATAGAAATCCCTATTGCGGCTGGCAGAATATCACAGCCCTGTGTGTACCACATGTTGGTGCACCTGGCGCCATATGTACATTCTCACAGCCCTTGAAAATCCAGCCCCACTCTATTTCTCTTTCGCTATCTTTCCATCCATGTCATTCATTTCAGGTCGCCCCTAAAAATGAGACTTTTTAGTCTCAGTGGGCCCACCCGGCCAACAAAATTCAATAAATAAATTTTATCTGAGGTTGTGCCCCTCTGTGTTGTACCTCTAGGTATCAGAGAAACCGAATATCTGTGATTAACGGGAAATTTCCCAAATGCAGTGCATGATTGGGCTGTCTGATATCTGCATATATTTGTATCTCATTTGCAAAAACAAAAATAAAAGTAAAGTTTAATAAAATGTCCAACATCACTAAATGTGGGAGCGTGGGGGCAGTAAAGGGTGGGCTTTCTAAATTCAGCACTGGAATGGGGAAGGGATTGGGTGGCCACCAGAATTTATGATCCTTTCCCTGGAAATAACTACAAAGTAGAAAGTTCTGAAAAGTGGCCTGTTTCAGTTCAGTGTAGGCATGCAACCATGTGGGAGGTTGATTAAAGCACCAAAACTTGTGCTCTTTAAAAGTATCTGTATGCAGCAAGTCCCACTGACACAGCACACATTCAGAATGCATATGTAACTGCTACACAATCTATGCCCAATGACTACACAGCGAATACCAGCAAGCGAACATGGTTGGCGTTGTCTTATGCTTGTCTTATACTGTTACGCTGTAATTATTCAGTAAGTTACAAAAACAGTGTATTTCTTTCTCCACCGTGGAGTCCACAGATTCACCACATTTATAAAGTCCTTTCTGTGCTTTCAGCACCATTTTAGAAACATTTTTTTTTTAATTCACTGCACTTTCTGCCTCTTGCATCCCAAATTGCCCCCATCAGTCCTGCCACTCTGCTCCGCTCCACTCAGCTTCATCACCCACCATCTCTGAGACCAACCTTTACTCCACAGTTCTCCATAGATAAAAACATAGAAGTTGATGGCAGATAAGGACCGCAGAGCCCATCCAGTCTGCCCATTTCTTTTTCTACCTTATGAATGTGCCATCGGCCTTTGCTTTGTCAATGGCCTATCTAGTCATACTCATCTGTATTGCTCCTTTATGCCTATCCCATGTCTGTTTGAAGCCCTGCACTGTATTTATATCCACTACTTCCTGAGGTAGACCGTTCCATGCATCCACCGCCCTTTCTGTGAAAAAGAACTTCCTCACATTACCCCTTAATCGGCCTCCCTCTAATCTCATGCTGTGTCCTCTTGTCCTGCTATTTTTCTTATATTGAAACATGTTAGACTCTTTCACCTTGTTAATGCCATTGAAGTGTTCGAATGTTTCGATCATATCACCTCTCTCCCTCCCTCCTTTGCGCTAGGGTATACATATTGAGCTCCGTTAATCTGTCCTCATATGTTTTATGATGCAGTCCCTGCACCATTTTGGTTGCCCTTCTCTGGACTGCCTCAATTTGGTTAATGTCCTTGTGAAGGTGTGGCCTCCAGTACTGCACGCAGTACTCCAGATGGGGCCTAACCAGTGTCTTGTAAAGAGGGATTATTACCTCCCTCTTATGACTTGTGGTACCTCTACTAATACATCCCAACATCCCTCTAGCCTTACCTACTGCTTTAGTGGTCTGCTTGGATGATTTCAGGTCATCTGTGATGAAGACCCCCCCCCATGGGAAAGACTGCCAGGGGTCAGGCCCTTACTCCCCCGGACAGTGTTGCCGTGTTGGTCTTGGAGCCCAGTCAGTATGCGGGACCTGTGGTGGGCAGCAGACAGCATCCTGCTCAGTCAGGAGGTTTTTCTGTTTTCTTGTCCCCACCCACAGACATCAGGATGACCTGGCTGATGCAGTGCGTCATGCCTCCCATGTCCCCCCTCTCTCAATCCTTGGCTCCAGCTTACGCTGCCAGCTGTGGTCACCCAGGTGGTGGTACTGCAGCGCAGCCCAAACTCCCTTCCATCCTCAAGGAGAAGGGCATCCACGGGACACACAGCCATACTCCCTCTGCCAGTCCCCAGTGACCCAGACATGTTCCCAAACCTGGGTCACCAGCATCATATGCGGTACTGTTACTGTTGCACCAGTGGGCCGGCTACCATTTTAGAAGAATTTAGTTACCCTTTAAAGCACAAGGTTAGAAGGCATTCAAGGAGCCAAGCATGTCAGCAAAATCCCAGGTATAAACCCATGCAACAGAAGTTGCTGTTTGGTTATAGCGGTAGATTTCAGCCCTGAGGAAGGGCTACTGCATTTTGGAAAAGGTGACTGCTGAAGGCTCCATGTATAATGGATGACTGCAAAAGGGCGACTACAGAATGGCGATGGCAGAACAGCGCAGACACAGAGTGATCAGGAAATAACAGCGATCGCCAAAATGGTGACAACACTGCCACAGTGAGATTGTGCGGGGGACTTTGTGCCCCTGCACCACCCTTACTATATATAATTAACTCTGGGGGGATGCAACTTGGGGAAGGGGAGAAAGCTGTAGGTCACCATTTCGTTGATCGCTGATTTTCCCGGTCACTCTTTTTGCAGCTTTGTTTTGCCGCCACCGTTGTTGCAGTCACACAGTTCACAGCATACCACTGCTGAAGAACAGCAGCATTAGCAAAAGACACATCTATTTCCACACGGGAATTTTAAAACTTGGCAACTATGTCAAGGTTGCAGGCTCTGGCATGTACCGTACCACACATACACTGAAGAAATGTTCATTCCAATTAAAATACAGAGAAATTTCTCTCTATTATGTAGCTGCCACCATGAAGATGTCACTCACTCATGCATCAACTTGATTTTCACCAACCATTCACTGCTGGAAACGGTTTGAGATTAAACAATCTGAAAATTATTTGAATGTCAGTAAAGCACAGCACTGTCCAGAGTGAAGACAATGAAGAGTTTTATTTATTGTGTATATCTTGAAAGAGTTTTACCATTAAAGGCCTACTCTGAGGTATAATAGCTCATTTCTAGAGGCATCCAGGGGAAGCTTTATTATAACTGTGGCACTTTGATATACGAGATGGGACAGAATAGCAGAAGGTCTTTTTGCTTATGGCTCTGTAGATACCTGGGGCCTTGAGTACTTCTTTACTATGTGACCTCAGTTGACAGATGCAGGCGGTCTTGGTCGGGAGATGACTCAGGTAATCTGGGCATAGACCACCATTGATGCATTTACAGAGAAGTGTGGACTAGTGGTGTTCATATCTATCCAGTAGAGATGACAGTTCTAACCTGTTGTACAGTTCACAGTGGCAGATTTAGCATTTAAAACCCAGTACAAATCAAAAGAGGTTATTATATGTCATGTTGAGTTTGCGCAGCATGGGTATGTTTGCCAGTCTGTATAATTCCATCAGCGTATTCCAAGGAGGGTAGGAATAATCACTTCATCAGCAGTTTTCATTTGTACGGATTAAGGCAGTGTTTCTTTCTTTAGTGTGAGCCAAGTTTTTGTTGGGTTGATTTAAGGCTCTGATATATGTGATGTTCAATGGACAAGTGATGATTCAGCCAGGCTCCAAGGTATCAGAAAGGCGGAACATCTTCAAGAGCTCTCCAAAGAGTAAATGAACTGACAGCCTTTCCAGGAGTGTGGTTTTCTTCGAGAAGAGCATATTTTTGGTATTATTAGCATTTAGCACTAGGGCATTCTGGGGCATCCAATGCTGTATTCTCTCAAAATTGTTCTGCAATACCTGGTTCAGCTCATGGAGTGACTTTGCACCAATGTATGTGATGGTGTCCCCAGCATATAGATGTACAAAGGTATTGTGGCTGGAATAGGGTAGGTCATTGAGAGAACGAGAGAGGAAAGAAGGAGAGAAAAGAAAGAGGAGAGAGACAGAAAAGATCAGAGCTATGTTTGTTCTCTCTGCTTGGGCACACACACCTCATACCCTTGTTTGGGTGTAAGGCAAGCACCCAGAGTCTTGAAGGCCCTAGGCTAGTAAAGGTACCACAAAATGTTCCTGCCAGGATGAAGTCCCAACAGGACAAGTACCCCTTTCGATTTCATTGGCTGGCTATTCCTGCACATCCATTGAGCAGTTCAGTTTGCCTCTCCGACTGACTGTTGTATCTCTGCAGCCCATTGGCTACTGAGGTGCTGTAGCATTTGGTGCTTAATTTGAACAGTTCCAAACCTCCTATAGTCCATTGCTTAGTACCTCGTATAGTGCTCAATTTAAACATCCTTACCTAACTTTCTACAAGTTTAACTGGGTGAGTTCCAGTTCAAAAGTCATGAAACTTTTTTTCTTTTTTTTTTTTATAAAAATGTATTCTGTTTTCTGGTTTATTTGAAACTTTTTTCTGAAAATGTATTCTGTTTTCTGGTTTATTTATGCATTTATATTTATAAATTAACATACAGCAGGCCTGGTGGCGCTGAGGCACTGGATGCCACACCTCGCACCACACCAGCAACCCGGGGTCGGAAGCAACCTCGGGTGCTGGAGGGTCTGGTGGGAGGGAGGAGGATCGAGTGTCCCAGGGACTGCTCTCCTCCTCCAGGGAGGGTGGGAAGGGATTTTTGTAGACGTACTGACTCCTGGCGGTGGCTGGGGGTTGGTGCATGCCGCGGTCAGCTGTGGGTCGACGTGGGCTGACACTAGACATGCTGTGCACAGACACGCGCATGGAACATCCTTGGTGTCACTGCATGCCTGGCACTGTGGGGGGGGGGAACCAAGCACAGGAAAAACCTCTGCTCGCAAAGTGAAGGTGGTCTGTCGGTGTGGACAGTGGACCAATGATCTTGCAGCACATACTGTAAGCTGTCATTCAGCGGGCAGCCGCAGAGGTATGCGGGTGAGTATGCTGCCCGCCGATGACGGGGGTGAGCTGGGTGGGCTGGGTGCTCCTGTGTGGGTGGGGGGTGCCACTAGACTACCAGGGATTGTGTCTTATGCATTACAATGGTGATCAGGGATGCGGGATGGGGAAGGGGGTACCACTAGATTGCCAGGGAGTTGAATTGGCCGGTTTCACGGCGATCAGGGATTCGGGCGGGGTGGGAGGAACCACTGGACCTCCAGGGCTGTCAACCAGCCGTTAATATGGTGATCGGGGATTCAGGTAGGGAGGGGGGGCACCACTGAACCACCAGGGATTTCTGTGGGTGCTTGCGTACGGTGTTTGGGGAGGGATGCCACACACAGCTGTTGGCTGCTATGTTCCACCCTGTACTACAGCGGCCTGCCTGTGGGTGGCTTGCAGTTGAGCCATTTTTTACGGGCTCAACTTTGTGCTCAGGTATGCGGCACATCTCTGGGATGTGCCGGCAGTTGCGTCGCACATCCCGGGCTGAATATCGGGATAGAAACATAGAATCTGATGGCAGATAAGAACCGCTTGGCCCACCTAGTCTGCCCATTTCCCTACCTAATGGATAAGCTGCAGATCCTAGTTAACCAACAGCTTACTTTCTCCTACCCCCACCAGAATTGTCTTATGTCTGTCCCATACATTCTTGAATTCTCCCACTGTTCTTGACTCCACAACCTCCTCAGGAAGGCTGTTCCATGCATCCACAACCCTCTCCGTGAAAAAATACTTTCTAACATTACATCTGAGCTGTCCCCTGTCTATCTTCAGATTGTGCCCCCTTGTTCTTGCACATCTCTTTTTCTGAAAGATGCTACCCTCCTGGACTTCGTTAATTCCCTTGAGGTACTTGAACGTTTCCATCATGTCCCCCCTCTCCCTCCTTTTCTCGAGGGTATACATATTAAGCAGCTTTAGCCTCTCTTCATATGTCTTCTGGTGCAGACCCTGCACCATTTTGGTTGCCCTCTTCTGAACCGCCTCCACTCTGTCTATGTCTTTGCGAAGATGGAATCTCCAGAACTGCATGCAGTACTCCAGATGTGGTCTCACCAACTGTCTGTACAGAGGGATAACAACTTCCTGTTTTCTACTGTTGATGCCTCTCCCTATGCAACTCAGTATCCCCCCAGCCCTCCTTACTGCCTTCTCACATTGCTTGCCCACCTTTAGGTCATCTGATATAATTATTCCCAGGTCCCTTTCGATTTTTGTTGCTGTTAGTATCTCACCCCCCATTGTGTACTCTTCCCCTGGGTTTTTGTTTCCCAGGTGCATTACCTTGCACTTCTTTGTGTTGAATCTGAGCTGCCATACATTTGACCATTCCTTCAACCTTTCCAAGTCCCTTTTCATCCTTTCCACCCCACCTTGTGAATCAACCCTGTTGCAGATCTTTGTATCGTCTGCAAAGAGACATACTTTTCCTTCCAGGTGCTCTCCAGTGTCACTTATAAAGACATTAAAGAGGACCGGTCCCAGTACTGAACCCTGCAGTACCCCACTAGTTACCCTCCTTTCTTCACTGTGGACCCTGTTTACTATTACCCTTTGTGTCCTGTTGTCCAGCCAATTTTTTATCCAGGCTACCACCTTGGGACCCACTCCAAGGCTGGCTAACTTGTTTATTAATCTTTTGTGTGGGACTGTGTCAAATGCCTTGCTAAAATCTAGGTAGGCTACATCCACAGTCCCTCCCTGGTCTACTACTTTGGTCACCAGTCAAGCAATCTATTAGATCCATCTGACACGACCTTCCTGCTGTGAATCCATACTGCCTTGGGTTCTGTGCCCCACTGGCCTCTAGGTACTCAACAATTCTTTTCTTCAGAAGTGATTCCATCATTTTTCTGTACCACTGGGGTCAAACTAACTGGTCTGTAGTTTCCTGCCTCTGTCCTGCTCCCAGTTTTGTGAAGTGGAATCACATCCACCATCCTCCAGTCCTCAGGTACCTCTCCATCCTCCCATGATTTGTTAAAGAGAGTAGTCAGTGGTGTCACTAGTTCTACCCTTAGTTCTTTTAAAATTCTGGGGTGAATCACATCAGGCCCCATTGCTTTGTCCACCCTCAGTTTCAAGAGTTCTTTCAAAACCCTTTCTTCTGTGACTGGACTGGTACTGACCCCCCCCACCACCACCACCACCACCATCCAGAGTGTTTCTGTTGTTTGGTTTCGGTACCTCCCCCTCCTCTTCTGTTGTGAATACTGAGCAGAAATATTCATTCAGTATTCCTGCTTTTTCACTGTCACCCTCTGCCCACATTCCCTCCCCTTTATTAAGCCCAGTATCCCTCCCTTGATCTTTCTTCGCTCCTTAATGTACCTATAAAAGGTTTTATCCCCCTTCCTAACAGAGCTGGCTATCTTTTCCTTGGTCTTGGCCTTTGCTATTCTGACTGCCTTCCCTGCCTCCTTCTGCTTTAACTGATACAGTTCTCTATCCTGCTCCTTCTGTGTTTCCTTATATTTTCTGAATGCTGTCCTTTTCTCCTTTACCTTCCCTGCCATCTCTTTTGAGAACCATAGTGTTTTTTCCTTCGTTTTGTTTTGCTGATTCACTTCACACAAAGGCTTGTTGCCTCTGTGATGCATATGCATGGCCACGCCCCCGGAGATGTGCCGCATACATTATCTTTGTGCCACGGCACATCAGGAATTGCGCTGCGCAATTCCCCCTTTTGAATATTCCCCAGGGCGCATTTCTGGGCTTGCGCTGGCACAACTCAGTTGTGCCAGCCGCAGTCCCTTTGAATGTCCCGGCTAAAAGATGTATTAAATCACATCAAGGAAATAAAAATAGGACAAATTTTGGTCACATGTGACGTAGAAAACTTGTATAATAACATTCCCCGTAAAGCAGAAGCCTTTGCAGCTAAATTAAAAAATAAACCAGGAGACGTGGTACCACCATGACAGTTTATCACCAATTTGGCTGATTTAGCACTCAAACACAACTTGTTTGCATTTGGGAAGGAATTTTATCAGTAGATACATGGCACTGCAATAGGCACAACATCCGCCCCCCTTCCTGGCTGACATTTATGTAGGCAGCTGGGGGAACAAAACCGTACGGGATAAAAATAAGAATACATGGCACAAGAACACAGTAAAATGGCTGTGATTTGTGGATGTTGTACTCTTGATATGGGAGGGACAAGAAAAAGAATGAAAAGATTTTTTGGAGTACATCCATGGCAGTGATGAGAACTTGAAATTCATTGCAGAAATGAGGAAAAAAAAGAAGTGAATTTTTTAGACATTACCATTTACATTAAAATGGAAAACTAGAAATAAAATTTTTCAGGAAAATTATGGATAGAAATACAATATTACATTATGAAAGCCATCATCCAAGGGCTGGCCCGGTGGCGCTGAGGGTTGAGGCGTTGGATGTTGCGCCATGCCAGCGACCCAGGTTTGGAAACAGACTCGGGTCATTCGGGTGTCGGCCGGGGAGGTAAGGACTGAGCATCTGGAGGACTGCTCTCCTTCCTTGGAGTGGGGGGGTTTGTGCTGCATGTGTCAGCACAACAAGAGAGGTTCAGCCCAAGCCTAGGGTGCTTGGCTGCCTCCGCAGGAGTGGAGACAGCTGCTATGCCCATTGCACAGGTGAGGGGGATGGAGGAAAATACTGGGACCCGGCAGGACCCATGATGGCCCTGATGGTCTGGAGGACATACCCTCTGGGAGGGGGAGGTTTGTAGCCCTGCCAAGTCCATGGAGGTGGTACAAATAATGTTATGAAAAAAAAAAAAAAAAGCCATCATCCAAAATGCACAAGAGATAATATACCATTTGGGCAGCTATTAAGAATAAAAAGAAACTGCAGTGAGGACACCATCAGAAAGGAAGTAACAGCAAGGAAAAGGTTTTTGAACAGAGAGTAGGAACCAGGCACCCTATTTAAGGCAGTAAAGAAAGCAGAAAATAGGGACAAAGATGAATTACTAACAAGCATTTGTCAATGCCGAATGTTGATTGCGTTGGTGTGTTGAGCTCACTCACTGCCCCACTGTCACTCACTCAGCCTGTGTCTCCCGGTACTGCAGGCTGCTCTTTTGTACTGGGCTCCTGCCTGCATTGGCACCTTGTTCTGCCCACTAAGAAATCCGCAGCTGTCCCGACAGAGCTCCGTTGAGGTGGTTCCCTCACCGCCTCTCTCACTCGCTCATTCTGTTTCTCCTGGCGCTGCAGGCTGCCCTTTTGGTTACTGGGCTCCTGCCTCTGTTGGTGGCTTTATCTGCCCACAAAGAAATCTGCAGCAGTCCCAACACAGGTCTGCTGAGCCTGCTGACTCCCCCTCTCTCACTCACTCGTTCCGTTTCTGCCGGTGCTGCAGGCTGGCCTTTTGTATTGGGCTCCTGCCTGCACTGCCGCCTATTTCTGCCAACAAAGAAATCCGCAGCAGTCACAACAGAGCTCCATTGAGCTCACTCACTCCCCCTCTCTCTCACTCACTCATTGTGTTTCTCCCGGTGCTGCAGGCTGCCCTTTTGTACTGGGCTCCTGCCTGCATTGGTACCTTTTTCTGCCCACAAAGAAATCCACAGCTGTCCCAACAGAGCTCCGTTGAGGTTGCTCACTCCCCCTGTGTCACTCACTCATTCTGTTTCTCCTGGTGCTGCAGGCTGCCCTTTTGTACTGGGCTCCTGCCTCTGTTGGCGCCTTTTTCTGCCCACAAAGAAATCTGCAGCAGTCCCGATAAAACTCCATTGAGCTGGCTCACTCCCCTTGTCTCACTCGCTCATTCTGTTTCTGCCAGTGCTGCAGGCTGCCCTTTTCTGTTAGGCTCCTGCCTGCATTGCCACCTTCTTCTGCCCACTAAGAAATTTGCAGCAGTTACAATAGAGCTCCGTTGAGCTCACTCACTCCCCCTCTCTCACTTGCTCATTCTGGTTTCCCCGCCACTGCAGGCTGCCCTTTTGTACTGGGCCCCTGTGTGCATTGCTGCCTTTTTCTGCCCACAAACAAATCTGCAGCAGTCCCAACAAAGCTCCGTTGAGCTCACTCACTCCCTCCCCCACCCTCACTCGCTCGTTCTGTGTGTCATGCTGCTGCAGGCTGCCTTTTTGTACTGGGCTCCTGCCTGCATTGGCGGCTTGTTCTGGCCAGAAAGAAATCTGAAGCAGTCCCAACACAGCTCCATTGAGCTCTCTCACTCGCTCATCCCGTTTCAGCCGGCGCTGCAAGCTGGCCTTTTGTACTGGGCTCCTGCCTGCGTTGCCACATTTTCTTCCCAACAATGAAATCTGCAGCAGTCACAATAGAGCTCCGTTGAGCTCGCTCACTACTGCTCTGTTACGCGTGCGTTCTGTTTCTCTTGGCGCTGCAGGCTGCGCTTGTGTACGGGGCTCCTGGCTGCGTTGGCACCTTTGTCTGTCCACAAAGCAATCCGCAGCTGTCCTGACAGAGGTCCGTTGAGGTCGCTCAGTCTCCCTCTCTCACGCGCTCATTCTGTTCGTCCTGGCGCTGCAAGCGGCCCTTTTGTACTGGGCTCCTTCCTACATTGGCGCCTTTTTCTGCCCTCAAAGAAATCCGCAGCAGTCCTGATAGAGCTCCTTTGAGCTCACTCAGTCCCCCTGTCTCACTTGCTCGTACTGTTTCTCTCAATGCTGCAGGCTGACCTTTTGTACTGGGCCCCTGCCTGCATTGATGCCTTTTTCTGCCCACAAAGAAATCCGCAGCAGTCCTAACAGCACTCCAGTGAGTTCGCTCACTCCTCGTCCGTCACTCACTCTCTCGTTCTGTTTCTACCAGTGCTGCAGGCTGCCCTTTTGTACTGGGCTCTTGCACTGGGGCCTTTTTCTGCCCACAAACAAATCCACAGCAGTCCCGACAGAGCTCAGTTGAGCTCGGTTAGTCCCCCCTCTCACTCGTTCCATCTTAATCTGTCCCAAACAGTGATTTCCCTCAGCGATCGTGCTATTCTCCGGCAGGAGTGCAAAAACATATTTTAGCCAGGATGTGAAAAATGGCAGCCATACTGTTCATAAGGAGGTGTGGAAAAATGCCACTGTTGAAAATGTGGCGTGAAAATATTACAAAATTGCGAAGTTACAAGGCTGCGTGGAAATAGTTCAATGCACGCTTGTAACACAGTCATGTTATGGAGTTTCGTCACCAAATTTTCAACATAGGCATTTTAGGACCTCTGCTCATGAACAGTGCCACTGTCATTTTCTTAATCTGTCCCAAACAGTGATTTCCCACAGCGACCGCATTATTCTGCGCCGGAACTGTGAAAAGACATTTTGGTCAAGATGTGAAAAATGACAGCTGTACTGCTCATAAGGAGGTGTGAAAAAATGCCACTGTTGAAAATCTGGCCTGACAATATTACAAATTTGCGAAGTTACAAGGGAGCGTGGAAAGTGTGTAACGCACACTTGTAACACAGTCATTTGATGGGCTATCATCACCAAATTTTCAACATAGGCATTTTAGGACCTCTGCTCATGAACAGTATCACTGTTATTTTCTTAATCTGTCCCGGACAGTGATTTCCCACAGCGACTGCTCTATTCTGCGCCGGAAGTGCGAAAACACATTTCGGGCAGGATGAGAAAAATGACAGATATACTCTTCATAAGTAGGTGTGGGAAAATGGCAATGTTGGAAATCTGGAGTGAAAATATAATTTCGCGAACTTACGAGCATGCATGCAAACTGCGCAACACACACTCGTAACAGTCATTTTATGGAGTATCGTTACCAAATTTTCAACATAGGCATTTTAGGACCTCTACTCATTAACAGTGTCACTGTCATTTTCTTAATGTGTCCCAAACACTGATTTCCCACAGCGACCATGCTATTCTGGGCCGGAAGTGCGTAAGCACGTTTCCACCAGGATGTGAACAATGACAGCTGTACTGTTCACAAGGAAGTGTGACAAAATGCCAATGTTGAAAATCTGGCATTGAAATATATTAAAAATTAGAGAAGTTATGAGCATGCACAGAAACTGCGCAACGCACGCTCGTAAAACACTAATTTTTTGGATTTTTTTCCACCAAATTTGCAACATAGGCTTTTTGAGAGCCCACCTCATGAACACTGGCACTGTCGTTTCGTTAATCGGCCACGGAAGGTGATTCCGCGCAGTGACCGCGAAATCACCTTTCAGCACCGGTTAATGCCATGACAGTTTGAGAATTCATGAGGAGGGGTCCCAAAAACCTCATGTTGAAAATTTGGTGCAAAAATTCGAAAACATTACTGAGATATGCATTAAAGTTGGAAAAAAAAACGTATTTAT
This sequence comes from Neoceratodus forsteri, assembly GCA_016271365.2. NCBI lineage: Eukaryota > Metazoa > Chordata > Ceratodontiformes > Ceratodontidae > Neoceratodus > Neoceratodus forsteri. Next base: position 90,136,192 of record JADMNL010000030.1, read on the forward strand.
TCCATTATACAGCTTACCGGCATTTCCTCAGTTCACAGTCAGCTTTGAAGAGTGCAGACGTGTTCCCGGTCCACCGAAGATAGTCGCGCCGAGCTCTGGAGGTAAGTATGGGGTGAGGGGGGTGTGGGGAGGCAGGGTGCACAGTGGGTGGGTGCGGGTTGCAGGGTGAGCACCGAGGGACAGTTTCCTTTTTTTCAGGGTAAAAAAAAAGACATTGCGGGACCATTTTTAACATTACAGGGACATGTGGCATGCTGGGGTGGTCTCTCAGCATGCCAAAGGACTTCGAGGAGGGCAGCAGTAGCCGATGGGGATTGGGCACCCCGTCGGCAAACAACAAAGGGGATTAGATTATGCGGCGGGAGTTGGGCACCCGTCGGCGAATAATAAAAGCGGGGGTTGGTTACAGAATGCTGGCGGGGTAGGCTCCCCCGTCGGCAAAATCAATACTACACCACTGAAGCCAATGGGGATTGGGGCCCCCGTCGGCAAATAAACATGGTGGGGGGGTTATAATGTTTGTGAACACGGCGGCAAGCCACCGCCATGTTCACAAACAATATCAGGGTCTGGAAGTTCCGCCCTGCAATGACGGGTTGTTCCCTCATTGCAGCAGATGGCTGACGCTGAAATGACGAGGCGGCCCCTCATTGCAGCGGCAAAATTGTCACAAGTTGGTGCCAGTGTTCCAAACTTGTGTCACCAGCAGCATGCAATGGCATTGGGGGAAGCAGGACAAGCCTTTGCAGGCTGTGGGGGCATTGGCCACAACAGTGCCGTGCCTCCACAACCTGCTTCTCAGAAAGCTTTCCCAATATGTTTCTTGCGCTGCCCGCAATCAACATAAAAAATGAGGAGGAAATAATTAAGGCTGCAACAGAAATGACTGGATTCTGTACAACTTACAACGAAGCATTTGGAGATACTGGCAAAATAATCAAAAAGCATTGGGAGGCATTGACAGCTGAGCAATGGTTGAAACCACTAACCAGAAAAGGGTCAAGGATAAGTTATAAACAAGCATTTGTCAATGCCGAATGTTTGCTTGCTGGCATTGGCAGTGGTAGTGTAGAAGTTACAGAGCTGCGTAATAGGAATGGCAGTGAAGTATTGAACTGAAGCCAACCCCACCACCACCACCCTGCAGAGAGTGACAGGCATTGGGGTGTGCCTTTGGGTCGTCAGGCATAACGGCCACGCCATTTCACCACACCCCACCCTGCAGACACTGACAAGTGTCAGTGTGCCTTGGGGTCTTTGGCCCTTATGCGCACCCCATTCCATTAGGAAATACAGTGAGATGGGTGCGATATAGGAGAATGGGGTGAACTTTGGGGCTGAAGAGTCCAAGGCATACCTCGATGCCTCTCACTGGCTGCAGGGTGTGGAATGGTATGAGCATTACAGGCAAGAATCCCAAGTCACACCCATGATGCCTGTCATTCTCTACAGGGTTGGGCGTTATGGTTGGAAACCCTAATACCTCAGGCATTCGTTGGTATTTTCACTCCAAATTTTCAACATGTTTTTGTGACCCCACCTCATGAACAGGGGGAATATCAGTTTGTTAGCCGAAAGCTGCTTATGCACAGCGACTACGGCATTTAGCACCACAGGTGCAAAAACATTCCGAACAGGATGTGAAAAATGACAGCTGTACTGTTCATGGGGAGGTGTAAAAAATGGCAATGTTGCAAATCTACAGTAAAAATATTAAAAAAAATGGTGAAGTCACGAGCGTACATAGAAACTGTGCAACGCACACCCGTAATATAATTAGGTTGAAGATTTTTTTACAGCAGATTGTCAACTCAGGCATTTTGGTGCCTCCGATCATGAACAGTGTCAGTGTGATTTTCTTTATCTGTCCCGAACAATGATTTCCCACAGCGACCACGCATCTCTGCGCTGAAAGTGTGAAAACGCACTTTGGCCATGTTGTGAAAAATGACAGCTGTACTGTTCATAAGGAAGTGTGGGAAAATGCCACTGGTGAAAATCTGGACTTAAAATATTACAAAGTCATGAACTTACGAGGGTGCGTGGAAACTGCGCAATGCTCACTCGTAACACAGTCATTTATGGACTTTTTATCACCAAATTTTCAACATAGCCATTTAAGACCTCTGCTCATGAACAGTGTAACTGTGATTTTCTTAATCTGTCCCAAACATTGCTTTCGCACACCAACAGCACCATTGTGCGCTACATGTGTGAAAACACATTTTGGGCAAAATATGAAAAATGGCAGCTATACTGCTCATAAGGAGGTGTGGTAAAATGGTAATGTTGAAAATCTCGAGTGAAAATATTGAAAATTCGCGAACTTACGAGCATGCGTAGAAACTGCGCAACGCACGCTCGTAAAACAGTCATTTTTAAGAATTTTTTCACCAAATTTTCAACATAGCCATTTTAAGACCTCTGCTCATGAACAGTGGCACTGTGATTTTCTTAATTTGTCCGGTACATTGATTTTGCACCAACTGCGCCATTGTATGCTTCGCCGATGATGTTTTGGGTGGGATGTGAAAAATGACAGCTGTACTACTCATAAGAAAGTGTGGTAAATGGCAATGTTGAAAATCTAGGTGAAAAAATATGAAAATTCATGAACTTATGGCGTGCGTAGAGACTGTACAACGCACGTTCGTAAAACAGTCATTTTTTGGAATTTTTTCACCAAATTTTCAACATAGCGATTTTAAGACCTCTGCTCATGAACAGTGTCACTGTGATTTTCTTAATTTGTCCCGTACATTGATTTCGCACACCGACTGCGCCATTGTGTGCTACATGGGTGGAAACACGTTTAGGGTGAGATGTGAAAAATGACAGCTGTACTACTCATAAGAAGGTGTGGTAAAATGGCAATGTTGAAAATCTGGAGTGAAAATATTGAAAATTCGTGAACTTACGAGCGTCGTAGAACTGCGCCATGCGCAACTATGAAGTCATTTTGGAATTTTTCCACCAAATTTTCAAAATAGGCTTCTTGAGAGCCCACCTTATGAACATTAAGCGGTGTTGTTTTAGTTAGTGATTCGAAAGGTGATTTCGTGCAGTGACTGTGAAATCACCCTTCTGGCGAATAACGCCATGACAGTGGCAGCATTCATGAAGGGTCCCAAAAGCCCATGTTGAAAATTTGGTGCAAAAATTCCAAACATGCCTGAATATGCAACAAAGTTGAAAAACCCTATCTATCCATTATACAGCTTATCGGCATTTCCTCAGTTGCAGGTCGGCTTTGAAGAGTGCAGACGTGTTCCGGTCCACGAAGATCATCGCGCGGACTCCGGAGAGTAAGTATGGGGTGAGGGGAGGTAGGGAGGGCAGGGTGTGCAGTGGGTGGGTGCGGGTTGTGGGGGCGGAGACTGCGTGGACCGTTTTTAATTTACAGGTTTTTTTAAATTGACGTGGGACGTTTGCCACGCGGGTGGGCTCCCAGCGTGGCACAAGGAGCAACTGGTTGGGGAGGCGTGGAGCCGGCGGATTAGGCACCCCGTCAGCCCTAGCTTTACTATTGCCACGCTGGGTGGCTCCAGCGTGGCACCCTGTACTGGGACAGTGGAGCCGGACGGGATTGGGCACCCCTGCTGGCTATATATGAGTTGCCATGCTGGGGTGGGCACCCAGCGTGGCATGTGGAAAGCTTTGGGGGCGCAGCACAGCCGACCGGGATTGGGCACCCCTGGCCGGCTATCACGTGTGTGTGGAGGCAGCACGCGGTATGCGTGTGTGTGTGTGTGTGTGTGTGTGTGTGTGTGTAGGGGAGCTGCGCGGGAGCAGGCGATATCTTATTGCTGCTCACTGAAGCGTAGCTCCCCCTTTCGACTGTACGCCACTGCATTTTGGAGCTGTCATAGACAGCTCCAGCATGCATTGGCGGACTGGGGCCGCGCCTGCCAACACACTGACTGAATTGGAAGAGGGGGTGACACACCTCCGAAAACTCGGATGATGGCACTATGTTTCTTGCACATGCGTGCAAGCAAACATAAAAAGGAAAAAGCCTGAAGGACAGCCTGGTAAAAACACTTTTTTGTGAGTAGAAAGAGAACTTAAGGCCAGATTGGATGCCCCCAACCCCAGAGGGGAACTTCAGTTATGGGAATTGTGCACAATGTACTGGCACAAGAAAAACAAAAAATGTTACCCTCCCCAGGTTAGGAAAGAAAGAAATACAAGTTAGAGGCTTCACTAAATTGCTCGGCTGAACATGTAATTTACATGTTGAACTGCCCATGTGGTATGGCATACATTGGCCAGACGAAAAGACCCCTGAAAAATCGAACAGGGGAGCACAAAACAGCCATAAGGACTAAAATCTAAAGTATGCCATGGCTAGACATTATAACGAAGTGGGACATGGGTCAGTCCCTTTGTTAACACATATACGAACATACAAATCTGCCAGCAGAAACCAGCCTCATGGTCTATAAAGTCTGCTTGAATGTGCAGCTAGCCCCCTACATTGCAGCTGCTCCCCCCCAAGTTTACCCCCCTCTCACCCAGTCCCATCCTCTTTTAAAACTGTCCACCATCCTACAGCATACCACCGCCTCAGGCAGAGCGTTCCACTTAGCCACCACCCTCTCTTTGAAAAAACATCTCATCTCTCTCCTATATCTTCCCACCTCCAATCTGAGACCACACCCTCTCATGTCTCCCCCCTCCTCAACTTAAATACCCCTTCTGTACCTGTCTTTTTTATCCCTGTAATGTATTTAAAGGTCTCAATCATATCCCCCTGATCCCTTCTCTCCTCAGTGAGTACACATTCAGCTCCCTAAGCCTGTCCTCGTAGGGTCTGTCCTCTAAACCCTGGATCATCTTTGTTGCCCTGCGCTGCACCCCCTGCAGTAATCTGACATCCTTTTCAGAAACGGGCACCAGAACAGCACTAGAAAAAGTGAAGTTACCAGAAAGAGGAGGTGATATAAAAGAATTGATGTTACAAAGGGAGTCATGAACTACAGACTATGTGGCCGAAAGGATTACATGAGGATCATGGTTTTAGTAGCGATTTGTAAAAATAGCTCCTTTTGCAATAGAAATAGGAGGTTTGAGTTGGAGAGTTGTCTTTAGCTCACAGTTATTATAGATGTTAAATCAGTATAAAACTGATTGTAATGTATGGTACTAGCATCAGGGAAGGCATCTGCAGTCAGGAATAGCCATACAATAAAAGAAGCAACTTCATGAATTTAAGCATAGCCACCTGCCATGTATTGTACTAGCACCAGGGAATGCATAATAATGAAAGTAACAGCAGTATTATAAAATAGAATGTAAAAAGGAACTTCTTGCTAGAAAAGGTGCTTAATGATTTTGGTTTATTATGTTTTACAGTTTTGTATACAGAATAATGTGTTAGAACATCCAGTTAAAGTACCCCATGCTAAGGATTAAGCATATAATACGACACTGAGAGCAGTCAGAAAAAAGTCAAGATAATAGTTTACAGTTTAAGGAAGTATGACAAACAGTAACCAAGGTTACCATTCGGCTCAAAATACGACAGTCGGCCAAGATGTGCCTGCCCAGAGGATGGAGTGATTTCACTCAAACATCAGCACATTTCCACATCAGTACACCTGAGGACAGGTGAGGTTGGAGCGGCAATGGTCAAAGATTCCCTGAGGTGGGGAACTGCATAGGTGACGGCCACCAATTTTTGATAAAGAACAGGGAATTCTTGTTTGAAACGTAAACCAAAATGAAGGGATTTGGCAAATGAGCCAAGAAAAATGCATGGAAGCACGGAAGTTGAAATAGAGACTTGTGCCTTTAAACACGTAAGATTTACTTTAAAAACTTTAGCATCAACCGCATTTGATGTGAGAAAGAGCACTGTTTAAACTGCATAAAAATAAAATACCTGTTGTATGTCGGAAGGTTGGTGTTGGGACCATAATTTGAAAAGTGCCGATACATAACACTGCTCAGCAGAGGGTCCCACCTACGGGTCCTTATATAGGACGCTGAGCACTACCATTTAAAAACTTATTGTCTTGTCATAGTTTAAAACCTTATCAAATACCACTGCAGTGATCACCCAGCACAATGCACTGGTCAAGTTGGACTCCTTTGCTGGTGGAGTCCCTGGATGAATAGCGATATGGCAAAGGAGGCTCAGAAACCGAGAGCTCCGTGCCACCCCCACATCATGAGGCACAGAAGCAAGAAGGGCGTGGCTCCCTCGATCTGCACTTTACAATGGCGAATGGACTTAATGTTGGCCAGATATGGAGCTTTCACCACGAAATGAAATCCACTGTGGCAGTCCTCTGGACCAACATAGGCAGACTGGAAAAAAGACTTAGAGGGATAGACAATTAGCTGATTCAGCAGGATGGCCACCTCGATGCTGCGGAGCATGCGGTCCTGCACCTACATAACTCTATACTAGTCCTTCACAATCAGGCCGAGGATGTGGAGTGTAGGGCCTGATGTAACAACATCAGGATTTCCAATGTTCAGGGGAGTCACATGATGCTTCTGAAATAAATGGCAGCACTCCCATCAGCTCCATGAGATGTTCAAGAAATCTACAAGCATTGAGATAGTCTGCCTAAACATCGTATCTCCAAAGTAACACTGTAAACTATACTCACAAAGAGCTACAAAACAAGCCTAAAATTGGCAGGAAGCAACCAGCCCATTGGTACAGTGGTTGGATTTCCACTTGCAATGCTGGCGACCAGGGTTCAGGAGCGTACTCGGGTCATTGGAGGGCCAGCTAGGGGAAAAGGCTTGAGCATCCCAGGACTGCTCGCCTTCTCTGGGGGGAGGAGGGTCAAGGCCGTGCTTGTCTGACCCCAGGTGAAGGCCCGAGGTACAGCAAGTCCTGCAACTTGTGGGGAGGGAGTTGTGTGGTGGACATCAGTGCCTAGCGCCTTGATGTCAGGGTGCAACACCACACAGGAAGAAAAATAGAAAAACAAAGCCAGAGCAATGGGTAGACGGATAGACGGAGCACCAGTGCTGACCCTGATTGCGGCTGCCTGCCTGACCACCGGGGGACCCAACGAAATTCAGAGAGACATCAGGGTGTAAGGGCCCCGCCCCTTACCCGCCTGGGGGTATAACCATGGCTCCACGGGGGAACCTCCAGGGATTCAGGTAGGCAAGTCGCAGGGTAACACCAGGTGTCTCCCGCAGAAGCGGAGCTCCAGCGTGGGGAGGAGGGCCAAAATAGAAAGTAAAAAAAAAAAAGGAAAACTGGCAGGAAGTATGAAGATGGAGTGTCAGCAGCATGACTTACCCACCACCTTGACCTCAGATGGTGAAGCAGTTCAGGCCACCAAGCACTATACATTATCAGAGTCTGATCGAGAAGCAGTGCAAACTGCTGGATACAAGCACGGTCTAGTGCTTCTCCCAAGACATAAGTACAATTAAAGAAGCAATCCTTCACCTTACTGGGGACTTACAAATCCTACAACCAGCACTAACAGAGTTAACACCAAGAGTCTCAAACGCAGTGTCACAAATAAGTTCCCTGGAGGATAGAGCCACACCATGGTTGGAGCCCGAGCTGGTAAGCATTAGGAGGAAACCAGCGGCTTGAAGATTTCAAGAAAGATCACGAGGGCCACAGTTGCTAGAACAATTTGGTGGTCATGGGCCTCCTAGGGCAATCGGAAGGTCCAGATCCTGTTGCTTTTGTGCAAAAACTTTGTGAAAAGGTGGTGGGACTGTCACCTGATGGACAGAGCTGTGTAATTAAACGTGCACACTGGATGCTGTGACCAGTGCCGAGCCCCAGTGAGAAAACAAGACCCATTATCTTCAGACTACTTAACGTCCTTAATAAAACACATACTCAGGCAAAATTAAGGGAAACCAAGGATATTTGGTGGGAGGAAAGCAGGCTGTACTATATTCAATGATTTAAACCTGCAGACTACAGCCAAACAAAATGAGTACAAAGAAATTACGTCAAAGCTATATGCTGCCAGAATAAAGTTTCGCCTTCTATATCCTGCTCGAATGGTAGTATATACTAATGATGGTAATGACCAATCCTGGCCTCCCATGTACCGCCATTGATCACTCAAATCCTATATGGAACTGCTCCTTTGGATTGAAGTTCACATACATCAACCTCCGCAGCCTCTCCTTCAAATTAATTGACCTTGAACCCTGGGTCACCCTGTACAAGCCACATGTGCTAGGCATCTCCGAAACGTGGCTATAACCCCATCTCTCTGATGCTGCCTACTATCTCCCAGGATACTCCCTGCTGAGGCATGACAGGCCTGGCAAGAAAAGGGGTGGTGGGGTGGCTCTCTACATCCGGGAGCCTCTCTCTCTGCTACCCCCGTCCTCCACTCTGACCATAGCTCACCCAGTGAGTGGCTCCTAGTGGAACTGACCATAGGTGCAGCAAAAAAGATGTATGTGGGTTGCTGCTATAACCCCCTCCTCCAGGATGCCCAGCAGGTCTCACTGCCCACCTTGAAACATAGAAACACAGACTTTGACGGCAGATAAGGACTGCTTGGCCCACCTAGTCTGCCCATTTCCCTACCTAGAGGATAAGCTGCAGATCCTATTGAACCAACAGCCTATTTCTTCCTACCTCCTACAAAAATTGCCTTATGTCTGTCCCATGCATTCTTGAATTCTCCCACAGTTTTAGACCCCACAACCTCCTCAAGAAGGCTGTTCCATGCGTCCACCACCCTCTCTGTGAAAAAATGCTTCCTCACATTGCCCCTGAGCCATCCCCCTCTATCTTCAAATTGTGTCCCCTTGTTCTTACACATCTCTTTTTCTGAAAGATGCTACCCTCTTGGACTTTGTTGATTCCACTGAGGTACTTAAATGTTTCTATCATGTCCCCCCTCTCCCTCCTTTCCTCAAGGGTATACATATTAAGCTCTTTTAGCCTCTCCTCGTATGGCATCTCTTGCAGACCCTGCACCATTTTAGTTGCCCTCCTCTGAAATGCCTCCATCCTGTCTATCTCCTTGCAGAGATGGGGTCTCCAGAACTGGACGCAGTACTCCAGATGGGGTCTCACCAACTGTCTGTACAGGGGGATAACAACTTCCTGTTTTCTGCTGGTGATGCCTCTCCCTATACATCCCAGTATCCCCCTAGCCCTCCCTACCGCTTCACATTGCTTGCCAACCTTAAGGTCATCTGATATGATTACCCCCAGGTCCTTTCCATTTTGTTGTTGTTACTACCCCCCATTGTGTAATCTTCCCTGGGTTTTGTTTCCAGGTGCATTACTTTGCACTTCTTTGCATTGAATCCAAGCTGCCATTCTTCTGACCATTCCTCCAACCTTGCCAAGTCCCTTCTCATCCTTTCCACGCCTCCTTGTGTATCAACCCTGTTGCAGATCTTTGTGTCATCTGCAAAGAGGCATACTTTTCCTTCCAGTCCCTCTGCAATGTCACTTATAAAGACATTAAAAAGGACTGGACCCAGTACTGAACCCTGTGGTACCCCACTAGTGACCCCTCTTTCTTCAGAGTGGACTCCATTTACAATTACCTTCTGTGTCCTGTTGTTCAGCCAATGTTTTACCCAGGCTACCACCTTGGGACCCACTCCAAGGCTGGTTAATTTGACTACTAATCTTTTGTGTGGGACTGTGTTAAATGCCTTGCTAAAGTCTAGGTAGGCCATGTCCACAGCCCCTCCCTGGTCTACTACTTTGGTCACCCAGTCAAAGAAATCAAGTAGATTCGTCTGACATGACCTTCCCGCTGTGAACCCATGCTGCCTTGGGTCCTGTGCCCCACTGGCCTCTAGGTACTCAACAATTCTTTCCTTCAGAAGTGATTCCATCACTTTCCCTACCACAGAGGTCAAACTGACACGTCTGTCGTTTCCTGCCTCTGTCTTGCTCCCACTTTTGTGAAGGGGAATCACATCAGCCTTCTTCCAGTCCTCAGGTAACACCATCCTCCCATGATTTGTTATAAAGGGTAGTCAGTGGTGTCACTAGTTCTCTGCTTAATTCTTTTAGAATTCTGGGGTGAATTACATCTGGCCCCATTGCTTTGTCCACCTTCAGTTTAATGAGTTCCTTCAGAACCCTTTCTTCTGTTAAAGGACTGGGATTGACCCCCACTCTCCAGAGTGCTTCTGTTAATTGGATTAGGCACCTCCCCCACTTCCTCTTTTGTGAATACTGAACAGAAGTTTTCATTCAGTATCCCTGCTTTTTCACTGTCACTCTCTGCTCACCCACCATCCATTCTATTCAGCCTCACTATCCCTCCCTTTGTCTTTCTACGCTCCCTGATATACCTATAAAAGGTTTTATCCCCCTTCTTAACCAAGCTGGCTATCTTTTCCTCAGTTTGTGCCTTTGCTATTCTGACTACCCTCCCTGCTTCCTTCTGCCTTAACTGGTACAGTTCTCTGTCCTGCTCCTTCTGTGTTTCCTTATACTTCCTAAATGCTATCTTTTTCTCCCTGACCTTCACCGCCACTTCTTTGGAGAACCATAGTGGCTTTTTCTTTCGTTTTGATTTGTTTATTTGCTTCACACAAAGGCTTGTTGCCTCTGTGATGGCAGTTTTGATATTTCCCCATTGTTGCTCCACCCCTCCTTCTAGCCTGTTTGCTAGTGCTTTTCTAAGGCACTCTCCCATCTTGCCAAAGTCAGCCCTCCTGAAGTCCAGAACCATCACTTTTGTGTGGCTTGACTCTGTAGCTGAGTTTATCGCGAACCACACTGTTTGGTGATCACTTGTTCCCAAATGGCTACCCACTTCTAGATCTGAGATCCTCTCACTGTCTCCATTTGAGAGTACGAGGTCTAAGATTGCTCCCTCATGAGTAGGTTCCAAAACTAGCTGTCAGAGGCATGCCACCTGAAGGACATCAAGAATGGCCCTGCTTTTGGATGTGGCTGCAGCAAAGGTGCTCCAGTTAAAATCTGGCATATCAAGGTCCCCATCAACAGTATCTCCCCTTTCTCTGTATCCTAAGTAAGCCTTCTATCATATCCTTGTTCATTCCCTCCCCCTGACATGGGGGTCTGTATACAACCCCTGTGCGGATTGTGTTTCCATTTCCAGTCTCTAAGGTGGCCCACAGTGCCTCCCCTCCTCCCTGTTTACTCTTTTGTTCAGTTGCTTTTATCCCTTCCCTTACATAGAGAGCTACTCCCCCCCTCTTCTGCCCTCCCTGTCTCTCCTGTAGGTTGTGTATTCTGGTATGTTAATGTCCCAGTCATGATTATCTGTGTACCATGTTTCTGTGACTGCTACGATATCCAGGCATCCCTCTTTCATCAAGGCCACCAGTTCAGAAAGCTTGTTGCCCAGACTATGGGCCTTGGTACTCATTACCCTCCATTTCTTGATGGCCTTACCCTTTTTTGCCCCATCTCTGTCCTTACTGCGTTTGTCACTTTCTCCATTTACCCCTGCGCTTCTCCCTATTGACATCCCTATGTTGGTGTCTACCTCACTTAGTACCCTGATTTTGGGGTGGGGGGCTAGGATTTCACCTGCTCCTTTCCAGTGCCTCCCCCCTTGGCTAGTTTAAATGCTTGCCAATGAAGTATTTAAACCTATCACCTAGGATTCTGGTTCCCCTCCTGGACAGATGCAGATCATCACGCCAGTACAGGCCTGCATCCATCCAGGTGGACCCCCAGTCCCCAATGAAGCCAAATCCCTGAGCTCTGCACCAGTTTTTCAACCACTGATTGAATCCCACGGTGTGGAGCACCCTAGCCTCATCCATACCATAGATAGGCAGCACCTCCGAGAAAGTTACCGTGTGCGCTATTTGTCTAAGGCCCCTCCCCATCTCCACAAATGCTTCTTGCACTGCTCTGATCCCTTTCTTAGCCAGGTCATTTGTCCCTAGGTGGACAATGACCTCCAGCTCCCTCCCCTGTGCAGCTGCTCCTGTGATCCTCAGGATTTGCTCCCTGTCCCTCTGAGCCATGGCGCCAGGCAGGCACCTTACCTCCCTCTCCCCTTCCTCCCCCAGTTCTACCTTCCTAACAATGGAGTCCCCCGCCAGGAGTTGTTTTCTTCCCCTGTGGGGTCCCATGCCATCCTCCTATGGGTCTCCTTTGTGGAGGTCCCCAGCATCCTCCTTGGTCTCCACTGTGGGTACCTCCTTAGAGGAACCACACTTTTCCAGAACGGCATAGAAACTGTGGAGAGGTACAACTGGAGGGATGCGCCTCCGTTCCACCACCCTCTCCCTCCCTGAGCCCAGTGTGGTCCAACTGCTCCTCTTTCTTGGCAACCTCTAAGGCAACGGCAGTGACTCTGGTGGTCCCTGGGTGGGAGAGGAGGTCCCACAAATCCTGGCCAACTCAGCCTGGAGATGAGCAACCTCCTCCCTCAGCCCAGAAAGGTGCCTGCAGATGGGACAACACTGCATCCTCCAGAACGTCTTCTGGAAGACTGCTGCTCCACAGCCACTGCACTGCACCACTCCCATCATGTCTTTTTTCTGGCCCCCTAATGGGATGGTAAGCCTCTCCCCCACCAGGGACACCATCCCCCTTGGAGATTTCAACCTGGACTGGCTTAGTGCCCAGGAACCTGATTACTCTAACCAATTCAAGCTCCATAACCTAGCCCAAATTATCACCATCCCCACCAGGCACAACACTAGTACCCAAAACCATACACTTCTTGACTGGGTAATCACCAACAGACAGGACAGGGTGCTCCTATCGGGCACTCTGTCCAATGCCATTACCGATCACTCCCCCACCTACCTGGTCTGGGCCTCTAAGACCAAGTGCCCACCCCCCTAAACTACTCTCCTTCCATAATCTCAATCACCCAGGCATCCCCTCCCTCCTTTATGATGTTCGAGTGATAAACTGGTCAGCCTTCTACACCCTCTCTGATGTGTCCAAGACTGAGAGTTTCTTCACAACTGCACTCCTCTGTCTCCAAAGTCAACATTTCCCCCTGACTACTCACTGAGTCAGGGGTGGCTGTACATGCTAGGTTACCAAAGATCTCCTGGCCATGATGAGGGAATGGGATAAGCTATGGTAAGCCTACAGCCCCTTCCCCTGCCCACTGGAGCGAATACCGTGACTAAAGCCTTTCTAAATAGTCAGCACTTGCCAAGACAGCATGCCTTGGGCGGCCCGGTGGCGGAGGGTTGAGGCACTGGACACCACACTCGCGTCCACCGGTGACCCGGGTTCGAGGAACTAGCCTGGGCCACAGTGGTCGGCAGGGGAGAGGATTACAGCTGGAGGACTGCCTCCTCTCGGGAGGAGACTTGTCGTCCCTCCTTGTTGACTGAACTCTGTGGTGGCTGGAGGACAGTACAGGTTGGGAGGCCGCGCTCCGGCGTGCTGATGTCGGTAGGGAGGGAGGAGAAAAACGGAGGAAAAATGAGCCTGGTAGCACTCAATGATGGCCGCCGCCGACTGACACCAGCTTCTGGATTGGGTCTCGGGGGAGTGTAACATGCCACTTCCCTCCTGGCCCCACCATGGGGGGAAGGGTAATCCGAGGGGGACTTGCTGGTGTCAACGAATGTGGGAGCTGGTGTGACTGGAGAGAGAGAGTCCTCCCAGGTGGAGGACCGAAGCCGCTTACCAGTGCTTGGGAGGCATAAAATGTGAATAAAAAAAAAAAAAAAGCGTGCCTTCTTTCAGGGAAAACAAAGGGACAGTCTTGGTGACTCCCATCGCTTCTGGGGTGAGGTCAGCTCATTACTCAGCCCATGCACTCATAACCCCATTATTCACCACGACCCTCCCTCCGGACGTCTGGCCAACCCTGTTGCTGTGGCCGAGGCCTGCAATAAAAAAACTCACAGACCTGTCTGCCCTCCTTAGCAAGTTGTCACCCTTGGTGACCACTGGTCTCTCTGATCATCCCCCCTTCCCACCCATACCCCTCAAACTCCTCCCCTCTTTCTACTTCCAGACCATCACCCCCAAGGACACTGCCAAACTGCTGAAGAGCCTGCCTAGCCGGGGCAGCGATGGCCTTTTCCCTGCTATGCTTAAACTTATATCACCTGCCATCTTAAAACCACTCACCTACCTCTTTAACCTTGGATTGACTAACTCCTCAGTGCCCAGCACTTGGAAGTATGTCAGGGTGGTCCCGATTTGTAAGACTGGTGACCCACTATCCCCAGATAACTACTGGCTCCCCCACCTTAGTAAACACCTGGAAAAGACTGTCCACCAACAACTTGCGTGCGTGCCTCTGCTCCATGTACAACATATGTCATTTCACTCTCCTAGCACCATATTCCAATCATCACTGCTACCTCTACCAGACCCTTGGCTGGCTCCCACTACAATGCAGATTTGATTATGGGCTTGGCTGCCTACTGCAACTATATTGACACACACAACCTACTGGCCAGACAGCAATACGGCTTCAATAAACATCACTCCACCACATCTGCCCTCGCCCTGTTTACAAATCATATTCTTAGGAACATGGACCTTGGAAGGGCAACGGGTGCCATCTTTGTCAATCTGTCTAAAGCTTTCGACCTGGTTGACCACACCCTATTACTCTCCTCCCTCTGCACCCTTGGCTGCGCTACTGAGACCATGCGGTGGTTCCAAAGTTACCTTTCAGATAGATCTGTCGGTATGTGTAGGACCTTCCATCCCCCCCCCCCCCGTCATTACTGGTGTACCCCAGGGCTCCATCCTGGGCCCACTCTTATTCTCCCTGTTTATAAACTCTCTCCCCTCTGACTGTCTCACTCGTGATTCCCTATTTTATGCAGATGACCTTGTCCTCTTCACTAGTGACAAGGCTCTTGAGAATATATCTAGGGCTTTATCCAATAACTACTCTGCGGCACACACCTGGTTCCACTCACAGCACCTAATTGTTAATGCTAAAAAAAAACTAAATCCATGCTATTTGGATCTAAACCCCTCCTATTTAACGTCTCCAAGGCTGGGTGCACCCTCTCAGTAGTCTCACCGGACAACACAGTACTTGAAAATATACTAACTTTCAAATATCTGGGAGTTATCCTGGACCTGTCCCTCTCCTTTTCTGATCATATCTCCTCTGTTATCCACCGTATTAACCAGAAACTTGGTGCAGCTTATTGGATAAAGTCACTCCTGACTAAGGAAGCCCGTTTAGCCACTGCCCAAGGCAACCTGCTACCCTTGATAGACTACTGCGCCCCTATTTATTCACACACATCCTCAGCCTTGCGTGCACGCCTCTGCTCCACGTACAACATATGCAATTTCACTCTCCTGGCACTATATTCCACTCACCACTGCCACCTCTACCAGACTCTTGTCTGGCTCCCGCTACACTGCAGATTTTATTACAGGCTTGGCTGCTTTCTGGACAGCGCCATCAGGCATGGCGATGTCTCCCCTTATACATCTCTCCTTAAGACCAAAACTCCCTCGAGGTGTCTGCGTGCATCCTCAGTCCCCCCACACCGATATCCCGAAAGTCTCCTCGGCTATGGGTAGCAGAGCATTATCTGTAGCTGCTCCTACTCTATGGAACAGAATCCCCGTGCCCATCCACTCTCTGGACTCCCATGCCACTTTAAAGACACATCTCAAATCCTGACTACTTGATGAGGCCACATGCCATTGCTAGCTTGGATAACCTCCACCCCACTCCCCACCTTTCTGACTTTTCCCTCTTAGGCTGCTTGGCCTCCTCTGCCCTCGCTCATTTCTTTGGACTCCAGTCTTACATCCCTCACTACCTGCTTCTTGGGCTCTCCCACTTGGCTATTGCCTTGTATGTTTTTTTTTACATCGTGCATTAATTTGCACTGGCCATTTATCCTTAGTAAATAATTGTATAACAATTGTTGTTTATCATAATGTGCTGATTGTTTTTTTTCAGCCTCACATTAATTTTACTTTCCTATGTCACTTTCTTTGTTCACCAATGATGTCTGTATATCCACATGGCTTGTACTCATTGTATGACTTATCGTGCCCGAAAACGGTTCCCTGGATCAGTGCACTTATCCAGTTACCAAACACTTAAATAAAATTAAATAAATAAATGGTCAAAAACAATTTAAATTCAGCCATGGAAGCAAAGCAGAGGATGCTGAAAATGCTTCCCAACCTGTTTCCCGCCTCACGCAGCCCCCCCCTTGTTGAGAATCCCCCACATTCAAAGGGTCACTGCTAAACTGTTAATCTAAATGTGTAAGGAAGTTTTTTCCCCTCTCTGAAAGCTGTTGTGTGTAAACAAGACATTGAAAAAAGTGAAACTGTTAGGTTTACTGTTATTAGTGTGTTGCTCCATTATGATGAAACTGACTTAGTAAATGTGCCTATACCAGCAACGTGCCACTGGCGTGGAGACGTATGCATCAGAGCAGATATAAACAAGAACTGCTGGCTCCATAATTAGTGCATCAGCACTCAGCGCCTCGAATTTACTGCATGATTCATCTCGATTCATCCACAGAATGCACCCGCCACCTGTCTCAGGCTCCTGCAAGAGGGAAATTGTTATCCTTGATTTCTTAAGAAACAATGTGTCAGAGTAAGTGAGATGCATTTCAGGGTTTCAGAACTTTCCCACTCTTACGATGTTATCAAATTCGCTTAATGTTTTGAATGTAAACACAACACCGCAAATCCTGAGGTACCGGGTCATTATAGCATGGCCAAAACCGCACATGGAATAGCGCGAATGGCTATACAGTGACAGGGGTTGTTTCAGCATGTGGTTAGAACCGCTACTCCTGTTGCTGTACGCTTCCATGCCATAACGTGAAAGATGCTGCCAGGGTGGTGCCTGGCTGAGCTGCTCCCATGATCAAGTGGCTAAGGCACCTGCCTCCAGCAGCACTGGGGACCTGGGGCTGTGGTTCGGTTCTCCCCAGGTCCCACTGTAATGTGGCTTTTTTTTTTTTTTAGACAAGTTTTTCCCACTTCGGGGATTCCTTTTTCCCTGAAGTCCACGACCCCCTGGAGTTGTTTATAATAAGTCCGGGGGGTATGGGGGGGTGAAGACCCATGCAAAAACGAAGATATTGCTCTGGTGCACGCGTTTCTTTCCTGGTTGGCGTGTTGTGCCGTTATTTTGCTGCACGCTGATTTGCATGCGGCATTCTTGATGGGCGTGGTTTTGTCTATGACATTATGACCCCGTGCTGAATCCTGAATAAGGGAGTCTGCCTGGGATGTCACACAGTAGACAGAAAATGCACGCCCTTTATTTGGGCCCCTTGTTTATGGCCATGCTTCACGCCACTGTATAATTAAAACAAAACTGCAGCCGCTTCCACTCTGACACACGCAGCAGAGTCAAATGGAAGAAATAAGGCTCACAGAAATGGCTCTAGCAAGTGCTGGCTGCTATAATAGGGACTCTAGTCAGTTACTAATGCTGCTTTTCTTGCAGACAGTTGTACTTTTGAATTGGTGTTTTTTTCTGATTTATACCCTTTTTTTGCTCTGTTACAGCTAATGAGTTATTAACAGTTCCTGCTGTTCACCTTACTAAGTGGTTGCAGTTCCGGGGGTCCATTGCATAAGTGGAATGGATAGATCCCAGGCTTGTACCTGTGCTGCCCATCCCACCTCAGCTGTTTGCACCCAGTCAAATTAAGGTAGTGGGGTGCAGAGACCAGCCCTTTATTTATTTATTTCGTCATTTGGACATAACCTTTGAACAAAATGCTCTTTTTCAAAGGTTCCATGTCTTGACAGGAGGACAGCACAGAAAGGCAGTGTCAGAGTATGGGTGCACAAGTAGAGAGACAAAAAATGCAAGAAATAACAGCAATTGGTCTATGTACAATTGTAAGCTGTCTCATTTATAGGTACATGTTGCAGTTAGTACAGCCCAAGGTACATGGTGGTTGCTGTGGGTTTAAGGAACTAATTTAGCAGGAGGCATTGTCGTTATTTCATACAAAGTCAGGAAGGAAGAGACTCAAAATAGGTTTTCACACCCTGTATGTTAATGCAGCCAAGAGGAGGCTTTATCGTTAATTCAAGTCAAGGGTGGGGTGGGAGGGGGTAATTTTCTGTGCAAGACTGACCTAGTAGGAACATACTAGAGAGCAATGTGAGGGAGGACTGTACACAGAACAAGCTGTGAGAAGACAGGTGCTTTGAGACAATCACATTTGTGAAGGGTCAGTGGCAGGGGAGGGACTTAAAACAGAGTGCTGAGTTAAGGACAGTCGATAGAAGGCTCGTCGACAGGCTGTGGCTATGGAAGGCTCAAGTTCAAGGGTTGGCAAGTAGTAGTAGGAAGCAGGAGTTTAAACTCAGGATTACTGGGCAGTAGGGTAGCAAATCAGAGAATGCATCCCAGGAGCAGACTGACTCCAAGCTACTGGGTGCTAACGGTACAGGTTACCTGCAGCTACGTACCTCAGCTTTGGCAAGGTGATGTCTTAGCTCCACCTTGAAGACAGGGAGGCTGTTAATGAGTACAAGGTGTGTTGGGATCTCATTTAGCCAAGAAGGAGCCCTGTATGCAAAGGACCATTGGCCAAGTGCTGTTTATCTGAAGGGGATAGCAAGTGGGCTGCAAGTCTGCCCTCTAGTGCGGTACCCGGATCTACCTCGCCAGAGCAGTTCTGTGAAGGTCAATGGAGCTTTACCTAGGAGAGATTTCATGCCAAGCAGGCACATTTGATATTTGAGTCTGCTGGCAAGATGAAGCTAGTTAGTGCGCTCGCAGAGGGAGCAGGTGTGTAGGAGATTATCAGACGCTAGAGCCAGCCTGCAGGCCTTGTTGAGGGCCATGCTTACTCATTTTAGTGCAGTGTCAGATGCCGACCCACAGACCATGAGTCCGTAGTCAATAACAGACAAGATGGAAGAGGAGACTGCCAACCTGAGTGCCTCAGGAGTTATGTACTATCTGTGCCTGTAGAGAACTCCAGGTTTGGTGTTCATTGTTTTGACGACCTGATCGATGTGCTGCATGTAAGAGAGGGTGTCAACAATGATCACGCCCAAGTATTTAAAAGAGTTGACCTGCTCGAGTGGAGCAGCCTTGTTGTTAGTAATAGTAAGGGACAGAAGAGATCTCTTGTGCAGGTGAGTGGTTATCAGCATCGTCTTCGTCTTCTTGTAATTGAGAAGCAATTTCTGAGAGCTGAACCAGTCCTTCAAGCTGCGAAATGAGTACTGCAGATCATTCTGTAGGTGCTGAAGCAGGGCACTACTACTAAGGATAACCACATCATCTGCCCTTCAACTCATATATTCCCAATTCTATGAAAACAGCAGGGGTGCAGTGTTAAGATGCTATAGTTACCTCAATTTTTTGCAGTGTGGATGTCCTGGGGGCATGGGAGAAATTCCTATCACCAGCACCACCGTGGACCAACGTTTTCAAGTGGTTGGTCTACAGGACTGGAGGACCAAGGGCCTGCTCCTCTTGGGCAGGCAGCTTGGTGATTTATGCCACAGAGGATGAAGTTTAATGTTTTTCATGAAGAAGGTTGATGTTGTTATGTGTTATTTATCTATGTTGTTTTGTGGGGGAGGGTTGCATAGAAAAGTCTGGAATTCATTTCATGCTATATTAAGCACTCGAAGAGTGACAACATGGATGACTATAGATTATGATACTCTTAAGGTACATAGATGGGTAATGTAACATATATTACCTGTAATGTTAAAGGGACAAGGACCAAAAAGAAACAATATCAGCTCATCAATCAGTCAATCAAATCTTGATTTATCCAGGCGAGCACCATTGAGCAAACTCATTTACAAGGTGGACCTGCATTACACATGGTCATAAAGAAAACAGATAACATAATTGGCAGCAATACAAAAATAAGACAAGGTACAAACATTGATGTAAAGACAATGATAAATGTGTTCAGTCGAACAGGTACATTAAGTGTCTCACCTAACTTTGAGACATAATCAGTGCAGCGAACCCAGATAGGAGGTAAATCCATGACGAGACTAAGAGTGGGGAGGGTTAGGGCTGACCAGCTATGGCACCAGGCGGCACCAGCAGCCAAGCTCACGGCAAAGGGGTTTGTGGCTCATAGGGGCGGGTATGTAGCTTGGAATGAGTTGTAGTTCAGAGAGGTGACAGCCACCTAGAGGTAACAAGCGGTATCCTAGTGGTACTCTCGGATGAATTTGGGGCATGAGGAGTGCAAGCTGCTCTGGACAATTACAGGTAGCAGTTTCGGAGGTGCCGCCGCAGATATCCTTGGCCGTGCAGTGACTATCCTTATAGGACTTAGGGGGTCAGTGGCCCTAGGAAAGAAGAGGAAAGAACAGAGCAAGAGAAGGATGAAGAAAGGTAGGGTGAGGCAATGGTAGGGGAAGGAGGGGGGTAAGTGCGCTGATGAGACGGAAAGCATAGGTGAGTAAAGAGGCTATAGCAAAGTAAAGTCAGTGAAAGCAGAGGCATTTGTCTTCGGTTAGCTTTGCATATAGGGAGTTAAACACTCTGATAGTTATTGTGGTTCTTAGCTTCAACATTTTCTGGATTTCATTCCAAAGCAATGGAAGTGAGTAACTTATGGCTGCAGTCCCATAACGTGTGCGGACCCTGGGGATATTCAGGGTGATGAAGGAGTAGCTCCTTAGGGCTCATAAAATGCCTAAAAGGACAAGCAGGACATATTGTTATATTGCAAGAAACACATCTTTTGGAAACAGAGGCAACCCTGTTTCAGAGAGATTGGGTGGGGTCAAGCCTACGGAGCTGAAAACAGCACTACAGAAAAGAGGGTAGTAACACTATTTGCTAGAAACATTAGATTCCAGTTGTCACATAAAATCTCAGACCAGGAACACAGGAACACTCCCTAACTCCAATGGCTGTTGCCCCGCCTCCTCCCCACCACCTCCCACCCAGCCTATTTTTCCCTTCTGTTCCCAGCATTTCCCTCCTGCTGCAACTCTGTCTCCATTTGTACATATCCCCTCTTCTGTAGCACTTAATTTATCGACATAGTTGTGGTACTCTATACAGAATGGTCCTGCTATTAATTATGATTGTATAATTTAAGCTCTTTTTGCACCCAGCACCAACCTAGGTGCTGTACTCACACGCCATTGTAATGCAATGTAACTGTCCCGTTTGTATTTCTGTTTGTATTTTTAGTCTTGTATCTCCTACCTGATTAATTCCCCCGGATCACACCTGGAAATGAGCTTTAGCTCAGTGTGCCTTTCCCAGTCACCAACGTTTAGATAAATAAATAATATCTCATAATGGTGGGAATTCTGGATCATACAGAAATGGTAACAGGGAACATTTGTGGGCCAAATTTATATAACCCACAATTCTTTATGAATATCCTCAACATTTTAGCTTGGTATGCACACCTACCAATACTACAAGCAGGTGACTGGAACTTACTCTTTATTAACCCTTAGACTGCCATCAGATTTAGAATGTATAGGAATTCTGGACTCATATATCAGTCTGTGGCACAGCAAGGGTTAATGAATTAGATAAATCTGGATCTAGATAGAGGGGGCTCACCCCAGCACAAAGAGCACTGAGGGACATGGTTGATACCCTAGGTCTGTTACACCCATGGCGAATGTTAGAACCACAGACCAGGGACTATACATGTTATTCTACCCCACACCATACTACTATGTCTCGAATAGACTTCTACCTGGCTAGTCAGCCCTTCCTACACAGCATCCACAGAGCCCAAATCTTAGCCAGAATGATTCCGACCACTCACCTGTTCTACTACAACACACATTTCTGCAGGGTATGGATAAGGATGTTATCTGGCAATGGAACAACCAATTATTTAAAGATAAGTAAATGAGAAAATCAAACTAGAAATTACCACATTTACAGAAGTAATTGATGGCTCTATAGAGAAAGAGGATTTGATATGCTCTCAATAGCCATGTAAGGGAGGAACTTATATGGCTTGTTTATTTATTTATTTTGAAAGTCGGATTTACAACCTTTGAGTCAGGGACTCATTTACAAAGGCACCCCGTCGCAGGGAGGGTAGACATGGTTACAGTTTGAGATACAACAGTGGTAACATACAGGTGCAATACAGATAACAAAAAGAACACAATATAATAGCGGTTTACGGGATAAAGTTACATGCAGTAAATAGCAATCATATAAAAGAAAAAGAAAGGGGGGAGCAGTCCAACGGACATTGTCAAGGCTATGAGCAAGCACAAAGCACAAAGATATGGGACTAGAAGACTTGGGAACTGTTGAAACAAATTCGGGAACTTGAAAAGAAGCTAGGCTCAAATCCCGAAGCCACCTGGTTAAAGCTACATAGTCTCAGAGTCCAGTAGGTAGAACTTAATGGGGAACAGTGGGCACGCTATATTCCACACACATACCAAGTATGTTGACCAAGGGGAAAAGGCAGGCAAAATGATGGCCCTCCATCTTAAGAAGCATGAGGCAGCCTGCATAATCAAAGTCATCCGACCCAACCAGGGTGACACTCTATGCACCTCCACAAGGGCTATGTCTGAACAATTCCAAGCCTACTATCATGTTTATGTCAAAATGCTCCCCCCTCCCACAGTAGATGGCATAAATAGGTATCTAGAGGAAGCCCAACTTCCCACACTTTCTCCAGAACACCAGAAACTCCTAGCATCTCCCATAACAGAAGAAGTTAATTAGTAACGTTTCAATTCTGTTTTTAAATGCAGCTTAGGGAGATGCTTAGAAATCAAATTCTTCTTCCCAAACTCTCTTTACTGCAACACTTCCTTTGTGAACAACTGCTTCAAGCTATCCACATGAGGAAAGATAGAATTTGATGGCAGATAAGGACCGCTTGGCCCACCTAGTCTGCCCATTTCCCTACCTAATGCATTGGCTGCAGATCCTAGTTAACCAACAGGAAAGGAGTTAGTCTAGTGTATTATTATTATCAGTCTTTGGTAACCAGGTAAGACCCACTGGGCACACATGCCTTTTTTAAGGGGCAATCTGGGAGCACTGAGGAGGTCAAGTGACTTGCTTAGGATCACACAGTATGCAAGTGGAGGTTGTAGGAATCAAACCCAGGTCTGCTGGATGTACCAAGTTCATTCACAACTCGTTACTCTAACCTCTAGGTTATACTGCCAGCCCTTACGAAGTCCTTTCCGGAGTAAATTGAATCTCATTTGATTCGGTTAAGTCCAAATAGAAGAGAAAAACTGAATATTAAAATAAGCGGGGCACAATGGGTAGACATATGGCATAATGCTAATAGTTGTAGCAGGGAGGTACAGGGGAAACTCGTACAATTCAAAATGCTGCATCCCTTGCATTGCACTCCAAAAAAGTTAGAAGACTTGGGGTCGCCTGGGGAGGGGGTTTGTTGGGGATGTGGCGACACTTTATAGATATACCACATTCCATGGGACTGCTTTGCATTAAATGCATACGGTCATAGGTCCTAAACTTCTGCTAAGAGGTTAATAAAGTTTACATCCCAAACAATCTTGCCTTTCTACTTTTAGACATTGTTCCAAATGATATAGAAACTAATCCCTTTCAGAAACTAAGGTTGCTAGCTAGTATTCTTGGTGTTATAAGATTACTATTAAGAAGTTGGAAAACTGACAGAATGCCATCTATTGCTGAATGGTTTGATTATATGAACATGACTGTTAAAAACAAAAGGAGTCC
The DNA here is from genome assembly GCA_016271365.2 of Neoceratodus forsteri. Classification (NCBI taxonomy): domain Eukaryota; kingdom Metazoa; phylum Chordata; order Ceratodontiformes; family Ceratodontidae; genus Neoceratodus; species Neoceratodus forsteri. Next base: position 90,159,765 of record JADMNL010000030.1, read on the forward strand.
CATCCTGTTAGACGAGGAATCCATATTCTATTCAGTGTGATTGCCTTTCCTGCAAAGAATGAAACAGGACTCATGTTCAAACAAAGGTCTTATGTTCCACAAATTATCTGTTCTAGCCTACTATGTGTTTTTTCACTGTACTCTTTCAAATGCTTTTGTTGAAACTTAAATCTTCTTTAGTTTGGTTCGATGTTCTTATTTGATTGATATTCTCATTTTATTTTATATAGCATCTGTATAAACAATGTACGGATTCTGCATTATTTATAATTTATTTTTCTCAATAAAATTCGTAATGGAAAAAATGAATACAAATGTATTCACAATCTCCCCCCCCCCCAAAAAAAACACATTGAAACAAACAAGAAGTTAAAATGGCTATTAAAACATACACCAGGTAGGGAACCAGGTCCAGATGACTTTTTGGCAAATTTTTACAAAGGATTTGAGCCAGAACTCACACCAAGACTACGACATATGCCTACACGCACGAACACAGAGTCAGTTATTCTAGTATGACAAGATCAAGATCAACTTTGCTTTTAAAACCTAGGAAAAACCCTGGGCAAGTCACTAGTTACCACCCATACTCCCGATTAATCAGGATATGAAAATATTGGCCAAAATCTTGATTTAAGAGTCAACAAGGTGTGGAACTTTTTAATTGGCCCCGAGCAGGTAGGATCTATGACTGGGAGAGTCTCCTCTGATCACCTTAGGAAGTGGGAGCACATCTTCTCTGCATCCTGGGAGCCAGATGACCCCATGCCAATCCAGGGGAAGCATACTTTGGATGGGCATAGAATTCTCAGGTACTATACACACCATACTAATGTAACCCCCCTGCAAATAGGGGTTCCCAAAAGTCTTCCTTGGGCTTGCCTAAATGCCCACTGCCAGGCTGGTGTTCTGTGTCCTAGCAATTTAAAAGTGTTTGCATGCGAGTGCCCTGTTAGCCTCCGTGCCTGTCTCTTTAAGAGCTGCCTATTTTGTGGTGTAAAATTAATCTGGGTAGAGACCGAGTAGTCTCCAGCTCGAGTCCCGCCCGGGCTGCAGTGTTATCGCTCCATTCTGCCATCGCCATTTGTGCTGAGGGAGCCCTGCTAGGAACTGTGCCTGTTTACTGTTTATCTGTTTTAATAATAATAATAATAATAATAATATTGCAGTTTGTCTAACCCGCCTTCCTTTGCAGCATGGACATTTCAGTATTGCCCCACCATCTTGGTTCTGGACTGCCTATTGGGACCAATCGACACCTTTGGGGACTCTAAAATGGAGCCTGTCCCCAAGGGTCTTGTGGGAGCAAATTTCTGCAGGAATTGTAGTTTTTACATTTTGGCACCAAAACAGACCTGGAGGGGGAGCCCTTGCTTTGACAGACTGATGGATCAACCAACCAGAACCTTTTGGACCGAAGGGACATTCCCAAGCTGTCTGCTGCAGTGTATTAGTCTGGAGTTAGAGTTTGAAGAGTAAACAGCTTGAGTGATTCGAGCAGCTGCTTCTGTGTAGTTTGCGTTGGGAATTGGTGGAAAGGCTAAGTTTGACCTGTCTGCTTGTTGTCCCTCGAGAGGAAATCCTTTGAAAGGCTTATCAATTGGACTGTATCCGAATTGGAGTGAGACAAAGCCACTGAAGAGTGACCAGATTTAAACCTGAAGAAGACCGAAGAGTTGCTGTACTCGATCTGCCTGTCAGGACATCCATTCACCATAGAACTCCCGGTTTTGCTCAGAGATACTGATATTGTGACCAGACTGCTATCCGTTTGGTGGTATGGTGATTGCTTTACTATAAATGTGCTGTAACTTGCTAGTGGGTCACGATTTGCTTCTCCACTGTTTAATTGTGCCTTGCTTGCTGGAAACTGCACCTGCATCCAGACTGAATCCGCATTCTTCTCCAATCGGTCTGGGCCTCCACACTTTGGCCCAGCCAGTTACTCACATCACAGAGAAGACCATCGACGAGAGACCTGCCTGGGGATCAGCCCCCTCCTCAACATCATGAACAGCAACGACACCACTGTGAATCGTGTGGGCCTTGCTTCTCCTGGCAAACCAGCAAGTCATCCTGCAGTCTCCATTTTGTCACTCCTGTGCCCTGTACTGGGTGGCGTGAGTAAACACCAGGGTAGTTCCCTGCAACAACAGCTCAAATAAAGTGTGTCATCTGATTTGTTTTGCCTAATCTTCACGCACTGAGCCTCCTGGCTCCGGATTACAAATTGTGTGTGGTTGTGCATGCCTTTTCTTTCCATCACAGGGCCATCACAGGGCCCCAACCAGCTGCGATGCTGGTCTACCCCGGGCAACGTTCCAGGCTAGCCCACCATACCTCTAACTGAGTACCCAGAGCATGTGACTGTGCAGGGACTAAAAGTGCATGCATAATTGCCTGACTAGATCAGTTTCAGAATCAGTCAACCTGATCAGGTCCCTCCCTTGTTCAAGTCCCCTAAATAAATCAGATCTAACTCTTTTTGTGTCTAATTTGACTGTGGTTCTAGTTTATACCAAAAGCACTGTACTGTTATTTGCTGTGCCTAACCTTGTTTTACAGGGGGGGTCTCCAGGGTTGAACTGGTGGGGCCAGCCCTGGTGGTAAGTGCAAACAGTGTGGGGATTTGTATGCTGAATAGGGGCTATTGTGAAAGTGTTTGTTGCATATTGTCTAGGCCACTAGAGGGGGAAAGAGGGGGGGTTACAGTGTCCCAGAGGGCTGTACCCAGGTTAGCCTTGCTACTAACAACCCTGTCTTCTGGGTGGAGGCACCCGTTTCAGTACCCAGGCCCCTTAACCTATTACTAGCAAAGTAGGCAGGGGTAGTAGCCCTTGGGATAGCACCACCTAGGGGTTACATCTTGGAGGCTACCACTGGTATTAGCGCCCCCCTAGTGGCCAAAATCAAGAATTATTGTTAAAGATTAATGGCTACCCCAGTAGAAATGGCTGTACATCAGTTGGTGGGGTGGTGTACGGGGCAGGAGATTGACCCCCACAATGCCTTGCTAATACTGGATATACCTATGGGCACTAGTAAGGACACTATGGAAGGGGCACTTTTCAAAGCTGAATGTTTGAAAAAAGCTGCAGTGGTGGGCCGACAGGATAATTTAACTGCCCAAGCTCTTGTGGCCTTGGTGGAGTGTACTGACCCCCTGGACAGTTCACAGGTGCCCCGAACTGTCGTCCCAGAGGGATTCCCAGCTGCCTGGAGGGTGATAACTGAAGACAGTAAGGATCCCCTAGAGGATGAGCCCCCACCGTGATCTGAGTCTTTTGAGGAGAAGTTTGCCAACTTGTTACTGTAGGAGGGTTAAAACGTGGAGGATTTAAAAAAAATTATTCCTGCCACCTGGGAGTGTCCCTTCCCAGCTGTCCACACCAGTCCCAGCACCTGTTCTCCCACCAACTTCTGTACCTGCCTCTGTGCCAGCAGGTAGTCACGACCCTTACCGCAAGCTCAAGGTGTTCTCTGGCATCCTCCCTACTCCTGATAGGGAAGTCGACCTGGATAGACACTGTTACCTTTGCGGTACAAAACTGGTAATGCTCAGAGGCCGAAAAAAGGGCCCGCCTGGGGTAAAGCCTCCAGGGGCCCACTCTACGTGCTTTTCACTCCCTGAGGTCCTCTGACCCTGACGCCAAAGCCCAAGAGTACTTAGTCACCCTTGAAAATGTATTTGGGGCACCACTAGTGTTGAGGTGTTGAAATGGAAATTTAAAGATGTTAAACAACAGCCGGGGGAATTGTTATCTGCCTACATGGATCGACTAGAGGGAATCCTACAAAACATTTTTCAGAAAGGAGGCTGGGCCTCTAGTGAGGTGAACCAGGTAAGACTGGATCATATACTCCACTCTGCCCGGCATGCCAGCTGGGTGTTGCTCAAATTGCAACTGCACCAAAGGAAATCTGGTCCCCTGCCCTTCCATATTTTGATGAAGGAGGTACAGGAAGTTGAGGAGGAGGAAGGCTCTCAGGAACCCTGTGTGGTCACAGCTGCTGCAACCCCTGCTCCAGGCATGGGGTCAGTCACTGGTGGCCTGGAATTCCAGAAATCACATGACAGAAACCGATAACTAAATGCTGGTGCCAGTCCCGGGGAGCCCAGCAAGAAAGGGACTGCTAAGGATGCTCCTCCATGGGATGAACTGCTGAGGGAGTTCAGAGAAACAAAAGCTGGTCTCTTTATAAAGACTGCTCCTGCGGGTACAGGCCCCGATCATTATCCGACTGCATCTGCTATGGGGGCGGGGGGTGCACACCCAAGCGTCTCCTGCTGACAGCAGCTCAAAAATTGATGACTTGACTATGGAAGTGAGAGAATTGATGAGATGTCTCCAAATGCTCACCACACTGCAGAAAGAGGTGGAACCAAGGTTTTCTGTTGGTAGTACCCCTACCTCAGCTCCCAACATGATGTCTCGGCCACACCAGATCCCGGAAAACATATTTTGTCATAATTCATTGTGGGAAGGATGGGCATATGAAGAGAGAATGCCGGTCCCCAAAAGACCTAGTTAAAGTTGTATACAGACTTCAAGGGGAGCTTCGGAAAGCGAGACCATGGCCGAGGAGCGCCGGAAATTATCACAGTGCAGGATCGAGAAATCCTAACTCAAACTTCTTTGTGGCTAAATCATCTGTCCAGTTCTCGGCTACTGCCTCTCCAGACTGGTCCAGAATAGTAGGCCCTTTGATGGAGACTTCTGTGACTGTCAATGGTATCCATGCTCAGGCTGTACTCGATAGTGAGCCGCAAGTGACCACTGTATTCCAGGAGTGGTATGACAAACACTTATCTAATGTGCCATTACAATCTCTGGAAGGTCTGCATGTGTGGGGCCTGAGTGACAAGTCTTATCCCTACCTAGGATATGTCTGGCTGTCTTTCCTTGCAATTGTAACTGGTGTAGATGAACAAGTAGAGACACTAGCACTGGTGTGCCCTCCTATGGGATTGTATGATGGGAGTCCCTTGCTCATTGGAACCAACGCCCACATGTTTGGAAGATGAGTGCAGTTGTGTCAAGAGAAACAAGGGAAACGGACTGGGTGGACACTGAGAATTCCAGCCCTGATAAAGAGAGCCTATGATCTGCAAAAACAAACTACCGAAGCAGACAGAGATGAGCCGGTGGGGATAGTGTGGAAGAAAGATCCTGATTCTCTGGTACTACCTCCCAATGCTCAGTACACCATTCATGGAGAGGTTCGCATTAGAAAGGATGTGAAAAATAAAATACTGATGCTAGATGCCCCTGGTGAGGGGAAGTTGCCTGAGGGGTTATTGGTTAAACCCAGTATCCTACCTGTCCGGACCCATACCTATGCATGGCAAGTGATGCTCCAAGTCCGGAATGTGTCTGATCGAGAAATTCAAGTGAACGGGGGTGTACACTAGCTACGGTATACTGTGCGGACACTGCAGTGCTGCCCGGCAACAAATATGCCAGTGAGAAGGGGGAGGTGACCCCAGACCTATTCGACTTTGGTGACTCCCCATTGCCTGCTGAAAGGAAGACTTGAGTCAGTAGGAAACTTGTCCAGAGAGACCAAGTGTTTTCCTTAAAGAAGTGGGATGCATCCATTGTGCTGAACACACTATCAGGCTTCACGATGACAGACCTTTTAGAGAGCAGTCCCACCGCCTTCCCCCAGCTGATATAGATGATGTTCGGAGGCACCTACAGGAGACGCTAGCTGCTGGCATTGTTCAAGAGTCAAGAAGTCCCTATGCGTCTCCCGTTGTAGTCGTACGTAAGAAGAATGGGTCTGTGAGGATGTGTGTGGATTATCGGACTTTAAATAGATAGACTGTATCAGATCAATATAGCTTGCCCCACATACAGGACACCCTGAAATGCCTAAATGGGAGCCAGTGGTTTTCAGTACTTGATCTACGCAGCAGGTACTACCAAATCCCGATGGCTCCCGTGGACCGTGAGAAAACAGCCTTCATCTATCCCTTGGGGTTCTACAAGTTCCTGAGGATGCTTCAGGGGATCTCGAATGCCCCTGCTACTTTCCAGAGATTGATGGAGCATGCAGTAGAGGACATGAATCTGCTAGAATGCCTAGTATACTTGGATGATGTCATCATCTTTGGACGCACCCTCGAAGAGCATGAAACCAGATTATTCAAAGTCCTTGACTGTCTGGAAGAATTCAGCCTCAAGCTGTCTATAGACAAGTGTCAGTTTTTCCAAATGTCTTTAAAATATGTGGAAAACATAGTGTCAGCTGAGGGGATACAGACAGACCCCAGAAAAGTAGAGTCCCTGACCACCTGACCTCAACCAACTAACTTAAAAGAACTGCAGCGTTTCTTGGGGTTCTGTGGCTATTATCAGAGATTCATTAAAGACTATTCAAAAGTAATTCAGCCACTTATTAATCTCACTCAAGGTTATCCTCCTACCAATTGCACATATAAGAAGGGATCCCTCAAGGAAGAAGAAAAGGTGCATTTCCAAACAGGTGAACCATTTGGACCTGTTGGACCCCTGAGTGTGAGGCGGCGTTCTTCGAGATCATCTACCAACTCACTCATGCCTCAGTACTTGCCTATGCTGACCCTATTAAGCCTTATGTCCTGCATACGGATGCCAGCCTGAAGGGACTCTGGGCCATGTTGTATCAAGATCATGAAAATGGCCCGAGACCTGTGGCTTTCGCCAGTAGAAGTTTGACACCATCTGAATGAAACTATCCTGTTCACAAGTTGGAGTTTCTTGTTCTAAAGTGGGCCATAGTTGACCAATTTCACAAGCACCTTTGTGGGGCCAAAATATTGGTTAAGAACGGATAACAACCCTCTAACATATGTACAGACCTCAGCAAGGTTGGATGCCACTGGCCACCGGTGGCTTTCTGCTCTGTCAGCTTATGATTACGCAGTTGAATACCGCCCTGGACTAAATATTACTGATGCTGATGCTCTTTCACAGCGGCTAAGCCCCCAAGACAACTGGGTGAGGCTGTCAGAACACTCTATTAAAGCACTACGCCAAAAATTTGATAATGACGAGCAGCCCTCCGCAGATACAGGGGACTGTTTGGGGCCCCCCTGATACTTGCATACCTGCAGCCTATTGTCATTTTTCTGCATTGGACGTCAGTGCCCTGCCTCGGTTTGATAATGACAGCATTCAGAGGGCCCAATCCCAAGATTCCATGATCCAGCCCACACCTGATGCCCTACGTGCTGGGAAAGATGTGTCTAAACTACATTCTACCAACTTAAGAACTGCATTATTACTCAAAGAAGGCCCCCGACTAAAGTTGCAAGACCAGTTACTATATTGAGAGACAGCAGATCGTCGAGGTCAGTTGGGCAAGCAACAATTGGTGCTACCTACAGCCTTCAAGCAGCTGGTGCTGAGGTCCCTGCACAACCACATGAGACACCTTGATATTGACTGGACCCTCGACTTGGTGAGGTCCAGATTCTACTGACCAAAAATGGGGGCTGATGTTGAAAACCATGTCAAAACCTGCAGTAGGTACCTTCAGAGAAAAGCCTTGCCTTAGAAAGCCGCTCTTCTTGTTAACATTTCAACCACTGCCCCCATGGAACTGGTTTGCATAAACTTCTTATGTCTGGAGCCTGATCAAAAGAACATTGGCAATGTATTGGTAGTAACCGATTACTTTACCCGATATGCCCAAGCTGTCCCGACCAAGGATCAGAAGGCCTCTACGGTGGCTAAGGTGCTAGTACAAAAGTTCTTTGTCCATTATGGTGCACCCCAATGTATCCATTCTGATCAAGGAAGGGACTTTGAGAGCAGATTGATTAAGGAGATGCTCTCCCTGTGGGTGGTGCGAAAGTCTAGAACCACTACTTACCGCACACAAGGGGAACCCCAACCTGAACGCTTTAACAGGAATCTCCTGGATATGTTGGGCACTCTTCATCCCAAAGACAAGTCCAAATGGAGCCAACAGAGTAGCACCTTGGTACATGCTTACAGTTGCACCAAAAGTGATGCTACTGGGTTCTCTCCCTATCGCCTCATGTTCGGGAGAGAATCCTGGTTGCCCGTAGATGTCTATTTTGGTGTCTCCCCAGATTGGGTTAGCGCTGAGAATTATTTACAATATGTGCAGAAACTGAAAGCTCAATTGAATCATGCATATCAATTGGCTCAAACAATGGCTGCCAAACAAAACCTTGCTAGCAAAGAGAGATATGATCAATGGGTGAAGGCCCAAGAGTTGTTGCTTGGGGATCGAGTGCTATTACATAACTTGGGACTACATGGCAAGCATAAAATCACTGGCAGGTGGCATCATCTTCCATATGTAATAGTCAGTAAATTGGATTATTTACCTGTGTACAAAGTGCGCCCTGAGAATGACTCTAAAGCTGTCAAGACCATGCATAGAAACCACCTACTGCCTATTGGCCAAGTGATCATTGATGCTGAACCATCAGACGTTGCCTCTCCTGGGCCGCTGATTCAAGCTGCTGCTAAAAAGAAATACAGTCAACCTGCCCCAGTTGTTACAGATTCAAGGCCTTCCCCTCGGCAGGCTCAGAATGATAGTGACTGTTTGTGACTGTCAGTCCACCTCTGATAATAGTGAGCGTGACAATGTTTATTACCCTTCTTATGAACGGAGTCAACTGTTTCGAGGTAACCCTATGTATAACCGTAGGGATGAAGCTGGTCTCTCAGGACTGCCTAACCCTCCAGCTTCTTCCCTGGAGCCAATGCTCCCTAAAACTGAAGTGCAGAGTGTTGCATCTAAAGCGGCAGAATCTTTGTGTCTGGTAGAACTCTTTGAATTGCCCGAGGAGAAATCTGATGTGGTAAATCTCCCTGGTGACATACCAGAACTTGAAGAACAATATGAAAGTGTTGACAGCACCCCTTCATTCCGTAAAGTCTATTGTGCCAGACTCTCCTCAGAATGAGCAACCTGGGCGCTCTTCAGAAGATAATAATGAGCAAAGTATTGTGGAGACAGAGTCTGCAGGGCCAGGAGCTGATAGTGTTCCCAAGCTTGACATTTCAACCAGTGCAGAAGCATCCCTCACTATAGGAGAAGAAACCCATGCCAGTGTCGACCACCCAGAGCCTGTGTCTGTTCCCCCCAGAAAGCCTGGGTGAGCTGTTAAGCTAGTGATGCGCTTTAGCTAGGACTCCCCTGGGAGGCCTGTGGATTTGCCTCTCAATGTTGTTCATAAGGGTGTTTACATTTCCAAGAGCTCACTGCTCAAACTGAGCCTGTCTGCCACTTCTAAGTTAATTGTTCTACCTTCAGAATGTGATGTCCCTGCCCCATCTAGGTTATTCAAAGTGCAAGAAACTATTACATGAAAAGTATAGTAATGTTATTGTGTAGTTCATAGTAAAGTCAATATTGAATGTATGAAAAATGCAAAGCTGATGTCATTATGAATACAATATATGAATAGAGAACGCTGAATAAGTATAGTAATGTGTTAAGTTTATGCTTACTGATGCCTCAGTCATTAGTGTATTCTGTAGTAATGTCACGGATATAACGTATTGTATATTGGAGAGAGGATCACAAACTTAGAAGTCAGTAGACACCTGGGAACAAGCGACCACTGCACAGTGTGCTTCACAATAAACACAACCATGGAGACAAGCCATACAAATACAAGGATACTGGACTTTAGAAGGGCTGACTTTGGCAAAATGGGTGAATACCTGAGGAATGCATTAGCAAATGGCCAGAAAGGAGGGTGGAAGAACAATGGAGAAAAATCAAAACTGCCATCATGGAGGCAACAAGCCTTTGTGTGAAACAAATAAAGAAAACAAAGCGGAATAAAAACCACTATGGCTCTCAAAGAAGTGTCAGGGAAGGTTAAGGAGAAAAGGCTGCATTCAAAAAGTATAAGGAATCACAGACAGAGCACGACAGGAACTGTATCAATTAAAGCAGAAAGAAGTGGGAAGGCAGTCAGAAAAGCAAAGGCCCAAACCGAGGAAAGGATAGCCAACTCAGTTAAGAAGGGGGATAAAACCTTTTATAGGTACATTAGGGAACATAGAAAGGTTAAGGGAGGGATAGGGAAGATTAATAAAGGAGAGGGGAGGTGGGCAGAGGGAGACAGTGAAAAGGCAGAGATAATGAATGAATACTTTTACTCAGTATTCACAAAAGAAGAGGAGGAGTTACCTAAACCAAACAGTAGAAGCACTCTGGATAGTGGGGTTGATACCAGTCCATTTAAAGAAGAAAGAGTACTGAAAGAACTTCTTAAACTCAAGGTGGACAAAGCAATGGGGCCTGACGGGATTCACCCTAGAATCCTAAAAAAGCTAAGGGAGGACCTAGTGACACCACTAACCACACTTTTTAACAAATCATGGGAAGATGGGGTGGTACCGGAGGACTGGAGGAGGGCAGATGTGATTCCCCTTCACAAAAGTGGGAGCAAGACAGAAGAGGAAACTACAGACCTGTTAGTTTGACCTCAGTGGTGGGGAAAATTATGGAATCACTTCTGAAAGAAAAACTGTTGAGTACCTAGAGGCCAGCGGGGCACTGGACCCAAAGCAGCATGGATTCACAGCAGGAAGGTCATGTCAGACAAATCTAATCGATTTCTTTGACTGGGTGACCAAAGTAATAGACCAGGGAGGGCTGTGGATATGGCCTACCTAGACTTTAGCAAGGCATTTGACACAGTCTCGCACAAAAGATTAATAATCAAGTTAGCCAGCCTGGGAGTGGGTCCCAGGGTGGTAGCCTGGGTAGAAAACTGGCTGCACAACAGGACACAGAAGGTAATAGTGAATGGAACACATTCTGAAGAAAGGGGGTTACTAGTGGAGTACCTCAGGGCTCAGTACTGGGTCCAGTCCTCTTTAACGTCTTTATAGGTGACATTGCAGAGGGTCTGGAAAGAAAGGTATGCCTCTTTGCGGATGACACAAAGATCTGTAACAGAGTTGATACACAAGGAGGGTAGAAAGGATGAGAAGGGACTTGGCAAGGTTGGAGGAATGGTCAGACATATGACAACTTAGATTCAATGCAAAGAAGTGCAAAGTAATGCACCTGGGAAATAAAAATCCAGGAGAAGAGTACACAATAGCAGTGGAGGTACTAACAACAACAATAATGGAAAGGGATCTGGGTGTAGTCATATCAGATGACCTAAAGGTGGGTATGCAATGTGAGAAGTCAGTAGGGAAAGCCAAGGGGATACTGGGATGCATAGGGAGGGGCATCACAAGTAGAAAAAGGGAAGTGGTTATCCCTCTATACCGACAGCTGGTGAGACCCCATCTGGAGTACTGCGTGCAGTTTTGGAGACCTCATCTACGCAAGGACATAGACAGGATGGAAGCAGTCCAGAGCAGGGCAACTAAAATGGTGCAGGGTCTACATCAGAAACCATATGAAGAGACTGAGAAGCTTAATATGTATACCCTTGATGAAAGGAGGGGCCGGGGGACATGATAGAAACTTTTAAGTACCTCAAGGGAATCAACAAAGTCCAGGAGGGTAGCATCTTTCAGAAAAAGAGATGTGTAAGAACAAGGGGGCACAATTTAAAGTTAGAGGGGGGACGGCTCAGGGGTAATGTGAGGAAATTCTTTTTCACGGAGAGAGTGGTGGATGCATGGAACCGCCTTCCTGGAGAGGTTGTGGGGTCTAAAACAGTGGAGGAATTCAAACATGCATGGGACAGACATATGGCAATTATAGTGGGGGGTTGCAGGAAATAGGCTGTTGGTTAACTAGAATCTGCAGCTTATCCAGTAGGTAGGGAAATGGGCAGACTGGGTGGGCCAAGTGGTCCTTATCTGCCGTCAAAGTCTATGTTTCTATGTTTCTATATTGTCTTTTTCCATGCTATTATGGTAGAGACTTGACACGGACGCCAAGTTCTTTCCAGGCTGGGGAGGGTGTAAACCCCCTGCAAATGGGGCTCCCAAAAGTCTTCCTTGGGCTTGTCTAAATGCCCACTGCCAGGCTGGTGTTCTGTGTCCTAGAGATTTAAAAGTGTTTGCATGCGAGTGCCCTGTTAGCCTCCGTGCCTTTCTCTTTAAGAGCTGCCTATCTTGTGGTGTAAAATTAATCTAGGTAGAGACCGAGTAGTCTCCGGCCCGCAAGGGTGTAGGCAGGCATAATCCAAGCACTCCATGGTGTGCAATTTTATTTAAGGGGGTTAGCAAATAGGCTCTGAACTGCTTCCTTTTTCCATGAAAACTAACAAAGAAAATACTGAACCTTTCTGTAATTTCATTCATAGGCGTCAAAACTAGAAGGACTGGTCACTAATACTCTCTTTGCATCCCAAGGACAATACAACTTTACAGGCTCTGGGCTGGTATGTGGGAGTCTTAGGGAACAATGCATGGCATTTGTATTTACCCATGCTTGGCAACAACCACTCTCATGTGATACAAAAGTTGTATTTATTGTGCCAAATGAGGCAACAAACACTGTTCTGGTGTACATTTGTATATTGTCTGGCTACACCCCGGGGTGGGGGTAGCAGTGAGTCCACTTGGTGTGCAGATCTGAAATCCCTGGCTACACCCCTGCTGGCTCGAGTCCCTCCCGGGCTGCAGTGTTATCGCTCCATTCTACCATCGCTATTTGAGCAGAGGGAGCCCTGCTAGGAACTGTTCCTGTTTACTGTTTATCTGTTTTAATAATAATAATATTGCAGTTTGTCTAACCTGCCTTCCTTTGCAGCATGGACATTTCAGTATTGCCCCACCATCTTGGTTCTGGACTGCCTAATGGGACCAATTGGTACCATTGAGGACTCTAAAATGGAGCCTGTCCCCAAGGGTCTTGTGGGAGCAAATTTCTGTAGGAATTGTAGTTTTTACATTTTGGCACCAAAACAGACCTGGAGGGGGAGCCCTTGCTTTGCCAGACTGATGGATCAACCAACCAGAACCTTTTGGACCGAAGGAAAATCCCCAAGCTGCCTGCTGCAGTGTGCCAGTCTGGAGTTAGAGTTTGAAGAGTAAACAGCTTGAGTGATTCGAGCAGCTGCTTCTGTGTAGTTTGTGCGGGAGATTGGTGGAAAGGCTGAGTTTGGCATGTCTGCCTGTTGTCCCTCGAGAGGAAATCCTTTGAAAGGCTTATCAATCAGACTGTATCCGAATTGGAGTGAGACAAAGCCACTGAAAAGTGACCAGATTTAAACCTGAAGAAGACCAAAGATTTGCTGTACGCGATATGCCTGTCAGGACATCCATTCACCACAGAACTCCCGGTTTTGCTCAGAGACACTGATATTGCGACCGGACTGCTATCCATTTGGTGGTATGGTGATTGCTTTACTATAAATGTGCTGTAACCTGCTAGTGGTTCTCGATTTGCTTCCCCACTGTTTAATTGTGCCTTGCTTGCTGGAAGCTGCATCCAGCACCTACCGGACTGAATCCGCATTCTTCTCCAATTGGTCTGGGCCTCCACACTTTGGCCCAGCCAGCTACTCAGCCACAGAGAAGACCATCGACGAGAGACCTGCCTAGGGATCAGCCCCCTGCTCAACATCACGAACAGGAATGACACCACGGTGAATCGTGTGGGCTCTGCTTCTCCTGGCAAACCAGCAAGTCATCCTGCAGTCTCCATTTTGTACATCCTGTGTCCTGTACTGGGTAGCATAGGTGCCGGAACCAGGGGGGGCGGAAGGGGTGGTAGCCACTCCACTTTTTATTTCTGTATGGCAAAAACTAGTATAGAAAAAGTGCCCTTTGTTCCCTCATAAGTGCCCTTTTGATTCTCAGCCCCCTCAGCTTTTACCATCTTCAGGCACCCTTGCTGGGTAGCGTGAGTAAACGCCAGGGTAGTTCCCTGCAACAATAGCTCAATCAAAGTAAGTCATCTGATTTAATTGTTTTGCCTAATCTTCATGAACTGAGCCTCCTGGCTCCAGATTACAAATTGTGTATGGTTTTGCATGCCTTTTCTTTCAATTACGGTGCCCCAAACCAGCTACGAAGCCGGCCTACCCTGGGCAATGTTCCAGGCTAGCCCACCATACTTCCAACTGGGTACCCAGAGCATGTGACTGTGCAGGGACTGAAAGAGCATGCATAATTGCCTGACTAGATCAGTTTTAGAATCAGTCAACCTGATTATGCCCCTCCCTTGTTCAAGTCCCCTGAATAAAATCAGAACTAACTCTTTTTGCATCTAATTTGACTGTGGTTCTAGTTTGTACCAAAAGCACTGTACTGTTATTTGCTGTGCCTAACCTTGTTTTACAGGGGGTCTCCAGGGTCGAACAGGTGGGGCCAACCCTGGTAGTAAGTCCAAACAGTGTGGGGATTTGTATGCTGAATAGGGGCTACTGTGAAAGTGTTTGTTGCATATTGTCTCGGCCACTAGAACGAAAAGAGGGGGGTTACAGTGTCCCGGAGGGCTGTACCCAGGTTAGCCTTGCTACTAACAACCCTGTCTTCTGGGTGGAGGCACCCGTTTCAGTACCCAGGCCCTATAACCTGCTACTAGCCAAGCAGGCAGGAGCAGTAGCCCTTGGGATAGCGCCAGCTAGGGGTTACACTAAGGACTGCAAAAAGTCCTTAGTTATTTTTTTCTTTTGCCCCTGGCAAACAGGGCGCTCCACTATCTAAACAGTGCTTGTCCAAATGGTTGGTCAACTGTATTACATTTTGTTATATGAAGTGTGGTAAGGAACTTCCTGGTGTGGTTCACGGCCCTTCAACCAGAGGTATGGCCACTTCTGTTGCCTGTTTCAGGAATGTGTCAGCTGCATAAATTTTTGCTGCTGCCACTTGAAGTACTGTCCACACTTTCACCAAGCACTACAGTCTGGACATTGCCTCCAGAAGAAGGGCAGGCTTTGGCCTAGCTGTGCTTCAAGGCCCTCTTTCTTAGGCCTCTAACCTCCTGCCACCCAAACTGATTTTTGCTCTTAGTACTGCTTGGGAATCATTCCATAGGTGTGACCTGATGACAGAGATATTCCCAAATAAGATAGAACAGTTATGTAAGAACCTACCGTAACAGTAGATTTTCGAGGGAATCTTTGTCATCAGGTCACGCCGTCCCTCCCTCCCTCCATCCCCCCTTCCCTTTCTCTCTATACAGCTCAGCTGTCCTGTTGCTCCAGTCTTTTTTGCTAGCTAGCACTCTCTCTCTCTCTCTCTCTCTCTCTCTCTCTCTCTCTCCCCCCTCGGTTCCCTGTTGGGACTCCTGCCTCCTATGGCCTCCAGCTTGGGAAAGAACTGAGGAAAGAGCAGGGCTGTCCATATTTTATATAGAGCTGTGATGTCGGGCCTGACATCAGTGTGGGTGGCCCCTACTAGACTGCTGTAGAAAAGCGTCTGTGTGATCCCAGTGCCTGACAGCTAAGTTCCATAGGTGTGACCTGATGACAGAGATTCCCTCAAAGATCTCCTGTTACAGTAAGTTCTTATGTAACTGTTCTTTATGATGGGTGTCAGCGTGGCACAGTTGGTAGCGCATCCGCCTCTGGACCAGAAGGTTGTGGGTTCTCGTCCTACACCGGGATTGAACTTGCACCTAAAAATCACTGGCATCCCAGTGCAGTATTGGGGGGTGCTGTACTGCTGGGATGTGCCGTCCTTCGGATGAGATGTTAAACCGAGGTCCCTTCTACCCATCCTGGTGTTATCCTGGTGGGTGTCCAGGTGGAAGTAAAAGAACCCAGGGCACTCTTCGCAAAGGGTAGGGGACATTCCCGGTGTCCTGGCCAACATTCCCCTTCCCATAAACCGGTTCATGTAATTATCCAGGCTATGTGTGGATGATGATGTGCGATATGGCCACCACTACACATTCAGTCACTTCACTACCAGTCTAGCATTGCTTGTAAAGTGCTTTGGGATACAATGTATATGAAAAGTGTTATATAAATGCTGATTCTTCTTCTTTATGCACAGTGGAGCCAAGAATTCCAGGACGGAGTACAAGCTGGGAGGGGTTGGGGTATCTGTAACAGAGGAGGAGAAGGATATGGGAATGATGATCACTAGCAACCTGAAGGACTCCATGCAGTGCAGGAAAGCAGCAGCAAGGGCAAATAGAATGTTGGGCTGCATAGCCAGTGGGATCAGCAATAGGTGAAAGGAGGTTATACTGCCCTTGTACAGGTCACTGATGAGGCCACACCTGGAGTATGGAGTACATTACTGGTGCCCACACCTTATAAAGGACATTAACCTGCTGGAGATGGTCCAGAAGAGAGCAACTAAGATGATCATGGGTCAGCTGGGTAGAGCATACGAGGAAAGATTGGGGGCCTTGAACATGAACTCTCTGGAGGAGATGAGACATGATTGAGACCTTCAAGTACTTGAAGAGGATAAACAGAGTGGATAAGGAGGGTCTGTTTAAGCTAAGTGGCAACTGAAACACAAGGGGACACAGTCTTAAGTTGGAGGGGGGAGGAACAGGAGGGAGGCTAGGAAACATTTCTTTATGGAGAGGGTGGTAGCCAGTTGGAATGTGCTGATAGAAGAGGTGGTCTCGATGAAGACAGTGTGCAGCTTCAAAACAGGCTGGGATAGGCTTAAGGAGAAAGTTAGGGTCATGAGAGGCAGATGGAAAAGATGGGAGGACTGGGTGGGGCAGGGTTAGTAGCCCAAGCTTTGGACCCTGGAATACCAGCAGACTAGATAGACCAAATGGCCTTATTTTGCTGGCTTCTTCTTTGTATGTGCTATCCTAGATAGAGTGTCTCTTGTTCTCCCTCTTTTTTTAAACCCTCCTACCTGTACCTACCTTACCCTGGGTGGGTGCTACTCCTTTCCCACTTGTAATATGGCTACAGTACACACCTTAAGAAAATGCCTTTTAAGCTTAGCCACATATTATATATAATATTACCATTTTTTAAAATTTGTCCAAAATTTTGGACATTTTCCTCTGATTTTTATGTTTCCTATGTGTGCACGCACAAGCAAACATCTTGCTATGAGAGTGCCTTTTGGGTGGGGGGTGACACTGTCAGCCCAATGCAGAGTGGTCTGGTAGGGACGTGTCAGTACCACACCAATCATCAGCAAGGCTGATCATGACAGAATTTTGGCTTGCTGGGCAGATACAGTCGTGTACTTCAAAAGAAAAAGCCGACCAAATCATAGGTCAGCTCTTCACTTTGATCTACGCAGCAAGCTGATCTGTCAAGATCAGCCTGGGAATATTTCAAACCCCCAGGCAGAGCCCTCCCCCCCCCCAAAAAAAAAAACAGAGCATCTTGTAAATTAGATCATTTCTTTAACAGGCAGCTGGTTTTGGAGATTGTAAATAACAGTTTATGGCTGGCTAGTTGCTCTAATTTCGGGCTTAAAAGCCCTAAAATCTAGCTGCCAGTAAAACCAAACTGTTGCCCTATACTTACAGAAGTACTGCAAAAGACAGAGGGAAGTGTAGGGGAAAACAGCAAGCAAGGGCTCTGAACACCCCACCTCCCCCCAGCATTCTGTGAAGCAGTGCCTAAACTTCTGACAATATGGCAGGATCAGGGAAATAAGCACCCTGTAGAAATCCTGCCTGTCCCTGTAAAAAGTACTTTGCTTACTCTACAGAAGATCTCTATACATTCTATTTTTCCATTTTCAGTCTCTTTACTTTGCTTCATCCTGAATGGCTCAAAGAGATAACTCCAATAACTATGTAATAGCTAGCTAGTACATTTCTTCTAGTGTACTTTTATTGTATCCTACCTTGTCCTGTTAGGTTTTATCAACCTACATCCTTCATTTGTATATATATTTATATTACTGTATCTGTTTAAATACAAGTGTTCTGTATATATCTGCTACTGTACCTTCAATTTGATCATTGACCTATCAGGTCCATCTTGTAAATGAGCTTTGCTCAATGATGTCCGCCTGAATAAATAAAGCTTTTGATTGATTGATTGTGGCAAGCTCTGCTCATAGAGAGAGAGAGAGAGAGAGAGAGAGAGAGAGATTTGAAACAGAGAGAAATGTGTGTGTGTGTGTGTGTGTGACCATGTGGCACTCTGTTAACCCTTTCTTGGTACATTTAATGCTATGTGGAAGAGCACTGCTCGGAACATGCAGCCGTGCACATGTGTTAGTGCATTCTTATAACATGGGTTGCATGAAAGTGAGCTGCTGATTGGTCAAACACCATCAGGTGACTGTGGATCAAATGTCCTTGTTAACCTACAGTTAGGCGACCTAGACTACCTCCAGCAAACCAAGTATAGTATATGGTTAGGGCTTATTGTACATTGAAATCAGTGGCTTTTCAAATCTTGTTGTAGGACAGTTCAAAGTTCAGAAAAGTTGTTGTACTATCATTCTGATGTCACATCGATAGTGCAACAACTTTTCAGCCTTGTCCTACCTCCTAACTGGCTGACTCGACTGGCTGCATCAGAGAGAAAAAAGTAAAAACATGGTGGCGCCGATTAAGAGGCGCAGAAGCGGCAGAACAGTGGATCCTCCTTCTTCTGACACAAATAGCCTTAGACTGCTCTGTGTCATGAAGCCATTTTTTTTTAATTTTTAAAAATAAACCGTGCCACTGTGAGCAAGAGTGGCGGGGGTGAAGAAGTCCCAGCCTGAGGGGCGCAATAAAGCAGAAGCAGAGTGGTAGGCAGTGGCGGCGGCTAAGCGGGAGCAGGAACACCACAAAAAAAAAAAAAAAAAAACACATGGGGTAACCAGCAATGAAAAAAAAAAAAAATAAGCCTTAACCATATACAATATAAAACAGTGGATGGTCACCCATCCACAACTAAGGCTGTTTCCCTCTCGGGAGTTGATGACATCATTTCGCTCTCGAGGTCTCAATGATGTCATCAACTCCCGAGAAGGAAACAGCCTTAGTTGTGGATGGGCGACCATCCACTATTCTATATATTGTGATTATCCAATAAAAACATTTCTCAACCCACACAGCTTCCTGGAGTATATGAGTAAAGTCTTGTTTATTTATATTGCAATGACCAAAATACTTTAATACTTCTTATTTTTAGTGTTCAAAAGACAGGAAAGCAAAGTAACACAGCCCCTTTCCTAAGAAATCAATAAATGTGTTGGAACATGTTAGAACATCTGTGCTACTTGCTTTTCATCATGTACGAGAATACATTACTTCCGTGAGTTGCAAGCACTGCGTCATGGGTATGTGAGCTGCTGTTCAGAAGTTTATTTTTCAGGGAATGACAGAGCTGTTGCTTAGCCCGTATTATTCCATACCCATTATGCAGTGTTTGCAAGTCATGGAAGTAATGTAGTCTCATACATCAGGGTTTTAAATAACTGCAAAACTGCTTAGCATTTTCTCGAGTAAAATTGGTAATCAGTTGGGATAATGCATGGCTCGTGCCTCAGTTTGTTTAGCAACATAAACTGCTAGAAAATGCATATACCTACTTTTTCACAATTTGTTGCAATGAAAGTGCTAAAATCAGTTTTTGCAGTTGTTTAAAACCCTGTACATGGTAAAAAGCAAGTAAAATAGATGTTCTAACATGCTTTACTGATTACTTTAGGAAAGGAACTGTGTTACTTTGCTGTCCTGTGTTTTGAACGCTTAAAGGAAGTATTAAAGTATTTACATCACCACAATATAAATAAACAACACTCTACTCATATACTCCAGGAAGCAAGTGAATATGTTAAAAGAAGTGTTAAGTTATTCTATTTATTAAAATTAGAACAAATTTCTCACAGAATTGTGTACTTCACAGCAAACTTGCCAGTCCAGTTGTATTTTCCACATGTTGTGTTTCACTTAGTTTACATGTCCGTATTAGCACTAATGTGTATATGATGCTTTTGTACTTTACAGAAACATTTAATTAAACCATAAAATATTCTTAGTGTACATGAGGAACTATTTTTTCAGGTGAAAGGATACACAATAAAAATCGCCTTTTCCAGCCTAAAAATTACCATTTTTGAGCATTATTTGCATCCTTCATGCAACCCATGTTATAAGTGCAATAACCCACTCCAGGGTGTGGGGTTATAGGCATTTAATCCACGCCTGGGGTGCGTTGTGAGGCACAAGGCCGCAGGCCAAGTGTCCTCACAGCACGCCAGGTGTTGATTAAATGCCTATAACCCCACACCCTGGAGTGGGTTATTGCGCTTATTTCTTTTTTATTTTAGTTTTTGTTGACCGGGTAAGTGCACTAAACAAATTCTGCCTATCTTCAGGCACAAACCAGGGGAAGGGGATACAGATGAATGCCAACTGACCTTGAACCAGATTAAACTGTTGGTAGTATTTTTAGTGAATGTTATAACATGGGTTATGTTGGGGATAGTTATGTTGTGCAACCCCCAAAAACAGCTGTGCCCCCTGTTTCAGTTGAAAAAAGGGAATGTATCCTGCCGCCTTGAGAAATAGTCCCCAAGAATACATGCATGCTGTTGCTTGTTATGCACATAGAAGTGTCATGGAGACACTCTTGACACGATCTGTGCCATTTCTGTTGCATACCAATTTAGGATCTCAGCTGGAGATCACAGGTCCTGTATAAGGAATCTGAGCTGGGAATGACAGACAGTGTAGGAGCAGCAGTTCCGGGGGTAGGGACAGAGAGAGAGAGAGAGGAGACAGGACACTGCAGGAATGCTAAACGAAATGTCCCACTGCCTCTCTCATTCTGTGTGACTGTCAGACACCTTTCTCCCATTGAAACAGAGGGAGCAGAATTTTTTTTGGGGGGTTGTATGCTCTCCTCAACATAACCCACATAATGTCCCACTCCAGATCACCACTTCACATGTCACCCATGTTTGTGATGCACCAGTTTGCTATTGAGGTGTGCTTCACGTTGCTAGGTAGCGCTCCCATGCTACTGGACTCCAGAAAACTCAGTGGTGTGGCCGCTCTGTCACTGGCATGCAGTATCTCAGTTTTAGGAAGGGTAGCAGGATGTTTCTACATATTCATTACTATTGTGACACTGTCTGTGGGTTGAAATTACACTGTGTCTGCACGGACATCAGCCGGTGGCTGCTTTGACTGCTCCTCTGTTGCAAGGACACTCTTGGCAATTTTAATTTTTTAATTGCTCTTCATAGTGGTGTCCAATCAACAGTGTCAGTTGCAGCTGGCACCACAGCATGCACTTGTAACCCCTAGGTGGCACTATCCCAAGGGCTACTACCCCTGCCTGCTTGGCTAGTAGCAGGTTAAGGGGCCTAGATACTGAAACGGGTACCTCCATCCGGAGGTCAGGGTTGTTAGTGGTCAAGCTAACCTGGGCACAGCCTTCTGGGACACTGTAACCCCCCCCTTTCCCTCCTAGTGGCCTGAACAATATAAAGTAATCACTTTTGCAGTGACCCTTATTCACCATGCAAGTACCCACACTGTTTTCACTTACCACCAGGGCTGGTTCCTCTGGCTTGACCCAGGTGACCCCCTGTAAAACAAGGTTATGCACAGCAAATAGCAACAGTACAGTACTTTTGGCACAAACTGGAACCACAGTCAGGTTAAATGCAAAAAGAGTTAGATCTGATTTATTCAGGGAACTTGAACAAGGGAGGGGTGTAATCAGGTTGATTTGCTTAAAGGCTATATCAATCAGACAGTTATGCATGCACTTTAGAGTCCCAACACAGTCACACACTCTGGGTACCCAGGTGGGGAAGAGATGGGCTAGCCAGGAACGTTACCTGGGATAGGCTGGCATTGCAGCTGGTTGGGGCCCTGTGACAGAAGAAAGCAACAAGCACAACACACACTATTTGTAATCTGAAGCCGGAGGGCTCAGTTCATGAAAGAAAAGACAACAAAGCAATCAGATGACAACACTTTAGATTTAACTATTGTTGCGGAGACCTACCCTGATGTTTACTCATGATACCCAATACAGGACACAGGCAGGATGAAATTGAGACAGCAGATTGTTGAACTGGAGTGCCAAGAGAAGCAGGGCCCACAGGAATCACTGAGGCGCCATTCCTGTTCAAGGCGTTGAGCAGGGGGCTGATCTCCAGGCAGGTCTCTTGTCGATGACTTTCTCTGTGTAGTGGGTATCCTGGCTGGGCCATTGTGGCAAGGCCCAGGCCAAATGGAGATGCAAACGGATTTAGTCTGTTGGAGCTGGATGCCGCCTCCAGCAAGCAGAACACAGTTCAGCACACAGTGGGGAACCAAATCACGACCCACTCACAGCACACAGCATATTTACATGTAAGAAACTCTACTGTACCAGGCAGATTGCTATCCGGTCGCTATTACAGAGTCTCTGCACAAACCGGGAGTTCAGAGGTGGCTGGAAATCCTACAGGTCGATCGCATTCAGCAAATCTTCGGTCTTCTTCAGGTTAAAGCCTGGTCACAGTTCAGTGACTTATGTCATTCTCTCCATTCGGATTCAATCCGAATGGACTTCAAATTCCCTCTCAGGAACAGCAGGCAGGCAGGCCAGAACTCGGCCCTTTCACTATTCTCCCGTGTGAACCCACACAGGATTGCTGCTCGAATATCTTGAGTTGTTACTCGTTCACTTCCCAGCTCAGAACTAACTGAAACTGCAAGCAGCCTGGGACTTTCCCCAGGATCCAAACGGTTTGGTTGGCTGATCTGTCTATCAGTCAGTTCAAGAGCTTCCCCTCCAGGTCCATTTAGTCACCAAAAGCCCAAAACTACAATTCCTACAAAATGTTTCTTCCACAAAGCCCCTGGGGACAGGCTCCATTTTGAGTCCCCAAAGATACCGATTGGCCCATTTCGGCAGTACAGGGCCAAGATGGTGGTGATAAACAGAAACTGTCCATGCTGCAAAGAAGGCAGGTTAGACAAACTACAATGTCTTTATTACTGTAATAGATAATCAGGAAACAGTTACATCTTCTAACAGAGCTCCCTCTGCGCTAATAGCGATGGCAGAAACGAAGCGATTATCTGGCAGACCGGGCATGACTCGGGCATGGAAACACTCAGCCCCCCTCCCAGATTAATTATAACTGTAAGAAGACAGCTCTTAAAGAAACAATATACAGAGGCTATACAGGCACTCTCTGGCAATAATGTTTAAACTGCTAAAACATAGGACACCAGCCTGGCAGTGAGCATTTAGGCAAGCTCAAGGAAGACTTTTCGGGAACCCCCATTTGTAGGGGGCTTATACCCTTGCCATGGAATTCCCTCTTTGCTCACATCTGCTATCGCTGTGTATTGGACTCTCGGGGGACACACAGGATTACTTTCAGCTGCTGCTATCCCTGTGTATCAAGCTCTCAGGGGAGACACAGCATCACTTTCGGCTGCTGCTGCTGTCCATACCTCTCAACTGTCCCTGATTTTCAGGTATGTCCCTGATTTCGCCTCAACATTTTCCTCTGTCCCTCCTAAAATCTGTGTTTTTGTGACTGAACAGTGGGGATTGTAAGCACAAAATAATGACAAACATTAAAATTATAGACTTGTTCTTCTTCAGAAAATGCATCCCAACACTAATCCCCTTATTGTATCAAGTTTCTGAGTGAATATTACCAATTTTTAAGCTGTGTCCCTGATGTGGGGTCTTTGTCCCTGATTTTTTTGAGCCTTGTCCCTGATTTGTGAGGCAAGAAGTTGAGAAGTATGTTGCCGTCCCTCTGTATCAGGTTGTTGGGGGAGACACATGATCACTTGTGGCTGCTTCATCGTCCCCACCCGCGATGTCTGAGATGTTAATTTGTTTAGAAAAGTTCTGTGTGCCCTTGATTAATTGCCAGATTACCATTATTATATTTGAAAATGATGAGAAAATCACCCCCCACAGACTATAATGGAGCGCGTCCCCGACCTCTCTCTAGGATTGCATCAGAACATGGCTGTGAGTGGGGGCAGGTCCTGAGTGGTTCTACTAACTGGGAAGTATGGCGTTCCTGCCAGGAGCAAGTTTACAAGTTAAATAAAAATTATACAATAGCAAGGAAAAATCCTGAAACCTGATTGGCTGTCTGCCATTGGCAGCAGTGAGGTTATCTGAGCACAACCTCACTGTATTGATTTCTCGGATTTTTATTTTACCAACTTCTTTTCATACTCAAAGATATATTGCCGCCATAAAAATCTACTAAAAACATTTTTTATTTTATTTTTTATTTTGTGTAACAATGAGCCATTGTATAATAGCAATAATGCACTCCAGGGTGTGGGTTGTGCTGGGATAACCTCACTTCTGGGACGTTGGACGCACTCGGCCTGTGGCCTCGTGCCCAACCACCCAGGCGAGGATATCCCAGCACAACGCACACTCAATATGCATTAATGCTTAAATTACCCACTGAATTTTTTGTAAAACCATCTACATCCCCAGCATTTACAATCAGTAAGGCACCGATATATGAGGTGCCATGCATTTTCTTGGTGAATCTCTTTAATCGGTAGTTTTGAGAAAATTTTAGCTAATCAGAACAATTATGTTTTATTTATTTATTATTTATTAAATTTTGGTGACGAATACGCTCACTGAGCCCAGAAGGTCCCTTTCTCAGGGGCGACCCAGGATAACAGTACAAGTTATAAGAATGAACAAGGACATAAGGAACATTTGAGGCATTGTGAGTTACATCATGAGGTGGTTACAGTAAAGAAACATAGTGGATACAGACATGGTAAAAGAAAAGCAGTGGATACAGGCATGGCTTACAGGCACAGTAAAAGAAAAGCAGTGGATGCAGGCATGGTTATCATCATGACATGTAAGCAATTGGTAGTACTTTGCATATAGTTTATTCAGGGGTTATACGTGGCCTCTGGCGAGCAGTCTGTATAAGGCAGGTAGTACGAAGGTTAAGCTAGGAGACAGGAGTTGGAGAGGAGGGGAGTACCTTAGGAGCTTTAAGTGCCATGACAGTGGCATGTGCTTGAGGTCAGCAGATGGGACTTAAGCCTGGTGCGGAAGTTCATGAGTGAGGAGGAGGCCTGTAATGTCTGCTAGTATGAATATGAATGAATTTACAGCATCAGAGGAGTTGTTGTTCCATTTTACACTTCTGAGCCACTGACTAGGAACTGGTGTACTTACCCAGTATAGTAGACAAACCAGGGGAGTGCTTAAATCACCATTAGCTAGTCATACTTACTGTACAACCAAGGCTGTGGATGCTGTGGCATTTTGTAACCAAGCCCATTATCAACACTGACACTTTGGGTGTGTTTGATCATTGTAGGCACTACAATAGGTTACTTTTTGCATGTCAAGAAATCCCCATTTGATACGGTTTCGGTTGCTTTGGGCTTTTTAGTGTGAGTGGAGTTTGGTGGTTATGCCATAACCATACCCAAACCAAAGCACTATTTAGCCCACTGCAGCCTTTTTTGTTACTATGATAGTTGTAATTTACAGTGCCACTTGTTACAAGTATGGAGTGTCATGTTAGGGAGCAGGAGGAAACATACATGAGTGCCTTGGGAAGTGGGTTTACTGCACATGGCTGCTTGGGGTATGTATGGTGAAGATGTTTGGTTTAACCAGTAGGTTTCTCCTGAGTGCACTGTATGGGCTGCATCTTTCTCTATCCTTTACACGTGGGTGGCATTGTGTGTGGCATGTTGGGTGGGTGGGTGTGCTTTAGAGGCCAGATTAACCCGATCAAATCTGCATGCATGAGTGCTGGTGTGAATGGACCTCTGTAAGGCTGGCTACCGTGATGTGATACAGAGGCTTTTCACAATGCTTCCTACATGCTGTAACTAGAAGCTAGACCATCTGTATGTGTGTGTGTCAAATAAAATACAGTTTTGTAAATATATTAGGAGTATTTGTTTACGGTGTATTTGAGCGAAATGGACAGTGGGCGTATTGTTTTGGGGCATGGCACCACATCTTTTGTTTTGAGTTTGTGGGGGTGGGGGCAAGAGCAGAGGGCCAACAGTGCCATCCACTGCTGAGTACACATTTAAAATTCCTGGCTACAGCAGATACATGTTCTGATCACTTTTTGTTTCAAAACCATGGCAGGATCAGCCAGATAACTATCACCTATAACTTCAGACCTATCACTATATTACATGATCAACCAGATCACCCACTGTGAATTAAACATGAATTATTGGTGCAGACATTGACTGCTTTTTTGTCCTCCCCTCCTATATTTTTGGCCATTTTATAAGACAGATAACCCACTACATCGGCATGCCAACACTTCCCGGTGTAGCACCTGGGCCAGCGTGGTACCATGGTTTCAAGCCCCTAATGCATTCATATGTGGCAGCAAAAGGCTTTGCCTAGGCAAGGGATACTGACCGGCTGATGTACAGGCAGTGAATGATGCAGATTATTTATTTATTTATTTTTATTTATATTGCAATCAGTTTACAACCTTTGAGCCAGGGGCTCATTTCCAAAGGTACCTTGTCAACAATGGTAGATAATACAGATAATACAGAAAGCAGGGTACATACAAAAGAAGAGCATGAGTATAAACAGACATGGATAAACGGCACATGGTTACAGCAAACATTGGTAGTGTAATACAGAGCAAAATATGGTATAATTGACAACAGGAGAATAACAGGGTTTAGCAGCATAACGGTATGTCATGGAAGTGTGATAACAGCCAAACAGGATTATGAACCGGCGATCGTAAATGGAGCAAGCTGATCGGCCGAGAGGGTTTCGAGGCCGTGATGATATCGGGCTACATCATCCGCGACTGAAAGCCTCGACCACCAGCTCTGTTCACTCCCAGCGCAGTGTTCTTAGTGTCTGCAGATCCGAAGCCCAGTCAGAGTTTGTCGGTCATTATTGAAGAAAAAAAAATAACATCATCACAACTGTCGCCCACAGCACACGCTCTGCAAAGATAAATAAATCTCCCTCTTCTTTCGCTGACAGCACCAGCTAATTCATTACAGAAAACTGCCCCCCCCCGCCCTCGCAGTCATGCTGCCTCGGGCCAAACCGCCAGAATGTACAACCCGCTCATTCAGAACACAATTGCGCTAAATATAAACTGTAATGCCTTACCATCTCGCTTTCCTCAAAAGCAATGCAGGGAAAACACACTGAATCCAGACATAAAAAACAACTTCTGTCATCTTGCGAAGCCGCGGTGCACATTCGTAGGCAGTTTATTGTCCACCCACATATTTTTTTTTTGGTTGACATCGCGATTGTTCAACTCCTCAAACAAATGAAAAAAGCCAAAAACTAGCTTCAGTTACTCCATAACAGACAACGTTACTAAACTTTGGGGAAGGGGCACCAATACTATGGGAATGAAGACTTTCTAACAAAATCCACATTCAACAGCACCACCTAGTGCCCAAAACGTGACCTACATGAACTTTTTTTTTAAATGTGTACCTACACACCTATAAAAACAGCATTAAAATATTTCAAAATTTCTTTTTTTACATTAAATGCCTACAATATCAATTGACCCAGTTCATAATAGCAATAAGGCACTCCAGGGTGTGGTATATCGTGGGATATCGTCACTTCTCGGGTCGTTGGACGCACTCGGCCTGCGGCCTCGTGCCCAACCACCCGAGGCGTGACGATATCCCACAACCTGTCGTGCCTTATTGCTTAATTATACAATGGCAAGAAAGAATCCTGGATTCTGATTGGCCAGTGTGTGCCTGAGACAGTGATGATATTACAGTATAACATCACTGTCATTGATTAGCATCAGCTTTGCTGGCTGTATTCATACAGCCTTTTTTTCCTCTTCTCTAAGAAACTCACTAAAAATCTACTAAAACATTTTAAAAATGTTTTTTATTTTGTATAACATGGAATCATTGCATAATAGCAATAAGGCACTCCAGGGTGTGTGCTATGTGTAATAACATCACTCCTGGGGTGGGTTGGGTGGTGGAGCACTCGGCTTCGCCTCGTTCTTCAACCCACCCCAAGAGTAAGGTTATTACACGATAACACACACCCTGTCGTGCCTTATTGCTTAATTAATAAATGCGACTGCCTCGATAAAAAGGGATGAACTAAAGTAACCTTTCTCTCGCTAACAAATCGTTTTAATCCTCCTCCTCCAGCAGAGCGGGCTGGGCTGGGATTATTTCGCACCTCCGGAGCCGGCAGCAGTACGTTCTCCTCCTCCTTCCTCGATTCGCCAGCAGCAGACAGGAGGCGAGCGAGCACATCAGACCATACCTATCAGCTCATGTCGCCCCGCCCCGCCCCGCTCCCCTCTCATTGGGCACGCCTCCCACTCCGCCGGCTGCCTAGGCAATCCGAATCTAACCGAACACGCGACAGCCAATCGGCGCGGCTTGCCGTCTTCCGGGAGTCTCGCAGCACGGGGTCAGGGGGGAATGCACTGGGGTAACCCCTGTCTGCCAGTCCCATCACCCGGGCTATGATGCAGGCAGGCAAGGGGCTGGCGAGTAACTGACTGGCGGTGTGATGGATACAGAGAGATGTGAATCCATGGGAAATCTGGCAGTCGGACACCCCCGGACGGGAAAGGCTGAATTCAGCAGCACATAGTAACCATTCCTGTCACAGATAACCCGAGGGCATCGGCGGGGGCTCTGTGTCGTCACTCGGGGCCCAGGTAAGCAATATGGGGTGATGACAGTTCCAGTAGGGCAGCTGATGTTTTGCATGGGACGTCAGTCAAGCGGAATAATTATTACTACAGCACTGTAGTGTAGATCCAATATCAGAAATGTTATGGGCACATTGAAGCCCGTAAACATGTGCGCATTTGTTTTAAACCCGGGTTTTAAACATTGTTGCTCTATTCTGGTCCTATAAAGACTTTTAATAAACGAACTGCACTGATATTATATTGACATGTAGTCGATTTCATTGTAGCTTGCCGGCTACTAGGTGCAACTGACTAGAGGCAGGCAGCAGCTCCGGGCCGCGTATAACGTGAGAGCATGCTGCAGAACAGGCGGAACATACTGCATGGGGCATGTTTTAGGCAGGCCACGGGGCGGAGTCCTAGTGGCAGCAGGTGTCTGCATTGTGATATACCTGGGAAGTACGTTACCTTGATCTTGGGTTTTGTCCACCACTCACTGACTTGAATAATAAATACGTACCTTTCGTGGTGCATAGCCACGATGATGGAGTGTCTGTCTGTGTGTATGTATGTACGACACTGATAGGATTGGCTACTCTGGGCGAGGCGCCTGATTCGCAGTCGCTGCCTGGAGCACAATAGAGCTGATCAAAAATAAATGTTTTAAAAACGTGATCAGCATGACACATTTTGGACGAACCTCTGGTGATTTGAAACTGAGGATTTCAGCTATCGAGGTGAAAACGGATACAAGCAGTTCTTGCTTCTTCCGATGTAGATTTCTGCAAATGTAAAGTGAGCAGGTGGTAAGATGTCAAGACAGTGTCTTTAGACCCGTGCTGTGCTGCTGTAAAAGAGAGAGGTTTGAAAACAGTCTTTGTCAATGTCTGTCATAAATAGTGCTTTTAGGACACGTGTGGTTCCCACAGTAACTAACTTGTTGGAGTCCGGTCATTTACTTGTCACGTTGCGTAGCTGTCAGTGTCAGACATTTCCGGGTTCAGAGATGTACTCCACCTGTCTAGTAACTTACACTGCACATTTCGAAAGATTTTCTTTTTCAATTTCATATTCACTAGATAATTCTTGTTGGGATCCAAACCCCTGTGGTAACTGCACCTGCTTATCATTTTCAATAGTGATACTTTTTTACTAAGTTTAACTTTTTACATTCAGGCTGTTTTCTGCAGAGGCTCAGGTGAGTCCGGGAAAGTACTGTACGAGATAAGTAATTTGAATTAACAAACAAGCAAACTCAGAGCTCAGTCTGTATACCCTAGCGCAAAGGAGGGATAGCGGTGATATGGTCGACATCTTAAGGGCATTAGCAAGGTGAAAGAGTCTAACATGTTTTGATATAAGAAAAATAGTAAGAGAAGAGGACACAGCATGAGATTAGAGGGAGGCTGATTAAGGGATAATGTGAGGAAATTCTTTTTCACAGAAAGGGTGATGGATGCATGGAACAGCCTTCCTCCGGAAGTAGTGGATATGAATACAGTGCAGAGCTTCAAACAGGCATTGGATAGGCATAAGGGAGCAATACAGATGAGTATGAATTGGTTAGGCCATTGACAGAATAAAGGCATGTGGCACATTCATAAGGTAGAAAAAATGGACAGACTGGATGGGCCTTGCGGTCCTTATCTGCCGTCAACTTCTATGTTTCAAACAACAATAACAAATAAATGCTAGTCAAATAAAAGATAACACAAAGTGTGCCCTGTTCAAGGGTTAAATTGGATGTTGGTGTGGAAGGGGGAGCTTTGATATCTTGATTCATAGAAGTGGGAACTGCGATCTCTTGGAGGTGAGTGGAACTCTCTCATGCTGTTTTCAATGGTGAAAGATGTTAGAGAAGCAGGAACTCTCATACTGTTTTGCAGTGGAAAACTTAGTTTCATAGATTCATAGAAGTGTGACGGCAGAAAAGGACCAAACTAGGCCCACCAAGTCTGCCCATTTGCCCAGCTGTCTGCTTGGACCTGTGCCTCCCCCCTTTAACACTTCCATGCTGTTGTCCCATGCCCTTTTGAATCCTTCCACTGTTTCCTCTCCAACGTTTGCTTCTGGTAGTCTGTTCCACTTTTCTATGACTCTCACTGAGTAATAGTATTTTCTAATGTTAGTTCTTGTGGGTGTCTGCTAAGTTTAAGCCCTGAGCCAGTTTCATGTGCAGAATGTAGACCATCAGTAACCAGCACCACAATACCAGCCGACGGTTACAGGATAAAAATAGGTGAAGAATCAGTTCTGGACATACTGGAATGAGTATTTTCCAACCATGTACAGTGCTTTCTTGATTATCCATCACTGACTATCTGCCACCTTTGCTTACGGCCAGCTTTCACATGCACCAGTTGCTTGTTGTGTCCCATATCATACACAACCCTCGTAGATTATTCACCACCCTCTGTTACCCCCCCCCAGTTTTGTTTCATATTAAAATGTGTGGATAATTGAGGATATGCCATAGCTATAGCCTTTTACAGAAAGAATTTTGTGTGTTTAAGAGTGTGTGCATGTGACTTACAGGGTAGGGCTGGCGTTTCAGCAGAACAATAGTTACCACTTGCGGGGCCAGTGAACCAGGTTCTGGAGCAAGCTAGCCAGGGGAAGATGATTGAGCTTCCCAGTGGCCGCTGTCCTCCGAGGAGTGAAAGTCACTGCCTCTGCTGCAGTGCTTCCCCTGGGTGACCAGCAGTGGAAGCACAATGGAGGGAGGGGGACATCTGCTGGGCTCACGACTGATGTACAGACCTGCACACCTCTGTACTGTGATTCCTGCATGCAGACATCCCATGGGGCAGGGAAGAAACATGGGAAATGGCTCCAGCTCAGTGGATGACAGATTGTGGCAAATTTGGTTCCCACGCTGCTTTTTGTCATGCTACCTGGTGTAGCATTGTGTGTTTGGGGGTCCATCCCAATCTTTGTCTCTGTCTTGGTTGCGGGTTAAACCAAGAATACAATGTTAATGACTCAGCAGGTAGTATGTTCACCTCTGGGGCTGGAAGATTTAAAGGTCTTGGAATCTTGCCCACACCAGTCACTTGGGATAATAACCATAACTAACACTATCGTGCATCACTAGGGGGCGCTGCTCTGTTGAGGTGCCATCCTTCAGAGGAGATGTTAAACTGAGGTCCCATCTACTCATCTTTGGTCATTGTCCTGTTGGAAGTTAAATATCTCAAGGCTCTTGTCAGAGAGGAGTAGAGGAGTTCCACAGTCTCATGGCCAACTTTCCCCCGTCAGTAAAACAGGTCAATAAGACCCCCCCCTCTCCCGGACTCTCCTAGAAACGAGCTATCACATTCAGTGTACCATTCCTGGTGACAAATTACAAATCAATGAATAAAATAAATAATACATGGCTGGCAGCTGTGGTCTGGGGTGATGGAGGTCCATGTACCTTGGGGAGACCAGAAGAACAGTTAAGCTGGAGGAATGAAGAGTGTAAAGTAGCTGCCATGACTCTTGAAGAGCTAGTATTCTGCATGAAATTAACATTAACTTTTAAAAGCAATTAGTTGATAACTTTTTGTACTTGAGGTAATTTTTTTGGTTTTGCTTTTGCAAATTGGAAGATTTTCTACTTGACAGTTCTATGCGTGATGTGTGGGACAGTACTCCACCTGCAGACTGACATATTTAGTTCTCTACCCCTTCACACCTCATCAACAATGTGACCTCACTGGCTGTGACCTCACAAGTGACCAAGAAGAGTCAATCATCTTCTGTCGGATTGTCTACTTGTGATGATGTCACAATAAGTGAAGTCACTGTGCTGATGCAGTATGAAGTGAAATAGAACTAGATATGTCAGCTGTCAGAACAGTGTTGTTCTGTGGATCCCATCTAATACTACTACTAATAGTATCAGAAAATTCTCTGATTGGCATAAGTAACAAGAAAAATTATTTTTAAATTAAAAGTAACCAGTGATGTATTTAAAAAAATAATTTACACTTTGAAGACTGATGTGTTTGGCGCTACTAGCTCTTAAGTGAGCCCGTGTGTCGCTCTTGTAACACTGCCATTTACTTGTAATGGGAACGCTCTGTTGAATGCTAGAGTTGCTATGGGTCCACAAGCTCTTAAAGCTCAAAATAAGATGTAATTCAACACTGCAGAAAGAGACTCAGTGGTAGACGACCTGGGTTTGGTAGTGCACTTGGTGTGTCAGGGGGTGAGGTGACAGGCCAGGCCAAGACAGCTGCCACCCGGTAGTACGTCCCCACTGGGTAGGGCTGGTGGCAGCTTCTGCCACCACAGTGACCCCTGCAGCTGAGCCAGGCAGCTTGCTTCTGCTGCATTTGTGAACTTTGTGTGTGTGTGGACAATTCAGGCATCACTCACACTTGGGGGGGGGGGGGTATGGGAGAAAAAAATCCTGGCTGCTGTCTATGCAATGGCTGAGATCCTTAGCCTGATCAGGGTATAGCTCTGCGAACAGGGTATATCCTTGAGAAAGACTGGCAGCCAGTTGGGAAATAAAATACATGCAGGGAAAAAAAAGCTGCTAGGAAAGGCTTCTGCTTGTCTTAGTCAGTGGTAAATACATGTATTATTTCCTAACTTTGCACACACAGTTTAAACACTTGGGGCTCAAGTCTTTAATGCCGTACAGTCTCAACTATCCAGACTGCTTGGGAGACATGAAATAGGTCTGGATAATAGGGAGTCCATAAAACTGGGATTAAAACATTCAAGGAGTATTCACTTGGGAGACATGCTGCCAGTCCATTAGATAGGGATGTCCAGATAATGGGGGTTCATTAGATTGAGATTGCACTGTACTTTACTCTGTAGCCCAGAAACTGCATATCACTTTGTGATTGCACAGTGCTTGGGTGGTTTTACAGTCTCTGCTTTAGCTCCATTCATAATGTGGCAACACAGTCTGCACAAATCTACTCCAGCCCCCACCCACCTTGAACTTTTAGGGTTACTAAGTGATTAACAAAACAGTCTGTGGCCTGGAAGCATATAAGGCTGTTCTAAGAAAGAAACTGATCGCTACTGGTTTTTATTTTTAATATTAAATAGGAATAGCAATAGAATAGCAAGGGGATGGGTGACCGCTATGAATAGCCACAGTAACCAGAAAATCAAATGTAGTTAGAAAAAAATTTAGTGTGGCGAATACAAATTACTGCAAACTATTCTATTTTTCATCACAAATACTGCAGTTTGTAGTATGTGGTTAAATCCCCACACCCATTGCTCATCCAGATAGATGTTTGGTACCAACTGAATGGCACAGAATTTGTTCTGATTCTTTGGGAGCTACAGTCATTGTTTCTTTGGTTTTATCTTGGGATGTGGGTAACTGATTTATTATTTTTAATTTTTACACACACACACACACACACACACACACTACCTGGCTTGAATATAGTTATTACAGTCCTGTGGAATTCATCCCCCCTGATCCCTTTTCATTTGTCAAATAATGGTGCAAATGAGATAGTGTGCCACCAGCAGATGCGAGAGGATAAAACCCTTTGTGCATCACCTTGTAAACATATGGGCGAAGACCCATTTTTATTTGCTGTGTTTATTGCTGAAACATCTTTAACCAGTGACATCCAACTGAGATATCGCATCTTGTTTACAGTGTGGTGGTGGTGTGGGTCTGACTGCAGCAATACATCACGTAAGTCACAGCTAAAAGACCGTAACATTATGATAAATATTACAGTTTGTAATACCAATCCTATAACAATCATAATACCATTTTACTAATAAATAGAGCTAATACTAATACTAAATAAAGTGCTTAAATAATCCCTGATGCCACATGGGATACCTTTGAAAAAAACAAACTCCACCATTAAGCATAGTTTAGTGCTCATTTTCTATCTGTTCTGTATTTTCTCCATCTTTTTCATTTTAAGTAGGCACATCTTGAGTTGTTGAGTTGAATTGTTGAGTGTCTGCCATGCCCCCCCCACTGGGATATGTATATACTGTACGTACTGTAAATATTAACTTAACTTTCCTGTAACCGTTTTTTATGTGAATTTACTGTACATCACTGTGTTTATAAATGTTATTTTCCCCGTATGTATAACTGTCTTATATAAGTGTATGATGTATCTGTTGTGTATCAATTATTGAACCTTGACCTTATCAGGTCCATCTTGTAAATGAGCCTTGCTCAATGATGTTCGCCTGAATAAATAAAGATTTGATGATGATGATGATGATGATGATGATGATGATGACATCGACATGGAAGCACGATCTTTACCCTTTGGACTTCATATACTGTGGCTGGTTGCCTACACCTGACATCACAGTCCTCTCTGCTTGTGTAATTATAGTCAGTTGCCATGGAAATGATTATGGTGTCATAAATGGAGGATTAAGATTATGTCAGGTGTAGACAAGCAACCAGAGCAGGTACATTTAAGGGAACAGTGGTCCAGTTTTTATGTAAATATGCAAAGCTATAAAGTAAAGAGAGAAGATACACACAGACATGTGAATTAGAAGCTGATATGTGTCTAAACTTGTTGTTATTCCTTTCATAGCCTTGCCTGGCTGCCCAGATCACTCCTGCTTACTCTCTGCCACCCTTAGATGTCGCTGGGTGTAGAGTGGCCTAGCCCTTCTTGCTGGCCTGTGCTCCCGTGGTGTAGAATTCAAGATGCAAACCTACCCAACTATTGCACCCCTCTTCTGTGACTGCATACTTTATTATTGTATATACCTTACTGTTTACTCTATGCATATATCCCACTGTTGTACATAAAGTCCTGTTTCTCATTGTGCATCACTGTAGAAAGCTTCTCTCTGTCACTGCATTTGGTTGTACTGAAGCCCCAGGTCCACCTCGAAAATGAGCATTGCTCAAGGTGATCGCCTGGTTAAAGATTTTGATTGATTGATTGTTTGACATTGCCAGTATTCCAGGCAGTCCCATATTTTCCTTGTGATGTCGGGGTCTCTTTATGTTTTCATTATATATAACAAAAAAATAAATACTGTGGCTTGGTCTGCAATTAACTACTTACTGATTTACCAAAGTAGCTGTGGCGATTTGTATGTGCTTTGGTAACATACTCAAACCTCATGAACTCTGCCATTCCTTGTAATTCTTGGTCTGTCTTTATCTAGCCCACAGAAGCAGTTGTTTTAAATGCTAAGTATACATAAAAAAAAGATGTTCTCAAGAAAGAACTTTACAATAGGTATTACAGTTATGAAATATAACAGATCAGTGTTATCCTTCTACTCCGTTAATTCTACTAAGGCCTTGGGAGCATTGTGCTCTTCCCCCTCAGGTTTTTGGTTACCTTGCTACCCCTATCCCTCTCCCACTGCCCGAAGGCTACATTGGCAGCACCTTACCGTGTACAAAACCCTGGTGCTCACCAATTAACCCTAAACAGTCTGACTGCACCTTTATTTAGATATGATAAAATGAAAGAAAATCCATGGCAGCATTTAATTGTGATGATGGAAGGGACTTTGGGCCTACCTCGTTCACCCGTCTTGCAACGTGGCAGCGACTAAACCTTTTTGATTGCGGAGACGTGTCCGTGCTTGTTGATAAGAATGCTATTCCTACTGTTGCTGGGTAACATGCAGTGCCAGTCTTCTTAAGGTGTCTGTTTATTTATTCCTGATTTTAAAGTCTGAAAAGTGCTAGCTTCTACAACTTTACCAGGTGGGCTGTTTCACGTGTCAGCCACCCTCTGTATGAAGTAATGCTTTCTAATGTTTCTACTTTCCGCCACCCCTCTCCATCTGTGTCTACTCCACTATGTCTATCTCTTTTAGGATTTGGAACACTGTGATCGTGTCCCTTCTCAGCCTTCTCTCCTTCTCTAGATGTAATAATTTGAGAATGTCCAGTCTCTCCTCTCAACTCTTACCCCCCTAAGCCGCTAATCAGCTTGGTGGCCTTGTACTGAATCCTTTCCATCTCTTCAGTGTCCTTTTTGTACTGTGGTGCTCGGATCTGGAAGCAGTCATCCAGGTGTGGTCCAACTGATGCCTTGTGCATGGGGAGGATCACCTCCCTTGCTTCACCCTACGACCCTTTCTCCTCCTAATGTATCCCTGTATTGCATTTACTCTCTTGACTGTGGTTACTGGCCACATTCGCCCCTACATCCTTTACTTCAGTTGTGCCATCCACTCTTGTACCACACAGAGTAGAAGTGTGACCTGGAATCTTCGTCGCTAGATGCAGTCATTTTTTTTTTTTTTTTTTCCATTTATTTTACAATTTTTGTCTGGGAAAGGCACACTAAGCCAATGCTTGTTTCCTGGTGTATCCTGGGAGCGCAGGGGAAGTTAAGCAACTTGCTCACTGTTACACAGTATGCAAGTGGTGGCTGTGGGATTCAAACCCAGTTCTCCAGGTTTGCAGCTCTAGGTCCCGGGATACCATGCTTGGGCAGACTCGATGGACTACATGTCCCCATCTGCCGACATTTTCTGTGTTTCTTAACCAGTATGCCATACTGCATCTCCAGATTAAATCCCTAGCCTTGTTAATAACCTTCCCCTTCTCATGTTAAAACTATGCCCCCCCATGAATGTCCCCACACCCCTAATGTGTGCAGGTCTCCTCTAGTGCATTCCCTCTGCGGTGTCCATGCTTCCTGCCAGTTCAGAGTGCATTTGAAGAGATTATTTTTGTACTGAGAAAGAGAGTTGTGCAAAAATCCATTTTTTGTCTCCCTCTTTGTTTTCCCTAATTGTCATTCTGTTATATTGACATAAAGATGCTGTCAGCCAGTCCTGTGGCGCAGAAGCCTCAGGTGCTTGACACCTTACCTCATCTGTGCTGGCAGCTCAAGGTCAGGAATGAGCTTGTGCTCCAGGGGATCAGTTGGGGGGGTTGTGAAGGACTGAGCATCCCAGCAGACGCTCTCCTTCTCTGGGGAGGGAGGACAGTTGGCTCCGTTGCTCTACCACCAGCTGGATGACCCTGGCTGGCAATGCAGCTGGAGCGGCTAGTGGGAGAAAGGGATGTCAGCAGGTGCCGCATGTCATGAGTTTGCATGGGGTTGTGCGTGGTGCACCCTTGACACCAATGTCCCAGGGGACTCGGGGATGGAAAAAGCAGAAAACTCTCCCCACCAGGAGAATGAAGCCACCTGGTCTGCAGGCCCTGCACCTGGATACTCAGGCATGGTCCCTTCCCAACCGGCTCCTGTCTGCGACGGAAGGTGCGGGGGGGGGGGGCTCCACCACTTTGACCAAAGCGGGAAGCTCTGGGGGAATAAGGAGGGACCCACAAAAGCCCTAGGGGATGTCAGGGGGATGGGGCTGGGACTGGCAGAAGGGGGCACCTGGAAGCAAGAGGGGAAAAAAACATAAAATAAATATGCTGTCAAACCATTTTGGTTCAGTGGGCTGCACAAGGGTTTGTAAAACTGAAAATTTATTACTGTTGTGCTAGGCTGTACAGAACTGCAATGCTTCTTTTTTTTTAATTCTCTCTTCTTATGCCACCTTCTGTGCTGCAGTCTGACCTCTTTCTCAGGTTCCTCCAAGGTGCCGTGGCTAAACCTAGTTCCAGCCCCCTACTGGTGTCCTGCCTCCACACTGCCTCGGATTGAGTCCCCTCCACCCCACGTGGTGAAGGAGAGAGAACCCTCCCCCCTACCTGCACATTTCTTCATCAGATTGGCTCCTGAGGGTTCTGGTTTTGGTCTTCCTTTGGCCCATCACAGGCCTTCGTCAGGCTGGCTGTGGGGTATATTTTCTGTTTCCTCCCCTCCCTTCCTCTAGGATGCAGGCACTTGCAGAAATCCAAGGGGCGTATGCATTCCTAGGCATGCTGTCGCATCAGATCTTGGCCTGTGTCCTTCCCTCCCACAATGCCCCCAACTGCACTGTCACCTGTGATCACCCAGGTGGCAGTATAGCAGTGGGGGTGATGACCCTCCCTCTCTGGAGGAGAAGAGCTTCCCCTGCGATGTTCACCTCCCCCCCCCCCGTCTGGCCCTTGATGGCCCAAGCTGATTCCCGAGCTTGGTCCGCCAGCGTCATGAGTGGTAGGGCTACCGCTGCACTGATGGGCTGGCCCAGAACTACAGCTTTATGACAGGGGCTGTGATGGAAACTTTCATAGCATCATTTTTTTCAGACTTTCCCTTGGCCATGAGATGTAACAGTTTTAGTTCTGTGTGTGTGTGTGTGTGTGTGTGTGTGTGTGTGTGTGTGTGCGCCCGCTTACACAGCTTGTCTGTTTCTGTCTTTCTGATTGGCTGGCCTTATCTTGGCATGTATTTCATAATGGTACAGTGCTACCTCAGAGGTCTCTGCGCAGTTCAATGATACCCTTAGCTGACATTTTAACAAGAACAAATAAATCCGGTATGATTCAATGCCATAAACGCCTCTAATATTAATCTGTTCCCCAACAATGTCTATGGTCCTAGTAAGCCCTCAGAATGCTCTGTGTAGTTATGCTGTAAATCTGGACTTAAATCAACAATAAAGGCGTTTCATTTATACTCAACGATTTACGTTTGGCTTCTTGCAGTACTGGACCTGATATTGTTCCTTTACTGGTGTATAATTTCTGTTTTTCCACAAAGCTGTTTATCTCCTCAGCTTCTCCGACTGGTCCTATCACCATTCTTCTATGGGACTCAACTTCTCTGATGGGTCCTGCCACAGGACCATTGTCAGAGGGGCCCAGTCATCGGTGTGGGGCCTGTGAGAGACCAGGTTGTCACTGCGCTATGGTTGGAGGTTTTGTGCTGTGTTTTGTTCTCCCCAGTAGGGCTCACATGCATGCTGCGCCCTCGTGGACACGCCTCCAGTGTCTCAACACAGGATCCCTTTCCCAGATCGTCTCATGATGCAGCCACCTAGATTCCTCTAGGTGGCAGGTAAGCTGTGGGATGGGCAGGTCCGCCTCCCCAAGGGAGGAGTGTTGTCCTACAGATGCTCAATCCTCCCTGGCCAGCCTGCCTGTGAGCACCGTCCATTCCTGAACGCGGGCCGCTGGCGTGGCTGGAGATAAAGACACCCAGCGCATCAGCCCTCCATGCCACCAGGCTAGTTTGTTCTGGTGTTTAATTAATGAACATAACGTAGCTATTATATCCCCCCAAAAAAGGTGCAGTAACATAACTGATACATCCCCCCCCCCAAAAAAAGGTGCAGTAAGTTCAGAGGTAAATTTACCGATTCTGTTTCATTGTACCTTGCTTCCAGCTGTGTTTGATGCCACTGCATATTACCCTATTAGGAAACTAAAACCATATTTTATTGTATGATGTGTATTTTAATTGTTTTAATTTTGTTCATTTGTACATCGCCTTGAGTCAGAATGAAAAAGGGTGCGTTATCAAATAAGATGATGATGATGATGAAGATTACCCTTATAATTTCCCAGCTGAGATACAGTTGCTCTTGCATAGGTTTCAATTCAATAAAATAATTAAAAATAAAACAAAAATATTAACAGTTAAAACTAATGAGATACACAGCCAGGGTACACAGTGGCTCTGACGTGGTGCCATTGGTGACTGCAAGGATCATGGCTGCCTAAAATCACAGCAATGCCCTTTAGTCCCAGTCTCGCTGTTGCGGCAGGTTTGCATCAGAGCAGGCTTTACCCAGACTAAAAATGTTCCCTGTCTCCTATCAGTGGGGAAATTAGCAGTGACTACAACTCCCAGCATGCTGTGCTGACTGCTTGGCTTGATGATCTTTTAGTTTGCTTTCGGCAGTTTTACCTTACATGATGGCAGTATGTCTGCAGTATTTGATGCTGGACAAATTTTATCTTGGGGAAACTAACAGATGCTGTATTTTAGGCAGCAGTCTCTGGTGGGTGAGAGATTTGGGGAGGGGGGGCAGACTTGACTCCATATCATGCCACAGCTGTTGCCTTTGCACTGGCATCGAGGGTTCAACGGCCGATACTGTGGGAGAAGTAAGTGTACAGCTTACGTGATGCAGTAGATGTGGACCATGTCATCTTGGCTGCATTAGAGACCTGTAATAAAAGTTTCATCATACTGTATTATTGTCACGTCTCCAAGTGTTTAATGCAACCAGCCCTCAGAAGCTGACTGTAGCTAAAAAAATACAAAAAAAAAACCTACCTTTGATTTACCTTGGCAGGTTTTCCACGCTGTCAGTGCATGGACAGTAGTACAGGCTTGCTCAAGTGGTTTTCCACACTGTCACTGCATGGCCAGGAGTACAGTATTGCTCAAGTGTCTAGAGCGTGCTGCATTCTCAGTTTTATTTGGGTGGCCTTGCAGTTTGGGTTATGGCAGTTACAAATGGCACTCAACCAGACTGAAGTTGCTGTTATATGGCCAGGTTAGCGTTGTCTTTGAAGGCTGCCCTCTAGGATGCAGCAGTGGTGCCTCGTGGGGAAGGGAGGAGGTCTGGTTACTATAACCAGACCTGTACACTCGTAGTTAAATTTGAGGGTAACCAAGAATACCCTGAGCAGCAGTGGCTGTAGAACAGGATTCACAGGACAGGCAGCTCTGGTCAGCATGAAAAAAAAAATCTGGCAAGGACAAATGTTTTCTTTGTGCAATGTATGGCAGGTGTGTGTGTGTGTGTGTGTGTGATCTTGAAGGCTGCAGGTACAGAGCTTTCTTGGAAGATTTAAAGCAACAGTGCAACAAGAAACGTTATTCCAAAAGGCTAATTTTCTGCTATGATTATGAAAACTATTAGCAGAACTGTTGATTTGGGTTTTCTGGATGCTTCCTATGCTGTGTACTGTGCATCTGCATTTTTGTCTGGTTTCTTACCCTCCTTGGGTCAACAATATTATTTCTATGCAAAAATTAGGTGGCTTTTTTTTTTATTCATTTTTATTGAGAATAGAGACATATGATTCCATATATTTGCCGTTAACAAATCTCTTTAGCTAGTAATTATTCTAATAAATTTAATTACTTGTCAGTAAACATTAGTGCATATATTTCCACATCATCAACTGATATGAAGTTTCCTGTCCAACATTTCTGCCCTTACTGTTATTTCTTGCCACCTCACTTGGAGACAGGCAACCGACTTATCCCCTAGGTAGCCATTCCCAAAGAACTCCCTGAGAGAATTACATATAATTTAAATGATAAAGCGGAACTGTGCTTATTAATGTGGAGGAGGTGGGTAATGTATATCACTCCTAGGGTCCCTCACTTTATCCCTTAGAAATATCCTCTCCATAGGGACAGGCCTAACCCGGTTATATTCATGTGGAGACATGGCTTAAATAAGATAGATTCGGCAGAAATCAAAAAAGCCTGGGTGCCTGAGGGAAAAGGGACATATCAACCCAGAGAAGGGGGATGGGGAACTCCTGGAGGGATGACAATGGTTCTGGGTTGGGGGAGGACTGGATAATAGAAAGGTCGGATCAATCTAAGTTAAAGGAGAAGGCCATTCAAAGAGAGAAGAACAAAAGGAATGAATTTATGAACTGAGACTGTATTATCCTGTTGTACTGTATGCATTGTAAACTGTGACTGCAAAGTTTATGGAAAAAAAAGTTTTTAATAAAGATAATATTTGGAAAAAAAAAAGAACTCCCTGATCGCACTATTACCCTCCTGCCACCATCTGGTACGGGGAAGGACAAAGTCACTTTCCTCATGCAGGATAGGCACTGTGAGACCAGAGTCAGTCCCCTCAAGGAACAAACTCTAAATTAATCCCTGAGGTGTGAAGCACCCATCTGTGCTATTTTATTTCAAATTGAGGGAGTCTGTCATGGAATTTGGCTATGAGCTGTTCATAATGATACACTTCTTTCAATATATTATGCCAGTCTTCAATTGAGGGTACAGTAGATGTCATCCATCGACGAGTGATATTTTTTTTAGCCACCAAAATAAATAAGGAAAGCAGCGTCCTATCCCAGTGTGGTCTATGAGAGAGGGGTAGATAGACAGACATACCATTTCTGCTGTTAATTCAGTATCCTCTCCCATGCACCCCGATAGCTGTACCTGCAAGGCACACCAAAATGGTGCCAACTTAGGGCAGAACCAGAATATATGACCTAAATCAGCCAAACTACAACCACAGCCTCTCCAGCAGAAACCATAAGAGACAGGGAGATATTTGATGAGTATCGCTGGGAAGCGGAAATATCGAGAACGGGATTTCCGCGTGAATTCCCGTCAAGTATTGGAAGCAGTAATCTTAATGGCTTTCAGAGATGACTCCCTCCATGTTACATAGGGAACTTCTAATTGAAGATCCCTATTCCAAGCTTCCAATATTGATAATGTAGAATCTCCCCATGCATCCCTTATTATTCTATAAAGGTGGCTTATTAATTTATCCCATGTATTTCCCCTCATTGTATCTTGTAGTAGCTTCCATAGGGTCGGTAGCCATATTTCTTTCTTCAGAAATAATTACCTTAAAACTTTAATACAATTCTTAAATAATAATGAAAACTGAAAATGTTACCACCAAAATAAACTGGAAGTCATCTGGCATCAGTTAGGATGATAAAAAGGTGGGGTCCAATTTTAGCCCATTTTTGTTGCACTATTGCTTTAAGGGGACAGCTTGGCATTGTGTGGGATGTTAGGGTTGCATCAGTTGATTTAGTTGATTGGGAAGATGCTGAGTGCTGCGATAGTTTGAGTTTACTTATTTCCCCCTCAGGCCTCAGATTTCTACAGTATATCCCATTTTGGTTGAGATCTTGCCCTGCACCAGTGGACCACTAGTGCTGATACTGGATTGGGTGGCCTACTACTTAGCAGAGAACCAGAGTCCAGCAATTTGTGGAGCCACTACACCCCCCCCCACCACCACCACACATACACACACACACACACACACACACACACACACACACACACACAAACCCAGACACCTTTGTTCTTTGGTTAATGGAAAAATGATATCTACCCCACTTTTCCAACATCAGCCTTTCATAGATAGTGCATACATCTTTAGAGTGACAGTAAAAGGGTTTTATGGAATTTTAATTTTGAATTCCTTGTGTCATTTTCCTGGTTTTATTCCTTCTGGATTGCTGCTTTAAATTTTGACATCTCTGTTTTCTTTCCTTGCAGCTTCTTGAGGAGGTGGCTAACTGAGCGTCTTTCAAGTTTCCTTTCAGGTCAGTGTGCAACGTGTCAGACTGCATGGCTTTAGCCTCTGGTAATACATTATCTCAGGGTCTGATAACCTGTGCTCCCCATTCTGTAATGCAGAGTCACCACAATAAGAGAGGTGCTTATAATGGGGTTTGTAATTGCAGTGTGATACATTTACAATGATCTCTTATGATCCTTGGGTAGATGTGACCCTTGGGTGAATATGCCCATAGGCTGTAGTGGCCCTTGGGTAGTTTTGGCTTCTGTAGGTGTGAACCATAAGTGATAAGGGTCTTGATGTGTGAGTGATCCTTGGTTGAGTCTGGTCTGTGAGTGGAGGCGAACCTTGGGTAGATGTGATCCTTGGGTGGTTTTGATCCTGGGTGGATGTGAACCTTGGGTTGCTTTGATCTGTGGACGGCTGTGATCCTTGGGTGGGTATAGCCCTTGGGTATGTATAACCCCTGGGTGGGTGTGGTGTATGAATGGCGGTGACCTTTGGGTGGGTGATACCCTTGGGTGGATGTGACCCTTGGTTGGATATAATTTTTGGGTGGATGTGACCTTTGAGTGGCTGTGATGTTTTGGCTGCTTTGATCTTTGAGCGGGTATAACCTTCAGGTGGTTGTGATCCTCGGGTGGTTGTGATCCTGTGGTGGGTGTTACCCATAAGGCGCTTTTACACACAGGTTTCTGTAATGGAATGACTGTTACGGAAACAGTATACCGTTACATCCCCTGTGTGTAAAATGCATCTGTTCCGTTACACCGGTGAATGTTCACCTGAACCACAATCTCTTCCTTCCTCGGTTCATCCCTGTGTGTTCCGTTTCGTCTGGCTGTGTAAAACAGCCATTCTGGCAGCAGTAAAAAAAACAGCCATAGAACACCACACTGCATGGGGCAGCCAAAACACAAATACTGAAAACGGAGTTGAGGGGGAGGTGCTGGAATACCCTCTGCGTGTAAAGTGAGCCACAAACGGAACAGAGTACAACGGTGGCACACAGGTAACGGCCATTCCGTTGTACTTGCCTGTGTGTAAAAGCGCCTGTAGGGTCTCAGAG
The DNA here is from genome assembly GCA_016271365.2 of Neoceratodus forsteri. NCBI lineage: Eukaryota > Metazoa > Chordata > Ceratodontiformes > Ceratodontidae > Neoceratodus > Neoceratodus forsteri. The sequence continues at coordinate 90,204,357 of JADMNL010000030.1, forward strand.
AGGACTGCCACCTATGCCCCTGGTGCTTGAGGTTGGTTGCAGAAATATGCTGTTTAATAAATTAAGTGGTTTGGGAGGTGGAAGGTTTGGCACTGATACACGCACAGAGCACATTGCTAATATTGAGTTATTTTTTACATTTATTTATTTATGAATTTGGTAACTGTGTTGGTACACTGATACAAAGCCCTTTTTCAGGCATGGCACAGGCCAGAAACTAATATATGCAATGTAAAAATACAGTGAGAGAGCAGCGTGAATCATACAGGGAACATAACAGTGTAGGTCAAGTTAACAGAGTAAATATAAGGTAAACAGTACCAGGTACATCCGCAATTGAGCAAACAAGGTTTATAACATTTAGATAAACAGGGAAAGGTTGCTCCATAATTCAACAAAAGGAAAAACAACAGTATTCAGGGCAGGAGAGGAGAGCCGAGCACTAGAGGGGGAGGGGGTAAGGGTGAGCTGCAAGGGAGGTGAAGCCATGCTTGTGGCCTGTGGGCAGACGGAGTTCATGGTGGACAGAAAGTGCATTCTTAACAGGGAATTTAGATTTAGAGGTGGGTCGGGAGGAGGGGAGGTTGTTCCATAGTGAGGGTCCAGCTGCAGAGAAGGCTCTTAGGCCCATCGTCATAGTTATGTTAGGGCGTTCTAGTTAAAGGTGTGAAGACTGACTGATTGCAGCAGTAGGTTCTAGGCCGGATAAGAAGGAATAGTGGAGAGTAGGAGGGATTGTGGAAAGTATCCGCAATGGTCCGGGCCAGCAGGTAGGAGCGTTGTGCTTGTGGAGGGAGCCAGTTAAGGGACTAGTAAAGAGTGCAGTGGTGAGTGAGGAGAGGGGCGCGAGGGCAAGGCAACATATACGACTGTATTGTGTATACAGTAGCAAGAGTGAGTGTAGATGGGGACGGGGACACAGAAAACCAGTAATTATAAAAAAATAAAACAGAAAGTAGTTATATTGTTATTAATTTTTTTTTATGCATTCTTGGTGTGCGATATTTGCATAAACTTCAAAAATGAGGGTTTATGGACATCACACACCTCAGGTGTGGAAAAAACAAAGCCCTTCATAATACACTACTTCCTATGTATTATTCTATATATGTACGGTCCCACACACACATTCACACCGTTTTTTCCATTAAAAATGTTATTTAAATAAAAACAATCAGAAAGTATTAAATAATCAGTACATATACCACAGATGATACATAAATGGAGAAAAATCCCCGAATGTAACATGAGCATATTACAGATTTTTCAGAGAAGTACAGAGCATGAAGCATTAACCAGATAAGTCCAGTTTTATCTGATGAGATAGAAACATAGAATTTGATGGCAGATAAGGACCGCTTGGCCCACCTAGTCTGCCCATTTCCCTACCTAACGGATAAACTGCAGATCCTAGTTAATCAACAGCCTATTTCCCCCTACCCCCCACTAGAATTGCCTTATGTCTGTCCCATGCATTCTTGAACTCCCCCACTGTTTTTGACTCTGTGACCTCTTCAGGAAGGTTGTTCTATGCATCTACAACCCTCTCTGTGAAGAAATACTTCCTCACATTACCTCTGAGCCGTCCCCCCCCATCTTCAAATTGTGTCCCCTTGTTCTTGCACATCTCTTTTTTTTGAAAGATGCTACCCTCTTGGACTTTGTTGATTCCATTGAGGTATTTGAAAGTTTCTATCATGTCCCCCCTCTCCCTCCTTTCCTCAAGGCTATACATCTTAAGCTCCTTTAGTCTTTCTTCATATGTCTTGTGGTACAGACTCTACAACATTTTGGTTGCCCTCCTCTGGACAGCCTCCACCCTTTCTATGTCTTTGCGGAGATGGGGTCTCCAGAACTGTACACAGTACTTCAGATGTGGTCTTACCAACTGTCTGTAGAGGGCCAACAACTTCCTGTTTTCTACTGGTGATGCCTCTCTCTATGCATCCCAGTATCCCCCCCAGCCCTTCTTACTGCCTTCTCACATTGCTGGCCCACCTTTAGGTCATCTGATATGACCACCCCCAGGTCCCTTTCCATTTTTGTTGCTGTCAGTATCTCACCCCCCATTGTGTACTCTTGCCCTGGGGTTTTGTTTCCCAGGTGCATTACTTTGCACTTCTTTGTGTTGGATCTAAGCTGCCATACATTTGACCATTCCTCCAACCTTGCCAAGTCCCTTTTCATCCTTTCCATCTCACTTTGCATATCAACCCTGTTGCAGATCTTTCTGTCATCTGCAAAGAGACATACCTTCCCCTCCATTCCCTCTGCAATGTCACTTATAAAGACATTAAAAAGAACTGGCCCCAGTACTGGACCCTGCGGTAGCCCACTAGTAAACCTCCTTTCTTCACTTTCTTCACTGTAGACTCCATTTACTGTTACCTGCTGTGTCCTGTTGTCCAGCCAGTGTTTTACCAAGGCTACCACCCTGGGACCCACTCCCAGGGTGGCTAATTTGGTTGTTAATCTTTTGTGCGGGACTGTGTCAAATGCCTTGCTAAAGTCTAGGTAGGCCATGTCCACAGTCCCTCCCTGGTATACTACTTTGGTCACCCAGTCAAAGAAATCAATTAGGTTTGTTTGGCAAAAATTTGAGCCAAAACTCTAAACGTACTAAAACTGTGTAATAGAATAAGTTTTCTGAACGTCAAGTAAAGGGGTCCAGCTGTTATTAAGGGTGTCTGTTTTATAAGCAAACAGTGAATTCTATCATTTTGGGCCGAACTGCCCATACTACTAAACCAATCTTCAATGGATGTTACCTTTTGAGATTTCAAATAATACAGAATTAGTTGTTTGAGAACCATTGAATCAGCTAAAATCCACAACTGGGTAGGGTAGGGAATGTGTTGTAGTTCTGTGGTGGCTCCCAGGATGAGTAGGGTAAGGCTACAGGGGATGTGGAGCTTGGCTACTTTTGTACATGCTTTATAAACTTCCTTCCATAAATAAGTCCTGTACAAACCGTTTCTTAACATGTGTCCCAGGTGAGCATGGAGTTCTTCGCATCTCCAACAGGCACCATTCCCATGATATCCCATCTTATAATTATGTAGAATCTTAAATTGAATAACAGACACACACACAGTCTTTACAATGAGGCTGTCAGTTGTGAGGCTTTCTTTACAGAGGGTTTCCATGTACCTTTGTTATCGCAGCACCTCAAATCGTTGGCTTCCAAGAGAGGCAATGATTTGTTTAGATCATTAGCTCTGACCCACAGTGCTCTTAGAGTGCAGCTACAATGACTTCCATGCTGCCCTCTTAAAAGTGCACTAAACTCTTGCACACATTGACCGTAAGTCTCCTGATTCAGAGGAGTGTACAGATTGCTTGTGTCATTAGCAGTTTGACCTTCATCCTGATGTGATGTGATATTATCCAAACAGTCCCTGGGGGGTCAGAGACCACATCACACTAGAGCCAAAACCTTTAGCTTGGCAGTGGTCATGTACTCGGTGTGTGTAAAACCTGGCCTTAGTTAGCACTTGATAAGCAGTTGGGGCAGTCCAGACCTTTTTAACTCACTTCAGCTTTCATCCTTTCCTTAGTGCTGAGGGTCAGCTTTAGAAGAATGACGGAGCAGCAGCCTCCACACGCGGCACCCCTCGAAGTGAGCCAGCACTCCCACTTCATCATTGGCTCGCAGTCAGAGGAGAACTCGGAGGATGAGATCAGTCTGCTGGGAAAGCTGGATCTCATGGAGGAGAAGGACCGGTCCCTGTCCCCTGCTTCAGTCAATTCGGACACCCTCTCTGACTTGGGATCTGGGTACTCGGATGCAGTGCAGATGAGGTACGAAGGCTTTATCTTTCTGCTTTATATTTTTATTTTGTGCAATGTCTGTACTGTAGATGCTGTGATACTTGTGTTGATTGTATGCATGCGTATAACAGTAAGTATGATCACCAACCTTGGGTAAGTTGTTCTTGGCTGATAAAAAACCCTGGGCCTCTGAGTGTGCATGGTTTCAGCAGAGGCACAGTGCAGTCAGCTGAGGTGTGTCTGGTACCTGGTTATTTAAATCTGGATTGGCATGTTTTGAGATGGTCCTAGTATGGTAATCCTGAAAAGTAATACCACAGTTATCACCAATAATTACATCACTCGCTGGTCGGGTGCAGAACTGTGGGAGTTAGGGACTGGGTTTGTGCTAAAGGGACAGTTGACAGTCATTGGGGGGGTTAAATTTTGGAGCATAAGGAGTTGCAGATCTGAAAAGCAGAATGTACCACAGTCTGAAGTATACTATGATGCAAGTTTATTGTGGTATGGGGAATTACTCACTATATCAATATCATGTTTTCTACTTTCTTCCTGGTACCCCTCAGGGATCTGTTCTTGTGCCCCCTCTTTTTGTGTGTATATTGCCCTCTTAAGTAATTAAATCAGATTTTTTTTCATAGTTAATGCAGATAATGTAAAGATAAACATTTTTCCTTTCCAAATGTTTCTACCACCATTGCTGAGAGCCTCAATAAGTGTTTAACTGTGATTTCCCTTTAAAGAGATCCACCAAGATATGTGGAACTAACATACTAACATGCCAGCAGAATAGGCCTAACAGTCTCTCGAGTCTGCTCGATTTTCAGCACCCGTGCTGAGGGCTGATTTTGGTGTCCCCTCCTCCCCCTTGGGTTATACTGTCCCCAGTTCCAGATGTTCCACCTGTATTGGGCCTGGTCAGATTTGTAAAATTACGAAACCGGGTCCCATGGACTTCCTGGTTATGAGTGCCGCCCACGCTCCACCCCGTACTCACTAACATGATGACGAGATGCCAGTGAGAGCCCCGGGGCCCACTCCATTATGATCAATGGGCAGCGGCTTTTCCACCGATTTTTTTTTTTTGTTTGTTTGTTTGGTTTTTTTTTGGTTTTTGTTTGTTAATATATTATCATGGCCATGTGGTAATGAAACATGGGCACCGGTCAATTGGCGCCTTGTTAAGTGACTGATGCCGCGTTCGTACCAAGTAATATGATAATATAAAAATCGATGGAAAAGCCACTGCCATTGATTATAATGGAGCACGCCCTGCTCTTCACTGGCATTCGTCATTACATTAGTGAGTGCTAGGGGGCGGCAGCACTTATAACCCGAAAGTCCAAGGGACCCAGTTTCATGAATTTTACGAGGGAGATATTTTTTTCCTACTGGATTATATTTTGACATCTGCATAATTTTGGACTCCTGTGGCGGTATATTTCAGGTGCAGGGGCTTTTCTTGGTGAATCTCTTTATTGCTCCAAACTTGTCCTCAACATTAGCCCAGATAAAACTGAAGTCCTTCTTATTCCACCTTTGTCAGCCATGTCGGAATCCTGCTTAGCCAGGAATAACATAGAAACATAGAAGTTGACGGCAGATGGGGAATGCCAGGCCCATCTAGTCTGCCCATTATTTCTACCTGATGATGCTGCCATATGTCTCTATTGTGAGCATTGGCCTATTTTATTCTTACTCATGTGTATTATTCCCTTGCGCCTATCCCATGCTCTTCTGAAGCTTTGCACTGTGCTCAATTCCACTGCCTCTTTGGGCAGGCTGTTCTATGTATCCACCACCCTGTCCGTGAAAAAGAACTTTCTCACATTACTCCTCAATCGACCTCTCTCCAATATCATGTCATGTCCTCTTGTCCTGCTGTTTTTCTTATACTGAAACATGTTGGACTCTTTCACTTTATTTAGGCCTTTAAGGTATTTGAAAGTTTATATCATGTCTCCCTTCTCCCTCCTCTGCTCCAGGGTGTACATATTGAGGTCCTTCAGTCTGTCCTCATGTGTCTTCTGTTGCAGCCTCTGCACCATTTTGGTCGCCCTTCTCTGGACTGTTTCTATCCTGTCAATGTCCTTTTGCAGGTGTGGCCTCTAGAACTGGACACAGTACTCCAGCTGGGCCCTAACCAGTGTCTTGTAAAGAGGGATTACTACCTCCCTCTTTCGGCTTGTGATACTCCTACTGATACATCCCAACATTACTCTAGCTCTTCCCACTGCCTTTGTGGTCTGCCTGGAGGCTTTCAGGTTATCAGTGATGATGATGCCCAAGTCCCTTTCTTCTCTTGTGTTTGTTAGCAAACCTCCCCCCCCCAATCCTATAGTTAGCTTCAGGGTTTCTCCTCCCCACGTGCATGATTTTGCACTTCTTTGCGTTAAACCCTAGTTACCACTCTTTGGACCATTTCTCTAGCTTTTCCAGGTCTCGTCTCATTCTACCCACTCCATCTGGATCATCCACTCTGTTGCAGATCTTGGTGCCGTCTGCAAACAGGCAAACCTTACCCTCCAGTCTGACCACGATATCACTGATGAAGATATTGAAGAGGACTGGCCCCAGGACTGATTCCTGTGGCACCCCACTTGTGACATGCATCTCTTCTAACTGGATACGGTTAACCACCACGCTCTGCTTTCTGTCTGTCAGCCAGTTTGTCACCCAGTTGACCAACTTTTGCCCTACCTCAAGTCTGCTTAGCTTTATAACCAGTTTTCTATGTGGAACAGTAACGAAAGCTTTGCTGAAGTCAAGGTAGGCTATATCAACTACACCCCCTTGATCCACCTCCCAGGTTACCCAGTCAAAGGTATCTATCAGATTAGTCTGACAGGACCTTCCTGCTGTGAATCCATATTGTCTTGGATCCTGTGCCCCTATGGGTTCCAGGTGCTCCACAATCCTTTCCTTTAGGAGTGTCTCCATGACTTTCCAATGACTGTGGTAAGACTGACTGGTCTGTAGTTACCTATTTCCTCCTTGCTGTCACTCTTGTGGAGTGGGATCATATGCACCCTCCAGTCCCCCGGGATCTCCCCTGTGTTTAGTGACTCAGTAAACAGTTCCGCCAAAAGCTCCACTAGTTCCTCCCTAAGCTCCTTTATTATCCTGAGATGTATGCTATCCGGTCCCATAGCCTTGTCCACCCTGAGCTTATTGAGCTCTTGTAGGACTCTTTCTCTTGTAAATGGTCTTGTGTTCACCTTCCTTTCTCCTGTGTCTATGGTGTTGAGCTGTGGGCCCTGTACTTTCTTCTGCGTGAACACTAAGCAGAAGTCTTTGTTTAGGACAGATGCCTTTTCTTGGTCTTCCTCCACCCATCCTCACCCCTTGAGTTTAGCAATTCCCCCTCTAGACTTTCTCTTATCACTAATATATCTGTAGAAAGTCTTGTCACCTTCCTTCAATGTTTGTGTTAATGTTTCCTCAGTTTTGGCCTTTGCCTGCCTCACAACTTTTCCCTGCTTTTCTTATGGAATTCTGATACACCACTCTATCTTTGTCCTTTTGTGTTTCCTTGTATTTTTTAAAGGCTAACCTTTTGGCTAAGACTTTCTCAGCTACTGTTTTTGAGAACCAAAGCGGCTTCTTCCTCCTTTTGCTTTTTCTTTTTTCCCCTCATTCACTGGCCTGTTACTTCAAGTATTGCATTTTTAATTTTTGCCCATTTTGCCTCTACTACTCCCCTTCCTGTATCTTTTTCCGATAGGGCTATTTTAATGCTCTCACCCATCTTCCCAAAGTCTGCTCCTCTAAAGTCTAAGATTTTAGCCTTAGATTGGGTTGAATGTGTACCTGTGACCAAGTTGAACCATACCATGTAATGGTCACTGGACCCCAGTTGTCCTTCGACATGGAGATCTGTAATCCATTCTCCATTTGTCAGTACGAGATCTAGGATAGTCCTGTTTCTGGTGGGGTTTTGTACATGTTGTCTTAGGCCCTCCGCCTGAAAGGAATCCACTATGTCCCTGGTTCTTGCCGATGCCCCAGTTGGTACTATCCAGTCTGCATCAGGCATGTTAAAATCTCCCATCAGCAGAACCTCCCCCTTTGCTGCCATAGTTTGTATATTCTCTATCAATACTCTGTCCATTCCCTCCCCTAGTCAGGAGGTCTGTAGACCACTCCAGTTCATATGGTAGTGCCGTTTCCTGTTTCCAAGGTGACTCAGTTCCTGTGACCCTTCCTGTGTATTCTGAATGTCGGTTGCTTTTATATTTTTTTTTGACATAAAGGGCCACTCCCCCTTCCCCCTTCTTACCCCTGGTCCCTTCTGAACATTACGTAGCCGAGTACCGTAGTCTCCCATGTGTGGTTGCTGGTCTGGAAGTTTGTCTCCCAGACTGCGAGCATTTGTGTACATGATTTTCCACTGAGCAGTTGGCAGATTGTGAGCTAAGTGGGGAGATCCGATATTCCCCATGTGCACTGTTTGTGGCGTTGGACCTTCCCCCCCTTGGTGGTGAAAATGATGCATACAAATGTTGAACTTCTGATTGATTGCTAGCTGAGGGAGGAGAGGTGCCTTCTTCCTTGACTGATAAGATGGGTGTTGCACCCCTTTCCCCCTTTACTAGTTTAAATTCTCTGCAAAAACATCAAACTTCTGCCCTAATACACCGACTCCCTCCTTGGTCAGATGCAGGCCATCAAATTTAAAGAACTTTCGATCCCAAAAATTGTTCCAGTCCCCTACAGGTTTGTGCCCCATTTCCTGGCACCAGTCCTTGAGCCAAGTGTTTAGCTCCTTTATTTCCCCTTTTCTGACCCTCTGTCCATCTGCCCCTCTCTCACAGACAGGCAGAATCTTGGAGAAGGAGATGTTGGATAAAATGAATGACAGTTGCTCTCCCAGCCTGGTCAGGTGTTCCTTGGTTTGTACAATTGACCTGCTGGCGAGATTATTTGTTCCTATGTGCACTAGGACGTTGATGTTTTCCCCTGCTTTTTGAATGATTTTTGCAATGTGGTATGTGTCTTTCCATGCAGAAGTACCTGGGAGACATCTCCATTACCCTTGGTTGGAGGTAGGGATCAACTCCTCGGATCATGGGGTCTTCTATGATCAGTAGTTATTTGGCTTCCTTGTTTGTTTGGGTACCTATTAAGGGCTTTTCTTGTAGTAGTTCCTGCTGTTCTGCAGTGTCCTCTGTCCCCTTGATTGATTTGGGGGATATTGTGCCTTTTGGCCCTTTATTTGATATAGGCTATAGGCAGATACCTGTTTTGAAGTTGTTACTGGCTGTTGGGGGAAGTTGTGTTTGCGTGTTTCAATTACTGAGGCACCCAATTTGCCTGTCCTAACCACCTGCCAACCTCCCAGACCAACTACCCTCTGCAGCTGAGGTGCTTCAATTGAATGCTTGGGTAAAGGCAGGTGGTTTATGTCATACTGTTGCCCCTTAATATGTGACTTGAGGCGTGATATTTCTGTCCATGCTGTCCTGAGCTGAGCCCTTAGATCGCCGATGGTCCAGCATGTGGGGCAGTGTCCTGTGTCCTGTATAACTGCCCTGTTGAAGACTGTTGCGCAGGTATGACAGTTAACAATATCCATCATAGTTTTTTTTGTTTTTTTCAAGCATTTGTATGTCCTCCTCCTCCTATGAGGAACCCTAGTGTATAACAATTAGGGCCTCCCCTTCCTGGTTTCCCCAGGAAATGGTACTAATGGTGCTACCCTATAAATGGAGTGTAGCATGGGGTGAGGGTGGGTGGTCGTGCCCCTCCCCTGCCCAAAATGGAAATTCGGCAGATGGAAGAAAAAAAACAGAAAAAGAAAATGAAATATACCTAATGGAGGTAAGCTCTAATCAGATTAAAACTCACAGCCTTTAATTTCTGTTGTATGCAACCACTTTCACTGAGCTACCTTACCTTGTTTTGATAGCTGTTCGGATTATAATCCTGAGTCCTTGGCCACAGACCCCTCCTCAAACACAGATGCCCTTTCTTGGAAAGGACTGCTTCTGCCATACGGAAGATAGTTCAGTCCTATACCAAGACCCAGCTGTTTTGCGTTCTGGAGAAAAAAACCCAAAATGAAACAAAGATTCTACCCAAGCCCTGGCTTCTTAACCACACGCCAAGGACAGTGGTTTCCACCGTTTGCGATCAGAGCTGGCATTGTTATCCTCACCCTTCATGAGCTCTCTGGTGTTTGCGTCTCCCTGCTCCCTCAGCTGCCTTGATGCCGCACGCTGTCCTTGCGGTGGCTGCCTATACAGTCTGCCCGCCGCACCGTCGTATGCGTCAGTTGCTGTAGCAGACGTAGCACTTGCGCCAAATTATCAGCTGCTGTGCTCCCCGAGGTCAGTCTTTAAACAAAATGCAATTTCCTCTAAGCTTCTCGCTTTGAATACAGTTAAAGGAAAATGATTATTTGCAGGGCTCCTGCCCCTGCAAACCTTACCCTCTGGTTTAGCTTTTCGGAAAAAAGCGCCTTTTTTCTTGCACCGAAAAGTATTTTAATTTTATTACGAAAAGTCTGCTACCCGGAAGTATGGCGGATACTGTGGCGGCTCCATTATATGTAAAGGTGTGGCACCGCACCGTGTGCTTCAATACAAATGCATTAAAGTGTTGTTGTTTTTTTTTTCTTTTATATATATATATCTGTTGTGTCTGGAATGTGTTGGCAGGTAGCTCTCCCGGTCAGGCGTTACTCTGCTTCCGAGCTCTGGGGTTTCCGCTCATTTAACTGTCCTCCACTTTCTGGAAAGGTCTACGGACATTGCCGGGCATTGGAGGGCCCTGGACCTGGGGGATGGGGGAGTGGAGTGGCCGGATTGGGGTAGTGGAGTCCAGGAGATGCCCTGGGGAGAAATAGGTCTCAGAACGCAGTTCACCGTGCCTGATGCCCATACCCAAAGGCTCCACATTTAGTGGGCCAGTGGCTCGGCCAGCCTCAGTGTCTCATCCAACTCGAGCAGTGTTATGCAATGCCAGGTCCATTAAAAACAAGACAGCTAGTATTGCTGATCTTGTTGGGTCAGTGGACGTGGCTTGCATCACCAAGACCTGGCTGGATGGAAATTCTGGCCTCATTCTGGAGTCAGCTATTCCAGTCAGATTCTTGGTGATACACTGCCCAAGGTTGGATTGCATGGGAGGGGGTGTAGCAGTCTGTTTGTTTTAGAATGGAATTGGGTCTTGTAGTCCTGCCAGTGGGGGAAACCTGATCCTTTGAGTGTACTGTTGTCACAGGTGTAGGGTGCAGGATTCTTCTCATCCTCCGTCCACCCAGGGGTGAGAAGCGATTTCGGCAGGAAGTCGCAGACTTCGTTGTTGATATGGTATTGGGATCCCCCAGACTGATGGTTCTGGGTGATTTCAATGCTTAGGTCGATGACAGACTCTCACAATTTGGTCAGGACTTCCTCCGACTTATGAATTTGTTGGGCCTTACACAGGTGGTTGCCTCTGCGACACATGATTGTGGTCACTCATTGGACCTGGTCTTCCTACTGGGTATGGAGATCTCCGATATGGTGGTGGAGCCAGTAGGGTGATATGACCATCACACTATAAGATTAAATTTCCGAGCTCCCCCCAATAGATCTGCCCCTGTGGAGCTAGCCTGGTACTGTCCTTTGAGGGTTTGACCCCTGATGGTCTGATGATAATGCTGGATCTATCGGCATTACCGAATGCAAGCGTGGGTCCAGACAATCTGTTGCTAGCCTATAACAGGACTGTGACAGAGGCTGTAGATTCCATCGCTCCTATCCATGTGCGTCCCCTCACCCTTTTCCCTTGGTCCCCTTGGTTTGATGGGACTTTGAGGGAGTTGCTTTGAGTGGGACGAAGGTTGGAGCATCACTGGCGAAAATCGGGCCTTGATGCCAATAAACTTAGATTGATGGACCCTTATAGGGAATATCAATCAGCTATCTCTCGTAAGAAGGCAGAGTTCCTGTCCAGGGAGATGGCCGCAGCACAGAGTCGACCAGCCTAGCTCTTCCGAGCTGTGGACAGACTGTGCAATCCAGCCTGTATGCAGATTTGGAGAGCATTTTCACAGGAAAAGTGTGATGAGTTTGCTTGATTCTTTGCTGAAAAGGTGACCTACATCAGGTCCAAGATTCAGCTGGCTAGCTCCAGTAGGGGTGGGGGTGGCGGTGGTTGGTGGTTGGTTACAGTCCCTTGATTTGACTTGTCTGACTTTGATCAGTTGGAGATTGTAGATGTCATGCAGATTATCCGGAGTATGCAGCCGACCTGCTGTGGTTTGGACCGAGGCCTAACCTGCCTCCTTATGGGGTGTGTTGAAGTCATCGGCCCGGTCCTAGCAGAGATCATCCAGTTTTCATTTGAGACAGGTGAGTTTCCTAACTCCCTGAAGGAGGCGGTGGTGATCCCCCTCCTTAAGAAACCTTCTTTTGACCCAGACTGTCCTGCCAACTACAGGCCGGTCTCTAACCTTCCCTTTGTGGGGATGGTTATTGAGAAGGCGGTTGCACTGCAGCTGGAGAATCATCTTACCAGCCACGATATCTATGATCCTCTCCAGTCAGAATTTCGGAAGAGGCATAGCATGCAGACTGCCCTTGTTCGAGTACTTAGTGATCTCCTGATATCGAGGGATCGGAAGAGCTGTTCGGTCTTGGTTCTCCTAGATCTCTCTGCAGCATTTGACACCGTGGAACATTTGGTGCTGCTGGAGCGCCTGCAGATGATCTGTGGCCTGTCTGGCACAGTCTTCAGATGGTTCCATTTTTAACTCACCGGCAGATCTCAGAGGGTGGTATCCAGGATCTTTTCCTCTGACTCATTCTCTCTGCCGTGTGGGGTTCCGCAGGGCTCTGTGCTGTCACCTATGTTGTTCGCGGTGTACATGCTGCTGTTGGGAGACACTGTAAGGCAGTATGGGTTGGGTTCTCACTGCTATGCAGATGATACCCAGCTCTACCTGTCCTTTGTGTCTGAGCAAGATAGTGCGGTCTTGGTGTTTAACAAGTGCCTCGCCGAGATCCAGGACTGCATGAATGCCAGTTGGTTGAGGTTGAATCTGGATAAGACCGAGGTTCTGGTAGTGGACCCGGACCATCAGATAGAGGGGCTGGCAGCTGCTTCTGCCTCTGTAATTTGGCTTGGTGGTAGTCAGTTGTTGACCTCAGAACGGGTGCAGAATCTGGGCGTTATTATTGACTATGGGCTAATGCTGCATCTTCAGGTGTCGGCCGTCGTCAAGACCTCTTTTTACCATCTGAGGAATATCACCAGGATTAAGCACCTTGTTCCGCCTGGTGACTTGCCTACTTTGGTCCATGCCTTTGTGACCTCCCACCTTGACTACTGTAACTCCCTGTACCTAGAGCTACCTGGGGTTGATATCCGTCGCTTGCAGCTGGTGCAGAATGCGGCAGCCAGGCTGCTGATGGGGTTGCCTTAATCTGCTCATGTGTCGCCTGTGCTCCGCAGACTACACTGGCTGCCAGTTCAGTGGCAGATCACCTTTAAGGTCGGCTTGCTGACCTTTAAGGCCCTACACGTACTGGGGCCAAGCTACCTGCAAGAGCTCCTGTGTCCCTACTGCCCCTGCCTACTACTCCGCTCCACCGACAAGGGACTGCTAGAGGTTCCCAGGGTTCAGTTTAAGACATCTGGGGCCCAAGCTTTTGCATTTGTGGCCCCTACCCTGTGGAACTCTCTCCCGCATCAGATACGTGAGTGCCTGTTCATGGGGAGCTTTAAAATCGCTTTCCTTGTATATGCAGTTGCGGTCAAAACTAACTGTAACCATCAAAGTTTTACACCAGCATTCAAGCCTCTTTCATACACAAATGCAGGTCCAGGCAAGGTGATAAATCCAAAAGTTTAGATATGTCCACGACCAGACCAGAGGTCACAAAAAGAAGGAGCTTACTTGCCCCAGTGCTTCGACTCAACACGCGTCTTCATCAGGGGTAACATTAACTGGTAACAGACCACCCTGTATAGTGTGTTCAATGCAATCTAAAATTCACATACATCACAGATCCTACTAAGATAACATTCTTAGATCTCTCCCTTACAGCAACCCAGTACAATATAGAAACATCATGCTTCAGAAAATCCACAGCTACAAACTCCCTTCTCCTTGCATCAAGTGCACACACCCACACAGTCTTAAGAATTCCATACCATATAGTCAATTCTTAAGACTTAGAAGGAACTGCAGCTCTGTCCCGCCTCCCACGTTAGCCTGGTGCTGGACGTTGTTGGTTCTCCAGCCTCCGCCAGAGGCTGCTGAGACGCCGAGTGTTCACCCCCTCCCTTCTGGAGCAGGAGAGCCATCCTTGGATACTCAGTCCTGTTCCACCTGGTCAAATCTCCAACTCCTAGGTCCGTTCCCGAACCCGTGATGTCAGCTTCGCATGTGGACGCCTTGTCGCTGTGCCAGCGGGCCGGCATGTTGCTAGACATCTACTGGCTCATGTTCCAAACGGGAATTTGTGTGTGTCTGGACAATCTCTGTAAATTCTTCAACTGTGGAAGCCAAATAAGAACATAAGGATTTCAAGGCGGAAGATGGCCATTAAGTCCATTGTGACCATCCCCCTTCCCCTGTTTCTCAGTGGTTATATCCATGTATGTTCTTCGCTGTCCTAAAACTGTCCAGTGATTTCTTCAAGGATTCCACAGATAAGCTCATCACTGTCCCTTCAGGTAATCCATTTCAGGCCTCAACCACTCTGGGTGAGAAATGTTTCCCTTGTTCAGTTCTAAACTGCTGCTAGTTGGGTCACTAGATGCCTTAAAAACAAGGATCATATCCCCTCTTCTGTTTTTTTTTCCTTGGGGGAGAAAATATCTAACTTTTAATGAGTCATTACTTTTGATTTTTTCCCCCCTCAGCATTCCTCTCATTGAGCGAGTCACCCTTATCTGCAGTCTGTCCAGTCCATCCCTGTATCCCGACAATACGGGCCAAATACTGCCCAAGACCCTCACGGCGAGGCGTCATCAGCAAGTAACGTGACGGCATACAAACTTAGCGGTCTCTGCTGTCGATGTTGTTCCCTGTTCAGCCCCAGATTTTAATGGTTTTTTTAAAGGGCAGCCGACACCTTCAACAGAACTTTCACAAAACATAATGTCTAGACACAGTTCAGTTTGTATTTCACATTAGTTCTGTATGCGTCCTCCCCATTATTTATTATTGAGACCATTTGCATGAAAACAAGAGCTTTGCTCCTAAAAAATTGTCATTTATTCCCTTTGCTTTCTACCTGTCTGAGGTCACAATGCACTGCATGTGACATCACGGTTACTCCGATGGCAGTAAATTGTGATGTAACAACAGACGATTGTGACTTGAAGTAGGGAGTGAGCTATGGAGGCAGATGAACTCTGAGGGCTACAGATCTTGTATTCATGCAAATTTCCTCAGTGATAAATATATGGGAAGAAAAATCTGTAGAATATATATGGAATGCAAGCTGAATTGTACCTAATTATTATGTTTTTCAAAGTTATCTTGGAGGCGTCACCACCTCTTTAAATATACTTTCTGCACCTTCACTGGTGATATATTGATGGATGTACTGTCTTTTGGTACTGTCATGGCTAACGGCCGTTATGAAGTGCGGCTTTGTGAGATTTACTCCTAAGTTTCCCCCCTTGCCCTGAGGGTGTCATTCTGATGCAGTCCTCAGTCAAGCACTTAACAGCATCCTCCCCTCACTTACACTCCTGAGCATGCACTTCCTCCTGTGCATCAACAGGTGGCAGTGTTGCAGCATGTAGCATCCCTCTGTCCCTCGGAGTGTGTCCCCTGGGATGCTCGAACCTCCTCCCCCCATGTGGGTCCCCGATTGACTGCAATTCTTAATAGCTTTCACAGGTTGGAAATACAGTGAAATGAAATGTGAGATGAGGACGATATGGAGGTACATCACAAAATAAGGGGTTATTCCTTGAAACATTAATCAAGAGAGTAACTCTGAATGCTATCCTCTACTCTAAACACTTAGGTTTAAAAATTACGTTTTTTCTTAACAAAAAATTAGTTTTTTTCTTAACAAAAGATCTAACAGGAGAGAAACAGTTGGTTCTGTTGCTACACTGCTTACATTCTCTTATTATACTGAGAAGTGGGTTTGTGTTGTTAGTCCATGCCAGAAACCAGAGGTTACTTTAGTTCAAAACGGCATGGGAAGCCCTCTGTCTGCCCTGTCTATTTTGAATTGTGTCATAGATCTGGGTCGCCTCATATTGTCTGGCCAAACACAGCTGACTCTCTCGGCATGCCTGCCCTATCAGAGTGATGTCAGGAGAGCTCTGCCTCCTTTCACAGCTAATCCATGCAGTGGGAGGGGACACTCAGAACACTACAAGTGCAGGATGTGGTAAGAAGATGGGATGAACATTTGGAAATCAAATGGGATTAATTGCACATGGCCTCTACTTTTTGTTTTACTGCAGTAGCTTGCATAGTATGCCCTGGCTTTTTGCCCCAGTAGTCAGGGCTAACTATTACCCTATAAAATGTAGTCTATAACTGTGTTGTTCCTTGAGAAACTAGTTGTTGGGCAGTTTTTAGCCTTTATTAGACCAACAGATATATTGTACAAAGATTTTACATTACATAAGCTTTTTGTACATCCTTTTAAATGTTAAAGTTATGGATAGGTTGGATCAGTAGAATCTTTATTTCAGCTTGTTGTGGGCAGTAAACTAGAGGGTATAGCCTATGCTGTGGGGAGAGGGAGTGGGTAATGTGAGAAAGAATATTTTAACCAAGAAGGCAGTAAATCTGTGGAATAGGTTTCTAAAAGACTCAGTGCAAGCTGGGAGTGTGGAATCTCTTAACTTGGATCATTTCTTCCTGGAGAGTAATATTACTGGGTACAACATTTACCGGGAATTCATTGGAGAGGAGAGGGTTCCCGGAGGTTTCATGAAGCATAGCATTACTGGGTACAGCATTTATTTCACTGGGAAGGGAAGGGTTCCCAGAGGTCTCATGGAGAATAACATTACTGAGTACAGCATTTGATTCATTGGTGAGGAGAAGGTTACTAGAGGTTTCATGTAGAATAACATTACTGGGTACAGCATTTAATTCATTAGGGAGGAGAGGGCTTCCAGAGGTTTCATGGAGAACATTACTGGGTACAGCATTTAATTCATTGGGGAGGACAGGGTTCCCGGAGGTTTCACGGAGAATAACATTACTGGATACAGTATCTAATTTATTGGGGAGGTGAGGGTTACCAGAAGTTTCATGGAGAATAACATTACTGGGTACAGCATTTGGAGGGGAGGATTCCCAGAGGTTTCATGTAGAATAACACTACTGGGTACAGCAATTAATTCATTGGGGGAGGAGAGGGTTCCTGGAGGTTTCACGGAGAATAACATTAGTGGGTACAGTATTTAATTCATTGAGATGGGGAGGGTTCCCAGAGGTTTCATGACGAATAGGATTACTGGCTACAGCATTTAATTCATTAGGGAGCTGAAGATTAATAGAGGTTTCATGGAGAATAACATTACTGAATGCAGTATTTAATTAATTGGGGGAGGGGAGGGTTTCTGGAGGTTTCACGAAGAATAAGAGTACTGGGTACAGCATTTAATTCATTGAGGAGGGGAGGGTTCCCGGAGGTTTCTTGGAGAATTACATTACTGGGTACAGCATTGAATTCAATGGGGGAAGGGAGGGTTCCGAGAGGTCTCATGCAGAATAACATTACTGGGTACATCATTTAATTCACTGGGGGAAGGGAAGGTTCCCGGAGGTTTAATGGAGAATAGCATTACTGGGTACAGCATTTAATTCACTGGGGGAAGGGAAGGTTCCCGGAGGTTTAATGGAGAATAGCATTACTGGGTACATCATTTAATTCATTGGGGAGAAGAGGGTTTCCAGAGGTCTCATTGAGGGTAACATTACTGGGTACAGCATTTAATTCATTGGGGGAAGGGAAGGTTCCCAGAGGTTTAATGGAGAATAACATTTCTGGGTACTGCATTTAATTCATTGAGGAGGGGAGGGCTCCTGGAGGTTTCTTGGAGAGTAACATTACTGGGTACAGCCTTTAATTAATTGGGGAAGGGGAGGGGTCACAGAGGTTTCATGGAGAATAACTTTACTGGGTACAGCATTTAATTTATTGGGAAGGTTTCTTTGAGGTTTAATGGAGAATAACGTTACTGGGTACAGTATTTAATTCACAGAGGAGTGGAGGGTTTTTAAAGGTTTCCAGTATTTTACATGATACTGAATGCAGCAGCTTCCTGGATGGCAGTGACAAACATAATGTACCCTTGGTCCTTTTTAAGTTCAGCATTTCCTATGGTCCTGTGTAAAAAGATGTGTAGTGTAATGTATTTATGCAACATATATGCCGATCCCATTAAAGGTATCAAACTAGCCATTCCAGTGGCGCTGAGGGTTGAGGTGCTGGGCACCACACCGGCGACCCGGTTCAGGAATGGACTCGAGACGTCGGGGGTCGGCAGGGGAGGAAAGGATGGAGCATCCAGAGGACTGCTCTCCTTTCCTGGAAGAGGAGGGGATGTTGATCCCCCTGTCTGGCAACTCCCAGTGGAGACGGGGGGGGGGTTTATCAGCAGTCAGAATCCATGCAAAAGGTGATTGGCCACAGCGGCACTCCTGTGGGTGTGTACAGGAGCATGCAGACACCACGCTGGTGTGCATTGCATGGCCATGCCAATAGGGGGACAGAACAAGGAAAAACCCTGGCGCCTGATAGGCAAAGGCAGGACCAGTGGTCGGCCCCCACGCCCAATGCTGAGCCTTTCATCTCAGTTTCCAACACTTCCTCCAGCTCCCTGGTCGCTTAATTAGATTTCAGATAGAGTACCAGGAGGAGTCGACGGTCCCACCCTGGGGGGGGGCTCATAGCCGGGGAGGTCAGGTGACCGGGTGATGCGGAGAGAGAGACGGGGCCCATGTCAGAGCAGAGTCTGGAGGCTTCAGGTGGGGCAGGAACAGGTCGAACAGAGAGTCCTTGCAGAGAGAGTTTGGGTAAGGCGGTGAAGTGAGGGGCATAAAGAGAGTTTAAAAAAAAAAGGGTATCAAACTAATATGACTTGAATAGAAATTAGTCACTTGCCAGTGGCAAGTAATGAAACTCAGTAATCTGCAGCTGCCTCAGGTGGCTACATTAGATCTAAAAAGCTGTTCTACCTGTTATCCCAGGACCGCCATATCCGAGAACCTGCTAGAAATAAGTCACTCGCCAGTGGCAAGTAACAAAACTCAGTAATCTAATAGAATACTTCTACTGGGTGATGCAGGCAATAGATTGGGGAGGGGATTGGTGGACATGGCCTCCCTGGACTTCAGCAAGGCCTTCGACACTGTACCCCACAGAAGGTTGGTCAACAAACTGGGAAGTGTGGGGGTGGGGGGGGAGATAACTAGATGGGTGGAAAGCTGGCTAGTGGACAGGACCCAGAGGGTGGTAGTTAATAGGGTGCACCCTAGGATAGGACGGGTGGCAAGCGGGGTACCCCAGGAATCTGTGTTGGGACTGCTGTTCTCCAGTATCTACATATGCGACATAGCAGACAGACTGAAGGGATGTGTGGCACTCTTTGCAGATGATATGAAAATCTGCAATAGGGTTGACACTGAAGGAGGGGTAGAAGACATGAGGCAGAACCTGAGGGCGCTGGAGGAGTGAGTGGAGACCTGGCAACTAAAATTAAACATCAAGAAGTGTGTGGTTATGCACCTGGGATACAGAAACCCGAGGACAGGATACAAAATGAGAGGGGAGGAAATCAAGACTTTAGAGCAGGAGTAGGATTTAGGTATAGTAGTCTCCAGTGACCTTAAGGTGTGGAAACAGTGTACAAGGGTGGTAGGAAAGGCATATGGGATGCTGGCAAGTATTGGCAGGGGAATCACCAGCAGGAGGAGGAAGTTCTGGTGCCCCTATACCAAGCTGTGTTGAGACTGCACCTAGAGTATGGAGTCCAGTTCTGGAGGCCTTACTTGCACAAGGACATAGATCTGATTTGAAAGGGATCAGTGGAGAGCGACCAAGATGGTGCTAGGGATGAAGGGCAAACCATATGAACAGAGATGCAACGAGTTGGGGTTGAACACACTAGAGACCAGAAGGGAGAGAGGGGACATGATAGAGACCTTCAAATAGGTCAAAGAGATAAACAAAGTAGGCCCAGGGCACTTATTCCTAATGAAGGACACTGTTACAAGGTGGCATGACCTGAGACTGCAGGGGGGACACTTCAGAGGAAACATGAGAGGACAATTCTTTATAGAGAGGGTAGTGAATGCTTGGAACAGGCTTCCCGAGGAGGCTGTGGCGGTAGAGACAGTGTCGGGTTTCAAGAGGGCTTGGGACAAGCATAAAGGGTTACTGGGGAGTGGGGTGGGCACTCAAGGAGGGAGATGGATAGTTTAGCAAGGGGCAGACTGGATGGACCATGGGATCCTTTTCTGCCGTCAAGTTCTATGATCTGCAGCTGCCTCAGGTGGCTAAATTAGAACTGAAAAGTGGGTCTACCTGTTGGCTCAGGACTACCATATCTGAGAACCTGGTTCAGGAACACAATCTAGGCATTTGATATGGGCAGTCAGGCTGGGAGGTATTGCTGATGACAGCAGTGCTTCACAGCCCGTTTGGGGATGCCACACAGTTCAACACCACAGCGACCCCATGGAGGGCCGGTTAGCTTAGGGACAGTGTTGTGGCATCCAAGGATGCTGTAAGGTTATTCAGTGTCATCTGGTAGGTGGACGGCAAGGAGAAAATATAGGGGACAAATCCTGGTTGTCGTTGCACGATGGCGCTCGAAACACGTGAGGCCCCCTCCTCACCATACAGCGTGCTGCCTGATCAGATACTAAATGTTGGGGGAAGGCCCTCCCCAAGGATGGGGACTTGTGGTCAGAGGGGATAAGAAGAAGATAAAACACACACACACAGACTGAAAAAATCAAAATATTTGGTGGTTGCAGCACCAAAGATCCTGGATTGCTCTCCTGTCTCTCCCTTTCTTGACCAGTAGGGGGCAAATGGGTTCCAGTTAAAAAAGTAAACATGGAAACTAAGTTGAGGACTATAATCTTGCAATTAGCCAGCTGAGGAACGGGACTTGCTTGAAGCAAAATGGCTGACGGGCAGCAAAATATCTAAAAAGGCTATATAAAAAGGTGTCAAACTGCAAGATCCCTTTTTAGGGTTCAGTGTTAAAGGAGCAGTTCACACTGGATACTAAAAAAAAAAAAAAAAAAAAAAAAAAAGCACTGCTAGTTTTGATTTTCAGTTGGGAAATGCTATTATTAGCAGCAGTGTTTCCCAACCTGCCTGCCTGCCTCATGCACCCAGAGTCCACTTTTGAACCTGAGTCACTGGCTGGGCCAGCAGGTGGCCTATGTGTTCTTTTTTAATATTTTATTTTTTGCAAAATAGAAATTTAACAATTTTCCAGAAAGATGCACACTGGGTGTTGCTTACTTGTAGCCTGCTACTCAACTAATGTCACTGGGTTCCGAAAATGCTAAGTGATTTAAAAAAAACGAATATTGGATGCAGTAAAAGGCAGCATTAACAAGCAACCCTAAATTTTTTTTTTAAAAAGTAGGCCAGTTTTAAAGCAAACACACAAAACAGTACACTGGGGTGCTAAAAATAAACTTCACACATGCTCAAAGAAACAAATAAGTTTTACTGGGACAGGCCTGCTGGGCTGAGATAGCTTGTTTCCTGAGGTGTCCTGGGGAAGGTACATGAGAAAAAAAAAATGATAGAAACCCCAATATTATCTGATTAGCTGAGTGGATTGATGGTGGGTTAAGGAGCCTTTCACCTCTAGGTTATGGGTTCAAATCAGGCACAGATCTGTAGTGGTTGAAAGCTAGTATCACCAGAGGGCTGTTCAGTGGCCTTTGTGAGATGAGTTGTGGTGGTCTCAGTCCAGTTCCCATTGGGCAGGTGTCCACATCACAAAACCACCAACACAATTTGCACTCTTGTTGGTAGTCTCACATGAGAGGCCAGAGGTAGAATGGGCATGGAGTCTGAACCACCCTCTCGGGTACGTGGTGGTTCCTCTGTGGCGGGCACATTGACAGGGCAGTGTGGGTGGGGGCGGAAGCTTGCACTGTGATCACCCATGCTGTACCTGTCTTGTGGGTAAATGGAGGACTTCAGGTTCCAGTGCTGTTAATTCAGCACTTTTCGCGAGCACTAAATTCACACAGCGGAAAAAAAAAATCTAAAAAATATACCTTAATACTACAAAAGAACAAAAAGTGCAAAAAAACTGTGAATTTAGTGGAAAAAGGCAGTGAATTTAGAGCAGCAGTTAAACACGGTGCAAAAATACATCATGGCAACATTAGACAGGCAAACAGGGTCAGGCAAGCAGCACAGCAGAGTTTCACAGTATCTCAACAGCCAGGAGCCCTATTTTAAAATTTCTAAAGCCTTCTACATTGGCAGAGTTTGATAAAGAGATTCCAGACCTGTAAAGATGAAGGGCAGTGTGGGCTAGTTGATAGAGCACAGGTTTGTAAACCAGAAAACCCAGGTTCAGATCCCACCAGAGCCACTGCTCTTCCGCGGTAACCCTGAGTGTATCCTGGGTAAATAAATTGAAAACAAACAAAAAAAACTTACTTACAATATTCTAAAGAGAATTAGCAAAAAGTGACCTCTAAAAAAGACTCAAGTCACACTGTAATACTGTAAAACAGGAAATGTCACTGTAATCTTTATTATATGTGCATATAGCAATACACCCATAAAAATGAAAGTGTAATATTCTAACACATAATATCTTTTCCGTTTTGATTGTGTGACCTAATATCCAGTGTCTGAGAACCAAAAATCACTATGACAAATACCATTACCACTGTAACAAAAGTTTATCAAATAGCTGAGTAAAGTGGGGTATTCTTTATTCCATATAGAATAATGTTTGGGGTGGTGTGTGTAATGAGAAGTTTACACACATCTGAGGGGTAAGATGCTACACTCGAGGGGTTTGTGCAAGCATCTTACCCCTCGGGTATGTGTAAACTTCGAGTTTACACACAACACCCCGTATTTTATTTTATTGTAATTAATGGTGATTTACACTGTTTGCGCAGCTTTGCGTGACTTAGCGTGGCTTTGCGTTATTGCGCAGCTTGCCGTTATACACACTCATGTATAACGGGAAATTACACCACGGTTTCCCTATGGGAAAAAGGGGAAGCCATTAATTATAAAAAAAAATAATCAATAGCCAATAGAAATTAATTAAAATCAGTGCTTGATATGAAAGCACACAAGATCCATTCTTGTCTGGTCACAACAACTTTGCTTTTACTAGATGACATACAGCATTGAGTCACTAGTACATTATATTGCACATTATCCAAATTTCTAAATAAAATTCAGTGTAAGGAGCCAAGTTAAAATGCTTGCAAGATATGCATATTGCATATTACAGAAAAATTAATCCAAGTAATCTTAGACAGTCAGTTTCTGGTTTCTTGGTGGGACTGGAGGTTGCTGCGGCTACCGTTACATCTATGTTCGGTTCAGTTCTCTGCAACTTAAAAAAAAAAAAAAAAAAAAAAAAAATTATGTAATAAAATAACTCCTACCTGAAATATAAACTAAAACTAAACGTAAGCTTTCAGTAAAAGGCAGTACTCAAAAATCATGAGTTGCTGTTTCATTTTAGGCAGTTTTCAATCGCTGCGCTAAATCCATGGATGCAGTAATCACTTTGCAATGAGAGTCTTTCAAAGGCTGTAACAAGCCACTGGATTCATTTTCAACTTCTTCAAAGAGCGCTGACAGTCAAGTTCACGTGGCATGTTCCTAGGGTCGGGAAAGTTCTGTAATTTTATCTTGTAATCTCCTTTAAATTTTCTGCCAGTACTTTTGTTAATTGTTTTTTGGTACTTTGAAAAATAAAGCCATACCGCGTTCATGACACCGTTTTCAGCTGCACACCTGTCAATTTCATAGCGCAGAATAAGTGGCATACTTCATCATGTGGTGTTTTGCCAGTGGACTGGCTACTTGTAACTCTGACAGAACATTTTGAGCAACAAGAGAGACATCGCCTTTTAATCTTTGAGTGTCTGCTGTTAAGTCTGCTGCCTGTGTAAAGTCCCTTTCTCTTTTTTCCCCAGACGGCTGCAACCACTGGACAAGGTACATATTTATTTATTTTACAAACACAAGTGCACCCAGAATACCACAAACTGACTGTTAAAAGCCAGGAGTAGGAGATTAAGGCAGACCTTTATTGGACGTCTGTTAGCACATGTCAACTAACATACTAATTGCCAGCAGATTAGGCCTTGCGGTCTATCGAGTCTGCTCGAACCTCAAATCCCTAGTTGGGTGCCGAGGCCCTCCCCCTACCTTGTGTTCCAGAAATTCCTATCATCCATCCCCACCCCCTGGGCCAGGCCATCATCTGATACATCCGCTTTCTGTGTCTGTCCCACCCTCTCTTGAAGCCCTCCACTATGGATCAGAGAACCAGCTCTCCAGGCAGTGCATTCCAAGGATCCACCACCCTCTCAGTGAAAAACCTCCTCCTCTTCCCCCCTCACCCTTCCACCTTCCAACTTCAAACCATGCCCTCTGGTGATACCTCCCTGCTTTAGTCTAAAGATCCCCTCCATGTTTACCCTATTTATTCCCTTGAGGTACTTGAAGACCTCAATCATGTCCCCCCGTCTCTTCTCTCCTCCAATGAAAACAGGCAGAGCTCCTCAAGTCTGTCCTCATACGTCAAAACCGCTAGTCCTCGTATCATCTTAGTTGCCCTCCTCTGTACCCTCTCCAGGAGCTGTTTGTCCCTTTTCAAGTGTGGTCTACAGTACTGTACACAGTACTCAAGGTGTGGTCTAACCAGGCCATTGTACAGTGGCAGAATCACTTCCCTGCTCCTAGAGGTGATCCCCCTTATGATGCATCCCAACATCCTGTTTGCCTTGCTAGCCGCTCTCCTGCACTGCTCAGAGTTATTCATACATGCATCCACCATGACCCCTAGGTCTTTTTCCCCTATTGAGGCCTCCAGCGCCTTCCCTCCCAGGGTGTACCTGTGTTTAGGGTTTCTCCGCCCAAGATGTAACACCTTGCACTTGGTGATATTGATATTTAATTTCCATGTGTGAGCCCAGCTTTCCAGGGTGTCCAGATCCTACATTCAGTTGCATCAGGTGCTCAGCTGAACATGTGAATGTTTACCATGTACTGCGTTGCAGTGATTAGTGAGTTTAGTCAAATCTTAAGGGGGAAGCCAACTGCATATATTTCATTGTGTGTTTATGTTGGCAGAGCAGAATGTGCAAAATATATTAACAAAAAATATAGCTGTTTACAGAATCATATGCATTTTGTTGAGGTGTCAGAGTCACAAAGCCCTAGTACTGGCCGGCCCAGTGGTGCTGAGGGTTGAGGTGCTGGATGCCACACCTCGCGCCATGCCGGTGACCCGGGTTCGGGAATGAGCCCGCGCTGCCAGGAGTCAGCAGGGAGGAGAAGATTGGCGTCCGATGGACAGCTCTCTTCTCCTGGGGAGGCATGACTCTGCACTTGCCTGGCCTCTGGTGGAAGCTGGGGTACAGCAAGTGCAGTGCAAACAGAGAGGGTCGGGGAGCGGTGGATGTCAGTGGAGACACCTTGACATCAGGGCATATGCCACTCCCCCAGAACAGGGAAAATGATGCCGGAGCACCGAGGGGACAGAGTGCCACAGCACAGACCCTAATGGCTCCTGCCTACCTAAACACCGGAGGGGACCTGACAAAATCCGATTGCCTCGGAGTGTTTGGGCCCCACCTCATAGCCACCTGGGGGATATAGCCACGGCTCCATCGGGGTCCACCGGGGATCCAGGTAAGAGCAGAGAAGTGGGCAGGTGCATGAGCATCTCCTGACTGAGCAGGCTCCAGCATGTGGAGGGAGAGAATAAAGTGTGATTTCAGAAAAAAAAACTAGAATTATTTATTTATTTATTTCTGTCTTTGATAACCAGTTGAGCAAACTTGATTCAGAGGACCGTTTTCAGTCGCGACCCGGGCTACCAAGGTAGCAAACAAAACAAACATCAATACAATACAGAGATACAATTAGAACAAAACAGGACTGCTGAATACACGTCGGTATGAGGTCAAATTCCATAGTACAAATATTTCAGAGAAATCTGTACATACCGGTGTAGTGACATACATTAAGTGGCTATGCAATCTAAAAGGCTTAACACTGTGATTATGATAATGTATTACATGCAATGTACATGCAGTCTCTGGGGAGCCAAGGAAATAAATACAGGTAAAATGAAGGTTCAGTCTATCACCAGGAGTGGTATAGGCACAACTTAAGTTGCAGAACCTGCTAACAGTTCGGAATAAAACAGGTAGTCATATCCAGATTGAACAGAGGAGCAGAAGTGCAAGAGGGTAGGGGCACTGGAGGTAGGGTGAGGGCACGAATAGATGCTATTAGCCCTCCCCCCACGTCCGCCAGTCCTGATGTGCAGTAGCCTAAGTCCTAAATTGCAGGGACGTTTTTCCACAGAACAAGTCTGTCCTGAAATCGCAGAAGACAGTTCTTTAGTTTGTTGACTTCGAAAATAACAATACAAGCGTCGACCTGTCAATATCTCCGCTTGCCAACACACAGTCCGGGTCACTGTGTGCAGTGAAAATGGTCACCATTAGAGCATGTCCCAGATCACAGAAACATAGAACCTGTTGAAAGAAAAAGACTGCTTGGCCCACCCAGTCTGCCCAAGTATTAGCTGCCTAGTCTTATTTCCACAGACCCTATCTGGTCCCCAGTGCCCCTCCCCCCTCTCTGCTTCTTTTCTAATATACCTCTATGCTTATTCCACGCATGCTTGAAGCCATCCACCATTCTAGCCTCCAGCACTTTGGCTGACAGTCAGTTCCATGTGTCTTACCACCCTTTCAGTGAAGAAGTATTTCCTCACATCCCTTCTAAACTTCCAGCTTCACTGCATGCTCCTCAGTCCTGGATCGTCTGAGCCCTATTGGGGGAAGAGGGTGTCAGAGGGCCATTGTGATGACAGAAAAGTTACCCAGGATGTGAAGAGGGCCTGTGACCGCTGGGTGAAATAGAGCCTGCATACGTCTGCAAAAAGTAGAAAGAAAGCGGGGATGAAAAAAAAAAAACTTGAACGGAGTCCTGGCACTTAGGGACTCCTGTCTGTCTGATGAGATGGTAGTAGCAGCAGCAGGAACAGCAACCGAGTAGCAGCAAATGTTCCAATGCAGCTTAATTATGCACCCCCATCAGCAGTCTGCTGAACCCAGAAAAGGCAGAGCATAACTTGCTAACACATTCAGCAGATGGAACCGTACCTCTCAACCTCAGAAATCATAGCAAAGGGCCAGAATGTGTAGCACTTTCTTATTTTAAACAATAACATGTCTACAAATAGTGGGTCCCATATAGTTAGTGATAAAGAATGTTTCTGTCAACTTAGTTCAATGATTTAATAGTTTGTGTCTATAAATAACTCTAATATTTATTATGAACATCAGTAAACCTATGCAGAGCAAAGGTAAATTTGAGTGTGAAAATCATAGTGCTGTGCGAAATTCATAGCAGTTTAGAGGTGTGGGTGGAACATTCAATCAGGTAGATAAAGAGCAACTGAGAATGGAGAAGTCAGAGGCTACTGTTCAAATTCAGGAAGTTCTTTGACTCAGGCTGGACTTGGGGACGACTTCTTCCTCCTAAGAGCAGAAGAGCTGTAAGCACTGAAGCTGCACCATGTCCTAGCAGGCTCTCCCTTTCTCTCTCTCTATTTTCCTCTCACATTTGGCCTTGTTGGCTGGAAATTTGAAATTCCCCGTGACAGCATTCAGAGCTGTGAGAGTCCCTTATGATCAGTACAGTAGTCGGAGTGGTGTGAGTTACTGAGCTAACGCATAAAAAAATCCTTTCAAGTTACTACACAGAACATGGCAGAAGAAAACCTTGAAATAAAGTACTACTTGCTGCGTAGGTGAGTGGCACACTGGATAAAATATAAATAACATTACCTCTCACTCCACCGAAAAATAAAAGCAGGGAAGAAGTACAGACTCCAGCTGTTGAGTCCCGATGCCTGGAAGGTGTAGTATGACATTAAAGTGGTAGCTATTGTAGCAGAGCTGTGATCTGGAAATTACTAATTCATATTTATTTTATTAAGTTTTTGTTGACCAGGAAAGGATGGCTTGGTAGCTTTACCTGTTTTCAGCCTCTTCCAGTGGGGTGTGGGGTGTGGGGTTGGGGAGATAGATACAGATGCAAACTGACATATTGAATCAGGTTAAACTGTTGTTGACATTATTAGTGAATATATAGTCAGTGAATATACATATGGTATATGCTTTGAGGTTTATTAGATGAAGAAAAATCAACTTTATATAGACCCATTTTGCAGTGTTCCCAGGGCTGTCTGGCTGCGCTGCTGGAAGATGCTATGGGCATTGTTTGATTCGGAGGGTAACAGATGCAGGGCCGACTGTTCCGGCTGCAGTGAGGGGCACAAGTGTACTGGCCCGTTTAACTGATTGAGAGTAAGATGTTTTATGAATGGGATAACGCGTACCAAGGTGTGTGGTCACTAGAGAATATGCACATGACTTCAGTGGTTGTTAGACTGGCCACAGTTTAACGTACTTAGGAGCCAGGCGGTTTTATGGTTCTAATGGGAGATGTTCCGTAGTGAGGGAGACTGGGCTGTCACATTAATACAATTGGCAACCAGGCATTTTCGACTCTTAACACATTTTTTTTTTCTTGGTGAGGGGGACGAGGCTGGCACTTTAATAAAGCTGGCAGTTAAGCAGTTGGACTCCTAACAAGAGATTTTTTTTTTTTTTTTATGGCGAGGAAGACAGTTTGGGCATTTTAACATAATATGGAACCAGGTGAAAGGCTAACAGAGTGGAAGGAGTGGTAACTGGAAAAGGAGTAACAAAAATCAAAACAAAATTTACAGAAAGAAAAGAAATATTCACAAACACTTTGCATGGGGCTGACCCCTTGGGATGATGGCACTGCTCATCTACCCTCTATGGGACCTAGAATCACATTTGGGACTGATAATTTCCAGTGAGTCATATAAAACTGTTTGCGAAAGTATTTTTTTTTGAACAAGAGCATTCTCCTTCACCACTCTCCTACTTCTCCTGTTAAAGCAGGTTTAATCCTGTATTTGTGACATAATAAGCTGCCATAGAATTGATTGTAATCGTAACGTCACAGTATGACCGAATAGCACCAGTAAGTGGATTGTGGTTGGGGGCCTTGTCTTTATTCGGATTGTGAGTTTTTACCTCTGTTTTAATCCCGAGTTTCCCCAACATCCTTCTGCCACAACATCCTCTTTCCCAGTCTATCTTCAGTGGCCTCGTCTCACTGCCTGTAAAGTCCTCTGGTCATTCCCCCATGTCCTGCATGGTGGGGCTCACTTCGGGTGATTAGCCCAAGGGAAGACAAGGCATTAGGCGTTCAGTGGTCTAGAAGGCATGGCCAATGACAGATCCAGTTTATGACATCAGAATGCTAAGAGGAGCAAGGGTGGCTCCTCACTTATTCTCCAAGTAAGCTTTGTGGATGGACTAGGGAAGGGGTTGGGAATCTGTCCTGCTTGATCCCCCCCCCCGGCTACCAGGGGGCAGTTAAGTGGTGGTGGAAGCCAAGTGCAGAGCTTGAAGTTTTCGTAAGGGGATACCAATAGTGTCAAGAGGGTAGCACTTCCCCAGAAACGTGCAAAATGTTCCATTGTAGCTCTGATTAGTATAAAATAACTGCTTGATATACCAAGGAGATAGCTGATACTACTACGCCACATTAATTCACTCCAGAGACACTTACCCTTCCTCTGGCACTGTGAACAGCCTCTTGCGGTCCTCGACTGTGACCCCAGGCTAGGAGCTTAAAGCTGGGTCTCCCACATGGTGAGTTGGGGGGGGTTGGTTTCAACATCAGCCTGCTGGGTGGATCCAGAAAAATCTTTTTCAACCATCTGTGTCTGTAGTACTAACAATAACATGGAGGAACATACAGAGAAGCTATATCGAAGACAGCTAGATTTCTGTGTCAAATGATTTTATGGGTTGTCTCTCTTTTAAGGGAACTTAAGTCCTGTTATTTACCTTTCTTAAAGTAGTAAAGATTGGGTCAAGTGTAAAGAAGTCTTTTTAATAACTCTACTGCATTATTTTTTGTTTTCATTTTGAAATAGTCCTGTTTTACCTTACTTAGGGTCTCTTGTTAATGCTGTCTTCTTTCCTTTGCAGTGTTCATTTCATTAGTTACTCAGCAGTTTCAGGACCCAGTGACATTAGTGAGCTAAAGACTGCAGTGCAGAACTTATGTTCAACTGTCGACAGTAGTTTTCAAAATTTGGTCCCTAGGCTGTAGAATAATGTTCCACTTGGGATCCGTGCTGCTACTACACGTGGGGGTTTCAGAAAAACCTTTCGTAAACACCTTTCAGTTATGACTACATGTAAATGCTCCCCCAGTAGGTAACTGGACAGCTATGGTATGAATACTATGCAAATCTAGATCTGTACTTAATGGAAGACATACTGTTGTATTGATGTACTTGTGTCAATTTGTATTGCTGTACTTGCTTCAGTTTGTAAATAGGACATCAACTATATGTTGAATATTAATTCATTCCCCTTCAGTAACTTACTTTTGAATGTTATGCTCCTGGACATGTTTTCTCTGTTCATACACTGTAATAAGGCATGTATTGCATTCCTATTGTTGTACTCTCCCTGGTCGTACCTGAAAACAGGTAGTTTCTGTCTAGTGTACCTACCCGGTTAACAAAAACAAAATAAATAAAGATGTCACAGGGTTCCAGAACGCACAAATAATTAAACAATTAATATTGGACAGGAAAAAGGCAACATTGACAAGAGGCCCTGAATGAGTTAAAAAAACAAACAAAAAAGTGGACTATCCCCCAAACAGGCACTGGAGTTATTGCACAAACTTCATGCATGCCCAAATTTCACATTATATAAAAAAATTGTAAACAACAGGATTTACATAAGCATTAATCCACAGCAAAGAAGGGCTGTACTAGGGAATTAATGCTTGGTTGGGGGGCGGTCGAGTGCCTCCAACCACCAACCAGGCATTAATTCTGTAGTAGAGCCTTACTCTGGAGTGGATTCATGCGCTTGTAACATGACAAGCGCTTAGAAAATCTTGTGATTTTATAAGAATAATACATACAGCACTGTCCACGGTTTAAAGGAGTCTAATATATTTTTGGCCGCATCCACATTTATTAATATTGCGGTTTGTATTTTTTTTTTTTTTGCATCTCATTACAAATATTGCCATTTTGTCTCTTATTGTCAATTAATAATGTAAACAATGTCTAATTTTTATTAGATCGACAAGTAATTACTTGCGCTACTCGTAATGATTGCCAAACACTGTTATGTCATTCTGGCATGCCTCATTTGCATATCGTGGCTGGCAGTAAACAGCCCGCACAGAGCCACAGAAACATGTTTTTAAGGCTAAATCAGGCAAAAACACATTGCAAGGTAAATCATTTTATAATTCCCGTAACTCTACCGCTTTTGTGAGTGTTGATGCGATCAATACGAGTACTGCGTGGGCGAGTGGGTGGGATTCAACATGTGGAAAGATTCTTTCTCATGGCGATTGCGATGTGGTGAGTGCCAGTACTACAGAAGTGGGCATTACTAGGGAATTAATGCCCACTTCATTTTGTGTCACGGGTTGCCTTTGCGCCAGTGTAATTACAGGATTCAAGTATAACATTAATTGCCATGTTACAAGTTCTGTTTAATATATGACTGCTACTGTAGATCTGGAATATACAATGTAACCAGTTTAACTAAAACAAATTCCAGATGGAACTTTTAATGTATTAGATGATGTATCCTAGCAAATCCTAAACAGTCTAGTAGGTTAGACTTCGCCCCCGACCTGGGGGCTGTACAGATACAGAGACTGGACAGCAAGCTTGTAACCCCATTGCTTTGTTATACACAGTGGCAACTAGTCAGTCATTCAGCACTTAAAGTACTGAATGCGCAATTTCCAGCATAAACCGCAGACAGGATGGCAGGTCCAGTCCCACCTGGAAAAAACAGCTTCAGTTGGAAAATTAACCAACTGACCATAATGGGGGGGCAAGTGCCAAGCAGTTTTGAAAAGCCAAAATGGAGCATTGGCCATGAGATTCATCCATTTAGTGGTAGTACCAACTACAGGCAGAAAGTTCTCTGGATATGCAAAACCCGTTCAGTTTTCCATGGCAGTCTGCACCTCTGCACTTTTCTCTGGGCTGACCAGAGAAACAATTGTAGTGCTTCACCATTCCATTGAAAGTGTTGTTTTGCCATTGGAATTTGTGTTGAACGAGGGTCTTTGTCAGCACCATCTAGATGTGATGTGAGGTGTAGCAGTAACGGAGTCCTGTAGTGTTAAGGAATAGTAACATCAGTGCCACCTAGAGGTAATGTGGGGTGCTGCAATAACCAAGTTCTGTTGTGTTGAGCATTGGTAACATCATCACCTTTTAGAGGTGATGTGAAGTGTTGCAACAACCGGGTCCTGTAGTGTTGAGTAATAGTAATGTCAGTGTACTCTTGATGTGAATTGACGTGCTACAATAACCGAGTCCTGTAGTGTTAAGGAATAGTAACATCAGTGCCACCTAGAGGTAATGTGGGGTGCTGCAATAACCAAGTCCTATTGTGTTGAGCACTAGTAACATCAGCGCCTTTTAGAGGTGATGTGAGGTGTTGCAGCAACCGGGTCCTGTAATGTTGAGGAATAGTAATGTCAGTGTACTCTAGATGTGATGTGAGGTGCTACAATAACAGAGTCCTGTAGTGTTGAGGAACAGTAACATCAGCGCCATCCAGAGGTGATGTGAGATGCTGAAATAACTGAATACGGTAGTACTGAAGAATAGTAACATCAGCACCATCTAGAGGTGATGTGAGCTGCTGCAATATCGGAGTCCTGTAGTGTTCAGGAATAGTAACATCAGCACCATTTAGAGGCAATGTTAGGTGCTGCAGTATCCGAGTCCAGTGGCGTTGAGGAATAGCAATGTCTATGCCATCTAGAGGTGATGTGAGCTACTGCAATATCTGAGTCCTGTGGTGTCGAGGAATAGTAACAGTGCCATCTAGAGGTGATGTGAGGTGCTGCAATAACTGAGTCCTGTAGTGTTCAGGAATAGTAATATCAGCGCCATCTAGAGGTGAAGCTAGGTGCTGCAGTATCTGAGTCCTGTGGTGTTGAGGAACAGCAACGTCTATGCCATCTAGAGGTGATGTGAGCTGCTGCAATATCTGAGTCCTGTGGTGTCGAATAGTAACAGTGCCATCTAGAGGTGATGTGAGGCGCTGCAATAACTGAGTCCGGTATAGCTGAGGAATGGTAAGTAATGTCGGCTAGCTAGTAGTGGTCAGAACAAAGCTAATAGCAAATGGAAAGTTCGGGAGCAGTCTGTCCTCCCAGCTGATGGGAATATCCTTTTATCTGAATGGGCAGAGCAGATGCCTTTTTGGTGTCAGGGTTCCAAGTTTGATCCTAAGCAAGGGCGTTTTGTGAAGTTTGGTAGCAGAATGAGGGGAGAGACATATTCTGTGACAGGTAAAATATTACTCTCTCATTCACCCCATTTTCACCATGCCATGTTGTTTTGGGTTTCCGGGACAGCAGCTCTGAGGGGGCATCGTTTGCTCAGTGAGTCTGAAGTGTGGCCTGATGTTTGTTTTTCTCTCTCTCTGTCATCCCGCTAGGCCTAGCATGTCAGGGCTGCATTTAGTGAAGCAAGGTCGGGACAGGAAGAGGTTTGACCTGCAGAGAGACTTCACTGTCGCCTCCCCGGCTGAATTCGTCACCCGCTTCGGGGGTACCAAAGTCATTGAGAAGGTAAGTACAGGTTAGTCTCATTAGTGCATGCTGGTCTGGGACAGTCAGGGGGGCTTAGCAGAACCAGCTCCAGGCATTCCGTTTTCTGTGTCTGGGAGGGTGTTCAGTGCAGCTGAGCCAACTCCTCTTCAGTGAGGCCCAGCTGTACCCCTCAGTCAGTTGTACCCTTTTACATAATGTGGGTGGATGGATAGCTGAGCTGAACAGGGGGCAGTTTGAACCTGCAAGCATTTGGTTACACAAGCCATGCACTTATCCCATTGAAGAGCCACTGACAACTTTGGGAAAACTTTGAAAATGTAAGCTGTAGATACAATTCAGAGTATATAATTTATATATTTTTTGTAATTCTTTCTCCTTTTTCTTTTTTACTAAAAGCAGTTACATAAAAACAGGATCATTTCTCCTAGATGTCATTTGCTCTGGCTGCTTGTCTACACCTGACATTGTAATTCCATTTATGACATCATAATTACCTTCACAGCAACAGACTGTGATGTCATCAACAACAGAATTGTGATGTCAGGTGTAGACAGGCAGCCGGAGCAGATAGGGCAAAGATCCTGTGTTCATGCAAGTGTCTGTGGTAATAAAGAAACCAGGGTGATGATTTAAAGAGAAAAAACATGACATGCAAACTAAATTGTTTCTACATATTACATATTTCCAAAGATGTCTCAAGGGTCTAAGGGGCTTTTTAAAGCAAATGCATTTGTCAGCTGGCAAAAAAGTCACAACACCTTTTTTACAGAAATGTGTTCCTGCATTTCTCAGGATTTTTTCTTTTAATTCTTTGGTAAACGGGTGAGGCTTACTAGGCATGAGTGCCAGTTTTCCGGGATCCGGGAGCACTGGGGAGGTTAAGACACTTGCTCAGAGTCACACAATATGCAAGTGGAGGTTATAGGAATTAAACCTCTGGTCTGTTGCATGTGCCAAGTTCACTCACAGCTTGTTACTCTATCCTCTAGGCTATACTGCCAGCCCTGCTCATTGCTCTGACCTCTATACGGGAAATGGGAAATTCTGTGCTCCTTTAAAATGCGGCTTTGCTGCCTGTATGTTTTTCTGCACTCATTATTCATGTTCCCATGCTTTGCACTGAGGTACTTTCTTTTAATGTGGGACAGTTTGTAGGTAGAGAAATGACCGTATAACAAATTATAAATCATCTGTTCGTGTTGCCTGATGGTCCAGCGGCAGCGCGATGTACTGCTGCGCAGATGATCCGAGTTTGGAAACAAGTTTAGGATGTTGCATCAGGAGGCATGCCAGATTGCAACAGCTGCTGCTCGACTGTGCCCTGTCATTGGGAAGGGTTGGTGTCAGGCTGCGGTGTTGCAGCAACCCCTGCGGCAGGTCAGGGGAGCTTGCCTTCTCTGCAGCATGTGCACTACATGCAGCCGAAGCCACCTAAAGGCTTCGCCCACACCAGGGGCAGAGAGAGGAACGGGAAAAATCCAGGGAGAGAAAAAATGGTGTACCGTCTGTATGATGGCCTGAACTCCAGGAGTCCTCTGGGTTTTAATGCCAGCCGATGCTCTATCCCAGTCCACATAGTGGAATTGTGAACTGTGTTGGGGGGCAGGAGGTCCCTCTGCCAGAGCCCCAGCCACAGAGGGGAAGGTGGGGGAGATGGGTTGGATGAGGACCCACAGATGGCAGGGGTCAACTGTTCTGACCAGGGTGTATCCCTGACAAACATGGCTGGGGGAGAAAAAAGCACTTTAGGAAAAAAAAATACAATCATCAGTTCAGCACTAATTTGACTAATCAGCGCTGAGGATTTACCTGCATATGAGGATCTCTTACAACCATAAAAGTTCCTCATGTACGAGGTTTAGAAAGTGAAAAGTTCGAGGAGTCTATCTTTTTTTTTTTTGCTTCATCTTTTTAACCCTCCTACATGCCCCATCCTAGCCACTACTTCAGGCGTGAACCAAGGCTGAATCCGAGCCATCTCACTCCCCGAGTCATCGTTCCAGATAGCAGCCGACCCCAGGGTAACCCCGACATAACCCTTTGCGGGGCAGGCACCGGCCGGGGGGGGGGGGGAGACAGACCAGCACTAACGCTCGGCCTCAGGGTGCTGCTGGAATTGATGGCCTCGGACAGCCAGGCAGCCATCATCCGGCTGAACATGGAGCGGCTATTTCCGCTTTTCATGGCAGTCCCTACATTGCGTCTTGCAGTGCCTCCGGTCTCCACCGGGGGCTGCTGCAGAGCGACATCACCCCTGTACCCACCCCAGGACAGGAGAGCAGTCCTATAGACGCTCAATCCTCTCCTTCCCCTGCCAGCCCCCCAGCGTCCCAAGTCCATTCCGAACCAGGGTCACTGGCGTGGCTTGAGGTAAAGTACCAGCGCCTCAACTCTCTGCGCCACCGTGCTGGCGTCTATCTTTTTTAAATGTTTTTTTTTTTTTGTTTACACTTCAAATATATTAGGGTGGTGGAACCATAGAACAGTCTGCCAGCCAAGGTGGTATGAGTCAAAACTGTAAATAATTTCAAGCACAGTTGGGACAGAGTGAAAGCTATCGTGGCTACTCAGGGTGATAGTAGCAGGGCAGAGATTAGGGGACAGGAAAGCAACGGTTCCAAGTCATAACAAACAGCGATCGCTGTTACGGCAAGTGTACATTGCCAAAAATCAAATTGCCGATATACACTAATAAGCAACAACACATCCGGCAAGCTAAAATACTGTTTATGCTCAACCCCCGCATCCCCCTGACTAAAGATAACCAACTCCAGGGGGATGCATGTCGGGGAAGGGGAGACAGTTTGAAAATAATAAAAATAATTGCGGCAGCAGTAAAAACTTCCCCTGGTCCCCAGCCCTGAACCCAGTACCTGCTGCACCACAGCTAGCCACCCTCCCCACCACACCACACTGCTAGCTTGGTGGCAGCATGGCACACTTCCCTACACAAACCCTCTTCCCTGTCCCCCCCTTTCTTCTCCCTGTACTTCCCCTTCTGGTTGCCCTCCCTCACTCATCCCTACTAACGCCATCGCATCCTCTTGCTATCCTTACAGGGTAGTCCAAAATGATAGCACTGTAAGTGAGTCGCTGTTTTGACAGTTGGTCATTTACTGTTGCTATCATCGCTGGATGCCGAAAGCAACAGCTAGTGCTGTGGATGACAGATAGGTCCCAGGGTTAGATAGGGAACCACGGGCAAACTGGATGGACCAACGGTCTTTTTCTGCCGACATTGTCTGTGTTTCTAGTTGATGATTTATAATATGTTTAAAGGGTACGGGGTAGTCTCTAATGGATGTAAGAGAGTCTTCTCTTGTGCTTTAGGGTGCTAAAACCTCTTACCTGTTCTATCACCCTAAGAAATCGGGTGAAGATACCCTTACAGCCATGAGATACTGTCTCAATTCTCTAGAAACATACTGTATGGAAATAACCAAAACAGGCAAAGCAAAAAATCTCAAATGAAGGTTGCTGAAAGTTGTTTGAACTTTTTTTCACAGGTTCTGATCGCCAACAATGGTATAGCGGCAGTGAAGTGTATGAGATCCATACGGCGGTGGTCCTATGAGATGTTTCGAAATGAACGTGCAATCCGATTTGTTGTCATGGTAACCCCAGAAGACTTGAAGGCTAATGCAGGTTGGTTCCAAGGGCAATGGAAAAACTGAAGGCGTGACTACAGTGGCTTCCTTGTTACTTAGCAGCCAGCTCATGGCAGGATACCCGCTACACTAGTGTAAATGTAAATAGGTCTTTTGTTGAGTGGAGGTTGGCTTGGTCCCAGATCTGCTCTTTTTTTGGTTTTCAAGGGACACTGTCAATTAGGCCTCCCATAGGTCAATTCTGTCCCTTCTTAACTAATGTGAGTTTTGATAGGTTCTGAAACACAAAATGTAATTTGCTATTTAAGGCTGTTCCATTAGGTCCAGTGTTTTTTTATAAAGCTGTTTGTCCTCCATCATTTTCTGCCTGGTCCTCATGCGTGGGGTGGGTGTATCCTCCATAATGACTGCCCCAGCCCCACCCGACCTACCCAGCTTATGGTGGGGTATCGACGGTGCGGGCCCAGAAACTGTTGGCAGACAGCATCATGATAGTGATGTGTTTTTTAAACCTCATTTTTCTTTCTTCCAATTCCCCTAATGGTGCGCCATGCCTCTTGTTGGCCCCATACATCACAGCGCACTTTAGTACAAGCACCACTCCTAGTGTAGGAGCAGTCTTTCTGGCCCAACCCATGGTGGTACTATAAAAGCAAAACATGGCCATCGCCCTCCTTGGACTGGCTCACACTATGTTCGACAGCACTCCCCAGCTGCGGCCGCCTCAGTCTTGGATCTCCGAGTCTGTTCCCAAGCCAGGTTTATCAGCATAGAAGCATAACATGCTTCCACTAGACCATCATGCAGCCCTTGATCCAGTTTAAAAAAAAATTTATATATATATTAATAAAAAACTTGGGGCGCCATGTTGTTCGTGTGACACCAAAACACGGATGCTGTGATTTAGCTGTATTGGACGTGCTCCTGGCATTAAACACTGGTGGAAGCACACTGTAGTGCTAGTGTGCTAAAAATAATTAAAAGGAAACAAACTAGACCTGACTAAAAGATTATTATTTTTTTTAATTTATTGTTTATGCTTCGAATCTCTAGGCCGGTCCTCTAGCTAGGAGACACTGGGCCATCCCTCGGTCCCCGCCTAACCGACAGCAGCCTGCCTCCACGGAGCCTTGGTTTACCCTCCAGGTAGGGGGTGGACAGCTACACCCTTGGTTGCGCACCTCATGGGGGCACTTGCGGTGGTGGCGAGGAATGCCTTGGATATACCGGGGTCCTGTCTGAAGGCAGCACCGGGGTCGAGTATTTTTGTTTTATTTTATTTCAGATTTTTGCCTCCGTGGCCGGCCCAGGCTCGGTGGTGGTCGGACTGCCAATCCGTAGCACCCATTCCCCCCCCCTTTACAGGGGCTCACGCTGCATGGCAGTGGGAGGATTGGGATTTTTGCGTGGTCACACTGTAGCTACATGAATCCCTCTACCCTGCCCTCAAGGATGCTGGCACGTAGGACTGAAGTCCAGGCAGGAAGCTGTGTTTAAACATGGCTTCTGCCAAGCGCCTAATGGTGTCCTCCCCTCCCACCACCACCTGCTAGCCGGGACAGTGCCTAACCCTCCCCAAGAGAGGAGAGATGTCCAATGGCGGCTCACTCCCGCTCCCCGCCAACCCCCAACCACCCAGGCTCGTTCCAGAACCTGGGTCGTCGGCATTGCGCAAGGTGTGTCATCCATCGCTTCAACCCTCAGTGCCACTGGGCCAGCTGGGGTCGAGCTTTTTGTTCCCTGGTGTCAGTGAGTCCCTGGCGACATCAGCACGCTCACAGGGAGACCAATGTACAGGTGCACGCTAAGCAGATGCAGACTGTGGGTCCCTGGCTGATGTCACCCCCTCCCATTCTGCTGGTATTCTCTGCTGCACTGTCACCTGTGTTCACCCAGGTGGCAGTACGCCGTGGGAACAGCAGCCCTCCCTTCCTGGAGAAGGAGAGCAGTCTATGGGATGCTTGATACTTCTCCCCCACCCCACCCCCTGCCTGGCCCTCCAACCGCCCAAGCTCGTTCCTGAACCCCAGTTATTGGCATCACAAGCGGTAGCTCTACCACTGCGCTGGCAGGCTGGCCAGCTTGAAAGATCTTAAACACAAAATTAGGTTCTGTGTTTCAGACACTATGTAGCCCCAACTTTAGTTTAAAAGAGTCAAGACGAGTCCGTGGACCACCTCATGGTCCAGCAGCAGTGCTTTGTACTGTTGTGCAAGTGACACAGGTTTGAAAGCCAACTCGGGTTGTAGTGTTGGGAGGCAGGCCAGGCAGAGGTAGCTGCATCATGGTAAAGCACCTTAGGGAGGGTTGGCGGTGACATCTGGCACCACATTGTCCCCCGTGGTTGGGCAAGGGAACATGCGTTCACCATAGGGATGCTGTGGCATGCAAGGCTGATACAGGCACAGGTCATGGCAGGGAGTGGATGGAGGGACTTCAGGTTGGGGATTAAAATGGGCAAAAGATACAAGCCGTCTAACTGAAGGTCGTTGACATACTAAGGCCCTGCTTTATGTGTATTCCCATCAGCTGCGACTTGGGGAGGGCGGGGGGAGAGCAGCAGATGGGGCTGAGGGGTTAGCGGAAGCATAAGACCCGAGAAGAAAGGAGGTGGTGGTAGCTCGAGGGCCAAACAGCTATTTGAAAACAAATAATCAGTCCATTGGGGGTTGGTTGAGTCCCTTTATATAAACAGGTCAAAGCACAAACAAATCTCTTTTGGAAGAATGCCTCATGATTAAAGACTTTTTTTGTTGCAGAATAGGCAAAAACTTGGGTCGGCCCACTGACACAGCAGCAGCAGCAGCATTACCACCTGTGACGTCGGTGACTAGGGGCATGCTTCAGCCCTGAGTGCTGGAGGCCCAGCAGGATGAGGAGGATTGTATGTCCCAGAGCATGCTGTCATGCTCCACTTTGCAGGGGAGGGTGTTTGTTGCCATGTTGCACTGATCTCTGGTGGGCCAGAGGTATTGTGCCAGCCTGTCAAGAGTGACTGAGGGACAGAGAGGCATTGGCCTGGTCCACATTGGCATGCTTTGAGTGCACGTGACCAAAGAGCACTGAGCCTCTGTGGGGGTGAGAAAGTGCCATAACAACAAGATCCTGCAGGATTATGTGCAGTTCCTTTGACCCTGCGCTACTGCCTGGATCCATGCTAGGTGTCTTCCTCGTGAGCTGTTGCAGGAATGTCCCTTCCACCGTAGGGCCCTGACTTGCTGGGGCCTGGCTGCTAAGGAAGTGCAAATACAGGATGTGATGGGGTGGGGGTGGGGGGTCCTGGGCCGGGATGCATACAACGCAAGTGAAGTGGGCGTAGCATGTTTGTAGTAGTCACTAAGCAAGGGGCAGCACTTTTTTGCTCAGTAGGCCTACCCACCACCCCTAATGCGATGCATGTTCCACCCACTGCGTCCTCCTGTAGGCAGCGGAACAGATGACATTGTCCAGTCACTGGTGACGCCTGTGCTGCTTGCCCTACTGCCATAATAGTCTTTGACAGTGAGTGCATTCGGAACAAATTCCACCCCCTTGCCCGCAGTCTGAGTCTGCTGCCTCCGTAGCACTCTCAGGATTCCTAGGGGCTTGTAGTCAGTATTATGATGTGAATCTGGGCCTCTTACATTGTAGTGCAATATGATAGTGCTGATGCCACTGAGCCAGGACAATGATTGTGTTCTTAAAGGTACACCATCGACCCTTTTTGCATCATATACTTTCTAGTTGCAAATCCACATTTTATGATTGCTTACCTTCCCTAAAATTCATTGATGTTGCTGGTTGTTTATCTGCTTCCTTTCATAAAGGGACTCTGTCAACTCTCTTACAGGCTTCAAATTGTCTCTAGTTTAAAAAAACACATTTAATGATTCAAATACATTCTGTTGATACTGCTGATGTAGCTGGTTCTATGATTCAGATTCCTTTTGCGTTTTTAAAATTGAAAAACAGACTGCCAACCATTCTGGTGTTACCACACAAAAACACGCTTGTTTGCAATCCTTGATTAACTTTCACTGTATCTTTCCTGGACTTGGGAACACCCCCACACAGTCTATCCACTTGTGATGGAGCAAGAGGAGAGGAGACTATTGTGTCATGAGTGACTGCACTGTTTAGGGGTACTCCTAATGTTCAGGAAGTATGAAATAAGAGTTGATCAAAGATTTGAAACAAAACAAGGTTGGGTATAACTACATCATTCCCATGCATTTCAGTTCTCCTAAGAAAGGAAGCAGATAAAACAACTGTAACCCTCCCGCCCCTTGGCACCCTTGTCTAGGGGCATAAATCTTTGTTACAGTTGTTCCAGAGGGCACTAGAGAAGGGCTACATTAAGTGCTAACACACGAGCCAGTGCACCCTTAAAACAAGATAGGAAAAGGGTGGTCCTACCTTTCGCAGACTTCATTTACCTGTGCACTCTCGATCTCACCACCGAACAATCTGGAGTCTCCACAAACGCTGACATCCTCCTGTCTCTTCAAGCCCCAAAGCCCCTTGCTCACAAAATGTAGCATGCTGAAAACACTACTGGAATTAAAACTCATGAGATAAATTAGACACAAGGAGGGGGGAGTTTCTATTTAGTTTTTGTCCCCCTTCCGGCTTAAATAAGCCAACATCTACTACCCAATTTCTTCCCAAACTAACCTCTTTATTTAGCTCCTGCACCCTGAATGATTCCAGGAATGAATGCAGGGGTCACATCCTTCATTAAAATAAATAAAGCAGCTCCATGGGGAGATCTGAACTTTTTTACAAGACATTCAGGCTGAACATTCAGAGCAGCAATAATGGTTTACAGGCAGTGCAAACAAGGCTTCTCCGATTCTACCTACTTGGATGATTTACCCAAGGCACCTCTTATTTAGAAACCCGCAGGCTCCTGGCTCCTTGGTGCTGGTAAGCCAGTCTTTTTCCTTCTTCTGGGTCACACATTCTCTGTACACACTGGCACTGGTCGCTGCCCCATCTCCGGAGCAGGAAAGCGTGCTGCTCCCCCCACCTGGCCCCTGGACCTTGGGCCAAATCTCAAGGGGTACCATGATTTTTTCCTTTGACCTAGGTCCTGTAACCCACTCATTCTCAACTTAAACAGGGAATCTAAACCTGCGAGTGCACCCAAACTTTTGGCACTCATTCCCTCCTTACAGCTCAGCCTTTCCTCTGTACTGCGGTCCACTGGTGCAGCAGCCCTCAAACCCAGCCCTGCTCCAATACCCGAGACCCCTGCTACTGGCTGCCCTGCCACGGGAGAGCCCCTGGGCCCTGCCACCGTCCAGGCCCCTCAGAGCAACCCACTTCTGCAGATAGCGCCAATGTCTTTTCTCTGCTCCCAGCTGACTCTTTTGAGGGATCCATGCGCAGGTCCACATCCCTATCAAATACATCTTGGGCTTGCGATAAGCCCCAACCAGATGCCACCCTTCAAGGCCTGTCCTATGACCTGCGACCCACCTGGCCCTTTAATGCTGGTGCCCTGGAGCTTGCCCTCTCAAGCAGGCCCCCTTAGTGGGTGAAGGGCCCCCTGGCTCCATCTGCCCTCAGGCCACACTGCTACACTGGGTTGGGGGACGAGCCACTGCCACTGACCTTCCCCCTGTGAGGACCCTGCCACAGCCCTGACAACCTGAGCAAACACTTCACGGGACCTTTAAGGGCTCCTGCCTATTCTGGCTTCCTACTGCCACCTGCACCTCCCTTTCCCCAATGATGCAGGACCTGGCTGACTATCCTCCACCACAGAGCTCCCTTCCCGGCTCCTTGACGACACATCGCTGCAAAAGCCTTCCTTATCTGTACTGGGGGTTGGGGGTCTCCACACTGGCCCACCCGGACTGCCGAGCTCCCTTTCTTGGCTGCCTAACCTGCTCCTCCAGCTGCCCTCGTCCAGCCCCAGGCCTAATGCCTGGGCTGGAAAAGACCCCAAACTTCCTGTTCCCAGCATTATATACCTCCCTAAACATGCTATTTGCTACCACCTTGAGGTGTCCAGCAGGGATTACCCCAGAGCACTAATAGATTCCTAAGCTCGGTGGGGGGGGGGGAGTAGGAGGGGGAAAAGGGATGCTTAAGATGGGAGCATAAGCCCCTCCTTTAAGGGTGGCTTACACAACTAACATCAATGACTCTTAGAGAAGGTAAGCAATCGTAAAATGTGGGTTTTCGACTAGAAATAATATGATACAAAAGGGTAGACAGTGTCCCTTTAATAGAACTGAAATGCATGCAAATGATGTAATTATACCCAAACTTGTTGTGTTTCTTATCCTTGATCTAATCTCATTGCATACTTCTGGAACATTAGGAATACCTCCAAACAGTGCCGTCACTCATAATTAAGTAGTCTGATCTGCGCCCCCTGAATCCTAAGTGGGTAGACTGTGTTTGGGGTGTTCCCCAGTCCAGCAAAGATACAGTGGAGTTGATCAAGGACTATAGACATGCTTTTGTGTGGTGACACCAGTATGGGGGACACTCTGTTTTTCACTTTTAAAAAGGAAAAGGGATCAGAATCCAACTACCAGCTACATCAGCCATCTCTACAGAATGTGACCGATCACAATATGTGTTTTTTTAAACTAGACACTTTAAGGCCTAAGTGGGTTGACAATGTCCCTTAAATGTTTACAGTTTTAAGTCTTGAACCTAAAAACAAATAATCCTCCCACCTACCCATGTGACTTTAAAATGAAAAATTGCAACCCTCATGATCTATAACTTTCGAAGGACCTCAGTAAGAAAAATGGAGTGCTGAAATGTCATCCCCAGCACTGCTGTAAAGCTGAGGTTAATTTCAGAGGACAGCAGAAGCATGGCATTTTATTTTAAATAACACACTAGTCTCTGGGCCAGTGTTTCCTCAGCAGTTGTTCTTAATGTGCGAATTTCATGAG
This sequence comes from Neoceratodus forsteri, assembly GCA_016271365.2. Classification (NCBI taxonomy): domain Eukaryota; kingdom Metazoa; phylum Chordata; order Ceratodontiformes; family Ceratodontidae; genus Neoceratodus; species Neoceratodus forsteri. Next base: position 90,248,550 of record JADMNL010000030.1, read on the forward strand.
AATGTGGTATGTGCCAGTATGCGTTCGGACTTAGGAAGGGGATGCTGACTACCAGTGCGTCCTGTCCCATCAGTAAGGTGGTGTACCTCTCTCTCTCTCCCTGTCTCTCGCTCCTGGACTAGCTGTTCTTGACCGTCTAACTTTTCTTCCCTTCCTCCCACAGAATACATTAAGATGGCGGACCACTATGTGCCAGTACCGGGAGGGCCAAACAATAATAACTATGCCAACGTTGAGCTGATACTGGACATTGCCAAGCGCATCCCTGTGCAGGTGAAACAGTGACCTAGTTTTTGTTTCAAGAAATAACGCCCTGGCTGTTTGTATGGTGATGATGACAGAAGGCATAATATTAATAAGTGGAAGATGTAGAATATGTTAAGTACCACTGACCTTCCTCCTGAACCTCTATTTTTTGGCTTTCTGTTTTTCTCCCCTTACTTGGTGGACTAGTCCTCCTTCAGCTTTCCCATATCCCATGTGCATAAGATCCCATGCCTTCCAGAGCAGTTATCCCTGATCCTCGGATTCCCTTTACCTGTCCTCTTGTACACTGTACCAGATTTACGCCTCTGGATGGGGTTTCTAGGCTGGGAGGAAAGCTGGCTGGAACTTTGCCTTTCCGTAGAGGTGGTTGTGAAGGGAAAGGTCATGATCTCTGTGCACCGCAGCTGGACGGGGAGAATGTAGCGGCATCATCATCCACGTGAGCACCACCATTGTGTCTGCTTATTTTGCATTCCTCCATATGTCCCACCACTCCACACCTCACTGGACCAACAGTGGAGGCCTTTCTGGACAGTCTGAAAGGGACTGGGAGCTGATCCACCCACAAACTGGCACTGGACAGGACATAGGATGACCCCTTGTCATATGTCAGCATCTTGCACCATGTGGGCAATGAGGATTGCATCCCAGGTCTGGTGCTGTATGTTCTTGCCCACATGATTTCCTCCACCTGGACTACCTGGGGGCAGTCATGTAGTATCTGGAGTTACCCACCCCCCCCAAGGCAGTTGGCCACTGACATTTACGCCCTGTCCACACTTGTGTTTTTCAGGATGTGACATTATCAGTAACGTTACTGCAGTTACCATGCTAGTGTGTCCACACTTTTGCAGAACCATGCTTAAGCACGGTAATCTCCCATCCAGACTTGCTGTTTGGGGGTGTGCCAGTAACGTTGTAGCACACCACTGTTCTCCTGGTGTTGTGGGCACTAGGAATAGCAAGCATGGTATGTACTCCCATCCACATGGCTAGTTTAACTGTGCCAAACTCTGTAACATTTTCAAAACTGAGCTAAAACCGTCATTTCTACAAGGTTTAAACTCTGTTTTGAAACACGGTTCAGAACCATGTTAGGTGTGGACATGATCCGTGTTTGCCATTCTTGTAATGTTACATATTGCCGGTAATGTTACAAAAACACAAATGTGGACAGGGCATTACACTCAACACTGCCTGATGTATGATGACCCAGACTTCGGACTCAGCCCCTCATTATCAGCATGCCAAGCCATACAGCTTATCATAAGGCCATCAGATGGCACCAGTTCACCTCCTTTAATGAAAGAAAGACTCCAGTCTCCAGAAATCTTCATGTATGTCAGCTTGATGCACTGCTCTGAGGATCACGCAGTTGATGACAGTATTCAGCTGGTACCCAATTCATAGTTTATTATGCGTTTTATTGTCCCATCTGTATATGTTGCACAGTGTAAATACACAGTGCCGTCATGCCTTGCCAGTTACATTCCCACTCACACCGTTTGTCCTTCAACAGAGATGCCCATGGTTGTGGCAGAGCTTTGGCTAACCACTTGTCGGGAAAGGAGGAAGGTCATGTTTCCAAGCTTTGTTTACAGTCTATTTATCCAGGACAGCCTAGCTGATATGCACCGACTTGTTTTCAGTATGGTCCTGATTTCTTCCCAGTTACGCGGTTGGGTGGACTGGACTACTGAGACTTTAAGTGAGTTGCTCAAAGTCACACAGTGAGCAACTGGCTCTGGTGGGATTTGAACCTAGGTCTCTTGGTTTTCAGTTCTGCACTGTAACTACTAGGCTACACTGACTATGTTTTTTTGTGGGGGCTAATGTATTATTCTTGTGTACATGGCAGCGGGCTTTTAACATGCAGAGATATAAACACCTCTGTAATGCCAGTGCCAATGTCACCAGGGGGGTTAAATCACATTACTCTACCACCAATCTACAGAACAGCCTTAAACCCCCCTGCTAGGAACTTTGTTTCCGAGACTTAATGGACTCTCTAGTGCTTCACACCATGTGCAGTTTATAGGTTTCTTTTTCATGATGGATTATCATATCTACTGGACTCTGCACCTTCGGTAATGCACTAGACGAAGAAGTGCGGCAGTGCAACTTTTATAACTAGTATCCTATCAAGTGTATAATTTCTCACTTCTAAGCTATGATGTATGTACTTTTTTTTTTTATCAAATGGCAATAAAAATAATTAACAAAAAATACAAAAACCGGCTAAATTAGAACAAGGAAACACAGATTTTGTCAGCAGAAAAGGACTGCAAGACCCATCCAGTCTGCCTTAACCTTGCCTACCCTATGTTGTGGCAAGGGGGCCCCATGTGCCCCCAACTTCCTTCAGTCTCTTGTGGTGATTTTTCCTTTTAATAATACCTCTGTGGCTGTCCCACTCATGCTTGATTCCCATCACTGTCTCTGCCCCCACCACATCCCTAGGCAAACTGCTGCATCTATCTGCCCCCCTTTCCGTGAAGAAATGTTTCCTCTTCTCCCCACTGTGTTCTGTCTTGTAACCACATTTGTGATGAACCTAAAAAGGTACACACACTCCACTCTGTTTATCCCCAGAGTTATTTAAAGCTCTCAGTCTTTCCCCTCCCCCCCAGCTTTTCTGTTGTCTAAGGAGTATGTGTTGAGGCCCTTTAGCCTTTCCTTATATAGCTTCTCCTGTATCTTCTTTCCTGCCCTCCTCTGCACAGCTTCCACCTTACCAGTGTCCTTTCTAGGGTGAGAATTCTGGAACTGCACACTGCACTCAAGGTGGGTGAACACCAGTTACTTGTATGGGGGAGTATAACCTCCGTCCTGCTTGCTATCCCACTTCCCATGCAGCCCATCATTCTGTTTGCTCTCTACACCATCCCTGAGCACTGGGTGGCTACTTTCAGGTCAGCCATAATGGTAACCCAGAAGTCCCTTTCCTCCAAAGTACATGCAATTACCTCCACTCCTATCTTCTACCTGGCTCTGGGGCTTGTGTGTCTGATGTGCATGACTTTGCACTTTTTGGCATCGAATCCCAAGTGCCAAATTCTGGATCGCTCTTCTGTCCTTTCCATGTCACTCACTCCTCATGGCCTTCACTCCTTCCATTGCATTCACTCTATTGCAGGTCTTGATGTCCTCTGCGATTAGGCTTTTCCTTCTTGTTCCACCCCCATACACCTTATTAGTATATTGATGAGTATGGAGCCCAGTACCAACCCCTGGGATACTCCACTTGTGACCCCCATCTCCTTTGAGAAGTCCCCATTTAGTACTACCCTCAGAGTTCCTTAACCAGTTTCCCACCTATTGGGTTATTTTGTCCTCCGCCCAGGCCTCTTAACTTCTGTAGTAACCTCCCGTGTGGCACTGTGTCAAAGGCCTTAGTGTAGTCCAGGTAGGCCACATTGACAGCTTGCCCCCTGTCCACCTCTCATGTAACAAGTCAAAAAACTCTGGAAAGTTATCCACTCCCTCTGTGACCCCCAACACAGTCTTTAACTAGCTTCCCTTCTGACTCTATATACCGGGATATACATTTATTTATTTTTTGCAAAAAACTTCGTCAATGCATCAGTTAGGGTCACTTATAAAGACATTAAAAAGGACCGGTCCCAGTACTGAACCCTGCAGTACCCCACTAGTAACCCTCCTTTCTTCACTGTGGACTCCGTTTACTACTACCCTTTGCGTCCTGTTGTCTAGCCAATTTTTTATCCAGGCTACCACCTTGGGACCCACTCCAAGGCTGTTTATTAATCTTTTGTGTGGGACTGTATCAAATGCCTTGCTAAAATCTAGGTAGGCCATGTCCATAGCCCCTCCCTGGTCTACTACTTTGGTCACCCAGTCAAGGAAATCTATTAGATTCGTCTGACATGATCCAAATAGTACAACAGGACCCTGCGCTCCCATCCGTACATCCAGATAGTAGAGCAGTATCCATATGTCACAGTGGGAGTGCAGGGTCCTTTGGGCACTGTGCTCCCATCTGTCCATCAAAATAGTACAATTTTGTACCTTCTTTCTTTTATATAAACATCATTTGTTATTAAGAAATATCAGTAACAGTCACATCAATAAAAAAATTGGAAGAAATGAGCTAAAAACCGGGAATTTTGTGGTGTTTAAATTAGGAAAAAAGTGTAACTCGTTTGATTCAGACCCAGGATGTTTCAAACTGCAGCTCTGTGTGCTACCCACACACCACTGCAGCACTGTCATTGATTTCTGTTTTTCTGTGTATTAGTATCTGTCACTGTGGAAGTGGAGGAATGTTCAAAATAAACAAAATGGTTTCAAAAGCAGACCGGACAGTTTTCGAAAACAACACATCTTTGGAAAACGTGAACACTGAAGAAAATGGTCCAAAAAGCACCATTTTTTTTTTCCAAAACAACACAAAAATATTTGAAAATGCTCCCCCCTTATGAAAATGGAACACTTCCATTTCCATAGACAGTACTTGGTAGCATGCGAAAATTGGAGAAAATGGTTGAAAAAGCGCCTTTTTTTCCAAAAACAATACGAAAATGTTCAAAAATGCTCCCTCGTTTCCAAAAATGGAACACTTCCATTTTCCACAAACAGGACTTCATTTTCAGAAAAGAATGCCCCATTTTTACAAAAAAAGTCCCATCTTCGAATAAAAATGCCCCATTTTCACAAAAAAATGCTCTATTTTCGAACAAAGTGCCCTATTTTTGCAAAACAAATCCCCATTTTCGAACAAAAATGCCCCATTTTAGTAACTAATGCCTAATTATCAAATAAAAATGCCCCATTTGTGCAAAGAATTACACATTTTTGAACACAAATGCCTAATTTTCACAAAAAAAAACCCTGTTTTTGAACAAAAATGACCAATTTTCAAACAAAAATGCTCAATTTTTCGTGAAAAAAACATGAGAATGTTCGAAAACACTCCCTGGCTTATGAAAATTGGATGCTTCCATTTCCACAAAACAGTACTTCATAACATGTGAAAATTGGAGAGAATGGTTGAAAAAGCACCTTTTTTTTCCAAAAACAATACGAAAATGTTTGAAAACTCCCCCTTGTTTCCAAAAATGGAACGCTTCCATTTCCACAAACAGTACTTCATTTTCAGAAAAGAATGCCCCATTTTTACAAAAAAAGACCCATTTTCAAATAAAAATGCCCCATTTTCACAAAAAAATGCCCAATTTTCGCAAAAAAATCCCAATTTTTGGACAAAAATGACCCATTTTAGAAACAAATGCCTAATTAGCGAACAAAAATGCCCCATTTGTGCAAAAAACGACACATTTTTGAACACAAATGCCCCATTTTCGCAAAAAATAACCTGTTTTTGAACAAAAATGCCCAATTTTCAAACAAAAATGCCCAATTTTCGGGAAAAAAACATTTTCGGAAAAATTCCATTTTCATGCTGAACATTTAACTTTTCCCGTAGGAAATATTGGGAAATTAAAAGTTTAATAACTTTTGAATGGATTCATATTTTTTCACCACACCTTCAAAAGGCACATCTGTGACCCAAATCTTTCCTACCCTGAAAATTTCAGCCCACAACGTAAAGCCATTTTTGAGATCCAGGATCACAAAACAGAAATCCCAATTTTTCTGTTTTTTTCAACACTTTATATCTCAGAAACCACTCAACAGATTCCCACCAAATTTGGCAGGCAAGAGACCCACCCCTAAAAATTATGTATGCCAAATTTCATGCAAATCCATTGAACGGCTCCAAAGTTATTAACCCTCAAAGTCTGAACTTTAACATAGAAGTGCACTTTCACCCTAACTATACTGGCGTGACCGCACTAGTATAATATATGTATATTTATAGTTTTTATGTAGATTTTCTTAATGAGAAACAAAAAATTGGTTCCCAAATCCAAACCTTTTTTATAAGTTATGCAGTCTGAGTTCTTCAGATAGCAGCTGTCATTGTTCTGCTGGTGACTGGAAGCCATGCAGCCCACGCCTACAGTCCCCTCCTTTCAGAAAATACTTTTCACATTTTCCCGCACAGGAACCTCTTCCTGACCATATGTTACTGCTTTCTTTGTTGGGTCCTTGATTTTCTTCATTTGTCCCGATTTCTGTAATAATTGCTCCTGATTTGTGTGGCAGAGGGTTGAGAGGTACGACTTGGTACGTGTCTGTGCGCACTGAACATATAATGACATTTCACTTTGCCGCAGTCTGAACCACAACCTTGGAGCAGCTGCATTTGTTAGTCATCATGTAGTTTTTTTTGGTAATAATGTTTTTTTTTTCTGGCAGAAACATCAATAAACCCATTTTTTCGATTGTTTTCTTTCATTTGTAGATGAAACTGGGGGATTTTGATGTTTTTAAAAGTTCCTGCTCCCGTGCCATTCCTACCACAAACAAGCTATAGCCAGAGCCGATACAGCTGTGGTGAGCTTGAAGAAGCTCCGAGGAACGAGCGCCACTGATGGAACTGTGCACGGCACTCACGCACGCGCAGTTGTGTTAAATGGCATACTGCCATTCCCAAGATGGCAGTGCCGGCAGAGCTGCTTATGCACATGTGGCACGCAGGCGCAGTTCTAGTACAGAATGCGGAAGTAGCAGTCAAAATAGTGCCATTGTAGCTCTGCAGCGAGCAACCGTGGTGGACTGTTTCAAGCTTTGTTAGGCTGTTGGAAGGATACTTCCAAAAGTCTAATGGAAGCGTGCCATGGTCGCTCACTTTTAGAGCGACACCAAAACAGCCGCAGGCTCCGCCCACAGCCGTAAAAAGTAAAATATCTTGCTACAGTCGTAGCTGTTTACCATCACCAAATGAGGTAGCACCATCCTAACGTGCACAGTATGAATTTGGTATGTAAATTCAACAGGTGCCCTCAACAGAAGAGATAAAAACTGCAAGTGGCAGCCGTCTGTGATGATTTGAGTAGTTAATTACAAAATTAGTTATAAAAGATGTTTTGAAAATAGCTGAGAAAATGAAAAGTATGTCAAGGATGAGTCTAAGGATGTCAGAAAAACATTTTTGCTGAAAACTATATGATGAAATGTGTTGTCAACTAACAAACACTGCTGATTTATATACAGATTTTTTGGTCATTGGTTGAGCCAGGTTAACCAGCCCTCGAAGCATTAGAGCGATGTGAAATATCAGGTAGTTAGTTGCTCATTTGTATCTACAGCAGACCCAACACTGTGTGTAATGTTTGCATATTTTGCACTCTGTATCACAGCAGATTGGTTACTGTTATTGCCTTGTGTGGGGACATGCTTTTACACAATTCTGGGTTACCTTTGTGCCAAGGTGCTGCACACACCGATGTATGGCGTGATGTCCCTGTCTCTAGCTGTTGTCTTAATGAGCTACTCTATGTTGTTTTCCACAGGCGGTGTGGGCAGGCTGGGGCCACGCGTCTGAAAACCCCAAACTTCCTGAACTTCTCCTCAAAAACGGAATCGCTTTCATGGGTGAGGTGCCTCATTTGCTCTGACCTTTACTGTTTCAAGTCTCCTTTGGCCCTGAAAGTTACTCAGCGTTTTAGAGGGCTATGATCAGGGCCCCTGGTGTTCTGTGGCAGAATTTTCTGATTTCTGCGACAGGGCTCCTTGACTTCTGTGGCAGCATTTTCTGATTTCTGCGGCATGATTTATTCATTTCTCTGGCAGAATGCAGTCCTGTCATTGGCTAAATATGATGTGATGTCATCGATGACATCATATGCTGAGCATAGAGGAGGGGGGCTTCAGGATAAATGAGGTGGGAAAGAAAGCCTGACACTATGGAAAAACAGTATATTTATATGAAAATTCACCAAAAACAATGAATTCTGCGGCACTATATATATTCTGCGGCATGATGCAAATTCTGCGGCAAATTCCGCAACCGCAGAACCGCAGAATTCCAGGGGCCTTGGCTATGATAGAGTGTGACGACTTTAGAACACTGAATGGTAATGCCAGGTAGAGCCATAAGCAGTAGCGTACAGTACTCGAACAAACTCCATATATGTTTGTGCCCATGATGTTCAAGTTAAACAAGATAGAAAGGAAACCTGAGAACACATCACTTGTCTTGCTAGGAAAATGTATTAATTTTAAGGGGAACAGTCATCACCAGGGGCTTCACAGTCCAGTGTGGGGCCGGTCCCAATGTGCACCATGGGTGCAAAAACATTTTTTTTTTTTACTTACTGTTTACTGTAGTATAGTACAATAGATTGTATTAGACTAATTTTACTTAGTTCTAGGCTGACATATTCTGTTATTACAAATCCCAGAATCCCTTGCAGCTGACATCAGAGCAGGACTGCATCAGTGGGAGATTCAGTAGCCTGCAGTGCATGTTGGAGTTTATATAAGCTCTGATCTTCTGTTTGCTGGTTCCACAGTCCTCTGGGAGCTAAGTACAGTCACAGAGACTTGTACTTTGCCCCTGGAGAAAAGCAGAACCAGAAAATATTCTGATCAGAGATTATAAAAGCTCAAAAATGTACTGCAGGCTATTTATTTCCCACTGCTGCAGTCCTGCTCTGATGTCAGCTGCAGGTGATTCTGGGATTTGTGGCACTTGGGTGTGGGGACCTTTGCTGGGACTGTTCCTTTTTAACAGAGTTAGCTGTTCCCTTGACAGACCTCCTAAGACTGAAACAATGCCTTTGTAACCACAGGTCAATCTCTCCATTACTTCCTGAGAAACCCCCTACCTCTACCAGTACAGGCCTAAAGGCCCTTTGTACTGCTCCTGCTAGCCTCTGGAACAGCCTCCCCTACACGCTGGGCTCTCAATTCCAACTCCCAATTTAAGGCACTCTATGGAGAAAAACACTTGATTTACTCCGGCAGCACTCCCAATTTAAGGCGCTTTATAGAGAAAACAAATTGATTTACTCAGCCTGCAGATGCTTCCCTTGAGTCTAGGATTCTCCTGCTAGCATATTTTTGTAATTAATTTGTGTGTATCAGTGTACTGTTTTTGGAATTTACTAAGTAAGTAATAAGCCACAAAAGAGTGTGCACTATAGGATTTTAATGCATGCTCCGGGAGGCACAAGGCGAGGCTGAGTCTCCTTACATCCATGGAGGGGCTTATTACCCCTTATAAAATGGTTCAAATTTTTTTTTTTTTTGGGGATGAGATTTGGTGCCTGACCATGTATTTATAGAGATTTAATGCAGTCAGGTGACATCTCTTCAGTGCCATGCTTTAATATAACTGTGCCTTATTCATGTACTATTTAAATTACTGTGATCTTTAATTGTTACCTTTACCTGTATGCTGTTATCTTTTTCATTATTAAAGCTTGCCTTGCCTGTATATCTTTGTAACCTCCAGGGCTGCAGCTGAAAATAGGCATATATTTGTCTAGTGTGCTTACCTGGTCAACAAAAGCTAAATCAATTAATAAATCTCTTGGCCAATCAAATTACTAGATTTTTCCATTGCCATTTTATAAAGGTATTTATAGTATTTATTGTCTGCATATCAAATCTTTTCTGATGTCATGCTATGGGATCTTATAAGTGTAGTTATTATGTTTTTGCACTCTGCTTACATCTGCCTGTTAATTTCTCGCTGATTTGTTATCGGTTTGACACCTTAGTTTATGAGAGTGTGAGACATTCACTGGTACAGCTTATGGTTTGGCAGACATCAAGCCCATTTTGACACCCACTGAGCTGAAAGCTTTTCTCTAAGTACAGGTGCACACTCTTGGGCTGTATAGCATGCCAGATAATTTATAGACCCCGCAAACCAATATTATTGAATCCCTCTGCCACTGCGCTATGGTGTGTTCTGCAATGCTAGGGTCAGTATCACCGTCTCCTGTCCTTACAGCGGCTTTGATTCTTTTGCAGGTCCCCCAAGCCAGGCGATGTGGGCATTAGGGGATAAGATTGCTTCCTCGTTTGTGGCCCAGACTGCTGGAATCCCCACCCTCCCCTGGAGTGGCAGCGGTAAGGAAACATTTATAAAGTGTCATGTGAACTTCCTGTCAGAATGCATGGTTGCCCGGTGTGCTGGTTACATTTTAACTACGACTAGAGTTTAACTACCACTACTACTGGGATCTGTTGTGAATTCTGGGTTGTGCACAGTGGTTTGCTGTCTCCTCTGTTTCAGTATTTGTTATTCACATTTTTCTAAGAACTCACCCCCCCCGCCTCCATTTTCAAGGGCCTTTTTTTCTATAAAGGTTTTTATCATTCCTTGGCAGGCTGGGTGGCTGTATCAGCCCTGTACCATAGCTTGCGGCTGTCCCGAGTTTCTGCCCCCCCCCCCGAGACTGGGCAGGCCACCAATGACAGCTGGGAGGGCTTCATTAAGCCCATCCTTCATTTTTCCTCCTGATTTTCTCCCCGGGCTCAGCTGGACGTACAGTGAGTGTGGTGTGCGCACTCCACCTCCTTGGGAGGCGCACTCAGTACTCTGTATGCCAGCTCTTCCCCAGACTGCAAGACTACACATGTGCTGCCATCTGGATTCCTCCAGGTGGCAGTCAAGTTGTGAGTCACAGGATAAGTTGTCTTTCAGATGCTCAATCTTCCTTCCCTGGCCAAGCCCCTGAGCAACCCGAGTCTGTTTCCTAACCTGGGTAGCCAGCGCAGCAGCAGGGAGGCATGGATGCCTCAACCTACCATGCCACTGGGCTGGTTCAAGGGCCTTTTAAACATTTTAGGGAGTCCTGTTTAAAATAATCCGACTACAGTTCCTGCTTTGTAGCTGGCTCTGTAGCACAGTGGTAGGGCTACCAGCCACTGGACTAGTGACCCAGTTCGGGAATGGACTCTGGTCACTTCGGGGTGCTTACCGGGGAAGGAGCATTGAGCAGCATAAGGATAACTCTCCTCCCTCCAAGGTGAGGGGCACTGGGTCCTGCTGCTTGCCTGCCTCCTGGCGGAAGCTAAGTGGCAGCACAGTGAGAACACATACTCAGGGAGGGCCAACCTTCCGATGCTGATATGCACATGCACATGTGTGCCTCCCCCCAGCAGAGTTCATTACTGCATGATTGGCAGCCCTTGGGGAGAAAACACCAGGAGGAAGAGACTCTAGACTGTGGCTGGATGACGCCTGATTTTCCCTCGGGACCCTCCGCAGGTCCAGCATGACTGACTAGGCACCTCTTTCAAGTAATTTCGATTGTGGTCTTAAGTGGTTAAGGCATCCCTGAAGGCCCCTACACAGGTGTAATCTGTGGGGGGCTCACTGGAGAGGGAAGGTTCTAGAGAAGGTGGGTGGCAGGACTGAATGTACTGGGTCAGAAGGGAGCTGGTCCGTGGAAGGAGGATAAACAGAGAATAGAAAAAAAATGATTTTTATAGAATGAGGACAAATCAAAGGTGATCTAGTAGGCTAAGTTTTACAAATAAATAGTACAACTCTCTCCCAAATGCTGCTTTCAGATTGGTTAGGGAAGGTTATTTAACATCCTGGAAAACCAGAATATTTTATGTGCTGGAGGTTATGTATGCATAGAAGGAAGCAGCTTAACATCAACTTTAAACATTGTTTTCAGATTCAGAAAATATAAAAATTGGAGTTTCTGGCTATTGGCATGTTACAAGAAGAATTCAAAAAAAGAGGAGCAAACAGCTGGCCCAGTGGTGTTATAGCAGCGTATTGGACTGCCACCAGGGAGAATGTGATTTTCGTGGGAGTCATAGAAACCCACTCTGGGGCCAGACACACTGCAGAGGTGAGGTCCTCAGTGTAAGGCAGTGTGGTCTAATATTCAGAGCACCAGCTTTGAAAACAGGAGATAGAAATATAGTCTTTGATGGCAGATAAGGACCGCATGGCTCACTCAGTCTACCCATTTCCCTACCTATCGGATAAGCTGCAGATCCTAGTTTTACCAACAGCCTGCTTTGCATTCTTAAATTGCCCCACTGTTTTTGACCCCACAATCTCCTCAGGAAGGCCGTTTCATGCATCCACCACCCTCTCCATGAAAAAATACTTCCTCACATTTCCCTTGAGTCTCCAAGGGCATTTTTAATTCCAGCCCATGCTGCTCTGTCCCCAGTGTGTCTCCAAGGGAATTTTCGGCCTGCCCGCCCACTCCCGACCTCTATTAAATGCTCAGTAGCTCTGCCCCCCCATATTATCCAAACCAGCTTTAACTCTCCCTTCTTAAAGGAACCTTGCCTTATTCCTAATTCATATCTCACTACCCCAGTCAACAGGCATTATCTCTATCATGGTCGTCCCTCTTTATGCCTTCATCCACAATTATGATCACTCAGTTACTTTATCTCCTCACCTTACTCCAGAGTTCTTGTTGGGACTGCCAACCTTCAGTTCCCCCGCCCCTTGGCTCAGCTGCAGATAATGACCCTAGCCTTCCTCCCACCCTAGCGAAGAATGTGTAATGCTCTCTCCCTCATGGGGAGCCACCTCGATCCTGGACGGCCAGCAAAACCTAAATTACTACGCCCACCACTTATACATGGTTAGCAATTTTATCTCTGCCCCCACATCCATTAGAGCGCTTTCGCTTACTGTTATGACCTGTCCCTTCCATATCCACCTCTCCCCCTTGCAAATACCTAAATGGCTATGGTCCAGGGGACATACACAGTACCAAAAGGCACTTACCGTGGCTAGACGCCACCTTACGAAGCTCATTCTGCTACTCCTTATATGCTCGGGGAATGTAGAAGTCAATCCTGGCCCACCCAGCCCTCTCTCTTCCCCCTTAGACTTTGCCTCTGCCCCACCCTTAAACTAATGCTGATAAATGCGCACAACCTGATCAATAAAACTGATCAACTGCAAGTCTGGGCAGCTCACACAAACCCAGACCTCATCGTCATAACAGAATCCTGGCTCAAGCACTCCATCTCAGACCAAGCAATAGCCATACCTGCTTACAACCTGCACCACGCAGACAGGCCCTCAAGAGGGGGTGGTGTCATTTATTACAAAGACAAATTTAAAGTTTCAGATGTTTGGACCTCCTCTGTCTCTAAAGAATTTGAATACGTGTCTCTAAAGTGCCATCTTCCATCTTCTGAAATCTTGCACCTCATCGGATGCTGCAGGCCCCCATCCGGGGATAATGCAGTCGTCAGCACCCTCACATCTCTGGTAACCCTTAGCAGCAATGTGACCATCATATTAGGTGACCTAAACCTCGATTGGCTAACATCTAAATCCAACGCCCTAAAAGAACATTGCGACGAACTTGGTTTTTCGCAACTCATCTCAGAACCTACCAGAGAAAATCCCAGAAACTGCGGCAACAGTTCTATCCTCGACGTCATCCTTTCAAATCACCCCCACAAAATTCTACACACTGCAATGTTCCATAATGACCTGAGTGATCATGGCATTGTTGTCTGTACCAGGGCACGTGAGAAAGTGCCTTGGTTTTAGAAAGGCGCTATATAAATAAAGATTTGATCGAGGTCCCTCCTCTCCAAAATTTATAACCAAATGTAGCTTCCGTAAATTCAATGCTTGTCACTATCTTGATGACCTTAAGGCAGTCAACTGGGAAAGTCTGTACTTTGCCAAATCCATGGATGAGGCTGTTTCGACCCTCAGCTCACATCTCCTACATCTCCTATCAAAATCAGAGCTCACAGACACTCCCAACCCTGGTTCATCCCAGCCCTAAGAACTGCACTTACTGCATGGGACAAACTATGGGCCCAAGCCAGGCGCACCAAATCCCAGACTGACTGGCAGACATTCAGAACTGCCAGAAACTCCTGCGTCAAACTTATGCTCTCAGCTAAATCCCATTACTGTATTGACTCCCTTGAACAGGCCAAGGGGAGTTCAGTCAAAACCTGGCGCACCATAAAAACCATAGAAGGACGGAAAGCTGCCCCTTTGACACCTCCCAAGATCATGAATAATGGAGTTGTCCTCGAAGACTGTAATCTCATTCTTGAGAGAATAAACTCTCGTTTGCCACTGCTGGGCTTGCTTTTGACTCCCCCACGCAGGGCTTTCCTGCCCCTGCCACCCTCCACTGCACCCTTTGCCTCCCCTCCTCTCCTCCCTTACCTATAAGGAGTCGAAGACCATCTTAAGTATTAAACACTAAGAAGGGCTGTGGCTCCAATGGGATCGACCCCTTCTTTCTTAACATTGGCCACTATTACCTCACAGCCCTCATCCTCCACATTTTTAGCTTATCTGTGTTCTTAGCCACAGTCCCATCCTGCTGGAAATCAGCCCACATATCTCTTTAAATCCGGGGATCCCTCTGATCTTAACAACTATAGACCTATTTCCATCCTCCCTGTGCTCTCCAAAATTCTTGAAAATTTATGTATTTATTTATTTCAATTTTGATGACCAGGTAGGCCCACTGAGACAAGACAGTCCCTTTTTCAGGGGCGACCCGGGGGATCTAAGCATTCCACAAATGATAGACATTAAACGTAACAGATGAACATTAAACATAGTACCAACAGTGGTACAAACAGTAGTAACATTAACAAGTAGAAATATTCAACAATTTGATGCAGTAAGTATAGAAGATAGAGAAACATCATATTCTTTAAGGCATAAACAACTTTCAGACTCATTGGTTACACAGGGTTCAGAGAAACCTTGAGAGCATGGCATAGGATTAATCCCTGCCTGCTAGGCAGGGGGTTATATACAGTTACACGTGCCAGTGGCAAGGAATAGGTCCTTGTACTGTGTTTTTTAAACTGCAAGAGGGATGTGCAGGATAGACGTCCTACTGGAAGATTGTTCCATTTATGTGCAGCTGCATACAAGAAAGATCTCTTTCCAACTGCTAAATGAGTTTTAGGTATACTTAGTAATGGATGATGAGATGTTGTAAGGGAACACAGTAAGGGGTAGTCCAACTTCACCTCAAAACCTGGCCAATTTAAGGTACTGAGCACAGCACAGTGGTGAGTTGAGGCCGGGGCTGAAGCAGCAAATCTGGCAATACGGTGAAATGCTTGCCTAAGTCTGTTCGAAATAGATGGCTTCACGGTGGAAAGCAAGGATGCACCATAGGGGAGATCTGGGAGTAGGGTTGCAGTAGAGATGGTCTTTCTGGATTAAGAAGTGAGGTGGGAGGCAGTACGATATCGTAACCCTAGTTTCTGGTGAGTTGATTTTATGATTTTATTGGTATGGATCTTGAAGGATAGGTTTTCGTCGCAGGTGATGCCCAGGTTTTTAAAGCTTTTGACACATTCCAGTGTCACCCCTGCTGATGTTTTAACAACCAAAGGTGGCTGGTTATCAAGTTTATAGGAGGTGTGGTGGAATAACACGGTTTGAGTCTTTTTAGTGTTAAGTGCTAACAGGTTGGCTTTGAACCAGGGCTCCAAAGCGTGAAAATCACTCTTGAAGTTGGCGTTTATGACATTGATATCTTTAGCAGACCTGTATAGAATGGTGTCATCAGCATATAATTGAACTGCTGCAGCCCCACAGTTGAGTGGGAGTTCATTGATGAAAATGGAGAATAGGAGTGGTCCTAATATGGATCCCTGTGGAACACCGTTGGTTATGGGAGTGAGGGAGGATGTGGCACCAGACTGTTTCACACACTGGAGCCTGTTGGTTAAGTAGTTGGCTAGCCAGGAGTGGGATGCAGGGTCAAGACCTAGTTGATGGAGTTTAGTGAGGAGAAGTTGGTGGTTGACAAGGTCGTAGGCTTTGATCAGGTCCACAAAGGTGGCACCTGTAGCCTCACGCTGATCCATTGCCCTGAAATTGTCCAAGGTTACACGTAGCAGTGCTGATTCTGTGCCATGCAGTTTACGAAACCCATGCTGATGGATAGTTAAGGCATTGCTGAGTTCGAGATGTGAGTAGAGTTGATTTATAAGGACTTCTCTCCTGGATCTTGGCTAGTGGGTATAGGATAGATTTAGGCCTGTAGTTTTCTACCGGGTTTGTGGGGCTACTTTTAAGTACAGGGACTACAACTGCAGTTTTCCAATTGTCCGGGATTGTTTGAGAAAGGAAAGATTTGTTTATTAATAGCATTACCGGGTAGGTGATGGCAGGTGCTACTATCCTAAGGAATTTTGGATGAAGGGTATCGAATCCAGGGCCACTGTCTGGGTTGAGACCCTTGAGTAGTTTGAGGACCTCTGGCCTTGTGGCCAGTTTTAGGTGGAAGGTGGGTAGGGTACAGTCAGGCTCGGGTGATGTTGAGTCAGATGGGAGGCAGGGTTTTTTTGTATTTGTCCAGGTCGGTGAAAAAGTGATTTATACCAGTAGCTATGTCTGCGGGGCTCGATAGTGTGGTACCATTTGCGACCATGGACTGGGGAATGTTTCTGTCCTTTTCTTTAAGAATGGAGGTTATTTGGGTCCAGAAAGTCTTTGGGTTGGTGAATTTGTTTCCTGTAGGGAACAGAGATAAGTCTGTTTGGCCTTTGTGCCTGGGTTTTGCAAGCATTGCGCAATCGTCGATAGGATTGCCAGTCAGACATCTGTCCTGTTTTTTTAAACTCCTTCCAAGCTTTGTCACGGGAATGTATCAGTGCTCTAAAATCATGAGACAGCCAGGGGGAGTTAATTCCCTTAGCACTTCGAGGCCTAATGGGGCTAGGGAGTCTAAGATGGTTGAGAAAGAGTTTATGAAGTAGTCTTAATGCCTGGTTGACATCAGGAAAGCGGTTGATGGGAGTCCAGTCTACTCACTTAAGACATTCAAGAAAGGCCTCTGCACTAAACCTCGTCAGGTCACGCATTTTAATGAGTTTAGGAGGGGGTTTCTGAATATTATTTCTCCAGACACAGTAGGTAGGGGAGTGATCACTAAGAGCATCTGGGAATACGCCTGTGATTTTTACGTGCTGGCTGTTATTTGTTAAAACCCTGTCTAGGAGACTGTGATTACCTGATTTCATGTTTAGTCTGGTGGGGTGGTGGATTAATTATACTAGCTTTGCATCCTCTAGAAAGGAGCGGTAGTTTGTCCTTTGGCACTAAGCCAGTTAAAATTAAACTCTCCGGATAGGATTAAGTCACCGTGAGGTAATTTGTCTAGATTGGTTAGGAATTCCAAACAGGCTGAGGAAACAAGGAAAAACTCATATATTAGCTTAAGGAGCACATTGAGGCACACTCGCTCCTCAGTCAGGCTTCAGACGCAACCACAGCACTATATCTGCCCTTGGAAAGGTCTCCAATGACTGGTTCTCCACTTGGGATTCTAAGCAAGTTACTGGTACAGTATTCCTCGACTTGAGCAAAGCATTCGATACCGTTGACCACAGCCTATCCTTGTTCAGCCTCTCTAACCTTGGTACAGCCACCTCCACCCTCCGCTGGTTCTCCAGCTACCTTTCCGGCCGCATTCAGCAAGTAAAAGCGGACGGTCTTCTATCCAACTCCCTTCCATAACCAGATGCATCCCACAAGGGTCTATTTTAGGCCCTATCCTCTTCTCTATATTAACTACCTTAATTCAAACATCAATAGCTCTAAACTTCACTTCTTCGCAGGTGACACAGTACTTTATTTATCCAAATCCATCCTCGCTGAAGTCTGCAAAGAGCTCCAAACAGACTTTCTTCAAGTCGAATGTAACCTCAATACCAAACTCCTGTTAAATGCAAAAATAACTAAGACAATGTTCTTGTGCCACAACAACAGCCCCCATGGTAGCAAGGCTGATGCCACAACAGTCTGGAGCGTCTCTAGGAGGACCACTTGAAATTGTTGACAAATTCAAATATCTAGGTGCTTGGATAGACGGCAAACTATCCTTTAATGCCTACATTGACTGCCTCTCTGCCAAGCTAAAAGCCAGGCTAGGCTTCTTTTTCCGACACGGAGCACTTTTCCCAACTGACATCAGACTCTGATTCATCCAGGCAACTTTCCTTCCACTCTTAGATTATAGCGACATCATATACAACTGTATATCAGTCTCCAACTTGCACAGGCTTGATGTCCTCTTCCACTGTGCCCTCCGCTGTATTACAAATGCACCCCCTAGGACACACCATTACGACTTATACTCTCTTGCTGGAATGACATCCCTAGCCACCAGAAGACTGCTCCACCTTGGCACTTGGACACTCAAAGCACTACATAGCAAACTCCTGGCTTATACCTCCTCCCTATTCAGCATTTTGCATTGCATGTATACCGTAAGGAAATCTGCCTATTTCCTTCTGGATGTCCCTAGAACACATACTTCCCTCGGCAAATGAGCTTTCTCGCATTCTCTACCTGTTGCTTGGAACCGCATTCAGTCAGTTCTCAAACTCACTGGCCTGGTCAAGATTAGTGTCTTCAAGTCACTCGTCTCGAGGCATTTCATGGCTGTTTGCAACTATGTCAGTGGCTCAGCAGGTAGCACTCTCGCCTCTGAGGCTGGGAGATCAGAAGGCTGTGGGTTCTATCACCACACCAGGCACTTGGGTTAATATCCCAATACTGACATTGCAGTGTAGCATGAGGGGAATGCTGCACTCCTGAGGTGCCG
Organism: Neoceratodus forsteri; assembly: GCA_016271365.2. NCBI lineage: Eukaryota > Metazoa > Chordata > Ceratodontiformes > Ceratodontidae > Neoceratodus > Neoceratodus forsteri. The sequence goes on from JADMNL010000030.1 coordinate 90,267,245, forward strand.
TCTTTCGGATGAGATGTTAAACTGAGCTCCATCTGCCTATTCTGGTGGTAGTTCAGGTGGATGTCAAAGATCCTGTGGCACTTCTCGAAAAGAGTAGGGGAATTTCCCCAGTGCCCTGGCCAAATTTCCCCCCATTCACTCAAAATACCACCAACAGCTTAATCTGGTTCAAGGTCAGTTGACATTCATCTGTATCCCCATCCCCCGGGTCGTGCCTGAAAATAGGCAAGAATCTGTGTAGTGCAGTTACCCAGTCAACAAAAACGAAATAAATAACTAACTGCCAGGGAACCTAGCCCTCATAACTTCCTCCTCCCCGCTTATCTCCCCTCCTATCCTTTCTCCCCCACCTCAAATGCTGACCTCCTAGCTACTCCAGTCCCCTTATTGCTTCCTGTAGCTCTCCCTTTCCTCCATCTCCCATGTCTTTTATGCACTTCTGCCCAGTTCCCTGCTGCACCCCTTCCTTCATTCACCCTGCTGTATAGGGCCTCTTCCCGCTTTATGCTTATGACAAGACCTGTCAATGATTGTTTTTTGTGATGTATAAACTTTTTTCCTCTCTTTTTTTTTTATTGCAATGTATGTACACTACTTATCTTTGCCTGAATCTTTTTATTGTATGCTTGCTGTTGATCACCCTACACTGTGTATAACTGTTGTTTTGAACTGTCTTGTGTACTAGGATCTCCTTGTGAATGAGTTTGCTCAATGGAGCTTTCCTACAATAAACTTGAACTTGAACTGTCCCTCCTTTATGTTCAAATTGTGCCCCTTGTTCTTGCACATCTCTTTTTCTGAAAGATGGTACCCTCTTGGACTTTACTGTTTCCCTTGAGGTACTTGAAAGTTTTTGTCTTGTCCCCCCCCCCTTTCCTCGAGGGTATACATATTAAGCTCTTTTAGTCTCTCTTCGTATGGCTTCTGGTGCAGACCCTGCACCATTTTAGTGGCCCTCCTCTGGACTGCCTCCATCCTGTCTATGTCCTTGCAGAGATGGGGTCTCCAGAACTGCACGCAGTATTCCAGATGGGGTCTCACTGACTATCTGTACAGAGGGATAAACAACTTCTTGTTTTCTACTGGTGATGCCTCTCCCTATGCATCCCAGGATCCCCCCAGCCCTCCTTACTGCCTGCTCACATTGCTTGCCTACCTTTAGGTCGTCTGATATGACTACCCCAGGTCCCTTTCCATTTTTGTTCTCGTTAATACACTCCCCGTGTACTCTTCCCTTGGGATTTTGTTTCCCAGGTGCACTACTTTGCACTTCTTTGTATTGAATCTAAGCTGCCATACTTTTGACCATTCCACCAACCTTGCCAAGTCCTTCTTATCCTTTCTACCTCCCACTTGTGTATCAACCCTGTTGCAGATCTTCTCGTTGTCTGCAGCGAGACCACCTTCCAGTCCTCCGCCAGTAATGTCGGCTATAAAGACATTAAAGAGGACTGGTCCCAGTTCCGAACCCTGCGGTACCCTGCTAGTAATCTCCCTTTCTTTGGAGTGGACTCCATTTACTATTACTCTCTGCGTCCTGTTATCCAGTCAGTTTTTTACCCAGGTTACCACCCTGGGACCCACTCTCAGGGAAAGGGAAGGGAACATTGTTTAACCAGGAATAGCACACTAAGCCGGAGCTTGTTTCCAGATGCGACCTGGGAGAAACATAGAAGTTGACGGCAGATAAGGACTGCAAGGCTCATCCAGTCTGCCCATTTTTTCTACCTTATGAATGTGCCATAGACTTGTACTCTGTCAATGACCTTTCTATTCTTACTCATCTCTATTGCTCCCTTATGCCTATCCCATGCCTGTTTGAAGCCCAGCACTGTATTCATGTCCACCACTTCCTTGAGGTAGGACGTTCCATGCAGTCACCACACTTTCTGTGAAAAAGAACTTCCTCACATTACCCCTTAATCGGTCTCCCTCTAATCTCATGCTGTGTCCTCTTGTCTTGCTATTTTTCTTATATTGAAACATGTTAGACTCTTTCACCTTATTCATGCCCTTAAGATGTTTCAATGTTTCGATCATATCACCTCTCTCCCTCCTTTACTTTAGGGTATACATATTAAGCTCCGTTAATCTGTCCTCCTATGTTTTCTGCTGCAGTCCCTGCACCATTTTGGTTGCCCTTCTCTGGACTGCCTCCCTTTTGTTAATGTCCATGTACAGGTGTGGCCTCCAGTACGGCACGCAGTACTCCAGATGGGGCCTACACAGTGTCCTGTAAAGGGGGATTATTACCTCCCTCTTACAACTTGCGATGCCCCTACTAAAACACCCCAGCATCCCTCTGGCCTTACCTACTGCTTTAGTGGTCTGCTTGGATGATTTCAGATCATCTGTGACGATGATGCCCAAGTCTATTTCTTCCCTTGTGATTGCCAGCAACTCCCCTCCTAGCCTATACAGGTGGCTTCAGAGTTTCTCTTCTTTATGTGCATGATCGTGCACGTGTTTGTGTTAAACCGCATTTGCCACTCTTCTGACCATTTTACCAGTTTATCCAGATCTCTTCTCATTCTGCCCACCCATCTGGATCATCTACTATGTTGCAGATCTTGGTGTCATCTACAAACAGACAAACCTTACCCTCCAGTCCATCTGCAATGTCACTGATGAAAATATTGAAGAGGACTAGCCCCAGGACTGATCACTGAGGTACCCCACTTGTGACTTGCATCTCTTCTGACTGTGTGCTGTTTACCACCACTCTCTGTTTTCTGCCCGTCAACCAGTTTGCCACGCAGTTGACCAACTTCTGACCCACCCTGAGCCTACCCAGCTTATTAATCAATCTTCTATGTGAAACAGTATTGAAAGCTTTGCTGAAGTCAAGGTAGGCGACATCAACTGCTGTCCCTTGGTCCACCACTCTGGCTACCCAGTCAAAGAAATCTATGAGATTAGTTTGACAGGACCTTCCTGTTGTAAACCCATGCTGTCTTGGATCCTGTGTGCCTATGGATTCCAGGTGTTGCACTATCCTTTCCTTAAGGAGTGCCTCCACATCTTGCCCACTACTGAGGTAAGACTGACTGGTCTGTAGTTCCCTGCCTCCTCCCTGCTACCACTCTTGTGGAGCGGGATCACATGAGCCCTTCTCCAGTCTTCTGGGACCTCTCCTGTGCTCAGAGACTCACTAAACAGTTCTGATAAGGGAAGGTTAAGGAGAAAAGGATAGCATTCAGGAAATATAAGGAAAGACAGAAGGAGCAGGACAGAGAAATTTATCAGTTAAAGCAGAAAGAGGCTGGGAAGGCAGTCAGAATAGCAAAGGCCCAAACCGAGGAAAGGATAGCCAACTCTGTTAAGAAGGGGGATAAGACCTTTTATAGGCACATTAGGGAGCAAAGAAAGACCAAAGGAGGGATACTGAGGCTTAATAAGGGGAGGGAATGTGGGTAGAGGGTGACAGTGAAAAGCAGGGATACTGAACAAATATTTCTGCTCAGTATTCACAAAGGAAGAGGAGGGGAGGTACCTAAACCAAAGAGAAAACACTCTGAAGACGGGGGTCGATACCAGTCCATTTACAGAAGAAAGGGTTGTGAAAGAACTAATAAAATTGAAGGTGGACAAAGCAGTGGGGCCCGATGGGATTCACCCAAGAATTCTGAAAGAACTAAGGGTAGAACTAGTGACACCACTGACCACTCTCTTTAACAAATCATGGGAGGATGGGGTGGTACCAGAGGACTGGAGGAGGGTGGATGTGATTCCTCTTCACAAAAGTGGGAGCAGGACAGAGGCAGGAAACTATAGACCAGTTAGTTTGACCTCAGTGGTAGGGAAAATGATGGAATCACTTCTGAAGGAAAGAATTGTTGAGTACCTAGAGGCCAGTGGGGCACAGGACCCAAGGCAGCATGGATTCACGATGGGAAGGTCGTGTCAGATGAGTATAATAGATTCTTTGACTGAGTGATCAAAGTAGTAGACCAGGGAGGGGCTGTGAACATGGCTTACCTAGATTTTAGCAAGGCATTTGATACAGTCCCACACAAAAGATTAATACACAAGTTAGCCAGCCTTGGAGTGGGTCCCAAGGTGGTAGCCTGGATAAAAAATTGGCTAGACAACAGGACGCAAAGGGTAGTAGTAAATGGAGTCCACAGTGAAGAAAGGAAGGTTTCTAGTGGGGTACCGCAGGGTTCAGTACTGGGACTGGTGCTTTTTAATGTCTTTATAAGTGACATTGCAGAGGAACTGGAAGGAAAAGTATGTCTCTTTGCAGACGACACAAAGATCTGCAACAGGGCTGATATACCAGATGGAGTGGAAAGGATGAGAAGGGACTTGGCAAGGTTGGAAGAATGGTCAAATGTATGGCAGCTCAGATTCAGTGCAAAGAAGTGCAAGGTAATGCACCTGGGAAACAAAAACCCAGGGGAAGAGTACACAATGGGGGTGAGATACTGACAACAGTAAAAATGGAAAGGGACCTGGGGGTAATTATATCAGATGACCTAAAGGTGGGCAGGCAATGTGAGAAGGCAGTAAGGAAGGCTGGGGGGATACTGGGATGCATAGGGAGAGGCATCAATAGTAGAAAACAGGAAGTTGTTATCCCTCTGTACAGACAGTTGGTGAGACCCATCTGGAGTACTGTGTGCAGTTCTGGAGACCCCATCTCATAAAGACATAGACAGAGTGGAGGCTGTCCAGAGGAGGCAGACCAAATGGTGCAGGTCTGCACCAGAAGACATAGGAAGAAAGACTAAAGGAGCTTAATATGTATACCATTGAGGAAAGGAGGAGAGAGGGACATGATAGAAACTTTCAAGTACCTCAAGGGAATCAACAAAGTCCAAGAGGGTGGCATCTTTCAGAAAAGAGATGTGCAAGAACAAGGGCACAATTTGAAGATAGAGGAGACAGCTCAGAGGTAATGTGAGGAAGTATTTTTCACAGAAAGGGTTGTGGATGCATGGAACAGCCTCCCTGAGGAGGTCGTGGAGTCAAGAACAGTGGGGGAATTCAAGAATGCATGGGACAGACATAAGGCAGTCCTAGTGGGGGTAGGAGGAAGTAAGCCGTTGGTTAACTAGGATCTGCAGCTTATCTGTTAGGTAGGAAAATGGGCAGACTAGGTGGGCCAAGCGGTCCTTATCTGCCGTCAAATTCTATGTTTCTATGATAATGGCTCTGCTAGTTCCACCCTTAGCTCCTTTAGTACCCTGGGATGTATGCCATCAGGTCCCATTGCCTTGTCCACCCTGAGCTTAGCGAGCTCTTGTAGGACCCTTTCTTTTGTGAAGGGACTAGTGCACACCTCCCCCCCCCCACCCCATGTCCATGGTGCTGAGCTGTGGGCCATGTGCTACCTTCTCCCCAGTAAATACTGAGCAGAAGTATCTATTTAGGATAGATGCTTTTCCTTGGTCCTCCTCCACACTCCCCCTTATCCCCTTTGATCTTAGCAATACGCCCTCTGGACTTTCTCCTTTCACTAATGTATCTATAGAAAGTCTTGTCCCCTTCTTTTACTGTTCATGCTAGTGTTTCCTCAGTTTGGGCCTTTGCCTGCCTTACTGCCTTCCCTACTTCCCTTAGGGACGTTTGGTATGCCTCCCTATCTTCGTCCTGCTTCGTTCCTTTATATTTCCTGAAGGCCAGCCTTTTGGCTCTGACCTTTTCTGCTACTGTTTTTGAGAACCAAAGTGGTATCCTCCTTCTTTTGCTGTTGCTTTTCACTGTAACACAATGCGATGTTGCTTCAAGTATTGCATCCTTAATGCTTGCCCACTTTGCCTGTACCCCCTCACTTGTATTTCTTCTTGCCAGGGCTAGCTGAACTGTTGGCCATCTTATCAAAGTCAGCTCCTCTGAAGTTCCATTTCTGTACCTTGGAATGGGATGATTTAGTTCTAGTGGCCAGATTGAATCATACCATGTGATGGTCACTGTCCCCCAGGTGACCTTCTACCTGGAGATCTGCAATCCTTTCCCCGTTAGTCAGTACTAGATCTAGGATAGCCCTGTCTCTTGTGGGTTGTTCTACCAGTTGTTTGAGGCCCTCCCCCTGCAGGGAATCCACTGTGTGTCTTGTTCTGGCGGATGTTCCTGCTGGTATTGACCAGTCTGTATCTGGCATGTTGAATTCTCCCATTATCAGAACCTCCCCTTTAGCTGTCATGTTTTGTGTATCTTCTAACAGTAATGTGTCTATGTCCTCCCCCTGGTCTGGAGGCCTGTAGACAACCTCAGTTCATATCGCTGTCCCGTTTCCTGTTTCCAGGGTGACCCACAGTTCTTCTGGCTCCTTATGTGTATTCTGAATTTCTGTAGCTTTGATATTTTCATTGACATAAAGGGCCACTCCACCCCCGCCTTTTGCACCTTGGTCTCTTCTGAACAGTATATAGCCGGGTACTGAAGTCTCCCAAGTGTGTTTACTGGTGAACCATGTCTCACTAATGGCTACTATGTCCAGTTTAGCCTCTGTCATTGTTGCCTGTAGGTCTAGGATCTTGTTTCCCAGACTGCGAGCATTTGTGTACATGATTTTCCACTGGCCAGATTTCGGTGTGTTAGTTGTTGGGTGAGGTCTGGTGTTTCCCCTGTGCGTCGTATGGGATATTTTTCCTTACCTGGTGATGCAAATGAACTACAAACATGCCGAACTCCTGTTTGATCACTAGCTGAGGGGGAAGGGTGTTCTTCCCGTTCAATGTATCGGGTGCTGCACCCCTCTCCCCATTTGCTAGTTTAAATATTCTGCAAAGACATCAAACTTCTGCCCCGATGCACTAACTCCCTCCTTAGTCAGATGCAGTCCATCGAATTTAAAGAATTTTCGCTTCCAAAACTGTTGCCAGTTACCTACAAATTTGTGTCCTTTTTCCTGGCACCAGCCCTTGAGCCACATGTTTAGCCCCCCTGTCTCCCCTGCTCTGACCTTCTGTCCATCTGCCCCCCTCTCCCAGACTGGCAGGATGTCAGAGAAGGAGGTGCTGGATGAAATGGATGAGTTTGTCTCCCAGCCTGGTCAGGAGTTCCTTGGTCTCCACAACTGACCGGCTGGCAAGATCGTTAGTCCTTATGTGTACCAGGACATCGATGTTTTCTCCTGCTTCCTGCACGATTTTAGCAATGCGGTCAGTCTCTCTCCACACTGATGTACCTGGAAAACATCTGACCATTACCCCTGGCTAGAGGTAGGTATCAACTCCCCAAATCATGGGTTCTCCTATGATCAGAAGTGTTTTGGATTTCCTTTTGGCTTTTTTTGTTTTGGTCCCTATTTTGGGCGAGTTTTGTTGCACTAGCTCCTGTGCTGCAGTGTCCTGTTCTGTAGTGTCTTCTGCCCCTTTGTTTGATTTCAGAGACAGAGGTAGACACCTGTTTGTGGTTTTTATATGGTTTGTGGAGGTGATACATTGGAGGGCACTGAGTGATGGGGCACCCGTTTTGCCCCTTCTAACCACCTGCCAACCTCCCAGACCAACTACCCTCTGTGGTTGAGGTGCTTCTGTTGGATGTTGGGGAAATGTCGCAGGGGAACACTTCTCAAAATGGGTGAGTTGCCCAACATTATCTGTATAATACTGCTTAAGAGACAGAACATGCTGCCTGCTGTGGCACTGTTTTTCAGTTCCTAATTACTACTTTTTTCTTTCTTTTTTTTTTTTCCATATTCTTTTTATCAGTTTTTTAGTGCTTTTCTACCTGATCCTGGGACCCCAGCACACGACAACGCATGCACATGGAGTCACGCATGCACCCTGTGGCACCGGTACCAGCCCCTTCCACCCCACCCCTGGCAATTGCCGGGGCTCCCGTATGGCTTGGCACTACCACCCATCCGCCACCAGGAGACAGCCAAGAGCCAAGGAACCCCACATCCCTCCCTGGGAGAGGAGAGCCACCTCTCACGGTGGCTCAGTCCAGCTCCTTGACCTTCTCCCAATGACCCCTATGACCCAGGCTCGTTCCCAAACCCAGGTCACTGGCATGGTGCGAGTTGTGGTGTCTAGTGCCTCAGCCCTCAGCGCCACCAGGCCAGCCCACCTAATTACTACTTTTAACATATAAAAAAAGTATTTGATATGTGGATCTATGTACTACAATCCTTAAAACCCATATCCTAGGATCCTTGTTATTTTTTGGAGGAGGGTTGCCTTTTGTTGTTGGATGGGGGGGGGGTGGAGGTGTAGCTCATGATCTGGTAGTCTGGCTATAATTCCCTCCCCCAGTCTTGTGTTTCCCTATCTCCTGGTAGCTATGGTAGGTATTATATTGGCTGCGTGCCACAATAACGTTCTGTGGCTGCTCACCTCCTGGTAGGGGATGGCAGGTTAATACCAAGAAATTTAGCAGCCCTTCCACCCTTTCATTATCAGATGATCTTTTCATGCTAGGTTGCCAGCTGGTGCCAGCAGAGACCTAGCGGGTTACCTCAGCTGCCATCTTGCTTCTCTGTTAATCGTGGATACCCTGCCCAGCGCCTTCCATTCCTCAGTCAGCCATTACAAGAGTAGCTCTCCCCCACTTCCTGCCCTGGGACGAACCTTATGAACATTTTTGAAATGCAGCTCAAAGTTACAGTCTGTGCTTAGAGATCAATCCAAGCTCAGTTTTGAGTCAAGAGCAGATATCCATTTCAGAATGTGCTTTTATGAACAGAACTGCCTGGATTTTCAAAGCTTTGGATGCAGCAAATGTGTCAAATGTTTGTGTGCAATTTTCAGGCATTTTGGTGCATTTCCCCCAGCTACTTAACATAGAAACAGAATTTGATGGCAGATAAGGACCACTTGGTCCACCCAATCTGCCCATCTGGCCCTGCTTATGCATCGTATAAATCAGGGATATAGCTGGACAAATGACCAAAATCAAGGTCACTTCTGCAGTGACATCAGCGCTCAGATGTGCGTGCTCGCGCACTTGTATTGCAGACATCTGCTGCACCTCCTCCCCTGCAGTACGTGGTCCTGACCTGTGTACACCCAGTCTCCAGTGACTGGGACCAGGTACTGCAGGGGCAGAGATGTGGCAGATGTCTGCGGGACTTGTGTGAGGGAGCACGCACGTCCATGCACTGACATCATTACACATTTGTGCCTCTGAGGGAACAGCAGAAAAATCCTTAGGGACAGCACAGGATGATGCTCCCAGAGCACCCTCCTGAATGATGCCCCAGGTGTAAGCCTCACCTGGGGCCTCTGGTTCATCTCGGTCTCTCCCCTTCCCTCCTCACCTGCCTGGGGAGCTCCGCTGCAAGGGGCAAGATGCAGTCCACCCAGTCTTGGTGGCTTGGAGGGAGAATGCTGGGTAGGCAGTCCAAGGGGCCGAACAAGGGGTACATCCACGCCTGAACTGGAGAGACAAACGGAATTTAAAAAAAATTGTAATATCAGGCCAGAAAGCTGTTAAAAATAAGCAGCTTGGTGGCAAAAGAATTTACTGATGGAAAATTCAGCTCTTACATTAGTCAAGTCAAGTCAGACTTTATTTTTAAAAAAGCACTTTTCAAATGCCAAAGCGCTTGTACAAAGTAAAAGCAAAAAATATCTAAAAATTAAAAATATATAAATTAAAACAGGCAGCGCAAATAAGTTATAAATTAGACAGCATCCGAAAAAGCTAAATCAAACAGATATATATATTTTTTTATGACTCTGTTTATCTCCCCCGTCTCCAGAACTCTCTCAGACCTCTCTGCGGGCGGTGCCGCCCTACCCCACTGTGAACTCCACCATCCTCAAGGTCATTACTTTCTCCCCTGGCCCCAGAGCTGCCAGTCCAAGGGAGATCGAAGGGGCGGTGGCGGGGCTCCAGTGTTGCGCATGTGGCGGCAAGGCTTTGGGAGGGCCGTCGCCTATCCGGGCCAGAGGGGGTTTTCCAATGATGTTTATGCCCTAACATGAGACGTGCAGTGCCACCCAGCCCGCGATGTGGGTGCTCCCACCCACATCCGGAAGGCAGCTGCCTGACGTCTGCCCCATGCTTGTGAGCCCCTGTGCGTAGCAGTGCCGCCAGTCTCCACCGGGGGCCGCTGCCGCACTGGGCTTACACCGGGTCCCTCCCAGAGAGAGGAGAGCAGTCCTTCGGACTCCCCGAGAGAGGAGAGCAGTCCTTTGGACGCTCGATCCTCTCTCTCCCCTGATGACCCCCGGCGGTCCAGGCTCGTTCCCAAACCCGGGTTGCCGGCGTGGCGCGAGGTGTGGCATCCAGCGCCTCAACCCTCAGCGCCACCGGGCTGGCCCAACAGATAGGTTTTTAACATGGATTTAAACGTCTCAGTGGACAGGCACTCTCTAATCCGATGAGGTAGAGAATTCCACAGGGTCAGGGCCACAAAAGAGAAAGCTCTGGCCTCCGAGGTCTTTAAATGGATCCTGGGAATTTCTAGCAATCCCTCATTGGAGGAATGGAGCAGGCAGAGGGGGCAGAAGGGACAAAGGAGGTCTTGCAAATAGTGCCTGATATGATTTTACTATTCAGATCCTTACTCTTCAGTGACAGAAATGCTAAATTTAGGTGGAACAGAGCAAATATTTGAGACAAAATCAGAGATGTCCCTGCAGAATCGGGGACTGTTGAGAGGTGTGCGCTTACATTTTAAAGTTAGACATAATTTTTGTAAATATAATCTTTCAAACCTTTTATTTTAGTATAGTCTTGCTCTTTGAAAGAGTCAGCGTCATCCCTTCAGAAGTGGACAGTGTCCCTTTCTGGACTTCCAGTGTGATGTTTTCTTTTTTTTTTTTTTTTGCTTTTTTCTGTTAGGCCTGACTATTGACTGGCTGGAGAACGAGTCAAAGAGAAGAACAATCAACGTGCCTCCTGAGCTTTACGATAAAGGTTGCATCAGGGATGTAGACGAAGGGCTAAAGGTAGGCCACAGACTGCCGGGGACGTCCTGGCAAACTCTTAGCAAATGGGGAGGACCCTTTTTGTATTTAAATAAAAGTTTTATAAAATTGTTCCATGACAGAGTAAAACCAGTTGCATCAATAATAGTGTATGATATGATGACAAAAAAAATGAGAGGACATCAAATCAACTTTCATGGTGGAGTTGTGCGGTAGAATAATTCAGATACGAGAAAATGTAAAAACAAGAAAAGGCAGCACTGAGTACTGACACTCTGAAGCAAAACAACAGATAAAACAGAGCACTCACCACCAAAGGTAAAAAAAAAAGGCACTGAAATGTATATAGACAGGCTTTTGCAAGCCTTTTTTGTTACTGGAGGAAGCAGTGTCAGTGGCTCAGCAGGTTGCACACTCACCTCTGAGGCTAGAAGATCAAAAGGTTGTGGGTTCTAGCCCCACATCAGGCACTTGAGGGGTAAGTCCCAAGACTGACAGTGTAGTGCATCATGAGGGGGATGCTGCACTCCTGAGGGTACTGTCTTTTGGATGAGACATTAAACTGTAGAGTTCAAACAAGAAACAAAGTAGGGTAAGAAATACTGAAGTATGTTTATGTATTTATATATCTATTAATACTGATTTGTGGCAGTTTCAAATGAAAAGTAACTCCCCTTTCTTGATTTCTCTTTAAAGGATTTTGAAGTGTTTAAAGTGCTAAATGGATAGGAGAGTTTGTTTTAACTATGTATAAACTGTTTTTCATGTGTTAATTGCTGTTGTGAAAATGTAAATGGTTCTTATTTTCTGAATGCAATTCCTTAGTTGTAGAATTTATTACCAATTCTTAAAAGGTTTTATGTATGTATTGACCTGATTTACACTTAACCTTTTACTTAATTTTGCATGTATTGACACTTCTACATGAATCTCTTTAACCTACATAATTGTAAATTATTCATTTTACTTTGAAATAAAAAATCTTATTAAAAAAAAAAAACAAGGTCCCTTCTACCTGTTCTAGTGGTTGTTCAGGTAGATGTTAAAGATCCCATGACACTTCTCGGAAAGAGTAGGGGAATTTTTTATTGAAGGACATGTATACAATATACAAAAAATGAGTGACATCAGCAACATTATGAAATCACAAATTGTAGAATTCATTATATTCTGGCATTATATAAGGAAAATAATTTTATCACAATCTGTCTTATATCTGTCGACTCTGGATATGTATTTCCTTATGTATTTACATTTAAGTTAAAAAATAAAACTATGGTACGCACTATTCTATTTATATTTAATAAAAAACAATAATCCTTCCCACAACATTTGAACCTTTTGAAGTGAATGTAGTGTTACATTTTTTGTATGGGATTTAAATAAAGCTTTTTCGCATAACAGTTGAAATATAGAAAAGGGCATTCTTTGTTGTCTGAGAACCCACTGAACTCTTGTCTGCCACAGGTAAAATTTTAATATTGCAAAAACAATTGATAGTGTGCTTATGTGACATCCAGCTAAATGGTTGGAGTAATCTCCTAACATGATGTTTTCATATGTCAAATGTTGTAACCAACACAATTTCCAGGAAGCAGCTAAGAACTTCCATATGTTTTGTGAATGGGAACATTCTAAGACAGAATGTTCCATGGTTTCTTCCACAGCAGTGCATTCATCATAAGGGCAAAATCTTTCATTGAGGGATTTATGTTTACTATTACCTTGTACATTAAATCTGCCATAAGCAGATAACCAAACTATTTCCCATATTTTAGCAGATTTTCTTTTATCATTCAATAAAATTTAAATTAAAAAGAGTAGGGGGAATTTTATTGAAAATTAGACTTCATTACAAACAAAAGCAGTAAATATCAAATATACAACAAGAGAAAAATTATACAGCTCAAAAACATAGAGTCAGAAAGGCATATATCACATGCATTTGTATCATTAGAAGCACTTTATACAAACCATGTGTCGCAATTTATCCATAAATGATGCACTTTTTTTCTAAAGGAAAGTGTGTCATATCTAATTGCTTTGTTTTTATTAAAGAATGCTGAATATTAGCCAGTAACTCTAAATGGCTAATAGTTTTTTGTTGCAATACTAACATACAGCGGGCCTGTCAAATAAAGTATCTAATTATAATTAAAACAACATAGATAGTATCCCTATGGTATTTACCAAAGGGTACACCCTCAGGACCCTACATTATAGTCTGGTAGGAAAGGTTAGAAAAAAGTGGCTCCTCCCAAGTGTTAGACAGGAGGGTCCAAAAGGATTCGGCAAAAGGACAATTACTTAGCCAAGTACAATCCCATGTAAAGGGAGGAATTCTGGGGTTGTCTAACTGTTTAAGCAGCTCCGCAAACTGTGCTACAGGACACAGGAGGAATTCAATGTCTGTTTGGCATTCGGCTTACAGAACTGCAGAATATAAGGTTTTCCTGCCCAATGTTAGAAACTGAGCAGGAGAAAGTCCCCATTTTATTGCATTTTTAATGCAATCCAGCCCGTACTGTGGAATGTTCATGGTATTGGGTAAAAATCTAGGTTTCTTAGCCTCCCAGGCCATGCATCACCCAAATGTCTCCACTGTTTAACACCAGGCCTTAAGATGGGGCTGACATTATAGGCAAAAAATACACTATACTAAAATAAAAAGCTACTGGGTGTATCATACCTATCCCACCTTGGGCGACGGGCCGATATGTGAACTCTCTTTTCACAGGATTTAAACGTGTCCCCCAAAAGGCTTGAAAAAAGAGACTAAGTAACCCCATTATAACTATTTGTGGAGGAGGGAAAACATAACTAAGGTACAAAAGCAAAGGAACTAACAGAGTTTTGATTAGCATCACTCTTTTTTTTTTTTTGGGCGCTACTGCCCCTTCCAACCACCACTATTCTATTTGCCCTGACCATTCTTGTTTCCCAATTTGACCTGGACATGTCTCCTGGCCCAAACTCTATACCTAAGACAGATATGTTTTTTTTGATACTACAGTTCCCGCCAGTAACCCAGTGGATGGCAGCGGGGTTGTCCCTAGTATCACACCTTTACTTTTACCACGGTTAATCCTGGAACCAGAAACAGCCGAGAACCTTGACAATAAATCTGTAAAAGCCACGGTGGAAAAATTAGGGGCTAGAGTCAAAACCAAATTGTCAGAATATGCCAACACTTTAACAGGTGGTATACGTGGGAGAGCTACAACCCTTTCCTACTCTCCACTGTCAAGGAGCATGCGAATCAAAATGTCTGTCCCAAATGCATCTACAAGAGGACTAAGTGAGCATCCTTGCCTTACGCCCCTGTGAATCCTGATTTTCCTCCCATACCAGCCATTCACATTCGGAATGATAGATGACCCAAAATACATAGAGCAGAGCCATGTCACAAAGGACTCTGGAATCCCAAAGGCAGACGAGGCAGAAAATAAGAACTTGTGTGACAGATTGTCAAAGGCCTTTTCCTGGTCTAATCCGATAATATACCCCTGAAGGTTTTCTCTGTCTCCTCTAAAGAAGAGTTCCCTTAATATTATTAAATTATCAAACTGCTTTTGTCCTATGATGGCACATGTCGGTGGGGGGTAATAAGGTACTGTGCTACTGTAGATAATTGAGCTAACAAAATTTTACTCAACATTTTTAAATCAGTATTAAGGAGGCTGAGGGGGCGAGGCGCCAATTACCAAATTCATGCTTAGACCTTTTTTTGTGTATTAGAACTAAAATTTCTTCTTGCATGGATGCAGCATGTCTAGAGGAGTGTAGTATATGATTGTATAGAATGGCTAATACAGGGGACAGTTCCTCCTTAAATGTCTTGTATAACCCTGAACCTAGACCATCTGATCCCAGGGCTGAATGATTTGAGAACTGAAACATAGCAATTCCCTCCTCTTCTTGGGAGATGTCTCGAATTTAGTGTTGTGCATCTGAGTCTGAGACCTGAGGTAAACCTAAAGAGGCAAATAAACTGAGTATGTGGCTCTTTGTGTGTGTGTGTGTGACCCAAATAAGCTTTCAATATGATTTTCTACTATTTCCAAAACCCCTTGGGGCAAGCGTACTATTTGTCCAGTTGGAGAACTAAGTTCCGTAATAATTCTATTGTCTATTCTTTGTTTGCATTCTTTATATGGGTCCAATGAGCCCTTTTGGACCCGAGTCCCGAATCTAAGCTCTAGATGCAGAGATGTAGCAAGATTATACTGAAAATCTGTCATTTGTTTCTTAATATTGCTTACCTGAGGACTGAAGTCATGGTGTGTTCATTCAGACTGTGAGATGAGATGCCGTAACAGTAAATATTATAAATATTCTTTACTGGCGGTGTAATGGGTCCTCTTCTGGAAAAGGGTTCGCTAGAATTTCTTAGTATCCTCCCACCACTCCAGAGTATCATTGTAGCGTTCAGCTACAGAAAGTCTGGTGGCCCATTCCTATTTCCATTTTTCTTGCAGTTTAGGGTCGTCCAGTAAAGATTTGTTAAGCCGACACTGATTCTTTTTACAGCGAGGGTCTGAGTCCCAGGAGACTTTTTATCAATGTTTTAAAGAAATATGTGTACAATTACAGATACAGATGCAAATGGTCAAATAAATATAATATATAGGAATAAAAATTTAGCATATATGTGTTATTATTTATATACTATTAAATCTAACAAATAAGTATTGTATATTTAATAACATAAATCAGAGACAATAAGTTAGAATAAGTGAAATTGCTCTAAGGTCACTTTTATCAAATAGGAGTAGGGCAAATAAGAGAAGGATGAAAAGGAATAAATAAGAAGGGAGAAAAGGAGAAGAAGTAAGAATAAGAAGGGTGTAATCTGATGTCTTAATATAAGTTTGATACTTTAGTTTCTACTAAGATTGGAATGTCAGGGGTCTAAAGGGCCACAGTAAAGTAATCATGGCGTATATTTTATTCAGACCCAAACAGCACATTACACAGAGTATGCCATTTCTTGTCAAATTTAGCTGATTGGTCTCTTAAAACTAGGGCTAGTTTCTCTGTTTTTAAAATTTCTATTAAAGTATTTTTCTATTCTTGAACTGTTGAAACTGTGTCTTCTAACCAATGTTTCAATATAGTATGTCTCATTGACAGTCCTAATGACAATAATGTTTGCCGTTGTTCATATGACCAACATGTATCCCTATCAAAATGCCCAAGTGTGCAAGTGTGTACATGAATATGTCCTGAGATCACAGGATGACCTTCAAATATATTTGTCACTGCTGTCCATAAAGATTTCACTAGAGGACAATCCCAGAACATATGTACAGTAGAAGGGTGCCCTGTCCCTCCCTACATTTGTGGCAAGATGGAGTGTAGCTAAACTCATTTTAAATCTTTGATATGGAGTGTAATATAGATTATGTAAAGTTTTAAACTGGATCAATCTTAAGTCCACTGAACCAAATACTTGGGATGGAAGGGTCCATGTCCTATTCCAGTCCCAGTCTTTTGTAGGCGTTCCCAGTGTATGAGACCACCATCAGATAGTTTCTCTAGCCGAGCCCCTTATTAATTCTACCAGTGGTCCATATATGAAGGATATGGAAGGCATCCTCTTAAGACATCCCGAGAATGTTCTGTTGTTGTCGTTTAAAGGAGTAGAGAGGTCTATCTGGTCTCGTACTGCATTTGTAATATTCAAATAGAACAGATTTTCAGATAGGGGACAGTCAAGTTTATTTATTAAATCTTCATATGTTAGACTTGCATCTTAACAGCTACATGGTCCGAGAATTCACTAGGGCAGGTTCTAAAATATGTATACCCCCCTGATGGGTGCAGCTTCCTATAAGCATCAAGCAGACCTGCGGTTTTGAGAATGTGCTGCAGAGTAGTGGAATCACAAAATAACTTAGAAGTCTGGAGACCTCTGTCTTCTTTAGATAGGCCGCAATTAAAGTCCCCCAACCATACTATAAGACATGAAGAGTGAAGAAAAGGCTGAATGTCTTTAAACAGTGCCACTGTCTGAGCTTTGGTCTGAGGGGCATAGGTAGCTATCAGGCGGGACCTTTCTGAGTAGTAAGAAATATCTAAAAGTAAAGCCCTACTTGGGTGTATGTCAGCTAGCTTTTTATTTTATTTAGTTGTTTGACCAGGAGTAGCACACTAAGCTGAAAGCTTTTTTACAGGAGCAACCTGGGAGCACTGGGAAGTTAAGTGACTTGCTCAGGGTCACACAGTTTGCAAGTGTGAGCTATGGGATTCAAACCCAGGTCTGGTCTGTTGGATGTCACCAGATTTGCAGCTCGGAGCCTTAAACCACTGCACCATACTGCCTCTTTGAAACCTGAAGCAGAGGTTAGTGAACAAAATACCCACTCCATCATAGGTATCCAGGCTTGTTGACCAAAAAGAAGGCCCTAGGGTCCATTCTTTAGAGGCTTGCTGTAGCTTGAAGTGGGTTTTTAAATGGGTGACTTGAAGGCAAATAATGTCAATCTTAAGTCTGTGCGAGGAAAGTAATGTACCAATATGTTTCCTCTCACTCTTAATGCTATTAATGTTGATAGTGTTTATGATGAGGTTACACATTTAAGGAGGTAATGATGTAGACACAGCATCAGTGTCTGGGAATTAGGAATCAGGGAGTTCTCGAGACACGACACTGTCTGGTTCTTTTAGCAATGGAGTGCCCCCCCCCCACTCCTCTGTGTCAGTATTAGATGTTACTGAAGAAGTGTTAGTTCCTTCATCATCTGAATCCCCTTCCAGTCTTTGTGAGAGAAGTACAGCATATGTACTTCCCATTTTCCAAGTGGTGGAACTAGAGTCCTGTTTTGCCCTTACCTCTCTAGTTTTTTGGGAGACCATTTTCCCCTGCCTAGATCTTTTCTTTGGGGCTACAGTCTTAAAAGGGAAATCCTTCTCCCGGGGGGGAGGGGTTGCATATCTGAGACAGCAGTGTCCTCCACCTCAATAGTAACAGTAGGAGGATTAGGGGGTAACTGGGGGCCCTGCAGACTCTAGAACAGGTGGGGCCTGTGCTGGGGGAACTTCCTGCAGGTCCCTGTTCACATTCTCTATCCTATTAGTTTGTTCAGCAATGCATTTAGCCTGTTGATATTGCGCCATATTAATCAGTCATTCATGGGAGGGACAGTCCTCTCTATTGTGAGATGCACCTGGACATCGTCCGTAGGCATGTCTTGTACGCTCACACAGGTTACATTTGAAGAGATTCAAACATGCAGAGGCCACATGTCCAAATTCTAAGTAGTGACTGCAGCGGGAAGTATCTCATGCTGAACTTAAGTGTGCTTTAGACCCACATTTAAAGCAGGACCTGGGCTGTCCACTATAAAATATAGAACCATGGTCCTTCCCTAAGAAAAAGGAGCTGGGGAGATGGACTGGGCTTGAATTGGTGGAAAAAAGTTTTACCCTAACCTTCCATCCCCCATTCCATATCTGTTCACTATCTAGTGTTGGAGTAGGCCTCCCCAGGATTTTCACACCGCTGTCGTAACCAAAACAAAATATCCTCTACATTAACTCCCTCATTTTTGAACATTACTGTAATGTGCTTAATGAGGGGTTTAGTGAGAGGGATGGCATGGAACGGAATCCAAACTGGGGTGTTTTTCAAGGTTTTGTATTGTGCCCAAAACCAGTCTAAATTAGAGACGTTCTTAAAGCTGATGTCATAATTGCCATGTCCAAGACTGATAAGGGAAAATATCTCTGAGGAAAAATACTTCATTAAATTTTTCAATAGATTCCTGGCAATATGTAATCTGTTGCGGGGGGGGTTCTCAAACCCTTCCTTATGTAGCAAGCGGACTGCGTTGCGCCTAGGGGCAGGCTTGCCCTTATTCGCAAATAAGTCTGAGAGCTTAAACAAAGGGTCTAAAATAGGTCTGTCATGCTGGGTCTGTAATAATTCCTCACGAAGTCATAACTGCAAAGGGGTTTCATCATCTTGGATTATCTCAGGGGTAGAAATTACAGGGGGGGTTCCCATGGTACTTGCCTGACCCACATTTTGTTTGGAATTAACAACATTTTCAGAAATAAGAGTCATGAGAAAAAGAAAGATTACCCGGGGGTGCGTTGGAGCTCATGTCAGAGGTGATTCTGGTGGCCACCTTTACTGAAGAAGTCAGAATCCTGTCCTGAAAGGAGGGGTCCATGGGGTCAGGCATCCATTGTCCCGAGAAATCCTGAATCCAGCCTGCATTCTCTAATGCTTGGATAGAAGACCAGTTTCCTGGGGTATTGTCATGATCTGAAGGAAGCTCTGGTGCTTGTTTGCTCCGTCCGTGAAGCGTTGTCTGTCCCGAAAGGAAAAGGTAGGTTCAGGCTCTCGTACAGGCTCCTGACCGCTGGTACTTGGAAAAGGGGCTAAAGGTGCGGTACATGTCTGTTTCCTGGGACCCATCCGTTTAATCACTTTAGGCTGTGCTGGAGATTCAAAAGGCAAATTCACGGGGCAAGGTGGCTGTTGGCACCCGGGATTCGACTCATTTTCACTGCCAGCCGTTTTTGCAGCTTCACCCGGAACCTGACCTGTTAAGTGAGCTGCAGAAGAAGAGTCCTGTACCATAGGTGTGAGCTGTGTGGGGCGGGCCGTATCCGGAGTGTGACTCACCTCTGACTTGACAGGAGGCTCTGTGGAATTGACAGCAGACTGTGATAAAGAAAGCATAGCTGCATCAAGTTCATGCGGTTTCTGTAACTACTTCTGCTTCTCAGTTTGTAACAAAAGCAGGTGGTTGACTCCCTGATCTGGCGATACTCCATTTAAAGCAGTAGTACTCATCAAAGCTGGACTAAGTTTTTCCTTAAAAATATCGACATTTTCCGCAACGTTTCAGACTGGGTTCCCTCCTCAGGATAACTGTCTTCTTCTGAAGGTTAGTGACCACCATCGCCAGGTCTGCACCCTCTTGGGATGAAAGGACAGGGGAGGAGGCCTTCTCCCCTGCCATCTCGACATCCATTCTCTCCTCTGGTTGCTCCAGAGTGGCCATCTTGGGAAAGATGGCCAAGGGTTCCCCTACTGTCAGAGTAGGGGAATTTCCTTGGTGTCCTGGCAAAATTTCTCCCAGTCACTAAAAATACCAGCAACAGTTTAATCTGGTTCCATTTCAGTTGGCTGTATCCCCTTCCCCAGTCGCCCCTACAAAAAGGGACTTCTAGTCTCAGTGGGCCTACCCGGTCAACAAAATTCAATAAATAAATAATTTTTTAAGGTGCATCAGATCATGTTAATTTCCAAAGAAAACAGTATATGGGGATCCCTAACAGATCAGCAGGGGTCTCTGCATACTGTTTTCCTTGAAGACGGGCACAGTTTATTACACCTTAATAAATGCTCACAAAAGCTTTGCTGCATCATTTTCAGGGTCTTTTTACCTCTGGTGGGCCGTGCACTGATCATTTTGTCTGTTGGCTAGATATGAGGAAATAAATGATCATAATTTGTTTTTTCAAAAGAAGACATGGAAGATAACCCAGGGATGGGAGTCTAAACATGCAACATCTCTCATACTGGCTTTGACTGTTTTATACACCACTGAGACTAGTAACATATGCCTTGATATGCAAAGCACAAGTCAGATGTACTCCGTCACTGAATTCCTCCACCGACCACATCAAACAGTAGTTTTTGGTAAGGTGGATTTTCCCTTTGTTATCAAAAGGATTGTCCATGCAGCCGGCCTGGTGGTGCTGAGGGCTGAGGCGCTGGATGCCACACCTCGTGCTGCGCCAGCGACCCGGGTTCGGGAATGGACTCAGGTCGGCGGGAGTCGGCTGGGGGAGAGAGGATGGAGCATCTACAGAATGCTCTCCTCCCTCAGGGTGGGATGCCAGGGTGCTGCCTGGTGCCTGACATCCTAAGGGAGCGTGGATGCACCCGTCTTGAGGGGAGACACTGGCTTACGTATCTCGGAGCTGGGAGGGGCGCGTTGAGGCGCTTGAGAAGGAAGCGTCATGCCAGCACGCGATCTCCACGCTGGCGCCTCGGGTTGGGCTACAGGAACAGTCACAAGCTTGAGGAAATGCCCTCCAGCCCCCTAGATGAAGTTCTCTGGAGCCACCTTCAGCATCAGCCGACCAAGGGCAGATCCCACTGTGTAAGCTCGCTGCAGAGGACAAGAGGGGAGGTAAGGGGGAGATCTCTCCTCGCTGTGCCCGGGGGGTAACCCGGGACATCTAATAGGTCCCGATAGCAGCGTAGCACTCTAGGGGCAGACCCAGGTGGCCAGGATGGATGTGGAGGGCGTCACTCCTTGAGCACGGAAGGAGAGGGGGGCTGAGGGGACGTAAGGAGTGCAAAAATAATAAGTAGAAAAAAAAAAAAAAAGGATTGTCTGGATCACCATAAGTACTCCATCCAAAGTGGAAAAGTCGGCAGTTGAAAGTACTATGTCACAGGTGAGGGAGGTCGTGGGTGTATGCCAATGGGCTTGTCGTAGTGGCTCATTATGAGGGCAGTCAGGAAGCAATGCTTAAGGAGGGAGAGAAATTTCTCTCCAGACTTACTGCAGCTGAGAAGAACAGGCTGGCTGTACTTGTCTGTATAGTGGACAGTCCCTTACATCTGGTCTGCCTGAAGAGAACAGAAATTGACTCCTTGGAGAAGTCCTAAAAGGCTGAATATGTTCGTCAAAGAACAAGATTGTCTGCAACCAGACTGTATCTTCATTGCTACCAGGTCTGTGTGCGACGGTAAAATGGGTGTGATGATTTTGAAGTCTCTGATTTCTTTGAATGGGTTCTGCCAGGTAGATGAGAAGGAAAAGTGTTTGGATGCTTACTAGTATGCGTTGTACCACCTCGAAGTTAGTAGCTATATTGCTTAATATCAAGTTCATAGTAGAGGCCTGGGCCCCTATTCGTAGGTATCATGAATGCTTAATTGCACAAAGGTGACCTCCACAAGGCCCTAAAGGGGGCTGTAGTGAAGCCCTTGCTCAAGAAGCCTGTTGAATCTCTGTCCAGTCTCCAACCTGCAATTTTAAGCAGTCTGTTGAGAGGGTGGTTGCGATGCAGTTGAGTGAACATTTCGAATGAGATTATCTGTTTTAGCCATTTCAGTCTGTCTTCTGGCAGTGCCACAGCAGGGAGACAGTCCTGGTAAAGTTTTGCAAAGGCCTCCCTCTTGCAAGAGAGATCGAAGTGAGGCATCTTATTTGAACCACCTCAATCTGTTATCTGCACTCGACAGGGGAGACCACTGGGTAATGCTTGATAGACTTGGAGTACTGGGGACTGACTAGCTGTAAACTGTTACTGACTAGCCGTCAATGTCTTTTTTTAATTTATTCTCTCATGTGGGTTTAAGTCGGCCTGTCAGTACAGCAGTAGGGCTACTGCTTGCAACACCAGTGATCTGGGTTTAAGAACAAGCCTGGGTGATCGTAAGGCCAGTCAGGGGAGGAGGACTGAGCATTCCAGAGGGCGCTCGCCTTCGTTTGGGAGGGAGAGCAGCAAACACCACTGGGATAGTGCCACCTGGAGGACCACAGGTGGCATTGCAGTCAGGAACAGCTGCATGGGAGGGAGGACGCAAGATGGTGCCGCGCAGTGCAGGTTTGTGTGCCTGCACACGCGCACCCTTGTTGTTGGCATTCTGAAGGTTTAGGAAGGAAACAAAAAAGAAACACCCTGACTAGGCAGAATGAATTCTGGCCCCTCACAGGCCCACACTGACGACCTTGGCACCCTTCTAACTGGATCTGCTTTGCTGCAGAGTTGGGAGAACCCCACTAGCCCTTCCATGCTTGGGGGGGGGGGTAAGTCATGGAAGACTGGAGTTGTGAGGTAAGTCTGGGAGAAGCTCAGAGACAGGAAAGGGGGGCCTAACTGAAGGGGTATGGTCGGTAACAGGAGAATAAAGAGGTGAACTACAAAACAAAAAATATAAATGTGGCTTTTGGTACTGTATTTCCTCAGCACAGGTTATGGTT
Source organism: Neoceratodus forsteri (assembly GCA_016271365.2). Taxonomy (NCBI): domain Eukaryota; kingdom Metazoa; phylum Chordata; order Ceratodontiformes; family Ceratodontidae; genus Neoceratodus; species Neoceratodus forsteri. Next base: position 90,290,034 of record JADMNL010000030.1, read on the forward strand.
TGTTTGAATCTCTTTTTTTCTTTCACCTGTATTTGATCGTGTTCCTTCTACTATAATAAGGCTCTAAGCTCTGAGAGGATGCAACATTATAGCACTTGTTGTCAATCCAGCATCTCATTGACTGTGGCATTCCTACTGCTTCTGCCCAGTTTTACAGTTGATAATGTTTACACACAGGGAGGGCAGCTGGCCTGCTGAGGGTCACACTTGGAGCCAGTGACTGGCTGTGATTTGTAACGGGCTTCTTTGGTTCACAGACCTGTGTAACGGCTTTTTCCACTGGAGGTTGAATCATTTAGTACAGTGTAGGCAGATGCATTATGTTCCCCTCCAGTGCTGTGCTATTCTAGCATAACCCAAACAGCTTAGTACATATTGGCATGACTCTGTCTCTCCTCACTCACACATGGCCAAGAACTTACAGTGAGAACTGATGTGAAGCCCTCCACTGGCACAAAAAACCTTCACCTGTCAACTGATAATGGAGTCAAAGCCTTCTGCCTATGACTGAAAAACTACTGCAGTGACCCACTCTGTTCAGTGGGTGTCTGTTATTAGGTAGGTAGGTAAAATTTTATTTATACAGTGATAAAGTCATTAGGGTTCCGAAAATCCCTATTCACAAGGCTTACCTGTTTACATAATACAAGAAACAATTACAACTTTACAAATGTTTGTTATAATACAAAAATACAAAACATACAAAAAATACAATACATTACAGTTATTACAATAACATCAAAAACAGGCAAATGATCATTTAACCTCTTCATTATTTTCACCTATTACAATAGCAGCGAAAACTAAGTTCATGATTCAAACCATTTTTAAAAACATTGTCAGTGATTGTTAGTTCACGTAGAAACGGGGGGAGACAATTCCAGCTAGAGGCTGCCTGATACTGAAAAGTCATTTCACTAAACCGATTTTTTAATTTAGGTATAATTAAATCCCTGGCACCTGTTTTCCTTAAATTTAAACCGTGTTTGAGTTTTTGTAATTTGTTTTTTAAATTATCTATAGATTGATTTTTGAATATATTCCGGACCTGATTTAGCCAAATTCCTTTTGCCCGTAAATTTAGTGGGATCCATCCTAATTCTACATACATAATACAATGATGGGTTTTAGGGTCACACCTTAACACAAATCTTGCGAGTTTATTGTAAAGTGTATCTAAGTTATTTAAATATTTTTTTGCTGTATGCCTATAACTATGACTTCCATAATCAATAACTGGCATTATTAATTGTTTTATCATGGTCAGTCTTGTTTCTCTTGTCATACAGTTTGATATTCGTCTCATAGCTCCAATCTTAGCATTTGTTTTCTTTATTAAGTTTGTTATATGTTGTTGAAAAGTAAGGCATTGATCTATTTGTATCCCTAAATACTTGTATGTTTCGGTTTATTCTAGAAGCTTACTTTCTTGAGTCATTATTTTTAATTTTGAAACACCCTTCTTTTCCAATTCAAAGGACATAACCAGTGTCTTTTTATTATTTACTAATAGACGCAAAGATGAGAAATAACCTTGCATTGTATAAAAGTCACTCTGTAACTTTAGCTCTACTTCACTTGTGGTTTTTCCTACTGCTACCAAAGCCGTATCGTCTGCATAAAGACGAATTTGAGAGTGTCTAATGTTCTTAGGTAAGTCATTTAAATAGACTATGAACAAGAGGGGGCCCAGAATGGATCCCTGGGGAAACCCCTCTTGTCACATAGTCTGTTCTTGACTGTTGACCATTTAAAACAACAAATTGTGACCTTTTATCAAGATGTGATTTAAACTAACTACAGGTTTCTTCCTCCACTCCTATTTTCATTAGTGAGTCTATCAAAATGCTATGATTTACTAGATCAAATGCTTTGGATAGGTCCACGTATACCACACCCACGGACCTTGCCTCCCCAAGTGGAGTAGCTATAAGATCCAAAAAGTCTGTTAGTGCGGTAGCTGTGGACCTACCCTGCCTAAAGCCATATTGTTGTTGAGTTAGTTTGTTATACTTTTCCAAGTATTCCATCAGCTGATCATGGACGATTTTTTCAAATAACTTAGATACAGTAGACAACAAAGCTATTGGACGATAGTTTGAGACGTCCATAGGGTCTCCTCCCTTATCTGTTGGTATCACTTTAGCTAATTTCCAACTGGAAGGAAACTGTCCCTCCCTTAGACTCCAATTAAAAATATCCCGTAATATAGATGAGAATTCCATGGCAGCTTCTTTCAATAATTTATTGTCTATTTTATCCGGGCCACTTGCTTTATTTATTTTTAATCTAATTATACTTTTTAGAACTTCTTTGTTTGTCACTCTCCTAAATCTAAATTTAGGTATTTTTTCATCTGCGAGACTCCCATCCCTTACTTCATTCACAGTATTAATTTTAGTGGGTTTCAGTTTCAGGTCGGGGAGGTTTATAAAATAGTCATTCAAAATGTCATCAGCTTTATTTGTTTCAAACATTTTTCCATCTTGACTCAATTTTATCTCACTCTGTTTACAGGTGGGATTCATAAGATTTTTTATTACGGACCAGTAGGCACCAGGATTTGTTGATTCTTTAATCCGCTGTTTATAATAACAAGCTTTTGATTTCCTAATTTCCTGTACTACTTTATTCCTTATCTTTTTATATTGTTCCCAGATTTCACTATTTAATGTTTTGTTTGCCTTTTTCCAAAGTTGGTTTGTTGTTCTAATCATTTTCTTTATTTTTACAGTTAACCATGGCAAATGTTTTAATCTTTGATTTACTTTTTATATGGAGCAAATTTATCACAAGCATTCCCAAACATTGTTGTAAATTCTTGTACAGCCAAATTTAAATCTGGTATAAGAAAAATCCTATACCATGGAAGTCCCTGAAGATACTTTCTAAATGATAAACTATTAAATTTTAAGTAACATCTTTTGGATGTTTGTGGTGCCAATTTTACGGGGATAATATTTTTAGTCATAGAAAACACACACTTAACTACATTATGGTCTCCTAAACTAGGTGCACATACACTTTTCTCCAAAATAGTCAATTCGGGTGAGACAAACATCAGGTCTAAGATATTGCCTTTACTAGATAAGGAACCTTTCCTTGTGGGAATATCTATAATTTGTATTAAATTTAAACAACTCATTGAATTTAGTATTAGCACTGGCCATTGGTGGAGGCAGGGCTGCACTGTGACTGTGAGTTGCTTTACATGGCACATTGTCAGTACCCACCAGTGTGAAGCCATGTGAGTGTACTGTAGAGCAATGATTCACTGCTCAGTAGGTACCGGTCAGTGGCACGCAGTGCCCCCTATTAGTGTAGAGGTCTTAGGGCTGCACTTTGATTGTGAGTTCCTTTATAGGGTACCCTGTCAATGCCTACCAACATAAAGCGATGTGAGTGCAGAGCAGTAATTCACTGATCAGTGGGTGCTGGTCAGTGGCATGTAATGCCCTCGATTAGTGGAGAGGAGACAGGGCTGCACTTTGACTGTGAATTCCATTATGGGGTACCCTGTCAGTGGCCGCCCTTTTCTTTTTTGTTTTGTTTTTGTTTTTATCAATTCTGTTTATTCTTCAGATGAGGATAGGGATGTACCCCATTTTGGCCAGCTGACCACTTTCAGGTTTGCCTCTGGGCTCATGCTGGCTCTGGGGACCTACCAGTGGACTCTGGGAGACTGTGGCTTGCCCCCGCCAGACCCAAGGAGAGGGGGGAACGAGATGCTAACCCATTCTCCCACCGCAGCATTCCTCAAAGTGGGCTAGCATCCCTTACATCGTTGTTGACTGCATCAGAGGTTTTCTTCCTTAGGTTACCCCAGAAGATGCTCCCGCACGCACCATGCAGACATCTGCCGATGTCTCCTCCCCGACCATATGGTCAGTGTTTCTGGATGGCACATGTGGGAGCATCTCCTGGGGTAACCTAAGGAAGAAAATCCCTGATGCAGTCACACAGTGATGCTGGGGACCCTTTTTGAGGGATCCCTTTGGAAGAAACATTATTACTACAGTAAGTATTTTTTTCTTAAAGGGAAAGTCCTTGTAACCTGTCTTCTGTATACCTGTGTAGTTTGTAGGCATGAACATTGATTCCCTCTCGTGCATCCCCCTAATGCCATCCTAATTTAAGTATAAATGAGGTTGCTTCACTCTGTTTTGCCCTGATGTGAAAACCTGTTTGTCTCCATTGCAAAGGTCATGACCCTGCTCATGTAAGGCATCATGGGAGTTGATGATGTGTACCTGCACAAGCCAGCAGAAGTTATACTCTCATTCAGTTCTGTTACAGATCTTGTGAAGTCCATGTATTCTCTAAAAGCATTTTTTCTAACTCAGATACACTTTAAACTACAGAAAACGGCAGGACATTTACTATGCCTTGAAAAGCTGCATGGCCAACATAAGACAAGAACATAGGGACTGCAGAGGACAGCAACAGCACTAACTAATACAATACAAGTGCTGTAAGATTTAGGGCTAAAACATCAGAAATTCCAAGGTGCCTTACAAGGGTCGGATCATGACCTTTACATGGAATCAAGCAGGTTTTCACACCAGACTTATGTATCTTCATTTACGTTTAAATCCTGTTAAAATTCAGAGGGTGCAGTAGAGGCAGTCATTGTTCATGTCTGCAAACTACACAAGGAAATAGAATAAAAGGCTGAGGGGACCTTCCCTTTAATGGAGTGGAGACAGTGCTGCACTTTGACTGTGAGTTCCGTCATGGGGTACCCTATCGGGTATCCGTACAGATGAACAGCAGCACTACGGCGTGGTCAAAAACCATGCCGCATTAACAGTGTGTGTAGTTTTGGAGTTTGTTTATTTAATCTAGCGTGGTTTTAACCATGCCTGTTTTTTGGGGTCCGTGTGGTGGAATTTATGACTGCGCCGTATTGTTGCCGTCATCTGTCCTGGACCCCCGTGTCAGTGCTTTCCAGTGCAAAGTGGTGTGAGTGCAGAGCAGTTACCACCTATTAGTGAAAAGGAAACAAGACTGCACCTTGACTGTGAGTTCCTTCACACGGTACAGGGGTTGAGGTGTGTGAGTACAAATTTGCCTCAGCAGTGCTTCTTTTCAGCATTGTACAGTCTTCCACCCCCACCACTGCTGTTCAGATCTGGCAGGTTGTGCCTTTATTTACTTATTTATTTAATTAAATTTATTTAGACTTTTTGGTAACTGGGTGTAGCCCACTGGGACACAGCCCATTTACAGAGGTGACCCAGGCATTACATAAGCAATACTGGGATACAGATAGCAATGAGTGAGTGAGTAATTATGTTTGCTGTAAAAATCTAGTTGCCCCCCTCCCCATTAGTAGCTGTAGCTGTGGCAACATAATCCTTTTTATTATCTTTTTAAATTTTAGACATTGGTAAGGCAGATTTGATGGACCTAGAGTCCCTTCCGACCTTAAATTACTAGGTTACCATATTAACCTCTCTTGTTCCCCCTAGGCTGCCGAAGTAATTGGCTATCCAATTATGATCAAAGCTTCCGAGGGCGGGGGAAGGAAAGGCATCCGAAAAGTAAACAGCGCGGATGACTTTCCAGCCCTGTTCAGACAGGTAAGTTCAAAATGAGGGTACTTGTATCTCACACATTTTTTAACAAATGAACATTAACTTTCCATAGCCCATCTTCTCGGTTAGGTGCGAGAAGTTTAAAGCTCGAGACTTTTAACTCTTCAAGGGCTGATCAAGAACCCCCTTTCTTCAGCTTAAGGTAATTGCTAATTATCTAACTATAAAGGACTCCCATTCTCATTTATGTAGCAGTCAAGAGGTTTTTAGGACTGCATGCTTACTGTAGCCTAAACAGAGAACTTACTTTCTTCACCTTCAGAAATCTGGTCGAATTAAAGAAGAGACTTCACTAGTGTTTTTCTGTCCAAGAATGTGTAATTTGTGTTCACAACTTTACCTAATGTAGCACTCCCATGTTAACTACTATTTATGGTCAGTATTAAAAATGACGATCTTGTATCCTGTTTCTCCATCGGTGTGTAAGTTTGCACTGTTACTGGGGTCATAACCAGAGTCTCACGATGTATCCTGGGTACGCATGACATGGGATCCATGAGAGCTGTCTAGCACGATTACTATGGCTCCTATATGTTTTCCTCCATTTTGTTCCCTATTGCATTTAATGTCAGTTTTTAATTTCATTTAAATACCCGTGCTGCAGTTATTGAACTGTCTATAAGGCATTTGAAGCCAAAAGTGAACTCTCACCTACCCTCCCAACTACCAGGTCCACCCCCTTCATTCATCTTGCCTGGTCCTGAAATGTTTTCTGGTTAGTGGGCACCAGAAACACAACTGCGCAATGCAGTTTCCTTGCCAAACTGAAGTGCTGGCAATCTCCTGTCCACTAACTGGTGACTTTTCTGTTCGGCTAGGAGACTGGAAAGGGCCAAAGGTATGACAGTTAAAATTTAACACCAGGAAGTGTAAGGTGATGCTTGAGGGGGTAAAAAATCTGAAAACTGAGTACAGAATAGGGGAGATAGTAGTGGAGAGCACAACAGAGGGACATGGGGGGGGGGGGTAATATTTTTGGACAACCTGAAGACAGCAGCACAATGCAGCAGGACAGTGGGAAGGAAAATAGGATACTGGGATGTATAGGAAAAGGGATCAGAAGTCAAAGAAGAGAGATGATTCTGCCACTATATTTACAGAGCATATAGGCAGACACGAATAACAAATCAGTAGGGAGAATGTACTGCAGGCATGGAGCAAAAGATAGGGAGAGAGGAAAAGGGAGAGGGAGGGAGAAGAGTGGGAGAAAAACAGAGATAGGAGGGGGCGCAAGCGGATGCAGGGTTTAGTTATAGGAACAGGAATGAGAAGTGTTATCTTGGAGGAGGGGAGTAGAAGCCAGAGCAGGAGAGGACAGACCAAATTCAAAGGAGCAGGTTGGAGAAGACAGGCTGCCCAGCCAAGTTCTTAGCACAGGGTAGAAAGGAGGAGAGGATATCAGCTGAGTGGAGGGGGGGAGAGGGACTTGAAATAGAAGGGGAGAGAGAGGGATTCACTGTGAAAAAGGGACCAGCACCCCGAGGGATGGAGACATTGTGAGAGAGGCATCGGCGAAGAGAGAGATGAGGCAGTGTAAGAGAGGCATTGCCAGAGAGCGAGGTGGCAGTGTGGGAGAGAGGCACTGGCACCCAAAAGAGGAGAGAGAGAGGAGACACTGTAGGAGAGGCACTGGTACCCGGGGGGGGGGAAGGAGACACACTGTAAGAGAAGCACTGATACCTAGGAGAGGGGAGAGAAGAGACACTGTGAGAGAGGCATTGGCAGAGAGAGAGAGAGACACACACACACACACACACTGTAAGAGAGGCACTAACAGCCAGGAGTAGGGAGAGAGAGGGGGACACTGTGAGGGAGGAGAGAGAGGGAGACTGTGAGAGAGGCACCAGCACCTGGAGAGGGGAGAAAGAGGGTGACACTGTGAGAGATGCATCGGGAAAGTGAGAGAGAGAGAGAGGGAGGCACTACGAGAGAGGCATCAGCAGAGAGAGAGAGAGAGAGAGAGAGGGGGAGGATGTGTGAGAGAGACAACATCTGAGAGAGAGGGGAGAGAGTGAGACACTAAGAAAGGCACTTGCACCCAAGAGAGGGGAACGAGAGAGGGAGACACTGTGAGAGAGGCATCAGCAGAGAGAGAGAGGCACTGTGAGAGATACAGTATCTGAGAGAGGGGAGAGGGAGACACTGTAAGAGAGGCCCTGGCACTTAAGAGAGGGGGGAGAGAGAGGGAGACACTATGAGAGAGGCACCAGCACCCGGGGGGGGGGGAAGAGGGTGACACTGAGAGATGCATTGGCAAAGTGAGAGAGAGACGGAGGCACTGTGACAGAGGCATCAGAAGAGAGAGAAAGGGAGGCACCGTGATAGATACAGCATCTAAGAGAGGGGGGAAGAGGGAGATACTGTGAGAGAAGCACTGGCACCCAAGAGAGGGGAGAGGACGGGAGACACTGGGAGAGAGACACCAGCACTCTGAGAGACGGGAGAGAGAGGGAGGCACCTTGAAAGACATAGTCGCACTGAGACTGGTGTGTGTGTGTGTGTGTGTGTGTGTGTGTGTGTGTGTGTGTGTGTGTGTGTGGAAACAGTGGTGAATTCAGGGAGGGCAGCTGAGGGTAAAGCAACAGAAGGAGTGAAGAGGGGGGTGCATCCTGGCAAGTGTGGATACAGTGACAACACTTTACATCATATCCTATAATTCAAAAACTGGGAGGATCATTTTCACAATAATCTCCCACCAGGCGTGTAGGGAGGGCGGTACAGGCTTGGTTCTGGTCCAGTGCTTGGAGCATAATGAGGTGTTTTTGGTGGATGGCATCAATATGACCGATGTTCAGATGACTGCCCAGACAGACATTTAGGTATTGAAAGGAGAAAACTTCCACTTATTGGGAGCCATACAGGGTCGTGAAGAATGGGGGAGACTGGATTCTAACCTGGAGTCAAATGTCACAGAGGCAGTTTTTTCGGTATTAAGGGTAAACTGGTTCTGGCTCTGATTCTGGTTGTGTTTTTTTTTTATTTCTTTTTTTCCCTCCCTTATAGCTCATTACCCCGCAGGTGAGCTTTTCAGCTCCTGCCTACCCACCTCCCTCAGCTGGCACCCACTGCCCCTTGACCGGCCTTGTAGCTTGCCCCCTTCCTGTAGTGGAGTCAAAGGGGAGGAGGGCTGTCCTCCCCCTCAGTACACAGATCCTGTCGCCTCCAGGTGGTGGTGGGGGTCCGAGGAGGAGCGTAGGGTTCATCCTGCCATTGGATTCCTTTTCCGCTTTCTACCAAGCCCCTGCCATAGCGTGCGCAAAGAAATGTGCGCGTGGAGGCGTGCACGTCCCACAGATCTGCATCCCACCCCTGAGTTGCTTGTTGCCTGAATTTCCACCAGGCCTCCACCCAGTGGCATTCAAAGGCCAATATGGCTACCACCCCCTCTCCAGGAGAGGAGAGCTGTCATTGGGACGCTCAGAGCTCTCCCATCCTACTGACCCCAGCAGCCCACACTCGTTACTGAACATGGGTCGCCGGCATGGCAGGAGGTAAGGTATTGGATGCCTCAGTGCTGTACTTCACTGGGCTGATTCCGGTTGTGTTTTTCTATATATTAAGCCTTTTGTTCTATGGAGGAGACCCTGAGGTGACAACCAATGGTGTCTACAGCAAGGGTAATGAATTTCAAACACAGATCCATTTTTCTCATGTTGACAGTGACCTTTTGGAACTCCTTGTTTCCTGTGAAAGTTGCTGTGGAGGAGGACTGTCCCAAGAAGTCAAAGTGAACTGTAAATCTCCTGTGTTGTCTTTCTCTTTTCCCAGGTTCAGACAGAAGTCCCCGGATCCCCCATATTTGTAATGAGGCTGGCCCGGCATGCCCGCCACCTTGAAGTCCAAATTCTTTCAGATCAGTACGGCAATGCTATCTCCCTTTTTGGTCGTGATTGCTCAGTGCAGCGCAGACACCAGAAGATTATCGAAGAGGCCCCAGCCACCATTGCTACCCCATCAGTGTTTGAGCACATGGAACAGGTGAGCAGCTTCTTCTTTTTTTAACAGCAAAAGTCTCATTATTACATATAACATGACAAAAAAAGTAGCACACATATTTTGGATAATCCAGAAACATTTCTACCCAAGCTTTCTGGGCCTCAGGGTCCCAAAATCAGGTGCAGCTAGCAGAAGAGACCATAGAGTTTGAGTAAAAATCTTTTAGTTAAAGGGAATTGTCCACCTCTAAATGCCCCACACCTCAGTGTGGGTTTTAATTACTAGCCTTTAAGTATGTTTATCTAGTTGATCCTGCCACCTCCCCCACTAGCAATTGACTGTTAGTCTGTACTTGGTCTCGGTATAGCAGTGGAACCTGCACATCATAAACCGGAGCTATTAATAGCTCTGGCCACAGGACTACGTTAGACATGCTCCCAAGGCTGCGCCTGGCTCTGATGTCAGCCTTTGACAGCAGCGGGAGGTTGTGGGATGCGCTGCTAGTGGCACTGTAATGAAAATGTATTTGTTTATTTATTGAATTTAGAAGTCCCTTTTTCAGAGATGACCCGGGGGGGATACAGATGGCAACCAACTGAAACTGAACCACATTAAGCTGTTAGTGATATTTTTGGTGAATGGGGGAAATTTGGCCAGGACACTGGGGAATTCCTATAGTCTTTTTCTAGAAGTGCCATGGGATCTTTAATGTGCACCTGAACAACCACCAGAACAGGTAGACGGAACCTTGGTTTAACGTCTCATAAGGAAGAAGGCACCTCTGGAGTGCAGCATCCCCCGCATGATGCACTAAAGTATCAGTATTGGGATTTTACCCCAAATGCCTGGTGTAGGGATGGAGCCCACAGCCTTCTGGTCTTCCAGCCTCAGAGGCGAGTATATAACCTGCTGAGCCACTGACACTGACAATGCCAGTGGAGGGATGGCAGGATCAACCAGAGAAATATACTTAAAGGTCAGTAAGTAAAAAAATTCTATCATAGTGTGGGATTTCTAATTTGGGGCACTTAGAGGTGGACATTTCCCTTTAAGACAACTAGATGGCCTAGTGGGTAGCGCTTTGTACTAATATGGCAGTGACTCGGGTACAGGGGAGCACTCAGGAATGGCTGGGCTGCCGTGTGTGTGTGTGTGTGTTTTGGGGTTGCGGTGGACCAGAGAGGTTGCCTCCCCCCCCACGGTGACGGGTGCATGCAAGGTGTGGCAGGGCACACCCTTGCGCCGCATGAGTTGGGGTGGGACAGTAAAACACAGGGTAAAAAGCCTATGTACCATGAATTCTCTAAATAACAGTCACTGTCACTCTCTTGGGCCCCTACTCGCGTGGATCCTTGCTGGTTACAATGGTGGGCGGAGTGGAGGACAGTGTTTAGAAGGGGTCTGAGACCTGAATAGAAGGAACAGGTAACCAGCAAAAATGCTGGATGAAAAAAAAATCTTTCATTCAGTCAGCTAAAAGGTACTACCAGATGAACATGTCCTGGAATTTCCTAAGACTAACATGGCACCAGACACCAACCATAATAGTAACAAACTCTGGTCAGAGCCGATATGGCTGCTCAGTGCGGCGAGAGCGAGTAAAAGAATACTTGGAGCTCTCGCCACGCCGGAGTAAAAGAATACTCGGAACTCTTGCCGTGCTGGAGTCTGCTGTACCCAAGATGGTGGTGATGACAGAACTGCGCCTGCGCAATACTCGCGCTAGTCTGTGCCAAAAGTTGTTTCCCTTCCAGACTCCATGCACAGTACAGCATTTAGTCTAACGAGAACTGTCCAGATTTTGTGGAGGCAGTATGCTCTAGTGGTTAGAGTACTGGTATGTGAACCAGAAAATTAAAATCAAAACCCAGTATAGGCAAATACTCACTGAGTGACCTTGGGCAAGTCACTTAACCTCCCAGTGGTCCAGTCTGCACAGCTGCTGAAATGGGTTGAAGCTGGACCCCACTGGAAAAGAGATGCTGCATGAAAACTGGGCTATTCTGGGTAATTTAAGTTGTTAAAAAAAAAAAGATTGTTCCTGACATGTAGTAATTGTGCTGACTCGTGCTTGTGGACTGTAATGTGGGACATACAGTTAGTGTATGGCTGGTCATGGAAACAGTAACTGCATGGCTTTATACTATCATTTTGATGCCAAGATGCTGTTCTGATGTACAGTAACATACTGATGTTAGTCTCAGTCATGCGAACATTCAGACCAAACTGTCACTTTCACTGACTGAGACTGACAGAAATGTGCACGCAGCAAAACAAGCCAGTCAACAGGGCAAACATCAGTTATAGCTTAAAAACTGAGCAGCCCTACAACAAATAATGAATGAGCACAGAGTGTATAACAAGGCTGAGTTCCCATCTTGCGTAATCCATGTGACATCATAGACCACTCAGGACCCTTGTCCCTTAGAGTTTTTTTTACATTTGTATTTTTTAGGTTTTTTTCTCCCCGTTTTTTTTCCCTGCGCATCCCTGGCGCTAGTGCAGACATGGGGAGGCATGTACCGCCCCGCACTATGGAATGCCCCACCCTACCAATTGCCTGTACCCACCTGTGCTGCCACTGGACCGCCACTCGGTGACGGAGGGACCACAAGAGGACAATCTCCTACCCCTGGAGAGGAGAGCCGCTAGGGTTGATCCTGCTCCATCCCCCACCAGCACCCCAGTGACCCGAGGGATTTGTTCCGGAACCGGGTCGTCGGCATAGCACGAGGTGTGGCATCCAGCACCTAAACCATCTGCTGCACCGGGCCGATGTCCCCTAGAGTTGAACTGCTCCTGCTGCTTCATCTTGTGCCGAAGTGATAATCATCAGTGACATCACAGTTTGTGGTTGTAGAAGTGATGATGATGTCACAAACAGGATTATGATTTCAGCAAAAGATTAAACAGCAGGAACAGTTCAAGTGTAGGGGGCAAGGATCCTATTTACATGTAAATTAACCTCATAATGAAGAATAAATAGAATAGAAATTCAGAAAATGTATAAAATATAAGCTGTTGGAGAAACCAAGACCACTGATTGGTCAGATGTGATCACAAGACCGTACATTATTGCAGCACAGGTCACAAATACGTAACTTTCCCGACCTCATTACTCCATTTCTAAAATAAAATCAGAGGTTCCATTTTATAATTGCAGTAGGGTACTCCTGGGTGTGCGCATAATTGTGGGATAACTGTACTTCTCAGGTGTGTAAGGCACTTGCTGTTGCATTGTGCCTTACTTCTCCATGTGTGTCGTTATCCCACACACTCTGTTATGCCTTATTGCTTTCACCTGGGTGGCCATTTTGTATCAAGTTGAGCAATAGATGGTTCAGACATGAAATGGAGCTATTGGAAGTAATAGATTAAAGCTGGGTCTAAAATATTCACCTTTCCAAAGTTTTCCCAAAAACGAAATTTTCACCGAAACTACAGAAATACAAACACATCAGTAAATTTGCCTTATCTTAAAAAGTGCTGGGTAGTGTGCTTAGGTAAGAGTAAGTAATAATAAGTGAGGAGGCAGTATAGCGCTGTGGTTTAGGGCACTGAGCTGCAAACCGGGAGACCTGGGTTTGAGTCCCATAGCCCCCGCTTGCATACTGTGTGACCCTGAGCAAGTCACTTAATCTCTTTGTGCTCCCAGGTCACACCTGTAAACAAGCTTAGGCTTAGTGTTCCTTTCCAGGTTAAACAATTTCCCCTTTCCTTTTCCTGAGTCCTGAAACATTTCCGATAGCTGGTGATGCAACTATTGCTCTGTGTACCTCCTTTCTTTTAATGCAGTCCCGACCCACTGATGTCAATATGTTGGGGTTTACCAAGTTTTCCTCATTGGAAATTATTGAATCGTAGTAGTGTTAGACAACGAATTTTAATGTATTTCAATGGTCTGTTTTAGTGTGCTGTAAAACTGGCAAAGATGGTTGGCTATGTGAGTGCTGGGACAGTGGAGTACCTTTACAGCCAGGAGGGCAGCTTTTATTTCCTGGAACTGAACCCCCGTCTCCAGGTGGAGCACCCCTGTACGGAGATGGTGGCCGATGTTAATTTGCCTGCTGCTCAACTTCAGGTGAGTCGGCCGGGGAGAGCTACTGTTGATTTGGGAATTAATCAAAAGGAATGAGATTGAATAATGGATACTGTTTTGTATGTAAGCCTGCTGTTTGAATTCTTATAAGGTAACTGCTGTCTCCTTGTATTGTGAAAACAATGCCCCATGCTACAACCTAAGAAATTAAGATTGAAATATAAGGAAATGTTTGAGGAAGTGAGGGTGAGTGAGTGAGAAACTCCTGTCTAGTACAGTATTTGAAACATTTTAGCATTCAAACTGGTATTGGTTGATAGATTACATACTAAAATACTAACTGCTAACAAACATTTATTATGAACAGAGAGGAAGTGCAATGGGGGGGTGGGGGGCACAGATGAGGTGGCACCTGCTGCTGTGCAACCTGCTTTAGTCTGACTTGTGTAGCTAACTGCTTCTGGATCAGAGCAAGAGATGAAATATAGAGCCTCCTGATGCCACATTCTCACCATACCTGCTTATCGAACAGACCCTTGCAAGATCATATTTTGGTTCACAGACACAGTCACACATTTGTATCTCTATCGAAAATGCACACCTACACCAACACATAGGGCCCGACCCACAAATCAGATGGTGATATGCACAATTTTTGCATATCCTGACCATGTTGCTCCACACCCAAATGCATGTCTGAATCGGATGCCATCTGAGGGCCCTGTCTGTTGCTGTTGGTGAGTGCGAAGCTTCGTGTGAGGGCAGGTGGAATTTCTGGGTAGGAGGGGTGGGGAGGCAGAGCTGTGTTGGACACCAAACTTCCACTTAGATGCCCAGGTTTGTACTGCAGTGGTCTCCCATTCTGAAAGGAGTGGGGTTAACATGGGATACAGCACTTCTTTAAGGACTTCCTTTACGCCATAGAGGCCACCATATGTTGACTGTCACGACCGGACAGCGCTGGAGCGCCCTCCTTACCAGCTCAGAAGGCTAGTGGGGGGGGGGGAGAGTTCATTGGGCCCACGCTGACGTTCTGCAACTAGCCAACTGGGAGTGCTTGGACGCTAATGCAGTGTTTTGCCCCATGTAGTCTGCACTCCCTCTGCTGGTTCCCCACACCATGGAGGCTGTGTCTTGGATTGGGTGCTTTCACACTCCCACCCTTGTGCTCGCCCCCCCCCACACTTTTTCACATGCATAGGTTCACCAGTGGCACGGGATCAGGTGCAGTGGGGGGCATGCATCCAGGGCTTTGGATGTGAGGAGGTCATGGCAAGTACGAGATGAGACTTCTGTGCCCATAAGCCTATGCAGGCACCTCTCCAGAGTGTGCATCCTTTTTTGGATCGGGCCTATAGTCATGCAAACATGCCCCGACACAGATACATTCATGTGATCTCATGTTTCTATGAATGAACAGGGTGAACTGTGAGGAAGTGTTCAGCAGGAACAGTGAGTCAAAATCAGGAGGACATGACTGGAAGCAGGCGGTGGTGGTGGTGGCGGTGAGGTTCAGACAGTCGTCAGAGCGTTTTATTTTACAGAGGGATTGCTTGAGCCATGGAACAGCCTGCCAGCACATGTGGTAGGTGCCACAGCCATTAATGGTTTCATGCACTGCTGGGACAGAGTTAAGGGTTTACTAGTCAGGGTAGTGGTAAGGCAAAGGGCAAGGGGGAAGAGGGGCAGAAAATAGCAGGTCTTGGGGTAAGATAGAGTATAACAGGGCAGGCAGGATAGACCAATGGTCTTCTGCTGACATTGTGTTTCTTCCTTCCAGATTGCCATGGGAATTCCCTTACACAGGATTAAGGACATTCGAATGCTATATGGAGTTTCACCTTGGGGAGACACCCCAATTGACTTTGAGAATTCAGCCAATACTCCCTCCCCTCGTGGTCATGTGATTGCTGCTCGAATCACCAGTGAAAACCCAGATGAGGTAGGACTGTTTTTGCTGGTTTCCAAGTGGTGTTGCCAAATGGATTTTGTATCATTTTGATCATTTAGGGCTCACATCATGTTTTAAAATTGCCACCTTCTGAAACCCCATCCCTTGAATTACCTACATCAGTTGTCCCAAGTGTCTCCTGCCACAGAGAAGTGGGAATAGGTGAGACCTCCCCCGTCAGTACACCTGTGTTAGGGGTCCTGTGACAGTGTTGTACTGTCAGCGTTCATATTTCTGAGATTGGTACCTGGGCAAGGGTAAGAGTCATTCTGCATGCTCATTGGACACCAGTCCCTTCTGAGTAATGGCTGACAGTTGGTCAAGAAGCAGTGGTGGGGAAGTCTGTCCATCCATCCATCCATCCATCCATCCATCCAATCTGGAGTGGAGAAACAGTGGTAGGGCACAGTGAGGAATTCTTATTACACCTGCCTTATTGATATGAAGTAGTGGGTGGGGGAAGACTGGACGGACCCATTGTTCCCTCCAACTTTAAATTAACCTTTAAATTACTAAGTTACTTTGCATGGCATGTATGCCTCCCTGAACTGGATCTGTGGAAAAAGGCTTCTGCTTCCAGTGCTGCCAGTACTCTCTTTTCGTGATAAGTAAAGCTAGACCATTCCCTCTCTGGAAGATATACATTAAGAGCAGAATCCATGGAGGAACTGAATGGCTCAGTGGATTGGTAACAAGTTAAGAAGCCTTTCACCTGTGTTTCATTAGTTAAATCTAGCACAGGTCGGTAGTGAACAAATGCCATTATCACATGGGTGCTGTTCAGTGGCCTATGTGAAATGAATTTTGTTGGTCTCAATCCAGTTCCTTGTGGGCAGGTGTCCACATCACAAAACCACCAACACAGTTGGCAGTAATTAGCACCCTTGATGGCAGTCTCGCATGAGAGGCCGTGGATTGAGTGAGCATGGAATCTGAACTACCCTATCACATATGTGGTGGTCCCTGCACGGCAGGGTCGAAGCACATCGGTGGAGTAATGTCGGGAAGTTGGCATTGTGATCACTCGTGCTGTACCTGTCATGTGAATAAAGACTTCAGGTTCATGAACATTAAATTCACACACAGAAAAACAAGAGAGGGTCAGCCATTAGATTCTCCCTTTGCCCGAGCTCTAGAGGTTTGTCTCTTTGTTAAAATACAATACAATACAATAGAGGCTTCCCTGATGGCCTGACAGTGTGTAGCACCACCATGTGAGTGACGTAAGTTTAGGAATTAACCTCTGGATCCCTGCTGTCTGGGGCTTGTGATTGGGGTTACTGTTGACACCACTGCTTCCTGGCCTGGAGAGGAAGGGGCCATCCTTCTCTTCTCGCAGTGTGACCCTGGTGATAGATCACGGTGGGCCTGTGACACCTGTTGCCTTTTACCTGAATGGTTACAGCTTCTGCCTGTGAGACCAGAGATGTAAGGATCGATCTGAGGATCTGGCATATGTGTGCTTTCAGAGCTGTGATTCAGTTTATAGAAGATCTTCCCTGCAAGCTGGGGAGAGGACATTACACGTGTCCCTGCCTTCTCCTCAGGGTCGCTGTGTATCCATAGATGAGCAGCCTCACAGAGTTTGATATGGAGACTGCCTGAGTGGTACAGTTGGGCTAATATCTTCATACGGGGGACCTAAGCTACATTTTCATGGCTTTAGGCCACTCATTTACTATCAGTCTGGTCCCTCGGTTTTGTCCTGTGCTGTACATAATGTCCTAGTTGTTAGCATACCTCTCAACCTCCCTCATCATAAATCAGGGACAAGGCTTAAAATGATCAGGGACAAATGACCAAAATCAGGGACACATTTAAAAAACTAGTAATATTAGTTCCAGAAGCTGTGTGCAACATGCTTCTTAGTGTGAATAGCATTTTCTTAATGAGTACTAGTCTGCAACACCAATGGCTGGCATTATTTTGTGATCCAAATCCCTACTCTTCAGTGAAAAAATGCTAAATTTAGGAGGGACAAAAGAAATTTCTGGGGCAAAATCAGGGACATCCCTGAAAATCAGGGACAGTTGAGAGGTATGGTTGTTAGTCCTTGTCCCACACATTCTGACTTGCTCCAGGACTGGGGTGGCGCTGCAGCACCTGACATAGTTCATAGAAGCTGATTGCTGACCCCTCAGCTCAGTGCAACATTGCCTCTTCAAAGCAGGAACTACAGATCCAAATTGTACCCAGGCTGGGAATGGCAGAACTGAAAGACTACAGGAAACATGAGTTCGCCCGTCTCAGCCTAGTTCCTAGTGAATCTCCTCAGGGAGGAAAGCTGGCATGCCTTGGAACCATGTTTGATGCTTGTTGACTCTGATCTATGTTGTTCACAGGGGTTCAAGCCCAGCGCAGGGACTGTGCAAGAGTTGAACTTCCGCAGCAGTAAGAACGTTTGGGGCTACTTCAGTGTTGCTGCTGCCGGAGGGCTTCATGAGTTTGCCGATTCTCAGTTTGGCCATTGTTTTTCCTGGGGAGAAAACCGAGAGGAGGCGATATCGTAAGTATTTGCAAAACTTACTGGTGGAGTGAGGTGTGCTGAGGGAGGGTGGAAGAATCACTTCACAACTGTGAAGGGTGGGATTTTAACTGTTTCATTTAAAATGATTGATTCCTCAGCTTCCTGCTGTTCACTGTATCTCTAGTAAATGTTTCCACGTTAACAGTCTTGTCTCCACCATACATCCACGGCCTTCAGCCTTTCTCCCAGGAGTCCGGATACTGGGTGTGGAACCCACATTCTCCTCAGTAACAAGGTATGGACTTTGAAGTAATGTGACAAGGTCTGTTTCCTCTGCACTGTGGCTTTGCTGGCTGGATCCTGAACACCAAGAATTCCCCCTTTCCATGCCATTAGTGGAGAGCTCTCTGCTTGCACTGACCCTTTCCACACAGCATCACCTTCAGCTGATTCTGGAGTTGTGAAACTGTTTGTCAGTGCTGGCCAAGTGTTTAGTAATAGGAAACAGCTGGGTATGGCTGAGACACCCTGTCCTTTTCCAGTTCCCTCATGTTGTTTCTTTATAAATCTCACTGTTAATCCATTCTATGATTTTCTTAATTGACATGTTTGAAGAAGAGCTGAGACCCACACTCATTGCTCCATCAGGACAGAGTGCATCTTAAAGCAGTAGTGCATGTTACAGTGAAAAGTTTGACATACACCTTTTATTCCATTTTGGATTGCCCGTGTATCCAGTTTTGTATGATACTCTTCTTCCGCCAGTGCATATCTGCTTTAGCTCTTTTTTGGACATTTGAAATAATAAAAGGTGCGCTCCTTTTAATATGACTCGAGTGTGGTTTTCATCAGCATTCACGACTGTTTTGGTGCGCCTGTTGTGACGTAAGGTCTGGGAGCAGTGTCTGCTGCATGCTAGTTCATTTTAGTCACAAAAAGTGATGTTAACAAATGGGTATAGTGTGGAAGCCTTTTTTTGTTTTAGTTGCTGTGCCTCCTTTTGCTTGAACTACATCTGTGTCGATGCATAATCTCTATGTTAATGAAAGGGATAACACATGACTGCTTGTGTGGTCCATGCTCCGCCCAAAGCTTGGTGCCTTGTCTCATTACAATAACTGCCTGTCTCCCCAGGTCCGTCGGGAGCTGGTTACCAAAATGGCACTCCCAGTCTTTGACTGTGCAGATGTGGTCTACGGTACTGCCCCTCCTTTTCCTTTACCAGATTGGACACCCTCTGTAATGCCTTTTGTTGCTTTGCTACTAACCTCCCCCCCATACTCACCACTGCTCCCTCTACTTCTTCCTATCCATCCTGCCCCTACCCTCACGTTGCCAGTCCCACTGCCTCTCCTTCATCTCCAAATACTGGTTTGGGTCCCTGCCTTCTTTAACCATTCCCTCTGCTTTATACTCCCTCCACTCCAGGGATCCTTACACCTTCTCCCCTCCCCACCCTTGTTCAGCCTTCTCTCCCTCTGGAACCTGCTCACCTCCTCTCTCCGTCTCTCCCTCATTTTCCATAGGCACCAGCTGAAATCCCCGTTCCATCTCCTTCTGCTCCTGTCTACCCTACCTGACCTTCCCCCTTGGTGCCCTTTCCACCCCTGCTGTGGGCCCCCTACTGGAGTCAGTTGTCCCTACAACTGCTGCACTGAATTGTTTCAACCTGCTTTTTGTCATTTTAACTGGGCATTGATGTTGCTAATAGCACCAGCTTCTGTCACCTGTCACTGTTATTTGCACTTGTACCATTTGAATTGTACGCTGTTTGCACTTTATTTTGTAACTTTTCAATTCCCTTTTCCTTTCTCTCGGGTTGCACCTGGAAATGAACCTTGGCTCAGTGTGCCTTTCCTGGTTACCAATTTGTACATAAAAAAAAATAAAAAAATAAGTAAAGGAATAATGCAGGCGGGGGGGTATTAGGCACAAGGCACAGCTGAGTGCCACAATTACCTGAAAAGCGCATTATTCCCTTATGACCACACACCCTAGAATGTGTTATCCCACTTATAAAATGGCATTTTATTGGTTAAAAAATATGCAGTTCAGCCGGCCCAGAGGCATGTCCATAGTGCTACCACCTGCCATACTGGCGACCCAGGTTTGGAGGAAACGCAAGCTACTGGGGGAGAGGATTGAGTGCCTGGTGGACTGCTCTCCTTTCCTGGGGCATGTGGGTTGTGCTTCCTGCAATGTGCCTGAAACCAGCAGAGGCTGGGTGTCAGGGTAGCGGGGATGCCTAGTATGGCGGGGGATGTTGGCAGTATGCTGTGCGTAATTGCACACCAACAGGGAGGGAGAAAACAGGCAGAAAAAGAACATCCTGCCGTGCAGGATGAAATCAGCCTTTCCACAGGCCTGGCACAACTGACCAGGCACCAACACCAGATCCTGCTTTGGAGAGAACAAGGGTAAGTCCTCCCATCCCCAACGTGAGGGGTGGGTAAGTCATGGGGGCATCAGGGGTAAGACCTGGGGATGGTGGGAGACTGGGCTGGGGAGGGCCGCCAAGATGGTAGCCAGCAAGATAGGTGGACATATCAAAGTGGAAAAAAATATACATAGCTCAGGTGAGGTGTGCAGTTGTCAGAAAATAGTCAATAGTCATGTGATGTTTTTCAGCCAGTGAGGTTGTAGGATTTTCATGACCCATTTAATAATGTACGGTAATGTTCTACAAATACTGTAAAAGCGCCTTGAACATACTAAGGCCATCATACAAGAATGAACTTACTGCTGCAGCTTACATCAGTGTCGCTGCATGATTGGCATATAGGGGAGTGTAAGAACATTGGGCGTAGCAGGCCCAATCCTCACCTCTGTGATGCATCTGGTCCCCAGTCAGCCTCAGCCTGGGATTTCTTTTTCTGTTTTGACTATAGAAATGTTTTCCCCTTCTAGCTTCATCCTACTTCAGGCTATAAACAGCAACTGCCCAGCCCCCTCTTCCACTTACCCCAACCCTGTTGCAGTCCTCCCTAGTTCTTTCCTCCATGGTAGGGGTTCCGGGGAAGGGCCTTCCTCCCCCATCCCATGTCCGCGACTGGGTGTGGGTAGCAGGACTGCATGGTGTGAGGCCTGGACGTGCTGGAAGCTGTCATCCTGGGCGAGATCTGTAAGTTTTTCCCACTTGTTTACTCCCCAACACCTTCCACCTCCCCTGACTTGGGCGCTACCACTTGCAGCCTCAAGCACGCAAAGCATACCCCTAAGGCAGGAACAGGCTTCCTATCCCAGCTGCAGGGGTTGCTATGGTGGCAGAATCTACTACCAACCCTCCCTGGCCAAGGCACATTGCTGCGTAGCAGTTACCTCAGCCTACCTCAGCTCGGCCTCCCCCTGATGTGAGCGACCCAACTCCCGAACCCATGCTGTTTGTACGGCAGGGTAACATGCTCCCAGGGCCACAGGGGTGGCCGCAGTATGGGATTCTGACTCATACTTGAATGCTGCTCTCCAGTGTGTCTACACGATATCCTGCTACCACACACTGGGCTGGCCCACTCCTGTGTTCTGTATTAATATCATTCTGATGAACATGTGACTTCCACATTTCCCTCTTATTCTGAGCAGTGGGTGCCTACCTAGTCTCTAGTATCTGTATTAGACCCTGTCCAGCCTCTAGTAGCTCACTGGATACTCTTGCCATGTGCTGCTCCTACCCACCCAGGGGTGCATGGGCCACTTTGTTCTGTAGCAAAATATTCCCTCCTCATAGCAAAACCAGGAGCTGGAGAAGGGATTGGCAGGTCTTAAAGGAGAACAGTCAGCACTAAGAGATCAACATCCAAGTGTGGAACTGGTCCCAATTTCTATTTTGTGTGCAAAAAAATTTTTTTTTCACTTATTGTTTACTGCAGTATAGTAGATTTTATCAGACTGATTCTGCTGAGTTCCGAGCTGACATTTGCAGGAACCAGAAATCCCAGTATCCCCTGCTGCTGACATCAGAGCAGGGCTGCAGCAGTGGGAGCTTCAACAGTTGGCAGTGCATGTTAGAATTTTTATAAGCGCTGGTCTTTGTTGGTGATCCTGCTGTCCTGCAGGGGCTAAGTACAGTCACAGAGATTTTCTCCACAAGTAGCACCACTGTGGGAACAGCGGGGCCAACAGGCATCTGATTGGAGCTCATAAAAGCTCTAACATTCATTTCAAGCTATTGACTATCCCACTGCTGCAGCCAAGCTCTGTCATCAGCCGTGGGGGTTCTGGGAGTTCTAGTTATTGCAGTTGTCAGCTTGGAAGTCAGCAGAATCGGTCTGATATACTCTGCCATACTACAGTAAACAGTAACAAAACAAACTTGTTTTTGCGCACAAAATGCAAATTAGGACTTGCCCCATACTTGGATGGGGGTCTCTTAGTGCTGACTGTTATGCTTTAACTAGAGAAGCACCCCTGGGAAATGTGAAGGCAAAGCTACTTGCATGTAACGTATGCATACGTAACATGTGCTGTACAGTTGAATCATCAGTCATCATAACTGATTACAGACAGCTGCAACCGCTGTCTAAACCAGATTGTCCTGTAGAAAAACGGTTATACCAATTAGCACATCAGCTGTTCTGTTGGTGGCTGTTGGGGCCCTACAGCCATTAGTTTCTGACAAGTTGGATACCACTTCCATGTTGAGCCGTGAGCAACTGGGTCAGATTTGGACGCACAAAAGGTAAGGCACACATTCACCCACAATTCTGAAAGTATTTTGTTAGAAAAGAGTGACAACAGTGGGCTGCGACTGTCTGGTTATGGGTTCACTGCTGTACCTTGGCTTTTGCACAATAAAGTCTCTGCTATGCAAAGTGCTTTTCACTTTTGTGGACGGGCGAGTGTCTTATTTTTTGTTCATGTACATTTTTCCATGAGTAGCACCATTTGATCCCTGGAAGTGTTCCTTTTGTGCTTAATGGGTCAGAATTGGTCCCCCCCCCCCCAATACACAGGTATGATACATGTTGATTTCTCTTGATTCCCTACAGAAACATGGTAGTTGCCTTGAAAGAGCTGTCCATTCGCGGCGATTTCCGGACCACCGTCGAATACCTCATCAAACTGCTCGAGACCGAGAGTTTCCAGCAGAACAGCATTGACACGGGCTGGCTGGACCGGCTCATCTCCGAGAAAGTACAGGTAAGTTAAGCTTACCACCTGGGTGAAACAAGAGCTGGTTCTGTGGGTGGCGCCTTTGTTAAACTGCACTCCTCTGAAATTGAGTGGCATACGTATCATTTGCATTTGGTGGAAGCAAGTAAGAAGGCTGCTTGGGCTTAGAGTAGAAATATGTATTACTCAGGAGGTCCAGAGAGAAGCCTTTGTGATCTAGACACAAAACACAGAATGGGGGTCGGGTGATATACACTGTTCTGGGAGCTGGGTGCACTTGCATGGGCTGCCAAACCTCACGCAAACACAGCACAACAGAGGGCAGGCACATTGTGGGGTAAGTTAGAACACTGCGGAGATTACTGCCATTTGCACACCCTGCTTTACTTTCAGTAATACCATGGTGCCCCTTTAAATCCTGGTAAAGTGGCTTTCCTGCATCCAGCATACTATACTGCCATTGAGAGGCAGATTTCTCCTGGGGAAGATGTCTTTCCCTTGAAAGTCTGATACCAATGTTTTCAGTACATATCTTTTTTTTTTAGTTTTTTTCCCCCTCTCCCCCAAATGGCCCCATCCTGCAGACCCCCTAGCCTTCTCATCCTGGCTTCCTCCAGGATGTCACTATCCCCAATCTCCCGGCCCCTCCCAGCGGGGTGGTAGGAGCGCCTTCAACCTGCTGGGTCAGGGGTCCAGAGGGTCGTGCCTGAGGTGTTGGTGCGCGGGGCCTTCAAGGGGCAGCGATCATCCTGACATCTAGGATGTCTTTTCCACTTTTGTCCCCCCCCAGTGGCATGAAGCAGTGTGTGTGCATTGGCATCAATGGTAGTTCCATGCACTTTCCTGTTCATGGCATGCCGGACGTCTGCCACTCCTCTACCTTCTGGTGTACTGCCCCCCAATCTCCTCTACAGGACAGTCAAGCTCTAGGCGATGTGCCACCCACTCCCAGGAGGAGGAGGAGAGCAGTCCCTTGGAGGCTCGGTCCTCCTGCCCCCAGCTGACCCTCCGGTGTCCCGAGCTCCTTCTTGAACTTGTCTTGTTGATGCCGCAAGCTGTAGCGCTACTGCTACACCAGTGAAATGACTTTTTTTTTGCACCGTGCTCCCATTGGCCCCCACTTGAGCCCCCACCGCACCTAGCCCCATCACTCCACTTTCTCCCTGGGGCCCTACCTTACTCCTACGTTGCACCCGTGGTTTGCCCCTAATGGCAGAGTCCTCAGGGTGAGGTCAGGTCCCTTGGGTACACAATAGCTAGCCATCAAGAGAGTGCCCAGGTTGTTGAGTGCAGGGCCTGCAGATGCGGTGAGGCCATCATGTTATGCGGCGGGGGTTCTGCTTTTCGTCCGTTCCATCCCTCGAGACGCAGGTGGCTGTGGTGTGTATGCGCATGCACACAAACTTACATAGCGTAGCACTGGCCTGCATCTCCCCTTCCCTGAGCCGTTCCGTTGCACTGCCACCTGTGGTCATCTAGGTGGCAGTATAGCAGTGGAGCTGGCTGCCCTCCCTTCCCGGAGGAGGAGGAGGACGACATTCTCTGGAATGCTGTGTCCTCCTCCCCCAACCGGTCCTTGATGACCCACGCTCATTCCCAAATGTGGGTCGCTGACATCGAAAGTGGTAGCGCTACCACTGCGCCAATGAGCTGACTTGACATATCTTTCTTTAACAATTTCTCTATCTCCAGGATCCCCCTACTAGGCAACCCCACTGTGCTGTACCCTCGACCTACTGCAGTCTCAGCTCTGGTCTGTATTCAGTGGGTCCCCTCCCTATGGCAGGACTCATCTATCCAGCTAAGATAGGACTCATATGGTGGACAGGTTGTGAGGCGCTGTCAGTATGCTGCATTAGAGCCAGCAAAAGCACCTGCGGAAGAGTCCTAGTCATTTTCTAGTTTTTCTGCACTTCAGCACTCACCCCCACCCACCCACCTGGTGACACTAATGTGTTCATACCTGGTCACAGGTACTTGCTCATTTTGATGCATCCCCTCCATCATCTGAAACATGTCTACATGCATTCAGCCCCAGCGGACAGAGGAACTGAGCTGCTGCAGGGGTGGCATCTGTCTCAAGACTTTATTCCAAGGCTTCCCTGGAGATAGGTAGCATTTGGTTAGCAGAGTATGGGGATATATGGACGGGCGATAAGAACTAGGGTCATCCATGTAGTTTTTGACATGCTTCCTCAGGGCTATCCAGAGGGCACTGGAACATGGAGTGTGCAGACAGGAGGGAGCAGTTCCCTTCTGGCCTGTCTGCTGCTTATCTCAGTGGTAGTTTCTAGTAAATCCTGCCTTGATTAGATACCTGTCTAACCTAGCCTCAAATATTTATTTACTTTATTTTACTTTTGCTTTTGTTTACTGGGTAAGTACACTAGACAAGTATTATGCCTATTTTCATCGGATATCCACAGGCAGCGAATTCCAGAGTCTGGGCGCACTTATGGCAAAGTCCCGATCCCCCATGAGGGTCCGGGTAGGAGGGACTTTGAGCATCCCTGATGTGAATGACCTAAGTTGGTAGGGGGTGGGATTCAGTTTAGGCAGAAGCCGGACCAGCCCCTGGGTGGTGCTAGTTCTGATCTAAAATATATTTAGATTCGCACTGGCTACCACATCTTCTGGTAAGCTATTCCAGAATTGTACCACTGGTCACACTTTAAGTGTCACTTTCAATGTAACTGTGGGGTGGGAAATCATTAATTACATGCAGTTGGGTGAATTAAATTTAGTTACATGTAACCACATCACAGTTACAAGTATAGTTTGTGACTACAAAGTACCACTTGCTGTGTAAGCCACTGTCCCCTTTTTTGTAGTTTCAAAATGCTCACCATTCAACTGACACTTATGTCCTCCTATTAAGATGCTTAAATTCTAAATGAAGACATTCCCTGAAGTCCTAGTTGTTTACTGATCTGTAGACTGATCATATCACCTGTTATGCATCTCATTTCCAGTGAGTACAAACCAAGATTTTTAAGTCTTACCTCATAACCTGCGGTTTCCAAACTCATTATTAGTTTGGTAGCTCTCCGACGAGCTCCTTCCATAGATATTAAATAGGGACAGTCCCAGAACTGATCTGTGGGGGGAACCCCACTGGTGACAGCAGTTTTCTCAGAATCAAGCCTGTTTACCCTTACCCTCTGCAATCTTTCTGTCAGCCAGGACTTAATCCATAAAATTATTTTATTATTTAATTTGTTATTCTGAAGGCTGTTAACCAGTTTGGCATGGCATGTGATACTTTGTCAAAAGCCTTACTGAAGTCAAGGTAGACCACATCCATGGATTTTCCTTTGTCCACGGCCTTATTGACCTTTTCAGAGAAATTAATTAAATTTGTGTGGCACAAGCATCCCCTTCTGAAGCCATGTTGTTTTTTGTCTAGTAAACTATCCCTACTTAGTTATTTTTCAGTTTGGTTTCTTAGCAAAGTTTCTGCAACTTTGCACACCACCGATGTGAGGCTGACTGGTCTGTAGTTCCCTTTTTCTGCTCCATTAACATTTTCATAGATTAGTACCACAATATCCACCCCAATTCTCTGGAACATTTCCTGTTTCTAATGATTTGTTAAATACCGTGGCCAAAGGGCTAGCCAGTTCCTGTGCCAGTTTGCTCAATAATTTGGGGTGCACACCGTCTGGTCTCTAAGATTTGTCCATTTTTATTGATTTTAATAACTGATAAACTTCTCTTTCTTTGAAAATTGAGGCACACTGTCCTTATCTTGTGTTTGCATATTCTTTAATTGTGAAACCTGATATACTGACCCAAAGAAATGATGTCAGGAGGTTAGCAGTATCCCTGCCATTTGTTATGGTAACATCATCATCTACTAATGGACCTACTGCCCTGCATCTACTGTACCCTTCTTGCTGTTGACATATGCCCAGAACATTTTTGGTTTTGCCTTTGAGTTTTTGGCCATTTCATCTTCCTTTACCCTCTTAGCCTTTTTCATTAATGCCTTACACTCTCAGACTTTCCTGCTGTATAGTCCATAGAGTTCTCGTTTCCCTGTATCCTTTGCCGTCCTGTAGAGTCTTCTTTTGAAGATGATTTTGTCCAGTACCTTTTCTTGTAAGCCAGGTTGGTTTTCTCCCATTTTCATTTATCTCAGGAACATGAGTATTCTCTAAAATGTTGTTTTTTGCCCACCAAAATGCCCCATATCTCGTCTGCATCCTTCATGCGGAGCTCTTCCTACTTCCACTTTCCTAAATCCAACTTCATTTGTACAATGTTAGCTCTTCAGTAACATTTTATTTTGTTAGGCCCTTTCTTTGTTTTTTAAACTCAGTTTTATTCACTAAAAAATGAACCATACATCACATAAAGCAATTGACTGCAACATTTGGCCCAGTAACAGGGTTTTACATTCTCCTTATTGCTGTTTACTTTCTCTAATCGCTTTTTTATTCCCGTCATTCTTTATGCTTAGTTGGCCTATTGGTTTTGTTTCTTGTTATCATACTAGAGTGTGATCTCACAAAACATTTCTCTCAACCTGTCTCCCGTATCTAGTACATTTCAAACTGATTAATCCAGCTGTGGTTCTTACAAGGCCCTTTGTTTTTGATAGTGTTTCTATCTACTAGAAAAGTTACCATCTGATGGTTGCTATCGTCTAAAGACTCTCGAGTACTAACTATTTTTAATCCCCACCCCATATCACTTATGACCATGTCAAGGATGCTATGTCCCTGTGGTGGTGTGTTAATATACTGTTCAGAGTTAAGGGTCTGCATATCAACTGCAGGTCTATTAGCTTTGGCACTGCCACCTTCCTCTGTATCTCAGTTTATTCCTTGCCTCTTACGGTCCCCAATGAGAATGACCCGATGCCTCCTTGATAGGAGTTCAAGTTCCTGAATTAAAGCCCTATCAACATACTCAAGTTGAGGCGGTGGCCTGTAGCATAAACCAAGTATTCTATTGTCCTGTTTATTACTGCCAGTCTTGGTCCAAATTGTTTTGTTTTCAGGAACCGAGTTGATATTCACTTCCTCTGCCCATAAGCAGTTTCTAATGTACAGGGCCGCTCCTCTTCCTTTTTTGTCAATTCCGTCCTTTCTGAATAGTTTATATTCTTTCTGCTCCGTTCCCTAAGTATCGTTTGCTGCCCACCTGGTCTTAGTAACCCTAATGATGTGTGGTTCCTCCATTTCAGTTATCACTTTTAATTCAACAAATTTGTTGTTTAAACTTCTTGTGTTCACTAATGTATATTTCCAAGTACTATTTTGCCCACTTCTGACTGAAGTTCCCTTGATGTTAGTGTTGATGCATGATAATTGTCTTGGGTGTGTATACTTGGAACTTCCGTATATTTTCTGAATGCCCATATATTTATCTCCTCCCACATTCATAGAAACACAGAAACATAGAAGTTGATGGCAGATAAGGACCGCAAGGCCCATCCAGTCTGCCCATTTCTTTTTCTACCTTAGGAATGTGCCATCGGCCTTTGCTCTGTCAATGGCTTATCTATTCATGCTCATCTGTATTGCTCCCTTATGCCTATCCCATGCCTGTTTGAAGCCCTGCACTGTATTCAAATACACCACTTACTGAGGTAGGCTGTTCCATGCATCCACCACCCTTTCTGTGAAGAAGAACTTCCTCACATTACCCCTTAATCGGCCTCCCTCTTTTCTCATGCTGTGTCCTCTTGTCCTGATATTTTTGTTATATCGAAACATGTTAGACTCCTTCACCTTGTTAATGCCCTTAAGGTGTTTGAATGTTTCGATCATATCACCTCTCTCCCTCCTTTGCGCTAGGGTATACATATTGAGCTCTGTTAATCTGTCCTCATATGTTTTCTGATACAGTCCCTGTACCATTTTGGTTGCCCTTCTCTGGACTGCCTCAATTTGGTTAATGTCCTTGTGAAGGTGTGGCCTCCAGTACTGCATGCAGTACTTCAGATGGGGCCTAACCATTGTCTTGTAAAGAGGGATTATTACCTCCCTCTTATGACTTGTGATTCGCCTCAGATATTAATTTAAATGTGTGTCCAAGTATTTAATCTGTCACCAAGGAACTGTGCTCCCAATTAGTTGAGGTGGAGTTTATCTCTACTAAATAGTTTTTTGGATAAGTGAATACATCCCACTTTGGAATAAAGTTGAACAATTTCTTACTGGCCCAATTTTATAGCTGCTGATTCATCTTTCTAACTGCTCGTGTTCTTCCTATCTCCTCACCCATACCAGCAGTAATTCTTATATCAATATCCTACATTTATTATGCTTTAGATAGTTTCCCACTTCTACAAAGTCTAACTTCATATCATCATCTAATCTCTGGCCAGTATCATATGTCCCTGTATGAAGAACCACCACAGGGCTTTCCCCTACTCCCCTGCAGTAAATCTCCAATCATCTTTTTGACATCACAGATCTTTGCAGTAGGTACACAGCAGATAGTCATTTTATTGCCCTCCCCCAGCATAAGATGCTCTTGGTACAGTGTTTCTTATTATGGAGACTCCTGCTACCACCACATTCTTTGGTTCATTCCCAGCCTGCTCCAGTTGATTCCTTACTTCTTCCTCTCATTGATCAGTAGTCCTATTTTTCTCTTGGTTTGGACCGGTTGGTAAGTTATTGTTCATTCGTCCCCCATTAGTTCCTGTATTTTTCTTGTTCCATTGCTATGTTAATTAAAAGGTGATAGTTATTTACCAGTGGTAGTTGAAACATATCCACTAGCGTCCCTCTCTTTGTTCCTCTTCTCATCTCCACAAGTGTCCATCAGGATGTATCCCCAGATTTTTCAACGTTTCATCCTCATTATCCTGTTCAGTTTTTCCTCCCCATTTCCTTTTTTCTTCTCCTTTCAAACAATGTCTGTTGGCAGATTATGTGCCTCCACCCTCCCCGCTTCTTTTTCACGGGCTCGTTAGGTTCACCTGTTGTGTCATTTCATTCATTAATGTTAACTACTGTTTCAAAAATATCGTCCATGTATGTCTCCAGCTGTTCAATAGTAACATTATCATTTAGCCTTTCCCTTAATTTATTAACTTCCTTCTCCAGTTTTTTTTATGCACTTACACTTTCCACGTGTGAACACAACAGTCTGATTTATGTCCTCTTCCCAAATCAACATTTTACACTTAACACATTCTATGCATCCCTTCATGTCTTGTATATTTATTTTAGTAGGTATCATTATCCTTGGTGCAGCTTGTCACTTTGAGATTTATTACTATTGTAGACACGGAGCGGTAACAGGTAGTTAGTCCGGAAGAGACGTTTGAGCAAGATAAGGGAAGCAAATGTATCCCAACTGTGGAAATAATGGGCTATAATTGCAGCCTAGGTGGACACCTCTGCTATCCCGCCCACAGTTAGTGCTGTTTGTAAGAAACCTCTATCCCTGACCTACGCTGTTCGACATTACAATCCAGGAAATTAGTTTCTGCCAATATTTCACTTCAAGACCAGTCCTACATAGTTTCCCCGCCTGGCCGCCTTTCCTGACTGACACAGCAGGCACCTGATTCTGCCAGGTCTGCCTCCACCCACGTTCGTTGATGGCTTGCAGGGCTGGTGTTTTTCAGTATGGTGACCTGGAAGAACTATGAGGGGTCACGCTGGTCCCAAAATGGCAGAACCTGCATCATTCACTAAAACTATATACAAGATAAAATCGTGCTCAACTTGAGTCAGATACTGATTCAAATCTACCCAATAAATGCTTTTAAAATGTTTCCTAAACTCTTTAAGTTCAACCCAGCTGTACCCTCATTTTCTGTAGTGCCAGACATACCCTGTCTGAACTACACCTCCCAGCAAACTTCACCCCAGCCCTTAGAGATATTGCCTGGGTAGGGAACAGAGAGAACGTATTTATTTTTTTGTATTTTATTTTTAGCTTTAGGTGATTTAGAGGTAGAGATAGCTAGCAAGAGGGTAGATAATTCAGTTTCACTAATTCGCTCCTTATAATTTACAGACCAACCTCTGCGGTGTCTGCCTCCACCCATGCTGTAAGACTTGGACAATTTTCTATGAGAACCTACTGTTCATTAGGAAGGGAGCTGCAAGGGCTGACCCAGGACTGTGTTACGAGTGTGTCATTTTAAACACTCAGATTGGGCTGAATTATCTGGTACTGGCCTACCTATGGCGGGGGAGGAAGGGTCTCACTTCACTGAATTACTGGAATGTAGGGAACCACCTTCTGTGTTTGAACTTAACTTGATTTTGAGCATAGAACAGAGTTGGGATTGAGTCGTGACTTTGTTCCTGTTCTTTTTTCTGTACTTGCAAGGCTGAGAGACCGGATACCATGCTGGGGATCGTGAGTGGAGCGCTGCATGTGGCAGATGTGAGCTTTAGAAACAGTGTCTCCAACTTTCTGCACTCGCTTGAAAGGTAAGGCTATTGTCTGTACTGAAGATACTGCTCTTCATGAATGTTCTTTCACTCTTTTACACTTTATCACTGTGCCACTCCTCTGCCTGCTGCTTTTGCTGTTGCTGATGTCACCTATCATTTGTGTCTTCTGGTTCCTGCGTCAGGTCTATCCCAGGGTCCCCTCTTCCTTAAATGGGTGCTGGAGGAAGGGGAGAAATATGCTCCCCTTGAGCCAGACACTGCTGACTGATGCCACCTATACTTCCTCAGCTTGCTCCCTGAGATGGGGTTCGCCCATCATTTTTCAGCTTGGCCACTTCATAGTCAGGGAGGTAGAGAGCAACTAAACCAGTGACAGCGTGGTGGCAGAGAATGGATGGCATGTTGGTGTGTCCTTGGATCATGGGGTGCTCTTGGTAATGGTCCTTCATGCTTCCCAATTAAAAGGAGCTAGTTCCCATTTTAGGTCCTGCCCATCTCGCTTGTATAACTGACTATACCTGTGGGAAGGGGACATCTCCTCTGCACAGTCCAGTGCCAGTGGCTGAGCAGGTTGCACACTCGCCTCTGAGGCCGGAAGATCAGAAGACTGTGGCTTCAAATCCCACACAAGGAACTTGGGGGCAATCCCAGTACTGACACTGTAGTGTGGCAGGAGGGGGTGCTGCACTCTTGAGGTGCTGTCTTTCAGATGGACATTAAAGCGAGGTCCTGTCTGCCTGTTCTGGTGGTTGCTCAGGTGGACGTTAAAGACCCGTGGTACTTCTCCAAAAGAGTAAGGGAATTTTATTAAATTCAATAAATCAAGCACACAAACAAACAGGCCAATAAACCACAAATCAACGTTAACAGAAAGAGTAAGGGAATTTCCCTGGTGTCCTGGCCCAATTTCCCCTCATTCACTAAAATACCACTAACAGATTAACCTAATTCCGTCACTTTTCATCTGTATCCTCCCCCCCAGAGACATGGCTAAAAATAAGCCCAGCTGCTTAGCCCTCCCTTCTCAGTCAACAGCAACTAAGTAAACTAAACTAAATTCAGGTTTCAGAGCCAGTTTAGTCTAGGGCCTCCTTTGGGCACAGACAGCTGACTGTGTTGAGTTGTGTATGGTGCTTTGGAGGAGGGTTAGATTATCACCCCCTGCCTCCAGGGCCAGATATCCACTTTCCTCCTTTGGTCCTCCCGTTCTCCTGCCCAACACACCAACTGCGTCATGGCTCCGGACCTCAGTTAGAGAAGTTGTAGGTGGTTCTCTTCCCCAGGATCATGCAAACTCCTGCTTGTTGCCTGTCGACAGGGGTACTATAAAGTGGTAGACTCCAGCATTCCCTCCCCAAAGACCAAGTGCATCACCTTTGTGACATGCCCACCTTTCACTGGCTCCACGAGCAGGAGATCTACCTGTAGCTCCCCCCAGATGTTCCAGTATACTGTGCGGCTACTGAGCTGCAGCACTGACTGACTGAGCATGGATTGTAGTCCAAAGAAGCACACCAATAATTCCGAACTCCCTGTATCAGTGACTGCAACTGGTACTCAAACCCAAGCATCCAGGGCTTAAAGCAAGTACTTATTCCCATCCAGATCCAGAGCTAACTTTTAAAAGTCATGATAATCATTAAGTCAAGCTTCATAAAGTAATTCCTCTGAGATTTCAAGAATATAACTGTAAAATGTGTATGCTTCAAAGGATTTATCACCATTCCTTAAAGACCCTTCCTTGAGAAATCAAACTTTGCCCTGAAATATTTAAAAAATAAATAAAAATCAACACCAGTGCTCATTTGCATTGCAGTTTAATGGAGATAGGAAATAATTTTTACATAGTTAACTTCACACCACCACCATTTTCCTTTCCATGCCAGTTATCTAGTCTGATATGCGTTGGGTAATTTTTGATAAAAAACTGACATCAGTTATACTATTCCGTGCTGTTCGTCTGAATGGCCTGGAATGGTGTTATTGATGTCATAGAGTGTTCAGGCAGTATGAAAAAAGAGAGAGAGAGAGAGAGCAGCAGCAGGTGAAGGAGTGATCCAGGGTAGTTACAAAGACAAAAAATATATTGTTAATTTAACAAAAAAGGTCAAAACATATCAGTATATTGTATAGACACCATAAGGAAAACAGGAGGGCATCTAGAGGTGGAAAAAAACATTTTCTATCACCTTTAAAGAGCAGCTTTCTCAGGCTTTTTGATGACGCCCCCGAAAAAACAACTAAAGCTTACCTGGGCAAAAGTCCTAGAATGTCCATATTTTATTTTATTTTTCTTTTGTGCCACCGCTGCCTGATCCTCTGCCCTAACAGTTCAGTCCCTGCTCCGTTCCCACGTCACCTTTTTTTCCCCCTACCCCACAGTTACCCCCTGGTTTGCCCCCCTCCAGGGCGGGGCCACAGCACCGAACAAGCTTGTCTAACCACCGCTTAACTAACAAGGTCCTTGTTAGTTAAGCAGTGGCTATGACTTGTTTCAAACGGCCATCTAAACAACATAAATTTAACTTTAAAAACAGCCCCCATTAATTTCTGTGGAAGCACACCCCCACGCTTTACAAATCATAACATCACAAAACGTGTGAGCGTAGGGGCGGATCGCGGACTGAAGTACTATCAGGAAGTGGAAGGGATCAGCGTGGCTCAGCTCTACCTGGAGCCAAAATACGATCCCTTCCCTTCTAAAATAGGGGCTATTAAAAAATAAAATATGGGCATCCTAGGACTTCTGCCCAGGTAAGCTTTCGTTATGCTTCTCGGGCCAGGGACCTAGATAGTTGCTCTTTTATTTTATTTAATTAGTTTTTGTTGACCGGGTAAGTGCACTAGGCAAATCCTGCCTATTTTCAGGCACAACCCGGGGGAGGGGGATACAGATGAATGCCAACTACCCTTGAACCAGATTAAGCTGTTGGTGGTATTTTTAGTGAATGAGGGAAATTTGGCCAGGACACTGGGGAAATTCCCCTACTCTGTCTGTAGGGGGATCCTTGGCCGAATGCTTTGCGGTGGCCAGTCCATCTGCGACGTCTGAGAAGATGGATGCAGAAGGTGCAGGGAAGTGGGCCTCCTCTCCTGTGCTGTCTTCACAAGAGGCCGCTGAGGAAGCTTGCATGGTTGCTGAGGTTGCTGACCTCAGCGGTTTGACAGCGGATGTTCCGATAGCTAATGTGGGGACTTGCCCCATTCTCCTGTCTGGGGCTGATGAGGCTCGTTTACTGGCTCAGCGTAGTTAACTACTGCAACAGATGCACTTACTTGACAGGACAATTGCTGCTCTCCTGATGGATTCTGTTTTGGACCCTATGTGTTCCCCTTTGCCTGTTTCTGGTCGGACTGTTCCTGTGAGGGGACCTACATCGGATGTTGTGCTGCAAGATCCCATTGTTCTGTTGCCCGAAGAGGCTGTGTCTCTGGTGAGGGGGGCTGGCAGTTCTAGCTCTCAGTGCCAAAAGGCCCCTCTCGATCAACCTAACCAGCCCAGTCTTCCACATAGACATTGTGGTGTGTCTCCCCGAAGCACTCAGCGGACACTTCCTGGGAGTGATGAGTTGGCACGGGGACATGCTTCTGAAGGTACTGTTTATTTATTTTCATCGCGATCTCAAAATCCAGGATGGAGCAAACAACCTGGCAGGCTACTGGCTGCCTTACCGTCCCCTGTCCTGGACTCTGAGGGTCTGGTATCGGATTCTCCTCACCCTATCACGGCACAACCTTGGTCACCTGAGGCAGCATTAAAGGGTGCTGGATGGGAACTTATGAACACCAGGTCTTGGTCGCCTAATTCCCAGGACCAGTCGTATATTGCGATGTTACAGCATGCTGCTGCACCAGTGGCCACCAACATTTTGGCCCTTCAGAGCTCCAACCAACCCCAGGGTAATTCATTTGATGTGCAATGACTCGATTGTTACTGATATGATATGTGCAGAGGTTACTGAGGTTTCTGTACCACAACCTGAGATAAAACCTAGCGAGATAGTTCTTCCTCCTGTTTTATCTAGTCATGTAGGGGGGAAGGATGCTCCTTCTGTGGTGCCTGAGCTTTTAGGCCCTGATCCTGTGCTTTTGCAGGAACCTGATGCTGCTTCTGGTAGGCCTGTGGGATTTAAGCTCACTGATTTATTTACCAATAAGGGTGAACCTGCCCCAAGGCGTAATGCTGTACGTTTCCTCTATAAAGGTGGATTAGAATGTCCCCCTGATAAGGTGTTTATTGCTAAAAATCTGTTCAAGGGTTCAATGAGATTTTTTTTCCTCCGAGATCGTTGCCCTGATTAGTCTGGGAAATGCCAATTATGATGTTAGTTTTAAGAATGTGTCCAGCTGAGATCGTTTCTGGGCCCAATATGCCACCTGTAAATCTTCTCCTCTCTGGTCCCCTTCTCATGTTCTTCCGCAGACCAAACTGGCGGTGAAAAATATTACCATTATGTTTAAAAATGAAGGGGTAAATATAGAAGATATTTCATTTTGGCTGAAGCAGCGTTGTGAGGTCTTAAATAGACCTACTCCTACCATAGACAGTGAACAGATT
Organism: Neoceratodus forsteri; assembly: GCA_016271365.2. NCBI lineage: Eukaryota > Metazoa > Chordata > Ceratodontiformes > Ceratodontidae > Neoceratodus > Neoceratodus forsteri. The sequence continues at coordinate 90,326,063 of JADMNL010000030.1, forward strand.
TGGGGTGGTGGGTGGAGGGTTAGAGTTAAGCTGTACTCCACCAACTCCGGGCCCAATCACTTACCCAGTTTTTTTATCTGGGAAGGGATAAGGGGATGATTTTTTACGCAGGCCAACCAAAATCTTGTTTTAAGTGTGGCTCAGGGGCACATTTGAGCTTGGCCTGTGATACAGTTAAATGCAGTCATTGTTTGGACTTTGGTCATGCTTCCAGTTCTTGTTTGAATTTATTTAAATGTAATTTGTGTTAAAATACCGGTCATGCCTATGGTCGCTGCCCTTGGGCATCCCACAATAGGGATGACTGCCTCTCCCATGAGAGTTTGATTAATCTGACCCAGCAGCAGCAGGCCAGGCGGATTGCAGAACATGATTTGCAGGTTGGCATGTAGACCTTGCGTCAGGCTCCGCGGATAGAACCCTTGAAAATAGTATTGGAAAAGGATGCTAGTTTACCCCAGGGTGTAGTAGAGCCCATCCAAGACCCTAGTGATACTGGGGTGGTTGTGGGTCCGGTTCAGACTGTTTCTGTGCCAGAGGTTCCTAATGACATGCCCCCTCCTCCTCCCCCACAGCAGGCCCCACGTGAGACAGACCCCTCTGCCTTTATTAAAGTACAGCAGAAGAGGACTAGGAAGGGATCAGCAGTTTTTAGTTGGGGTAAAGCACCAGGGGTTAAGACTTGGAAATCTGGCAATCCATTTGCAGTACTATCTACTGATGGTACGGACAGGTATTCTGCAGGTGAGGACACTGACACTTCTGTTGTTTCTAATACGGACACGGAAGGGGGTGGTGACACAGACCCTATTGCTAAAAGGACGAGACAGTGTAGACGGAGCAAATCACCCTAATTTCTCTTTATGGATTCCTTTATGATTTTTTCTTTAAATGTCAACAGTATCAAGGGTGACAGGAAGCTTGGGGGACTTATGCTCTCTCTCTCTCTCTCTCTCTCTGAAGGAGATGCATTGTGATATCACATGCCTGTTGGATACCAGGCTAAAGACTAATCAGGAACTCCATCAGGCCTCAAGGGCTTGGTCCCATGGACCCTCCTTTTGGTCTTCTGGTACCGATAAATGTGATGGTGTGGGTATTCTATTTTCTAATTCGGCCCTCAAAGTATCTAGACTTGTGGATATTTATCCAGAGAGAGCATTGTTGCTTGACATTTCTCTCCATTCTGAGAGGTTCCGGTTGATTGCACTATATGCCCCCCAGACTAAGGCACAGAGGGTGTCCCTCTTTAAATTGGTGCAGCCTTTTTAGCACACCTCCAGATTGGTTATTTGGTCTGGGGATTTTAATTGTGGCCTCCATCAGTCAGGTAGGGGACTCCAAACTTCAAAACTTTTTTGTGATTCAGTTGCCGTAAATAATATTGTTTCAACTGCTCGTCTTAAAGATGCCTATAGGGCCCTCCATCCTAGGGGTTGGTCCACTTATTTTCGGAGAGAGTGTAGTACGAGGATTGATTTTATCTTTCTTTCTAACATGCTTCATGTAGTTCAGTGTACTACTGTTGGGAGTGAATTCTCTGACCATGCTGCCCTACGGGTTCAGATTTCTTGGTCTGCTGTTCCCCCGTTGTAGGAAGAATAAGTGAAGGCTAAATGAATCTCTATTACAGGACCCCAAGGTTCAGAAATTATGGAGGAAGGAATGGGCTGCCAGATTATCTGTAGCCAATCTTTATGATAATTTGTCTGACTGGTGGGATGACTCTTAAGGTTAGATGGCGGCAGGTTTTTCAGAAAAAAGCTGCTGATGTTCACTCTTGCCAATACAAAAAGTATCTAGCATTACATCAGCAACTCCAGCATTTAATTTCCTTATCCGACGGTTCACATCAGGATTATAGGCTGCAAATTTCTGTCCTTAGCCATCAGATGAGGGAATTTCAGTACAATAGGGCTAGCTCCCTGGGACAAGAAGCTAGATTTGGGACTAGGATGTGTAAAGAGGGATTAGATCCCTTAACACATCCCTTAACTTAACCCACCTCTCACCCGAGGAGTGTGTTCAATTGACACAAGAAATCTCTGAGGAAGAGGTAATTCATGTTATTCAGGGTTTGAACCTGAACTCAGCTCCTGGGTCTGATGGGCTCTTGACTGGTTTCTATACCACCTTTATGGCTGAGCCGGCTCCAGCCTTAGCCATTCTGTTCAATGACATGTTAACTAAAGCTGAATTTTCTCAATCCATGAAGGAAGCAATCTTGGTTTTGATTCATAAGAAGGGGTCAGTGACTGACATTAATAGTTGGAGGACTTTGAGCCTTGTAAATACGGACAGTAAAATCATTGCTAAGGTCTTGCTGGTTAGGCTTGTTCAGGTGTCAAGACTTATTAGCCCAGTACAGACTTGCAGTATCCCTGGTAGATCCCAAAATGATAACCTTATCCTGTTACGGGAATTGTTAACCTTAGGGGATATGAACCACATTCAGGGCTGGGTGCTTGGCATAGATCAGGAAAAAGCATTCGATAAGGTTTCACACCAATTTTTATTTTGTGTTTCGTCAGCGTTTGGCCTCCCCTCTATCTTTATAGGATGGATTAAAACTCTCTATTTTGGGGCTGTTCTTATTCCCAGTGTTAATGGGTGGTTGGGAAATAGGGTAGTTGTGAAACGGGGGGTCTGACAGGGATGTCCTTTGAGCCCCCTGCTGTATAATTTTGGTATCAATATGTTAATCAGGGCCATCCTTCAATGTCCCATGGTGCTGGGCTTACACAGAGCTCATTTCCCTGCCCCTGTTAAAATTTTGGCTTATGCGGATGATTTGGTCCTAACTGTGGCTACCAATACGGATGAAACAGCTGTGGTGGATGTTCTCCACCAATATTCCACTGTTTCAGGTTCTAAGATCAACTTCGAGAAAAGTATTGGATTTCCACTTGGGAACCTTCCCATCCCTGTTTCTGGCTCATTTGCTGGGGTAATTGTCTCTCCTGATCCCATCAAGATCTTAGGTCTCTGGTTTGGAGCAGGGGATATGCAATCCCTTAACTGGAGCACAGCCTTAGGAAAGGTGGATAGGCTTGTAGCAGGATGGAAACAACATCAAATAAGTAAAAAGAAACGGGTTTATTTGCTCAAAACTTTGGTGGTACCAATATTTTTGTACCTGTGTTATGTTTTTCCCCCACCTATGAAATTATTAACTAGAATTTATAGTATTTTTTTTCAGGGCTTTTTGGATCTCGGTTAAACCCGATTAAGAGAAGTTTGACCTATCGGTCTATTATAGAATGAGGGGTAGGGATGTTGAATCCCGTGACTTTTTTTTATAGCATTTTTTTGAGGTATAATTTTGGTCTTGCTTTAAAACCGGGTGAGAAAGGATAGACGCCTTTTATTTTGAGTTGGCTTCTGCCTTGTCTTTCTCCATGGGAACAAGGAAAGTGTTTTTTTTTTTTTAGCCAAAACCCCTGCCTGGACTTCCCTCATATGGCTTTGAGGTTGTGAAGATCACTATTTCCTGGCAGTTTAGGCCTTGTGATTTCTGTATCTTAGGTAGGAAGGTCTTGTATGACAGTATTTGGAGGCAGGATGCTCAAGACCCTGTTGAATTCCCTTTTTGCCCGCCGGGTCAACAATCCTGGATTTTGTTGCAACTATCCAACCCTAGGATACCTCTGTATGTATGGGATATAGTATGGTTGGGCAATTATGGCAGGCTAAGTGTGAAGGGGAATCATAAACACAAAATGTTAACTGACAGGTACTGTCCTAGGGAGTCTTGTGTCACACACTTCTTGAAACCCAACAACATTTATTTCTGGAATGTCAGTTGGCTTCCGATTTCTGGCAGCTTCTTGCTACTGTCTGGCTTGAACCCCTTTTTTCCAACCTTTCTTATGAAGATATCATGTTTGGAATTAATACTGTCTTAACTAAGAAATATCGTGCCAAAACTGTCTTTATTGTTCTAACCTTAGTGAGATACTTTCTGTGGCAGGCCAGATGTTTGTTGATCTTACAACAAAAATGGATATCACCTCAAGAGGTTGTACATAATGGCCCAGATATTCAAAAGAGTTGAGCCATGCGCAATAGAGTTGCGCCTGCACAAGTCTGAAATTGCGCCATTCTGCGATATTCAGCAGGAGGCAGTTGCGCCCCCCAAACCATGCTGAGCAACAGCGCAATGCTAATGAAGGCATGCTCAACCGAAGGGGGAGGAACGATGCATAAACTGCACAGCCCAATATTCAGCCAGGCCGTGCAGAGTTATGCAAGCGCAACCCCCTACCTGCGCCTGCACAACTTTAAGCCGAACAAAAAAGGATCAGGTCGAGGGCCACCCACAGTTGAGCTGCCGTATTGCAGGGCACAACACAGCAGCTGCCACCTGTGGGTGGCCCTCCACTTGTTCCCGGTGCCTCCCCTGCAGCCCGATCGCGGGCATAATAGTAACCCCCCGTAGCCTAATCGCGGGCAGCAGAGTATCCCCACAGCAGCTCAGTCGCGGGCATAAAGGACATCAACCCCAGCTTGATTGCGGGCATAACATAATTAACCCCCCGACTAGCCCGATCGCGGACATAACGCACAAGTTCAACCCCCACATAGCCCGATCGCGGGCATAACGTAGTTCAACCCCCAAAGACCAAAATATCGGTGGTCCAGTGGACCGTGAAGCCTGATCGCGGGCATAAGGTCAAACCCCCAAAGTCAGTATCCTGGTGATCTAGTGGCCCCCAACCCACCACGAGCCCACCACCCGCTCCCCGTCAACCCGGTGGCGCTTGCTTCCACCCACCGCCCGCCCGACTGACGCTTCAATAAGGCTGCCGCCCATTGGTTCACATATCTGGACTGCCTTATGCGGTATGGTCTGCATGCCCATTGGCTCTTACTCTGAACCAATGGGCGTGCAACCCTACCGAGCTGTCGGTGGGTGGGTGGCGGGGTGTGGCCGAGTAAGTGTTGCCGCCCGCCCGGCCGCGGCGGAGTGGGGTGGTGGGGGCTCCATGGGTGGAGTGGGGTGGGGGCCACTATATCACCAGGATATTGGACTTTGCGGGGTGTGTTTGACCTTATGCCCGTGATCGGGCTTCCCGTCCACTGGACCACCAAGGATATTGGTCTTTGGGGGGTTGAACTACATTATGCCCGCGATCGGGCTAGTGTGAGGTTGAACTTCGTTATTCCAGCGATCAGGGGCTGAGTGGGGGTTAAATATGTTATGCCATAATCAGGCTGAGTCGGGGGTTGGACTCGTTATGCCAGCGATTGGGCTGCAGGGGGCGTCGGTCCCCAGCAGCTGCTGCCTGGCAGGGGCGCCAGGCGCAGAGTCATCGGGGATGAAACTCACTGCATGCTAATAATGCAAATGGGGCCGTAATTAGATGCTAATGGCCCCCTGTGCGCCTTGCATAAATTATGGCCTCATTTGCATGTCACCTTTTGAATAGCGCAGGTTTGCGCATGGTGCAATGGAACTTGCGCCACCGCATCTGAATGCTCCACTGTGACCACTTGCGGTGGTGCAAGTTCCACTGCGCCATGCACAGTGGCTGTGGCCAGGGGGCGATTTTCAAAGGGGTTGCTCAATAGCGCAACTCCATTGAATATCGCCCTGGCCACACCCCTGCGCAACTTTTTTGAGCAGCGCAAGAGCTTGCGCCACAGAATGGCACAGTTTGAATAGTCAGGCCACTGTTGGGAAAGCTGTTTGTGCAGTACAAATGTCTGACTTCTCAAAACAATCTAGTATTTCAATTTAGACACTTATTTTTTTTTGTGATTTACGGAACTTAGAGTGAACTGACTGGATTCTTTTTTGTATGTCTCTGTTTTCTTACTTATATGTTGTATTTTGTAAACCATTTTTTGTATTTGTTCTTGTAATGAAGTCCAAATCTTCTCAATAAAATGTCCCTACTCTTTTCGATAAGTGCCATGGGATCTTTAACATCCATCTGAACTACCACCAATCCAGGCAGATAGGACCTCAGTTTAACTTCTCATCCGAAAGGCGGCACCTCAGAAGTGCAGCATCTCTCTCATGCTGCACTACAGTGTCAGTACTGGGATGTTAACCCGAGTTCCAGATGTGGGAACTGAACCCACAGCCCTCTGATCTCTCGGCCTCAGAGGCGAGTGTGCTACCTACTGAGCCACTGACACTTTAATGTTGTGAAGATGTATGTAGTTGTAAATTGCTGTGTATGTGGTTTATTTATTGATTGAATTCAAAAAGTTTTACCAGGAAAGACACACTGAGCTGATAAAAGCTCATTTTCAGCTGCATCACGGGAGAGGGGTATGGAAAATAGTTCAAGAGGAGGAAAAATAGATAGTACATTAACAGATTCACAAAATCAATTGTCTGTATTAGCAATGCAGCACTTCAAAAAGGAGCATAATAATAATAAACAGCACAGGGTCAAACAATACAGCAGGCTGTGCGCTGTAGATAAAAACTGAGCTTGGATAGGCATGGAGAAATTACCCCAACAGGGCATAATGGGAGCGGAGAGCAAACTAGGCCAGGGCAATAAGTGTAGCGAGGCAATGTATCTGGTTTGTTTTTATTTACCAGGTCAGTGCAGTCCGATGCCTAGTTTTAGGCACAACCTGGAAGAATTACAGAGCAATCCCCAGTGATAGAAGATTACAGATAGGCGGTTGTGAGATGTCACAAGTATATAAATAGAGAAGGTCACACATAACGACAGGTGCTACTAGGTAAACAGTGCAGGATAAACAGCTAATATGGAATTACAACAGTGCACAGTAAGACAAATAAAATCAAACATTCCATACAAGGTGCAAGAATCATTGAATCAGCAAAACATCAAGTCGTGGAGATATACAGTGTGCTAAATATTAAAGAGCTTAAGGCTGAAAATATGGCAACGTCTCATATTGGACTGGTATACTTTGCTAGCGCATGCCGCCATGCATTGCGTGGTCTGTAGTTGTACCCCTATGAGTTAATGCATAACAGTACAAATTTTACACCAAAATCGATCCATCACTCCCAAGGGTACGGTACTCCCTGTACACATTTGTGTACAGAAACTGCTCAAACCTTATACTTTTTTTGTAAGCATTAACATTACAATCTGGAGTACTGTATTTGGTTTAAAGAACAACTATCTATTATAATAAAAAGCGTAAAAACATTAGATTTACAACAATTATGCTTTAACTCTGTTTTCTAGCTTTATTTTTTTAACATTCTGCCACTGTTGGTCTACTAAATATTTTAGGTAATGCAGCAGTTATTTTACCGAGTCTTTCAAAATGTATGTGACACTCCCCTGCTAACCACAGAATTGCTGTTTCTGATATCACAGTGTGTTGTCATGGTGAGCACCATGATGTCATGAACAAAGGCACTGTAAGGTTAGGAGAGGCAAATGTTTTCAAGTGTCTTCTATACTGACTTTTTAGATTGACTGCCAAGATGTGCTGTAAATCTTGAAAAGGAACATTGAAAATGAAAAACGGTCTTCTGTAGTAAATTGTAACAGCTGAAGTGTCTTATTTGCGAAAGCACATACTGAAGTGCAGAGTTGCTCTTAAATGCAGGCCCCTGAGTTGTGTGTCTGTTTAAGCCCGGGATTATTTCGGACATACTGTAGGTAAGTGTGCGACCTGTTTAGAGATAAGATGAGACATCTGGACTAGTAACAGTCAGATCTTGTGGGGTGGGGCAGCAGTTAGAGAGAGTGTACAAAACTGAAATTACTGGCTACCCTCCTGGTCACTCCACGTAGATCTGTTGATGTTCTGTGTCATGCTCGAGCTAGTTTTGGCTACATATTTTATATATTTTTAAATAGACTTTATAGAAACATTCTTGAACTTGACATCAAGCATCTGGTAAATCACTGTTGAGTTTTAATTTTTGCATTTTACAGTTTATTTTTGTTATATAACCCCCACCACCACCACCACCACCACCAACACCAACACCAACACCAACACCAACTGAATTGCACCTGGAAATGGTCCTTGGCTTGGTATACCTTTGGTGATCAACTAATGATAAATAAATAAATAAGTACATAAAATAAATGAATAATCAAATAAAAGAACAAAAATAATCACATGGTACTCACTGGTTTTGTCCATATACTTATTTGATGTAACAGAGGTGCTTCATGTTCTGGCCACTTGCTCTGTGTTTCAAAGACCGGTGCTATACACGTGCTAATACTGACAGGTTGAGCGATCTGGCTTCTTTACTATGAAGAGGCTTTTATTCATGTTGTTTGGCAAGGCACTGGTACTCTAGTGCCCTCTAATGGCCAGTAGGAGTTCATGTTTGCTTTATTTTTCTCCAGAGGGCAGGTGCTGCCAGCTCATACCCTGCTGAACACAGTGGATGTAGAACTCATCTATGAAGGGATGAAATATGTACTGAAGGTAACTGTGCCCGCCTTGAGTTACTACCCCCTTCCCCCACCTTGGCAAAGAAATACTGACGTGCATTGTTTCTGTATGTCTGTGTCTCACTGGGCTATTTGTTTATTTGATTATCCTTCTCATGATGTAGCTTTGTATACATTATTTGTTCTTACATTTGTGCTGCTCTATAATCGGAGTAGCTATGCTGTACCTGTATATGTATTATTGATCTGTTGGCATTTCTATATGACCGACCAGGCCCGCCTTGGAAATGAGCTTGCTCAACGGTGTTCCACCTGGTAAAATAAAGATTGATTGATCGATTTGAAAATGTTTCAGCAGGGAAGACAACATGAGCTGTAAACAGCTCATTTCCAGAAGCATCCTGGGGGAAGAGGTTACATAAGTGGGGGAGCAGAAAATCAAAAGACAGGCAATATAAAACAGTATAGCATACGAACAACACATTATTAGCTTGGACAAGGAACTAAATCACAGTAATATTAAGGCAAAAAACACAGAGGGTTACAATACCGTAGGCACAAGAGTATAATAGCTAACTAGGAAGGTGTAGAGACTAATGGAGTACAGTACCTCGAAGTGCTAGATAAGGCTGGCAGAATGCAGGGGTTCCAAGTGCTAAGTAGGCAGGTAGGATGGGAATATGAAACAAGGGGAGTGTGAAGGGGGAGGAATGAGAGTGCAAGGGAAGAGGAGTGTGAAATAAAGGGAGTGGGGGGGGAGGCATGGGAAGCTGGGGAGTTATATCACCTGAGGATGTTGAGGACCCTGTAAGGAGGGGAGTGGACCCGGATGGGAAGGGCAGTTGAGCGGAGGAGGTGGGTAGAGGAGGCATGGTAAGTCAGAGGGGGAGTACATCCCTTTAGGATGCTGAGAACCCTGCAGGGGGGGTATGAACCTGGACAGGCAGGAAGCGAGAGAGAGGGGAGATGGGAGTGGAGGGGAGAGGGCAAGGCAAGCCAGGGGTTATACCCTTCAGGATGCAGAGAACCCTGCAAGGGGCATGAACCCAGGCATGAAGGAAGTGAGAGAGAGAGGGAGAGGGCAGGGGAAAGAGGAAGGGGAAGAAGGCAAAGTGAGCCGGGGTTACAGCCTTCAGGATGCTGAGAACCCTGCAAGGAGGTATGAGCCCTGACAGGAAGGAAGCAAGAGCTGGGGGTTACACCTTCAGGATGCTGAGAACCCTGCAAGGAGAATATGAGCCGGACAGGAAGGAAGGAAGGACGTGAATGAGTGGGGGAGGAAGGAAAAGGAAAGAGGAAGGAAAGGAGATGGGGAAGAAGGCAAGGCAAGCTGGGGGGTTACGCCCTTTTAGGATGCTGGGAACCCTGCAAGGGGTATGTACCCAGATATGAAGGAGGAGAGAGGGAGAGCGAGAGAAGGAAGAGGGCAGGGGAAAGAGGGGGTGGGAGAAGACAAGGCAAGTTGGCGAAGAACAACTCTCCAGAGGGTGTCCAGTCTGGGGAGGGTGGATTTAGAAGTGGCAGGCAGCCGGGAAAGTACACCCCTTAGGATGCTGAGAGCCCTGTGAGAGGGGGATTGAGCCCGGAAAGGAAGGAAGAGAGACAGAGGAAGGAAGATAGGGAGGGAAGTAAAGTGGGGGTGGGGGAGAGGGTGGTGGAGAGTTGCTGTCAGAGAACCTGGAAGAATATGGGTGTTGGGCAGGTGGGAGGTAGGGTATTGGGAAAACAGGGGTAGAGGAAGGGGTTAGTTGCAGGTGCAACTGTGAATAGTGGGCGCCCGGAGGAAATGGGCTAGTGAATGGCAAGATTGAGTGGAGAGAATTTCAAGAGGAGGAATTCCAGATATTAAGGAACTTGAAAGAGAAAGCATCTTCAACCTGATGAGATGCACTGTGGGGGGGCAGGTGCGATGAGTGGAATTGCAGAGGGAATGAGGGGGAGATAGGAGGATAAGTATAGTGGAGATCCGAGCCAGAACTTCCCAACTAGATTAGCACTGTGCTGAAGTTGTTTGGCATTAAGGGAGGGAAAGGAGAGTGTGGTATTAAGGTCGCAGTGGTGTGTAAGTGGGGGGCAACCCAGTACAAAACAACTGAAGGAATTGAAGAGGGTGTCCAGCCTGGAGGATGGATTATGGGGCAGAACAGTAGACTGTATCCCCAAAATCGAGGACGAGGAGAATAATCTTTTGGACAATTTCTCTCCAGGCTTGCAGTGGCAGGCAGCTGCAGTGCCTGTACAGAGTACTGAGCTTAGGGAGTAGTTTTTTGTGGATAGCGTCAGTGTGAGCCCCAAAGTCAAGGGACTTGTCTAGCCATAACCCAAGGTACTTAAAGGTGGGAACATCATCCAATATAGGACCAGAGAGGATGTTGAAGGTAGTGGTGGTGACAAGTCTGGACAGCCTTTGCTTGGAGCCAAAGGTCATGGAGACTGTTTTTTTGATGTTCATGGAGAGTTTGTTAACATTGAACCAGCGCTGGACGTTGGTAAAGTCCTGCTAAAGGTTGGTGGCTACATCAGTGGGGGAGGTTCCAGAGGAGAATATGACCGTGTTGTCTGCATACATGTGGATGCATAATAAAATGCAGGCATTAGGAAAGGAAGGTAATTTAGGAAGATGGAAAAGAGTACTGGTCCAAGTACTGTACTTTGGGGGACACCAGTGTTGATCGAGAGGGGAGGGGAGGTAGAGTTACCAACTCCAACCGACTGTGTATGACCTATGAGGTAGGACCGGAACCAGCTGGTTGCTGATACAGAGAGGCCAACCAATGACAGCTTGCACAAAAGGAGGGAGTGGGAGACCGTGTCAAAGGCTTTGGCCAGGTCAACAAAGATAGCAGAGGTGATGAGTTCCTGATCCATAACTGTGAGAATGTAGTCAGTGAGCCAAAGGATGGAGGTGGTGGTAGAATGGTTTTTACAGAATCCAGACTGGAAAGAGGTAAAAAAGGAGGTAGAATCAAGGAAGGAGGAGAGTTGCTCTAGGGCCAAGTGTTCTTGGAGCTTAGCCAGAGAGGGGAGTAAAAAGACTGGGCGGAAATTGCCAGGATTGGAGGGGTCACCACCTTTAGGAAGGGGTATAATGGTAGCTGACTTCCAGGCATCAGGGACTGATGCACATAAGAAGGATAGGGTCAGAAGAGTAGACAGAGGTTGAGCAATAAAGTAGGCTGAGAGGTGGAGAAGTTTGGGGTTGAGGCCATCAGGGCTTTTTCCCCCTTGCAAAGGTTCAGGGCCAATAAAACATGCAGGATGTCCTTGGGTGGTACAGGCTTGAAGGAGAAGTGTGAGGTGGGGGTTGAGGGTGCGAGGTGGGTGGGAAGGGACATGTAGGGACACTGGTCGCAAGTGGGGAAAGAGAGGCAAGGAGGGGAGGAGGCGCAGGAAGTGAAGTAGTTATTGAATTCGGTTGCCAGGGGGGTTGGTGGGTCATCTAATGTGTCGGAACCAACTTTAGGGACTGGTGAAGGGGAATGGGCAGGTGGGGAAAATAGGGCATGGATAAGCTTCCAGAATTTGGAAGAGTTGTTGATGTTTTTGTGGAAGGAGGCTTGAAAGTACTCGACTTTGGCATGCCAAATGGCTTTGGTGCATGCGTTACAAAGCATGCGGTTGCGCTGAAGGTCATAAGGAGAGCCAGAAGTCTTGAAAGTCGCCCATGCTTGGTCTCTCGCACATTGGCACTTAACAAGTTCTGCAGAGACCCAAGGGAGGTGACTCCCATGGACCCTAGCATTTCTGAAAGGTGCATGTTGATCCCAGACATTGAGAAACTGCGAGCTGAAATAGCTCAATGCAGTATTGACAGAGGCGGGATTGGTGATAGGTGACCAATCTAAGTTGGACAGGTCATTATGGAGGGAGGACAGATCCAAGGAGTGGATGGAATGAAAGTTGAGAATGACAGATGATTTGGCACGGTGGATTTTACTAACACAGTATACCATGTGATGGTCGCTGAGTGTGTCAGGGAGTATACTACAGAGTATGACCTGATGTGGGTGTGATGTCAGTACCCAGTCGATAAGGGAGTGCTTACCAGATTGATTAAGCCATGTAGGGTCTGTAATGAGTTGCTTTAAGCTGAGTGAAGAATCATGGTTACAGACTTTGGATGGGGTACTGGACTGCCAACTGATATTGAAATCCCCAAGGAGGAAGAGTTCACCACGGGAGGCGATGGAGGAGATGGAAGAGAGACGATCAGTGACAGAGGAGAGGGAGGAGACAGGGAGGTTAGGGCAGCAATAGACACCCCCTACAAAGATAGGGAAGGAGAAGGGGAAGGAGATTTTTACTAGAAGCATTTCATAGGCAGAGGGGGATGTGATGGAGAGGCAGACTGAGTAATTAATAGATGTTGATATGTACATGACAACTCCCCCGCCTCTGGACTTATGGTCCTGATGGATGAGGGAATATCCAGGAATGGAGATTGCAGAGTCGGGATGTTTGAGCTGAGCCATGACTCGGTAAGGGTAAGGACTGAGGGTTTAAGATGCAGCATGAGTGGCTACAGGAGGTCAGTTTTAGGGAGAAGACTCCTAATGTTTAGGTGCAGGAGCCTAAGACCTTTGGGCAGATGAGGAGGGGCAGGGGGGACCAGGGCTGGATTCAGTGTATCCAGCTGTGATAAGCAGAAGTGTTATGAGTGTTCTTATTAGGATGGTTAGGCCTTTTTTTGACAGGGGAAGTAGTCGGCAGGAGGTTGGCTTAGGCTTGTTATAAAAGTAGTTAATGTGGAATGAGAGGGCTCGTAAGGAGGCCAGGTGGACACTGGGGCTATGGAGGATGCTGACAGCAGTGTGCCAGGGGAAGTGTGTTAACGGAGGCTCACTGGATGAGGGTAGAGTGGGGGGAGGGAGGTGGTGCGTAGGGGAGGGGTGGGCAGAGCAGGAACAGGAGGAAAAGAAGAGGGGGAGGGATGATATGGAGAAGAGCAGGGAGAGGCAGGCAAGGACAAGTGGATACATGATGGGTAGAGATTAGAGTGAGTAGGATAGTGAAAAGGAGGGAGGGTGAGTGGAAGAGCAAAGAAAAGAGAGGAGAAGATATTGGCATAGGAGTTAGAAGATATGGGTAGGGATGTGTGGAGAACTAAGAGTATAGCGGTGTGTAGAAGGCATTCATGTGTAATGTAATGTAATGCTAGTTTACCAGTTGAGTGAGAGAGAGAGAGAAAGCTTACGTAGACAACACTGGGCTGGAGCCAATGTGAAAGGTGATCAGGAAATAGGGGAGGAGCCTAGGAGTATTTAATAGAGGCCGGGGGTCGGGGAGGACAGGCGAGACAAAAATACTAGTAGACAGAGCAGTGAGCAGATAGAGCACTGCTGGTTTGAGATACCATGAACCGGAGTAGCCAATAGGGAGGCTGAGCAAGGCTAACCAGCCAGGCTATGTGAAACTGGTGAAACTGTTTAAAGTCTGGCTCCAGCTTTTAGTACAGTTTGTATTCAGTCGAACTTAGGGATTGTGAGGCACTCTCGAGCAGTACAGAAGGTCATATTACTCCTCCCCAAAAGTTTTGAATTAAAAAAAGCACTCCATAATATGTATGTATGTAAGAAAAATAACACATATCTTCATAATGCAATGCATCTTGGGATGTATATACAAATCGTCATGCAAGAATTTAAATAGGATCTGTTTTAAGCAAGAGCCTTTGTTGCTAGATAGCTTCTCACATAGTCTGCAAAGGCTGAAAACAGAAAATAGAAACGTGTTTTGTCTTACACAGCACTTATCAGTGGACCTGTTTTGTAACAGCCCAGGAGTCATATTTTGATCTTACTGGTTTAGGTCATAGTGAGACCAAAATAAAAAAGTAATCTAAAACACAAAGAACCTCAGCACAAAACACTGAGGCAAGAGTTACCCGGGAAAGGCATTTGCAATAAAGCCAGGTTTTGTAGAAATGCAAAATTACACATAGCCCCATAATGCAAAGCATTGTAGAAAGACTATGCAAATCACCATGAGAGAATTTACACTGGTTCTGCTGGTTTCATGGTGATTTGCATATACTTGCCATGGTGCATTGCATTATGGGGTTATGTATAATTATGCATTTGTTTGAATCCTGGCTTCATTGCTAATGCCCTTTTAGGGTAACCCTTGCTTCAATGCATTTGTGTTGAGGTTCTTCATCTTTCAGATGTATGTATACACATATGTGTAAGCATGTATATCTGTATATAGATATATATGTGTGTGTGTATGTATGTATATATACATATGAATTGTACAGCTCCAGCAATTAGCAATAAACACCTTTTTTAAATACTTCTGTTAGACCTACTGCATGTGTGTATGTATTATGTGTGTATGTTCTACAGGTTTTATGTATGTGTGCGTATGTATATGTAGGCATTATGTATGTATGTATGTATGTATAGTACAGCTCCAGTAATTAGCAATACACACTTTTTAATCCTTTGGTTAGACCTACTGTATGTGTGTACATATTCTGTATGTATGTATGTATTATATATGTATGTATTGTATGTACGTATTATGTGTGTATTTAACTCTCAGAAATACCTTTGAGCTTGGAGCTCGTTTACAAAGGTTTCACGTCCAGAGACAGGAAAACAGTTACATTATCACAGGACAAAGACTAGAATACAGTTACCTAACATAGGGAAACTAGCATTGACAAGACAATATGCAAGGAATCAGATAACAATTAGATAAATATTTGCTGCGGATCCCGTAGCTGCCTAATAACCAGGCGTTGTCACTTGAGTTAGATCTTACTTTGAGAGGGCTCTTGCAGTAGGTAATTACATAGAGCACTGGCGGCGGCGTCAGGTCCCCACGGAAAATTTCTGGCTATCAGTCTCTGGTGGGGACGCCCTTCACGTCAGTGACTGGCGTCATAAACGTCAGTATAAAGGCGGTCCCCATGCCTTATCAATTCTTTCCCGCCATTAGCTCGTGTAAGCGCCCTCGCAGTTAAGTTCACTGCTTCATCAGTCATTCGTCGGTATTATTACCGTTAATTTACTCGAATTTATTCAATACTCTCATCAGATTTACTTCAGCTTCTGCCATGTATGTCATCCCGTACTCCATGCGAGCACAAGAACAAGTGCAATTCCTGCGGCGCCCAGCTCCCACACAAGGATGGACACTCCCAGTGCCTCTTCTGCCTAGGCCTGGATCACCCCGTGGAGAAGTGCCAGCACTGCCAACAGTTCAACGCCGCCACCCGCAAACAGAGGCAGCAGTCCCTGTAGGCCCACATTTTGAAAAAGATGTCCTCCATGGAGAAGGAGCTGAAGAAGCTTCGGCAGGCCTCTACTTCTCCTGAGGGTCACCGCAAAAAGAAGGAGAAGCACCGGGACTGGGACTTCTCTTCCATGGCCACCGCGACTTTGGCTGGGGTTGCGGTGCTGAAGGTAACGTTCCCTCCAGGGGACCGTTCCAGCGACAGGCGCGTTGACCCTCGTCAGGCTCATGCCAAAGACCCTGGGCCTCGGGTTAAAGGAGGCAGCCGCTCCCAGTAAGCCCACCACCATGTGGCCTTCTGGTTCGAGCGGCTCCGGTAAGCCGAACGTCGGCCCCTCTGACGCCCGCACAGGCAAGGCCGATAAGACGCTCGACCCTTTGGGGCAGCACACGGCCTGCAGAGTGCCCTCCAAGGCCTCTCCTCCCTCGCGGCCTTCGTCGAGCATTGAATCTGATAAGTCGGACACCGGCTCCTCCGATACCTGCCCAGACCCCACTGGTAAGACAGACGTCTGCCCCTCTGACTGCTCCATGGCGTTAGAGCCGATGCCGGACCCTACGGATCAGTCTATTGTCCGCGGCTCACCGCAACGTTCACCATTGCATTCTGAGGCTCCAGCATCTCCCTTGTTGGACCCCGGGCATTTTAGTCCTCCTTCCCCGGGCGACACTGAGGATGCTGGTACACTACTGTTAGGACTCCCTCCCGCTGGGACGGACGACCTGATGTCGGACCCTCAGACGCCGGCCTACCTGACGCCGGGTGACATTCCCTTGCCAGACGCCATCCCTTTATGCCGGGCCCAACTCCCTTCAGGCCTCCCATTCCGGGTCCGCCCGCTGGGCCTCTCCCAGGGCCTTCTGCTCCATCAGAGCCCCTGGTTCCCGGGTATCGTCGTATCTGACACCGTCCTACCTGGGACCGCAGTATCCTGCGCTGCAGTACCCGACACTAGCCTACCCGACGCCGCAGTACCCGGTGCCTCAGTACCCAACTCTGGGCTTCCCACCATCGGGTTACGGATACCTGCTGTACGGATATCCCCAATATCTGTATCTCCCACCTCCTCCTCCTCCTCCTCCACCGCCCCCTCAGCCGCTGATGGATCTGAAGGAGACTCTGGCTTCCTGGTGGGCTGAGACCAAGGCTCAGCTTACCAGGGAGGTAGAGAGCTGCCTTCCGACACCAGACCCAGTTCCGGACCCCCGTCGTTGGAGTTGAGAGACTCCCTTCCCCCCTCCTGACACCACAGGCGAGCCCTCAGGTGTCAGGGCAGGGGAGGACATGCTTCCCCGAGGGCTGCCCAAGGGGTCCGTTCCTTCCCTGCACCGGGAGGGATCTTCCTCTTCTACTTCCTTTTCAGAGACCATGGATGACTCTGACGGGTGCTCTGATCCAGATGACGAGCCACGCACTCCAGACCAGCCCCTGCTCAGGACTCCTCCGAAGTCGCCTCCGGCAGATCCTTCTTTTCTGGAGTTGCTGCAAAAGATCCAGGCGGTTCGCCAGTGGCAATCTTTGGAGCTGGATCCATAGTGGAAGAAACTCGCTGCTCATTTGGATCTGCCCAAAACCGCTCCAACACTGATTCCACCCTGGATTGAGCCTCATGCAGACTTTGTTTCCACTATTTGGAAGCAGCCGTTGGCATTAGCCCCCCTTCCAAGGAAGGCGGATAGGCTGTACCAGGCTCTAGAGGGTGTGGATTCTCTGAACACACACTCCAAAGCCGACTCGGTCGTGATTAGCGCCGCTCACGGCCGTACGGCTAACTCTAAGCATCTTAGCTCGTCCCCACCTGACAAAGAATCCCGCCTTCTGGACCAGTATGGGAAGAAGGTCTACGCTTCTTCCACTCTGGGAATAAGGGCCCTTAATTATGTTGCTCATATGGGGGATTACCAGAAAGTGATCCTTAGTGAGGTGGAAGCAAAACTGGACTCTCTTCCTGAGTCTCAAACTAAGCAGTAATCAAATCAAATCAAATCAATTTTATTTATAAATAGCGCTATTCTAAAACCATAGCGCTAGTACACGATCATAAAATACATAACAACAACTACACTTATCAAACATATAAAAACATCTGCAGTCGATCGAGTAGCATCAAAAAATGCCAAATTGAATAAATAAGTTTTTAATGTAGACTTAAAACTCTTCACTGTCAGGCATTGTCGAATCTGACGAGGTAGAGAATTCCACAGGAAGAGGGCCACAAATTCAAACGCACGGGCCCCAGCTGACTTTAAACAAACCCTGGGAATCTCTAGCAATCCCTCGTCAGTGGAGCGAAGCTGCTGGCAGGGGCAGTAGGGGTGAATAACTCGGTCCCTGTCCGTCTAGGGCCTTATAGGTCAGTAAACCAACCTTAAAGGTGATCCGCCACTGAACAGGCAGCCAGTGCAGACCGCGCAGCACAGGCGTGACGTGACAGCTATGAGGCTGCTTAGTCAACAGCCTCGCTGCAGCATTCTGCACCAGCTGCAAGCAGCGGATATCAACCCCTGGTAGCCCTAGGTACAGGCTGTTACAGTAATCAAGGCGGGAGGTTACAAAGGCATGAACCAAGACTGGTACGTTGTCGTGCGGAACTAGGTGCTTGATCCGGGCTACATTCCTTAGATGGAAAAAGGCAGTCTTGACAACAGATGACACTTGATGTTTAAGCGTCAGTCCGTCATCAAGAATCACACCCAGTCACACCCAGATCCCGCACCCATTCAGAGGTTATCAGCTGGCGACCACCGAGCCAAAGACCCGAGGCTCGCCCCTCCGATGGCCCCTCTACACGATGGCCTGGGTCCACTACCAACACCTCAGTCTTATCTGGGTTCAGCCTCAGCCAACTGGCACTCATCCAGTCCTCAGTTTCCGAAAGGCAGTCATTAAAACTCAAGACAGCCCCCCCTTGCTCGGGCACAAAGGACAGGTAGAGCGGAGTGTCATCTGCATAACAGTGTCATCTGCATAACAGTGAAACCTCAGCCCATACCATCTTACAGTGTCTCCCAGTGGCAGCATATACACTGTGAACAACATGGGGGACAGTACAGAGCCCTGTGGGACCCCATATGGCAGGGAGGCCTTGTCAGAGGAGTAAACCCCTGAGACAATTCTCTGAAACCTGCCAGTGAGGAAGGAGTGAAACCATTTGAGGACTGTACCAGACAGTCCACAGATTAACTGCAGGCACTCGATCAACATCCCATGGTCCACAGTGTCAAAAGCTGCCGAGAGATCGAGAAGAACCAAGATGGAACGGCTCCTCCGATCTCTTGCTATTAGATGATCATTGAGGACCCGAACAAGGGCTGTCTCGGTACTATGCCATTTCCGAAAACCAGACTGGAGAGGATGGTAGATACTGTGGATGGTCAAATGACCCTCCAGCTGCAGTGCAACCACCTTCTCAATAACCTTACCCATAAAGGGAAGGTTAGAGATAGGTCTGTAGTTAGCAAGACAGTCTGGGTCAAGAGATGGTTTCTTAAGAAGGGGTATCACTACCGCCTCCTTCAGAGTATCAGGAAACACCCCAGACTCTAAAGAACACCAGACTATCTCTGCAAGGACCGGGCTGATGGTCTCAACGCACCCCACAAGGAGGCGCATTGGGCCTGGATCCAAACTACAGCAGGTTGGCCGCAGAGACTGGATAATCTTCACAATATCCATGATCGCCAGTTGGCCAAAGTCAGACCAGACAGACTGTGGGGCTGCCACCCCCCACCGATCACCGTCCACCCCATTTGGGTGTCCCGTGCGAATCTCAGATCTGATGTCGGCAACCTTATCGGCAAAAAAGCAAGCAAATTCATCGCATTTCTCTTGTGACAGTACTCTCTGAGACTGCAGACAGACTGGATTGCAGTCTGTCTACAGTGCAAAAGAGATGAGACGGTTGATTTTGTGCCGCAGCTATCTCCCTGGACAGGAATTCTGCCTTCTTGCGGGAGATAGCTGATTGATAATCCTCATAACGGGTTAACAATCTAAGTCTATTGACATCCAGGCCCGATTTTCACCAGCAACACTCCAGCCTCGTCCCATTTTCCTCAGCTCCCTCAAGGTCCCATCAAACCAAGGGGACTGAGGGTGCCGGGTAATGGGACGAACACGGACAGGAGCAAGGCAATCCAGTGCCGCAGTCACAGCGTCATTATAACCCTGGACCAGGGCATCTGGATCACTGCTACTCCCTGGTAGTCCCGATAGGTCCAGCACCATCAATAGGCCATCAGGGGATAAACTCCTTAAAGGGTGGTACCGGACCATCTCCGTAGGGGTAGACCTATATAGGGGAGCCTGGAAATTGAACCTTATGGTGTGATGGTCTGACCAACTGACTGGCTGCACTACCAAATCAGAGGCCTCCATATCCAGAAGGAAGATTAGGTCCAAGGAATGACCATACTTATGGGCTGCAGAGGTAATCACCTGTGAGAAGCCCAACAAATTCATCAGTTGGAGGAAGTCTTGACCAAATGGCGAAAGTTCATCGTTGACCCAGGCATTGAAGTCCCCCAGCACCATCTATCTGGGAGACTCCAACACCATGTCGATGATGAAGTCCGCGACTTCCTGCAGGAATTGCTTCTCACCTCCAGGTGGACAGTAAATGAGAAGAATTCTGCACCCCACACCTGCGCCCACGATACATTGAAAGGACTGAGTCTCCCCTACTGACACCTCCACAAGGAAGCGGCAGATCTGGTCTGGTCTGCTCGTTCGGCCAGTTGGGCACATGCTTCGTGCCACGTATGATGCAGTGGATGCTGCTGGTAGGAGCTTGGCTTTCACCATAGGTTTGCGGCATCATGCCTGGCTCCAAGTGTCAGGTTTGGTCCCAGAGGTGCAATCTGCTATCCAGGACGCTCCCTTCAGAGGTTCGGTGCTGTTCAGTGGTGATGTCAAGGACATCACTGATCTGCAAGAGAAGGGTACTGCACTAAAGTCTGTTGACTGTATGTACAGGCCCCCTCAGGGTCAGCACCGCCCTCTTTGCAGACGCTCTTGGCCCAGAGCGAAACCTCAGGGCAAGCGGGCCAGCAAACGTCGGGCCTCTCCAGCTGCCAAGCCTCCCCACCCAAAAAAGCGGTGGGAGCTTCCGGTGCAGTGCTGCCCCACACCTCCTGACTCCTTTCCTCTCCCACAGCCTCTGGACCTTCCAGAGGAACCAGTAGGAGGGAGGTTCTCCTTCCATCTACTGGGTTAGGAGAGGATCACTTCAGATATTTGGGTGCTCCAGCTGATAGGAGAAGGACACTCAAATCGAGTTTCTACAGAACCCCCCCCCCAGTCGTTTTACTCCCCGGAACATCTTCTGGTTTGGGAAGAAATATCCTCCCTTCTGCTGAAGGCGGCGATAGAATCTGTCCCAACCCACCTTCGGGGGGCAGGTTACTACTCCCATTTCTTCCTGGTTCCGAAGAAATCAGGAGACATGAGGCCTGTCCTAGACCTCAGCTCCCTGAACCTGTTGGTGGAGTACAAATGGCTCAGAATGCTCTCTTTGCAGAGCCTTCTGCCCTTATTTCGGCTGGGACAGTGACTGTGCACTCTGGACATGCAGGATGCCTACCTGCATATCCCTATTTGCCTGTTCCACCGCAAATACCTTTGTTTTTCGTTTCAGGGGGACCACTGCCTGTTCAAGGCCCTCCCATTTGGTCTTTCCTCGGCGCCCCGAGAGTTCACCAAATGCCTTTCTGTAGTAGCGGCCCACCTGCATACCCAGGGAGTACAGATTTTCCTGTACCTGGACGATTGGCTCCTGGTGGCCCCATCCAGGGAGGAACTTCTGTGCTCCCTTTCCCTTACCCTGCAGGTTTTCACCAGCCTGGGTATTACCATCAACCAGGCCAAGTCCCATTTGATCCCATCCCAGAGGCGCCAGTTCATCAGGGTGATCCTGGACACGACCTCCAGCATGGCATTCCTGCCACTGGACAGGGTGGCCACCCTCCAGGCTCATGTAAACCTGTTGTCCAGTTGCAGACAGGTCAGCGTCAGGTCAGTCCTTCGCCTCCTCTGGCTCATTGCAGCTGCTATTCCGACAGTCCCTCATGCTCGGATCCACATGAGGATCTCTCAGTGGACGCTTCGGTCTCAGTGGGATCAATTGGTGGATGACCTAGATCAGGAAGTCCTGGTCTCTAACCGTATGGTTCGGGACTTGCAATGGTGGATGGTTCAGGAGAACCTTTGCCGGGGAGTTCCCTTCTGCCTCACTCCCCCCTCCCAAACATTGACAACAGATGCCTCGGGAGAAGGTTGGGGAGCCCACCTGGGGTCTGACAGGACCCAGGGCTCCTGGTCCAGGCTCGAACAGACTCTTGACATAAACATGCTCGAGCTCAGGGCCGTGCTGTATGCTCTACATGCTGTGCATCTATATCTGCTTCCCGGTCATCTGGCGGTCCAGACGGACAACATGTACGTAGTCTGGTACATCAACAAACAGGGAAGAACTCGTTCCTACCCTCTTTGCCAGGAGGCAATGCGGGTTTGTGATTGGGCAGTGCAACACAACCTTCACCTCTTGGTGGTTCATGTTCCGGGGGTCAAAAACATGTTGGCAGACCACCTCAGCCAGTCGTCTGCACAGGCTAATGAGTGGGAACTGGATCGGGGGTAGTAGACGATATCTTCCTGCACTGGGGGACACCTCAGGTAGACCTGTTCGCGTCTCCTCACAACGCAAAACTTCCTGTTTTTTGCTCGCTCACTCCAGGGCAAGGCATTTTTTGGGGAGACGCTCTGTCTCTCGATTAGAAGGGCAGATTCGTCTATGCCTCCCCATTCCCTTAATTCCGAGGGTCTTACACAAACTCAGCTCAGAAGGAGTTTGCATGATCCTAATCGCTCCTTTCTGGCCCAGGCAAGTTTGGTTCTCTCTTCTGCAACAGTATTCAGAGGAACCTCCTCTTCCTCTGTTGCAACTTTTGCTGACCCAGGATCAGGGGACCTTGGCGCATCCAGGTCTCAGATCCCTTCAGTTGCATGAGTGGTTCCTGCAGACGTTGCTCAAGCCCAATTCGGGGTTTCGCCGCTTGTGGCTGAGATTCCAGTAGAGGCTAGAAAGCCCTCCACTAGATTTACCTATGCCATGAAATGGAAATGGTTCTCTATTTGGGCCTCTTCCAAAGATTTCGAGTCATTCTCTTGCCCTGTTGGGAGGCTTCTGGACTACATGTGCCATCTTTTTGATCTGGGTCTCAGTTATTCCTCTCTAAAGGTTCACATGGCGGCCATCTCCGCTTACCCTGTTCCTTTTGGGGACAGAACGTTCGCTCAGTTGGAAGTCTCTAAGACTTTTCTTAGATGGGTTCTCCACTTGAGACCCCCTATTTGCATTCCTGACCCTCCTTGGGATCTGAATTTCATTCTTGAGAAGCTTACCCTGCCTCCTTTCGAGCCGGCAGCCTCAGCAAACCTAAAGTTCCTTTCTTGGAAGACCCTCTTCCTCGTGGCCATTACTTCTGCTTGAAGAATTTCTGAGCTTCAGGCCTTGATGTGCAAAATCCCGTATTTGATTTTTCTCAAGGAACGTGTGGCTCTGAGTACCAACCCTAAGTTTCTCCCTAAGGCGGTAGCAGAATCTATGCTGAATCAATCCATGGAACTGCCTGCTTTGTTTACGCAACACTCCAATCAAGGGGAGTACCTCTTGCATACTTTGGATGTTCATCGAATTCTGGATACTACACCACCAGGACGAAGGATCTCAGAAAGACTGATCAACTATTTGTCTCTTTTGCTCACAAAAAAGAAGGCAATACTGTCTCCAAGCAATGCCTATCTAAATGGTTGGCTCATTGTATCACTTTCTGTTACGACAAGTATCACAAGACCCTGTCGGGTCAAGTCAGGGGCCACTCCACCAGGGGTGTCGCTGCCTCTGCGGCTTGTTTCAAGAATGTGTCTGCAGCTGACATTTGCGCAGCCGCAACTTGGACTTCTGTCCATACCTTTACGAAACACTACAGTTTGGACATTGTCTCTCGCTGGAGAGCTGACTTCGGGTTGGCTGTTCTGCAAGGTCTCCTTTCATTAGATCTTCACAGCCAGAGGATCTACATTTGGGTAGTTTTCCTCCTCCTATGTGTTTCTCCTTGGTCCAGACTGCTTGGGACTCAGTCCTATATGTAATTACCTACTGCAAGAGCCCTCTCGAAGTAAGATAGTACAGTTACATAAGAACTTACCATAACAGCAGATCTTCAAGAGAGGCTCTTGCAGTAGGTAATACCTTCCCGCCATCCATCCCCCTAAGCTTTTTCAGCTCCTTTTCTGGGAAGGGAAACATCCACTTCTCTCTCGTCTTGCCTTTTGGCCCTTGGCGGGAAAGAACTGAAAGGCGGGCGTGGGGGACTGCCCCTTTATACTGACGTTGGTCACCTGACGTAGGGGCGGTTCCCCGCCAGAGACTGCTAGCTAGAAATTTTTCCGTAGGATCCTGCCACCTGCCAGCTTCAGTCCTATATGTAATTAACTACTGCAAGAGCCTCTCTCGAAGATCTACTGTTATGGTAAGTTCTTACGTAACTGTACTTTTCTGTTACTAAGTTGAAGGAATCCATAAGATGGAAGAAAGTGGAGAGTGAGAGGGTGATCAGGGGGAGAGAGGGGAAACTTGGAAGAGGGACCAAAGAGGCAAGGGCAGGTTAGGGACAGAGAGGAGGAGGGAGGAAAAATATCAGGGGTGGACAGTGTGAGGCTAGAGCAGGCATATAGTAAGGAGGCCAGAGGTCTGGGGGTGAAGGGAGAAATTTAAGGGTGTGTCTGATTGAGGTTAGGGAAGATTAGGTTTGTGAGACAGTAGTAAGGGTGGGAGGAGAGGATAGGGTTATCACTGGGAGGGGTCCCAGTAATGGCAGGGGTTTTTAGGAACAATTTATATTTTGTTAACCAGGAGAGGCACACTAAGCTGAAGCTTGTTTACAGGTGCGACCTGGGAGCACAAGGGATTCAAGTGACTTGCTCAGGGTCACACAGTATGCAGTTAGGGGCTGTGGGATTCAAACCCAGGTCTCCAGGTTTGTAGCTCAGAGCCTTAAACCACTGCACTATACTGCCTCCTCCTCCTCCTCCTCCAATTAATGCATGCTATGGGTGGGGCAACTGTTAGACCAAGAGCTAGTTCTCGTGGTTGTTTTAACCAATGGATTAGGTTAGTGAGACAAATTGGTCCCCTGCAGTGTACTTATGGGGTCAACTGGAGCCAATCAGAGGGTGAAAGTACCGGATGAGTGACTACCAACTAAAGTTCTTACTAGCTAGAAATTGTTATAGGTCATGCTTAAAGATTGGGACGTTCTTAGCTTTGTTGACTTCGATCAGGAGCTCATTTAGTTAGAGGGGAGCCTGTAAGCAAATGAGTGTACTGTATGTATGTATTATGTGTGTGTATGTGTAGGTATTATGTATGTATATATGCTTGTATGCATATGTGTGTGTTTGTGTATGTATTGTACAACAATAAACAGCTCTTTTTAAAAAAAAAAATCCTTTAGTTAGCCTCACTGAAGTGGATTTCCAAAAGGTTTAGATGCAACTGCACAATCTGCCTGTGTCTGTGTCCTACCACTTGCGTCCAAAGTTGTGCACCCTATTTTCAGAAGAACTTCCATTTGTGACAAAAATTTGCAATTTCATATTACCATTACCTTAGTTCCAGATCACTCCCTCAGTACCTTAGTTTCAGATCCATCGCTGGTGATCCAGTAGTTCCCATACCATTAGGAAACAACACTAGATGCAGCATACTCTCAGGTCATTCTGAGGATCAGCTACTATACTGGCTTAATACTGAATCAAACACTTCAGCAGCGAAAGCACTCAACTGGACACAGAATGAGGCGAGCGAGGAGAGGTGCTTCGCGTTGACAATCCCTCTTCATTGGGGGGAGGGGGGCTTTGGACTCCACCCCTCCTGATGAAGGATTGCTCCCCTGAAGCACTGGGGTAATGTTTGTATGTCCTTATTAAAGCACCTTTAACTTTATTTGGTCTCTGGTTGAGTGCTTTTGCTGCTACAGTGTTTGATTCAATTTCCCATACCTTTACCCCAGTTCCAGATCCATCCCTGGTGATCCGGTATTTGCCATACAATTACCACAGTCCCAGATCTATCCCCGGTGATCCAGCATTTCCCATACCTTACCTCAGTCCCAGATTCATCGCTGGTATTCCACTGGTCCCCATACCGTTACCTCTGTCCCAGATCCATCCCTGGTGATCCAGTGTCCCCATGCCATTACCTCAGTATCAGATCCATCCCTAGCACCTAGAGGGAATCCCTCCCTAACCCAATTTCTCCACACTCCAGTGCTGCAGCTGTGGTCCCTCAATGATCTACATCTCCTCCCAGCTCCAGTTAGGACTGCCACGGAGCTGCAACACACCTACTACCAGCCCACAGAAAGTTTTATGGGTGTGTACGTGTGTGGGTTTGTATGTGTGTGTCGCAGAACTCTGCTAGACACTTTGTGAAGGTTGCCATGCTGTGTGTGGCCATTTTGTGATAGTCCCTTTGCGGCTTTGTTGGGCCTTGTGCAAGGCCACTGATTTTCATTTTTTACTAGAGAAAACACAGAAAAATTCCAGAATGTGGACTCTCTACACACCAGTAAAAACAGAGCATTTCATGAAGTTTGGCATTTGTTTCACCAGATCAGTGACCCAGCAGAACTTTTATTTTTCTATAAATTCTTTCCTGTACTATTTTCATTTTGATTTAATTTGCTGTATTTTTAACCTTCTCTTATTCTGAATATTTGTACACATACTAAAAGTGTAACAGTAGAATCCCAGAAAATCCATTAGACAGACAAGCAATTCCTGTGTTCTTGTAATTTCAAATCTTGAAAATGTAATTTCATTACATCAAACACCGACAGTTGGTGGCCTTGTGTGATTTGTGTCTCTATGAGCTAAATTTATCATATTTGTTTATGTGGGGTATATCATTGGGTGAGTTTAATGAAGCATTTGTGGACTGGCCACACTTCCTAAATATAATGCATAGGAAATCTAAAAACGGTTATACATTCGTATAACTTTTGACCGGGATGTCCCACTAAGGCCTAACCTGCATATGCCATCAGAGGTAGTCCTGCCAACCCTCTAACTCCACCTGTGGGCTAAACCATGGCTACGGGGTGGCCATGGGACATCTATCTGGTACATGATAGTGGAGGTCCAGGCGCCAGAGCTGAAGGGGGCAGAAAACAATGAAAAGAAAAAACTGGGTATCTGCCACGTACTATGTTCCACAGTTTAGGACCTGCATTCTTTTTATGCCTAAAGAAGTGGTTGATAATTTCCAGACTTGAGCCAGAGGAACTCCTAGGCTGCCACTGAAAAAGATGGTCATTGAAGCTCTGAGCAGGTGTAATGTTCTGTTTGTTTAGGGTGTGCAGTGAGAGGCTGGGTGGGATTTGCTGCCATGGAGTACGGGAGATTTGAGAGAATGCGAATAGTAAGTCTAAGGATTTATGTACTGTGTAGGTCCAGAGTGAGGACTGACGCAGGGAGCGCGGTGCCATGAGTGAGGCATACGATGTCTCCACTGGCATAGCTGTATCCCATATAACCGGGTGAAAGTTTATGTAACCTATGATGAGTTTGTTATTTAGTGGCGTCTCTGTTAGTTTCTGCTTTGGCAGAATTGTTTTCTGATTCCAGTTATGGTGTTCATCTTTATTCATCCAGATCAGGGTGGTGGAGGCCTGGAACAAAAGCCAGAAGAGGGGGTGGCAGCTGCTATGGTGCGGGGATTCAAGAGGGTATGGGACAGACGTATGGGATTGGGAAGGAGGGTAAGGCGAGGGTCAGTGATGGAGTATGAGCAAGGGGAGGGCAGGGGCAGACTAGGTGGACCATTGGGTCCATTTCTGACGACATGATTGGGGGGGAGGACTGGGGGATGGAGTAACAGTGGAAGGAGACAGAAAGAGGGCTGTGGTACCCAATCAGGGTGCTGAAGCACGAACAGACTTGATAGACCAATAGGCCTACTTTGCTGGCATCTAGTATGATAGTTTGATAGTATGATTCTGTGATCAGGCCCTCATCTGCTACCATGCTACTATCAGAGGTTAATGGGTGGGTGGGTGTGGTGGTGGCAGCTGTATATCGTGTGTCCCCTCCTACCTATGGCTGTAACTCAGGATCAAAGCCAGAGTGTGAAGAAATTCTTAATTTTCTCCTGCCACTTTATCTGGGGCATCATCTCTCCTCTATATATTAATCCTCCTGCTACTGCCCTCCCATAGCTGCTGACATTTATTGACACAGGGAAACAGTACATCTTAGAGATAAGTGCACCAAGCTGTGAACCTGGAGATCTAACTGACCTGTGTTTGAATCCCACAGCTGCCAGTTGCATACTGAATGACCCAGAGCAAGTCACTTAATCTCCCTGTGCTCCTGGATCACACCCGGAAATTGGTTTTGACTCTCTGTGATTTACCCTGTCAGACATTCTAAAATAAAATAAATTATATGGAAATAAGAAGAGATGCTTATGAATCACTGGATAGTCTCATAGATGTATGAAAGGGACAGGTACATAACATGTCAAATTGCAGCATTCTGACGTCCGTGCCTCCTGTTTTCAGGTCACTCGCCAGTCCCCCAATTCCTATGTGGTAATTATGAACTCTTCATGCGTGGAGGTCGATGTTCACAGGCTGAGCGACGGGGGGCTGCTCTTGTCGTATGATGGCAGCAGCTACACCACTTACATGAAGGAAGAAATAGACAGGTATGTACACACATTATATAAAACAAATTGGAAAAATCCAGTGAGCTGATTGTCTGAAAACTGTCATATGGTGTCTGGCTATTTCAGCATAACCAGACAGATTGGTTATTGCAGTCGATAACATATTTTTTTATTTATGTGTTTGTGCCCCTCTCCATCTTGGCTGCTCCTATCGAGGCCTGTTGCGTGCTACTTTCCAACCAACCAGGCAACTCCACAGCCCCCCACTGGGGTAGGGGAGAGTGCGGGTGGGTTGTGGTGGAGGAACTTGTCCGTCAGGTTTCAAGGCACAATTGCTCAGTCTGATAGGGGTTGTGGGAAGTCCAGGGTTATCTAGGTCCTTCATCTGGCATTGGCAAGAGGTTTGTTTTTCCCTGAGAGCTGGCAAGTGAGGTCAGCACGCTCACGTGCACTAGGGTACACCCACCTAAAACACAGTCATGCAGCCCTGGATATAAACATCAGGCCCTGATCTGCACCGTCACATGTGCTTACCCAGGTGGTGGTGTTGTAGCGAGGCCAATCCCCCCCCCTTACCCCCCAGGAGGGAGCGAGCTCTCTGTGATGCTTACTTCTCCTCCCACCAGCCTTTCTGCGATATGTGTTTGGAGCACAGACCCAGGTCACTGGTGCCATAAGTGACAGCGCTGGCTGGCTGGTGATTAGTCATTATTTTCTATTTTTTAGGACAGTATGCACAAACACCCTTCAGGGTGTCCAGTCATGCACAGATATACATATTTCTGAGCTGGTCCATCAGCACAACCATGGAGCTGCCGCTCTTAATGCTGGCGACCGAGTTTGGGAATGAGCTCGGGCCACTGGGGGGGGGTGGTGACTGGGGGAGGAAAATCGAGCAACCCAGAGAACACTCTGTTTCTCCGAAGAGGGAGGGAGGGCTGTAGCTGCTGCTGTTACACTGACTCCTGGATGATCACAGATGGTAGTACAGCAGCAGTATGAGTTGGAGAGGGGACGTTGGCCAAGACCTGCATGTGGCACGCTCAGCGTGCGTCAGTTTAGGCCTTCTAGCGCACAGACATCCCAGGGGCTGGGCATGAGGGTTCATGTTTAAAAGTATACTTACAGGTAGTTTAGGTCTAAAACTATCTGTAAGTGTACTTTTAAACCTGAACCCTCACGCCGATGCTATGAAAACTTAAAACTAATGCCTGCTCCCTGCTGTGTTCAGCACAGCAATACCGTCATCTATGTCACTAAAATTGGAAGTTTTCCCATAAGTCCTAGTGCTGCTCTGTCGGACTTCTCAGAGAGCCAACTCCACTTCCATGTTCGATGAAACTTTGCAAACTAAAATTACAAATGAAGGATTTCACAAAAAAATGAAAATAATTAATAATATAAAGACCTCAGCTGGCAGAGTAAGTCATATTACAGTGACATCCCTGTACCAGATAGCTTTTCCTGTCACCTTTAAAATGACTGTTCTACCCTGGATTTTGTACCCCCTTACGATGCATGACACCTTCCTGTCCTTATCATGGTTTAAGCTGCTTCATAGCTTCATATCCAGATTTATATGGCCCCACAAAGGCTGCAGGAGATCTTATGATAAACTTACAGCACCAAAGGCAAAAGGGGGTCTTCGGCTACCTCACTTCAGTATGCATTACTTTGCAGCATACTCTAGTAAGTATATGAGATGGCTAACCCCTCAACCCCCACATGATGTGCAAGACTAGTGCCCAGTTTGGTTAACCCTTGAGATGCAGTTATGGAGGACGACAGGGGCGGCACCCACTGTACTTCATTATTTATTTATTTAGCTTTTGTTAACCAGGTGAGTACAGTAGACAACATACATGCCTATTTTCAGATATGACCCGGGGAGAGTACAGGAAATCAAAAGAACATACAGAGTACAAATTGAAGCAAGTAAGGCAGATACACTGAAGTCAGGAAAAGCATAACATACATAGTAAGATAACTTAGGTTACAACAGTGGACACAGTCAAATGTAATAAAGTACAGAGTCACTAACGCAATGTTCCCAGCAATATATACAGATATGTACAGAATTTTCACATTTTACACAGGGCCACACCCAGGCGGGCAGGCAAACCACAGCAGGACCTGAGCAAGGTGCAGGAGATGATATGCTCAAAATACAGTGCAGGGGACCAGGGTAATCAGGGAGGTTTAGGACAGTCACATACTGAGGAGAGCTTCAAGTAGTTCCACAGGGAGGTGCGTAGGCACGCCTGGGAAAGGGAGGACCGGACCTGGACAGGAAAGGAGTTCCATAATCTAGGGGCACATGATGCGAAGTCCCTGTCCTCCATTTGGGTACGCATAGCAGGAACCCTAAGGATAGTGGGGCCCAGTGACCTTAGGGAGTAGGTAGTGGAGACAGCAGGCACAGGGAACTCCACCAATCCAGGGGGGGTGCCTGCACCCAGAACCTTACCCGTGAAGCAGCCCATAACAAAATTCATGTAGTTGGGTTGGGAGAGCCAGTTAAGCTTACTGTACAGATCACAGTGGTGAGTGAGACGAGGGGCTGCAAGAGTAAAACGGCAGATGTTCTTGTAGGCTACGGTCCACCTAGTGATGTGGACCTTGGAAGTACGGGCAAACAAAAGGAGCCCTTAACAGAGATGGTAGAAACACACCTATGGCCAGTGCTAGGCAAGCAGCTGGAGTAAGATTATTCTTCGCCCTGTAAGCCAGACCCAAGCTCCAGTTAACAGCTCGACACACGTTGTGGATGTGGTGTCCAAGGTTGAGCTGAGGGTCAAGTGTCACCCCAAGGTATTTAATGGAGTCAGTGATGAGAATGGGAGCACCGTCAATACCCGAGATGCACAGAGGAACAGGGGAGGAGTTTAACTTAGCCAGGGATCCAAACAGCATGGCCTGAGTCTTTTTAAGATTTAGGACCAGCTTGTGGGACGATATCCAGGATTGGATATTCCTGAAATCCTCACTCGGTGGTTAATGATCCCAATAACCTGGGAATGAGTGAGAATAACTAGGTCATCAGCATACAGGATGGCCCTGCAGGAGGCAGCTGAGGAGGGAAGATCGTTGACGAATATGGAAAAGAGCAAGGGCCCAAGGACTGACCCCTGGGGAACTCCTGAGGACATGGGGATGGCGTCCGAGAGCATCTTACTATATTTGGTAAGTTGCTGCCTGCCTTGAATGTAATTGGAGAACCAACTGAGCTTATGTCCCTCATAAGAAACTGGCCAAACCCATCAAAGCCTCGGTTGTAGCCACCTCCATTAAAGTTCCCTTACAACTGTTCAGGTTTCTTAAACTAAATCTTGTTAAAGATCCCTCCCAGCCCTGTATGAATCATTCCAATTTCCGAATAGGTGGTTTACTAATTACAGCTTCATTATGGCCTAGTATTAATATACTCACTGTGCACGTTATCTTACTGGAAGGGCATCTTCTACCCTTCAGAACTTTTCAGCTTAAGCACCATATTCCCTTAAAAAATGTTTTCAAATGTTTTTTTATTACATTTGTAAGGTTTTATTTTATAGATCACAAAAAACAAACACCTTAGGTACAATATGAAAAGAATCATTTCATAGATTCATTAGATATTATAACATACAACATTAAAATGCAATTATTTGCAAGGAAAGAATTTCATATGTATGTTATCTACTGGGCCTAGTGATAAGGCCCTCTGTAATATATTCTGAAACAATCAGAAGGTTATGAGTTATGACCATGTAAAATAAGAACATAAACAACATACTGTAGACAGACAATGGGCGCTATGCACGAAGTGGGCGGGGGTACAGGGAAAAGTTGCATACCCAGCCCATGACCCTGCGGCCCACAGACAGGTGCGCCCATACCGGCATTCATCAATGCCAGCCACCTGTCTGCAGCTCCTCCCCCTGGCATGCAGGACTCTGCAGGGTGGCTGGAGGCGGAGTCGTGGACCTGGGCAGTCATCCAATGGGATGCCTGTCCCGGGGTCCACTAGTGGATCCCTCGTGCTGCGATTCGTGGGTCCAGGGTTGTACATATCATCTAGGCACCTGGACCTGCGCTGCATGGCCCCTGTGGCCAGTCGGTTCACTGGCCCAGCCACGGCCAATGACGCCGTCCCGGCGCACTGAAAGTCCCCGGTGTCAGTGTCTGCCTCTGGCCCACATGGCCACAACAGCGGTGGTGCCCCAACACCATTGTGGCTATACCCCTGTACCCCGAGCCCCCGTAGGGGGGGCATGTGCCAGGGTCCGTCTCCCACCCCCCACAACATCCCAGTGCTGCCAATCAGGCATTATGGGCTCTCACCCGTCCCACAGCCCCTGCCATCTCCGGCTGCCTGGTGGACAGGGGAAACACGGAGAGCACTGTCCAGGATCCCCAGTGTCCACAGGATGGAGACCATGGGGGTGCACAGAGGGTTACAGCAGGGTCTACCCTGGCGTACCCTGCGCCACCCTCTGCACCCACGCTGCCAGCACTACACGATTTAGTGGATACTGCATAGTGCTGGCTCACCCCCGAACACCCCCAGCGTGGTGTGGTCTGCGGATGTTGGGGATCAGGTGCGGTGGGTCTGCGCACCCCCCCCTTTTGTGCATGCCGCACGGAGGGGCACAGTGGATGCGGAGTGGCTACTCACCCCAGACACGCGTGCGTAGCCACTCCACTCCATTCGTGCATAGGGTTCATTGTGAATAATCGGTTAACCCTCAAATAAATGAGGTCTTACTGGAAAAGAATGTAACTTCCGGTGTGGTTTTATGCCAACCCAAATTTCTTCAAGTGGTGTACACCTTTTGTTGTCATTTCAGTCCTCTAACTTGGTTAAGTGACCATAATAAGTTAATTCAAAGGCTTTTTGCAAGCAGCACTTCAGCAGCATTCAGTTTCACTGCGTTATAACTACTTATAAAATGGGTAGGGGCAGTCTGTGAATCTGACTGCCTGGCACCCCTTGTCAGCCATACATTTTTTCCCTCATATATCACAGAAAAAAATAAGTCTACTTATAAAATGGAACAGCTGAGTAGAGCCGCACAGAAGGATGGATGCTCTGAGACAGAACAACACATAAGCAAAGCAGTCTCGGCACACCACAGGGACACAGAAAAAAACTTCTCCACACAAAGAAATAGTAATTATACTTGTTTTACTTGCCAGATACAAAAAACAGCGGTTACAGACGAGTACAAAAGTGCAAATGCAGACACAAGGCTTTTTGCAAGCAGCACTTCAGCAGTATTCAGTCTCACTGCATTATAAATACTTATAAAATGGATAGGGGCAGTCTGTGAATCTGATTGCTTGGCACTCCTTGCCAGCCATACGTTTTTTTTCCCCATTATACCACAGAAAAAAACAAGTCTCCAAAACGGCGAGCACTCCAAATGATATCCCTGTGTAACCTTCCCTTCACACCTTCAAAAACCGCCATCTTGATTCCTCGATAATGGGACGTTTAAAAAATGTGGTTTCACCTACCGATATCAAAACCCAGAAAGGTAAAATAAAACAATCACAGCACTTTAAAAAGTGTTGTTTATAGTTTGAAATCCTTTTGTTTTTCCTCCCGAGCTGCTCCCTTCCCTGCCTCACCTGCAGCTTTACGAAGTTTGCAAACTCCCTCTGAAGCCCCAAGCAGAGGGAGAACGACGGCACTTTTCATGGAACTTGCTACTGCAGGTGGTAACTAAGAGTTTACTTAAGTGAAAGACAATTAATACAGCAAGGCTGATGAGACATAACATTGTTTCAGTGTAGGTAGCATCCTGTTAGAAAATAATTTATATCTATTGCTCTTCAGTTCTTTTTGGTTAAGTAACCATATCCTGAACCATTATTAAGTGCCTCAGGTGGGATTAGAACATTTGTTCTGAAAATGTTGTTCCTTGTTGGTAATAACTATTGGTAGCACTATGGATAATATATTTTCTCTAAATTATCTCTGAATAGCCAAAATATGCTTTTCTCTACATTATTTTATATCATAATGTTGCTCTTGTCTGAATCTGAAATTAATATTTAATGTGGTAATGAAATATCAGTGGTGTTATTTGGAAGTATGGCTATACGCCTTGTTTGCTATGTATTTATATTACCTAAACCATTATGGCTCTGAATCATATATTAATATATTGGCATAATTGATTTTTCAGCTAATTTACCCTATACTGAAACAATTTTATGTCTCATCAGCCTTGCTGTATTAATTGTCTTTCACTTAAGTAAACTCTTAGTCATTTTGTATTTTTGTTTTAAATTTCACTAAGGGTGTCTGCTATAAGGGGGCTCTTTGAATTATTTGTTAAACATTCTTTTTAAGACTTATGATTAGTGCGCTGTCACTTTAGTGATATAATTCTGAATAAAAGGAAGATCCAAAACACCAGGTCCCCACCTCCTGACGAAGTGTCCCGGAGTGGACACGAAGCGCTGGGGTAGTGTGATGCGGTTCTCATTTGCTACACTGCCGTGATTTTTGAGTGTTTTATTTTTGGCTGGCTGTATGGAGTACTTCATATCTTGTGTGTTTTTGTATTCTGCTTTTTGAATGGAGCACCTGTGTGTTCCATGTATGCACA
The DNA here is from genome assembly GCA_016271365.2 of Neoceratodus forsteri. Lineage (NCBI taxonomy): Eukaryota > Metazoa > Chordata > Ceratodontiformes > Ceratodontidae > Neoceratodus > Neoceratodus forsteri. The sequence goes on from JADMNL010000030.1 coordinate 90,360,992, forward strand.
AAAATTCCTGTGCATTTTACTTTAGGAAGTGGCAGACTCCCTCTTCCTAAAATGGGGGCGTCCGGAAATCGACCTTTTTGCCTCCCAATACAACACAAAACTTCCCAGTTTTTGCTCGCTTGTTTCAGGCATGGTGCTTTCAAACAACATGAAGTCTTGCTATATTCTGACAAATGCAGTGAGTCCCAACCTTCGAACTGCCCGGAGATGAAAGAGTTAACTTTCCATGCCAGGCATGGAATGCTGAGCTCGCGCTCGGTTGAGACTCTGTCTGTTGTTCTTCAAACACAAACCGTCAGATTCTTTACTCCGCCTCACTGAACAGTCGCTCTGGAGATTTCTCCTTCTGCTCGGTTCAATTTGTCGGTTAAAGTACCACTTTTCTCGGTTTTCGACCGAATTTAAACCGTAACCTGTCGGTTCAGTCTCTGTCTGTGGTATTTGTGAGTACTAGATAGGTTTTATTTTATTCTATTCTGTGTGGAACTTGTAAACGGTTTATCGGTTTGCTTTGAACCGATCAAGTTGTTAAAAATCTTTAAATTGTGCTTTTAGAGTGTGGTTACCGGTTCTTATCGGTTCTAAAAAAAACGGATTTTATTACGTTTTTTTCCACGACCCGTGACACGGTTGGGAACCGATAAGAGGGTCTTGCCTGGCGGATTGCCATAAAAGGGTAAGTTTGGTTAGGACTGGCACTATGTCTGAGAAACCCAAAAGAAAAACTGGACCCACTGGGTTTCAACACTGTAGTGTGTGTGGGGAAGCCTTTGCCAAGGCTGACCCCCCACACCACCTGTGTTTATTGTCTGGGGTTTGACCACCTCAATGCAGACTGCCAGATTTACAAAAATTTCCCTGCAGCTACCCTAGAAAAGAGAGCTGGTAGGCTCAGGGAAAGGGAGGCCAAAAAGTCCGCTGAACCAGATGGCCAGCCCGGTTCGGCTCAAACCGAACCAGAAGGAGTGCCCTCTGACCAGGGCGAGACTTCTTCGGGCAAAAGGAGAGCCGATTCTGAGGAATTGGTTCCGGCTAAAAGAACTAGAAAAGAGAAATCAGCTGGTGTGGGGCCAAAACTTTCCTCTCCAACCGCTGAAGAGATAGCCAAAGCGATCAAAATTGTCCAGTCGCTTTCCCTGGTTCCGACCGAACCGGCACCATCAGGCAGGCGCTCGGTTCGGCCGGTTCCATCGGTTCAAGAGTATGAGTTAGAGGAATTTTATGAACTGGAGGAGGAGGAAGAGGAGTATGAGGAAAGTGAATGTGGATTTGAAAGTCTGGATGTGCCCATTGACACGGACATCTCCCCAGACAGACCTTCAGGGGTTTCTCCTCCTAGGCTTTCTGAGTCCCCCTCCCATTTCATGTTTTATAAAAAGGTGGCTGAAACCCTCCAGCTTCCTATGGAAGAAGCTGTGGATGACCAGGAGGAGCCTGACTATGTGTAAATGATGGATATCCCAGAGTCTAGGAGGCTGTCTATTCCCTTACACAAGTCTTTTGGGAAACAGACATTTAAGATCTTTAAGACTCCTAACACTATACCTCCTGTGGATAAGAGAATGGACAAGAGGTATACATTGTCAGGCTCTGACATGGAGTTCCTTACACAACAATGCAGCCATGTTGGGGTAGTGCATGCTGCAGCCTGTGATAAGGCAAACATTCCCTTGGCTTCACACCCCCCGGACAAGGACTCCAGGAGGATTGATGCCATGGCAAAGAAACAGTACATGGCAGCATCCTTGGGACTCAGACAGGCTAATTATATGGCCTATACTGCTAGGTATCAAAAATCCAGATGGGACACTGTTATGGCCCTAGCAAAACAGGCCCCTGGCCAGCTTGCCAAGGAGCTGGAGCAGGTGGCTGCTGATGGTATTGAGGCATCCAAGGTGCAATCCGTGCTGCAGTGGACTCCAATGATGTGTCTTCTAGAGTCATGGCTACATCTGTGGCACTTCAAGAATGGCTTGGCTCAGATGTACTAGCCTGTCATAGGATACCCAGACTAAGGCCATGGATTTTCCTGTTAGGGTAATTCTCTGTCTGGGAGCAAACAGAGAATTACATGAAGAAAATGGATGAGTATAGGACCACCTATAGGAGTGCACAGGCCAAGGAAAGGCAGGCCACTCCTCAAAGGCAGCTTCCAGGGCAGGGGCAGGCCTTTTCATAAGCCTTTTACAAGCCCAGGCCTGCTCTTCTGCTTATGCCCAGAGGGGGTTCTTTAGAGGGAGAGGCAGACGGGCACAAGCAGACCTGCTTCCACCCCTCAGCCCAAAGCCCCTGCCAAACAGGCACCTGATGGGGTTGCCAGGGCCGATTCTCAGCTACCTGTGGGGCAGGCTGGCTTACTTTGTCCAGGACTGGGAGTCTCTGACATCAGACAAATGGGTCCTGGAAGTAGTAAGCCGGGACTGTTCTCAGCTTCAAAAGTTTCAAAGATGAGAACCAGATCCTTTCCACCTGCAAATCCATCAGAGGCACTTGCCTTAGAGGCAGAGGTCTCCTCCCTCCTAGCTCTCAGAGCTATGGAAAGGGTTCCACCCCTACACCAGGGCAAAGGGTTGTATTCCAGGTACTTCCTTACATCAAAAAAAGACAGGAGAATGGCGGCCGATCCTGGATCTCAGATACTTAAGCAAGCACCTTTTAAAACCAAAATTCAAAATGGTGACTTTGGGAATTATTCTACCCTCTCTAAGGCCAGGGGACTGGCTAGTGTCCCTGGACCTCAAGGATGCCTACTTCCATGTTCTCGCCGGAAACTCCCATCGAAGTACCTCAGGTTCAAGCTGCCCTCAGGCCATTATCAGTTCAGAGCAATGCCTCTTGGCCTCACTTCTGCTCCAAGGGTATTCACAAAATGCCTGGCAGTAGTTGCTTTTCTAAGAAGGCAGAAGATTGCCATCTTCCCTTACCTGGACGACTGGCTCATAGTAGGCCAGTCCCCAGACCAAGTCAAGTTACACTTACAGATAACTCAGCAACTGCTCACTTCTTTGGGTTTCCTTCTAAATCTTCCAAAGTGAGTTCTAGAGCCTGTCCAGCTCCTCACCTTCATAGGTGCAGAGCTAGACACAGTAAAGGGCAGAGCCTTCCTTCCCCTGGACAGGGCAAGGACCCTGGTCTCTCTGGCCTCCTCATTCACCCTGCAGGTTTCTCGACCAGCAAGGCATTTTCTACAGCTCCTGGGGCACATGGCTGCTTCTACAGCAGTAGTGCAGGGAGCAAGATTTCAGATGAGGGACATTCAGTTCCATTTGAGAGCCTTTTGGCCTCAAAGGAAGGACCCTCTGAACAAATTGATCCCAGTAACTCGAACCCTGATCCAGGCCCTACAGTGGTGGCAGGATCAGAACAATCTGAGACAAGGGGGTTCCCTTTGTCACTCAGTCTCACTCTTTAATCCTTACTACAGATGCCTCCCTCTTGGGGTTGTGGTCCCCTCAGGAATTTCTGCTCCATATCAATCTGTTGGAACTCAGAGCAGTATTTCTAGCACTTCAAGCTTTTTCCAAATCTGTTCAGAACAAAGTTGTACAGGTCAGAACAGATACCACCGCCACAATGTGGTACATCAACAAGCAAGGAGGCACTCGGTCTACGGCCTTGTGCACCGAAGCAATGAAGTTGTGGTCTCTGGCTTACTCCCTGAACACCTCCCTCATGGCAGTTCACCTCCCAAGCAAGGACAATGTCCTGGCAGATGCTCTCAGCAGGATTTCCCAGGGTCATCACGTATGGTCACTGGACCTCCTGGTCTTGGAGGTGATATTTTCCAGATGGGGCACCCCGCAGATAGATCTTTTGCAGCCCCAGACAATCACCAACTTCCCTTTTTGCTGCAGGCCCCAGTGTTGGTCTCAGTCCCCTGGATGCCTTAGTTCTCACTGGGAAGGAAGTTCTCTATGCTTCCCCCCTTCCCTCTCCTGTTCAAAGTACTAGTCAAAATCAGATCTCAACACTGCAAGATGATCCTGATTGCTCCAGACTGGGCCAGACAGCCCTGGTATCCACTCCTACTGTCCTTAGCAGTCCATCTTCCCCTGTGTCTTCCCAGGACTTACAACCTGTTATCCTGTGCTCAGGGGAGGGTTTGGTACCCGAACCTCAAATCTCTCAATCTCAAGGCCTGGTTCTTGAAGAGTTAGAGTTTGCAATTTACACCTCTCCCAAGGTGTAATGGATATCCTGAAGGCTTCTAGAAAACCTTCCACCAGGGCTACTTATAATTCAAAATGGAAAAGATTTTCCATATGGTGCTCTGGGAAGCATATTTCAGAATCTGCTGATCTGCCCATAGTCCTGATTATATGGTCCACTTAAATAGCTTGGGGCTGAGACCAGCTACACTGAAAGTGCATCTGGCAGCTGTGTCTGCTTTTATCTCAGCAGGTAAGCCTCTTCTCTTCAGCTCACCCTGTATTCTCCAAGTTTTTCAAGGGATTGCTTCACACCAACCCTCCATTCAGGGCCCCTGCCCCTGCCCCTGCCTGGGACCTCAATGTTTGCATTGCTCAGCTTATGCAACCCCCTTTTGAGCCTTTATCTTCAGCAGAGCTTAAGTACTTGACTTGGAAGACTGTGTTTCTGGTAGCCATCACTTCTGCCAGGCGCATAAGTGAATTACAAGCTTTGTCAGTGGAGCCTGATTTTATCTCCTTTCATAGAGATAAGGTGGTCCTCAGGACTAACAGGAAGTTCTTGCCTAAGGTGGTTTCAGATTTCCACCTTAATCAATCTATGTCTCTTCCAGTGTACTTCACTGACCATTCCTCCTCTGGCGAGAGGAGGCTGCACAGTTTGGATGTGAAAAGAGCCCTTAGCTACTACATAGAGCGTACCAAGGGTCACAGGTTTGACTCCCTCCAACTGTTCCTCACTTATGGTGAGGTTGGTAAAGGGAAACCTGCCACTAAAAGATCCATTGCCAGGTGGATTGTCTCTTGTATCCAATTTTGATATGAGAAACTGGGTAAGGTTCCTCCCTCAGGCCTGAGGGCTCACTCTACCAGAGGTACAGCTGCTTCCCTGGCTGCTGCCAGGGACATCCCTATTCTAGAGATATGTCAAGCAGCTACCTGGAAAACAGTTCACATCTTTTACTAAGCATTACTCCCTGGACATCCAGGCTAGGAGTGATGCTCGGTTTGGCACAGCTGTGCTTCAGAGCCTATTTCCTAGTAGGTTCTGTCCTCCTCCATGGAGGTACTGCTTTGTAGTTGCATATATCAGAATATAGCAAGACTTCATGTTGTTTGAAGAAAAAATTACTCACCTTAGTAATGTTTCTTCTCATGGAGTCTTGCTATATTCTGACCTCCCCTGTTTCCCTCTCAGAACCTCTGTTTTTGGGATATGGGTGGGCAGTGTAGTGTTGGCACTTAGTAGGTGCCCACCTTTTGTTTTCACCCTTCTTTTTTGGGGTGAGTTGGTGTTGTGTTTTCTATTTTGGGTCTCCTGACTTGAGTCTTTGTTTTGGGACCAAAATGTGTTTTATGTTTAGTAGCCAGTTGGCTAGTGTAGGTTTACAGCTTCCACACAGGACCTTAGTGAGTTTAGCTCAGAAGATCTGACGGTTTGTGTTTGAAGAACAACAGACAGAGTCTCAACCGAAGCTCGAGCTCAGCATTCCATGCCTGGCATGGAAAGTTAACTCTTTCATCTCCGGGGCAGTTCGAAGGTTGGGACTCACTGCATATGTCAGAATATAGCAAGACTCCATGAGAAGAAACAACATTACTAAGGTGAGTAATTTTTTCTTCTGGCACGACGTGCTGTCTCTCTCCTGGACAGGGAAATTTGTGTACACCTTCCCTCCATTTCCCATTCTCCAGAGGGTCCTTCTCAAGTTCCAGGCAGAGAAGGCGAGGATGATTCTCATCGCCCCTCTCTGGCCGAGACAAATTTGGTTTCCGCTGTTACAACAGCTATCCAGGGAACCACCGGTTCCACTTCCAGTGACCCACGACCTCTTGACCCAGGATCGAGGTCACCTAGTACATCCGGGGCTCAAGACACTGCATCTTCATGCATGGCTCCTGCAGACATAGCGATTTCTCGCTTCGGGGTCTCCTCCCGGGTCGCTCAAGTCCTTATTGAGGCTAGAAAACCCTCTACTCGTTTCACTTATGCCATGAAGTGGGAACGGTTTTCCAGCTAGGCGACCTCCAAGAATTGGAACCGCTTTTCTTGTTCTGCCCTTCAAATCATGGAATACCTCCTTCATCGTGTCAGACTCTGGTCTGTCATATTCCTCCTTGAAGGTCCACCTTTCTGCAGTTTCGGCGTACCAAGAGCTGGTGGATGGTAAACCCGTGGCTCAGTTGGAAGTCTCAAAAATCTTTCTGAAAGGGATCCTCCATCTGAACCCCCATCCACAGCCCAACTCCACCTTGGGATTTGAACTTTGTGTTGGAGAAGCTCACCCTTCCCCCATTTGAACCAGCCAAGAGCTGTGGTTTATGTTTCCTTTCCTGGAAGACGTTATTTTTGGTTGCCATTACTTTAGCCCGAAGGGTTTCGGAGCTTCATGCTCTGGTTTGCAGAGAGTCTTATCTTATTTTCCACAAGGACTGAGCGGTCCTCAGGACAAATCCTATGTTTCTTCCCAAGGTGGTGTCTGAAGCCACACTGAACCAATCAGTGGAACTTCCTGGTTATTTTCCATCCCCCACCAATAGAGGTAAGGCACTCCTGCACACCATGGACGTCCATCGGATCCTTTGGTGCTACACACACCAGGCCAAGGATTTCCATAGCTGCGATCAGATTTTTGTTTCTTTTGCCCCCAGGTCTAAGGGCAAACCAGTTTCCAAGCAGTGCCTTTCCAAATGGCTAGGCAACTGCATTCTGTATTTTTATCAAAAGTACGAAAAGCCTCTGCCGGGTCACATCAGAGGTCATTCTACTAGGGGCATGGCTGCTTCCATTGCCTTCGTGCGGAACGTCTCTGCGTCTGATATCTGTGCCACAGCCTCTTGGAGTTCTGTCCATACCTTTACCAAACACTGCAGTCTGGACATTGCTTCTAGGCGGAGGGCTGGCTTTGGTCTAGCTGTCCTAGGCTAGGTCCATGCTGGTCCCCAGTTTCTGTTGGAGCTATTTCTCCTCCTCCCCCAGTTTCTCTTGGTCTGTCTTTGGAGGGACTGCTTGGGACTCTGTCCTATATGTAATGAACTACTGAAGGAACCCACTCAAAGTAAGATAGTACAGTTACTTAGGAACTTACCGTAACAGTAGAGCTTCGAGAGAGGTTCCTTCAGTAGGTCATATTTTTACCTCTCTCCTTCCCCTCATTTTATTTCTTACAGGGACTCTAAATCTTGTTCGCTTCTGCTGTCAGGCCTCTTCCTGGCTTCGGCGGGAGAACTGGAGGGCGGGCGTGGGTACCGCCCACTGTATACGGCCACGCTGACGTCGGTCACGTGACGTCGGGTGGGTGGTCCCCCCATCAGGTATTGCTAGAAAAGTCTGCCGTGCGGCCTGACACCAGGTGGCGTCAGTCCTATATATAATGACCTACTAAAGGAACCTCGAAGATCTACTGTTACGGTAAGTTCCTATGCAACTGTACTTTTTGTTTTAGTATTTTAAAAAAGTAACAGTTTAACAACATATACCTATTTTATAAGTGCAATAGCACACTCCGGGGTGTGGGTTATGCTCTGATAAATGCACTTCTAGTGGCAGTAAGGCACTTGGCCTGCGACCTCGTGCCTCACTGTGCCCCAGGGTATGCGTTTATCAGCACGTAATCCACTCCGTTGTGTGTTATTGCTTACGTATTCTTTGCAGTCTCCTATTAAATCCAACGGCCAGTGTCCATACTGGATCACAGTGTTTCCAGATAGGCAAATAAACTGGGTGCAAATATGGAAAGAAGTTTACAAATACTGTATGTGAAAAATGACAGACTAAGAGTAATTCTGTTTTGTGTATTGAGTAACATTTATTACACTTCCATAAAACTCCACAAACTGGGGAAAGTAGCATTAGAGCTGTGTTCCAAATACGGGAAAGATAGAGGGTCATTGAAACATACAGTTTGGGAGTTCAGATTGGTCAGTCCCTTATGCACTGCCATCCAGTTCAAATGAGGTCCTCTACCTGGCTTGGAGGCATCATTCACACCAGAAATTTCCCTAGCAGGAGATTAGGCCAACATATCTGTAAAAGAGGGAAATATCAGTATCAGTGAAAAGGATTCTTCTTTGACATTGGCTGGATTCTGAGCCCCTCATGTATGCTAAATGCTTCAATGAACTAGTGCTTAACTTGAGAGTTGAACAAATGACAGACAGCCATCATAATAGAATGGGAATGTATGAAAAATGTGGGGGCAAATTATGAACCCTGTATGCTGTCACCCACGAGTGCGAAACAGTTAATTGTCCATATTCACAATTCTAGCTGCTGTGCAATCTGAACCTATCTGGGATAATAATAATAGTCAGCAGAGTGGCATCCATAACACGAGGGGGCACAGTCTTAAAGAGCAGGTACCTACAGTCAGGCACCCAGCTCCCCTCAAACATATATAATAACAGATCTGCTCTACTGTTGAGGGGCATTAAAAATTTGATGCGCTTCCCTCTGGTTAAAAAGTTATAGCACCCCAAAGTTGCACCCCCATAAAAACAAAGCCTTGTCTGACACACCTCCTTTTGTGATGTCAGAAAATGAAGGCTGCTTGTGTGTGCTCCATAGATCTATATTGGTACCATTTATCAATGACGTTTAGTACTATTTAGAGTTGTCACTTGGAACAATGAAAGTGACCGCTCCAGTAAACGGGGACTGTTACTCTAGGGCTGTTTTGATATTTCTACATGGCACCTCTAAATAGTACTAAACCCCATAGACATATCGCATACATATAGGGTAATGACATGCACCCTCAGTATTCATCTTCTGACATCACAAAAGGTGGCGTATCAGACAAGGCTTTGTTTTTATGGGGTGCAACTTTGGGGTACTATAACTGTTTAACCAGAGGGAAGCACATAGAATTTCTAATGCCCCTCAACAGTAGAGCAGATCTACTATTGTATATGTTTGAGGAGAGCTGGGTGCTTGACAGTAGGTACCTGCTCTTTAAGCTGGAGGGTGGGAGGTTTAGGAGGGAAGTCAGGAAGCACTTCTTCACAGAGAGGGTGATGGACACTTGGAATGCGCTGCTGGAAGAGGTGATCTCATTGAAGACAGTGGGCAGCTTTAAGAGAGGTTGGGATGGACATAGGGGGAAGGTAAGGATCATGGGTAGGGAGGATGGGAGGAGTGGGGAGGGAGGGCAGGGACAGTAGTTCAAGCTGTGGACCCTGCAATATGAGCAGACTTGATAGACCAAATGGCCGACTTCTGCTGGCCTCTTCATATGTTCGTATGGGATCCTACCAGTCAATGAAATCGCTTGCTTATTTATTTATTTATTTGCTTTTGTTAACTGGGTAGGTGCTTTAGGCAAGAAACCTGCCTATTTTCAGGCACGACCCGGGAGAATACAATTTGCAATAGTACAGTAAGACAACAAGAAGTACAAGTCACAACAATATAGCAAAGGCAGTGGAGAGTACATGCAGAAAGTACCATGAGACCATAATAATATCAACATTTGTAGCTTCTTAGTAGTACCATAGGCAAGAACAACTATTAAACAGTACATACATAGACTGCAGGACAAGCAGGGTACCAGGTCCTGTACTCAACGCATTGGAGACCAGAGATGGGTAGTCATCAATACACTATAGCAAATGCAGAAAGAGACGGGATGGAGCTGTAGTGTAGGAGCTAGCCCGAGAACCTCAAGTGCAGACGCATTCACCAGGCACATTTAGGTGGGAAAAATGTGCAGACTTAAACGTATGGTGGGTTGTAGAGGACTTCACATGAAGGGGGAGTGAATTCCAGAACCTAGGTGCAAAATAGGAAAAAGCCTGCTCCCCCATTTTACTGGAGCATGGCTGAACTGAGAGCAAGGTGGAGGAGGATGACCTGAGAGTTCAAGTGTGAGGGACGGGTCAGCATCTCAGCCAGGGCAGCGGGGCACGGTGTTCTGTTTAGCGAGTCCACGAAGCATCCAAGTACATATGACCTAAGGGCACTGGGGGACAACCTGTTCAAGGTTGAATATAGCTGGCAATGATGGGTTAGACGAGGAGCCGATAAGGCAAATCTGCAGATGTTATTATATGTTACATCCCAATTACGAAGGACCCCGGGGTTGGCATGGGAGAGAACTGGAAGAGCATACAGTAGTTGTGGCATCAACACGCCTCTCGCCACGGAGATCCTGGCAGCAGGGGTAAGGGAGTGACGCACTCCATAGGCTGCTCCAATCTTGGCGTTAGAGTGGCATACCTCCTTGACGTGAGAAGCAAAGTCCAGACCCGGATCTAGTGTAACACCAAGGTATTTGATCGTAGTAGTATTCAAGACAGGAGCCACATCGCAGCCACGGACTAGAAGCTTAGGGTTCTCAGTTGGTACTTTTCTAGAGGACCCAAAGAGCATGGCCTGGGTCTTGTGAAGGTTTAGGTGTTCATAACTGGAGGAAAACCAAGATTGGAGGGTTTGAAAGGCAGGTGATAATTGCTGGTTGAGTTCAGCTATTGACTATTGGCTTGCAAATAGTGTATAATCTTAACTGTACTCTTGTACTGTTTATGTTACAGTTCAATGCCATTTGTTGCTTAGCTGATTACTGCTGTACACAAGCTGAGGGGCATTTCTGTGCCAGTTTGTACTTTTAAGTTATTGTTCGCTGTTCTATACACTGTTGAAAATCAATATTGAATTTAAAAACAAACAAACAGGCTTGTATGTCTGATCCAGCTTAGGTTGAGAATGACAAAGTACAGACATGTTTTGTCTCATTTGAGATGTCTCAGTGTACTGCAATAATATTCTCAACTAGGCACCTTGTTAGACCCCTAGGCAAAGTCCATTTAGGGACCAGCCAGACAGTTTCAGTGACAGTATTGTGTAAAACAGCATGATGGAAGACCCAGACCAGGGCATCCTTAGTAATATATTAACCGTGACGGGGGGGTAGGTAGCAGTTCCATCTTCCACCTCTAATTGGTGTTTCAGTACTTATTTTAATAGGACAAAATTAGGGTAATGTGTTTCCCATACAGAGTACCCATGTCATCCATCTGGTTAAGAAAGACTGGTTCTAATTCCTCCTATGAAAAGGAATCTGTTCCATTATATATATATATATATATTTGAGGAGATGGTACCACTCTGTCTTGGAATGCGCTAATGGCCATAACTAACATCTTGTGATAGTTTTCTTGACTGTAAGAGAATTCGCTGTCTTTTTCTTTTTCTCTGGTTTTGGAATGTGACTGTCTGGAAGACCGGAGATGGACTAGCTGGATGGCTACTGCTGATTCTGTCTCACAAGTCCTGTGTTCTGACATACAGTCTTGAGCTGCATATTAGACTCAGAAGCTTTCATAGCTTCATTGTTGGAGGGTGGAATGCTGTATTGTGAACCTCGGAATTATATAGATTAAACAGACAATATGTTAGATAGGTTTAATCATTTCTTAGCTGGGACTCTTCTTCTTAACCACCTTCAAAAGTTGCTGACTGAAGTTTTCAAATTCCCCAGGTACCGCATTACAATTGGCAACAAGACATGTGTGTTTGAAAAGGAGAACGATCCCTCCATACTTCGGTCACCCTCAGCAGGGAAACTCATTCAGTACTCCGTAGAGGATGGCGGCCATGTTTTTACAGGACAGTGCTATGCTGAGATAGAGGTATGTGTCCCTTTATTGTTTCAGATGTTGAAGTGATTCTTTCCCAGGACAAGAACAACATTTCACAGCTGTCCCAGTGACGTAGTCGCAGTGCATACTACTGTCATATGGGAGACCTATGTTGGGGAAAAGCCGAGGATCTGTCATCAGCTGGTTTTGGAGAAAGTACAGGCACAGCTTCATGGTGTTGCGGTTGCTCTGAGGGGTGGGAGAGGCAAGCTGCATTGTTTTCCAGTGTTCCCCTGTGGCTGGCTTATGAATGGGGTTTGGTGGAGTTTTGAGAAATTCACCACCTGTGCTTATTACTGGATAAGCTAGGTGCTGCAATATGACTTGTCATTGGGGTGGGGAACAGGGCGACTGGGGGTACAAGGAGGAAAAAAGGGCTGATTACAAGCAGCAGGGTAGCAGTGCATTGTGTTGCCTTTTGGAAGATTGGGGTTCATGTTCAGGCCCTGGAATCCTATACAGGGGTTGGCTGGGGGCCATGTGCATTACAGAGGTGTGAGGCACTTGGCTTCTGGGGAAAGGGGGAATGGACCATCTGCATTCATCTCTAGACCTGCAAGCCAGGGAGTGACATTGGTGACAGCAGCTCACGTCCCATACTAGCCAGAGCAAGGGTGCAGTGACGGTGACCCTGATTGTTGTGGTGGTCAACAGGGGAAAGGTTAAAAATGGTAAAAAAACAAAATATTGAAAAAAGAGCACAAAAATGGAGTAATGTTAATACAAGCCAGTGTCTTTCATTCCCACAAGGGTCCTTTCTTGGCTAGTCATTGATCAGATCAGGACTGAGGCTAATTGTGGGCAGAAGCTGCAAGGGTACCGCTAAGTAGTTGACCAAACTGACCCTGTGACCCCCACAATTATAATGTTGGGAGAACAGGGATTGGTTGCTCTGAGGGTGTGTGTGTGTGTAGGTGGTGGGAATTTGTATCCTATTAGCTGTAGTGTGTTGGGCTTGGGTTATAAGAGGATCTTTAAATTCCTAGGTGACAGAGTCCCTTCTTGAAGTCATTTCCCTTTAAGATTAATTGGAGTAAGTGGTTTTAAGGGGTGGGGTGGGGGTGGAAGCTGACTAACTAATACTTAGCCAGTGCACCCGAAAAACTGAATGATAGCTAAGGACTAAATCGTATTGGGAATAAAAATCATCAAAATGCATTCTTGACAGGTTCATCCGTGGTGCAGGCGAGAGAAAGGAAGGTCATTTGATGGAAAATCAACTTACCGAAATGTTCTGTTGCATTTTCTTTTGCTAGGTGATGAAGATGGTGATGACGCGGACAGCAGGGGTGTCGGGCTGCATTCACTATGTGAAGAGGCCAGGGGCAGTGCTAGACCCAGGCTGTGTGATCGCTAAACTTCAACTGGATGACCCCAGCAGAGTGCAACAGGTAGGAGCAGTTTTAAGACTGTGGTTTTCTTCAGAAGACGGGTATCCCTGTCAGGGTTGAGCAGGTATTTAGAAGCGTTGAGGCTTCTTGTCTCCAGTGATAGATGACCCCAGCAGGGGCTGGCAGGTTGAAAGGGCTTTGGTGCTGTTTTATTTTTTTATTTAGGATTTCTGCACTGCAGGATATCCACATTTAGGTGATGCATTTCATTTCCATGAGGGTCCTGGGGGGCAGTAGAGCAGTAGAATTAGTTCCATTGTGCACAGATTTCTTTTTTTTTCTTCTTTTGTTATCATATTGTTTTTATTTAACCTTTGCAGTGGCCTATGGTACACATGAGATTTTAGGAACAATGTAATATTCCCAACAAATATACAGTTATAATAACCGAGGAGTGTTTTTTTCCATTGACAACACCAGTTATAGTTCGTCATTATAACCAGCTGCTTATAACGGCAAACATGTATTGCTTTGTCAAGGGGAAAGCCACGAGGCACTGAGCGGCTTGTGCTGTACTGGTTACCTATTCTAGTGACGCTTGCTGAGGTGAAAAAATGTTCCCCAGCAGTTATATAAAACAAGGCATGGCGTGGTGTGTAAAACTGGAATGTTAACCCACACCCTCAGTGTGGGACTCTTAGGTAAACTCTCAGGGTTTAAATAGCATCCCACACCTAAGATGTGTGTAAAATTGTCATTATACACACCACCCCATGCATTATTCTATATATAATTAATGGGTCTCGTTTTTTCCCATAGTAAAAAGCGTGTGTAAATTGCTATTATAAAGGAGTGTTTATAAGAGCAATCACGTGCCACCTTTTCTGTGGGGGGAAAAGCAGAAATCAGCACTGTCTTGCACCCACAGAAGCCGTCACTCCTCGTACACTGACTACACGTAAAACTTCAGAGCTGCATCCTCGATATTGTGAACATAACTTTCCAAGTCGTCCCTGAATTGCTTTAAAAATAATAATAATAAAAAAAAAAAAAACAGTGCAGCAATGCCGCCTGAACCAAACAGGAAAACTGTTTCAGAAAAACTTAATTTTCTTATTTAAAAATTATTTAAGTTAATTGTTCAAAACTGTAGTTAACCGTTACAAAATCCAGTTCCCTTATAGCGCAGCAACACCACCTGGACCAAACTGAGGGAAACTGTTTCCGAAAACCTTAGTTTCTTGTTTCAAAAGTGGTAAAGGTAATTCTTTAAAAATGTTCTTAAACATTTAGAAATCTCACTATTTTCAAGTGTTGCCATCATTTTTCTTCACCCAAAATAAATACATACTCATAATGATGCTAAAACATGAGACCACCTCTGTTCTTTAACAGATGCCAGTACAGTCAGCCAGACACATTTTATATAATTGTTGAGGTGAAAAAACGAGACCCAACAATTACACAAAATAGAAAATGGGTCGGTGTGTGTAAACTCAAAGTTTACACACACCCTTGGGGTTAGATGCTTTTAATAAACCCCTTGAGCTTTGCTCTCAGGGTTTATGTAGCATCTAACCCCTCGGGCGTGTGAAAACTTCTCGTTACACACACCGACCCATACTTTATTCCCTTTATATCACAACTGCCAACTGTTTTTTCCATAGGGAAACCTGGTTATAATTCGCCATTATAACCAGCTGGTTATAACGGTGAGTATGTGCTGGGTTTCCCTTGCTCCAAGCATGTGCTAGACGCTGCTTTTTTCTTCCTCAGCGCTGGACACTTCAGCAGAACTTGAACTCTGGTGGTAAGTTAATGTAAAAAAAAAAATTAACTCAGCTCTTGATAGTGAGTAAACTCTTTCCAAAAAAAGATTAAACAAAAAAAAAAAAGAAACATTTATTCTGCAATGTAATAGCTACAAAACCAAGGAAGATGTTCTCAACCATGCCTGCCAGAAAAAAAGAGGTGAAATACGTGGGTGCCTGTATCCTGTTTGACCATGATTACCCTCTGAAATCCAAAAACAAATGATGGCTTACGGAGACATACTGAAAGCTCTTCTAGAGAAGCAAATTACGTTTCATGCCCCATTTCCAGCGAAGCTAAGAATCTTTTGGAAGGAGGGAATCTCCACTTACCAGATGCAGATAGAAAAGCGTTCCTTGCTAAAGGTATACAGCGTTCCGTTATATCAGACGGATCTTAGCAGAAATGCAAGGCCCCATCGACAGACTGGCAGTTGGTGAAGTCCCAGAAGGCATGTGCTGCAAGGCCAGCTGGTTGCTTCTGGTGCCATTCAGCAAATTTGGCACCCACTCCAAGGACTACAGAACATGCGAGAAGGCAGCTCGGTGGCCACTCCCGATAACTGAGAGGGCTCATGCAAATACTGTTTTCTTCATGGCTTTTCGAAGCCCTGAGCTTCTCAAGCCCCTGGTTTCTCTTCGCCATTGGAGATAGCCATCATGTTGCCCGTGAACACTACTTTTTCAGTCATTGCTATCTTTAGGACATATAAGGAGTATAATTACCTGGCACTAGTAATGGTCAGCATGCATCAGAATGTTACAAATTAGGTTACCAGTTACCTATATTTCTATGCCCGGGGCACTATACCTGGAGACAGGTATGACAGTCTAATATTTTATTTTAGAACAGTACCCAGCCCCTGCAAACATGTTTTGAAATTAAGCCACTTTATCTCACATGGACCTGGTTTTATATACCATGTTGTACCCTGGCACTTTCTACTTCTAATGGCAGTGTAGTAATACATCTTCTGTGGGGGAATCTGGGGAGTGGGGGGCTGAGGTGGGCACGCTGTCTGCATTGGAGGGGTAACTTGGCCTGCTTCTCCTCATCCTGTGGGAGATGCCTCCCTCAGTGCAGATATGTTTGGAGCCAGAATTCTTGAATTGACTTTTTCCTTGGTGAAGGGAGGGGTTCCTATCTTGCAGTACTCAAAGGGTGATGTACTGTCTCTCAAATGAGTTCACCTAATGGAAGTGATACACATGTTCCCAGCCAGAGTCTGTACTTTAAAGCCTCTAGACGTGATTGCCCTACGCGTGCGACAGGGAAGCTGCCCTTTCTTTTATTCTCATGGTCGTTCTTTGTTACATAACTGCCTTGCTTGTCCTGCTTGGAGCCATGGGGCTCTTAGAGATGTTGAATCAGATGGTGTCACCTCTCTCAGTGCAAAGTGGTGTTAGTGCTAGCTGGTGTTGAGCTGGGAGGCGGTGAGTACTGGGGGAGATTGCTCAGCCTATGGAGTCTTGGCGCATACACAGCTGCCCTGTGTTTTATGTGTGGAGCCTTGTTTGCCACCTTTGGGTTCATTGAAAGGGCCTCCCTGCGGAAGGATTTTGTCCCTTCTCCATCCCAACCCCAGTCATTAATCCACCTCCTCTACAATCCCGGGGAGGGACCAGAGGTCTGATGTTTGAGACCTCCCCCCTTGGAGGTTCACCAGTTCTACAGTGTTAAGTAACTAGTGCACAGTTAGCACTGTGTGTTTTTCTTCCACAAGTTTGGTTAATGGGTTTTCACATCACTAGGGGGATAATTGTTTGGCAGTGTTGGCATAGCAATGGTTTGCTGAGTACAGATACTGCACGAGGGTTTATTACTGTCTGGATCTGTATTTGGACTGTGGTTAATATTGCCACAAACATTGTGTCCTATAATGTTCATGGTATGACTAACCCAATTAAAAGAAATAAGGTCCTTAGTTGTGTTAAAAAAAACACAAGCAGAATTCATTTTACTTCAGGAGACCCACCTCTCAGAGGTGGAACATGGAAAACTGAGATGGCTGAGATACTGAACCATGGAGGCCTACTCCTATAAAGCTGGGAGAAGGAGGAGAAGTACCATGGATCTTACTTCCAGAGGGTTCCTTCAGTAGGTCATCACATATAGGACTGGTGTCACCTGGCGTCGGGCCGCACGGCAGACTTTTCTAGCAATCCCTGATGGGGGATCGCCCACCCGACATCACGTGACTGACGTCAGCGTGACTGTATATAGTCAGCGGTCCCCATGCCCGCCCATCAGTTCTTTCCCGCTGTCGCCTCGTGTCAGTCGCATTGCAGACTTCCATACAGCGATCTTCATGAAAAGAGTCTTGCATCGGATTTTCCTTTGCCAAAAATGTTATTTTTTTTGTACATGTACATTGATGTCTTCCTTTGCCCAAGAAGAAGTGCGCTTCCTGTGGCACGCAGATTCCGCATAAGGACGGTCATCTTAAGTGTGTCCTCTGTCTGGGCCCAGCCTACCCTGTCTCCTCCTGTCTGGAGTGCCAGACCTTTAACCAGGCCACTAAGAAACATAGAATTTGACGGCAGATAAGGACCGCTTGGCCCACCTAGTCTGCCCATTTTCCTACCTAACAGATAAGCTGCAGATCCTAGTTAACCAACAGCTTACTTCCTCCTACCCCCCCCCACTAGGACTGCCTTATGTCTGTCCCATGCATTCTTGAATTCCTCCACTGTTCTTGACTCCACAACCTCCTCAGGGAGGCTGTTCCATGCATCCACAACCCTCTCCGTGAAAAAATACTTCCTCACATTACCTCTGAGCCGTCCCCCTCTATCTTCAAATTGTGCCCCCTTGTTCTTGCACATCTCTTTTTCTGAAAGATGCTACCCTCTTGGACTTTGTTGATTCCCTTGAGGTACTTGAAAGTTTCTATCATGTCCCATGTCTATCATATCATCATGAAAAGGAGACAGCAGGCTTTGGAGGCCCATCTCTTGAAAGCCCACCTGGCTTCTCTTGAGAAGAAGATGGATCGATTAAAAGAGAGTCCTCAGCAGATAAATCTTCTCCATCAAAGAAGCACAAGGAGAAATCTTGGGAGCGTGAGTGCTCTGCGGACGACATGCAGCCCTCGACGAGTGAGGCCTAGCTGCCGCCCAGGAAATCGGACGCTGAGTCTGGTAAGGCTGTAGCGGGTCAGTCACGATCGATTGGCCCCTCCATCGTACCGCACCAGCGCCAGCCGATAAGTCGGCCCCGGCCTCCGTGGGACTGCACGTCCGTAAGCTGGCTCCCAGCCTGTGGGGACCCGCCCAGCACCTGTCGATAAGTCATCCAGGGGCTCCTCCCCCGCCCGCCCAACGCCACCTGTTAAGATGCCCGTCCCAGGCGGCTGCCCAGGTGTGGTTCCCCCGTCGGGGCCTAGCAACGCCTCACCCAATGACCGGCGGAACCCGGAGGAGAAGGCCCCTCTCCCCCCTCTTCCTTCACCCGTACCCTCCCCTTCTGCAGTGGGTACCTCTGGCGAAGACAGTGGGGAACCCCTCGACGTATTCAAATCTGCAGGGTCTACTACACGCTCTCACCTTGGGGTCAAGGGGAAGGAGGCTCCTCCTTGGTCAGCTGGCCTACCAGTGGAGGCCCCTCCTCCTCCTCCAGGTGGGATCCCTATAGAGCTGACTCTGGCCAAGATCCTGCCAGTCTACCCGGCGAATCCTGCTCCGATGCCAGACGTCCCGACTATAGTTCCTCAGCCGGGACCCAAGGATCGGCCTCAGCCGTTGGCTCCGACGCCAGATGTCCCGACGACGGTTCCTCAGCCGGGACCCAGTGATTGGCCTCAGCCATTGGCCCTGACACCAGATCTGGTCCTGCCGTCAGGGCCCCTTTGTCCAGCTCCAACGCCAGCCCCTTCGATGCTGAACCCGTTCCTGGTGCCGGATTGGGTGGTGCCGGTTCCGACGTCGGTTCCCCTGACGTGGGCTGTCCCAACGCTGGACCCCCAGCCTATTTATACCACGGCGGGTCCAACGTGGGTACCCCCGCTGTCAGATCTGATGACTGGGATCTACTCTAGACCCCGAACTGTCCCCATTACCTGTTAGGGTTCCTGGGACCATTACCCAGCTGGCCCCCCTCCGGACTGGAGCCACTGTGGACAGTTTTACCCTGGATTCAATCCCTACCCTCTTTACCAGGGATTCCAGGGTTACCATTACACACCACCACAGGTAATACTGCCTCCTCCAACCCCTCCTCCACCCCCTCAGCTCCAACCTCCTCCACCACCCTCTCCACCTCCTCCGGTCACACCGGACATCAAGACTCTAATCCAGTCTTGGTGGTAGGGGGCTCGGTTGGAGTTGGTGTCGGACCTGGAGACGAGACTCCCTCTCCCACGGTCTCCGAGGTCCCCGTCCCCAAGTAGTTATTCAGTGGCTACAGTGCATGTTTCGGGAAAGGCTCGTCAGGATGTCACACTTCCTGATATCCGTCACCGTCCTGACGAAGGGGCGGATGACGACGATGATGATGATGATGTTGAGGGGGACGATGATTCTCCGGAGGATGTCCTGGAGGAGCCTGAGGGCCCGTCAGGCAAGGTTTCCCCGAAATCCCCACCAGAGGACCTTACCTTTTCGGACCTTCTGAGGTCCATGAAGGATTTCTTTGACTGGGAGTCAGAGGATCAGGACCCTATGAGACAGAGACTCACAGAACACCTGGACTTAGAGTCTCTGTTTCCGGTCCCCATTCCTCCATGGATTGAACCTCATCAGGACTTCATCTCTACCATCTGGCAGATGCCTCATTCCCTCCCAGCTATCCTCAAGATGGTGGACAGGCTTTACCCGGCGCCGAAGGATGCCCCATTCTTGAAAGCACATACTAAAGTTGACTCAGTTGTCATTGCTGCGGCTCATGACCACTCCGCTGCAGCCAAGCACATGAGCACTTCTTCTCCGGACAAAGAGTCGAGGCAGATGGACCAGTTCGGGAGAAAAGTTTATGCTTCGGCCACATGCGCGCTCCGGTCCCTTAACTATGTGGTCCATATGGTGTCTCACCAGAAAGCTACCTTGGCCAGGTTGGAAGCTCAGGTCCAGACCATGGAACCCTGGAGTTTGAAAGAGGAGCTTGTTAAGGATCTTTGCCTCTCCAAATTCTCATGTAGGCATGCTTTGCGAGCCACATACGACTCTCTTGATTCTGTGGCTTACACCTCAGCAACTGCCGTTGCCCTCAGACGGCACTCCTGGCTTCGCCTTTCCGGACTTGCTGACAAAGTTCAGTCAGCGATTCAAGATGCCCCCTTTAGGGGCTTGGCACTCTTTGGTGGGGAAGAGAAAGGCCCGCACGCCGCCAGGGAAAGCGCAAGTCCACGGGTACAGCCACCCTCCTGCCTCCAAGAACCAGAGATGCAGGGGCCTCCCTGAACGTCCAGCTACTTACTGACTTGCTATCCCTACTGCCTCCTCAGTCTCTTGATGGGGAGCAGGTGGGGGGGGGTTCATCTGCCACGCGCAGGAGTGGAGGGCAATAACCTCCGACGAATGGGTCCTGCAGCTAGTGTCTGTCGGACACACGATAGAGTTTCTCGACTTTCCTCCAGAAACTCCACCAAAAAGATCCTCCTATTCAAGGGATCAGGCTCTTCTCGTCTGAGAAGAAGTGAACAGCCTCTTGCTCAAGGATGCAATAGAGCACGTTCCCCTCTGGCAAAGGGGAAGGGGATTTTACTCCCATTTTTTCCTGGTTCCAAAAAAGACGGGGTATTTCAGACTCATCCTAGACTTAAGCAACCTAAACCAGTTTATCGAGTACAAAAAATTTCGAATGCTGACACTCCAGAGCCTCCTTCCGTTCCTTCTGGAGAATCATTGGTTTTGCGCTCTGGACATGCAGGATGCTTACCTGCATATCTTCATCTTCCCCAGCCACCGCCGGTTCCTGCAGTTTCAGTTCCAGGGAGAACACTTCCAATTCTGGCGCTCCCCTTTGGTCTGTCATCGGCACCCCGGGTGTTTACCAAGTGCCTGGCAGTGGTTGCAGCCTTCTTACACCACAGGGGTATTGCGGTTTTTCCTTACCTGGACGACTGGCTGATTTCAGCCCCATCCTGGGACTCTTTACTAGAGGCTCTCTCTTTCACTTTGGACCTTTTCAACAGACTAGGGATTACTGTCAGTATTCCCAAATCCTCCATGACCCCGGCCCAGAAACTTCAGTTCATTGAGGCAGTATTGGATACGGTCCATTGCAGAGCCTTCCTCCCTCCAGACAGGGTGGAGGCATTGATCCATCAGGCTTCCCGAATGGCTTCTTCCAGGACCATCCCTGCCCAGGAGATCCTTTGCCTTCTCAGCCTGATGGCGGCCTCCATCATCAATGTTTCCCTCGTGAGGCTCCACATGAGAGTAACTCAGTGTTTCTTGTGCGTGCAGTGGGATCAACTCCTGGACGACCTGGACCATCTGGTACTGGTCTCCTCAGCGGTTCAGAAGGAATTGTTTTGGTGGAGGGATCCCTGCAAACTTTCTTTGGGTGTTCCCTTCCAGAACCCAGCTCTCTTAGCATCCCTAACCACAGATGCCTTGAACATGGGATGGGGAGCACATCTAGGGGAGCACCAAGCCCAAGGACTGTGGTCCAGCTTGGAAGCTACATTACATATCAATGCTCTAGAGATGAGGGCTGTCCTGTACGCCTTACAGACATACTAGACTCTCCTTCCCAAGGGATCACTGCTGGTCCAAACGGACAACATGTCAGTAGTTTGGTACCTCAACAAACAAGGAGGAACCCGCTCATACCCCTTGTGCAGGGAGGCGGAATAAAACCTTTTATAGGTACATTAGGGAGCATAGAAAGGTTAAGGGAGGGATAGTGAAGATTAATAAAGGAGAGGGGAGGTGGGCAGAGGGAGACAGTGAAAAGGTAGAGATACTGAATGAATACTTTTGCTCAGTATTCACAAAAGAAGAAGAGGAGTTACCTAAACCAAACAATAGAACCACTCTGGGTAGGGGGTTGACACCAGTCCATTTACAGAAGAAAGAGTCCTGAAAGAACTCCTAAAACTCAAGGTGGATAAAGCAAAAGGGCCTGACGGGATTCACCCAGAATCCCAAAAGAACTAAGGGGGGACCTAGTGACACCACTGACCACCCTTTTTAACAAATCATGCGAGGATGGGGTGGTACCTGAGGACTGGAGGAGGGCAAATTTCATAGATTTATTCATGCAAAATAGACTTGCGTCCTTAAAGCTTGCCTTTTACTTCCAAATTCAAAACCTATTTGTCATTTCCCCAAAATGCAGATCCAAAGTATCTTTAAATTGTTTCATACTCCCACTGTTAACTATGGTCCCTGGTAGAGCATTCCAAGGAGTAACTACCCTCTAACTATACCAGTGCCTTCTTGCATTGTGTTTCCATGTAGATCGTATCAGTTGTTTATTGTGCCTTCTACTACCATGATCGTCTGTCCTAGGGAAAATTCCTAGCTCAGTTCGATAGTTAACATCTCCGATTACCCTATACAATAGGCACATGTCCCCCCTAAACCTCCTGTAACACAATGAATAGAGATTAAGGGAAGTCAATCTGTCTAAATATGGTTTAGTTTTCAACCCGTGTATAGATCTGGTAAATTTCCTCTGGACAGACTCTAACTTAATAATATTTTCCCTATTTTGAGGGGACCACACCTGACCAGTGTACTCCAAATGGGGTCTCACCAGAGCCACATAAAGTGGAATTAATACTTTTGCATCCCTACTTGCAGTATATCTTAAACTGCAATTCAAGTTTTGATTTGCTTTTTTCATCTGAGACCTGCAGTGGGTGCTAAACTTGAGATCAGAACCAATTGTAATACCCAAATCTCTTTTTTCGTTAGTAACTATAAGTGGTGAATTTGCAAGTTTATAATTATTCTGTTTATTTGATTTGCCCATATGCATTACTTTGCATTTTGTAGTGTTCAAAACCAACTTATGAGCAAGGGTCCAATCAAAAATGCCATCTATGGTGTTCTGCAATTCCGTCGCTTCTTCCTGATTATTCACAACTACCCCCACCCTACAATCATCGGCAAACTTATATAACCATACCCTTGGATTGTTTGCTTGAAGGGAGGCTATATATATATATATATATATATATAAATAGACTAGGTCCCAAAACGAAACCCTGGGGTACACCACTAGTAATAGGAGACCAATTTGAAAATTTACCCTTGATGGATACCCTTTGTTGTCTCCCCTGCAACCATGCTGACACCCATGTACAAATATTAGAATTCAGGTTGATCTTTTCCAACAGATTTAGTAATTCCATGTGAGGCAATTTGTCGAATGCCTTCACAAAATCCATATACACTACATCAACTGAATTTCCGTTGTCCAATTCTCTGTTAACATTTTCATAAAAAACCAACAGATTTGTCTGGCAAGACCTGGATTTAGTGAACCCATGCTGTGATGGGTCCACCAATCCATTAACCTCCAGATGGTTTATAATTAAATCTTTAATTACAGCTTCCAAGACCTTTCCCATTAGTGAAGTCAAACTCACTGGTCTGAAATTTTCTGGTTTGTACCTAGTCCCTTTTTTTAAGATGGGCACCACTGTAGCTATTTTCCAATCCTTGGGTACCTGTCCTAGATCCAGAGAGGTCTGAAAAACATGCGTAAGTGGAGGGGCCAAAACAGCTGCCAATTCACTTAATACCCTGGGATGCACGTCATCAGGACCAGGAGATTTGATTCCCCTTCACAAAAGTGGGAGCAATGCAGAAGCAGGAAACTACAGACTTGTTAGTTTGGCCTCTGTGGTAGGGAAAATGATGGAATCACTTCTGAAGGAAAGAATTGTTGAGTACCTAGAGGCCAGCAGGGCACGGGACCCAAGGCTGCATGGATTCACAGCAGGAAGGTCACGTCAGATGAGTCTAATCGATTTCTTTGACTGGGTGACCAAAGTAATAGACCATGGAGGGGCTATGGATATGGCCTACCTAGACTTTAGCAAGGCATTTGACACAGTCCTGCACAAAGGATTAATAATCAAGTTAGCCGGCCTGGGAGTAGGTCCCAGGGTGGTAGTCTGTGTAGCAAACTGGCTGCACAACAGGACACAGAAGGTAATAGTGAATGGAACTCACTCCGAAGAAAGGGGAGTTACTAGTGGAGTACCTCAGGGTTCAGTACTGGGTCCAGTCCTCTTTAATGTCTTTATAGGTGACATTGCAGAGGGTCTGGAAGGAAAGGTATGCCTCTTTGCAGATGTCACAAAGATCTGTAACAGAGTTGATACACAAGGGGGGGTGGAAAGGATGAGAAGGGACTTGGCAAGGTTGGAGGAATGGTCAGATGTATGGCAACTTAGGTTCAATGCAAAGTGCAAAGTAATGCACCTGGGAAACAAAAACCCAGGAGAAGAGTACACAATGGCAAGGGAGGCACTAACAACAACAGTAATAGAAAGGGACCTGGGGGTAGTCATATCAGATGACCTAAAGGTGGGCAAGCAATGTGAGAGGTCAGTAAGAAGAGCTGGGGGGGGGGGATACTGGAATGCATAGGGAGAGGCATCACAAGTAGATAAGGGGAAATGGTTATCCCACTGTACAGAAAGTTGGTGAGACCCCATCTGGAGTACTGTGTGCAGTTCTGGAGACCCATCTCCACGAGGACATAGACAGGATGGAGGCAGTCCAGAGGATGGCAACTAAAATGATGCAGGGTCTGCATCAGAAACCATATGAAGAGAGACTGAGAGAGCTTAATATGTATACCCTTGATGAAACGAGGGATGGGGGGACATGATAGAAACTTTCAGGTACCTCAAGGGAGTCAACAAAGTCCAGGAGGGTAGCATCTTTCAGAAAAAGAGATGTGCAAGAACAAGGGGGCACAATTTAAAGACAGAGGGGGGACGGCTCAGGGGCAATGTGAGGACATTTTTTTTCATGGAAAGAGTGGTGAACGCATGGAACCGCTGTCCTGGGGAGGTTGTGGGGTCTAAAACAGTGGGGGAATTCAAACATACATGGGACAGACATAAGGCAATTATAGTGGGGGGTAGGAGGAAGTAGGCTGTTGGTTAACTAGAATCTGCAGCTTATCCAGTAGGTAGGGAAATGGGCAGACTGGGTGGGCCAGGCAGTCCTTATCTGCCGTCAAAGTCTATGTTTCTGTGTGGAACTGGGTGGTCCAGCACAGTCTGGCCCTCATGGCCATGCATGTACCAGGCATTCTAAATGTCCTGGCGGACAGTCTCAGCAGATCTTGGACCCTAGCTCATGAGTGGGAATTACATCAGGAAGTGGCAGAATCCATCTTCCTATATTGGGGGTGTCTGGAAATCGACCTTTTTGCCTCCAAATTTAATGTAAAACTTCCCAGTTTTTGCTAGCTTGTTCCAGGGCATGGTGCTTTCTGGCATGACACGCTGTCTCTCTCTTGAACAGGGGAAATTCTTGTATGCCTTCCCTCCATTTCCCATTCTCCAGAGGGTCCTCCTGAAACTTCAAGCCGAGAAGGCAAAGATGATTCTCATCGCTCCTCTCTGGCCGATACAGATTTGGTTCCCGCTGCTGCAACAGCTTTCCAGTGAACCACCGGTTCCACTTCCAGGGACCCATGACCTCCTGACTCAGGATCAAGGTCGGCTACTACATCCAGGGCTCAGGACCCTGCACCTTCATGCATGGCTCCTGCAGACATAGCGATCTCTTGCTTTTGGGTCTCCTCCCGGGTAGCTCAAGTCCTCATTGAGGCCAGAAAACCCTCTGCTCGATCCAGTTATGCCATGAAGGGTCATTCCACGAGGGGGATGGCTACTTCCTTTGCGGCCATGAAGAACGTGTCCATTTCAGCCATCTGCGCAGCAACTACTTGGAGCACTGTGCACACCTTTATCAGGCATTATAGCCTGGATGTGGCATCACGGCGAAGAGCTGGTTTTGGTCTAGCAGTCCTTCAGGTACTGCTGTCCTAGGCTTCGGTCCAACTCGCGATCTCTACCTAGCCTCCTCCTACCTGTGAGAGATTTCCAGTATTGCTTGGGAATCAGTCCTAATGGTGTAACCTGCTGCAAGAGCTGTTTCTGGTAACAGAACGTGATACAATGGATGAGCCACCTGGACAGCGATTGTTTAGAAACCGGAGCTCCCATCATCCTATGGGCGAACGAGACGAATAACTGATCAGATTTATGGTGGTGCCTGGTTCTGGTCAGGTAGTATCTTAGACACCTATGCACATCTAGAGTGTGCAACAGGGCCTCTCCTATTAGAGTATTTAGGAAAGTACACTGGTAAGTCGATGTCCTGATTGAGGGTGAGAGCTGAGACCACCTTAGGTAGAAACTTTGGATTTGTTCTTAGGGACACCCTGTCCTGGTGAAAAACCAAATAAGGTTCTTTGCACATCAGTGCGTGAAGTTCAGAAATTCTTCTGGCCGAAGTAACGGCAGCTAAAAATAATGTCTTCCATGTTAGGAGACGTAGCTCGCAATGTTTCAACTGGAGGATACAATAGATTCAGGTGTTTGACTGTGTTCATGGTTGCTGTCTGAGCTCAGGGGTCTTGTGATTGTATCCCAGGGTCTGAGGGTGGCTGTGACCTTTTTCCTTTCTCATTCCTTGGAAGGACTAGTACCTATAAAATATAATGGACTAACCATGAATATTGGTTTAATATTGGACTTGTCAGATCCGCTAATTCTACACCAGGCTCAGCTACCAGGACTGCTGTACACTACTCAGTGACATATTTTTTATTGTTTTCCTGTTAGTTATTATTGTACATTTACCTGCGTACGATTTAACTTTATGGCTGTGATCTGACATGTATGATGCTTCATAGTTGCTATATGCTCTGTTTCCATTTTCTGCTGAATGCTTCAATAAATGATTATAAAAAAAGTCAGAATGGTCTCAGCTGGGGTCTGGGAATAGACACAATGCTTATAAACTGGACAGATCAGTGAGTAAGGCATAGATCCTAAACGGTGGTGGTAAATGGCTATGAATCTAAACCAGGACTAGTTAGCAGTGGTGTTCCACAAGGTTTAGTTCTGGGACCACTTATCTTCCAGATTTTCATCTCCGTCTTAAGTAACTGGGCAATGAAATATGCTGATGACACTAAGATTGGTGGCCCTGGTGGCACTATGGAACAACGTAAATCATTGCAAGAGAACTTAAATGTTATTCATCTATGGTCTTGTCTGCCACGTGAGAGATGAAGTTTTATCTGGACAAATGTAGGATTATGCACCCGTGTAGACAAAACCCTTGTCAGAAGTATACCCTATGGGGGGGAAGATCGTATGCACCACAACTAGTGAGAAGGATCTAGGGGTAGCTGTATGGCTAGGGATCATGACAGTGTAATAACGGCAATATCTAGGGCCAACAGTGTCTTATGGGCCATAAAGAGAAATATTTCATCAAGAAACTCTAAGGTAATTTTTCCCCTATACAGACTCCATGTGTAGTTTTGTCTAGACTGTGCTTTACCCAGTTTTGGTACCTGTACAAAAGAAGGAACATTGACATAATAGAAAAGATATAGAGGTATGCAACGACGACAATTATCACATTAAAAAATTTACCATACACTCATAGACGAGGATTAAAGGGATATCTTACTTCGAGAAGTGCTCTTGTAGCAGGTAACACACATATAGGACTAAAAAAATACACATGGGCCTTACCCCCCTGGGGGTCTCTGCCTCGCTCCTCTCATCCCATACCTCAGTAAACACTCACACTGCAAACAAACAGGTGTGGTCCATTCCCAAGGTTAGGACCTCACTTGCTCAACGGTCTTTCCCCTACAGAGCCCCATTATGGTACAATGAACTGCCCTCTGCAGTTACCTCTATCTCCAATTTAGGACCCTTCAAGTTAGCCCTGAAGGATCACATCCTCTCCTCACAGCACTGCCAGTGTACCAGCTAGCCCTGGTCCCTTGTCTACCCCACTCCTGAGCGCTCACCGGATATACTGTGACAGTGACCCCCAAGGCAGCACTCTCGTGTGTAGCTCGCCTGCCAGCTAGCCCCCAGGCTCCACAGGTCACCTGAACTGTTGTACTTTGCCACCCTGGCATTTGTAAATTATCTGACAACTCCTAGTTTCCGCATCAGCAGGCCTTCCAGTCTCTCCGGTGTACCGTATAATACCTCTCAACAATGCCTCAACTGGCTGCACTCACTAGATATCTGTCAAGTTCTACTACTATGTAAAGGTCAGTATGTTACACTGTCTCTTATCCCTACAAATGCTTTGTAATCTTAAAACTGTAAACTGTAGCTCCTTGTAGCTCTTTCCATGCAATGCAAATATGTCTCATGAGGCGGCAGTATTGTGTAACTGTAATACCTGCAACCTGTAGTTTTTCCTTGTAACCATTGTCATGATCTGTTTATATGTATTGTCCTGTATATGCTGTTCCTGACATGGAGCCTTTGTAAATGAGTCCCTGACTCAAAGGGTTGTAATTTCTAAAGAGTGTTAAATAAATAAATACATACACATAAAGATCCGGCCATCCCACAGAAAGTATCTCCGCTTCATCTTCCAGGGAGAACACTTTCAGTTCAGAGCACTGCCATTCAGCCTCTCATTGGCACCAAGGGTCTTCACCAAGTGCCCTGTAGCAGCTCTTAGGAGAAAGGATCATTATGTTTACCCCACCTGGACGACTGGCTGCTCACAGCACATATGGAGGAACAGCTGAGTCGTTCAACAGAGGAGACCTGCCGACTGTTCCGAGACTTGGGGATCACTTTGAACCTCTCCAAGTCATTCCCCTGGCCTACCCGGAGACTGCAGTATGTAGGGGCAGTCTTGCACACTGTCCAGGGAAAAGCCTTTCTCCCTCAGGACCGAGCAGACAAGCTAGGAGCTATCACTCAGAGGGTCATCTCCACAAATTCAGTACCGGCCAGAGTGGTGCTGCAGCTTTTAGGTCACATGGTTGCAGCCATCACTACAGTTACTCTGGCCTGTCTGAACATGAGGGTTCCACAGTAGAACCTCAGGGTTCAGTGGGATCAATGCATGGACTATCTCGACCAACCAGTCAGGACCTCCAAGGCGATACGCCATACTCTGGAGTGGTGGCTCACCCCTTCTCAGCTGGACACCGGAGTTCCTGTTCTAAACCCAATCCTCAGTAAGTCCTGACTACGGACGCCTCAGGGACGGGTTGGGGTGCGCATCTGGCATCCCACCAAACAAGGGACTCCTGGTCTTTGGTGGAGCACAGTCTCCACATCAGTGTGCTGGAGATGAGGGCCGTCTTATATGCTCTACAAGCCTTCCAATGCATGCTCACACCAGGGCCTCTATTAGTCCAGTCAGACAACACCCCAGTTGTCTTCTACCTCAACAAGCAAGAGGGCACGCTTTCTTACCCCTTATGCAGGGAAACGGTGAGAGTTTGGCACTGGGCAGTGGATCACAACCTGGAAATAATGGCCGTTCATGTTCCAGGGATTCACAACGATCTCGCAGACAGCCTAACCTGCTCTCGATCACAGCCATGAATGGGAACTACTGCAAGAAGTTGCAGATGACCTCCTTGGACAGCGGGGTCGGTGAGAGCTGGACCTCTTTGTGTCATAACACAACACCAAACTGCCCAATTTCTGCTCGCTAGATCCAGGGCCTGGTGTTTTCTGGCACAACACATTGTCCCTCTCTTGGACAGGGAGGTTCCTGTATGCCCTCCCTCCCTTTCCGCTCCTCCAGAGAGTACTACTCAAGATGCAGGTAGAGAGCGCATGCATGATTCTTGTAGCGCCCATTTGGCCTTGTCAGATCTGGTTTCTGTTACTCCAACAATTGGCATCAGAACCGCCGGTCCCATTACCCCTGTCCACTCACTTGCTCTCCCAGGAACAGGGAACTCTGGTACATCTGAACCTTCAGTCTCTGCATCTGCATGCATGGCTCCTGCAGTCCTAATCAGGGACAGATTCAGAGTATCCTCTAGAGTGGCAGAGGTTCTCGTGGCAATGAGAAAACCCTCAACCAGAGCGACGTATGCCATGAAATGGAAATGTTTCTGCTTATGGGCATCCCTTCGTTCTGTGGACCCTTTCTACTGTATGGTGGCATCTGTGCTGGAGTACCTCCTTTCCCTGTCAGACAAGGGACTCGGCTACTCATCCATTAAGGTGCACCTTTCTGCGCTGTCAGCTTACCATGCGCCAATGGATGGGAAAGCTCTGGCACAAGTGGACTTGTGCAAGACCTTCCTAAGGGGTATCTTGCACATCAAGCCTCCCAGGAGGGATCCCGTCCCTCCATGGGATCTTCTTTTTATGTTAGAGAAGCTTACATTGCCTCCCTTTGAACCAGCTGCAAACTGCGAGCTATGCTTCCTTTCATGGAAAGCATTATTTTTGGTTGCCATTACTTCCACTCGAAGAATTTCTGAGCTACAAGCACTGATGTGTAAAGTGCCTTACCTTATTTATCACAGGGACAGGGACTGAGTTGCCCTGCGTACAAATCCTAAGTTCCTTCCAAAGGTGGTGTCCGAATTCACTTTAAGTCAGGACATCCAACTACCAGTTTACTACCCAGAGTACTCAAACAGAGGAGAAGCCTTGTTACATACTCTGGATGTACATAGAATTCTCCATCACTATATAGAACGGACCCAGTTGTCAAGAAAGACAAACCAGTTGTTTGTCTCCTTTGCCCAGAGAATGTTAGGGGCTCCAGTAACCAAGAAAACATTGGCCAAATAGTTGGTCAACTGCATTACTTTTTGTTACCAAAAGTACAACAAACCCTTCCTGGGGCTGGTCAAGGGTCATTCTACAAGAGGGGTTGCAACCTCCTTTGCGTCCCTCAAAAATGTGTCTGCAGCAGATCTTTGTGCAGCTGCTGCTTGGACTTTGGTCCACACTTTCATTAGGTGGTACAGTCTGGACATTGCTTCCAGAAGGAGAGCAGGTTTTGGCCTTGAGGTCCTCCAGAAACTACTCTCCAAAGGAGTGCCAAGGACACTGTTTTTTCTAGTCTGCCACTCTTCTGACCTGAGTCTCTCCTTGTACTGCTTGAAACTCAGTGCTATATGTATTACCTGCTGCAAGAGGTCCCTCTCAAGTAAGATAGTGCCAGTTAAGAACCACTACAACATGTGCAGATCTTCGAGAGAGCTCTTGCAGGTGAGTTTCCCTTCCACCTGCCCCGGGTTTATGTAACCATACTTCTCTCTGGCAGATGGGACATCCTTTTCAGTTCCCCTTCCTGTGTCTCAGCTGGGTCTCCGGCAGGATGAACTGAGGTGGTGCTTGGGGATCGCCCCCTTTATACCACGTGGGATGACGGGGTGGGGCCGATGTCGGGGGGGGGTGTCCCCTGTCTTGGAGTGCTGGCTAGAAATTTTTCCATGGAGTCCTGGTGCTTGGCAGCATAACCCTATGTGTTTTACCTGCTGCAAGAGCTCCTCTCAAAGATCTGCTGTTATGGTAAGTTCTTGCGTAACTGTACTATCTTTTGCTAATGCATGAGGTTGAAATAGATGAATACTTCTTTATGGAAATGTGTTTTGATGTTAAACCAGCTAATTACACAAGAGGGCACCTACTAGAATCATTAGAAGGCATTTCATTATGAAGGAAAGACAGTACTTTTTACCCAAAGGGTGGTCAACTCATGGAATGCTCTACCCTTAGAAGTTATAATTAGTAAGAATAAAACCAAATTTAAGAAGAAGCTTGACTTTTTTCTGTCCACCAATAGCGCATTACGTTATTACAACTAATGTAGTACAGTGGGCATAGTCTATTAAGCTCCAGTCTTTCCTTTGTATGAACTTTTTTTTATATAAGTTTTTATGCCCCTTATTTTCCCCCCATTGTCTCCCGGCCCTTGTCCTGGCTGTGCATGCACGTGTGAAGGCATGCGCATACTGCAGTACCGGGATGCCCCTTCCACTACTTGCCGCCCCCTCCTGCCTGCGCTGACCGTCAGACCTCCACCCGATGGCAGCAGAACTATGGGGGGGGGAGGGTAACAGCCTCCTGGGAGAGGCCTCCCGGGAGAGGAGAGCTGTCTTTTGGCTGCTCAGTCCTGCTCCCTCTCCTCCCCCTGTGCAGGCTGTCCAGCGACCCGAGTCCGTTCCCGAACCCGGCTCACTGGCATGACATGAGGTAAGGTGTCCAGTGTCTCAACCCTCTGCGCCACCAGACCGGCCTTTGTATGAACCTTTGTATGGGGGACAGACTACCCGAGGAGGTGGTAAGCCAGAAAACAGTTGGGTTTTAAGAGTGGATGGGATAAGGTAAAAGAGAAGGTAACCGTGTCAAGTGAGGAGGGGTGGAGTGTCATGTAACACATGTTTCATGAACTCCACAGCAAGCAGACCGTAATGTCGTCTTCTGCTGGCATTTTAGTATGTTTATAAGAAATGAGTCCCGACTCCATCTCAGTCTTCAATAATAAACGGGCCAGACAGGAAGGGTGTCATGAGGAGCAAAGGCAACTTCCAGTTCATTACAGTTCAGACAGGGAGCCTGCCAGCCTAGGTAGAAAATTTAACTCAGGACTGAATAGATGGATGAAAATTCTTACTTGTCGTTTACTGTTTATATATCTGTGTCTGTACATATATGAAAAGGTTGTCCTCTAAAGTCTGAGGCTTCTTAAGTGCTTTGACTGATTCTTATACTCTTGTTTGCAGGCTGAGCTGTACACGGGTGTGCTACCACAGATACAGAGCACATCGCTGCGTGGTGAGAAGCTCCATCATGTCTTCCATTATGTCTTGGACAGCTTGGTCAATATAATGAATGGTTACTGTCTTCCTGAACCCTACTTCAGCAACAAGGTGACCTTAAATACATCCTAGCCCCTTTCCCCTGAGCCTGTCTCCAAACATGTTACAAAGATCGCTCTGTATCCATTGTGCTAGTGGTGACAAAATGGGGCATGTGATTAAATGTCACTGGGAATGTACGCCTTCAGTTGATTCATAGGTACCATCCATGTAAGCAAGTCTATTGCAGCCCCTTCAACTCTCCCCCCCCTCCGGCATTACCTCAACTGATACCAGTAGGTGACCTAAAATGTCCACCACTCCTGAATGTGAAGTTCATTCTTGTTGCCTTTCTCAGTGACTCCACAGGGAGTATGCTTGCCTCTGGGGCCAGAAGATTGGCAAGTTGTAGATTCTTGTCCCACACCAGGAACTTTAACTAACGCCCAGTACTGATACTGTAGTGTGGCACTACTGTTGCACTCTTGTGGTGCTGCCCTCAGATGTGACATTAAACCGAGGTCCCTTCTGTCCATCTCTGGTGGCTGTACAGGTGAAAGTTAAAGACCCCACAGTACTTGAGGTAAGAGTAGGGTATTTTCATCAGTGCCCTGGCTAACATTACCCTGTCAATAAAACAGGTTCATGCAATTTGCTTCTCACCGGATGTGCTTGGAATCAAGCTGTCATGCGTAGTATGCCTTTCCTGGTAAAAAAATTACAAATAAAAATGTCGTCTTGTTATTTCAATACAGTGGGTCTGTTTTATTTTTTTATTTATTAAAAATTGATAACCAGGAAAGGCACACTGAGCCAAAGCTTATTTCCAGGCGTGACCTGGGTACAGAGCATACACAGAAGTGATAAGAGTTACACAAGGTAATTTCAAAAAGACACAG
This sequence comes from Neoceratodus forsteri, assembly GCA_016271365.2. Classification (NCBI taxonomy): domain Eukaryota; kingdom Metazoa; phylum Chordata; order Ceratodontiformes; family Ceratodontidae; genus Neoceratodus; species Neoceratodus forsteri. Next base: position 90,394,574 of record JADMNL010000030.1, read on the forward strand.
TATACACAACCATATTTCATGCAGTACACAACATTTTTACATTCATAATGGAGTTAGGCTGCCAGCTGTGGAAGCATAGAAACGTAGAAAATATTGGCAGAAAAAGACCATTGATCCATCCAGTCTGTCTTTTTTTTACCCTATCCTTCCCCAGGACCTAATGTCTAGTTAGGGTTACTGCCCTCACCCCTGCCTTACTGCTTTCTCCTGCATAACTCTTAAGCATTTTACTCTGTCCCAGTTTTGTTTGAAACCATTAATGGTTTTGCACCCATCACCTCTGCTGGTAAGTCGTTCCACAGCTCAACCCCCTCTCTGTAAAATAAAAGTTCCTGTCATCTCTCCTGAATCCCCCCAACCCCTGCCAGTTTCCACTCATGTTCCCATGTTTGTGATTCATCGGCCCTGCTGAATATTCAGTCTGCCTTGTTCATTCCTTTCAGGAACTTGGAGGTCTCTATCATATATCCCCTCTCCCTTCTGGTCTCCAGTGAGTACATGTTCAGGGCCTTGCGTCACTCCTCGTAGGATCTGCCCTGCTGACCCTGAATCATTTTGGTTACTCTACACTGTACCGTCCCTAGCCTGGCTCCAGAACTGGGCACAGTATTCCAGATGCGGCCTCACCAGTGATCTATAGAGAGGTAGTATCACCTCCTTCCACCTGCTGTCAGATGCCCTCCCCATACACTCCAGCATTTTGGCTGCCTTGCTGTAGGTCTCGATACACTGGTCAGACTGTTTAAGGGAGTCACTTTTGATGACTCCCAGGTCCCTTTCCTCAGCTGTAGTGTTCAACTTAGCGCCTCCCATCCAATATTCCTCCTTGGGGTTCTTGTTCCCTGTGTGCATCACCTTGCACTTTTTGTCATTGAACTTCAACTGCCAAACTTTGGATCACCTCTCTAGATTTTGCAAGTCTCTCTGCATCTCCCTAACCCCCTCCTCACTGTCTACCCTGCCACAGAGCTTAGTGTTGTCTGCAAAGAGACATATCTTGCCCTGAATTCCTTTTCCCATGTCACCAGTGAACATATTGAAAAGGACTGAGTTCTGGCCGGCCCGGTGGCGCTGAGGGTTGAGGCGCTGGATGCCACACCTCGCGTCACACCGGTGACCCGTGTTCGGGAACAGACATGGGCTGAAGGGGGTCGGCAGGGGCAGGGTAGGATGAAGTGTCCAGTGGACTGCTCTCCTTCCCTGGGGGGGGGGGTTTCACGGCACCGATACCTGAGTGCCCTCTAGCAGGGCTGGGGGAGCACATGGAGGTCGGGTGCAGATGTCTCGAGGGCGTGCACAGGGAGGCGTGCATGGAGCCTCGGCCAGATGTCGTTGCACACACCCGTCTCCCAAGGGAAAAATACATGAAAAATGCCTGCCAAGCACCTCAGTGACGCCCTCTTCACTGCCTCCGATGTGCCCTCAGGCTGTCTCCCCAACCTGAACCAACGTTCGTGACACTGGTAAGTACTGTGACCCCGCCCTGGGGGGTAAGCCAGGGGGCATAGGGGAGTACAGCTCATGTGGGGGCAGCAGGAGGCGGGGGACGTGACCAGGGCTGAAGTCCGTGCAGGGCGGCCTGAAAAGCATAGTAAAAAAAAAAAAAAGACTGAGTCCAGATCTGAGTTGTGGGAAACGTTGCTTGCAGGACCCTCTCCCTAACTTGGCCACGTTTACCAGCACCCTCTGCTGTCTCCCCGCAACCAGCTTCCCACCCATCTAACTAGATCCTTCACTGTTCCCAGATCATCTAACTTCTTCAGCAGTCTTAAGTGTGGCACAGAATGAGACACCTTGCTGAAGTTACAAAGCACAGAATATGCTTTTGCCAATCAAAGTGCAAGATCCGCAGGCTGTGTAGGAGCACAGGGCCTGCTGATTTAGGGCTTGGGGATCGGAACACATTCCTTACAGTTTGCCATGCTACATTTTGTAAATTTGTTGACCATTTTACATTTTTTAAAATAGTTGGCTAACTGGCATGAAAACATTGAGCCCCTTCCTCCAGTGAGCTTTAAAATAATAAAATGCCTATTCTATTTGTACATCATCACACAAGATGTATCTGTTTCATTTCCAGCACGCTAAAATGGGGCTTGCTGATTATACACATGTTGTGATCTCCACTGATGTAAGACCACCAAATGACATGTGTCACATACAACATCAGAAAATCCCATCTCTGTGGCTTTTGCGTGTAATAGCTGAATGGCACGGGGTCATGATGTCACAAGACATTATGCTAATAACAAAATCGGCGCTGCCAATACAAGCGTGATTCCTGCCATGAGACATAAGTCTTTATCTGTGGGGGTCTCTGCTGCCCCACATCCCCTCGGTTACGGGCGGGCTGCGCCTCAACCCCCACTAATGATTTCAACCCGGGTGGTCAACTTGGGGAGTGCACAAAAGAGTAAAAAATAAGATTCTGGGACCCGGACTCAAACCCGGTCCCAGATGCAGCGCCTGAGTTCCTGTTGCTATGGCTCAGTCCTGTGAGCCATGGCAGCTGCTCGGCGGAACCCATTCCCAGCAGAGATCTTATCCTCTGCCTGGAAAACCACTACTGGTGCAAAACTGCATACAGCAGTATACGCGGTATTGCACCATTAGCGGTTATAGGCTATGCTGTAGCTGTTTAGCCATAATGTTGTACGCTATTAAGCGTGCAACATTATGACCTGGTAGGACCCTGAAGAAAAAATTACTCACCTTAGTAATGTTGTTTCTTCTAATGGAGTCTTGCTATATTATGACAATTGCAGTTTGTCCCACCATTAGAACTGCTCCGGAGGTGAAAGAGTTAACTCCATTCCATGAATGGAACTTGGAGCACGAGCTCTAAAGAGAAGCTCTGTCTGTGTAGTTTCAAACCTGAACTGTCAGATCTTTACGAGCAAAAACTCACTAAGGTCTGTGTGGAAGCTGTAACCTACACTAGCCAACTGGCTACCTAAATATTAACACCTATTGCTGGTCCCAACACAAAAGACTCAAGTCAGGGACCAGAACTAATAGTATAATTTAACAATATGAAAGAAATATATGGAAAAAATGAAAAACACCACACCCCAAACCCCAAGAAGGGTGAAAACACATAAAAGGGCATAAAATAATTGCTTACACTGAGCTGCCACCCATACCCAAGTAAGTTCTGAGAGAGGAGAGGGGCAGGCTGGAGGTCATAATATGAACACTCCATTAGAAGAAACAACATTACTAAGGTGAGTATTTTTCTTCAAACAACATGAAGTCTTGCTATATTATATTTCAGATACAATTTCACAGCAGTACCTCCATGGAGGAGGACAGAACCTACTTAGGAATAGGCTCTGAAGCACAGCTGTGCCAAGACCGAGCATCTCTCCTAGCCTGGACATCCAGGGAGTAATGCTTGGTGAAAGTGTGTACCGCTTTTCCAAGTAGCAGCTTGACATATCTCCAATATAGGGATGTCTCTGGCAGCAGCTAGAGACGTGGCTGTACCCTGGTAGAATGAGCCCTCAAGCCAGAGGGGATCTCTGCCCAGTTTCTGATAACAAATTGGATACAAGAGATAATCCACCTGGCAATTGATCTCTTAGTGGCAGGTTTCCTTTCCCAACCTCACCATAAGTGAGAAAAGTTGGAGGATTCGAACCTGTGACCCTTGGTACGTTCTATATAGTAACTAGGGCCCTCTTAACATCCAACTGTGCAATCTCCTCTCACCAGAAGAGGAATGTTCAGTGAAAACACTGGGAGGAGATAGATTGGTTAAGATGGAAATCTGAAACCACCTTAGGCAAAACTTCCTGTTAGTCCTGAGGACTACCTTATCCCTGTGGAAAGAAATAAAGTCAGTTTCTACTGACAAGGCTTTGCAACTCACTTATCGTCTAGCAGTAAGTAGCCACTAGGAAAACAGTTTTCCAAGTTAGATACTTAAGCTCTGCAGAAAACAGAGGTTCAAAAGGGGGTTGCATTAACTGGGCAATGCAAACATTAAGGTCCCAGGCAGGGTCTGGATCCCGAAAAGGTGGATTAGTATGGAGTAATCCCTTAAAAAACTTGGAAAATACAGGGTGAGTGGAAGGAGAGGATGGCTTTCCTGCTGAAACAAAAGCAGAGACAGCTGCCAAATGAACTCTCAGGCCCAAAGAATTAAGATGGACCATGTAATCTAACACAATGGGCAAATCAGCAGATTCTGGGGAAATATGTTTCCCAGAACACCAAATGGAGAACCTTTTCCACTTAGAATTATAAGTAGCCCTAGTGGAAGGCTTCCTAGAAGCCTTTAGGATTTCAAGAACACCTTGAGAGAGGTGTAGGTCAGCAAATTCTAACTCCTCAAGAGCCAGGCCTTGAGGTTGAGGGATTTGAGGTTCGGATACCAAACTCTCCCCTGGGCACAGGTTAATAGGTTGTGATTCCTGGGGAGATACAGGGGGAGATGGACTGTCAGGGACAGAAGGAGTGGGTACCAGGGCTGTCTGGCCCAATCTGGGGCAATCAGAATCACCCTGCAAGGCTGGGATCTGATTTTTACTAACACCTTGAATAGGAGAGGGAAGGGGGGAAAAGCATAAAGAAACTTCCCTTCCCAATCCAGGAGAAGGGCGTCCAGGGGGACTGAGCCCAACATTGGGGGCCTACAACAGAACAGTGGAAGTTGGTGATTGTCTGGGGCTGCAAAAGATCTATCTGAGGGTGCCCCATCTGGCAAAGACTATCCCAGTACTTGAGGATCCAGAGACCATCGTGATGGCCCTGAGAAATCCCAGTGAGAGCATCTGCTAGGACATTGTCCTTTCCTGGAAGGTGAACTGCTATGAGTGAAGTGTTCAGGGAATAGGCCAGAGACCACAACTTCATTGCCTCGTGCACAAGGTCAAGACCCGAGTGCCCCCTGCTTGTTGATGTACCACATTGTTGTGGTATTGTCTGTTCTGACTTGTACCACTTTGCTCTGGACAGAAGCAGAAAACGCTTGAAGTGCTAAAAAGACAGCTCTGAGTTCCAGCAAATTGATGTGGAGCAGAGATTCTGGGCGTACCACACTCCCTGAGTGGAGAGACTGCCCATGTGGGCTCCCCACCCCAGGAGGGAAGCATCCGTAGTGAGGGTCAAAGTGTGAGAAAGGGAATGAAGGGACCCCAGTCTTAAATTGCTTGATCCTGCCACCACTGGAGGGCCTGGATCAAGGTTCGGTCACTGGGACCAACTTGGAAAGGGGGTTCTTCTCTGAGACCAATAGGCTCTCAAGTGAAACTGAATGTCTCTCATCTGAAATCTTGCTCCCTGCACTACAGCTGTGGACGCAGCCATGTGCCCCAGGAGCTGCAAAAAGTGTCTTGCTGGTCGAGAGACCTGCAGAGTGAAGAAGGAGGCCAGAGCCACCAAATTCCTTACCCTTTCTAAGGGAAGAAAAGCTCTGGCCAGATTTGTGTCCAATTCTGCACCTATGAAGGTGAGTACCTGAACTGGTTCCAGAACCGACTTTGGTATATTTAGCAGGAAGCCCAGGGAGGTGAGAAGCTGCTGGGTGACTTGCAGGTGAGATTTTACCTGTTCTGGGGACTGGCCTACAATGAGCCAGTCGTCCAGATAGGGAAAAACAGCAATCCTTTGCCTCCTTAAGTGAGCCACTGCTACTGCCAGACATTTTGTGAATACCCTTGGGGCAGAGGTAAGGCCGAAGGGCATTGCTCTGAACTGGTAGTGACCTGAGGGCAGTTCGAATCTGAGGTACTTTCGGTGGGAGCTTCTGATTAGGATGTGAAAATAGGCATCCTTGAGGTCCAGGGAAGCTAGCCAGTCCCCTGGCCTTAGAGAGGGTAAAATCATTGCCAGAGTTACCATTCTGAACTTTGGTTTCAAAAGATGCTTGTTCAGATATCTGAGGTCTAAAATGGGCCGCCATTCTCCTGTCTTTTTTGGGGTAAGGAAGTATCTGGAGTACAGACCCTTGCCCTGGTGTAGGGGAGGAACCCTTTCTACCGCTCTGAGAGCTAACAGGGTTGAGACCTCTGCTTCTAGAGTAAAGGTCTCTAAAGAGCTTGCAGGTGGAAAAGACCTGATTCTCATCTTTGGGAACTTTTGAAGCTGAGAACAGACCCTGGTTTACTACTTCCAGAACCCACCTGTCTGAGTTAAAGACACCAGTTCTGACTGAAGTAAGCCAACCTGCCCCCTACTGGTAAAGGAGAATGGCCCTGGGCACCCCATCAGGGTGCCTGCTTGGCAGGTGCTTTAGGCTGAGGGTGGGGCAGGCCTGCCCGTGCCCTGCCTGCCTCTGCTCTGAAGAACCCCTCTGAGCATAAGCAGAGGAGGCCTGGGTTTGTAAAGGCTCGTGGAAAAGGCCTACCCCTTACCCTGAGGGTGCTCTGAGGAGTGGCTTGCCGCCCTTGGCTTGGGCACTTTTATAGGTAGTCCTATATTCATCCATCTTTCATATAATTCTCTGTCTGCTCCCAAACAGAGAATTTCCCACCACAGGAAAATCCATAGCCTTAGACTGGGTATCCTGTGACAAGCTAATACACCTGAGCCAGGCCAACCTACTAAAAGCTACAGATGTGGCCATGACTCTGAGGAAACATCATTAAACTCACAGCAGCATGAAACTGCACCTTGAGCCTCAATGCCATCGTGGTAGCCACCTGCTCCAGCTCACTAGCAGCTGGCCAGGGCCTGTTTGGCTAAATCCATAACAGTATCCCATCTAGATTTCTGATACCTTGCTACATGAGCCATATAATTTGCTTGCCTGAGTCCCAAGGATGCTGCCACGTATTGTTTTTTGCCATGGCATCAATCTTCCTGGAATCTTTGTCAGGAGGATGAAGCCAGGGAATATTAGCTTTATCACAGGCTGCAGCCTGAACTACCCCAACATGACTGCATTGCTGAGAAAGGAATTCTGTATCAGGACCTGACAGTGTGTACCTCCTGTCCATCTTTTTATCTACAGGAGGCACAGAATTAGGAGTTTTTAAGATTTTTATTGTTTGTTTCCTAAATGACTTATGCAAAGGAATAGACAATCTCCTAGACTCTGGTATATCCATCATTTCTACAAAATCAGGCTCCTCTTGCTCATCCACAGCTTCCTCCAAAGGAAGCTGGAGGGTTTCAGCAACTTTTTTGTAAAACATAAAATGAGAGGGGGACTCAGAAAGCATGGGGGGAGATTCAAAAGGTCTGTCTGGGGAGATGTCCGTTCAACGGGCACACCCAGACCTCTAAGTCACATTCATACTGTTCATAATCATCCTCCCTCCTCTGGTTCATAAAACTCTCAACATCATATTCCTGAACCGATGGAACCGACCGAACCGACCTTTACTAGATAGTGGCGGTTCGGACAGAACCGGAGAAAGTGACTGGACAATCTGAATAGCTCTTGCTATCTCTGCAGCAGTTGGAGTAAGAATTTTGGGCTCCAAACCTGCTGACTTTCTTGTTCTCTTTACTGGAACTGGTTCATCCGAGCCAGCTTTTCGTTTGCCGAGGAAGTCTCGCCCTGGTCAGAGGGCACTCCCTCCGGTTCGGTTGGCACCGAACCGGGCTGGCCATCCGGGTCAGCGGACTTTTGCCTCTCGCTCCCTGAGCCTGCCCAATCTCTTTCCAGGGTGGCTGCAGGAAATTCTTACAAATCTGGCAGTCTGACTGAGGTGGTCAAACCCAGACAATAAACACGTGGTGTGTGGGTCAGCCTGGCAAAGACTTCCCACACATCACAGTGTTGAAACCCAGTGGGCCCAGTTTTTCTTTGGGTTTCTCAGACATAATGCCAGCCTAACCAGAAAAACTTGCCCTTTAAACGGCAGTGCCAGGCAAGACACCCTTATCGTTCCTAACTCGTCATTGGTATTGGAAAAAACGTAATGAAATCCGCTTTTTTAAGAACCGATAAGAACTGGAACCGCACTTTAAAATTCTCAAATTTAAAACTTTAAGTTTTAACTCAAGCTGATCGGTTCAAAACCTAACTGATAAAACTTCAAGTTCCACACAGAATTACAATATGAATTACTTATTATACCACAGACAGAGCTTGAACCGATCGGTTTTATGGTTAAAATAAAACTATTCTCGGTTGAATCGAACCGAAAACACTGTTTAAACTGAGAAATGAACCGAGCAGTAGGAGAAATCTCCGGAGCGACTGTTCAGTGAGGTGGAGTAAAGAATCTGACAGTTCAGGTTTGAAACTACACAGACAGAGCTTCTCTTTAGAGCTCGTGCTCTAAGTTCCATTCATGGAATGGAGTTAACTCTTTCACCTCCGGAGCAGTTCTAATGGTGGGACAAACTGCAATTGTCATAATATAGCAAGACTTCATGTTGTTTGAACAATTATTATTATTATTATTTTTTTGAATTTAATCTGTTTTCCTCCACTGAGTCACTGGGTTGGCCACTCTCCTTCAGCCACTCCAGCCCTGTCACCTCGACTTTTCTTCGGGACATATGGTTGCACTTCTGCTGCGTGGCGTGGGTGCTCACTGGATATGGGGCCTGTCAATGGCCAGAGATGACCAGTTGGCTCGAAACTGCTGATTTTTTTCTTCCCATTTCTCATTTAGGGGAGTGGGTGTGCTGTGCCACCCAAGATGGTCCTGAGCATCCTCCTGTGTGCAGGACCTCAGCGGCTGCCACTCCCCATATCCCTTGTGTGGTAGTCCCAGGCTGCCTTGCCTCCAGCCATTAGTAGGGGCCAGATATGTACTGGGCATTATATCCCCCGTCCCTGGGAGAAGAGAACAGTCGCTTGGATGCTCAGTCCTCTCCCTCCCCAGTCAACCCCCAATGACTCTGGCTTACTTCATAACTCAGGTTGCAGTTGTAGCAGCAGGTGTGGTGTCTAGCAGCTCAACGCTCTGCGCCATTGGCCTTGCAACAATTATATTTGTAAATGAGACTTCTGTTGTGACATAGGGGAACTTGTGGGCATTGCCACATGACTGTTTCAAGAAAAGCAGCACTAGTATACTGCGTTATGAGAGTTCTGTTTAGAGAATTGGAGTCAGGTCTCTTTGCAGAGATTTCAAGCATGTGCTGTGCTGATCGGTTCTCAGGGACACCTTGCCCAGCTGGACCCACAATAATTACACACACAGACCAGAATTAGTTTTTGGCATAAAAAGGCTGCAACTTTACTTATAACAAACTGTAGATTTACATTTACAAACGACTCTAAAAATCTATATCCAGTTTTCATACATATTTAAAACATTTACAAATACAAAAGACCCCTGGGGCAACAAATTCATATGGCATGGTGCTTCCAATTGGGGAACTATGGCCCTCGAGCCGGGCAGACCCGCCCAGGGCCATGCCTCTCCCTTGGAGAGTTCCCAACCACCCAGTTGCATTTTGGGGAATCCCCATGACCGTTGAACAGGGCTGGTGCCCGCCCAGGGCCGCCTTCCCCGTCCTCAAGTCATGTACCCCTGCCATGCCCACCATGTTTTGGGTGACTCTTTCCCTTTGTAGCGTACCCACCCAAGGTTGCGCCACCAGGGCCCGTGTCACCCAATACCACGACTGCTTATTTTAAACCATCCAGCCATGAATTTATGCCATTCCATCATGCATAGCATGTTTTCCCCCTAATGCCCCAGGGGTCTTACCTGCTTTAATACGGCATCACAAAAGTCTTGAATTGTGGCATTAAAAATTTCGTTCCCAATCCCGGACAGGTGTACTCCATCCCTGCTATACACTGCATCACATGTTCTAGGTATGAGGAAGTGACACAATATGGCAATTCCGATGGCAGCAAACCTCCCTCCTAGCTTTCTCGATGCCCTTGAGGCTACAGGCGCCTCTCCACTGCCGCCGGGAGATGATCCTAGACCAGGCCAGCCTGGTTGTCCAGAGCAGGGCTTGAAGGTGGGCCAAAACCTGCTTGATTTCTGTGCAAAGTCTTGGGGGCCCCAGTCCCACCAAATCATTGCCCCCAAGTGCAACACCAATGCCAGTGGTGGTTGGCTGTCCAGCCCCAGTCTGAGCACAGTGTCCATCAGCTGCCCCCAACACATGCCCACTTTTCCTGCCCACCGAAGCTTTGCTTGTTCTTTAGGGACCCTGAGCTGTACACCATATGGACGGGCTGAAGCTCTGCTGTGTGCCTCATGGATATACAAATGGCCGATGACTCAAATCTCTGGTCGTGTTCCTCGCTCCGCTATAAAGTAAACAAAGAAGAGTCATTATGCTTAAACATTGTCCTTTTCTTCCCTAAGACTTCTGCTGCCCTTGTAAAACCTGTGAGCACTGTTGAGGCCTGATGTATCGTTTAAAGGCTGCTGATGACCATCTGCCGATCCTCTTAATCTGTGCCTCCCCCAAGCCCAGTCTTGAGGCTTCTGTGGCTACCCCATTTGGAACAAGTGAGTGCCGAAATCCTTGGGATCCTTACCAGTGAACCACAAACCCTTACGCATGATTGTCGTAAACTGGCGCTTGGTCACAGGGGATCCGTCCCCATGCACAAACAAATGACCCCCCTTCCCCACTATTGGTCTGTCCACCAGGTAGGCCTGCAGCAAGGACCATGGGCAGGACTCGACAGCCCCTGAACGATGTAATGTGATCATTGCTGGAGGGCCAGCATGGTTTGTTTTGGATCTCCGGAGCCGGAGGTCCACCCTGTCGGGCATCCAGGAGACGTCCTCCAACTGGATGTTAGACCCCCCCCCCCAAAGATGCTGTCGATTACGGTGCCAGCTCTGAAATCCTGAATGCGCCATAAAAGGCACATGAGAAGAGGGCCCTGAATAACTGGGCCTCGTATCGCATGCTACAGACTGCTCCTAGGGCTGCCAGTATGTTGGAGAGCTTGACCAGGCCAATCGGCTTCCTGAGGTCCCACCTCTTTCCCCTGGATCTGATCCACCCCTCCAGCATCTTGCAGACTGTGAAATTGTTGGTTGGGTCAGGGTGGCCTAGTGCCTGCCAAACAAAAGCAGTCCTGGACAGTTGTGCCCAGATGGCGGAAGGGGCCCAGGGCAATTGAATAAGGTGGAGCACATAATCTTGCACTTGCTGTTGTGTTTCATGTGGGGTCTCTCTTACCTGTTGCGTACAGAAACAGGCAAATGCTGCAAAACTACCAGAGTATTTCTTCCAGGTCTAGGGGGCAACAGCGAGCTGAACCAGTCGAAGCTTTCCTGCCTCCCAAGCTGCCAGAGTGTGTCCGGGATCAGTGTTGGGGTGCCCCGGCGTGCGGTGCCAGCTGTCCGAAACGATCGAACTGCAATCGAGACAAGGCATCAGCGATCACATTATCCTTGCCAGGCACATGTCTCACCTGGAATGTGATGTTCAGAGGGAGACAGCATAACACAAACACTCGCAGTACCCTCATCACATCCTCAGACTTGGACGATTGTGAGTTGATGATATCCACCACTGCCTTGTTATCAGAGAAGGACAGCACTGACTGGTTCTTTAGCCTGTGTCCCCACACCCGCACCACTACCGTGATTGGGAATAGTTCTAGCAGTGTGATGTCTTTTGTTAACCCCTGCTCCTCCCAATCCTGTGGCCACATTCCCGCAAACCATGACCCCTGGAAATACGCCCTGAAACCCAGACCCCTGGCAGCATCGGTCACCATATCCAAACCATGGTGATGGTGGGCCTTGTCCTGCCACATGCTTACCCCATTAAAATCCCTTAAAAAGACTTCCCAAACCCGCAAGTCGACCTTGAGGCCCCTTGACATCTGTATATATGGTGGTAGGGCTTAGTGGGGCCAGCCATTGCTGCCGCCAGTCTTCTGAGGAACGGGCATGCAGGGCTCACTACCCTGCACGCAAAGTTGAGGTGGCCTAGCAGGGACTGTAATTGGAGTAGGGTGGCCTTTCGAGCTCTGACAGCCTCGCCTAGCAACCTACATAAGTTTGGTACCTTATCCAAAGGTAATTGTGACACCATGGCCACTGAATCAAGCTTGATGCCTAAAAATGATATACATGTAGAAGGACCCTCTGTTTTTTCTAGTGCCAGCGGTACCCCAAATTTGCCCATCAGAGTCTGAAAACCATTTAAAGTATCCTGACACTTACCAGAATCCTTGTGACCTGCGAATAAAAAGTCGTCTAGATAATGAATTATCGCAGTGTTCCCCGTGAACACCTTGGTGGCCAATTCCAAGAAAGTAGAGAATGCCTCAAAAGCGGCACAGCTAATCGAACAGCCCATGGGCATCGCCATGTCATAATACCATTGCCCTTGAAAAGTAAAGCCAAGGAGTTCGTAATCCCTTGGCCGCACCGGTAATAGGCTAAAGGCTGACTTTATGTCACTCTTGGCCATCAAAGTGCCAGTGCCTAATCCATGCACTAAGTTGATCGCCGCATCCAAGGACGCATAGTTCACTGATGAGTCCTCTGGTGCAGTGTGGTCGTTCACTGATCCTCCCTTTGGGTAAGAAAGGGGGTGGATCAGGCAGTATTATCCGTCGTTTTTTTTTTTGGAACCAGCCCAGGCGGGGACACCCAAAGTGCTGGGAAAGAAGGCTGCCTAAAAGGGCCAGCTACCTATCCTTCTTGCACCTCTTTGTCTATCTTAAGTGCCAACATTGTAGGCAGGGCAATAGCAGACTTTAAGTTGCGGGCTGACGTAGCAATCCGGGGGCCTCTGTAGATGATTTCAAAACCTGTGCTAAAACCTGCACGAAGGAAATCTGCTGCTCATTGGTCGGGTACTGGGAGAGCCATATCAACATCCTCCGCAAATCTACCGGAGTGTTGGCCCGTTTAGCCAGCTCTGGACTTTGACTTGTCGGAATGGGATGTCCCTGCTGAGCCAGACATGGCTCTTCTACATTTGGTGACCTGGTGACTCCCCCCACAAGTCTTGCAGACGTGCTGGAATTTACAGTGGCTCTGAAAGCACTTTTCTTTATTATAATCATAACATGCCTTCTTGTCCCATTCCTTGAACTCTTTTTTGTCTTCAGTACTGGGCGGGCAATCACATGCCCGCTATTCGTGTATGTTACTGAATTAGGTCTGCCCCTGGTCATATACCTGGCCCCACAAGTCAAGATGCATATTCTCCCATTTCAGTCTGGGTTGTGGAGCCAATTTCAGATGAAACTGCTCATCATATTTTAGCCAGGTGAACCCATCAAAGGACAAGTGGGCAAACTTAATGATATCCCTGTACTTAAGTAAGGGTAGCAGCTTGTCCAGGTACTTCATCCTGTACACTGACATAAAAATGTCAAAAGCCACCATCCAATTTTCAAAAGTAAAGAGGACCTTTGGCCTCCACACCCGTTCTTTTTTTTTTTTTACCTTTTTTGTCATTCTCCTCCTCCTCTGGGAGTTTCCTGTGTTTTTTTCCCTCACATTGTCCGATAAGTGATCCCACGGAGGATCATCCAGTCCTGGATATACCTATTTATTGTCCATGTTCGTTGTGGCAGAGGGTGTGGAGGGTGTTGTGCCCCCAGGCTGAGCTGCTGCCATTTCCCCTGAGGACCCTGCTGGCACACCCAAACCTTTCCCCTGGTTGGCAGAGTTTTTCCCCTGATCCCCTGGTGGGGCCGAGGCAAGGGTACCCAGTCTGTTCCCACCACTGGAACCCCCAGATATGCCAGTTCCACGTGGGGCGTTGTCCCCCCCCGGTCCAAACTTGTGTCGCAGAGTCCCCCGCTGCAACCTGGTACCTTGATACCGCCCCCGAACCAGCTGGGGGTACAATTTCCATGAGGAGTAAGGGGAGAGCCCTAGATATTGGTTCCGGGACCACCCCCCATACTCTGTATTTGTCCCAGCCCTTGTGGAAATGGGACAATGGGCCCCGTTTGTTGTGATGAAGGGGCTCCCCACCACCCCCAGGGTTCTGACCCAGAGAGCCGCCCAATCCCCACAGGAATGCAGGTCAGAAAGGGGGGGCCCTGCAACCATGAAGGCCCCCACGGAAAGGACAACCATGGATTTGTGTGTAGATCCGCTTCCGGGTGGGCCTGACCTGGACCGTTACCAACAGTGGCTGCCGGGCCCAGTGTTTGAGGGTGTGTCTGATCAGGGGCCCATGCTGGGACATGATGCAGAACCTCCCCCTCTGGTCTCAGAATCACAGGAGTGCCCCCAACCCCATGACGGTCCTGCCCGTATGGGCCATCTCCAGTTGCTGCTGAGCTCCCCATGTGGGGTGGGTGGGCTACGAGGCCACCGGCACTCAAAATCCAAGCCACATATGACAGTGGGTTCGGCTAGAGGGGCATTGGTGCATGTGAGATCAGGTGTAATGTATGGGCGTGATTTCTTCTCCCCCACCCCTTCAGCCCTGCTGGCCCCGAGTAGACCTGTTCGTGACCCTGCGCTATTCTCTAGTGCAGCTTCTGGGGCGTAACCCTCTCTTTCTGCAATGGACCGCCATGTCTGTAACCTTACGGGGGATTGTACCGCTATGAGGGATGCATTATCCTCCTCCTGGTCCTCATCCCCCTCTGACAGCTCCTCCACTTCTGAGGTGTGGAGTGAGTCCTCTGAAAGCAAACCCCTAGACTTACCACAGGGTTCATGTCCATCATGCCTGACGAGCATCGACTCCCCTTGTGCTCTAGGCATCGGAGGTGTTCTGCCCAGAGTGGCTCCAGTTTAGCCTTGACGATCCGCCATTCTCTGTCGACTGCCAACTTTGTGGCTCTTGCTTGGCCTTTTGCAGATGATTTCCCGTTTACCTTGTCCCATATTCCTCCCCTTAGGCAATTGAGCTACTGAGTCCAAGACGCATGTAGATGGCTGTCTCTGATGCGTAGGACGCATGCCAGACACTACCTCTTGTATGCCGGCTGGGATCCCGCCTCTAGTACTAGGCCCCGCCTTGCTTGCCCAGAGGGTCTGCGTTGCGGAGGCAATAGCCTGCAGCGTCAGGTCCAGCCTGGCTGCAGCCTCCCACCAATTGGGACCTCCCAGTTCCTTCATTTACTGAAAAAGCTTCCATGAAGACCCTGTCGGGACCCTTGGACTGCTGTGAGCTGTGACCAGCTGAGGCATGAGAAGCTGGCTCCAGTCTTGTCCTTTTGGCAGCCATAATGGGTTAATGGATTTAGGACAAGGCAATGGACAGTAGATCCCAACCTAGGCTTCCAGCCGAATTACAGAAGGCGCAGAGTTTTTTGGTCACTGACAGCTGACTGAGTCGAGGAAATGGTGGACGTAACCACCCCCCCCAGTGAGAAGCTGAGTGGGGTCATTCCGTATGCCAGAGGGACAGTACCTCAACCATTCTGAGTGTCCCCTCTTTTTTCTGGAAAG
This sequence comes from Neoceratodus forsteri, assembly GCA_016271365.2. NCBI lineage: Eukaryota > Metazoa > Chordata > Ceratodontiformes > Ceratodontidae > Neoceratodus > Neoceratodus forsteri. The sequence continues at coordinate 90,409,843 of JADMNL010000030.1, forward strand.
GTGTGCTCTTTGTGGAACTTGATGTTTGGTTAGTTGCTGCTGTTGTGGATTTAAACCTCCTTACTGCAGGACACAGCAGGTTTTCATTGTCAACAGCATGTCTTTGCAGCCCTTAGGCTTAGCCTCTTCTACTTTCTGTGAGGAGCTTTGTGGAGTGGGAACCACCACTTCATCACACAGTCAGCGGTTCTTTCCACATTAGTTTCTTGTTCAGCTACGTGGTCCCTGATCTTCCTGTTCCATGGAATAGCATCAGGCTGGTTACTGGAGTAAAACCAAAATGTTATGGTGTTAATAGCACTGCTGATTTAAACTGTAGTATAACAGCATAGGATGACGCTCTTGCACTGACTTATCTCATCTGTTATGGGTGCCATGATTGCAATATAGCTATTGACTGGTCAAACGCTAGTTTATTGTCCTTTGACCTAGCCTGCTTACTGCTTAGATTTTTTGATATTCCAAACTAAAGTTTTAAACCTTTCTCTTTATCCTCTGTACCATTAGGTTAAGAACTGGGTAGAGCAATTGATGAAGACCCTCCGAGACCCCTCTCTTCCTCTCCTTGAGTTACAGGACATCATGACCAGCATCTCTGGCAGGATCCCCCCAAATGTGGAAAAGGCTATCAAGAAGGAGATGGCCCAGTATGCCAGCAACATCACATCTGTTCTCTGCCAGTTCCCCAGCCAGCAGGTATTCTGGACAGCTACTCATGTAAAAAAAAACTTTCTGAAAAGCAGTGCCCTCTAGAGGTTAGAAGCTGCAAGTGACAGAGTTCTGCAGTGCTGAAAAATGCTAAAAGCATGCATAGTGACCTCTGGTGGTGTCTGTTGAGAATGGTTAGCGCTGTTGTCTTGGGGACTCAGGACCTCTGGTGTGATTCCCAGCAAGGGCTGGAAGTGCATTTGCTCAAGTACAGGAGGCAGACATGGTGCAGCAACATGTTTATATTCTAAATCACTTACGTGAATTCAGCCAGTCAGTGAACAGAGCCACTGTACCTTTTACCCTGCCTAGGTTTGTCATGCAGGAATGTTAAGAGTGGCCCACCACTTCAGAGCTGCGGGAGAAGACAGGCTTTATTTAACTTTTGAAATAAAAAAAGGCTTGAAACTTACTGTCAGTCACTCTGGGTAATGCAAGGGACCTGTAATAAGTTAACAGGGTCTCCGTTGGATCTCTCGTGTGGTATGAGAGACTCTTCTGATGAGTTTTGAGCAGCCAGAACCTTGCAACTTTGTGGTCTTCTCACCCAAATCTCCTACTCACAGTCTCGTATACCATAAAAGATGTCCAGCAGAGGTCCTATTAACTTACATTATTAGGACACACACAGAAAAAAACCAAAAACGTATTTGTGCCTACTCAGTTGTGTGGATGGCGAAGGTGCTGGACGCATTACTTGCTACCTCCCCAGCGACCCAGGTTTGGAAGCAGACACGGGTTGTCGGGGGCCAACCAGGGAGAGGATCAGGCATCCGAGGGACTGCTCTCCTCTCCTGGGGATGGAGGGCTTGCTTGCCCTGCCTCTGACTGCCACCAGGTGGAGGTCTGGCAGTAGTGCAGGTGCAGGCGGCGTGTAGGGAGGGGCTGTGGCCAAGTGATACATGCCTGCCTCTACAGGCACGCATGCATGTCGGCCGCAACAGGGAAATGGGTTGAAAAGTGGAAAAGAGAGCTGGGGCTTAGTGAAGCCCTGCGTGTCCAACTGTGGATCTGCACTATCCTCCTGGACCTCCCCGGTACAAAACTGGATTTCTAGGTGTGTGGATGTAGTTCACTATCTACGCATAGGCAGTTCCACTGGTAAGTGCTGATTCATCGGAACATCTTCAAGTTAAGCTTTTCCCACTATTGGGGAGGTATACTCCTTGGCTTCGCCCATGATGCCGGATCTTCATTCCTTTCTGCTGGAAGAGTCTGGTCTCATCCATCGCGGCTGTGAAGCATTATAGGCTACCAAGTGTGACACTGATTATTTCAATGATTTGCCTCAATTTCAGGTTAGGCTCTCGCTCCCTACATGGGACTTCTGCAGCTGCTTGGGTACCTGGCATCCTGCACCAGTATGGTCCATTTGGCCCGCTGGTGGATTCGCCACCTACAGTGGGAGTTGGGCCATCAGTGGATCGTACTTCAAGTGGGAGCTCTTGCAGCAGTCTATAACCATTAGAACTAACGCCACAGGCCTTAGGACCCACCGGAAAAATTCTTAGCCAGCAGTACCCGGCAGGGACCGCCCCCCAATGTCGTCTCCACCCCAACATTGGTCACAGTACAAAAGGTGGCATACTCAGCTCCACCCCAGTTCTTTTCCCGCCGCAACCTGCTCACGTTGAGAGAGTTCTTGGCTATCTCAGCAAAAAGAAGAAGTGAAGTTTGGAAGAAATTGTGCCCTTTTCATCGTTTTTCAGTGTTTCTCTTCGCTCTCCTCGACTTCAGTCCAGCGCATGTTGTTGCCGTTGTCGATCTCCTCCTCTGGCCGTAAGAGGAATAAATGTGACTGTGGCCACCAGATTCCATCAAAGGACGGCCACACAAGCTGGCCTGGTGGCGCTGAGGGTTGAGGCGCTGGACGCCACACCTCGCGCCACGCCGGCGACCCGGTTTGGGAATGAGCCAGGGTCACTGGGTCGGCAGGGGGAGAGATTGAGCATCTGAGGGACTGCCTCTTTCCCGGGAGGGATAGGGGTAGCGCCGTTTGGAGTGGCCTAGCATGGCATGGCCGCAGTGAGAGCATTAGGGGCAGAGTTTGCGGCCTACGTTGCCTGGCTTGCCGCAACCTGAGGAGACAAGTAAAGAAAACGGAAAAAGGCCTCTCATCCCTTCGATGAGATGACGGTGACTCCAGTGACTCAGCCCACATCCCAAGCGCCGGCCCAACACACCCAGGATCGTCCTCCATCCCCGACCCAACGGCCAGCCAGATAGGCACTTCATACTTAAGGAGCACACCGCTGAGGGGGTGGAATCAGCCCCGGAGATGGTACCAGGGGTCGGGCCTGCCTGGGGGTCACTCGGGGGAGGAGATCAGGGGAGAAGCGAGGGTTCTGACTGGGAGTAGGGCGGAAGTCGAGTGGGTACACCCAAAGGATGCCCGTAGGGAGGAGAAGAGAAATAAAAGTAAAAAAAAAAAAAAAAAAAAAAGGACGGCCATGCCAAGTGTGTTTTCTGCCTGGGCCCAGACCACGTCAGCTCGACCTGCAGGATTTGTAAGGGTTTCACCAGCAGGACAAGGATAAGACTCCTGAAGGCCCTAAAAGCCCACCTCATGGAGCAGTAGACAGACATCCTGCACACCTCAGGGTAGAAGGGCAAGCACAAGGACAAGAGCAAACGCTCCCGTGACAAGGACCGTAGTGGGTCCCATCACCGCTCCCGGTCTCGGTCCCGCTCCCACTCCTCCCCCAAGAAGGCCTCGTCATCCTCGGGCTCGGGGGACGATCACAAGTGCCCTGATGGCTCTACAGTGCCGGGCCCTTCCGCCAAAAAGCCGACGCCGGCCAAGGCAGGAACTTCGGGGGAAAAACCCGCTAAACCAAAGGTGGCTTCTCGCTAGATTACCCCCAGACCCCACGGCACAAGCTGCGTCCTGCCTAAGAAGGTCTCGCCACCCAATTCGGGCAAGCCGCCTGGTGATAAAACCACCCCGGCTTCTCCTCCCAAACCAACATCAGATCCTGTACCGACACCAGTGGAGACTCCAGTTCTAGGATCGTGGATATGTTGCTCATCCATACTGTTTGGCATGTCCCTTTCCCCTTTAAATCTTGCTGGAAGTCTTCAAGCTGGCTCCTCCCACCCACCTGGGTGGTATATACCTCAGCTCCACCCCATGACACCAGATCTTTCTTTCCGCTGGAAGGTACAGGTTGCCTCCCTCGTGCTCACGCATTTCGTAGGCCCTGGCTTTCAAAACTTCAGTTTTACCGTGATTAAAATGCGCTCAAGTTAGCAATTGCGCTTTTGCGTCCTCAATCATGGAAGAGAAATCTTCTCCAGGATTCCGCCGGTGTCCCTGCGGCCAGAAAATGTCGCAGACTGATCCCCATCTCACATGTGCGCTCACTGCCCAGGTGTCGGCCATGACACTGCGTTTTGCAGTTTTTGCTTGGCCTTCCATCCCAATGTCCTGGACGACTGCCTGGCACGTTTGAAGTTGGGGAGACTGGAGAAAAGAATCCTCCGGTGAAGTCTAAGGAGGCTAGGTGGGTAGTTTCCATGGCCGCGGGTTCCGCCAAGCAGCTGGAACACATGAAGGCATTCGAAGAAGAAGCCATGCGCGCTTCTGCGAATCAAAGCTTTTTCGTTCCACTCAACCTGGGCTTCACCTTCACAGGTTCTTTTAAGGAGTTGTGCCAGTCTCTCCCCACTCGGGGTGAGGCGCCCACAGGCTCGCACTCCTCCCACTCTCGAAAAAGGGACAAAGAACCCAGCTTGTTTTTGTCTCGACAAAGGCGCTCTTGGGATCGAGAGAGGTCTCAGTCCCAGGAGCATGCGGTCTCGACCTCAGTCGGGATCGCTTCCTCAGCTGCAGGCTTCACGGACCTTCCATCTGGCCAGACAACTGAGGTTCTTGACCCAATCAACCCTCTGTCGCCGGCCATGGCCGACGATTCCTAGGAGAGGACTCCAGTCCTCATGTTCCCTGATGAGGAGACCCAGCCCGCTGGTATCCCCATCGAGGTCCCGCTCTGACCCTGGGTTTCATCGATCTCTGCGTCTCCCGAGTCGAAGAGTAGCCTGCCCGGGATCTCAGTCGAGGTCTAGGAACCCCTCGGCCGAACAGCCAAGGAAGAGCCATAAGCGCTCCAAAAAGAGGCAACGCCACAGGTCATCCTCGTCCTCCTCGGATGAGGAGAGGCTCCGATGGAAACTCCGTCGGCGCTACGAGGACCTTATGTGGCAACAGCTGATTTTTACTGGGCAGATGCTGGCTCCGCCGCCTACCCCGGTCATTACTTGGCTCTCGCCTCCCAGGCCAAAGTCAACCCCCTCGGAACTGAAGCCTTTGGTTCCCCCGCCTGCGGGGCTGGCACATCCTCCGGTTCAGCCTTTGTCGGTCTCTCCACCAATAGTGGTGGAGCCGATGCCTAAGCAGCCTGTGGGAGGGGCTCCCTCAAAGAGGTCTGACCAGATACCGGACTTCCCTGACGTCTGTCGGTCGCGGTCACCCCAGACCATCCTCGACGGATCAAGGGTGATTTGGGCGGCAGGCCGCTGTACCCCGACTCCTCAGACTCTGATATCACCGGGCTCCACTCTCATGCTGGGGATGATGAGTCATCCATTGGCACAGGGATGGAGGAAGGTCCTTCCTCCTTCCAGGGGATCCTCCGTCTCATCTCTGATTCTACAGGGATGCCCCTGGACCCCATCCAGAAAAAGGCAGAGTACCCTCTCACAGACATCCTGAAGAGAGGGGACACCCTGACGGAGGCCTTTCCTGTGGCCAAGGCCATTGTTGGTCCGGCACTCGAACTATGGCAGCGCCCTGCCTCATGTCCAGCACCGTCTGCCCACGTGGTCCGCAAGTACGCGGTACCCATGGGGTTCCTTGCTGGGTTCACAGAGCACCCTTCAGCCAAGAGCCTGGTGACTGCCTCTGTGTTCAGGTGTACTGGAAGTTCTGCTGACACTGACTGTCCCCCCAATAAGGAGTCCAAGCTTTTGGACCATTCGGCGTGGAAAGTCTGTGCGGCTTCCTCCTTGGGCCCTCATCAGGCCAGTTCAGCCGTCATCATGGCACATTTCTCTCATGCCCTTCTCAGGTCATTAGATAAAGTCCTCCCACTTCTCCCCACGGACATGCAAACCACGGTTAAGCAAGTCCGGGACCAGGGCCGTACTGTTGCCAAACAGCAGCTCCAGATGGCCCTGGACATTGGGGATTCTTATGCCTGCTCGATGGCTACCGCAGTGGCCTCTCGCCGCAGGGCTTGGCTGAGGCTATCCTCCTTCCCGGCAGATACTCAGCATAACTTAGCTGATGTGCCTTTCCTTGGGACCGACTTGTTCGGCCCAGGAGTGGCCGGTCACCTGCAGTGCACTGAGCAGTCCAGTGCCACCTTGGACGCCACTTCTGCCAAGAGTTCTTCGGGCAAGAACCAGCAGAAGAAAAAGAAGAAGCCTTTTCTGCACTCTTCCCTGTGGTTCAGCAGTCCTCCTACCAAGGAGGACAGCAGCATCAGCAGCAGGCTCAAGCTTGGCACCCTTGGCCCAAGCCTGGACCCCAACAGGCCCGCAAAGGAGACCAGGGCTCAGTTCCTGGAGCCTCCTCCTTCTCTAAGCCTGCCCAGTGACAGGGTGGGGGTTGTCACCCCTATCTCCGTCGTGCCAGCTCTGGGTCCTCCTGTGGGGGGCCACCTCCACCACTTCCTTTCTGTCTGGTCCACTATCACTATGCACAGGTGGGTTCTTGAAGTGGTCGGTCAGGGACTGCCACTAGAATTTGAACAGTACCCTCCCAGCCGAGCCCGCGCCCCTCGGGAAGAGCGGATTTCCACATGCACCCAGTTGGCTCTTCAAGACGACATTGCTCAGCTCCTCCTCAAGGAGGCAGTAGCTATCGTGGCGGATCCGTCTGCAGAACCAGGCTTTGTCTCCAGGTATTTCCGGGTGCCCAAGCGGACGGGGGTTTGGCGCCCCATTTTAGAACTCCATGACCTGAATCAGTTTCTCAGGTCATGCACCTTTCGGATGGTCACGCTGTCCCAGATCATACCATCCTTGGAGCGAAACATGTGGTTCTGTTCACTGGATCTGCAGGATGCATTCTTTCATGTCCCAATCCGTCCGTCCCATCAGCGGTTCCTCCGCTTCAGGGTCGAAAGGACCCTGTACGAGTTTCATGCCATGCCATTCGGCCTGTCATCGGCCCCATGGGTCTTCACCAAATGCATTGCAGTGGTGGCAGCTCATCTCCGGCGTTGGGGAGTCAGAATTTACCCCTACCTCGACGATTGGCTCCTGGCAGGTTCCACCGAACAGGAGGTGGAGAGATCCAGGGATCTGGCCCTACAGACCTGCTGTCAACTCGGCCTCCTGATCAACAAGGCTAAGTCGGAACTCGTGCCTTCCCAGGTGATGGGTTTCATTGGTGCAGAGCTCAACTCTTGTCAAGCCAGAGCCCGGCATCCAGCGGACAGGGTGAAGGTTCTCTCTTCCTTTGCCCAATCATTTCTGGTTGGGCACTTGCGCCCTCCCTGGGACTTTCTGCGCCTTCTGGGTTAAATGGTGGCGTGCACCTCAGTGGTCCGTTGGGCCCAGCTGCACATGCGCCCCCTTCAATGGGAGCTGGCCGCCCAGTGGATTCAGCGTCATGGTCATTTCGACCAGCTGATCACTGTAACCCAGAAGATGTGGGATGCTCTCCAGTGGTGGACCGCCCCAGACCTTTCACAGGAAGGGACCCCGTTTGTTCGCCCCAGCCAACGGTCGTCATTACAACCGATGCCTCTCTCATGGGCTGGCGAGCCCACATGGGGGACAACAGGGCCCACGGGTTCTGGACCCCCGAGAAGTCCCAATGCCACATCAACCTGTTGAAGCTCAGAGCAGTCAGACTGGCACTGTCAGCTTTCACTCCTCAGCTCCGGGGTCAAGTGGTTCAAGTCCAGACGGACAATACCACGACCATGTACTACCTCAACAAACAGGGCGGGCGGCACGCACTCCTGTCTGCTGTGCAAAGAGGCGCTCCACGTCTGGACCCTCGTAAGCATGTTGGAGGCAGATCTCCTAGCCATCCATGTGGCAGGAGCCTTGAACCAGCTGGCGGATGCTCTCAGCCATATAGGCCAGACATCCCACGAGTGGTCTCTCCATCCAGAGGTAGCTTACAGCCTGTTTCTCCAATTGGGGCAAACCGATGGTGGACCGGTTTGCCTCCAGGGAAAACACCAAGTTGAGTCTGTTTCATGCCCGCCTCAGCAGGGCTCGCTGCAGGGGGATGCCTTCTCGAGGCCATGGACCCCAGGCATCCTCTGCGCCTTCCCTCCATTTTCCTTGATCCATGAGGTGTTACTCAAGGTGAGGAGGGACAAGGCGAAAGTGATTCTGTTAGCCCCAGAGTGGCTGCGCCAGCTCTGGTATCCAGATCTCCTCAGCCTCAGCTGCAGGCCCCCGGAGCGGCTTTGTACATGCCCGGACCTGATATCTCTGAACCGGGGGAAGGTCTTCCATCCGGACCTTCAATCCCTGTACCTTACAGCCTGGTACCTGAGCGGCTAGAGTTCCAGGCTTTGTGTCTTTCTGAAGATGTCTACACCGTGGTGGAGACATCTCGAAAGGAATCGACCAGGAAATATTATGCCATCAAATGGAAAAGGTTCTCCATTTGGTGTCAGGGTAAGGGTCTGGACCCCTTATCATGTTCTGTGGCTAACATTCTCAACTACCTTTGGTCTCTCTCTCCAAAGGGGGTCTACGGTCTTTGACCCTTAGGGTGCACCTGGCAGCCATTTCTGGTGGCAAAAGGTGGGGGTGGAGTGGCCCTGTATGTCAATGAAAATATCAAAGCTACAGAAATTCAGAATACACATAAGGAGCCAGAAGAACTGTGGATCACCCTGAAAACAGGAAATGGGACAGCCACAAGAACTGGGGTTGTCTACAGGCCCCCAGACCAGGGGGAGGACATAGACACATTACTGTTAGAAGATATACAAAACATGACAGCTAAAGGGGAGGTTCTGATAATGGGAGACTTCGACATGCCGGATACAGATTGGTCAATACCAGCAGGAACAGCTGCCAGAACTAAACACATGGTGGATTCCCTGCAGGGGGAGGGCCTCAAACAACTGGTACAACAACCCACAAGAGACAGGGCTATCCTAGATCTAGTACTGACTAACAGGGAAGGGATCACAGATCTCCAGTAGAAGGTCACCTGGGGGCCAGTGACCATCACATGATATGGTTCAATTTGCCCACTACATCTAAATCATCCCATTCCAAGGCAAAAATATGGGACTTCAGAGGAGCTGACTTTGGTAAGATGGCCAACAGAGTTAAGCTAGCCCTGGCAAAAGAAACACAGGTGAGGGGTACAGGCAAAGTGGGCAAGCATTAAGGATGCAATACTTGAAGCAACATCCCATTGTGTTAGACAGAAAAGGAAGTGCAAAAGAAGAAGGAAACCACCTTGGTTCTCAAATACAGTAGCAGAAAAGGTCAGAGCCAAAAAGCTGGCCTTCAAGAAATATAAGGGAACACAGCGAGATGAAGATAGGGAGGCATACCAAACTGCCCTAAGGGAAGCAGGGAAGGCAGTAAGGCAGGCAAAGTCCCAAACTGAGGAAACACTAGCACTAACAGTAAAAGAAGGTGACAAGACTTTCTATAGATACATTAGTGAAAGGAGAAAGTCCAGAGGGGGTATTGCTAAGCTCAAAGGAGAAAAAGGGCATGGAGGAGGAGGACCCTGTAAAAGCATCTGTTCTAAATATATACTTTTGCTCAGTATTTACTGAAGAGAAGGTAGGCAGGGCCCACAGCTCAACACCATGGACACGGGGGGAGGGAGGGAGGTGAGCACTACTCCCTTCACAAAAGAAAGGGTCCTACAAGAGCTCTGCTCAAGCGTGGTGACAAGGCAATGGGACCTGATGGCATACATTCCAGGGTACTTAAGGAGCTATGGTGGAACTAGCAGAGCCATTAGCAGAACTGTTTAGTGAGTCTCTGAGCACAGAGAGGTCCCAGAAGACTGGAGAAGGGTTTTATGTGATCCCGCCTCCACAAGAGTGGTAGCAGGAGGAGGCAGGGAACTACAGACCAGTCAGTCTTACCTCAGTAGTGGGCAAGATTATGAGGCACCTTAAGGAAAGTATAGTGCAACACCTGGAATCCATAGGGGCACAGGATCCAAGACAGCATGGGTTTGCAAAGGAAGGTCCTGTCAAACTAATCTCATAGATTTCTTTGACTGGGAACCAGAGTGGTGGACCAAGGGGAGCAGTTGATGTCACCTACCTTGACTTCAGCAAAGCTTTCGACACTGTTCCACATAGAAGATTGATAAATAAGCTGGGTAGGCTCGGGCGGGTCAGAAGTTGGTCAGCTGGATGGCAAACTGGTTGACGGGCAGAAAACAGAGAGTGGTGGTAAATGGTATACAGTCAGAAGAGATGCAAGTCACAAGTGGGGTACCTCAGGGATCAGTCTTGGGGCCAGTCCTCTTCAATATCTTCATTAGTGACATTGCAGACGGACTAGAGGGTAAGGCTTGTCTGTTTGCAGATGACACCAAGATCTGCAACAGAGTAGGTGATCCAGATGGTGTGGGCAGAATGGGAAGAGATCTGGATAAACTAGCAAAATGGTCAGAAGAGTGGCAACTGGGATTTAATGCAAAGAAGTGCAAGATCATGCACATAGGGAAGAGAAACCCTGAGGCCACCTATAGGCTGGGAGGGGAGTTGCTGGCAGTCAGAAAGGAAGAAAGAGACTTGGGCATCATCATCACCGATGACTTGAAATCATCCAAGCAGACCTCTAAAGCAGTAGGTAAGGCTAGGGGGATGATAGGGTGTATTAGTAGGAGTATCACAAGTTGTAAGAGGGAGGTAATAATCCCTCTTTACAAGACACTGGTTAGGCCCCATCTGGAGTACTGCATGCAGTACTGGAGGCCACACCTTCACAAGGACATTAACCAAATTGAGGCAGTCCAGAGAAGGGCAACCAAAATGGTGCAGGGACTGCATCAGAAGACATGAGGACAGATTAACGGAGCTCAATATGTATACCCTTGAGCAAAGGAGGGAGATAGGTGATATGATCAAAACATTCAAACACCTTAAGGGCATTAACAAGGTGAAAGAGTCTAACATGTTTAAATATAAGAAAAACAGCAGGACAAGAGGACAGAGCATGAGATTAGATGGAGGCCGATAAAGGGGGAATGTGAGGAGATTCTTTTTCACAGAAAGGGTGGTGGATGCATGGAACGGCCTACCTCAGGAAGTGGTGGCTATGAATACAGTGCAGGGCTTCAAACAGGCACGGGGTAGGCATAAGGGAGCAGTACAGATGAGTATGAATAGATAGGCCACTGACAGAGCAAAGGCCGATGGCACATTTATAAGGTAGAAAAATAAATGGGCAGACTGGATGGGCCTTGAGGTCCTTATCTGCCGTCAACTTCTATGTTTCTACGTTTCTATGTTAGGGTGCACCTGGCAACCATTTCTGCTTACCGGGCGCGGGCTGGTCATCCGACATTGGTGCAGGAGACAGTGATCGGACACTTTTTCAAAGGCCTGGATCACATATCCCCTCCGGTGCATGAGCCTCCACCTCCGTGGGATCTACTGCTGGTACTGGCAAAGCTCTTGGGCAAGCCATTCGAACCAATGCAGAAGTGTGAGCTGTCACACTTGTAGTGGAAGACGGCCTTCCTAGTGGCTATCATGTCTGCCAGAAGGACAGAGGAGCTCCAGGTGCTTTCGGTGGACTCCCCTTACCTGGTCTTCCACAGAGACAAAGTTGTCCTGCGCCCCCACCCGAAATTCCTTTGGAAGGTGGTGTCAGAGTTTCACCTTAACCAGGTGTTGACTCTGCCGGTATACTACCCTAATTACACCTCGGAGGCCGAGTACGGGCTCCATACCTTGGACCTGAGATGTGTTCTCTCCTATTATGAGGAGAGAACGACAGAAATTTGTGGAGAGGTTCGCCAGCTGTTTGTCACCTATGCTGAAGCCGCTTCTGGCAGACCTGCAGCCAAACTGACCATAGCAAGATGAACTACATCATGCATAGGTCTGTACTATGAGTTGGCGGGCAAGGAGCCTGCCAGAGGGATAAGAGCTGATTCTCCCCGCCATACTGCTGCATCGGTTGCTGCTTCCAGGGACATCCCTATCCAGGAAATCTGTCGGGCTGCTGCCTGGAAGTCAGCAAACAACTTCATTACCCACTACAACATCGACCTTGAGTCATGCCGGAATGCTGGTTTTGGGGCCTCGGTTCTCCAATCTCTGTTCCCTAAGTAGGGGGTGTGCGCCTTGCCTCCCTCCTCTCAGAGAACTGCTAGGAGTCTGCCAAACAGTGTGGATGAACAGCATATCCACGATCCTAGAAAAACAGGTTACTCACCTGTAACAGTAGTTCTAGGAGTAGTATATGTTGTTCATCCGCACGGACCCACCTGAGCTCCCCGGCTGCGGATGCATACAACTTGGCTTGCAGCGGGCTAAGATCTGGCATCACGGGGTTGAGTCGAGGTATATACCACCCGGGTGGGTGGGAGGAGCCAGCTTGAAGACTTCCAGCAAGATTTAAAGGGGAAAGGGACATGCCAAACAGTGTAGATGAACAATGTATACCACTCCTAGAACTACTGTTACAGGTGAGTAACCTGTTTTTGTGAAAGACATTCCCATGACAGGGGCGACCTCAGCGACTCCCAAGTCTTCCACTTCGCAGGGCTCTGCGGGGGCTTCACCCTCCCATGCCCTACCGGATCCTCTGGACTCCCTGGGTCCCTTTCCCGGTTCTGCAGCCACGATCTTCAAAAAGGAGGAAATGCAGGAGCTGTTCACCTTCTGGTGGAGTCAGGTAAAGAAAGAACAGTCTCCACTGAAGCCAGACCTGATACCAGATACTGGCCGGCTGGACAACGTTGAACCTGAGGGCCTCCCCGCTCCTTCGCGGAAGACCCCGAGCGGCCGCTGCCTTGCTTGCCCTTGAAGGCTTGTTTCCGGTCCCGATCTGAGGGCCATTGTTGGCATCCGTCCCGATCGGGCAGCCGTCATCGGTCCCGGTCCCGTTCCAGGAGCCATTCCTGCTCTCCTAGGCGGGCCCGCTCCCACTCTCGATGTCGGTCCTCAAGCCGATGTCGGTCGTTGCTCCATCGTCGATCCCGCAGCCGGCACCGATCCTCGGACCGATGTTGGTCCGGTAGCCACTGACGCTCAAGCGGGGGGAGTCCCAAGATGCAGCTCAGACCATTCAAGGCCCAGTAGCAGGTCGTCTACTCCTTCTACTTCCTCATCCCTCTCGGGGGTTGGGGTTCTCTGGGAGAGAAGGACCAACCTCGCTCGCCTCCTGACGATCCGACCTTCATGGATGTCATGAGGCACATCCAAGCCTCCAATGAATGGGAGACAGAAGACCTGGATCTGGAACGCCTCCCGACTGGACCACTACCTGAGGCAGAAGGAGCCCAAACCTCTAGTGGTGCCTCCTTTAGTGGATACCTTCCAGGATCTCACCAGGATAACTTGGAAGCATCCAGCTTCAGATCCGGCTGTTCCAAAAAAGTCAGACAGGCTGTATAGAGCCCTGAGGGATGAGCCTTTCCTGGCGGAACATACTCAGTTGGACTCATGGGTCATTACGGCTGCCCACGACAAGTCAAAGCAGCCTAAGCATCTAAGCTCCCAGCCTCCTGCTACTTGGACCTGGTGGGCAAGAAGGTTTACTCTGCCTCCACCTGCTCCATTAGTTCCGTCTACTTCCTCACACATATCATCCAGTACCAGAATGCATTATGGGAGAGAGGACAAGAGTTAGCTATTGCCTTGCCAGACTCTGCACAAAAGACGGAGCTTCTGGACATTTTAAAATCGGGCTCGGACGTAGGCATGCATGTTCTCCATGCCTCGTATGACACTGCAGATACGGCAGCCAGAGCATCAGCATCAGGTGTCTGCCTCCAGCGCCATGCTTGGTTGAGAGTCTCAGGTTTTCACCAGGATCTGCAGTCCAGAATCCGGGACCTCCCGTTCCAGGGTTCCATCCTTTTTGGGCAGTAGAGAGTCTCTTATCTCTCGTCTCCAGGAGTCGGGCAAATCTATCTGGTCCATCTGGAAAATATACAGAGGGGACCAGAAATGAGCGAGATGACGGCCATTTCGTAAGCCCTCAGGCACTCAAGGCCGTGGAAACCAACAGGGCCAGAGGGGTGGCTTCAAAAGGAAGGCCGGCAACCAGCAGCCTGGAGGCGCTCCTTTTTGAAGCCCCAAGTCCTTCCAAGTCTCTCTGCCCACTCCTGGCTCCGCCCAGTGACTCCCTCCCGCCCCTCCTCCAGAGGAGGTAACAGGGGAGGCAGTAGGGGGTCGCTTCTCCCTTCACATGAGGGGTTGGAGCTCTGTTACAGTGGACCAGTGGGTCCTAGACATTATAAGGAGGGGATATACACTGGAGTTCACTGCAGTTCCCCCAGATACTCCACCAAGGTCCTCGAGATATACTTCTTCTCACGTACCTCTCATAGAAGGAGAGATTCAGGCCCTCTTACAAAAATGGGTGCTAGAGCTGGTCCCTCTACAGCAGCGGGGAAAAGGATATTACTCCCATTTGTTCCTGGTCCCAAAGAAGACACAAGATATTTGGCCCATCCTGGACCTCAGCTCTTTAAACAACTATATAGAGTACCGAAAGTTCCAGATGGTGACCCTTCCAGGTCTTATTCCTCTGCTACACCAGGGAGACTGGCTCTGCTCCCTAGACATGCAAGATGCGTACATGCATATCGGGTTCTTTCCCCCTCACAGGAAGTACCTGAGATTCCACTTCCAGGGGGGGAATTATCAGTTTCGGGTTCTTCCATTCGGTCTCTCCTCTCCTCGAGTCTTCACCAAATGCTTGGCAGTGGTAGCTGTGGCCCTAAGGTGCTAGGGGCATTATGTCTTCCCTTATCTCGATGATTGGCTGATTGAGGCCCCATCAAGGCCACGCCTCCTTCAGGCTCTCGGAGACACCTATGCTCTGTTCCGAGAGGTGGGGATCACCCTGAACCTTCAAAAGTCTTCCCCGGAGCCCAGCCAAAGACTCACCTTCATACGGACGGTCCTGGACTCAATCCAGGGCATGGCTTTTCTACCTCCAGAGAGGGGTGATCGCCTGCCGGAGACAGCCGGATTGATCCTAGTAACGCCTCAGGTCCAAGCCAGGACCTTCTTCAGATTTCTGGGGCACACGGCTGCCATTCCTGTCACTTCTTTGGCCCGCCTTCACATGAGAGTCCCACAGTGGATGCTCAGGTTGCAGTGCGACCAATGCTCAGATGACTTAGACCACATGATCAGAGTCACAGAGCCAGTCAAGAGGACACTACTTTGGTGGATGGACCCTCTCAATTTAGAGAAAGGGGTCCCTTTCTGTCAGGAGCCCCCAAATCAAACCCTAGTGATGGATGCATCAGAGTTGGGATGGGGGCGCACCTAGGGGCCCACCAAACACAAGGGGAGTGGACCCCAGAGGAGTGCGACCTCCACATCAGTATCCTAGAGATGCGATCGGTACTCTATGCAATGCAAGCTTTCCAAGAGGACCTTATCCCAGGCTCTCTCCTAGTTCAGACGGACAACATGGCGGTCGTCTTTTACATCAACAAGCAAGGGGGAACACATTCCTACCCCTTATGCAGGGAAGTGACGAGAGTCTGGTACTGGGTGCTGGAGCGTTGCATTTTTCTGTCTGCAGTGCACGTTCCAGGCATCCTAAATGACTTGGCAGACAGCCTAAGCAGGTCTCTGTCCAAGGCGGACGAGTGGGAGCTACTGCAGTCAGTGGCGGACCAGCTCTTTGACACAAGGGGTCGACCAGAACTGGACCTCTTTTCGTCCCCACACAATGCCAAACTACCAATTTTCTGCTCGCGAGAGCTCGCACCTCATGTTTTCTCGCCAGACGTGTTGTCCCTTTGCTGGATACGGAGGTTTCTTTACGCCTTCCCTCTCATCCAGAGAGTACTGTTGAAGATGCAGGCTGAGGGGGGCTCGGATGATTCTAATTGCCCCATTGTGGCCTCGGCAGATTTGGTTCCCACTACTTCAGCGGTTGTCCTCGGAACCTCCAATTCCGTTGCCAATATGCTCGCAATTACTGTCCCAGGATCAGGGCACACTGGTTCATCCAGCTCTCAGGTCTCTGCACCTTCATGCTTGGCTCCTGCAGACGTCGCAAAATCCAGGTATGGGGTCTCCCAGGAGGCGGCAGACGTCCTCGTCTCAGCGAGGAAGCCCTCTACTCGCTCCACTTACACTATGAAGTAGAAGCATGTCTGCCTATGGGCGTCATCTCACCGTCTGGACCCCCTTACCTGTCCGGTGAACTCAGCATTGCAGTATCTCCTCTCCTTATATCAGCAAGGCTTGAGCTACTCTTCCATAAAGGTGCACATATGGGCCATTTCTGCATATCATGTTCTCTTGGGAGAGAGAACCTTAGCCCAACTGGACGTGGCCCACACCTTTTTATGGGGTATTCTGCATATGAGACCTCCCATTATGGATCCTATCCCTCCCTGGGACCTCCTGTTTGTGTTGGAGAAGCTCACTCTCCCCTTTTTTGAACCAGCGTCTTATTGTGAGCTGCATTACCTTTCCTGGAAGGTTTGTTTTTTAATTGCTGTTACCTCAGCTCGAAGAGTTTCTGAGCTCTAAGGTTCCAAATAAGGATCTAAGGTTCGAGCAGACTCGATAGACCGTAAGGCCTAATCTGCTGGCAAATAGTATGTTAGCTCCAGGCTCTGATGTGTAAAGAGCCTTATTTGGTTTTTCACAGGGAAGGGGTTTCCTTTGGAACAAATCCTAAGTTTCTTCCTAAAGTGGTCTTGGAGTTGACCCTCAACCAGTCGGTTGACCTTCCAGTTTATTTTTCTTCTCCTTCCAGTAGGGGAGAAGCTCTCCTTCACACACTGGATGTTCATAGGGCGCTGAGGTACTACCTCAAGCGCACAGCTGCACACTGTAAATCGAAGCAACAGTTTGTGGCCTTCACGCCACAACACTTGGGCAACCCGGTGTCTAAGCAGACTATTTCTAAGTGGCTTGTCCATTGTATTGTTTTTTGCTATGAAAAACACAACAAACCCCTTCCGGGCCCGGTTAGGGGTCACTCCACCAGGGGAGTCTCGGCTTCCTTTGCTGCCTTAAAGAATGTCTCTATAAGAGACATATGTGTGGCCGCCACCTGGAATTCTCTGCACAGTTTCGTGAAGCACTATAGCCTGGACATTGCATCCAGACACCGTGCCGGTTTTGGTTTGGCAGTCCTTCAGGGACTCCTGCCCTGATTTGCTATGTTGTCAGCATTATTCCATCCTTCCACCTCCTGGGGTTAGGCACCTCCATGGCACGGGACTGCTTGGGATTCAGTCCTAATGGTTATAGCCTGCTGCAAGAACTCCCACTCAAATTAAGATAGTACAGTTACGTAAGAACTTACCATAACAGTAGATCTTCAAGAGGAGCTCTTGCAGCAGGCGCTGCTTTCCCGCCCTCCATCTCCCCAAGTGAGGTGTTCAGCACATCTACAGGCTTCGCTTCTTTCTCTTGTTAGGGCCCATTCACGGGTCTTGGCGGGGGAACTGGGGTGGAGCTGGGTTCACCCCCTTTTGTACTGTGACCGACGTCAGGGTGGAGCCGACGTCGGGGGGGGGGGCAGTCCCTGCTGGGTACTGCTGGCTAAGAATTTTTCCAGTGGGTCCTAAGGCCTGCAGCGTTAGTCCTAATGGTTATAGCCTGCTGCAGGAGCTCCTCTCGAAGATCTACTGTTACGGTAAGTTCTTATGTAACTGTACTTTTCAGCACCTAGGCCACTTGGATCAGCCGGTCACAGTGGCCGAGTCGATGTGGAATGACATCCAGTGGTGGCTGATTCCAGAACATCTGGAGGATTGAGTCCCGTTCGTTCGCCCAGAACTGACCATCACACTCACAATGGATGCATCTCTAGTGGGGTGGAAAGTGCACCTGGGGGACCATAGAACTCATGGGTTGTGGTAACCCTGGGAGTCCTGTCGGCACATCAACCTGCTGGAGGTTCATGCATTGTGGCTGGCTCTGATGGAATTCGCTCCTCTAGTCAGGGTTCAGGTTAGCAAGTCCAGACGGACAGCACCACAACCATGTTCTACCTGAATAGGCAGGGTGGCATGCACTCATTTCCTTTGTGTTGAGAAGCCCTCTGCACCTGGACTCTCTTGCACAGCTTGGGTGCAGATCTCCTGGTGATTCGTGTCACTGGAGTGGGCAGTCAGCTGTCAGATGCTCTCAGCCTGATGGAAGAGATGTCTTATGAGTGGTCCCTTCATCAGGAGGTGGAGAACCACCTGTTCTCCCTGTGGGCACACCTCTGGTGGACCTGTTTGCCTCCTGGAAGAACGCAAAAGTGAGGCTGTTTTGTTTCCACCCCCACATAGTCAAGGGACACTGATGGGGGATGCCTTCATGAGGCACTGGACCACAGACCTTGTGTAGACCTTTCCTGCTTTCCCCATGATCCACAAGATAGTGGTCAAGGCTCAGAAGGACAAGGCATGGATGACCCTGATAGCTCCAGACTGGCCATCGCAGTTCTGGTGCTTGGATCTCTTCAGCCTCAGTAGCAAGTCTCCATGGCGGTTGCCTCTTCATCCAATCTGCTAACCAGACAATAGGACATGGTTTTGCACCTGGACCTTCAGTTCTTGTACCTCACAGCTTGGTTCCTAAATGGCTAGAGTTTCAGGCTCTGGGTCTTTCGGAAGCTGTGCTCTGTGTTGAAGAGGCATCCCAAAAGGAGATGACTCGCCAGTGCTACATCTTTAAGTGGAAAAGATTTTCCATTTGGTGTCATAGCAAGGTGCTTGATCCCCCTTGCCTGCCCAGTGGTTAGTATGCTAACATACTAAGATGCCAGCAGAGTAGGCCCAAAGGTCTGTCAAGTCTGCTCGAGATCAGCACCTGGTAGATGCATCATTCCCTGCCCTCCCCTCCCCTCCCTCACCTCCTCCCCCATCGGGTGTACATCTCCAGTCCTGTCATTATTCAGTTTAATCCTCCCCCTATATCTGTCCCAGCCCCTTTTGAAGCTCTCTACCATTTTGAATGCCACCAATTCCCCCGGCAGCGCATTCCATGGTTCCACCACCCTTTCAGTGAAGTAATGTCTCCTAGTCTCAGCCCTGAACCTCCCTCCCTCCCTCCTACCAGCCTCAGGTGATGTTCCCTGGTGGCCCCTGCCTCCCACAGCTGTAGAATCATATCAGGGCATGCCCTGTTTACCCCCTTAAGGTATTTAAAGACCTCAATCACGTCCCCTCTGTCCCGCCTCTCCTCCAGAGAATACAAGTTAAGCTCCCTGTCTCTCCTTATAGGTCCTTCCCCCCAGCCCCTGTATGATCCTGGTTGCCCTCCTCTGGACCTTTTCTAGGAGTGCAATATCCTTTACCAAATGCGGTATCCAAAACTGCACACAGTATTCAAGGTGCAGTCTAACCAAGCAGTTGTACAGTGGGAGAATCACCTCCCGCTTCCTAGAAGTTATCCCTCTTGCAGTGCACCCCAGCATTTTATTTACTTTGGCTGCCGCCCTTCTGCACTGTACAGAGTTATTCATTTTGGCATCCACCACCACCCCCAGGTCCTCCTCCCCATCCATACCCTGCAGTCCCCCCCCCCCCCAAGTAAGTATTCTTGAGATGGATTTTTGAGCCCCAAGTGGAGAACCCTACACTTCTTAGTGTTAAACTTCAGCCCCCAAGTGCGAGACCACCCCTCCAGGGTATCCAGGTCTTCTTGAAGGGCCCTTCTACCCACCTCCCCATCCACCACTGCCGCCAATTTGGAGTCATCAGCAAAGAAGCTCATCTCACTTCTGATACCATTTCTGATGTCAGATATGTAAGCATTAAACAGGAGTGGGCCCAGCACCAACCCTTGTGGAACCCCACTGTTGACCCTCCTAGGAGATGAGACCATCCCCCCAACCATCACCCTATGCCACCGCCCAGTTAGCTAGCTTCCTATCCACCTAGCCATCTTCTTCCCCACCCCCATTCCCTCCAACTTGTCCCTCAGCCTAGGATGTGGCACCGAGTCAGATGCCTTGTTGAAGTCTAGAAAGAGGACCTCCACCAGCCTGCCCTGGTCCAGAGCCCTGGTCACCCAATCGTAGAACTCCACAAGGTTATTCTGACAGGATCTGCCCTGTACAAAGCCATGGTGATCATCCAGATGGCTCCCTGCCCCAGGAACTCATCCAGCCTCTCCTTCAGTATGGCTTCCATCATCTTTCCCACAACGGACGTCAGGCTGACAGGCCTGTAATTGCCTGTCTCCTCCCATGGCCCTCCCTTGTGGATGGACACAACGTGAGCCACCCTCCAGTCCTGAGGTACACACCCCATCCACAGGGAGGAGCTAAAGAGGTCCGCCAGGGGAACAGCCAGTACATCCACCATTTCCTTTAGCATCCTGGGATGCAGGCCATCTGGACCTGGTGCCTTATCTGTCTTAAAGGACCTGAGGGCTTTCCATATCCTACCAGCTGGAATTTTACTGTCCGTCACCCCCCCCCTTAAGTATCTCTGATTCCTTCCTTTCCCTGCTGTGACTGCGAGTGACAACCCTCAAGGTGCATCTGGCAGCCATCTTTACATACTGGGTTGGGCTGGTATGCTGATGGTGGTCCAGGAGACGGTGGTTTACTGAATGCTACACCTAGAAGGACACCAAGCAGGTAGGTTGTCAGGGGGAGGTGAGAGGTACAGTAATTGTAAGGTGGAAAAATCAGAAATTAGGAAGTTAAAGTTGTTGATTTGTACTTATGAGACTGGAGTTACTAAACTAATAGTAGCGTATGTATTTATTTCAAAGGTTTCGCCAGGAAAGACATACTGAGCTGCTAACAGCTCTTTTCCAAATGTGACCTGCGGTAGGGGATGTAGAAAATCATATACAGCAAATACAATATATCAGGGAGCATAATCAAAAATTGAAGACAGTGGCACTAAGGGTTAAGGCGCTGGACACCACACCTCGTGCCACGCCGGCGACCTGGGTTCAGAGACGGACTCAGGCAGCCGGGGGTTGGCAGGGGAGGGAGAGGATTGAGCGTCCAGAGGACAGCTCTGCTCTCCCTGGGGAGGGATCCTGGGGCTGCTCGGTGTCCTTGCGACCCCTGATGGAGATCGGGGGTATTGCAGGATCCCAGCCAGAACGTTGGGGCGGGAGTGCAGCAGACGTCAGCAGGCAGCCGTGCATGGATGTCATTGCATGTTGCACTCCCGGGGAAACCTACATGTAGAAAATCCCCGACCTTGGGGATAGCCGACGGTACCTCCACCCACTCAGCCATATTCTACCGCCGGTTGTCCTCCTCTCCTGGGCCGAGCCCAGCCCTGCCCGAATTTTAAGATAGAGCGCCCTGGCAGACAGGGCAGCCCCTACCCTCGGGGCCCAAAACGGGGGATAGCCGGCTGGTGCCAGGAGATGGAGGCCTCCAGGCATGGAGGTAGAGCTGGGGCACTGGAGGATGCCTGAGAGTTCCCTGTGGGTCGGTGCAAAAATAGACGATTAAAAAAAAAAAAAATTGAAGACAAATCAGTATAACAGATATGTGCAGTAGGAGAGAAAAAAAAGGAAGCCGATTGCTAGGGCAAAACTAGTTGATGGGGGTGGGGGGGGAGAGAGTCATGGACAGTTGCAGGAGGGAGAAGAATAGCCATGAAGGAGAAGAAGAGGCAGAGTGAATTGATAAGGGAGGGGGGACCAGAGTTTAGGAAAGCGGCATAAGAAAACAGATTGACCAACCGTAAATTTTCTAAAACGTATAGTGAGGGAATATGAAGTATTATTGCATAGAGGGTAGTAGGAAGCTGAGGGAGAGGATACGAGAGATGTAAGGTAGGAGCATATAGCTGGTAACCAGAGATTTAAAACAAAAAGTACTGCAAATCTTTTAATTACCAGCAGCTTAGCTGCAGACAGATGAGCTGCTGCTTCAGCTGTTTTTTTTCTTTTTGCACATTCTGTCTTTATCCACAGGGTACCATTTATCTATATCCCTAAGTACTAGGCCACAGTGGATTTTTACTCCTGCAGCTCTGGCCGAGTTTGATTCCATTCGGAATTTCTCCTCCTTATTGTGGTTTGCATGTTCCGTCACTAGCTGTGGACAGCTGCCACCAGTAAGAATTCTTACACTTGTGTTGCGTGTTATTCCCTAGATTGCAAACATTCTGGACAGCCACGCAGCAACACTGAACCGGAAGTCCGAGAGGGAAGTGTTTTTTATGAACACACAGAGCATAGTGCAGTTGGTACAGAGGTAAGTGCAGTTTGTTTTATTTTAAACATGTTCTATATGCTGTATATGCATGTACAAAGAGTGAAGTAAGTCTTCTAAAATCAATCAGTGGCTTCTAAGTTTACTGCTGAATCCACACAGGATGGCATTTTAAACAGTATTTGAATCTAAGTAGTTCAGCCTATGTGTTTTTTTTTTATTTTTTTTTTTCACTTAGCTTTTTTTTCACAGCCAGGTTCTACCCAGTGGCACCCCCAGCCCTGTCACTGACCTTCTGATGGTCTGGCTGGTTATTCACCACTTACCCAGGACCACATAGTAGTGGTGGCCTGCCACATCGGTCATGCAAAAGGCTGTGGGTGGTGCCAGCATAGGGGCAGATCATTGCTTTTTCCTCCACCTCTGGTTGTCTCCCCAGGGGTGCTGAAATGCAGTGATACTCAGGCATGCCAGGCATCCGGTGGCTACCCACACGAACTTCCCAGATGTGCCCTCATCTGGTCTCCACCAGGTAGCAGCAGTGCAGCAGGAGCAGTGTCCCCCTCCCCAAAGAAGGATAGTAGTCTTTGGGATGCTCAATCCTTTCCCCCTGGGCATTCCCCAGTGGCCTGCGCTTGTTCCTGAATGTGGGTTGAATATGTTGTGAGCAGTGGCACTATTGTTGTGGCCACAAGCCAACCAGTTCAGCCTTTGTTGTCCCTGGGTTCAGAATAAATGAAAGCCAAGGTGGCAGACCCTTTTGTCGGTGACAGTCTTTATATAGAGAGCCTATTACAACAGGCTGGCTTGCTTCATCCTTGATGCCTCTCAACGGACGTATCACTGTGACCTATACAGAGATTTAAACAGGCTAAGACTACATGAAAAGAATAATCTTCATCTCTTGACCTTTGTGTATAAACTTTGGAAGGGACATTATCCCCAGTATATTTTAGAAGTTTTAAAAACAAGGCTTGTCAAAGACAGCCTGAGATCATCCCTGGGACTTGAATTTAAAATCCCAGACTGTAGACTGGAGGCAGGCAGGTCCTCTGTCTACTACAAGGGCACTGTATTATGGAACTCTGTACCGATAACGCTACGAGGGGCTAACACTATAATCAGATTAAATAGTTTAAAGAGTTGGTTTGTTGAGCAGGCATGTGCACCCCTGCCTTGTTGTATCGGCAGAGTCACCTGAACTGAGATATAATTCATATTAGGTGTAATGGCCTTATGATGTTAAATTAATTAATTAATTTTATCATTTTATTTAATTTTATGTAAATCTAACATGTGAAACTAACCTGTATTTTATTGTAACAGTGATCTTAATACTAAGAGACCTCACTGGAAATGAACCTTATGGTTCAGTTGAGCTGCTGCTGCCCCTGTTCATATTTTTATGAATAGACTTTTTGCTGCTGCTGCCGCTAGTAATAAAGGTGGAATCAAGCAATAGTGGAGATGGGGATACAGAAGACCCTTATCAGTACAGGAAATGTGTAGCATTAAAAAACGTATATGATACGTTACAGTAAAGAGCAGTTGACATTGACTAGATGGTGCAGTGGGTTTGGCCTTTAATATTTGGAGATCTGGATACAAATTGTGGTCCTCTCACAAGTGGCATGATTTCAGTGGTGTCATCTCAGCTAGGCGTTCAGCATAGCTTGATGCAGATGGAACCATAGAAACATAGAACTTGTCAGCAGAGAAGGATTGGCAGGCCCATCTAATCTACCCTGTTCTTCCCTGCCTGTTCCTACACCCCAGTCCCACCCAGTCCCTGGCATCCCTCCCTCCTCTCTTTCCTCCACTTATGATGCCTGTGTGCCTATCCCACGTATATCTGAAGGTCCCCACTGCAGACTGCAGCTTTAGAAGTAAAGAAGCACAGTACTTTATGTATAGTGGAGCCCGTCAACATGCAGTGCAGTGCCTCAGATTCCTGCATGAAAAAAGGATTAACTGCCATTCAGATTGCACTATGTCCTGCAGTAACTATTGCAGGATTATGCAGTATTGCATTGCATCCTGGTGGGCCCCACTGTATGGTAAGTTGGTACTTGTTGCTCAATTCCACCACACTTTATAGCATGTGTGAAGGTATAGCAAAGGCCTGTGGGACTGTAGTCCTGGTGACGATACTATGAAAGCCGTTGGGAGTATAGCATGAATGAAGGTGCAGCAATGGCTTTTGGGAGTGTAGCATGAATGACGGTGCAGTGAAGATCTGTTTAAGTGACTGGCCATTTGGAGCAGCAGGAAAGCAAATGTGACTGGGGTTCGGAAGTGAGCCTTGGTGATTGGCTGGGGGAAGAAGGATTGAGTATCCATGGGGATATGCTCTTTCATGTGGGGGGCGGGGTGGCATACTGGACAGCACTGTCACCATCTTGGTGACCACAGGTGGTGTAGGTGCAATCAGAGGAGCCAGCAGTACAGGAAGAAGAGGCTGGGGCTGGTCATCCCAGTGTGTGCATGGCTTCAGGGATGACTGCTATGGCACCAACCTTGGGGAACAGGATTAACTTAGGCAGAGCAGTGTGATACCCTGTGGCACCCACTGGTGCCCCCACCCACTGATCCAAACCAGGCCTCTCCAACTTGCATTTCAGTTGGTCTTCCCTCTGGATCCTATCCTCCAGTCTTGGGGCATGGTGAGGGTAAGCCATGGAGTCCTCAGTGGCAGGTAAGTCCTTGGGGAAGGTAAGTCATGGGGCTGGGGTGCCTCAGCTAGTGTACTGATGGGTATATCCCCAAGAGTCAACCAGAAGAAAGAAAGAGAATTAAAAACATAAAAAGACCTATGGAAGTGTAACTTGAGTGAAGGTACAGTGATGGCTGATGGAATTTAGCATGAGTGAAGGTACAGTGTTAGCCTATGGCAGTTTAGCATGTATGACGCTATAATGAAGGCCTTTGAAAGAAAAGAGACCATTTCTTCCTTGGTACAGACATCCCTTTCCCCTCTTTGTCTCCCTGCCCTCCTTCCCAGACTATGTCCTTCCCACTGCTCAGTCGTAGGTGGTGCTGCTGTTTGACATGCTCCAGCCCTCCCTTCCCAGAGAGTGAGAGAATTCTGTGTCACAACTGTGAGAGGGAGGTATGAGGTCATTCATGTCCCACCTTGCACCTCAACATGTTGCCAAGTCACTGGGCTATCCCAGTACTGTGCCTTTGAAAGATTAAAACTAAAACTGGAGATAAACTAAATTCTACGCCATGTTACAAATACTTAGGAATGTGGTTAGATAGCAAATTAAAATGGGATAAACATATTCAACAATTAGCGGGGAATACTCATAAAAAAGTTGGAGCAATTTATAGGGTGAAAAGTTATTTAGATACTGAATCTAGACTTAAGTTGGTTAACAGTACAATTATTTCAATTATAGATTATGGGGACCTTTTATACGCAGGGGCCACTAGAACTTTATTGAATTCTATTGACACGGTTTACAATAAGTTGGCCTGTTATGTCCTGAATGTACACCCCAGAACACACCATTGTGCGTTGTATCAAAAATTAAACTGGTTAAGACTGAGTGATAGGAGGGACTTACATATTTCTTTATTTATGGTAAAGGTCTTGAAAGGAATAGTTCCTCAATATGTTATTAATCTTTTTTCACTTGGGTCGATACCATCAAGATTGAGGTCAGCTGCTGGTTTAGAATTTAACGTACCTAAAGTCAGATTAGATATAGGCAGGGCCCCTGGTGTTCTGCAGCAGAATTTTCTGATTTCTGTGGCAGGGCTCCTTGACTTCTGCGGCAGCATTTTCTGATTTCTGTGGCATGATTTATTCATTTCTGTGGCAGAATGCAGTCCTGTCATTGGCTAAATATGATGTGATGTCATCGATGACATCATATGCTGAGCACAGAGGAGGGGCTTCAGAATAAACGAGGTGGGAGAGAAAGCCTGACACTGTGGAAAAACAGTATATTTATATGGAAAATTCACCAAAACAATGAATTCTATGGCACTATTATATATATATTCTGGCATGAGGTACCCTGCAGCAAATTCGCAACTGAGAATCTAGGGGCCTTGGATATAGGGAGATTTCAGTTACGATAAACACCAGGGTGTGGTAGTTTGGAATTAACTTTCAATTGAAATAAGAAATCCCTCCACACTGAACAAAAAGAAATATATTAAGTCATGGTTTAATAACCAAAGTCATATACCTGTAGCGTGCTGTTTGTCAGCAATACCTTGGAATCTCTAGATAATTTTTTTGTAGTCTGTTGGTTATTGATTATATGTCAATGTTGGATCTATTGATTATATGTAATGTGTATTTTTTGTAATTTTGTATTTTGTGCTACCATTATTTATTTATGTAGAATGTGTATAAGGTAACTGTATGAATGTATAACTGGATCACCTTGAAAATGAGTTCACTCAATGGTGTTTTATCCATTTCATGGCATTGTCCTAAATAAAATATATTACTACTACTACTGTTACTACTGCTACTACTACTACTTCTTAACCTCAGCTTTATCCTCTGGAGAGAGCTGGGATTGAGTGAGCCTTGGGAACAGACTTACCCCCTTAGTCCTTAGAGAGAAAAAGGCTCCTTTAGATCTTGGTTTAGGTGCACTGAGGTAGCAGTATGGGGAAATATCCACAACCTCATCTGGCAATCTAACTAGACCAGTGATTCTTAAGTGGTAAATTCTGGTGGCCTTTAAGTGTGGCCACAAGAATGAACTCACATCTTAAGGGTGTGTATTTCAGTCCCTGCAACTCTCTTTCCCAACAACAAAACAAAAACGTTGATGATGAATGCACACAGAAAATAGAAAACAGAGTTATTATCGAGATTTCGATCATAGATCTTCTACAAGAATTGTCTTTAAAAAGAAAATAGGCAAAGTTAACTGAGCTTCTTGCAGCAGGGGATGAGAAGCAACCTTTGACTGTCTTACTGAGTTTTGCGTCTGCACTATACAGTAAGTTGCTGAGAAAACAAGGAAGAAGAAGAAGAAGGGAAAATTGGGTGACTCACTGTAACAGAAGTTTTCATTTAAAACTTTTGGTAACTGGGCAAAAAAGCACTGGGTCACATGGTCCTTTTACAGGCTTGACCTGGTGAGAGTTTCATTTTCCCTTCTTGATCATAACACTATCAGAAAATATAATGCTGCTACCCTTCTTTGCATGCTACATATGTCTTGTGTTCTTGTTTTCTGTCTCTCGTCCGTCGAGAATTGACTGAGGATTTTGAAGATGTCATCCTGTAGCATGCTCAGGGTGATGATGTCATAGGTTTAGGTAGAGTCCAGCCAAATTTCTCTTGAGTACTTCACATGGACTATGGTGTGGGAGCAATGCTGAAAAAGGGAGAAACCGGGCCTTTTGTGATGATAAGTAACCCCATTTTATCTGCATCTGCTCCCATAGGTACCGGAGTGGCATTCGAGGTCACATGAAGGCCGTTGTCATGGATTTGCTAAGACAGTACCTGAGAGTGGAGATTCAGTTCCAGCATGGTGAGTTATGTTACTTGATATATATGTTTCTATGTATGTATGTATGTGTATATATATATATATATATATATATATATGTGTGTGTGTGTGTGTGTGTGTGTGTGTGTATATATATATATATATGTATATATATATGTGTATAGTATGTATTTATTCAACAGGCATGGGTTAAAACTACTCAGGGTATCACTACTGTCTAACCAATGTTCAACATTTCCAGCTTTTTGTCTCCTAAGTTGGTTTTGCTGGGCACTCTGCCATCAGATGTGGGCCTTAGGAGTCGACAGTTAAGATTACTACTGATCCTACTCACGGAGGCCAACAAAGCTGTTACTAAGCAATGGTTAAAGATGTAGCCTCCAACATTAACACAGTGGGTTCCAGTAATAGACTATCATCTTGAAAAAAATGTTCATATTATTATTTGAACCATTTACCTGCGTTTGATGAAATTTGGAGAAGATGGGTACATTACAATTTAGAGATGGGCTCAGATTTTGTACCATGGCTATTTTACATATTTTCAGGGTTAAGGGTGGCATACAGATGCCAAACCTCTCTTCAACCAAGCTGTACTTTTTTAATGATGGTATTTAAAGTTCTGTACCCTACGCCCACAATTTCTGTCTTCATGTTTGAATTCATTTGTTACCCTGTTTTATACTTTTGAATACTTAATAAAATCTAGTTATACAAAAAAGAGATATCATTACTATCTCACTGCCTATTGTGAAGGTAGTAGTGCTGTCTTGCAAGTTGAAAGGTCACAATGGAACAGTGGAATAATGAACCCATCAGAAAGCAGCTTTAACAATGTTGATGACATCCCAGTAGCCGTGTGGAGCACTGAAGCTACCAGATGTGAGATGCTTTGAGGGGCACACTCAAAATTGTGTACTGTTTCCTTTCATAATTTTTTATCATGTCTACCACAAACCCACCTAAACACCGGTTGTGTAAATCAAACTGACATGGGTGAGAGTGAGATGCTTTGAGTGGCACAGTTTACATTGTGTACTATTGTTTGTGTAACGTTTTATCATTTCTGTCACAAAACAACCTAAACGCCAGTTGTACAAATCAAATATGACATTAGTGAAAGTGAGACAATAGAAATACCGACACTCGCTATACTTGTCCTCTCCGATTTTGCCTGCGGGTTTGCACTCGTGAGGTCAGGAAGTCAAGTATGGCTCAGAAGATGTTTCTACCATCTCACTATCACCCATGTCATATTCTGTCTGTATATGTATATCTGCACACACACACACACACACACACACACACACACACACAGATGATTATGTAATGGCTGACTCAAAATATGCAATTTATCTTCAGTTGTGAGGTGGCAGGGCCATAACTCACGAGTGGCAGAGCCGCAAGTGAGTTATGAAACTCCTGCCCACTGACGAGTCACTGATACATTTCCTAGTCTGAGTCAGGCTGTTGTATATTTTATATACACAGCAGTTGTTTAGAAGTTACAGCTTTTAAATATGCAGTTTTTCTTTGATTTTAACAACTGGCTTCAGTGCTGCAGTAGGCATTGCAGTGTCATCAGCACTGTGAAAGCTGCTGTCTGATTGGTTAAGTGTTCAACTGTGATGACACTAACCATAAAAATATTCATTGTGACTAAAGTAACAAGAAGATATTTTGGATGCGTTGCTGTTACTGATGTCACTAACCAAGATAGTCTTTTTTGTTTCCATTTCCTTCCCTCTGGGGACCGGAGGATCCAGACTCCCCGCTCGGTTGCCACCCCCACAACCCCAGGCTTACCCCCCTGGGTGGGGCCACCAGGCGGGCGCCCCCTCCCCAAGGAACTTGGTCACTAGCCCTGGCTTGCTCACCAGGGTGGGGCCATGGGAGCAGGACCCCCTGCTGGACCTTGGTCTGTAGCGGGAGCAGTGATGGAGATGGGGAGCCATCTCTAGTGGGCTGGCATTTTTTGTGGAGTTTTTTCCCCACCAGGGGTGGGGACATGCAGTGACGCCAGAGTCCACCCCGCCCCCCGACATATGGTGCTGGCAGTCACGGTACCCCCAGCCTCTGCCAAAGGTTCACATTGCACCAGACACTCTTCCCCTCCTCCCCCTTCCCTCCGGAGAAGGAGGGCAGTTCTAGGGATGCTCAGTCCTTTTCCCCCCCGGCTGGCCCTTCGACTCCCGAGTCCGTCACCAAACCCAAGATGTGGGCTGACATCCAAGATAGTCTTTTTTATCTCATCATTTTTACCCCACTTCAGTTGTGTGTATGTGCATGGGTGTCTATATATACACAAGCTTATGATAAAACCAGCAGAAAAAGGCCATTAGGTCTATCGAGCCTGCTCATATTGCACCTATACATTTATTCATTGAGAAAAACTTTGTTAATGCACCAGTTAGGGTTAAAGCCACAAAAGTAGAGAAATGTGGCATTGGGGCAACCCTAACTCCTCATACCCACCCTGTAGGCAGCAACAGGAGAAATCATAGTTTGCCCCCATCTTCACAAATGAAGTGTGAGGTGTGCCTCGAGGTTATCGGCTCCCTAATGCGTACCATTCCATCATCAAAGAAGCTAAGATGTGTGAAGTATGTGAGAAATGGGGTGAGCGTTAGGGCTGACAACCTCGAGGCATACCTCACGCCTGATTTGTGATTTGTAAGACGCTTACCTGACTGGCACATCTATAGGAACCTTAGAAACCAGTGTAAAATGGTGACCCTTGTAGCTAAGAGCTTATGCTGTAGGCAGCAGCTGGTAACCTTGTGCAAGAATTTCTAGAGTTTTGGGGCGGAGGTACATTAAAGGTCTCTTGAATTGTCCTCCAAAGAAGGAACAAAATTACATGTTACCCCACCGGTTAACTTGTAATCACACGGTGGTTACATATTAACTGGTGGGGTCCATCGCAACAATACGTCAACTATAGTTAATGCCTTCTACGCTCTTTTCTGATCTACCTGCCTATACTAATGATTTCTTCTTAGCCCCCTCCACTCTGCCTGAATTTCCCACTTGCTCCCTTTTGCATAACTAACCTCATTTTCTCTCAAGAGTTGTGACCTCCAGGGTGGTTTTCAGGTTACTAATATCCCTCCCTCCTGCCCTCTGGGTGTCAACCCTGTCCTGGATGGTATAAAGCCTACAATGCTTTGTGTCTTGGTGCCTCAATCCTGGCCTCTCCTATCTTTAATACTTTTAGTCTTTCTGCCGCACCTTTTGAGATGGTACAAACTTCTTGGAAAGTTGCCAAAATGATCCCCATGTACAAAAGGGGTGACCCAGAACTCCTTAACCACTATGGACCAATTGTCCTACTTCCAGTTTTTAACAAGCTTCTTGAAAAGATGGGAGCCTCACAATTGACTGACCACCTTCAGGATTCAGGATTATAATCTCCTTGCCCGCCTCATTCAACTGACTGACGATATAAAATCTGCCATGGACAGAAGTTCACTTAAAGGTGCTACCTTCATTGATCTGTCAAAATCTTTTGCATTGGTTGACCATGCTCTTCTTCACTCCACATTGATCTCCATTGGCCTCTCCACTCACGTGGTTGCCAGATTTGTGAGCTACCTTTTGGACAGGCAGTAATTTGTCATATTTAGCAAAGTCACCTCCTCTGTGGCCCCAATCCCTTCAGTTCCATCCTCTTGCTCCAGTGTCATGTACGCTGATGACGTTACTCTTTACCACAGCTCGCTTTCCTCTAGACATGTTAACTCCCAGCTGAACCAAGACTTCCTGATTCAGAGATGGCTCATTGGCAATAAACCTGCACTCAGTGTCTCTAAAATCCAGGCCATGCTCTTTGGTTCCAAGGTCAAACACAGATCTTGCTGTGGTCCCGTGACCATCCCTGCATGGATAGCTCCCAACTCTCCCTTGTGGAGGAATTTAAATATCTTGGCTTAAGTCTGGATCCAGCTCTGGACTTGTCTAGCCATATCACTTTGCTTAGTAAATCTGGTAATGCTAGACTTGATCATGCATATCGAATTCATTATGTTCACACCAAAGCAAGATCAGCTGTTGCACAAGGTGTCCTCCTACCCTGCTTGCAGTACGGTCTGCTGGCCTTCTCACAACCCTCCAAAACCATACTTCATAAGTGAACTTTACTCTGTCCTGGGCTGGTTCTCACCTTCTGCTGTTCACTCTTACTCTTTTGGCTGCTTCACTGACAAATTACTCTGATCCCTCTGACTGCCTTCCCTATATATCTTCTTTACAGCCCCCCCCCAACAGTCCTACTTGCTTAGATCCTTTGATGCATCTCTCCTCCTTGTACCTAAATGTTCCACTAGGATGGGTGCACAGGCTTTCTCCTGCTTTGCCCCTAGGTTCTGGCACTCATCCCCCTGCTGTGCACAGTTCACCCTCCCTGTCCCACATACCCTTCAAATGAGCTTTGAGGAAACACCTTTTTGTGTCCTCTGCCTGCAGTTGCACCCAAATGTTCTTTTTATTTATTTTTTGTTAGATTTAGATTTTTGTTTTTTTTCTTAGATTTTCTCCCCCCCTTCCCAGAGCCCCGACACACGGCTGTACGTGCGTGTGGAGGTGCACGTGCACACCAGAAGCCAGCTCAGCTCATTCCACCCACCCGTATTACTACCCTGCCCGCCTATGGTACCCCACCAGGCCTCCTTCCGGTTGGAATGGAACTACGGGAGTGTTGACAACCAACCCTCCCCCCAGGAGAGGAGAGCAGCCTGATGGCATGCTCAGTCCCACTCCCCCCCCCCCAAAGCCGGCACCCCGATGACCAGAGGTTGTTCCCGAACTTGGATCACGAGCATAGGGCGAGGTGTGGCGTCCAGTGCCTCGACCCTCAGCACCACTGGGCCGGCTCTGAATGTTCTTTTTCATGAACGGTTATTTCACTTGTCCACTTTGTTTTTCCTCCAGACTGCACCAGGCAGGCTTGCTTTGCTATTTGTTAGCTTGGCTCTGCTCATTGTATATGTTTTCTTTGTTCTTAATTCCCTATGTTTTTATTCTGCATTGTACTGTAATTGTTGTGTAACTGTAGTTTTTTTCTACTGCACTGCTTTATTGCCCAGTTTACCAGGTACCTCCTGTTACATGTCTTCTCTTGTACTCTCTCAGATTGTACCTGTAAATAGGTATTCATTTGCCTAGTGTACCTACCTGCTAAGTGTCAGACTCCAGGTTTTTCATTTAGAACTGTTTCGGCATCGTGGTGTTTCATGACAGCCATTTTGCAGCTTGTCATGCACACAGAGCTTTCTTCCATTGTTTCCCTGCAAGGAGAATAATCAATGAAAAACATAACAGTTTAATTAAATATTTACAAGAAAAGGATTCGTATTCCACGTATTACATCCTGATCTTCAGCCTTGCCCTATGTGATTGATATGAATGTTCCGAATACTGATAGCAGCCACAAGGTGGCATCAGTGCATTGTTCAGAAATCACAGTGGTGTGTCAGAAAGTTCACACCACTACTTTTGTTTCTAAAATATATCACAGTTTCAGACATAACACGCTGACAGAATTATTTATCTCTGCAGTTTCTGGAGACACTCATCTGTTCATACCCCATCTCTTATATGTGTACACGTGTGTACTCAACACACAATGGAGGAGTGCCTATATCTCTCACTGAAAACAGCACCCTGGAGTGTGTTATTTCTTTCAATATTTATTGTATAATTTTTTGTCATTATTGTTTATCTGTACTGATTAAGATGTTCCCCTGCGCCCCACCCTAGGAAATGAGACTTGGCTCAAAATGCCTCTCCTCCTGGTCACCAGTTTTCAAATAAATACATTTTACTTAAAAAAATGCCCTGTTACAAAACATTTCAGCTTTACAATTGTAGTACCCTGTGTACGTGGGTACATATAGACATGGCAGGTGACTTTGCTCGTCCAGTCAAAAAACAGTATTTGCAGCAACCCTCTTGACCCATTTTATAAATAGAATCAAAACGCACAATTTATCTTCACGAGCGAGGGGGCAGGATCGTGATTCACATGTGACAAAGCCGCAAGTGAATTATGAAAGTCCTGCTCCTTCACCAGTGGTGATAGATTGTGCATTTTGAGTCAAGCTATTGTGTATGTCATTTATACAACATTACTTAAAACTTGTAACTTTTAAATCATCTGTTTTTGTTGAGATTTAACTGCTTGAGTTCAGCAGTTGGATTTAGGGCAGTACTGGAGTACTGTGATATCATCTGCATTGTGAAAGATGCTTTCTAGTTTGAAAACAAACTCCTCTAAAACAAATGATTCTCGCATATGCAATATGTAAAGTAAATGACTGCGACATGTGCAACATGTAATATAAATGTTTATTTAGAGGTTGCATATGTCATCAGCTGAAATAACGTATCTAATTGTGCATTTTTCACTCCACTGGTATTGTGAGTTATAGTCCTGACCCCTCACATTCAGAAGACAAACTGCATACTATAGAAACATAAATAATAATGGAAGAAAAAGACCAGAGGTCCGTCCAGTCTGCACATATTCCCTATAATCCCTGGAACCTGCTGTTCCTCCAGGGTACTAACCCTCCCTGTCATCTCTCTATTCTCCTCCCTGGTCCTGTCGCCTGTGACAGGGTTGAATAGGACTATGTCCCAGTTGTTATGGAGAGTTTGAATGCAGGGATCTGACATCGCCCCCAGTAACCACTATTCCCTTCATTATTCCTCAGCCCTGCTTGAATCCCCTGACTGTTCTTGCACCCACCACCTCAGTTGGCAGACTGTTCCAAGGTTCCACCACCCTTTCCTTAAAGTAGCGCTTCCTCACATCCCTCCTGAATCTACCTCCTTTAATTTCCATTCATGTCCATGTGACTGCGAATTGATATTCAGGCTAAATAGTTCCCCGCAGTTCACTTTGTTAATTCCTTTAAGGAACTTGAAGGTCTTTATCGTATCTCCCCTCTCCCTTCGGGTCTCCAGTGAGTACATATTTAGTGCCTTGAGGCGCTCCTCATAGGATCTGCCTTGCTGGTCCTCAATCATTTTTGTAACTCTGCGCTGCACTGTCTCCAACCTATCCTTATTCTTTCTGAGGTGAGGACTCCAGAATTGGGTGCAGTACTCTAGGTGAGGCCATGCCAGGGATATGTAGAGGGGAAGTATTACCTCTTTTCTTCTGCTATCAATACCCCTTCCGATACATCCCAGCATCCTGCTAGCCTTGCTATAGGCCTTGTTGCACTGACCCAATTGCTTAAATGAGTTGCTAATAACTCCCAGATCCCATTCCTCATCTGTAGTGCTAAGTCTCTCTCCTTCCATCCAGTACTCTGTCTTGGGGTTAATTTTCCCTAGGTGCATTACTTTGCACTTTTTAACATTGAATTTTAACTGCCAGACCTTTGACCACCCCTCTAGCTTTTGTAGGTCTCTCTGCATTTCCCTTATTCCCTCGTCACTATCCACCCTTCCATATAGTATTGTGTCATCTGCGAAGAGACACAACCTGCCCTGGATTCCTTCTCCAGTGTCACTAATGAATATGTTGAAGAGGACCTGACCCAAGACCGATTCCCATGGAACCTCACTCATAACCTGCCTCTCTTCTGATACTATGAGTCAGACCAATGCATATCTGATTTATACAACACCAGTTTTCTAGTATCCTATTTGCTAGCAGATAGGAGACGTGCAATAGATGTCGTATACTTGGAGTTCAGTAAGGGCTTTGGCTCAGTCCTCCACAGGAGGCTGGTTAAAAAGATAAGGGACTTGGGGTGGAAGAAAAATTGGACACTTGAATGAAGAACTGGCTGAGGGGAAGAACACAGAGGGTAGTAGTTGATGGGGAGTTTTCAGAGTTAAGAGTAATAACAAGTGGCGTACCGCAGGGCTTGGTACTGGGCCCAGTCCTTTTCAGTATATTCTTTTGTGACACGGAGGATGGCATCAAGGACAAGTTCTGTCTCTTTGCAGATGACAGGAAAGATCTGTGCAAGGGTGGACATGGAGGAATGGATAAGGGAACTTAGGGAGGATCTGAGCAGGCTGGAGAGCAGGTCAAAGGTCTGGCAGCTGGCCGACCCAGTGGCACAAACGGCTGAGACATTAGTCCTTTACCTCTCACCACACTGGCGACCTGGGTTCGGGAACAAGCTCAGGTTGCTGGGGGTTGGCCGGGGGGGGGGGCGAGAGGATTGGGTGTCCAACGGACTGCTCTCCTCTCCTGGGCTGGGAGGAACTGCTGTCTTGCACCTTGGCTGCCATCTGATGGAGGCTGGGTGGCAGCACGAGAGCTTGAAAAGCACAGATATAGGGCTTCAGTTACATAGCACGTGTGTGCCTGCACACGCACATGCATATGCCCGCTGTGGCAAGGGGAGAAAAGCAGAGGAAAATGGCGGTTGCAGGCTACATGAAACCCTGCCTGCCTGTCCTTGCCCCACACTACTGCCACATCGTTGATCCCCCAATCTGGATGTAGGATCTGTGGGTGGGGGGAGGATGCCCCCCCCTTCCTGGCCCCACCACAGGTGTGTGGGGAGTATTTGTGGGGGATTGGGGCTCGGTGGACTAAAGAGGCAGTAGCCAGGTGGGGGAGGCAGGGACAGGGCTGAACAGCCACCTGAGATGCGCTCGGAAGATTAAAAACCTGTATTAAAAAAAAAGGGTCTGACAGCTGGGCTGCATTGCAAAAAAATGTAAAGTGATACACACTGGGAAGAGAAAGCCAAGAGTGCAATATGAAATGGGTGAAGGGGTGTTGGAAAGTACCATGGAGGAAAAGGACCTAGGGATCATGGCATTGGAGTGCCTGAAAACAACAGCTCATTATAATAGAGCTGTGGGCAAGGCAAATAGTATGTTGGGTTGCATAGGGAGGGTGATAAGCAATAGAAGTCGGGCGGTGATCCTCCCATTGTACAGGTCACTGGTGCAACCACACCTGGAATGCTGTGCAAGGTACTGGAGTCCACACCTGAGGAGAGACTGCAATAAGGTGGAAGCAGTGCAGTGCAGTGCAGCACAGCACAGGGTAACTAAGGTGGTTCTTGGATTACCTCGTAGGGGGCAAGACATATGAGGAGAGAGTGCAGTACTTAAACATGTACACCCTTGAAAAAAGGAGGGAGTGGGGCAACATGATCAAGACATACAAGTACCTGCTCACGTGCCTGAACACAGTGATATCATTATGTTGTTATGCTGTAGTAGTAATGTCATTAACTGCAGCATATATATATATATATATATATATATATATATATATATAGGTTTTTCTCTTGGGGCTCCGGGGGCAGGCATGCTGTGGTCCTCCCTTGGAGGATCTCAATCCACCCTGCACACAGGGCTTCACTGAGCCTCCCCCAGCACCTCATTTTCCTGCTTTCTCCCCCGTTATCCCGGGACCCCAGAACACAGTCATGCATGTCTGTACAGGCACGCATGTGCTCTGTGACTCTGGTGACGACCTCTTCCTCCCACCCAGCCTAATGCCTGCCTGGCTCCTTACGGCTTGGCACTGCCACCTAATCTCCACCGGTTGGCAGCCAAGAGCCGAGGAAACCCACGTCCCTCCTGGGTAGAGGAGAGCTGCCTTACGGCTGCTCAGTCCAGCTCCTCGCCCACCCCAGCTAACCCCCGGTGCCCCAGGCTCATTCCCAAATCTGGGTCATCGGTGTGGGTGGAGGTGAGGTGTCCAGAGCCTCAGCCCTCCATGGCACTGGACCGGCTGAAGCTTTTTTTTTTTACTTTTAGAACAGGCTGCTGCACACTGAACCAGTAATTTGAGTCAGCCACCCACCCTCAAGTACCTTCCCAACCCCCAGTTCACTGAAAGGAAGCAGAGTGTGTGAAATGGGCACGGATGCCCATACACTGAGTTTGACTGGGTGAGCAGGGAAATGGATCGAGGGGGAAGTGGATATGGCCTTCCTGGTCTTTAATAAAACCTTTGACACTGTGCCTCATAGGAGACTGATTAAGAAATTGAACAGCCTAGGGTGGAATCCAAAGTGGTGAACTGGGTTAGAAACTAACTAACGGATAGGCAACCGGGGATGGTGGTTAACAACACTCTCTCTAATGATGGGAGTGTGACCAGCAGGGTGCCTCAGGGCTCAATACTGGGACCAGTCCTCTTCAGTATCTTCCTAAGTGACATTGTAGATGAACTGGAAGGGAAGGTATGCCTGTTTGCAGATGATAACAAAATCTGTAATAGTGTGGACAGTTAGCAGTGGGTGGAAAGAATGCGTAGGGATCTTGGAAAACTCGAGGAGTGGTCAAGAGCATGGCAACTGGGGTTCAGTGCCAAAAAACGCAAAATCATACAACTAGGGCATAGGAACCTAAGAACTGAGTATAGGATGGGGGAAGGTACTGTCAGTCACTAAACAGGAGAGGGACCTTGGGGTTATCATATCTGATAACCTGCAAGTGCAGGGCAGTGTGACAGAGAAGTGGAATGAACACAAAGAGCTGAGCACTCGAAAAGTTGCAAGAAAATATATTTATTACGCAAATAGCAAAAAATAAAATCCACATTGGTTTGCATAAGGTAATTAAAGTGCTATAACAGTAGAATTCACAGCTATACTCTTCTGTGCAAAAATGTTGTACCCCAGATAAAAAAGTTACTTACAAAGGAGTTATGCAAACTGCAACAGTGTTCCTCCTGAACAAGAACTTATAAAAGTCCATACCCATGTACTGCAGAGCAGTGGGTAGGGACAGTGGGATACTGGGATGCAGCGGTATCTCCAGCAGGAGGAGGAAGGTGGTGGTGCCACTGTATCACTCACTGGTGAGACCCTACCTGGAGTATTGTGTCCAGTTCTGGAGGCAGCACCTCAGAAAGGATATAAACAGGTTGGAGGCTGTCCAGAGGAAGGCAACTAAAATGGTGCAGGATTGCACCAAAAGCCGTAGTAAGACAGACTGAGGGATCTCAACATGTACACCCCAGAAAACAGGAGAGCAAGCGAGAACATGATAGGGACCTACAGGTACTTCATGGGGGTAAAAAGGGTGCAGGAAGGGAGTTTCTTTCAAATGAGGAAGAGCACCAGAACCAGGGGGCATGTGATAAAGCTGAAGGTGTGGCGTATAGGAGGGATGTGAGGAAGTACTGCTTCACTGAAAGAGTGGTGTACACCTGGAATAGGCTGTCACGCAGAAGTGGTGAGGCAAAAACAGTAGGGGGCTTCAAGCATATGTGGGATAGACATAGAGGAATATTAGAAAATGGGCAGGGAGGAGGGAGGGTTGCCAGAGGCCGAACAAAAACCTCAGTCAAGCTAACAGTCTACTGAAGAATAAAATAAAACCACAAACAATAGCTGGCGATTAAAAGTCAATTTTTTTATCATGATACTTAAAAGGTACAACAGCACCTTACCCCTGTTTCATGACAATGCTTCGCATAGCTCTCATGCGTTTTCAAGGCGCCTTGAAAAAGCGTAAGAGCTATGTGAAACATTGTCATGAAGTAAGTGTAAGGTGCTGCTGTGCCCTTTAACTGTCGTGGTAATAAACATGTATTTTTAATTGCCAGCTGTCGCTTGAAGTTTTATTTTATTCCTCAGTAGACTGTTAGCCCGACTTTGGTTTTCGTTTGGTCTACAGTTACGTCAGTGGCTCCAGTCATGTTTTAAGTTGCCACCTTGCTACTTTGTGGATTTCACTGGAGATCGGTTAGGGACTGCGGAGACAGACTAGGCAGATACCACCTGGGCAGACTGGGTGGGCCAAGCGGTCCTTTTCTACTGACAAATTCTATGTTTTTATACATTATAAAAGATAATGTATGAGCATCCATAAACAGACAAGCCTATGTCTTCATCTTGAGTTTTCTGTGGCAACCAAAGAATCTCTTGAGCTACTCTGTCATGGATCCTGATTGATGTAGAAACATGTCGATGTAGACACAGGCTTGTTGTGTATGGCTGGCCATACATTATCCCATACATGTATCGATGTAGTTACTTTTAAATCCACTGTTTATGTGAAGATTTATGTTTTTATGTTTTTATTCCATTGCTGGCCTTAGTGCTGCACTGGGGCATTGTTATGTCATTCACGTTGAGAAAGCTGCTTTCTGACTGGTTTAGTAGTACACTGTGATGATACTAACCTTCAAGATATCAATTATGACAAAACTAACAAGATATTAGATACATTGTTGTTATTGTTAACCTCAGCATAGATATCACTTGTTATCTTGCCATTCTTATCGCTACTGGTGTTGTTTAAATATGAGCTGTGCAAACACACCGTGCCATATGTCATGGTTTGTGGCACAGTGTATTTGCACGAAATCTTTCTGATAATCTGCCGAGTTCTCTCTTGTGAGTGCTGTTATTTTGTGTTTGGTTATGATGGTCCTCCCCCTGAAGAGATGATTAACTGCTTAATTTAAAGTCGGACAACTGGGTATTTAATTTTTACAACATCAGTTTATTAGTCACAACTTATATATCTTTTTTTTTTCTGAAATGTAAGTGTTGCTCACCGATTTCAATTGCTGGCTTCTGTGTTTGTTTTTCTAAACTGCAGGTCATTATGACAAATGTGTGTTTGCTCTTCGTGAAGAGAACAAGAGTGACATGACAGCAGTTTTGAATTACATCTTCTCCCACGCTCAGGTCACCAAGAAAAACCTCTTAGTAACCATGCTCATTGTAAGTGATGTCGTCTGTTTCTTTCTTTCTTTCTTTCTTTGGAAACAACCTTTGAGCAAGGTACTCGTTTACAAAGGTTCCACGTCAGTAATACAAGACAATTACATTGTTACCAATCACAGAGACATCAACTTGCAAATACACAGCCAATAGTAAATACTTGACAAGTGGTTAGTTAAGATTTTGTTACAGTAATATATCAGGAGTTCGGATTCCGACCTGGAATAGAAAAAGAGCAGCCAAGTACGTAGGCATTGTCAAACGAAGCAGTTTCAGCTTATTAAAAGAGAGAAAGAGGGACCTGGGGACACCTAAGTAAGGCCAGGTGGGGTGGGGTGGATAAGGAGTGCCAGGTAGTTGAGGGGGAGACAGAGAGAGTGGAGTAAGTAAGGCATAAAGAGCAGGAGAGATCTGGAGTGGGAGAGGTTAGAGTCTGGAGATGGGAAGGGGTAGTGGTGAGAGCAGAGGGCAGCTGGAGGGGGACTATTAGGGAGAGTAAGTGCGTTGATGGGAGGCAAACGTAGTTCTAAGGTAGGAAAGAGGTGTCGAGTTTTCCACACATAAACCAGGGATTGTCACAGTGTATGCGGAGAGACTAAGAGCAAAAGTTCGGAGGTCATGTTGCTTTCCTACAAGCACATGCACCGGTTTTGACAAGGTGTTGTTTCATTTCAAGCTTGAAGGTTGGGAGGTTCCCAATATTGTGTATTTCAGCCAGGACCTCATTCAACCAGAGAGGAGCCCTATAAGCGAATGAATGTTGTCCAAGAGTGGTTCTTCCAAAAGGGACATTGAGTGAACTTCGAGCTTTGCCCCTGTATTGTAATGGGAGTGAGCCATTTGGAGACTATTTAGAATGCAGGGGGGTGTTTAGCCTAGCAGAGTTTTCTTTCCGAGGAGGCATATCTGGAACTTTATCCTGTTTTTCAAGCTAAGCCATTTGGTTTGTTCATACAGGGCACATGAGTGGGTAAGGTTACCTGCCCCTAGAGTAAGTCTGCATGCCTTATGAAAGGCTGTAGCTACCTGTTTGAGTGCTGTGTCAGAGGCTGCACTGTATGCTACCAAACAGTAGTCTGTTATCGACAGAACTGAGCTGGAAACGGAGAGGTGGAGAGCTGTAGGCATTAGGTATTGTCTGTGCCTGTAAAGGACACCTAATCTGGTACTACCCACTTTTACTACCAGGTCAGTGTGCTGCGAGAAAGAGAGGGCATCATCTGTCGTGACCCCGAGGTACTTGAATGAGTGGGCTTGCTCGAGGGGGACTGCTTTATTGTTAGTGATGGTCAGATGTGGGTTGATTTTCTTTAGTTGGTGACTAGAGAGAAACATATTTTTTTTTTTTTTTGTATAATTGAGTAGTAGTTTTTGTGAGGTAAACCAATCCTCAAGTTGTTGGAAGGTAGACTGTAGGTCATTTTGTAGTAAGTGAGCAAAGGGAATTGCTACCAAGGATGACAGCATCATCAGCATACAGTATTATTTTGCTCTTGCAGGCCTCAGGAAGAGCATTCAGGAATAAACTGAAAAGCAGGGGGCCTAGGATTGACCGAGAGTGACTTCTCGAGTGCCAGAGGTAGTTATTTCTATTTTGACGCTCTGTGATCTGTGCGTCAGGAAGTCCTGAAACCAGTAGACTGGGTTGGTGGTCAGCCCCAAGGTCAGTAATTGCTCTAACAGAAGGGAGTGGTTGACCGTGTTGAAGGCCTTGATGAGATCAATAAAGATTGATCCCACCAGCTTACCATCATCCCAGGCCTTATGTACATAGTCGGTGAGCTCTACCAAGGCAGTAGACATACTGTGGCTCTTCCGGAAGCCATGTTATTGGGGACATTGGAGATTGTATTTCTGGAGGTACTCTGTGATCTGATTAGCCACAATCCTATCCAATGCTTTTGAGATGGGGGAGAGGATTGAGATGGGCCTATAGTTGGCAGTGCAGGATCGGTCCCCACTTTTGAGTATGGGGTCACCAGAGCTAGCTTCCAGATTGAGGGGAATTTAGCCAAGGTGAGGGATTTATTAAAAATGTTCGAGATGGGGACTATAACTTCGTCAAGAGCAAGGGCAACAAGTTTCATGTCAATTTTATCACTGCCAAGCCTTGTTTTGCCAAGAACCTTTTTTACATAAGTCCTAGCCTCCTTGACAGTGATGCGTTTGAAGTAGAAGTTCGGTTGTTTATTGTCAGATCTTGGGGTATTTGGGAAGGGTTCAGTAGCCTTGGGGTAGTCGGGAGGGAGTACGGAGCTTAGATCCGTAAAGGCTGCATTGAAAGATTCAGCGATGGTGTAAGGGTCCAGTGTGGGAGTACCATTGATGTTAAGCATTGTGGGACGTTTCCTGTCATCTTTCCCTAAGAGATCCTTTATGTTCTCCCAAAATCTCTTGCCATCACCCCGGTTCCTGTCCATCTGTTTCTTATAGAATTTAGCTTTAGCAAGCCTAGTAAAGTTTGTGCATCTATTCCTGGCTGCCCTGTATTTCTGGTAGTCATTGTGGCTACCTGTGATCCTAGCCCTGCCCCACAGATTGTCCCTATCCCTCATTTGCTCCAGTAGGTCCCGAGTAATCCACCCGTTCGTGGATCCATGGGTTTTTCTCTTCCTGACTAGGGCAAATTTGTCACAGACAGCGTGGAATTTGTCAATGAATTATTTCAATGCAAGAGCAACGTCCTGCTGCTCATCGAGAGGGGTCCAATCGACCTGAGGATAATGCTGCTTTAAGCGAGCTTAGCTGACCCCTCTTAATTACTCTGCTTTCGATGATCGAGGGAGGTGCTTTTTTAAATTTATTTGACCAACGACAAATGACCTGGGGTGCATGTGGGGACACATAACTCTCACCCCTCTAAAAGAAAGTCTGAGGACAGTGTTCAGAACAATCTAAACCAGTTAGCCAAACTCAGAAACACTCTGGTTGTTTGATTCAGTAGGGACCCCAGACGCAGGAGAACACTGACAGAGCTCTTATCTGGTAACTGGAACTTAAGTGTTTGTTTAAAATATTGGAAGAGATACTGGAGTAGATTAAGGTGGGGACATGGGTAGTATTCTAGGTTCCAGATTTGGGGCACCCTTGATAACTGTGTGTGTGTGTGTGTAGTGCACTGAGAATTCAGTTCTTAAGATGTCTTTGTTTTTGTCTCCAAGGGTGGATTTTGATTGCAAAGGATTTGGTTTTGGGTTTGCATGTCACTTCAGCTTTGGGGCTTGGACCTAACACAGAAATGTACCAAGAGAATTTTTGCTTTTTCTTCCCTAGGCCCTGCTGTCTCCTCTGTGGCACTCACTTAACTCGCCTCCCCTCATGCAGCTACTATCTTCAAGATAGCACTGTCCTTCTGCATCTCCATCCTGAATATGCCACAGCTAAGCAACTTTGGAATGGATATCTGGGGTGGTGGTGGTGAGCTGGAGTGGCAGCCAGAGGAGATGGCTGTAGTAGTAATGACATATGATGTTGGCATCTGAGATGCATATACTGCTCAGGGCAAGAGATAGAGGGGAACGGTAAGTTCTCATTCTTGATCTCTCTTCAGTGTTTGACACTTTGGACCATGGTCTGTTATTGGATCAGCTCAGGGAGTATGTGGGATTTACTGACAAAGTCATCTGCTGGTTTGTTGTATCTCAGTGGCAGGACCCAGAGGGTTGTGTTAGGATGGTTTTCCTCACTTCCAGTGGCTCTGCCTGTGGCATACCTCAGGGCTCGATCCTTTCACCCATGCTGTTTGTGGTGTATAAGCTACCCCTGGGTAAGATCATTATGAAATAAGGGATTGGGTTTCACTTCTATGCAGATGATACCCAACTCTATATGTCCTTTGTACCTGAGACACGGGGGCGGTGGATGTGCCATATAGGTGCCTGGCTGAGATCCAAGATTAGATGCCGTGGAGCTGGATGAGACTTAACCCAGATAAAACTGAAGTACTGTTGGTGGAGTCGGGCCATGGGATGGAGCAGCAGCTACCGAGAGGGAGACGGGGCCTTTGACTGCCATAAAGATGAGAAATCTGGAAGTCATTTTAGATGAAAGGATGATATTTGAGGTTCAGGTTCAGCAGTAGTCTGGAATGGCTTTTACCATCTGTGGAACATCAACTGGATTAGATCCCTTATCCCTCCCAGTGACCTGGCCACACTGGTGCACGGGTTTGTAATTGTTGCAAGGCTCTGTACTTTGGGGTCAGTGGAGCTATGCTGCAGCACCTGTAGCTGGTGCAGAATGCAGTTGCTAGGCTGCTGACTGGCCTTCCAAGGTTGCATCATGTCTCCCTGGTGCTGTGTGATCTACACCGACTGCTGGTCGAGTGGCATATCTCCTTTAAAATTGGCTTAAGGCTGTACACGGGCTGGGCCCAGGTTACCTGCCAGATCTTCTGCACCCTTATATATCCTTGTGCCCTCTTCACTCCACTGAGGAGGGCCTCCTTGTACTTCCCAGGGTCAGATTAAAGACCTTGGGGGACCAGACATTCGAGGTGGTGGGCCCCGT
This sequence comes from Neoceratodus forsteri, assembly GCA_016271365.2. Lineage (NCBI taxonomy): Eukaryota > Metazoa > Chordata > Ceratodontiformes > Ceratodontidae > Neoceratodus > Neoceratodus forsteri. The sequence goes on from JADMNL010000030.1 coordinate 90,454,520, forward strand.
CCTTTGGAACTCTTTCCTGAGAGCCCTGAGGTGGGGCCCTCTCGGTGGAGTCCTTTAAACATGGTCTCAAAAAGTACCTGTTTGGTCAGGTGTTTGGAGAGTGATCTTCCTCCTTACAACTCCCCCAGTCTTTGGCTTAGTTATTTATTTATGAGTAAGTTATTATTGTTCTCTACTACTACTACTACTGTGCTCCACTGACATACTTAGTGTCCTGACCCTGACTCATGTTGGAAGAGTGTATAGATAATTGTAACCCCCAGGGGGCGCTACCCTTAGGGCTACTACCCCTGCCTGCCTCAACTGGGACAAGGTGAGGGGCCCGGATCCATTGACGGGTGCCTCCACCCAGAGGTTGGGGTCAAGACAGTCAAGATTGACTCGGTCACAGCCCTCTGGGTCACTGCAACCCCCCTTTTGGTCCGCTAGTGGCTCACACGAAGTAATGACAATACTTTTCCCCGGTGCACTTACCCCCCCCCCGGCCCGTATCTCTCCACTCACTCCGGGGAACCCCTGGAAAGTAAGGTATAGTTATTACACTTTTGCTGCACAGTATATCCTCAGTAAAACACAATCCAGCCAGGGTATAGTTGTAAAACAAAACAATCTGATTTATTTAAGGGGGGAATAACAAAGACTGGGAGGAAATCAAGGTGATTGGCTTATCACTGTACTTATCTACCTAGGGCTCTGTGCACAGGCCTAAACCTAGTAATTACTGCCCCTGGGTACCCAAGCCCTAATGGCTAGTCCCTCGTGGCAGCTGGTTGGGGCCCTGACACAAATGAACCTTACTGTCCCGAACAGATCAGAATGAGCAGGAGGCTCGCTTAGTGCAGGCAGCAGTATACTGAAATGATTTGGTTTGTCTTGCCCACTTGTCTGAAAGATTACCAGGGAGCTACCCTGACCCAGTACTCACACCTCCAGCAGATAACCACTCCTTCACCACTTGCAGGGCTGAGCCTGAGCTTCGAAAACCTCCTCACACATTTATATGGCAACCAACAGAGGGGTACCATACCAGGCAGCTGCTTCCAAGACCCACACGAACTCACAGCAGATTCAGGTGCGACAACGGCAGCTTCAACTTTCCGATGGACCGGACGTGATTCAGCAGATTCTCCAGTCCTCCACAGGTCGAGCCTGGTAGGTAGCTGTGCTGGCACACAGCCTCCTCTGACTGCCCGCCGACGGATTTGGTCCGCTTAGCACGGGCAATTCAAAACAGCCGCCTCAGGCCTTTCACGCGCTTCCCGCGCGAGCACTCAATGGCGCAGAAGCTCAGAGCTCCTCTCTCCTTCTCAGGCACAATGCTTCTTCCCCCTGACAGCCTGGGGCACTCCTTTCAGTTCGGGCATACCCAATTCCATTGGTTGGCAACACCTGCCAGTCATTTACTCCTGCTCTCAGTGGTGCGAAAAAGCGCCATAGCCCATAATGCCTTTCCCAAATTACAAGCAGTGTCTCTATTGGTCAGATGGCTATATAGAGTCCCGAGGTACTGATTGGTCCAATTCGGCAGTTCTGGACCAAAATGGAGGAGATAGTCAGAACAGTCTTTACTGCAAAGAAGGCAGGTTAGAACAAACACATTATCAGTAGTACTCTACGCTATTATTAATAACCAGTCACATCTTTTCAGAGAGCTTCCTCTGCACAACTAGCGATGGCAGAATGGAAGGCTTACTCAGCAGCCCCAGGCGGGACTCGGGCATACAACCACACAGCCCCCCTCAGTTTAGCTAAAATTGACTGCGAACAAGCAGCCCTTAAAGAGACAGTATCACAGGCTTTAAAAGTAGCTTACCAATACCATTTAAAAGCGAGCAAACGCCGAAGACACCAGCCAGGCATGGAGCATTTAAACGAGCTCCGGGGAAGCTTTTAGGAACCCCCATTTGTAGGGGGGTTACATAATTCTTCCCGGCATGGCTTCCCTTTGGTTGTTGTTAATAATTGTAATTAAGATTTAAAATAACATTTTGCCTCACTCCTCTTATGAGTTCAAAAATTGTGGTTGAGAAATAGATGTAATATTTTCCCAGGGGGGTGGGGATAAACCTTCCCGGGGCATAAAGGTCGTCATGAAATAATCGGAGACGTAGAGGTGAGGGAACCACAGGAGTCCAGTGACCACAATCCGTGTGGTTCAACATAATCAGATGAACATAATCACTGCAGTTCAAGAACTGCGATCCTGGAATTCAGAAGGAAGGACTTTGGCATAATGGGGGAAATGCTGAAAGATAAACTAGCAGGGGTAGAGGGAGCGGTACGGGAAAAAGCAAAAATGGGATGTCATGGAGAGGGGTTTAACAAAGTTGAGAGGATCATGCATGAGACTGATGGGGAAGAACAGAAAACACAAAAAGCCAGTCTGGTTTTCCAGAGGGGTGGGAGAGGTAGTAGGCAAAAAGAGTAGCACAGAAGGGGAGCAGAACGAGGCCAAAGAGGAGGATTATCTGAAAAAGATGAGAGGCCAGAATAATGGTAAGAAAGAGCAAAATACAGACAGAGATGAGAAAGCAGAGAGGGTTGGGGGAAGGAGAGTAAATCTTCTTTAGGGTCATTGAGGAAAAAGGAAAACTAAAGAGGGTGTCATCAAATTAAGGAAGGAAGCTAGCAGCTGGCTCAGTGGTGTGGGGGGATGAGGCTCCTAGTGTCTTACATCCTGACACACCGGTGACCCGGGTTTGGAAATGGATGCGGTCATTCGGGGGTTGGCCGGGGGAGGGGGAATCAAGCGTTCCAGTGGAAGGCTCTCCTTCTAAGGGGAGAGTGCAGTGTTGGAATTTATTTATTTATTTACGTCTCGGATTGCAGACCTTTGAGCTGGGAGCTCATTTGCGAAGGTTCCACGTCAAGCAGTAAGCAATCAATAGGTACATACAGGTCACATACAAGTTTTATTGGTGGTACAAACATGAATATGAGATTCAGGCAAACACTTGGTACATGCAGGTTACCATCATAGTTACACAACAAGTTACATAATTGGTTCAAGCATGATAATGAGATTCTGACATGGTTTTAGGATGTAAATGGTTGTACAGAAAATTAAGTGTAGCACCCGGCATATACCCATTTTTGTAACATGGATATACATATGCCTCTACGGGTTCGGGGAAGGATGAGGCTACTTGGCACAAGAGGCCTAGGTTTGGCTACTCTGCACAGGGGCACCCAAGTAAATCCAACTACAGGAAGCAATAACTGTAATGTCCAGAACCAGAATTGGGATTTTTCAGTCTGGCTTTATTTATTAACTCACTGAACATAAAACAAAGCTCGGTATGGTCCCCCCAAAGGGCTACGTAGCTGTAATGCAGATTAGAGGTTAAACACAGTGGTCCATTGGAGAATGAACACTTTACAATTGTCTGGCTTTGGACCCACCAGGCACTCAGCCCGGACTTCGTATGTTCATTGGATACACAGCCCGACTGGCCCGGCTCCCTTGCCGGCCACTCTACTGATGGTCCATTTGGCGAATGAACCCAAACTCTACTTGGAAAGACATCCCATCAAACAAGGAGGCTCCCAAACTGTGGCTCCCCACACCACTTGAAGTCTGCGACTCCTAGAGAGACTTTGTTTTCGTACTTCCAATTAGAAACTCCCATCAAACAAGGAGTAATGTTCCCATCCTGTGGCTCCCCACACCACTTGAAGTCTGCGACTCCTAGAGAGATTTTCAAGTTGCGACCCACGCCTGGGCACCCACCCCATCACTGGCCAAGCTGCATGAGGCGAGTAGCAAAAACAGAAGAACTGTGAGAGGTGGACCTGGGTACTAAAGATGGGGATCTATCCGCCCAGCTCCCACACAGCCCATACCCGGCCATTTCTCTGAACACACAGAAACTTTAGACTTTAAAACTGTAACATGTAGATTGCATGGTGGATGAACTGATGCACCCCCTCTACTGTGAACTCTAAATCCATTTAAACTTTAAACTGACTGCTCCATTTGTTCGTCCTAGTGTATATAGTGCTCTCAAACAGCAGTCCCCAATAAAACCATTTGAAACTTGAAACTGAATTGACTGCTCCATTTGTTCGTCCTAGTGTATGTAGTCTTCCCAAACAGCAGTCCCCAATAACATTTCCTGACTGAAAAAAACAGTTGTTTGCCCCTTAAACTGGAGCCAAACAGTCACCCAATCGTTGCAGGGCCCCACAGGCGAAGTCCTTTAACCTTTCTGTATACCAAACAGACCAAGTAATTTCAGGCAGCTTCTTTCCTTGGTGGGTGAAGAGGATTGCCCCGGAACCCACAGAGACCTTTTTCTACCCCTCGGAGGGAGGGGGCACTGAGGCGAGGGACGGTCTCCACCACTTGAAGAATGGTGAAACACAGAAAAACTTCCTTCTGTGTGGAGGCAAAACTCAGACTACAGTCTGATGCTTCCTTCTTGCTCAAGGACAAACGGAAGACTGGCTTTCAAATTCCCAAGGTTCTAGAACTACTGTGAGCTGAAGATTCCAACTGTGGCTCATGCAGCTGTGACAATTCTACTATGATGTCATCCCTCTAGTCTCAGCTGTGACTGAGGACAGAGTGAGACAGTGTGAAACCCATTTAACTGGAGTTTCACAAGCTGCCTTCCCTGCCTACCACTAGGTCTTACTGGGATTCTAGTAACCCCGGGTAACAAAGGGGTTACACTCGCCTTGACCAGGAAAATGACTGTCCCAATCATTATGCACCCGCCTTAGGGCCATCCCACCCTATGTGCTACTCATGGAGGGGCTGATCAGGCCTCCTACCGTGTGCGAGCATAGGTAGGCAACACTAAGGGCCTAGAGGCCTATAGCTGACATTTCAGCCTCTACTCTATCCACTTACTATGGACACCTAGTGGCTCTGGTAGAACCGTCCAAAGCATAGCCCTGATAGATCAGCACTGCAATCCCTACGGCCGTTCAGGACCACAGCCTGTCTATCCCCCCTAACCCTCTAGGGAAAACCTATCTGCCTCTACATAACATCCCAAATAAAAACAAAACCCGGGGACCTCCCCGACCTTTGGCAGCCTGCATCTACAACATTAGAAACACAAACAGTACTTTAATTTCTAAACATAAGCACTGAAATGAGGAACTCCAATGAGCCCCTCCTCCTCTTCTTGTCTTCTCTTCTTTCTTCCAGGAACACCTGTAGAAAAGACAAAAAAACAACAAAAAACAAAACACCCTAATCTACATTTACGATCTATCTAAATAACGATGACTACAACAACAACAACCACAACCCTTACCATACAGGATAAACAAAACACTATACAATCCCAAAAAGAAAAAATATATTTTTTTTTTAGAAAAGTAGAAAAGACAGTATATACATTAAGTACAGAAATGACATTGATAACAATACACTTTTTTTGGGGGGGGGGATGGAATGCCTAAATGTCCCTAGTGACTACAAGGCCCAAGGCCAGTCCATTAAAGAGTCTCTCCTGGGCCGGAGCCCGTGAACATAGTCTTTTAAGGCCATAATCCTGAAGGGAGAGTCTTTTATGACAGTTCACACACATGTTTGAAGTCTGTAGTGTAAGTGTGTATTGCAATGTCATAAAGATAGAATAAAAAGAGATTTTGATTCACCAGCCTCTTGAAGTATTCGAATGTCACCAACCTGGTCCCTGCCGAAGACTCTCCCTGGCAGCATTTCTTCTGATACAGCTGGGCGGACATCTTCCAGGAACCCACAGGAGTGCACATCTGGAAACAGCTGGGCTGATGACATAACTGGAGAAGGAACCTTAGAACAGGAACAAAAAGAGAAACAGCTGGTCCGGCGTCATCCGATTACCAGGCGATGAACAGGAAAACAGCTGGGCTGGTGTCTTCTCTGGATCTGAAGTCATCTGGTGGAACCAGTAGGCGGTTGGTGATTGCAGACAGTTTACTGTAGACTGAAGAATGTGGGGCCCTGAATTTTTGTTTATTCATTTTGGCAGTTCAATAAAGGTACTTCACAGTTCAGATGTGGCAGTATTGACTACCACTGCTCGGTTCTCCATTTTGTAGGCTCGGGCTTAATTTCCGGGAGGTCCTTGCACTGAGGCCAATAGTAGAGGGGGTCAGGGGCTTGAATTATTACCCATCAGGACGCATATAATTCACACAGTGGGAGACTTCATGCCCTCTCCGCCCACAATTCTCACTCTGTCCATAAACAGTGTTCTGCCTCTCTTCCACTGCGTATACTTTTCGTGGAACAGTCTATTCTTTACATGCTGGTTAGCCCCAGGATGCACATGTTTCATTGCTTCATCCCAGATCCAGGATTTCTGCAGTTCTCAATCTCCTCCCAGACTCTCCGAGGAAAGGTAGGAAAGGTCATACCAAAGATTTCATTGGCCTTTCTATGAACCAGTCTCTCCTCTTTTCTTGCTTTGGTCAATCTGAGACTGCTGGCCTGGCTTGGAGGTGGCCAGTCCTGGTTCTGCCAGCTCAGATCCTCAATGAGATTAAAACGGATCCCTGACTTCTTTTCTTCTGGTGAAGCCAGGGCAGTGGCATCACCACCTTCTTGAACAAATTCTCCGAGGCAAGATCTTGAGGCTGTGTACCCATTCCTATCTCACAAGACCACTTGGTTCTCCTCATCTTCCTCTTCACTGAGGATCTGAGCCCAAGAGTGAGCAGTAGTTCTCACCCCGAGACTATCCATTTATCACTAGGAGCGGAGGCCCATACCTCCCATTCAACGGCCTCCCGTATCTCATCTTCACCTTGAGACTTGGGCTAGGCCCCACCCAGGGGTCTGTTGATGCTTTATCTGAACTTGCCTTCTGAGATCCAGCATCCAAAACTTCAATTTCAGATTCAGTCTCTAATTCTGCACTCTCTAACTTTGTACCACACCTCCCCGGGGACCTTCTTCCTCCACAGGCTCCGCCTGATGCTGTGTGCTGCCAACTGCAGATTCTGAAGTTGTGTCCCATGTGGGAGCTAAACGAATTTGAGGCATTTATACAAGCCATATTTTGTAGACATCCAGCACAGTGAGGAATCATGAAGACATCCCTTCCAGCACTCAAGCACATCTGGCATACATGCACTGGATAATTAGGAATTGCCACATCAGGAGGGAGTTGCCCTCTATTGCACCAATTTTCAATGTCTCTCAATCTATTTACTGCTGCTGTTACTGCAACCTGGGCATGATCCGGGTAACGAGCTGGTCCTGAGGCCATAACTGCAGAAAACAAACAAAAGTTCTCTGTAATTGAAAGTCCCACTTTAAATGAACACACTCTGTAGCTTTAAAATGGCTCCTCTGCTGCTGTGTTTACTTTACTACCCCACCCTGTAATGGCGGCGGCAGCACTCCTGTGCATCAACATTCAGACTCTGGTCAAGCCACTGCGCACCCGATTTACATCAGCTACTATTAACTTTTATTTCAAACTGCACAACTTGCTCTTTTCTGGCTGTTCTCACATCTACAGGATTTTCCTTGGACTTTTTACATGCCGGCAACATTTATTTAATCACAGTCCTTTTTAAAACTTCAGGTTTCAGCACAGGATTGCCTGCTTCTACTAGCGTTGCATTTATTTTGCAACCCACAGTCTCTCTCTGGCTGCAAACTTTAAACTGAGGCTACTTTCATTTCTATGCACACATTTAATGGCTTTACAGACTTGCACTTGCCAGCAGGATATCACACACCGCTACTTGCAAAGCGACTATACAGCTGCACTCACATTTTATATGGCATTACTGAAAATCACTGATTTGAGCAGTTTTAAATCGTTTACTCACTGTTATGGTAGCAGATTGCTGCGATGGGGGAAAACGGCCTGCAGCCAGATTTTTGAAGGCCTCAGATTTCAAACAGGCGGGCAGTCTCCGTGATCGTAGTATTAATCACACAATTCACTGATTCCACGACTGATAAGCGGGTTGAGCCCAATTTTGAACTAGAAAAGTCACTTTTCACTGTTTACAGCGCTTTGAACACTTCGCGAATGCTCCTCCGCTGCCAGTACACGCACTACTCTCTGTCTCCCTCTCGAATGCTGAAGCAGACACATAAGAGCTGGCTGAGGGGCCGGACTAATGGCAAACTGACCAACCACACGACACCATGCAAATGAGCCTCTTCTTCCTCACGAGGGCTCCTTTCCTCACGGTGATCGTCGAGCAGGCAAATTCAAACTGAAAAGATGCACTTTTTATTTTTTTTCAACTGACTCCACGGCGGGAGCCCATTTCAACCATGTAACATTGCCATTAACTCTGCAGTCTCTAGTATTGCACAGAAAGCATTTCCAACGTCCAGGACATAATTTCTCTGTTGCTACCCCTAGTTTTCCACACTTTCCTTCACAGAAACTCATTTTAAAAGCATTTCAAACATTGTAAACTATGTTGATGCAGGACAAGGACACACACTTTGGCTTTACAGCTCCTTGGTAAACAGTTGGCATTTTTTAAACAGCAGCACAAGATTTACAGCACACACTAGGGAAATTGCTTCAACTTTTTTTGGGCTACCGACTGCCAGATAGCCAAAACGCTAGCCTACTTGCCCAAGCACCTTCCTTCCCAAACAAATCCAAAGCGGTGCCTCCATTTTTGTAGCACCCGGCATATGCCCAATTTTGTAACATGGATATACATATGCCTCTACGGGTTCGGGGAAGGATGAGGCTACTTGGCACAAGAGGCCTAGGTTTGGCTTTCTCTGCACAGGGCACCAAGTAAATCCAACTACAGGAAGCAATAACTGTAATGTCCAGAACCAGAATTGGGATTTTTCAGTGTGGCTTTATTTATTAACTCACTGAACATAAAACAAAGCTCGGTATGGTCCCCCAAAGGGCTCATGAGCTGTAATGCAGATTAGAGGTTAAACACAGCGTCCATTGGAGAATGAACACTTTACAATTGTCTGGCTTTGGACCCACCAGGCACTCAGCCTGGACTTCGCATGCGCATTGGATACACAGCCCGACTGGCCCGGCTCCCTTGCCGGCCACTCTACTGACAGTCCATTTGGCGAATGAACCCAAACTCTACTTGGAAAGACATCCCATCAAACAAGGAGGCTCCCAAACTGTGGCTCCCCACACCACTTGAAGTCTGCGACTCCTAGAGAGACTTTGTTTTCGTACTTCCAATTAGAAACTCCCATCAAACAAGGAGTAATGTTCCCATCCTGTGGCTCCCCACACCACTTGAAGTCTGCGACTCCTAGAGAGATTTTCAAGTTGCGACCCACGTCTGGGTACCCACCCCATCAATGGCCAAGCACATGAGGCGAGTAGCAAAAACAGAAGAAATCCGTAGAGGTAGACCTGGTTACTAAAGATGGGGATCTATCCACCTCCAGCTCCCACAGCCCATACCCGGGCCATTTCTCTGAACACACAGAAACTTTAGACTTTAAAACTGTAACATGTAGATTGCATGGTGGATGAACTGATGCACCCCCTCTACTGTGAACTCTAAATCCATTTAAACTTTAAACTGATTGCTCTATTTGTTCGTCCTAGTGTATATAGTGCTCCCAAACAGCAGTCCCCAATGAAACCATTTGAAACTTGAAACTGAATTGACTGCTCCATTTGTTCGTCCTAGTGTATATAGTCTTCCCAAACAGCAGTCCCCAATAACATTTCCTGACTGAAAAAAACAGTTGTTTGCCCTTAAACTGGAGCCAAACAGTCACCCAATTGTTGCAGGGCCCCATAGGCGAAGTCCTTTAACCTTTTCTGTATACCCAAACAGACCAGGTAATTTCAGGCAGCTTCTTTCCTTGGTGGGTGAAGAGGATTGCCCCTGGAACCCACAGAGACCTTTTCCTACCCCTCCCCTCCCCCCCGGAGGGAGGGGGCACTGAGGCCGAGGGGACGGTCTCCACCACTTGAAGAATGGTGAAACACAGAAAAACTTCCTTCTGTGTGGAGGCAAAACTCAGACTACAGTCTGATGCTTCCTTCTTGCTCAAGGACAAACGGAAGACTGGCTTTCAAATTCCCAAGGTTCTAGAACTACTGTGAGCTGAAGATTCCAACTGTGGCTCATGCAGCTATGACAGTTCTACTATGACGTCATCCCTCTAGTCTCAGCTGTGACTGAGGACAGAGTGAGACAGTGTGAAACCCATTTAACTGGAGTTTCACAAGCTGCCTTCCCTGCCTACCACTAGGTCTTACTGGGATTCTAGTAACCCCGGGTAACAAAGGGGTTACATAAGGAAGATTGTTTCGCTACACAGGAGGCGGAGGGACCTCCAGTGGAAGGTACTCGGCAGTGAGGTTGGGGGTGTGGGGACCAGGTAGGACTGAGGTCCATTGTCAAGCTACATAGATACATAGACAGTGTCGGCAGATAAGGGCCTATGGCCCACCTAGTCTGCCCATTTGAGCTTGTAAGTTCAGTTTGTTTTCCTAGAAGTCTATTTCCCCTTACCCCTGACCTCTAGAATTCCTTTATGTCTATCCCATGCATTCTTAAATCCCGTGATTGTTTCAGCCCCCACCACTTCCTCTGGCAGGGTGTTCCACTTGTCCACCACCCGTTCTGTGAAGAAATCTTTCTCATGTTTCCTCTGAATCGTCCTCCCTCCAACTTCATCCCATGCCCTCTAGTCCTGAAACATCTTTTTCGCTTAAAAATAGTGTTTTCCTGCACCCTGTTCCTCCCTGTAAGATACTTGTATGTCTCTATCATATCCCCTCTCTCCCTCCTCTCCTCCAGGGAGTACATGTTCAGTTCCTTCAACCTGTCTTCATAGGACTTGTGATGCAACCCATGCACCATCTTTGTTGCAGGTAGTTAGGGGGGTAGTAGGGGGAGAGGAAAGTTTAGGACCAGAGTAGGGGGAGGGAGCAGGTGCAAGGAAGTGGAGACAGGGATAGGGATATGGAGGAGAGGGGGAATATGGAGGAGAGGGGGCTCGAGGAGAGGGGGATGATGGTAGACAAGGCAAGGACGGGTAAGAGAGACAAGGGGGAGGATAGAGTAGTAGGTAGGCATCTATTGGGGTTGGCAGTATAGCCTAGAGGTTAGAGTAACGAGCAGTGATGAAAGTGAACAGGAACGCACAGGAACTCAGTTCCTGTACCTTTTCTGCAGCAGGAACGGAGTTCCTGTACTTCTTCCCACTGACATTGGAACTGAAATTCTTGAACAAGCAACATAATGACAGTTTCTCGGCTTGTGACATGAAATCAGGGTTTCCATAACAACATTTGACTTATACAACAGTTCTATTTTGCTAGAAATACTTCAGTATCTCTAGCTGAATCTACTAGTGTCTAAACAGATAGGCGTGTCGTCACACAGCTATCGTTCAGATCGAAGGTCTTCATTCTGCATTTCATGTTTACCAGTGCCTGAGTTCCTAAACTTTTTGTCTACCACTTGCACTACTGGTAACGAGCTGTGAATGAGCTTGGTGCATCCAGCAGACCAGACCTTGGTTTGATTCTCACAACCTCCACTTGCATACTGTGTGACTCTGAGCAAGTCACTTAACCACCCAGTGCTCCCAGGTCGCCCCAGAAAACAGGCACTTTTGCCTAGTGGGCCTTACCCGGTTACCAAAGACTAAAATAAAAAAAAAATCTGGGGTAGGTAATGGCATCTGATTGGACAGAGATAAGTGCAGGGGGTGCATAGGTAAGTAAGAAGTGCAGGGGGATGACTGGACAGGCCCTTGATAGGAAACTGGAGTTATAAAGGGCAGGTGCACCTCATGCGGCTAGTAAGGTGGGTGTGGAGCATTGACTTGAAAGGCCCAGTTCTGGATTCAGCAGTTAGCCCGCTTGGAAGGGAATTTAGCAGGTGAGGGGCTGCAAAAGCTACAAAAGACCTTTGGCTTAAGGAGGTGCGGCGAAATGGCACCTTGAAGTATTAAGTGAGTGTTCCTCGTGTCGGACGAGATAGTGCAGAAGGTGTAATCATGTTCTGGACCCCAGAGAGGGTCATGCCAAGGGTAGCATTTTTAGCCAGGAGACTGAGCTGGTAACTAATTCTGTTATCCAGGTCAAGCCAACCCGTTTGGGAGTATAGGTCGCACGTATGGGTAAGGTGAGGAACACCCAGGAATAGCCTACATGCTTTACTGAGAGTAATGGCGATCTCTTTAGGGCTGTAGTTGAGGCCACACTGTATATAACAAGAATGTAGTCAACCACAGAGAAATCTGAGCTTGTTAAGGCAAGTCTTGGAGCGTCTTCTGTAAGGCAGTGGCTATGTCTGTACAGTTGCCCTAACTTTCTGCTTGCTGATTTAGTGACTTGGTCGATGTGGAGGGAGTGTGAAAGGGCACTGTCCAGCGTGACCCCTAGGTACTTGAAGTTATTAACCATGTCTAGGATATCGCCTTGTTTGTTGTGGATGACAAGTTTGGATGCTTTGAATCTGCTGTGCATAGATGTGAACAACATAGTTTTCATTTTCTTACAATTGAGCAGTAATTGCAAACTTATGAACCAGTCCTCAACTAATGTGAAGTTATTTTGGATGCTTTGTTCAAGAGCTCTAATATTCGGATGGCTAGAGAAAATTATGGCATCGTTCGCATGTAGGAAAATGTGGTCTTGGCAAACTTGCTGGAGGTGATTTAGGAAGAGACTGAACAAGAGCGGGCCAAGGGTGGAACTCTGTGGTACCCCTGTAGTCATATTTAGTGTAGTGGAAACAATGTTGCCTATTTTCACTTGTTGGACCTGATCAGAAAGGTAGCTTCTGAACCAACCCATTGATGTCTCAGATACGGTAGCAGTGCCTTATTGGGCTAGCAGGAGTTCGTGGTTCACCATATCGAAGGCCTTAGTAAGGTCAATAAAGGTAGCCCCCACTAAGTGCCCTCAATCTAGGGAGTCATGGATGAACCCCGTGAACTCCACCAGTGTGGCCATGGTGCTGTGCTGTTTCTTAAATCCGTGATGCTCCCTACGTTGGAATTGATATTTATCTAGATGATTGACTATCTGATCATAAACTATTCTGTCTAATACCTCGGAGATTGGCTGGTAATTTGAGTGGAGTGTCTTGTCACCATTTTTGAAGGCTTGGGTGACCACTCCAGATTTCCAGAGTTTGGGAAATCAGTCAGTTGTTAAGAAGAGATTAATTATTTTTGTGAGGGTGCCACTATTTTGTCTATGGTGCAGGATATAGGCCTCAGGTCAAGGCCATCCCCACTGTGCCTGGTTTTACCAATCGCTTTTAGCAGGTATTTTTTAGCATCTGCTTTAGAGATGACACAAAGGTAGAAAAGTGGGGTGATGCTGGAGGCAGGAGGGTCTGACGAAGTATGTTAAACAGGACTGGGCGGGCTAAGATGTTCTGAAAGAGGACTCCACTAAGATCGGAGAAGGCCTTGTTAAATGTATCTGAGTAGGTGGTGATTTATTAGAGGCCCCCGTGAGGGCTTTGATATTTGCCCAGAATTTGTGGCCGTTGCCCCAAGAGTTGTCGAGCTAGGCCCTGAAGTATTGCCTTTTCACCTGGCGAATGGCCTCAGTGCATTGGTTTCAAGCCATTTTATAGTTTTGGGTATCGCTTGAGGATCCTGTACTTTTTGCCTTATGCCAGAGATTATCCTGAGCAGGAGTTGGGCCATTACAGGGGGGCTTGCCTGGGCTTGGCCCCGGTAGCTCTGAAGTGAGCCCCGGTAGCTCACACATCACTGCCATTGACTTATAATGGGAAGGGGGGCTCAATTTAAAGATTGGACCCTTATTGCCCCCCCCCCAGCTCCCAAAGCTCATGACCCGCTGCTTGTCTGCCACCTGGAGGTGTCCAGGTCGTAACACAGCCTAGGTGAACTAAGCAGCGACCAATCATGGGCGTTTGAGGACGCCTCCATGGAGGTGGAGCTTATTGTTGTGCGGTTGCCAGGGGAGAAAACCGGGAAAACATTTATGTGTGACGGCCCTCAGGGAGCTTCTGGGTCCTGCTCTGTGTAGATCCTTACTGGTGTGACAGTGGGGGGAGCGATAGATGGGACTGGGGAACCCTCAAAACAGGCACAATGGCATGAATAGGTGGTGATGGATGGGCAAACAGCTCTATGAAGGAAAAAAAAAAGGGAAGCTGGCCCAGTAGCATGAGGGATGAGTTGCTCCTGCCACATCAGTGACCCAGGCTTGGAAATGGACCACGGTCATTCTGGGGCTCACCAGGAGGAGGAGGAAGAGGATTGAGTGTCAAAGGCAGTTCTCCTCTTTCAGGGAGGGGTGACTGTGCAAGTTGCTGCTTGGTCGCCACTTAGCAGAGACTGGGTGGCGCAGCAGTGACTGCTTCCTGGTTGGACTAGGGCAGGTACTGAGTGCTTGCTGAGTCTTTTCGGCACATGTGCGCACTATGGCACATTGTCAGCCTGGGGAACGGGAGAAAACGAGAACTATAAAACCCTTTCTGAAGCATGAAGTTCCTGTCCGTTGCAGGCCCCACACCACTGAGTGGGCCCTGGCTTTCACTCTGGATATGGTCGTGGGGAGGATGGACCTTCCTTTCCTGTCCCTAACTCAGGGGGCAGTCCACGGCAGATTGTTGGAGGCCAGGTAAGTCCCAGATAAGGTGGGTGATGGGCCAGGCAGGAAGCAGAAGCGGGCCAGTGGAGAATGGGGGGCATAAACACATGATGAAACAAAAAAAAAAGAAGTAAGAGACATGGGTGGAGGAGGATGGGAAAAAAGGTTAATTTACTGAATAATTACTTTTGTTCAGTATTCACCAGGGGATGAGAAGACTGGAGTTAGGACTAGCCTTGGAAGAAAGGGTGCTTAAGGGCCTCAGAACTCTGAAGATGAACAAAGTGCCGCGTCCAGATGGACTGCACCCTGTAGTGCTGAAGGATGTGAGGGTGATGGTTGTTTTGCAGATCTGTTTAATTTTTAACTGGGGGGGTGTTCCTGCACACTGGAGGGTAGCTAATGTGGTGCCGCTTCACAAGAGTGAGAGCAGGGATAACCTGGGAAATTACAGACCAGTCAATTTTTTTTAATTTTTTTTAATTTATTTTTTTTTTAATATAGGTTTTTACATCCTTGCCCAGCTGTTGGCCTCAGGGATATACCTGTGTTTAGGCTGTGTATGCTGTCTTACAGATGGCAGTGGATCTTTATTTCCTGGTTTTGTCCCCTTCCTCCCTCCTCAGGTGGGATTGTTGCCTCTGTTGGCCTCACCAGCTGCAGCTCACCAAGTGGCAGGATCAAGTTCCCTAGCCCAGCCACAGGGGTTGCTGCAGTGGCGGAACCCGCCTCCAGCCCTCCCTAGCTAAGACTCACTGTCGAGCCTGGCCTGGCTTCCAACACAACTTCCTGGCCTCACTTCTGAAGCCAAGTCGACAGCACTGTGGTGCGACACACTACCGCTGGGCCATCAGGGTGGCACAGACCAGTCAGTTTAACCTCGATTTTTATCAAGCTGCTGCAAACAGTCATTAAAGAACAGGTTATGGAATTGTTGGAGGCAAATAATCTGAGACTATAATGAATAAATAAATAAAAAAAAATGGTTTGCAGGACAGGAGGCAGCATGGGTTTGTAGCAGCCAGGAGAGCATGCCAAACTAACACAATCAACTTCTTTAATTGGGTGACAAAGCTGGTAGACGGGCCAAACAGTTGTACCTTGACTTTAGCAAGGCCTTCAATTCTGTTTCACACAGAAGGCTAATAAAAAAAACTGAGTGGCCTGATGCTAGGGAACAAACTGGCCAGGTGGATAGGAAACTGGCTGGGAGAGAGGATGCAGAGGGTGGCTATTGATGGGGTACACTCAGAGCTGAGGGGAGTCATGAGTAGGGTACCAAAGGGCTCTCTTTTGGGACTAGTGCATGTCAAAATCTTTATTTGCAGTATTGGAGAGGGAATCCCAAATAAGATTTGTCTCTTTGTCAATGACATTAAGCTCTGTGGCACAGTGGATGCTAAGGAGGGAGTTTGAAAAAAAAAAGAGAGAGAACTGGAAAAATTAGAAAAGTGGTGCAGATTATGGCAACTACAAGTAAATGCAAAAAAGTGCAAAGTAAGTCACATTGGTAGAAAGAACCCTAAAACAGACTGCTGGATGGGGGAGGAAGGGTAGTGCAGACAACTGTAGGCCGTCTTTAGTAACAGCCTCCATACTCAGTGCAACAAAAATGTGGAAAGGTAAACAGAATCTTGAGATGTATAGTAAGGGAACTGGATCGTAGAGGGAAGGAAGTGATACCACCCCAGTACAGTTCCCTGGTAAGACCATACCTGAGTATTGTGGGTTGTTTTAGAATCCACACCTGAAGAAAGACAGGGGCCACATAGAGCCCATACGAAGGAGAGCCACAGAGGTGATCCAGGGACAGCAGGGGAGGTTGTATGAGGAAAGGCTGGCAGACCTTAACATGTAGACACTGGAGACTAGGAGGGAACGGGGCAATATTGTTAAGGCATACGAGTTCTTGCAATGAATTAATATGGTGGATTCTAAGGACTTGATCACGAGGAACAAGGGCACAGTGAATAGAGGACACGGCTGGTAATTGGTGGGAAAGGAGATGAAGGGAGGGGCATGAGGAAGTTCTTCACAGAGCAGGTGGTGGATGAATGGAAGAGTCTGTCCAGAGAGGTGGCTGAAGCCAAGACTGTGTGGAGTTTAAACTTAGGTAGGAGAGATAAAACATAGAAACATAGAATTTAACGGCAGATAAGGACCGCTTGGACCACCTAGTCTGCCTGTTTCTTTACCTAAAGGATAAGCTGCAGATCCTATTTAACCAACAGCCTACTTCCTCCTACCCCCCCACTAGAACTGCCATATGTCTGTCCCATGCATTCTTGAATTCCCCCGCTGTTTTTGACTCTATGACCTCCTCAGGAAGGCTGTTCCATGCATCTACAACCCTCTATGTGAAGAAATACTTCCTCACATTACACCTGAGCCGTCCCCCCTCTATCTTCAAATTGTGCCCCCTTGTTCTTGCACATCTCTTTTTTTGAAAGATGCTACCCTCTTGGACTTTGTTGATTCCCTTGAGGTATTTGAAAGTTTCTATCATGTCCCCCCCTCCCTCCTTTCCTTGAGGCTATACATCTTAAGCTCCTTTAGTCTTTCTTCATATGTCTTCTGGTGCAGACCCTGCACCATTCTGGTTGTTCTCCTCTAGACAGCCTCCACCCTGTCTATGTCTTTGCGGACATGGGGTCTCCAGAACTGCACACAGTACTCCAGATGTGGTCTTAACAACTGTCTGTACAGAGGGTCAACAACTTCCTGTTTTCTACTGGTGATGCCTCTCACTGTGCATCCCAGTATCCCCCCAGCCCTCCTTACTGCCTTCTCACATTGCTGGTCCACCTTTAGGTCATCTGATATGACTACCCCCAGGTCCCTTTCCATTTTTGTTGTTGTCAGTATCTCACCCCCATTGTGTATTCTTGCCCTGGGTTTTGTTTCCCAGGTGCATTACTGCACTTCTTTGCTGAATCTAAGCTGCCATACATTTGACCATTCCTCCAACCTTGCAAGTCCCTTTTCATCCTTTCCACTCCACCTCTGTGATCAACCCTGTTGCAGATCTTTGTGTCATCTGCAAAGAGGCATACCTTCCTCCAGTCCCTCCGGATGTCACTTATAAAGACATTAAAAAGGACCGCCCCAGTACTGAACCTGTGGTACCCCAGTAGTAACCCTCCTTTCTTCACTGTGGACTCCATTTACTATTACCCACTGTGTCCTGTTGTCCAGCCAGTGTTTTACTTCAGGCTACCACCCTGGGACCCACTCCCAGGCTGGTTAATTTGTTTATTAATCTTTTGTGCGGGACTGCGTCAAATGCCTTGCTAAAGTCTAAGTAGGCCATGTCCACAGCCCCTCCCTGGTCTACTACTTTGGTCACCCAATCAAAGAAATCAATTAGATTTGTTTGACATGACCTTCCTGCTGTGAATCCATGCTGCCTTGGGTCCTGTGCCCCACTGGCCTCTAGGTACTCAACAGTTCTTTCCTTCAAAAGTGATTCCATCATTTTCCCTACCACTGCGGTCAAACTGACAGGTCTGTAGTTTCCTGCCTCTGTCTTGCTCCCACTTTTGTGAAGGGGAGTCACATCCACCCTTCTCCAGTCCTCAGGTACCACACCATCCTCCCATGATTTACTAAAAAGGGTAGTCAGTGGTGTTACTAGTTACTAGTTCTTCCCTTAGTTCTTTTAGAATTCTGGGGTGAATCCCATCAGGCCCCATTGCTTTATCCACCTTCAGTTTTAAGAGTTTTTTCAGGACCCTTTCTTCTGTGAAAGGACTAATATCAACTCCCCCTATCCAGAGTGCTTCTATAGACTGGATTAGGTCTCTCCCCCTGCTTTTCCATTGTGAATACTGAGCAGAAATATTCATTCAGTATCCCTGCTTTTTCACTGTCACTCTGTGCCCAATCACCTTCCTCTTTATTCAGCCTCAGTATCCCTGCTTTCATCTTTCTTTGCTCCCTAATGTACCTATAAAAGGTTTTATCCCCCTTCTTAACCGAGTTGGCTATCTTTTCCTCAGTGTGGGCCTTTGCCATTCTGACTGCCTTCCCCGCTTCCTTCTGCTTTAACTGGTACAGTTCTCTGTCCTGCTCCTTCTGTGTTTCCTTATACTTCCTGAATGCTGTCTTTTTCTCCCTTACCTTCCCTGCCACTTCTTTTGAGAACCATAGTGTTTTTTTCTTTTGTTTTGATTTGTTTATTTGCTTCACACAAAGGCTTGTTGCCTCTGTGATGGCAGTTTTGTTGTTTCCCCATTGTTGCTCCACCCCACCTTCTTGCCTGTTTGCTAGTGCTTTTCTGAGGCACTCTCCCATTTTGACAAAATCAGCCATCCTGAAGTCCAGTACCTTCACTTTTGTGTGGCTTGACTCTACAGCTAAGTTTATCGTGAACCACACTGTTTGGTGGTCGCTTGTTCCCAGATACTTTCACTTCAAGATCAGAGATCTTCTCTCCTTCCCATTTGAGAGTACCAGGTCTAAGATTGCTCCTCTCAAGTGGGTTCCAAAACTAGCTGTCTGAGGCATGCCCTGTAGGGCATCGAGAATGGCCTGTCTTTAATGTGGCTGCAGCAAAGGTGCTCCAGTTAACATCTGGCATATTCAGGTCCCCATCAGCAATATCTCACCTTTTCTGCCATCCCAAGGATGCCTTCTATCATTTCCTTGTCCATTTCCTCCCCGAGACGGGGTCTGTATACAACCCCTGTGTGGATTGTGGAGCCATTTCCAGTCTCCAGGGTGACCCACAGTGCCTCCTCTCCTTCCTGTTTACCCTTTAGTTCTGTTGCTTTTGATCCCTTCCCTTACATAGAGAGCTACTCCTCCTCCTCTTCTTCCCTCCCTGTCCCTCTGGTAGATAGAAGAGAAAAGTTGGATCCATAGGCAGAAGAGGGGAATAGGTGATGATCAGACACTGAGGCTATCTGATCTGTGAATCTGGACCAGCATTAGGCCAAGCATGGAGCTAGACAGGGAAATGGGCAGACTGGATGGACCTCTGGGCTTTTTCTGCTGACAAAATCTGTTTCTACAGTATGTTTCTATGACATATGGTGGAGAAGCTTTACCCAGGGATAAAGAAACTCAAGAATAGAGCTGGCCCACTGGTGCAGTGGTAGTGCTACTGCTTGCAGCACCAATGACCTGAGTTTGGGAGCGAGCGTAGGGTGTCAGAGGACTGGTCGGGGGGAGGAGGCTCGTGTGATGGACAGCCACCTTCTCCAGGATGGGTGGGTGAAGGGCTCGGCAACATGATGCCTCCTTGCGGTGGCCAGGAGGTGTTGAGTCAATGGCCCTCAGACGATGGGGAATGTTGGGAGGTGGCAGATGGTGTGGCACGCACAGGAGTGTGCGTGCCACCCCTGGATGTCATTGCATGTCCACTCCCATTGAGGACACAGAAACATGGGAAAAGCCCCGCTGGCTGGACAGGCGAAGTAGTGCCGCAGGCACCATGTGCAATGCTGGATCCTGCCCTCCTGGCCTTGAATCCCCTCTGATCTTCACCTCTGCCTGTGAGGCCATTGGATTGATATAAGGAAGCACTGAGGAGCTGAAGGCAGCTACGTCTTGGGGGGGTTGCCCCTACAAGTGAGTCGTGGGTGGATCGGGGGGCCGAGGTTGCAGGCAGGGAGGGTCTCAAGCAGGACAGGATCAGGCTGGGAGTTGACTGAGAGAGGTCCAGTTGGTGGCGATCAGAGGGAAAAAGAGTTTAAAAAACAAAACAAAAAAAAAACTCGAGAGTAAGAGATTCCTGAGAGTAATAATCTCACACTGTACCTTCTCTGACTGTACCTACCTAGTTTGTGAACTTGTACTCCACCCACATCTTTCACACTTGGCCGCCTTTGTTTTTCATTGTAGCCGGCAAGTGATAACTCCCACCTATTGTCATACATACTCTTTTATGCAGATTTTAGAGATTACTGTTATGTTTAGGGCATGTGAGTCAGCTGTGCTGAGGCTTGAGTAGTGAGATGGCAAATCAGAATGTAGTACCGTACCAAGCTTTCTTTAGTAAGTTTACCCCCCCACCACCAACACACGCATATCTATGGATATGTATACCCATGATTCTTTGTGCTGGGTTTGATGCTTTTGATTGTATTTGTGCGTACAGAAACCAGACAAATTGGAAATGATGTCTCTTCTTGTAGTTATATAGTCTACGTGCTGCCCTTTTTGCAAACTGCTTTTGTGCCTTACGCATGTCATGCTGACTGTAATGGGTCTGTAACAGATAAGTATGGAGGGTTTTTAGCAAGCACCTACAGTGTAAAGTACTACCTTGCTTCTCCGTTGCTGGTAGTGGTTACAAGAGCTAATTGTTTACTGTTGTCTTCTATGGGTGAGCAAGCAAATTGCCATGTAGTATGACCCTACAGTCCACGAAATGGAATGAAAGAATTTAAGGTAAATGGAGAAACACTAGTTAACATCTCATGGCACATTTTGCATCCTGATTAATGGTAGTGCATGGACTCCAGAATGAATGATACAGATTACACAGTGGGGTCCAAAAGTGGGGCACTCTAATTGGCTGACTGGCACTTTTGAGCCATGGTAAATCCTAGTATAACCACCACAAAAAGTACCAGTAGGTCACTTTACAAAAGACAAATAAATCGCCACTCCCACTCCACGTCTTTGCTTGAGCAGCTGCCGAGCCTGCTCAAACTGCCGCCACTCCCAATCGTAGATTCTGCTGAAATCATAGCTGACTCTCCTACCCCCCAAAAAAAACAAAAAAAAAAAATCTTGTACTCCTTTAGCAGCTACAAATGTTAGCCGCTCAATGCTTCACCGTGCTGCTGATGCGAGACGCTCACAACGATCAAAGCAAGCTGTGTATAAATGGAAAATTCAAGACACTTGCAACAGACTAAGGCTGAGCTGCATGCAACAGACTGCAGCTCCTTGGCCTTACAAGTTGCACCACAATCTCCCTTTCTTTCCTCTTTCTCGGTCTTAAAAAATGTAATAAAAAAAAAAATCCATGTATTGGTGTGTTTCATTGGTGGTGGTGATATCTCCTTCAACCATTTTTCTACCTAGCATCTAAAAACTATTTAATACACAGAGGAAGGATATTACACTACAAAAACCCTTTTTTAAAAAAAAAAGCTTTTTTGGTTGTTTTTTTTCAAACCTGTACCTACTACAAATTGTATAATTGCAATAATCCATTCCAGAATGTGGTTTATGGTGGAATTTATCCACTCCTATCATTCACCCAGTGGCCTTGTGACTGAACCACATCAGGTAGGGGTAAATCCCACCACAGTCCATACCCTGTCATGGATTATCGTAAGACACTTCCAGTTCAGCTTCTCCACACACAAAGATTTGGATACCAACAATGTTTGCACTAAGTTTTGTGCTGTAGAATACATGCATATGCATTGGAGAGATACACAAACCAAATTGAGAGCGCTCTGTCTTCCTGTATTGTTTTTGTATTCTACATGCTGTACTTTGGGCACAATTCTTTTGCTTCTCAAGCATGTCATGCCAACAGTAATGGGGCTATAATAGAGAGATACGGAAGGATTGCTGTTGTGCCCCTGATGTCAAAGATGTAACTCAGCGCTAAGAATCAGCTCATTCTCAATGAAGGGATTGGGTTGTCAAGGCTGTTGAAATGCCTACTCTTGCTGTGCTGCTCCAATGTGAGCTGCAGGGGATTCTGGGATTTGTAGTTACAGAAAATGTCAGCATGGAAGTAAACAACATTAGTGTGATACGATGTACTACAGTACAGTCAATAGTAGGTAAGAAAATGTTTTTGACACAAAGTGCAAATTGGGACCGGCCCCACTCTTGGGTGTGGAGCTGTTAGTCCTGACTGTTCCTATCTAATATGACCAGGAAGTAAAGGCTAACACATGACGTGCTGTGCACTTGTAAGGGAATATATGCATGTGTCAGGTGGTTGTGCCTCTTGCCTTTAATGACCAACTCTATTAAAATAAAAAGCTTAAAAACACTAGATTTACATCAGTTATGTTTTAACTTTATTGTTTTCTAGTTACAGACAGTGCTCCCTCGCTATAAAGAACCCCTGTATAACAAACTCCCTCTTAAAGTAAACACCTTTGATGGCTCCCATTGTGCCTTATGTAGGCATAGTAACACCTCGTTGTAGTAAACATCTAGCTAGAGTGAACTCAGCTGTGTATTTATTTTTTTTCTTTTACTTTCCTCTGCTGTTGGTCTACTAAATATTGTAGATAATGCAGCAATTATTCCACTAAGTCTTTCAAAATGTATCTGACTGCCCCCTGCTAACCACACTGTTGCTGTCTGTGACACCACAGTCTGTTGTCATGGTGAGCACTATGATGTCATAAACAAAAGCACCGTGAGGTTAACAGGGGAGAGGCACATGTTTTCAAATGTTTTCTATACAGACTTTTTAGATGAAATACCAATATGTGCTGTAAATCTTGGAAAGGAATATTGAAAATGAAAACATGTATTCTCTTTTTTTTTTAATTCACAGAAGATATATTTGGAGTTATCCATAACAATAAATCTTTGAATAATTTAATTTAACATTTAGGACATCACCAAACTTAGATAAAGTTCTCCAGTTCAGAGGGAGCAAGAATGTAAAGTACTATACCCACAATAATATATATTCTTAGTAAAGATGAGTCACTAATTCTTAGTAAAGAAAAACACAAAAAATTGTACATACTATAGTATAGCTTATAGAATTATGCTATATTCAGTAATCAATAATTTCTCTACCCTCTAACACATTAGCTCCCAAAGTAAATATATATATCAAAAGTATACATATTGGTTGCTGATCTTACAATCAGATAAGAAATGTAGTTTTATGGGAAATATAATCATATGAGACAGAAAAAACTGTTCAACAATTAAGTTTCTTCCTCCTCCAGGGAAGGTGTCTCTTCCTCCACTTCCTGGTCTAAAGCGCAGTTCTGTTCAGATGTTTTGAGACTTTTTCAAAATAATATAATTCTTGAAGCTGCTCAGGGTCAAAAAATAGTTGCTTCTTCTCGCCACATGTCAGCATACATTTAGCGGGGTACAAAATTTTGCATGATGCCCCTCGGTCAGTAAGGTCATCTTTATACTACAGAAAT
Source organism: Neoceratodus forsteri (assembly GCA_016271365.2). NCBI lineage: Eukaryota > Metazoa > Chordata > Ceratodontiformes > Ceratodontidae > Neoceratodus > Neoceratodus forsteri. The sequence goes on from JADMNL010000030.1 coordinate 90,478,128, forward strand.
TGTTTACAACGTTTAAGAGTTTCTGGAGCTGTATCTGGAAATATATGACATGTGATTTGTTTGAATTTCAAAGCCCCCATCTTTCTTGCAGTATTAAGAACTGTACACAATCACCAACACCTTTAACAATGCATTCTCCAGTTAGGATAGGGAGGCAGTATAGCGCAGTGGTTTAAGGCTCTGAGCTGCAAATCTGGTGACATCCAGCAGACCAGACCTGGGTTTGAATCCCACAGCTTCCACTTGCATACTGTGTGACCCTGAGCAAGTCACTTAACTTCCCTGTGCTCCCAGGTTGCGCCTGTAAAAAAGCTTTCAGCTTAGTGTGTCCCACCTGGTTAAATAACTAAACAAAACAAAAACAAAAAAACAAAAGATAGTGTTCTCCCTTCTAATTTCTCCTATGCCCCCTCTGGTAGTAACCCTCCTGCCACTGCTCCTCTCCTACACCCTGCCCCACTATTCTACTTCAAGGAGATCCCAGTGCATGAAGCCAGAACCTATATTCGGAAGGCCATTTGCAATGCAGGCTACAGTGGTGACTCCTTTGACCTGAAGTTGCTAGCACTTGTCCTTGAAGAAGTCCTTGAACCCCTGACAAAGATCCTCAGCCTATCACTAAGGATGTCCCAGTTCCCATCTCGCTGGAAACAGGTGACCATCACACCGGTACACAAAAGTGGAGACAAATCATTGCACTCCAACTACAGACCTATCTCCATCCTCCTTCCATTGTCTAAGGCCCTGGAGTGCATTGCCTCAGACCAGCTAGTCGAGTACCTGGAAAAATACGACATCCAGTGTCTTAAGCAACATGGTTTCCGAAAAGGGCACAGTACCACCACTGCACTATTAGAATTCATGGGCTTCATCCATACCATGCTCGATCAAGGAAACTGTGTAGGGGCAGTATTCATCGACCTTACGTAAGCCTTTGATACTGTGAACCACTCACTCCTACTCAAGCAATTATCAAACATTGGGCTCTCCAATGAAGTGTTGCTCTGGTTTTCAAGCTACCTTGGGGAGAGGGTCCAGCGGGTTAGGATTGCCAGTGTCACCTCAGAAGAAAGGCCAGTCCTTTCAGGGGTCCCACAGGGGTCCATCCTGGGGCCACTACTCTTCAGCCTCTTCCTCAATGACCTTCCCAGTGTCTGCCACCAGAAATTACTGCTCTACGCCGATGACACAGTCATGTTCACCAACCACCATAACGCAGTTCTCGAGAAACGATTACAGCTTGAATTCATGCACATCAAAGAATGGTTCAAGTCACACAAACTGGTCATGAACTACAGCAAAACAAAGGTTATGACCTTCTACAACGCCAAGAGTAAGTACAAATCCCATGACCTCACCATCCTAAACCAAGCAGGGACCTTACTTGAACATGTTCCTGATTTTAAATACCTAGGTGTCATATTGGACAGCTCACTCTTCTACCATTGGCACATAGATTCTGTTGCCAAAGCCACCAACATCCATATAGGCCTGCTCTACAGGCACAAACACAGCATGACTCCTGACACTCTCCGGTTGGCTATCAACAGCTCTGTCACCTCCATCATCGATTACGGGCTAGCAATCTATGGCTCTGTCTCCGCCTCTTCCCTCTGCAGAATAACAGTTGCACTCAACAAAGCATGCAGGCTGCTAACTGGAGCTGACCGACTTACACACACTTGTGACCTGTACACTCGGGCAGGATGGCTTCCTCTCATCAGCCGGATACAGTATCAAACCTGCCTCTTAGCCAAAAAAGTCTTCCTCGGGGTCATGCCCCCCGGGCATTGAAAAGCTCCTCATTGACCACCACAGCACCCAGCGAACTAGAATTTCACAACTAACCTTCCTTGTCCCCAGATGCCGGACTACCATGGGCCGGGGGGCCTTTGCCCACAGAGCACCACCGTGGTACAATACTCTCAACAAAGAAACTCTTACTGCTGCAGCTCTTGGCTCTTTTAAGAGACAACTCCGACTTCATCTCATTTCAACTAGTCGTTGTGACTGTCTTGCCTAATCAGGGGCCCACTGCTCACTGCCCTTCACTTCATTCTTGACAGCTACCTCTCCCCGACTTGCCCCCCTTCTATCTGCCCACCCCCTTGCCCCCTCTCCCTTTCCTCTACCCCCCGGGCATTTCCTGACTTTTATCCCTCCTTTCCCTTCCCTTTAGAGCTCTTATCCTCACCCTCTATCCTCCGACAATGGCCTTCCTGCCTGCTAACCCCCTCTCACCTGCAGTGCTTATTTCTAATATTGCCCTTGGCTGGTATGTCATGCTACCTAACATTTGTCACATTCTGAATTACTGGAATTTCCTAAGCCTCAGTCTCTTGCTTCTTTTTATTGTGTAACTGTGTATTATTATGTCGACCTTTGTATGTATGTATACCCCCCATTCCTTCTACGTGGAACCTTTGTAAACGAGCAGTTCCTGCTCAAATGTATTTGTAATCCTAGATTTCAATAAAATAAAATAAAAATAAAAAAAGAATAAGATCATGGTCTGTATCAAAGGCCAAAGTAAAGACAATCGTACTCTTAGGACCTGCTATATAGTTAAAAGTATTAACTGTAGACTGTGCTTGTCCAAGAAGTGTGACTGATTCAGGTGAAAGTAAACTGAAATTAACATCTTGATGGACAGAATTTGTCTGGATATTTAAATTTGAGTTAAATTGCCTAGTAGGCACCTGAAAGACCTTGATTACGAAAGGCAGGTTGCTTTCAGGGCACGTCATCACAGAAATACATAGGTCTTTTAGAAGGTCTCTTAAGCCCTGTTTACACTGCCCGACTTTGCAGCATCAACCCATGTGCGGGTTGATGGCTACAAAACCGACGATCTTTACTACTAGGAGCTGCTTAAGTGCCGTTGGATCATTTTTTTTTATCCGACTCAGTTGTGGATTCAGTAGCGGAGCCAGCACATTAAATGGCAATGTGAACGCCTTGCTGCGCTCACTCCGCTACAAAGGCTGTTTTTATATTAGCTTCCAGTGAATTCTCAGCCCCTTCTCGGAGTGACCTGCAGTGCTGCGGGGGTGGGCTGTGTAAACCTGAATGCAGCCAGCGAATCAGGAAGGGAGCGGCGCACAGCGCTGCTGCCGTGTAAATACGGCTTTATAGACTCATAGACCTTATCATAAGTATTGGGGACACCAACCAAACGTAGATTTCTGTAGCAATGCATTTTTCCATGTTTTTGGTTTTCCTTTGTAGTGCAATTACAGCCTAAAGCTTTGCTGTTGCAAGCGCTTCATCTGTCAGTGTTTCCTGTTGAATTACTTCAGCTCCATCTTGTATAGTCTTTTGTGTTGTACTGATCTTCTCAACCTCGGTCTTAATTATTTTAATTTCCTGGTCTAATATCTCTAACCTGTTAATTAACAGGTCTAGCTTTTTATCAAGTGAGAGAAACATGAATAGATTTGTAAAAGAAGCAGATGCCTCTTTGAGGGACTTAAACTCTACTTTGACAGGTAAATGTGAAATAGTTTCAGGTGGCATGCTAGGCAGGCTGGGGGGGGACTGAGTCTTTTTACTCAGTAAAAATTTTTATTGCACAACATTTAAATTATTTTTTTATAATTTTAATTTTTTTATTTGTTTCGTGTTTCAGACATTTTACAAATAGTGGCATACATTGTGGTACAGTGACATAAATTCTTAGTTCTTTTACAGCAAAAGGTATCTTAGTTTCCACTTTTTAAGTGAGTGTATTCCCCTACCCCCTTCCCATCCACACCCCACCATAATAAACAATTTCCTACTTTCACTGACCCAGAGTTTCGGCCCATATTCCCAACTTGTCCCAGGCCATAGAGTTCTGCCGTGAGGCATTCCATTTTTTAAATCTAAGTTGTATAGTTATCCCCCTTGTCTCCTGTTGCCTTTTTTGAATATGTGTCCCTTGTTCTAATGTAGGTGTCTATGGGACAAAAGCAGCATAGTGGTCCAATTAATAGGATACCCATTTTCTGCCATGGAGTGTCAGATTTCTCAGTTCTATCTGGGAGTCTGGCGGAAAGGCGCTTCAAGGCATAAATCTCCCTCGCTTGGGTCAGCCAAGTCTCTATAGATGGAGACTTTTTAGTATACCGTAGTCTGGTGATGGTCTTATGGGCTGCCACAATTAATTTAGTAATTTGTTTAAGTACACTTTTATCTATTTGGAGCCCAGCTGGTTTTATAAATGTTAAAATGTATATTGGGATGAACCACTCTGAGGTCCCGTGTATTGCCTCTAATTCCCCCAGTACCTCGGAACAAAAGGTCACCACCCCCGGACAAAGCCAGAGGACATGGCTCCAATCTGCCTGCCTGGCACCACATCCCCTCCAGCACTCTCCCCTTGTTAGTTCTCCATATCTGGCCAAAAGGGCTGGGGCCCTGAAGAAACGTGCCCGGAGTTTCCAGATGTATTCTGTCCAGTATGGTGAGGAGAACGTTTTTAATGCTGGTAGGGCTGAGTCATTCCATGCTGACTCATTTATTTTGACTTTTAACTCCTCTGATCACCTAGCTTTGATGGTGGTCGTAGAATCCCCCCTTCTCTCCATGAGTTCCTTATAAGTTTTGCTGATTAAATGCTCTGATGGCGCTCCCATAATGTGGGCCTGAATTAATTACAATAGTTTAGAAGGGTTTTCAGTCAATGCTGAAAGAGGCTCCTCATGAGGGAGCAAGAAAGATTTAATATGCAAATATGATATACAATACATTTGGGGAAGATGATATTTGGCCTGCAGGGAAACAAAGGGGAACAATCCAGTGGCCCCCACCATTTGAAAGAGGTATTTGATCCCATGGCTCTGCCTTGCTGCTAGGTATGGACCCATTTGCTACGTGGTGAGGTCAGCATTATAGGCCAGAGTCCCCAGCAGTAGTCTCTCAGATGGAGACAGGTAGTCATTCAGGAGTTTAATCCAGTGTTTGAGAGGTTCTGTGGTGAATTGTGGGTAATGAACAAGCCCAGTGCATTTAAAGGGGTTACTGAACAAATATTTCTGAAGGTCAGATAAGACTCCCCATGTTAACTCTAAAGTTTTCCAATGTGCCTAATATTGTGGGTTTATCCAGCTAAAAACAACTTTTAGTTGGGCTGCCATCGCATATTTTCTGAGGTCTGGGAGGTTAAGGCCTCCCTTCTCCCTGGCCAGTTGCAGTACAGTATATCTTAACTCTTGGTGTTTTACCTCTCCAAACGAAGTGAGAGATTATTCTATCCCACATCTGAAAATATATCTTTGAAGGGAAGAACAGTAAGGTCTGGAGGAAAAACAGTGTGCGGGGAAACACATTCTGCTTAATAGTGTCTATTCTACTCAGAAAGCAGAAAGGGAGTTGGGACCATCTAGATAAATCTGTCAATTTTAGGGTTAGGGGTTGTAGGTTAAGCATTTCTGCGTGGATTGAATTTTTTGTCAGCTTTATTCCTAGGTACCTCATCTCTTGTCTGTGCCATTTAAATGAGAAGTATTTTTTAAGTGAAGTGGAGGGAGAATAATTATAAGTTAAAACTTCAGTTTTGTTTTTATTAATTTTACCAGCCAGTTCCCACACTGCTGGAACTGAAGACTCGGGGTCTATTACGGTAAGCAGGATGTGATCAGCAAATAATGATATCTTCTGCAGACGTCCCCCCTAAGGGAGTGTCCTCTATCTCCTGACATGACCTGATGGCATCTGTCAGTGGCTGAAGGTAAAGTGCAGGTAGGAGCAGGGACAGTGGGCATCCTTGTCTTGTTCCCCTGGATGGTTGAAAGGTGTCAGACAGGGCCCCGTCCACCCACACATTTGCCTTGGGAGAAGTATAAATACTCCGTAACAAATTTATAAATTGTGTGGGAAAACTGACATGATGAAGCGTCTGCCATAGAAACGGCCAGCTCACCCTACCAAATGCCTTTTTGGCACCAAGTCCTAATAACACTAAAGGAATTTTTCTAGAAAGGGCATAATCTATGATCAGGTGGGTACATCTAATGGCGTCGTGAGCTTGCCTACCTTTAATGAAACCCACCTTGTCTGGGTTTATAATATTTGGGAACAGGTGGTCTATTCTGGATGCCAGGACCGACATAAAGATCTTATAGTTATAGTTTAACACAGATATAGGGTGATATGGGGGTACTTGGGGTCTTTCTGAGGTTTGAGGATAGCGCTAATAATGCATTGCCCTGAAGGTGTGTGTGTGGGGGTGGGGTGGGTTCTCCATCCTGGATAGCTTGGAGGGCCGGAATTAAAATGGATAGAAGAGATTTCTTAAATTTATTATAAAATTCAAATGGCTAGCCATCTGGGCCCGGGGCCTTGAGAGTTGAGGCTTTTTTAAATACTTGCACCACTTCTCCCTCCCTGATCGGAGCCAAGATGGCCTTGGTTTGTTCTAGATTAAGTTGTGGTATGGGAAGATTTGCCAAATAAGTTTCAATTCTGTCGGAGGGGTATTGCTTGGTCAGCAGTATACAGGTCCTGATAAAATTGCATTAATATACATCTAACCTCTTGGGGGCTTGAGGCTGTTTTTCCTGTTTTGGGATCTATCATGGTTGTTATACTAGCTCTAGTTCTATGTTCACGCAGCCTTCTTGCTAGGTTTCTCGATGATTTAGGCCCCCTTCATGAAAACGAAGTTTAAAATAAAATAATTTTTGTTCTGTTTTCTGATCTAGGAGCTTTTGTAATTTTTGTTTAGTAGTTCTAATATTTAACTGGATCAGGGGATCTTTCTGATCAGGCCAGTGTTGCAAGTGGAGCAGCTCCTCCTGTAGACCCTTAACCTTACTCTCTTGTTCTCTTTTTTTTCTGGGCAGAGAATCTGCTAATTTCCCCCCCGCAACACTACTTTTAATATGTCCCACAGTATCGTAGGGGAGACATCAGATTGAAAGTTATTTTTTCAAAATTTGGGGACAGCCTCTTGTACCAGCTCTAGGAACTCAGGATCCCTCAAGTGGAGAAGGTTTAGACGCCAATGTGTTTTTTTAAATATTACCCCTAAATCCAGTTTGACATACAAGGGTGCATGATTGGATAAAAAGGTGACTCCATGCCAAGCGTCGCACAGGGAATCCAGGTGCTCGAATGTCGTGAAAAAATAGTCCAGACGGGCATCTCCCCCCAAGTGCGGGGTTCAGTGGGTATATTCCCGCATCCTAGGAAAACAATGCCTCCACATGTCAATTATGCCCAGTGTGGCGGTGGTTTATGTAATGTATTTTTGGAGGGGGTTTGTTCTGTGGGCCTGTGTTCTAGCTGAATCTAATGAGGGGTCCATAGTTATATTTAAGTCTCCCCCCAGCAATAGCTGTCCATCCAGGACCAACAGCAGCTTGGAGAAAAATCCCATGGCCAAGCTTTTTGGTGATCCCGGTAGGAAATATACCGATACCAGGGTAACCGGCCTTGACTACAGCTTGCCCGTCACAATGACATAGTGGCCTCCCGGGTCCACCACTTCCACTCCTTTCTCAAATGGTATGCCCCTTGGTAACATTATCACCACCCCCTCCTTCTCCCCTTTTGGTAGGCTGCCTCTGTGGCTACTGTAAATCCAAATCTCTGAAATTTTTTGTGTTCGTCCGAAGACAAATGCGTTTCCTGCAATAGAATTATTTCGGGTTTGTCTCTTTTGATAAACTGAAATAGGCGGGAGCGTTTGATCGTATTACTGATCCCGTTTATATTCAGGAATAAAATCAGTGAGTTCCTAACCATTACTGTCCCCAAGCATAAGCTTTATGATACCCCTCCATTCTCCTCCTCTTTGACCCTTCCCCTGTTTGACATTCCCAGACCATGCTGTTTTTATAATATAAAAAGCTTCCTTTTCCCCAACTGTGGTTCTTGAGCCTGTCTTAATCTGAGCAAAATGTCTATCTGATTTATTTTTCTGTACCAGTAAATTAAATCCTTTCGAAACATTAACATACAAATACAAAATTCCTGTCAACACAATTAACAGTTGTAACTTAGTGCATTCAGTTCGATAAATGTTACATTTTATAGTAATCTGTTTGACGTTACACCCATTTATTTATTTACGAGTTTTACATTGATAACAATCTGCCAGTCGGGCAGTGACCGAAATAGAACTTTTCAGCGGACTAGAGTCACTTGCACTCTGTCTGTCATGAAACATGAATACAACTCCCAAGGTAGGGAGAGGGAGTATTCCCCTCCTGTACTAGGCAGATATAGGCGCCCCTCGGGGAAGGTCATAGCAAAGCCATGGGCCCCCTGCACCACAGTTTCCCTGGTCCCTCGTGGTGCATACAGCCACACTGGAGATGCCAGGTAGGTGCAGAGACCACCAGAGAATGGTCCCTACTTTCCCTAGCTCCAGTGGGGTCATTGATCATCGTGATCTGCTCAGAAAGGTTTCTCTGACAAACATGGAGTCAGGTGTTCAAGAAGTCCGTGTAGAGAAATGTTAACTCAACTCTCCACTCCTGGGCTACTTTTATACTATTAGAACTATGGGCTTCTACAAGGGTTCGGGGGGGGTTTCGGGAGATGTCAGTATTTCGACCCTCTTTCCCTGTGGTTCCGGAAAAATGAAAAGGCCCTCTATTTCCCCTTGGCCCCTTGAGGCAACCCCCCCACCACACACTAATATTACATGCCCTCAGTCCTGTAAAAATTTAAAGTCTCTCTTGGATCCATCTCGCCCATCACTCAGATGCATTACTCTGAAATCACTGGAGAAGTTTTTTGACGTCTTCAAGCGTTGATTGGCTTTGTCTCTTTCTCAAGGAGGAGTCTCTTATAGTGTCTCAGGTGCAGTTTTTTCATCATAGAGCCGTCAGAGGATGGAAGGACCAGTCCTTTTGCCTGAAGTACCTTTGTGGCTTCTTCTGGGTTCTCGAAAGTTTGCGGTCCATCCGGAAACACGATCGTCAGTCGAGCTGGGTACAGTGTTAAAAGTTTAAGCTGCTGTTGCTTTAAGAGGCGTAGTATTGGAGCGTAGGCCCTCTGTTTTGCTGAAACAGCAGGGGAATAATCATTGTTGAAATATATTCTCCTGTCTTTATACTTGGTTATCTTCAGATGCCAGGCTCTGGTAAGGATCATTTGCTTGGTAGCATAATTTAAGAATTTAAGAATTACAGAGCTGGGTCGCTGGTTAGACTGGGTCGGCTTTGGTGAGAGGGCTCTATGAACCCTCTCAATTTCAGGTTTGTAGGCCGTGTCTAGTTGTAGAGATTCCCGAATTAGGGCTTCTGTAAATTGCAACATGTCCTTCCCCTCCTCATTCTCAGGAACTCCATGGATCCATAGGTTTTTCTGCGAGATCTGTTTTCTAGATCTTCACATTTATCTTTAATGGATTGCTGCTCATCTAGTAGATGGACGACCATGCGTTCGAGTCTGTTGGGCCTGTCATCCAGCTCTGTATGGTGCGTTTCGATTTCTGTAACTCTGGAGGTCAATTTTCTAATTTCAGAGGTAAGCTCGGTCCGAAACTCCTGTAATTCATCTAATATTGTAGCATTGCTGGGTTGGAGAGCTGAGTTGGCATCAGAGACCGCCATGTCGCCTTGTTCCTCTACGAGGGCCAAGGAAGGGCGAGAGAATCTAGCTGAATCCTTAGCACTGGAAGTATGGGCGTTTCTTTTTTTGCCACCCTTTCACTGTTGTGTCTCTCCCTGAAAATTTTTCTGTGTTTTTAATTATTAAATGAGTGTGGGAGTGACTGTTTGTAGCCCAGGTTTGTCGGAGCAGTTCTTCACCCTTGCATCCCTGGTGGTGACGTCACCGGAAGTCCCCTGCACAACGTTTGGATTCGTTGTACCTCATACTGTCATCCCAGCAATGTAGTTAGAAGCCTCCAAAGTGTTCAGTGTTTCCGTATTCTTTGATTTGTTTAAGAAAGGTAAAGACAGGCCTGCATCCGGTAATCCAGGATTTACCTCGGGAATTTATAGGGCCCTTTGACTGAGGACATGAAACTGTAGAAAAAAACTTTTTCTCTAGGTCGAGGCTTCTCGAACTTCCTGCGCTCACAGGCAAGCCTGTAACACCAGGTGGCACCGGCCTCTCCCCAGGTCCAGATAAACCGGCAATGTAGCAATTCAACGGACCTTTGTGAAGTGGTGTGTCCGTTTCGGAAGAAGAATCCTTTTTCCTCGTCTGCTGTTCCTTTGCTACAGATTTCTTAGTTTGCTGAGACACAAAGGCATTCATGGCTTTCTTCATTGCAGCAGTAGATTAAAGTAAGGACAGTGCATCCTAGCATGTCTGCACAACCGCCGCCATCTTGCTTCCTCAACTCTGCATGCAGGGGCGTGCTCATGAAAACATGTGTTCTCTAGTTGAATGTAGCAGCTGAAACATCTTACTTATGAAAACACATACTGACGTTCAGACTTGCTCTTTGAAGAGTACTAGTTTAGGTGCTGTAAAAAGTCTAAGGAGCTTGCTCCCCTTTACAGGACCCAAGTAGTCCAGTTGCCAGAATTGTTCCATTCCCTTATTTGGGAAGGAAAGCGATCATAAATTTTGCTCAGAGGAGCTGGTTGCCTGATACCTTCCTGTTCTTGGAGTGCTGCCCCTTCCCCTGCACTCAGACGTTTTGTGATTTCTTCATTAGGAGAGTGTGGGAGTGCACTTCATCAAAATCAATGGTGAAGTCTTTTTGAATACTTTAAAAATATATATTTTAGAGGTCCATTTGGTTAAAATCAAAGCTATTGATTAACTAACAACTTGGGGGGGCAGCATGAGCACAGTTGGTGTTCCTTTACCACATAAGAAGTGTATAAATTCCATGTGACCTCACAAGCTGAAGTTTGTTATCCTACTTACAAAATAAAATGAATAAAAGTTATGCAGTTTGAGTTAAGCAGCGAGAACCGAGAAGTCGGTAATTTCTGAGGGGTTAACAACCAGTTGGAGAATGGGTGACCCAAGGTGCAGCCAAGGGTCACCGCCCTCCACCTGATCATTAATCCAAGGAAATGACTGACTTTGGACCAGCTTTGAGGTTTTTATCGTGATTAAAAGTCTAATCACAATAACAATTTTCATTTTTTGCAGTTTTATTTAAGTTTTAGTTGTGTGTCGCAAATCGTGTGTGCCACAGTGTCGGTCTACAGCTGGAGTGGTCATTTCTAAAATGTTGATGATCAGTCCGGTAGCTAATCTGGAGCCTTTCTAGGCTGATGTGTAATTATTTAGACTTATAAGGTGTAATGTCTCTAGACCAATGAAATTACAGGATTTTTGTAGCCCACTTATGAAGGCCGGCCTGTTGGCGCAGCGATGGGTTTACCGTTCATGATGCCGGTAATGTAGGTTCAAGGAATGAGCTGGGTTGCCAGAGGGCTGTCTGGAGGGAGAAGGGATGAGCACCCTACAGATGCTCGCCCTCTCTCTGAGAGGATAGATGGCTGAGACGCTGTACGGGTGCCTCCTGTGGTAGACTGCCGACTGGGTTGTGCATTTCACATGGCCAGCAGGTGGATGGGAGAGTCTTTAGGGTTCCATATGTGTATGCCTGTTGCATTCATGCAGGTGTGTGTTCACACCACTAACTCCAGGGGAGGGTGAAAACCACGGAGGAAATAGCCAGCCAGAGCGTAGTTTTCTTCTGGTGTCTTGCACCTTACCTGGAGGGGGGTATGACATGGGGCAGCTGGAGCAAGGTAAGCCCTGGGGATGGCGGGGTGACAGGGCTGGGAACATTGGTTCATGGTGGCACCAGCCAGAGTGGGAGGAAAAACAGAAAGTAAAAGAAATCTTTTTATAATAATAAATATATAAGAAAACTGAATTTTCTGTCCCCTTTAAAGAAATTTTCCATTGCATAGCAGAAATTGGCAGTTGGCATCAGAAGAATTAAATCAGCATTCCCCAAACATTTGAATGTTAGGACATGCCTTTTGCTTTTACTGAAGACATATTTATTAAAACGGGATCTTGAACCCTTAGAGTTCACTTGTTCCTTTTGCTTATGTCTACCGTGAAGTCATAACCCTGTGCTTGTGACATTGCAACCTGTTGACCACAGAAATTATTATATGATGTGACACGCAGAGGTTTATCATGTCAGGAATAATCAGCCAGAAAACATAACGCCAAGGGAACGATCATGTTTTCATGCAAATATGTTTAAATAATCAAGAATGGAATGCCTTGAAATCCCCCGTTTTGGAATGTAATGAGGCTGAGCCCAGCTGATAACAGCAGATCTTACTTCAAGAGGGCTCCTGCAGTAGGTATTCACATATAGGACTAAGCCGCCAGGCGTCAGGACCCCACGGAAAAATATCTAGCTAGCAGTCTCTGGCGGGGACCGCCCCCATGTCACGTGACCGGCATCAGCCGACATCAGTATAAAGGGGAGGTCCCTTACCCCCACCCTCCAGTTCTTTCCCACCGTCGGCTTGAGAAAGTACCCTGTGGAAGAACATTGCTCACTTGTCTCACCATTTTGGATGAGTATTACTCTTTTTTCTACATTTATTTCGTTTCTCAAAAAAATTTGTTAAATTATCTCGCTGTGTATGTCATCCCCAACACCCTCGGAATCGCATAAGAACAAGTGCAACTCATGTGGATCCCAGCTTTCTCACAAGGACAGCCATTCTCTCTGTCTTTTTTGCTTAGGCCTGGACCACCGTGTGGAGGAGAGCGAGCACTGCTGAAAATTCAATTCTGCCACCCAGAAACGGAGACAGCAGTCCCCGGAGCCCCATTTGTTAAAAAAGAAAATGGCATCCATGGAGAAAGAATTGAAGAAATTGAGGCAAGCATCCACTTCTCCTGAGGGCCATCGTAAAAAGAAGAGAGACAAGGAGAAACACTGAGACCGGGACTCGTCATCCACAGCAGCCGAGACTTTGGCTGGAGTCATGGCCCTTCTGGTAACTTCTCCGGGGGATCATCCTTCAATGGCCGCCTTGGTGGTAACTAAGTCGGTGTCAGCCCCCCAACGGGCTTGCACTCGGGCCTGCCAGGAGCCTCCGGGGAAAAGGAGGCCTCCACTCCTGCTACGGCCTCTAAACCTCGGTCTACCAGTAAGAGTGGGTCCAGTAAGTTAAGCGTCGGCTCCACCAATGTCCACCTGGACACGGCTGATAAGTCACCCGTTGGCCCCTCCGACGACCACCCAGCCCGTGACCCCACGTCAGGCTCTGACACCACGCCTGATGTCCAGGAGTCACCACAGTGCACTCCGGTTGCGTTGCCCTCTGAGGTCCCCGCATCTCCTCCGACTCCCCCCGGGGAATCTGCTCCTCCCTTCCCGGCTGGGGTCGAGGATGCTGGAACGCTGCTGTCGGGGGGGCACCCCCGATGCCAGACCCTCAGACGCCAGACCTGACTCCAGATAACCCGACATCACCCTCCGGCATTCTGCTCCCCGACGGTAGACCCACTCCGCTGTCATGGCCGGCTGGGCTCCCAGACCCTCCTGTGGGTCTGCCTACTCCGGGCCCCATGCCCTCTGGGCTAATGCCTGATCCATCCAGTCCACCTGCAGGGCTGACACCAGGACCTTCGGCTCCGTCAGAGCTCCTGCCGCCTGGATACCCGACGCCACACTATCTGACGCCGCAGTATCTGGCTCCTCAATACCTGACGCGGCAGTACCCGGTGCTGCAGTATGCGATGCCACAGTACCCCGCGTCTCAATACCCGATGCTGGGCCTCCCGCTGTCGGGTTATGGGAACCCTTATTACGGGTTTCCAGGTCACCCATATCCAAGCCCCCATCCTTCTCATCCTCCACCTCCTTCATGGCCTCAGGTGGACTTGAGGGAGGTTTTGGCCTCCTGGTGGGCTGAGGCTATGACCCAGCTCACCAGGGAGGTAGAAAGCCGTTTGGCGATGCCGGACCCCTTAAGTCTGCGAGAATAGACTCCTCCACCTTTACATGATGCCAGGGAAGAACCATATGGATCTCGAGCTAGGGAGGATATGCTTCCCCGCGGTGCCCCCAGAGGGAATGATCCGCCCACACACAGGGAGCCATCAGATTCTGATTCGGATTCTGGCCACTCTCATCCTGGGGATGAGCCACATACTCCAGAAAACCCCAGGCCGAAGGGCTCTCCAAAGTCTCCTCCGGAGGACCCTTCCTTTCTGGAGCTGCTGAAGAAGATCCAGGCCACTTGTAAGTGGCAATCAGTGGAGCTAGATCCCTAGTGTAAAAAATTTGCTGCTCATCTGGACCTCCCGGAGACATCTCCCACCCTGATTCCACCCTGGATTGAGCATCATGTGGATATTGTCTCCACTATTTGGAAACAACCTTCCTCGTTAGCCTCTCTCCCTAGAAAGGCTGATAGGCTACTCCAGGCTCCAGAGGGTAAAGACTTCCTTAGTCTTCACCCCAAGGCAGATTCGCCGGTAAGTAGCGCCGCTCACGACTGATCCACCAACCCAAAGCACCTCAGCTCGTCCCCTCCTGACAAGGAATCATGACTTCTGGACTAGTATGGGAAGAAGATTTGCACTTCTTCCACTCTGGGTATGAGAGCCCTAAATTACATCGGTCATATGGGGGACTACCAGAAGTCCGTCCTCAGTCAGGTGGAAGCAAAACTGGATTCCCTCCCAGATTCCCAGACTAAATAGGAACTGGGAGACCTGGTCCATTCCGTGCATTTGGCCTGTAGACACATGCTTCATGCTACCTACGACGCGGTGGACATGGTAGGCAGGAGCTCAGCTTTCGCCGTAGGCCTACAGCGCCATGCCTGGCTCTGCGTGTCAGGTTTGGCCCCTGAAGTGCAGACTGCAATTCACGATGCTCCCTTCAGGGGATCTGTGCTTTTCGGTGGTGATGTCAAGGACATCATCACCAAATTGCAGGAGAAGGGTTTGGCATTGAAATCTGTCCAGACAATGTACAAATCCTCCCAAGGGCAGAAACGTCCCTTTTGGCGCCAAAGCTGCCAAAAACAAAAACAAGCACAAGCAAAATGCCTGAATAAGCGTAGAGCCGCATCAGCAGCCAAAGCTCCCCCCAGCTAAAAAGCCTCCGGAGCTCCGGCCACTGCTCTGCCCTCTGTCTCGTGACTCCCTGCCTCTCCCACTGCTTCTGTCAGTATCAGAGGAACCGGTAGGAGGGAGATTTTCCTCCCATCTGCCGGGTTGAGAGAGGATAACAGCAGATGCTTGGGTGCTTCAGCTGGTATCAGCAGGGCACTCAATAGAGTTCATCGAAAAACCTCCTCGCAGACCCCCCCGATTGTCCTCGTACTCCCCTCTGTACCTTCAGTTAGTACTAGAGGAAATCCACTCTCTTCTTTTGAAGGAGGCAATAGAACCCGTCCCCCCTTCCACCTGCAGGGGACAGGTTACTATTGTCATTTCTTTCTAGTACCAAAGAAGACCGGAGATCTGAGACCCATATTAGATCTCAGGTCCCTCAATCAGTTTGTGGAGTACAAATGGTTCCAAATGTTCTCGCTACTGAGTCTTCTTCCCATGCCTCGGCCGGGACTATGGCTATGCGCCTTGGATATGCAGGATGCATACCTCCATATCCCCATAAACCATTCCCACTGCAAGTCCCCTTCATTTTTGTTTTCAGGGATCACACTACCAGTTCAGGGCCCTCCCATTTGGCCTTTCCTCGGCTCCCCGAGTATTTACCAAATGCCTGGCGGTAGTGGCAGCCTTCCTGTGTACCCAGGAAGTTCAAGTCTTCCCCTACCTGGACAACTGGCTTCTAGCAGCTCCATCCCGGGAGGAACTCTTACGCTCCCTTTCTCTCACCCTACAAGTTTTCTCCAGCCTGGGTGTCACAGTCAACCAAGCCAAGTCCCACCTGGTCCCTTGCCAGTGGCTGCAGTTCATAGGGGCAGTGTTGGACACGAGCCTAGACAAAGCTTTTTTGCCCCGGACAGAGTCAAGACACTTTCAAGTCAAGCTCGTCTCGTGTCGGGTCTCAGATGGGTCGGAGCCAGGAAGGTCCTTCGCCTTCTCGGGTTAATGGCGGCTGCCATTCACACTGTCCCGCTAGCGCGGCTTCGCATGAGAATCTCCCAGTGGAGTCTCAGGTCTCAAGATGAACTGGACCGCGAGGTCCTAGTGTTGGACCTGATGATCAGTGACTTGCAGTGGTGGACGGTTCAGGAACACCTCAACCAAGGGGATCCATTTTGTACTGATCCCCCCCACCCACACTCTGACAACAGATGCATCGGGGCAGGCTGGGGTGCCCATCTGGGTCCCACAGGACTCAGGGCAGCTGGTCTCAGTTCGAGCAGAAGTTCGACGTAAATGTCCTCGAGCTGAGGGCAGTTCTCTATGCCCTTCAGGCTCTCCTTCCCATCATTCTTCCCGGTCATCTCCTGATCCAATCAGGCAACATGTGTGTAGCCTAGTACCACAACAAAAAGGGAGAAACTCGTTCCTGTCCCCTCTGCTGGGAAGCAATGAGGGTCTAGTACTGGGTGTCTCAGCACAACCTGCACCTGACGGCTGTCCACGGTCAGGGAGTGGAGAATACTCTAGCAGACACCCTCAGTCACTTGTTGGCCAGGTCTCATGAGTGGGAACTCGATCAAGATGTTGTAAACAACATCTTCCAGCAGTGGGGGACTCCTCAAGTGGACCTCTTCACCTCCCTGACAGCACCAAGCTTCCCACCTATTGCTCGCTCACTCTAGGGCGAGATGTTTTTTGACGGGACGCGCTGTCTCTCTGTTGGAAGGGCAGATTCATTTACACCTTCCCTCCCATTCCTTTGATTCTGAGAGTATTCAACAAACTTTGGGCAGAGGGTGTGCAAATGATTCTCATCGCTCCCTTCTGGCCAAGGCAAGTTTGGTTCTTTCTTCTGCAACAGTTTTCCAAGGAACCTCCTCTTCCTCTGCCTCTTTCGCAGCATTTGCTGGCCCAGGATCAGGGGACGCTGGTTCATCCAGGCCTCAAGTCACTTCACCTTCATGCGTGGCTCCTACAGATGAAGCCAAGGCATGCTTTGGCGTTTCCCCCTTAGTAGCGGATATTCTGGTGGAGGCCAGAAAGCCTTCCACCAGGTCTACCTACGCTACGAAGTGGAAGCGTTTTGCTATTTGGGCCGACTCCAATTATTTGGAACCTTTCTCCTGCCCAGCGAACAAAGTCCTGTATTTTCTGAGGCATCTCTATGACCTGGGCCTTAGCTACTCCTCTGTGAAGGTACACATGGCAGCTGTCTGCTATAAGGTGTCAGCGTAGCTCAGTTGGTAGCACATCCGCCTCTGCACCAGAAGGCGTGGGTTCTCGTCCCACACCGGGATTGGACTTGCACCTAAAAATCACTGGCATCCGAGTGCAGTATTGGGGGGTGCTGTACTGCTGGGGTGTGCCATCCTTCGGATGAGACGTTAAACCGAGATCCCTTCTGCCCATCCTGGTGTTGTCCTGCTGGGTGTCCAGGTGGAAGTAATAGAACCCAGGGCACTCTTCACAAGGAGCAGGGAACATTCCCAGTGTCCTGGCCAACATTCCCCTTCCCATAAACTGGTTCATGCAATTATCTGGGCTGTGTGTGGGTGATGATGTACGATATGGCCGCCACCACACAGTCAGTCACTTCACTATCAGTTTAGCATTGCTTGTAAAGCGCTTTGGGATGCTGTGTATGAAAAGCGCTATATAAATACTGATTCTTCTTCTTCTTCCATCTCATCCTGCCACATTCCCTTCAGAGACAGGACTTTTGCTCAATTGGAAGTCTCCAAGACTTTCTTGAGAGGGGTTCTCCATTTAAGGCCCCCGATCTGCAGTCCTGCGCCTCCTTTTGAACCAGCAGCTGAGACAGATTTAAAGTTTCTTTCTTGGAAGACACTGTTTCTAGTGGCCATTACCTCCATTCGGAGGATTTCCGAGCTGCAAGCCCTAATGTGAAAATTCCCATACTTGATTTTTCACAGGGAAAGGATGGCCATGCGCAGTAATCCCAAGTTTCTTCCAAAGGTGGTGGCTGCATCCACATTAAATCAATCCATTGAACTTCCTGCGTTCTTCACAGAACATTCCAGTCATGGATAGTATCGTCTGCACACCCTGGATGTGCATAGAATACTGAGATACTATACCGATAGGACTAAGGAGCTCAGAAAGAAGGATCCACTCTTAGTTTCTTTAGCTAACAAAAAAGAAGACAATACTGTTTCCAAGCAATGCCTTTCTAAGTGGTTAGCAAATCGTATCACTTTCTGTTATGAAAAGTATAACAAGACCCTGCCGGGTCAGGTCAGAGGCCACTCCACCAAGGAGGTAGCTGCCTCTGCTGCTTGTTTCAGGAATGTGTCAGTGGCAGAAATCTGTGCAGCCACAACTTGGACTTCGGTCCATACTTTGATGAAACATTACAGTTTGGACTTTGCCACTTGCCGCAGAGCAGGCTTCGGGTTGGCTGTTCTGCAGGGACTCTGTTCATGATCCTTGATCAGACTTTCAGTCATTTGTGGACGACGACGACTCCTCCTTCCGTATTTTTCTCTTTGTTCCAGATCGCTTGGAATTCGGTCCTATATGTGAATGCCTACTCCAAGAGCCCTTCGAAGTAAGATAGTACAGTTACGTAAGAACTTACTGTAACAGTAGATCTTTGAGAGAGGCTCTTGCAGTAGATATTATCTTCCCTCCCTCTGTCACCCTCAGTTTCTTCTTTTCGTCTGTGGAGGCATATCCTCTTCTCTCCTGTCATGCCTTTCTGGCTGTTGGTGGGAAAGAACTGGAGGGCGGGCATGGGGACCACCACTTTATACTGACGTCAGCTGACGCTGGTCACCTGACGTGGGGTGGTCCCCCGCCAGAGACTGCTAGCTAGAAGTTTTTCCGTGGGGTCCTGACACCTGGCGGCTTAGTCCTATATGTGAATACCTACTGCAAGAGCCTCTCTTGAAGATCTGTTGTTACAGTAAGTTCTTATGTAACTGTATTTTATTAAGCAGCAAACTGGAAAATGAGTGCCGTTCTTTGGCATAATTTAGATGGTATATGTTGCTGTACTAGTGCCTAGCACCTAGCATTTGTGCCTGTTCACAACTGTCTGCTGGGTTATTTTTCTGCTAGTGGCTTAAAGGGTCACAGCTATCCCAGATATGGTGTTTGGCTTTATTGTGTCCACGTATGGCAGATGCATTGCACCAGTAACATCGCTGTTCATTTTTTTGCCTCCGTCTGGCAGTTAATGGTGATTTGGGGGGCCGCTAACTGTCCTTCCTCACGTCTGTGACATCATAAATGATATTATGGAAGCTGGGCATTTTGAACACTCCATTGCAGGCTTGCAATAAAAACAGCCATTCATAGACAGCCTGATACTGAAATCAGGCATCCAAAGTCTGTGGATCCATCAGTCGGGGCTGAATAAAAAAAACCTGCATGAAATGATTTCTTAATTTTAGTTCCCCTTTCCAAACTATGAGACTAAAATAATCTGCGTCAGAAGTTGTTGGGCACTGCTGAGCTGCACAGATCTGTAGCTGGGTTTCTTAAATTCTAATTTGTAAGATACAGGGTCTCGCGCTGCATTTGTGGTGTGATTGTAAGTAACACTCTCCCTCGGAATCTCATTATCTGAACACGGAGCCATATTTCCTCAGAGAATTCTGAAGTAGCTGGGAGCAGGGGCTGTTCATTTCTCAAGTAATCACGCTGGCATGATGGAGAGAGAAAATGGCAGCTGCTCGTGGTTCAGGCCTTCAATTTTCTTCTGAGTCCGGTCATTCAAGTGTGTAATTACATAGGGTGCAAGGGAGGCGTTAGGCCTTTGCAGAGAGCCTCGGCTGAGGTGCTTGCTCGCTGACTTTGTGAGTAAGGACAGGCGCATTCTGAGGTAACCGCTGGCAGTTTAGCTCACAGAAGGAAACTGGAAATTATTTTTACCACAGTTTTTCCCTTTGTGTCCGTCTTCCCTGTTCCTCTGAGGCAGCTGCCAGCACTGGGGCACTGTAGCGCCACCTGGTGTCAGCAAGGCTATTGTGTTGCTGGGAGTATTGCCACAGGGTCTGGCATCCTGTTACTGCAGACCATCCCCCTCTGCCACCAACACCCTGCCCATGTGAATACTGTAGATTGGTCAATCATGAATCCCTTCTCCTTCCCAGGGAGGCTCTGCTGTATGAGAGTGAGCACCTTGCCAGCCAGTCTGACATTAGACAGACATCACAGTGCTGATAAATCAAGTCCTGACCTAACTGGCAGGGGCTGGAATGGCTCACGGCGCCTGTAACAAACACGTCAAACAAAAAAACGACCAACCTTAGGTTACGTCAGAAAGATCCACACAGAGGTGCACTCACACACAAGAATACACAAGTGCTAGTCAATTTACAATGCAAACAGTTTTATTCCTAGATATGCGGGAACATAGAAACATAGAATCTCTGGGCAGAAAAGGACCGTTTGGCCCACCTTTTTTTCCCTTGCCTATTCTAGTATTATGGTATTGTGTTTATGTGCTGGAATTCTGCATTGACTGTGAATAAAAATGTTTGCAGTCTGGACTGATCTTTTTGGCCCCTGTAACAGCAGAGTGTCCCCCACACCACCACAGTAGTGTGGTAAGTAGATTTGCCATCGTTGCAACTTACACCATCCTGTGTAATGTTTTTGCTGTTTGTTTACCTTCTCTGTTCCTGCCCACCCCCCCTTACAGGTACTGTTTTTTGGTGTCTGTCCTCAGGCAGGGGAGTCCACTGGCAGTGCATACTGGCAGCTTGTAATTGTAATTCTCCTCCAGGGACCGGGTCTGCTTCCTATGTGTTGGGCCCACCTCCGCAAGCCCCTTATCCGGATACCCAGGTCTGGTAATGAGCCCTGCACCACTGGTACACCACAGGGGCAGCCAGTGAGACGTATTTGCATCACTCTTAATGAGCTCCTGGCGCCATGGGGACAGCTCTGAAAAAATGTAATATCTGGACATAATTCAGCTTATATTTCATATTGTTTCTGTAATTGTCACCGTTATTTCTGTATTAGTGTGGACATTTGCATGGAAACAGGATCTCTACCCTATCTGCTGTGGCTGCTTGTCTACACCTGACATTATTATTCTATTTTTGATATCACAGTCTGTTGCCATGTAGATAATTATGATGTCATAAACCACTGATTATTATGCCAGGTGTAGACAAGCAGTCTGAGCTGATAAAGCTTAGGGGACGGTGAGCTTGTTTTCGTGCAACTCTCCTCGGGAATAAAGAAAAACGGTGAAAGAATTATAGAAAATATTTGAAATACAAACTGAATTTTGTCTAAATCTGAACGTTTTAAAAAATTTTCCCTGCGGTGTCAGGGGCTCTTTAAAGAGAGGATCTAACCAGCAGCAAAAACAAATCCCAGATGGCACTGCATTTCAAAAACAAGCGTAATCTGAAGTTGTCCCATTCTTTATTACTGATCGTTTTTACATGAAAACTGGATCTTTGCCACTACAGTTCACCTACAACTGATGCATATTCTGGAGCTGAAGTCACTAGCAGGGAGGGGATTATGATGTCAGCTCCAGATTCCGCCTCAGCAGTGGCCGACCCAGCATTATTTAAGAACCTGCGGCAGCAGGACCTTTTTTGTCATGCTCTATTTCTGCCTTCTGTTCCTCCCAACTGGCCCCCATTCTGATTGCAGCCCCCAGTCCCATCACTCACCAACCCGGGACTTACCCCATCTGCTTGAATCACCATGGGTTAGTGGATGCCTGGGGTAGTGATGTGGAGCCTGTGGGGTTGTCATCCATCCTCTTGCCAGCCGAGGTTCTTTTTCCCATTTTCACCCCATTCCCAGCCTAGCACATGTGCAGTGAGGTGGTGTATGCAGTAGAGACGCCAGATACACTCTGTTTCTATGACGGGCTAATCAGGAAGTGGTCACTGCCGCAGCACCAAGCCTCTGCTAGGTGGTAGCCTAGCAGCAACACACGCAGTCCCCCCTCCCCAAATGAACAGAGCTGCCGGTGGACGCTCGATTCACCTTCCTCTGGCAGAACACAAGCCACCCTGGCCTGTTCCTGAACTTGGGTTGCTGGTCTGGCAGGGGTGCCTCAGCCCACCATGCCGCAGCACCAGCTAGCAGGACCTTTCTTTAATATTTAAATTGCATAGAGCCAGTCCAACATAATATATTTCCAACAGAAGAAAAATGAACTTTATTATGGCCCACTACCAAGCATTATCATGTTCAGTACAAGAGCATAGAAATACACGTTTTCTGCCTGCTTGCTGACAGCCTAGCTTCTTTATTCTGTCCCCATTTCTTATTGTCGCAGAACCCTTTTTAATTCCTGTATCTGACACTGTGCCTCGGCTGTAAGGGATGACGTTCCAGTTTTCTCGTAGACGTCTGTAATAAAATAATCAATTTAATGAGATTCACAAGATTTTGAAGAATATGATGTGTTTATATCTGTACTAAGGGGTGTCTCATATTGAATAAGAATGTTCTCTTGTGCTGTTCGGACATCAGGACCACTAAGCTGAGCGGTCCTCTCAGCCCGAAACTGCATGAGGGAATTTTTTTGTTCAATAAGAGACACCCCTCAGTACACATACAGACATTTTATAGATCACTTGAGTAGGCTAGCGTGATTCATAGTAAGTTTTTAATTTTTTTTTTCTTATTTATAAAACTGAGTGTAATGCGACTCTGCACCCTGTGAAGTGGAACAGTCCACTTTAACATTCCCTCATGAGACAGCCACTGGAGGCAGGATAAGAGACCCTGTTGTTCTGAGTACTGATTGGCTGAAATCACATATGTGATTTAGAATGTGTAACTGAGGTCTGCTGATGGCAACTGTGGTTTTTCTCTTTTAAATTCTGTGGTAACTGAGTAAGTCCCACTAGACACAATGCCTGTTTTCGGCCGGCTTTAGAGTTTTGGGGGCCCCTAGCAGGATTAGTAAAGTCATGGCAGCCCCTTACTTGGCCGACCTTTGCCTGTTTGACTGTAACCCATATGCACATCATTGTGTTTTATTTTCAGTACAACCAGAGATATATTTTAAGTGTTTTTTATTGGCAGACAGCAGAGATACTCCTTTGGGCAGTTCTTCCCATTCCAACCATTGCTGCTCATTTGCCTCGTACTGACAGGGTCATATAGCTTGGTAAGGCATGTCATGAAGTCATGATGCCACATCAGAAGGAGTTGCACAGCCCTTTGTTGCTTTTCTAAGAAGATAAAAAAATAAAAATAATTAAGGTACAATGCTCTGGTTGGGGCTGCAAAAGCAGGGGGCCCCCAGCGACCATAGGGTTCGCTGGTGCCTAAAACCGGCTAGGTTCAGGGTGACCTGGGAACACTGGGGAGGTAAAGTGATTTGTTCAGTGTCACACAGTATGCAAGTTGAGGCTGTGGGAATCAAACCCAGGTCTGCTGGAGTTACCAAGCTCATTTATAACTTGTTACTTTAACCTGTAGGCTATACTGCCATCCATGTAATGGTGACCCAAGCTCTTCTTTAGAACCACTGCTGACGTGGCTGGTGCAGTAGTACAGTAGCTGTGCTGCCACCCAGGTGGAGCCTGTGTTTCTGTGTCATCTCAGATGTTCTGCCCTGAGACCCACTGGAAGGCCAGGTGTATTATGGAGGCAAGGCGATCAGTTGCTGGGAAGGGCAGGTGCCAACAAGTCAATGGAGCAGCATTAGGATCGACTGCAAAAGCAGCTATCTGTGCTTCCTTCCACCTGAAGATCAAGCAGGGCCCCAGTGACCACAAGGATCAAGGTGGGAGACTGGGATAAGTGCATTTTTGCATGTGACAGTTCTGTTGTGGCCACCTCGTGGTTAGTCTTTAGTATGGCAGTCTCCTAGTGCCAAACTGGTAGACTTTGAACTTGCAACCTTCTGTTTCCAACTTCAAGACTGTACTACCAAGTTAAAGGAACAATCCCCCCCCCAACTGAGCTAACAGGAGACCTCCAACATATTTTAGCCTGATTTTGCATTTCCCTCACCTTATTAATCACTTCATAACAATTCCTCTTCGTCAAGAGGGAAAAGCATACACAAACCTATTTAGCTTACCCTCTGTCCAGGGTCTGGCTTGGGATCCCACTATGTGGTACCGTGCAGTGCCGTTACACATACAAAAGTCAAGCTGATCCACGTGCCTCAAGAGTGCTTGATTCTCCTGTATTTTATTTGACTTGGCATTACCATATACACCTGTTTAGAGCATACTATCTAATGTGGTATACCATATTTCTCAAAGTGACAGCTCAGCTAAATTTAGTCATAGATGCCATCACAGTACTCTTAAAGCCTGTTTAGGCATGGGGGAGTTGGTTAATGGTTGAGTAGGCAAGGGTGCCCACAACCACAAAAAATGATGCAGATTTATCACCAAATTATCTTGATTCTGAGAGGAAAACGCCACTGTTCAGAGGGTGGTGGGTACACAGCCCTTTCCCAGATTTGCAGCAGGTGTAGGTGGTCCTCCATTCTCCTCACATTTAGAACTTCTCAGAGATGCTGGAATTAGGGAGGCACGGGGAAAATACCTACCGCTACTCACCCTCATAAACAGCTGAACATCCGGGGTGCACAGTAGTATGGGGGAACTAGAAGTAGTCAATAATCTGTATGTCCTATCTCATACTACATAAATGTAGTTTAATTTGCCTCTTCATTCATGTCACAGATACTATCCAGTGTCCTCCATCTGATAAATCCAAAAGAGTTCTCACCTTGAACGTGCTTTGTGCCATTTCTGGTCATTAGCATTGTATGGTTGTGCTACCATTTCTAAGTCTCGAAACTGCAAATAGGCAGGTGACTGTCCTGAAGCCTTGTTATGTCTTGCTACCAAGGACTTTTCATCTGACCTCCTGATTTTGCTGTTATATTCAGAGGTCATGGTTTGTAGGTTTTTTGTCTTTTCTGCGTACATTTTATCATAACTGCAAATCAAAACTCAGAACATATGTGCTATTAAATGTTACGTGGTGTTTTACTGAGTGCTGTTTTTGGCCACGTGGGTTTGTGAAGGCTACCTTTGTACTGGTGTTGTTACATTGACTACACCACCCAGATGGAAAACTACCTTTCCTGAGTGGTCCTTATTAAAGCTGCATTCACTGTTGTGGCTGTTCAATCCTGTGGTCTGTGTGCACGAGTCTGTCTTTCAGTGTAGGGGTCTTTTTATTAGCCAGCAATGGTCAATACGTGCACGTACAGTATGTTTATGACCCTCATCCACTTGCAGTATTCTCCTATTGATGTTGAGTGTCCTCTTGATGTTGCCTGTGTACACTGAATACTCGGTGGATAATATGGTTCTGTCTTGTGTTGCTATTCTGTTGTTGCTACATTTTTGCAGGAAAGCTGCTCTCTGTATTCTGAACCCTTTGATGTGCTTGTTATAGTGTTGTATCATTGTGTCCTTTCACTTTAAACATATCACTTGTTTTATTGAGTTCTGATGAGAACTGGTCCTCTATGCTACAGTTCCTTCTGATTCTGGTGAATTGTGAGTAAGGTATGCTCTTCAATACTGTGGTGTGGAAACAACTGCTTCTGCTTCTGCTTCTACTGAAGGTACCTAGGGCTAATACACGCTTTGGGAGAGCGGCCATAGGCTTTGTGTTGTCCTCACTCTGGAACAAACTACAGAAATCTATGAAACTGAGTCTTCCTGTTAGTCTTACCACCTTCAAGACCTTGTATGCCAAGGCTGTTAAGGAGCTATGCAGCTGTTTCCAGCATGCTTAGCATGCTAGGGTGCCTACTGCTTACCTGCCCACTACATCTCCACCTAACCCGGCCCCTTGATTGTCTCCACCTATACCCCCCTTTTTTTCTGCTAACCCACTACCTTTCTTACCCTCAGACTCCTAACATACAGTATATGTTCCCAGCCCATCTACCGCAGCACCCCCGCCTAGAACAGCTGCAGTCCTGTACCCCTCCTCTCCATATCTGCCCCTTAAGTTTGTATATGTCCTGACCAATGATATGCCGTGCTGTTTGAAAATGTTTTAATATGCTGGCAGTTTCACAATGTTTTAATTCCGCTTCTCATACCATTCTCCCAAACCTTGTTAATCCTATACCTGAAATACTTTTTATTGCTCTGTGTATTCTTTTTCTATTTCTGTATAATTATGTCTGTTTATTATCTGTACATAAAAATGTTATTCTTAACCTTGGGTAACGCAGGTCCACCTTGTAAATGAGCCTGCTCAATGGTGTTCGCCTGGATAAATAAAGACTTGATTGATTGATTGATTGATTGATTACTGTATGTGGCAAAGTATTTCTGGTAGTCTGTTTTCTGTACATTGCAATTTCTAATCTATCTCTGCTTTTTTTATACTATTAAGTACAGATATCGTATAGACACACAGTGATTTTCCAAAGTGAATTGGATATGTTGGGAACATGACTCGACATATCCAATGAATTCCTTTAATGGATTGTCTGTATCAGTCCATAGAAAGAAGACATTGTCAATATATCTGCTCAAGTTCTTCATATATTGCAGATATCGGTTTTGGTCATTGATAATGTATATGTTTCTCAAATGTACATATAGATACTGTATTGGCATATGCCAGGGTCATAATGCTGCCCATGGCAATACCCTTCACCTGTTCGTAATGCATTTTTTCCAAATCTAATGTAACTTCTTTTCAGTACCACCTCAGCCAGTTGACTCATGACGTGTAGTTGTGGGTATGTATCCTCAAGGAACCTATCTAATGCCTCTGTGAGTGCATCCAGTCTGTCTTCATGGGGTATCAATGTGTACAAATTCTGTATGTCCATAGTCACTAATGTAACTTGCCGTTTGTACACTGCGGGGTCAATGTCGATCTGCTGTATGATGCTGAAGAAGTGTGTGGTGTCTTTGATGATCGCCTCCAATCTGGGAATTATTTCTCGCAAACAAACGTTGCGATCTGGCTGGTGGGTCCATTAGTCGTTTATGGGTTTTGGGAATAGTGTACAAAAAGGCATTCCTGGTTGTTT
Source organism: Neoceratodus forsteri (assembly GCA_016271365.2). Classification (NCBI taxonomy): domain Eukaryota; kingdom Metazoa; phylum Chordata; order Ceratodontiformes; family Ceratodontidae; genus Neoceratodus; species Neoceratodus forsteri. The sequence goes on from JADMNL010000030.1 coordinate 90,505,066, forward strand.
CTTTGTCATTATTTGAGATTCCCATTCTGTCAACCTACCCGTGTCAACTGCTCTAGTCAGTAAATTAGCTGTCTCTAATGCAGTATCCACAGTTAGGTCATCTGCCCACTTCTAGTAGTTTTATGTGTTATTACATTGTCTTAGACATTCTTGTTGGTACTTAAGATAGTCCTGTAACCAGTGCCCCCATCTTTGTCTGCTGGCTTAATGAAAGGAATTGGAAAGGAAGAGGGGGAGACTGGTTAACCAGGAAAGGCACTCTAAGCCAGAGCTTGTTTCCTGGTGTGACGTGGAAGCACAAGGAAGTTAAGTGACTTGCTCAGGGTCACACAGTATGCAAGTGGGGGCTGATGGGATTCAAACCCTGGTCTCTAGGCGTGCAGCTTAGTGCCCATAACCACTACACTATACTGTCTCCAGACTGAGTGATGACTGACTGATCACTTTCTGGAGTCTTCAGTGCTTTCTGTTATTCTTGAGATAAATTATTCCTGCAGTTAGCGTGTTGTGTTTGATTTATTGTGTTTGTCAACATCATAATGTCTGGTGGGTTGTGTTCAATGTATTGTGTCTGTCAACATCTTAAGGTCCTTTTATATGTTGGTGATGTAGCTATCTACCAAATGTAATTGCCCTTGTGGTGGATTGCATGATGATTTGATAATCATGGTCTTCTTAATGACCTGCTTCCTGCTTATAGTTGTTGCTTGTTCTGTTTCTACAAACTGATATTTAAGTCTCAGAGATCAAAAAACCCTTTGTAGTCCCGAGTAGTGTGGAGGGCTGAGTCGCTGTGCGCCTCACATTCTGCCACGCTGGTGACACAGGTTTTGAAACAGATGTGGGTTGCTTGGGACTGGCTGGGAGGGAGGCTTGAACATCCATAAGACTGCTGTTCTCCCTTGGGGAGGGGGTTGCTATGGCTCGTTGCTTGGCTGCCACCTGGAGGTATCCAGGTGGCAATGCAAGCAAGCCACATGTAGAGGAAAAGGATCCCACAGTCAGGGCACCAGGGGCTTCACAGAGGCAGAGCTGTCATCATGCCCATTGCACGTCCTGTGGGCAAGGGGCAAAAAACCTGGCAGAAAACAGTCCCGACTGCAGAATGATGACTGACCCATCACAGGCCCTACACCGGCGACCGGGCACCCCCCACAGTCCTGTGGCAGAGGGCAACAGTGGGAAGGTAAGTCCTGGAGAACCTGGGTGATGGGGCCGGGGGGTCAGTCAGAATGGGGCAGCCGGGGCAGCTCAGGACAACAAACACCTTTATGAAAAAAAAACCTTTGTAGAACTGTTTGAAGTATGAAATTTTCCAATGCTTTTGTTGGGGAAAAGGATAATCCTTTTGATAGTACTTCTGTTTCGGAAATTCTGTAAGTGCCCTAGTGCTAAGATTATAGATGACTATCTCCTCCGGAACTGTTGATCCCTGTGTCCCCAGCCACTGTGACCTCTTCTTCCAAAGCCCCCTCCTCTTCCTTTTTTTTTCTTTTTAATTATGATTTTTGATACCAGCCTCTATTAGCACAGACCCCAGTTTCCTGGTCCCCACCCACCTCTGAGACTTACCTCAGGCCGGCGATCCTTCCGGGCTTGCCCTCCCCATGGCGGGGCCACCGAACAGACGCACCCCCAATGTAGGCTGACATCAAGGTGTCCGGCAGGCCCGCTACAGCCGGTGTTCCTCCCTGGCTTACCCCCCCAGGATGGGGCCGCAGGGATAGGCTGTGCCCAACGGAAGACTGAACTCAGTCACTGACCGAGTGTCATGGCAGGTGCACCGGGATCGGGAAGCGGGGCATCATCGGCAGGGCTGGCATTTTTCATACGTTTGTCCCTGGGAGGTGTGGCGTGCAATGACGTAAGGGTGTCTTAAGCGCCACCCCAGCACACTTCACCAACAGCACAGTGTCAGTCACTGTTCCCCCACCCTCCGCCAGGGATCGATCAAGCTCCGAATGCTAACCTGACCTCCCCCCGGAGAAGGAGAGCAGTCCATAGGATGCTTAATCTTCCTCCCCCTGCCAACTACCAACTCCTTTGGTCTGTTTCTGAACCCGGGGCTTCGGCATCTCAGACGGAAGCCCTACTGCTGCGTAGGCATGCCGGGACTTTCTCCTCTTCCTGCAACCAGGTATCTGTCCTGGTATTTCTTTGGTGCTTTCAGATCTCTTCTGAAAAAATTTTCTCTGTTCTGTCATAGCTTGCGGCCCCATAAGCTACTTCTGCATTGGTGCTTACTGCCCTGTGTTGCCACTTGCTGCAGAAGCATCCTCTAAAAAGACCTTGTGATTGTGGTCTCCTGGAGCGTGATGTGACCTCTCCTATCAGTACTATCACTATCACTGTCACTATCACCACACTATACAAGACTGCCCTATCGCCTCTGAAATCTGTTGAAACTGTATACCTGATTTTATTTATAGTTTGTGGCATCCTGCTGGAATTTCTCCTGTTTTTGTTGTTTTTTTTACACACTTCCAAATCTTTCAGGTCCTTTTTCAGGTTATCCGATGTAGACATAAACTGTTCCTCGTCTATCTATATTTTAAAAATCTTGTTTTCTTGTGGCTAATTTCTGTCATTCTCGTTGCATACTCTCTATTAAACCATGAGATGAAAGCTGTACTTGTTCCTGATGGCCTTCCAACACATTGTGGTAAATTCACTCCTGATTCCCAAATATGGGTCTGTCATAACCCTGAGGTCTCTTGATATGCGTTTTGATGTGACATATTGTCCTAATGTTATAGCATACCATTCTTGTTTCATGTTACGTATTAGCTTGCCATTAAGCTGCTTCCCCCCCCCACCCCAAGACATTCCAAAACCGGTTTTGTTTTGTATTTGAAAGTGCGTATAGATAATGTATAGATAACCTTGATCATGGTGAGTAGAAGTGGATGGTTGAGGCATATTGATTGGTTAAATATATAATAATCAAGAAAAGAAATACCGCAATTGTCACTTTTAGGTTTCCTGTAAAAGAAACAATATAAATACTCAATGTCCATATATTATCATGAAAATATCTATAAGTAGTGGTGGGTCCACTGAATCGGAGGCACGTCATCCACCTCCTATCGCCCAGTTATATATACAGAACTCAGGCTGACCCACATCCCTGAAGGGTGCTCGATTCCCATGTAGTGAGAATGGCTTCCACGTGCCCACATTGTAAATAATAAGCACAGTGACTACCAGATATTTATTGATGGCCACTGGGTTCGCATAGAGAATAGTGGATGGGAAACTAAGCATAACTAGTGTGTTGTACCACCGAGGGGTTCTGATTCCCTGTGACCTCGAGAGTGAAGCTCGGGAGGTTCATGGGAATCAGAATCCTGAGCTGGCACAACACACTGGTTGTGCATAGAGTTGCCCATCCACTATTTTTTATAGTATATGGTGCCTCCCTTTAATAAAATAAATCACTTTTTATTCCTAAAATACAAATTAAAATCTGTTGTGTCCACCTCGGGTATGCTGGTAGTTAGGGTGGTTGTTAGGGAGCAGACGTCCATCATTTTGTATCACAACCTGATGTTGATTGCTAATCGGGTATGGGAGGAACCCCCCCCCCCAAAAAAAACCATGGCGGTCGCATTCCTCGCTTAGCGAGAAGCGGTGACTGTGAGGAGTCTCAATTTGTAATTATTATTTAGAGATCTGGTTGACCCTGTATTTTATTTTAACTGTACATATTTGGTTGATCCTGCATTGATCTGCGCAGGTTCGGGTGATTGTGCTGCTGCCACCACCGCGACTGTTATCTGGCTGAGCCTGCTGTTTCTGTGGCTCCTGCGCTTTCAAAATGAACTGAAATTGTGTTGTACCACAGTATGGTATTACCGTGTTCCATGACCTTTGAACTGTGGTACAACAACATTTCAGGTAGAATGGATTTCCATCCAGAACAAGCCCTCACCATACGCTATAATAATTTATGCATAGAGCTTACTCATGAGAAGTGGTGCTATGTTTAAAAAGAAAACAATATAATCATTGATTTACATGCATTCCTTGAATTTAACAGCAAATGTTTATTTTTTTTTCATTTGTATGTGTGAATGAAACTTCCATCCACCATAATACTTTTACGTTATGTTGACTTTTGGTAGTTATATATTCATAGGAAACAGTGCATAATAAAAGTCAAAATAACATATTATAGCTTTATCCTCAAACGCTTTCCTTTACATGCATCCTTGTTATTTACTATACAGTGCTGCCCATCAAGGTGAAGCCCTCTGCCATTAGATGTCAGCTTCCTGCATGACAAATTAGAGTAATTACCGTGGGTTTACATTGGTCCTTGCAGTATCCTGCAAGATATCACTGGCTGTATTGTAATACTGTGCTTCATTTATTTGTGTATTTATTTTGGACCAGAAAAGGAGGGCTAGACAGTACTGCCTATTTTCAGCCTCATCCCGGGATACAGATACAAATCAACTGAAAATGAACTAAGTTAAGCTGTTGGTGATATTTTTAGTGAATGGGGGAAATCTGGCCTGGACACTGGGGACATTTCCCAATCCCTACTCTTTTCGAGAAGTGCTATGGGATCTTTAACATCCACTTGAACAACCACCAGAAAAGGCAGATGGGATCTAAGTTTAATACTTCATCTGAAGAACAGCATACACCCTGACAGTACAGCGTCACCCTAGTACTGCACTCGGGCAGTTCAGAGGGAAAACACATGATAGGAAAAAAACAAAAAGATGCACAGAGCTGGAGCAAACAATCTGTGACTCACAGCAACAATTTTTATTCAGTAAAAAGTTTATTTTCTAAATTATTTGTTTATTTCAAAAGTTTTACCGGGAAAGTCATACTGAGCTGGTGTCAGCTCGTTTCCAGATACATCCTGGGGTGAGGGTGAAGAGAACAGAACAGTAAGGTGCAGTGTATAAAACTAATACAATAATATGGAAATAAGTAAAAATATACCAGTTACAAGAAAACGCTACAGAATAAAATTGCCATACAGTAAATTACCGTTCAGTAAATCGCAAAAGGACAATTAAACTGTGAGAAACAAAGCAAAATATGAGGTAGGGAGTAGGACTGATGAACTTGGGGGCTAAGCTTATGTTAGTGTGGGAAGGAAGATAGACAGAAGTCAACCCCGGCATCAGAAACAGCTACAGGAGCGAGTAGAGAAATCACAGGGGAGAGATTTCAGAGCAAGAAGGGAAGGAGGAGAGCAAATGGAATGGGCGAAAGAGACTCAAATTTTAGGGAAGTGGAATGAGAAGGCAGCTTTCCCAGCAGTAGATTTCATTGGTGGGAGAGCAAGAGAATGAACTCAAGCATTGCCAAGTGAGTAAGAAGAGATAGAAGGGGGAAAAATAGGAGAGAAGCAAGATACGAGGGGAAGGGTCAAACCAAAATATGGAGATTGAGGAAACAGAGTGGGAAAGGCACCTGGCATCAATTGAGGGGAGGGAGAGGGAGGTATACAAAAAGTAGTGGTGAGTACACAGGGGTTTGTCAAAGGCAAAATGACAGAAGGAATGAAACAGGGGAGCCATTCTAGCTAAAGTGGACTGGACCAGCACCGTATATTTGACTTCCTTGCCTGCACATATTATATACATATTTGTTACTGAGTATTCTGTGTATTACTTGCTCATTGGACGATGCAGTCACACATTGTACACTGTGCCTACGATTTGTTTGTTTTGTACCAAATCTCCTCATGTCCGATATTGAAACCTTGTATTCACTGTTCTCAAATGGACCTATGCATCAAATCTGTATATTGTGCTTACTATTCTTGCTTGTATCAAATCTGTTTCATGTGTATTACTGTTACCTTGTTCTCCACTGTCACTCTGTGCCATGTGTTATGGCCCGGGTCGTGCCTGAAAACGGTCCCTGGGATCAGTGCACTCACCCGGTTATCAAAGTCATAAATAAATAAATAAATAAACAATGTATCTGTAGTCAAAAAAGGGGAAAATCATCTTAGTGAGGATTTCTCTGCGAACAAGAAGCAGGATGCTTCTCTTATTTCTGTAAAGTGCTCCACGTTTGGGGTGGAGCTTCTTGTGAATACTGTCCACATGAATAGAAAAAATCAAGGTGGCAATCCAACCAGACCCTGAGGTTCTTGAAGGAAGGGACATCTTCAATAGCTGCACCTTTAAGGGTAAGGAAGGAAGGGGGGGGGACTCCAGCAAGCCTCTACCTGGTGCTAAAAGTCACAGAGACCATTTTCTTTGCATTGAGGGATAATTGATTGTCTCGGAACCAGTGCTGGATGTGTTAAAGTCCAGTTGGAACTGGTTCATGAGGTCAGACGAAGAGGAGCCAGAAGTAATAAGAACTGTATCATCTGTATACACATGAATGGACACAGAGGAGCAGGCAGTGGGGAGATCATTTAGAAAAAGGGAGAAAAGAATTGGTCCACGGACGGACCTTTGAGGGACACCTGAACTGACTGGGGGTGGGTGGGGAGGAAGTCTCCAATACGGACAGCCTGTGACCTGCCCTCAAGGGTGGAGCAGAACCACTCAGTTGAAGATACAGAGAGTCCAGCTGCCTTAAGCTTGTCCAGGAGAACGGTATGGGCAACAGTGTCAAAAGTTCTGGCCAAGTCAACAAAATGTTGGAGGTGACAAGGCCCTGATCCAAGCCAGAGAGGATAGTATCGGTGAGCTGGAGGAGAGAGGTGGAGTGGGACTTCCTAAAGCCAGACTGGAAAGGAGTGAAGAAGGAGACTGAGTCAAGAAGGGTGAGAGTTGGAGAGAACAAGGTGATCTTACTTCGAGAAACAGCTCTTGCAGCAGGTTACACCATTAGGACAGAAGCCAGCAGGCAGCAGGACCCCACCGGAAACTTTTAGGTAGCTACATACAGTGGGGGACCGCCCCCGGCGTCACTTACATCATAAATGGGGCAGTCCCCCAGCATCTCTCGGTTCTTTTCCCACCATTGACTCACAAGCACTGGTTCCACGGATGCCTTCAGCTATCGAACGACGCCATCACATGAGTATTACTACTTTATTTTCTTTTCATTTTCGGAAAAGTCCAACTTTCTTTCTTTCATATGTCATCTTCCCCAACGTCATCTGTCAAAAGGCACTCCTCAAAGTGTGCTTGTGGTAAGCAGATTCCTTTTAAGGATAAGCACATGGCCTGTGTTAGGTGCCTTGGCCCAAAACATGACACTAAGGCCTGTCCCATTTGCCAAAACTTTAACAGCCACACGAGGATCCGTCAACAGAAAGTTTTGGAGACCTTCCTTTTAGAAAAAAAATTAGCAGCCATTCAAAAAAGTTCCTCCTCATGGGAAGAGACCTCCCACAAATTGGGAAAACATAAGGAAAAATGGAGAGACAAGGAGAAAGAGTGCTCCCCATCCATGCGGATGTCTGACTCCAGGGCGAGTTCAGACTCCGCCCGCTCCAACAGATCTCCATCTAGGACAAAGACCCTGCCTCCACCGGCCAAAGTTCAGACATTGGGTGGTGCTGGCATTGCATTCACCTTCCAGCCCTTTAAGGTCCATCTAAAAGTATCCTCACACAGCCGGCCTTCGGGCTCTTCAGGCTGATCTGCAGTCACAGATTACCCAACCAAGGCGCACTCCAAGTTGGCCACTGCTACAGGCCCCAACTCCCTGGACCGGCACCTGGACTCTGACCACTGGAGGTCGGCCTCCCAACCCCCCTGGGGAACTTCGGGGATGTCCACTAAATAGACCTCAGATTTGACGTCCCTCAAGCGGACCTTAGACCCAAAGCAGATGTCTGAACAGACGCCCTCAAAACGTCCAAAGGACCAATGGCCATCAGAAGTCCACTTTCACAGAAATGACATTACCTCGATCATACCAGACGTCAGTCTACCCAGACATTCGGACGATGAAGGTACCAATACCGGGGTCCACAGCTGAGCGATGACGAGGCATCAGGAGTCAAGGAGGAAGCAAACCTCCCACGTGACCCGACGCCACCTAAAGATCAGACAACAGGCGCGTCAGACCCAGGCGATGGTCAGATGGCACCTCGAGAGACACCGATGCTAGGTCAGTCGTCGGGTCTCAACATCTCCAAGGTGAAGGAACTGTTCTCCTACTGGTGGGAAACCATTAGGAAGGATGTAATTCCCACCAAACCACCAGAGGAGAACCTGCCTCCTCCACAGGAGAAAAGCCAGACAGACCACCCCCTAGAGAGGAGAGTCACAAACCTAGGGGATGGTCTAAGGAGAAGAAGTCACACAAAGAGAAGAAGTGGCTGAGGTCTCCTTCACAGACCCCTTCCCGCTCTCCCAGCGTGCACAGACCTGAGAAGCACCACAGGAGGTCAGACTCCTCCTCCTCCTTGGATGAGTCTCACTCCTCCTCTTCAGATTCTTCCAGATCAAGCTCTCCATTTAGTATTCCTTCAACAGACCCAAGGGATCTACCTAGGTTCCCCGATGATACAGCATTTATAGATACAGTGTACTCCAAATATACCGACCGCGGTTAAATCGGGCAATCGGTTAATTCGGGCAAAAAGTAAATCTGTTTGTCATTTCTAATTAACCCCCATTTCAACTTCATCGGTTAAAGCGTGTTAAGATTGCCTGCTATATTGGGCAATTGAAGGTCATTTTCCTAACTAAACTGACAGGTGTTCGCACCCAATTAGTGCAATTGCTAATTGCTAATTTACTGTTAAATGGGTTGATGGCTTAACAGAGGTGCTAGCAAGACTTTAGTGCTGCAGTGCTCAGTTCATTTCTGTACCTCATGCAACTATGGTCAGCAAACATAAAACGATGTTCCTCTTCCAAAAAATCGATGTGCTCAGGCAAATCGATGAAATGCCAAAGGTGAGCCAGAGGGATCTTGCTCAGCACTTCAATCTTCCTAAATCCACGATGGCCGATTTATTGAGGCAAAAAGAGCAGCTATTAAGTGAATGAAGTGAAAATCAGAACCCCGACCGCAAAAGGAAGAGAGAAGGAAAGGACGGGGAAGTTGAAGCAGCACTTCTCCGCTGGTTCCAAAATGCTCATGGTCGGGACGCATTAATTAGTGGTCCAGTATTACAGCAGAAAGCTCAGCAACTAGCAACAACTCTAGGCTGAGAGGACTTTAACCCTTCAGACGGCTGGCTTCAGAGGTGGAAAACCAGGAACAATATCGGTTTTAAAAGGGCTCATGGTGAGAAGTTAAGCTCAGATATTGAAAGTGCAGAGCAGTGGCTACATAATGTGCTCCCAGGGATCCTGGAAGGGTACGAGCCAAAAAATATATTCAACTGTGACGAAACTGGGCTATTTTATCACTGTATTGGGTATGGGACAATGGCATTTAAAAGCGATCCACTTCTTGGTTCAAAAAAACAAAAGGAAAGAATCTCGGTTCTACTTTGCTGCAATATGGATGGTTCTGAGAAACTGCTTCCCCTAGTGGTGGGCAAGTCTAGGAACCCACGTTGCTTTTGCGGAGTTCATCATTTGCCAGTGGTTTACAGATCCAACAGTTCCTCTTGGATGACATCAGATATTTTAACAGACTGGTTACAGTCCTGGGATCGAAACCTGCGGCGTCGTAAAATCGTCCTACTTCTGGACAATTTCTCAGGCCACCCAAATGTCGCCAGACTGAGAAACATACGCCTTGTCTTCTTCCCTGCTAACACAACATGCCTCATACAACCGTTGGATATGGGAATCATCTACAGCCTAAAACAGCACTACATCCATGCGATGAGAAAAAAAGTGCGGGACACCCTCACTGAGAACCAAGAAATTAATGTTTCTCAGTGTGTGAAGCAAATCACCCTTTTAGATGCTATCTGACTCCTTAAAAATTCTTGGGACACTGTTTCGGTGCTTACTATCCAGCGATGCTATAAAAAAAGCTGGATTTGTACCCCCTGCTGCTGATCTGCCAGTCCTATGTACAGAAACAAACTCTGGTGCCCCAGAATAGCTAGACATAGAAGTTCTACCTGTGCACGATGGTCTGTTGGAGGATCAGTTCATGGAGCTGTGTTGCCTAGGTGATAATGACGCTCCGCCTGACAAAGACTTAGATGACATCCAGGAAGTAATAGGGGCGATGAAACCCGACGTCGACGCAGAGGAGGAGGAAGAACCAGAAGTAAGCATGGTGGTGGAGGAGGCTATAGTTACAGCTGCAGATGTTTGTTTTGCGCTTTTAACATTGCGTCGGGCTGTGGAGCAGAATCCCGAACTGGAACCTAACTGGGAAAAACTCAGAACAATGGAAGAAACCTGGCGCCCATACTGCAGAAAGCATACTGTCCAGACCCATATCACTGATTTCCTTGGAAGCAAATAGAAAAACCGCCAACAGATAAGAACTGGTTTAATAATTCATTTAAATTAATTTTCCGTACTTAAAGTTACAAGCACAGTTTCCTTATGCAGCATCGTTTATTTAATTGAATTCATGTGTGGTGATGCAGAAATTTAAACCGCGTTTTGAATATGCACAGTAATGTATTGCTAGAGTGGGGAATTTAAACCGTGATTTTAAACTGCGGTCAAAAAATTGTAGTTTTGGATACACCGACCATCTCCTATTGCGGGCATAATAGTATTGCACACATGTGCCCGTTATAGGCCGCGGCCACTGTATAATGCGGCATATCCAAGATAACATGAGATGGGACATGGAAGACTTAGATCCTGGAAGGCAACGCCTCACTAAGTATCTAAGACAAAAGGATCCCAAACCAGTGGTGGTCCCGCCATTAGTTGCTACCTTCCAGGATGTGACAAAAGCTGCTTGGGAGCACCCCTTTTCTTCCTCATCAGTCCCCAAGAAGGCAGACCACCTATATAGGGCCCCCTTGGAGGATCCTTGTCTGGGAGAGCAGCCAGTGGCAGATTCTATGGTCATCACTGCCACTCATGACAGGTCGCATAGGCCCCAACACCTAAGCACCCAGCCTCCCGACCGAGAGTCGAAACAACTTGACTCCATGGGGAGAAAAATGTATGCCTCAGCGACATGTTCCATCTGCTCTGCTCATTAAATTTCGTGGCCCACATGGTCCAATTCCAAAATGCCCTGTGGGAACAAGGTCAAGACTTGGTTAAAAACCTTTTGGATGGAGACCAAAAAGAGGAGCTAGCAAAGCTCCTTCAAACAGGCTCTGATACAGGCACACAAGTACTCAGAGCAGCATACGACTCGGCAGATTCAACCACAAGAAGTGCAGCATTAGGAGTATGCCTCAGATGACACTCCTGGTTGAGGGTATCAGGCTTTACACCGGATGCCCAGAAGGGCATTCTGGACGTTCCCTTCAAAGGCTCAGTTCTCTTTGGGGAAGAAACCGAGAAAATAATCACAAAATTACAAGACACCGGAAAGGCGGTAAGATCTGTACGGGCCATGTACAGACCTAAGCTGAAGCCATTTCGGAGGCAACAGAACCACTTCAAAGGCAAACAAGGACAGCAGCCCCGATTCGGACAGCAGCAGAGAGGCGGCTTTAACCGCAAAGGCCCATCTCAAGCTGCAGGAGGTTCAGGTGCCAGGAACACAAAAACTCCTCAGGCAACCCTTCCCCTCCCTCTCCACTGCCTGACTCATTGCAGACCCCTCTTCCCCCCCTTCGGTTCAAAGGGAAAAGAAGGTCGGGGTTGCTTCTCAAGACACCTAGCAGGATGGCGACAAATCACTTTAGACCAATGGGTGCTTCAATTAATTCAAAGAGGGCACTCTATCAGATTCACCGGGCAACCACCATGCAGACCACCACTACAGTCTCAGTATTCGAGACAACATGCCACACTGATCCAAGAGGAAATCAGTGCCCTTCTCGAGAAGGAGGTCATAGAAAAGGTCCTATGGATCCAGAGAGGGAAAGGGTACTATTCCACTTTCCTAGTACCCAAAAGACAGGGACCTAGCCCATCCTGAGACCTCAGCAATCTCAACACCTTTGTGGCATACAAACGCTTCAGGATGGTCACCTTATCCGGCTTAATCCTGATGCTACGCCCAGATGCTTGGCTAACATCTTTGGACATGCAAGATGCCTACCTCCACATCCCAACTGTGAAACATCATCGGAGGTTCCTGCGATTCAAATTCCAGGGTCACCACAACCAATTCTGAGCCCTGCCTTTCAGCCTGTCATCGGTTCCGAGGGTATTCACCAAATACCTGGCAGTAGTAGTGGCGGCACTCAGGAGAAGGGGCCACTATGTCTTCCCCTACCTGGATGACTGGTTACTGACGGCTTTGTCCCAGAGAGAGCCAAATCACGCTCTACAAGACACCTATGTAATATGTGATTCCCTAGGTGTCACTATCAACCTGTCTAAATCAATCCTTGCACCTTGCCAAAGACTGCAATTCATTGGCGCATTGACCCTCTCCTGGATAGGCAGGTTCCTCTATGCCTAAGGCATAAGGGAACAATACAGATGAGTATGACTGGATAGGTCATTGACAGAGTAAAGGCCTATGGCACATTCATCAGGTAGAAAAAATGGGCAGACTGGATGGGCCTTGCGGTCCTTATCTGCCGTCAACTTCTATGTTTCTATGTTTCACCAGAAAGGGAAGGGCCTTTCTACCAGACAACAAGGCAGAACGTCTACAAAGCTTGACAAGGAACATCATGGGACAAAAACAGGTCCCAGCAAGGACCATATTGCGTCTTCTAGGCCACATGGCTGCCTCTATGTTTGTATGCTCTCCCATTCTTTTAGGTATATCATGTATTTGACCTTATTGTATATGTTTGTATGCTCTCCTATTCCCCTACCCCCAGGGCACATCTGGAATCGAGCAGTAATCTGCTCAGCATGCCTCTCTGGTAAAACACTTAAATAGATAAATAAATAAATAGCCACGGTTCCCCTATCATGCTTACATGTGAGAACCAGTCAGTGGACACTCAGGGTCCAGTGGGACCAACGCCAGGAGGACTCAGACCAGCTGGTCTCGGTCCCCAACTCTATTCTCCGAGTCTTGCAATGGTGGCTGGTCCTGGAACACCTCTCAGTAGGAGTTTCCTTCCTGTCTTCTACCCCTTCACTGATTCTAACCACAGACACCTCAGGATCAGGCTGGGGCACCCATTTGGGCGGCAAGAAAACAAAAGGACTATGGTCAGGGATGGAAGGAGCCCTTCACATAAATGTCCTCGAGATGAGGGCAATCCTTTATGCCCTTCAAGCCTTGCAAATGGACCTAACCCTGGGACATTTACTGATCCAAACAGACAACATGTCAGTAGTGTTCTATATCAACAATGAATGGGGCAATCACTCATATCAACTCTGTGAAGAAGTGATGAGAGTGTGGTACTGGGCAGTAGAGCACAATATCACTCTATCTGCAGTACACGTTCCCAGGTTACAGAACACGCTGGTGGATCTACTCAGCAGATCTCGATCCAGCACACACAAATGGGAGCTCCTACAACCAGTGGCAGAACCTCTATTCGCGAAATGGGGGATGCCAGAATTGGATCTGTTTGCCTCCCCATACAATGCAAAACTGCCCAGTTTCTGCTTGCTAGATCCAGAGCCTGGTGTTTTCTGGCAAGATGCGTTGTCCCTCTCCTGGACAGGCAGGTTTCTCTATGCCTTTCCTCGCTTCCCTTTGATCTAGAGAGTCCTGCTTAAGCTGCAGGACGAAAAAGCAGTCATGATTCTGGTGGCCCCATACTGGCCCACACAGATATGGTTTCCTGTTCTCCAAGGGCTGGGGAGTGAGCCATCCTTTCTTCTTCCGCTCAGCTTGCACTTACTGTTGCAAGGCAACGGTCCCTGATTCACTCGAATCTCAGATCCTTACACCTGCATGCCTGGCTCCTAAGGACCTAGCAGTGTCTCGCCACGGAGTCTCAGACAGTGTGGCTGATGTCCTAGTAGCAGCAAGGAAACCCTCTACTCGTGCCATGTATGCCACGAAATGGTGCAGGTTTTGCTTTTGGTCCTCAGCCCATGACCTGGACACTTTTACTTGCCCATTAAGATCAGTACTAGAGTACCTCCTTTCCTTATCAGAAGCAGGGCTGAGTTATTACTCAATAAAGGTGCACCTTTCTGCAGTATCTACGTACCATGCACCCTTTGGGGACAAATCCTTGGCCCAACTAGATTTGCCACCCACCTTCTTACGTGGCATCCTCCACTTGAAGCCACCCATTAGAGACCCGATCCCTCCTTGGGATCTACTCTCCGTTTTAGAACAGCTAACACTACCTCCCTTTGAACCAGCCGCAGATTGCGAGCTACGCCTTCTCTCTTGGAAGGCGTTATTTTTAGTTGCAGTTAATTCTGCCTGGAGAATTTCTGAACTTCAAGCACTCGTGTGTAACGAGCCATATTTGACTTTTCACAAGGACAGGGTGTCCTAAGGACCAGTCCTAAGTTTCTACCCAAGGTAGTGTCAGAGTTAACCCTCAACCAGGATATCAACCTACCAGTCTACTATCCAGAGTATTCCAATAGGGAGGGGAGAGGCTCTTCTGCACACATTGGATGTACACAGATACTCAGGTTCTACCTGACTAGGACCCGACCGCACTGACAGTCTGACCAGTTATTTTTGTCCTTTGCCCACAGGATGTTAGAAGCACCGGTGTCTAAACATCTGACCAGCTATTTTTGTCCTCACTCTCAAAATGATTGGTAAACTGCATTATGTTCTGCTACCAGAAGCGAAACAAACCCCTACTGGGACCGGTAAAGGGTCACTCTACCAGAGGGATGCCAACATCTTTTGCCTCCCTGAGAAATGTTTTGGCTCCTTCCATTTGTGCAGCAGCTACATGGAGCACAGTGCACACATTCATCAGACACTATAGTCTGGACATTGTCTTCAGTCGTAGAGCGGGCTTCGGTCTTGCCGTTCTGTAGGGACTTCTTTCATGAGGGATTCCTTTTCACCCTTCTCCTATCCTCCTCCCATATTTAGGAGTCATTCTTATTACTGCTTGGGACTCAGTCATATTGGTGTAACCTGCTAAAAGAGCTGTTTCTCGAAGTAAGATAGTACAGTTACGCAAGAACTTGCCATAGCAATAGATCTTCGAGAACAGCTCTTGCAGCAGGTATTTTTCCACCTACCTTCCCCTCAGGAGGTCAACTGCTTTTGCAATAATAGTTACTATTGGTCTTCCTCTGGAAGTGGTGCCTTGGTTTCCCATCAGAATCACATCGCTATGTCGGAGTTTCCGGCGGGAGAACTGGGGGATGCTGGGGGACCATCCCTTTTATGACGTATGTGATGCCAAGGGGAGGGGCTGACACCAGGGGCAGTCCCCCGCTGTATATGTAGCTAGCTAGCTAGAAGTTTTCTGTGGGGTCCTGCTGCCTGCCGACTTCAGTCCTAATGGTGTAACCAGTTGCAAGAGCTGTTCTCGAAGATCTGCTGTTACGGTAAGTTCTTACATAACTGTACTTTCCCAGTGTTTGGCCAGTGTGGGGAGGAGAGAGATAGGATGGAAGTTACTTGGGGAAGAGAGGTCACTTCCTTTAGGAAGGAGAATGACAGTAGCCAACTTGCAAGAGTTAGAGACACTTGATAAGAAGAAATTAGAGGTTGAGGAGGTAGATGATAGGGAAGG
The DNA here is from genome assembly GCA_016271365.2 of Neoceratodus forsteri. NCBI lineage: Eukaryota > Metazoa > Chordata > Ceratodontiformes > Ceratodontidae > Neoceratodus > Neoceratodus forsteri. The sequence continues at coordinate 90,520,649 of JADMNL010000030.1, forward strand.
CAGTGGCATGAGCAGAGAGATACAGGAGTCTGGGGTCAAGACCATCAGGGTTTCCACCCTTATGTGAGGTTAGAGCCAAGAGGACCTTAAGAGCAGCACCAGGCGGTAGTGGGTGAGAAAGAAAAAAGGGAAGATGGTGGCAGCAGGATGGGTAGAGAAGGGGAGTGAGATGGTAGAGAGAAGAGAGAGGGGGAGATGTGGAGGAGGAAAAGAGGAGGAATTGGTAAAGCCCCATGAAATTCTTTTTATTTTTTACAATTTTTATTTTTCTGGAATTTTGTGTTATTTTTTTGTTCATTTAAAATGTAGTTTTATTTCTTGTTGTCACATTTATATTCATAAAATACCTCAAAAATGCCTTACACATATATAAATCACATTCCTAGTATACTACATTGTATTAAACAGTATTATGTCATGGTCTTGAAAGGGTTTGTGAATCTGACAGTTCTGCTGCCAGTTCTTTGCGGACCATCTCTGTGGTAACAGTGAAGCCTAAACAACAACTGTTGCAAACTTTTATTTAGTTTTTGCCAAAAAACAAGCAATTTTTTAACTTTTTTCATGTGTTCGTTTTTGTTTTATTTCTTTTTATTCCTTGAATTTCTTATTTATTTTTTAAGAAAAACATGAATCTCTAGGGATTGGGCACAGGAGGTAAAAAAGGAATTGAAAGATGAGGCAACTGCAGCGGGGTCAGGGATAGGAGTATCACCCTTCTAAAGAACAGGGAAAGGGAACTGGGTCAGAGGAGGGTAAAAGGCATGGGTTACCTGCCAGAACATAAAGGGGTGATTAAGGTTGTTATGGAGTGTGGATGCGGTGTTCAGACTTAAGCCTTGTAGCTTTAGTACAAGTATTATGAAGGGTTTGGTAAATTATAAGGTCAGGAGTGGAGCCAGAGGACTTGAAGGTCCTCCAGGCAAGGTCATGTGCATGATGTCAAGCTAGCAACTCAGTTTCTATTCATGATACAGACTTTGTCCCCTGAACTTTTTTATTGATAGTGAAAAAGACACTGCTGGGTTCAGCAGCGATCAGCTGCACAACATTTAACAAAACAGCTGCATTTCAAGTCCTTATTGCTACGGGAATTTTCGTGAAAGCAAAATCTTCTGTGTTCCATGGAGTCTGTATGCTCCTGGTTCTTATTCCCTAGCTGCAGTCATAACCTCCTTGCTTTTGACTTCCCAGTTCTTCTGCTATGTATGTAACAATGATGCAAGGAGCTGAGTATTTATGACCTCATTTGGGGAAAAAGCATTGACTTGAACAAATTAACTCGAAGGGACAAAGATTCTGTTTTTATGCAAACCCCCTTAGTTTCAAAAAAGAGAATTGCTTTGTATTAAAGTCTGTGTGAATGTTGAGTAATTGAGTTCTACTGTTGGCAATTGTGATCTTGTTTTTAATGACTGAACTTCCTTCCTTAAATACGGACCTGTGTTTTTAGAACTAAGTCTTGATTCACAAACTGGGATTAGAAGGGATGGCTGCTAATGGCACAACAGAACATACACTCCGAACAAAAGTTTGACTTGGACATTATAATATGATGGAGACCCTATGTGCACTCACCGTATCTGTAAACATGGGAGGGTAACTCCTCACTTTGCCCCCAAAAATAGTTGCCCAAAACACATGGTCCTGGAATTTCATGCGATTTGTTTCCTTGTGGCCTATGTTCTCATCTCGTATTATATGGTTTCAGGACCAGCTGTGTGGCCGAGATCCCACCCTGACTGACGAGCTTCTCACCATTCTAACCGAGTTGACCCAGCTCAGCAAGACTACCAATGCCAAAGTGGCTCTCCGAGCACGACAGGTAGGAACAAATGCAAGAATCTAAACATGTGACACACGATGGTCTGACTCAAGACAGGCAGTTAATCTCTAAGTATGAGTGGGCAAGACCATGCCTTAGGAGTGGCGAAGCCAAGGGAGGATCCCTGCTCTCTCACAGTGGTGATAAAACAGTTTGAGTCTGGCTAGTGCATACTCAGTTGATACCACATAATTTTAAAAGACACATTATTTTAATTTAGCAGTCTTTATACAGATATAACCGTTTATTTTTAGTTCAGCTGTTGGCCTGAATGATAACACAGGGTCACTGTGATGTCATCAGTACTGTGAAAGTTGCTCTCTAATTGAATAAGTATTCTGTTGTGGCTGGCCCAGAGGCACTGAGGGTCAAGGTGTTGGATGCTACACCTCACGCTATGCTGGTGACCTGAGTGAAGGAACAAGCTGGGGTCAGCGGGGGAGGGAGGAGCAGGATCGAGCAGCCACTGGCAAGCAAGCTCTCTTCTCCTGGGGCGGGTTTCCATGGCTCCCGGCACAGCAGCGTCACCCAGTGTTGACTGGGAGCCTCCACAGCCGGGACCATTTGAAAAGTGAGCAGGAGGGGCGGAGGTCTACGGCAGTCATCCGGGAACACATGTCCCCCCCTCTTCAGGGCACCACAAGGAACAAGTGGAAAAACCCCAGTGGCCAGGAGAACAACGGAAGACCCCGAGGGAGCGGCACACATGCCCACTGCCAGTCCCCACCCGACCGGCTCTCCCAGATCCTCTCCTCTGTCTAGAGCTGTGGTGGGAGAGGACTCTGTCCCCAGTTTGCTGGTTAGATGTATTTAGGCAGGGCAGTAGGAGCCGCTCATGGGAAGTCTTGCCTGAGGGAATTCCTGGCAGCCGGTGACAGGAGCGAAAAAAAGAGTTGGAAAAAAAAAGTATTCTTTTGTGATTCACCCAACCTTCAAGATATGGCTGTGGCATACCCAAACTCATTTATTTTCGAGGTCTGGGATGTCATCAACAAAAAAAAAATTGTCCTATTTACAGATTTATCACCCCAGGTATGGTGTAAGTATGAAATAGGACACAACGGAGTATGATTAAGCTATGACAATAACTGGGTTTACCTTTTACCGGTAGGGAAACCGTGGCATAATTTGCCAGAGTGTTTATTACGGCAAACACATGCACGGTTTACCTCACTTTGGGCATGCGCCCACTGTACCTCCTGCACTCCTGACTGCTCGCTGCTTACCGCCTTGTCTTCCCTAGACACTAAACCACCACTGGGACACGGCAGTAAGTTATTTTAACACAAAATCACCTTTTTTAAAAATAAGCCTGTGACTTGCCAAAAAAACTCTAAATAAATGAATACGGCTCACCACGGTCTGCTCACTTAAACCTACTTGGACCGTGACAGTCAGTGATGTATCTTTATTTTATATAATTGCTGAGGTGAAAAAGGAAAACCCAGCAATTATATAAAATAAAATATGGGTCGGTGTGTGTAAACTTGAAGTTTACACACACCCTCAGGGTTAGATGCTGTAAAACCCCTCGAACTTCACTCTTGGGGTTCATGTAGCATCTAACCCTGAGGATGTGTGTAAATGTCTTGTTACACACACACTGACCCATACTTTATTCTGTATTTAACGCATGCCTTTGGTCGGTTGCACCTCAGGCCTATAATCACTGTGGGGAATGTGTTAATACAGCTTAGTCCATATATTCTGGAATGTGCTATTCTACTCCTAGCATGGTTTTACTTTTTGCTGAAAAAAATTAGGTTTCCTCCTTTTGAATTTTCTGTGTTGCTGGGATGTGCTGCATTATCCCATGCTCATGTGATCATGCTTTGACCAATCAGGAAGCAGGACTGGCAGACCCTATTTTAGAAGTACAGTCTGGTAGAGGTGGGTAGTGGACTTGATTGGAATGCAAGGAAGTCCAGCCATCCCTGTACTATGTCCTGCTAGTGTACCTGTCATGTGGGGCAGCCCTCATTTTACCAACTTTGTCTGACTCTAAAATGTATTAATTTTTTTTCATCATGCTTTTTCCCTTAGGTCCTACCTACATGCCTTCCTTCCTCCCTGATCGCCCACCCCTGTCACCCACTGTCTCAGGGACTTACCTGGGGAAGGTCCCCTATGGATCTACCCCCTATAGCAGTCTCCCAGGCAGAAGGTCCATCCTCCCCACCTAACAAGCATAGTCCAGAAGTCTCCATGGCCCTGTAGGTGGTGTGGGTGCTTTGCATGCTCTAGAGTGCCCCTACAGGAGAAGCATCCTTCCTGGCCAACTGTAGGGGTTGCTCGAGTGGTGGGACCTGATGTCATCCCTCTCCAGCTGAGAGTGCAGCCGCACGGCAGCACCTACCCAGCCCTTAGGGTCACCCAACCAGCTCCCTGGGCTCGCTTCCGAACCTGGGTCGCTGACGTAGGAGCATGCAGCACTACCCACAGGGTCATCAGGGGGCCCTATACAAAATGTATATATTAAACATTTTACTGAGGCCAAGGTCCTCAGTCCTTCTCTGCATGGCTTTATGAGGGGCCAGTGTGGTATACACACTACATACACAAGGTGGACTGCTAACTGGCTTGTGGGCAGAAAGCAGAAGGTTGTAGTTGACCGGCACTACTCCCAGTGCAGAGGGGTACTCAGCAGTGTCCCTCAGGGATCGGAGCTGGGGCCACTGCTTTTCAACATTTTCATCAGTGATCTAGAGGCTGGAGTCTTCCGTGGGGAGGGGGGGATTGGGGAACTATAGTAGCACGTGATTTCCACACTGTGGGGGGGATGACAGCATTAGTATACGATGTCCACACTGGAACCTTAGTGTTCAGGTCTCTACAGCTCTGAGGATATGTCAGGGTATGATAAGGACAGGCTTCCCTCAGGAAGATCTGTAGGATTCAAGATGAATTTCAGCAGCCCAGCCCAGTGGCCCTAGCTGGTAGAGCATTGTTCCGCTATGTGGGAGAACCAGGATCAATCCTTGGTCCCAACTCTCTCACTGGGGCCAGTGGAGTCTGGAGCCTGATGCAGAGGCATCATGTGCTGACCCCAGGCAGAGGGTGCTGAGAATCCGCTTCTCTGAATGCCACCCGCAGGTGGGACTGCCTTGATGCTATGGATAACCATGCAGCGTCGCTGCCTGTAGGTTAATGCTGCTGGCGCTAATTGGCAGTGTGCTGGGGAAGGGGGAGGGCCTAACCAGAAAATCCTTGAAGTGAGCTGCCTAATAGCAAGCACATTCGGGCCCTACTCTCCATTACCAGCCACTCTAACCCTGCCTTGGGTGTCTCCCACCGCATTAGCAGGAGCAGTGAGGGATGTTGCCTGGCTGTGGCCAGGCAGTACCATGAGGGGTAAGCCATGGGATCAGGGGTGCACGGGTGAACACTAGAGATGTGGAAGGATGGGACGGGGCTCAATCATAGGGATGGGAACACTGCTCTGAGAGGGGTAAAAATGTAAGCTGCAAAAAAGAATTTCTGTAAAACATATGCATTTTTGAAATAATATGTCATCCCTCTGTACAACCTACCAGTCAGAGTCTGTCACTGTGAACTTTTCATCCTCAGGTTCTGATTGCCTCACACCTGCCATCCTACGAGCTCCGTCACAACCAGGTGGAGTCCATCTTCCTGTCAGCCATTGACATGTACGGCCATCAGTTCTGCATTGAGAACCTGCAGGTACAGTGTTACAACAGTTTAAAATTAATTTCTAGGTGCATCAGTAAATGCTATTGTCAGCGCTTCTGATAAGATTGGAAATAACTAGGGTTGCTCAGATAACCTGTTATAAAAATGGGTACCACAGATAGTAGCACAAAATTTTGATTTTTGGCTGAAACAGCTGAAAATCTGAAATCTGAACCTTTATATTAAAGAAACTCCACCATCCTGTAAAACACTGCCTCCCAAGTTGACCCAACCCTACACTATTGGTCAGTTACCCCCTTCCATCCACCCTGTAACCAATAACCTCCCACCTCCCCCTCAAGCCCTGTGATAGAAGTTATTGCCAGCTCTTATAATAAAATATATCTTATAGGAACCAATTACCGGAATTATTGGTACCCCCTCCAGATAAAGCTTCTCTCCCGCCCTGGCACAAGCCATTATATCCTTGCCCCCCCATCAACAGAAATCCCCACATCCAACACACCCACTAGCCCCCACCTCCCTACTCACCCCCACCATAGCTCCAGAAATTTAAGATCTAAATTGCGTGCTCGGATTAAACACATTTGTCAGGTCCCATGGCAGAGTGCTTGTGCTCATCTTTTCATGTCGATATATGAATGAATAACAACCCTTCTATAGCATACCTCTCAACTGCTGTGAATTCCGCAGAGCGCTATGATTTTCACACTCAAATTTACCCTTGCTCCTCACAAGTTTACTGATGCTTCTCATAATGTTAGAGGTATTTCTGGACACACAAACTATTAAATCATTGAACTAAGTTGATAGAAACATTTTTTGTCACTAACTATATGGGGCCCACTATCTGTAGACATATTATTCTTTAAAATAAGAAAGTGCTCCACATTTTGACCCTTTGCTATGATTTTTGAAGGCCAGTGCTATGATTTTTAATGCTGAGAGGTTGAGAGGTATGTTCTATAGTAGTAACTCCTGATTGGCAGACGCAGTCCCTTAGACAGTCAGGTTTCTGGATTGTTTATGCCCATGTCATAATATTTCATAAATCATCTGATTTTAACATTAATACATGTCCAAAAAATTGTAAATGCAAGATGGAAGCGGGCTAGAAGCCAACATGGCCATCTACTTTATCTCAGTAGTCCTACCCGTTGACTCTTTTCTCTGATGTATATAACACATTCTTTGGAAGACTGATTAATTAACTCACGTCCCAGAAAAGTATAGACATTAATAAGTCTGATTTCTGATAAATTCAGCTTTTGGTATTGTAAAAACTGGGAGGGGAGTAGAAAGTCAGAATGTACCAACCATGCTGTGGGTGTCCTATGGTTTAATGAAAGAGTTCAGTCCAGACTTCTCCAGAGTTCGGGTATTCACTTGTAGCCATGGCTCACACAGAATGCAACAGTTCACAGAACACTACAAAATACCCTGCAGTCTACATCAGATAATTGGTATGAAATTCTCTCTTAAACTTTTCCAGAAACTCATCCTGTCTGAGACCTCCATCTTTGATGTTCTGCCCAACTTCTTCTACCACAGTAACCAGGTGGTGAGGATGGCTGCTCTAGAGGTAGGTTTCCTTCTCACTGTCTCAGAAAACACAGAGAGGTGTGGTTGTAATAGTAGCGTTAACATCCATGGTGGGTTTCATTGAGTTGGCGTAGTTGTTACTGGAGTACAAGGAACTTGCCACATGGAGGCCTTCACTCTGAAGTTGAACTCTGTTGATGAGACACTGAAGTAGGGGGTGACAAACTGTCCATGTTTGTGCTAGAGCATCTCTCCTATAGTGGTAATGAGTTATGAAGAAGTGTGATGCCCCTAGACTTGCCTGGCCTAGGTGTGGTGGTGTGCGTTCAGTGACATCACACATTGTATGACTCCTACTGTGTCTGCCCCTTCTGTTGGGCGGGCTCGACAAGAGCCCATGGCGGGACTCAGCCTGGGACCCTGAGTCTTGAAGGCAGAATCTACAAAATACCTGTAGTCTACATCAGATAATTGGTATGAAATTCTCTCTTTAAACTTTTCCAGAAACTCATCCTGTCTGAGACCTCCATCTTTGAGCTGGCAGTATAGTCTAGAGGTTAGAGTAACGGGCTGTGAACGAGCTTGGTACATCCAGCAGCCCAGACCTGGGTTTGATTCTCACAACCTCCACTTGCATACTGTGTGACTCTGAGCAAGTCACTTAACTGCCCAGTGCTCCCAGGTCGCCCCTGAAAACAGGCACTTGTGCGTAGTGGGCCTTACCCGGTTACCAAAGACTAAAAAAAGTAAAAATAAAAATCTCTAACTGTTCAACTGAATGGATGTTCCCACTAGCTTGGAGGTTAGAGTGTGCTTCTCTTTGTACTTGTAACCTTCCCATCACTTCAGCTTCTCACATCTAGATGGAGCTTCCAATGCACCTTCTCAACACCTGAGGACTCCTGTGTTGAAGGTTCTTATATCGTGATGGCAGTACACACAGATAGCCTTTCTCTTTCTCCATAGAGTTTTTTCTGTAAGCCATGCCTGCCTTTCAAGGGTATACCCTGGTACCCAGGGATAGACCCTGTTCAGGTCTGACAACCCCTCTCCGCCCCCAGGTCCATCACCCTACCAACTACTCCCACAGCTTTCTCTCCATAGCAGGGGCTTGAGGGTTGGCACCCCCCCCAAAAGTCAGTCCAGTCTGTGTACTAGGCTCCAGTGGTGAGAGGTACTAGCACCCAGGAGATCCAGGGGCCCAGACCAACATGTAGATGGATATGGGATTTTCTTTCCTTTCGTTCCCTTCCACCTCCCCAGATGTGATTGCAGCCTTGGTGTCAGCGTGGCTCAGTTGGTAGCACATCCGCCTCTGGACCAGAAGGTTGTGGGTTCTCGTCCCACACTGGGATTGGACTTGCACCTAAAAATCGCTGGGATCCGGGTGCAGTATTAGGGGGGTGCTCTACTGCTGGGGTATGCCGTCCTTCGGATGAGACGTTAAAACTGAGGTCCCTTCTGCCCATCCTGGTGTTGTCCCTTTGGGTGTCCAGGTGGAAGTAAAATAACCCAGGGCACTCTTTTCAAAGAGTAGGGGACATTCCCAGTGTCCTGGCCAACATTCCCCTTCCCATAAACCGGTTCATGCAATTATCCAGGCTGTGTGTAGGTGATGATGTGCGATATGGCCGCCACTACACATTCAGTCATTTCATTACCAGTCTAGCATTGCTTGTAAAGCACTTTGGGATACACTGTGTATGAAAAGTGCTATATAAATGCTGATTCTTCTTCTTCTTCTTCTTGATGGCCTTGCCATGCAAAGCAGGTATTTGCGGCAGAAGTCAGCTCCCCTGGCCCAGCCGCAGTGGTTGTGCTTCTGGAGCTCACCATCTGTCCCCCCCCCCACTGCTGCGCGGCTGCTGCCCTGGTCTGGCCTGCCTCCTGACATAGCGGCTAGAGTTTGCTCCTGAACCCAGGTGACTGCACAGGAGCATGGTGCACTGCTGTCGGGCCATCAGTGACAGCCCCAGAGACAGAATTTTTACATAAAACATCTGAGTTAATCATGCTTGGTGATTTTAACATAAACTGGCTTGCCCCCAACCGTGGAGGTCTCAAGGATGCCATCTCCTCAGTTCACCTCTCACAGCTGGTTGACTCTCCAACCAGGCACAATTACAGAACTGGTACCAGCTCACTAATAGACTGGGTTCTATCCAATCACCCCACCCGAATCTCCGATATCTTCATCCTTCCTGACTCACTCAGTGACCACTCTTCTATCATCTGTGTATGGTCTAACAAATTCTGCAAACCCCCACCTTCAGTCACAACAAGTAGAATCCTCCCTCATGGGAACCTGACTCTCCTTAAATCTCATCTCAGGAATCAGGACTGGTTGCCTATCTACCATGCAGAAGATGTCAACATGGCACTGGACTCTTTCGTCTCCGTCTTCAACGAAGCCTGCGACACCTATGCCCCCCTCAAAAAGCGTAAAGTTAAGTCCCTTTGCAATCCCTGGATTACTGCCGACCTAATATAACAGCTAAAAGCAAGGGACCGCCTCTGGCTCGTGGCCCGTGACTCAGGATCACCAACTGCCATCCAGAACTATAAGCATGCGTGCAATGATTGCACTAAGGCCATTAAAATTCACAAAAGCTCCTACTACAGGGAAGCCCTCACTACCACATGGGGTTATGGAAGAGCTTTCTGGAACAACATCAAGGAAGTAACTGGAAAACAGCCATTAACATCCCCAAATATGCTCAGCATCAACGGAACTGTTACACCTGACCCCACAACTATCGCTAATACCTTCAATACTGCCTTCACTGACCTCAGCTCCATTCTCCCCCCTGACTTCTTCACGGACCCTGTCTCTCCCGTGGACCCCACCTACGCTTCCCACTCTACTACCTACACCCCCTTCTATTTCAAAGCAGTCAAACAGCACGAAGCTCGCAAGTACATTGGCAAGGCCATTGCCAACACAAGGTTCAGCGGCGACTCATTGGACTTAAAACTACTGTTCCTCACACTTGATGAAGTTATCAGACCACTTACCAAAATCCTTAACCTCTCCTTCTGCCTTGGCCAGTTCCCTAATGTATGAAAATCCGCTATCGTCACCCCCATCTACAAAAGTTGCGATAAGACTCAGCATGGTAACTACCGTCCTATCTCCATACTACCTCCCCTATCAAAAGCACTCGAACGTATTGTATCTGACCAACTCAGCGTCTACATGGACAACCACAACATCTTATGTGCTCAGCAGCATGGCTTCAGGAAAGGGCACAGCATCACATCTGCCCTAATGGAGTTTACCGCAGCTATCCACAGTTCCCTTGACAACGGCCACCTTGCCGGGGCTGTATACATTGATTAAACAAAGGCTTTTGATACTGTCCACCACAACCTGCTTCTGAACCAGTTCTCAAATATGGGGCTCTCCCCTGACTCGATGGCCTGATTCCAAAGCTACTTGTCAAACAGATCACAATGAGTGAAGATTGCAGGTACTCTCTCAAACACTATGCCAATCCGCTTGGGTGTTCCCCAGGGCTCCATACTGGGACCACTTCTATTTTCCCTTTTCCTGAATAACCTCCCAAAATCCTGCTCCGAACAAATTATTCTCTATGCAGATGATGCACTAATTCTCTTCTCCCACAAGGACCAGCACTCCCTGCAAAACAATCTGCAACTCGGTTTCTCATCAGTGGAAAAATGGCTCAGTTCACAGAAACTTATACTCAACTATAAAAAGACCAAGTCTGTGCTCTTTTGTAACTCCCACAGCAAACACAGGTCACCTCCACTGATCATAACAAACCAGCATGGTTCAACCCTCTAACAGGTTCTAACCTTCAGATACTTAGGGATCACTCTTGACTGTAACCTGTCCTACACGTCCCATATTGACAATGTCGCCAAAGCTGCCAACATGCATATTGGCCTTCTTTACAGGCACAGGTCTAGCTTAACTCTTGCTGCCCTGAGTATTGCAGTGCAAAGCTCAATTGTCTCCATCATCGATTATGGCCTTATCATTTACGGAGCGGCCACTTCTTCGGCCCTTATACGTATCTCTACCTTGCTCAACAAAGTATGTCATCTAGTCACTGAGTCTCACTGCCTAACCCACACATGTGACCTCTACACTCAGTCTGGATGGCTACAACTATCAAATCGTATAAAATATCAAACCTGCATAATGGCTAAAAGATCACAATGGGCCTGGCACCCCCTTGGGTACTATCTCTCCTCAGCCTCAGTAGTAACTCCCATCACACGAGAGGCTCGGATTCTCATCGCCTGATGGTCCCATACTGCAGAACCTCCATGGGTCAATGCTCTTTTGCCTACCGGGCTCCTTATTGGTGGGATAACCTTAACACTGAGATCTCCTCCGCCCCAAAGCTAGGACATTTTAAATCAAGTCTCCGCCTCCACCTCTCTGCCTCTAGCACCTGCGATTGTCATACCTAGCTGGAACTCTCAGCTCAGCTCAGCAGTCCAAATCACCTAGCCACTCGGTGCACCACTCCCTTCCTTCCACTCCCTCCCCTTTACCTCACGCCCCCACTACCACTCCACCCCGCTCCTCTTCCTGCACTTCTGTCCTGATTGACAGCTGCCTCTGGCAAGCTCTACTTATAATTAATATTTTGCAACTGTATGTTAAATCTGTTGTTTTATCTGCCTTGTTAACACCTGTCTTATTGTTTTTTGCATTTGTTCCACTGTGTACCAATGTATTGTCCTGTCTCTGACATGGAACCTTTGTAAAAGAGCCTTGGCTCAAAGGTATTTGTAATCCTAGATGAAATAAATAAATAAATAAAAATAAAAAACAATTCCCAGGGCACTGTTGAGCTTGTTTGCTGAGAAGACATGCCTCACCTCGGCTCTGCAAAGAAGAGCTCCAAAACCACAAAAAAAAAATTATTTTACTATTCCAACCTACTTAATGCTTACATCAATCGACAGAGCAGAGTAGAAGGACTTGAGAGATACCAGACTTAAAGATGATTTGACCTAACAAAAGCAGAGCACGCGGCAGAAAAAAAATAGCAGCGAGGGGGAGAACAAGCTAGGTCCTCCCTGACTGTAGCGCCAACTAACTCTGTGTCCCCATGGCAAGTACTGCAGCTATTGATGAAAGCCATCGACATGGACTATAGTCAATTTTAAAAAGAGTGGACCAGCAGGATGTAAAAATAGAAGCAGCAATCAAGACTGTGACCTCAGTGAAGGCACAAGCAGCAAAAGCCTTGAATATATCCAGCAAACTCATGCAGGAGAACAGCCAGCATTGGAATAGGCTAGAGGCACTGGAGAATGCACATCGGGTGGCCAGCCTTCTCTTGGTGGGAATCCTGGAGGAGCGAGAAGGGTCAGACTTGTTATCCTTTTTGCAAAACTGGCTACCAGATGCCTTATAGCTGGAGGCAGCAACTACAACAGAACAAATGACCAAAGCCTATCGGATCTCTCCCAGGTCAGAGGCTAGCCAGCAAGATTTACCTAGAACTGTGCTTGTGGTGATGGCAGGGGTGGTTATTCTGAACATTATGCTTTAAGCGACTCGCAACTCACAGAATTTAAACTTTTAGTACATACGTTGCATATATTCCCAGACTTATCCTTTGTATCTCGTCACTGCAGGGAGAAATTTGACATGGTGCTGGCCCGGCTCAAGTGCCTGGTTGTAATGCATTTACTCCTGATACCGGCCCATCTCCGCTTACAACACGGAGGGCATGCATTTCAGTTCATGGGCCCCAATGAAGCTGGTAAGCAGTTTGAGCAAATTGAAAGAGAATCTGAGGCTGCCAGAAGGCAGGAGCAGTAGGAGACAGAGGGTGAACCATGAAAGACCATCTGTTAGAGGAGACGCAGGGCCGCAGTAATGGGGGGGAAGTGGGGAAGTTGTCCGGGGCCCTGAGCTCAGGAGGGGCCCACCTGAGGAGTTGGCATTACCCCTGGCATTAGCTGGTTTGGGAAATGTGGGCCCATTTCAAGTGACTTGTCCGGGGCCCCAAAATTCATAGCTGCAGCCCTGAGGAGACGTAAGGTGAAACCTGAAGGGCCGTCTGTTTAATTTGGACTACTTCACCTAAGGACAGGTGAGCACTGGAACAGAACTTGGACTAGGGGGACTGATTTACTGGAGTGGGTCGGGTTCATGGCTTTCTTTTTCTAGGTATGCTTCTTTGAACATTTCCCTGAAGGGTATCTGTAATCCCGTCTATATATATAGTGCACGACCGCCGACACAAACTTTCCTATGGACTTCTAACATGCCGGAGTACATGTGGCCATAAGTGCGCAAGTTATCCATTAGGATGCTGAACAGCAGGGACTATTCAGGGTGAGATTGGACTATTATATTATTTGTGGGACATTGTGGACACTGTACCTAGCACTGAGTACATAGTACTGGGACCTGGGCTTGGGGATCAGGATCGGGACGCAAAAGCTCGATTCTGTTCTGTGGCTCTTATAACAATGTTTTATTAGGTCAGAAGGGATATTCTGTTGTATGCATTTGCATAGTTTTAACAAATTTTCATTTTTCAGCAGTGTTGATTATATTTCTATCCCTGATTTTTGATTAATGTACTGATGGGAGTGTTTCTGCAGGAGGGGGATGGAGTGCTAACCTTTTAAGGGTGTCTTTAATATGTTTGGAATGGGATCACATCGACTGATTGGTTGAATCTAAAATGTTTGGTATCATATCTTCCTTGGTTGCAGAATCACTGTACTCTTGCAGGCTGCAGTTTATTGCAGGTAAACTTTGTGAGTACGTATGTATCCGTTATGCCCCCAGTTCCTTAAGCCTTACTGTTCAGCCTTTTGTACTATGTTGTTTCCATGGGATGGCCCTGTGTGCAGTTCCCGTAGTGCCTAGTAGGACTATGTACTATATGAGGATATTTTTCTTTTAAAAAGAAAACAATAAAATATATGTTAAAAAAACCTCCCTGTGTTGAATACAGGTCAAACGTGGCACAAAAAACGTACAGATTATTGCACCTGAGAAAGCAGCTTACATCTGTACCGAAAGTGAATAATGTTTATTTGAGTTGCACTGCCCACATGCTCAGTCTACAAGTGGTTGGTATGGAGAAGGTTTAGACAGGAAGCGTCCATGGTAAAATGGCCTACTGACAGCCTATAGCAGGTTTAGCTTTTAAAGCAAACCTCTACATGCATGGCTAAGCGCCCCAAAATCAGTTTTGAAAAATTTCGAGGTAGTCGCAGAATGTGAGAAATACAGCAAGCTGACTTCATCTTTTTGGGGGGCTAATGAGGAAGTTTGGAAGGTTTTGGGCTATAGTGAGATGCCAGAAACACTCTGGACTTCACTGTGAAAGAAGTCAAAGCCTCAGTGCTAGGTAGTGACACAAAGTGGGGTATGCAACAGAACACTCTGTTGCAGCTGTAAGGAGCAACATCTCTGACATATTCTCAAAAATACTTGACAGTACACATCAGGAGATGAAAACAAATGTAGTATTAGTAGATTTCTACATTTATTCAGGAAAAAATATACCATGGGTACAAATCTGAGGTACCAGGAAGATAAACATCTGTTTCTATCTCCTTGAGCGTGCTGTTCGGTGTTTTTATATATACAGAGTTGGACCCAAACAAGGTCAGGTATTTGGGGAAAAGCCTGTGACTTGCCTAGTGTAACTGTTAACTCAGCATCCGTGTGCAGTATTCGACTTCCTCCGTTTTGCCCCCACCAGAATCAACACTTATTTATTTATTTATTTAGTTTTGTTAACCGGGTAAGTGCACTAGCCAGCAGGTGACTATTTTCAGGCACGACCCGGGAGAGTACAAGACAAGATACATACTGAGGAATGTATAACATATACCATACAATTAGAGAGGCAATACAATGTAAAAACAGAGAAGCTAATTGGGCTAGAGTAACATAGTGTCCACTAATCTAAGAAAAACATTGATTTGTATAGCATATACAGGCAGAGCGGGTACTGGTACAAGGACGGAGGAATTCCTTGAATCCCTGGAAGACATAGTTCAGGAGGCGGGAGATGGAGGGTAGGAGTAGTGGAGGGGGTTTAGATGAAGAAAGGGGGAGGACCACAGCTTGAAGCAGCTATGCCGCTCAAATACGGCATTGGCGGCTCAGGGTACTAACAAGCGGCCGGGCTCATGGAACTGCTCCCTGGGAACAATACGACAGCATCCCCTGATAGCAGACTAGCCCGGGGCATAAGGCGAGATCCATTTCTGTTGGTCCTAGGGGCAAAACAATCTGACAATTCAGGTCCTTGAGGGTGCTGTGGAACCTTGGCAGCTCTGGTGCAAGGGAGGAGTCAAACAAAGTCTACACAGGAGAGATTAGGAGAAGAATTTAGCAGAAATTATAAGGCTTACGGCTTTAGCGGCTATAAGTAGGGACAGTCAGCCGAAACCATGGTTCTGTTGCAGGGTAAGGGAGCAGCGGGTTTGGAGGGTGTGAAGGCAATCTTACGGCTTTAGCGGATAGGCGTGGGGATAAGTAATCGGGCTCATGGAACCGATGGCGGGCATGAGAGCGGCGTGCAGTCGGGGTTTTTAAAAGAGGTTCGGCAAACTTATGGCTTTAGTGGTTAAGCGTAGGGATAAGTAGCCGGGCTCATGGGAACCCGTAAGGCGGGCAGGCGGCGTGTGGTCGGGGTTTAGCGGGAGAAGCGGTTGTTTCTGACTTTAGCGATTAACATAGGAGACAATAACCGGAGCTCATGGTACCGTGAAGCGGGCATGAGATCGGCCTTATGCTGGATTTTTATGGGAAATTCAGCAAGACTCACGGCTTTAGCGGCTAAGCATAGGGAGTAGGTAACCCGGGCTTAAGGTACCGTTGGTGAGGCGTAGAGCGGCATACGTCCAGGGGGTTTTGTGGGAAAGTTCGCAAACTTACAGCTTTAGCGGCTAAGCGTAGGGTAAGTAACTGGCCTGCGTGGTACCCCAGAGGGCATGAGAGAGCATGAGCGTCGGGTTTTGTGGGAGATTCGCAAACCTTATGGCTTTAGCGGTTGAAAGAAGGGCATGCAGCCGGGCTCATGGTTCCGATATCGGGCATGAAAGCAGCGAGCAGTCCCGGTCCATGGGCATCCAGGGGAGGAATACACTAGGAGGGCAGGGGAGAGTCAAGGCCCCTAGTTGTACCAGTACCTATCTAGTCACAAGCAGACCTGTTGTATAGAGAAGGCATGTAACAGTTAACGATAACAGTGGGTAGAGTAAAGCAGCTTAGTTTAGTCATCATAACAGCAAATAGAGAGGAATTAACATATAACAGTAAGGGCTTATCCTGAAGAAAACATTAATTGTACTTATCATTAATACGGTTTGTATGGAACAGTATGCTATAAAACCAATCACTTGCCCCATAGCTGAGGTGAACCACATCCTGTAGCCAGCCCAAGGCAAAACTCGACCAACCTACCTCACCCTTACTTGAATTCTTATCCCAGTATCAAAAATGGGAGCACGGGGATTTGAACCACTGCCTGCAGGATGCACTCAGACCTCTTCATTGAAGGTGCTGCGGGCATACCAGCATTACATCTCAGAGGACCCTGCAGCACTTACCACTCTTTTGAAGTTCAGTTCTGCTTTGCCAGAGCAAACTTCATATATGTATTTTAGGCTGGTCAAAACATTTTAGAGAAAAAACTTGGAGTCAGCCTAACTTACAAATATGGAAATACTGGAGCTCATATATAAAAAAAGTGAGAGTCTGCAATTGATACCATCAGTGTGTCAAAAAATTACACTATTGTCTCTGTGTGGTTCCTCAGTTCAGCACACCAGAATTTTTACTGGTACAGGAATCCTTCCAACACGGCCTTAAAGAGATTTTTTTAGTTTCCAAGAAAAACTCTGTATTGCTCACTGATGATACCCCACCTGGAGTATAGTGTCCAATTCTGGAGGCTGCACCTTGGAAGGGACATAGACAGGGTGGAGGCAGTCCAGAGGAGGGCAGCTAAAATGGTGCAGGGGGGGCAGAGCCAACAGTTGAATGGATCAGACGCCTGAGAGTGAGCGATGCACCAGCAAAACCTTATATTGCTAAAACTAAAAACGTTATATTGTTTGAACTTCTGCTCACTGTCATTATTATCAGCAAGAGAAAGTGATCCTGAACATTTTGATACCAAACCCTTCAAGAAAATGGGCAGAAATAACCCTGGTGGAGCACAAGAAAGAACCAAGCAGAAAACATTGCCACTGGCGGGGGATGGGGAGCCACCAACCACCTCCAAGGCAGGGGACGCCACACAACCATCAAACATGGCACTTTTGAAAGCTGTCCAGGTCATGGACCTTAAATTAGAATCCCTGGTGGGTAAAATTACAGTTATGGATGCCAGTGTTATCGGAGTGCAGGGAAAGGTGAAGGGAGCCTCTGAAGTGGCTACCAAAGCTTTCACTGTGGCCACTGGTCTGGTGAAGGACAACACAGTACTCTGGTACTGTCTAGAGCTCTTAGAGAATCAAGTGCAAGCTATGAATGTTAAAGTATGGGTATGCCTAAAGGAGCAGAAGACAAGGGAGACTTTAAGACGTTTATTCAAAATTGGTTCACTGTACACCTAAATGAGATGAACTTTACTGTAAAAAAAAAAAATCATTCTGCGTTAGCTTCCAGCAGAACATGGGAGATAACCCACCACCATGCACTATCATGGTGATCCTAGCAGATCCAGCAGAACAAGACGAGATCTTGCACACTGCATGAAGAGCAGCTAACTTTTTTTTTTTGCTCCCCCAGCTCTGGGCCAGCCTCTCCTTCAGGCCTTCCTATGCCCCTCACTGCCCCGATGTAGCCACCCATCACCCCATATTGCAGCCCTATGGGTAACCCAGAGATAATCCTTCGCCATGTGGGTCCCTCTCCTCCGAGGGGGAAGGCACCGGTGGGGTAGCTAGCGCAATTCTTGGCCCGGGTGCTGCTGAGGTGGTCCGTGGACTGCTCGGAGTCTCGCGGGAGCTGGCGACCTTCATCAAGTTGGCCACGGGGCTCTTTTCCTGTTTGCTCCCGGGGGCGTGGCATGCCACAAACGTTAAGGCATACGCTGCCATTCACCATGCCCCATTAGTCACTGGGACCCAGTGCATTGCTGTACCCCCAGCCTCCGCCAGGGGTCAGCAAGCACCTGGTTGCTTCCCTGCCCTCCCCCCAAGAGAAGGCGAGCAGTCATCTCTCGCTCGAGCCCTCTCTCCTCGGCCTGCCCTCCAGCACCCGGGTCTGTTCCCGAACCTGGGTCGCTGGCATCACAAGCGGAAATCCAACCAATGCGCTGATGGGCCAGCGGGAGCAGATAACTTTAATCATCACAGACATCTGGTGCAGCTGTTTCCCGATCTTAGCTAC
The DNA here is from genome assembly GCA_016271365.2 of Neoceratodus forsteri. Classification (NCBI taxonomy): domain Eukaryota; kingdom Metazoa; phylum Chordata; order Ceratodontiformes; family Ceratodontidae; genus Neoceratodus; species Neoceratodus forsteri. The sequence continues at coordinate 90,539,029 of JADMNL010000030.1, forward strand.
TCTACAAGGAGCAGAAGAAGATCCTTTGATGGGGTCCGTGCCCAGCTATGAACTTTGGGGACTCTGCACGTTTTAATGCTCCCAGCATGAATCAGAATCATTTATGGAGGCAAAATCTTCCTGTTCACCAATCCCCAAGCAGCCGAAAGCTGGTTGCTAAGCCAAGCACTGAGATTGCAGTGCGACAGGAGGATCAAGTGTCTGACTCTGAAGAAGACTAATTAAGCCTGTCTTTAAACTCTGGTTTTTGGACTGAGGTAGGATGTGCGGTGACCATGGGACTCTGATATCTCATAGTGTTTGCTCCCTATAAAAGTTGTTGAGTTCAAGACTGAATACTAAAAACTGGAAAAGATTATGATTTTACTTATTTTTTTTTAATTCAAACCTTATTCAAGTTTTAATTATACAGCATGACATGGTTATATAGTATACATAGACATATGTAAACAACTCAGTTACTTGTCATGCTCCACCCCATGGCTTTGCACTACCACCATAAGATACAATGAAGGTGCCCATTCATCCACCCTCCCTTATGTTTCCCTTTGCTTAGCCCCCTTGACCTCGGTCCATAAATCTTAACCTGAGGAAGAGCCAAACTGTAACGTATATCGAGAGTGAAAACCGTCCCATACTTTTTTATAATGTGACAGAGATCCCCATAAGCTGGCTCTCAACTGTTCCGCTCTGAGATTGAAGAATAAGTCCTGGAGCCACTCAGTGTAAGATATTTCCTTTCCATCAAGCCAGTGACGCAAAACCAACTTCTTCAGAGTCAGTGACAGCAAGGCCATATGGTATCTACAGGCCCTAACTGATATTGAAGAAAAGGTTCCTAAAACACAAATTTCTGAGGTGAAAAGATCTTCAAGACCTAGTAGGGTGTCTGCCTTAGTTTTGATGGTGTCCCAGAGCTTTGTAATGGGAGGACATTCCCAGAATACATGATACAAGGTTCCCTCCTGCTGCTCACATCTGGTACATTGCGATGATGGGGTATGGTCCAGCTTGTGTAACTTCACTGGGGACCAGTGCATATCATTAATAATTTGGTATTGAGTTAACCGGAGTCTGTCTTGGGGTATATAGGTATGTAGATCTTTCCAGATGCAGTCCCATCTTCCCTGAAATTGAGGGAATACCGCCGACCAATAGTTGGGATCCAGATATTGGGCATCAAGGAACCTAGACACTAACGTTTCATATAAGAGTGAGACAGCATGAGGTTTACCGTAGACTGATCCCCAAGAAAGTTCCCAGTCTTCATCTCTGCTTACATCCTTCAACCCCCCTGAAACTTGAAGCACCAAATGATGTAGTTGATACACTTTGAAAACATGGCTCTTATCAATGTTGTAGCTGGCCATAATTTCCGCCGAGGTCAAGCAGTTGTCTCCTTTAAGGAAATCTCCTAACCTGGAAACCTTAAGTTGGGGGATCCTATTCTATGGGATGCATCCCCCCCACCAATTTTGAGATTGGGATTACCTATCACTGGTTGAAGAGCACTCTTGGTGCATTTGAGCGCAAGAAAAGAACACATCTGGGTATGAATTCTTACCGATGTGGCAATGGGGGAGGAGGCCAAACCCTTCGGCAAAGCCTTAGGAGATATGTACAACATGGCCCGAAGCGATGGCCCCATTTGTGAAATTAGTTCTCTTTCCAGCAGCAACCATGCAGGAGTGTATGAGTCTGATTTTTCCCTTTCTCTGGGCACGTTCCATCTTAGGTATTTATTCATTTGACTTGCCCAAAAATAGATCCCGAAGTGTGGTAATCTCAAGCCCCCAAAACATTTAGATGTGGCCAGTTAGTCATAGGCTCTGTGGGGAATTTTTCTCCTCCAGATGAACGAGATTATAGAGTGGACTTTTTTGAACCATGCCAGGGGGACCCAGGAGTTCAGCATATTCAGGGGCTAGAACAATCTAAGGAGAAAATTCATTTTGACCAGGTTAATGCAACCCCATAATAAGATCGGCAGGGACTGCCATCTGTCAAGATCTTGCTGGATTGTAACCAGCAGGGGGTCCAAGTTTAAGTTCCTCATCTGGACTTCTCCTGTAGCTAGGAAGATATCCAAGTATTTGATCTTATGGGGACACCATTGCAATCCTAATGTTGCTATATCCCCCTAGAGAGCTGGCTATTCAAAGGAAATACCATGGTTTTACTCGGGTTAATTTTGTAGTTTGACATGGCACTAAAGCCTTCTATTATAGAGAGGACCACTGGAAAAGACTATCTGGGATGCCTTAAATGCAGAAGGACATCATCCACGTACGCGGAAAGTTTGAATTCCTGTGGCCCTACCTTGATACCTTGTACTCCTGCATGTTCCCGCAGCAGTGACAATAAAGGTTCAAGGTAAATGTTAAATAAAAGAGGGGACAGGGGGCACCCCTGACAGGTACCTGAGTGGAGGGTAAAATGGTCTGAGAATACCCCATTGCAATAGATGCGGGCTTGGGGACTTTGATATAATGAGGGCACCCATTCAATAAATTTAGAAGAGAAGCCAAATAGCAACATGGTGCAAAAAAGAAACTGCCAATCAACTCTATCAGATGCCTTCTCTGCATCCAGTGACATCAGGCCGGCCGATTCCTCTTGAGTCCCTGGAGGTGGAGAAGACATGTGCGAGTTTCCTAAAATGATCAGAGGACTTCCGTCCGGACACGAACCCCACCTGATCAGGGTGTATTATATGGGGTAACACTGATTTCAGTCTACTAGCCAATAGCTTCTACAGGATTTTAACATCACAATTCAACAGTGGTATAGATCTGTAACTCGTGACCTGCTCTGGATCCTTGTCCGGTTTGTGCAATACTATTATTATTGCTTCGAGTAAAGCATGGTCTATAGGATTAGCATTTAGGATCCAGTCAAATAGACTCTTTAGCCAGGGGGAGAGCAATTTACTAAATTTTTTATAGAAATTTGGGGGGAACCCATCTGGTACAGGGGCTTTGTCAGACGTCAGAGTTGATATGAGCGTGGCAATTTCCTCTTCAGAGATAGGCGCGATCAACCCCTGTTGATACTCAGGCATTGAGGGTGGGAGGGGGATAGCTTCTAAATAATCCCGGACTTTCCCCAGGTTCGGTCAATTCCTCATGGGACTGTAGAGATCCTTGTAATATTTTGCAAATTCCCTGGTGATACCCTTAGGGGAGAAGGTAAGGACCCCATCTGTTTGAGACCTAATCCCTTTCACAATTCTGGAGGCTTCAGCCTTTTTAAGCCTCTAGGCTAGAAGACACCTTGCCTTCTCCCCTTGGTTTATGTATTTCATTCCTGTTTTTAATATGGCGTATTCCGCTCTTTCTCTAAGAAGGCTGGAATACTGGTCCCTGAGACTGAGCAACTGTATATGTTCTAATTCAGGGATGGCCGGGGACAGAGAGTCTTCCAGATTGCAGATTTCCTTCAGCAAGGATAGGGCTTTATGATCTCTATTTCTTTTCCTCCACGAGCCTAGCTTGATAAACCCCCAAAACGCATTTTAGTGCCTCCCATTTCAAAACAGGTCGATCAGTGGAAAGTAAATTGGCTCTCGTAAAGGTTTCGATTTCTTGGGTAATACTGTCTACCACGGCTTGTTCCTTGAGCATCTGGTTGTTCAGTTTCCACACTGGTTCTATTTTAGCCTCCACCATCCCTCCCAACAGTGTGTGACTTATTAGAAAGTAGTCTATTCTGGACTGAGTTTTGTGCACACTTGACCTAAAGGTAAACTCCCTGGCTTAAGGGTGGAGAATTCTCCGGGGGTCACACAGTCCCAGATGATCCACCAGCTCCCTGATGGACCTCTGAGCTGGAGACAACCCCTTCCGTGTAAAACCTGACTGGTCCAGGTCCGGGGAGAAAGGGAGATTCTAGTCCCCTCTAAGTATAATAGGACAACCCACATGTGGAGCTAAGGTCTGTAATAACTCTGTAAAGAATCCAGGGGTATCTACGTTTAAGCCATATATACTACCCAAAACCACTGTGGTCCTTTCCAGACAACCTTTTACCAGAATGAACCGGCCTTTTTGATCTCTCACCACCTGTTCGCAAGTGAATGGGGTTCGACGTGCAATTGAAATGGCTACGCCCCTACTTTGGGTGCTGTCCCCGCACTAAAAAACTGCCCTACAAATTGACGACGGAAAAGGTCGCCTTCTCTCTCTAGGAGGTGGGTTTCTTGCAACATGGAGATATCACTTTTTAGGAGCTGCAGGTGTTTTAACACTTGATACCTTTTAGCTTTATTCCGGGCACCATGAACATTCCAAGTGAAAAACCTTTTAGGAGTTGCCATTGTTCGCATACCTGTATGTAAACTGACCAAACATTAAACTAACTACCCCACTACTGCCATCCAAAATGTTCCTACCTCAGTGCAAAGCCATGTCCCCCACTCATTCCCCAACAGAACACCCCCTCTCCCTCCAGACGCACTCCTGCCCACTGATTGGTGTTGCTCTTGTATCAGACAAAAGATTACCCCCAAGAATTCACTTTATTGTACATGATGTACCCACTGCAACAGTTTAAGTCCCCACTCCCCCTCCCCTCCCACCGACCCACCTCGATTCACTCCTTATCCCTCTCAGAGCGGTTCCCCCATGGTGCACACTCCGTGCCAAGTGTTAGGCATTCTCCTTAGAGCTCTCTCCCCCTTGTACTCCAGGTAAGCTTCCAAAAATTGGGAATACATTGAGTAACATAACAGGTGGAGTATTGAGCAAAGTGTACTTCTCTGCCGCTTACTAATGTCCTCATCAGAGAGCCCCCTTCATTATATTAGACCGTAGCGGCTAGACAAATTGTAACCTCCAGGGTGGCCCCTTTTAATCTAGTTCAAGGAGGTCACAAATGCCGCCAGGCCCTCTCCCTGCTGGAGAGTCCTCCAATCTGCTCACTGAATCATGGGGGAAGTGTTCCGGGTTCAACCCCCTGGGTACCACTTAAAGTGGCCTCGTCCAGTCCCAATCCTTGTCTGTTGCATCCCTTCTAAACCCAAAATTAAATTCCTGTGCCATCCATTTTATAACCTGGTGCCACACTGACTGGATAACTACATACATTAAACACTGCTACTCTGCAGGGCTCCCTTTTTAAACAAGTCAAGGACAGAAACAGAAAAGTTCCCTCCAGAGAAGTCCTCAATTATAAAACTGGTGCACAGCTGTCCTCCTCTGCATTTGAGGTGAAACAGAATGTCCGAATAGTAAAATAAACACCGGTCTGGTAGTGATCCCCATACAGTACTTAATCTGAAAACAAAATTACTCTTGTAGGCCATCCCAGTAAGCCTTGATTCATGGCTACAGTCCATGGGAGAAAAGTGATGTACACACTAGGCCTTCCATTCCAACACGTACTCACTGTTACACTCCTAAAGTCGAGCTACAACCAGCTAGGCCCAACGTAAGAGCCCCTCAGCCATCTCGAAACAAGTCAGGTAGGGCCTTCTTTAGAGTGTCCTTCGCAACCTTGGGGTCTTCAAAAGCACTCCACTTTCCATTGAGTGAAACCTGGAGAATCACTGGGTAAATCATCTTAAAGCGAATGTTTGCTGCCAGGAGCTTTGTACCTATCTTGTGGAAGGCCGCTCTTCTCTGGCGCACAGTGAGCAGGAGGTCTTGGGCCACACGTATCGCCTTCCCTTCCCACAACGCTTCCTTGACTTCTCTCAGCTTAGCCAAGAAGTGTTGGTGCTCTTGGTAATTTAAGAATTTAAGAATGAAAGTTCTGGGTTGCGAGCCTGATGGGGGCATTGGTCTTAAAGCGTGATGTGCGTGTTCTATTATGTATACCGGCCCAAAGGGCAAGGGCCCTGCCAGCTTCTCCATGAACATTTGTGCAAAGAGGACCAGATTACTACCCTCTTCCTTCTCAGGGAGTCCGATGACTACAGTGTTGTTCCTACCACTTCGCCCTTCTGGATCCTCTATTTTGGCCTCCAGTTTGATGAGTTTTTGTCTTGTCTCCACTATGGCAGGGTCCACCTTATCAAGCTTTCTCTCGGCTGAGACAATTCGGGCCTCGCAGTCTCCGGTGCGCTGAGTCAGATCTTCCATGGTGGAGGAAATGCTTTTGACGTCCTCCTTCAGGGATCGCGTCTCCCCTGAAGGGACGAAATTCCTCGTGGAATTTGTCCAAAGTGAGCGGTATCTGCTCATATGAACATGCTGAATATTTTCCCACCGTACCAGCCTGCACCTTTGCTTTTTTTGGAGCCTTCTCTGGCATGTTAGTGGTGTGTGCCTCGGGAGAGCAGCTCACATCTCCGCGTCCATTCTTAGCCGATCACGTCCGAAATCACTGGATAGCTTCCCGGTAAGTACCTCTACGTTTTAGTAGATAAATTGCACTCCAAAAGGAAAATTAGCTATTAATTCTGGTCAAGAGAAAGGAGAGATGAGCGGGAGCTCGCACAGAAGCTGCTGTTCAGGAGGCTGCATCACATGATCTCCTCATGATTTTACTTATTAAAGATGGCGGCATGCATAGCCGACCCTCGTGGTGTTTCTTCATGGACACTTGAACTGTTGTTTTTTTCCCCGCCTTCGACCTGGTAAGTAATAATGCAAGCACCAAAGATACTGTGGCACTAACTGTGAAATGGTGCTGTTTGCATCCAGACTGTATTAATTTCCCTAAGTCAAAAGCACAGTTGGATAGTTTAATAAATAGCTGATTTGCATAGTTTTCAGCAATATGTTGTACAGAAGAAAAGCTGCTTTTGCTGGCCCCTGGTGTACCAGTAGTGCTACTGCCAGCGGTGCCAACAACCATGGTTCGGGAGTGGAACTCGGACTTCAGAGGGTTGGCTCGGGAGGAGAAGGACTGCTGTGCTCGTCTTCTCCGGAGAGGGAGGTGATCTGGTACCCAGCGCCTACCAACCTCTAGTGGTGCCTGGAGGGGTACGGCAGTTCGGGACCATGCTGTGTGCTCGTCGGGGCAGAGACCAGCAGACCTCTGCACGTTGGGGGTGGGAACACACCCGATTGTGCGCTGAGGTCATTGCATGTCTGACATTGCTCTGGCAAGAAGGAGGTGGGCACCTAAGGCAAAAACACTTTAATGCCAGCCTCATGAAGCCTGGGATCCTGTCAAGTTCCAGGACCCAGCATATACGGGGGGGGTCACCCTGGCAGCGACCGAGGCCAAAAATACGGTCATAAAAAAAAGTTGCTTTTATACATATCTTGGGTGAGCTCTGTAGTTTTAAAATGAAATTCACTAGCAATAATTCAGGGTTTAACTACTGCTGATAAGAGGTTCTGTATTACAGCAGAAGCTTGTGCTTCCATGGTTAAATACTCCTTATGACATTATTTAATGGGAACATTAATCCCAATTAGTTGGGAAGTTCACAATTAATTTTCAGCAGTTATTTATGTTCTTGTTCATGGCAAACATGGTAATTTTTAAATGCACTGTATTTCATTGTTTTATCCAGATGCTACCCCTGTATAATGTGACACAAACTGAGATTTATAAGGGATCCTGCCATTATACAACACTTTCTTTTTGAATTTCATGTATTGATGTATAATCTCAGATGTACAAGCTTGCATTTCATCTGCTTAAAATGCAATAAAACATACGTTTAAAAAAATGGCACAGGGGTTGCACCAAAAGCCCTACGAGGAGAGACTGAGGGATCTCAACATGTATACTCTGAAAGAGAGGCGAGCGAGAGGGGACATGATAGAGACCTACAAGTACCTCACAGGGGTGAACAGGATGTAGGAAGAGAGTCCCTTTCAAATGAAAAAGAGCACCAGGATCAGGGGACATGTGATGAAGCTGGGGGTGGAAGTTTGAGGGATGTGAAGAAGCACTACTTAACTGAAAGTGTGGTAGACACCTGGAACAGAGTGCCAGCGGAAGCAATTGATGCAAAAACAGTAGGGTGGCTTCAAGCATGCATGGGATAGACATAGGGGAATATTAGTGAATAGGCAGGGAGGAGGGAGGGTCGCCAGAGACAAATTAGGGTCTACAGAGGCAGACTAGGCAGGGACCATCTGGGCAGGGTGGGTAGGCCAAGCAGTCCTTTTTGCTGACAGATTCCATGTTCTATGTTAAAACAACAGTTGGCACTCTCAGAACTTAGTTACACAAAATTTGAATTTTGAGACCTTCCTTTAGACATTTTCATTAAGACAGGATATTTGGCCTTTAGACTTAATCCAGTCACATTGGTTAAGCGTGCTTATGACATTGCAACCTGTTGCCATAGACATGATTCTGGCATCACAAGCAGAGGATTATGACATCAAAGCAGCAGCACAGCGGACACAGATGAAGTCAGAGGGACAAAGAGCACATTTACATGCAAAAATCATCAGTAGTAAAGCATGGAATATTCAGAAATTATTGTTTTTATACATCTTGTGCAATATGAGCCCTGCATATGCCAACAGTCATTTTTGTTGCTAAAACCTGGGAGATTTCTTTACGGTCCGAAAGAGTCACAAAATTAAGTTGACTTCCTGCTTAGGAACCAAAGCCCTGTATATAGGGCTTTTTCCATCATGACTGTGAGTTTATTAAAAGACGCAGTTACAGCTGGTGAAGGTCAGCTGAAGTACACTACAAGTATTTGAAATACAACACATATTTAAACACAGGATCCATCTACAGAAATGCAATGGTATACAATCTCACATTAAATACACTTTGATTCATATAGACAAACTACATACACATTAAAAGCATTACCATACTCCATGCTTGCAATTTGATTCCATTCCATAGGTACTATGCCCGTGTCAGAGAGCTACATTAACATACTTATTCTTTTTGCCCAGGTGTATGTACGTCGAGCATACATTGCGTATGAACTGAACAGTGTCCAGCACCGCCAGCTTAAAGACAACACGTGTGTGGTAGAATTTCAGTTCATGCTACCCACTTCCCACCCGAACAGGTAACATGTTGCACTGTTTACTCCTGCGACGGAAAATGTCAGTCCATAGAAACACCTGACTGTATGAAGTTTGTCAGAAAATTACCTTGAAACGGAATACATGTGCTAAAAACAGAGAATACAGGGTGCATTTTTTTCCCCCGATGAAGGAATTGAAGGGAAAGAAGTGCTGTGGGTTAGGCCAAAAGCAATATTTTCATGCTTGCAGTGAGCATGAATGTATGGCGGAAACAGCAGAAAGACCACATAGGCTTCAGCAGTGCTGCCGATTAAAAATGTGAATGGCAACAAAAAGAAAACCCAAGCACTCACGTTGCTAACTCGTTAGTGGGTAGCACCCTGCACAATTTGACTTTTTCTGTGTTTTAATCCTACCTAAGATATTTTTATGAGACAGCTTATCCTGGTGAGTATCTCTTCATGTGTATCACATTGTGGGTGCTTGTTTTGTTTTGTTGCACTTTGATTTGCATAATATTACCCATGATGCTTTGTACCTGGGTTTGGGGCTTTTGAGTGTATGTGTGTGATTAGGCGAGAGACACAGAAACCAATAATTTGAGAATTTGCTCTCTCCTTGCATCCTTTATGGATCCAAGACACCACTCTTCTTGCAAACTGCCTTTCCTGCTAGCTGCCTTGGTGTGTACTAAATGTCTGTTCAGAATGATTCACAGTAGCATGATCATGCGGGGGCACTGCAGGGTGGCTCAACAAGCTAGGATGGTGGTGAGTCAACTGCTGTGTGTGTGTGTGTGTGTGTGTGTGTGTGTGTGCTGCAGTGAGTGAGTGAGAGACAGACAGACAGACACACTAGTTTCATGCTTGGTGTTGCTAGCTGAGTCTGAAATTGTTGTCATGGTAACAAAAAACCTTTGGAACAGGCTGCACCAGATGGCAGCCACTTGTTAGGACAGTTGCTACCTGAAAGGGAGTGAAACCGGAAGGCTGATACCAAATGGTCTTGAACCTATAAGCCAGCACACTTAACTGGGGATGTGGTGTTCATTTCTATAGTTCCATTGTAGGGAAGCCATCCATGGCATTGCAGTGGTCTGCATTGTTAGAGATCCCCTTGTAGAGACACCAGTGTATAGAAGATCGGTATTGTCTGCTGGAGGACGTACTGACTAGCATTAATAGTGCCCTAGCATGTTGAGTGTTTGCGTTGTCTAGCACTGAATGACAGGCACTGGTAGAGCCATGGCACATGGAGGGTATGATACAAAATACAGTCCTTCTCAATTCCAGCACATACGGCTCTAATGGCATCTGTTTTTATTAGAGGGAGGTAAAATATATGGGAGGAAAACAAAGTCTGCAAAGGAAAAAAAAGATCTTTTATTAAGATGACGAGGAGAAATAGAGATTTTTCTATGATCCACCCCTATAAAGGTTGTTTGGTAAGCCAGAGCATCGTGCAACCCCCCCCCATAATGAACCAGTTATAAACACCCATCCAATGCACTATTTTGGCTCTCTGTCCAAAGCATTGGTTTTGAACCTCTGTGTTGAGTGTATGAATTTTTGACTCCCCTTTCAAATGCACTGGTTACATACCCCAGTATAACTCTTTTTACCTGGGAGGCCATTTTGTATCAGGTTAAGCAGTGGATGGTTCGAACGTCATACGAAGCTATTGGAGATAATGGGAAAAGCAGTGAGCACCCCGTCAAACATAATATGAATCCGCTTAAAATATAATTGCTTGCAAACCGCCATCCAGTGTACTGGTTATGAACCCATACAATGGATTTGCTGTGATACCCAGCACCAGTGTACTTGTTATGACTTTCCCCATCCAGTGTAGATTTTGAGAACTTCTGTCAATATACTTGTTATGAACACCCCCTCAATATGTACTTGTTGTGAATCCCCATCTAATGTACTTGCTATCAATCTCCATCCAGTACACTTTTAGTGACCCCCCCATCCAATATACCTGTAAAGGACCCCCCCACACACACACACACAATATGGTTTCTGTGAACCCCAGTCAGTATACTTAAGTAATAAGGACCAATGTAGTAGTCCCTTATTGACAGATTATAAAATGGGCAAGAGAAACTAAGACTTGTGATTGATCAGATGTGATTGCATAACCACGTGTTATTCCAGTACCACAGTACAGGTCAGAAATACTTAACTTTCTGAACCTTATTACTTAGTTTTTAAATTATAGATCAGAGAAACCATTTTATAATCGCAATAAGCACCCCCCCCAGGTGTCCATGGCTGTACAATATTGGCACTTCTCGAGTGCATAAGACACTTGGCGTTGCTTGTGCCTCCCTTCCTGAGGCATGTCATTATGCCACAATAACGCATACCCTGTCATGCCTTATTGCTTAAATAAGGACCGATTTGGGGCATTAATGCCTTACCGGTTATCGTTCTACTAATAAAAGACCAACGGGGAGGTCCTTATTGCTATTATAATCCTCTTGACATGTTTAAATTTAAATAATGCTAAAAAAAGCCATTTAACACTTGAAAGTGTGGAATGGTCTCTGTGTTCATTTTACATTAGCGGTCTATTACCAGTGGGATACTGTCCACTAGTGAAGCAATCCGACCACTGAATTCCATGTCAGTGTTTCAAGAGTATTGTAATTGTTGCCCCTTCCCCAGTCAGTGTGCCTGCCATGAACCTATTGTCCAGTGCATGAACCATGATCCCCATGTACGGAATGAGCTGTGAACACCCCATCTAGTGCACTCGTTTAGAAGCTAGCTGCTCACTGTGTTACCAATCTAGTGCCATAGCTGTGCCCCATTGTGCCAGTTGAGAAGTGCCAACAATCTTCAGATCTTGAGTTAACAGAAGGTATTAGCTGGGGATAGAAAACAGTTGCAGAAAGCATCTTAAAGTTCATATGGATTTTGTTTAAGTCAAATGATTGAATTTCAACCTTTAGCTGAACTAGAATGCTAGAGAGTAGCAACCTGACTTAGCACACTGTCTCTTCATTGAGGAGGTCATCATACAGTGGGACTCTGCTGACCACGTGGGTGTTAAATGCATATAGGATGCTATACATATAAGTACACAATTTACATGCATTTTGCTTGTAAGGTGGCTGCACACCTATGCAGCTCTGGACAGGCGCAGGGTGCATGCATGCATGACTGCATGCACCCACAGAACACCATGGCCCTGCCCCCTCTGGTGCACAGCTGAATCAGGCTGTGCAGGGATGGAGTGCGGGATGCAGGCGGGCATCCCATCAGATGCCCGTCCTGGGTTCCAAAGGAGATCCCCTACGCTGCAGGTGCAGGGGAGTGTGGGAAGGCCTGGGTCTGGGATGTTTAAAACTTCAGGCACACACCTGAACAGCTGCCCCCCAGCCCATCCTGGCAGCCCAGTGGGCTGGGGTGGCAGTGTGTAAGGGGATCCCATTGCCGCCGAGCCCCGCCAGTAACTGTTTGGGGGGTGCGTAGATACTTAAGGCAGAGTCCCCCGTGGCATAACGGTTTATGCCCCAGCCCAGCACTCATTGCCTCAGTGAATCGCTTGGAGTGCGGGCATGCCCTCTGGCACACCCCTGGACCACCCGTGGCATGTAGCTGATCAGATGGCCAGGGGATCTGGTGTGCAACTGGCTGGCGCACTGACAGTGAATGTCGCTGGGGGTCCACTGGACCCCCACTGCGTGGCATTCACATGTAGGGTTCCCTATGCTCCTCAGCTACGCAGCCCTTAGGCAGCCTGCACTTTTGTGCATAGAGCCCCATAGTGCATTTGTGGTTTGATGCATTATAAAAACATGAAATATCTGAAATGATATAATGCAGTAGTTATTTTTAACTACCTGGATTCCTTGCATGTATTCACACTATTGCAGTCTCCATTGAGCACGTGCAAAGTCCATGGAAAGAAAGATCTGTGTGAATTAGGATTGGGATATTATAAGTAGAACTGCTTTTACATGTAATGGTCTTGTGGTGTGGTATGTCTGTACCATCTCTGTTTGGGCAGATGCATCTCCAGCCCTTGCTGGGAAATCAGGCCTGGGGCCCAGAGTTCCACAGGTAGCCGCTGTATAACATGTGTATCCAACAAGGCATAAATACACACACTTGGCTGTACACAGGGTCTGCCAGTCCCATGCACAATGTAACAGAGCAGACAAAAGAACAAAAACTGGCACATTTTCAGTAATAATGACAGCTGTAAACATCAAAAAGGCATTCAAGGTCACGTCATAACATGAGTCAGAGACATGGCAATAAATGAAGAGTACATGAACAGTAAAACTACGATTAATAAATACTTTAGAAAAAACTAGACCTCAACTTGTGTGGGAAAACTGCAATAGTTATTCAATAAATGCTAAGTCTGAAAGGCAGCCATACTTAACTAGAACAAAAAAAATTGGTCTGCTATATGGTTCATAAATCATACAATGAAATAACATAAAAGTAATACAGGTATCATCCATTCATGACAGATTATCCATGTCCCATGAAAGTAAATGGGACCCAATAGAATGGAATTTGTTCATATTGTTTTGCCCCATATGAGAGAGCCTTTCATTTTTTACCAGTGTGCAGACAGTCATTTTTAAAGGAGAACTGCCCTGAGCCTGGAAGTCATTTTTCCCAGTAGAAGCTGTTAATACTACTTCCAATTTTCTTACTGTTCCATCTATACAGGTCTGTTCATTACCTCAGTGGGTGTTTACGATTTACACTCTGGTGTTAAATGCCATTTTAGAACTGTGTGATGTGGTTTATGTCCCTCTCAACCACAGAGTTCTATAGTAGAACATGGATGCATTGTGCCAGCAATGGAACAGCTGAGCAAAGGACATAAACGATATCCTGCAGTTCTAAAATGGTGCTTTCTACTTGTGTGTAAATCAGAAACACCCACTAGGACAACAAAACAACCCATAGAAATGGAACAGTAACAGAATTCAAAACAGCATTTGCAAATCCGCTTCTACAAGGAAAAATGACTTGCACGTTTGGTGCTGTTGTCCTTTAAAGATTTTCTCCTTTCAGAGAAAATGCAAGCTGTTTTATTATTTTTTCAAGGTGTGCAACATGCTCTGAGAATTTTGTGTTGGAATTTGAAAATAGTAGGAGACCCTTGAGGTAAAAAAATGAGCTTAAAGTGAAACCTATAAATAAAAACTAGGGATGCCAGCTAGTGGAGTTCTGAACAGAATGGCAGAATCCTATTTTCAGATCACTCTCAAAGCCTTTGATTTGCTTTAGATGATGAATATGGAAACTGAGGAGGAGGACTCAGGTCAACTAAATCACCTGTTAACTAAGACAGCCGCAGAGGTCACAACTGATGTGCCCTCGTTTTTATGGGTGGGGGTGGCATTTTATAGAAACAGAATGCTTCACTACTGGAGTACACTGACGCTTCACATCTGCTACCGGCCATCAGTTTGAATCCCAGCAAAGTCAGAACCATGTATAAAAAGTTGGAAGGGGGCATTTCTACCAAGATCCCTGCCCAATGATTGTACCTATGAAACCTAACGGTGCTGCTTGGGTTGAGATGTAAGCTAACAGGACAGGTGTGGTACACATTCATATTCAGCAGTGGCACAAGCCGCTATTCAGAGTTTGTCCCAACATATGGTTTACAGTTTATTGAGAGAGAGGCAGCGACAGAGGCTTCGCTCAGCCACTCGCGAAAGGGAATAATAACATCAACATTCCATGCCAAATAACAATAATATTTTGAGCTACCTCATTGTGTGTGTGGGTGTGTGCATGCGTGTGTGTGTGTGTGCATGTGTGTGTAAACAACAGGTATGAGTATACGTTTACAAAGATAACCAGGGATGATCTTTGAGCTAATAACATTCATGATATAAGGTATATGTGATGGGTGGCCATGACATATTGTTTTTGTCTTCATGAGTGGTCAGTGGCTTCTTGACCATACAAGGTGATGCCACTCGTAGGTTACAACAGGTCACTGTCCACAAATAAAGATTAAAACTGTTTCATCACTGCCCATCACGTGCGTTTTTTACAATGTATATTAGCACTATTTTAAAAACATAAAAACCACAGCTGCAGCAGTTTAGGAGCCCGCGAGGCATGGCACTCAGCACAAGGTACAGAGTGGCATGTGCCAAGGTAATGGTAAATGGAAGTGAGGTACTCTACTAGCTAGATAAAAAATGTAGCTAGCTAGTTAGGATCAGTGTTTGAGATAGTGCTTTTATCTTAGTGCAATAGAACTAATGTACATTGTATACATCAAGACATCACCTACTGGATACATCACAGTTGACGAATTGATAATCGACCAATAGTAATGGAGCAGACCACATTACCTATTACATTGCTACTTTGACAAGCATTCATGCACTGTTCAGAGGCATTCTGTCATTCCAGTCATAGAAACAAGCATGCAACAGTGAATGAAAAGGAAAACCACTGGTTTTCAGCTTCATTTATGAAACTTTGGTCCGGTGGTGTACATCAAATATGAGGTGAGCTAATGTGAGATGTCAGAAATATCTTCTTTCATTGTTCCTTACCTCTTATGACCTCACTCATGGCTTTGCCACTTGTGAAGTCAGAGATCAAGTACAACTCCTAAGAAGATATTTCTGATAATCTTTCATTAGCTTCTTTTATATATATATATATATATATATATATATATATATTTTTTTTTTTTCTTTGTAAAATACTGCATTATTGCACAAGGTAGGATTTAACATACGGCAGAAAAGTAGAGAATTTGGCATTAGGGTTTCCAACCCTTAACTCCCCACCCCACCCTCCCAAGCAGCAAAAGGACAAGACCACACAAGCAACCACAGACCACTATCACCAGGTAAGACCAACAGTGTACAGTTGTTTCCAGATGACATAAAAGCAGTACCACTGATGTGCCTCCTTTGTGGATTTGATTGTATCTGCAGCATGCACACCACAAAACATACACCCTCACTTGAAACTGCAGACAGAAATCCACAATACTCAAATCACAACACTGCTTCTGTATACAAAAACACAGGCCTCTGCAGCCAGAAAACAAATCCACAATATCCAAATTGCAAGAGTTATTTTGTTTGTAGAAGCATAGGCCCCTATGGGGACAGTGCTTCTGTAGCCGCAGGTACTCATGGACACTGTAAGACATATACACACTTGGCGGGTCTGTGCTTCTGCAGCTACAGGTGGAAGATATACACTCTGACTTCTGACTGCAGAAGTGTAGGCAACACAAAATCCATAATACCAAAACTGCAACATAAGTACAGGCTGGTAAGTGACCTGTGCCTTTTCAGCCACAGGTGTAAGACACACACACTGACTTCTGGCTCCAGAAGGGCAGATACCTTTGGGGCCTGCACTTACAGAGACACACTCCAGGTGTGGTCTTACCAGTGACCTGTACAGTGGCAGAATGACCTCCGTCTTCCTGGTGGTAATTCCCCTGGCTATGCAGCCCAGCATCTGATTTCCTTAGGCTGCTGCTGTCCTGCAGTGTGCAGTTTTTCTGGTCACTTGTGATTATTACTCCCAAGTCCTTTTCTTCCTCTGACCTGGTAACCTGCTCGCTGCCAGCCAGTATTTGGTCCCCAAGTTCTTTGCCCCCAGGTGCATAACTTTACACTTTTTAGGGTCGACCCCAGCTGCCAAATGCCAGACCACTTTTCTAGCCAAGCCAGATCCTCCCTGAATTCCTGTATTCCTTCTTCCATGTTCACCCTCCCACAGAACTTGGTGTCACCCACAAACAGGCAGATTTTACTCTTGCTCTCATCCGCAGTGTCACTTATGAAGATGTTAAACAACACCAAACCAAGCACAAGCCCTGTGGGACCCTACTCATCATAGGCCTCACCCCTGAGAATTCTCCCACTGTCGACCATCTTTTGGCTTCTATCCTCCAACCAGCTGCTGACCCATCCCGTGAGCTTAGTCCCCACCCCCCAGGGCCTCCAGCTCCCTGACCAGTCTCCTATGAGGCATCAAGTCGAATGCCTTGCTGAAGTTCAGATACAGGGCATCAGTTGCCTGGCCCTTGTCCATTGCCCTAGTGACCAAGTCAAAGAAGTCAGGTAGATTAGTTTGGCAGGACCTCCCAGACACCAGCCTTTGCTGCTTCTCATCCTGGAGCCCATTATCCTCCAGAAAGCTGATCGGTCCCTCTTTCAGGATGGTCTCCATCAGGTTACCCACTATTGAGGTCAGCCTGACTCGTCTGTAGTTCCCTGATTTGACCCTTGACCCACTTTGATGGAGAGGTACCACAAGCGCCATTCTCCAGTCCTGGGGCACGTTTCCGGACTCCAGAGAGGTATGTTAAACAGGTCTGCTAGCTCACTCAGCTCTAGAATGGAATCTTGAGTGAGTGCTATATTCCTGTGTAAAAATAGCTATTTTCCTGAGCAGTTAGAATGTTCGGAACTAAAATGGTAACACTCCGACTTGGAGTATAAATAACTAAAAAAGTATAATTCCTATCACAAAACTTACAGCACAAAGTTTGCTCACAATAAAAAAAATCTTTAAAATGAGTGGTCACACATGTTAGTAGCATTAACTTTTTTTTTTTTACAGAGCATGTAACAATGAACATTTACATTTTTTTCTTTAAAAAAAAAACCTCAAAAAAACACCTTAGAAGTGGCAAATGTCTGTTGTATGATGGTTTTCCATCACAGCAACATCTGTGCATTATACTGCCACAGTTTAGAGTACTTCTGAGCTGTTTTACATAATAAAACATACCATAAACTAAGGCATGTGCCAACACATAACGCCAGTAAACCAACTGAATTCAGAAAAATGCTCTGCACAACTGCCCACATGTTGCACAAACCATGATAACTGAAAAAGTATGCCTTCTAGCCCCTAGACACCTGCACGGAAAATGTTCACAACAACAAGAGCTTTAAAATGATGGGTCACTCATGTTAGTGGCATTTGCAGATATTTTTTTACAGTTCCTGAAATGATAAGAAAAGAGCATTTTTTTACATTTTGTTCCCAAATAAAAACCTACATCATAAAAAGTATACCTCCTAGACCCCAGATACCAGCATGATAATTGTCCACATTAAAGAGACCTTTCAAATGATGGGTCACACACGTTTCTAGCGTTTACAGTTTTTTTTTTAATAGTACCTGAAATGGAGGAAAATCACATTTTCACGCTTTTTTTATACCCAAAAAACTAAAACAAAAAAGTACACCTCCTAGCTCCCAGACACCAACATACTAATTTTTCACAGTGAAAAGAGCTTTCAGATGAGGGATCACATGTTTCTAGTAATGGAGAAAAAATAGCATTTTCTTTACTTTTTAACCCAAATTAAAACCTAAATAAAAAGTAGTTTACTCTGTTTAACTCAATGGTGACCCCTATCTTAAAGTCAGTATTCTAGTAGGTAGGAATGTTTCCTACCGACCTGCACTTTCCAGTAACCTTATCCCTGATTGGTTGATCCAAAAAGTGCATAAGAAGTGCATGATGCACATATGCGCTCTGGGGATGAGATGAAGTTAATACCTGACGCACATATGCGCTATGGGGACTAGAGGAATTTTCCTGATGACTCACATATGCGCTGTGGGGCTGAGTGAGCTAGGGGACCTGCCAGAACCTCCTCCAGTTCTCTAAGAACCTTCAGGTATATGCCATCTGGCTCTGGTGATTTGTCCATCTTTAGGGCTCTTAGGCCCTTGAGTACCCTGTCAGCTTGAATTGTGCTATCTGTTACTGCCCCCTCCCAGTTCCCCACCTTGCTTTGTTGTGAAGAATGAATTTGTTAAGCACCTCCGCTTTTTCTTTACTACCTTCTGTCCAACCCCCCTTCTTTTTTAACCTGACAATTGTGTCCTTCATTTTACTTTTCTCCCTTATATACTGGGGAAAAAAGGCGTTCTCACCTGCTTTAACCCCTCTTGGGCTAGCTGTATTTCTTTCGTGGCATTTGCCTGCCTTACTGACCTGCTTGCCTCTCTTGATGCAGTGGCATAGTCCACCCTATCCTCCTTCTTCTGAGTACACTTGTACCTTCTGAAGGCACACTCACTAGTGACCTCCATCAATCCCTTCTTTATTATGGCCCATTTCTGTTCCACATCCATCCACACTCTGATCTCAATAAGGTGTCCTTTCAAAACTTCTCCCATCCTGCCAAAGTCAGCTCTCTAAAAGTCTAAGACCTTCGTCTTGGTCCTGACCATCCTTTTGCCCATGTTCCATTAGGAACCACACCATGTGGTGGTCACTTCCTGCAAGTGGCGCATCCACATTTCCATCCTGAACACGTGCACAGATGGACAAGACCAGACCCAGGATGGCCCTCTCACCTTGAGTCAGGAAAGTACTCTGGAAAGCATCCAGCAGTGCTTGTTCCCTAGTGCAGGAGGTGGCTCCACCCCAGGTGGATTGAAATCCGATGGATGGATAGATAGATAGATGAGATAAGAGAGAGAGAGAGAGAGAGAGAGAGAGAGAAATTGATCGACATTACCAGCTTGCTGCTGGCACACAAGCTGGCAGCATGTCTTCATCTGCGGAAAATGTCAAGAAAGTCACATGGTTCTCATACTCAGAACGTGGGTGAACGGCTCCTCTTGCTAAGCTGGGCACCCTGGATTTTGAAGTGCCCAGGAAAGATATTTCTGGCTGTTTTTGTTCAAAACATACACCAGAATCTAGCTAAATTGATCCCATGTTTAATTTAATTTTCATTTTATAAATGTGAGCCATTTGTTTCCCCACAATTCATATATTTTTATGTATTTTTCATCATATATTCCTCATCATACAAGAAAGTCAGATTTCTTATTAATACAGCTCAGCACTTGTTCCGTATCTAGTTTCCCTCCTTACCTACTTTAATCCTTCTCCTGCCTGCTTGCTCTGTCTTTTCCCTCTGCTCATCTGTATTATTTAAAAAAAAAGCACTCAGACAATAAAAAAGACACATTAAATAGTTGTGCATAGCACTTCCTGAAAGTGAATGTGACTTTGGGCTCAATCCTCTCTTGGCCCCTGAAAGTAAAAGCATCCTCTGCTCAGCAGTCTACCCATAAACTTCTGTCAAACAGCTTCACAAATATAAAAAAAAAATATGACACAAACACAAAGTTTTGTAATAAGTTCATTTTATTTACTTAGCGGCACTTGGTGATACCAAACAGGCGAATGGAGTATTTTACCTTTTTTTTTTTTTTTTTGTTGCATTTAACCCTCGGGCTGCCGACAGAATTAGAACGTATAGGAATTCTGGACTGATATATCAGTCTGCTGCTCAAAGATTAAATAATGATCTTACTTCGAGAGGGTTCCTTCAGTAGGTCATTACATATAGGACTGGCGCCACCTGGCGTCTGGGCAGCACGGCAGACTTTTCTAGCAATACCTGATGGGGGACCACCCACCCGACATCACGTGACCGACAGTCAGCCTGGCCGTATATAGTAGGTGGTCCCCATGCCCGCCCACCAGTTCTTTCCCACCATCGCCTCGTGTCAGTTGCATTGCAGACTTCCATTAGCGATCGTCGTGAATAGTTCTTGCATCTGAGTTTTCCTTCACTGTTTTATAACATAATCTTCAATTCTTGCTTATGTCTTCGCCCAAGAAGAAGTGCTCGTCCTGCGGCACACAAATACCTGATGAGGACGGTCATCTTAAGTGCGTGATCTGCTTGGACCCAGACCATCCTGTCTCGTCCTGCCCGGAGTGCCAGCCTTTCAATCAGGCTAACAGAAAGCGAAGACAGCAGGCTTTGGAGGCCCACCTTTTAAAAGTCTGTCTTGCTTCATTAGAAAAGCAAATGGACCGGATCCGCAAGTCCTCTTAAGAGAAATCTTCTCCCTCAAAGAAAGAGCACTGTAAGGAGAAATCTCGGGAGCGGGAACGTCCACGGAGGCCCAGCCAGAGGCCTCTCAGCCCTCGACGAGCAAGGCCTCTTTTCAGCTCTGCCTAAAGCGAAGACTTCTGACGGTAAGTCGGACAAAACTTCTGTGGGTAAGTCGTCCATCAGCTCCTCCAACGGCTGCCCCACTACTGCCACTAAGTCGGCTCCCGGCTCCTCCGGGGACCACCCAGCTGCCGGTAAGTCAGCTCCCCAGACTTCGGGGACCTGCCCAGTTATAGCTGACAAGTCAGCCGGGGGCTCCTCCCCTGCCCTCCCGGCTCCGTCTGATAAGATGACCGTCTCCAACGGCCGCTCAAGCATGGTTCTCCCGTTGGGGCCTCACGGCGCCTCTCCCGACATCCAGACGAATCAGGGGAAGACTGCCCCTCTTCCTTCTTCTCCCCCGCCAGTACCCTTCCCTTCTCTGGTGGGTACTTCAGGCAAGGACAGTGCGGAGCCCCTCGATATCGAAGAGCATTCCTCGGGGTCAGTTCCGCTGTCCCTGATGGGGTCACTGGGACGGAGGCCCCTCCTCAGCCATCTGGCCTAAAGGTGGAGGCCCCGCCTCTCCCATCGGGTGGGATCCCTCCTGATCCGGTGAATATCCCTGTCCCGATCCCACCGTCGGATCCGGCAAACCCTCACCTGACTCCAGAACCTCCGACAATACCAGAGCCCGGCCCAGTCGCCTGCCCCAGCCTTTGGCTCCGGTGCCAGACACGGTCCCTCCATCAGGTCCCCTTTGTCCAGCTCCAATGCTGGCCCCTCTGACACCGGATCCCTTTCCAGCGCTGGCTTGGGTGGTGCTGGTCCCGATATTGGTACCTCAGATGTTGGCTATCCCAGTGCCGGATCCGCCACTGATTTATACGACAGCAGGTCTGACTTGGGTCCCCCCTCTGTCAGACCCCCTGACATTAGGGATTTATTCTAGACCCCAGACTGTTCCTCATTACCCCTGGGGTATCCTGGGGACCACTACCCGGCTGGTCCTCTTCCTGATTGAAGTACTTCAGGACAGTACTACCCTGGGTACAATCCCTATCAGGGCTACCATTTCCAGGGTTACCAGGGGTATCACTACCCACCTTCCCTGGTAATCCCCCCTCCTCCTCCACCTGCTCCCCTCCAGCCTCACCCTCTTCCCCCAACCCCTCCACCAGCTCCGGCTATGCCAGACTTCAAGACTTTAATTCAGTCTTGGTGGCAGGGGGCTTGCTTGGATTTGGTTTCAGATCTGGAAAGCAGGCTCCCACATCTACGCTCTCCCAGATCTCCATCCCCAAGGAGTACTTTTCCTCCATCTATGGTCCATGTCTTGGGGACGGTCTGTAAAATTGTTGTTCTCCCGGACCTTCGCGGCCTTCCAGACGAGGGGGTGGATGATGATGATGACGATGATGATGCCGATGAGTCAGCAGAGGAGGAGTCCTCGGAAGAACCCGAGGTTCCGAAGGGCAAGGTTTCTCCCAAGTCCCTCCGAGAGGACCCTGCCTTTTCAGACCTCTTGAGGTCCATGAAAGACTTTTTTGACTGGGAGTCGGAGGATCAGGACCCCATGTGACAGAGGCTCGCCGAACACCTGGACTTAGAGTCTCTGTCCCTGGTACTGATTCTTCCCTGGATTGGACCTCACCAAGACCTCACTTCTGCAGTCTGGCAGATGATTCAATCCCTCCCGGCTGTCCTCAAGAGGGTGGACAGAGTGTACCGGGCGCCGAAGAAAGCTCCTTTTCTTAAAGTTCATCCAAAGGCAGACTCCGTTGTTATTTCGGCTGCTCATGATGGCTCATCTGCACCCAAGCACATAAGCACCTCTCCTTCAGACAAGGAGTCGCGGCAGATGGACTAGTTTGGTAGAAAGGTTTATGCTTCGGCCACATGCGCGTTCTGATCCCTAAATTATGTGGCCCACATGGTGTCACAGCAAAAAGCCACCCAGACCAGACTGGAGGCCCGAGCCTCAAAGAGGAGCTCGCCAAGGATCTTCACCTCTCACGCTTTTCCTGTAGGCATGCTCTGCAGACTACATATGACTCCATCGACTCTGCAGCCCATGCCTCGGTGACGGCCATCACCTTAAGATGGCTTGCCTGGCTTCGCATTTCTGGCCTTGCCAATGAGATACAGTCTGCGATTCATGATGCCCTTTTCAGCGGCTCAGTGCTTTTGGGTGGTGATGCCAAAGACATTATCACTGATCTCCAGGATAGAGGCCTCGCCCTGAGATCAGTGCAGTCCATGTACCGATCGGGCACTCGACAGCAGCAGCAGCCCTTTTGGAAACTGACTTGGAGGCAGAGGAAGCAGGCCCTGGCTCGACGCCAGGGAAAACACAAGGCCATGGGTTCCGCCACTCCTCCTACCTCCAAAAACCAGAGATGCTCAGGAGGCCCTCCTCCTGAAGGCCCTGCCACCCCCTGACTCCCTATCCCTGCCACCTCCTCAGCCTCTCAGGAGTCGGTGAGGGGGAGGTTCGCCCGCCATGTGCAGGACTGGCAGGATGTAATCTCCGATGCTTGGGGCCTGCAACTGGTGTCCGTCGGACACACCATAGAGTTTCTGGAGATCCCACCAGACACTCTGCCAAAAAGATCTTCCTGTTCCAGGGATCAGGCTCTCCTTGTTCGAGAAGAAATTCAAAGTCTCTTGCTCAAGGAGGCAATTGAGCATGTTCCCCTCTGGCAAAGGGGAAGGGGGTTTAACTCCCACTTTTTCCTGGTTCCAGAAAAGATGGGCAACTTGAGACCCATCCTCAACTTGAGTAGTCTCAATCTGTTCGTCGAATACAAGAAGTTCCCGATGCTGACACTCCAGAGCCTTCTCCCACTTCTTTTGGAGAATCTTTGGCTGTGAGCTCTGGACATGCAGGATGCTTACCTGCACATCCCGATCTTCCCCAGCCCCCGCCAATTCCTGCGGTTCTCATTCCAGGGGGAGCACTTCCACTTTAGGGCCCTCCCCTTTGGTCTGTCCTCGGCACCTCGGGTGTTTACGAAGTGCCTAGTGGTGGTGGCGGCTTTTCTGCGCCACCAGGGTATTGCGGTTTTCCCTTACCTGGACAATTGGCTGATCTCGGCCCCCTCCAGGGATTCCTTACTAGAGGCTCTGTCCTTTACCCTGGACCTCTTTGGCAAACTGGAAATTACCGTCGGTATTCCCAAATCATCTGTGATTCCATCCCAGAGACTTCAGTTCATTGGGGTGGTTCTGGATATGGTCCAATGCAGAGCCTCCCTTCCTCCAGACCGGGTGGAGACACTGGTACGTCATGCTGTTTTAGTAGCTGCGTCCAGGACCATCCTGGCCTGGGAGGTCCTTTGACTTTATGGCCTGATGGTAGCCTCCATCACCACCCTTCCCCTTGCGAGGCTCCACATGAGAACCAGTCAGTGGTCCTTGTGGGATCAACTCCTGGACGACCTGGACCATCTGGTCCTGGTGTCTTCAGCAGTCCAGAAACAATTGCTGTGGTGGAGGAACCCCTGCAACCTCTCCTTGAGTCTTCCTTTCACGAGCCCGGCTCCCTCTGCATCTCTGACTATGGATGCATCAAACATGGGATGGGGAGTATATATTTAGGGGAGCATCAAGCACAAGGACTGTGGTCCAGCTTGGAAGCATCATTACACATCGATGTTGTGGAGATGAGGGCAGTCTTGTACACCTTACAGGCCTTTCAGACCCTCCTTCCCAAGGGATCACTGCTTGTCCAGATGGACAATATGTCAGTAGTCTGGTACCTCAACAAACAAGGAGGAGCTCGCTCGTACCCCCTTTGCAGGGAGGCAGTGTGGGCATGGAACTGGGTGATCCAGCACAATCTGGCCCTAGTGGCCATACATGTTCCAGGCGTTCAGAATGTCCTGGTGGACAGTCTCAGCAGGTCTCGGACCCTAAATCATGAATGGGAACTAAATCAGGAAGTGGCAGAGTCTCCCTCCCTAAAGTGGGGGTGTCCAGAACTCAACCTCTTCACCTCCTACTCCAGTGCAAAACTTCCCAGTTTTTGCTTGCTCATTCCAGGGCATGGTGCTTTCTGGCATGATGCACTGTCTCTCTCTTGGACAGGGACATTTTTGTATGCCTTCCCTCCGTTTCCCATTCTCCAGAGGGTTCTCCTCAAGCTTCAGGCAGAGAAGGTGAGGACGATCCTCATCGCCCCTCTTTGGCCGAGACAAATTTGGTTCCTGCTGCTGCAACAGCTAACCAGAGAACCACCAGTTCCACTTCCAGTGACTCATGACCTCCTGATCCAGTATTGAAGTCGTCGTCTTCATCCGGGGCTCAGGACACTGCATCTTCATGCGTGGCTCCTTCAGATATAGCAGTTTTTCATTTCAGGGTCTCCTCTCAAGTCGCTCAAATACTAGTAGAGGCTCAAAAATCCTCTATTCATTCCATTTATGCCATGAAGTGGAAACATTTTTCCATTTGGGCGACCTCCAAGGATTGGAACCCATTTTCTTGTTTGGCCCCGCAAGTCATGTAATATCTCCTCCATCTTTCAGACTCGGGTCTGTCGTATTCTTCCTTGAAGGTCCACCTTTCGGCAATTTTGGCGTACCATGAGCTGGTGGATGGTAAACCCGTGTCTCAGTTGGAGGTCTCAAAAACCTTTCTGAAATGGATCCGCCATCTGAAACCCCCCCATCTGCAGCCCTACACACCCTTGGGATTTGAACTTTGTGTTGGAGAAACTTACTCTCTTCCCATTCAAACCAGCAATGAGCTGCGATTTACGCTTCCTTTCTTGGAAGACGTTATTTTTGGTTGCTATTACTTCAGCTCAAAGGATTTTGGAGCTTCAGGCTCTAATTTGTAAAGAGCCTTATCTTATCTTTTCCACAGCGACCGGGCGGTCCTTAGGACAAATTCCAAGTTTTTACCCAAGGTGGTGTCAGAAGCCACACTGAACCAATCAGTGGAGCTTCCAGTTTATTTTCCATCCCCTACGAACAGAGGTGAGGCACTCCTGCACACCATGGACGTCCATTGGATCCTTCAGTGTTACACACACCGAACAAAAGATATCCGTAGCTGCGATCAGCTCTTTGTTTCTTTTGCCCCCAGGTTGGTGGGCAAAGCTGTTTCTAAGTAGTGCCTTTCCAATTGATTAGGTAACTGTATTAATTACTGTTACCAAAAGTATGACAAACCTCTGCCGGGTCCCATCAGAGGTCATTCTACCAGGGGCATGGCTGCTTCCGCTGCTTTTTGCGGAATGTTTCCACGGCAGATATCTGCACAGCAGCAACTTGGAGTTCTGTCCATACCTTTACCAAACACTACAGTCTGAACATTGCTTCTAGGCAGAGAACAGGTTTCAGCCTAGCTGTCTTGCAGGGCCTTCTGTCCTAGGCTGGGTCCATTCCTGTTCCCAGTTTTATTGGAGTTTGTTTTTCTCCTCCTCCCTTGTTTCTCTTGGTCTGAGGGACTGCTTGGGATTCAGTCCTATGTGTAATGACCTACTGAAGGAACCCTCTCGAAGTAAGATAGTACAGTTACGTAGGAACTTACCATAGCAGTAGATCTTCAGGAGAGGTTCCTTCAGTAGGTCATATTTTTCCCTCCCTCCTTCCTTCCCCCTTTTATTTTTTACACAGGTACTCCAAATCCTGTTTACTCCTGCTGTCAGGCCTCTTCCAGGCTCCGGCAGGAGAACTGGAAGGCGGGCGTGGGGACTACCCACTATATATGGCCACACTGATGTAGGTCACGTGACGTCGGGTAGGTGGTCCCACATCAGGTATTGCTAGAAAAGTCTGCCGTGCGGCCCAGATGCCAGGTGGTGCTAGTCCTATATGTAATGACCTAATGAAGGAACCTCTCTCAAAGATCTACTGTTACGGTAAGTTCCTATGTAACTGTACCTTTTCATATATCTCTAAATATTTTACTTTTATTAAGTATTTTTAGTTCTGTAAATAGCCATTTTATGTAAGCAATGAGCCATTCTGGGGGTGTGGGTTGTGCAAGGTTTTCTGCACACCCAGGGGTTGAAGGCACTCTGCCTGTGACATTGTGCTTGACAACACCCATGGGTATGCAATAAATGCTGCACAACCTGTGCTTATGTATGTATATATAAGGTAGTACGCAACCCCCTACTGGGAATATTGTCAATATTTTTTGTTTGAGTGCCGATTGACCTGATAGCATCATGAGTGGCAAAGCCACGAGTGATGTCATCAGGTCAATCGGCACGAGAACAAAAAACACTGACAATATTTCCAGTAGGGGAGTTGTGTATTCCATGTATGCCATACCTCCAAAAAGTGAAAACAGAATTGAATTTCTTGCCATTTTTGCTGATTGTAAAAACTCTAAAAGGTATCTATAAATGAAACACCACTCATTTTGTGGATATATTTGTCCTGATCAACTTTTGTGCTCAAAGTACCATGGTATAATTTTTCGTTTTAAAATTATTTGCTTTTGTTTGTTGCAAAAAGTAGAAAATAAATTGCATTTTCTGCTGTTTTTTGCTAATTATAAAAAAATTAAAGGTAGATATAAATGAAACACCATTCATTTTGTATATATTTTTGTGCTGAACAACTTTCATGCTCACAGTACCATGCTATAATTTTTCATTTTAGTTATTCACATTTGAATACGATTAGTACTGTTCCTGAGGCTGAACATTCAAATGCATTCTGAATGAGCCAGTCAGGACCTACTATATGTGTATTTTGGACCTGGAGTGAAGATATTGAACCTTGAGTGAGGATGTTTCAATATCCTCACTCCAGGTCCCCAGGAAGCAAAAATATCACTAGTATCTGCCCTGAAATATACTCACAGGTGTGGCATAAATATGTCTATACATGTTTGTACAATCTAGGTAGGAATGTCACAGTTGAAGTAAATCCATTGTTTTCCCCAGAATCTGAGCCAAGTGAAACATAAACGTTATTATTGACCTAATGGGTAAATAACACTGTTTATTTTTCACTGTCTACGTCATCCTGTGACACAAAATGTCAAACTTGACCAATCCCATGAAAAATCAGCCTCCTGGTTGTAGCCAGTAGCAGTCTCTATAAGAAAATTACGCTCTTGACAACACTTTTTCCCCGCTTCTGGAAATCATGAAACAATTTGAATCAGTAAATCGCTTTGCCATATATTTTTAAATTGATATAGGACTGGTGGTAAAGTCAGCGTTATTTAACAATAAAAATGCCTATTGGTTCTCCGTATGACAACCAAACAGCCACACAATGCACTTGCTTACACTGGGAGTTGGCATGCTGCTGTCTGTATTGCAGACAAATGGTTGTATGTCTGACTTGATTGCACTGGGAGTCGGTGCTCTTGCTCACTCTGACGCTCCCTCCAGCATTTGCATATCACTGAAAATGAAGCGGGGTCTGAAAGCTTAAGGCACTGTTCACTTCTACAAAAAAAATATATGAAATGCACATAATTTTCTTGGGGGGGGGAGAGTTTTGGGCAGCAGAAAAAAAAATCACATCACTTCCGTTGGTTGGGGAATAGTTCTTTGAGCCACGGGAACTGTAGCCTGCACAGTACTGACTGTGAAAAACAACAACAAAATCCTCTATAAAGCAAACAAAAAATACTTGAACACATACGTAGAACATAATTGCCTGTATTCAAATATTCTGTTTATTTGCATTCATGAGGGGTGGGAGTTTCGTAACTCACTCATGCAAATAAATAGCCTATTTGGACACAGACCATTCTGTGGCCTCTCTTGCTCACACACACGCACACACACACACACACACACACACACACACTCTCTCTCTCTGTATATATGTATGTGTGTATATATATATATATATATATATATATATTTTATAGTGGTGCAGTAGCGCCCCTGTAATTCGGGTTGAGTAGAGTGTTTAAGAAGAATTTCTTCTTTCCTGAGGTAAGAGTCTTCTTTAATGAGATTTCTTCTTTCATGATCTTCTTTCGTAACACCATCCAAAAGAAGAAAATCTGCTGATAAAAGAAGAACTTGTCTTTGTCTAGAAAAACAACTTCTGTTTATAACAAGACCATTTTAAAAGATTGTTACCCAAAATTTTTAACATTGCCTTTTTTTGGACCACACCTCGTGAACCAAGAAGATGACACTTTTCAAATCTGGCCTGGAAGGTGATTTTGTGGTCATTCTCAGAAATCCCCTTTTGGGCAGGATTTGAAAATTTTCACCTGACTGGAACATGAGGTATTGCCAGAAAAAGACCGTGTTAAAAATGTGGGGTAAAAGAATTAGAGTCTTCTTTTGTAAGTCGAAATTCTTCTTTCATGAGAAAATTTTTTTTTCATATGTGAGCTGAACTTCTTCTTTCATAAGAAACATTCTTCTTTCGTATGTCCAGCATCTTGTTTTTCATTTTCTCAAAAAAAAAAATTACAAATTGAAACCCCATAAAAATGATGCCCTGAAGAAAAACATCACATGAATCTAGCTAAACGGGACCTGTTTAGCTAGATTCTGGAGTTTGTTTTTTTCACAGGAAAACCTGAAATATGGTTTTGAGACATCCCTACAATCTTAGGTGAAAGGCTTAGTGAGGGCTCCTGATTCTTTTTTTCATGAGCCAAAATTCTTCTTTCATGAAGCTCATGAATGAAGATTCTTGGCTCACGAAAGAACAGTTGACTCTCACAAAAGAAGACATTTCTTGTTTTGTGATCTTCTTTCATGAGATTTCTTGCTTTGTAATCTTTTTCATATCAAAAGAAGCTCACAGAAGGATTTCTTCTTTCATGAGATGAGCTTCTTCTTTCATGCTCTTCTGTTGTGAGATTTCTTCTTTCTTGATCTTCTTTCGTGAGATTTCTTCTTTAGTAATCTTTCATATCAAAAGAAGCTCACAAAAGAAGAATTTCTTCTTTCACGAGGTGAGATTCTTTTGGGATCTTCTTTCATGAGAGTTCTTCCTTCATGATCTTCTTTTGTGAGGCGTACGAAAGAAGAAAGTCTGCTGATGAAAGAAGAACTTTGTGTAGAAAAACAACTTCTGTTTATATAACAAGGTCATTTTAAAAGATTTTACCCCTAATTTTCAACATGGACCTTTTTTTGACCATACTCCATGAACCAAGAAGTAGAATTTTTTCAGATCCAGCCCAGAAGGTGATTTCATGGTCATTCTTGGAAGTCACTTTTTGGACAGGATTTGAAAAATTTCACCTGATTGGGTCATGATGTGTGTTTATAGAAAGGCTATGTTGAAAATTTGGGGTCAGTGTATTAACAATCAACAGAGTTATGAAGGAAGGGCCCTGCATTTGTATCTGTAGCTGCAGGGAAGGGTCCTGCGCTTCCACAGCCTGATGCACTCCTCACTTGGCACAGGGTCCAGAGGGCCCTGCATGTCTGTGTCTGTAGCCACATGGAAGCACAGGGCCCAGAGGACCCTGCGGTTCTGCAGACAGAGGTCTTCATAAATGAGGATATGATTCCGCTATTAGGCGATTTATTTAAAAAAAAAAAAAAAAAGTTCCTCAGGGACGTGCATGTTTGCTGCCAGAAGTGAGTGTATGTCTTACGGTGTGCATGAGTACATGTGGCTTCAGAAGCACTGGAACCATAGGGGCCTACCCTTCTGCAAACAGGCGTGGTGTAATGCAGTTTGGGTCACAGATTGTGAGTCCATGCTTCTGCAGCCAAAACCAGTGCATATGTCTTACACCTGCAGCTACAAAGGTAGAGGCCCCTCAGGGGCCTTTGCTTCTTCAGCCAAAAGTGTGTGTATACCTTACAGTTTGCATGACTGTCTGTGGCTACAGAAGGTCTGGCCCCATAGGGGCCTGCACTTCTTTAGGCAAAACAGCTGTTGTGATTCAGGTGTCATGGATTTGTATCTGTGGCTGCAGGGGCCTGTGATTTTGCAGACAAAAGCAGTGTTGTGATTTGAGTACCATGAATTTCTATCTGCAGCCAGAAGTGAGTGTCTGTGTCTTCCAGTGTGCATGCCGCAGATACAAATCCATGAAGGTAGCACATCAGAGCTACTGAATTTGTGTCATCCAGAAACAGTTGTATATTGTTTGTCTTACCAGGCGATAGTTGTCTGGTTGCTTGTGTGGTCTTGTCCTTTAGCTGCTTGGGGGTATGGGGAGTTACGGTTGGAAACCCTAATGCCACATTTCCCTACTTTTGTTACAGTAGTTGAGCTCTAACTGGTGAGCGCGGTTTTTGCAGTGAATATATATGCATTGCAAAAGCGTCATTAATGCACCAGTTAGGTTAAACTGACAAAGTAGGGAATGTGGTGCTGCAGCATATCACACTCTGGGAGGCATACACAGAAAATGCCTCTCCTGGCGCGACACCAACGCGAGAGCCCGATAGTGGATCCTCACCTGCCTGTGGCTGCAGTACCACCCGGAATCCGAACACCCCACCCCCATATGCTTACTGAACCCAGCAATAAAGTTCTTGTAGGCAGTCCAAATACAATATCTAGGATCAACTTTGTATATATAAACTAAAAGAGAAACATAATGTAGTACTGTATTGCTTGACACTACTTTTACTGCACGACTTTTTGGTTTTCCTTAGGCTGCAACTGTATACTTGTTGAAGCTATAGATTCCGGATTGGTTATATGTGGTCTATTATTTTTTTTATATTGCATTAATAGCTAAAAGGCAGTTATTATCTAACCTCTGCTGATTCTGCTTTGCTGCTTTATTTCAAAAGCTTTGGCCTACACCAGCACTCAAATCCCAGCTTGATCTCTAAGGACGGTTGTTTGCATGTGCTCAGTTTTTGTTGTGTCCTCACCTTCATACAGAATCTTAAAAGGAACAAGAGCACTTCTTCTGATGAAATGTTTACAAGGCAGACGCTGGAACTAAGAGCAATGAAGTTCTGATCGAGGGGATGTGAATGGATTAAAAAAAAACGTGATTGCATGTGTAAAAGGAGCAAACATGATTGGCATGTCTGCAGCATGTGGCTGTGAGTTTGCATTCATATCAAGGCATATCCTCCTGGCCGGCCAACTGGTTCAGAGATCATCGAGAGGTGGATTAGGTGGAAACTTAGCTTATTTACTTGCAGCAGATCTGACAACTCTGAGCTGTCTTTCTAAAAGGGCTATCCATGCCAATTCCCTAGGTGCAGAGGTGGGTGAAGAATCAATTCAACTGACAGGTCTAACATTAGATGTTCTGTGTGTGTGTGGTGGGGGGGCAGGTGAATATGATACATTGTAGAAAATGTGCATTATGTTTCATATTCCATTTACAATTCTCTTGATAACGTAACATCTTGCTAATAAGCACCTGGGGTCAGATTTTCAGATGGCCTGGAATAATGCACACGGTCAACAAAAACAGCGCGTGTGTATGGTCTTCTCTCATGCAACAGCATTTTTTCTTCATGCACACTGTTTTTGGTGGGGGAGCCATTTTTCTATTGTTTCCATGTTTTACGGCAGCTTGCAAACTGATTCCATGTGCAGCTGTGCTACATTCACTTCGCCACACTGGTATTGCTAGTGATAGCATTCATCCGCAGCTGTGCCTGCCATGAAATTGCTGCCCGTGTGCACAAAATGTTGATAATAACATTTCCGCCAGTGTGGGGATTTTACCTCTGCATCGGGGGAGTTGCACATAGGGACTTAGCCCCTGCACCATGTCAGGCCCTATGGAAATCGTGCCCCTGAAGTGCTTTGAACTCCTGTATGGCAGGAAGTTAAAGGGACTCTGTCAGCTCCACCTGGATCAGTTTTAACCCATTTAAAATAAAATGCGGGGTGGGGGGTGGCGTGGGAGTAAACACAGAATATCACTTTTTGTTTAATTAAAAAAAAAAATGAAAACTTGAACTTTGTTGTGCCATATTTGTGCGGTTACAGTGAAACACAGCTCCCTGTTCATGCCCCACCCCCCCATGTTAGGATTTTTCTATACAGCTATTATACTCTTTACTAAAACTGATATTATAGCCAGCCTTATTTTTAAAAAGGAATGTGTTGAATGATATTCTGTGCTTGCACCATTTCAGTTTGAGAGGGCCAAAGCTGGTTTGTGGAGCGTGACCGTGTCCCTTTAAATGGGACAATAATGTGTATGTAATGATAGGTGAGGATGGTGATGGTGGTGGTGGTCACCAACGGGGTTAGAGAAATGGATGTAACTTACTGAGGGTGGTGTTTGTGAAATATCCTGCCTCGAGTTTGGGATCTCAATTGGGCTCAGGAGTATGAAGACAGTCACCAGAAGGCCCATGGCACCACCTAGGAGGGAGTGCAGCTTTTGTACCTGCATAAATGCTGCCTGGTGTCCTAGGGGGAGAGGAGCCGTGCATTTCTTCCCCCAAGCACAAGTAGAGTCGGATGGTGACACCTGACACAGTGGTACCCGCTGTCTTGTCCCAAGATGATGTGTGGCGACATCAGAGGAGAGGGGATGGTGCTCTTTCAGCCTGTACTGGATACGGTCTTGCAGTTCCTTGAAAGCCGTGCTGCTAATGTAACAGGGTGACTGTGGTGGGGGCCCACCACCACCAGATGAACCACTGCAGAACCAGTGAATAGAACTTAATTGTAAAAAATGAACAAGTTAGTTACTAGTCACATAACTGTAATAGTAATACATATTACTTTTAATGTTACATTATAGTGTATGTTAATACTGCCATGGAGACCACCCTTACAGTTGTAAGAGGGGTCTCATGTGCATTCTTAGGTTATGAGAACTGCTAACCAAAGGTGAGCAGCACTGATACCCTTATAATGGAAGTGAGACTATTTTTACAATCGTAGGTGTGGTCTCCGTGGTGGTATTCATATATTATTGATTGAACTTGGTCAACAATATATAGAATAGTGGATGGGTAACCATCCACAACAAGGCTGTGTTTCCATTGAGGTTGTTGATGACATCATGGGGACCTCGAAATGGCTTCGAGGAGGTCCATGATGTCTTCAACAACCAAGATGGAAACACAGCCATAGTTGTGGATGGTTGACCATCCACTATTTTATATAGTATATGGTTCCTGGCTTGTCTTTTTCCTTTTTTTCCCCCGAAGTTTACAGTTACCTTGGTTATGTCGACTTGTGCTGCTCCTGTTCCGGCTCCCTCATGCTTGTCCCTCTCTGACTCAGTTCTGCGTCACCCCGTACCCGCTAGCTCATATCCACTTGGTTTAAAAATAAAATAACCGCAATTCACTTTTGTGACACGGAGCCTTATGAGGCTTTCCGTGTCAAAACGAGGAAGGTCCCCTGACTGGCGCTCGCTTAATCGGGCCGCCATGTTACACCATTTTTTTTCTTCTTAGAGCATGGAGTAAGCTAATCAGGTGGCAGGGCAAGGTGTTGTACTATCGATGTGACGTCAGATCAATAGTACAACAGCTTTTTTTAACTTTGAACTGTCCTACAACAAGATTTTGAAAGCCACGGCTTTCTACTCATAATAAGCCCTAACCATATACTATATATAATTTTTTTTAAACTGTCCCAGAATGTGCCCATTTCCAGGACATCTATGCATGACACACCCTTCACAGAATAAGAGTATCTCCCGCACAGAGGAAAGGAGTGCTCTCGTGATCTAAAATTTTTTTAATGCATGTTGTCTGATAGAAATCTGAACTTATAAAGGAAAACAAATTATTTGGGAGAAATTTGAGAATATCAGATGAATCCAAGCCCTGGATTTGTCAGAGTTCTACCTGATGCTGGTGAACCATGTGAGACCACAGCTGTGGAAGGACAAAATGATCCCACTTTATAGTAACTGAAAATGTTACTGTATTTACAGCAAATAGTTACTTTTATAAAATGTAACATTGTTTCAGTTATTTACTACATTTTCTTGAAAGTTATCTATTACTGGTTTCCAAACAAACAAAAAAAGTATTACTATTACAGTTAAGTTATCCAGAGCACTATCTAGTAGTGGGGGAGTGGCACGAGGAAGTCATCGGCAGATAAGGGAAATGATGGGGAGAAAGAGGTTGGAAAAGTTAGAAACAGAATATAAAGAAAAGTTAGGAGTCTGGTTGAGTTGGAATGCTGAGACCAAAAGTAAAACAGCTTGAAACTAGTGGGACCCCACCTGGAGTACTGTGCCTGGTTCTGCAGTCCTCACCTAAGGAAAGATAAGGACGGGCTGGAGGCAGTGCAACGTAGACATCATGGAGACCTTCGCTCTCGAGGTCTCCATGATGTCATCAACAACCTCGATGGAAACACAGCCTTGTTGGAGGTCAGATGAGAGAGGGGCGATATGATACAGACCTTCAAGTTCCTGAAAGGAACTGATAAGATGAACTGTGAGGACTTACTTAGCATAAGTAGCAGATCAAGTACATGGGGCCATGAGTGGAGACTGATGAAAGGGGAGTTTCAGGAGGGACGTGAGAAGGTTTTATTTTATAGAAAGGGTGGTGGAACCATGGAACAATGTGCCAGCTGATGTGGTGGGTGCCAAAACTATCAATGGTTTCAAACACAGCTGGGACAGAGTGAAGGGCTTAGTGGTTGCTCAGGGTGATAGCAGTAGGGTGGGGAGCATGGGGGTGGATAGTGTGGATTAGAACCGTGCATGGACACTAGGTCCTGGGTTTGTTAGTGTTTATGGCAGACTGGATGGACCAGTGGTCTTTTTCTGCTGTCACTGCCTATGTTTCTGTGTTTCTGTGAAATGGTGACTTCTAAGGCTGGCCCAGAGGCACAAAGGGTTAAGGTGCTAGACAACACACCTGTTGCCACACCAGTAACCTGAGTTCAAGAATGAGCCTGGGTCACTGAGGGTTGACTGGGGTGGGAGAGGATTATGCATCCGCTGAGAGTTCTATCTTCAGGAGAAAGTATGTCACACTGCTCAAGAACTGCCACTGTGTGGTGGGGCAGGGCAGCAGCTGCCACTCAAAAGGGGTTGCCTGGTGGCAGGTGCATAGTACATATACAGCTCCATGTATATGCACAATTGGATCCTTGTATGCTGCCTGGTCAAGGAAGGAAAGAGGAAAAGCTGCAGCTGCAGGATGAGCTCTTGGTTGCCACAGCCCTCACACCACCTGCAGGGCCCTGGGGGGGGTTGTCAGAGTTGTGCTTCAGGGTAGGGAGGCTGGCCCTCCCTCCCAAAACCTGCCACAAGGCTGGAATATCCATGGGGATTTCACCTCCCAGGTGAGTCCATTGAGAGATGGGGGTGAATGACCAAGGAGAGAAAGGGGTGGCTGCCAGACGTAGAAGAAACACCTTAATAAAACAAGACAAAAAAAAAGAAGTGGTGACGTCTATGAAAAAACATGCAGCGTTTAGGTCACTTGCACATGAAACATCTTAAAAACTGTGTCTGTGTTTGGTAAATTTAACAGAAAAGCTGGCATTCTCCTGCTGACTACCCACCTCTGTATCTGGGAACCTGGCTTCTTGAAGACAGCATTGCTTTGAGACTCATTTCCACAATCCCAAATATGCGATTCTAGCCTAGATACAAATCTTGACGGGAAAGGGTATCTCACAGACCTGAGTATTGCAGGCCCTCTTGGCCTATGGGCACTCGCAACCCTGCTGTGCTAGCATGTTAGCGCTTCTTTGGTA
Source organism: Neoceratodus forsteri (assembly GCA_016271365.2). Classification (NCBI taxonomy): domain Eukaryota; kingdom Metazoa; phylum Chordata; order Ceratodontiformes; family Ceratodontidae; genus Neoceratodus; species Neoceratodus forsteri. Next base: position 90,575,400 of record JADMNL010000030.1, read on the forward strand.
GCGTGTGTGAACCTGCTCTGTATACTGTTCTGATTATTTTGGGGGGCTGTGACACCTTCCTTGCATTTTTATGAAATTCTGTACCTGGGGTGTGGGGAACCAAGCCCCTTCCCCAGACATAATCAAATCCATGTTTCAAAATAGAAATCAAAGTTAGTTACTAGTTAATAACTAAGTAAACTACAAAGCATAGCAATGCATTGTTACCTCCTGGCCCGACAATTCACCAGTTATGCCCGGGGATCCTAACTAGGACTGTGTATAATAGTAGAACTGTTATCATTTTGTTTCACACGAACATACGATGAAGCCAGCAGTTAAAGGCCTAATGGCCTATCAAGTCTGCTTGAGTGTGCGGCTGTCAGTGCTGTGCACTGATGTGGCCCCCCCACCAATTGCTCCCACTGTTTTACCCTTTCCCCCTCCCCATTTTGATTTTGCCCTTAAGTTTATTCCACCCCCCTTAAATTCCCTCACTGATGCCTTTGAAACCAGTTCCTCTGGCAGAGTATTCCATGCTGTCACCACTCTCTCGGTGATAAAGTGCCTCATCTCCCTTCTGAACCACTCCCCCTCCAACTTTAGACTATGCCTTCTTGTAATACCTTCCTTTCTAATTTTAAACAAACCCTCATAACTTACCCTATTAATGCCTTTCAAGTAATTAAATGTCTCAGTCATATCCCCCTGACCCTTCTGTCCTCAAGAGAGTACATATTGAGCATCTGTAGCCTCTCCTCATAGGGCTTTTCCCTCATCCCTCTCAACATCTCGGTTGCTCTCCTCTGTACCCCCTCCAATAACCTGATGTCCTTTTTTAAGTATTGACGCCAGAACTGCACACAGTACTCCCAAGTGAGGCAGCACCAATGCCGTGTACAGCAGCAGGATCACACCCTTACTCCTCGAGGTGATTCCCCTTGATGTACACTCCAGCATCCTATTAGCCTTCACTGCCACATTCCTACACTGTGCAGCGTGATTCATATGGCCTGTGACTAGCACCCCCAGATCTTTCTCCTCAACGGATACCAATAACTGCACCCCTCCCAGCTTATAGCCAAATCCAGGATTCCTGTTCTTAAAGTGCATAATCCTTTTCAATTTCATGTGAGTTCTCTTTGATATACACTCCCAAAGTATAAGCCTCCCCTCGTATCATAGCCTTAGCTAGGAGAACAGGACCATTTCCGTTGCAGGCTTCCTTAGTTATGAAGGTCTTGCTGTTACAGAGTCAGCCAGTAGGTGGCTGTGTCTCCCAGTGTTGAGTTGTATTTGTCAGTGTTCTGTCGCTTCAGTAAGTTGATGGGGAGAGGAATGGGCTACTTCCCCTAGTTGAGTGACAAGATTGCAACTTTTCTTTTGCAGGGCTAATGTTCCACAATTTGACCTCTGTCCACCTCCCTGTCCCCGTTGCATGGAGCTGATTGGTTTCACTTTTTTTTCATGCAGGACAGGCAGTGACTTCCTTTGCAAATGATGACAGAGCTGCTTTCTAGTCAACTAGGGAGGTGGGGCTTGAGCTCTAGATGGCTTATGCCCTCTGACAGGAAAGAAGTGTCTCACCTCCATAATGCGCGTGTTTAAACTGAACGCACATCTATGTAACCCATGTTTGTCATCCCAATGTCATCTCATAATTAGTAATTGATAAGCCTGGTGTACTAGAGGGCTCCATTCCAAGGGTCCAAATTTCGAAGTCATCCAAGTTTTTTTGAAAGTCAGAATACTTCCCAGTTTCTTACTGTTCCCCCTAGCTTCTGTGGTGCCACGGGTTGTGAGCAGACCTCTGGAGCCCACCTTGTTAATACCCTGCATCTATTTAAACATTTCAAGCATGCCTGGCCCTCCTTCTTCCCTTCTGATCTTCAGTGAATACATGCTTAGGCACTGCAGTCTTTGTATGTTCTCCCCTGCTGTCCCCGAATCATTTTGGTCTTTACCTTGTCACTGTTCCCAGCTTATTGATGTCCTTTTTAGAGTTGCTCGGATAGTATCCTACCAGGTCAGATACCATCGGATACCATCATTTTGGTCAGATTTTTGATAGCATCAGATGGCATAGACCTCCGACCAAGGATCTGACCTACTAGGATCCACAGTAAATATCCGAGGTATCCGTGGATCCGATCTGGATTAGATGGATCTAACCATCGTGTCCAGATATCTGACCATCGGGTCCTACTTTTGGAGGTTGGATCCAATGGCTCTGAGGACAGATCCAATGGAGCTAACCTTGGATCCACAATTATCCAATTATGGATCCAGAATCCAACTTTGGGTGGGTCCTAGGTCGGATGCCAGTACTATCCGATGGAGGATAGTTGGTTCCACAAAAGCATTATCTGAGCAGCTTTATTCCTTTTAGGGTGTGGGTCCCAGAATTGTACTCAGTACTCCAGGTACAGTCATGCCAGAGTCTTGTACAGGAGCAATATGACTTCCTTTTGTCCCAGCATGTAAATTTCCTTTAGTCAACATGTGCTGGGATTCAGTCCCTGGCCTCTGTGCTGTAAGACAAAAATACTCTTCACATGGCCTCTTCACTCTACCTTTGACAGATCTCCTGGGATTATAATGAAGACAAACATTGCACACACCTCATCATAAGGCCAGGGATACTGACAGACATAGCCATTGCAGACGGTATGTCTCTGTGCTGCAGCTTGGCATATGGAAAGTTGCACCCTATGGAAAAACAGGAATAGCTCAGGTCGAACTACGGCATTGGGAGTGGAGTGACTTCTCTTACTCGTGGCGTAGCCCTTGTGAACTCTCAGCTGGGGTCAGATATTCAGTCAGCCCCAAAAGTTTCTATAGCTAGGACTAGGTAGAGGGAGAATATTTGAGGAAATTTGCCCCATCCATAAACGTTACTTTCCGGACGGGACGGCAGTTATGACAGAATCATCAAAATCACGATGAAACTAATCACTTGACATTTTTCATGGGATGAAAAAGCGGTGTAGCGGATGAACAGTAAAAAGCCATCTACCACCTTTCAGAATCCAGATTTCACAGTAACTGGACCCCCTCCACCACCACCACCCATAGTTACTATATGGGTGGGTACTAGACAACTCAGAACTCTGTCCGCAGTTGTCTAGAGGGAATGATAATACTGTTGGCAGTGTGGCATACCGAGGTCTCCTTGGCCATTTGAATGCATCCTCACATCCTGCTGTATCAGCTATGGTTAATTCCATATTTTGTGGCTCTCCCTAACCAATCATTCACTCTGCTTGTTTAATTACAGAGGAAACATCCCCACACTTAACAGGTACTGTACTTAAGTCACTTCTTTTGAAAATTAAATCATATATTATGTCTTTTCTGCTTGTTTTCAGTAAATGCTTTTGTTACATGAATGGGATTTGATCTTGTTGAAATGAATCGAGGATTTGTTTAAAGAGAGAGTTGGCAGTTGATCTAATGGTTGACACATTAACTGCCAAATCAAAATGAGAAAATCATGCTTTCGACTTAAAGAATTTTTTTTTTTTTGCACCCCACTCCTTCAGGCTACACAGATGTACTCAGTGCCCGCAGCACTCGCTTCTCACTACTGGCCCTCACGTCCAGACTCCTTGAGCTCGCCATCACTCCATCTGTTCTGGCATATCCCTGTTGCCACCAGAGATGAGTGAGAAGAGAGGTTTCCAGTGTCAGGAGAATGGGGAGTGGGGTGCACTGAGGGCTTGTTGCCACGGGGATACAGTAACTCATCATCTGCTGTACTTGGAAAGGGGGCACATCTGTTTTTCTTTCAGCCCTCAATCATGGGAGAAACATGGCAGTATACGGTCACCCTTGCCATGAAGTGCACCTCTACCAGGCCACCAGTAGAGGCCACTCTGGTAACAATCTGCACCAAACCCCTTCCCCCAGGCAGAAGATTGTCCATGTGGACTTTTTTTCACCCTCTGCTTGCTTCCACTCTATTTATCCCAGGCTTGACATTTGAACCCCGGTTGCCAGTTTGTCGACCCGAGTCTGTGCAGCCTTGCAGCCTGGCTGAGAAAGGCATTGCCATGTATTAACAGTTCCCAGACCAGGTTGGCTGGCATAATCATCTATCCTGGTAATAATCCCTTGCATTGGGTTGAGGAGCTTACTCTTTCACAAAGGGTGTGAATGCACAACCCTGTGCTGTCATACGAGAGACCTTCTTGAAGACCGTGTCATGCCAGTGTGGTGGGAGGGACCAGGGTCAACAACATTCATGGATTGGTTTCCAGCTGTTTATTGGAAAGAATAATGGCTTGGCAGCTCAGACAGTGGCCGGGACTGGCACACATGGACTTCGGCTGGTCATCCTCCCCACCTTACCAGATACGGGGACGCTGAGGGGTGGGAGCAAGTGGGCTTCACCCTAATGACCCCACTGTGGGGGAAGGGGAGGCCCACAGAGGACCAAGAAAGGGCCTGGCCAGTATGAGACTGGGCAGTCCCGCTGGCAACCTGAGCACTGGATGGCCAAGGATTATAAAGAGAGAGTGAAAAAATGTGTAATTAAGTATTTTCTGTCAGTGTGTACAACATATGGGTAAGATTCTGGGCAGTAAACCTTAAAGACAAAGTCCTATTAACTAAATTGTAATATATTTGTCCAAAATGTTTTTTTTTTTTGTATAAAGCAACAGTAAATGTTAAAAAATTAATATACTTTACACTGCAGTGGATAGAAACAATCCAGCAACTTGATTGGCTGAGACACATCTTACCTGTGATTAAACCTCAACACATACAGTACTCGCGGATAAGAAAAAGTCCGAGCCAGCAGGTTTTTTTACCTACTTTGAATCCCTCCACTCCACAGTCCACAATGTCTTTCTGACCAGAACCACCTACTGGTCAAAACAGAACAAATCAGAACTATTTTTTTACATGTATAAGTGCACATAAAAAATGTATAAAACTTTGTAAATGTTTAATACATAAAAAAAAATGATTGGTTGCATAATAGCAATAATAAACTCCAGGGTTTGCTATGTTATGGGATGTTGTCACTTTTTGGGTGCATGAGACACTTAGCTTTCGGTCTTGTGCCTTACAGTGCACCCAAGGTGTGGCAATATATCCTGCAGTACCACACCCTGAACCGGCCTGGTGACGCAGAGGGTTGAGGCACTGGCCGCCACACCTCGCACCATGCTGGTGACCCAGGTTTGGGAATGGACTCGGGTCATTGGAGGTTGGCAGGGGAAGGGAGGATCGAGCATCCAGAGGACTGCTCTCCTCTCCTGGGGAGGGATGGGGTGTGTGCCCACCACACTAGCGACACCAGTGGAGACTGGTGTGGCAGTAGATGGAGGCACCTGGTAACGGGAGCTAGGGTGATGGTGGACATCCTGCGGGTGAGCACGGGAGCATGCTCACTGCACCCTGGATGTCATTGCACATCTGTGCCCTAGGGACTAAGTCAGAAAAACAGCTCTGGCGATGAGCAAAATGACGCCACTGACAGATGACCATCTCCTGGCCAAACAAAGCCCGATGTAAGCCAGGACGGGAGCTCATGGTGATGCAGTCTCTCCTGCCCGCCTTGCTAGGGGCCTCGTGGGGGGTGTCATGACCTCCCCGATTCTGCAGTCATTGTGGAGGCCGGCCGGGCAGGACAGTTGAGTGTCCACGTACAAGGCAGACTGGGGTAAGTATACCCCATGCCGTTAGCAGGTTGATAAATAGAATGTACAAAACAATAAATAAATACCACGCCCTGTCTTGCTTTATTTTAATCCCCAATGGTGATAACACACTGTTCGTTTTTGTTCCCAAATGAACTGACAGTGTGCCACCCTTTGTTTCATTTTGAGGCCTGGAGTTAGCTTTGATGGTCGTGTCACCAGTGTGCCGTAAGGCCAGGGAGCAGTGTCTGTTGCATGCAAGATCATATTCATAACAAGCAGAGTGAGCTGATAGCAGTGGGAGTCAAAAACAGCTGAGCAGGCTGATGAAAACCTGGGGGATTTCATACTTGAAGGAGTTCTCCTTTAATTATTTCAAGCCCCCCCCCCATGCAAACGTAGACTGAAAACTGAGAAGAAAGAGTATCTTAAAAGACAGGAGTGAAGGGCAATCTCCAATGATGCGAAATATGTGGATACAGCATGTTTAGTGTACCATGAATTACAGCCTTAAACCCATAACTATGTTTACTGTAATAAGGGGATGGTTTAAATCTTTGATTATAGGAAAACTGCCATAATTTAAAATTTCCCACCCCAAAATCTCTACCCCCTGATTAGGCTTTTCACAATAGAAACACTGTTATAGAAGTGGGCGGTGCAGCGCCGTGGTTTCACCTGAAATGAAACTGTGCAGTGTCTGCCATGGTGCCGACTCCCGGACTTTGCAAAAATAAAATAAAGTAAGTTAGAACGCCTAAAAAAAACATGCTTCTATTGCGAAAAGCCTAGTCGGGGAGGGGGGTGGATTTTAAATTCTGACAGTTTTCTTTAAAAAAAGTGTATTCATATATTAATGAGTATACCACTGTGCTCCCAGATTGATTTGGCATGTTTCCTGTAACTCTAGGAGAGTTTTCCTGTGTTATTCTGTAGGTTACATTATTTCCTATGGAAGCTGAATTGCTGTATTTACCCATATAACCAATGCAAGTCTATGGGACCAATTTTCCAGTAGATGGCCTGGTTTCCCTGTATAATACAGGAATCCTGTAGATTTCAGAGCTTTGATATCGCTGCAGCTCGAAGCTGCTTTCCAGCTGCAGTTGTTAGTGCTGTGCTAGAACATACATTATTAAATGGCACTGAAAAATAAATAAACCTGATTGGCTGAAACCAGTCACATGCCCGTGCATTGATTTCACATTGATGCACAGTCACGTTTCAGATCTCCTTTTCATAGCCAAAAAGTCCACTTATTAAATAACAGCGACACATTTTATATGCACAGTAACCCAATCCAGCATGTTTGGCAATGCTAAGTTGATGTGCTTCCCAGGGGTATAAAGGCAGTTAGCATAAATGCCTTGTGTCTTATTACCCAAGAGGTGCATCAGTTTAGCATTACCGCCACTCTGTTGTGGGTAACTGCTTCTGTACTTCATCCTTCTGCTTCCTGGGACATTGCGGGACAGTGAAAAGTGCTGCTCCACTGTGAATGCCCGTTAGGTACAAAGAAGTGGAGGGACTTCCTACTAGCAGTTGTACAGAGAGGTAACAGTCTTGGCTTACCTTCATGCCTTACTGTTGCATTGGCATGCCCATTTAACGTTTTATAGTAATACACTAACAACGTAAAGTGAGCTTTGCTGAATTAACTATTTTGTGTCTCTATGGCAGTAAGCATTTCATGACCCAATAAAAAGACAAAGTTTATATAGTAAAAAATAAAATGGTAATGCAGCCAGAGTTTTTATAGTCACATAGTGTTGTAGTGGAACAGGGGACTGGAGGTCTATGTTGTCTGTCCCTACTGCCACATAGCAGGGTAAGTACCCAGTCTGAGTATTGGCACACATCCCAGTTTTTCAGCCTGAATGTTACCCCCTATGCATGCTGCGTAACACTCAGTGCCATTTGCCTTCAGGAATCGGTCTCATTCTACTTTAAAAGCCTGAACAGTGCTAACTTCTGCAGCATCACCAGGTAGCAGGTGATATCACATGCTAATCACCCCCCTGTGTCAAGTAATACCGTCGGATGCTTTCCTTTGTACTGCTCTCCCTCAATCTGAGTGCACGCTCTCTACTTACTGTAGACATTTACTTTGATGTAAGTAAAAAGGATTCCCCCAACTCCACCCACCCAAATCATGTCCATTATGTTTGAGTCTCTTGTTTTGCTTTCAGCTCATCCCTGGTCATCAAATCCAGACATTGTTAATGACCCTAACGATTTGTCTTGCATTCACAAAATGTATAAGTACTAAACTCCTGAAATGCCCCCTCCCCACCCCACAGTGATGCTTTAGTATTTGGTGATGTTTTTGAAAGTTGTGTTGCAAATAGGCATCCTCCATGGCTTGCACGGCAGACATATTTTGTTACATCAAATCACTCTGTATCAAATCTGTAACAGAGTAGACACACCAGAGGGTGTAGACAGAATGAGAAGCGACCTGCAGAAACTTGAAGAATGGTCAAGGGTTTGGCAGTTGAAATTCAATGCAAAGAAGTGCAAGATAATGCATATGGGGCACAAAAACCCTGGCACAATATATCAGTTGGGGGGTGAGGATATAGCATGCACCAAGCAGGAAAGGGATCTTGGGGTTGTCATCTCTGATGACCTCAAGGTAGGAAACAGTGTGACAAGGCAGGGTAAAGCAAATAGGATGCTGGGATGTATAGGCAGGGGCATCACCAGCAGGAAAAGGGAGGTCATAATTCCATTACAAGACACTAGTGAGGCCCCACCTGGAGTACAGTGTACAGTTCTGGAGACCATACCTACGTAAGGACATAGACAGGGTAGAGAAGGTTCAGAGGAGGGCAACAAAGATGGTGCATGGATTGCATCACAGGTCCTATGAAGACAGGTTGAAGGAACTGAACATGTACTCCCTGGAGGAGAGGAGGGAGAGAGGGGATATGATAGAGACATACAAGTATCTTACAGGGAGGAACAGGGTGCAGGAAAACACTATTTTTAAGCGAAAAGATGTTCCAGGACTAGAGGGCATGGGATGAAGTTGGGGAGGACGATTCAGAGGAAACATGAGAAAGAATTTCTTCACAGAACGGTGGTGGACAAGTGGAACACCCTGCCAAAGGAAGTGGTGAGGGCTGAAACAATCACGGGATTTAAGAATGCATGGGATAGACATAAAGGAATTCTAGAGGTCAGGGGTTAGGGGCAACAGACTTCTAGGAAAACAAACTGAACTTACAAACTCAAATGGGCAGACTGGGTGGGCCATAGGCCCTTATCTGCCGACACTGTCTATGTATCTATGTATCTATACTTTCGCCAAATTGAACATGGCACCTGGTATCTTGATGGTATTTAATGTTTATTAAGTCTTTGTGGTACTTTTCGGCCACAGTGCATAATTTTCATTATTTTCCAATGCAAAGCAAAGTTACAGAAAATGTACCTTTCAGCCAAAATGAAGTGATATAGAATAACATGCTGGTCCTTTATTAGCGATTAATAACTGACTGGAGGATGTCCTTAGACCAAGGGCATGGTCAGTTATATCAGCGAGTAATGTCCACTGTGAGAGCTAGTACTACTGCTATGCATTCATTTATTTTGTAATGAAAGTTCAATTTTGTTTAATCTATGCTCATCAAATGGGAAGAAAGTGTCTTTTGTTATGTCTGTCCCCTCTGTTGGATCAGACTCGGCATTAGTCTTGGCTGGGAATCAAACCAGGGACCTTGATTTTCAAAGGCAGCTGTTCTAACCATTCATCTCAAGAAAACTTTTCCCTAGCCTAGGGGATTAGGTGAAGCCTTTGACTTCATATATCGCAATCTCAACATCCACCACCAGAGGTCTCCCTGCTGTGACTGTTTGTCAGCACTGTAGGACTGTCATTTGTTGTTTTCAAATCTAGAGGGCACTGCATGTCATAGACTGCCCTTTTCACATATACAGTAGGGCTATGTGAATATCTTTTCTGAATATTCGTCCGAATATTCAGTAGCCAAACACCAAGTATTTGTTGACAGGCCAAATATTTGGTATTGAGTTAAAAAAGTGGGAAAAACAGCCCCTATCATCCTCCTAGCCCAGATCCTTTTAAATATGGAAGCCCTCTGCCCCCACCCTCAGCACCCAGATCCCCCTCTTCCCCTCCCCCTTGACACAATTTTGAAAAATGAAAGTCCAAGGATGGGTGGCAGCACAACCCACCTGCCTCCATGGCTGGCCCCGACCTTCATCAGCACTTTGTAGTCATTGATTCCCCAACCCTTGTAGCAGCACCATTGCAGCAGCAGGACACTTCACGTAGCAGGCATAGCCAGGACCCTTGTAGCAGCCTCCCCCCCGCTGTACCACCCATGCAAAAGGAAGAAAGGACGACAGAGCCGCCCTCCTCAGCCCACGTGACAGCCACCTTCTTTAGTTGATGACACTGTCACACTTGCTGGCATAGTAAAACCAGCTGATCATGTGATCAACTGGTTTTGCTATGCCAGCAAGCATGAGAGTGCCTTAATTCAGAAGAAGAAGATGGCTGGCTGTGGACTGAGGAGGGCAGGCTGTGTCAGTCACTTTCTTCCCTTCTTGTGTATGGATGTGGCAGGGAGTGCTATGAAGGTCCTGGCTGTATCTAATATGAGTGTCTGGATTCTACAAGGATGCTGCTACCAGAGTGGTGTGGGGGGGGGGCAGTCAGTGACTACAAAGCATTGGCATTGAAGAAAGTTGGCCGGCCATGGAGACGGGCGGGTTGTGCCAGCCACACATCGTTGCAGTAATGTTTAATTTTATCAAAATATGGGTGCTGGGGGGGGGATGAGGAGGAGGGATTTGGGTGCTAACTGAGGGTGGAGGGATAGGGGATTCTGTATTTAAAGGATCTGAGCTACAGAGGAGGGTGAGGGACTGTTGGCTTTCCCTTCTGTTTTTTTTAGACAGTATTTCCCAAACAGGGATGAATAGTGCTACTATTTGTTATTCGGGGTCCGAATAACACATTATTCGTGATATTCGGGAAATAGTATTTGTTAAGTGAATAGCCCTAATATGCAGCAGTTTGAGGTGACACGGTCTGAATATTCCATTTTCAGTGATTAAGAACACTACCACGAAGATAGCTGGTAAACAAATCTGATTGGTTGCTGGGACCAGTCATGGCCATGCTGTGATAAGCAGTTGAAGGGATGTGGATATGGTGTACTGTTCACACTCTAGCAGAATCCTTTCCCCTTGAAGAGTGGCTGGAAGGTCTTCATGCTGGCTTCCCCTCCTCCTCTGCACCGCCCCATGATGTCAGATCTTCCTTTCCTCTGGAAGCATCAGGTTCCCTCCATCACAGCTCCATGCTTGCTGTAGGCCCTAATCTTTCAAATAGAGTCTTTGAGCTTTTTTCTTCGTTCAACAAATGGGATCGGGCGAACCGAAATTGGGCCCTGACTTCAAGTGGCGCCCTTGCGGTCAAAAGATGTTGCACACCAATCCGCACACTTCATCTGTCTACTACTTGGGGTTGGATCACGACCCGCAGGCTTGTGGCCTATGTTGTTCTCTCCACCCCTCTACCTTGGATGACGGTTATGCCCATCTCCTCATGGGACATCAGGACGAATGGGACCCACCAGTTCACTCCAGGGATGTCCGCTGGATAGATTCTTCTTTTGCCGCGGTGGGCTCGGCTGAGTATCTCACCGGCCTTGAAGAATCTGCGGCCCAGGCTTCTGTGGGTGCCTCGTCCGTATCTGCCATTGTTTCCAGGGGCATTGGCACCTCATTCACTGGGGCATTTAGGGATCTTTGCCAGTCCCTTCTGACCCTCGTGAAGAGCTCTTCCCAGTGGTCAAAATAGTCGAAACCTTCCAAGTGGAACACCAAATCCAAGAAGTCCCACTGTCGATTGTGGGACCGTGAGCACTCTTGGGCCTTGGGTTTCTCGCGCTTCTCCTAGCTCGATGGTTGTCGAGCTGTCAGCTTCAGCCAACACCTCAGTCCAGGCCACTGGCCCCATGGCAACCCTGGCAGGCCTGTTGGCTGAGATGCGGGCCGACCAGGCTGTCGAGATTTTTCTTGAGCCGGTTGACCTATCATTGCCGGACAAGGGTGATGATTCCCTCTCCAGGACCCCGGTCCTGCCTGTTCTCTCCCAAGGAAGACCAGATCAGCATGCTGAGCTGGACCCTTCCCTTCAGGAGCCTGACCTCTCAGGGCTTCCCTGGCTTCCTTCACCGGTTCCTGCCTCTCCTTGCCATCAGACCCCTCAAAGGTCGAGGTCCAGATTGAGAGCTCGTAGTTCGAGGTCGAGCGGTTCCCCAACATAGTCGGTCCCACTCTTGGCACTCGGGCAAAAGACGCCATTGATACTCCTCTTCTTCCTCCTGTTGGCATCGCTATGAGGAGTTAGTCTGGCAACAGTTACTGCTTGGCGCAGGCAATAGACCTCTGCTGGCACCTAAACCCATTCCAGCGCTCCCATGGCTGCCGCAGCCCCGCTTCATGCTGACACCACTGATTCAGCCAATGCCGGCCTCTCCATCCATTCTGGTGGAGCCTCCACCTCTGCAGCCCAAGGAGGAGGGCCCTCCTAAGTTGGCTCAGCTGAGCACTGGGCTTCCCCATTGGCTGTCAGTCATGGTCAGGGCCCCTGGTGTTCTGCGGCAGAATTTTCTGATTTCTGCGGCAGGGCTCCTTGACTTCTGCGGCAGCATTTTCTGATTTCTGCGGCATGATTTATTAATTTCTCTGGCAGAATGCAGTCCTGTCATTGGCTAAATATGATGTGATGTCATCGATGACATCATATGCTGAGCATAGAGGAGGGGCTTCAGGATAAAACGAGGTGGGAAAGAAAGCCTGACACTATGGAAAAACAGTATATTTATATGAAAATTCACCAAAAACAATGAATTCTGTGGCACTGTTTATATTCTGCGGCATGATGCAAATTCTGTGGCAAATTCTGCAACCGCAGAACCGCAGAATTCCAGGGGCCTTGGTCATGGTGACCCAAACCAACGAACCCCGCTGAGTCATTGGGGATTCGAGGACTCTTCTGGTGTTTGAAGAGTCTTTAGAATCTGAGACCTCTTCGATGTACTTCCTTCAGACCCCAGACTTCGACCAGGAGTCCAGGGAGAAATCTGTGATAGAGCACGGGTCCACCTACTTTGGGGCCTTACTTTACCTGATCTCCGAATCTGTGGAGACCCCACTGGAGCCAGTTCAGAAGCAGGCCTGGTACCCTTTAACAGAGATCCTTGATGGAGTCACGTTACCAGTAGCGGAGGCCATCCTTGTCCTCGCTTGGAGCTGTGGCAGCGTCTGGCTTCCTGCCCTACGCTGTCGGCCAGTATGGTCTGCAAGTATTTGGTCCCTACCAGGTCACTTTCCGGGTTCACCGACCATCCTTCCGCTGAAGGCTTGGTTGCAGACTCGGCCTTCCGCCAATCAGGCAATGTTGGGGGATGTGAATAAGCCTCCCAACATAGAGGTGAAGAAGCTGAATCACACTGCCAAGAAAGATTTTGCGGCCTCCTCCCTCAGCCTTTGGCAGGCAAGTGCAGCCCTTTGAATGGCCAACCTTGCCCATGGCTTGTTGGGTACTTTAGATCAGGTTATCCCTCAGCTTCCAGCTGACCTGCAGACGCCAGTCAGGCTTGTTCAGGACCAAGGCCCCACTGTTGCCAAGCAACAGAATCCGACGGCCCTGGACATTGGTGATTCTTGCACCAAGTCCGTGGCTGTTGCAGTGGCTATGTGCTGCAGGGCTTGGCTGTGAGTTTTGATGTTTATGGCTGATACCCAGCATAAACTGATGGAAGTCCCCTTCTTTGGTACCAGTTTGTTTGGTGTGGGAGTAGATGGCCATCTCACTTGTATTGAGAGGTCAAAGGACCAAAGCAGAAGAAGAAGCTATTTCAATTTTGGCCCTCCTCTGCTCCTGTGGCCCATTACACTCTGCCCTCAGTAGCACAGCAACAACAGGCCTGGTGGCCTCGGATGAAGCCCTCTTTCTTTACTGCCAGACAGTCTAACGGGCGAGGGCTGGCAGCTTCCTTGGCTGGCCCCACCTCCGCCCCCAAGCCTGCAAAGTGACGGGTTGGGGGTGCCCCTTCCCCACCCATCCAGTAAGCCCCAGACCCTTCTGTGGATGGTCAGCTCCACCACTTCGCTTCTGCCTGGTCCGCCATTACTTTGGAGAGGTGGGTGCTTGAGGTGGTTGGCCGTGGTCTGCCTCTGGAGATCAAGGCTACTACTTCCAGCCGAGCCCATGCTCCATATGAGGACATGGTCCCTGTGGACATGTTGTCCTCCCTCTGGGAGGACATCACCCTGCTTCTCCAGAAGGAGACAGTGGTCCATGTCCAGGACACCATGCCCGGTCCCGGGTTTGTCTCCAGATACTTTCTGGTTCCGTAACGGGGGAAGGGGCCTACTGCCCCATACTGGTTCTTCACGATCTCAACAAGTATCTGCATCCATACAAGTTACAAATGGTCACTCTGAATCAGATCATTCCATCACTGGAGCAGGACATGTGGTTCTGCTCCCTGAACTTCCAGGACGCCTTCTTTCACATCCTCATCTGTCCGTCCCACCAGCAGTTCCTCCATTTCCATTCAGAGGGGACTCTGTATGAGTTCCAGATCATGCCACTTGGCCTCTCCTCAGTGACCAGGGTTTTCACCAACTGCATTGCAGTGGTGGCAGCATTCCTGTGGCACCACAGGGTCTGGGTGTATCCTTACCTGGACGATTAGTTGATCACAGGGTCCTCCAGATTGGAGGTGGAGCCGTCCAGGGATCTGGCCTTCCAGACCTGCTCGGCTCTCGGCCTCCTGGTCTATGGGACTAAGTTGGAACTCGGCCCATCTCAGGTGATATAGTTCATCGGGGCAGAGCACGACTCATGTCGGGCAGTGGCCCAACTGCCGGGGGCCCAGGCAGAAGACCTCACCTCATTTGCCCACTCATTTTGGGTTGGGCAATTGCGTCCTGCCCGGGACTTCCTGCATCTCCTGGGTCTTATGGTGGCTTGCACCAGCATGGTCTGTTGGGCTCGCTGGCAGATGTGCTCTCTGCAGTGTTCTCAGTGTCATGGTCACCTCGACCAGCTAGTCTCAGCGACCCAGCAGATGTTGGACACCATCCAGTGGTAGATGGTCCTGTAACATCTCCAGGAAGGAGTCCCAGTTGTCCACCAGGAGCTGATGGTCACCCTCACAACCAGTGCTTCCCTGCTGGGCTGGGGTGCCCATCTGGGGGATCAGAGAGTTCACTGGCTCTGGACCCCTGAGGAGTCCCAATGTCACATCAACCTGTTGGAGCTCCGGGCAGTGTATCTAGCACTCCCGGAATTCGCTTCACATGTTTGGGGTCAGGTTGTCCAGGTCCAGACGGACAACACTACGACCATATACCACTTCAACAAGCAGGGCGGGATGCATTCCCTTCTGTTGTGCCAGCAAGCCCTCTGCATCTGGACTCTCATTCACAGCCTGGATGCTGACCTTCTGGCAATTCATGTGGCCAGCGTGTCCAACCAGCTGACGGATGCCCTCAGCCACATAAGTGAGGTGTCTCACAAGTGATCGCTTCATCAGGAGGTGGTCAGCCGCCTGTTTTCTCTGTGGGGCTTTCCCCAAGTAGACCTGTTTTCCTCCAACGCGATGCTGAGGCTGTATTGTGCACCCCTCCTCCGTGTGGGGGATGCCTTCACAAGGCCTTGGACCCTGGGCCTCATGTATGCCTTCCCTCCCTTTCCCCTGATCCACAGAGTGTTGATCAAGGTGCAGCAGGACAAGGCGCAGGTGATCCTGGTGTCTCTGGACTGGCCGCACCAGTTCTGGTACCCTGATCTCAGCCTCAGCAGCAGGCCTCTGTGGTGTCCTCCTCTTCTCCCATACCTGCTTTCGTGCTCTCAGGGGAAGGTCCTCCATCCGGGCCTTTGGTTCCTGCACTTGACATTCTGCTTCCTGAGCGGTTAGAGTTCCAGGCTTTCGGTGTCTCCGACGAGGTTCTCCACATTGTCGAGGCCTCTCAGAAGGAGTCAGCTCACCAGTGCTATGCGTTCAAGTGGAAAAGGTTTTCCATTTGGTGTGAGGGCAAGGAGATGTACCCCTTGTCCTGCCCCATGATGAGCATCCTGGATTACCTATGGTCCATCTCTCAGTCGGGCTTCAGGTCGACGACTCTCAAGGTGCACCTGGCAGCCATCTTTGCATATCAGGCTTGGGCTGGTATGCTGATGGTGGCACAAGAGAAGGTGGTTGGGTGCATGAACCACACTACCTTGGGACTTGTTGCTGGTGTTGGCTATGCTCATGGGCAAGCTATTTGAACCAATTCACAGGTGTGACATGTCACACCTGTCATGGAAGACTACCTTCTTGGTGGCTATCACCTCTGCCAGAAGGATCAGTGAGCTCCAGGTGCTCTCGGTGGAGTCTCCTTACCTGGTCTTCCAAAGGGACTAGGTTGTCCTCTGCCCTCACCTGAAGTTCCTCTTGAAAGTTATCTCTGAGTTCCGCCTGAACCAGGTGATTAACCTCCCAGTGTACTTCACCAGTCCAACTTCGGATGTTGAGCACAGGCTCCATTCCTTGGACCTGTGGTGAGTGCTCACCTACTACAAAGAATGTACAGCTGGAGTTCGGGGGGGGGGTCCCCAGCTGTTTTTCACCTACGCTGAAGTCGCACCTGGCAGACCAGCATCTAAGCAGATGATTAGCAAGTGGCTAGTCTCCTGCATCAACCTGCTACAGACTGGCTGGTAGGGAGACTCTCATTGGGCTTAGGGTACTTCCACTAGACAAACCGCTGCCTCGGTGGCTGCTTCCAGGAACGTCCGTATCCAGGACATCTGCAGGGCTGCTACCTGGAAGTCAGCACATACCTTCATCTCCCATTACCACATCGACCTTGAATCATGCTGGGATGCTGGTTTTGGGGCCTTGGTTCTCCAATCATTGTTCCTGATGTAAGGGGTATGCACCTTGCTTCCTCCTCCCAGGAGAATTGCTAGGAGTCTGCTAGAGTGTGGATAGTACGCAATATCCACATCCCTACAAATGAGGGTAACTCACCTGTAACCATAATTGTAGGAGTGGTACGTGGTGTACATCAACACAACCCACCCAACCTCTCTTGCTTCCAGTGTGCAAGATCTGACGTTACAGGGCAGTGCAGAGGAGGATACCACCTGGGTGGGTGGGAACAGCCAGCTTGAAGACCTTCTGGCCATTCTTAAAGAGGAAAGGAATCTGCTAGAGTGTGGATGTACACCATATACCACTCCTTAAACTACGGTTACAGTGAGTAACCCTCATTTAAAGACCAGTATGTGACCAATCAGAATGCTGCTTTTTGCCGGCACAATTGTGTGCAACAACAAAAATCTACAAGAATGCTAAAGAAAACTAGCTGATAAAAAAATAGTTTAATCATATTTATCTTAAGTTTTTTTTTTGCTTATTTCTTGGTGGTGACCCTGATATGGCAGTCTGTAACTTATAGCACAATAGTAGGGACACTGGAGTGGATGATGAATATTGAATTTAGAGCCCCCAGAAAATGGTGAAAGTATGTAGTGCGTACAGGTCCAAATATACTCCTAGGAGCTGCTTATTCAGTGGGATTGAAGGATGTGCCACCATGACGCCATACACTGGTTAGTGTTTTGGCAAGCTCAAGTGATGGCCATTTAGTGGGAAAAAAAAACCTTACTGGAATTGGAACTGGATTTAATTCTGTCACTGCTGACATCCAACAGTGCACAGAAAAGGAGCCTTATTAAAATTGTAACGCTCTCTCCCAGACCTTAAATCAGGGCACCAGTAATCCTTTCTATTTTTCATTCATTCATTTCATTTTTATTTTTCAGACTTGTAAGCAGGATGAGCAAAACGGCCCGTTTTCACCAACGACAAGTTACAAATGAGACAAACATACAGATCCCTACATACAAACATGAAACATTATATGAAATACAAAATACAACCCATAAATAGCATTACAAATACTCAGTAAAACACGTCCAGTTATCGTTATCCATCAACCAGTATTTTAGTCTAGATTTAAAAGACCATAAAGTCTTACTTTGTACAATATCAACAGGTACTGAATTGAAAAACAACGGGGCCCTATACAATATAGATCTCTGTCCAAGAACAGTACGAAACAGAGGAAGTTCAAAAGTAAATTTAGATTGAGACCTAGTTCCATAAAGGTTCGAGAACCTTGAAAATAAGGACATAACTGTTAAGGGGCCAGAAATAAGACATGATTGGAGTGGTGCAGTGCAGTGACTGTGGAGCAGCAGTCTTCCGGGAGACATTCTGGAGGATGCGGTGTTGTCCCATCCGCAGGCACCTCTCTGGGCTGAGGGAGGAGGTTGCTCATCTCCAGGCTGAGTTGGCCAGGATTTGTGGGACCTCCTCTTCCATCCAGGGCCCACCAGTGCCACTGCCGTTGCCTCAGAGGTTGTCAAGAAAGAGGAGCGGTTGGACCACAGTGGGCTCGGGGAGGAGTGAGGTGTGGTGGAACAGGCGCATCCTCCAGTGGTACCTCTCCACAATTCCTAGCGATTCTGGCAAGTGTGGTTCCTCTATGGAGGCACCCATGAGGAGACCAAGGAGGATGTTGGAACTCCAAAGGAGACCCACAGGAGGGTGGCAGGGGACCCTGCAGGGGAAGGAAACAACTCCTGGTGGGGGACTCCATTGTTAGGAAGGTAGAACTGGGGAGGAAGGGGAGAGGGAGGTAAGGTGCCTGCCTGGCGCCATGGCTTGGAGGGACAGGGAGCGAATCCTCAGGATTGCCAGAGCAGCTGCACAGGGGAAGGAGCTGGATGTCATTGTCCACCTAGGGACAAATGACCTGGCTAAGAAAGGGATTAGAGAAGTGCAGGAAGAGTTTGTGGAATTGGGGAGGGGCCTTAGTCAAGTAGCACGCACGGTAACCTTCTCGGAGGTGCTGCCCATCTATGGCATAGGAGAGGTTAGGGTGTTCCCACCAAGGATTCAATCAGTGGTTGAAAAACTGGTGTGGAGCTCAGGGATTTGCTTCATTGGGGACTGGGGTCCACCTGAGTGATGCAAGCCTATATTGGCATGATGGGCTGCATCTGTCCGGAGGGAACCAGGATCCTAGGTGATAGGGTTTAAATGCTCTCATTGCAAGCTTTTAAACCAGCCAAGGGGGAGGCACTGGAAAGGAGCATGGAAATCCTAGCCCCCAAATAATCACAGTAGAAGTGCAGCAAACACCAACATAGAGGAGTCGATAGGAGAAGGCAGGGTAAATGGAGAAAGTGACAAAGGCAAGAAGGACAGGGATGGGGCAAAGGGAGTAAGGCCATCAGGAAATGGAGGGTAATGAGTACCAATGCCGTGAGTCTGGGCAACAAGCCCCTGAGCTGGTGGCCATGATGGAAGAGGGATGCCTGGATATCGTAGCAGTCACAGAAACATGGTACACAGAGAACCATGACTGGGATGTTAACATACCAGGGTACATAACCTACAGGAGAGACAGGCAGGAGAGAAGAGGGGGAGGAGTAGTTCTCTATGTAAAGGAAGGGATAAAAGCAACTGAACAAAAGGGTAAACAGGGAGGAGAAGAGGCACTGTGGGTCACCTTGGAGACTGGAAAGGGCACCACAATCCGCACAGGGGTTGTGTACAGACCCCCATGTCAGGGGGAGGGAATGGACAAGGATATGATAGAAGGCATTCTTAGAATGGCAGAGAAAGGGGAGATACTGTTGATGGGAGACCTGAATATGCCAGATGTTAACTGGAGCACATTTGCTGCAGCCACATCCAAGAGCAGGGCCATTCTTGATGCCCTACAGGTGGCAGGCATTAGACAGCTAGTTTGGAACCCACTCGTGAGGAGCAATCTTAGACCTCATACTCTCAAATGGGGCAGTGGAGAGGATCTCAGATCTAGAAGTGGGTTGCCATCTGGGGACAAGTGACCATCAAACAGTGTGGTTCACGCAACTCAGCTACAGAGTCAAGCCTACACAAAAGTGAGGGTACTGGACTTTAGGAGGGCTGACTTGGCAGATGGGAGAGTGCCTCAGAAAAGCACTAGCAAACAGGTTAGAAGAGGTGTGGAGCAACAATGGGGAATCATCAAACTGCCATCACAGAGGCAACAAGCCTTTGCGTGAAGCAAATAAACAAATCAAACGAAAGAAAAGCCACTATGGTTCTCAAAAGAGGTGGCTGTGAAAGTCAGGAAGAAAAAGATAGCATTCCGGAAGTATAAGGAACACAGAAGGAGCAGGACAGAGAGCTGTACCAGTTAAGGCAGAAGGAAGCAGGAGGAAGTCAGAATAGCAAAGGCCCAAACTGAGGAAAAGATAGCCAACTCAGTTAAGAAGGGGATATAACCTTTATAGGTACATCAGTGAGTGTAGAAAGACAAAGGGAGGATAGTGAGGCTGAATAGAATGAACGGTGGGTGGGCAGAGGGGACAGTGAAAAGCAGGATACTGAACGAATATTTCTGCTCAGTATTCACAAAAGAGGAGGGGAAGTGCCTAATTCAATTAACAGAAGCACTCTTGATAGGGGTCGATCCCAGCCTTTCACAGAAGAAAGGGTTCTGCAAGAACTCCTAAAACTGAAGGTGGACAAAGCAATGGGTCCTGATGGAATTCACCCCAGAATTCTAAAAGAATTAAGGAGGAACTAGTGAAACCACTGGCTACTCTTTTTAATAAATCATGGGAGGATGGTGTGGTACCTGAGGACTGGAGGAAGGCGGATGTGATTCCCCTTCACAAAAGTGGGACCAAGACAGAGGCAGGAAACTACAGACCTGTCAGTCTGACCTCTGTGGTAGGGAAAGTGATGGAGTCACTTCTGAAGGAAAGAATCAATTAATCAATCAATCAAAATCTTTATTTATTCAGGCGAACATCATTGAGCAAAGCTCATTTACAAGATGGACCTGAGTGGTCATACAAATGAGGATACAAGTATTATTACATAGACAAGAATAGAATAAATAGCAATACAATGGCATGAAATGATTATATACAACAATTTACATATATACAAGTAACAGTAGAACCATTTAGCCTGTAGGAAAAAAGGGGACAAAGGGTATAGCAGGCATAAAATATAAATTATATGGTCTAACTAGTTTTTATGAGAATATAATAGGTGATTCGGAAGAAAGAAATTGAATTAATATAAAGGATGGAAAAAAGAATAGTTGAGTACCTAGCGGCCAGTGGAGCACAGGACCCAAGGCAGCATGGGTTCACAGCAGGAAGGTCATGTCAAACGAATCTAATAGACTTCTTTGACTGGGTGACCAAAGTAGTAGACCAGGGAGGGGCTGTGGACATGGCCTACCTAGACTTTAGCAAGGCATTTGACACAGTCCCACACAAAAGATTAATAGTCAAATTAATCAGCCTGGGAGTGGGTCCCAGGGTGGTAGCCTGGGTAAAACATGGGCTGCACAACAGGACACAGAAGGTAATTGTAAATGGAGTCCACTCTGAAGAAAGAGGGGTTACTAGTGGGGTACCGCAGGGTTCAGTATTGGGTCCAGTCCTTTTTAATGTCTTCATCAGTGACATTGCAGAGGGACTGGAAGGAAAAGTATGCCTTTTTGCAGATGACACAAAGATCTGCAACAGGGTTGATACACAAGGAGGCGTGGAAAGGATGAAAAGGGACTTGGCAAGGTTGGAGGAATGGTCAGAAGTATGGCAGCTAGGATTCAATGCAAAGAAGTGCAAAATAATGCACCTGGGAAACAAGAACCCAGGGGAAGAATACACAATGGGTGAGGAGGTAGTAACAACAACAAAAAGGAAAGGGACCTGGGGGTAATCATATCAGATGACCTTAAGGTTAGCAATGTGGAGAAGGCAGTAGGGAGGGCTGGGGGTATACTGGGATGTATAGGAGAGGCATCAGCAGCAGAAAACAGGAAGTTGTTATCCCTCTGTACAGACAGTTGGTGAGACCCCATCTGGAGTACTGTGTCCAGTTCTGGAGACCCCATCTCCGCAAGGACATAGACAGGATAGAGGTAGTCCAGAGGAGGGCAACTAAATGGTGCAGGGTCTGCAAGAGAAGTCGATGAGGAGAGACTAATGAGCTAATATGTATACCCTTGAGGAAAGAAGGAGAGGGGGGGACATGATAGAAACTTTTTAAGTACCTCAGTGGAATCAACAAAGTCCAAGAGGGTAGCATCTTTCAGAAAAAGAGACGTGCAAGAACAAGGGGACACAATTTAAAGATAGAAGGAGGGCGTGTCTCAGGGCAATGTGAGGAAGTATTATTTCACAGAGAGGGTAGTGGATGGATGGAACAGCCTTCCTGAGGAGGTTGTGGGGTCTAAAACTGTGGGAGAATTCAAGAATGCATGGGACAGACATAAGGCAATTCTTGTGGGGGGTAGGAAGAAATAGGCTGTTGGTTAACTAGAATCTGCGGCCTATCCTGTAGGTAGGGAAATGGGCAGACTAGATGGGCCTAGCGGTCCTTATCTGCTGTCAAAGTCTATGTTTCTATGTTAACTGTAGGAGATAGAAGACCATGCATAACCTTATACAGCAGATTGCCTAATTTATATGAAATTCTGTTTTCTAAGGACAAACAATTAGAACTCTTAAAAAACAATGGTGGGTTCTATAAGGGGCATCAAGCATAAACCGTAAAATCGAATTATATAGCACCTTAAGCTTATCTAAAAGTGTATCAGAGAAGAATGAATAAACAATAATACCGTAATCCACAACACTCATTAGGAAACTATGAGAAAGAAGAAACCTGGAATCTTTTGTCAAAAAATGCTTAACCCTGTACAGTAAACCTAACCGCCGATGGAGTATTTTCCTTAGACTATTCAAATGGGCTTCAGAGGACAATTTTGGATCAAACATTATCCCCAAATATTTAAAATTGTTCACAAATTCAATGACCTTACCATCCAATGTATGAATCTGAGGAAAATTAACACTTTCAATAACTTTGTTGGAAAATAACATAATTTTAGTTTTACTTGAAGTAAGTACCAAACAATTTACCAAGAGCCAATTCTGGAACGAATCAAAATCAAATTGAACATCTGCCAGTGCACCATTGGGATGAGAACTAATGCTGTATATTACATTGTCATCAGCATAAAAAATCAAAGATGTACGAGAACATACTGTAGGAGCAGAATTCATATAGAGTGAAAAAATCAAGAGGCCAAGAATGGACCCTTGAGGTACCCCACATTTAATAGTACTAAAAGAGGAAATACAATCACCAATTTGAGTACAATGAGATCTTTTTGTAAGATAATCAAAAAACCAAAGAGAAACAGTTTCAGAAAAGTGTAAATTAGAAAGAATGCCTTTTAATAATTCATGCTCCACCAAGTCGAAAGCCTTGGTGAGGTCCACAAAAAGCGCCGCTGCAGTTTGTCCTTTATCCAAGGCACCCTGTATGGCACTAGTGAACCCCACCAAGGCTGTCTCTGTGTTATGTAAAGGCTTAAAGCCAAGTTGACAATCAGTGAGCAAGTTATTTTTGTTTATGAAATCTAAAGTTTGATCCATTAGTATTTTTAATTAAAATAAATTTCTAATATTTTCTTTTAGCTTGTTGGGGTTTATAACCCATTACCCTAAGGCAGCATTAGCATTTTGCAGCCATAATTATAATACTTTTATCAAGTCGTATTCAGAAGGGAAGGGTTCAGAGCTGGAGCTGAACCCATAGCTAAAGCTACTAACTTTCCGAGGCCTAAAACTGGGACAGGGTCCATCCAGTATCCAGTGATAATAGCGATATTATATGGATGCCCGACAAAACGGTGACCCATATTACGGCGCTATTATCATGGGCTACCTGCCAAGGTAGCGAGGACTGCGACCGTGAGGGAAGGGAAAGGCAGGCAGAAAAGGAAAATAGCAAGGGGAAAGGGAGGGATAAGGAAGAGGGTTATTACTCCCTAGTGTGCCTGCTCCACTGAGCCAACCATGTGGTGTGGTGGGTAGGGAGGCTGGCTCTGATGGAGCAGGTACTGGGTTCAGATCTGGGAAGATTTACTTTTTTTAGTTCCCACGGCTGCGGGACTTACATATTTTTTTTTTTGTATAACCAGGCTGTACCCCCTCTCCGACATGCACCCCCTGGAGTTAGCAGTCCTTAATCGGGGGGAGTGCGGGGGGGTTGGGGCTGCCTGGTCGCTTGCAAGTGTATATCGCCAAATTGCTTTTCGCCCATATACACTCACCATAATAGTGATCGCTGTAATGCGTTCATTATTATGACACAGAATCGGTCCCTCCTGACCATGCCCCCCCCCCCGCATCAGTTCCACGGGCACCGCTGCAGACAACACTGTGCACAGTCAGTTACATTTTGCTGCTTGCTCTGGCCATGGTGCCCAACAGTAACACCAGTAGCAAACATCCAGATTAAAACAATAAATCATTCTGCTGCAGCAAGTTCCAATTCATGATGTACAGAAAGTTCATTAGAAGCAAACCTGCATTAAATTGTGTTCAGACATTCAAGCTGCATGTATTGCTCCTCCTGATGACAGTCCCATCCCAACCCGCTTACCCTCACTTTATTTACTGAGCAAACTTCACTTCAGTGACTCCAACCACCACACCAGATTGTTTTCACACATTTCCCTGTAGCTGATCAGGTTCGGGTACCTTAATTCACTGCTGCTGGTCTTTTCTGTTTGGAGTCCCTCCCAGCTGCTGGCAGGCAGATGTCCACATGCACTTGTTTGCACTACTACCCAGTCTAACCTAATAGGAAGGAACATGCTTTACTGTGCTCCCACTGACATGCTTGCAGTGCAACATAGGTACAGGGATTGAAGTGGCAAACCGTTGTTCAGCTCGAGCAGCGCCACAGAGGTGCTGAAATAACTGTCACTCATGAATTAGCAGTCAGTAAAAAAAAAAAGGGACAAAACTGGGACAAGTAAGCAAAAACCAGGACAAAAGTGACATTTTGCAAAACTTGTGGGGACACTGGGACATGCTGCCTAAAATAGGGACTGTCCAGGGAAAATAGGGACTGTTGGTAGCTTCACCCCATAGCCGGCTGATCCCTTCTATTTTGACCGGCCAGCCCCACCCCCCGCCAGGTGTTTTGTATTGCTCCAAGCAGGAGAGTGGAAGTAACACCCCATAGCAGTCTATGGGGAAGTTTTCATACATTTTATATATGATTAAGCATTCTTAGAGAAAAATGAAAGCCGCCGATCAACATATAGGGCCCAGCGGACAGGAAGGTGGAAGGGATCATTTGGCTACTGTATGGGCTTGGTTTCAGTTATGATTCCATCCCTCCCAAACAGGACCTGATAAAAATTCTAATTTTGGCTGAAAAAGGCTAGTGCTGCCTTAAGGTAATGGGCTATAAAGTCCTACAAGATATCCTTTAAAACCACAAAAAGTTATTTATTATATATGAAATTACAACATTTTATGTCTGTGATCTTGGTGCCATATTTGCAGGCGGCAGTTTAATCTCATGCAACACTGTTCCACACCCAAGGAATCAAAACCGCTACAGCGGTGAAAGGAATAGGAACCGCCACTAAAGTTTTTTCTTTAAGGTAGCACTACTGAAAACCAAGATTTATAATGCTGCATGTCCAGGAGCTGGTTGCACCCTTTGCCACAATTTTGGAGTTTAAAAAATCCCACCCAAATATCTATAACTTGGAGAAAAGTTGCCCTTGGGTAGCTGGGTCGATTTATTTTCTTCTTTGAAGAAATTTGTTTTATATTCTAGCCCTGAAATCAGTGGTCTCTAAACATTTAGTTAGTCTAATGGAAGTCACCCTACTTGGAGGACAGTTTCAGACCCATTTGTAAAAAGACCCATGTATAGTAACACTATTACTTTAATTATCAGTTTAATTTATTTAGCTAGCTAACTAACTAGTTAATTACTCAGTTAGCTAGTAAGTTAGATTTTGGTGACTGGGAAGGGGAGGTAGAAAATGCTGACTGTTTTCAGATGCGTCCTGGTGGGTGGGGAATACAGTTGCAAGCCTAATATTGAACCAGGTGGAGCAGTGGATATTTTTTTAGTGAATGGGGAAAATTTGGCCAGTACACTGGGGAAATCCCCTTACTCTTTTTGTAGATTTGCTTAAACATCCACCTAAACAACCTCTAGAACAGGCAGATGGGACGTTAGTTTAACGTCTCATCCAGAAGACAACACCTCTGTCAGCACATTGTCCCCCCAAACGCCATGCAGGGGCATCACTAGGGTTATTTGTAACCAAGGAGGGAGCACCCCCTGCAGAACTACCACTATCATCACCACTTCTTGCAGCACCTAGTGTTCATTGGAGGTCTCCCATCCTGCATGCTCACCAGGCTTGACCCTGCTTAGCTTCGGAGATCTGACTGCAGCATGCTCCGGGGGGGTAAGGCTGCAGCATGATTACTGACCTGCTGAGAACAGAAAGCTGCAGTGCTCAAGATGTGCTAGTCCTGCTGTGGCGTATACACACCACAGTCTTTCTATGTGTCGTCAGCTGAAGGAATCCTGTAAGATAAGTACTATATAGGAAGACAATAGCATGAAAAAGCCTGAGCAAACCATATCATTTGCAGTACGCCTGAAGCATGGCCTCTAGTTTCATAATATATCTTTGCTGTTTTCTTTGGGAGAACCATAATTGATATGAATGAAAGGAGTTTTTAAGACAACGATAAAGGGGGGTGCTATCCATCCTTCTGAGTCATTTGACTTATTTTTTTTTAATCCAGTTGAGGAAGATGATCTCCATGAAACATAGGGTTTCTGTTTAGGGCCAGGTCTGAAACTGGATTTACCCATGAAGGGAGAGTAGCTCTCGGTTGTCGCTTATATACATGCTGGTTGAGATCAGGACATTCTGCACAGCTGACTGAGTTGGCCAATTTCTGTACAAACATATTACTGGTGAAATGCTAGTCTTTCATCGAAGGTTTAGGTGAAGATCAGTCATTTTTCAAGAAAGGCACAGATGCTTCCCCTGTGTGTCATAGGGATTAGAGTCCCCAACTGCTTAAAATGAATGTCTTTGAAAGCTTGGGATGGAGAGGGATTGACTGTCTTTCTAACCACCGGGGTGGAATTGCTGACAGCTTGTCTAATGTGTGCATTGTATTGTGATTCAGAATGTCCTTCTCCTCTAATCTCAACAACTACGGAATGTTCCACGTTGCCAGCGTGAGTGACGTATTGCTGGACACGTCCTTTACACCACCTTGCCAACGCATGGGTCTCATGGTCGCCTTCCGTACCTTCGAGGATTTTGTCAGGTATGAGCAAGCTAACTCCAAAAGACTTTTTTCCTTCTTCAAGTTCACATTTTGCAACTGTTACACTTCAGAATCCAATATAACTTTAAAGGGATGCTAGGAGGATCTCTTATAGAGATGAATGTTGCCTTGCACTTTCTTAGGGTAGGAGAACTACAAATCAAAGATGAGCAGTTCTGATGCCCCAAGGATACAAGAGGTGAATGATGCCAATATCCACGAGAGACCCTTGTAGCATTCCCATAACGTTATTGTACAATTGTACAACAATGTATTTTTTGAATTACCTTTTTTATCTGCACAGTGTTCCTTTTCTGTGTGACCCTAGCGTGAAGCTTATTATGATGGAACTGCACGCGAGACACTCTTATGGATATAAGAGCATCGCATGCACAACTAAAAAGAAGCACTGTGATTGGTGGGGAACATCACATGACACTCACGTGATCTATAATATCAGTTACAGTTCAGCTTCTCTGTGCACTGTGACGTTATTGTTGGAGCTCAGAGCTATGAACATATAGATCCAGGTTAGAATCCCACCTGAGCCACTTATTCACTGTGTGGCCTTGAGCAAGTTACTCTGTGTTTAACCTCCTCCCTTGGCCAGTTTTGAGATTATATTAAACTTGTGAAATTAGGGCGATCATTCTAGACAAAGACTGAACATAGATCTGTCCATCATTGCTATTCTTGTAAGTATCTGTGCCGAATTCTTCAGTCATACAGTTGTAGGTCATAGTACTACTGATGTTCCAGCTACAGCAACACAGGCACAAGCTGTTGCCCCAGTCAAAGCCATGCTCCCCAACCAATAAAGTTACTGATGATCAGGGAGGGAAACAAAAAAAGCCCCGGGCCCACGGAACTAGTGACATGTTTTTTATTAGATTTGATTTAATTGATGTGAATTGATTAGCGCTTATGAACACTGTCCTTTATATTTTAGGATCTTTAATGACGTGATGAATTGCTTCTCAGACTCCCCTCCTCAAAGTCCAACTTTCCCGGAAGCGGGCCATGCCTCTCTGTATGACGAAGACACTAAGGTAGAAATCTACATTGCCACCCCCCCTCTTCCTGTGTAGCACACTGTCTTCTTTGTTTAGTTGGAGAAAATAAATTGTAAAAATAGATTTAGCAGACATATTTTTGTTTAGTTGGAGAAAAAAAATATTTGTTAAAATAGATGTAGTGGATGTATTTTGTATGAACAAGCTTAAAAAAATATTTGCAAAGGATCAGTCTACTGATTGTTCTTTTTGTCTCCATTGGACGTCATAACGTTTGCTTCCTGAACTAGGCTGGGGTCAGAGAACATTAATTATAAGTCCAAATTTGGACAAAAAAAAAAGTTTATGGAAAAGGCCTTTGAAATCTCTCTGGCCTGAGTCTCTGTCATTTTTCATCTTTAAACTTTGGTGGTGGTGGTGGGGGGGTGAGCTTGTAATTATGGGTACTGCCCATTTAGTTGAAAAGCACAACTAAAGTCGCCCACTTGTATGAACAGATGGCCAGTTTAAGCAATAAAACATGCCTGTGTGCATTATAGGGGGATAATAGCATGCCCTATTCCTTGTGCCTTATGCACCCAGAAAGTGTTGTTATATATAGGATAATGTATGGGATCTCCGATTGTGTATGTCACACACCCGAGGGGTTGATGCTACATAAACCCGAGAGTGAAGCCTCGAGGGTTTATGCATGCATCAAACCCCGAGGGTGTGTGTGTAACTGAAGCCACACACTGAGACTATATTTTATTTTATATAATTGTTGGGCTTCTCTTTATCGCTCAGCAATTATATAAAATAAAAAAAGACTGTTGTGCTGGTGCAGTCAGATTACCTCAGCGCACGAGGTCCGCTTTCACTTTGTTTAAAATATTGTCATAGTGGTCCATCCAGTAGCCGTGTGGAACATTTGAAGTAATTTTAAAAATTACTTACTGCCGAGTGTCCATGGCAGTTTCTCTCCATTTTCGGTTTGGGTCGGAGAAGGGTTTCCTGTTAGGAAAGGATGCAGTGAGCGAGGAGTTCGAGCATGTGTGGTGTGGGGAAAACTATGTGCGTGTTTGCCATTATAAACGCTCCTTTATAATGGCAAATTACACCACGGTTTCCCAATGGGAAAAAGGGAAGCCCATTAATTATACCACAGTTATACTCTTCCTGGAGTGTCATGCTGTGAATTAAAAGTGGATCCTTGATTCTTCATTTTAAGACTGAGGAATAAAGTTCAGAAGTATTTCTGACCTATGCTGTCAGGCTGGAATAAAGCATGGTCATGTGATCACATCTAACCAGTCACATTTCTTGGTTTATCTGACCCAGGGTGGGACAGTTAGTTTGTGGGCTTGTGGCCGGCTGACCACTAGCATTTTCTTACTAGTTTTCTAGCACTAGATCAGTTTTCCTTTTAGAAAATAATGGGCGGCCCTGTGGTAAGGCAATGAAGCAGCACTTTGATTGTCATGTTAAAAATAGGTTCACAGGTGATCCTCTGAATACCACAGTGAGCCTAGCAGGGGACTGGGCACGTCACAGAGAAGGAGGTGCTTGGGTTGCAGGGGGAGGCACGGCACAGGCCACAAGGAATTTGCAAGCCCCCTGACAGCCAACTTTGGTATGGCAATGGCATCAGCTGGGAAGGAAACCACTTGACTGCCTCCTACCTGGAGGAAGGGGGCTGCTGTGGTGACCCCAGTTGTCTAGGAGGTTGGCAGGAAGAGCAGTGGGAATACGAGGTGGTTGCCGGCTCTGCCACAAAAAAAAATGTTAATCTGACTCGATCAGAGGTTTTCTTTGAAGGGAGCGTGCAGCTTTTCTAATGAATGCAACATTTTTTTTTTTTAGTTAACCTTTTTAACACCTCCTTCCGTGGCCGGTCCAGGCTATCCTTCTCACCGAACCCCCCCTGCCCCACCCCCGTCACCCGGCGCCTCAGGGACTTCATCCACAGCTTACTCCCTGTGGTGGTGGTGGTGGGGGCGGTGGCTTACTGCCCATGAAACAGATCCGGATCCCAGGAGAGGGCCCTGTAACCCTGGTGCAGAGCCTGCGAAGGGCCTGTGTCATCCTGTGCTGTACCACAGCCATTTTCCTCCACTTTTCTCCCCTTGGAGGAATGGATGTGCATTGCCATCCAAACCTACCCACGCACACTTCCCGTGCGTAGGACATCGCCAGTGGCTATTCCTTCACTCACACATTGCGGTTTCTGGTTGCCTGCACCCCTAGCCATTGCTAGAGGTCAGACATGCACTGGGATCTGTATCTCTCCCTCCCCAGAGGTGAAGAGCAGTCTGCCGGATGCTCAGTCCTCCTCTTTCCCCGCCAAACCCCAGCGACCGGAGTTCGGCCCTGGACCCAGGTCGCCGACGTGGTGGCAGGTAAGGCACAGTGCCTCAACCCTCCACGCCACTGTGCCAGCCCACTGAATGCAAAATTGATTTGTTTTAAAGAGAATAATGCTCCTGTTTGGCACAACTAGCATCCATTAGCGTTGTCACCTTTTAAG
Source organism: Neoceratodus forsteri (assembly GCA_016271365.2). NCBI lineage: Eukaryota > Metazoa > Chordata > Ceratodontiformes > Ceratodontidae > Neoceratodus > Neoceratodus forsteri. The sequence goes on from JADMNL010000030.1 coordinate 90,605,847, forward strand.
AAACCTAAAGTGGGACATTTCTTACTGAAACGTGATTTTTTTGCAGCACAGTATGTAACCTCAACCAATTCAACAAACTGGTTTTCTCTTAATAATCAGAACTAAGACTAAGTGTTGTAATTTTTAGTTGTTTATATTATTTCCTGTCATGTTAAGGTATTTTAGTTAAGGTATCATAGTTTTCTGCAGCATTTAGAGGAAAGTTAGAAAATATTTTTTCTACTGTAAGATCAGGACATGTTTTTTTTGGGCAGGACACAGCCACCCAAATTAGGACTGTCCCAGTGAAATCGCAGAGCAGTAATCCCAGCATTGCCTCCAATGTAGTGGCCCACCCAGGACCTTTGGGTTTCACCTCTCCCAACTCTCTTAGGGAGTCAGCCTGGGTTGCCTGAAGTTGTGCTACACTGGATACTCGGGCCTAAAAATGGCACAGTGCCTGCACCTGTGGTAACAGTATGGGGTACCTGGATGCTGAAGCACAAGACTGTTATACCCTGCCCTCATTAAATAGTGTATAACCTGGACACAAAATCCCGCCACAAGGCAAGTGACACTGTAACACCAATAGCAAGCCCCAAACCAAGAAATGCAGTTCAAACAAATAATTTATTTAAAAGGTAGGGTAAGGAAAGGACAAGGGGACAGCAGGAAAAATAGGAGCCATGGGATAGCAGTAAAATCCTTATACTATATACAACAACAACAACAACTACAACAACTGCCCCACACAATCTGCCTGTCACTCAGCAGTTCTTTAACCCTCAAATGGATGCAACTGACTTAAATCCCTCCAAAAGGATGCTGCTTTTCTTTACACCCACAGTGGCAGGTTTAACAATGTTGTGACCTCGCTGACTGTCCTGGGGCCAGGGAGGTATTTATATCTTGGGGCACTTAGCCTGTGTGGCTGTGTCGGAGGGTCTGGTGGGGAAGGTAACCTTAGAACTGCTTTTTTGATGCTGTACGCACATGCACACCTGTCTTTTTGCTGTCTTCAACCAGCTGCTTGCCCAAGACCGGGAAACACTGTGTTGTGCACCCAGTGGCACTGCTTTGAATCCATCCTGGCCCCGCTGCCTTCCCTGGAGCCAGGGCCTTCTCTAGGAGTGAATGTGAGGCCTGATTCGCAAACCAGAGCTCCGGCTCTGTTGTGTTGCTGGAGCGCATGTGTGGCAGTGCTCATGCTTGCCGCCACTGCCATTTCTGTTCCTCAACTCGCTGCCTTCCTGGGGAGGAGACTCGTCAATTTGTACCCGATGGCACCGTCCCTTCTTGGTCTCTAACCCGCAGGCAGTCTAGAAGCCGAGAGCATGGATGCTGATGAGCGACTCCAGGTGCAGCGATTTCCAAGTGGAGCCCTGGCTCTGCTCCCTCCAGGTCTCCTGGATGCAGCCTCTCTTGCCCTACCAGTCCCCAGTGAGGGCTGAAAGACAGGGAAGAGGAAGATACAGGCAAGCTCCCAGAGATTGGGGGGGGGCTTACATATGGCTAAAGCTTAGAACCATGTGCAGTGTGGAACTCCGTTGATGGAATTTGTGTGGAATATAGTAAAAATCTTTATTTTTACACAGGAAAGATAGTGCATCACACCGTTAGGAGCAAGGGTCCTATTTACAAGGTGGTCCTGTTTACAAAGTAGTTTCATGCTACTCTAAGAATAAAACAAACACAGTACACTTAGAACATGTACTATTTGAATAAAACAATACACAAGCATGAGGTTAGTCAAGAGTCAGTGCTGGGCTTTCAGGGATAAATAATTCATCCATTACACAGGCACTGAATAGACATTTCTTGCTTTAGTGCTGTGACAAACATTTTAGAATGGCAATTGTTCTGCGGGATTCCAAAAAGCTCTTCCATGTAGACCTAGGTGTAACTTTCAGCGGATAACATAAATTGCAGAATAGTTTGTCATGGATTGCTGTGAAGGAATTCATGATTTATGTGAACCCGCGAAAAACATTCGGCTTTTAAAATTTCAGAATTCCAGAACTGGCAGAATGCCATGGAATTAGGTGGAATTTTCCAAAATTCCGCAGAATCCTGACCTGTCAGAATTTGAAATTTCTGCACAGTATTACTAAAGCTGTAAGAATTTGGCTGTCAGTATTTTGTTTATTTATTGACAATTTTTGACGCGGAAAGACAGACTAGGCTGTGATAGCTTGCTTCCAGGTGCATCCTGGGGGTGGGTTACATGGACCTGTTTTATTGACAGGGGGATTAAGGGGAATCATAGCCATGTATAGTAGCAGTGATGGGACCTCTGTCATCGGCTCATGCCCCATGCGTGCTGTCTAGTCAGTCAGACTCCAGCTTTACTTTTGAAGTCAGCAGAGAACATTGTTCTCATAACAAGTATTAACCCTTAGGCTGCCAGAAGATTTAGAACACATGGCTTTTTAGGACAGAATATTATGTCGGCGGCAGCCTAAAAGTGACACACAAAAAATGGAGCATGATAGGGGTTATGTAGATCACCGTCACGCTGAAAATCAATGGTCAGTTTTGTCAACCATTGCGTATTGCTTTCAGATCAGGTAAGAGCATTGCTTGTGCCACATTGATTGCATTCAGGGGTTACATGTTTGTGGCCCAGCGACATTAGCTGGGTTGGAATTTTAAATTAGGGATGCCTCAGTCTATCTCTGGCTCTGGATACACCAAGCAGCAGGGGAAAAAAAGGGAGGAAAAACAGCATTGCCGTGCAACCTGGGGCTGGCCAGCACAACTGGCACATTAGGTGGTGTTGGCAGGCCAGTGCTCTGAGTGAGCTCTCAGCAGGCTCATAGCTGAACTGCCACCAGTGGGTGTCGGGAGAAGCGCTGGTGAAGCAGCACTAGACACATGGGAAGGGAGGGGTGAGAAGATATAGGGGGGGAATTAAGGAGGGAACAGAACCTTAGGCGATTATTAGCTCCGCTGATCATTTCTACAGTATATACTTTAGCAGCCTTGATCACAATAATAGAACTGTGAGGCCCAAACTTTTATGTTCTGTGTTTGGAGAGTCATTTGCTGCCTAATGCTGTAACTGTTTCATCAAGATCTAATTCCACCAGCTGCCAGTATAATAGTACTTAAGAACCCGGTGTGTGTGCCTGTGCATTTTGTCTAAATTACAGGGTGCAGGTGATGAGCCAATTCACATCCTAAATGTTGCCATTAAGACTGACGGAGACATTGACGATGACGGACTGGCAGCCATGTTTCGAGAATTCAACCAACGGAAGGTGAGTGCTTCGAGGTTCAGCCATCATCATTATAATAGGTGTCACAGAAATCACTGGCAGACACTCCATTTGCTCTTAAATGCTCTGATTTATATCAGGGGCCGCTCCGGCCCACTAATCGCAGGACACGGTGGGAAGTTGTGCGACCCGTCGTCCTTGCAGAGTGTGTCCCTCGCATTTAGTGCAGTGGCTGTGTGTGTACTCTGTAATTTCATTTTCTTCCTCGGCTTGGCATTTAGGTTGCCGTCCTGCCATGTGGGGATCAAAACTGTATGGAAATGCAGTCACAGTATGGGAAGCACCAAGTGGGACAGAGAGCTGTGAGGTGGTGTAACTTCACTATAATGTGAAGGTGCTGGTGCCTCAGTGGTTAGTTCTCTCTCCCTGCCATTCAAATAAGTGTGCTTAGTTATTAGTGTATAGTTAGTGTATTCACAGTGTTGCAAACATGAAGTATCCAAGGGTGAGATATTACAGTGTGGTATACTAATGTATCTATAAAATAAAACCTATCCTAAAATATACATATAATTGCTAAAATAGCTAAGAATAGCTTAAACGGAGATCGGCTTCAAACAGTGCAGAGCACAGCCACCAGAATAATGCATGGCATGCAGAGAAAGCCTTACAAGGAAAGATGAAGCAGGCTAAGCATGCACTCACGTCAGGCCAGAGGAAAAGGGATATAGGACAGAAACATAGACTTAAACGCAGTACACATAATTTTGATAAGAAGTGGGAGTCTTTTTTGAATCATATGACTTCTTTGCACTAGACATTTATTATACAAAACAACCTCACTTAGAGAAGTCTGTTTTCTTTTTCAGTTTTACAGTTACAGTTAATCTCTGAAGCCAGGCAACCTCTTCTTGTTTTCTTCTTTTCTATCTGGTCTTTCCTTTTCTTCTCCTTCTTACTTTTCCATCTTCGCCTGTAGGTACCCTGTTATTTCTGATGTGTGATGTATAGTTAAATTGTCATTTATAGGATTTTTCTTTTGTCTTAATATTTTGCTCGCCAGACTGGCCTGCTGGTGCAACTAACGCTACTACTTGCGGCACTGATGACGTGAGTGTAGGAATGTGCCCTGAGCATCTGCCGGATGAGGAGGATAACTGCTTTCCTCCTCTGGGTGGGAGGGTCAGGGTGGTCAGCAATAGTCCAACTCCTAGTAGCAGCTAGGGCTTGGTGCACCTAACTCCCCGTGCGCAGGTGGCTTGAGACTTGATGGGTGTCGGCATGCTCACGCACGGTAGCATGCGGGTGTGTGCTTCTGACACCACTGCACAACTAAGCTTCAGGGGGAACTCCATAGGAATAACCCTTCTCACCAGGCAGCAGCATGATGCCGGGATCCTGGGACCTTCTGTGCGCCGAAATGACCTGAAGGTGTACATCTTGGCTGAGGTTCATATGGTGATATGGTATGTCCCTACAGGGAGCTCCTCAATGAGTGGAAAGTCATGGTCCTCTCGGACTGGGCAGCTGGGAGGGAAGTGCCGGGGTAGGGGGTGGGTTCAGTGACATTGGTTGATATGGGGTATATCCCCCCCCCCCCCGAGAGAAGTGCTGAAACAGAGTTAAAAAAATCACTTGCCTGTTTTATATATATTTATTTATTTAAAGAGAGCTGTACATTGCTCCGAGCCCTAAGGGGATAGAATACTGTATAAATAAAATTGCATTGGCTTGCCCCTTGCCACATAACATGATCTGACAAAACCAGGCCAGTTACCTGCAGAACTGTACTTCCAAAAACAGAGAGAAGCAAATAATCTGAGATATGAAGCACTCCCACAGCACAGAAGCTGACAGTAACCGTCTTCAGATCTGCAAGTCATATATGACTGACTGATGCTACCTGCCTCACAGTCAGCTGCAACCATTCAATTGACACCTCTGAGCCTCCTCTGTTTGGCAATGAATTAACTCCTGCTCTGCTGGAAAGGTTTCTTACATCTCTAAAATGCTAGGAAAATAGGCTTTATGATCTTGCTGACCTTTGGTAGCAGTCAGAGGCTGGTCAGTATCTTAAAATCTCAAGTCTTCAGGCCACAGGATGACTTGGGGTATGTACACTCCTTCAGATATATTGGTGTCTGATTGGATAAGCATATTGTCTTCCCTAAGTATACTGATGCTATCCATTCAAAATTACTCCCCTATACTGGGCATGTTGTACAGCAACAAGTCTTGTAGCTCCCTTCCTGCCCTTTGGGAGGTTGTTTTAAGTGTCCTCAGAATAATGCCCCCACGTTAACTACAGGAATAGGATGTAAAGCACAGTCTCCAAGTCCACCCTAACTGGACCATTTCTGTCACTACAGCTCTGCTTTTCTTCTCTTAACAGCCCACCTTGTACAGACGGACACACACACACACACACACACACTACATGATGGGTAAGTTTGGCATACAAGGAAATAAACTGATTGAGTGGGCTAACTAGGTTGTAAATCCTCGAGCCTGAAGGGTGAGTAACTGTATGATCCGGTTAGCATCCTTGGGTTTATTTCTCAGTATACCACACTTGCCCATCTTTTATTTGATATAATACATTTGGATGGGGACTGTTAGTTTTTAATCTCAGTTGCATATATATGGAAAAGGGTATACAGGGAAATACTTGCTAACCACTGCTATGAAATGTATGTATGTATGTGTATATAATTGATATATATATATATATATACACACACACACACACACACACACACACACACACACACACACACACACAACAGCAGTTATGGCGTTTAAATCTGTAGTTTGAAGATTTTGCCTATTTGTTTGATGTTAATAGCTGGCTTCAGTGCTGCACTATGCATTGTGATGTCATCAACATTGTGAAAGCTGCTTTATGACTGGTTCAGGATGTAAGCAACAAGACAGGACGGGGTGTGCATGAACAGATCTGATCGTATGCCCAAGGGTGTAATGAGGCATGGGCTGCAGGCCAAGTGCCTCCAGCCCCTGGAAGTGTGGTCAGATATGTTCAGTGCATACCTCAGAGTGTCTTATTGCGCTTATAAAAGGGGCTACATTGTTTAACTACATTTCTACAATTAGATAAATATGTTTATCTATGGAAAAAAGCTGTAGTTTGATGAATTTACGATAAAATAGTCCTGCTGCCTTGTTTGCTATGGGACTTTTGTCCTTTTGCAGCATCCATAGTTGTATTTTTTTTTTTCGTGAATGAGAATGTGTCATGACTGATTGTGCTGGCACCTCCCCTCCGCCAACAGAGATACGTCCATATAGTGCCATGGTAGAACACAAAACTGTAATTTAATGTGTCTTTTTCCTTTTGAGTGTGACTTCTTTGCTGTTAAAGTTTGGAATGTATCAAGAGAGCAAGGTTACATGCATTGAGAGAGGGGGAGAGAGAGGAGGCGTTTAGGAGAGAGTGGCTGCACTTCCACAGTGCCCTTCTTCACTGTGCATATGGCTGTACCTGCCACACACATAGTGAACAACATGAACAGAGTGTGTAACCTCAGGTGGATTTAAAAAAATCAGAAGCAACGGATTGAGCGAGATGGCAGTGCGAAGGGCAGGTCAGACAGTGGTAGCAGACAGGAACTCAGGATGGAGTCATAGCAGCAGAACATAAGAAAATACAGATTTATATAAGAGCTAGTGTACTAATATTAGATTTTAAAAGCAGCCAACCATTTCCTTTTATATCTGAGCTACTTTTTCCTTTCCCTTTGGGTAATTAGAAGATTGCTTACCTGATGTTAGTAGGTGTGATGTGTGGAACAGCTCTTAGCCTGACAGCTGACAAATCTTGCTCTACTGCCCCACACTGCATCATCAGTATTGTGACCTCACTGAGTGTGACATCACTGCTACTTAGGAACAGCAAGTGAGTGTCTGCCAGGTCATTCACCTGTGATGTCACTGTCAGTGAGATCATAATGCTGATGATGTAGCATGGGGCAGTAGAGTTAGACATGTCAGCTGCCAGGCTAAGAGCTGTTCCACACAGCCAGCACAATATTATCACATAGAAGTCTGAAGACTTTCTGATGAGCAAAAGTAAAAAGAAAAATACTTCAGAAATAAAATTACAACTGACTACTACTTAACATTTGTATTATTTTCCTGTCTGCCTGTTTTGGCTCCACTTGGTCTTTAAAATTTTAAATGTGAGATATGTGCACACGGCTACAGAAACTTGGCAAGTATGGCTACAGGAGAGCTGACCTGTTTACAAGTTTAAAATTACGATTTCCTTGCCAATGGATGAAAAAATGGCGGCCTTTTTAAAAATGAGTGTTCTGATGGCACAGTGATTTTTTTTTTCTGTAGTGCAGTCCTGCTTTTGAGCACTTGTTTTTACTCATGTATCAAACTAATTTGATGCACAGATAACCAATCAAAATGTAGGATTTTCTCTCCGCATTTTACAATCCACTTTGATGATGGTAACCTTAAAAACATCCATTCTAACAACAGTAACAGCAATGTTTTTTGATATGTTGCTGTTACTAATGCTACTAACTAAGATAGCGTTCTTATCTTGTGATTTTTACCCCACTCCTGTTGTGAATATTTACTGTAGTGTGTGTGTGTGTGTGTATATATATATATATATATATATATATATATTATGTATATGATTTTTTCACTATAGAAGTGGTTAGCAGTTATTTTGCCATATGCTCTCTTCTTATATACTGTATGTAGTTGCGGTTACTAACAGTAACCATCCCAGTGTTACATATAAAATAAAAGTTTGGTATATAAAAATAAATTTATCATGAGGGATGACCAGATCATAAAGGGTTCCACTATGTCAGGGTGCTGGCGGTAGTGCACTCAGTCATTAAAGCACCACGCTGCAATGCCGCCGACCTCTCTTTTGTGTGTGGGGGCTGTGCCCCCTCCTACTAAGTAGTCTAACTCGAGGGGGACCTTGGGAGGGACAGTGAAATTGCAAAATCGGCACCATAATGACCGGGCGCACTACCTCTGGCACCCTAATGCAATGTAAGGATCATAAAGCCACACCACACTTACCCGTCATTTATTCTATATATAAAAAGTCCCAGTATTAAATAATTTAGCTGAGAAAATGTAGCACTGTGCATTCGTGAGTACATATGGAGATAACTGGTTACCTGACACATTACATTAGAGAGCAGTATTTGTGGTGGCTATCTGGACCCATTTTACAAACATACGTATCAAGATAAGTAGATATTTTAGACATGTAGGGAGCTATAGATATGCATACATATTCACACACATATCTGCAGTATTCACACAACATAATATAGGCATACAGTAACAGATTAGGTGGGCCAAGCGCTCCTTTTCTGCCAACAAATTCTATGTTTCTACGTTTCTAATACTTGTTTTTAAGTCGTCTTGCGTTACTCTTCTTTTTAACAGCCACGGATTTAAAATCCAGGTTAAGCACATTAAAATGTCGGCTACCTTGAGAAAGAACAGAGGATTTTGTTTTTCAACCAGCTCTGTGGGAATCAAATCATTAGATTCCATTTGCAAACTGCCCAGTTGAGGAACCCAAACCATCACAATGCAACCCCCACAGTTTTCTTCAAAACAAACAAAGTTACAAGTAAAGTCATAAGGCTGGTTTTGAGCCCCTGTTCTCGCATCATGCATCCAGCAGTGAGGAACATGTTAAAATATCAGATCACTGGATCAGACTTCCCCAAATCATATTCCAGCCTCAGCACGCTGATGGATTTGACAGAAATTAGATTCGTATACTTGTAAATGATTCAGGATGAGATGGAAGCCGTCGGTGTAAATGGAGTTTCTCCAGGTGCTGATGGCCTAATCGCCCAGTAATAACTATGGACGTGCTGTGAGCCTGGCATTATTATAATGCAATCAGAATCCTGTTGCTGTGCTCTCATTATCGGCCACTTGTAGAATATTTGAAAGCAATAACAATTCTTTTTCCAGATTGTGGGGGATCAGAGTTGTTTTCTTTGCTCACCGCAAATAAAGGTTGAATGTGGACAGGAAGTTTAGCCTTTGGCAAACTGCCTAATGGATAACACCAGAAAGTAGAGTTGTTTCAGAAGACCATGCTTGGCAATGTGTGGTGGTGGGTGGGGAGTGGAGGCACATTTTGCAGATGCCAAGAAAAGCCATGTTTAAAGAGCTGCTGACGCCTTAGGGAAAATATATATATATATATTTTTTTGTTATATGCTTCTTCTCTCCTCGCCTCTGCAGTCATGTCCCCTTCTGCTAACATTCCCAGCCCCATCACCCGGCTTGTACTGGACTTACCCTGCAACTCCTGATTCTCCACGGCTTACTCCCCGTGGCGGGGGCAGCAGGGCTCCCCTAACTCCTCCTGTGGTGCAGATTTGATGGAAGGAGGTGCCTGGGGCACCGGTGTGGGGTCTGTAGGGAGGGCGGTGACATCCTGCCTCCCTCAGGTTTCCCTTGTTCAGGTCCCATCTCACAGGATGCCGGCGGCAAGGGTGCGCAGCATGGCACCAGCTGGAGTCATCCCTTCCTCAAGCTGCTCCTGGCTGCCCCTCCCCCCACAGTCACCCAGCTGGTAGTATTGTAGCTGAGCCAGTTACTGTCCCTCCCTGGAGGAGAGTATTCTCTGGAACGCTCAGCCCTCCTACCCCCCTGCCATCCCCTGGCTACGAACGCTTGCCTCCAAGTCTGGGTTGCCATTGCTGCAAGTGGTAGACCTGCCGCTATGCTGATGGGATAGCTAGGAAAAAGGTCCCCAGGTACTGGCCTGCCTGTACTTTAGGTCAGGGTTATCTTGGCTATGTCTCAGCCCTGTCATCTACTGTCCCTTACCATCTTGCAATGGAGGTCCACGGAGAGCAGGGCCCAAGGGTGCCTACAACCAGCATTTAGTCAGTTTTTCTTCCCCCATGTGTTTCCCCTTCCTCCCGCTACACTCTGCCCTCTTGATGTCACTACCCATGCCGTTGTTGGCCTTGAGTACCATAGCAGAGCCCCGAGGAGGGGGGGGGGCAAGCTCTCTGGCCCTCAACATAGGTTGCTGTGGAACTGGAAGTAGATACGTCCCCTTCCTAGGCTGGACAGCACTACAGTTCACAGCTTTGCATTGTTTCCCAACCTCAGCCACTCGCTTGTACCTTCCGAGTCTGAATCCAGCACGGCAGCATGCTGGACCAAGGGGCAGTCCTCCCTAGGGAAAACTTTGAAAACCATAATATTAAGACACATTTCAACTTGTAATCCACATATAATCTGTAGATTTCTCCTTTCCATTATATGTCACCGAGGGCATTGGCACAAAACCAGGATCTCTTTCTCACAGAGTTCATCTGCCACTGTAGCACATCCCCCCGCTAAAAGTCATAATCCTTAGTTGTGACATCCCAGTCTGTTGCCCTGGGAATAACTGTGATTTCAGAAGCAGAGCATTATGACCTTAGATGGGAATTGGCTAGAAGGGAGGCAGCAGAGGGTGGTGGTCTATGGGGTTAAATTAGAGGGAAGGGAGTTTACGGGCAGGGTTCCACAGGGATCTGTCTTAGGTCCGGTCCTCTACAATATGTTCATTGGCCAAGGAATCCAGGGCAGGCTGTGTCTCTTCGCAGATGACACAAAACTGTGTGGGAGTGTAGATAATGATTGGAGGATAAGGGATATGCAGAGGGACCTACAGAAACTAGAGGGGTGGTCAAAGGTCTAGCAGTTAAAATTCAACACTAAAAAATGCAATATAATGCACCTAGGGAAAATTAACCCCAAGACAGAGTACTGGATGGGTGGGGTGAGACTTAGCAATACAGAAGAGGCATGGGATCTAGGAGTTATCATCAGTAACTCCCTTAAACAAAGAAGCCAGTACAACAAGGCCGATAGCAAGGCTAACAGGATGCTGAGATATATCAGGAGGGGTATTGCTAGCAGAAGAAAAGAGGTAAAATTTCCCCTATATGGATCCCTGCTGAGGCCTCACCTGGTGTACTGCGTCCGATTCTGGAGCCCTCACCTCAGAAAGGACAGAGATAGGTTGGACACAGTGCAGCACAGAGTAACAAAACTGATTCAGGGCCAGCAGGGCAGATCTTATTAGGAGCGCCTTAAGGCACTAAATATGTACTCACTGGAAACCAGAAGGGAGAAGGGAGATATGATTGAGACCTTCAAGTTCCTTAAAGGAATTAACAAGGTAAACTGCAGGGAATTATTTACCCTGAATACCAGTTTGAGGTCACGTGGTCATGAGTAAAATTACCAGGAGGGAGGTTCAGGAGGGACATGAGGAAGTACTTCTTTACGGAAAGGGTGGTGGAACCTTGGCACAGTCTGTTGGCCGAGGTGGTGGGTGCAAACAGTCAGTGGATTCAAGCAAGCATGGGACAGAATCAAGGGAATAGTGGTCACCCAAGGTCACAAGACCAGGGAGGAAAATGGGGATAGGACAGGGAGGGTTAGTACACTGGAGGAACTGTAGCTTTCAGGGAAGATTCCAGGGATTATAGGGGAATATAGGTAGACAGGATGGACCTCTGGTCTTTTTCTGCCATCATGGCCTATGTATATATGAATCAGAAACAGGAGCAAATGAACTCGTAAGGAGCAAAGATCCTGTTTTCATGCAAATGAGCTGGAGAAATGCAAAGCTAATGTGAAATATAAGTAGAATTGTGTCGGTTTTTCTTTGAGGTGTCAGCAGCTATTTAAAATTAGTTTGTTTTTCTGGTTTTATGTCCTGTTTTCTCCTGTCCTCCTTCCTGAGAATGGAGTTTCTATGGTGGTACCCTTCCTCTGGCTGGGCAAGCAACTGCCTTCATAGCTCATGTCAAGTAACACCTTGCCTTAATTCTTAGTCTGCTGGCAGGTAGGGGGTGTGCGAATGCCTCACATCTCATCAGGAGTGTGACCTCACTGACTACGGCACAACTAGCTGTGCAGGAAGTACAGTGACCTGCTGGGCATTATCCACCTGATATCCCACTATGCTACATCATTAGTTGTGATGTCGTTGTCTAGGAGGTTACCGTAGTGATGAGGTGTGAAGAAGGGTAAATCCTGCATAACCCACGGCTGAGGAATGGCATTTATAAAAAACATAATTAAACACATTTTAAATGTATTTTACACCTGGATCCATTGTATAATCGCAATAAGGTACAACAGGGTGTAGGTTATGTGCTGGGACCCTGAGGTCCTGATTAAGAAATTGTTATAGGCAATTTTTTTTTATTTTTTTGTTTGCTATGTATTTAGCTTATGTTTTTACGTTATATCTGGTTGATCCTGGGAGTTCCCCAGCTCACCAAGTTGGCTAAGTAGCACTTCCTGTGATTCCTGAGGCCGAGTCTCTGATGACAGATACAACGGGTTCAGCGGGGGGCATCATCTAGTGCCTGCATTTGATTTTAATATTCTTACTAGGTGCATTAGCCCATTTTTGTGCTGGCACTGCAGGTACTGATCTTGCTTGGGCATCTGAGATATTTTGTATCACGAAATGGGTTGAAAGAATGGTGGCTCCTGACTGGTTGAGAGCTTTTTTTAGCCGGGCTGTTATTCCAGCACAACAGCTGTAGCTGAATGTAGCTCCAAGCAGTCAGGACACACTGTTCAAAATGATACCATTACGCGCTTAACTGCCCTTAACAAATGTGTGTACTGCAGAGTCCATGTCGCACACGGGTCCCTACCTTAGCACACGTTTCCAGCCCACCTAGCTCCGCACTTCCGGCCCCTCACTTACCTTACTCACTAAAACACAGACATTACATGCTGCTTTAGTAATCTACATAAAAAATGTTCCTCTTTGCCACGGTTAACATCAACGGTTTCCGCTCTCCTCTCTGCTGTAAACAGCTCCTGCTCTTGCATAGACTGCGTCCCAACAAACCACATATCGCTGGTGTTAACAAAAAAAAAAAAAAGATGGCTGCCATACATGCCACTGATTCAACAGCGTCCACCACCAGCCAACAGTCAGATGACTGGATGCCTCCTGAAACTGCCACTGGCAGTGTACATGGCTAGCTCAACCTAACCATATGCAACGCTACTGACCAAAGTAACAGCTTGCCCTCCCTTCGCCCATACTCATGCCACTACTTTAACGTAAAAAACAAAAGCTGCTTACATGCAGCATTGGCGCTACCTACGGACAATGTCCAGTTGTCCAATTTGAACTATTTTTGATTTTGAAACTTTTTTTCATATTTTTCACTTTTTTGCTAAATTTAGTTGTACAAAAATTATTGTTTGTCTTTTAAACTATCCTATTAACTAATAAGGACCCATTGCATAATCGCAGTAAGGCACTCCAGGGGGTGTGTTGTGGTGAGATAAAGTTCTCAGGTGGTGGAAGCACTCAGCTTTGCCTCGTGCTTCAGCCCATCTGTAGTGGGCTGTTATCCCACCACAACACCCCCCCATTGTGTCTTTTTCTTAATTATAACATGGGTAAGACCATTCCAACCACCTGATTGGCTAAAGACAAGTACAAGAGTTTAATTATCTGGCCATAATTGCACTCCGGTACTTGTGTAACCTGTGCACCAGGTTTGGCTACAAAATCAGTATGCTTCAACTGAAACAGATAATAGAAGCTGATGACAGGAGAAAGGCAATTTATCTATTCAGTTTGCCTTTATCCCTGCCTTATCCACGAGACCAGACCCTCTAGTTGTTACTTGTCTTCCCCCTTCCCTTTAGTCCCCTTCTCTGTGTTGCCCCACCCCCACACTAAACTGGGGACAGTTGCACCCAAAGGGTTTCAGTGAAGATTCTCCTCTCTGGGTTCCTTTTCTCTTTGGCTCTGATGCCTTCCCTGATGTAAAGGGCTACCCCTTCCCCTCTTCCTTCTGCCCTGTCCTTCCTCTGATGGTATAGCCAGGAATTATAAGTTCCCAGTCATGGTACCTCATTGTTCAAGTTTCCGTCACAGCTACCAGGTCAGCCTGAGCTATAGTATAAACACCAGCACATGGAGGTTGCCAGTGTTATTCTCCAGGATTTGGGCATTCTGAGGAGCTGGAACTGTAATTTTGTCTTGTGCTCATATTTCATTTAGCAAAATGTTTTCTTACTAAAACTCATAAAAAAATGTTTTCTCAAAACTTTGTTTTATTTTACTTTTTTTTAATTTATATTTATTCACTTTTGTAGAGAACAACAGTCATATACACCAAAGCAGGTGACGTAATATAACAATGCATTTCCAGAAAAATTATAACGTTATTCTGCACTAGGCTCCCATTGTTAAAGCAGGTGAGGGAACTAACATTTTTGTAGTAAAGGTCCCAGAATTAATTTCCTCATGGCTGTTTGCAGCAAGCCCATGGACCTGGTTTAAAAATTATATCCAAAAAGTTGATATGGTGCCCTGCACCTTTAACCTCATACTGGATGACGTTACAGTCCAAGAGGAAATGTATATAAGTGTAAACTTTGAAGTGCTAATTAACATTAAAGCAGCAGGAATAATGTTACTGTGTAATTTGTACTGTGATTAGGGTACATAGTGTGGTGATTCTTTGCCACAGTTTTGCCTCCCCCCCAACTGTAAGACATGAGGGAATTTTAAGCCCCCTTTTTTTTATTTCTCTGAGTATGCCCCCTTGCACTGGCCATGCCTCTTTCCAATCTGGCCTCTGCAGCCCTGTTACCCGGCTTCTTGTGGGCTTACCTCTACTGCATCTCCCATGGCTCCCTCCTCCATGGCCGGGGGGAAGGGGCAGGGCTCCCAAACTGCTGGTGCAGTTCCGTATTCAGCTTGGAAGAGGGCCCTGTTGCTGGTGTATGGCTTGCAGGAAACAGGCTCTTCATCCTGCATCTAGGTGGGTATTTATCACTTGTCTCATTCCTCCTCACGGGATGCTGGCAAATAGAGTGCGCATGCACAATGAACCCGAGCATGCATGGCGCAGCACCAGCCGCCGTTCCTCCTCCCCTATGCTGCTTAGAATGCTCTGCCACCTGTGGTCACCCCGGTGGCAAAATAGCAGCGGAGCTGGCTACCCTTCCTCCCTGGAGGTGATGAACATTCTCTGAGACACTCAAGCTTCCTCCTCCTCCCGGCCGAACTCCAGTGACCAAGGTGATCTTTCAAACCTGGGTTACCAGCGCTGCAAGAGGTAGCCCTACTGCTGCTCCGACTGGCCAGCAGAGGCCTGGTTGCACTGTGAAAATGTTTACATTGCGACAGCTGTAGTTACAGTAGCTGCTGATGGTTTGAGTGATGGACTAACATAGCTGATATTCCAGATTGATAAAGCAATTCACATCTTAAAAGAGCTGCTCTGGTAGGAAAATTTGGGGGAATTTAGACACAATTCAGCATATATTTTCCCTTATACAATGTAGGTGAGAGTCTTACAGGTAAATGCCTCTGAAGCAGTTTAAATGACAAATAATTTATCATCATTTAGTCATTTATCTCCACATTACACAGGTCACAAAGGAAGCCTTAACCAGTTGGAGCGCAGCTTAAACAGTGTCTGGTGACATCACAGTGACCTCTGCTACATTCAAACCAGAGGAGTGATATCAAACAGAAACCGTTAAAGCTTCACGAAAAGAACTAGTTTAAAAGCTTTACAGTGATAAATACATTGTATAAATTGGACACACCATGACCTGGCTCAGAGTATGCCAGTTATCACTTGTAAGGGGACAGGACTTGCATAACCCACTCATGGCTGTGCCACTCCTGAGTTATTGTTCCATCTGAAGACAAATGGCATATTCTGACTCAGGCCATTGTCTGTCTTCTATAAATTTCTCCGCCCCCCCGACACTATATTTATTTCTGAGGAAATTTGTACAGATTAGGATCTTTTTCCCTGAGTTCACCTTCCCTTTTTTTTTTGCCTTCCCTTGCTCCAGGTCGGCCTCTCCTTCATTCAGCGTAGGTCCCTGCTGGTGCCCCTGCCCCGATGTCAGCCACCACCACCACCTCATATTTGCAGCCCTCCGCCGGTAACCCGGACGTAACCCTTCGCTGGGTGGGTCCCCCTCCTCCGAGGGAGACAGGTGCCAGTAGGGGCCGGCCAGCTCACGCTACTTGGCCCGGTAATGCTGAGGCAGATCTGGGCCGCATCAGGAGTTTGGCGGCAACAGATGCTGGCGACTGTCATCCGGTCAGCCATGGAGCGCTTTTCTGCTTTGCTCCCCCGGGGGTGTGGTGTGCCACAATGTCAAGGCATAAGCTGACGTTCCCCACGCCCCCCCCCCCATTCAGTGGGACCCCAGTGCGTTGCCATACCCCAGCCTCTGCCAGGAGTGGGCAAGAACTGGGTCCCCCGATTCACGCCTCAAGAGGAGGCGAGCAGTCTCCGGATGCTTTAGCCTTCTCTTCCCAGCCAGCCCTCCAGTGCCCTGAGTCTGTTCCCGAACCCGGGTCACTGGCATCGCAAGCTGAAATCCAGCCGGCAGGCCGGCCCCTTGCCTTCCCTTTCCTTTAAGACTATTCCTCACTTGAAGTCCTAATCTTCTGTTGTGATGTCACAGTCTGTTGCCATAGGAATAACTGCGATATAACACGCAGAGTATTATAACATCAGGTGAGGGATAAACAACAGGAACAGGTGAGCTCTCAAGGAACAAGGATCCTGTTTTCATGCAAATTGCCTCATTAATAAATAATGGCAGGAAGAAATGCAGAGCTAATGTGAAATAGATGTTGAATTGTGTCCAAATATTGTTTTTAAAATTCTCCTGGAGGCATTAGCTGCTCTTTAAGGGCCCACTTCATCCCCCCCAACCCGCTATATATTTATCAAAATTACTCCCTGAGCTTTTGGACAGATGTGGTCAGTGAGATCAGACAAATACTGGGAATAGCAATAGACCTTGCCCCTGTGCGGTTCATTCTGGGGCTATTTGTTTTGCTCAGATGCTTTGTAAATTGTTTTGATTAAACTGCTGTAAGTTTTATGCTACAGTATTTTGCTGAAAAATGACTTGAGTTCTGCTGGATACGATAAACCTCCCTGTGTGTTGAGAAGTGGAAAGATGAAGCCATCAACAGATACACACCAGAAAGATCTGTTATTTAAATGCAGAAGCACCTTAAAGCAGCAGTATTTGTTCATATTTTGTTTTTGTTAATCCTTTTTATCCCCCTCATTCTGGGTGGCCCCCATCCTTCACCCACCCCAGCTCCCTTCCACTGCAGTGTCTTTGACAGAAACATCTTGGCATGCACACGTAGGCCATACGCACTAGTGTGCCGATGTCAGACAGCACTCCCACTCCCTTTTCGAGTGAATCCAGGCGGGTTGCCATCAGAGAACACTCAGGCGGCAGTAGCACCGTGGAGTTCTCTGTGCTCCCTCCGCAGAGATGGGAAAGTGCCCTCTGGAACACTCAGTCCTCCTGCCCCCCCTGCACCCCACTGTCCCAAGGTTATATTCGAAACTGAGTCACCAGCGTCACAAGCAGTTACTCTATTATTGGGCTGACGAGCCCACTCTCATCTGTGTATTTTGATTCTCACCGACATTTTTTTAAAACAGCTTTCATTCCTCATTTTGTAATTAATAACTCAAAGCAATACATTTGGCCACCACTGTGGAGTGTTTAAAAATCCTCTTCCATTGAGGTCAGTTTTTGACTGTACATACTAGAGTCATGCCGTGGCTGTATTAGGAAGGTGATAGCCAATGCCTCGGGCAGTAAATGGAACAGCACCACACCGAGATGTTTAGTTTTATCATGGCGGGTATGGCAAGAGGGCAAGAACTTTTAAAAACTTCAAAACAGCATATCTTAGTTCAGGAATAAAATGAAAAAAAAATAAATGTATTGCTGTTTATTCCTGAAATACAATGTTATTTAAAACAAAAAACTCTATTAATTTTTTGCTGACTAAAAGTATTGCTGCTTTAAGACACTGGTATAATGTTTACCTGCCCTTCCCAAATATAGTGGACTTTGAAGTGTGTGTGGCCCTCACGAAGAAGCGATATTGAGAAATTGGAAAATGGGGGTTAGCAGTATAATCTAAAGGTTTGAGTAATGAGCTGTGAATGAGCTTGTTGTATCCAGCAGACTTGGGTTTGATTCCCTCAACCTCTGCTTGCATGCTGTGTGACACTGAGCAAGCCATTTAAGGCTGTTTACACTGCCAGATTTGCTCTGCAGCAGTCTGAGCACTCAGGTTGCTGAGGAGAAAATGAGGTAGTGTGGACACTTATCATATCATGGTACGTTGATACCCAATCCGCTCATGGAGTCCAAGTCAAGATGGGGAGGCATTGCGATATGAGTGATGTAAGCTGCCATCCGGACAGGCAGAACCACTCCCATTGCTACAGACATTACAGTAACCAGCTTATCGCAGAATGCCTGCCTGCTTCCTGAATTCATGCCCCCCCCCCCCAAGCGTGATTTACATCGGCACTGAGAATGGGCCATGTAGGTTCGGCTGCCTGATTGGCGCAGCAGGAGGGGGCGTGTTCAGAGCAGAACACTATAGCTTTACCTTAGCCATGTAAACATGGTTTAACCTCCCCGGTTCTCATGGGTTACTCCTGAAAACAGGACCCGTGCCTAGTGGGCTTTACCCAGTTACCAAAAGAAAAAAAATTGAAATGGTGGTCGAGGGCACACTTCTTAAATGAACTGAAGGGTCTTAAGATACGCTAGTGAACAGCCTAATTAAATCGATGTAATATTTCCTAAAAGAACCTGCAATGTTGAAAGTGATGGTACACCATGTATAAATGATCCTTTAAAGTTTTGCTAGATACAAAAGTTGAATAAAATATTCTATCGTCAGAACAATTACACCCCATTGTAAGGCCCTGGCAGTTAGTTTAGCTAAACAGTTTTTGTTAGCTGTTACCCACGAACCACTCATGTTTTTTGTAAGAGAACCTAAGTCCCCCCCCCCACCGCCCTGGCTTTTGGCACTCTGCCTGGAGCCAACACTAGCTTTTAAACCATCCCTCTCTCTACTCTAACCCCCACATACCTTTATTTCAAAATTGGGCCCGCCTTGTAACCCCCAATCCGGCATAGGTGGGGGGGGGGGGTGGCTCAGTCATCCAAATCTACATTAACTCATTTGGGTCCAGCACTGTCTGTGTATTAAACACACTCTTCCTAGCCTGAACACCCCAAGATCCCCAAGTACCTTTTAGAACAGGGCCCCCCCCCCCGAATCCTCATTCACAGTCTGTGGGGCTGGGATGGGGGAAGTGTTGTTGGAAATGCTGGCAGACTGGCTTTTACTATGCCAACTCCTGGCAGTGAGCTTGCACCATCTTCATACAAAATCTCCCTGCCCTAGCCAGAACCCCCAATATCTGAATCTGTTAAGAAGGCTAGCCTGGCATTGACTGCCATTGCACCCCCCCCCCCAAGGATTAGGGTCAAGAGGGTGGGACCTTCTGCTGAAAAATGTGGAGGTACACCAGGTTTGTCTAGGTGGTTTGCATTTGTGTTTCAGCAGGGCCATCATGAACTGACTCAAACACAGTCCAATGCTGTTATTATCTAGCTGTCCCCATGTATTACATTTAATTTCCTTTGTTTTTGTGTCAACAGAAAGGAGTGCTGTTTGACCATGGGATCCGCCGTTTGACCTTCCTCGTAGCACAAAAGGTATCCGAGCTTCTTGAAGACAAATGCACTCTTGCTGATGCAGACATGTTGCTTAACAAAATGAGCAATCAGTCATGAAATAATGCCTGCCTGAATTACATTTCCTAATGATAAAAATTGTTTGTATTATGGGGGTGCAGAAATGTTGAACCCCATTTTAACTAATTAGTTACTTGCCTGTCATTTGCTTTTGAAATCGTAACATGATCAGTGTGTGATTGAATTCTGTGACTAACTATTAGCTGTCTTCTTTTTTCTCTCTCTCTCGTCCTAACCCGCTCTCATTCTGAAGGATTTCAGAAAACAGGTGAACTATGAGGTGGATCAGAGATTCCACGTAAGTAAAGAGGAGTGAACAATCACAGCCAACAACAGAAGGGATATTTACTTTGTGCAGCGAGGCCCATAGCTACTCAGGATCTTTAGGCCGCCCTTATTGTAATTTTCCAAGAATTTGCCAGCATACAACCCACATATAGATCTGCGCCTAGCTGTTTTTGCTTCACTGTATGTATCGAACTGTAACGACTATGATGTCGTGTGTTGTAATTGCCACTACCTGTATATACATGTGTTTACCATTGACATGGAGCCTTTGGAAATGAGTCCCTAACACAAAGGTTTGTAATTCCGATACCTACAATAAATTAAAAAAAAATGTATGTCACATGGCTTAAAATCCCCTTTCTGAATTAGTTGCTGGGAGATTTTTGCTTGTATTTGTCTTTTATTTTTAGACTTTATACTCTCAGACTCTTCCCTTTTTTGAATAGGAAGTGCAGAAGAGATTTACTAGCATCTGCCTTTTGCAAAGCTCTGGAAGACCAAGTCATAAAATCTTTAAACCTCTCCCAGTTCATTCTTGTTTGGGAGATTAGAGCCCCCCGCACTGCCAACATGTTTCATTATACAAATATTGATGGTATATTTTGCATGCTGGAGTGGGGAAGGGGTTGTCATGTTGGCTGCTGTACCATTTCGTTTTTTGTGATGGTGACTAGGGATAGATTAAATGCTGCATGAAAGCACAAGCCATTTATTTTTGCATGGCAGTAAAGTCTTCCATTAAAAATAAGGCCTGTATGCAAAATGTTTTCGATTTATTGTGCAACCTCCTCTAAAAATAACCCCAGCCACTGTGAATATCAAGCTCAGATTAACTATCAGCAAGGGGCGCAGTATCTACATGTATTTAAAAAATTGCACGTGCAGCTGGGGGGGGGGGCGCGTACTAGCTTGTTTGCTGCCATTCCAGTGGGTGCCAGAGAGGGCAAGGGATTTGCTTAGCATAGCCCTAAAAGTAATTCATTTTTGGGAGAACTGTCTTGATAGCTGCTTAGCTTGTGCTGAGGCACCACTGGTCAGGCTTCCACAGGGGTGCCAACACCTTCTAAGAAAAAGAGTCTCTAAGTTTTGTAACTACGGCAGAGTGGGACATGGGACCTGCCCGCTTCCATTTAATAAATCCTCTGTTTTGTTTTTTTATTTTAATTACACTCACTGTAATTAGTTCTCAGCAGGTTAAGGTGAAAGAGAATTGTTCCAGCAAGCACTCGATTTCTTCATCTCATTAGGTCTTTAACTTGATTATAAGTATAATAATCAGCCGTGACTATTTGTGTTGCATGTTTTCAAATTTCCTGATTTGCAGGATGTCTTGATTGGCTAATCTAAGGAAATTATCATCAGTGTCTTGGTAATGATTAGCTGATTATAACACAGCGGGGACATAATGCCCCTCGTAGGGGGTGTGGTGTTCTTTACATTTTTTTTTAATTTTGTGCAAGAGCATAGAGAAGTTTTGTGCCTTCAATTATATCTCCCCCTTCCCCCCACTGCTAACACTAGCTAAATGTCTTTAAAGCAATTACATCAATGGTTGAATTAGAAAAAAAGACTGTGGAGAAAATTCTGCAGTTTATTCGACAAACAAAAGTTTTTATTATTTTTTTTTTTTTTTAACTTGGGCTTATTTTGTGTAAATGTTTTTTTTTATCCTGTTGCCCCTATCCCCAGTTATCTGTCTCTTACTTTGAGTGCACATTGAAACCCATTGGTGACTTGGTGATAGTTCTGCTAGTCTCCACACAGTGGGTTTAACAGTGAGTTTGGTCACAAGTGTTCAACTGCCCTTGTGCACAGTCTTATAAAATCATGACTGCTTTGCTTCAACACTGATTTTGTATATTTCCCACAGAGAGAATTCCCAAAGTTTTTCACCTTCCGTGCAAGGGATAAGGTAAGCAGGACCCTGCTGAATGATTTTGTGTACATCCCCAGCACCTCCCTTCCTACCTACCTACTATCCGCACCCGCCACTCTTTCTACTCCTACTGACACGGCTTTCTGGCTGCTTACCCCTCTTCATCTGTCTTATTACTACCCCCCCCCCGCTCCTTTCTTCTCCACTACTAAAGTTATTAATTCTAGGTAATTAAAGTATGTTCTTTACTGTTTTTAAACCTAGTCTTTGTATTACCACCTCTGTATGTTTGTTCACCCCTCCCCACTGACATGGAACCTTTGTAAATGAGCGCCTTGCGCTCAAAGGTATTGTAATCTGAGATTGAATAAAATAAAATAAATAAATAAAGTATATGGTATTCCTTCTGTCAATTTTTTTATGTGACAGGGTGGGTTGTTAGCAGTCTGCTTCCATTCAGTTTGATTCCGCAGCGACAAGCACTCCTTTTTGCACCATTTATTCTCACCCCCGCCTACTGTTTTAAGGATCATTTGAATTATTTGACAAAAATAAGCCTCAGAAATTAAGATCTTTATATAGAGGTTGTCACTGTATGACAAAGGCAACAAACAAATCATTGCTTAGATTTTTTATCAGTATTTGAGTATGGAGCATTAATTAAAGCGACACACAGTCATCCCCAGTGGCCATCACAGTTTGAAAGCCCATAAACATCTCTTTCAAATGAGGTATTGGGCTCATCTATTGCTGGAAGCACTCCCGAGATATAGTCAACTGAGTCTGTTCAACATTACTAGTACACTGCAGCCATTTTAGAACATTGTGATGTCACCGAGGAACAAACTGTGCCTAACTACACTGAGTCAAGTACAGCTTGTTCCTCAGTGACATCACAGAGTTTTAAAAATGGCTGCACTGTAGTATTAATATTGAACAGACTCAGTCATCTATATCCCTGGAGTAGTTTCAGCTGCAGATCAGCCCAGTACCTCATTTGAAAGAGCTTTTTATGGGCTTTAAAATTAACTATGTTAGTCCCTGTACACAAGTACTTCCCCTTAATTAATTCATTATTAGTAACTGTGCACCCTGAGAGTGCCTCATTTAGGTGATACACCAAGGCTCCAAGAAGGTCCAGAAGGGACATTACAACAGAAGGGTGTCAATTTACAGTGTTGACATGTCAGAGTTAATATATACTGACAAATACACAGTAACAGATACATAAACAACAAGTTAAGAAATTAACCCAGTCGTCATTATTTACACAAGGATTCATTAATATTGGATGAAGCATCTGTATAAAAATAGCGCAAAGAAAAAACAGACGTCCTCGTCATTATATTCTCCTTGCAGATTTAAATTGGCCTAAACATGAGGTTAAGTATGTCTTGTATACAGCTTCCTTAATGCATGCAGTTTTGACTCAAAATGTTCTATATTCAGTTCCAATTTTATTTGTTAGGGTTGACATAATTTGTGCCTTGTGATCAAATAATCTAAATTTACTACACATTCCTCCATAAAAACAAGTACCAGCCAAAAATCTTTCTCTTATCAGGTGATGAAAGTTTTTTAAATAATTTTCCTGGAAAACTGATGCAGGGTAGTCCACAAAAATGTTTAAAACTAGGTTGAAAGAATAGTTATTGTCAAATGCACACTGTACTCATCATGATGTTTTAGTTGTTTCGCTCATCAATTTATCATATTTTATCTTAATTTTAATCATTGTATTACTTTTGTTTTTCATTTTTTTTATACACAAAGCATTTATTGATCAGTTTAAAACCATGACAATTTCAGAAACAATTTCAGGTATTAAAGATACATGACGCGTACAACTTGTTCACACATTAATTTTATACACTGTGGGTGGGATATTCAAAGGGCGTTGTGCATGGCACAACAGTGGTGCGCCATGCGCAACCCACTGATGCACCCCAGCATGATATTCAAAGGGGTAGGTTGCTCCCTGCAGTCCCCGATGTGCCGTGGCGCACCAGTAATGTATGCGGCGCAAGTGCGGGGGGCATGCCCACGCATATGCGGCACATCCCGATACTCAGCCCGGGATGTGCGGCGCATATGCAGGCACAAACCCACCTTGCACCACACGGGGGGCACAAAGATGTGCCCGTAAAAAGCAAGAGCATGTCGGGGGACACCCACAGTGGGGCTGCCGTATGGCTGGATGCAAGATGGCAGCCACCTGCTGTGGGTGGCCACCCGACCACCAGAGACACAGTACGGGTGTCGTGCCCCCCCTCGCCCGATCGCGGGCATAGTAGAAAAATAGCCCTGGTGGTCCAGTGGATCCTACCCCATCGCCTGATCACAGGCATAATAAAAACATCCCTGGTGGTCCAGTGGACCTGCCCCCCTGCCCGATCGCGGGCATAAGTGTTAATATCTATCCCATGTTGGTTCAGTGGACCTGCCCCCCTGTCCGATCATGGGCATAAGTGTTAATATCTATCCCTGGTGGTCCAGTGGACCTGCCCCCTTGCCCGATCGCGGGCATAATAAACATAGTATCACTGGTGGTCCAGTGGACCCACTCTTCCACCCAATCATGGGCATAAGTGTTCACAATATCCCTGGTGGTCCAGTGGACCTGATCCCCTGCCCAATCGCGGGCATATGTGTTAAATAGTAACCCTGGTGGTCCAGCAGTACCCCCCTCACCTGCCCACTGTGACCCGCCACCCTGCACCCCCCCCGGATCAGCGGTGGGTGGCAGCTACCCACCGCAAGCCGCCTGGCTGCCTGCCGACCCGACAGCGTGCAGTGCGGCTGTCACCTGTTGGGTCACTAAGTGAAGCTATGGGCGTGCCAGACCATACCATGTACTACACAGTCCCAAAATGTGAATGGTTCATTCACATTTGGAACATAGTACTCTGATCTCTGCACGCATTATTACCTGGCACATTGGACCAATGAGCATACAGCCGTACTGTACGCTCATCGATCGAGGTAACTTACGGTGGGGAGCTGCCGCCCGCTGCTGACCAGAAAGGTAACGAGATCACGAGTGGGTGGGTGGAGAGGGTACCGTGGACCACCAGGGATTACTATTTAACACATATCCCCATGATCGGGCAAGGGATCAGGTCCACTGGACCACCAGGGATACTGTGAACACTTATGCCCGCAATTGGGCAGGACAGCAGGTCCACTGGACCACCGGGGATACTATAGTCATTATTCCCATGATCAAGTGGAAGAGCGGGCCCACTGGACCACCAGGGATACTATAGTCGTTATGCCCGTGATCGGGCAGGGGAGCAGGTCCACTGGACCACCAGGGATATATATTTATTATGCCCACGATCGAGCGATGAGGTAGGGTCCACTGGACCACCAGGGATATTTTTCTACTATGCCCGCGATTGGGCATTGGGGTGCATTGCCCGCCAATGGGCAGGGGGCGTCGGTCCCCGATGGCTGCAGCCTGGCAGGGTGCCAGGTGCAAGTCCCCAGGGATCAGTGCACCTCATGCAAATGGGGCCATAATGACATGCAGATGGCCCCATTTGCGCCTTGTATACATATTGGCCTCATTTGCATGCTCACGTCTGAATACCTCTCTTGCTGCGCCTAGCGAAACTGCACTTGTGCTGGTGCAGCCCCATGCTCCTCACCTGCCACTTGCGCTGGCGCAGTGCCACTGCGCCGTGCACAGTGCGGGCGCACCCAGTGCCATATTCATCGGTGCTGAGCCATGGTGCAGCACCGTTGAATATCACCTGGACTATGCCCTGGCTCAACCCAGTTGCGCTGCGCCCCTGCCTGGCGCAGTCTAAATATCCCACCCTGTACATATACTTCATTAATAGCAATAGAGTACGAATCCGTTTATTCCAGTTCAAGTTTTAGGTTCATTGTGAAAGGATAAATCCATTGAGCAAGCTCATTTTCAAGGAGGTCCCTTTTTTAACAATAACAAACCATACATACAGTCAATGTGGGGATACAAAATGAATTAACAGACTGTATTTAATAAAATGTACAATATGAATTATACAAGGCAGGGGTGAACAGCCAGTGCTGGGAAACATATAATCAGTACATGAGGATGGTATATACATAAACAATATGAATAGGAATAATTACAGTGGCACAACAAGGTAAACATAGAGTGATGTTGGACAAAACAGTAAATATATACATATGTACAAAGCAACAGGAGAAGAATCATTAGGCATACTGTAGTATTGATGAGAATTTGGTATAATGGGCTTTTGTCCTTCCTTGAGTATCCAGGAAATTACAAGCGTGTGCATTAGTTTTGATAAATATTGTATATGAACATTTGGGATTTTAAAATGTTAGTAATGAGTTGGTAAGTAATTGCTGGTTTCCAGAACCACGTTTTCCTTGTTAAACATCCTCAGAAAAGGCACACCGGCATTATAAATATAGGAGAAATACCATTCATAGAACACTTTACACCAAATATTTATTAAAAACAAAAAAATAAAACATGGGAATTTTACTTTGGTTGAGTGGGCCATGACAAAACATAAGCTAATGACCAAGAAGCTCCTGTAACCAGTGAGAAATTTGTGGGTTTAGATCTGGCTACCTACATTTTCCACATTTTTAAATGGTCCCAGTGAACAAGGCTTTCCAGCAAAAAATTAGTTGTGCTGGTCCTTCAGGTGAAAAGAAAAACAGAGATTGAATTTTAACAAAAATGTGTTTTTCATTGATGTCGTATCCTGCTCTTATTTCGGGTCTTTTCTGTATAAGAAAGTTAACCCTCTCGAGAACTTTAGCCGGGTTAACAAATTTCAGATAAATAAATAGCTGGCTGTAAACGGACGTTTTATAGAGCGTTAAATATACAGTGGTGCCAGCAACAATCCTTGCATGTCTCCATGCAGTAAAAGAGTACTGGTATAAAGAGAAGGTACTAACTAAACAGAACAGTTACATCAAGAGGAGAGCGATTTAAAGAGACGCTGACCTGCCTTCTGTTTGAATACCAGTCATGTCAATGTTCTGCAGTGTCACTGTATGTACAGCACATCCACCAGTCCATGTGTAAGGGTTATGTAAGTAATAAGCCACGACAGGGTGTGCATTAAAGGATTTTAATATACGCCCCAGGAGTGTGCTAAGGCACGAGGCTGAAAGCTGAGTGTCCTTACGCCCCTTGGAAGTGCATTAAAATCCTTTAATGCACACCCTGGAGTGGCTTATCACACTTATAAAATGGACCACCATCATAAAAGAATTAGTTTGATGTACTCAGATAGGGATTAAAACATATTTACTATTTTCAAAAGAGTGTACAATACATTACCTCTAAAACATCTAAAAACTGAAAAAAGTAGTCCCTAGTAATGCATAAAATAGGATATGTCAGCAACAGGTTAACTAGTACAGTACTTTGCAGTAAAAGTATTTATTAGTAGAGTTGGTTGAAAATAAATACTTTCTCTGTCATATGTAAATTTTATCATATAAATGCACTGTAACATCTGTAAATTTGTAAGACATAAGCAGTGTTTAAAACTTAATTTCCGTTACACTGTAGTTATATAGTCTAATTGAAGGCAACCTTCTCTTTATTTTTGTGTTTTACTTATGTGCTGTGGTCTAGTACATAAAAGGAAAACTGCTATAGGATTGAGGTGAAAGGTTAGTAAGAAAAAAAAACTTTAAACCTGCCAGGTTGCCTTTTTTGGGTGGGCAAGGAGGGTGGATTTCACTTGAAAACTCCCATATAAGATTCAAATGTAGGCGCTTTTATTAACATTAGCAATATATTTGGGCACTTTGGGTCTGCCTCTGCCTATTTAACTGTGTTTTCCCACCTTTTCTTTTTGTTTATAAGGTATTACTGTATTGCCTACTTTCTTCATCCTGTTTTTTGTTTTCTGTTTTTCCCCACATTCAAGACATAGAATGTTTACCATGGAATACAGGGATTCAAAATTCTGCTCTGTTCCACTTGTAGAATGTTACTCTCCTGACATTCTGTACACACAGACAACAGAGGCCTGTTTTAGAGCCAGAGACTCAATTATATCACTGTCAGGGCAAGCATGAGAGATTTCACTGATGAACAGGTAAAGACAGAAGGGGGATTTTTCACTGTTAGTAAACAAACAGTTGTAATGAAACCTATAAACAATACTTAATATTTCTAATTTGTTTATGTGTGTGAGGAGAGTGTGATGATCAGGGAAACAACATTTCATTAATTGTTTTATTTTTGATTTAAGGTAGTTTTATTTTTAGGGCCCAGTTGAAGGTTTTTTTACAGTGTAAAGGTAGCAGCCATGTTTGTGATGGAAGATAGTTCTGGCTGTAGGAGGACTGATTTGTTCATTGTGTGATGTGGTTTTGGACCAGGATGACTGTGCGTATAAAGAGATGTAATGTACAGTCAGCTGATGTCTCTTGGCCAATGAGATTTCTAGATTTTTTCTTGCCATTTTATAACTTTGTATAATAACTGATGCGCCCCCCCCCCCTTATCGATCTGATTGTCAGTGTGATCAAATGCTGTAATAACTGAGTGTGGCTTTATACCCAGTTATTATGGCATTTGGAGTCTTCACGCTTCACTTTTACTTATAGTATAACACTGAAAAACATGCCACTCTGTAAGTCCCTGCACCAGTTATAAAAAAAAACATAAGCTACTGCGCTCTTATAAAGTTTTTTGTTTCTTAAACATCCACAATGTGCAGTGACCACATAAGTCTCTTGAGCGTCGCTGTCAAGGTTATGGGTCATCACACACCTCGGGTGTGTAAAAAATCATAACACACATTTGCCAATGCATTAGAAATCAGCCCCCTTAAAAACCTTGTCGTGCATATTCTAAAAACGTTATTTTGCACATTCTAAAGTCAACTGCTGCTGCAGTCCCCTAAATGCTCACTCCGAATGCTTTCATTCACTGAACACCGCTCAGTTTCCTCACAGATTGTAAACTGAAAAAAAAAAAACAGCTGTTTATTTTTTTCAACAGAGATGACCAAAAGAGAAAAGTTTATTCTGGACCAAGAGAATAAAAGGACAGCTTGAAAGATGGTCTCAGACCTGAAACTTGTGACCTCATTTTTTCTGGACAGCGATGAGTGGTTATTTATTCTCTTCAGTTACAGTTCAGAGGAAACTGAGCAGTGCTCAGTGAGCAAGAAATAGAACACAACTATTAAATACAATGTGTTTACCGCAACTGCACTTTCAGTAAGGAAAGCATTATTTTAAAGCAGTTTCTTGTTGCGGTAAACACATTTAGTAACTTTATTACTTGTGTTCTGTTTGTTTTTAAAACCATACACTATAATAGAAAAACTATGGGCAACTCTGCACAACTCATCTTGTGTTTCTAGCATGGACCTCTCAACCCCTCAATGGAAACACAGGCTCGTTGTGTATGGTCACCCATACATTATTCCTTATATATTACACCCTAAATTTTTATTGATCTTGAAAACTTCTTGATGTGCCCAGGACTAAGTTTAAAATTAAGGACTTCAAATAGCATTGCTCTGCTCTTCCCTAAGAACACTTGGTCAAATTTTCTACACCTGTAATTTTCGTTTAGTGTGGAGTGGATCACTTCTTTCTTACTGAATGATGCTGGTTATTTTTGTGTACCAAGGAAGTAACTTTTTTTTTTTTTTTTGTTAATGTCACAGTTTGAGGAAGACCGAATATACCGGCACCTGGAGCCAGCACTGGCTTTCCAACTGGAATTGAACCGGATGAGGAATTTTGATCTTACTGCCATTCCATGTGCCAATCACAAAATGCACTTGTACTTGGGGGCTGCCAAAGTCGAGGCAGGCACCGAGGTCACTGACTACCGATTTTTTGTACGTGCCATTATCCGACATTCCGACTTGGTCACTAAGGTAGGTCACAGTATTTCTGGATTGGGGGAGGAGGGGGGGTTCCCATTGTTGGAGTACTGATGCTACCTATACCATGAGATGGTGCTTTGACTAGAGAAAAGACACAGCTACCCTTGTCCTTCTGCTCTTTAAATTGGTTTCTGTTGTAGATATTTTTGCAATATTTTACTTCTTACTCCTGCGTCTGGCGACGGCTAATCAGCCCAGTCCCTGCCTCCTCAGGTTGGTTCCCTCTTCCCCTGGTACTCACCATAATCAGAGGTCTCCCCATGAGTCCCTGTTCATGGCAGAGCCGAAGAAGGGAAGGCCGTTCTCCCTCCAGTGAATAATCTAAGGTGGATCAGTGGTGAACCAGGTGGTGGTATGTGCTCAGGACAAGTGAGCTGGGCTTCTTTAAACTCCCGACGCTCCATTCTCCATTTTCTCCCTGTCCCGTGCTGTGGAGCTTCAGCCTTGTCCATGGGGGCGCACCCAGCTGACATTCCATACTGAGTCCCTCCTTTCTCGCTGCCCAGGCTGTACCACCACCAGGCCTCCAGCTGATGGCAGTCTGTGGCTGGACAAACCTGCCTCCTGACCCTGAGAGAGGAGAGCTATCCTTTGGCCGCTCAGTCCTCCGAAGCCCTGGTCAACTCCGACGACGCAGGTCCGTTTCCGAACCTGGGTCACCAGTGTGGCTGATGGTAGGGCACCGGCACGTCAGTCCTTCATGCTACAGGGCCAGTTTATATTATATTTTTAGTAGACACAGAGACACAGGGTCTTCACCACTTAGTTTAAAAAAATGGTTTTGGAATTAAATTTGAAAAATAAAAGATGGTGCACTGGTCTAGCTGTGAAACTTCAGAATGTTTGGAACATTTTCGGTCTCCTCTTTATCCTAGAAACCATATTTGCTATTAGCTGGAGCCATGCAAGTTTTGGTACAGACCCAACTAATCACTTCCTATGCTCTGAGGAGGGGTGAAATGATTGCACAAATGTACAGCAGGCTGCTCTGTGGCCCAGTAGAAACTTGCTGCACTTCCATGTGG
Organism: Neoceratodus forsteri; assembly: GCA_016271365.2. Taxonomy (NCBI): domain Eukaryota; kingdom Metazoa; phylum Chordata; order Ceratodontiformes; family Ceratodontidae; genus Neoceratodus; species Neoceratodus forsteri. Next base: position 90,636,784 of record JADMNL010000030.1, read on the forward strand.
GTGGCTCAGGTTTGAAAGTGGACTATGGTGCCTGCATCTGGGAGGCCAGGGCTACTGGAGACTATACAGAGAAGGGCAACAAAACTGGTGCATGGCCTGCATCACGAGCCAACATGTATACCCTGGAACAAGGAAGTGATCGGGGGCACAGGACAGACTTTTAAATACCTGAAGGGTATCAACAAAGTACAGGCACATATTCTCCTTCAGGTAAACAGTTGTACCCGGACCAGAGGTCGTGATATGTGTCTAAAAGGGGGCAGGTTCAGGGGCAACACAAGGAAGTTCTTCACAGAAAGGGTGGTGGAGCCTTGGAATGGCCTCCCTCTGGAGGTGGTGGGGTCAAAGACGGTCAGGGAATTCAAGATGGCATGGGACAGACAATGTGGTACGCTTAAGGCAGCAGCCTTATTGGGGGGGGGGAGTAGTTTACATGGTCAGATTAGATAGTCCATGTGGACTCCCTCTGCCGACACATTCTGTGTTTCTATTTTACCACTGCCATTGTTTTGCTGGCATTATGCCCCAACCTGGGAGAGGTTGGCACCCAATCCTAGCACCGTAGCGCCCCTAGGTTGTCTTCTCCCTTATGATGGGTAGGCATCCGCTGCTGATGCTGCAGTGCGCAAAGCTGCCTGATGTTATGTGTGACATTAGAAAGGTAGGAGTCACAACAGGTTAAATCCTGCCCAACTCAGGATGATGCCCATACTGTCAGGCCTAGCAGCCATGGAGCCTCCATTTCAAACCAGGTGTGTTCTTCCACAGATGAGAGTGGAGGACTGGGGCACCCCTTCTGACGCCACCATGTTTAGGAGGAGAGAAGCTATGGCGTATGCAGGCAGGGAGCAAGTGGGCAACGGGGGGGGGGGTCACTGAAGAGATAGTGAACCATAGCAGTGTTGGAGAAAAAAACTTGATTATAAAAGAAATGTGCCCCAAATGCCCTTGGATCAGTTCATACATGCAGTGAGTGTAGTGCTCTCTTTCCACAGTAATCCTTCTGTCGCTCTCCTTAACTGGCTGTACAGACCAGTGGTGATTCGTTAAAGGGAATGTATATCCTCAGACTGAAAATCCAATATCTTGGCTGCCTAGAAAGCCTAGCGACTAGGAGCCTGCCTGCCACGTGGGAATCTGGGTTATTTTCCTGAATCCAGATCTTAGAGGTCAGCAGAAGGCTTGAGTGCAGTCCAAGATGAACGTCTTACTTATCTGGGTAGAAAGGCTGCCTTTAATACTGCATGCCCCCCCCCAAGGCTGTTGCTCTTTGGGATGCAGGGAAGTTGGCCTGAAGCTGTGTAGATCTGTGACAGGTCTATCTATGTATCAGGTGTTGCAGGGTAAGTATAGAGGGGTAAACTTAGGGTGGTAGAATGGCACTGGCTCTGACTGTTCAGTGGTGGTGGTGGTGGGGGGGTTGTGCACCTTCAGTGTTTACTGTCAAGGTAATAATGCACCTCACTCTAGCAACAGAGAACGGGACCCACAGAACACTCAGCATTTACCCTTGGTGGTGAGAATCCATTACTGCGATAGGCTACAGGTGATGGGACTGGTAAAGAAGCCCTAAGGGGAGAGAAACATGTTCCTTTTTTATTCTGTTACTCAGGTACTGGATGTTCCCTACTGCTTTTGGGGTCAGTCACGCTTGACGCCTATGAACCACATCAAGCGTAATTGTAGGATTGAGTGCTACCAGTGTTTTTTTGAGGAATTTTAATGTATAGCACAGGGAAAATAAGCACCACATAATGGGTCTTGTTGCCTGCAGGAAGCCTCATTTGAGTATCTACAGAATGAGGGTGAGCGTCTGCTGCTGGAAGCCATGGATGAACTGGAGGTGGCCTTCAACAACACCAATGTCCGCACTGACTGCAACCACATCTTCCTCAACTTTGTTCCCACTGTGATCATGGACCCATCTAAGGTGTGTGCCTGCCGATGATAATAACAGGTGCAGTGGTGGGGAGGTAGAACATGGGGGCATTCTTGTGCTGCTGTAAATTGACAGTTCATAATAGAGCAATGATATGGCCCTGCCCATGTGTTCTCAGGAACTGTGAGGTAAGAGGAATGTAACATTCATCTAGTACTTTTCCGAGTGCCTCACAATGTAAAAACAACACATACATAAAACAGAGAAAATTAATTAAAACAGATCTAGTGCAATTATCTTAGGTTCACTGCACCTCTTCTAGTGACTTTGTCAGATGCACTCCTGATTCTCATGAACATAGTGGTATTTGATTGTCTACATTCAGGTACTAGAAATTATTCCGGGAACTAAGGCACAGAGTTAATAACCTAATTCAGATCAAACCATTGAAGGTCTAAGTCGAAACATCTTGGTGGGTCAGTTAGTAATACATGGCAAGGTATGTACTGTGAGGTTCAAGGCAAAGCCAAATGCTTTCAACCTTCCAATAAGGGATTACTTCTTATGATATACCACATTCCTGGAGTGTAGTTTTGCTATTATAAAATGGGTTTGTGTTGAAAGTGGAACTAGAGAAGTAAATACAAAGGAACCAGCCCAAGAGCACAGTGGTAGTGCTGTCGCTCGCTATGCTGGTGACCTGGGTTTGGAAATGGACTCAGGTCACTCAGGGGCCAACTTGGTGGTGGAGGATTGAGTAAGGACAGCTTTGCTTCCTCTGGGAGGAGGAATGCTGGGTCCTGCTGCTTGACTGGAGGCCCTAGCAGCACTGTAGGAGCACCTACACAAGGAGATAGGGGCAGCTGCCAGACACCAGCTGCCAGACACCAGGCATACATGCAGGACACCGGTCACCAAACACCTGGTACACATGCTGAATACCAGCTGCCAGACACACATGCTGGACACCGGTCGCTGGACACCAGGTACACATGCCAGACACTGGCCACCAGATAACAGGCACATATGCTGGACACTGGCTGCCAGATACCAAGCACACATGCCAGACACTGTGCGCCAGACACCAGGCATGCATGCTGGACACTGGCTGCCAGATACCAGGCACGCATGTCAGACACTAGCTGCCAGACATCATGCATGCATGCCGGACACCAGCCACTGGATACCAGGCACACAAGCCAGTCACCAGCTGCTGGACACCAGGCACACATGCCAGACACTAGCTGCTGGATATCAGGCACACATGCCAGACACTAGGCATGCAAGCCGGACACTGGCCACCGTATACCAGCCATTCAAGCCAGACACTGGCCACTGGACACCAGGCACGCATGCCAGACACCAGGTACGCACGCCTGACGCCGGTCACAAGACGCCAGGTATGTATGCCGGACACTGGCTGACAAATACCAGGCATGCATGCCGGACAGCAGGCGCTCATGCTGGACACCAGCCGCCACACACCAGATACATGTGCAGGCACTTTGCTGCACATTGAAACCATTAGGGACAAAACCCAGAGGCTGCAGGAAAAAGCCCTGGGGCTGGATTTTCAAACGGCACCCTTTGCGGTGCACATGAGGAAAATTTTCCACATGCGCCATATTTTTCCCTCGTGGAGCCGATTACAACTGGCTGCACAATGTATGGTAGCTTGCAGCCATTTTTTAGTGCAGCTGCACCAAAATGTGATGCCTGGTAGTAGTAGTACCAGATGTAGCATCCCCCACAAAACAGGAGAGGTTTCCAAGGGTACTGCTGACCCCTTCAGTCTGATACCACCATGACCTAGTAGGGCCCCTTGCTTTTCCCAGATGGCTAGCTCTTATGCTTTTCACACAGAGTGCCATTGGGAGACAGAGGACAGCCCAACTCAAGCTTGTAGGAGCCTCTACAGCTGCGCAGCCACCTGTGCGGAAAATAAATGCTGCTGATGCAGAGATTTTTTTCTGCACCGGTAGCTGCGGATGGGACTTAGTCCTAAAGTCTTTTAAAAATCCAGCCCCTGGTCCTCTGTTTCTCTGACACCCCTCATATGTCCACACACAACCAGCATAGCAGGTCAACCACTTCTGGTCCTGGGCAAGTGGTGGGTAACCAGCAAGTTCATGGGGGTGGGGGGTGGGTGTGTGAGAGAAAATCTTAATTTGGAAAAAGATACGAAGAAGTTGTGAACTGTGAGCATTTGTAAGGAATAAGACATGAAAGAAGATGGGTTATACCCTATTAACATCCCAAGAGGTGAGTTTACCTAGTTCCCGCCATGTCCTTTTGAGTGTTTTATTCCACTTATAAAAAAATGTTTTGTGAGTTTTTAAGTTTTTGTCAGTCAGGCACAAAGAGGTTAGAGTAATGAGCTTGATATATCCAACAGACCTGGGTTTATTTCCCAGAACCTCCACTTGCATACTATGTGACTTTGAGGAAGTCACTTAACCTCCTCAGTGCTCCTGGGTCAGCCTTGAAAACGGCTTTTTGTGCTTAGTGGGCCTTATCTGGTTACCAAAGAATAAGAAAAAAAATATGACTAGGCGTGCTAGTGTATCTTTAAGAGAGTTACATATTGTGTATTTGAATATATGACATCACAGCCTGTATTTCAAAAAAGTGTGTTTAGAGCGGGAAGGCTGCAGTGTATTTTTGTTTAATACTTGGAACTTGGGTAACTGGGTAAGGCCCACTGAGTACAAGGCCTGTTTACAGGGGAGACCCAGAAGCAAAGGAAGGTTAAGTGACTTGCTTACGGTCACACTGTATGCAAGTGGAGTCTGTGGGAATCAAACTCAGGTCTGCTGACTGTACCAAGCTTATTCACAGCTAGGCTTTATACTGCCCCCACCCCCATCAGTTTAAAGAGAGCAGGTGTGTTAATAAATGCTGCTGCAGTTTGTGTTGCTGATAGGTTTAGGTTTTGTGTGCTGTTTGTATTGTTATTTGTATGTGTGTGTACATTATTTTTTTTTTTCCTGTGCAGGGCAACTATTGGGGTCTCGGTTTGTTACCTTAAGGAAGTTTTGTGTTTCTGTAGCAACAGCAATAAGACTGCAGTGTATATAGACAGCACAGAGCACTTTTAGGTACTACAGTCAGACCTGGTTAATCCATACACATTTGTGTTTGTCAGTTTTGTTATGTAATACAAATCTACGTAGTAACCAGACAGTGATAATAGAGAGGTCAATAGCCCAACAAAAAATCTGTATGCAGCGTTTTTCATTCAGATAATCAGACATATGGATTTACAAGGCATGGATTAACCAGGTCTGACTGTATATGTAGTTCAGTCGTTAAAGCGGTCTGTGTTGCTAGCAGATTTAGGTCTTGAGTGCTGTGTGTAGTGCTATTTAATGAAGATTCATGCATATGTAAATGTGAAGCTTTTACTAAAAAAAATTTCTGTGCAAGGCAGAGGAGGAGGTTGTCGTGGCAGTGTTTGATTTTCATAAATACCTTTTGCTGGGGCTATTTGTATACTGACTGGTCGGTTAATGTTTGTCAGTAACATATCCGTGAGCCTTGGGTCATACCCTGTTAACCCACCCCCATGTGACCAGGTTTCAGCCAGTTCAGAAGCAAAATTAGCTGGACCCCATTCTATGACATGAAATATATCACAGTAATGTGACAAGGTTCCACCAATCCAAGTACTGATTTTTCCATTCCGTTTTATAATACAGTGTGTAACTTTGTCCACATCAATGCAATAAATGTTATAAATCTAATCAAATAGTACTGTGTGCCTTGTTTCCTTGAACAATTTCCAGAGACTGGATCTTCTCAAAGGGGCTGACGCTTTTGATTCTGGAGACAGATGCCTTGCTGTCCTCCATTTTGCCCCCAGATTCCTCTGCCCCCTCACCTCAGCACACACAGTTAAAAGCACGAATCAGTATAAAATATATAAGCTATATTATAAAGATAAATATGTGTATAGTATATAAGACTTCTGTTTAATTAGCATTGTTCTGATTTTGATTAACTTGACTCCCTGGATTGTGTAATAGCTTCTGCTGGGCAACTATATATAGTATATGATCATGGACTGTTATGTATAGAAATTGATAGAATCACAAACCCTGCTGTACTATAGGAGTGATGCACCTGTTGTGGTGCAACGACTGCTTGTTGTACCTCAGTAACTATGTTAGAGAGCTAAGTACATGCAGCACAGTAAAACAGCCGCACAAAATCAAAACTGTGTCTCGGACAGTGAGGGTTTGCGCAACACATTTACTCATTGGGCAGTAGGGTGAGTAGCTGAGGGCAGTATTTGGAGGACCATATACAGTGTTATATAAAATAATATATGGTCAACCATACCTCCTCTGGACTGCCTTCACTCGATGTTCTTCTGGAGATGTGATCTACAGAACTACACACAGTATTCTAAGTGAGGTCTTACCAGCAATCTATACAGAGGCAGCACCATCCCCTCCTTCTGCTGGTGATACCTCTCCCTTCGCACCCCAGCATCCTCCTAGCCCTCCCAACTGCCTTGTCACACTGCCTGGACACCTTTAGGTTAACAGGGATTATTACCACGAGGTATGTCTTCTGCTTGGTGCTCGTCAGTAACACTCCCCCCATTTTGTACTCTGCCCCGGGTTTCTGTGCCCCAAGTGCATTATTTTGCACTTTTTCGCATTGAAACTCAGTTGTCATACCTTTGAGCACTCCTCAAGTTTTCACAAGTCTCTTCTTATCCTACACACACACACACACGCCCCAGAGTATCCACCCTACTGCAGATTTTGGTGTAATTCGCAAAAAGGCAGACCATCCCCTCCAGCTTCTCTGCGATGTCACCTGTAAAGACATTGAAGAGGACTGGTCCCAGCACTGAGTAAACTCTGTTTATCACCACCCTCTGTTGCCTATACCCTAACCAATTTTTTCCCAGTTTACCAGCTTTTGACCCATTCCTGAGCTACCCAGCTTGCTTCATAGTCTCCTATGTGGAACTGTGTTGAATGCCTTTCTGAAATCCAGGTAGGCCACACCGACTGCTCCACCCTGATCTAATTCCTTGGTCACCCAATCAAAGAAATCTATGAGATTCATTTGACATTACTTCCCACCCATGAATGCATGCTGTCTAGGGTCTTGTACTCTATATAAATAATAATATTGATAGTCGAACATTAAATTCAAGATAGGACATTGAAAGAGCAGACGCTTACAAAATGAATGAGAGTCTTGGTTATGTTTTCTTCAGATTGAGGAGTCTGTGCGAAGCATGGTGATGCGTTATGGTAGTCGACTGTGGAAGCTCCGCGTCCTCCAGGCAGAGTTGAAGATAAACATACGGCTCATACCAACTGGCAAGGCAATTCCTATCCGGCTCTTCCTGACCAATGAGTCTGGCTATTACCTGGACATCAGCCTTTACAAAGAAGTGACAGACGCCAGAACAAATCAGGTATGAAGAGAAAAATCGAATTCCATTCTAGTGTTATGAAACGTGGTTACCAAAAATGATGCTGAGAAATTATACCCTTCCTTCATGCCAATTTAAAAAAAGTCATTTTATTCTTTGGCCAGTGTGGCATAGTCATCATAAGTGCTGGTTAGGCCAGCTGAGAAATGGGTAGTGTGCCATACACATTGAGTGTTTATGACGCAGTGTCCATCTGTCAGTACAGTTTGCACATTTAGCTTTTCATCATAGCTTATAGTTGTGGACTCTTGTGATGGACCTCTCACTAAATTTGGACAGTTGATAGCTGTCCTCCCTGTTTATACCCTTCAGGTAGTTGAGGGTTTTCGATCATGTCCCTCTTTTCTCCAGCCATCCAGTGATTATATATTAAGGTCAACCAGTTTTTCATAAGTCCTCCCCTGCTGGCATCAATCTGTAATCCTTAACCCGGCCAAGAGCAGCATCTTGCAACCCGGACTCCCCTACTGGTTACACAGACAAGGCAACAAACCACAAGGTGGCAGAAAATTAAGTATCACCCCTGGCATTAGGGAAATACTTGGTGGAGGTCGGAGGGGGGTTAGTGCACAAAATAAAATTCATATTTAGCCTGAGTCTGGGAGAGGGGTGCCAGGGCTATACTGTGTTTCCTCTCTGAAGGGCCCCAAACATTTCACTCAGAGACTCAAAGATGGATTGTCCACTACCATAAACCTTGGGATTGTATTGTATAGCTTTGTTTCTGACAAGATGGTAAAGCAGAAAAGGGTGGTCCCCCAAGTTTGTAACTGTTCAAGACAGATGACAACAATTTTTCGCAGGCAGAAACACTTTACAATCTGGCAGTACAGTAAATTCCAACATGAACACTTTTCTAAATGACTTATCCATCCCTGTGCTGAGGGATCTCTGGATCTGTACCCAGTGCATATATTGTGGGGGTTACCACACACTGAAACTTGAAACGCCTGATAAGATGGACCATTGTTAACATCTGCAGAAAAACTGTTTCTATCTTGTAATCAGTAAGATCCACTCTGCAACCGTGAATGAGGTTCTGCCCACCCTGACCAAAGTCAGACTCTGCCATTACTTCAGGGAACAAACTGGATGCTCCAGCCCCACGGGGCTGCTAAAGACATTCTTACATTCAGCACATAATCAGCTCATTTGTGTGGTGAGAAGGGGTCCTGAGTGCCTGTAATTTAGACAGCGTAGGGCACATACAACGCTAGACAACCCAAAGTCTATTTTCAAATGAACCTTGCACTCACAGTTTGGTATTCCCTTGTTGCAGGCATTTGAAAGAACAGTTTAGTCCACAGTTCTCTCACAAATCCATAGCTTTTCAAGAAAAACTCACACAGACTCTTCATTCTGGGCAGCTGTGACAGTCTTTCAGGGGATTGCCCCTAAGAATCACTGACTTCTGAGTGCCATTTTTTCACCTGATTGAAAACTTGAACCCACTGGGGCTCCACTGGATCAGGTCTCCACCACGTCCAGGCAAACACTTGATCACAAGACTAGGATGAAAAAGTATTGAACAGAGGTCCTTCACCCAGCTAAGGGAGGCTAGCAGGCACCTCTTGCCCTCTGAACTCACAGAGAGCTCCTTCTCCTTCAAACTCCAACTCAGAACTACCAAAGTTCTAACAGCTTCACTGCAGCTGAGCCAAGTGTGGCTTATGCTGCAGCAGTTTGCGTTCCAAATGACATCACCTCATTCCCTGTCCAGCTTAACCAGGTAAACAATGAGATAATGTATGGTAAAGAATTTAAAACCCTCTATTGCTGCCCAGAGACCTTCCTGGTCTAAATACTGATGGGATTCTAGGAACACCAAGGACTGGGTGGTTACATATCATTTTAGCTCTTCTCCTTCGGACTGACTGTAGGAGTTACGTGTTTTTTTTTTTTAAGTGAGGGTTCCAGGTCTCTACATGGTGCTTCAGGTGCGGCCTCACTAAGGACCTGCACAGGGGCAGTATCACTTCCTTCCATCTGCTTGAGAAGGTGCTACCTATGCCCCCCACCAGCATCCTGCTAACTATTCTTTACACTTTTGCTGCCTGACAAGACACAACATTTTTGAGGGTAATTGCCCCTCTCTGCCCTGACCCTGTTGAGCAGAGCAAGCCATGTCTCCCTGGAGGGGCAGCAGTGGCATTGCTGATGTGGGTTAGCCAGCCTGTGCAGTAGGGCTCTGGAGAGAGGAAGCACTGGAAACAGAAGGGGGCATAAAATGTGTAAGCATAAGACAGAATGGGGTGTGCACTGTGCTGACATAACCACACACCCAGGGGACGTAGTGAGGCATGAGGCTGCAGGCCAGGTGCCTTCAGCCCCAGGAAGTTTAGTTGTCTCAGCACAGTGTACACCCCCTGGAGTCTTACTGCACTTATAAAATAGGTTTCTTTTTTAAATGTTTTTAAAAGCTAAAATATACATTTTTAAATATATTTATATATTAAAGAAGTTGTTTATGTGGATTTTTGCTAAAATAGTTCTTCCACGTGCTGGAACTTGTTGCCTGTTTTGTATTGATTTACTTTTGTCCCATTATGTGTGCTATATTTGTAGTTTTCTTTCTTTCGTTTGGCAGCAGTTTATTGTTTCTGTTTCCTCCCTTCCCCATCCCGATACACACACACACACACTCTCTTACTTTATTTGGGGGCAACCCTCCTCCCACCCACCCCACAAAACTCACAGGTGTTTAATTTATAAACAAAAGGTCTTGACTTGTTTTTTCCCCAACCAAGGTAGGCATGATTTGGTCTTACTACCAGAAGAGAGAGAGGTGCCGCTAATGTCAGGAAACTATGGAGCCCGGCCATGGCTTTCTGTGAGAGTATCTGAAGTGAAGTATAATATTCAAAGGGCATTAAAACAGGAGGTATTTAACTTACACAGTACTTCCTTATTTACAAGAGGGAAGGGAGCGAATCAGAGTGAGAGGTAGTTGCTTGGCATAATGGAGCATGTCGAGACAAACGACAGCAAATGTGCTGCGAGTGACGGAGGGATACTACACTGTGTCAAACCACTACATTTATGCGTTGGGATGCAGAGGCTGTTTTATTTTCCATTGAAATTGTGACAGAGGGTAGTTACACAATTTTGTGAGTTTTCCAAAGCTGTTGGAGTTTAGTATGTGAGTGAATGTCCAGAGACTTTATGTGAGAGTGGCATGGCTGTACCGAATGCTTTTGATGGTAGGGAATGGCAACAGCTTCATATGAGAAGAGTAATGGATTTTTTTTATTATTAAACATTGTCTGCCATTTAGTTCTGTATAGTTTTCTTCACTGCTGTTGTATGAACTTACTACTAACTGAATTGACTAAAACCAGTCACGTGTTTGGTGGGAGAAAAAAATGGCTGATGATTTGTTTTTTATGTAATGTTGGTGGCGAAGTAATTAGTGATTAGATTAGGTACCCAGAAGACTGCATCGTTGGGGTTAATGCATGGTCATATGATTGGTTTTAGCCAATTAATTTTATTGCCTTTTCTAACCCATTTTATAAAAGTAAGTAAACCCAGTGCAAGCCTAGGCATCACCAGCATGCAGAACAGGCTGACGAAGCTTCACCGAAACAGAAATCCCCATCCAGACAGGTTTTTATATGTGATTCAGTATAGGCTGAGAATGGTAAACTATGCACAAGTGGTTTGTTCTACTGCGCTTCTTCATTATACTGTAGTTATTGTGTCAGCAAACCACCAAGTCAGCCTTAAGGAAATCGGACATTTAGTACCCTCGGAGGCAGTGTACTGAGAGAGGCAGTTTGCAAGAAGAGCAGTATGTAGGATCTGTTAAAGAATGCTGGGAGAGAAGAAATATCAAATTGGTTTGGCTTCTGCACATCTCTCCAAACCACATGCTCACACTCTAATGCCTTTGAGCCAGTGCAAGGCATTATGGGTATTCATATCCTTGCAGGGGACAGGCTACCAAGGCTTCTCCAGAACAGAAGTCACATTCTAGATAGTTTTTTATGTCTGCTACAGTACAGGCTGAGAACGACAACTATAGACACATGTTTTATCCGTTGGGAATTCCTCAGTGCAGTGCAGTGAGAGAAGGGTGAAAACTACAGGAAAAGGTGAAGCCTACAGTAGTGTGGCTGTAGTGCAGGCGGTATAAAGTAGGGTCAGCAGCAGGGATGCAGCCTCAGGAGAACTGATGACTTACTACAGGGAAAACTGGCTGGGATGCGGATGTGCCACCACAGGAATCTCAGCGACCGAAGTCCATTCCAGAACCCCAGTTGTCTTTTGGCATGGCCCATGCAAAGAGGTTTTAACAGCATTGATTTGTTATCGTTTTTCTGTTATGCTTCTAAATGTGAATAAAGATTGGAAAGTTCGCCTGCTAAAGGTCATAATGATGCAAAGCTGTTAGAGCAGTTTCTCTTGTTGACCTTTGCTTTCAGAGTCTAACAAACAGCCAACTCACACACCACTAAAAGTCAAAATGAGAAAAAAAAAAAAAGTTGTTTAATTTTCTGTGTCTCTGAAGTTGCAAATATAGTCTCAATTGCAGTGCGCTTCCTGTCGAGGTGTTTTAATTAGCGGGCTCCACCATCGCTTCAAGGCAGGTCAGCTCTTGTTCTCAGTGAGGATGGTCTCTTGTGGTCTTTGTTTCTTCGAGACTGAAATGCTCTCTGTTTCTGATGGAATGATTCCTAATAACGATCGAATGAAGTAATTATATAAACTGCAAGGGTGGATCAGTCCTTCAAGTGAGCTTTCCACGTTTGAGAAAACTTTGAAAAACATATTTAGACACAATTCAGTGTATATGTTATTTTATGACTTGCGTGATTTCCACCAATCAGCAGACAGAACAACTGTACCTCTTAGCCTGCATACATTGATTTCTTATGCAGGAACGTTAGAAGTGGAGCATTCAACTTCACTGCTAGGGAGATGGTGGCTTTTTTTAAATTTTTGAAATAAAAAAAAAAAATACTTAGAACTGATTGTAAACCACTCCAGCTTACTTGTGTGATGTATAATAAGTTAGTAAGACCTCTGCAGGGTGTCTCTCATGGTATAAAAGACTTGTCTCAGGAGGACTGGGCAGCCACAACCACTGCGCCTCGCTTCACAGTCCTCTCACCGAAACTCCATGCTTGGAGTTTCTTATACCATGAGAGACACCTCTTGGAGGCCCTATTAATGTTTATATTGTCTACATTTGTTCTCCATTTACTCTTCATTACTGTGTTAATTTGCATGGAAACAGGATCCTTGTCCCTTGCCATTTGTCTGCTTCTGCTGCTTAATCATTTGTTGAAGCCATTAACATTAGTTTGTTGCTGTGGAATAGATTTTGATGTCACTAACGGAGGACTGTGACATCAGACAAGGAATAAGGGGTGGCTCTCTACTAAAATGAAAAGATTAGATTTACAACATTTATGTTTAACTGTACAGGAGGATTTGTAGGGCTGTGCAAACACCCTTTTACAAATATTCTGACAAAATATTATATTTGGGGGCCCAAATGTTTGGGTATTTATTATTCGCCTGGGGGTGCCATTCCCCTTAATTGGTTAGGCACTGATGCTACTGGACTGCTCCCCCCTTTTGGATGGTGCATCCGCTCCCACTTCCTTGCTCCATTCATAAAATTGATCTGTTATGGAGTGGTATGGGCATGCTGCCAGAGGGGGACTGACTGGCTAGGTGGGTTATTAGCAATAGTCCCCCGTCATGGATTTGGGTCATGGGGGGCACTGAAGTAGATTTGTTCATTTAGGAGAATGGGGAGGGGGTTGAGCTATGGAGGGGTACATAGGAAAGATTCGGATGACTTATTTATTTATTGAAATGTTTCACCAGGAAGGCATTCTGAACCTAAAGACTAAAGGAACTGGCTGAGGAGCTGGCAGGACCACTGGCAGATTTATTTAATAGTTCACCAGAGTCAGGCGTTGTACCACAGAACTGGAGAAAGACACATGTAGTGCCCCTCCATAGAAGTGGTCCCACGGATGACCCAGGGAATTACAGACCAGTCAGTCTGACCTCCATTGTGGGCAAGCTCATGGAGACCATACTAAAGGAAAGATTGGTGGAATATCTAGAGGAGCATGGGTTCATGGGGTGAGACTGTGTCAAACAAATCTAATTGATTTCTTTGACTGTGTCATTAAGACAGTAGACAGGGACCAAGCAGTAGACATCCTCTATCTTGATTTCAGCAAGGCCTTTGACTCTGTGACCCACAAAAGGTTGATCAGGAAGTTAGTGAATCTAGGGGTTGGGGAAAAGATGGCAAGATGGGTGGAAAACTGGCCAAGGGACAGAACCCTGAGGGTGGCTGTGGGGGGAAGAGTTATCTGGCACCAGATAGGTAACCAGTGGGGTCCCGCAGGGCTCGGTGCTGGGGCCGTGCTTTTCAGTGTCTTCATCAGTGACATTGAGGATGGCATTAAGGGCAAAATGTGCCTATTCGTGGATAACACCAAGGTCTGTGGGAGAGTGGACACAACTGAAGAGATACGGGACCTACAGGAAGATCTGGAAAAGCTGGGGAGGTGGTCCAGGATCTAGCAGCTTGGCTTCAATGCCAAGAAATGTAAAGTTATGCATATTGGAGCCAAGAATCCCAGGACAGTGTATTACCTGGGTGGAGTCCTAGTAGCTGCTTCAGAGGAGGAGAAGGACCTGGGAGTGATGATCACTAGTGACCTGAAGCACTCCACGCAGTGCAAGAAAGCAACAGCAAAGGCAAACAAGATGCGGGGATGCATATCTAGGGGGATTAGTAGTAGATGAGAGGAGGTTATACTGCCCTTTTCCAGGTCACTGGTAAGGCCACATCTAGAGTATGGAGTTCAGTATTGGTGCCCACACCTCAAAAGGACATTAACCTGCTGGAGAAGGTCCAGAGGTAGGCTACAAAGACGATAGATGGTCAGCAGGGTAAGGCATACGAGGAGAGGTTGAGGGCACTGAACATGTACTCCCTGGAAGACAGGAAAGAGAGAGAGGGGACATGACTGGGACCTTCCAAGTACTTGAAAGGGATAAATAGGGTTTATAAGGAGAGTCTCTTTAAGCTGAGTGGCAACCATAACACGAGGGGGCACAGTCTAAAGCTGGAGGGTGGGAGGTTTAGGAGGGAGGTCAGGAAGCAGTTCTTCACAGAGAGAGTGGTGGACACTTGGAATGCGCTGCCAGAAGAGGTCATCTCGTTGAAGACAGTGGGCAGCTTTAAGAGAGGCTGGGATAGGCATAGGGGGAAGGTAAAGATCATGGGTAGGGAGGATGGGAAGAGTGGGGAAGGAAGGCATGGACATTAGCTCAAGCTGTGGACCCTGCAATATGAGCAGATTTGATAGACCAAATGGCCTTCTTCTGCTGGCTTCTTCGTATGTTCGTATGAACAACTAGTTGCTCGTCTACTGGTGCAACCGGGGGGAGGTACAATTGGATGCTGAATTGAACGTACAGTTTACATTTAACATAACTGATACAAATTAACATTTACTTACATTTGTAAAATGATATACAGTTAATTATAACATACCTGGGGATCATAGTACAGAAATTAATATAGCCATGTAGCGAGTTGCTTGCAGGATTGCATCACAATTAAGAGACAGTTGATTTAACAATTAATGAATGGGATGCAGTGAGAGGACATCCAAGAGGGTCGAGGGGTGGACAGGGGAAACCAGCTGGGGAAGGAGAGGCTAATAAGATGGGGGGGAGCATTGCCAGAACAAGTGAAACAAAAAACAGTTGTGGGGGCAAGTTATCACAGGGCTAGTGCAAGCTGGAAGCAGCCCAGACAGAACAAAAAGTGTAAGTAATTAGCTCAAGTGACCTAATTCCTATTTAAGTGTGGAAGGATAGAGAGGAGGGGCAGGAGAGAGGTGGGGGTGAGGGAGTGGGTAGGGAAGGACGGGTCGTGCCTAGAGCTGGCCCCTCCAGGATGCAGAGAACCCTGCCAGGGGCAGAACGAGGCGATGACTTTGAAAATGGACTTCTGACGTAGTAGCAGGAGCCGTCAATTTGAAAACTTTTGACTAATGTCTCTGTGTAACACCGGAAAAGGGGGAATGGACAGGAAAAGATTGGAATGGGTAGGGAAGGTGTCCTGGAGACTAGTCCTGGTCATCTCGGGAGGGGAATCATTTTTAAAGCATTTTTAAATATTATCTTCTGAATACCTCTGCCCGAATACAAATAGTGAAAATGATTTGTTATTTGGATGACTATTTGAAAAACCTAATATTTATGGGATTTGGGAATTAATATTTGGGGACTGCACACCCCTGTTTTCTAGTTCTGTTTTACTTTCTCCACTTGTTGGTACACTAAATATTTCAGATAACGTAGTACATAGTTCCCCGACTCATTTAGAAAGAATCTCTCTGTCTCCAGCTGAACTCACAGTCGCTCTTTATGACATCACAGCCCACTGTAATGGTGAACATTATGATGTCATAAACAAAGACACTACGAGGTCAGTGGGGACAGGGAAATGATTGTTATACTTTTTGGGTAATCTACCAAGATGTATCATAAACCCTGGAAAGGAAAATTGAAAATTAACAAAAAAAAAACAACCAAAAAACAACTTTTAAATTAAGTTTTTAGACCAGCCCAGTGGCACGGAGGGCTAAGGCACTGGGTACCTTCCCTCCTATCACACCGGCTACCTGATTTCGTGAATGAGACAACTCTCCTCTCCCCAGGTGGGGAGGCATGCCAACTCAGCCCTTGGCTACCGCCAGGTGGAGGTCTGGGGGTAGCGCTGGCACTCAAGCAACATAGATGGGAGGGGCCGCGATTCCGTAGTGTGCATGCCTCCATGTGCACACGGTTATGTGCTGTGGTGGTGAGGGAAATAGAGGAGAAAAATGGAAAAAGTCAGCGCAGGCTACATGAAGCCTTGCCCGCCTACCCACATCCTGCACCACTACCTGGACCATCGACACGTCACTGGATGAGAGTCACCAGTGGAGAGAGGATGACCCTCTCCTTCCTGGCCCTGCTATGGGGGAAATCTGTGGGGGTCTTCAGGGTCAAGTGAGTCTTATGAAAAAAAATTGGCATTTTTTGGAAATTGTAATAGCTGAAATATCATGCTCATGAAAGTATTCTGTTTTTAATATAAAAGAAAATAAAATTTATTTAACAAAAAATGAAAGTATATTTTGAAGTGCTGAATTGCCCTTTAGCAGCAGGAGGTGATCGCTGTGGGTATGGAGGATCCTATTTCCATGTA
Organism: Neoceratodus forsteri; assembly: GCA_016271365.2. Classification (NCBI taxonomy): domain Eukaryota; kingdom Metazoa; phylum Chordata; order Ceratodontiformes; family Ceratodontidae; genus Neoceratodus; species Neoceratodus forsteri. The sequence continues at coordinate 90,653,359 of JADMNL010000030.1, forward strand.
AAGGAATCTAGTAGTGAAGAATAAATATGGAAAATCAGTAAAATATCAATTGGATTTTTTCCAAAGTTTCCCCAAATGATAGAAACTCGCTTTAAGTGAAGGCTTCACTAGTAGTGGGTTCTCGCAGTGTCAGTGACCCAGGCAGCTGACTGCGAAACACACGATTCATTCATATGGAGGGTGAATACTGCAATACCAGAATTAACAGACAGTTTTGAACCTGAGCTGTGTTATCCCAAACCTGGAACCCTGAACATGGAGTTCTGTATCCCAAATCTGGAATCCTGAATCTGGAGTTTTGTAAACCAAACCTGAAATCCTGAAACTGGAGTTCTGTACCCTGAACCAGGATAAATCTGGAGTACTGTAAATCGAACCTGCACTCCTGAACCTGGACTTCTGTATCCCAAACCTGGAATCCTGAACCTTAAGTTCTGTATCTTGAACTTGGAATCCAGAACCTGGACTTCTGTATCCAAAACCTGGAATCCTGAACCTGGAGTTCTGTATCTTGAACTTGAAATCCAGAACCTGGACTTCTGTATCCGAAACCTGGAATCCTGAACATAGAGTTCTGTATTCCAGATCTGGAATCCTGAACCTGGAGTTCTGTATCTTGAACTTGGAATCCTGAGCCTGGAGTTCTGTATCCCAGATCTGGAATCCTGAAGTGTTGTATCTTGAACTTGGAATCCTGAACCTGGAGTTCTGTATCCCAAATCTGGAATCCTGAAGTGTTGTATCTTAAACTTAGAATCCTGAACCTGGAGTTGTGTATCCCAAACCTGGAGTCCTGCACATGAAGTTCTGTATCCAGAATCTTGAACATGGAGTTCTGTGTCCTGAACCTGTAGTTCTGTGTCATGAACCTGAAATCCCTGTCTCATGAACCTGGAATCATGAACCTGAGGTTCACGTGATCAGTTGGTTTTACTGTAACAGACAGAAAGCAGGCAAGTGTTTTCATTCATCAGAAGGTGGCCAGCCATGTTGAAGGGTGGGCTCTGCTGATTGCCTTCCACCATTAGAATTGAGTGCTCGGCAGTAGAGGGTGGGAGCAGAGTGCTGCTCAGGTGGTGGGGTGGGGGGGCCTTTAGTAATCTTTTTTTTTTTTTTAGCACAAACAAGCGCCTTTGGAATGTTAAAGATAGTGATCAGCAGTGGAGGCAGGTGGGTTGTGCCTGCTGCCCGTTGTGAGATTTTCCTTACAGTTCAGTACATTAAAACAAAAACATGGGTGCTGTTGGGGGGAGAGGGTGGTAGTGGGCTACTGACAGAGGGTGGGAGATGGGTGAACTGCATTCTCTACTAGGTTTTAGATTGGGGAGGACTGTGGGTGCTGGTTTTGTTTCCCTTTTTTTAAAATCTTGTCATGAATACTGAATACCTGAATAGTCCCCTATTTGTGAAGGGCTCCCAAATATTTGGGATCCCTATTACTCGTGGAATTCAGTAAATGATATTCGGCCCCTACACAGCCATGGGGAAGACGAAAGCTGGCCCTGACCCGTGCTTAACAGATGACACCCAGATTCATAGCCACTGCCTTGGAGTGCTGTGCCTGTGGCAAATGTCCTTATCGTGGTGAAGTCAAAGTATCGAAGGAGGAGGCGATGTACGATTCTGGCTGCCATTGCCCAGTGGCTGGCTTGGGGTTTGGTTGAGATCCAGACTGTGTTCCACTAGGGAGTCCCAACAGGAGAAAACATGTGTCTGCAGTTAGTTGCTGTCAGTGTTAGTTGAAACAGATGTAAAAGTGGTATAGGAGACTTTTGTTTTGATGAGGCCTTGTCACCCACCCCCAACAATAATTTGTATACCCATAACAGTTTGTGCTGGGTTTCAGGTGATAATGTATGTGTGTGATTCCCCAAATCAGTAAAAGTGGTTGCAATTTTGTCTGTAGTATACCTGTTTTTTTTAAGCTCTGTTTTTCCAATGGAGCCCATCATCATATTCTCAAAGAAAATGATAGACTACGCAGTACTCTCCTATAGAGTAAACACTTAACGGTCATTATTCATACTGCATCTTTGACTCTCCTGTACTTTGCCTTGCAGATCATGTTCCAGGCTTATGGAGACAAGCAGGGCCCACTACATGGAATGCTTATTAATACTCCCTATGTCACCAAAGACCTGCTTCAGTCCAAAAGGTTCCAGGCACAGTCACTGGGGACAACGTATGTCTACGACTTCCCGGAAATGTTCCGACAGGTAATGTTTCACCAGAGGGTTAGGCCTTGAAAAACAGTTAAACTTATTAACAGATAATTATTGGGGAAACAATTTGCATACATAGTCACAGAAGAGCTGTTAGACCATTCTCTGAAACAAGATTTTTTCATTCTTGCCATAGTCAAAAAAATAAATTGCGTAACAGAGATACAGCTTCTTCTATGGCACTCTGCAATTTAAGGTAGCGACACATGGACAGATCACTTGCTGAAACAAGCCCTATTTCCAGGCTATTTAGCCAACAAGGAACATTTGTTGCACAAACACATCTCTTGGTACCTGGGCACCTAATCTTTAGGCCGGGATTTCCCAGCAGCCTCCCGGCCCTGTCAGTCACTGCCTCCACTGTTCCTCTGACAGAGGTCCCCGTGATGCAGGTCTTGAGAGTGGCAGTGACCACCATGAAGAAGGTACCAAAGCTTTCTGGATTTTCCCCCTTCCTGGGTCCCGCACCCACCCCTTCTGCCACGTTACCTCCTGACCAAGGCCTTGAGCATCTGTTGCATTCCCCATGGTAGGGGAGCATGCTCCCAGGCCCTCAACTGGGGTTTCTGCAGCATCAGACCACCGCACCATCCCTCCATGGGCTATGGAGGAAGCACTTCTGGCAGCAGCACCTGCCCAGCTTGGCCACCTAAGTTCACTTCTGAACCGAAACTGGATCATCGGCCTTGCAGCACTACACCGTGCCTATGGATCGTTGGGTGGTTCCCTAACATATTCTTCTAACTGAGATCTCTGTGCAACAGTATGCAACATATAGAAAGTGGATTAGTGAGCACTGACAGGAATGGTTTGATTATTTCAAATGTACTCCTATAGGCTTCGGAAAGCACTGCTGAGATGTTTTTTCTGTGTACTTGACTACTGCTAGCACCCCTCTCTAACATTGGTCTTACTGTTAGGTTGTAAGTTAACAGGACCTCCGAGGGTTATCTACTGTAGTATAAGAGACTCCAGGCGTGAGGTGGGGGTGAGAGGACTGCGAAGCAAAGCTGAGCAGTTCTGTCTGCCCAGACCTGACGAGACATCCCTTGGAGACCTGTTATCTTACTATAAATCACTGGAACTTAGCTTGAGTGACTTACAATAAGTATAGCATCTTTTTTTAATTTTTGTTTACTGTCTTCCCCCGGGGCTGATGTACAGCGCTCCCTCCTACCACTTCTGCATGAGAGCACACTGTATGCAGATTAAGAAGTACAGTGGCTGTGCCCACTGATTGGCTGCAATCACCTTGCTGACTTATAATCAGGTTTAGATGTTTTACAGCTGGGAGAAGTGACGCGCAGACACATCTGAAAGACCTGACCAGGGTCACCCAGTGTGGCAATGGCTAAGCTGCAATGTCAGGGGAATTTCTCACAGACCTTTGCTGTACTCATTGGTGTCACAAAGCTTCTCAAGAAGGGTTTTTCCATTCCTGCATTAGAAAGACCCAGTCACACTGATGGGGAAATTGATGTGAAATTTTATAAATCTCGATTTTTATTGCTTAAAACATTTGTTCACTAATTAAAAGAGAGACTATTTAAATCATATAAAAAGAGGCTAGTTAGATCAGATTCTAAGTAGAAGTGGCTGGATGTTCAAACATTTGCAGCAACAAATGTAAGCAGTCTGGGGATATAGCTAAGTCTGCCGTATATTGATACTACATTGCAACAGTTTATGCAGCTTTCTGAAGTCCTGGAGGAACAAGTTGTGCTCAACTAGATGTAGTTAGGGACCGCTGGTTCCTCCATGACATCACAAGGTTCCATAAAATGGTGGCAATGTGATGTCACTATATGGCAGACTTAGCCAGCTATATCTCTGGACTGCTTCCAGCTACAGGTAAGCTCAATACGTCATGTAAAAGAACTTGTCACAGGCTTTTAGACTATGTGGGCCACTGTATGTGACTGTTCCCCTTTAACACTTCCACCATGAATAGATTTTTTTCCTAGGGTCCCTTTATAAATTATGGAGGGGCTAAACAAGGCAATCCTTAAGAAACATGCTGTAAAAATGTGAAGCTCTGTTCTTACTACAGTCATGTAGATAGTTGGATTAGGACAGTTTCTGCAACACAAAATCCAGTCTCTTGGGTCTGGTTGACCTTGTACAGCATTAGAAGTTGAAACCCATGAGTCATCCATTGCTCATGGGGGGGGGGGGTAAGGTTTGATTCATGGACTAGTGGTGCTGCATTATTCTTATATAGTGTATGGTTTAGCGCTATTGTGTATGGAGTTCCATACACCGTAAAAACTCGTTCTGCTGCAGTAGTTATGTGGTTACTAATGCAGAATGACTTTTCATTCTGTGTTAGTAGCTGAGTCATAATACAAGTGCCCCCCAGCAGTGCCGTTCATTCGCCAGTTGGACCTTCGACCGTTGCACCGTGGAGTTGGCTGGTGGGTGGATAGCAGAGAAGCGCCGGTGTCGCATGGAAGACACTGACCAACTTAAACCACAAAAAGTAAGCGAATGTGTATTTGGTGACCATACACTATATAGAAAAGTGTATGGTAGCCCAAATACACAACAAGGCTATTCTTAAATCTCACAGTTACTATGACATCTCAGGGACCTCTTGAGGTTCCTGACATCATAGTAGCCTTCTTGTGTATGGGCTATCATACACTATCCTATATATATATATATATATATATATATATATATATATATATATATAAAATCAGGTCTGAAAGTGACCTATATTCATATTTTGATGGGGTAGGATTCCAGCGGTTTGGGGGAAAATGGATCTGTAAACCCATTTTTCTCTTGCCACTCACCTCACTATTGCTATGTCAGCGGCTTGGTATGTTGCTTGCTTGCCTTTGAGAATAGAAGATTGAAGGTCTGTGGGTTCTAGTCCCACACCAGGAACTTGGCCTTATACCCAGTACCTAAGATCTACCTTTGTATAATGTTGTATGTTCTCTGTGCTTGTACTGTATATGGGTCATACCTGAAAAGTTCCTTTGCAGCCTACCCCCCAGGACGCACTTGGAAATGAGCTGTCACAGCTCAGTGTGCTTTTCCTGATCACAAACAAATAAATAGCTGGGGGACTCAGTGACTTGGGAAGATAGGCTGTGTTTCAGCTTGTGAATGACAGCTGAAGGAGTGTAGCAGAGCACAAAGTGGAGTGATGTACAGTAAAGCACTTTCTGATGCCATCTGTACCAAGCTCTAAGTGGTGGAGGAGGCAAACAGGTTTAACAAAAGACTGAAAATCACACATCCCCAATATTGCTAACCTGAGTATGGTGTAAAAGTGTTTGTGTCAGTCAGGGCATTGCTTGACTGGGTCAGTTGCTTTAGGCTTTGGAATCTAAGTGATTTCAGCTATGCATTATTGATGTACGGAGACAGCGTCGGTGTTTGTTTTTGGCTCGGCTGACATAGCAGAGTTATTGCAGTCGTAGCTCAAAAGGCGAGGGTCTCAGGTGTTGGGAAGCCGAGCAGATCACAGTCAGTTCAGGTGCTCACTCACCGGGGAACTAGTTTTCCATTTTCTTCTATTTTTTTTAATGCATGGTGAAAAAGCACCCTTCCCCCATGGCAATTTGTGGCCCTTGTCATCCCGTGCTATACCAGCTCGAAGGAGGAGCAGTGTTTTGCGTTGGAAGTAGGTTGAGAAGTAGTTGGTAGCCCAGTTCTAGTGACCTGATATCAGGAGGTAAGACGTCATTGATTATTTTTCATATTGGTGTAAATCAAACCGGCATTATTGCTGCTCCTCCAGGGTCTTCACCTTGGTGATATGAAGGTCATTTTCCCACTTGTGCTAGAGGTTAGCCCTGCCTTCGTGTCTGCTGAATTATCTACTCACTTCTTTGCTTCCTGTACCACTTCTGAGGTCTGCACGGCTGTTCTTGCCTTCACACCATGGTTTTACTGTGTTCAAGCCCATCAACAAAGTCAAACCATAGAGGGCGTACAATATGGGCTGTGTCACAACCTGTCACTGCAGTGGAATATTGCCCAGACTTAGGTGGTATACTGCCTCGTCCATAATATCGCTGACTGCAGCGTCTGGGCAGAAAGCCTTGTAATTAGTGATGTGTGCAGTTCTCTGCCTTGGATGTTTCAGGATACTGTGGACTGCATGCACACCCTCAGTCCCAGCAAATATAATGGACTAACATCATCCACAACCTTGTGTTCCAGGGCAGCATATCTTTCAGCAGTCCTATGAGGTAGATGAGGGCCTTTAAAACGGGAGCATTCGTTAGTCATCATGTCTAAGTAATAATGTATTTCTGGCAAAGGCATCCCTATACCAGTTTTACTTTCATTTTCTTTTATTACTGAACAGAGCAACGTGGTTTTTTAAAGTTTTTTTAAAACTTCCTGCTCCTTTGCAATGTCTACCTTGGAGAAAAGTAAACATCTTGGTGAGTTGCAGTGCTAGTTACCATCCGAAACATCCCTTACAGAAATACAAGTGTAAGCATGCAGTGCTCTTGTGTTTCTGTAAGGGATGTGCAAGTACCGTCATAATACATCTAGATTATAAATCCAGTACTTACAATCAAAATGCTGTAGCCACTGCCAGCCCAGTGGCTCGGAGGGTTGAGGCACTGGATGCCACACCTCACGCCAGGCCGGCGACCTGGGTTTCGGAACAAGCCTGGGTTGTCGAAGGTCAGCAAGGTGAGGAGGGTGAGGAGCAGGATCGAGCTGCCGCGAGGCAGTTCTCCTCTCCCGGGGTGGGATGTGGAATTTCCCCGGCCCTTGGCTGCCACCCAGTGGAGAACAGATGGCAGTTCGGGCCTCAGGGAGCTAGGTGATTGCCAGGGGAGAGGTGAAAGGGGCTGAGCCGGCTTCACGGGGTACGTGTGCACCTCCACGTGCATGCACGGCTGTGTGCTGGGGCCCTGGGCACAACGGGAGAAAACAGGTAAAAAACAAAAAAATGCAAATAAAAAAAAAAGATGTAGCAAAAGAGAGTAATCATTTATATTACTATAATAGTTCAAAATGTCATCTTACTGTATTGCTGTCTCGAACAATATATGTACTGGCATGTGCAAAAACATATATAAATAGTTTGAAAAGGTACCCTCAATGGAAAAGCTTTTTAAGTACTGTGAGCGGCAACCATGTTTATTGACTTGAGGCATTAATATAAACTAAATAGGGCTGCTGAGGGATAGCTCTTATAAGAGACTCGGAGTGTAAGATTTGGACAACAGGACCACATATTGGAGCGGAACAGTTCTGTCTGCCCAAACTTCACAAGAGGAGCCTCTTATACCATAAGAGATATCCCTCGGAGGCCCTGTTATCTCATAGATCTGTCAAGTTTAGCTCAAGTGATTTATAATAAGTTTAGAGTCTTTTATTTTATTTTGCTGTCCGCCTCGCTGGCTGTGTAGTGGAGCACTCCCTCATAACATTCCTGCATGAGAGCACATTGTACAAAGGGTAAGAGGCACCATGGCTGCAGATACAGATCCTTGAGCTATAAATCGTTGATAGATGCAGGGGATATACCCTACTGGGAATAAAGGCAAAGTGGGAGAATGAATCAGGAAAACAGATCCCTGAACAGGAATGGGGAAGCTGTTGGGACATATCTGGAAAGTCCTGTCATCCCCCACTTGGCGTGAGCATGGATGTAAGAAGCCATGTGCCAAGTAGGCCATGGCTTACAAGGGGAGAGGGGGTGGCATTCTAGGCTCTGACCATTGATTTTGGTTACTCTTACTGTCTGATATCCATCCCTAATGCACAAGTACTGCTGTGTTTTTCGCTGTTGTTATGCAGATCCTAAACTACACTATGGCGTGTGCAAGGGGTCTGAGCAACAAATATGGGCAGGGGAGTGGCAAAGAGGCACTAAGGGTTCTGGCTTATAACTTTTTTTTCTAGCTACACCACTGTGCGTGAGTACAGATGGAAGATACTGACAAAATTCTTCCATGCACCATCTTTAGCAGTACACTTTGAAGGGAGGAGCACCAACAGGTGCTGGAGAGGTTGTATGGGTGGGGGGGGGCATTTCCACACTTTACTGGGGGTGTTCTAACATTAAAGCATACTGGCATTAGATTTACATTGAGCAGGACAAGATCTGAGGGACAGACACTCCAAAGGATTTCAAGACCTGTGTTCAGGGTCATCCCCTTCCCCCAAGTGGGGGGTACAAGAGGGTGAAAGGAGGTATTTTATGCTATGTGCGTGGCTGCAGTGAAAGAGATCACTTCTCGCTGGCTATCTCCCACTATCCCTACAACTGCAGCGTGGCAAGGGCGCATGGTGGTGATCTTTTAGATGGTGAAAATCGTGGCAACACTGAGGTTAATGCAGGAGAAGTTTCTAGAGAAATGGACTGGATTTTCTACTGTCCTTGGAAGGGGTTAGATTGGGAACTGATGATGTATAATAACATTGGGATCGCTACGGCTCAGTGCAAGATATTCCTCTCCCCACATGTAGTTTTTTTTCAGACCCGCACAGCCCTGTATATGCTGCAGCAAAAACTGAGAAAACGATAACACGGACAGTGTTTTTTTATGTTTACTGTTTCCAGTTTACTTGCACACTGTTTGATGCAAGATTATTTTTCCTCGTACTTCATGAATTTAGCAGACTCAGATATCCCAGATGTCTATGTTACATCTTAAAGGTAACAATCCTAGATTTACCACAGGCAATGTTAGTCTGATACCTTTGATTGTCTATGAAATGTTTGTATTCTTGAATGAGTCAAACTTCCTGTAACCTGTGAATGCATTCGGCTTGTAATGACTCTAAACTTCAGTACAAGTTTATGGGTCTGGTTGGAGGGCCTCTTATGGATATGAGAGTGTTGCCTTGCGCATTTTTAAGACCAGGGGACTGTGAACCAAAGGTGAGCAGTTCTGTGGTTCTAAGGATGCATGAGGAGACACTCTTAGATCCATAAGAGACCATCCAAACAGACCCATAAAATTATTATAGGTCACTAACTTTATTAATTAAAAAAAAAACACTTTTTAAAAGTTCAATTACTGACTGCACAAGTGGTCAGCAAGAATCTCACAGTAATAAGAGTATCTCACCAAAACTGAAGGGAGGGCTATGATTGGTTGGGGATGCTCCTGCACTCTATTAAAAAAAAAAAAAGAGACAGTAGTTCCGTGTGCTGATAGGCTGAAATCATGTTAGCGATTTATCATTACAAAAATAGTTACAGAAACTGCTTCTTAAATATCTGAGGAAAGTAAAAAGATACTGATTATGAATGTAAGGATGACAAAAATACAGTTTTGCTAAACAAAAAAAAACCCTACATCTGTGCGATGAAAATTTTTGCATACTAACAAATACTGCTGCTTGGTCTAAATGGCTCTAGAATGTTTAAAAGCAGCCGTCTGAAATGAATGGAAGGGTCGGTTTTAACTAGGGTATGTCTGATGGGCCGTTATCTGAATATAGGCCCAAACAGTGTGGAACATATACTGGCACTTAGGAGGGACTCGCTCAAACCTGCAACCTGATACTAACATGAAGCTTTATTTCTCAGGCTCTGATCAACCTCTGGGAGTCCATGAGTGCCCACGCACACCTGCCAAAGATCCCGTTACCCTCGGACATCTTGACATACACGGAGCTGGTGCTGGACAGCCAGGGGCAGCTGGTGCACATGAACCGGCTTCCAGGAGGTAACGAGGTACGGTTTACTTCTTATCAACACCCTTGCTTTCTTTCTAAACAGACACTTGTGATCCTTATAATACTGTACAGGGGCTTTACCCAGAGGTTGGATAAATTAAAACCATTCTGAATCAGTGATATGTTTTCACATTTTTTTGAACTCTGCTTAAATTTAGTACCCATGATAATAGTGACTGGCAGTCCCTGTATAGCTCTAGCTTGGGTACAGCGCTGCTGGGCTCAGCGCAGTCAGCCCTACAGTGCTCAGTCAGCATCAGCATTTGTCTGTATTATGGGGTTTCAGTAGAGCTCTGCGGGGCTTACTGTCGCCACCCCTATAGTGTGCCACTGGTGTATGTCTATACTGAGAAGTTTGGGTGCATCTCTTGTGGGTTCAGTACAACTGCCCCATTGGTGCCCCACTGGCTTATGTCTATATTAGGGAGTTTGAGTACAGCACGGGTGGACTTAGTGCAGCCATCGTTACAATGCTTAGGTGTTGTGTGTCTGTATTGAAGGGCTTGGGTGCAGCGCTGGTGGACTCAGTGAAGCAATCCCTACAGTGCTGTCAGCTTATTTCTGTGTTGTATGGCTTAGGTACAGTACTGGTAGAATCAGTGCAACTGTCCCTACAATTCTCAGCCAGTATACTTCTATATTAAGAGGCTAGGGTACAGTGATGGTGGACTCAATGAAGCCATCCCTGTAGTGCTGTGTCATCTCACGTCTATATTGAGGGTGTTTGAGTAAACATCTGGTGGGCTCAATGAAGCCGTCCCTACAGTGTTCCACTGGCATCTCTCTATATTGAAGGATTTGGGTACAGCTCTGGTGGGCTCAGTGCAGCTGCCCTTAAGGCACTTTATTGATGGACTAGGTACACTGCTGGTGGATTCTGTGTAATCACCCTTACAGTGCTGTGCTGGTATATGTCTGTATTGAGCGGCTCGGGTACAACTCTTGTTGACTCAGTGCAACCATCCCTTTTGCACTGTGGTGGTGCACAGTATGTATGTAATGAGGGGTTTGAGTACAACTCTGGTCGGCCCAGAACAGCCTTCCCTCTAGTATTCAGCAAGTTCTCATCCACAGTATATTGATGCAGACTGGGTCATACTTCCTCTGGGAGTTGAGACAGCAGTTCATTTCCCAGCATAGTCTTCTGTAACGTAAACATTGCTAGCCTATACTAGATCAACTCGCACTGTCTACATGAGTGTCTGCATATTTGTGCGCATTCACGTGTATATGCGTGTGAGCGCTCATGTGCACGTGTGTGAGTGTTAATATCGGAAGCCTGTCCTCTGAAAACTGAGCCAACGTCCCTAAAACGGATTAATCTGGGTCCTGAGTCCACTCTGCAGGAGTACTATCTGCTGGGCCATTCATAGAAACATAGACAATGATGGCAGAAAAAGACCCATGGTCCATCCAGTCTACCTGAGTTTCCTATTTAGCCCTGGGACCTACTATACCTCCAGGGTGGTGGGTTCCAACCCCTGAAAGAGAATATATCTATCCAGAATAGTATTCAACTCTCTACAACTCCCTACAGAAAATATTGAATATGCCAAGCAACCCCTGTAGAAAATATGGATCCACAGTGCCATTCGACATCCTACATAAACTGTATTAATTTACAGTGCTAAGTAGCTTGGTATATCCAGCAGACCTGGGTTTGATTCCCACAACCTCCACTTGCATACAGTATGATAATGAGCAAGTCACTTAACCCCTATGTGCTCCTGGGACACACCTGGAAATGAGCTTCAACTCTGTACCTTTCCCAGCCAAAAAATTAAATAATTCCCTGCAGAAAATATATGTACTGACAATGCCGTTTGACTAATTCCTTTCAGTATAGGTATATTCTGTATCATATGACCTCTGCACAAAATCTCAACATATGTGGTGTACCATTAGACTTCAACTGATAAAATATGTGTCTATATATTGATTCAGCTCCAGCAGAACATGTATATATATATATATTCATGGTGCTGGCTGGGCCTCTATGGAAAATATATGCCAATCCACGGACCCATGTAGAATTACTATACAGTGCAGTAAACTATTGAGAAAAGACCTATCCTACTTAAAATAGATATGCATCTACTCTGTCTCTGACACATTCTTTCCCTGTCTCCGTGCCACATTACCTATCATCCATGTACGTCCACTCCACCTTCATAAACTATATTTTCACGCTAACTCTAGTAGCACTGGGCCCAGAGTTTGTGTGTAAACCACATAATTCTACAGTGCAGCCTGCTGGGGGCCACACAAGTGAGACACTAGGCTCTCAAGAAGAGAGGGTATGGGCATGTGACACTTGTGCACCCTTACATACCGATCCGGAAGCAGTTTTGTTGTTTCCTGTGAAAGAACCGTTTGCTCTTCTGCCAACGGAAGGGTGCAGCCATTGTGGTTCCTTCACCAGGGTTGGGGGAGGGACAGACAGAGCATGCAAAATAATCAAAAACAGCATAGCAGACCGGCAAGAGGAGGAGTGATTGGCCACCAGGGTGCTCACTTCTTCTGGGGCCGGTTCCTGATCTCACTGCCTCCACGTGGCCCAGGGGATGTGGGAGTCTGTTTGAGGTGGGACATTGTGGCAGGGGGCACCAGTAAGAGTCAGGATTTACGTATACTGCCCATTTATATTTACCATCACCAGGAAGGAGGAGAAATGGTGGAAGACTGTCGCAGGTCCTGGGTGGGCACATGAAGTCCATGCTGCCTGCCAAATTGGCTTTTCCTCTGGCTCCTCCTCTGCCATCTCCGTCATGGTTCATACATTGGATTTGGTCTCCTGGTAGAATGGGAATGGTGGGGTGGTGTCATTGGGTTATCTGAATGGGCAGAGGGGATCTGAAGGAGATTCCTATGGCACCATTCAGAGGGTAAGGGGCATAAAAAGATTTAAAAATTAATATCCTTTCAATCCACACTCCTAAAGAAAGTATGATCCAGTTTATTTTATTTTATTTGATATATCGGTTTACAACCTTTGAGCCAGAGGCTCATTTCCAAAGGTACCTCATCACCTGTAAGACAGACGCTAATACAGACAGGATATAACAACAGTTACATACAGCATGTGCTACAGACATCTGTCACTGACATTATTTACAGTATTTACAGTAAGTACAGAATGTAGATATTTTCAGACTTTATTTACAATATTTGGATGATGATATTTACATCATCACAGCAGAGAGACATTATTAGCTTGAGAAAGCATCTGAACAGAGTAGTCAGTCCTATTCATGGGTTTGGTATTATTGATGTAGGTTGCAGTCCATAATGGACTTTGTCAGAGAATTAGGATCAGAGAGGGTAAGAGAGTGAAATGTTAGTTGCAGTTACAGGAGCGGATATTGAAGAGGTGGTTGCGATGAGTGGTTTTGAAGTGGGCGATCTTGGGTGCACTAGTGATGGTGTTTGGGAGTGCATTAAGCCATGTGGGGGCCCTGGAGTGGAAAGATCTCTGGACAAGGGAGGTTTTTACCCTGGGCACAACCAGGGGTGCTTTCTCTGAGTTGCAGGTGGAGATAGTGGGGGTGGCAGGATGAAGAGAGGTGGAGACCCCAGGGGGAGAGAGTCCAAGCAGTATTTTCTTGGACAGTATGCAGGTCTGGTAGTGGAGCCTTTCATCGAGGTTGAGAAGATTGGCAGAGGTATAGAGGGAGCAGGTGTGAGTGAGCCTCGGTGCGCCAGTTAGGATCAGCGGTAGAGCTGAGGTTACTGGTGGGAGGGGTACAGGGTTCGTAACCTGCAGTGAAAGCTGGAAATTTTATTTTAGCAGACTATGGGGAGGGGGGCAGAGGCTTTGAGAGCCTTGAGACTGGGGGTAAAAAATAGCCAGATAAGATGGCTGCGTGGCAGGGCTGCTGATTCTGCACACCACATGTAGTAACTGATTCACAAGAACAGCCTTAAAGGAAAGCCCAATTCACTGGACGTCCTGAACCTACTGGACTACATAACATAACATAATCCATCTCCCTTGGCACCTGGTCCTCTGTAAAGTTAAGTGACTGAAACTTCTTGCAAAGCAGGGGTTAATTTTAAATGATGTCATGGTGTTAACTTAAATGTGACTTTGAAAGATAGGAGTGTGATCCTTTACCTTCTGGGCAGAGAGGTTTGATATTTTTTAAATTCTTTTCTTAACAAAAAAAAAAAAACAGTGAAAATCCACTGGGGTGTTGTGTCGCTCGAGCCTGTTGGCATGAGTGGTCTGTCTCTCAGACTCCAAGCTCCTGCAGATGGAAACTGTAGGAATAAGACGCTCCCAGAGGAACCAGTCTCGCTTCTTGCTGAAATTGCATGTGTGGAGCTGCCTGGGCATGAGTCTGTAATTTGTACTCTGCCTGTATGAATACAAATAACATTCTACATAGAACCTGTTACCTATGGCCAAAACAAAAGAACAGAAAAACAAAAAAAAGGTTTTAGTTCTGTACAATTTTAATGGCCATTACCACACCACCAGTCCTGGTTTTTTAAAACAGGTTTAGTCAGAAAATAGTTCAGTGGGATTTAAAGCATTATTATCTTAATTTTGGGGAGGATGTGGTGGTGGTGTGATTCTGGAAAACAGGAAGAGCTGCTTGGGAGAAACCAGTTTGGCAAGTACTTCCCCAAACTGGCATTGAACAGTTCTGTAGCATGTTGCTTTACTGTGTGGGTATGATTTCATAATTCAGCATCTGTGTGAAGAGGTACCCTATTGCATCTGTGCCCCTACTGAAATCTTCCATGCACAGGGGGGTCACTGTCACCGGGGAAGCCGTCTCCCCAGTGACTAAGTCACAGTGCACATCTCTTTGCCGGATATTAGTTGCACCCACTAGCATGCTGGCTACTGAATGTGGAAAGGTTTGTGGCCTGATGCGGAACCAGCAACTTGGTGCTGTTCCATGCTCATGGCCACAAGCACTTTGGACTACAGTTGTGGTCATTCCCACCACCTACCCACCCCTCAAGGCTCCCTTCTGGACATCCAATCATTGCTTTTTTTCCTGGAGTCCCGGACGATCTCTGGTGGTCCAGTCCCCCCTCCCCCCCCCAATCCTTGAACTTCACGGTATCCCTAGTGTTTGGTTGAACCATCTTTCCCAGGCCCCATTCCTCAGCCACATCGACTGTCCCACAAAGATTTCAGTCCCTTGACGGCTCTATGTGAGATGGTCGCTTTTTTGAGACATCCCAACCATGTGACTGTGTGAGGGTCATCATGCCTTTTTTTAATCTACAAAGTTTTTTGTCCACAAATTGCCACCTGCACCTGCTGTCAGACACTTTTGCCAGCAACCTTTGGCCCCATCAGACACTCCCCTTCCCCACCGTCGAAAGCCAGTGGAGCTCTGAAGGTTGTGGGGCCCGGGGTCATCAGCAGCTATCATACAGGTGCTGCAAGAGACATGTTTTTTTTCTGTTTTTCTCCCCAGCTCCATATGAGCCCCCCCACCGCCCTATCACTAGGCGGTGCCACATCAGGCATGGCATGCACACAATGATGTCCCTGCAGAGGAGGCAAGCTGCATGGCCCACTGCTGGAGTCACCGTGGTGACAGCGCCTGTGAAGCAGCACCTCCCCAGCTCCCGCAATCGCCTGACCCAGCTCCCGAGGTTGCTCCCAAATCCGGGTCACCAGCGCTGGTGTGCAGCACGTTACCCGCATGGCCATCAGTAGCTGGTCACCATGCGCTGTGCATGGTCCAGTAGGATATCTGCATGGTAATTCCTCCCCTCCCCTCCCCCCCTTTCAGCACGATCACAATGTCACCAGCAAGTGTGCAGGGAAAGGCTTGTGACTCTGTTGTGTGTATCTCCAGATGATCCATACTTAACTGTTCTGCAATAAAGACTGGTGTGAAAAACAGTGTTTTCAATTATTTTCTTTTTATTGACAACTTTTGGGACAGTTCTCTTCATGGAACCAATAATTTGGAGTTTTCATTATGTCACCGTTTGTGTATAAATACTAAGCATGAGCTGTTGACCTATCAGAACTGTGCTTAGAGTTTTGTACACAGACCGTAACATAACAAAAACTCCAATCACTGGTTCCTTGAAGAGAACTGTAAGAGAATACTGCCTGTGAAAACAAAACGATGGAAGGAAATATAAATAAATAAATAAACAACTGAGTTAAAGGATAAACCATACAGTAACAGGATCTTGGAATTAAATTTGATACTGTTTGAACTACATTGTACCAGGGTGATCTGACTACTCGTGATGTACGACATAGAGATGGACCCATAAAAGTGGAACCCTCGGAGAACAAAGAATATTTATCAGCAACTACTTAAATGATGATGACCCCTGACTTTGATAAAGTGGTGCTAACCACGAAATGTTGTTCTATTTTTGTAATTTGATGGCTACTTCACATATCATAATAAATCTTGGAAATTCTGTTTTGAATTTAAGGAGTTGAGCTCTTTTACCTGCATGTCCTTCATCATTTCTCAGTATTAGAGACTCCTCCAAACAAAAACTGGGCTCCTTTTTAATAAGATTACGGCATCTGAAATCAAACCCCTTCTCCTTCACCAGCCCATAATGCATAAACCACAATTTAGTGCCAACATAATGCAGTGATTTTGAGCCAGGATACCCAATTCATGCAACATAATTTAGTGTAGACATACTGTAGTGATTTAGAATCAGATAATGGGATGTATGCAGTGCACATGCAGAGGTAATAAAGGGATTTTGAACCAGGAGTGGGCTACTGTAAAACACAGTCTAAGACAAATCCTACGCCGTGTCAAAAAGTGTTGCTGGTAACTAGTTATACACCTCAAGATGGGCAGGAGATTTGTCAGGTCCTGCCAGGCTTGTCACAGGGGCAGTTACCAATGATAAAAAGCACTAACAAAATAAGAACTGCTGTATAGGGAAGAAAACTGCAGAGCAGCGTTGGTTTAGGTGCTGTAGGTGTAGTTTCATACTATTCTCTCTAGATGGCAGTGTTTGTCTTCTCATGCCTCACCATTCTGCATGACAGCCCCAAAATACGAATTGCGCCTCTCAGTAATTGATGATTTTTTGAGATGTGGTGTCTCCGATTTATATAGTTATATATTTACCAGGGAGGGGGTCTCACTGTCAGCCATGCATAAACCAAATTAAGGATTACACTTTAGGACATGTTCACGCCATGCTAAGGGAGGAGTTGCACATTTTTTGTCAGCTGCAGTTATTTTGGTTCCCACACACACACAGACACACACACACACACAGGTCTCTTCGGCTACCTTTGGTCCGACAGATTTATTTATTTATTTATTTGCTTTTGTTGACCGGGTAAGTCACACTAGACAGCCAAGTGCCTATTTTCAGGTGCGACCCGGGAGAGTTACAAACTTAAGTAGGTAGGTACAGTGACAAATCAGTTTTACATACAGTGGGATAACAGGTGATGGAATAGAATGACAACCAGTAACAAGTCACGAACTCGGGGGGTGTTACAGGTGACCCGGGAGAGTTATAAGCTAGAGCATACACAAAACAATGAGTGAGTCAAGATTTACATATAACAGGAGAGCAGGCTAAACCAATATGGCACTCAAGGAGGAGATGGTACGCTTTAGAAAGATTTGGGTAGGTGGTTGACAGTCCTCAAAAGGGGTTGAGACAAGTGCACACAGGTTCAGTCATATGTTAAGCCGAATAAGTGCCTGCATGTGGGGGACCTAGGGAAGAGCTGACGAGGGGGGGGAGGGCCTGGTGACCTTGTTTGGGAGGTAGGACAGGGGGGCAGCCGTTACTTGATCAGTGGACGGGAGAATAAGTGCGGTAGACCCTAGGGGGCGCAGAGACTCCCCCCCTCAAATGGTGAACCCTGTGCCCCGTCATTGCAACTCCAGCAGCAGAATTCCGAACACACACACACACACACACACACACACACACACTGACATTAGTTATCTGGAGATGATGATGCATGCACTCACAAACATTTCCACAACCCAACATATAAGTATAGGTCTCAAAACATTAAAAATGTCACCTAAATTCTTAGTTTTTGGGGCGACCATATGAATTCTCTACTAGTCTTAAAACCAACTTGCAATAATTTTGGTTTCATCTGAAGGAAGGCAAGTTACTTTCTGAACCTAATAACATTACTGTCCTACTTTTTACATTTGCTTTTAATTTTTTGTTTAAACATTAAATTACTTTTTGTTTGACAGTGCTAGTAAATACATGAAGAGGAAATTTGCCTTTTGATACAATTCCTATCCTGTGTACTATGTGTGTGTGTATCAAGAGCCCACAGGAACTCAGTTTTACCATCTCTTAAAAAACTGTACGATGGTTCCATCACCTTTGTCAGTTTTCTCCATTGACTACTATAGGACAGTTATGCCACCTAAAAAGTGACAGTTCCACCACTTAGAAATCGAAATGTGAGAGTTCCCTGACCTAAATATTTCCAATTTAACCACTGGTGTCTATGTATATAGAGAGATATAAATAAATATATTTATAATATAATATACCTCTGGCTTGAAAAACGTGGTATATGAGGATCTCATACCCGATGCTTCTGACAATGCTAGTAAATACATGAAGAGAAAGTCTGCTTGTTAATGCATTTCCTATCCTTTGTACTAGTGTGTGTGTGTGTGTGTGTGTGTGTGTATATATATATATATATATATATCTATGTGTATATATATTTTCTTTGCAAAAAAATGCATTAAAGAGCAACTGACACCTCAATGAAAATTTTGAAAAACATAATGCTTAAACACAATTCAGCTTGCATTCCATATATATTCTATAGATTTCGCCTCCCCATTATTTATTGCTGAGAACATTTACATAAATACATGGTATTTATCCATTAGAGTTCATTTGCCTCTATAGCTTATTCCCTACTTCAAGCCATAATCCTTTATTGTGACATCATATTCTGTTGCCATGGGAGTAACTGTGATGTCATAAGGAGTGCATTATGACCTCACATAAGAACTCACCTCCATGAACTCTCATCCTGCGACTGGTCCTAACCTCGCCACCCATTTTCTCTCCTCACCCACTTTGTTTGGGGTCCCTCCCTGGGCCTCCCAACCCAAGCTATTCTCAATAAGTATCTTGGACATCCTAACGAAGGGTAACCCACCCTACCCTAGATAGCATTTCATTCTACTATGTAACTATGTATGTAGCATTTCAGACTACTATGTAACGCTGGGTATACCTAACCCTAGATTGTCTAGTTATTTTAACTTTATGTATATACGGTATTGCCGTATTTACTCATTGACGTGGAGCCTTTGCAAAGGAGTCTGTGACTCAAAGGATGTAAATACTGATTGTATGAAATAAAGAAATAAAGGTAGGGAGAAAGCAACTGGAATAGATAAACTCTTCAGGAGCAAAGATTCTGTTTTCATGCAAATGACCTCAGTAATAAATAAATAATGGGGAGGAGGAATACAGAACTAATGTAAAATACAACCTGAACTGTGTCTAAATAGTATGTTTTGCTAGAGTTCTTCTGAAGGCGTCAGCTGCTCTTTATGCAAAAACTAGGATTCAAGTTAATGCCACAGAAGTAGGGAAATGTGATGTTAGGTTTTCCAACCCTAACTCTCCGGCACACCCCCTAGGCAGCAAAAGGAAAAAAAAAATTACGGTTTTGGGTCTCCATAGTCTTGGTGAATGAATGGTGGGGTCTTCCTTGGGGTGTCAACCCTAATGCTTCCCCCGCCCATAGCCTCCTGTCCGAAGCACAAGGTACAGCTCCAAGCCTGTGCCTCATATTGAGACCCTCTTCAAAAGCAGAGAAGTATGTCTCACCACATGTTTCCGGCACAGTGTGTTGTAGCTTTCTTCACGCAGGGCCCTGTGGGTCCTGTGTGAAGAAAGAAGATTATGTCTGACCTTGTTTGCTCAGGGAATGGGGTGGGCATTATGGTTGACAACCGCAAGGAAGACCCCACCACTGATTCACCAAGACTCCAGAGACCCAAAACTCTTAACATTTTTTCCTTTTGCTGCTTGGGGGTGGGAGTGGGGAGTTAGAAACCGTAACATCACATTTCCCTACTTTGGTGACATTAACTTGAACCCTAACTGGTGAATTAATGCAATTTTTTGCAAAGAATTTGCTTCTTTTTGAAATAGTGAGATTGTATCCTCATTCAGGGACTTGTGTGAACACATGTAGATGCGCAGTGTCCAAGGGAAGAAAGGGAAGACTCCATAAGGACCCTGCACTTCCATGTAGCGACGGATGCTAAGAATTCATAGGGTCATCTGGTGAGCTGTGGAAGCGCAGGGCCCTTTGTTCCCTGTGCTTCCATATGGCTGCAGATATAGTTGCACAGGGTAAAGAGTCCATCTGTCAGCCACTGCACAGGGCCCTCTGCCATCAATGGGTGCAGTTGTGCAGGGCTGTATGCCAAGAGAAGAGTTGCCTTCACTGTATGGCACCTGGGCCTATGTGGGACACCCTGCAGCTTTAATTCCCTGACTGGTGGGGTCGCATAACAGCACCATCCCCCCACCCCATCCAGCTGTATCATTGAGTTCACCCCTGAACTCAGCTCACCGGGATGGGATACCAGAGCATACCCACTGAGGTCAAGATTGGCACTACACACAAACTTTCTTACTAATTTTATATATATATATTTGTTTTTAATTTGACCCCTAATTTTCAAGATAGTTGTTTTATGACTCCCCTTATAAATATGCCATATGGTATTTACAGTATATTGGCTGAAACATCATTTAACAGCAAAGGTGCGAAAACGCATCTCATCCAGGATTTAAAAAGTGACACCTCTCATGTATAAAGTGGTGTGAAAAATTGTCTATGTTGAAAGTTTGGAGGCAAGATATTGAAAATTAGTGTAGTTATGTGTGAACGTTGAAATATTGCAACATTCCCTCATAACTTGGTCATTTTACCATACTTGTACACTAAATTTTCAGCATAACCTGCTTATAAACCACCCCCTCCCCGAACCCAGTATGTGAAAATTTTAGAATCCCTGTTGAAACTTCATTCCACATCACAGCTGCGAAAACACATGTTGGCCAGGATTTGAAAAATGACAGCTGCTACATTCATGAGGTGATGTGAAAAAATGGCTATGTTAAAGATTTGGGGTCAAAATATTGAAAATTACTAAAGTTATGAGCAAGCGTAGGAAAATTTCAACATATGCTCCTAACTTTGTTGTTTTTGAATGTTTTAACCCCAAAGTTTCAACATAGCCTTCTTATGACCCTACCTCATGAACAAGAGCAGTGATTGCAAAATCACCTTTCATGCCATGATTTGAATAATTCCACCACCCTCGGTCATGTTGAAAATTTGGTGTACAAATATTTAGAAATGACAAAGTTATAAAAAAAAATTCAAACCCCATTGAAATACATTAACTTGGACTTACCTTATTTTCTCATATTGCAATTGCCAGTTCCAGCAGCAAGATGCGTCTTCAGTCAGAGTGTGTATTTACGCCGTGGGACATGTTGAGGTGAGTGACAATGTGTGGGAGTGTGTGGAGTGGGCGTTGCTGTGTGGGAGGGCAGGGTGGGGTGGGTGAGACATGTGTGTGTGAGGGGGTCAGATCAGCATGGGACTGTTTTCTTTTTTGCAGGTAAAAAAAAAAAATTAAAACAACAATGTGGGATGATTTTCTTTATTGCAGGGGACATTTTGACACTGGGGATTGGGGACCCCAGTGGTGTGCTAGTGTTCGGCAGCACCAGGGGTGGGCATCCCTGGTGCTGCAATACATGTACTGGGAAAGGGTTGGACAACATGGAGGGAGTGAATAAAAGAGGTACTGGGGTGGGCACACCAGTTCACTTATAAAAAATAAATATTAAACATTGGAAAGGGAGCAACCTGGAGGGGAAGGGGAAGAAGGAAGCGGTACCAGGGGTGAGCAATCTTAGGTCATTAGATATTTACATAAATAAACATACAGATAAACCGACAGAGAGAACAGGGGATCGCTGGCTCACTGCTTGAACTGAAGCTGGAAGCGTGACTCCAGCTGCAGCTTCAGAATTCAAAAACATCCCACTGTTCTGATATTGAGAACACGGGTGAATGACTTGTGTCACTAAGCTGGGTACCCAGGATTTTCAGGTGCCCAGAAACACACTGTGGGGACATGTTCAGGTGAGTGAAGGTGTGTGGAGGCTGTGGGGTGGTGAGTGCTAGTGTGGTGTATGTGTGGGGTGGGTGGCAGGAGTGTGGGGGGTCAGGTCAGTGAGAGACCATTTTCTTTTTGACAGGTTAAAAGAAAACAAAAACAAGGAGCCAGCCCAGTGGTGTAGAGGGCTGAATCTCTGGATGCCTTTCCTCTTACCACACCAGTGACCTGAATTTGGGAACGAGCTTGGGTTGCTGTGGGTTGGCTGGGGGGGTGGTGGGCTGGGAGAGGATTGAGTGGTCAAAAAGCAGCTCTCCTTTCCCACATTGGGGGAGGCAAGCCTTCCCAGCTCTTGGCTGCCACCAAGTGGAAGCTCAGTGGTAGCACCAAACGAATGGGGAGCTGGCATTAGGCCAGGTGGGTGGAGCAGGGTCACTGGTTCCAGAGTGCATGCACGCCTCCACGCGCATGCGCTTCTGTGTCACTGAGGCCCCGGGGAGCAATGGGAGAAAAATGGGAAAAAATATGTCCCCTTTCATCATAAGTGAGGGTCATCAGGGGCTCATGGATCTTGCACTGTGCAGAGCTCAGTCAGCAGGACTGGCTGGGTGAGTGGATGATGGGACTGGGGGACCCCAGGTCAGTGGCCTGATGAAAGGAACAAGGTGGCAACAGTAAAGGCAAAAAGCTCTATAAAAAAAGAGGGATGCTTTTCTTTATTACAAGGTACATTACGACACTGGGGATTGGACAACCCAGTATCAGGCTAATGTTCGGCTGTACCGGGGGTTGGCACCCTGGTGCTACCAGGGATGTAATGGGAAGGGGAACAGGCAACCTGAAGGGGAGGAGGTGAAGAGAAGCAGTACGGGGGATTGGCACCCCAGTCTGCTTATAAACTGTATTATAAATTAAACATGGGAAGGGGGGGACAACCTGGAGGGGAGGATGGAGAAGGAAATGCTACCGGGGGTAGGCATCCTGGTAGGCTTATAAAATGTATTATAAATAAAACAGGGGAGGGGGGCGTCCTGGAGGGGAGAGTGGAGAAGGAAGCAGTACCAGGGGTGTGCACCCCAGTCCACTACATAGATGGATAAGACAGACAAAGAGAGAGAGAGAGAGAGAGAGAGAGAGAGCGAGCGATGGAAGCAGAGACAGAGAGAGCAGGGGATTGCCAGCTCACTGCTTCAACTGAAGCTGGCAGCAGGACTGCAGCTGCGGCTTCAGAATTCAAGAAATTCCCACTGTTCTCATACTGAGAATGAAGGTGAATGGCTCCTGTCAGTAAGCTGGGCACCCAGGATTTTTGGGTGCCCAGATGCATTATTTTCAGGGGAATTTTCAAAAAACAAAAAACAGAATCTAGCTAAAAGAATCACGTTTACCTAAGTTCAGTGTTTTTTTTTGTTTTTTTTTGAAAATACCTCATTTTTTTAATTTTAATATTTTTGAGTTAAAAAAAAAGATGGCAACGCCACACTGTTTTTTTTTCTTACAAGTAAATCATGAAAATAAGCACTTAGAATCTTTTTTTTTTTTTAACTGTTCACATTTGTCAGTTGTCCCAAAAAAATCCTTTTAGCTCTGGAACTATATAAATTTTTTCACAAAACCTTTGAAAGGCACACCCTTAGTATAGGCTCCTTCAACCTCAAAAATTTCATGAAAAGAATTCCACACCATCTAGGCTGTAGATGACAGCAGAAAAAAACGCAATGTTAAGAAACCTAAAGTTTTTTTTTTTTTTAAGCTCTAATTTGTTAATTGAATGGTCTTTGCTGTTAATTGATTGTAATTAGATGCTAATTGGTTTAATTTGTAGTTTATAAACTACAAAATATATATATATATATAAAATATATGTGTATGTGTGTGTATATATATATATATATATATATATATATACACACAGTAAAGAACTACAAAGAACCCCAGAGCAAATGCCCTGAGGCATGGGTTATTCCAGAAGATATAGGCCATACAGCCAAATTTTAAAGAGAACAGAATTGCACATACCCCAATAATGCGATGCATCATGGGAAAGAGATGCAAATCCCCATGAGAGAATTTGGACTGGCTCAACTTTAAGCAGAATTGCATGGTGCCGGAAGGCCTCACAGTGCAATCAGCAAAGGCTAAGAACAGCAGACACATACACATGTTTCATCCTCAGTTGTAGTTCTTTTCCTTCTCTATTTTGGGCCCCCATGACCCAAACAAATAATATCCCCCTTAAGGGGTGACTGGCTCCCTCTCCCTGGGCTAAGACACAGATATGGCACACTGATGAGTCCAAATGAGGATGAAACTTGTGTATGTGTCTACTGTTCTTAGCCTTTGCTGATTGCACTGTGAGGCCTTCTGGCATCATGCAATTCTGCTTAAAGTTGAGCCAGTCCAAATTATCTCATGGGGATTTGCATATGTTTCCCATGATGCTTTACATTACTGGGGTATGTGCAATTGTGTTCTCTGTGTACAGTGTATATATATATATATATATATATACATATATATATATGTATTTTTTTTTTACTGTGGTAAATAGCTTTAAGTGCTGTGGTATAGAGTTTTAAATACTGTGGTATATAGCTTTTTTCTCGTAAATGTAGTTTTCATTGAACATGTCTATGCACAACTACATTATGAGAAATACAGCAATACAGTACTAGCTAGAGGAGCCTCTATGGACAAATAAACATGCACCCTAAATATACTAGCATTACATGTGTCTAATTCCCCTTCTCCTAGGTACAGTGCGAGAGGGGAAGCCAGATTTGTGGTTACTGTAGTTGTATCCTGAGGTAGCTGGTTATCAAAATAAGGATCAAGCTAAATTGGATGGTGTCGGTGGGGGGGAGCTGAAGCCGAGGGGCAGTAGTCATGAGACATCTCTTTAAATGGGAAATCCCAGCTCCTCAGAAGGAAAGCATCAGGACATATAGGTCCTGATCAGCAAAATCGCAAGGAGAGTAACAGAGGGCTGAGACCAGTATAAAGTGTCACCTTCATACATGTATGAAAGAATGTACATACCACAATAATGTCTTGTGTTGTTGTTTACCTGTTCCCCACAAGTGCAATAGAATGTATATACGTTCAAAAAAAAAAACTTTAGGTTTCTTAACATTGCGTTTTTTTCTGCTGTCATCTATACGTATACGTATAAATATATGTATATGTATGTACCGTTCAAATGTAAATCTGTATTCTTACTTCTACATTTTGTATGTATTCTATGTATGTATATCTATCCTTGACAAACAGCAGGTCCACCTTGTAAATGAGCTTGCTCAACGGTAATCGCCTGGATAAATAAAGATTTGATTGATTGATTGACTTGTTTGAAATCTTTAGTTTTATCTGGTTGATCCTGAGACCCCCTGCCGGCCATTATTTTCCCAGAGTCCCCCATGGGAAGCCCTCTGATGGCACAGCCAGCATATTGTAAATATTATTGTCTTATAAAGAGCATTAGTACGCTTACAATGCCGGTACTGATTAACTGAGGAAAGTGCTTTCCTCGGCTGATTGGTACTGGTACTGTAAGCACGATAATGCCCTGTATAGGACAATAATATTTACAGTATGCCACAGCATATAGATGTCCCTATGGCTTATCCTGTTGGTCATGTCATCAGACGGAAGGGCCACAGGGGACTCTGGGGAAATGATGCCTAGTGGTAGGGTTGCATTATCAACCAGATCAAACTAAAGAGTTCAAACGAGTGTAGCTAAAATGTTTCTCTCATTGCGGTTTTGCTGATTGGGACCTATAGGTCCTGATGTTTACTTTTGGGAGAGCTGGGAGTTCCCCTTTAATTTTTTTCTTTTCTTTTCTCTCCCTCCCTCCCTTCCTTCCTTCCATCCTTCCTTCCTTTCTCTCTTTCTTTCTTATTAACCAGATCTTCCCTTGTCAATCTTCACCATTCATTACTGCTGGGTGTAAGCCGGAGGCGCGCACCCACCACGAGAGTTTTTTTTTTTCTTTTTAGGAGTCGGCGCCAATGGCGCTGCTCCCGAGAGTGATGCACCACGTGATGCGCGAGGGGCGGCCGTTAGGCACCGCAGACTCCTCCTCCATCCCAGTTCTGTTTTCCTGCCGTCGAGGTTGCACCTGCTGCGCGGAGCCGAATTCAGTACTGCGTCATAGGCTGTATCCTACTCGAAGCCGTCAAGCTCCTTCATCCTGTGTTTCTCGACGTCGTCAACCGGTAAGACTGTTCTATTTTTCTATATTATTCAACGACACTGAGAGCTTTTCTGTGTTTTTCCTTAATTGTTTCGCATCATGTCTGGTTCGGGGGCAAAACACAAGTCTACGGCGGGCCATGCCACTATGCATCGGTGCCCTTGTGGCTGGCAGTGTTCCATCTCGGACCGTCATGATGTTTGTCTCCGGTGCCTGGGACGCTACCATGATATGGATTATTGCGACGCCTGCTTCTCCATGGATCGCCGTGTGTTGGAAGTCTGCGCGTTTAAAGTTGGACGAGCTCCACTGACTTTCGGAGGACGACGTCGCCCGAGGGCTTCCCAGGCCAGATCTCTCGACCCTTCCTCCAGGTCCCCTCCTGGGTCTATACGGCCCGGCGAGGAGGAAACCTCCTCCACTTCCAGCCTTGCCGAGGCGGAGGTTTCTTCTTCGGCGCCGGAGGAACAGTGTGATCCCTCTTGGGGTCGCGCCGTTGGCGCCATCCTGGCAGTCACCTCCATGGAGGTGCAGGCTCCTCCAGTGTCGCGGCCCCCAGTTGTGGGGCCTGGCTATGGTGGACCCTTGTTTTTGTCTGCCCTTGTCATCATAGAGTCTGGCGCAGCTCACGGTGCCGGTGACTTAGCCGGGGCCGTCGGCAGTGCCGTTCTGGGTCTCGGCACTGTTTGCGGTGCCGGGGGACTCGGATGGCGCCATTGGCAGTGCCGTTCTGAGTCTCGGCGCCATCTGTGGTGCCATGGACTCGGGCGGCGCCATCGGCAGTGCCGTCTTGGGCCTCGGTGCCGTTCGGGGCACCGGGGACTCGGGCAGTGCTGTTCGCGGTGTAGCACCGGATCTCAGCGCCATCTGCGGTGCCGGGGACTCGGGTGGCACCATTGGCGTTGCCGCGCTGGGTCTTGGCACCATTCATGGTGCCAGGGACCTGGGTGGCGCCGTTCGTGGTGCGGCCCGGGTTCCTGGCGCCACCGAACATGTGGATGACTCTGCTGACATGATTAGCATTGTGGCCTATGGCGGTACCAGGCCTGATGGCGCCTCTGGGCAGGTTCTTGCGGCTGTTGCGATGGAGCCTTCCCTTGTCGACCCCTCCTTGGAGGAGGACGATTCAGTTGAGGACCCAGACCAGCGGCTAGAGTCTTCGGGCTTGGAACCTCCTGTAGGCCGCAGGGCTAGATGTTCCAGTGTTCCTTTCCTAGAATCCCCGGAGCTGGTTAACCCGGATGATTCCATGGTTAGGGGTGGCCTGGAGTCTTCTGTGGTGGGCCCTTTGGGTATTCCAGAGAGGATACTCGGGTCCTTCAGCAGAGGGGGGAGGACTCTGCCTCGGCGAGTTCCCTTTGGGGTCTTGCTCAGCAGGGACCTCCACCACTGGTCATGAGGAAGAGGGCTGCTTCGGAGTCCGAAGGATTGAGGGGTAGAGGTCAGGAGCGACGATGAGCCCCCACTGCCCTGCGGGGTGTGTGGAGGAGTCGTAGTGCTGATCATCACCTTTCTCTTAAGGTCTCTAAAGTGCCTTGTGGTGGCAGTTCTGAGGGTTGCCCTTCTGGACTCATGCAATCCCAGGCACGTCACAGGGGAGATTCCCCTTCAGGGCTTTTTCCGTAGTTGCCTCTTTCCCTTTCTACTTCGCAACCCAGCATGATCTCAGTGTCCCCAGTCTTGGTGGCATTACTACCTGGATCCCAAAGCCCTGGCAGAAGCCGGGCATATGCTGTTAGGTGCCCCTCGCCCATCCCTCTGCAACCACCTCCCTCTCTCCCAGGCCATGTGGGGCCCACTGAGCCATTAACTTGGGAGACGTTCAGAGCTACTGCGGCAGCCTTCCTGTCCTATGTCAGGGCCATGGATGAACAGGTTTTCCACCTGTACTCCCCCCCCCGCTGCAGGGGTCTTCTGAGCATTCGAGCTCCACTTCCTCCTCGTCTTCGTCCTCTGAGGAAGAGGAACTTCCTGTCCACCTTTCCTCTGACGCTGATTTCACTGAATATCAGCTTTTCCTTTCGAAAATGGTAACGGAGCTTCGTATCTCCTACATCCGTAGGGACAATACCGAGCAGCAGACGCGTATTTCCTTAGTGAATTCAGCGCTCGCCATCTGGTGGTGCCTTCCTGGCCGATCCCCTTCCAGGAGGCGTCTGTCCGCACCTGGCAGTCTCCAGCCACTCCTCCAGCCCCAGGAGACTGCAGGAGACTGTATTGTGCCCCCATGAGTCTCTAGGTTCTCTGCCTCACCCGCCTTCCGGTTTGATGTCCCTGGACACTCTTTCCGGGCCTCGACGCCTGGTGCACAACAGGCCTCCGGTTTCTGATTCTGCTGAATTCGACCCGTGGGGACGAAGAGTTTTCTCTTCCGGTCGTGCGTTGTTATGCATCTCATCGCATCAGGCTCACCACGCTGCTTACAACAGGCATCTGTGGTCGATGCTGGCTCAGGTCTTAGCCTCTTTGCCTGACTCAGAGAAGTCTAGACAGGCCATTGCCCTCTCTGTACAGGGTCTGGAGCTTGCAAGGCACCAAGTGAGGGCATCCTACAATGCCAACGAGGTGGCGTCCAGACTAGTAGGGACAGCGATCTGCATTAGGCGGACGGCATGGCTTCGTCTCTCCAGACTGTCACCCATTGCCCTGCATAGGGTGGCTAACTCTGCCTTCCAGGGAACCCACCTTTTTTCCCGCAGGGCGACGAGGCTTCTTCAGGGGCAACCTCCCTTCCCCAGCCCTCGGGGGATGCCTCCTTACCCTCACCCTCCTTAGACTTCATGGTCTAGTGGTTAGGGTCTCCACCTCCCTACTTTTTACCAGTAGGAGGCTGAGGAATCTGTTCCCTCAGGGTCTATTCAGACCCCCTGGTGGGGGGGGCATGGTACTCACCCAGCAGTAATGAATGGTGAAGATTGACAGGGGAAGATATGAAAATTACGTACCTACCGTAATTGTCGATCTTCTCTTGTATCTTCACCATTCATTACTGATTCCCTCCCACCTTCCCCTCAGGGGCCTCCTTCTCCGGCGTCTCCCCCTCCCTGCTCGTTCCTCTTACTCCTTCATTGGCCTTTAAGCCAAAAAAAAAAAATCCTATCTTGATTTTTCCGTTCTTTTCTGAATGGATCCTA
This sequence comes from Neoceratodus forsteri, assembly GCA_016271365.2. NCBI lineage: Eukaryota > Metazoa > Chordata > Ceratodontiformes > Ceratodontidae > Neoceratodus > Neoceratodus forsteri. Next base: position 90,682,709 of record JADMNL010000030.1, read on the forward strand.
TTTTCCTCAAGGTAAAAGGGGAACGAGTGGAATTTATTCTATCCTAAGGGAACTCTTTCTGATTGCCCTTAGGGGTGACCTCTTGGTTTTCTTAACCATGTGGTTCAATTCACAGTTAAAGGACCATCCCTCTATGGCTCAGTCCTTTTTGTCCTGGTCCCTCTATAGGTCGTAATCTTTTTTTGTATCAGTTCTTCTGGTTGGTGCTTCCTAGAACCTTAATTACCTTTGAGCTGATACTATTGCCTGGCCTTCAGGGAGTCCAACTGAGTTCCCACTCTATCCTTTCATAAAGGGGTGCCCTCTGTAGAGATCACCCCCTCTACACACGTATCTGTGTTAGTTTTAACAAGGTGCTAAAGGACCTCTTCCTAGTTGGGCGCTCTCTTTCCGGAACAGGATTTCTGACTCGGCAGTCTGTGAGCTCTCAGCTAGAGTATAAGAGGTTGGGATGACGAGAGGTTAGAGAATCTGCCCTTTGTGTCCAGTCTGTGAAAGCAGTTCGGTGGAACCTACTTTCAGTCCTATCAAGCGGGATCCTTGCTCCCTTGTTTTGGTCTGAACTTATAAGCCATCAACTGATATATCAGTGGGCAGTATTCTCCCCTCCCAATATCCCTTGTTCTCTCCCTCTCTTCTTCTTTTCCTTTTCTCCTTTTCTTCATCTGGTCCTCCCTTTGAGCCACCCCAGAAGTGAGGCCCTGTGGTCCCTTAGGGTAGGCATTTTCTTCTTTTTCTGTCCTCTTCCGGCTTATGCCTTTTTCAGTTTATATCCTTTTCTTTTTTCTATCCCTTGGCTCTATTGCCTCGCTCTCTTTTTCTTATCCTTATTTCGTCTCTCCGGCTAACAGAACTGGGATGGAGGAGGAGTCTGCGGCGCCTGATGGCTGCCCCTCGCACATCACGCGGTGCATCACTCTCGGGGGGTGGCGCCGACTCCTAAAAAGAAAAAAAAACTCCCGTGGCGGGTGCGCACCTCTGGCTTACACCCATCAGTAATGAATGGTGAAGATACAAGAGAAGATCAAGAATTACGGTAGGTACGGAATTTTCATTTCATGTGCACTAGGCATATGTTTGCCTATTTTCAGGCATGACCTGGGAGAATTACAACCTAAAACAATACACTGCAATACAGTTTTGTGACAATGACAAATAAATTAAAATCATGACAAATGCCAGGGTACAAAATTAGACTTACAGTGAGAGAGTGCATAACAGTGGAAAAAATAAAGTATACATTCTGCATAGCTGGTTCCGAGGGGAAGTCGGGCATACCATGAAAAAATAATTAACAATTCAGAGATAAGAGGTTTAAGAATACATACAACATAACAAGTAAACGAGGTGAGAAATGCGGAAGTGCCCAGTGACTTGAACAAAAGCCAATTTGAAATTTGATGGCTAGAAACAGGTACATTCAGTCATTTGAAGCAGATGAGAATGATGGTTGTTTCGGAAGGACTGAACAGTAAGACATTGTCTGATTTGAGATGGAGTGGTATTCCTGAGTTTAGGGGCAGACACCAAGAAAGCTATATCCCCTAGTTTTGTTCTGGGCTGTGGTATTGCTAAGTAGTCAGGGTCCAAAGATCTCACAGGATAAGCGTATCTGCAGGGCATCAGGAGTGAAGCAAGGGACCAGAGCATCTGATTCTGCAAAGTGCTGAAGACTTTTCCTCCCTAGGAGAGGTTACAAGTAGCAGAGAGAGGAAGCCACCCAAGCTTCGAGTGCAGTGTACGTTGATAGGTGAGTCGATTTGAAGCCAGTGCAAAACGACAAATTTTGTATACAGTATTCCATTTTTGTAATATGGTTTTAGGAGCTGCTGAAATGACAGGAAACCATAGGTGAGCTAGGGCATCAGAGTGCCCCAGGCTATAGCAAAATGGGCTCTAGGACATAGGTTGTGACTAGCCTTTTAGGACAACACTAATCTGATATTAACAGCTTTACAGGTGGATGCCACATGGCGTGAGAAGTCCAGGAGAGATCAAGTGTAATGCCAAGATAATTAATGGAGGGGACTGTGACATGGGGAGAACCATCACCACATACCATAGATAGAGGGGTTGAGTCGCTCTTTAGATGGGGGGGGGGAGTAGTTCCAAACAGCATGGCCTGTGACTTGTAGCATTCATAAGTAGCCTGTTCTTACTGAGTCATTTTTGGACAGCCCGTAGGTTTACGTTAGGATATTACTAACAGAGCAATCCCCATCAACAGTGGTGGGGTAGATAACCATATCTCACTCAGGGCTAAGCCACTTAAGATTGGGTTATGGGACAGAGTCCCCATCTTTATTCATCATATGCAGGAACCACCCTGTCCACTGGAAGTTCCATAGTTCAAGCTGCTCTTTTAAGAAATGAGTGATTCCCCCGGAGGGTGGGTCTGACAATGGATGGTCCAATGCTCAGGGAGATGGGCAGTCCCCCCCGAAAGCATAACAGGAAACGGTCCCATTCGTGACACCGTTCGGCCTTGTGTTCTTCTTCGGCGCACAAGTCGAGAAAGAGAAGGCATCATTCGAGGTCGCCTTCTAGTATGTCTGCGCGTCAACGGTCAGTCATTGGGGCTAGGTGCCGATCTCCTCCCCTCTCAGAATCACCCGTTTCTGGCTCTGGTGCCCAACCTCTTCGACACTGAAGCCCATCCCCACCTATTGGACTGGCCTCCGATGAGCAGTTTCACCAGTGGGCTGCTCTTATGGAGCAGTGGGCTCAGAGGTTGGTCCAGCTGCCTGAGCCAGTCACTCCGGGGCCTTCAGGCCGCTCGAGAGACTAGGTAGGGCGGTTGGACCTTCCTAGTCACTTGGCACCTTCTTCGGTACCATCGACTTCGTGCTCAGGTGTTCCCCCCCTCACATGGCTGCGGCTCAGTGGCCCACACCGATGCCTCTATCTCCTGTTAATTTTCCTCCTTTTCTTTCAAATCGCAGTTTTCGGAACCTTGGGACACTTTTGGAGCTGTCTGCGGTGCCGAGGACTCTGTCAGCACCGTACACGGTGTCGGGGACACTGTTGGTGCCATCCGCGGTGCTGGAGGCTCTGTTGGCACCATCCGTGGCACCGGGAGCTCTGTTGGCGCCGTCCGCAGTGCGAGGGCTCTGTCAGTGCCATGGCCTTTGTCAGCGCTGTGTGGTGGGCTGTTTCCGATGGCACCGACTTCCTTGGGTTCGGTGCCGTGTTCTTCATTGGCGCTGATGCTTGGTGTGGCGCCGTCCAGCCTCCAGGGCTTTTTGACTCCAATTCTTTCCTCTTCTAATTTCCATTCTGATTTTCACTCCTTTCCTGTCCATACAGTCCCCCCTGGATTGTCAGGAGATGATTTTGAGCCTGACCCAGATCTTCATCTGGGTGATGATGTTGAAGGAGCAGGAGTTATTCCTGCTGCAGAGCCTGTGGTCGAAGACCTTTCCTTTAAGTCTCTGCTGAAAAATTTAAATTCCACTCTTTCTCTACAGACTACAGAAATCGATCTTGGGAAGCTTTTAAGACTCCAATACCTACACGTCCCGGAGATCCCTATGGATTTAATTCCTCCGGTACAACCATCTTTTGAGACCCCTTCTCAGATGGTATGGAACAATCCTGCTCTCATCCCTTCCATGGCTAAGTCCATAGATAGGAAGTATGCTGCTCCCAAGGATCGTCCCATATTGGCCTCACAAGCTTTTGCTGATCCCATTGTAGTCATAGCAGAGAATGACAAGGCCATCCTCCCTCAGGCATCCTCAGCCTGGCCTATCAATAAAGAATCTTGTAAGATAGACACCTTAGGTAAGAGAGTCTTTGCTGCCTCCACCCTGGGTATGCGTATTGCCAGCTACCAGGGCTATTTTTCTCAATATGAATATGTCCTTTGGCATTCGCTCAAGCAAATGGTAGAAGCTCTGCCTGAGTCGGAAACTAATTCAAAGCTACTTCACACCATAACCAGGGGCATCGAGTCTAATAACCAGCAGGTTAAAGCTGTAATGGATGCTTTCGATACTGCTTCTCGAACAGCAGCGGTGGCGGGCATTTGTACCCGTCGCCACTCCTGGCTACGTACTTCGGGTTTCATGAATGATGCCCAGCAGCAGGTCATGGCTTTACCCTTCAATGGTATGTATCTGTTTGGACCCCAGGTGGAACAAACTCTGGAAGCCACACAGAAGACTAGGTCAGCCATTAAGATAGCTCAACCCACACCTGCTCCCTCTCAGGGGAGTGCCAATAAACGTCAATTTCATAACCATCAGTCCTTTCAGGGCGAAGGCAGGGGTGGCTTTAACAAAAGCCACACCCCACAGCCACAAAAGAAAACGCAACAGAAGGCACAAGCCCCCAAAACGCCCAGTGCCACGTTCTGAGTTCTCGGCCCAGGTCCCACCTCAACTGCCCGAGGGGGGGCTCTTTCTCAGAAGTGGGAGGATGTCTGACTCAGTTCTACGACCAGTGGAAGTCCATAACATCAGACAAATGGGTCCTCTGGGTAATCCACGAGGGGTATTCGCTCAATCTTTCAGACCCCCCCCCCCAGATCATCCCCCCAAACGACAGCCCAGGCTGTTGACAGTACAGTCAGACCTTCTTGCTTTCGAGGTGCAAGGCCTTCTGAACAACAGGGCAGCAGAAGTAGTTCTGTTGGACCAACGAAACACAGGTTTCTACTCCCATTACTTTCTAGTTCCGAAGAAAACTGGAGGCATGCCCCCCATTCTGGATCTCAAAAAGTTAAACAAATTCCTTCACAAGGAAAAGTTCAAGATGATATCTCCAGATACCCTTCTACCTTTGATTCATCAGCGTGATTGGCTAGCCTCCCTGGACATCAGGATGCCTACCAACACATTCTTATACACCCAAAGCACCACAAATACCTGAGGATTGTACCATTGGGTCAACATTATCAGTTCAGAGTCCTGCCCTTTGGGCTATCCTCGGCGCTGCGAGTTTTTACAGTGTTGTACAGTTCTCGCAGCACTTCTCAGGAAAATCAGAATTCAGGTGTTTCCATACCTGGACAACTGGCTTCTAGCAAGCCCTTCCAGGCAGGGAACTCTGGACGCCATAGCCAAAGCTTCAGACTTTCTTACATCCATGGGAGTCCTGCTTAATCGCAACAAATTGCAGTTGCAGCCCTCCCAGAAACTCCTTTTCATAGGAACTCTTCTGGATACCTCCTGTGCGAAGGCTTTCCTTCCAGAGGACAGAAGGAGTGATATCCTATAGATGGCCCAGTACATCAGAGAAAACAGCTCGGTTCGAGCTATCTCAGTGCAACGAATGCTGGGTCTCATGGCATCCTCGGTGTTCACTGTACCCCTAGCTCGTCTCCACATGAGAACCTCTCAGTGGATGCCCAGTACTCAGTGGTCCCCAACCACTCACCCTCAGTCCTTTCCCATCAAGGTGACAGAACCTCTAAAGAGGTCACTCACCTGGTGGTCACAGGAGAACAACCTTCTGGAAGGGTATCCCTTTGCTCCTCTTGACCATCAGATCTCTATTACCACTGATGCATCCCTGATGGGGTGGGGAGCTCATTGCCAGAAGCTCCACACCCAAGGTACGTGGACTTAGGATGAGTCCTGGCTCCACATAACTGTCCTGGAAATGAGAGCTGTCCTCTATGCAGTCCGGGCCTTGAAGGATAATACTCTGTTACAAGAACATTCACCTTCAAATGGACAACAAAGCAGTGATGTATTACATCAACGAACAGGGCGGTGCATACTCTTACCTGTTACACAGGGAAGCTATGAGAATGTGGGAATGGTGCCTGGAGCACAAGGCTCTAATCCACGTGGTTTACCTGCCAGGCATACAGAATGAACTGGCAGACCATCTCAGCAGAACAGAGACAGATCCTCACAAGTGGTCTCTCTACTCAACCATCGCTCAGTCACTCTTCAAAGAGTGGGGAACTCCAGGCCTGGACCTTTTTGCATCCCCACTTAATGCAAAACTGCCTCTCTTCTGCTCCAGAAATCCAGGACCTGGCATTTTCTGTCAGGATGCGTTCAGGCTGCAGTGGACAAAATGCTTTCTATACGCCTTTCCTCCTCTTCCTCTAATTCAGAGGGTGATTCTCAAATTCGAGTCTCAGGGAAATGGAATGTTTCTCATTGCTCCCTTCTGACCTCGACACATATGGTTCCTGCTGTTCAGCAGTCTGTCGGCAACCCCCCCAAAGGCACTTCCCCTTCAGACGAACCTTCTGACCCAGGGGCCTGTGGTCCATCCAAATCTGAAGGCGCTTCACCTTCACGCTTGGCTCCTGAAGAGATAGAGGTGAATAGGTTCAATGTTTCCCATAGGGTTTCAGATAGTCTCTTGGCTGCGTGTAAACCAGCCACTAGAAAAACCTACACAGCCAGATGGAAGCGTTTCTCTCTCTGGTGTGCAAAATCCTCTTCGAACCCTTTTTCCTGCCCACCAAATAAAGTCTTGGAGTACCTCTTAGACCTCTCAAATTTAGGTCTGCAGTACTCTACTGTCGAAGTTCATCTCTGTGCTATTTCAGCTTATCATGAGCCAGTACATTCCTTGTCTCTGGCTCAGTTGCCTGTGGTTAAGAAGTTTCTTAAGGGCATTCTGCATACCAGACCTCCTATCAGATATCCAGTCGCAGCCTGGGGCATTAACCTTGTGCTAGACATGCTCACTCAGAAACCTTTCGAGCCTCTAGCTACCTGCGAGTTGAAGTTCCTCACTTGGAAAATGGCCTTCCTGGTGGCCATCACTTCGGCCCGTAGAGTTTCTGAAATACATGCTTTGGTCACAGACCGCAGTACATTGTATTTCACATGGACAAAGTAGTTCTTAGGACTCACCCTAAGTTTCTTCCCAAGGTTGTCTCAGAATTTCATCTAAACCAACCTTTAGTCCTGCCTACCTACTTTGCTAACTTCCAGAATGAAGGGGAACGTACCCTGCATTCTTTGGATGTTAAGAGAGCACTGCATTTCTATCTGGATAGAACAAAAGAAATTCACAAGGCTCAACAACTTTTTGTTTCCTTCAGCGAGACCCAGTTGAGTCAACCTGTCGCTATTAGGTGCATTTCAGCGTGGCTGGTAGCATGCCTCTGCCACTGCTATTCAATGGCACAGGTTAAGCTAGAAGGCAGAGTGTATGCTCACTCTACTAGAGCAGTTGCGGCATCTCTGGCAGAAATCCGCAACGTGCCCGTTGCAGACATTTGCAGTGCGGCTACATGGAGCTCAGTGCATACTTTTGTTAAGCACTGTGCTTTATATGTCCATGCCAGACGACATCTGTCGTTTGGTAGGACTATTCTTAACGGACTTCTGTCCTAAGTATGTGAGCTCTTAGTTTCTCCTGCCGCCCGTCTCGGGGGTTTGTTAGCTCGGTACTCTTCCATTAGTGTGAATGAGTGGTGGAGACTTTATGTCCAGGAAGATATAGAAATTACGTACCTACCGTAATTCTTGATCTTCTTGGACAAAGTCTCCACCACTCATTCACACGCCCACCCACCATCCCCCAAGCTCACATCTCTGTTTTTGGTCTTCACTCCCTCGATGTTTGGGCTGTGAAGACTCTATTGTTGACTCTTCTTACACGGGTCATTCGGACTATCTTATGTCTGATTTTGTTAGGTTAGACCTTAGTTACACTGCACCTCCTCGGAAAAAATGTACTGAGACGGTTGGAGGGTCGACGCCGAGGCAGTTTTTACTGCATGAGCCATGGCTCGAGGTGCTGCTTACTCGTGGCTCCATCTCTGGCACCGACCCTCTCAAAAAATTTTCTCCCGCTGGGTCCTAGCGCCTCCAGCGTAGATCCCATTAGTGTGAATGAGTGGTGGAGACTTCGTCCAAGAAGATCAAGAATTACGGTAGGTACGTAATTTCCATTTCTTCCTCCGCAGATCCTATGTGGTTTCCAGTGACCCTCCCCACTCCCTGCCTCTTTCCTACTATAGCCCTATGTTTACGCTATGCATGCTTGAATTGCCTCACCACTTAAGCCTCCATAACTTCCACAGACAGTCTGTTCCAGCCGTTTACCACCCTTTCAGTGAAGAAATATTTCCTCACATCTCTCTTGAACTCCATCCCCCCAGCTTCATCGCATGCCCCTGGTCCTGTTGCTTGTCCTCAATTGAAAGACTTCCCACTTGCACCCTGTTCACCCTTTCAAGGTACTTGTAGGTTTCAGTCATGTCTCCTCTGTCTCTCTTTTCTTCCAGGATATACATGTGGAGATCCTTCAGACTCTTCTTGAAGGGCTTCCTGCGCAAACCCTGCACCATTTTAGTTGCTGTCCTCTGAACAGCCTCCACCCTGTCTGTGTCCTTCTGAGGTGCAGTCTCCAAAACTGGACACAGTACTCCAGGTTGGGGCACACCAGGGAGTAATACAGTGGCAACACTGCCTCCCTCCTCATGCTGGAGATACCCCACCCTGTGAATCCCAGCATCCCACTAGCCCTACCCAGTGCCTTATCACACTCCCCTGCCAACTTGAAGGCCTCCGACATGATAACCCTAAGGTCCCTTTCCTATCTAGAGACAGTCTGTATCCCTCCCCATCTTATACTTAGCACTGGGCTTCCTGGGTATGCCGATCCAATGGCGACACCAACACAGCGACATACCTCACTGTTAGCAAAATCGACACTTTGCTGACAGCTCGCTGTTGGTGCACCAGATTTGGAGCACTCATCTCCGGTCCTGCACCCTTTCCCAGTCAACTCGACTGGAGTTGACAATCTGTAGTACGTGGGGGTTGACAGTCTATAGTATGGGGGTGTGAGGGGCATAGTCCCCTGAATGGGGGATTCGGGGGGGGCGAAGCCCCCGATAGAAAAGCAGGACCAGGAAGCATTTGGGATTTATGTCTACCACAGCTTGTGGTCGACATTAATCCCGTCGCTATGATGCCGGTCGACAAAAGTATTGTCGAACCGGCATCCTAGATCTTGCTTCTTGTGCCATAGACGCATGATTTTGCATTTTTTGGCTTTGAACCCCCAACTGCCATGTATTTGACCACTGCTTGAGTTTCCCAGGTTCCCTGCACATTTTCTGCACCCCCTCCTGTGTGTCCACCTTATTGCAGATTTTGGTGTCATCTGTAAAAAGGCATACCTTCTCTGTCAGTTCTGCAATATCCCCTATGAAGACATTGAAGAGGACTGGTCCCAGTACAGAACCCTTTGGTACCCCGCTAGTCACTCTCCCATCCTTAGAATGAGTGCCATTAACCACCACCCCCTGTCTCATCTCCATTAACCAGTGTCTAACACAGTTTACCACTTTGGATCCCATTCTAGGCTAGACATTTTCCTAGTCAGCCTGCTATGTGGCACAATGTCAAAGGCCTTGCTATAGTCTAGATAGGCTACATTCACTACCCTCCCCTAATCTATTTCCCTTGACACCCAGTCAAAGAAATCTATCAGATTTGTTTGACATGACCTTCCTCCCTGGGAATCCATGCTGTCTGTGGTCCTGCAGCCCATTCGATTCTAGATGCACAACCAGTCTGTCAGTAGGATTTCTATTAATTTTCCCATCACCGAAGTAACAATGACTGGCCTATTTATTTACTTATTTATTTGATAACCGGGTAAGTATACTGATCCAGTGGACCATTTACAGGCACGACCCAGGCCATGTAGAATGGCCTACAGTTGCTAGCCCCTTCCCTGCTGTCGCTCTTATGTAGAGGGACCATGTCACTCCTTCTCCTGTCCTCCTGAATCATGCCTGTTTCCAGTGAGCTGTTGAACTGTCAGCGGAGCAGCTAGAATCTCGCTGAGTTCTTTTAGCAGACTGGGGTGAATCCCATTCGGTTCCATATATTTTAAAGCTTTTAGGAATTCAAGTTTACAACCAAATGTGTTGTATAAGATTCTAGAGTGTTCTGCATATCACGTAAATGGGATCCAGATCAGATCATACTGAGTCAGATTATCCACTGCAGTATAACTGTCCTTCACTGAAAGCCAGTCTATACATATATGGAATCCAATCAGTTCGTCCAAAATGACAGTATAAGCCTTTTGGTACTTAGGAATGCTGAAAACAGGCATACCGTAATTGAGTATGCTTGGGTAGACTGATACTGTAATAGATGAGCGATCGTCTAAAATACATAGCATCGGTTTGGGATCTGTCTGTGCCTTCTGATCTTCAGAACAGAATTCTAGGATACGAACACCATACTTCATTACAATGACCATAATATATGAGATAAATTAAATTACCTTTACTATATCTCCAACATACATCTATTTTCCTTAGAGTCAAATTTTGATAAAAAAAATATAATGTGATAAATATTATGAAGAATTTTGAACTGAACTACTCTGCCCTGCAGTTCTCTGGAAGAATTAGATGCATTTACCCATAATCGTTCCTAGGTTTTTGGTTCAGTACACACATTAAGTTCCTGTTCCCATTTCACTCTAGAATTACTAGTTAAATCTTGGTCTGTAGGGAGTTCATGTATTTATAGATTCCCCCAGAGGCCCCTATTCCTATACCCACTTTCATCAGGAAGTCCCACTCTTTATTATGTATCCAATTAGAGTTTTCTCTTAAAAAGGACTCAAGTACATTTCTTAATTGGAAATACAGGTAGAAATTGAGTCGTTCTAATCCAGATGATCATTTTATTTCATCACATGATTTAATTGTACTTGAAGAGATGTCAGTCAAGTCTTCTAACTCATTTGAACCTCTTTTTTTCCATTCCCCCTTTAAATGCTTTGTTTTCATATTGTATAATGGGTCTGTTCTATAAAGGTAGAAGTATATAGAGGAATGTTTCCCATATTTTTAAACATTTTTAGTTTTTTTGTAAGCTCATAGGGGTTGGGGAATTATTGGGTGAGATATCAAGGTCTTGTCCAGTGGAATAAATAGGTAGTCTGTAAACGTATTTTGTCTTAAAAGGGCTTTCTCATAACTTATCCATGGAGGACTCCAGGTATTCTTATTATTTTAAAGGAAAGAACATGTCTGTTTTATTATTAAGGACAGGTGGTAGGCTTCACAACTGGGGAGGCCAAATCCTCCTTGTTCTTTTTTAAAGTAGCAGTGCAATGAAAAATGTTTTTCCAAAAAAAGCGTGTTTCAGCTATAATTAAAACACATATTAGCATACCTGTCAAATCCACTTGTCTAGGTACCCCCTGTGCTGTGTACCATGAGTCCTTTTTAATTTTTTCAATCCTAACCCTTGCTATTGCTACAGTGCTGTTTCTATGCAAACTGTGGCGGCCATCTTTTTTTTTTTTTGAGAAAAAATTCAATTAAAACATTTACCAAATACTCATATTTTGGTGGAATTAGAAAATTGTACCGCCAAATAAAACTGGAAGATGCCTGTAATCTTTTATAGTGAAAATAAGGTAGGGTCAAGTGTTTTGCCCAATTTCGTTGCACTGCTGCTTTAAGCCAAAAGTTTCTTGTGCCTAAGCGAGGTCCTTTAGCATCCCAAATGAATTTTGTTAAGACTTTATGTATTCTTAAAAACCTTTTCAATCTTCATTTGTAAGGCACTTAGGGTATAAAAGATTTTGGGGGCAGTAATCATTTTAATTGAATTGATTAATTCTCCAAGGAATACATGTAGTTTTGCACAGCTAGTTAGTTCTCTTACCAATTACTGGTTTAAGGTTATGTTTTATTAGATCTTTAAGTTTAGGAGAAATGGAGACCCCTAAGTAGGATATTTTATGTTTAGCTGTTGTATGGGGGATTATGGATTTTATGTACACAAGAATGAACGCCAAACAAAATGTATTCAGTGGGAGGAGCTCGGATTTGTTCAGTTGATTAACAAGCCAGATAGATTTCCAGATTCAGTTAATTGTTTCAGTAAAGTCTGGGCACCTGAAAGAGGGTTTTACATTTCCAACAGTAAGTCGTCTGCAGACGTAAGGCATTTGCATATTTTATTTTTTATGTATATTCCTTCTTTTCATTTGGTGGATTCTAGTTTTCTGATTAGTGCCTGTAAGTACTCGTGAGCACACGATGCTGCATTTTCTAAACCAGAACTTTTAATGCCAGGCCATTTTATAAGTGCAGTAATGCACTCCAAGGGGCTGAGTTCGTTGGGAGATACAGGCACTGTCTTGTGTCCTGAGGAGCACATGGCCTGCCATGTGTTATTGCCCACATAATAAATACACAAATGTATTCATTTTAATTTTCTGTGTCCTGTCCTCTTGCTGGGCCAAACATAACTTTATTTATTCAGTTATTTATTCATAGATTTGCTTAATTCTAGGCTGGCACCACATGCTGCTATGTAAAGCAGAAATGGTCTAAATTCGTTCATGTGATTTGCATGTATATACCATGATGCTTTGCATTATTGGGGTGTGTGTGATATGAGCACTGCATGCACTGTGGAGGATCTACATTTTTTTCTATAGAGCATTTTATTTTCCTGGGGTACAGGCAGGGCTCTTCAGTCCCTGCTTGCTCCCTGACAGACTGCCATCTCCCAGTGGAACGTACCTGTCACTTCGACATCCTCCACAGCTTGCCCCCCCCCCACATGACAGGGCCATGGAGGGGGCCATCGTCCTCCCTGAGGTCCAGATCTGGTTCTTTCTGGTGGCAGGGGTCCCAGGGTAATGGAGCTTGTTGGTGTGATGAATGGGGCTTCATGCACCTTTCCCCGATTTTCCTGTTTCTTCCCCGAGCTAGTGTCATGGTGACATGCTAGTGCACACACGTGGAGGTGCACACACACTAATCGATGACTTCTAGCCAATCCCCAAATATGCAGTACTTCCGCTGGCCTATCACCATACCTTCACGTGGGGACAGTATCCGAGCAATGCAGTGAATCCCCACTCCCCAGGAGAGGACAGCGGTCTGCAGAGGTGCAATCCTGTCCCCCTCAGTTGATTCCCAGCAGCTCAAATCCATCAGTGAATTTGGTCTGCTGGCATGGAGGCATGTAAGTTGCCAGTGCCTCTCACCCCTTTGCACCACTGGACTAGCATAGGGAGGAACCGATTTACAAGCTGGGTGAGTGGTCAGGCACAGTAGCATCAACAGGCACAAACTGTACCCTAATTGAACAAAAAGATGCCCTTGAAAATGAGGTATTGTATCTTGTAGGCACATCCCACCATCTGTATCATACCAGTTTCAAATAAATAAAATCTTTATTTAGGAATAATTAAATCCTGGTGAAATAGGGAAATAACAGAAGTAAATAAAACTGGAACATAACAAAAATCTTTTACGATGAGGTTTCTACACAGCTGTTTTTCACTATGGCTTTATAAGAAAATACCACACAAACCTAGCACCCTCCCCAATCAAGAGATACACCCCCAACTAGGGTTTTGCAAAATAATTAACATGTTTTACTACCTTGCAATATTCTTTTAAAAACATAATCCAAATGTGATGCAACTTTCGATTTAAACACATACAGTACTTGCAGCAATGTCTCAGGCACCAGCTCGCTTGCTTTATGCTAAGTAGCACTGCCAACTAATGGCAGAGGTTGGCAGTGTTATTTAGCATAAAAGGAGAGCACTGAAAGCTGGCTGGTGCATGCAAGACGGCCGCGGGCAATGTTTAAACTGGAAGTCATGGCGCTACTAAGATAATGTTTTTAAAGCGTTTACAGGTAATGCTTTACAGGAAGCTGGCTGATGCTCACAAGATAACATGGTGATCTTTAAACTGGAAGGTGCAGCACACTGAGATTGTTTTTAAAAGCATATTGCAAGGTAGTAAAAAATGTGTATCATGTAGCAGACCCCTAGGTGGGGGTGTATCTATTGACTGATGAGTGTGTTTGGTTTGTGTGTTGTTTTCCTTTAAATGTCAGACTGTGAGAACTTAATCCTTAGTGTTCCCTGTAAGTTAAGCCCAGTAAGTATAAGGTTAGGTGTATAATTTTTTGTTCTAATTAGAACCCAAAATGGCTATAAAAGGTTATTTTTTTGACCCTGTGTTTGAATCCAGTGATTTGGATATTCTTGCAAATTAATTGCAGCGGCTCCCCTTCCCCAGAAGATGGACTGATACTTACTAAGAGAAAAATTCACATTAACAGGGTATATTTACTGTATTAGAGGGAGGCTGCTAGCTGATTTATTTGCGAGTTGAATTTGTTGTTTACATGGCAAAGTAGGATGAGTTCTAGTCTAGTTTTCAGCTCTATCTCAGGTGAGATGGGACAACAGCAGCCATTGTAAAAGCTCTCTCCACAGATTATAACAAAAATCACAAGACACAAGACGGTTTATGTGGTCATTATTTATGAGACAACACTGCAATTATTGAATCGGTTTATCAATAGACCAATATTGAGCATGAATAATTGATAAAGTTTTGAATACTGCATGAATGTTTTAAAATATTTCTACTGTGTATTTTCTAATTAGTTGACTCGCATCCATTGGAACTGTGTCAGCGAAACAGTAGACTACATCTGCTGTGCCCAAAAATAATTAGAATTGGGAGTAGTTCATTATAAAGGGGGAATTGTTTTATTAGCATACATTGAAAGGAACTGGGGATTTGACAGACGTTCACAATGTCAGGGAATTCATGATAACAGTTTATCTTATGAGGGGACCACTGCATATGCCAACCACATGCTAATTGCTAATTTGCCTTTCTAATCACTCAGTTTTTTGTTTTTTTTAAGGAGCCACCTAACGTCCCCTCAGCAACCTGGGCTCGGGAGCGTACTCAGGATGCTGGCAGTAGAGTAGCCAGGTGTGAAGAGAGTTGTCAGAAGCAGCATGTCCTTGTCTGGGGTGGGTTGGAGGCATATTCTGCCGCTGCTGCAGCCCCCCCCTCCCAAAGATGAGCTAGGGAGCTTGTACCTCCGTCATGGGCATGCTCCGTGTGCGCAACACTGGCTATGGTTGGTGTGCCACCACCAGGGGAGGGGAGAAGGTCACTGTTAATCTCAGGTCCTGCACTGTGGTGATCCCCCACCACCACTACCACCCAGCAGACTAACAGCTAAGAGAGTAGCTGAGTGGGCTGGGAGTTTGCTGAGATAGCCCCCCCACAAAAGAACTGGGATGATAGACATTATTGGAGAAAAAGCTTGATGGAAGAAAAACCTGTTTTGTAAGAGGTGTCTCCTTTTTATTTCTAAAGGGTGGGGGGGGTAACTGGTTTGGCTTGGCCCAGTGATGCAGGGAGTAGCATGTCACACTGTCATTCAGGAGACATGGGTGTGTCTTGACCCTGAATCCCTAGCACTGAGCTGGAGGAGATGGCAGAGCTCTGCTGTGGAGGCAATGTAGTCAGGCTGCAGGGGCTGGAATGGGGTGGCATTGGAGAGATGCCTCATGACTTAAGTGCCACACTTGGTGGGACTAGGGAATTTTATTGAATGCCATGAGTCACCACCGGACGCCCCCTCAAAAAAATATTAGCCCAGCAGTGTAGCTTTTAGCTGAGTAGGAATGGAAGGGGCTTCAAAAGCAAAAAGGCAGGTAATAGCGATGTGATGCACGCCCAAGAATCTTGTCTGTGCTCCCAGTACACCTGCCTCTAGTGGGTCAGAGAAATGTTAAAGAAAGGCCTGCTATGGACGGGTGCCCAAGGAATTTTGTAATTTATTTCAAATTTAATTATGGGGGGGGGGGGGGATGATAATCAGACTGGCAGCCATGAATCTTCCATCGGTATTGAGGATAATAGTTGGACCAGGCTGACATATGGCTGTTTCCCCTCCACCCCACCCCAACAAACAAAGAGAGGAAAGAAAATACCCAGTTTTGACCATCCTCAATAATATCCCTTGATGTATACTGGACTTCTCTGACAGAATTCATAGGAAACAGTACGCTGGGAGGAAACGTCAGAAAACATGACCCAGAAGAACAAGTGCAAGCTGCAGTAATGCTGAATGAGGAAGATGGGTAATAGCACTGCTCCAGAGACAGAAGAGGATTGGGTACACCTGCCAGAAACATTCTAGTTTGAAATTAGGAACGTTAAAATTATTTTAAATATCACACTTCAGGGAAATATCAATAATAAGTTTAAAAGACATTAGATTGGTGCCTTGCAGTGCCACGTCAACAAGCACTCCCTAATGAGGGCAACATTCATGAAAACATGAGTCTTGCACAAGGAAAACCTCCATGAGAAAGCCAAGGAATGGTAGATTTATTTCTGTATTTTTGTAAAACCGTATTCAACATTCTGCTCATTTATTTCAGTTTAGAGTGTTCAGCTTACTTCTGCTGTCTCTGAACTTGGACGTCGCGCAGCCAGACTGCTGATCACCCTCTCAACCCACATTAGCAGCTTCCAGTAGTTCTTTTTCACTTGTGGAATCCTGACCTGTTTCTTTTCTTCTTAGTTCTATGGCCCCTTCCTACAGCAACCATCCACACTATATATATATATATATATATATATATATATATATATACTTTCAGGTCAGGAGGGCAGTTGAGTGCCACCCCATTGGCCCAGTGGCAGCACGCTCTGCTGCCACGCAGGTGACCTGAGTTCCGAACCGGACTTTAGATGCCGTGTCAGGAAGAGGTCCAGACTGCAGCAGCTGCTACTCGGCAGTGTGCCTTGGTCCAGGAGGGATGGGATTGGGCTCTGCTGTCAAACTGCCCCCCTGCAGTGGGCTAAGGGAGCTTGCTGCCTCCACAGGACGTTGCTGCTTACAGCTGAGGCCACTCAATGGACTACACCCATGCTAGGGGTAGAGATGGACGAAGTTGGAAAAATTAACTTTGTGAATTAATCCACAAATTTAGCGCAATTGGCAGAGTGCAAATCGATCTGCAGAGTGCAACGTTCTGCCGAGAAGTGCGGAATTTTGACCGTGAATGGTGGAACTCCACCATTTGCGGGCAAAATTCCACTGTTTGTGTCCAAAAGCTTCATAATTTCAGGCAAAGTCGAAGTTGCTGAGAATCAAGAAAAACTTTGTGAAGCTCTGCGAATGTGCATTTTGGCCGCTTCATGGCAGTTTTGCCCCATCTTTAGCCAGAGGAGAAGGGGGGAACCACCAGGGAGAACAGCTGGGAGGAAAGCCCATGACTATCTACATGACAGCTTGGACTCCAAAGGCCTCCACATGGTCCTAGTGCCCACAGATGCTTGATCCTAGTCCACTTTATGGATTGCTTCAGGGACGGTGGACTGCCCTCTCCGTGGAGTTCCAGTCATGGAGGGGAGAACTGTGACAGATGTCAGAGGGGCAGGGATTCGGGGAGGATGATGGTTAATTGGCTATAGCAGCATACATTCCTGGGAACAGGGTATATCTCTGATAGACATTGCTGGTGAGAAATAAAGCTCTAAGGAAAAAACAGAGTAGTCGAGCAGCTACCTCCTGAGTGGATGCCAGTGTCAGTCCTTGGCTGCCTGGCAGTAGTCGAGCGGCTACCTCCTGAGTGGATGCCAGTGTCAGTCCTTGGCTGCCTGGCAGTAGTCGAGCGGCTACCTCCTGAGTGGATGCCAGTGTCAGTCCTTGGCTGCCTGGCAGTAGTCGAGCGGCTACCTCCTGAGTGGATGCCAGTGTCAGTCCTTGACTGCCTGGCAGTAGTCGAGCGGCTACCTCCTGAGTGGATGCCGGTGTCAGTCCTTGGCTGCCTGGCAGTAGTCGAGCAGCTACCTCCTGAGTGGATGCCAGTGTCAGTCCTTGGCTGCCTGGCAGTAGTCGAGCAGCTACCTCCTGAGTGGATGCCAGTGTCAGTCCTTGGCTGCCTGGCAGTAGTCGAGCGCCTACCTCCTGAGTGGATGCCAGTGTCAGTCCTTGGCTGCCTGGCAGTAGTTGAGCGCCTACCTCCTGAGTGGATGCCAGTGTCAGTCCTTGTCTGCCTGGCAGTAGTCGAGCGCCTACTTCCTGAGTGGATGCCAGTGTCAGTCCTTGGCTGCCTGGCAGTAGTCGAGTGGCTACCTCCTGAGTGGATGCCAGTGTCAGTCCTTGGCTGCCTGGCAGTAGTTGAGCGGCTGTCTCCTGAGTGGATGCCAGTGTCAGTCCTTGGCTGCCTGGTAATGGGCACTCACAAATGCTTTGGGTGGCTATTACCCTCCCTCCCTCCCTTTCTGAAGACTAAGAGCATCACCGTTGGCAACATATAAAACCTTCCATAACTCCAGGATCAAGGAATCTGGAGTCTGCTCCCTAATCTGGTTCTCCCAATTAGCTATCCCAATTCTGAGTCATTGTTTTCTGATGCAGCCTCTGCCCTTGTCTGTTTGCCCTGAAGCCTAGATCTTCAGCAAAATCTGTCCTCCATAATCTAAAATATCGAAAGACTCCCATGATTTTGATTTTACACATTTGTGCCTTTAACTTCTTGGGAAAGGTTCTCCTGAGTCCTACAGTTTATCTTATGGCTGTTTCCTTGTTCTCTGGATTCTTACGTCTAGTATTCTTTTTTGTTTTAATCCAGTATTGATGCTACTTCTCCTGACTGGTCCCCATTGTCCCTGGCCACCCAGCCACATAATCCACCTTTTCTGGGATTTACCAGCTCTTTACTCCCCCAAGCATTGCCTGTCCTGGTGGGGCCACTGGGGTTAAAGGCCATCCCCTTTGAAGCACAATTCCAGATCCAGGGCCCATCCAGTGGGTAGTGTGGGGCCTTTGATGGGCCATGGATTCACCTAGCTAGTTGTGTTTCCACCATGATGCTTCTCAGGGCTGCCGGGGTACAGTCATGCACCGCATTTGCTTCCACACACAGGTGCGTATCAACATTGAGGGTGGCCCTTGCCCTACAGAGGTGGTCCCTGCTGTGCTTACCACTTGCTCTCCACCAGGTGGCAGCTGCCTAGTGGGAGGCCTGGACCCCTTACCCCAGCTGAGGAGAGCTGTCTCTCGGAGGCTCAGTCCTCTGTCCTTTGGCCGACCCTTGAATGATTAAGGTCCGTATTTGAACCCATGTCACCAGTGTAGCAGGCAGGCGGTAGCATTACCCCTGTACCACCAGGCTGGCTGTTACCTCAAGTATTCCTGAGCATACATAAATATGCATTTTACTTGCCTCTGCTCTTGAATAGCAGAGAAAAAATGCAGTTATACCATCGGACTCGAAATCTTGCCCTTTTAGAAGAGACTTTGCATAAAAGATGTCCATAATGTAATGTACTGTTGCCTGTAGTCCAGCCCTAAAAAGTTCTAGTTTGGATCAATTTACATCGGTCCCGAAGGCATTTTACTGTTTTCTATAAGAGAGTCAGCTTCCTAAGAAATACTCCCTAAAATTTTACGAGAGGCATTTATTAGAAGGTCAAGTTGGCAAAAGCAAATTGCCAAAGTCATAACAAGATCACTTAGCTAGGAAGTAAAATGTTAACGAACTGTAATTAACAATAAAAGGAGAAGAACAGCGTATGTTATAGTAGCTATATATATTGTTGTCTGGTGTTTTCAAGACTTTAGCTGATACCCAGTAGCAGCTGGTACCGCTAGTGTCCGACAAGTGATGAGGTACCCAGTATTGGATCTGTGTCCTGCCATATGTCAGTTTACCGTATTAGACTCCCCTGTTAAGTAATAGGGTTGGGATTTTAATAAAGATTCTTTGCCCTAAGCTGTTTTAAAGAGTGTCTGAAATCTCTGGCTCGAGCAGCTTACTGTTGTAAAATGAAAGCCTTAGACCCACTCAGCTTATATTCCATATAGTTTCTCTATTTTTCTTCTCATTCTATATATATTCTATAGTTTTCTTTTCCACATTCCATATATTTTCTCTAGGTTTCTTCTCCCTGTTCTCTATTTTTCTCTAGTTTTCTTCTCCCCATTCTTAATTGCAGAGAACACTTACATGAAAACATGATCTCTTGGTGTGTTTACACTTACCTCTCTGCAATGTTCTGATCCCATGCCAGATGGTCAAGTGGGGACAGGCCCAAAGCGTTGCAGAGCCCATCCACTATGGGCATTTCTGATTGCTGTTGTGGTCAGGAGTGGAAGCGCAGCAGGTGTTGCAGTGCCTGGTGTGAATGCTCCTTACCACTGGTAACGCTAGCAACCTGCACACTCCCCGGCTCCGAAAAATCCTTATGTCCCGCCTTCATTGATGCTGCCCAGTCAGCCCACCCTGAAAATGCTCACATGACAAGAGACGAGCGTGTGTGGATGCGCAGTGAAACGCTGCATCGATGCTTGTGTTTCCAGTGGAGCATTCGACAGCACAGCACTGCTGCTAGTGTAAATTGGGCTTTTGTCCCTTACGGTTCATTTGCCCCAACTGCTTACTCCTCAGTCAAAGGCATAATGCTTGTGACATCACAGTCTGTTGCTGTGATGTGAAAAGTAGGGGACTGTGTTCTGAGGTGGGGAATAAGGTTTCGGAGAGAAACTCGGCAGGACAAAGATCCTGTTGTCATGGAAGTGTCTTAAATAGTGTAGAGTAGTGGGAACAGAACTGAAGAAAAACTGAAATATAAGCGGAGCTGTATCTAAGTATTAGGTTTTTCAAAGTTCTTGTGCAGGCATCAGCTGCCCTTGCAGTGGGGGAAAAAGTGATTCAGGCAAAACTGATCTATTTTAA
Organism: Neoceratodus forsteri; assembly: GCA_016271365.2. Classification (NCBI taxonomy): domain Eukaryota; kingdom Metazoa; phylum Chordata; order Ceratodontiformes; family Ceratodontidae; genus Neoceratodus; species Neoceratodus forsteri. The sequence continues at coordinate 90,703,208 of JADMNL010000030.1, forward strand.
AATCCTCTCTCACATATTTGACATTGTCCTTTTCTTGCATGCTACGGCAGGGGTCTGTCTCGTGGGGAAAACCAGATATATAGTGTTGCCCTCTTTGCTGAAGAGGACCAGGTATCTAGTTCTGGTTTCTGTTCTGAGGAGGACCTGATATCTGCTGTTGGTCTGTCTCTTTTATAGTTACTGTTAATGCACCCACTCACCAGTCTCCCTGTGTCAGCCATTGTGACAGTGACCTCGCAGACCCAACATTGCCTTACCATAGGGTCCCCCTCGTTCCTGAACAACCATGCTACCAGGAGCTTGGAGGTCTGTGACCTATGTGGAGGCTTGCATTTGGGGGAAGGGGGTCCTGCAAGTAGAGGAGCAGAGCCTGAGAGAATCACAAACATCTTCCTGAAGAATGGTGCTCTTTCCTTTCTTTCTCCCCACAAGTACTGGTACTGGAATATTCCTTTTTTATTTTATTTTTTTACTTTCTATTTTTTCCTCCATTTCCCACCAGCTGCCAGGTTCTCCTTCCACCTGCTCAAGCCCTTCTGTCTGCTGTAGGCCTCCCCTGGATTTCCAACTTACCACCAGTCTGCTTGGCATCCTCTCCAGGATCCCAACCATAACCCACAGCATATCCCCTGTGGATGGAACCCTTTGGTTTCCCAAGCCGGTAATAGGATAATTTGCTCAACAGTTGAGGTCTGAGAGGAGGAATGGGCGAGTCCTGGGAAGAGGAGTCAGTAGGACCCTACTGTGGCATGGGGGGGGGGGCAGGGTTGCTTCTTCTACCTGGGGCTGCTGGGGTATTTTTTCCCACTAAGCCTTCCCTTATCCCTCCCCAGGGTGAGGTCCTGAGGAGCAGCCCGGCATAATGCTTATCAGATCTGTCAGCACTAGAAATAAACCATAACCTACCTTCAGAACTCACCTGCCTGCCCCACTCCATGTGAGTGGATGCATGCCAATATAAAGCCTCACCAAAGGTACTACCTATTCCTTCCCGCTCGACATGCCCTCCCCCAGGCCACCAGGGGCAATCGTGCAGTGGAAAGGTGTCCCCCCTTTGAGGCAGGAGGTATCTCAGATGGATGCTAGAACCCTGCCTCACCAGTCAGCACCAGATGCTCCAAGCTCGGGGTGCCGACCCAGGTCCTCTGGATGGCAAGCACTAGGACTACCATGGTGCTAGTCGGTTGGCTTGCTGGAACATTCCTAATGTATGCACATCCCAGTTTACTGATGTGAAGCTAGCCTGACTTGCTTCCCACTGTCTGCAGGCACTTGGCTGTACCACTGCCTGTGGTCACCCAGGTGGCGCTGTTTCTGCCTGGCCTGGATACCCCCCCCCAGGAGAAGGAGAGCATCCTCTAGGATGCTACTCCCTAGCCTCCTTCCAGCCCATAGGCCCCTCCATTTCATTGTACCCTACTTATACCAGGAGACTGCATAAAAATGAGAAATTGCATCTCATGACATGAGGCCATCTGTATCATGACATGGGGCCATCCTGCCATCTGTATCTTGACATGGGGCCATCCTACCATCTGTACCATGACATGGAGCCATCCTACCATCTGTATCATGCATGACATGGGGCCATCCTGCCATCTGTATCATGACATGGGGCCATCCTGCCATCTGTATCATGACATGGGGCCATCCTGCCATCTGTATCATGACATGGAGCCATCCTATCATCTGTATGATGTGAATTACAAATAAATAAATTATGCGATCCCTCCATCTGATGTCTCATTGGGTAGTGCAGTGTGCTCATACACTGATGATCAGGGTTTGTGAGCACTCCCAGCCACGGACGTTGGTGTCAGGTTGGCCACTGCAGTGACCCCTGCTATGATCAGGGAGATTGCCTTCTTCACAGGGGAACATTGCGTTGATGTGAGGCCTGTCCGGGCACCAACTAATGCCATATGGGTGGTAGGTAGAGCCAACAAAAAGCACAGGGTAAAACCCTATGTACCATGATCTGTCTAAATGATGGCCCCTGTCACTGTCATGGACCCCACCTTGCATGGATCCCTGCTGAATGTGACAGCGGTGGGAGTGGTGGACAGGGCTGGGAGGGGGCAGAGACCTGAATAGAAAGAGCAGGTCACCGGCTCAGGGAGAAATGCTGGATGAAAAAAAAAACGTAGAGGATTCCATCAAAATCGCTTGCACGTGGTGTGAGGGGAAGGGTATGTGCATGGAACACGAATACTAATTTTTTTCCCCTCTGTCTAGAAATAGCAGGACTCTTGAACCCTTTCAAACTCCAGTCACTGATGCATTAGCAGTTCATTTTGTTCTTGCTTATATTTTCCTAAGTTTAGAACAACACAATACATTACATACACAGTAAAAACCTTCTTCTGCAGTGACAGTGGATACAATTATTTCAGGAATCATTTACATGGGACAGCTTCATTCCATGTCTGTTCCCCATCCACACTCAGATTAACATTGGCGTAACAGCCTTGCCACAGGGTAAGTGGGCTCTCACTCACCACTGACCAGTACGGCTTGGGTAGTAGGAGGGATCCCAGCCCCTGTCCAGCTTATTTGCAATCGAGACCCCCCTTCAATAGATCTTACCAATGCTACTTGAATCTCTACTAAGGTCATTACTTTTATGGTTCAGATTTTTGTTTTATTTGTTCCCTAACCAACCCAGCTCTAATCTTAATTCATCGTTTCAAACAGGTTTAAAGAGGACAGGAAATCATTTCTAATTTGCAGTTGTTTATAAAGTTCTTATTTTCTGAAATGATATTTATTACCCTGGAGCATTTCTAACTGTACCTGAATAAAAAGAGAAATGAAAAACTGTATTTCATATTGTTTTGTTTTTATGGATAGCATTCTGTTACAGTTCTCTTCATGGAACTTGCGGATCTGGAGTTTTAGCTATGTCATGGTTTGTGCACGGAACTCTGAGCAAAGGTTCTGATAGGTCAGCAACTCATAATTAGTATTCTGTATACAAACCATGACATAGTAAAAACTCCAAGCTACTAGTTCCATGAAAAGAACAGTGCTGCATATTGCTGATGAAAGGAAAACCATTGAAAACACACTTTGTTACAACAGTGTTTATTCAGGTACAGTTAAATAGCGATCATTTGAAGTTCTGAATTGTATTGCTATAAACAGGAGCATTACTAATTGCCGGCAATGAGCACACATGTCCTGTCCCCTTTAACTTAAACTATGTACAATTAACTTTATAGAGATAGAGATGATCCTCCTGTATTCCTGTCTGGCATTAGCAGTTCAGACCAGTTGATATCGAAGACAATGTTCTTTTGGAATTCCCTTCACTCTGTGTTTGTGGCACCGGTCGGGGTTGGGGTGGAGGCGAGGCTGACGGCCATGACTGGAGTTTCATCCCCTTCTCTGCACCTGTCCCTCCTCCCACAGATGCCACAGCTTGTCTATAAGTCCGGGTTACTGTGGAATCAGAAAGGTAGTGCCAGCGTCCCCCAGCCAGGAAGTACAGCAGCTGCCAGCACCCTCGAAGATGGGCTACCAGTCTGAGAGGAGCGTGGGCTCACTCCAGAGCCCACGTAGCCCGCATGGGCATGGCAGCATGGTGCAGTACTGCTGTGCTGTTGGTGGTAGGGTGCTTGTATCTGAGTGATGGTCCCTGAGATGTCATGGCATCAGCACCGTTTTCCACAGGATTAAAAGATTCAGTGCTCAACATGTATCCTTGTAGATTTCCAATGAGTGGGATCAATCATAGTGACAAATTATACGAACTATATCATTATAGTACGTTATTTAGTTTGTTGATCTAATAAACAGTAGTTTTATTGAGGGCATGTGGCACTCAACATATAATAAGAGGCGAGTTAGTCACATTGAACCTAGTGTGTCCCTCATCCGTGACTCCATTGTAAATTAGCTGAGACTTAGCCAATTCCTTACGAGGGGTCATGTGAAGTTCCCAATTAGTGTTTGAAATAGGGTTTCTGACTCTGATTGACCCATTTCTGAAGTTTTGTTCACAGCATGGGCCAGACTATTTGGGTGTGGACTCAGAGGCAGTTACGGCACTGTGTAAACCATAAAGATGGCAGTGGGTGGTGTGGTTGGCCACAGAGCATTGGGGGAGGAGGGACTCAGTTAGGTGTGGAGACTCTTGATTCTTTTACACAATACTTATTTTAGTAAAAGTAATACAGATTAAGAGCACGCTCCTGACCAATTGGAGCACTCCTTTCCTCTGTGCATGAGACATTCTTATTCCATGAAGAGCATCTCACAAGCAGCTGATGTTTGGATAAGGTTTTTTTAATTACTATATTATTGATAAAGTTACATTAAATAATATATTAATACCACTGTTGAGACCACTCTTACAGTTGTGAGTTGTTCTTAGGGGATCAGAACTGCTCCCCTTCGGTTCGTGATTCTCATGCCCAGAGAATGCGCGTGAGACCACTTTTACAAGCATAAGAGTGGTCTCAGCGGTGGTACTAACATACAGCTAAGTTGCCCATTTTTCAGAAATTCCAAGCCAGCTCACTGCAGTGGCATCTGTGTCCCAATGACACCCTCAACTAGAATCAAGCTCTCTAGGTTTAAATCCCAAAGAAATTACCTTTAGGGCGGTTTCTGCCAAGATACAAGATACGTATCACAAGATCCTACTTCAAGATACAGGTCTTGCAGCAGATTACACCATTAGGACTGAAGCCGGCAGGCGCCAGGACCCCACGGAAATTTTCTAGCTGGCAGTCTTCAGCAGGGACTGCCTCCGACATCGGTCCCGCCCCCGACGTCGGGCGTAGCACATAAGGAGGCAGTCCCCCCATAATCCCCAGTTCTTTTCCCGCCGTCGACTCGCCAGTATCGGCCTCTCGGTCTCCTTTTCTAGCACGCGACAACCATAAGAACTACGACGATTTTTGTCTACTTTTCGAATTGTGAACAACTGATGTCCTCTCCAACCACTTCTTTAGAGGGTCACCATACAAAGTGCGCCTGAGGCAAACAGATCCCCTTCAAGGATCCTCATTCGGCCTGTGTGCGCTGCCTAGGCCCGGACCATGACACCAAGGCCTGCTCCTTCTGCCAGGGCTTCAACAGTCGCACCAGGATCCGCCGCCAGAAGGCACTTCAAGCATTTCTCCTGGAAGAGAAACTCAAAACCATGGACAAGGAACCTTCCTCCCGGGGAGAGCCTTCGCACAAAACCCACAAGCACCGGGACAAGCACCAGGAAAAGGAAAGGTCCAGGTCTCCTGCGGGGGCCTCGGACTCCCGAAGCTCCGGCTCAAAATCGGACCGCTCTCCCTCTGGGGCTCGGTCGCAACCTCCCCCGGTCCAGGTCAGGTCATCCAGCAGCTCCTCGTCTCTTCAGCTTCTGAAGACTTCTAGGCCGTCGGCCTCCTCTACTCCTTCCAAGGCCTCGTCGAAGTCTGGGGAGTGCCGTAACTCTTCCTCCAGTCACCGGGACACTGACACCAGGTCAGTTTCCCAGCCACCCCGTGGTTCGGATCCGGCACCCCGTAAAACCAAGGACCTGGCGTCCCTAAAAACAGGCTGACCGGACCCGGCGTCGGCCAAGCGTCACCGGCGCTCCCAGGTGCCAGTGACACCCAGACACCCGTCACCGGCCAGGCGTTCACCTCCGAAGACGTCAGCCAGGGGACCGACGTCGGCTACCCCAGAGAAGAGGACCGCACCCCCATCACCAGCGGATGCCGGTCAGAGGGACTCCACCGAGGAGGATGCCACACAGCCCGAGGACCAGGCGGGTGACACCGGAGACGCCGGGCTCCCACAGGATCCTTCCCCAGAGCGGAAGACCCCTGGGGACCTGACGCCTGACCCCAGCGACAAGCCACTGGCGCCAGGCCCGTCGTCGGGTATGAATCTGGCAGAGGTAAAAGAGCTTTTTACCTTCTGGTGGGACACCATCAAAAAAGATGTCACCACACGTCCTCCTCCTACACCTACTCCGCCTCCACCCACTCCTTCACTGCCTACGCCTCCTCTTCCACCTAGGGGGCCTGTAGGACGACCTCCATCCCCCAAGGAGCAGACGCCACCTTCTAGGGGTAGATCTTCAGAAAGGAGAAGGCCTCCCTCCAAATCTCCCTCAGGGTCACCCAGCCTCAAGAGACCCAGACGATGCTGGTACATTCCGTCAGGGGAGGATTCCAGGTCTGACACTTCGGAGTGTTCCAGTTCACCTTCTCCTCTCAGCATTCCCTCTCCTGACCCACACGACCTACCCAGGTCTCCTCCGGATGATCCCTCCTTCGCAGAGATCATGAGGCACATCCAGGAGAACATGGGGTGGGATGCTGAGGAGCTTGACCCTGAGAGACAACACCTTGCCCGTTACCTTCGGCAAAAGTACCTGAGGCTTGTGGTAGTGCCGCCCTTGGTGGATACCTTCGCGGATGTCACCAAGGCTGCCTGGAAACATCCGCATTCCACTCCCACGGTGCCAAAGAAGGCTGACCGCCTATACAAGGCCTCTAGAGAGGACCAGTATCTGGCAAACCATCCTCTGGCCGATTCCCTGGTCATCACTGCTTCGCATGACCGGTCTCAGAGACCTCAGCATTTGAGCACCCAGCCACCGGACCAGGAATCCAAGCAATTGGATGTCCTGGGAAGGCTCACGTATGCGGCTACGACTTGTGCCATCAGATCACTGAACTATCTGACCCACATGGTTCAGTTCCAGAACACACTGTGGGAACAGGGTCAGGACCTGGTCGAGAAGATGCCCGATGGCGATCACAAGGAGGAGCTCTTGAACCTCCTCCGCACTGGTTCAGATGTGGGAACCAAAGTGCTCAGAGCCGCATATGATTCTGCGGACTCTTCAGCCAGAGCTGCAGCCTCCGGCGTGTGTCTCTGGAGACACTCTTGGCTCCGTGTCTCCAGCTTTACCCCGGACGTCCAGAAAAACATCCTAGATGTCACTCATAACAGTGAGGTCCTATTTGGTGAAGCCTCCGAGAGAGTAATCACCAAACTCCAGGATGCAGGGAAGGCAGTCCGATCCGTACAAGCTATGTACAGGTCTCGGCCGAGTTCCTTTCATAGGAACCAGAGCCGTTTTCGTGGCCGGCTACAAAGGCAACAGCAACGTTCCGGTCAGCAGCAGAGGGGCACTTTCACATGCAAGGCCCAGGCCAAGTCATCCTCAGGCAGAGGCCAACGATTTTCAAAGTCAGCCCAGCCTGCTGGATCAAACGCTGCCACAGCATGACTCCTTCCCGGCCCCCGGCCCTCCCCAGAATCAACGGGAAAAGAAAGTCGGGGGTCACATTGCACGCCACTTCCCAGGGTGGCAATTGATCACCACCGACAGGTGGGTTCTGCAGCTGGTCAAAAAAGGCCATTATATAGTTTGTAGGCAGCCCACCTACAAGACCTCCCCTGCTCTCCCGTTATTCAGGTCAGCATGCCCTGCTCATACAGCAGGAAGTGCTCGCGCTTCTGGAAAAGGAAGCCTTAGAGCACGTCCCAGAGAACCAGAGAGGACTAGGGTACTATTCTTACTTCTTCCTGGTCCCAAAGAAAACAGGGGACCTCCGTCCAATACTGGACCTCAGCGACCTCAACCTTTCGGTCGCTTACAAGCGCTTCTGCATGGTGACCCTTCCGGGCCTAATTCCCATGCTGAAGCAGGACGCCTTTCTGGCATCTTTGGACATGCAGGACGCCTACCTGCACATTCCTATCGCTCAAGCGCACCGGAGGTTCCTGCGCTTCGAGTTTCTGAGCCGCCATTATCAGTTCTGAGCTCTTCCCTTCAGGCTGTCATCGGCACCTCGCGTATTCACGAAGTGCATGGCGGTCGTAGCTGCATCTCTGAGGAGACAGGGCCACTACGTGTTCCCATACCTGGACGACTGGCTTCTCATGGCACCCTCCAAGGAGGCCTTGATGACTGCTATTCACTGCACCCAGTCTCTTTTTCAATCACTGGGTATTCTCATCAACCAGAAGTCACACCTGGTTCCATCTCAGAAGCTGCAGTTTATTGGAGCAGTTCTGGACACCGTCAGAGGGAAAGCTTTCCTTCCCACGGACAGAGCGGAACACATCAGATCCCTCATCAGGGAGTTGTCGGCGAAGAAGACTGTCCCAGCCAGATTGGTCCTTTGCCTGCTCGGACACGTGGCTACGGCTATTGCAACAGTCCGGCTAGCCCGTCTCCACATTCGGGTAACCCAGTGGATGTTACGGGTGCAGTGGGACCAAAGGCAAGACCATCTGCAGCATCCAGTCTGGATCACGAAAGTTGTAATTCAAGATTGGCAATGGTGGCTACATCCAGGGAACCTCTCTGCGGGGGTTCCCTTCACAGCACCGTCCCCAACTGTGACTCTCTCCACAGACGCCTCAGGGCTCAGGCGGGGAGCACACCTAGATGGTGTTCGGTCTCAGGGCCTGTGGACATCCCAGGAGTCTCATCTCCACATCAACATCCTGGAAATGAGGGCAGTCCTTTACGCTCTGCAGGCCTTCCAGTCAGAGATTCCACCGGGTACACTTCTGTTACAAACAGACAATTCCGCGGTGATGTATTACCTCAACAAACAAGGAGGCACTCACTCCTACCCACTTTGCAGGGAGGCCATGAGAGTGTGGGAGTGGGTATTGCAACACGGCGCAAACCTAGTTGCAGTACATGTCCCAGGAGTGGACAACAGCATCGCAGACAGCCTGAGCTGCCCTCAGGCCAGAGTCCATGAATGGGAACTTCTGCAGGAGGTGACAGAGGATCTGTTTCACAGATGGGGTACTCCAGAATTAGACCTTTTCGCATCCCCGTCCAACGCAAAACTGCCCAATTTTTGCTCGCTAGATCCAGGGCCTGGTGTTTTCTGGTGAGGACAGCGTTGTCTCTCTCCTGGGCGGGCAGATTCCTCTATGCCTTTCCTCCTTTCCGTTGATCCAGAGGTTCTCTTAAAACTCGCAGGGAGCAAGCGATGCTCATTCTGATCACACCCTTCTGGCCCAGACAGATTTGGTTCCCTCTTTTACACCAGCTATCCCAGGAACCTCCAGTTCCTTTGCCAATCAGCTCCCATCTATTGTCTCAGGAGGCGGGTTCATTGGTCCATCCGGACTTGCACTCATTGAACCTGCACGCTTGGCTCCTAGAGACATAGCCATGATGTGATACAGGGTCTTTGCAAGAAGTGGCAGACATACTCTCTGCCGCCAGAAAACCGGCTACCCACGCAACTTACATCATGAAATGGCATAGATTCTGTTTGTGGACTCAAGCGCGCGGCTTTCCACCTTTAGACTGTCCAGAAAAGGTGGTTCTGGACTACCTGCTTTCCCTCTTCCATTCCGGACTGGCTTACTCCTTGATTAAAGTGCACCTTTGTGCCATTTCTGCTTACCATGCCCCCGCAGGCCATCAGACGGTGGCCCAGCTGGACACTACTCGTGCCTTTTTAAGGGGCGTCCTCCACCTTAGGCCTCCCATTAAAGATCCAATCCCTCCTTGGGACTTACCTTGTGTCCTGGAACAGCTCACGCTGCCACCCTTTGAACCGGCCGCGGATTGCTAGCTACGTTTTCTCTCTCTTGGAAAACATTATTTTTAGTTGCAGTTACTTCTGCCAGAAGGATTTCGGAATTGCATGCTCTTATGTGCAAAGAGCCTTATTTGGTTTTCCACCAGAACAGGGTATCCCTAAGGACAAACGCAAAGTTTTTGGATAAGGTGGTCTCAGCTCTCACCCTTAATCAGGATATCGATCTACCAGTGTATTTTCCAAGGTACTCTAATCGAGGAGAAGCCCTTCTGCACACCCTAGACGTGCACAGGTGCCTCAGATACTACCTGACCAGAACCAAACAGCTCCGAAAGTCGGACCAACTTTTCATCTCCTTTGCTCACAGGATGAAAGGAGCTCCTGTCTCCAAACAGTCACTTTCTAGGTGGCTCATCCAGTGCATTACTTTCTGTTATGAGAAGCGCAATAAACCCTTACCGGGTGCGATCAAGGGTCATTCCACTAGAGGGGTGGCTACTTCCTTTGCGGCGTTTAAGAACGTCTCCACCTCAGCTATTTGCGCTGCAGCTACTTGGAGCTCTGTGCATACCTTTATCAGGCATTACAGTCTGGACATTGCATCGAGATGAAGAGTGGGGTTCGGTCTAGCTGTCCTTCAGGGACTTCTGTCCTAGGCTCGAGTTACCTCAAGGTCTCTACCTTTCCTCCTCCCGATGGTGCATGGTTGCCACTACTGCTTGGAAATCGGTCCTAATGGTGTAACCTGCTGCAAGAGCTGTATCTCGAAGTAAGATAGTACAGTTAAGTAAGAACTTACCGTAACAGTAGATCTTCGAGAACAGCTCTTGCAGCAGGTACCGACCCTCCCACCATCCCCGCTGGAGGTAGGTCGGAGTCAAGCACCCATCTTATCAGATGGCACATTCCTATTTACTTGTTTTGCCATCTGGTGGCGGATTCTCGGTCTCCTCTTCTGATGTCATCTAGTGGCCGGGAGTCTCCGGCGGGAGAACTGAGGATTATGGGGGACCCTCTATGTACTCGCCTGACGCCGGGCGGAACTGACGCCGGAGGTCCCCGCTGAAGACTGCTAGCTAGAAAATTTCCGTGGGGTCCTGGCGCCTGCCAGCTTCAGTCCTAATGGTGTAACCTGCTGCAAGAGCTGTTCTCGAAGATCTACTGTTACGGTAAGTTCTTACATAACTGTGCTTTCCTGAAGACTCCAGGACAGTCCTGGAGGGTTAGCATCATTACTTTGCATTGGAGTGAACTTGAACTAAAAAACAAACATAAAAAAAAAAACTTGCAGCTCTTAAAACAGCAATGCAACAAAATGTAGGAAAAATGTTGACTCTACTTTTTTATTTGTTTTAACTAAAAATATTCTGGACATCTTTCAGTTTTATTTGGTGGTAAATGTTCTAGTTCCACATCAATTTGAGCATTTTTTTTATGTTTTCACTTAGTTTTTTCTCAAGATGGCTGCCACATTTGGCTTACAAATAGCATTGTTTACCTGGCAAGGGTTAGGATTGAGAAAATAACAAAACCTCATGGTGCGCAGCATAAGAGGTACTTAGAAACTTAGATCTAACAAGTATGCTAATATTTCTATTAATCATACCTGAAACTAGCTTTTTGGAAAACCATTTCTCATTGCCCTGCTGTATTTTAAGTTTTCAATCTGGAGCATAACATGTCCCTGAGTTTGCCTCAAAAATGCCCTCTTTCCTTCTTAAATTTGGCATTTATGTCACTGAAGAGGTCAGTCATTAGAATCCCGGGTTAGAATCACAGCCCTAGTTCTACCGTCTTTCAGAAAATGCTTTTTACACTAAGCTTCTTGTACTGACTTCAGTATGGTGTCACTGATTTTTAGTAATTATCCATGCGTTTTTAAAGCCTTGCCCCTGATTTGTGAGGCAGGGGGTTGAGAGGTGTGACCAGGAGTTGCAGAGGTGAAATTGTAAGGGAACAATCTATGCCAAGGAAGCAAAATCAAGCCAATGTTGTCATCCATGTTTCTTTTCCTAGCGTTGCAGCAGAATTCATAAAAAAATTAGATACATTAGTGAGTGAGTGGGTGAGTGAGTCAAAGTGTGAGTGAGTGCAAGCAGTCAAGTGGGAGTGAGTGAGTGAATGTGAGTTATTATGAAATGGGTAGGAAGAGTCCTGGATTCTGATTGGCTGAGAGCTACTTTCAGACAGGCTGATATCCCAGCACAACTGCCCGGCTGAAAGAAGCTCCAATCAAACAGGACCCAGCACACAAATATAAAACTCTCCGCACTCAAACAGTCTTGGAGGATTGGAGAAGGGATATAGACTTGGAGGTCACGGGGGACTCCTGGACGAGAACCACATTAACAGCCATCAAAATGACATACTTTAATATCTGGAGGGAGTTTGCATGGAAGTGCAGAAGTAGTTTTTTCTGCCCCCCCGCAGTTCTAGTTAAATATCTCCCAGCATCATATGGGGCCTACAGGAGGAGCTGTGGGTGCAAACTAGCAGACCTAGACCACATTTTTTGGACCTGCCCTAAGCTCACACCCTACTGGTGTTCCCTATAGGAGGAGTTGAAGGACTGCATGGGAGAAACTGTGGAGCTAACAGCAGAAATGGCTCTGTTGTACATCTTCCCTGAACATCATCCACCCTGGAATAAAACCATGCTGCCTTTCTACCTCTTAGCAGCAAAAAAGGCCATAACACGAAGATGGATGTCCATCAAAATTCCCAACCTGATAGGATGGCGACAAATTGTCCTGGATATATACCGATTGCAAGGCCTAACTGCTGCACTGCATGATAAACTTAAGCCCTTTAGAACCAGATGGCAAAAGTAGATATGGTACATGGCACAGCTGGACAAGGACTTTGTTCCCTAAATCAATGTGGGGGGGAGGGGGTGGCTGAGGGGGTGCCTCCGGGGGTGCCTCCAGAACAGAAAATTAGAATCCACTTTTGAACTCTCTCACAGGGGAACTAGTGTATAACACTTAGAGAAAATAGAGATACCAGAAGAAACATATTGAAGGATAAAACGAGAATATCTCTAAGGAATGCATGACTCTTTCTCTACAGTATTATAGTATTGTGGACAAAAGATTAGTCTAAAAATCAAGATATTAATGCACTGAAAACTATGATCACATATACCTGTTGTATAATTATATCAACTTGGACAGTGACAAACAATGTATTATGGTGACTCATAAACATGTATGTAATACTTCATTAATAAAAAAATATAAAAAAACAAAACAAAAAACTTTCCGCAAGTTCAGGGCAAAATGCCCACAACAAACACGACTGCCCTGGCACTCTTCCTCACACGTGGCCGACTGCTGACAGGACCCTACCTTACACCCAAAAGCCGTGGCCCAGCTCCACTCTGCACATTCATGGTTTCCTTGCTTCATGTGGTAAAATGCTGTTTAACATGTAACAGGTCCTGCTCGCTCACTCGTGCTTCTGTTTCCCGCTGGCCGCTTGCACTTCCCACTCGTACCCTCGCCCTTCCGTTTCTGTTGCCGGATGCTTGCAGTCCACGGAATCTCTGTCTCTCTCTCAACTGCACTCACTCAGGAGCGCTCACACAAAAGCTGGCACTGTAATAAAAAAAAAACATAAATAAAAACTACCACTCGACCTGACCAGCAGCCTCACGAATGCACACCGGGACAAACATAGAATAATAATTCTATGAGGACAAATACTATAGATGCTATGCTAGCATCTGAAGCCACCGACTGCCCTGTCTTTGCCATCACTAAACTGCTGTTTACATGCAGCATTAATGCCACCTGCTGACAAGCTACCATGTGCAAACTGGACTTTTTTTTGTAGTTGTTACACTTTTACATTTCAGAAAATTTTCTTTATCCAAATGTAGTAGAATTCAAAGCATATATATTTTTTAATACATCTAATTTAATAAAATGGACCCATTTCATAATTGCAATAAGGCACTCCAGGGGTGTGTGTTATGGTGGGCTAACATCCATTCTCGGGTGGTGGAAGCACTCAGCTCCGCCTCATGCTTCAGCCCACCCGGGGTGGGCTGTTATCCCACCATAACACCCCCCCCCATCGTGTCTTATTGCTTAAGTGAGTGAATGTGTGTGAGTGAGCTTGATTTTCAAAGCCCCATTTTTGAAGCAAGATGCCTGCGTCAAAGGGATTTGACACAAGTGGCACCTTGCATTAAAACTTGCAGCACTCCCGATTTTCGAACACAGGCTGCATCAAAAATGGGAGGCCATGCACCAAATGCGCCCTGTGCCACCCTTGCACTGAAAGTGGTGGTGCGTGTAGGCAGAAGGGGACTAGCACCATGGCAGGGCTGCAGTATCCCCTTATTTGAGATTTTGTGAGCCCCACCATGGCCACACATCATGACTATGGTTAGACCAGTCATGAGCTGGTCTAACAGCCCTGCGCCATAGGTCAGGAGTGTGCTGAGTTTGGGGGGGGGGCAGGAAGCCAGCACAGTCAGTGGACACTGAAGTCGGACCTGGGGGCTGACATAGTGGGCAGCCAGGGCATGGTGGGTGTGTCAGGGTACAGAGGTGGCACAGAGCAGATGTGCCCTGCACAGTTATAGACACCCATGGACATCATACACCCTGGAAAGCAGGCATGGACTGTGTCCTGAACCCCTTGGTGCCAGCAGCCCTGGCTGCCTTCCCATAGCTTGCAGAGTTTCCAACATGTGGTGTTAGTCCAAGGCTGCAGGGTACTACATGCAGTTGGTGGACAGGGGCATACCCAGGGTAGCATGATATTCACCTGCAGCACAGCCCACCGAGTGGTGGCATACTGCAGGTAACGGTGCCAGTGTAGGTATGGTACAGTGGGAGAGCACCCCAGTAGGCAGGTGCCATACATGGCTCTGGCAGATAGCATGACAGAGGAGTGACACCACATATACCAGAGTAGGGAACACTCTTTCCCTGTCACCATACCCTGCGTAGGTGGAACAGTACAGGCAGATCTATGCAGATGCCCTTGTACATGGTTGGGAACTATGTCCATCACATACATAGGTGATGTACAGTATGGCCTCACCCAGCCGATATGTCGCGACCAGTGTGCCACCAAGAGTTTCCCCACTCCGGTATATGTGGTGCCACTCCTTTGTCATGCCATCTGCCAAACCCATTTATGCCACCTGCCTATTGGGGTGCCTTCCCACTGTGTCATACCTACACTGGCACCATTACCTGCAGTATGCCACCACTCAGTGGGCTGTGCTGCAGGTGAATGTCGCACTGCCCTGGGTACACCCCCATCCACCAACTGCATGTGGAACCCTGCAGTGTTGGACTAATACCACATACCAGGAACTTTGCAAGCTCCGGGAAGGCTGCCAGGGCTGCTGGCACCAGGGGGTCTGGGACATAGTCCGTGCCTGCTTTCCAGGGTTACCATATCCGGTGGTGTTTACAACTGTGCAGAGCACATCTGTGCTAGGCCACCTCTGTACCCTGACACACACCCCGTGTTCATACCACCCACTACGGTGACAAACCCAGGTCCGCTTCAGTGTCCCTCAACTCACTGGCTCCCCCACATTGCAGTTTGGGGTCCAAGCAGTTAGGTGGTTGGGGGCTTGATGGGACCTTCCATTGAACCTCTCCAGTGCATCAACTCTTTGGCAACACCCTTCACCCACGGCAACTCGAGGGACTTTGGCACAGGGACCCCGTTCTACTAAAATCTGGCACAGGGTCCCCTGGTTCACCCAGAGTTTGCTGCAGCTGGGGATCTGTGCAGTGTGCGCCGATCTAACAGCCCTTTTAAAATCAAGCCCAGTGAGTGAGTGAGTGAGTATGAGTAAGTAAGTGTGAATGAGTGTGAGTTTTGCAAAATAATCAAAAATAAAATACTACTGAATTTGTTGGTATGAGTGAGTGAGAGTGAGTGCAAGCAGTTGCATGTATTTTAGTGCTATGTGGGTGAGTGAATGTGTGAGTGACAGAGTGAATATGAGTTGCGTGAGTGAGTGTGAATAACTACAAGGGTGATTGTGTGAGTGAGTGAGTGAGTGAGTGAACAGAAACAGACTTGGGTCATGATTTTCAGAAGAGGATGATGATGCATGGTGCTATTTTACACTGTCTCAACATCCTCTTTTTTCTTTTTTCTTTTACACAAGTGACGCTAGCTTTGCTGAAAATCATGGTAGCTGTGTCCAACAGACCACTTCTTAGATGGACTAACTTTCGGGCACAGTTTCATGGAATATAGTAGAAACATGCAGGAAATCTGTGAGGGGAATTTGAAAATCAGTTCCTTGGGCGTTTTCCTAAAAGACTCCATCTCCTGCCACTACTGCGGGGTTCTTCAGCTGACCACTCCATGGAGAAATGTTGACAAGTCTGGTTCATCATCAACATGTAATTCCTTGGGATTTTCCTTTGTTTCTCATTTGTGTTTCTTCTTTCATAAGGCTCTCATAACAGTTCAAGAGTGAACAGATCATGGCCTGCTGTCTGACCACATGATACGTACTTGGACTCAGCTGAGCATTCTCCACAGTACTGCTTCCCTGCCACAGACAAGGCGAAACAAAGTCCAATTAAGGCAGAAAATGGGTCGAAAGTGAGAAAAGTATAACGTCGTTCATGCTTCATAGAACAGAAGATACTCTTTTCTCTGAGTCTTTTGTTCAGCCAGTTCAGCCTACTGTGTTAGCCTTCGGGTTAATTAAATTGCCCTGTTGGTTGCCACCATGGCTACAGTCTCTAGCAGGTTTTGGTTACTGACAGCTGTGTCCTTTCAGCTTTACAAGCCCAAAAGAGCCTCTTTCTTTCAAGTTTATAGGGCCTCTGCTGGGTGTGTCTAATGGTATAAGAGATTCTTAGCGTAAGGTTTGAGCAAGATGACTGCGAAGCGAAGTCGAGTTGTACTGCCTAAACCTCACAAGAGGAGTCTCTTATACCATAGGAGACATTCGGCAGAGGCCCTGTTAACCTAATATAAATACTTCGAGTTAGCTAGTGTAGTTTATGTGGCCAGATTTTCAACAGTTAGCATGGTCGCTAACCTGGGTTTGTGTGAGTGCTCCTGGCAGAGCCATGTTTAGAGGCCCGGGCAGCACCCCACCCCTAAACCTGGCCGTGCTAAGGTGCTAAAATACTGCTACCCCTGTGCAAATGAGGGGGTTCCCCTCATGCATACCAGTGCATTGGGATATTGAAAGGTGTATGGCGGTGATAAATGGCCCTCCGAAGTGGTGCTGTTCACCGCTGCCGAAAACCACCTCTTAACTGGATGCTAAACCTACCCCCCATTGAAGGCAGGGCAGCTGTACTACAGCTGCCTGCACCAATCTCTCGTTCCCTTTCATGTTTCTGTTTACATTGTGTCCTTGATAGTCCAGTGGTTCCTCCCACCCCCCAATCACCTGTTCGCACTGTTGAAATGATTCCCTGGTGGTACAGTGGGTCCCCCAATCTCCCCTTTTCACCCTTTACAATATTCCCTTGTGGCCCAACAGTGCCCCATCGAACAGCCCCCCACCCCACCTGGCCCCTCCGCTCACTTCCCATCTCCCCACATCCCCCTGCCGTACCCCTTTGTTCGATGGCCCGACAGCTGTATATGGCGACCAGCACAGCCCTCCTCTCACCTCCGCAGCCGGCCAATGTATGAGCTGTACATGAGCTCACCGACACTGACAGGGAGTGTGAATGGGTGATCAGGGGGTGGGGGAAACCACTGGTCCACCAGGGCTCCTGTTCTCTTCATCATTGGCACTGAGGGGCTGCTGCGCCCCATGCAGATGAGCCCATAATGGGCATACAGATGGCCACTTGCTGCCTTGCATGTCCAGTGGGCTCATTTGCATGCTTGGGCTGAATATAGCCCACAGGGGACTTGGCGCTGTCCCATTTCGGGTAGTGATATTCTCTGTGGGCCATATGCAGCCCTGGTTTGTGTCCAGGCAGTACAACTTCACTTACTCCTGCAATGACATGAACAGATATTCAGTCGGATAGTGCAGCATGCGGTTCTGACTATCGCAGCAGCCAGGGGTGCGCAGGGGCAAGAGCAGCACAAACATTTGTGCTCAATCCATTTTATGAATACTGCGCTCATAAGATGTTAAGCAATTTTTTTTATTTCAAAAGTTAAATGAAGCCACCCTCCCCCTGGTGCTGAAGTGGAATGCTCCAGTCCCAACACTCTTGCAAGAGAGCACGCTGTGCACAGGATAAGAGGTGCAGTTTGCAGTGTAAGTGATTTATAATACACCACAGAGCCCCTACAGTTGCTGATTAACATTCTTGCACAGGAGACGACTGTATGCAGGATAAGAGGCACAGTGGCTGTGTGCACCGATTGGCCAAAATGTTAAATTACCTTAAAATCAATCTAACATTGTGCTTATTCAGTGCCCAGTCTGGTGCACTTGACTGTCTCATGGTCCACCAGGGAGACAAATACCAGCGTGCTGTCCTGTAGCCAGCTTACAGGAGTAACTGCATGTCCTGAGGAAGAGTTATTGAGATTATGCATATGCTTTTAACATATGGAGGAATGTCTTGGCGTAGAACATCCTTGCCTATATTATTAGCAGTATTATGTGCAATAGTGTGGACACATTGTGGGGGGGGTTGAAAGGATGAGGGAGGACCTCAAAAAACTGGAGGAATTGTCTAGAGTTTGGCAGCTGGGATTCAGTGCAAAAAAAGTGCGCTGTCATGTATATAGGGCACAAGAACCTGGGAGCAACATACAAACTAGGAGGGGATGTACTGACATTCGTGAAGCAGGAAAGAGATCTCATGAAGGTGGCTAGACAGTGTAACAGGGCTGTAGGAAAGGCGAGCTGAATGCTCAGATGCATTGGGAGGGTATCACTAGTAGAAAAGAGGGAGGTAATACCCCCTGTATAAGACACTGGTAAGACCCCACCTCGAGTACTACATACAGTTGCTGGAGGCCCCATCTCATTAAGGACATAGGCAGGGTGGAGGTGGTGTAGAGGAGGGCAACTAGAATGGTGCAGGGCTTGTATGGGAAGACCTATGAGGACAGTCTAAGGGACTTAAATATGTATTCTGGAGAGGTAAGGAGGGCAGGGAGGATATGACTGAGACATTCAAATACCTCACTGATATAAACAGTGTGCAGGAAGGAAGCATCTTTCAGAATAAGAGATGCTCAAGGAAAAGGGGGCATGGTGTGAAGTTGGAGGGGGGAGTCTCAGGGGCAATGTGAGGATGTACTTTTTTCACAGTGAGAGGGGAGGACGCATGGAATGCCCTACCAGAGGGGGTGGTGGGGGCTACAACAGTAATGTGATTTAAAAGTGCATGGGATAAACACAAGGGTATCCTGGAGGCAAGAAAGGGGGTGTTCTGTAGTTTTATTTGGGCATCGGGCATCACAATAGGAAAGGGATTGGTAGGGTAGACTAGGTGGGCCAAGAGGTCCTTATCTACCAACAACTTCTTTGTATCTGTGTATTCTGTGTATTATTACCTGTTGTCATAGCTTTACCAATGTACCAATCTGTTTCGTTTTGTTTGTGTTATGAAATGAAGTAAAAAGTTTAACATAAAAAAATAGGGAGGAATGTAGGTAACTAGACCTGAACCCACAGTTTAGATTGCTTTTTTTTTTTAAACTGGGAATTTTTTAAGTTTCTCCTTTCATTCTTTCTCCTAAGGGTATGCCCTCTTTTCATGGTGACATACATGGTATGCAAGTGTAACCCCCCTGCAAATGGGGGTTCCCAAAAGACTTCCAGGAGCTTGCTTGAATGCTCCAAGCCTGAATGGTGTTTGGCATTTAAGCCATTTATCAGTGAGTGTTTTTAGAGCCTCTGGTACTGTCTCTTTAAGAGCTGTCTGCTTGCAGATATAATTAGTTTGTATGGGGGGACTGTGTGCTTCTCTGAGTACCACTCGAGCTGCTGCCAATTCACTTCATTTTTGCAGTCACTAGGAGTGCAAAGGGAACCTATCTGAAAGATGTAACTGTTTGCCAGAAATTATTTAGAGTAATAATGAAATTACAGTTTGTCTAACCTGCTTTCTTTGCAGCCAGAACTGTGTCTGCTAGTTCCCCATTCTAGTTTTGAACTGCTGAACTGGACCAATCAGTGTGGGGTAAGCTAGCTCTAAAATGGTGCCTTGGACGAATCAGAACTTGGACTCATAATCTGAGCCAGCCACAAGAGGATTGTATGGGCAGTGACTCTGGGAGATGTAGTTTAGACTTCAGTGCCTTTTGGACCAACAGCAGCAGTCTTTTGTAGTGACAAGCCAATCCAGTCAAGAACTGGGAGGAACTCAAAGGAAGTGCCGGTTTTGTCGGTTGGAGTTTCAGTTGAGCTTTGGCAGTGAAGAAGGAAGGAGCCCTGTGCTGTTTCAGTGTGCAGTTTTAGTCAAAAAAGCGTGTGTAAGGCCAGAGTTCCGGTCTGCAGCTGTGTAACAGCTTGTTAGGACTGAATCCGTCCTGTGAAAAGAATCAAAGGATCTCTGAAGAGTAGAAACCAGGCTCACCCTGTAGAAGACTGGAGGAATTGCTGAAAATTGCAATCGGTCTGTCAGGAACTGAATCTGCTGTGTGTTCTCGCGGTATTGTGCAGTAATTGCGATGGGATACAGATGCAGCCTGCCTGTTATAGTGCTTTCTTTATATGGATGTGTGAAGAGGCTTGTTACCTCAAGTGAGCCCTGCTGACATTGAAGGACCCTATCTTATTTGGAGGTCGTGAGTACTAATTCAGGGTGCTCCCTGTTGAATTGCCACATTAAATCCAAATGGAATTACTGTACTGCTGACTGTTTAATTCTCCTTTTCTCTGTGTGAAAGGGCCCTACCAGCTGCCACGGTTTGGACTAGCCACTAGGGCTTGGGTACCCAGGGACAGTAACTGATAGGGATAGGCCTGTGCACAGACCATAGGTAAATTATTAGAGTGATAAGCTAATTAACCTGATTTCCCTGTCCTTGTTATATCCCCCTAAATAAATCAGAGCTGCTTGTTTCAGCAAAGTTATACTGCCTGGTATTTGTCTATGTTAAAGTACTGTACTGTGATTGTTGCACTGTATCTCATTTCACAGGAGGTCCCAGTGCGGAACCAGACCTGGGGTAAGTGTATACTGTGAAGGTAATTCTGATATATTGTGTGGGCCACTAGTGGGAAGAAGGGGTTGCAGTGTCCCAGAGGGCTGTGACCAAGTTAGTTTAACTATTGCAAACCCTGACCTCTGGGTGGAGGCACCGCCATTGGATACAGGCCCCTCAACCTGTTAGTGGCAAATCAGGCAGGGATAGTAGCCCCAGGATAGCGCCATCTAGGGGTTACATCTTGGAAGGCTCACCGCTGGGATTGTGTGTCCTCTAGTGGCCATATTCACGAACCACTGTTAAGAAAAAATGGGTACCCGACAGAAGTGGCTGTGCACCGGCTGGTGGAGTGGTGTACTGGGGAGGAGATCGACCCCAAAATGCTATCTTATCCTGGACATCCCCTGGGTATCAATACGGACACTGTGCAGAGTACTTTCCAAGGTGGAAGGTTTACAAAACCCTGTGGTGGTGGGTCGGCATGCTAATCTGCTCACCCACACTTTCCTGGCCCTAGTAGAGTTTAAGGATCCCATAGATAGCTCCAAGTGCCACAGACCATTACCCCAGAGGAGCCCTCACTGCTTGGAGAGTGATAACTAAGGACAGTAAAGACCCGGGGAGATCAGCCCCACCACTATCTGAAACTTTTGAGGAGAAATTTCTGAATGGTTGCTGGGAGGAGGAAAACTGTGGAGGACTTGAAGAAACTATTCTTGCCACCTGGGGTGTTCCTCCCCAACACCCTCTCTGCTCCAGTGCCCGTAATGGTGGCTGAACCAATGCAGACTCCTATTTCTGCACCTGCCATTAGTCACGACTCTTACCGAAGGTTGAGGATCTTCTCTGGCACCCTCCCCACCCCCAAGGGAGGATGACTGGGAGACCTGGATAGACTATGTTGCCCCCAAGTGCTAGAATGGCAATGCTCGGAGCGGCGAAAGAGGGTTAGTGAGGCCTCCAGGTCCTGCCCTGGCTACCATCCGCTGCTAACGGGCCAGTAACCCTGAAGCAACTGCACAGGCCTATCTTGAGGCCTTGGAGATGTGTAGGGAGCCCAGATTCTGATGAGGACCTATGGTGGAGAGTAAGAAATGCACAACAGTACCAAGGGAGTTGTTGTCCGTGTATGTCTCTCGGCTGGAAAAATTGTTGCAAGAATGCCTCAGAAAGGGTAGTTTGCCAGCGATTGAACTGGACCGAACCAGACTGGACAGAATCCTTAAGTCCCCCTTCTCAGAACTGCTGTTGCTTCAGTTACGCCTGGCAATCGACTGGAATCCCACCTCCTATGATGAGTTAATGAGAGAAATCGAGGAGTTGAGAAAAGGCGACCTCGGAGGTACCTGCACCAACAGCTGTGGCTACGACCGAGTGACTGAGGGTGACCCATCAAGTGAAGTTCAGGGGCAGAGGTTGACAGTCAATGAGTTGCTCTGACAAGGAAAAAGATATGCCACAATGGGGCGAACTGTTGAGAGAGATCCGAGATTTAAAAACAGTCCCTTTATGAAGGCCACGCCTGCAAGTACGGGCCCTGACCTATATCCGACTGCATCTGCTATGGGGTTGGGGTACCCACCCTGTATCTCCTGCTGATAACAGCTCCAAACTCAATTCCTTGACCATGGAAGTGGAGAACTGACGAGATGTCTCCAAATGCTTATCACGCCCGCAGACAGAGATGGCACCAGGTTTCCAGTTAGTAATACCCGCCCCTGGCTCCCAGTGTGGCGCCTTGGCCAGCTCAAACTCCAGAAAGTATGTTTTGCTATAATTGTGGGAAAGATGGGCACATGAAAGGGAATGCCAGTCCCAAAAGACACTGACAAAGTTGCATATAGGCTACAAGGAGAGCTTCGGAGAAGAAATCAGTGGTTAAGAGGTGCAGACACGATCCCAGTGAGGCACCAAAATGCTAATTCCGTCCTTTTGTGGCAAGGTCAGTTGCCCAGGCCCCACTACTGCCTCTCCAGACTGGTCCAGAATAGTGGGTCCTCCATGGAGACCACTGTAAAGGTGAATGGAGTGTCTACAAGAGCTGTATTAGACAGTGGCTCCCAAGTGACAATTATGTTCCAGGATTGGTATCAGAAGCATTTGTCAGACGTACCCTTACAACCATTAGAAGGACTGCATGTATGGGGGTTAAGTGAGAAGGCCTACCCCTATTCCGGGTATATCCAAATTTGGCTGTCTTTCCCCACCTCCGTGGCTGGAGTGGCCGAACAAGTAGAGACCCTAGCCTTAGTGTGTCCCCCACTGGACTGTATGATGGTGTCCCTTTGTTGATTGGAACAAATGCTCATATGTTCGGAAGGCTGGCACAGTTGTGTTATGAAAACAGGGGTCAAAGACTAGTAGAGCTTTAAGAGTTCGGCTTTAATTAAGAGGCCTATGAGGCACAGAGATGCTGAAAAAACAGAACCAGAGGAACCGGTCGGAATTGTATGGAAGAAGGATCCTGAGTCTCTGATCCTGGCAAATGCCCAGTGTACCTTACAGGAGAGGTCCAGTATCAGAAAGGATGTTAAGAATAAAATATTAATGTTGGATGCACCAGGCGATGGAAAATTGCCAGAGGGACTGCTGGTCAAGCCTAGTATTTTGCCGCTAGAGCCCATGCTTATGCCAGAAGGGTAATGGTCCAAGTTCATAATGTGTCTGAAAGAGACATTCGAGTAAACAGAGGTTGCATCCTGGCTAATGTGCATTGTGCAGACACTGCAGTGCTACCCAGCAGCAGAGTTCAAGGAAGAATGACAGAGTAATGCCTGCTTGTTTGATTTGACTCCCGCTGCCAGCTGAATGGAAAGTGAGGATCAGTGAGAAGCTTGCCCAGAGAGACCAGGTGTTTTCTTTAAAGGAATGGGATGTAGGATGCGTGCAAGGAGCTGAGCACAATATCCGGCTGCATGACGAAAGACCATTTCGTGAGAGGTCTCGACGCCTGGCACCTGCTGACATAGATGATGTGAGACGGCATCTGCAAGAGATGTTAGCTGCTGGTGTAATACAAGAATCCAGAAGCCCTTATGCTTCCCCATTGTGGTAGTGAGGAAAAGAATGGAACAGTAAGGATGTGTGTGGATTATCGCACCTTAAACCGGCGGACTATCCTGATCAGTACACAATGCCCGCATTCAGGATGCTTTGGACTGCCTAAGCGGGAGCAAGTGGTTCTCTGTGCTGGATCTCCGCGAGTGGGTACTACCAGATCGATGGCCCCAGAGGACCGTGAGAGCGGCCTTTATCTGTCGCTTGGCTATATGAATTCATGAGGATGCCTCAAAGGGATTTCAGGTGCCCCAGCCACTTTTCAACGATTGATGGAGGCGTGCAGTGGGGACATGAACTTACTAGAGTGCCTGGTATACCTAGATGATGTTATTGTGTTTGGCAGCTCACTGGAGGAACATGAGAGCAGATTATTTAAGGTATTGGACCGACTGGAGGACTTTGGCCTTAAACTGTCCATTGATAAGTGTCAATTCTTTCAAACATCAGTAAAGTATGTGGGACACATAGTATCCACCGAGGAATAGAGACCACCCAAGTAAAGTTGAGGCCTTGACCTACCTGGCCACAGCCCAAAATCTAAAGAACTGCAAAGATTCCTGGGATTCTGTGGTTATTATCGGCGCTTCATCAAGGACTATTCAAGAGTGATCCGCCTTACTTAACCTTACTCAAGGGTATCCCCGACCCACAAAAAATACCAAAGTCAGCGTCCCTCAAGACTGAAAAGTGTATTTTCATCCGGTGAAGTATTTGGGGCCCGCTGGACTCCTGATTAGTGAGACTGCTTTTCATGAGATCACATATCAACTTACCCATGCTCCAGTGCTGGCCTATGCCGATCCAAGAAAACCTACCATCCTGCACTGATGCTAGCTTGCAAGGGTTGGGGGCTGTGTTGTACCAAGAGCACGAGAATGGCCTGAGACCAGTGGCCTTTGCCAGTAGAAGCCTGACCCCATCCGAAAAGAACTATCCTGTACATAAGTTAGAGTTCCTAGCTTTGAAGTGGGCTATTGTTGACCAATTCCATGAGTACTTATGGGGCTAAAATACTAGTAAAACTGACAATAATCCTTTGACCTATGTGCAGACCTCAAGAAGTTGGATGCCACTGGCCATAGGTGGCTTTCTGCATTATCTACATATGACTATGCTCTCGAATACCGAGCAGGTCTGAACCACATAGGCGCTGATGCTCTCTCCGGAGGCCTGTTCCCCAGAATGATTGGGTCCGATTGGCAGAACCTGACATTCGGGCACTCTGCGGAAGTTTGACAGGGAGGAACAAATGTCCCAGACGCAGTGGACTGCATGGTGGATTGCTTGGGAGCCTCTGAGAATTGCATACCTGCCTTGTGCCACTTTTCTGCAATAGACATTGGTGCACTGCCTCAGCTGGACAATGACAGTATTGGCGGGCTCAATCCGCGATCCCATGATCAAACAGCTTTAGAAGCCCTCTATGCAGGAAAAGATGTGTCCAATCCGCTCCACTGATTTGAGAACTGCACTGTTATACAAAGAAGGTCCTAAGTTGAAACTGATCAATAAACTGTTATACAGAGAAACAGTAGACAGGGGGACAAGTAAACAAACAACAACTAGTGCTGCCCACTGCCTTCGAGACTCAGTACTGAGGTCCTTGCACAACCACATGGGGCACCTTGGTATAGACAGAACACTTGACTTGGTGAGATCCAGATTCTATTGGCCTAAGATGGGGCTGATGTGGAGCAACACATTCGAACTTGTAGTCGCTGCTTACAGAGGAAAGCTTTGCCCAGAGGGCTGCCCCTTGTTAACATCACCACCAGTGCACCCATGGAGCTGGTCTGTATTGATTTTCTGAGTTTGGAGTCAGATCAAAGAAATATCAGTAATGTGCTGGTGGTCACTGACCATTTCACGAGATATGCCCAAGCTTTCCCCACCAAAGACCAGAAAGCATCCACTGTGGCCAAAGTACTTGTAGAAAACTTTTTTGTTCACTATGGGGCTCCACAAAGAATCCATTCTGATCAAGGGAGAGACTTTGAGAGTCGTCTGATCAAAGAGATGCTTTCTCTGTGGGGAGTGCGAAAGTCCAGAACCACTCCTTACCACCCCCAGGGGACCCACAGCCTGAGCGTTTCAACCGCACTTTGCTAGATATGCTAGGGCACCCTGCACCCAAAGGACAAGCCTAGATGGAGCCAACAAATTAGCACCCTGGTACATGCTTATAACTGCACCAAAAGTGATGCCACTGGATTCTCCCCTACAGCCTGATGTTTGGAAGAGAAGCTCGACTACCAGTAGATGTGTGTTTTGGGGTCTCTCCTGATGGGGTTCAAGCTGACAACTATTTACAGTATGTGCAAAAGTTAAAGGCCCAGCTAACTCATGCGTACTAACTGGCTCAAACCATGGCTGCCAAAGAAATCTGGCCAACAAAGAAAGGTATGATAAAAGGTGAAAGCACAGGAACTCCAGGAGGGAGATCGGTATTGCTAAGAAATCTGGGACTGCATGGCAAGCACAAGATTGCTGACAGATGGCACCATCTCCTCACATTGTAGTGGGCAAACTAGATGATCTGCCAGTGTACAAAGTAAGGCCTGAGAATAATTCAAAAGATGTAAAACAATGCATAGAAATCATTTACTGCCCATTGGACAAATCTTAATTGAGTCTGAGCCCTAGAAGATGCCCCTCTGGACCAGTGACTAGAGCTGCTGCTAAGAAAGATCAAGAAAGTCTGCACCTACAGAAGCAAAGTTAAGTGTTCCCTCCACAAGTCCCAGTTGAGCATGACTGTCAGTCCATATCGGAAGAAAGTGAGAGTGACTTTGAATACTATCCTTCTACGAACTGAGTCAATTGTTTAGGGCAATCCCTAGTCAATACTGGAGACAAAGCTGGGCCTTCTGGACTGTCTAAGCCCCAGCTTCATCCCTGGAGCCAATGCTCCCAGAAAGTGAAGTGCAAAGCATCAGATCAGATGAAATGGAATCATTGTGCATGGTTGAACTGTTTGAGCTTTCAGGGAGGAAAATGATAGATTGGGGCAGACTGGTGATACACCCGAACAAGAAGAGTATTTTGAGTGTCCTGACAGTCCACTGCCAGTGTCCGAAAGCTCTCCATGCGAGCCAAATGTTGTGGACTCAGAAACTGTAACTCCTGGAGCTGAAAGTGCCCCAAGTTCTAACCTCTCTACCCCCATGGAGACTCCCCTGACAAGTGAGGACAATGCTGAAAATGAGGCTCAGAGTGCAGAGACTATAACAGTTCCCCCTAGAAAGACTGGTCGAGCTGTAAAGCCTGTGGTGCACCTCAGTTATGATTTTCTTGGGAGGCCTGTGGACTTGCCTCTCAATGTTGTCCATAAAGAGTGTATGTGTCCCAGAGCTCATTGCCCAAACTGAGCGTCAGTGCTAACTCAAGTTACTTGTGTGCCCTCTAAGTATGGTGCCCTTACCCCCATCCAGCCCCAAAGGTAACTGATAGGGAAGGGCCCCTCTTTTCAGGTTTCATGTACAAGAGGTAATAACTTGAGTTATGGTACAATGTGTATGTAATACTGTGTAAAGTGACGTACTGCAATGTTTCAGAAATGTGTTCTTGGTAAAATGATATATTGACTGATGATTACTATGCGAGCCTAATGCAAATGTATATGGTTGCAGTTGAAACTTGTAAGGGTACTTGCTTGGCGAGGGCGTCAAGCTTTCCCAAACCAGGAAAGGTGTAACCCCCCTGCAAATGGGGTTCCCAAAGACTTCCAGGAGCTTGCTTGAATGCTCCAAGCCTGAATGGTGTTTGGCATTTAAGCCATTTATCAGTGAGTGTTTTAGAGCCTCTGGTACTCTCTCTTTAAGAGCTGTCTGCTTGCAGATATAATTAGTTTGTATGGGGGACTGTGTGCTTCTCTGAGTACCACTGAGCTGCTGCCAATTCACTTCATTTTGCAGTCACTAGGAGTGCAAAGGAACCTATCTGAAAGATGTAACTGTTTGCCAGAAATTATTTAGAGTAATAATGAAATTACAGTTTGTCTAACCTGCTTTCTTTGCAGCCAGAACTGTGTCTGCTAGTTCCCCATTCTAGTTTTGAACTGCTGAACTGGACCAATCAGTGTGGGGTAAGCTAGCTCTAAAATGGTGCCTTGGACGAATCAGAACTTGGACTCATAATCTGAGCCAGCCACAAGAGGATTGTATGGGCAGTGACTCTGGGAGATGTAGTTTAGACTTCAGTGCCTTTTGGACCAACAGCAGCAGTCTTTTGTAGTGACAGCCAATCCAGTCAAGAACTGGGAGGAACTCAAAGGAAGTGCCGGTTTTGTCGGTTGGAGTTTCAGTTGAGCTTTGGCAGTGAAGAAGGAAGGAGCCCTGTGCTGTTTCAGTGTGCAGTTTTAGTCAAAAAGCGTGTGTAAGGCCCAGAGTTCGGTCTGCAGCTTGTGTAACAGCTTGTTAGGACTGAATCCGTCCTGTGAAAGAATCAAAGGATCTCTGAAGAGTAGAAACCAGGCTCACCCTGTAGAAGACTGGAGGAATGCTGAAAATTGCAATCGGTCTGTCAGGAACTGAATCTGCTGTGTGTTCTCCGGGTATTGTGCAGTAATTGCGATGGGATACAGATGCAGCCTGCCTGTTATAGTGCTTTCTTTTATATGGATGTGTGAAGAGGCTTGTGTACCTCAAGTGAGCCCTGCTGACATTGAAGGACCCTATCTTATTTGGAGGTCGTGAGTACTAATTCAGGGTCGCTCCCTGTTGAATTGCCACATTAAATCCAAATGGAATTACTGTACTGCTGACTGTTTAATTCTCCTTTTCTCTGTGTGAAAGGGCCCCTACCAGCTGCCACGGTTTGGACTAGCCACCAGGGCTTGGGTACCCAGGGACAGTAACTGATAGGGATAGGCCTGTGCACAGAGCCATAGGTAGATTATTAGAGTGATAAGCTAATTAACCTGATTTCCCCCTGTCCTTGTTATATCCCCCTAAATAAATCAGAGCTGCTTGTTTCAGCAAAGTTATACTGCCTGAGGTATTTGTCTATGTTAAGTACTGTACTGTGATTGTTGCACTGTATCTCATTTCACAGGAGGTCCCAGTGCCGGAACCAGACCTGGGGGTAAGTGTATACTGTGAAGGTAATTCTGATATATTGTGTGGGCCACTAGTGGGAAGAAGGGGTTGCAGTGTCCCAGAGGGCTGTGACCAAGTTAGTTTAACTATTGCAAACCCTGACCTCTGGGTGGAGGCACCCGCCATTGGATCCATGCCCCTCAACCTGTTAGTGGCAAATCAGGCAGGGATAGTAGCCCCTGGGATAGCGCCATCTAGGGGTTACACAAGATGCAGTCATTTTGATGTTCTCTTTGTATTGGTCTATTTCTAAATGGCTTTGTAATAATTTTCCATAGGATAATGATTTTAAAGTCCAGTTTTCTATCCCTTATGATGACCTGTTTGAACAAATGAAGGCACTATGACTAGGGGTGTTTGTGCACATCAGTATAGGACATAATAAATACAAACATGTAGATATAAAGTAAACAAGGAACCCATTGTATTTATGTATTTATTTATTGCATCTATTTCTTTATTGTATTTTGTTTATTTATTTATAAATTGGTGACTGGGAAAGGCACAAAGAGCAGAGACTCATTTTCAGGTGTGATCTGAGGGAAGTGTACAAGGAGCAATATAAGGAATAACGTGTGGGTGACCATACACAACAAGCTTGTGTTTCCATTAAGGGGTCAGGATAACAGCATATGGACCTCGAGAGCGAAGCTGTAGAGGTGCATGCTGTTATCTCGACCCCGAGATAGAATCACAAGGCAAATTGTTTATGGACACCCATATTTTATTTTTTACAGTATATGGTTCTGTTGAGGGAACTAGAGAATGGCGCCATGCGCCAGTCCAGAGAACGTGAGAGAGTGAGCCGAAGAGTGGCTCTGTCGAGTAAGCACTTACAAAATCTGGTACAAAGAAAGTGAATGACTGCCTGTGCAGAGAGAGTGAGTGAACTGAGGAGCAGCTCTGCCTTGTAAGTGCTACCGCGCTCTCAGGGGAATCTCCTCACACACCCTGAGGGAGGGTATCATGGACTGCTAGTGTGGTTGCAAAGGCTGGCCGTGGCCTGCGTAAGTCACGCTCTGTGAAAATGAAAGCAGGTGCCAGGCGGGAGTCAGCACATGCTGGGACACAGGTGCACTTGATGACAGAATGTGCACAAGTCACACTCGGTGAAAACGAAAGCAGGTGCCAGGTGGGAGTCAGCACATGCTGGGACACAGGTGCACTTGATGACAGAATGTGCACAACAACTTTTAGAATGTGCACAACCTTTAGAACGTGCACAGCAACTTTCAGAACGTGCACAAGTTTTGAGTAGCTGCTGATCTCCATATACAATGAACCCTAACCATATACTATAATAAAATAGTGAGATAAATTTATGAAGCAGAGTGGGATACCAGCAGCAGTGGGAAGCAGCCACGGGGAAGGTTTGGTCAGTTCCCTGGCATGCCTCATGAAGGAAAACTGCAATGCAGAAGCCTGAACCTGAGAGGGGAGGGATATATGGAAAGTGTACTGCCTCTCACAGAAACAGAAAAAGAATATCAGCTAAAAATGTCCCATGATCATTTTTCTTTATATATATCTGCAGACAGGGATGGTAGCATGGAAAATGACCCTCAAGACCCCTGAATACCCAGATGGCCGTGACATCGTCGTCATCAGCAATGACATCACTTACAAGATTGGGTCCTTTGGGCCACAGGAAGACCTGCTGTTCCTGAATGCATCTGTGCTTGCGAGGTCGGAAGGCATCCCACGCATTTACATAGCCGCCAACAGTGGAGCCCGAATTGGATTGGCTGAAGAGATCCGGCACATGTTTCATGTAGCCTGGGAGGACCCTACAGATCCATATAAGGTAATCCACCAGTGAGAGTCTGCTAAGCATGCATAGTATAGGTGCAAAGTAATATATGGAACGGGAGGAAAGAATTAAAATCGCAGGAAAATAGCAATAATATGTCCCCTGAAAAAAAAAAATAGAGTTAATATTAGAGTTTATATTTAGTACTAACATGTCAGAAAACTGAAACTTTAGATTCAGAAGATGCAGTTAGGTGATATTGAGGCTGAATTTATTTATTTATTTGACATTTTCATCACTAGGATACCTTATTTAGGTTCATCCCCTAGTTTTCAAGAGGATCCCAAGACAGCTTTACAGCAGCAGTAGGAGCACCAAATCTGACATAAGTTGCTTAGTTTACATGTGTACAATTGGCAACACAGGTACAATAGTTCAGGTTCCACTGATATGAAAGTATCATCTATACATTATTTACAGAACTCCGCAGTTACATATACAGTTAAACTGCATTTACTGGGGAAAAATTGTCTTGCCAATAGAACGCATCAGGATACGGCAAGATAAGAGGTATGTAGTGTTAGGTAACAAGGCATAACAGGTGAGTGGCAGCTATTCACTAAAGATACAGTGGATCACCTATATGCCTTCTGGCAGTTGCATGGTTTTTCTAAATGCTTACATGCAGCTTACTTGAATTGGGCCGGGCCTCCTACACATCTGACGTGGTCAGGCCATACATTCCAGCTTTTGGGTGCTGTGATGCTAAATGCCTGTTTACCTATCAGTCACTTTGTTTTTGGAACATAGAGACCTTCCCTTGTGTGTGAGCTTAGCCTGTAAATAGAGACGGTTTTTGGTAAGCAGACCAACCAGGTAATCGGGGGATGTGCTCTGAGTACATATATAACGAAACCACCCAGTGCAACAGAATAAGAAGGGCAGGGGGAGATTGCACAGAGGAAGATCAGGGAAAAAGCATGTATCCTGAACAGGTAGTTCTGCTCAGTCTTCACAATGGAGGAAGAGGGAAGCCACATAGAAGCAGCAAGAACACTTGGTGGGAGGGAGGTGGACACAAGTCCTTTCACAAAGGAAAGAGTCCTGAGAGAACTTGCAAATCTGAACATGGACAGGGCTATGAGACTGGATGTGATGCATCCAAGGGTGCTGCGGGAGATTAGGGAGGTATTGGCTGGACCTTTGACAGCACAATTTAACAACTTACTGGAAACAGGAGTGGTTCCAGTGGACTGGAGGAGGGCAGATGTAGTTCCGCTCCATAAGAGCATCAGTAAGGATGAGGCTTGCAGCTGTAAGCCGGTCAGTCCACTATCAGTGGTACGGAAGTTAATGGAAACACT
This sequence comes from Neoceratodus forsteri, assembly GCA_016271365.2. Lineage (NCBI taxonomy): Eukaryota > Metazoa > Chordata > Ceratodontiformes > Ceratodontidae > Neoceratodus > Neoceratodus forsteri. The sequence goes on from JADMNL010000030.1 coordinate 90,735,075, forward strand.
ATTAAAAGAAAAGCTAGTGGTGTATCTTGAATTCAGGGGGTTACAAGACCTGCAGCAGCATGGATTCATGGAAGTTAAGTCGTGTTGTACAGACTTGATTGATTTCTTGGATTGGGTGACCAGGAAAATAGATCACGGCAGGGTGGTGAACATGGCCTACCTACACTTCAGCAAAGCCTTCAACACTGTACCACGTTGGAGGTTTCTAAGTAAACTGGGCAGCTTAAAATGGGATCCAAGGTTGTAAACTGGGTAAGAAACTGGTTGATGGATAGGTGACAGTGGGTGCTGGTAAATGGCACTCATTCTAATGAGGGGTGAGTGACCAGTGGGGTACCTCAGTGCTGGTACCAGTCCTCTTCAATGTAGTCATTAGTGACATTGCAGAAGAGCTGGAAGGGAAGGTATGGCTCTTTATAGATGACACCAAAATCTGCAATAGAGGAGATATTGTTTTTGGGGGGGAGAGACTGAGTAGAGACCTGGGAAAGCTCAAGGAGTGGTTGAGGGTATGGCAGCTGGGTTTCAGTGCGAAACGGTACAGAATCATGCACCTAGGGCATAGAAACCCAGGGGCAGTGTATAAAATGGGGGGAAGGTATTCATCATCACAAAGCAGAAAAGAGACTTCGGGGGTTATCACAGAGTGAACAAGGTATAGGAGGGGAGTATTTTTCGGAGGAGAAAGTGCCCCAGAACAAGAGGGCATTCAATGAAGCTGGAAGGGGGATGTTTGGGAGGGATGTGAGGAAACATAGAAGTTGACAGCAGAAGGAGACCATGAGGTTCATCTAGTCTGCCCATTGTCTTTTAGCCTAGCCTTCCAACTGCTCTTGGGTTTGAGGGCTCCTTGTATCTGTCCCAAGCATTCTTGAAACCTACCATTGTGCTTTGCCCCCCGGCCCCAGCCTTCCCTACCTCTGCAGGCAGGCTGTTCCAGGCATCCACCACTCTTTCTGTGAAGAAAAACTTCCTGGTGTTGGTGGAGAACTGCCCTCCCTGCAGCCTTAGATCATGTCCCCTGGTTCTGCTGCCCTTCTTAAATTGGAAGAGATTGTCCATCTGCACCTGGTTTATGCCTTTTATGTACTTGAATGTTTCGATCATGTCACCACTCTCTCTTCTCTGTTCCAGGGAATACATGTTCAGTTCTTTCAGTCTACCCATGTAGGACATCTCGTGCAGTCCCCTAAATCATTGTTGTTGTAGTCCTTCTCTGCACCTTCTCCACTCAGTCAATGTCCTTTTTGAGGTGCGACCTCCAGAACTGGACGCTGTACTCCAGATGAGGCCTAACCAGTGATCTGTACATCGGCAGGATCACTTCCCTCTTCTTGCTTATGATTCCCCTTTCAATGCATCCCAGCATACTGCTGGCCTCTAATGCTGCCTTCTCACACTGTTTACCTACCTTCAAGTTGTCTGAGATAATGATTCCCAAATCGCGCTCTTGGGTGGAGGCAGCTAATAGTCTTTTCCCACCAAGGTAATATGCCTTATTTGGATTTCTTTTTCCTTTGTGCATGACTTTGCACTTTTTGGTATTGAATCTCAACTGCCATGCTCCAGACCATTCTTCCAGTTTCTTGAGGTCAGCTTCCATCTTGTCCAACCCCTGCTGGGTGTCGACCCTGTTGCATATTTTGGTGTCATCTGTCAATAGACATACCTTTCCCTGTAGTCTGTTAACTATGTCCGATATGAAAATATTGAAGATCAGGGGCCCCAGTACTGAACCCTGGGGCACACTGCTGGGTACCTTACCTTCTGATGACAGTGCTCCGTTTACCTGCACTTTCTGGATTCTGCCCTGTAACCAGTTTTTAACCCATCTAAATACTTCTGATCCAGCTCCTGTGTGGTCTAGCTTCTTTACCAGCCTTCTGTGTGGAACCGAGTCGAAGGCCTTGCTAAAGTCAAAGTAGACCACATCTACTGCCCCGCCGGAGTACTTATTCACTGAAAGAGTGGTGGACACATGGAACAGTCTATCCGCAGAGGTGGTGGGAGTGAAAACGGGTGGGCTTCAAGCATGCATGGGATAGACACAGAGGAATTTTAGAAGAAAAAGTGGGGATGGGGAGGTGAGAAGCCGAAGATCTGGTAGGTTCTGCGGTGACTGTATAGCAGGGACAGGCTGGGCAGACTAGGGCCAGGTGGTCCTTATCTACTGACAAATTTTGCTATGTTTCTGTGTAACTCTTTTCTGCCATCGAGAGTTAGGACGTCAAGTGACTTATATAGGTCACAGTGATGTGCGACACACATGCAGTGTAAAACTGCATACTTGGTTATAGATGATGGTTAACTTGTGCAGTACTGCCTTGCATGCCATCCTGTAGACCACGTCAGCATACCGTAGAATTGCACCTTTATCTGATGTATAGTGCATAGTGAGGGTTTGTTCTGCATGGATTTCCACACCAGCTGAAACCTTGTTGTACCACGGTTCAAAGGTCATGGAACACAGTTGTACCCTTCTGTTGTACAGATGAAGCCGCTTAATAGGGATGGCTCCATTGCTTCTCTTTTGTCTCTGTTAAGCAGCCGTCCCCTTTACCCAAAGTTACCTGAAGTTCCTACTCCAGCACATGACAAATAAACTATGCGTCTTATGTTCAACACGTCTTGTATTCAGTGCCCAAAAAAACTCAATGCTGTACTCAATACTCAGTTATGACCCCCCAAAGTGTTACAATTTCAAAATTTAATGAGCAGTAATAAACAGCAAAACTTTATTAAACTAAACAAAATAAACGGACAGTACTCAGCACTCAGGTCAGTTCAGTTCAATTAAGTGTTCAGTGAAATCATTCCAGAGACTTAAAAAAATCAGTCATTTGGCTCTGGCGGGAATCGGAGCACATCTTACTTGTGACTGCTGCTTCTGCTGTTTGTAGCAAGTTCCACTCCTCAACCTTACCATGGTGCTGACACCATGCCATGAGGGAATGGAGATGTGCCACTGCCTCGCAGTTGGTTGTAGCTGCAAGCTGTCTATTGGCTGTTTGCTTCATCGGCGGTATCTTGTTTCTCCAGGTGTGCCCTCTTAATATTAAAGCAGATCTCTTCATTAGTAAGTTCTCCATCAGTAGGTAGAAGAGCATCCATATCAACAAACTCCGCAAAGTCAACTGCCGACATGAATTCTGGCATCACCACATCCTCCAAAGACGATTGGTTGTTTTTGTCTGACGGTTCATCCACATCAGCAAGAGTGCGGAAAGCTTTCTGGAAACCATTCTGTACTGTGGCACGTTTAACTGAGTTCCAAGCTTTAGCAACCATGTAAATCGCATCTAGGAGAGTAACAGCCTTTGCGATCTCTGATGCTTGTGCATTGCCCCCTCATCGGTTACACCAACAATGCATGTGGCCATCAATGACTGGTAATGTTCTTTTAAATTTCTAATCACCTCCATGTCCATTGGCTGTATAAGACTGGTTGTATTGGGTGGAAGGAAAACTATTTTTTTTTTTGTATTATTTATTTATAAGTTTCATAAAAAGCAAAAACTTACAATAGTAAGCACAGAGAGGTATGCTTATACAGAATGAAATAACATCATACATACAGGAGACAGAAGTGATACCTTCCCAAGTGTTACATCAAGGGGGAAAGTACCCATATCGCACAAAAAATTATCCCAAGGCTTCTAACAGCTCAGAGCCCTTACGGGATACAACTGCATAGAATAATTAAAGTCAGTAAGCATATTAATCATCGTGGCTAACTGCCTGTATGTATCCCATTAAGACACTTTTATAGTAAAACACTATAGCAAGATATTACCCTGCAACCCATTCTACAAATAGTACAGTGTTTAACAGTCAAAACTATCAACATGTCATGAAAGCTGCATCTAAACAAGTTATATCACTAAACAGTGCATTGCAAGATAACCCCAGAAAGTAAACCCTCTCCACGTTCAGTATAACTAAAGAAACTGCTGAACTATGAAGTCCATTAAAAGTCCTGTAACAGAATGAAAATATACATTTGAACATTTAATCTCACCAGGCCAAAAAGGCGCCATTACCCCTCCGCTCAGTGTATACCCATGGACCCCGATACAATACATTGATAGTACCATAGCCCACTAGCGAATCTACTAGGATTCCATGTAAAGAAAAATTAAAGTTCACCAAACTGGCTGGCAAGTCCCAGGCATTCTTTAAATGCAGTCGCAGTTGACTGGAATACATGGGGGCCCATCATCAGTAGTAACCTGAGCGAGAAAAAAACAAAACGCAGTATTCCAAATTAAGCCAACAGTCTTAGCAGTTCTGTCTGTACTCACAAACCGACCCACGGCAGGGACCTGCAGGATTTACTCATCTCTCTCCTCTTCCTCCTCTGAGGAATCACTTGCTGTCCCCTCCATGTCTGCCTTAATCCTGGCAACTAATTTAGAAGCGTCATTCAGATCGTTGAACATGTAATTGTGCCCATTCCATACAATTTTAAGTTTTGCAGAAAAGAGAAGTTGATATTGTATTGTCAACCCCTGGAGAGTAGAGTGCACCTGATCAAAGGCCTTCCGTCTCTGCTTTGTAGAGAAGGAGAGGTCTGGGAACACCGAGAGTTCTGCTTCTCCATATCTCAAGTGTCTCCTCCATCTGGCCATGTGCAAAATACAATCAGAGACCTCCATACCACCAGAACAGTCAGAGGTCCCACATTTTCGGCAGCAGCCCTTCATGGTATAAGGCGATAAGCTTTCTCCAGAGTTAGAATAGGATCCTCCTCTGACAGTCCCAAGAGCTGCGGCAGGAAAGTTTGAGAGAAATTCAAGGGATCATTGCCCTCCGCTTGTTCCAGGAGCCCGATAATTCGAACATTGCATTCCCTGGCCTGATTCTCTACATGTTCCAGCTGCATACGTAACAGAGAGTTCACCTTTATGAGCTTAAGTGCTATGTCATATGATTTACTAGCGGATCCTTCCATCTGCTGCATATTCTGTTCAAGGACATCAACTCGCGTCTCAAGGCAACTGACCCAGGGAGTCAAGGTATCTAGTTTTTTGTCCATGGCTTGCACTGTTTTGACGAGCTGCATAAGGGTCGCGTGAACTGTAGTTAGGGAGACCTCCTCTATGCCATTGCCACCTGAGGCTCCTTCTTGTTGCACAGGCCGATCACCTCGTGGCTGAGACGACGGTTTGAAAAAGTCAGTGGGAGCCACTGAATTCTTAGATTTTCCCATCAGAACTTGTAAGTCACCAAAATAAAGTAAATGCAGTAAAACTAAGTTGAAAGTACAGCCCAAACCAACAATTTAAACACTTTTAATTACACTGCTCCCGGAGCTCTGTGTTAAGTGCGACCACTCTGTTCAGCTGCCAAGCCACGCCCCCTGGAAAACGATTTTAATGTGAAGGTAGCAGCCAGTAATATCTTGGGGATGGGCAGGGTAATTGTTCTGCAACAGTAAGATCTTGCGCCTCCTTCTTTTCAACTGCTGCTCCCATGTGGCAAGCCACTCACCAAAGATCCAGCCTGTCATCCAGGCATTTGAGGAGGACGTGTAGATGACAGGCAGGGTTTTTAAATCCTTCGGCAAACATCTTGTTTTTTGGTTTTGCCGATCAGGAGAAGGGGCCATTTGTCTGTGCCATCCATGTTAGCCCATACCAAGAAAGAGACACGCTCTTTTGCTTTCTTTCCCCCTAACAAGTCGTGGTGTTTGTGCATGTGTCTAGGATCTGGGTACCCTCTGTAAAACAGCCCTGTCTCGTCTCCGTTGTAGACATCACCTGGTGGGTATTCCTGTAACAGAGCTGGTAGCACAGTTTGCACCCAGTCCCCTGCGGCACCACTGTCAGCATCACCATGCTCTTCCTGTTCCTTTTTGTGCATGATATTGTGCCTCTGCTTCCACCGAGAGAGCCAGCCATCAGAAGCAGTGAACGTGCTGTGGTTTAGCTGTGCAGCTAACTGGTTAGCTTTTTTAAGTGGCCCAGAGATTCTAGCACCTCTACTAACAACATTATTAAACCAGATCAAGAGGGCTTCCTCCACTTCAGAGTCCTTGCCATCTCTCTTCCTCTTTCTCTGAGGGTTGCTGTTCGAGACCCACTCAGCCATGATTGCATCACTATTTTGGCTGATACGGCCAGCCTGGCTTTTTGATATTCCAAAGGCAGCAGCAGCCTTTGATAAGGAGGTTCTGGGTCCTTGGAGAGCTTCAAGAACCTTTACACGCTCTGCCAGGGATAGCTCCTTACGTTTGGTCTTCATGTTCATGTCCTGAATGGAACAGCAGTTGAATAACAATGCTCACAAGACCAGATTTTATTGAGAAACCACCCCAAAAAGTCCCAAGTAGCTGAAATTGGCATCCCTATTAAACATCAGATGCTCCCGTTTACTATCATAGGGACTAATCGGTTACCAGGGAAATGTCCCAATTAAGCAGACGTCCCTATTAACCGCATCCCAATTAAGTGTCTTCATCTGTACAACAAGGGTTCAGCTGAGTAAAAATCCTGGCGGTGACGTGTTTTTAATATATCTGCTGCGCACACAGCAATCAGTTCAAGTTCTGAACTGAAACTGCCTGCTGTGGGAGTGCTGTGAAAACACTTACTTTTTTTTTAAATAAAAACTAAAAATATACACTATAGAACAATACTGGTTAGGACACCAGATGCCCAACCAGCCTGAGCTGCCACCCCAGGCTTCTGATTACATTGGACCTTTTGAGCATCACTCTTGAGGTCTGATGTAATCGGAACCCTCCTGTGGCAGCACAGGCTGGTTTTGCATGGCTGCCCAACCAGTATTCTCTATACTGCAACCCTAGCTGAGGCACACTGTCCCTCAGATATTGCAGAAGGTGTCTCATGGCACTTGGCTAGCTCATCCACACACGTTTGTCATGGAAGCTTCTGTCATGCCTATGGGAGAGTGTGGCTCAACTTTTAACTCCTAACGGAATCAAAGGGGCTTCCTCAACCCTAGCACATTTGCAATAATACTTCTCTTCCTAGCCCTTGGGTCTGTTTGTAATCCTATTTCCATTTTTTCCGGCAGGGTTTTAAGTATTTGTACCTGACTCCTCAAGACTATAAGAAGGTCAGCGCCCTGAATTCAGTTCAATGTGAACACGTGGAGGACGAAGGAGAATCCAGGTACAGTATATTTCTCGGTATTCTATAGCTGTGTGATCAACCTGACTCTCCTACATAGGTTTATGGGTTTGGTTTGAGGGCCTTTTATGGATATAAAAGTGTCACCTGACGTGTTCTTAGGACGAGAGACCTGCGAACCGATGTGAGCAGTTCTGGCATCCTAAGGACGCAAAAGGTAATGCTCATATCCAGAAGAGGCCCACTAACTAGACCCATAAAGTCATTGTACTTTTTTTTTATCATTAAATTATCTTTTTTCTTCACAGTGCTGATGGCGCAAGCTGCTAGAAAGAAGCTTATTACTGTGGCACAGCGTGTTAAACACTCTTACAGAAATAAGAGTGTCTTGTGCACAACTAAAGGAGACATTGTGATTGATAGGTAGCATCACATGATACTTTCCAATCTATAATTGGTTTAAGAATGTCAGTAGAAGCCCTCTTCCTTCAGTAGATGCCCATACCAATGTAATGACTTTAAAAAGCTCCTTTGTCCCTGTGGCGCTGTGGCATAGCATTGCGCTGTTACCTGGGGGATTGAGCCCCTGGAATCCCACACTGGTTCCTGTTGGGGCAGAGTGCATCGCAGCATTGCTTGGCTCACTGGGAGGGAGGTAGCAGACTGGCCAGTGTTCATGCATCCTGTGCCAGCAACCCAGGAGCGTCATTGTTCTCAACTATGAAGATAGTTGTCGCTCACTTACCCTTCTCTGCAGAGAAAGCATGCTACCCTGATTCTTGGGGGAGGGTGAAAGGATAATATATATAGAATTTTTTTTTTTTTTATTTAGTTGTTTAACCAGGAGTAGCACACTAAACTGATAGCTTTTTTACAGGAGCAACCTGGGAGCACAGGGAAGTTAAGTGACTTGTTCGGGGTCACACAGTATGCAAGTGGAAGCTGTAGGATTCAAACCCAGGTCTTGCCTGCTGAATGTCACCAGATTTGCAGCTCAGAACCACTGCGCTATACTGCCTCCCTGTATTTTATTTGTAATAATAAAAACATCCCATATTGGTAATAATAATAATAATAAAAATCTCTCACAGTTACCTACTGGTATTCTGATAACCCCATTTAAAAATACCTTAAGACGATGGCATGGGGCTAAAACAGTTTTTTTACATTTTGAAAGAGATGAAAAAGAGGCTTGTACTTTTTTGATAGTTACGCTCCACTCTAAGGCCAATACTTTTTTTGATAAAAGTAAGACAGCAGATGGCTTTACTGTCATCTACCGCCAAACATCTTGCTGGTCTTATAGAATTATAGAATGGTTCACTTCATTGTGATTTAGAAGATTCTGTCAAACTCACTCACATGCAAAAATACATTTGCAAGCAGAAGTGCCTGCCGTTTTTGTTCCTTGAGCCAAATCTAGTAGGGATTTTGGGGTCTGTTGAGGCAGCAGATCATGAACTGTGACTTGCTTGAAGTTTGACTTCTGGCCATCTAAGGGCTCTGAGATCTGGTCTAGTCTATGATGTCCAGCAAAGATTCATGTGCATGCATAGGTGTGTGAGTGTGCGTACTTTGGGGGTAAAGGAAGTTGCAGAGATGGAAAGGAACAAACTCTTATTCATGCTGTCTACCACCAATTTCTAAATAGTAGGATAACCCTGCATTGCCTGGCCTCAGAGAGTTAATGAAGATCCAGTTTTTACATTTTTTTATTCAGCTCTTCCACTGCGGCATGCTCAGCAGCAACCCCCAGCCCCCTCACTGACCTTCCCATAGACTTAGTGGTTATCCATCAGGACCAAGATAGTGGGGGTGACTTGCCATGTCTGCTGCGCATGGGCCTGCAGCGGTACCGGTGCAACGGCGAACCAGGCTTTCTCCTTCAACTCTTGGTTTTCTCCCCGAGGGTGCTGACATGCAACCACATGCATGAATGCATGCCTGGGGTCTGGCAGCTGCCCCTTTCCCCTTCTGTGCTGCCCCTGGCATCCACTAGCTGGCAGCCGGGCAGCAGGATGCATTGTCCCCTCTTCCTGAGGGAGGAGAACTGTCCTTAGGATGCTTAATCTTCTCTCCTCCAGCCAGCCCTCAAGTGACTCACATCCGTTCCCAAACCCAGGTTGCTGGCTTGATGTGTGGTAGAGCTACCAGGCCGGCAGTAAAGATGCAGTGCAGAGGCCTGTTACACTCTTGGTTGGAATACTGGTATTTTCAAATTGGCATTTCAAGCACTACTATATGTGATTGTGTTTTAAACACAGATGAGCAGGGTGTGCAGCAGTTGGTTTTAGGTTGCTTACAGAACTGTCAGTAGTAGTCAGCCCGGTGGCACTGAAGGTTGAGGTGCTGGACACCACACCTCGTGCCACGCTGGCGACCTGGGTTCAGGAATGAGCTCGGGTCACTGTTGGTTGGCAGGGCAGAAGAAGATTGAGGCGTCTGGAGGACTGCTCTCTTCTCCTGAGGAGTGGGTGGGTTGGGCTTCCCACTGGTCGCGACTCCCAGTGGAGACTGGGATATCACCACTTGCGGGAGCCACGAGCAGGGGTATGGAGGTGATGGCGGATGTCCTGTGTGGCGGGTGCAGGAGAGCACTCACCAGGTGCTGGATGTTATTGCACATCCATGCCTCTGGGAACAAAGGAAATATCCTGGCACCTGCACAGGCAAAGGTGGGGCCAGTGAATGACCCCCACACCTCTGCCAGGTATGACCTAGCTGGTCTCTGGCTCTCCACCACTTCCCAGCGGCCCTTCTAGATAGGGTGCTGGAAGAGTTAAAGGCAGTCCCACCCTGGGGGAGCTCAGATCTTGGGGGGCGGCAGGGCGATCAGAGGATAAAGAAAGTTGACAAAAAACAAAACAAAAAAAACTGTCCATATTCAATCAATAGACTGGAATGCATTCGTAGTAAGTTGTGAAATATGGCACATTGGTCTATAGAGCTGTGTTACTTAATGTTTTCTTTAGGTACAAGATTACAGATATCATTGGTAAGGAAGAAGGGCTTGGAGTAGAGAACCTTAGGGGATCGGGAATGATCGCAGGTGAATCATCATTAGCCTATGAGGAAATCATTACCATGAATCTGGTAAGTTGGAAATGAAATTTGTTGTGTACCACAGAGTCAAAGGCCTTGCTGAAGTCCAGATAGACAAAGTATATGGCCCTGCTGCTGTGCACCTCCTTGGTCATCCACTCGAAGAAGTTGTTCCAGTAGATTTGGCAGAAAATGTAGCTGATGAAGCCTTGCTGAGTGGGGAAGAGCCTTGTCTTCAATCAGGTGCTGCACTATTCTCTCCATGATAATGGCTTTCAGAATGTTGCCCTTGATAAGGGAAAACATCAGGCAGCATTACTGCACACAGAGGGTGGCCAGCAGATGGACCAGCCTCCACAGTGAATTATTGAAAGTTGGCACCGATCAGCCTTTCAAAGCAGGACTGGACAGATTCCTGAGGGAGAATAGCATTTAGGGTTTAGACAGATAAGCAGGGGTAACATTCTGACAGCTAAGGTTGGAGATGTGTGTCAGTTCTCAGGTGAGGGGGTACAGTCACTGCTCTGCACCAGGAGGTATGGACAAGAGGGACCACAAGTCCTTTCTGTCACCACCGCACTATGTTACTGTGAGAAGCAGGAATGAGCAGTAGAGTGAATCACTACTAGCGCATTCCCATCTTGCTGTAGGTAAGGTCCGGCAGATTAGATGGGCCAGTGGAACTTTTTCTGCTGTCAGTTTTTGTGTTCCTGGCCAGCCCGCTGGCGCAGCATTAGCGTACTGCTCTTGACAGTGTGGGTTAGAAAGTAGCCCAGGTCGTGAGGGGCCAGCCAAGACAGCAGGAGATTAAGCATCCCAGGTGAGGCTGTCCTCCAGGAAAGGAGGTCGTCATACTCCGGTGCACTATTCCCACCTGGTGGCCCATGGGTGGAGGTGCAGTTGGCAGAGCCAGCAGTCTGGGAGGAAGAGGCTGGAGCAGGTTGTCACAGTGCTTGCAGATTCTCTGCATGTGTAGCCACAGGATGACCATGACAGCACCAGCCTCAGGTAAGGGAGAAACTTAATGGGTAAAAAAAAAAAAAAAAACCTTGGCTGCGCAGTGCGTTGTCCTGAGGTATCCATCTACTGATCTAGGGCAGGCCATTCTGATACATCTTGGTCCTCCCTCAGGACCCTAGCCTCAGATCTTTGGGGCACAGGGAGGGGCAAGCCAAGGAATCCTGGTATGGAAAGTAAGTCTCTGGGGAAGGTGGGGAGATGAGGCTGAGGTACCTCAGTAAGGGGACTGAGGGGTATATCCCCTGAGGAGATAAATAGACTTAGAAAATATCTACGTTTCTGTACTTGTCTTAGAAGCAGCATGTTGTTTTCAAAGTAGCAACCAGTGGGTACAATAAAATGAAAATATAAAACAACTTTTTGCAGATGGGGCAAGCTGGATGCTTCGAGGACATGCCCTGAGGATTAAGGGAAGCCTCAGCAGTGCACGACCAGGCTGCCTGCTGTTGAGCCTTGCTGTACTTATAGAATGTGGCCTTGGCCCACAGCACCAGAGCTGGAATTCTCCGTTTCAAAGTACATTTGAGTCAGTACACCACAGTGCCAACTGAGCCTGTGCACTGACCCCAGCATTCCTTTGCTCTGGTTTCGATCACACAGAGAGTGAACAGTGTTGAACACAGAACTGTCAGCATAGCTTATTGCAGCCTGATGGTATCGATGTAAAACCTTTCTGTTTTAATGCCCCTTTTATCAATTCATTAACTGTAATCAGTTTCTGCTTAGTCCCTGTTACCTCTAAGTAGTTTGGATAGCTGGGTTTAAGTCTCTTTTTTTACAGTGATCAGAATCCGATCTGTGCTCACCAAGATTAAATAAAATTAAGGGCGTTTCTATTTTAAGGCTTAAATAGATGAAGCTGTGAGCTTCAGGCAGTGCAGTAGTTTGATGAATTAATGGATGAGGCTATACTCCACTGCCTTCTGAGGTAGTAAATTCTGGTTCGATTCCCAGCATTGCTGGGAAGCCCAGGACATGGACTGATCCTTCAGTCAGGCGTGAGAGATTCTCTTCGCTTCTGGGTAGTTGTCTTGGACACGGAAAATGTTGTGATGGAGAGGAGGAGAATTTTCTCTGTGAAATAGATACTTTATTGAAGTGAAACCCACCTGCGTACCAGGCAGCAGCACCCCCACTCAGACTGAACACACCAGTGTACCAGGCAGAAAAAACATGATCAGAGTGAACACACCAGTGTACTAAGCAGCAGCACCCCACACTCAGATTGAACACACCAGTGTACCAGGCAGTAGCACCTGATGCTCAGAGTGAATACACCATTGTACTGGGCAGCAACACCTCACACTCAGACTGAACACACCAGTATACCGGGCAGCAGCACCCGACGCTCAGAGTGAACACACCAGTGTACCGAGCAGCAGCAGCACCTCACACTCAGACTGAACACACCAGTATACCGGGCAGCAGCACCCCACAATCAGAGTGAACACACCACTATACCGGGCAGCAGCATCCCACGATCAGAGTGAACACACCAGTGTACCGAGCAGCAGCACCTCACACTCTGACTGAACACACTAGTGTACTGGGAGCAGTATCCCATGATCAGAGTGAACACAGCAGTGTACCAAGCAGCAGCATACCACTATCAGGCTGAACACACCAGTGTACCGAGCAGCAGCACCTCACACTCTGACTGAACACGCTAGTGTACTGGGAGCAGTATCCCATGATCAGAGTGAACACAGCAGTGTACCAAGCAGCAGCATACCACTCTCAGGCTGAACACACCAGTGTACCGAGCAGCAGCACCTCACACTCTGACTGAACACACTAGTGTACTGGGAGCAGTATCCCACGATCAGAGTGAACACAGCAGTGTACCAAGCAGCAGCATACCACTCTCAGGCTGAACACACCAGTGTACCGAGCAGCAGCACCAAACACTCAGACTGAACACACCAGTGTACTGAGCAGCAGCACCCCATGCCCTGACTGAACACACTAGTGTACTGGGAGCAGTACCCCACGATCAGACTGAACACACCAGTGTACTGGGAGCAGCACACCACACTCCGACTGAACATATCAGCGTACCAGCAGCAGTACCCCGCACTCAGAGTGAACACACTGGTGTATGCCACAGTACGCCATGCTCAGAGTGAACACACCAGTTTACCGGGCAGCAGCACCCCACTCTCAAAGTGAACACACCAGTCTACCAGGCAGCAGGACCCCCACCACACTCAGAGTGAACACACCAGTGTACCGGGTAACAGCACACCATGCTCAGACAGAACACACCAGTTTAGCAATCAGCAGCACCCCACGTTCAGAGTGAACACACCGGTCTATGGGCAGCAGCGCCCCATGCTCAGAGTGAACACACCAGTCTATGGGCAGCAGCACCCCACACTCAGAGTGAACACACCAGTCTATGGGCAGCAGCACCCCATGCTAAGAATGAACACACCAGTGCACTGAGCAGCAGCATGCCACGCTCAGACAGAACACACCAGTGTACCGGGCAGCAGCAATACCCCACGCTGAGAATGAACACACCAGTCTATGGGCAGCAGCACCCCATGCTCAGAGTGAACACACCAGTCTATGGGCAGCAGCACTCCATGCTCAGAGTGAACACACCAGTCTATGGGCAGCAGCACCCCATGCTAAGAATGAACACACCAGTGCACTGAGCAGCAGCATGCCACGTTCGGACTGAACACACCAGTGTACCACGCAGTAGCACCCCACACTCAGGCTGAACACACTGGTGTACCACTAAGCAGCATCCCACACGTTGAGTGAACACACCAGTGTATCAGATGGCAGCACCCCCGCACTCGGACTCAATACTCCACCGTACCAAGCAGTTAGCACCCCACGCTCAGAGTGAACACCCCAGTGCAGTGGGCAACAGTATTCTATGCTCAGAGTGAACACACCAGTGTACTGGGCAGCAGTACCCCATGCTAGGACTGAACACGTCAGTGTTTATTTGTTTTATTTATTTATTTATTGAAATGTTTTACCAGGAAGGCACATTGAACAACAAGTTGCTCATCTCCCAGTGTGACCTGGGGGAGAGGGTACAGGGAAAGGTGCTCAAGGCAATACAAACATATGGACTATAAGTACATGAAAACAATAACATGAAGTACAACAAGGACAAGGAAACATTACACCATATGCAGCAGGGTAAATGCAGTTAGCAATTCATTTGACAACTTGCTGTTTTCCATTGAGGGCAGGTAACAATTAAGATGTGCAAAGGAATCCATCTACATAGTACAACTAGTTTAAAATGAAGCAACCGCAGTGTACCGCTAAGTAGTATCCCACACTCGGAGTGAACACACCAGTGTACCAGTCAACAGCACCCTGCACTCAGACTAAATACTCCATTGTACTGAGCAGTAGCATCCAACGATCAGAGTTAACACACTAGTGTACTGGGCAGCAGCACCCCATGCTGAGAGTGAACACACCAGTGATGTTGATAGGGAGAAGCGCAAGGGTAAATGGAGAAAGTGACAAACGCAATAAGGACAGGGATGGGGCAAAAAGGGGTAAGGCCATCAGGAAATGGAGGGTAATGAGTACCAGTGCCCGTAGTCTGGGCAACAAGCTCCCTGAACTGGTGGCCTTGATGGAGGAGGGATGCCTGGATATCATAGCAGTCACAGAAACATGGTACACAGAGAACCATGACTGGGATGTTAACATACCAGGGTACACAACCTACAGGAGAGACAGGGAAGGGAGAAGAGGGGGCGGAGTAGCTCACTATGTAAGGGAAGGGATAAAAGCAACTGAACAAAAGAGTAAACAGGGAGGAGATGAGGCACTGTGGGTCACCTTAGAGAGTGGAAATGGCACCACAATCCGTACAGGGGTTGTATACAGACCCCCATGTCAGGTGGAGGGAATGGACAAGGATATGATAGAAGGCATACTTAGGATGGCAGAGAAAGGGGCAATACTGTTGATGGGGGACCTTAATATGTCAGATGTTAACTGGAGCACCTTTGCTGCAGCCACATCCAAAGGCAGGGCCATTCTCGTGCCCTTTAGGTAGCATGCCTCAGACAGCTAGTTTTGGAACCTACTCATGAGGGAGCAATCTTAGACCTCGTACTCTCAAATGGGGACAGTGAGAGGATCTCAGATCTAGAAGTGGGTAGCCATTTGGGAACAAGTGACCACCAAACAGTGTGGTTCACGATAAACTCAGCTACAAAGTCAAGCCATACAAAAGTGAGGGTTCTGGACTTCAGGAGGGCTGACTTTGGCAAGATGGGAGAGTGCCTTAGAAAAGCACCAGCAAACAGGCTAGAAGGAGGGTGGAGCAACAATGGGAAATATCAAAACTGCCATCACAGAGGCAACAAGCCTTTGTGTGAAGCAACAACCAAATCAAACGAAAGAAAAAACCACTGTGGTTCTTAAAAGAGGTGGGTGGTGAAGGTTAGGGAGAAAAGATAGCATTTAGGAAGTATAAGGAAAAACAGAAGGAGCAGGACAGAGAACTGTACCAGTTAAGGCAGAAGGAAGCAGGGAGGAAAGTCAGAATAGCAAAGACCCAAACTGAGGAAAAAGACAGCCAACTCGGTTAAGAAGGGGATAAAACCTTTATAGGTATATCAGGACATAGAAAGACAAAAGGAGGGATAGTGAGGCTGAATAGAATGGACGGTGGGTGGGCAGAGAGGGACAGTGAAAAGCAGGGATACTGAATGAATACTTCTGTTCAGTATTCAAAAAAGAGGAGGTGCCTAATCCAGTTAACAGAAGCACTCTGGATAGGAGGGGGTCGATCTCGGTCCTTTCACAAAAGAAAGGGTTCTGAAAGAACTCCTAAAACTGAAGATGGACAAAGCAATGGGGCCAGATGGAATTCACCCCAGAATTGTAAAAGAATTGAGCAGAGAACTAGTGACACCACTGACTACCCTTTTTAACAAATCATGGGAGGATGGTGTGGTACCTGAGGACTGGAGGAAGGCAGATGTGATACCCTTTCACAAAAGTGGGACCAAGACAGAGGCAGGAAACTACAGACCTGTCAGTTTGACCTCTGTGGTAGGGAAAGTGATGGAATCACTTCTGAAGGAAAGAACTGTTGAGTACCTAGAGGCCAGTGGGGCACAGGACCCAAGGCAGCATGGGTTCACAGAGGGAAGGTCATGTCAGACGAATCTAATTGATTTCTTTGACTGGTGACCAAAGTAGTAGACCAGGAGGGGCTGTGGGCACACGCACTAGACTTTAGCAAGGCATTTGACATAGTCCCCACCCAAAAGATTAATAGTCAAATTAACCAGCCTGGGAGTGGGTCCCTGGGTGGTAGCTCTGTAAAACATTTGCTGGACAACAGGACACAGAAGGTAATTGTAAATGGAGTCCACTTGAAGAAAGAGGGGTTACTAGTGGGGTACTGCAGGTTCTAGTGCTAGGTCCAGTCCTTTTAATGTCCTTATAAGTGACATTGCAGAGGGACTGGAAGGAAAAGTATGCCCTTGCAGATGACACAAAGATCTGCAACAGGGTTAATACACAAGGAGGCGGAAAGGATGAGAAGGACTTGGTAAGGTTGGAGGAATGGTCAGAAGTATGGCAGCTTGGATTCAATGCAAAGAAGTGCAAAATAATGCACCTGGGAAACAAAAACCCATGGGAAGATTACACAATGGGGGGAGGTAGTAACAACAACAAAAATGGAAAGGGACCTGGGGGTAATCATATCAGATGACCTTAAGGTTGGCAAGCAATGTGAGAAGGCGGTAGGGAGGGCTTGGGGGATACTGGGATGTATAGGGAGAGGCATCACCAGCAGAAAACAGGAAGTTGTTATCCCCCTGTACAGACAGTTGGTGAGACCCCATCTGGAGTACTGTGTCCAGTTCCTGAGACCCCATCTCCGCAAGGACATAGACAGGATGGAGGCAGTTCAGAGGAGGGCAACTAAAATGGTGCAGGGTCTGCAAGAGAAGCCATACGAGGAGAGACTAAAGGAGCTTAATATGTATATCCTTGAGGAAAGGAGGGAGAGGGGGGATATGATAGAAACGTTTAAGTACCTCAGTGGAATCAACAAAGTCCAAGAGGGTAGCATCTTTCAGGAAAAGAGATGTGCAAGAACAAGGGGACATAATTTGAAGATAGAGTGGTGACGGCTCAGGGGCAATGTGAAGAAGTATTTTTTCACAGAGAGGGTGGTGGATGCTTGGAACAGCCTTCCTGAGGAGGTTCTGGGGTCTAAAACTGGGGGAGAATTCAAGAATGCATGGGACAGACATAAGGCAATTTTTGTGGGGGGTAGGAAGAAATAGGCTGTTGGTTAAATAGGATCTGCAGCTTATCCTCTAGGTAGGGAAATGGGCAGACTAGGTGGACCAAGCGGTCCTTATCTGCTGTCAAAGTCTGTTTCTATGTTTCTGGGCAGCAGCATGCCACACTCAGACAGAACACACCAGTCTACTTGGCAGCAGCACCCCACGCTCAGAGTGAACACAGCAGTGTACTGGGCAGCAGCACCCCATGCTCAGAGTGAACACACCAGTGTACCGGGCAGCAGCACCCACGCTCAGAGACAACAAATGTGTGTACTGGGCAGCAGCACCCCATGCTCAGAGTGAACACGCACCAGTGTACCGGGCAGCAACACCCACGCTCAGAGACAACAAACGTGTGTACTGCGCAGCAGCGTGCCATGCTCAGAGTGAACACACCAGTTTACCGGTCAGCAGAAGCAGCACCCCACACTCAGATTAAACACATCAGTGTATCAAGTAGCAGTACCCCACGCTCGGAGTGAACACACAGTGACCGAGCAACAGCATTCCACGCGTCGACTGAACACACCAGTGTACCAGGCAGCAGCACCCCACACTCAGAATGAACACACCAGTTTACCAGGTAGCAGCACCCCACACTCAGTGAACACACCAATGTACTGAGCAGCAGCATGCCACGCTTAGACTGAACATGCCAGTGTACTGGGAAGCACCTCACACTCCCAGTGAATGCACCATTGTACCGAGCAGCAACACCTGATGCCCAGACTGTTCACTTAATGTTTCACACTATCACTCTTCTGAAGACGCACAATTGCATGGAACATTAAGTTGACAGTTTGAATGTGCATTGTTACTTTACAACAGTGCGTTTAAAACTGGTCCTGTTTAGGTCTTCTGAAGCTTTTGATTTTTTGTCTCTTGGAACTGATTTGGAGGGAATTCATTGGGGCAGACTCAGACTGATCCAAGAGCTTGATTTAGCCTGGGATTATTTTGTCTTTGAACTGAAACGTCTGTGATAGACACATGCCAATAAAATCGAGGAAATTGAAAAAGAATTCAGCAGTTTGGTATTCTCCTCTCCTAATGAAATGAAGGCAAGAAAAGGATAAGTTACAGAGAATGGCCCAGAATGATCCGACATTGGGAGATTGGGAATGATACAGGAAAGCAAAGAATAAGTATGCAGTGGAGGTGAGGAGTACAGAAAATTCCTTTTTTAGGAAGAAGATAGCAGAGGAGGCAGGTGATCCAAAAATGTTCTGGGCAACTATAAAAAATCTAAATGGGAACTGTACTAATTGATAAGGGACAACAATTCCCAGAAGATATATTGGCAAACAAATTTAATTCTTTCTTGTCAACTCAGAAAATGTTTTTCCTGAGCAGAGCAATGCAGCTTAGTTTTCAGTCCTGGTGGAAACATCCCAAATATTAATAAGTCTTTTGTGTTTGATGATCTTCAAAAATATTAGGTTCCTGAAGCACTACTTGAGTTGAAGGTTAACAAGAGTAATGAGCCTGACGAGTTGTCCTCATGGCTTCTAAAATATTCTGCTTTTCAGGTAGCAGAACCTTTAGTTAATCTGTTTAACTGGTCATTGGTGACTGAAGTTGTCCCTCAGGGTTGAAAGCTGGTCATGGTTGTCCCCATTTTTAAATGAGGCAGCCCTGGTCAGATGACCAACTTTCACCCTCATTCCCTCCTGTCAGTTATGTCCAAAATTTTTGAACAGTTAGTTTTCTGGACAATTGTGGGATTATCTTGAGAAGGGTGGGCATTATGATGTCCTTAAGTCTGGGTTCAGAAAGGGGTACAGTACCATCTCCTCCATATTGAAGGTCTGGGATGACATCCACAAAGCTATGGACTGCAGGAAACATACAGGGGCAATCTTTGTTGACCGAACCAATGCCTTTAACAAAGTGGACCACATGGTCCTGCTGAGTAAATTAGAGAGGGTGGGGCTAGGAACTAAAGCATTAAGTTGGTTTACGTCTATTTTGAGAACCGCAAACAGTATACTATGATAAACTGGAGAACATCTCAAGAGTTAGCAGTTTCAAAAGGTGTACAGCGGGTTCAGTTCTTGGACCCCTTTTGTTTACAATTTATCTTAAGGGACTAGGGGATTGCGTCGGTGACATAAATGACCATTTATATGCAGATTATGCAGCTATCTTATACCGCAGATATGTAGAAACACAGACACTGACAGCAGAAAAAGACCATTGGTCCATCCAGTCTGCCCATAAACCCTAACAAACTTGGGACCTATTCTCCATACAAGACTCTAGCCCACAGTATCCACCTCCGTGCTCCCCACCTACCACTACCACCCTGAGCACCCACTAAGTCCTTCACTCTGTATCAGTCATGTTTGAAACCATTGATAGTTTTGGTACCCACAACATCAGCTGGCAGATTGTTCCATGGCTCTGCCATCTTTTCTGCAAAATAAAACTTTCTCACTTCCCTCTTGAACCTCTGCCCATCATTTTCCACTTGTGCCCTCTTGTTCATGATCCGCTACTTGCACAAAATAGTTCCTTACAGTTTACCTTGTTCATTACTTTCAGGAACTTGAAGGTCTCGGTCTTACCTCCCCTCTCTCATCTAGTCTCTTGTGAGTACATGTTAAGTGCCTTGAGCCGATTCTTGTAAGATCTGCTCTTCTGGCCCTGAATCATTTTGGTCACCCTACAGTGCACTGTCTCCAGCATGTCCTTATCTTTCCTTAGGTGAGATCTCCAGAATTGGGCACAGTACTTTAGGTGGTGCCTCAACAGTGATCTATAGAGAGGTAATAATACCTCCTTCCTTCTGCTGTCAGTACCCATTCCTGTATACCCCAGCATCTTGTTTGCCTTATTGTAGACCTTTTTACACTGGTTTGTTTCAGTGAGTTACTGATGATGACACCTAGGTCTCTTTCCTTAGAGATTGTGCCTTGCTATACCCCCACCCATCCAGTAGTCTGTCCTGTGGTTCTTGTTCCCTATATGCTTCATCTTGTACTTTTTGGCACTGAAGTTCCACTGCCAAACATTTGACCACCTCTCTAGCATTTGCAAGTCTCCCTGCATCTTCCTAACCCCCTCCTCACTTTCTGCCTTGCCACAGAGCTTAGTGTTGTCTGCAGAGAGACCCATCTTGCCCTGGATTCCTTCTCCAGTGTTGCTGATGAACATATTGAAAATGACTGGACCCAGGACTGATCCTTGTGGCACCCCACTGGTGACCTTCCTCTCTTCTGATTTGATTCTGTTAACCATAACCCTCTGCTGTCACCCTTCCAGCCAGTTTCTCATCCATCTAATTGTGTCCTTCACTGTACCCAGATCCTTTAGCTTCTTCAATAGCCTTCTGTGAGGCACTGAGTTGAAAGCCTTGCTGAAAGCGAAGTAGAGTAAGTGCACAGCATGGCCCTTATCCACTGCTCTCATTTCTCAGTCAAAGAATACTATCAGGTTGGTCTGAGAAGACCTCCCTGCCACAAACCCATACTGTTTACTATCCTGGAGTCCATTGCTCTCCAGGTAGTCCATGAGGTCCTCTTTGACTAGTGTCTCCATCAGCGGGATCCAAAGACCCAGTCAGTGGCCTTCAAGGAGGAAGTGGAAGCCGCTACAGTGGACACCTCAGTCTTGATGCTGCTTCTGTCTGAGGCCATCATTGGAGGGTCATTTACATAGGGATTCAATGAAATGTGCCTGGCCCTCCAGACCTTGGGGGAGAACCCTGCCCAAAATGGCAAGAAACATAAGTGCTATTGGCGCCGGTCATGGAACCAGGAGAGAGCAAGGTCCTCCCTATCCTTTGACTCCCCAGACTACTTCACGGTGGTCGAGACACCCTCGGTTGAGGGGAAGGT
Source organism: Neoceratodus forsteri (assembly GCA_016271365.2). Lineage (NCBI taxonomy): Eukaryota > Metazoa > Chordata > Ceratodontiformes > Ceratodontidae > Neoceratodus > Neoceratodus forsteri. The sequence goes on from JADMNL010000030.1 coordinate 90,756,369, forward strand.
CGAGAGCTCCTTGGTGCTCCTGTCTGTCTTGTTGACCTCGACTCCGGTCGAGCAGGCTGTGGATATATTCCTCGAGTCTGTTGACCAGTTGTTGGATGAGAGAGGGGATTTGATATCTCAAACCTCGGTTCTTCTGGTCCTCACTCAAGTGGATGTGGCCCAGTCAGTGTCCCCAACCAGCTCACCTCGGGAGCAACCTCCACCGGTGGCCAAGCCCCAGAAGCTTCTTCTCCTTAACATGGGGAGACATGTGGTGTACCATGACCAGCCGGAGTGCTCGCCTCTACGTTGACTGTCGGGTCGACGATCGAGGTCTAGATTGAGGTCTCCATCAGTATGGTCCCATTCTCGATCCTACTCGACCAGAAGCCATTGCCTTTGATGCTCCTTGACCTCCTCATTCTCTGGTGAGGAGAGGCACTGGCGGAAGATTTGCCAGTGCTACGAGGAGCCCCACTGGCTACTGTGGGCTATTGCAGAGCAGAGTAGGGCTCTACACATGGACCATCAGTCACCTGGCAGCCATCACTTATGTTCTCATTGGTCCCATCTGAGGATTCTTGGGTGGTCTGCGGCGAGAAATGGTTGAAGGGTGTTTTTAAGGAGTCATCAGACAACTCGAACCAGTAATTCATGGCCTCCTCAGGGACTTATACCTTCGACCAGTTTCACCCATATCTTAGCGTAGTCTAAATCTGTGTGGTCAAAATGCACGCTGCACGGAGACCTCAAAAGCGTGCGGCCAAAAAATGCACTAAAATGAAATAAACTAACTCCAAACCATGCATGCTGTTTTGACCGGTGCAGTTTTCGACTGCGTCTTCATCCCTTCGTGATCTTGACAGGATACCAATCGACCAAGACTCAGTCGAGGAGTTGACCACTGGCCATGGGCCAGTGTCATTTGGGGCTCTAATCCAACTTGTATCAGAATCCATGAATGTCCCTCTGGAGCCTGTCCAGAAAAAGGCCAAGTACCCTTTCAACTGCATCCTAGACAGGGCCGAATCCCCCTGGGGTTGCCTTTCCTATGGCTGAGACCAGCATCCAGCATCCTGTCCACACTCCTCTACCTTTGTGGTCCGCAAGTATGCAGTTCCTACTGGGTCCCTTTCAGGGTTCTCAGACAACCCTTCAACCGAAAGACTGGTCTCTGACTTAGCCTTCCGCATATCCAGGGGCCAAAGGGACGTGGACAAGCCTCCAGACAAAGAGTCTAAAAAGATTGACCATGCTGCTAAAAATTGTACACTGTGGTATCCTTGGATCTCCATCAGGCGACTTACCCTGTCATGATGACCAACTTTGGACATTCCCTGTTGGGGGTCCTTGGTAGGATCCTCCTTCACCTCCCTGCTGACCAGCAGTTGCCAGTGAAGTTGATCCAAGGTCAATCACTGACTAACTCCAGCTCCAGATAGCCTTGGACATGGGCAGTTCCTGTGCCTATGCCGTGGCAGTGGCCGTCTCCATGCATTGCAGGGCCTGGATGTGCCTGTCCACCTTTACAGTGGACACCCAGCACAAGCTGGCCAATGTCATTGTTTGGCTGTGTGACTTCATCCCAGATGGAACAGAAACTGAAGAAAGGAGCTTTTCAGTAGCTGCCCTTTCAGCTGCAGCCTCCTCAGCAGCAGCCTCAGCAATACCAGGCCTGGTGCCTGAAACCCAAGTTCGATGGCCAGGGCCCCTAGCAAGGTGGAGGAAGATGTGGTGGTGCCCCTCTGGCTGAAGTGGCAGGTGCCCTTGCAAAAGCTCCACAGTGATGGGTTGGGGGTGTCATCCCTCCACCTGTCCAGTCCCTGTCTGCACACCCTGTCGGGAGTTGGTTACACCATTTCTTACCATGTTGATCCACTGTCACAATGGGCAAGTGGGTGTTCGGGGTGGTAGGTAGAGAGCTGCCTCTGGACTTTGAGGCCCTGCCATGTTACTGACTCCACGTTCCTTGGGAATCCAGCATGTCACAGCACATGCTGTCCGTCCTTCAGGGGGACATCGTTCAGCACCTCGTGAAAGGTGCCATAGCTCGTATCCCAGTGTCTTGGCCAGTCAGGATTACGTGTTCAGGTACTTCCTGGTTCTGAAACAGAAGGGGGGGCTGGCACCCTATACTGGATCTGCACGATCTGAACCAGTTCATGCAGAAGTGCAAGTTCCAGATGGTCACCCTGAGTCAGATCATTCTGATCATACTTCGCACGGGAGGTCTTGCAGCAGGCTATTACAATTAGGACTATGCCGTAGGCACTAGGACCCATCAGAAACCTTTAGCTAGCAGTACCCAGCAGGGGCTGCCCCCCGACGTTGGATCTGCCCCGACATCAGCAAATGGTATATCGGGGCGGCCCCAGCCCCACCTCAGTTCTTTTCCCACCGCAGACTTGCTTCCATCGGCTTTACAGTTGCCTTTAGAACCCGTTTACTAGTAGATCAGCAAAACTTTTTCACCGTTTCTTATTTTCTTCAAGTTCGATTCTCATTCTTCTCATCATTCTGTATGTCGATTTCACTGTCGTCGGTTTTCTCATCTGGACAGAAGAGGACAAAGTGTTCCTGCGGCCGCCAGATACCGGTGAAAGACTCACATGAGGCCTGTGTCTTTTGCCTCGGGCTGGACCACGACGCCAAGAATTGTCAGATCTGCTGCAGCTTTACAAGCAGGACTAGGTTCTGCCACCTAAAGGCGCTAAAGGCCCATATCCTCAAAAAGCAAGTGGCCGTGATGCAGCGCTCTCCCAGGGAGACGTCTTTTTCGTCGAGGCATAAGGGGAAATCAGACCGCCATAAGTCCCGCGAAAAGGACCAGAGCTGGTCTCAATCGCGTTCCCACTCTCATTCTCCCCACAAAAAGGCCTCCTCCTCTGGGTCGGTCGGCTCAGATCGTTCCTGCCACTCAAGACACTCAGAAGAAAAGCGGGAGACTACCGTCCACGCCGAGACCCTGGCATCAGGTAAGGGTAGTCAGGGCCTGGTCGCGGTACCGACGCCCCCCACCTCGAAGGTGAAGGCTATGCCCTTACAGACACCCTCCACCTCGGGAGCTGGGACCTTAGCTTCCCCTTTGGCATCTGTCTTGGCCCTGTCCGGGGCTCTAGGTAAGGAACAATCCCAGAAGGAACAGGAACCAGGCTCAAAGCCAACGTCGGCTCATCGGCCTTCTAAGAACCTACCCGCGACACCAAAGCCAACGGCTCTAAACTGTCGAAGGCACAGGACACAGACTGGATGTCAGTGAAGGCGGCGTTGGGTACTGAATGTTCACCGGTCCGAAGGGCCTCCACTCCAGAGGACATGACTGACGAATCCTCACCCAGGGACCTCCCTGATTTGACGTCCTCACCCATACCTCCGCATCTGCTGGACAAACCCAGCCTAACAGAGGGTTCAACCGTGGCACAATTTAATAAAGAGGAGCTCACCAACCTTTTTCAATTTTGGTGGGGCATAGTCAAACATGACGTTTTGCCGCCGAAGCCCGACCCAATTCCGGCTGCGGAAAAACCTGAGGACAAGAGCAGGGGTGAAAAGCCTTCTTCCCCTGCACCTAAACATTCCCAAATCCAAGATCCAGGTCACGTACTCCGGTAGATGACTGTGGTTGGTCAAGAAACAGGGGGCACCGGCGACACACTCGCTCTACAAGCCACCGTTGTTCCCCTAGCAGAAGATGGTCCACTAGCCGATGCAGGTCTGACGACCATCACAGGCACTTGGTCAGCCAATGTCTGGCCACCAGCCATCGTCGGTCTTATAGTAGGCGATGCTCTGAAGACAGAAGCCGTACTTACTCCCGCTCAAGATCAGCCTCATATTATTCAGAGGGCCACGGTTCGCATCCAGCTCCTCTGGATCTGACCATTCCCTCTCCAGGGAAAGAGTGTCCTCTGATGAGAAAGACACTCCAAAGTCCCCTCCTGATGATCCCACATTTATGGACATCATGAGGCATATCCAGTCCTCTAATGGATGGGAGATGGAGGACTTGGACCAGGAATGCTGGAGGTTGGCAAAGTACCTGAGGCAGAAGGAGACAAAGCCTGTAGTGGTCCCTCCTCTTGTGGAGACCTTCCAAGACCTTACCAGGATTACTTGGAGGTATCCCTCTACCATCCTGACAGTTCCTAAGGAGTCGGATAGGCTGTACAGAGCCCCGAGGGAGGAGCCTTCTCTGGCGGAACACCCTCAGGTGGACTCCGTGGTGATTACAGCTGCCCATGACAAGTCCAAGCAGCCTAAACACCTTAGCTCTCACCTGGATCAGGTGGACAGGAAGGTCTGTTCTACCTCCACCTGTTCCATTCGCTGTCTTAACTTTCTCACGCATATGGTCCAGTACCAAAATGCAGTGTGAGAGAAGAGCATGGCAGTAGCTCAGGCTTTGCCAGACTCGACACAAAAGACCAAGCTCCTGGAGATTTTGAAATCCGGTTCAGACGTAGGCACTCATGTCCTGAGGGCCTTGTACGATACTGCAGATATGACATCGAGGGCAGCAGCTTCCGACATTTGCCTTAGACGCCATGCCTGGCTTGGAGTCTCAAGTTTCTCCCAGGATCTGCAGTCCGGAATCTGGGACCTACCATTCCAGGGTTCTGTCCTTTTCGGGGAGGAGACGGAGAAACCTGTCTGTCATCTCCAAGAACTGGGGAAGTCCATCTGGTCCACCTATAAACTACATAAGGGGGACCAGAAGCCATTTCGCAAACAGCCTTTTCATAAGACCTCAGGGCAGAACAACCATGGCCAGTTTTCGCAGAGAGGCGGCTTTAAGAGGAAAGCCACAACCCAAGCTCCTGGGACCTCTACCTCTAGAGGCCCCAAGTCCTCCCACCCCTCTCTGATTTCTCCCGGAGCTGCCCAATTACTCACTACCACGCCCCCCCCTCAGGTGGAGGTTGTGGGGGAGGCAGTAGGGGGTCACTTCTTCCTCTACCAAGAGGAATGAGCAACATTACATCAAACCTCTGGGTTTTAAACCTAATAAGGAGAGGACATACCTTTGATTTCACTCAGATCCCTCTAGAAGAACCACCAAGGTCCTCCCATTATCCTCCTTCACACATTCCGCTAATAGAAGGAGAAATACAGACCCTCTTGCAAAAACGGGCGACAGAGCCAGTTTCCCAGAGACAACAGGGAAAAGCTCACTACTCCCTCTTCTTCCTGGTCCCAAAAAAGACCAGGGATCTTCATCCCATCCTGGACCTCACCTCCCTAAATCTTTTCATAGAATACAAAAGGTTCAGGATGGTCACTTTGCCAGGCCTCATTCCCCTCTTGCACCAGAGGGAGTGGCTCTGCTCCCTGGACGTGCAGGATGCCTACATGCACATAAAGATCTTCCCTTCCCACCAGAAGTTTCTGAGGTTCCACTTCCAGAGGAGGCATTATCAGTTCCAGGCCTTACCATTCGGTCTCTCCTCCACTCCTCAAGTCTTCACCAAGTGCCTAGCAGTTGTGCCTGCAGCTCTCAGATGCAAGCGCCATTATGTCTTCCCTTACCTAGATGACTGTCTGCTGGCATGCATCCAGAAGCTGTTGCAACCTTGTGCAGGAACACCTTTATTCTCTTCTGAGAGCTGGGGATCACCCTGAATCTTCCAGAGTTTTCCCCAGAGCCCAGTCAATGACTACTGTTCATAGGAGTGGTCCTCGACACAGTTCAGGGCATGGCCTTCCTCCCGCAGGACAGGGGGTGATTGTCTATAGGCAGTAGCCCGGACGGTATATATGAACCCACAGGTCCCAGCCAGGACCTTCCTCAGACTCCTGGGGCACATGGCGGTGGCCATCCCTACAGTTCAGTTGGCTCGCCTCCACATGAGAGTCCCACAGTGGATGCTCAGAGTGCAGTGCTGTTACTACGGGTTATATCATGATATTTATTTTTGTAATTTATACGTGATTTAGTACTGTAACTGATGTATGACTGCCAGGATGCCATTGCAAATTTGCTGTGCTCAAGGGTTTTATCCCATAATAAAAACTGAAATTGATGCTGCAACCCGTCACACAAAGATGGCTGCTTCTCAGGCTAGTTTTCCCTCAAATATGCATAATGTAGAAACAATGACACAATTTGTAAAATTGGTCTGGCTTGCAACTCATACTCTGACAGAAATGAAAACTGGACCCTGCTTCAGAATCTGGGAGCCATGCCGTGGTTTTTCAGACCTCCAACATTTTTTGGAAAGACATTGGGATATCCTTGGTGTGGGTATCTCTGGTGTGGGTTATCCCCGGTATGGGATATCCCTGGTGTGGGATTTCCCTGGTGTGGGATATCTCTGGAGTAGGGTATACCTGGTGTGGGATATCCCTGGAGTGGGAATATCCCGGGTGTGATTAATCTCTGGTTTGGGATATCCCTGGAGTGGGGTATCCCAGGTGAGATTAATCTCTGGTGTGGGTTATCCCTGGTGTAATTAATCTCTGGTGTGGGCTATCACTGGTGTGAGTTATTCGTGGGGTGAGGTGTCCCTGGTGTGGGATATCCCTGGTGTGGGTTATCCCTGGAGTGGGGTGGGGTGTCTCTGGTGTGATTAATCTCTGGTGTGGGTTATCCCTGGTGACCTGTCCAGTGGTCCTTCTATCTATAAGACCACTTGTGCCATGGTCTACTGCTGTGCATGGATGTTGTTGAGGCTGCCATGATTATCATGTTTGTCTGCAAAAAGTCCTTACATTGTGAATATCTAACTCAGTGATCTTTGAGATAGTTTGAGTCAAGTAAACATGCATTTAAAAAGCACTAGTAAAAACTAAATTCTCTTCCAAATGAAAACTTTCCTAGTGCATTAATTTCCCCTTATGCAGAATTTTCAGTCAAGCCCTGATAAAGGAGTATGTGACATAAGAACACCCCTGAATACATTTTTCATGCATGGAGAGCCTCGGGTGTTCACAAATCTCTGCCGGTTATCCTGGCAACATTACTGTCAGTCACGAGTCTGCTTTTCTCCCCCATATAGTTGTTTGCTCCTTTACTGCCACCTGCACCTTTCATAGGGTCCTTGTGCTGTTTACCCTCAGTCCCATCTGCTGCTTCCCCCATCGTCCTGCCGGTGGTGATCTACATGGTGCAGGACCCAAGAGCACCGGGGACCATCAAGCATGACGACGGAGGGACATGGGATTATTTTCTTATGTTTCTCCAGCCTGTATGCTCAGAGCCACAGCAGGCACAGTAGCACATGCACATGGAGGCACGCCTGTGCTCCGGAACCAGCGACACCGATCCACCCACCTGGCCTAGCGTCAGGCCACCAAGGCTTGACACACGACCACCAGGCCTCCATCCAGTGGCATTCAAGATCCGGGGAAACTTGCCTCTCCAGTCTGAGAGTGGAGAGCTACCAGGCGGTGGCTAAGCCTCTCCCAGCCCTCCCCCACAGCTGACTCACAGCAACCCGAACTTGGGTCGCCAGCACGGGAGAGGTAAAGTGCCGAAGTGCCTCAGACCTCTACACCACTGGGCCAGCAGTCTGCTTTGTTCTGTGTTGCACAACTACCTCAAGTTGGAGAACCATGATTAGCAAGAATCATGATGACATATATGCATACGCAATGGTTTTAGAAGTTCATTTCTATTTTTTTTAGGGTAGGGGGCTTCATTCTAAGAACCAAAATAACTCCTTTCTGAATTCCAGCCATAGAGCTTGATTTCATTCTCATGTTTAGATTGTAATCATTAATGTTCTCTAAACAATATCCTTTGGTTTCTCTGTGTTTGCAGGTGACCTGTCGTGCAATCGGTATTGGAGCCTACCTGGTCCGATTGGGGCAGAGGATCATCCAGGTAGAAAATTCCCACATTATTCTCACCGGAGCCGGGGCACTCAACAAGGTAGGAAGGGCACGCCAAAGGTAACAACCAAAAAATGATGTTGTTGATGAGCACAGTCAAGCAAGGCTAGCCTTGCCACTCACAGTTGGAGCCAAAAAATCTATTTTGTCGTAAATGATGATTAATTGACCATTAGAAGACTGTGGGCGTATATATACGTCCAGAATCTATATAAGTTCAAACATACTCAGCACTCAAAGAGTTAAAACTTCATGGCACTATCAAATGTAGATAAAAATATGTCCTGCTTACCATATGGTGAGATGTAGTAACATTAATGCCCTCAGAAATTATCTTGCTGCAACTGACCGGTACCCCATCCTCTTTGCCCCTGACATTGACGTGACCCCCTTCCTTTTGCATTCCAAATTTATTCACATCTATGACAAGCACATCCCCCTCAGAAAATCCAGGGTTAAAAGATCCCACCACCCCAGGATCACACCTGAGTTCACTGACCTGTTCAAGTCCCATGATCACGCTTGGGCCTGCCTCAAATTATCCTGCTCCCTGCCTGACCTTGTGGCCTACGTAACTCTCAGAAATTAATGCATGAAGGCTGTCCATGCAGCAAAATCACTCTATATTAAAACCAACCTCAGAATAACCTTAACTCCCCAGCAGAATTCTGGAAGCATGTTCACTTTCTTTTCATCCCCCTACCCAGACCACTCCCCCAGTCCTCACAGTAAATGGTTCATCTGTTTCTGACCCTTCCTCTCTTGCTTCTCATTTTAATGAATTTTTCACCCCTTGTTCCCTTCCCCCCCCTTCCTGGAACCTCTCCTCTCCTCTCCCCTCTAGTCCATCCTCCTCTCTACCTTACCCACCCCAAGGCTTTCAGTAACCCCGCCTCACCCCCATAACTCCTCAGGAAACCTTACTTGCTCTTTCCTGAGTCAACTTATCTAAATGCAATCGTAATGGATTGGACCCTAAAAATCTCCATCTTTCAGCACCTCCTATCGCCTGCCCCCTTACTCACCTTCTTAATTTCTCCTTTTCCTTCTGTGCTGTCCTCCTATTTTGAAAGATTGCCAAGGTTCTCGCCTTCACAAAGGGGGTGAACCCTCCTCCCCTGGCAACGTCCATCCTATCTCCCTTCTTCCCACTCTAGCAAAGCTGCAAGAGAAGCTAATCTATTTTAGGTTTACCATTTTCCTCTACTCCTCAAACTACCGCTTCCTTTTTCAGTCCATTTTTTGGAAGCACCACTCCATCATTTCCTCCCTGTTGTGGGTTACTGACTCCATCTGCACTGGGATGCATCAGGGGCACATCATAGCAGTGATTTTCATCAGTTTGGCAAAAGCCTTTGACTCAGTAGCCCATCCACTCCTGGACAAGCTGAGCTCTGCCGGTCTCTCAGCTCCTGCTGTCAGTTGGTTCTGTTCCTACCTCTCGGGCCATCTACACTCAGTACAGGTAGGAGACGCCCTATCCCCTCCACTTCCTGTCCAAGCTGGTGTCCCTCTGGTGTCCCACAGGGCTCTATCCTAGACCCCATCCCTTTGTCCATCTTCCTCAATGACTTCTCCTCTGCCTATGCCAGCTTGCATATCCTTATGTATGCAGATGATATGGTCTTCTACACTTCTGGCCTGTCGGCCACGGCTGTGCAAGGCTCACTCCCGCAAGACTTTGGCAACATCCTGCTATGGTTCACACCAACCAGCTCTGGGTCAGCACTAACAGGAATGTGTCCATGACCTTTGGTATCAGCCAGAAACTGGCCATGCTCCTGCCCCCCCATCTTTATCTCTGTAGATGGCACCCCTCTTGAGGTGGTCTCCTCCTTCAGGTACCTAAGTGTGTAACTAAATAGGAGGCTGGACTTCTCTGCTCTCATTGATGCCATCCACACTAAGCTCTGCCCCAGACTTGGTGCCCTGCACGGCAACAAGGACTGCCTTTCTCCCCAGTTCCACCGGGAGCTGGTTGCCAAATTGGTTCTCCCATTGTTTGACTATGCAGATGTGGTCTCTTGCACTGTTCCCGCCTCTTTTCTCACCAGACTGGACACCCTCTGTAATGCTTTCTGTCATTTTGTTACTAACTCCCCCTCTCAAACTCACACTGTACCCTTTACTCCTCCCTATATATCCCCCCAACATCGCCAGTTTCACTGTGCATCCTTCATCGCCAAATACTAGTTTGGGTCCCTTCCTTCATACTTCTCCTCACTTCTCTCTCCCATTCCCTCTGCCTCCTATTCCCTTTGCTCCAGGGACTCTCGGACCTTTTCCCTTTCCCACCTGCATTCTTCTGCTGGGCAGTGTCCTTTCTCCTGTCACCTCCCCTCACTCTGAAACCTGCTGCTTTTCACTCTCCATCTCTTCCACTGCCACTCTCATTTAGACACCAGCTAAAACTTCTCCCTGCCTCATCCTGGTCCTACCAGACCCCCCCTTTGCAATGGCCCTTCCATCCCTGTGTTTTGCACTCACCTGAACACTGCCGCTGCCTGAACTAAGCTATTCCAACAGCTATTGCAATGTTATTTTTCATACTGCACTGTTCACTTTATTGCACATGAATGCTGCTCGGTGTTCAACTTTTTGGTTCTGCCATAGTAATTGTGCTTCTGTCCTATTAAGTGTACTGTGTTACACACTTTATGGTACTCCATCGCTATTGTGAACCCGCTATAACAAAACCCCTCTTAGTGTGAACACCTGTGATGGCTTCCATTGTTCCCTAAATAGGCATACTGTCACTTCGATATAGTAAACAACTAGCTGTAATGAACATATCAGCTGGCTCCAGAGGTGTTATAGAGTGGGACTACTGTACTGCGTACCTTATTATTGAAACTGTGTTTGCTGTAATACTGTACCCCCCTTCCCCCTGAGTTGCACCTGGAAACGAGCCTTGGCTAAGTGTGCCTATCCTGGTTAGCAATTTTCAATTTTCAAATAAACAAATAAAGTGCCAAAAATACAGCTTGGCAAAGATACTGGTGCAAAAAAAAAATCAAGAGCGGATTTTCTGAAGGGTGCCACTGACTAGCGTGAGTATGCTGGGTTTACTCTTTTTGGGGCATGTTACACAGTTCATGCACTTTTTGGTAACTGTCTTTGCACAATAAATTTATTTTGTGCTATTTAATGTCTGGAGCTGTACCTTTTTGTGCTGTGGGGTGCTTTTTCTAGTGGCACAGATGCTTGGGTGTGGAGCCAGTATTCCGTGTTTGTACTACCTGAGTTTTTGTGCAAATGGCACTACAGCCTGGTGGTTAGAGTAATGAGCTGCGAATGTGCTTGGTACATCTAACAGGCCTGGGTTTGATTCCAGTGACCTCCACTTGCATACTTTGTGACTCTGAGAAAGTCACTGAACCTTCCCAGTGCTCCTGGGTGGCCCTTGAAAACAGGCAGTTGTGCCTAGTGGGCCTTACCCGGTTACCGAAGAATAAAAACAAATGAGAGGATGCTGACGGGGCGGAAAATCAGCCTGCATATCAGTGTTCACCCATTTGAAAATCCAGCTGGAGTTCTCTTTGTTTCCACACTGTATGACAGTAGCAAGGGGAAAACAGGAGGACCTGACAAAGTCTACGGCACAGTGAGCCTGTCGTCAAACTGTTGTCCACAGAAATAAAAATGAGGGAACATAAATAAAGACAGTTAATTAAATCTAAGCTGATTTGTGTCTGAATATTATATTTTGAAGGACAACAAATTTTAACCCACCCCCCGCACCCCAAAGGAAATCACCTGATTAGTGTTTTAAGCTAAGAAGATCACATTTGTTTTTTTAGCCTGCTTGCTGTAATATTGAAGTTTGTAATCTTATCTGGAATGTAAACATGTCCAGCACTACACGGCGCCATTTTATATGCACAGAGCGGCTTGGTATTGCTCACTTTTATTGCTTTCAGTACAAGTGAGAAGTGCAGAGCTGCTTTGTAAAGGCGAAGTGGCACCACACAGCGCTGGACATGTTTACATTTCGGCAGAGATGACTGTTGACAGTAACAGGACTCAAATTTCATAAAGTTTAACAAAAAATTAAATTTTAGGGCTCTCTGTTCCTTATTCCTAAGGACAGTTACATAAAAGCAGACTCTCTGTGCCGGTCCGGTGGCACTGAGGGTTGAGGCACTGGACACCACACCTCACTCCACACCAGAGACCTGGGTTCAGGAGTGGACTTGGGTCAGCCGGGGGGAGATAGGCTTGAGTGTCTACGACAGCTCGCCTACTCCGGGAGGATGAGGCCATAAACTGCTTTTGTGCACGACTCCCAGCCGGAGGCTCTGAATATTACAAACCCCTAGCAATAGGGGATGGGCAGCCACTACACTGCAGTGTGACGTCGGCGCTCAACACCGTGACGTCTCAGTCTTACATGCTGTAGGGGTTGGAGAAAAAGGGAAAATGCCTTCCAGGACCGGGAAGACTGGCTGCATGGAGCGTGCCTACGATGTGCCCCCGCTCGCCCTGCCACTTCTGGACCGACTAAATAGTGAGTAGCTTCGGGGTGTTAGGGGCCTCACCCTGTCCCTGCCCGGGGTGTAATCCGAGGCTCCATGGTGACACGGAGGTGGATGTGGGTAGAGCGGGAGGTAGGAGGATGACTCCTTAGCAGCCCCGAAGGGTCGGGGCTGGCAGGATAAGGAGGGGATAAATTGCGATTTCAAAAAAAAAAAAAAAAGCAGACTCTCTGCCCCATGGACTTCATCTGCTCCTGGTGTTTTCCTGCTGTACTATCATAATATTCTGTGTCAGTGATATCAGAATCATTGCCATGTCAGCAGGTTGTGATGTCACGTACAAGCAAAGGATAATGAATTCCCAGCAAGGAAAAAGCAATGTGAATGGATGAAGTCTTAAGTGAAAACTGTCCTGTTTCTGTGAAAATGTCATCTGTGATGAAAAGTGGAAGGCCCTGAAATTCTCATTTTTTTGGAAATGTTGATTAACTGCTGAGTTCTATTGATGTCAACTGTGATTTTTTTTGTTGTTACTAGAAACAAGAAAATCTCTTTAATAACCGTAGAATATTACTTATTGAATGTTTGTGCACAGTATATGCATTTTGTCCATGCGGTGTGCAGTTACATGGTGTATCTTATTTGCATTTAGACATATTTTATCTGCATGTTATGCGCATTGCATGCACATTTTATACATTTAGCCATATATCTACATTGTGTGACTATCACGCACATCTCATTCGCACCTCATTCGAAAATTATGCCAACCTTATCCACAACCTATGCAAACCCCGATGCGCGTAGTGTGTCCTCTTCCACATTAGTATGCATTAAATATGCAGTGTACAGTATGTGTGTATAATGCGTAAAATTATGCCGTTAAGGTGCATATAATGTTCGTATAAGGCATCTCACTGAAAAGGGGAAGAACGAAAATGCAGATGTGTTTCTGAGTAGCTTCCACGAGGGTAATTCATAATGAATAAATGCCAGAGGTTGAATGTTTTTCTTGTTGGTAATTAGTCCAGGTGAGGATCAGTGTGTGGAAATTTTATTGGGTCTAGAAATATATTCACTGGTTCAGCCTGATATTTGACAACATTTACGGATATTGTGATAAAGCTAACATGAAGCAAAATTAGTGGGGTAAGTGCACATTTTATAACATGTTATGGCTATATGCAAAACCCACCTCTCAAATGCAGAACAAACAGCGGTACGTTTGCATGAACAGGTTTTCCACTGAATACTTTTTTTTTTTCCTCTTCAGTCCTGCTTATGAAGCAAGGGGAGAATATGATGGACCTAGAGACCCTTTGCCCTTAAATTTATTTTTTTACAGTTAATGCTCTTTATTTCACTCCAAACCAGCTCATCATTAGGGACCCCACCCCCCGTCACCCCAGCCCCATATGAACTTACCATCCAACGCCAGGGTTTTATTTAACTCCAAAAATTGATTAGCGTTTTGCTCATAAAAGTGCTAAAACATTGTGAAAATGCATAGCACTTGCCTCACTGTGTTTAACAACCATAACACTTCTCGAAAACCTATATAAATACTTTTTGTACAGTTAGCATTGTCCCAAGAAAAAAATTGCTAATCAGTTATTTAAAACCCTGAACTCCAGTCTTCCCCATGGTGTACCCCCCCCCCATGGTGGAGGTGGTCCCACATTTGGGGCTGCCAAATGGATCCTTAAACTGGAGGCTTGCCATAGAGCTGGGCACGGGACCTACGATACAGCGGTCCCATCATGCTGGCTGGTCATGCTTTCCAGCTTCTTTATGTGCCCCAGGAGAGTGGATATGCAGTGTCACCGAGATGCACCCACGTGCGTGCGCACCCACATGCAAGACATCAGTGGCCGCCACTCCTCCACCCCTGAAATGGTGTCCCTGGGTGCTCAGTCCCCAGCTGTCACTAGGGTCAAGTGCTTCTCCAAGTGCAGCAGCCCCCCACAGAGGAGGAGAGCAGTCGTATGGATACTCAATTTCCTTCCCCCCGACCGTCCCTCTGACAACCCGAATTTACTCCCGAACCTGGGTTGTTGGTGCCACAAGCGGTAGAACTACTGCTGCACTGGTGGGCTGCCTCCTTCTGATCATAAATTACTATGTTACCATGTTCTTTTAGATATGAACTCAGATTCCAGTTTCTGTGAATACACCTTTCTGTGTGGGGCCACCAGACCAGTAAAAATGTATTTTTACTGGTTTAGGACAAAAATCAGCAGGTCCTAGATCCAGGAGCAGTGGAATATATGAGCAATGAAGAGACTCTATTCCTCTGTCCAATCAAAAACATTCCTGTAGCCGGCCCAGTGGCGCTAAGGATTGAGGCGCTGGATGCCGCACCTCGCGCTGCCCCGGCGACCCGGGTTGGGGAACAAGCTCGGATTATCGGGGTCGGCAGGGGAAGACTGAGATTGAGCTGGCCGGAGACAGCTCTCTCAGTCCTGGGGTGAGCTGGGGACTTTATACTCATGCTGCGGCAACCCCTGGGACACACCGAGGTACCGCAAGCAATGGTGTAGCTTGGGGCCACGGCAGACGCTCAGGCACATATGTGCAATGTCATTGCACGTCTGGGTTCCCTACGGAAGAAAGAACAGGGAAAAATATGGCAGCATGGTTCTGCAGCAGCTTGATGGCCGCATCTCCGCTGACCGATGATGCCTGGAGGCATGTGCCGGTACTGGTTTCCTCGCCAGGCACGGGGGCCATGGGGGGGCCCCTTTCATAGGTGTAGCTGCATCTGCCAGCTGGGCATGCGAGCTTCAGGGTCAGCGGCAGAGTGGAGCGGAGGCTGGACTGGAAGCAGGGACTGTGGCTGCAATGAGGTAAAAACTGTTATATGAAAAAAAAAAAAAGGAAAGAGGAAAAAAAATAAATTCCTGTATTGAAGTAGAATAACACTGCGGGTAAATAGAAAAAGAATTCTGATTTGAAAAAAAATGTTCTTTTAAGCAGAATTTTTTTAACAGGAGTTTTTATCAGTTGGCTTCAGAGTATGTATTTATTATAGTCTGTGCTGTTTCAGAGTAGCTGGGTTTTGTGTTCCGTTTTTCCTTTGTTGTCAAGGGAGTCACCCTCAGGTTCTCATTTCTGAGGAAGACAGTCGTATCCGATGTCCACGTCAGGGAGCAGCAGGCCTCGTTTCTCCTCTAGGATGCCTGTGCTGGTTTGACAGGGTGGTACATTATTATATGCAAGCTGTGTCTCATTTTGCGGTCACCGTGCGCTCGGTCAGAACCGTGCCACAGATGGTGCACAGTCTTGCAGCTGAATGGAAAAAAAGTCAGCACGGGTCAGCGTGATGTGCATTCCTGGTGCCTACTTTTGTTACTGCTTTTCTTATGGGTTTCTCTTCTAAACGAAACATCATTGTCCTATCGCCTGGCTACACATGGAAAGGTTTCAAGGAAATGACAGGGTTAGTTAATCATTCTGTTTATCAAATATTAATAAATGTCAAAAAAACTTTAAAGAAAAAAGGTTGTAAATGAAATGGCCAGCCCAGTAGCACAGCAATAACACCACCACTCCCTATGGCAGTGACCCGGATTCGGGAATGGAGTCGGGTTGCTTGTGGGTGAACCGTGGGATGGAGGGTTGAGCACCTCAGGGATGGCTCTCCTCCCTTGGGGGTGCAGGGGGGGACACAGCATTCCACTGTTCATCTGGCATCTAGCAGAGGCCAAGAGAGAGCACAGTGAGACTGCAGCGATGGGAGGGACACACCACCACATGCATTTGTGCACGTCCTTGCATGCTGGCACCCTTATTGAGAAAAGACAGGAACCAGGAGAAAAGCCCTGCCCCACCATTGTGCTAGCATCCCCTTGCAGGCCTAGCCACGACCAACATGACAGGCCATGCACTGATATTGTGGTCCTGGGCAACTGGTGGATAACCAGTAACTCCATGAGAAGGTTGGTGATGGGGCTGGGGGGTGCTGTCAGGCAAATTGAGGAAGGAGAAAAAGTGAGGCTGTCTTCTGGTTGTCAGAGACCCTAATGCACAGGTGCATCTGGAGCTGATTGATTGAATCAGTGCCGATAATTTATAATAGCACCCTAAGGACACAAGATTATACTCTGTTGTTCTTTTACCTTTTATACCCCAGCTCTTTTTTTCCCCCCTCTGTGTTTATCCTCCTATTGCACAGTGACCCCATTCTTCAGGGTCTCAATGTGGACCTGCCTCAGAACCTTCTCTAGATCATCCTCGCATATGGGAGCCCCACTCTTTTAGACCCTAGATGCCCGGATTACCCCCCCGGTGGGGTGGAGGAACTCCAGATCTCCCCCTGACCATGATTAGAGTGTGCACCTTGCTCTGGACTTACCGGAGCCTCCAAGTGCCGTCCCCTGAGATCTGTCTACTGGTGCCATTGTGCGATCTCTTTTTCTCCCCACCCCCCTAGATGCTAGCGTGCAGTGGGGTTCAAGGAGCCAAGAGACACGCTGAGATGTGCCTCCCGCTCCAGCCCCCTGCTGGTGTCAGAAATGTGTTCCTGCTTCTTCCATACCGCACCTTCCACCCCAAGCTCCCTAGGTGTGATATTGCAGTGAGCTCGCAGGTCCCCCAGAACGAGAGCAGCCAGGTGGTCCATCCTTCCACCCCTGCCGATCCCCTGATGACCCATACTTGTTCCCGAACACGGGTCACCGGGCGTGGAGTAAGGTAAGGCATCCAGCACCTCAGCGCCACCAGGCCAGCTTATACCCCACCTCTGATTGTCCTCCTGCTCCTGCTTCGTCTGTTGGCCAAACCCCAGCCCAACAGCCTCATAGGCCCCCACTTCTGTTGCCTGTGGTCCTGGACTACTGGATATGGTCTTCACCATGTGGGGAAAGACTGTCACAGTAGGTCCTGAGCACCCTAACATGCTTGGATATTTGACTTCACTTTTGGATCCACTGAGAAGGAGACAAGGTTGAACACACTGGGGCTGGTAACTTGGAGGGATTGGTAGTATCATGTGTCAGTTGGTGCACAGTTTTGGTGTTGCGTCTCCTTTGGATCTTATCTTCTTTTTTTTTGTTTTGTTTTGTTTTGTAACCAGATAAGGCCCACTAGGCACAATGCCTGCTTCCAGGTAAAGTAACTTGCTCAGGGTCACACAGTGTGCAAGTGGAGGTTGCGAGAATCAAACCCAGGTCTGCTGAATGTGCCAAGCTCATTTACACCTCGTTACTCTAACCTCTAATCTCTAGGCTATACTGTTCAATCAAAATGCAGGGTATACAAGTAGATGTTATTTTTCTGGTCTTTAATAAAGTATTTGACATGGTGTCACATAGTAAACTGGTTAGCAAATTGGATTCAGTTAAGCAATAAGGCATGACAGGGTGTGTATTATTGTAGAATAACAGTACACCTCGGGAAGTGAAGCCCAAGGCAAAGCCTATGGCTTTACTAACATGAGAAGTGCCATTACACACCCCCTGTAATGCCTTATGTAAGCAATAAGACACGATGGGGTATGCATGGAACAGATTTTACCACACACCCAGGGGCGTAGTGAGGCACGGGGCCACAGACTGAGTGCCTTCGGCCCCTGGAAGTGCAGTAAAATCAGTTCCATACACACACCCAGAGTGTCTTATTGCACTTATAAAATAGGCTCCTCTTTTTTTTTTTTTTTACAGTTGGAAAAAGTATGTTTATATGTAGAAACAATAGATTTATTTGTGTGCATTTATGGTAAAATAGTCCTTCTGCCCACTGCAAGTGATGTAATTGATGATGTCATTGTAGTACTGCTGGACAAAGTTTGTCATTTGCTGGCATCAAGATTTGGAATGTTTATCATGGAATGTTTATCATGGAATACATGGATTCAAAATTCTGCTCAGTTCCACTGGCAGAGTGTTCCTCTCATACCATACTGTACACACACACAACAAATGCCTCTTTTACAGCCAGAGACTTAATTATCTCACTGTCAGGGCAAGTAGAAGAGATTTCCCTGATGAGCAGGTAAAGACAGAAGGGGGATTTTTCATTGTCAGCAAAGAAACAGTTCTAATGAAAAGTAAAAACTACGAACAATACTTAATGTTTTAATTTGTTTATGTTTGTAAGGAAAGTGTAATGATCAGGAAAACAACATTTAATTAATTTATTTTATTTTTTATTTAAGGTAGTTTTATTCTTAGGGCCCAGTTAAAGGTTTTTACAGTGTAACGGTAGCAGCCATGTTTGTGATGGAAGACCACTTCTGGTTGTAGTGGGGCTGATGGAAGATAGTGCTGGTTGTAGGAGGACTGATTTGCTCATTGTGTGATGTGATTTAGGACCAGAATGACTGTGCATGAAACAGATTTCATGCACGGTCACATGATATATTTTGACTAATGAAACTTATTTTGGATGCCCGTTTTATAATGCGATTATAAAATGGCTTCTCTGATTTTTTTTTTTTTTAATTTTAGGACCAAGTAACGAGGTTCAGAAAGTTAAGCATTTCTGACCTGTGCTGCTGTTCTGGGATAACAGCACGGTCATGTGACTGGATTCCACCAATCACAGTATAGTATTTCTGCCCTTTTAACTGATTAGAATAAGGGTTTTGAGAGAGCTCAGGGATATTGTTTTCTGGTCAGGGGTCTTGTTTTTTAGCCGTTCCATTAAGAGGGAATATAACTATGGGTCTGGAATGCTGCCAACCAGTCAGCTTCTCAGATTTTTCCTGTCCAGTGCATAATCAAGATTAGCAGCATGATAATGAAGTTAATTGAGAATTGGCTGATTACAGGGGGCAGAGAGTTCTAATAAGTGGATTAGTATCAGTAGGAGGGGAATAATGTATATAGTGAGATTTAGACAGTGGCTAACTGGACAGACGAGTGGGACATGAGGTTTAATGTGGGAAAGTGTACAGTATTACACTTTCGGAAGGTAAATGGAGAGACTGTTTATTATCTCAGTGGGTGTAAACGTAGTCAGGTGGAGGAGGAGGAGGAGGAGGGGGAGGGGCAGGATCTGGGGGGTGATTATAATTAGGAATGGGAAAAGGGGAAGGGAAAAGTAGCAGCAAAAAAGGCAGCACAGGTACTAGTATAGCAGATGCACTAGTTAGCCAGCAAAAAATGTCATCCTGTCATTTTTTTAGCAGGAATGTATTCCTAATAATCTTAGAGTCTTTATCTGGGTATTTTAAATTCTATCAGCTATTTTTAACACCATGTTTAACTTTTGTAGTTCACTTGGCTCTACAATAAAGATGGCAGCCTCCAGCAGCTTTCAGAAATCTTCTCCCTAGAGATCACACACTTACTGCACCCACTGTATTTATAATGCAGATATCTCAGGGTGTTGCCAAGGCATGTCTCTGATGGTCAACAGCGAAACACTACCCTGATCTGCTTACATCTATGATGGTGGACGTGTCAAAGGACCTATACATTTAAAGAACTTCAAAATCTTCTGTCTTGCATCAGGAATAGAATAAAGCAAAACAAAACTCAGATATGTTGATGTTTTGTTTTTTTCTAACTGCCAACTAAATTATGTAAATTTTTGTTAACTAGTACTGCTGCTTTAACTGAAACTTCACCAGTGGTGCTAAATAAGTTATTGCTCAATTATATAGGGCCTGTGTGAGGCCACAAATGAAATACTGCAGTCAGTTCTGGGTGCCACACATCACAGGATGCATGCTGACTGACTGGAGAGGGTGCAAAGAAGGGCAACAAGAGTAGTGATGGTAGGAGACAATTTGGAATAGATAGGGTT
Organism: Neoceratodus forsteri; assembly: GCA_016271365.2. NCBI lineage: Eukaryota > Metazoa > Chordata > Ceratodontiformes > Ceratodontidae > Neoceratodus > Neoceratodus forsteri. Next base: position 90,776,402 of record JADMNL010000030.1, read on the forward strand.
GAGCAAGTTCAGTCAGGAACATTGAAGAATGTGACAGGATATGATTGTGCTGTATGTTTTTTTTAATACAGCTTTTTGCTCTCTTCACAGCCGTCTAATCCTTCTGGTCAGGCAATTGCTGGTGGCCTGCCAGCCCCATCTGCTGCTGCTCTCCTCCCCCAGTGTCAAGGCCAGTGGGGGTCCACAGTGTGGGGACCAAGAGTACCAGCGACTGTAATTCTTGATGATGGGGAAACACAGAGTTTACCAGGTTTTCTCTGTCAAGCCCCTTGCATCTCCACTGATGTTGGGCGGTTGCCTTCTGTGGACCTGCACACACATAGCGACATCCTGCAGAGGAGGCAGGCTCCCTGGCCCACCCCGGGGTCACTGCAGTGGCGTAACTGCAACATCTACCCTACCTGTGTGGCGGTACCACCATAGCCCCCACGGTCACCCAATCCAGTGCCCTAGGTTCACTCCTGAACCCGGGTCACTGGCACAGAAGTGTGTCACATTACCCATTGGGCCATCGGGCAGCCTCACTGTATGGGTTTCTGTGTGATTATGGACTGTTTCAGGGAATAGGTATAACCCACAGAGGATTGGTATAACCCACAGATGATTGGGTTCAGTCAACGGAGGCCATGACAAACAACTGCAAGGGGAACTGTGTATGGGGGACACTAGGAAGTATTCTTTCTCACAGTGAGTTTTGAGGTTATGGAACTCACTTCTGAGCAATTTGGTCAACTCCAGAAACTTAGATGATGTCAAGAGGGGTCTAGATGAGTACTTAAAGAGCACTAGTTTTGGTGCTTTCATCAAGCCCCCCCTCTGGTGGCTTACCTTACCTGGACATCAACAGTCCATATCTTGAATTTTTCTAAACTGTAGTCTGTGAAGGGGAGGTGCTTGCAATTTCTTGCTTGGAGGAGCTGGCCGGCAGATCCTTCCCCTTCCTGGTCCCGATTTATGTAAGCCCCACTCTGTGCCGCCCCTGCACTCAGACGTTTTATGACGTATGAGTTTGTAGAGTGTGGGGGCGTGCTTTATTGATATCAGTGAGGGCGAGTTTTAAATGGCTTTTTTTCATATCTTAGAGATCCACTGGGGCCAAAGCAAAGCCACTGCCCAACTAACAAGAGCTGGAAGGGGAAGGGAATCTGGTGCCAGCTCTTCCAAGCAAGAAATTATGATCCCTTCCCTTTCAAGAACTACTATGTAAGTAATAATACCCGACAGGGTGGGCGTTATTGGGATATAACGGACCACCCAGGGGCATAATGAGGCCCGACGCTGTAGGCAGAGGGCCTTATAGTCCCTGGAAGGTCCATTATATCCCATAACGCCCACCCTGGAGGGTATTATTACACTTAGATAATGGGTTCCAGATGTGATTATTTACCGAAATATAGAAGAAGGTAAATGCACGTATAAAAAATAAGTAAAAAGCAAGTAGAAATATTGTTTGCTGTAAAGTAGTGCCCAATGTGAAGTGCTGGAATTACCACTAGAGGTCGCTGCGGTGTATTTATGCTGTTTGGGATTAGCTTGTCCTCCTGGTTTATGAGTGTCTGACACACACCACTTGAATAACGCTGTGACAATGGCAGAAATGTAGCCTGTTAGTGTTTAGAGAGAGGTATTTGGCTTTTAATGTGGGATGGCGCGAGTGTGCAGCTCGGTTTAAAAGTGAGGAGATGCATTACTGGTAGCGCGAGTAGGTTCAGAGAGTGAAAATGGAGCACGGAAGGTTGGGAGGTGGAGCGAGTTGGCAAGTATTTAAAAAAACTTTTATTTTGGCAGTGCTGAGAAGGAGCAGCAAGCAGTTCGGGAGGACGTATCAGGCTATTGGTGAAATTTCCATTCAGCAGAGTGGCGGGGCATGAGTGGGGGCTGTTGTGTCAGTAAGTGTGGAAAAAAATGGCTGGCAAGTTTCGGGTGCCAAACGATCGAACTGGCACTTGTTTTCAAGCGGGCCGTTGTTAAGAAATAACGGCCCTGGTGGCAGGCTGTTTCAGCCAGTCCGGATGCTAGTTTTAGCCTAGCCATTATCTAATTAGAAATATTTAAGATATGGATTGTTGAAGTACAGGTAAAGCACTCTGTCCTGAGCACCCAAAGTCATAACATCTGATGAGAAACCCTTCCTTCCTTCCTTCCTTCCTACCTTCCTTCCTTCCTGCCTGCCTTCCTTCCTTCCTTTTTCTTTATTTCTGCTTTTGTTAACCGGGTAAGTACCCTAGATATTGCTGCCTATTTCCAAGTATGGTCCAGGTACATTGCAGCACAAGAGCAAAGAACAGACAGGGCAGTGAAGTGGGCAAACATTTACAGTGACAGTCTGACATGCTTAAAGTGAGTTTATCACTTGAGAAAACTTTGACCAATATAATACTTTTGACACCATTCAGCTTATATGTTATATATGGCCTGCATTTTTTTTGCCTTCATCTCCATTTCTGTGTTAATTTGTATGGAAACAGGATCCTTGTCCCCTAGGATTCAGCTGCTGCTGCTGCTGCATCCTTTGCTGAGGTCATAATCCTCTGTGACATCACAGTTTGTTGCTGTACAAATTACTTTTATTTGTTTATTGGAACTATTTTACTAGGGAAGGAATGCAGAGAATCATACAAATCTCATTTACAGATGCGACCTGGAGGGACGATAGAGCACGGGGGAGGAGAAATAGAGAGAACAGTGTAGCAGCAGTTTCATGAATAACAAACAGTATAGCAGTATGTAAGCAGAATAAATATCAGCGCGACAGTATACAGTACTGTAAAAAACAAGGAGACGAGGATTGTGAGTGGAAACATTTCTATCTGGACAAGTGCAGGAGGGGAAAAGTGATGCGTTAAGTTTGATTTGGCAATCAAAGACACGGGTTATTTCAGTGGGCAAAGTATTCCAGATTTTGGGTAGCCTAAAACTGATTCCAGTTTGCCCAGACTGCTGCTTTTTTTTTTTGCTAGAGGATGAACAAACTTTCATCCAATTGGGATCTTAACAAGTAGGGGGGATTAGAGGCAGGATTAAAAAAAATGCTGAGGGACTTTGGAAGTTTACCAGTCCAGAATTTTGCATCAAGAAGGGCCATGGGACTTAACCTTCTGCTTTCCAAACCAGACCAGAAAAGGTTATCATACATAGGACTGTGGTGGGTACTGGAGGGGGACACAAAACAAATCTAGCAAAGAGCATTAAATAATACTGGAGACCACCAGTTTTGGGGCTGTGGAGTAGATAACATCTCCATAGTCCAGAGTTGGTAATAGCATTTGTTCAACGATACACTTCCTAGCATTTAGGGAGAGGCAACTTTGCAACCTATACAGTGCAACCAGTTTAATAAAATATTTTTTAACACCTGAGTTAATACGGTCAGAGAGCTCTTGGTCATGCATAAGACCCAGATATTTGAAATGAGACACATTATCTAATACTGCATAATCACACGTTTTAATATGTAACAGGTTTGACTAAAAAGCATCACAACCATTTTCTTTCATTTTACTGTAAGTTGGTTCGAGATAACACTGGTTTTGGATATTTGTGATGTATCTTGCAAGGGCTGTTGAACAACAGATGAACATGGGCCAGTAGTATAAAGAACAGCATCATCTGTATTTTTATTTATTTTTTTATTTTATTTTAGTCTTTGGTAACCGGGTAAGGCCCACTAGGCACAAGTGCCTTTCAGGGGCGACCTGGGAGCACTGGGCGGTTATGTGACTTGCTCAGAGTCACGCAGTATGCAAGTGGAGGTTGTGAGAATCAAACTCAGGTCTAGTCTGCTGGATGTACCAAGCTCGTTCACACCTTGTTCCTCTAACCTCTAGCCTATACTGCCAGCCCAATATATGTATATGTATTCTGCAGGTATTTACACTGGAAGGGGAGATTGTTCACTTTTATATTTAAAGTTTATTGAAGTTTTATGAAACAAGCAACTCAACAGCAGCAGACAACATATTTGAACACAACAGTATATGCCAAGTACAGAATGTAACAGGCCCAGCCTTAAACACAAAGAAAGAATGTAGAAAGAAAATTACATACAGTTGCCTCAAAGGGTTGAGCTTGAAACAGCTGGGTGGGGGAACTTTTATATCTAGATTTCTGGCTGGTGAGACCATCATTTCTAGGTGGTGGAACTCTCCTGTAGTATTGCCAGCTCATATTGCACTGTTTGTCAGTGCTTAACCAGCTGAAGAGCAATGTTTGTAGAATGTTTTTTCAACTCACTTGGAATGCATCTGCAGTCCAGTCGCAGTGCAATGCAAAGCTGCATTTTAACTTGTAAAAAACAGTTTGTGCAAGGCTTTGTGCTGGATCCAGTAACACTTATGCCACTCAATCAGAAATGCTACTGCAACTCATTAGAGGAAGAGTTTAATGTGGCTTGTACTGTAGCTGGCACAGCTGCGCCAACAACTTTGCTGCACACTGCGTCCGATTCCAAAAGATAAGGCACATTTATGACAGCTTTCCTGATTTATGGCAGCTTGCACCAAATATTTGGCACAAGCCCCGTAAAAAGGGTACCCAGGATTGCCACAAGCTAGACCAGAAAAAGTTGGTCTAACTTGCGACAGTTGACACACGGGATCGAGAATCCTGTTTGCTGGCTGGATGAATACCACTAGCCCCATGCCCCATATGTTTGGCATACCTGGGGCTTGCAGCGTTGACAACTCTTTGAGAATCTGGCTCGAAGTCTTTATCAGTGTCCCTTATATACATAAGCCACCTAGTCTGTCTCTCCCTACCCTTCTCGTGTTGGTTTTTAAGACAGAAAGTTAATTGTTCCATTCGATATATCCCAGTTAAAATAGAATGCAATTTCAGCATATTGGGTGGGTTCGGAACTAGCCATTTTTTGGAGACACATTTATGAGCTGCCTGCCAACAGGGTGCCCAGGAGATACTGTATTTGGAGGAGGGATCCCCAGTTCCCGTGTGGTAGAGATTAGATTAAAAACGAAGGGCTCATGCTTGAGTTTGGGAGAGAAAATTATACAGAGAGCCCATTCCATGGCCGTAATAAAGGGTTGAAGCACAGGACAAAGCGAGAAAATGTGGAACGGAGATTGTTTACAAAGCTGGGGAAGAGGAGAGGCGAAAGCAGTGATTCTCTTAGGCACTCCCAGGACAGCCAGAAGAAGGACAGAGAGTGCTTGAATAATTCTTACAGCCTGGGTCCGATCACAAAGACGAGACCAGAACCAACTAAGAGAGGGGCCAGCAATGCCCAAGGCCTCAAGTTTAGCTGAAATAATTATGCTGAAATAATCTGAAATGGTTACGATGTCACAGAGGAGTGTGACATTAGCAAAGAATTAAACAGCAGGAGTGGCTCAGCTGTAGGGGACAAAGGTTCTTTTGTCATGTCACAAAGGAAAAAAGGGAAGAGAAATACCAAAAGGACTACAAAACATTAGCTGAATTTTGTCTGAGAATTATGATTTCACAGTTTTTTTCCACAGTAACAAACTCACATTAAAAAGTCATTTCTGCAGGCCCAGTGGCACAGAGAGCTGAGGTGCTGTGTACCTTGCCTTCCGCCATGCTGATGACCCAAGTTTGGAAACGAGCTTGGGTTGCCAGGGGTCATCTGGTGGGTGAGGGCTGGGCGTGGATTGAGCAGCTGCCAGGGCACTCTTCTTTCCTAAATCAGGGTGGTGGTCTACACAGCTCTTGGCTGCTACCAGGTGGAGGCCTGGTGGTAGCACCAATGCATGAGCAACAGATGGCTGTCAGAGGAGGAGGAGCTGCAGTTCTGGGATGCATGTGCACCTCCATGTCTCCATGTGCATGCGTAACCCATGGCACCACGGCTAGGAGAGAAAACAGAAAAAATGGTAAGCTCAGGTCATATGAAGTCCTGCCCACCGTCCCTCTGTCCTGCGTTGCCGCCTGACCAGGAGCCCGCAGCGCGAGATATGTGTCATCAGGTGGGGTGATGATGGCCCTCCCACACCTGGCCCCACCACGGGGGAGGGGGAGTGCAATCCATGGGAGTCTTGAGGGTCCAGGTTGAGGTTGAGGCAGAACGCCGGGTGGAGGAGGCGGGGACAGGATTGATGAGCCTGCCCGAACAGACTAAGGGAGAAAAACTTCTGTGGAAAAAAGTTGTTTCTGGTGGCCTTTTGGTGTATTGGCAGGCTGCTGCTAATGACAGCAGAGACAGGATTCGGGAACAAGCCCTGGACATTGCGGGCTGGTTGGGGGGATCGGTATCTAGAGGATGGTCTCCTCCAGGAAGGGAGGGCAGCTTGCTTAGCTGCAATAATGCCCTTGAGTGACCTCGGGTGGCAGTAGAGTCAGAGCAGCTTTTGGGGGGGGGGGAATGCCAGCTGGTGTGGTGCATAGTCACTAAATGCAAGCGCATGCGCACTTCACGCTGTTGCCACCAGCATCCTGAATGTGAGGAGGAACAAGCTGGAAAAACCCGGGGCGCACGCAGGATGTGGGTCCCGACCTCCCTGCACTAGAGGAGTGAAGGGGTGGGGCATCTGAGCGGAGCACTGTTAAATGGTTCAAAACGTGGCTGCTTTAAAATGAATAAAAATAAGAATAAATTTATTTTAAAAAAGCAACGATGAAGACATTGAATTGAAATATACCTCTGTTTTAACTTGACAGAAAAGAAAAAGTATTTTTTATTTGCCAGGTAGGTCCATTGTGCAGCAAGTGACCATTTTCAAGGGTGACACCGGTCATACAAAACATACAGACACAAATTAAAATACACAGAAAGGAAAACTGTGCACAAGTCCAAGCACAATATTCACGTAAATTAGTCTTTTAACACATTTTTTTAATTATGATTTAGTCCCTTTGCTGGTAACTGGGGGTTGTTAAAAACATTATAAAACTGATAAAGAACCAGCCCAGTGGCGTGGGGGGCTGAGGTACTGGTGCCTTATTTCCAGCCACATCGGCGACCAGAGTTTGGGAACAGATTAGGGTCATTCATGGGGGCCAGCCGGGGGAGGGAAGATTGAGCATCCTAAGATGAGTCTTCTGCCTCGGGGAGGGCCGCTGCTTTCCTGCCACCTGGCAATGGCTGGGTGGCATTACCGGCTGGATCAGCAGATGGGGTGGGGGGGGGCACATGGTGACACAGCATGCATGTGCGTCAGTACGCATCTGCGTGCATCACTCGCAAATGCCATGGGAAGAAAATGGAGCAAGATGCCCTGGCTTGCTTGGCATCCTCTGCAGGTGCCGCATGGCCCCACATGGCTGGCCACCTGCCTATATGGCTCTGTGTAAGTGGTGGTTAACTTTTAAGTCTACAAGATGAGTCGGTAACAGGTCTGGGGGGGTGCCGCTGGGACCGGGGATGGCAGGTGGAGAAACAAAAAAAAGGGCAAAAATCCTGTGTGGTACTTAATTTTAATAAAAAACACATTTGTTTCCTAATCCTCATTTCAACCCAATATGGGTATTTTTAGTGGAAAGGCAAACATTGTTAAAACTGTTGAACCTACCAGATTGTAATGTGTGTTTGTGTGTGGTGTTGTTTTTTTTTTTTTGTTGTTAAGTAGTTTTGGTCTGCGTCTGCTTATTATTTTTTTTTTTTACTTCTTTATTGCATATTACAATCGAACAGCAAGGCCCATTACCGAGAAGTAACACTGTACAGATTTCACTTAGATAGCGATATATAATCTATGAACTATATCCTAGCGCTATACATCTGAGAGTCTAGGACTATATTTACAGATCTTATACCCTAGGATCCATCTAGGGAACTCAAGATAGGGTCAAATTAAGCCTACCATTATAATATATAACAGTACAAAACAAATTAACTTTAAAATAAAATTCACACTTCCACACAATTTTGCTGGTAGAACGTTCACCCCCCATAACACACACACACACACACACACACACACACTCACTCATATGGCACCAGGACCTCAGTTTGATTTGTAAGCAGCAGAGATGAGGATAGAAGGGGGCTTTTGCAGTAAAGGAACACTAGAAATTAAAACAATGTGTAGCACAGAGTTTTATTTTTAAGTCCTAGTTGACTTTTTTAGGGAGTAAAGGTTGCAGCCATATTTGTAATGGCTGGTGAGTTCTTGAGTATAGAAGGACTGATAATGCATAATGATGATGAGATAATTACACACCAAGAAGGGCCTATTAACAAATCAGGTGGCTGCAATTTTTTGTTAGCCATTTTTATAAATAAATTTACTTCACCTGTATTTCAGGGAACCTAGGAGCAAATAGCCTTGCTCCGCTGGGGCTAAAGGGCAGGGATCTCAGATCCCAGTACTACTGTACCTGGGACCCGCTATTTTTTTTCAATTGTTTCACCGGGTAAGACAAACTAAGCTGAAATCTTTTTTACAGGTGCAACCTGGGAGCACAGGAAAGTTAAGTGACTTGCTCAGGGTCACACAGTATTGCAAGTGGGGGCTATGGGATTCAAACCCAGGTCTCCAGATTTGCAGCTGAGAGCCTTAAACCACTGCGCTATACTGCCTCCCTAAATGTTTCATTTTTGGACGACTAAAAATAAGTTTGTATTGGTCTAATTGACTGGTGAGACGGGGGGAAATCACAAAAACTGGAATCGAAGTTCAAATCAAAAGGAAAATTAATCCTTTACTAAACTGCATACATAAATTGAGAGAAAATAAGTTGCCTGAGGTAGCAATCTCCTGGGGCAATCTCTTGTCCTAAAAAGCTCTTAAAAGGGCAGGATGGAAGGACTTTGGAAAAAAAAAAATACAAGTAAATATTGTACAGGAAAAAGGCAGACATTTTAGTGTCAAGTAACCCCTAGTCCGTTATGATTGACTGTGATAACTTTATCGTATTGTTGATCTTGTTAATACTGCTGAATGGGTAACGTTGTTTGATACCATATGTATTCTGTGTACCAATTGTATTCATGTGATGTACTCAGATTATGTTTTATAGCCTGTGCAGAGCCTGAGGGACCTTCATTTTGTATACAGTGCAAGAGCCCCTGATGACACGGGAGAAATTTGGAAATGCGATGTCTAGACATAGTTCAGCTCATACGGTATTTCACACATTCTCTCATAAAAAACGAAACACTGTCCTCTAGTCTTCATCGGCTCAGGTTTCTTGTCTACAGCGGACATCATAATCCCTATGTCATACCATCATAATTGCCTGCCTTCCTTCCTTCCTTCATTCATTCCGTCATCCCTTCCTTCCTTCCTTCCCCAGTGTGCATATATTCCCGTTGTGTATATATTCCCATTTTGATATGCATCCTTTGTCTAGTAAGAGATACATAAAATGCAGTTAAGAGTACATTGTTATTAATAAGAGAAGCAAAATTATTATGCTGTAACATAAAATTAATGCAGAAAATATACAGAATTTGATGGAAGATGAAGACTGCTCGACCCACCCAGTCTGCCCTGTTATTCCCCTGCCTATACTGTCACCGCAGACCATATTTGATCTCTGGCACCCTCCCCCAACTTGTTTCCCACTGAGATTCCCCTGTGCCTATCCCATATGTGCTTGCAGCCCACCACTGTTTTGGCCCCCACCACCTCCACTGAAAGACTGTTCCAGGCATTCACCACTCTTTCAGTGGAGAAGTACTTCCCCATATCTCTCTTGAATTTGCCCCCTTCCAGCGTCCTTGCACGGTCCCTTGATCAAACTTTGAGGGGGAGCTCTTGCAGCAGGTAATACCATTCAGACTAATGCTGTCAGTCATTGGGACCCACGAAAACTAAGTAGCTAGCAGTCTGGCGAGGACCGCTTGTGACGTTGGCTCCACCCGACGTCAGACATGGTATAAAAGGGGTGGTCCTCTGGTGCCATCTCAGTTCTTTTCCCACCGTTGACCCGTGTAGTTCGGCTCCACGGACGCCTTCTCTGCCAGTCGGCCACTTTTGAGGAAAGTTCATCTTAGAAAGTCGTTTGTTTCTTAGCATAATTATCTTCAACCTTGTGTATGTCATCACCCTCTCCACTGCAACGAAAATCAAAGTGTGTGTGCGGGAGGCAGATTCCGGCAAAGGACAGCCACATGGCCTGCCTAGTCTTCCTAGGCTCCGACCACCGGCTCGATGCCTGCCCACACTGTCAGAAATTCAATCAAAAAACAAGAACAAGAAGAGCCAACACACTCAAAGCCTACCTTTTGGAGAGAAAAGTGGCGGCTATGCAGCGAGGTTCAGGAGACAGTTCTTCTTCTCCCGCCAAGGAATCCCCACCCAGGGAAAAATCGTCAGGTGGGAAGCATCACCACCGGGATAAAGATAAGGCCAGGTCCAAGTCCTGCCCACAGTCACCCTCCAAAAAGGTACCTTCTGCTTTTTCGACCTCCGGCCGGAGGTCTGGCTTGGTCTCTTCTCAGGTCAAGCACTGGGAGTCAGCCTCTTCTGGGCACTCTTCTTCCCTGGCCCACCGACCCCACAAGCCTGCCTCAGGGTCGACCCAGGAACGCCAGTCCTCGGGGATTCCGAACGACAGGCCTAGTTCGTCTGAAAAATGAAAGCGCCCCGATGAACAGGAGGGCAGGCAGGAGGTTGTCAAGCATCGGATGCCCCCTCCACCCTGCTGGCCAAGGTTCACCCTCCAGCTGACGAGTGCAAACCTAGCCTGTCGCCTTCACCGATGTCCTGCACCCCAACGTTTGATAAGGGGCGGTCACCAGTGGAGGATCTGATGCCCGCCCCTCCTTTGGAGGATTGGTTGCCCGAAGGGCCTCCACCTACCCCGGATGCCAGTTCCCCAGGTGAAGGTGATAGCGAATGTCTGGACACAGGTACAGGCTCCCAGGACCTGGCACCGGTCCCTCACCCTCAGACGCCCGGCTCTGCTAACCCAACGCCTGGCCCAGCGGTTGTCGCAGTGGTGGACATTGGATCCTTGTTGACTTCATGGTGGAATACCATGAAGGGGGATCTGCTTTACAGACCCTCAGATCCCACCCCAGTTCCACCACCCATGGGACCTTCCCCCACGCCACCTACCCCAGCTGGAGATGAAGGCTCCCATCCAGACCCGAAGGGTAAAAGAAGAAAGAAGTTTTCCCCACCTATTCCTTCATCCAGTGGTCACACTTCATCATCAGAAGAAGGGGACGCTGACCCATCATCTCCTGACTCTTCAGGGGATGAGTTCTTACCCCCTTTCCCGGGTCCTAAGAACTCTCCTAGATCCCCTCTGGATGATCCCTCATTTTTAGACATTATGAGGCACATCCAAGCAATCTATGAATGGGACACCGAGGATTTGGACCCAGAGCACCGGTGTCTGGCCAAATTCCTGGGAGAACGAGTCAAAGCCCTTGGTTATCCCACCCCGAGTCGAGCCCTTCCAAGACGTAACTCGACTTTCCTGGTCTATGCCTTCTTCCATACCAGCAGTACCCAAGAAGGCTGATAGGCTCTACAAGCCTCCTAGGGCACAGCCCTTTTTGGCGTAACAACCAAAGGCTAATTCTCTGGTACTTACTGCTGCCCACGACCGCAGCACACAACCTAAGCACTTTAGCTCTCAGCCTCCGGACCTGGTCTCGAAGAAGCTGGACAGTTGGGGCCGAAAAGGATATTCCTGTACCACAGGCGCCATCAGATCCTTGAGCTTTGTGGCACACATGGTGACTAATAAGCAATCACTTTGGCAGAAGACTATGGAGCTGGTTGATTCTATGCCAGACTCAGACGCCAAGGAGGAAGTGCTTGCCTGTGCCCAGTCAGGTCTGGACGTAGATAAATATGTCCTATGCTGCTCTTATGATGGAGTGGACATGGCCTCCTGAGCTGCTGCCGCAGGGGTGTGTCTGAGGAGGCAGTCTTGGCTGAGGCTTACTGGCTTTAAGCCTGATCTGCAGGACTCCATTTTGGAGTCCCCATTTCAAGGCCCAGTGCTGTTTGGCCCAGAGGTAGAAACCTTGGTCAAACAATTTCAAGAGTCAGAGAAAGCAGTTGCGGATGTTCACCACATGTATAAATCCCAGCCTCAAGAACTCCGTCACTGTCCCTTTTGTAAAGGACAGGGAGGCAAAAAAACTCAGGGCAAGGGATTCAAGAGGTGGGGTCACCCTGCCTCCCAAGGCCCTAGGCAGCCCAAAGCTCCCAGGGGTCAGGGCCCTGTCATTCCCACCACCTGACTCGCTGCTTCTCCCCCATCTTTCCCGGGAGTCACAGACCGAGAAGGTAGGAGGGGGAATTGCCATCTACCCGCTCAAATGGTCTAGCATCACCACAGATTAGTGGGTACTGGACACTATTTGAAATGGGTACTCTATAGAGTTCCTCTGTCCCACTGGACAATTCCCCCCCCTTCCGTCAGTTGTCCACCAGCCCACACCCATCTTCTGGCAGAGGAAATTCAGCTGCTTCTTGAGAAAAAGGCCATCCAGCTGGTTCCTCCGGCACAGAGGGGCAAAGGTTATTACTCCCATTTTTTTCCTGGTCCCAAAGAAAACGGGAGACCTTCACCCAATTCTGGACTTAAGTCAGCTCAATTTCTCGGTCAAGTACCAGAGACTTTGGATGGTAACTCTGGCAAGTCTATTCCCCTTGCTCCATCAAGGGGACTGGTTATGCTCCCTAGATATGCAAGATGCTTACATGCATATCAAGGTTCTGAAGTCTCACAGAAGATTCCTTCATTTCAGGTTTCAGAACCAGCATTATCAGTTCCAGGTTCTACCTTTCGGCCTTTCATCTGCCCCCAGAGTCTTCACCAAGTGTCTGGCAGTGGTGGCAGTGGCCCTCTGGAGGAGAGGCCTATTTGTCTACCCCTACCTGGAAGACTGGCTTCTCTCCACCCCTTTGGACGAGCAGCTTCAAGTCACCCTCAATCAGACAGAGGAGCTCTTCTGCTCCTTGGGAATAACAGTGAATTGGCCGAAGTCGCAACCCTGGCCATCCCAGTGGTTACAATTCATAGGGATGATCCTGGACACCGTGCAGGGAAGAGCTTTTCTGCCCTTGGACAGGGTAGAACAACTGTGGGCCCTGGCAAGCATAGTACAGGCAGCCTCCTCTATCCCTGCACGGGTTATTCTGCAGCTGCTGGGCCACATGGTGGCCTCCATAGCTTCTGTCCCCCTCGCCAGGTTGCACATGAGGGTCCTTCAGTGACACTTCAGGGTCCAGTAGGGCCAGGTGGTGGATGACCTGGGTCAACAGAACTGGGTTTCTCGGGCAGTCTTTCGCTCCTTTGACTGGTGGCTCTGCCTCGCAAACCTAGAGGGAGGAGTCTCCTTTCAGAGACCTACCCTGTCTCAAATCCTGACAACAGACACCTCACTGACAGGATGGGGGGCCCACTTAGGGGATCACAAGACTCAAGGGTCCTGGTCTCCCACAGAACGCTCTCTACATATCAGTGTTCTGGAAATGAGAGCAGTTCTGAATGCATTTCAGGCATTCCGAGACCAGCTCTCTCAGGGTCCCCTCCTGGTGCAGACAGACAACACACCAGTAGTCTTCTACATCAGCAAGTAAGGGTGCACTCATTCTTATCCCCTTTGCAGGGAGGCCATGAGAGTGTAGGATTGAGCAGTAGAACATCTTCTAGACCTCACAGTGGTGCACCTTCCAGGGGTCCAGAACGTTCTCGCCGACAGTCTCAGCCGCTCTCTCTCTCTCTCTCTCTTTCTCTCTCTCTGAGTCACGAGTGGGAACTTCTCCAAGAAGTCATAGATGACCTCTTCGGTCATTGGGGCCATCCAGAGTTGGACCTCTTTGTGTCCCCGTGCAACGCCAAACTGCAACATTTTTGCTCACTCGCTCCGGGGCCCGGTGTTTTTTGGCAAGACACATTGTGCCTCTCCTGGACAGGAAGGTTTCTGTATGCCTTCCCTCCCTTCCCCGTCATTCAGAGAGCACTGCTCAAACTGCAGTTGGAAGGAGCCAGGATGATCCTCATAGCTCCTCTAGGGCCTCGTCAGATTTGGTATCTGCTGCTTCAGCAACTATCATTGGAACCCCCAGTGCAGTTGACTTTCTCCACGCACTTGCTCTCACAAGAACAGGGGACTCTCATCCATCCTGCTCTGCATACTCTTCATCTGCATGCCTGGCTCCTACAGTCTTAGCAGAAGGGAGAGCAGGAGTGTCAGGCAGGGTGGCAGAGGTCTTAGTGGCAGCGAGGAAACCTTTCACTAGGGCCATGTATGCTATGAAGTGGAAGCATTTCTGTCTATGAGCAACTGCCAATGCCCTAGATCCCATGGATTGTCCAGTTAAGCATGTGCTAGACTACCTCCTCTGACTTTTGGACTTAGGGTTAAGCTACTCATCCATCAAGGTGCACATGTGTGCGGTCTCCGCATGTCATGAACTCTTTGGGGCAAGAACTCTAGCACAACTTAATGTCTACAAGACCTTTCTCAGAGGGGTGTTGCACATCAGACCTCCCAGGAGGGACCCTGTTCCTCCTTGGGATTTGCTTTTCATTCTCGAAAAGCTCACCCTCCCTCCCTCCCTTGAACCAGCCACAACTAGCAAGCACATTTCCTGTCTTGGAAAATGCTTCTTTTGGTGGCCATTACTTCCGCTCGAAGGGTTTCTGAGCTTCAGGCATTGATGAGTAAGGAGCCTTACATTGTCTTTCACAGAGACAGGGTGACCCTGCGTACGAACCCTAAATTTCTACCGAAGGTGGTGTCACTACTGACTCTGAACCAGGACAGCAACCTTCCGGTTTATCACCCTGAGTTTACAAACTAAGGTGAGCGCTGTTGCTCACCTTGGATGTCCACAGAATCCTGAGGTATTACCTCCACAGGACTCAACCTTCCAGAAAGATGGACCAGTTGTTCATCTCCTTTGCTAAACAGATGACAGGAGCTCCTGTCTCCAAACGGTCACTAACCCGTTGTCTGGTGCACTGCATTTCTTTTTGTTACAAAAAGGAACAAAGAATCGAGGAGCACCAGGATATGTATGGTGCTATACTGATAAATAAATAAATAAATGAAAGCAATGAGTACATGAGCATCCATACAGCAATAAAATGGACAACAAACGGAATGTAACTCCAAAAGTTTTATAAACATACAGATGAGCACAAGTACAAAAATAGCTTAAAAAAGTACTAACGTTTCACCTAATACACTGCCAGGCTTCATTCTGAAAGCTACCCTTTACCTTTTGAGCCACTTCCTTCACAGAGGTTTGTTGCCTCAGTATGCCTTTCCTTAGCTTAGCCCACTGTTCTTCCACATCATCCAGGTTACCCCCCCCCCCCCAGCGTGCATGAAGCATTCTCCCATTTTTTTTTCAAATTTACCCTTCTAAACTCCAGGACCCTTGTCCTTATGAAACCCCTAGTTGGCGCTATCCCAGGGGCTGCTACCCCTGCCTGCTTGGCTAGGAGCAGGTTAAGGGCCCTAAGTTCTGAAATGGGTGCCTCCACCTGGAGATCAGGGTTGGTAGTGGTCAAGCTAACCTGGGCACAGCCCTCCGGGACACTGAACCCTGCCCCCCCCCTTTCCTTACTAGTATCCTGAACAATACACAATAATCACTTTCACAGTACCCATGGTACACCGCACAAGTACCCACACTGTTTGCACTTACCACCAGGGCTTTCATCTGGCTCAACCCTAGGGACCCCCTGCAAAACAAGGTTATGCACAGCAAATAACAGCAGTACAGTACTCTTGCACAAACTAGAATCACAGTCAGGGTAATTGCAAAAAGAGTTAGATCTGATTTATTTAAGGGACTTGAACAAGGGAGGGGTGTAATCAGGTTAATTTGCTTAAAGGCTGTATCAATCAAACAGTTATGCATGCACTTCAGGGTCCATAAACAGTCACACACTCTGGGTACCCAGGTGAAGAAGAGGTGGGCTAGCCAGGATCGTTGCCTGGGGTAGGCCGGCGTCACAGCTAGTTGGGGACCTGTGATGGAAGAAAACAACATGCACCACACACACGAATTGTAATCCGGAGCCGGAGGGCTCAGTTTGTGAAAGAAAAGAAACAACAAGACAGTCAAATGACACACTTAGATTAAGCTGTTGTTGCAGGGAGCTACCCTGATGATTACTCACGATACCCAAGACTGGACACAGGCTGGATGAAAATTGAGACTGCAGGTGGTTGATCTGGAGTGCCAGGAGAAGCAGGGCCCACATGATTCACCAATTTGTCGTTCCTCTTCAAGTGTGGGGCAGGGGGCTGATCCCCAGGCAGGTCTCTCATCAATGGCTTTCTCTGTGCAGTGGAGTAGTCTGGTAGGGCCAGTGTGGCAAGGCCCAGGCTGTATGGAAATGAACACGGATTCAGTCCGGTCGAGCTGAATACAGCTTGCAGCAAGCAGAACACAGTTCACACTGTGAGGAACCAAATTCTGACCCACTATAGACACACAGCACATTTACATGTAAGGAATTCTACCATACCAGGCAAACCGCTCTCCAGTCACAATTGCAAAGTCTGCACACACTGGGAGTTTAGAGGTAGCTGGAACTCCTGTCAGGCCGATGCATTCAGCAAATCTTCGGTCTTCTTCTGGTTGATCCTGGTCACAACTCAGTGGCTTACTTCGTTCTCACAAACTCAGATTCAGTCTGAACTGATTCTCTTCTCCCTCTCAGGGGCAGCAGGCATGCATGCAGGCCAAAACTCAGGCCTTTCCACAGAGACTGTCTCGAGCTGTTGCTTCTTCAGCTCCCAACTTAGATCTGACTCAACTGCCGGTAAGCCTGGGACTTTCCCTAGAATCCAAAATGTTCAGTTGGCTGATCTGTCTGTCAGTCACAACAAAGGCTCCCCCTTCAGGTGGAAAAAGGCGCCAAAAGCCCAAAACTAAAATTCCTACAGATTTTGACTCTAGACAGCTCCTGTATTCCGGCTTCATTTTAGGTCCCACCAGTACTGATTGGTCCAATTTGGCAGTCCAGGACCAAGATAGTGGAGAGGAGCAAAGCAGTCCTTGCTGCAAAGAAGGCAGGTTAGACAAACTACAATATCATTATCACACTAATTGATTTTCAGCAAATAGTTACATCTTTCAACAGAGCTCCCTCTCAAATTACTTATGACTGCAAGCCAGGCAACTCTTAAAGAGACAGTACACAGAGGCTATACAGGCACTCTCTGGCAATCACATTTGAAAACTGCTAAAACGCAGGACACCAGCCTGGCAGTGAGCATTTAGGCAAACTCAAGGAAGCCTTTTCGGGAACCCCCATTTGTAGGGGGGTTACACCCTTCCCTGCTTGGAGAAAACTTGGCATCCGCGTCAAGTCTGTACCATCACAATATTGCAAATGCAAACTATATGAGACATTTATACCATTAACATGTTATGCAAGTGACATCTGATGCATCAGTCAACATAAACGTATACCTTTACTATACATATTCTGTACACTTCACAATACTATATCCATTCTGAGAGTACATCATGCACATTTCACACAGGTAATTTACACATTACTATGCAGAATCATGTAATAACTTCTTGTACATTGAACAATGTAAGAGGGGGCCCTTTCCTATCAGCTAACTTGGGGCTAGATGGGGCAGGGTCACCATACCTAGAAGGCAGAACAGTCAACCTGGAATTGGCACTTAGGCTCAGTTTAGGCAGTGAGCTCTGAGAAACATAAACCCCTTTGTGGACCACATTGAGAGGCAAATCCACTGGCCTCCCAGGAGAATCATAACTGAAGCATACTACTGGCTTGACAGCTCGGCCAGTCATTCTGAGGGGGGACAACTACAGTCTCTGTACTCTCAGCACTGGTCTGGGGACTCTCGTCACTTGTGAGGGGTGCCTCTGCCTGGATGGGAACGTCCAAACTTGGGGCACTGTCGGCTCCGTGCTCTACAGGCTCTGTTTCTACAACACTTGACTCATTTTGCGAAGGCAAAGGCACAGTCAAACTTTGAGGCACTGAAGGGGGGGGGTTGTCTGCACTCTCATGGTGTTCTACAAATTCTGGTATGTCACTAGAAAGACTCAAACCATCAGCCCCTCCTTCAAGCAAATCATACAGTTCTACAATACACAGAGACTCAGCATCTTCAGACATGATACTTTGCACTTCACTTTCTGGGAGCATTGGCTCCAAGGATGAAGCTGGGGGGTAAGACAGTCCAGAAGGCCCAGCTTCATCCCCACAATTAGTCATAGGGTTACCTCGAAACAGCTGACTCAGTTCATAAGAGGGGTAATAGGCATTGTCACATTCACTTTCATCTGAGGTGGACCAACAGTCACTATCATTCTGAACCTGCTGCAGGGCGAAACTTTTAACTTGTAACCACTGGGGTAGGTCGACTCTGTCTCTTTCTTGCAGCAGCATGAGTCACCAGCCCAGGGGAATCAATCTCTGAGGGTTCAGCCTCAATTGTGACTTGGCCGATAGGTAGCAAGTAGTTAGGGTACATGGTCTTGACAGCTTTGGAGTTATTCTCTGGGCGCACCTTGTACAAGTGTAAATCATCCAACTTTCTAACTACTACATGGGAGAGATGGTGCCACCGATCAGCAATTTTGTGTTTGCCATGCATTCCCAAATTGCGTAACAACACACGGTCTCCAGATCGAAGCTCTTGAGCCTTAACTTTTTTATCATGCCTCTCTTTGTTTGCTAGATTTCTCTTGGCGGCCATTGTCTGGGCCAGTTGATAGGCATGGTTCAATTGAGCTTTCAGTTTCTGTACATACTGCAGGTAGTTTTCTGCTCGGCCCCATCTGGAGAGACCCCAAAGCAGACATCAACTGGAAGCCGGGCCTCTCTCACGAACATGAGGTGGTAGGGGGAGAACCCGGTAGCATCATTTTTCGTGCAGTTGTATGCATGTACCAAGGTGCTAATCTGCTAGCTCCATTTATGCTTGTCTTTTGGGTGGAGGATGCCCAGCATGTCTAGCAGGGTGCGGTTAAATCGTCCTAGTTGGGTATCTCCCTGCGGGTGATAGGGGGTGGTTCTTGACTTCCGCACCCCCCATAGAGAGAGCATTTCTTTGATTAGTCGACTCTCAAAGTCTCTGCCCTGGTCAGAGTGGATCCACTGGGGGGCACCATAGTGGACGAAGAAATTTTCCACTAGCACCTTGGCCATGATAGATGCCTTTTGATCTTTGGTGGGAAAAACTTGTGCATACCGTGTGAAATGATCCGTAACCACTAACGCATTGCCAGTGTTCTGCTGATCAGGTTCTAGACACAAGAAGTCTATGCAGACTAGTTCCATGGGAGTGCTGGTAGTAATATTAACAAGGGGGGCAGCCCTCTGAGGCAGGGCCTTTCTTTGCAGGCAGTGACTACAAGTCTTTACATGGTGCCCAACATCGGTCTCCATTTTGGGCCAGTAGAAGCGAGATCGTACCAGGTCAAGGGTTCTGTCAATACCGTGCCCCATGTGATTGTGGCGAGACCTCAGTACCAAATCTTTAAAGACCGTGGGCAGGACCAATTGTTGCTTGTCTACTTTGCCACTATGATCTACTGTCTCTCTATGCAACAACTGATTGAGCAACTTCAATCTGGGGCCTTCTTTAAACAATAAAGCAGTTCGCAAGTCAGTGGAACGTAACTTAGACACATCTTTCCCCGCACGCAGGGCATCAAGTGCTGGCTGAATCATAGGATCTTGGGATTAAGCCCACTGAATGCTGTCATTGTCAAATTGAGGTAGTGCACTAATATCTAGAGCAGAGAAGTGGCAATAAGCAGCCGGTATGCAGGTGTCAGAAGGGCCCAAGCAATCTACTAAACAGTCCACTGTGTCCGCAGACATCTGTTCATCTCTATCAAACTTTTGGCACAATGCTCGGATGTCAGGTTTGGACAGCTTGACCCAATCACTCTTGAAAGTGGGCCTACATGATAGGGCATCAGCATCGATATATTTCAGGCCCGGTCTGTATTCGACAGCATAATCATAGGTTGATAATGCAGAAAGCCACTGGTGCCCAGTGGCGTCTAACTTAGCTGAAGTCTGTACATAGGTTAAGGGGTTATTGTCAGTCTTCACCAATATGTTTGCCCCATAGAGGTATTCATGAAACTGGTCAACGGTGGCCCATTTTAGCGCAAGGAACTCCAACTTATTTACAGGGTAGTTTTGCTCTGATGGGGCCAAGCTCCTACTGGCGAAAGCCACTGGTCTCAAACCATCCTCATGGTCTTGATACAGCACAGCTCCTAGACCCTGCAAACTAGCGTCAGTATGCAGCACATAGAGTTTGGTGGGGTCAGCATGGGCGTGGGTGAGCTGGTATATGATTTCGTGGAAGGCTGCTTCTCAGTCGGGCATCCAGCGGGGCCCGAAGAGTTCACCTGAGTGGAAGTATACTTTTTCTGGTTCTCTGGCGGACCCTTTCTTGTATTTACGATTGATAGGAGGGTAACCCCGGGTAAGATTCAATAGTGGGTGAATCACCTTGGAATAGTCCTTTATGAACCTGCAGTAGTAGCCACAGAACCCCAGGAAACGTTGTAGTTCTTTCAAATTATGGGGCTGGGGCCCAGTAGTCAAGGCTTCAACCTTACTGGGATCAGTCTCTATCCATTCTGTAGATACTATGTGCCCCACATACTTCATGGAGGTCTGGAAAAACTGGCTCTTGTCAATGGACAGCTTGAGGCCGAAGTCTTCCAGTCAGTCTAGAACTTTAAACAGTCGGTTCTCATGCTCCACTAGGGTGCTCCCAAACGCAGTGACATCGTCCAAGTACACCAGGCATTCCAGCAAATTCATATCTCCCACTGCACATTCCATCAGTCGCTGAAAGGTGGCCGGGGCGCCCGATATCCCCTGTGGCATTCTCAGAAATTCATAGAACCCCAAAGGACAGATGAAGGCTGTTTTTTCACGGTCCTCCAGGGCCATTGGAATCTGGTAATATCTTCTGCGAAGATCCAGCACCGAGAACCATTTGCTCCCATTCAAGCAGTCCAGGGCATCCTGTATACGAGGCATAGTGTACTGGTCTGGGATGGTCCGCCAGTTCAGGGTTCGATAATCAACACACATCCTTACAGACCCATTCTTCTTACGCACAGCCACAATGGGAGAGGCGTATGGGCTCCTGGATTCTTGTATCACACCAACAGCGAGCATTTCCTGCAGGTGTCTTCTCACATCATCTATGTCTGCTGGGGCTAGGTGTCGGGACCTCTCTCGAAATGGCCATTCATCGTGCAGGCGTATGTGATGCTCTGCACCCTGGACACATCACATGTCCCATTCCTTCAATGAAAATACTTGGTCTCTCTGGGCAAGTCGCTTGCTAATTCTAGCCTTCCATTCACCTGGTAACGGGGAGTCACCAAAGTCAAACTAGTCCAGGGTCACTCTCTCCTTCTCACCAGGGTGCTTGTTGCTGGGCAATATTGCAGTGTCTGCGCAGTGTACCATAGCAGAAGATGCACCCTCTGTTCACCCTGATCTCCCGATCTGATACATCGTGAATCTGGACCGTCACTCGTCGTGCATAGACATGGGCACGAGCAGGCTAGATGCTGGGCTTGACCAATAATCCTTCTGGCAATTTTCCATCCCCTGGCACATCCAACATCAGTATTTTGTTCTTGACATCTTTCCGGAGGCAGACTTCCCCTTGAATGGTACAATGGGCATTAGGGGCCAGTACCATTGAATCGGGATCCTTCTTCCACACGATCCCCACCGGTTTATCCAGGTCTACTTCCTCAGGTTTCAGTTGCAAATCATAGGCCTTCTTGATCAGAGCCGGAATTCTCAGGGCCCATGCAGTCAGCTGCCCTGGTTTCTCATGACAGAGTTGTGCTAGTCTCCCAAACGTGTGGGCGTTTGTTGCAGTTAACTGGGGAACCCCATCATGCAGTCCGGTGGGGGGACACACTAGGGCCAGTGTCTCTACTTGCTCCTTTACGCCAGTGACAGTTGCAGGAAAAGGCAACCAGAGGCGTGCATATCCTAGATATGGATAAGACTTGTCGGTCAGCCCCCACACATGTAGGCCTTCCAGGGACTGTAAGGGCACATCAGATAAGTGTTTGTCATACCAGTCCTGAAATACAGTGGTCAGTTGCAACCCACTGTCAAGCACAGCTGGAGTAGGAATACCATTCACAACCACATTAGTCTCCATTGAAGGGCCCACTATCTTGGACCAGTCTGGAGGGATAACAGCAGGGGCCTGGACAGACGATTTAGCCACAGAGGGGTTTGAGTTAGGATGGCCGAAGCCTTTACTGCGGTCATGTCGTGCACCTCTTGACCACTGACTCATTTTCCGAAGCTCTCCTTGAAGCTGGTTCACCACTTTCTCTAGGTCCTTCTGAGACTGGCGTCCCCACTTCATATGGCCATCCTTGCCGCTATTGCGACATGACGCACTCTCGGGGCATCCTTGGGGAAACATAGCAGGGGATGCTGGAGCATCGACGGGAGATTGTGATCTGACTTCTGCGGGTAGTGAACCATGTCTCAGAAGTTCCTTTAGGGTGGTAATCAATTCCTTGAGCTCAGCCGAGAAGCCACCCTCGGTAGTGGATGCCTGAAGGCGCACCCCCACTGCCATAACAGTCACATCCTGACAGGGACCAGGGTCTCTGTCAGCAGAGGATACCTCAGCAAACGCACCCGGTTGTACTTTTCTGACTTCCTTCAGCAACTCCTCCCCCCACCGTTTAGCCCATGGCGGGACACTTTTAGTGGTCTCCATTTCGGAAGCGCCTTCCAGTGCCATGATTACATGGGCTGCACTCACCCCATAATTACAATCTCCATCTTCACCTTCTACCTCCCGGAATTCTTTTATCAAGTCACAGTAGTCAGGTGGGTTACCTCTCCTATCCTGGAGCCTTAACTGGATGATCTGCAGTTTAGAATACTTGGCATGTTGCAGTTTGTGCCCCAATCTCACATGGTTCAAATCACTGGCGGCTACCCACCTTTCCGGTAAGCTTTCTGCAGAGCTATTTCTAGGCGAGCAACATACACAGACAAACTTTCCCCCTTCCATTGTTTGGTACCTTGGAATTTCCACAACAAAGTCTCCCCTGACTCAGTGGTCCCAAAATTGCCTTCAAGTACAGATAGGTACTTCTGAGCAGATGCATCAGGGTTAATGGACCTCAAAAATTTAATGGCTTCAAGGGCGGGGCCCCTCAAACTTTCTATGATTCTTTTCTGCTTCTCAGCCTCCACACTGCCGCCGGGTACCAGGGGCAACATGGTCAATCCAGGTCTCAATCGTCCTCCCCTAGAGGCAGGAGGTGCCGAAGATTCTCAGCCTTGGTAGGAGTCGAGACTGATGGCGGGTACAGATATAGGGGCCAGCACTGGCACGAGCACAGAAGGTGGGGCAGTAACAGGTGCTGGATTGGGAGGGGGTGTTGGGGAAAGAACACCCCCAGGTGGCAGGAACAGTTTCTTAAAGTCCTCTACGTTTTTCCCTTCCTCCAGCAACAACTTAGCAAATTTCTCCTCAAAAATCTCAGATAATGGTGGGAGCTCATCCTCCCCAGGGTCTGTACTGTCTTTTGTTATCACTCTCCATGCGGCTGGGACCCCTTCTGGGGCAATAGTCTGTGGCACTTTAGAGCTGTCCACCAGATCACTACATTCTACCAAGGCTACGAAAGTTTGAGCGATCAAATCAGCCTGTCGACCCACCACCACAGGGCTTTTTAAACATTCAAGTTTGGAGAGAGCTCCCTCTACAGTGTCCTTACTGGTACCGAGGGGAATATCCAATAAAAGCAGAGCATTTTGGGGGTCGATCCTCCTGCCCAGTACACCACCCCACCAACTGGTGTACAGCCATTTCTGCTGTGGTAGACATTAATCTTTAACAATAATTCGTAATTTTTGGTCACTAGAAGGCACAAAATCCCAGCGGTAAGCCTCCAAGATGTAACCCCTAGGTGGTGCTATCCCAATGGCTACTACCCCTACCTGCTTGGCTAGGAGCAGGATAAGGGGCTTGAGTTCTGAAATGGGTGTCTCCACCCGGAGATCAGGGTTGGTAGTGGTCAAGCTAACGTGGGCACAGCCCTCCGGGACACTGTAACCCCCTCTTTCCCTACTAGTGGCCAGAATAGTACACAATAATCACTTTCACAATACCCCTGGTACACCACACAAGTGCCCACACTGTTTGCACTTACCACCAGGGCTTTCCTCTGGCTGGACCCTGGGGGCCCCCTGCAAAACAAGGTTGTACACAGCAAATAACAGCAGTACAGTACTCTTGCACAAACTGGAACCACAGTCAGGGTAATTGCAAAAAGAATTAGATCTGATTTATTTAAGGGACTTGAACAAGGGAAGGGCGTAATCAGGTTAATTTGCTTAAAGGCTGTATCAATCAAACAGTTATGCATGCACTTCAGGGTCCATAAACAGTCACACACTCTGGGTACCCAGATGAAGAAGAGGTGGGCTAGCCAGGTTCGTTACCTGGGGTAGGCCAGCGTCGCAGCTGGTTGGGGCCCTGTGATGGAAGAAAACAACATGCACCACATACACTAATTGTAATCCGGAGCCAGGGGGCTCAGTTCGTGAAAGAAAAGAAACAACAAGACAATCAGATGACACACTTAGGTTAAGCTGTTGTTGCAAGGAGCTACCCTGATGGTTACTCACGATACCCAAGACTGGACACAGGCTTGACGAAAATTGAGGCTGCAGGTGGTTGATCTGGAGAGCCAGGAGAAGCAGGGCCCACACGATTCACCGAGGCGTCATTCCTGTTCAAGCGTGGAGCAGGGGGCTGATCCCCAGGCAGGTCTCTTGTCGATGGCTTTCTCTGTGCAGTGGGGTAGTCTGGCAGGGCCAGTGTGGCAAGGCCCAGTCGTATGGAGATGAACGCGGATTCAATCCGGTCGAGCTGGATTCAGCTTCCAGCAAGCAGAACACAATTCACACAGTGAGGATACAAATCATTACCCACTATAGAGACACAGCACATTTACATGTAAGGGATTCTACCATAGCAGGCAAACCGCTCTCCGGTCACAATCGCAAAGTCTCTGCACACACTGGGAGTTTAGAGGTAGCTGGAAATCCTGTCAGGCCAATGCATTCGGCAAATCTTCAGTCTTCTTCAGGTTGATCCTGGTCACAACTCAGTGGCTTACTTCGTTCTCACAAACTCGGATTCAGTCTGAACTGATTCTCTTCTCCCTCTCAGGGGCAGCAGGCAGGCATGCAGGCCAAAACTCAGGCCTTTCCACAGAGACTGTCTCGAGCTGTTGCTTCTTCGGGTCCCAGCTTAGATCTGACTCAGCTGCCAGCAAGCCTGAGACTTTCCCCAGAATCCAAAAGGTTCGGTTGGCTGATCTGTCTGTCAGCCACAACAAAGGCTCCCCCTTCAGGTGCAAAAAGGCGCCAAAAGCCCAAAACTACAATTCCTACAGATTTAGACTCCAGACAGCTCCTGTAATCAGGCTCCATTTTAGGTCCCACCAGTACTGATTGGTCCAATTCGGCAGTCCAGGACCAAGATAGTGGAGATAAACAAAACAGTCCTTGCTGCAAAGAAGGCAGGTTAGACAAACTACATTATCATTATCACGCTAAATGATTTTCAGCAAATAGTTACATCTTTCAACAGAGCTCCCTCTCAGATTACTTATGACTGCAATCCAGGCAGCTCTTAAAGAGACAGTACACAGAGGCTATACAGGCACTCTCTGGCAATCGCATTTAAACTGCTAAAACGCAGGACACCAGCCTGGCAGTAAGCATTTAGGCAAACTCATGGAAGCCTTTTCGGGAACCCCCATTTGTAAGGGGTTACACTTATATGATCCACTTCCACTGCAGTCCTTATTTTGACCCCTACTGTACAGTGATCATTGGTCCCAAGTGGCATCGATCCCACCTTGATGTCTACAATACTGTCCCTGTTAGTGAATACCAGGTCCAGTATGCTGCATCTTGAGTGGCTTCCTGACTAGTTGCCTGAGAAGTGCCCCCTGCAGGGAGTCCAGGATGTCCCTGCTTCCAGCTGAAGCTGTGGCTTGGAGGCTCCAATCTACATCCAGGAGATTGAAGTCCCTCATCAACAGCACCTCCCTTTTTCTGCAATTGTATCAGTGGCTTCCACCAGTGCTGTATCTAAATTCTCCCCCGTGTTTGAGCTCTGTAGATTGCACCAGTGCAAATAGTTGCTCTGTTTGCCATCTTCAAGGTGACCAACTGTACTTTCAACCCCTCTACCCCCCGCCTGGATTGCCTGTGTCTCCATCACTCTGATACTCTCACTTACATACAGCACCACCCCTGCTCCCTTCCTTCCCACCCTGTCTTTCCGCAACTTAGTATAGCCTGGTTTGGCCTTGTCCCATTTGTGGTTTCCTGTGCACCACGGCTCAGTAATGGCCACGATATCCAGGTCTGCCTCTGCCACGATGGCCTCTAGGTCCAGAAGTTTATTTCCTAGACTTCTTGTGTTTACACACATGGTCTTCCACATTTTGGTACCACTCTGCCTGCTTCCCACCTTGTTTCCTTTTTTGCCCTGCCTCCTTTCCCCATCTCTTTTTACAGTTTTGTGTTCCCGTTCCCTTTCATTTCAGTGATACTGCCTTTTTCTTTATTTGCACACAGGGGCATTTACCTCCCCTGGAGTCCCCTTCTCTCTGCTTCAGTGTGTGTGTGTGTGGGGGGGGGGTGGCTTCAGTGCCTTTGTGGCTGTGTTTGTGTGTGGGGGGCGGCGGACAGTTTATGCCTCCCTTATTTCTTCCACCACCCATTGTCAAAACAGTGGCACACCATAATCAGTTAAAAGGAAAATTGCAGTTCAGTTCTAAACCAATTATATTTAGCCAGTTATGCCAGAGTCCTAGGGATGGAGTTCCTCATTTTGGCAGCATGAGAAAAAAAAGGCAACCTGGCCAATTTTCAACTTTCTTAGAGGGAGCACCATCCAGAGACTGGTTTGGAATCTTTTTACATGTCTAACATACATCAGTATCGACAGGCCCCTTAAAAGAAATCAATTCATGTTTTTGGTTACAAACCCAGGTGTAGTATTGTCTGTGCTCGAGTGATTTCTGTAGCAACAGACTGTGATGTCACAGGCAGTGGATTGAGATATCAGGTGTAGACTTGCAGCCAGGGCAGATGAAGTTGCCAAGACAGTGATCCTGTTTTCATGTTATTCTGCACTGTTAAAATGAAAAAGGGGACACTAAAGTCAGAGACTATGTGAAATTTAAACTGAAATGGGTCAAAAAATGATATTTTTCCAAAGTTCTGCCTGTGGTATCAGAAGCTGTGTACCTGTTTTTAGAGCATATACTGGTGTGTGTATATCTATATCTACAGTATATATATATATATATATATATATATATATATATATATATAACTTTCCATGCATACATTTGAAGGGGGGGGGCAGGGGTTGGCCAAGATGATGGACCAGGAGTCTCTTCCAGCCCTAAATGAATATGTTATGGAATTACTGTATGTCGGTTTACCTTTACAGTTTCGTTTTTTTATCTTGTCGTACTAGATAGATGCAGGCAGTGTAGCCTAGTGGTTAGGGTGCAGAGCTGTGAACCTGGAGACCCAGTTTGATCCCACCTCCAGTTCCTCACTCTGTGACCTTCAGCAAGTCATTTAACCTCCCTGTTTTAAAACTGTGTCTCTCTGTCCTCCATGTGCTTAACATTCCGGAGCTTACCTCAATCTCCCTCAATCTCACTTAACCTCCCGGGGAGCACCCAGGGACTGCTAGGAATGATTCATGGCTTGTAATGCACTTTGGGATGCAGTGTATATGAAAGTTGCTACATTGAATCAAATCTCTTTCGTTTTTGTTCCTTAATGCCAATATTCCTAAATGTTAATTATATCTGGATTATGCTGATGAACCAGTAAATGTATTTTGAGGACCAGTCAATGTTTTCAGCTCCTGGTCCTGAACTAGGTATAAACCTGTACTGCTGTATTCTGGCAAGGTGTGTGTGTGTGTGTGGGGAGGCACTGTTGGGAGGAGTTGTAGGCACTGATACCCAAGTTCTGTAGCTACTGTTGGGTGGTGTTGGTGGCACTGTGTGTGTGTGACAAAGGAGAGCGGACAGCAGTAAAAGGGGGACAGTGGGGAAGATTGCAAAAAAAAAAACTGGCTTACAATTACAAGCCCACAGATCTAAGGTGGCTTTGGGGCAAAAGCCTGGTTGCAAACAAAGATAACCTCAGCTTTTTAAAATGAATAGCAGAAGTCAGTCTTCTGAAGGGCATTACCATTTTCAAGAAGGGCATTACCATTTCTAGCCGAGGGGAGTGATCAATTCTGGAAGTTGCCTAATCACATTCTGCCTGGCTTGCCATGTTCGTGTCAATGGTCTTTAAGCAGAGAATCATATCGCCGTAAGACACCCGATTTCACGCAGATTCATTAAGGATGTCCTATGAACCTCTTGCCTACCAGGTGGGAAAAAAATGCTAAGTACTAGTTTTTTTTTACTCCTCCACAGCAACTCTGTCTTGATTTCCAGCCCCAAATTTGTGCATAGGAAATATGTACCTGGGGTGGCTGATTTGGGGCCAGTGTGTGTGTATGGGTGGGGATTCTTGGACACCGTCTGTCCTTAACCTTCTGAACTGACAAACGTCTGTGAGGGAAACCAGCATCCTTCTCCTCCTCCCTAGTTCTCTCTCTCTTTTTGCGATCTCTTGACCCCCTCGAAAATTGAAATAATGATAATGCGTGCCTCCTGACTGCATCAAAGTATCGGCACATCAAAAGCCGGGAGGCATGAAATGCAAATGATAAAGCAGATGGATTGTGTATGATCGGCCGACGTCCAATGAATTTTAAAAGGTGGTTGTGGTTGGGGGGGGGGGGAGTGTGACTGAAATAAACACGTTATCCCAGCATTTTTTTCTGTTCCTGCCTCTCACTCTTGACAATATTTTGTCACACTTCAGTGATCACCTGCTCCATTTCTTTCTCCCTCTCGCTCTCTCTCTCTCTCTCTCACACGTCTCAGGTCATGTCGCCACAGCTTCGGTGGAAATAATAGGATATAAACCACGAGGTTGTTATTTGCATAGAAATAGCATGGAGCCCCAGGCAGCACTGGAGAAGGACACAGAGATCATTTGTCTAAAATTTAAATGAAAACTTTTGCTGAGGCAGAGTTTTTTTTTTTTTTCCCTTCTTCTTTTTACGTTCCCTTCCACCCTCCTTTTTCCCCGTCACTGACTTAACATGGCCCAAGTTGAAATTAGACGGCACACTGCATATCGCGCTGCTGGAATGCAGTAACATGTAAATTTCAATTTGCTCGCTTTAATAGAAGCACGAGCTGGAGAGAGCCTAGCACTCGCAGTGCTGGCACGCTCTGACAGTCTCATACATTCTGTACACGCTTCGAGCCAATAGAGATGCAGCCAGCCTGAATGCATACCTGATGCGGGAGTTCTTAGTTGACCTGCTTTTAATTTCTGTGGATTTCTACGCTTCAGATTTTTATGTGGGGAACTCTTCTGCTATTTTTTTTTTTTTTTGAAGGTAGGAAAACATGAAGTTGTGTTCTGAATCTTCTTGTCACCCCTTGGTTTCCCTATTAGGCCTCCCCTAGGTTTCATGCAGACTGTAAATCACATTATACTGTTTATTAACAGCAGGAACAAATGGAATGGGCTCAAGTCTCCTGGTAGTACAATATTTTGGTAAAAACAAACTCACATATTTATTAAATTGTAGGATAGTATAAAAGTTAAGGGTTGCTTAAGCAGGCCTGCTAACTACTGTTGTGATTGTTGTTAATAAAAACTCACTCCAAAAGTTTGATTTGTTTTTCACAGCATCATTCTGCTTCTGTTTTTCATGTCCACTTCCACTTTTTAGGTGTTGCTGTGTCTGACCTCCGCCCAGGAAGGCAGATGGGCGAGAACTACCTTCACAGATCGTACCAGTGCCATTCTGTGGGTGGGTGGGTGCGTGCGTGCGTACGTGGAGGGAGGGTCTGGCACTGGGAAGATCAGGCCCTCCTTGGGAACCCTTTGTCTCATCTGTGTAACACACTTGGTCCTCATGAGCTGAGAAGTGAGTCTGATCCTCCCAAGTGGGGCTGTGCAGCGCTTGTCCTAGCTATCCCAGGGCCCTGTGTGAATCTCCTTGCTGAGACTCCATATCAGGAGTCACAAAGCCCCCAAGGAACATCCTCATCCCTACCATGGCCTCCCTATATCTTCATTTTCAGCTAGTTTTGTGTTGTTTTTGCACTTTACTTGAATTAGAACATAGAGGAGCAGGAAGAAAGGAGGTCAGCTGGACAGCTGAGGCTTTTGGGGGGGGGCCCCGTGCTGTTGGGGCCCTGTGTGAATGCACTGCTCACACCATGCTAAGGCCAGCTCTGGGGCTCTGCCTGCAATGCTGAACCAACCTGTGTTGAATGTGAAATTCTTATACCCTCGGGTGCTGTCAGTTGCGTGTTCTCACCTCCTTCTACCCATCACATTCTCCCTATCAGTATTTTGTGTCATTCTCAGATAAGCCAAGTTGTTGAATTTCATCCTAGGCAGCAAAGAATTCCCTGCAAAGCATACAGAAATCTTAAAAAAGAAAGTACTTTGTTTTTTTGTGCTGCTGTACTAAACGGTAGTACACTATTAAAACAGTTTTAGTGGTGATTGTAGGTAGAATTGCATTTACACTTTACAATGACTGTCAAGGTCAGGTCATGGAGTTAAGAGATTCATCCAAAGTTAGAAAGGCTTCTTTGGAAAGCACACAGACATCTTAAAGGGGAATAGTCACCACCAAGGGCCCCCGCACTCAAGTGTGGGGCTGGTCCCACTGTGCACTTTGTATGCAGAAACATTTTGGTTTACTTACTGTTTACTGCAGTATAGTAGATTGTATCAGACTAATTTTTATTTATTTATTTATTTGTGAGAATCAGTTTACAACCTTTGAGCCAGAGGCTCATTTCCGAAGGTACCTCGTCACATTGAGACATACATGCATTTAGATTACATAGTACAGGTTTTCTTCAAGTAGGCGTTTGTTAGAGGCGCCACCTCACACTGTGGTCAAACAACATACATTTAAGTTACAGGGTACACGTAATAGAAATAGGTCTGACACAATTGGTTTCATTTGCTGAGCAATCAACTGGCGTGAGACAGCAGGCTCTGGCCAGGTTATACTTAGGAATGGTGTGCTGGGTAAGGGATGGGGTGAGCTAGGTGGGGAGCTGCCCGGTGGGCATTGTCACGAGTGGAGAGGTCGAGGTAGGGCCTCATTCAGAGACAGGAACAGCTACGAGTGTTGAGGAGTTGGCTGCGAAGGGTGGTTTTGAATTTGGAGATTGTGGTGGCATTGGAGATGGTGGCAGGGAGAGAGTTAAACCAGAGTTTTAATTTTACTTAGTTCTAGGCTGCCATCTTCTGTAACTACAAATCCCAGAATCCCCTGCAGCTGACATCAGTGTGATAGGCAGCAGTGAGAAGATTCAATAGCCTACAATGCATTTTAGAGTTTATATAAGCGCTTATGTTTTGTGTGCTGGTCTCGCTGTCCTCCATGGGCTATGTACAGTCACAGAGGACTGTACTTAGCCCCAGGAGAAAAGCAGTCCCGGAAAATATCTGATCGGAGATTATAAAAGCTCTTAACCTTCACTGCAGGCGATTGAATCTCCCACTACTGCCTACAACTGTGATATCAACTGCAGGGGATTCTGGGATTTGTAGTAAAAGAAAATGTCCGTCTACAACTAAGCAAAATTAGTCTGCTATAATCTACTCTACTACAGTAAACAGTAAGTGAACCAAAATGTTTTTGCCCACAAAGTGCACACTGGAACCAGCCCCACACTCGAGTGTAGTGTCCTTTGTGCTGACTGTTCTCCCTTAAGCCAGTAAACTCAAGAGTTTCTAATTTCTTGATTTTGTTGTGATATGCTGCTATTGTGAAACAAAAGATCACGTTAAAACCCTTCTTTTTGGAGGGGCGGATCTAGCCATCATGCTGGTTGGTCATACGTCTTAGAACCCCTGCGTGAGAACTTTACATTTCCTTTTTTTCTCCCATAGTGGCAGTTAAAGATTATTTAACAAATAGAGAAGGACTTTTGTTAACCAGATGTTCCATGGCAAACCATTACATGGAAATGCAAGAGGACAAGCAGCTACGATGCGGTAGGCTTTCTTAAATGAGAAAAGGCTGGCCCTGACTCTGGGGGGCCCAGAAACTGTGGCAGAAATATGCAAGTGCTGCTCAGAGGACTCAGAGGATCTACTACTTATTTTTCTGTGGCCTGGTTTTCCAAGGTTTTCAAATGTTGTTTCAGCAGTCCATTTTCCTTTATGAGTTTCCTGGCAGCATCCACGGCTTTCGACGAAGCACCTTCAGACTGCTGTACTGTCTGCTCCAGACTATCAGCTGGGGTTTCCAACATTGTAATTCTAGTCATCAGGTTATCCAATTCTTTATCCATATCCTGCACAGTCTTAATCAGTAGTGCTAGGGTAGTGTTGACTATTTATAAAATCACTTTTGCTGGCATTTCACTGGTACCCAACCATGTAGTGACGTGGTGCAGCTCCCTCCCCCTCCCGCTGTTGCGTGGATTAAGGGTTAAAAGAAATTGCTGAAGACTTAAACATTTCGGTGTACCTGTATCTCTACTGTGCTGTCTATAACTAAGTTGCTTTATTGCTTTGGTGCAAAAAACTAAAAGAAAATATACTTTAAAATCGGTTAGCTCTCTCAGGAGCTTACCAATGGCTGCTGTTCCCTTTGGTTGCTGAGCAGTGCCCCCTTTACATTTAGGTTTCATGATGTTACCTCTTTTCATTTTAGCATTATTTCCCATGTACAAATGGCCATTGTACAACTTTTTGTCAGTTTTCTGACCTGATGTGACCTATTGATATGGGGTGTTCTTAGAACAAAATGTTGTCTTTAAATTGCATTTCAATTTTTGGACGTTGTTCATGTTTCTGTCTTAATAATATGTGATGGTAAGCTCACACACTGGCGGGGCTTGATTCTTTTATGTACAGTAGGAACTTTGAGCAGCTATATTGTTCCCATGGACTCCGTGGAGTTAGTTTCACTGTTGATTTCACCCTGCGTGTTTCTATATGGAACTCAACATTCACACTAGAGTGGCAGTGACCACTCATGATGTGCCCAGGAGGCTGCTTTCTTGTAAGGGGAGGGGGTTGGGTGCCTGTTGCTAAGACACTCCTTTACATTAGGTTAACAGAGGCCTTGCACAGCATCAGGGAAGGTAGTAAGAGGGATCAAGGGTCACTGCACAGGCCAAGTAGGTACACGCTGATGAGAATTTTAGGGGCAAAAGTTGTCTCCCACACTGTGAGGATAGCGGTGGCACTGGCTCTCAGGCTCCATTCAGTTCCTCCAGAGGCACTGAAAAGATGGAGAGAAAACACCGTGGCTTGGTGGCAGACACTAGAAAATGAAGTGAGGCGCTGGGAGCTGAGGGAGAAACACTGAAGACTGGGAACAGCACTGGTATATCGGAGAGTGACTTACTGGGAGCACAGAGAGAAATACTGGGGCCTCAGGAAAGATGCTAGGATATGGAAAGAGATTGCTGATAGCACAAATGGAAACACTGAGGACTGGAAACAGATACTGGCATACTGAAGAGAGACACTGGGAGAACAGAGACAACAGTGAGGCCTGGTGACAGACAGTAGGATATGGAGAGAGACACGGGGAACATGGAGAGAAATATTGAGGTCTGGTGACAGACACTAGGATCTGGAAAGAGACCATGGGAACACAGAAATATTGAGGTCTGGTGACAGACATGAGGATATAGAGAGACATTGGGAGCACAGAGAGAAATATTGAGTTCTGGTGACAGACACCAGGATATGGAAAGATATTGGGAGCACTGAAAGAAATATTGAGGCCTGGTAACAGACACTAGGATATGGAGAGACACTGGGAGCACTGAGAGAGAGATATTGATATCTGGTGACAGACATTAGGATATAGAGAGACACGGAGCACAGAGAGAAATATTGAGACCTGGTGGCAGACACTGGGATATGGAGCGAGACACTGGGAGCACTGAGAGAAATACTGAGGTCTGGTGATAGACACTAGGATATGGAGAGAGACACTGGGAGCAGAGAGGGGAAATACTGAGGCCCGGTGAGAGACAGTAGGCAATGGAGAGAGAAACACTGGGGCTTGTACAAAAACAACAAGATATCAGAGACACTGGGAACATGGAGAGAAATAGTTAGGCCTGGGAAAATACCCCATGATATTGAAGAGAGACACATTAGGAACATGGAGAGAAACAGTGAGGCCTGTGGAAAGACACTAGGATATAGAGCGAGAAACATTGGGGTTTGGGGAAAGACAGCAAGATATTATAGACACTGGGAACATGGAGAAAAACAGTTAGGCCTGGGGAAATACCCCAGCCTATTGGAGAGAGAGACACATTGGGAACATGGAGAGAAACAGTGAAGTCTGGTGACAGACACTAGGATATGGAGAGAGAGAGAGAGAGAGAGAGAGGAGGGAGGGGGAGAGGGAAAGGGAGGCTGAGACTAGGAACACAGAGAGAAGTATTGAGGCCTGGTGATAGACATTAGGATATGAAGAGAGAAACATTGGGGCTTGGGCAAACACAACAGGATATTAGAGACACTGGAAACATGGAGAGAAACAGGCTTTAGGAAATACCCCATGATATTGGAGAGAGACACAAATACATCTGAACATACGAAGAAGCCAGCAGAATAAGGCCATTTGGTCTATCTAGTCTGCTTGTATTGCAGGGTCCACGGCCTAAGTTACTGATCCTGCCCCCCTTTCCCAATCCTTCCATCCTTGTCATCCGCCCCTCCCTTACTGTCCCCTTGTTTCTATCCCAACCTCTCTGGAAGTTGATCACTGTCTACAGTAAGACCACCTCTTCTAGCAGTGCATTCCTACTGGCCATCACCCTCTCTGTGAAGAAGTGTCCTAACCTATATCCTAAACTTCCCCTCCAATTTAAGACTGTGCCCCCTCATATTTCGATTGACACTTAGCTTAAAGACACCCTCCTCTTCCATCCTATTTATCCCTTTCAAGTACTTGAAAGTCCCAGTCGTGTTCCTCTCTCCCTCCCCTCTTCCAGGGAGTGCATGTTCAGGGCCCCCAACCTGTCCTCATATGTTTTACCCTGCTAGCCCACAGTCATCTTTGTTGCCCGTCTCTGGGCTGTCTCCAGCAAATTAATGTCCTTTTTAAGGTATGGGCACCAGTACTGTACACCATCCTCTAGATGTGGCCTCATCAATGACCTGTACAAGGGCAGTATAACCTCATCTTGCCTACTGCTGATCCCCTCTGGCTATGCATCCCAACATCTTGTTTGCCCTTGCTGCTGCTTTCCTGCACTGCGTGAAGTGCTTTAAGTCGCTAGTGATTATCACTTCCAAATCCTTCTCCTCCTCTGTTGCAAATACCTCGATACCTCCCAGGTAGTACTCTGTCCTGGTATTCCTGGCTTCAATGTGCATAACTTTGCATTTCATGGCATTGGAGCCAAGCTGCAAAATCCTGGACCACCTCTCAAGTTTTTCCAGATCCTCCTTTAGGTCCTGTATCCATTTGGCTGTGTCCACCGTCCCACAGAGCTTGGTGTCGTCCGTAAAAAGGCATGTTTTGCCTATAATACCAGCCCAAATGTCATTAATGAAGACATTGAACAACACCACCCTAGCATTGAGCCCTTCGGGACCCAACTGGTGACCTCCTTGGTGTCCTCACCACCATTTTCTGGGTCCTGTTCCCCAGCCAGGTTTCAGCCCATCTGGTCATCTTCTCTCCAACCCTGAGACTGGCCAAGTTCAATCTTCAATCAGTCTGCCAACTTCCTGATCAACCTCTTGTGGGGTACAGAGCCAAAGGCCTTGCCAAAATCCAGGTAGAGGATATGCACCGCTTGGCCCCTGTCTACTGTTTTGGTGACCCAGTCAAAGAAGTCAATCAGATTCATTTGACATGACCTTCGTCTCGTAAAACAATGCTGCCTTGCATCCTGAAGACCATGCTCCTCTAGATACTCTACCAACCTTTCCTTAAGTATGGTTTCCATGAGCCTGTACATGATTGAAATCAGACTGACCGGTCTGTAATTTTTGGGGTCATCTTTGGGACCACTCTTATTTAAAGGCACTACATAGGTACATAGACACTGTCAGCAGATAAGGGCCTATGGCCCACCCAGTCTGCCCATTTGAACTTGTAAGTTCCCTTTATGTTTTTCTGGAAGTCTGTTGCCCCTTTCCTCCTGACCTCCAGAATTCCCTTATGTCTATCCCATGCATTCTTAAATTCTGTGATTGTTTCAGCCCCCACCACTTCCTCTGGCGGGGTGTTCCACTTGTCCACCACCCTTTCTCTGAAGAAATTTTTCCTCACGTTTCCTCTGAATCGAACTCCCTCCAACTTCATCCCATGCCCTCTAGTCCTGAAACATTTTTTTAGCTGGAAAACAGTGTATTCCTGCACCCTGTTCCTCCCTGTAAGGTACTTTTATGTCTCTATCATATCCCCTGTCTCCCTCCTCTCCTCCAGGGAGTACATATTCAAGTATTTCAGCCTGTCCTCATAGGACTTGTGATGCAGTCCCTGTACCATCTTTGTTACCCTCCTCTGAACCTTCTCTACCCTGTCTTTGTCCTTACATTGGTAAGGTCTCCAGAACTGTACACTGTACTCCAGGTGGGGCCTCACTAGTGTCTTGTATAGTGGAATTATGACCTCCCTTTTCCTGCTGGTGTTGCCCCTGCCTATGCATCCCAGCATCTTATTTGCTTTACCTGCTGTCTTGTCGCATGGTTTCCCCTACCTTGAGGTCATCAGAGATGATAGCCCCGAGGTCCCTTTCCTGTTTGGTGCATGCTATATCCTGAACCCCAACTGATATGTTTTTCCAGGGTTTTTGTGCCCCATATGCATTATCTTACACTTCTTTGTGTTGAATTTCAACTGCCAAACCCTTGACCATTATTCAAGCTTCTGCAGGTCCTTCCTCATTCTGTCTATACCTTCTAGTGTGTCCATCCACTCTGTTACACAGCTTCGTGTCATCAGCGAACAGGGAAAGACTGCCTTCTAGTTCCTGCGTAATGTCACTGATGAAGATGTTGAATAGGACCGGTCCCAGCACTGATCCCTGTGGTACCCCACTGGTCACTCTTCCCTCTGTGGAGTGACAGCCATTTACCACCTCCCTCTGTGTCCTGCTACCCAGCCAATTCCCCACTCACCGCACTACTGTCCTGCCCACTCCCATACATGTGCCATTGTCCAGTCCTGTGGTACCACTCCTGACTTTAGTGAACTGTTGAACAGGCCCGCCAGTGGTGCCACAAGCTCCTCTGTCAGTTCCCTTGGCACACTTGGGTGTACTCTGTGCAGTCCTGATGACTTGACTACCTTCAATGTTAGCAGCCCTTTCCTCACTCTATCCCTATCTACCACCACATCCGTGCTCCCCTCACCCCCTCTTCTTCCCCCTGTGGGCACTGGTCTGTCGGCACTGGTCTGTCTTTCTCCCTGGTGAGGACAGAACAGAAGTATTCATTCAGTACCTCTGCTTTTTCCCCATTCACCTCCACCCACCCGTCCCCCTTCGGAAGTCTAACAATCCCATCCTTCTTGTTCCAATTCCGGTACCCAGTTACAGTAACACTACCAGAATAGCACTGGACAATACAGCATTAGTCTGAATAGCATGACCACGGACAGCGATAGGGGATTTGCAATGCTATGTTGTAAGTGCTCCCCGGTCACTGTCCGTGGTGCAAGCAGAGCACAAGGATAGAAGGATTCAGGTCATTGGCCGAGCTGCTCCCATGGTGTGGAGGGCTGAGGCATGGAGCAGTTTGGCTGGGTGGCAGTGGAGACCGGGGTTCTAATCCTGGTCTCCTTTAATTTTGCCAGTTTGGGATTTAAGTTAGATTTATATGGAGCCATGGAAACCGTATTCCACAACCCTGCAATGTTCTTCTTTCCCGTGATCGACTCCCCCCAGAGTTAGTATCTGTTAGTCCGCCGACCCCTGCAAAACAAAAACGGACAGAAATTTTGCAGCGCAGTTCTTGACTGCGCTATTTTGGTCAGTGGTGTTCCGACCCAGTGCCCTTAATTCCCTCTGCTAATTGCAGTTCCTTCCACAGTAGAACATGAAGAGAAACAGGCCTGGGGCTGTCCCGGTGGCGTTGAGCCGCTGGATGCCTTACCTCGCACCACGCCGGCGACCCATGTTCGGGAGCAGGCACGGGCTGCTGGGGTTGGCCAGGGAGGAGAAGGATCGCACACTAGTGGCCTCCTCTCCTCCGGGGGTTACCTGCACACCCTGCCTCAATACTGACACCCAGGGAGCCCAGGTGAAGGTGTGGAAAGAGGGGTAGCAGCATCGGGATAGGGCAGATGTCGGCAGAGGGGTGGAGCAGGAGAATACGTTTCAGCGTGCCTTCAGGCTCCTTAGCCCTCATTGCACGCCAACGTTGGGGAACGAACAGGGAAAAACACGCTCTCTCTCCTAGGTGACGACTCCTCGCTGTGTTTGAATCCTCAGGCTCATCGGGCAAACTCCACTGTTCAAGTCCACATCGCAGCATGTATGGTTCGGAGGGGGTAAAAGTGGGGAATGCCTCCTCACCCTACCCGGGGGTTATCTGGGCACCTAGGTTAGTGGACTTGGTACTCTAGGGGCAGACCCAGACAAGGAGAAGGATCGCACGCAGATGGAGGTAGTCTGAAAGAGTGGAGAGAAGGGGGCAGTTAGGAGGAGCATAAACACAATAGTTGAAAAAAAAAAAAAAAAGAAACAGGCCTGGGTAAATGCCCCTGAATGTTGGAGAGAGACACACTGGGAACATTAGGCTTGGGGAAAGACACTAGGATATAAAAAGAGACACTGGGAGCACAGAGAGGAACACTGATGCCTGAGGACAGACTTTAGGATATGGAGAAGAACCAGGGAGCTCAAAGAGAAACAAGTCCCAGGTAAAGACACTAGGATATTGGAGAGAGAGAGAGGCTGGGAACATGGAGAGCAACACAGTGGTTTGGGGTGAGACACCAGGGTATTGGGGAGAAAGAGGCTGGGAACATTGAGAGCAACAATAAGGCTTGGGGTGAGACACCAGAGTGTTGGACTGGCTCAAAATATATAGTTTATCTTCATGTGTCAGGAGGCAGGACCATAACTCACAAGCGGTGGAGCCACGTGTGATTTATGAAAGTCCTGCCCCCTCAAAGTGTTGATATAACTTCCTATTATGAGTCAGGCCATTGCATATTCGATGTGTACAACATCTGTGTACTTGTTATAACTTTCAGATCTGCTGTTTGTGTGAAAATGTAACTGCTTAGCATTGTAAACTGCTGGCTTCATCGCTGCACAGATGTGTTGTGATGTTATAAGCATTCTGAAAGCTGCTGTCTGATTGGTTCAGCATTACATGGTGATGTACCCACACTTCAAGCTATGAATTGTGACCTAACATACTTTCAAGCTATCATGATACAGTGTTGCTAGCTACAAAGATATCACTTATTCTTCAATTTTTATCTCCCCTGGTGTTGTATAACAAGAATAGTGAGGAAGTCCAAGATCAAATTACGACAGTGTCCTATTTGGAGCATGAGGGAGGTGGGGTAGCAATGGGACTGAGCAATTTTTCTAGGATCGTGGATATGTTGTTCTAGCCACACTGTTTGGCATGTCCTTTCCCTTTCAGAATCTTGCCAGAAGGTCTTTAAACTGGCTCCTTCCACCCACCCAAGTGGTATAACCCTCGGCTAGACCCCATGATGCCAGAGCTTCCTTTTCGCTGGAAGATACAGGTTTCCTCCCTACCGCTCACGCATTTTGCAGGTCCTGGCTTTCAAATCCACGGATTTACCTAAGCTTAGACTTGTTAGAGTTGCAGCAAATCATTTCGCGATATTGACCGCTATGGAGGATAAATCCTCACCCGATTTCCGCCGCTGCCTGTGCGGGCAAAAGATGTCTTGCACCGACCCGCATGCTTCATGCATGTACTGCTTGGGTGTCAGCTATGAGATGCAGGCCTGCGACATGTGCCACACTTTTCAGCCGAACGTCTTAAATGATCATCTCGCATGGCTTCAACTGGGCAGACCGGAGAAACGGAATCCGTCAATCAAATTGAAGGAAGCTCGATTGGCGGTCTCTGCGGCTGCGAGGTCCGCTGAGCAGCCTGAATAAATGAAGACTTTTGAGGCAGAGAAGGCGCAGGCCATGGATCGGTCCTCGATGTCCTTCTTCGTACCGCTGAACTTGGGCTCCACTTTCTTGGGTTCCTTTTGAGAGATGTGCCAATCCCTTCCCACCAAGGGCGAGGGGCTCTCGGGCGCACATGTCTCTTGGTCCTATAAAAAGGACAAGGAACCAAGA
Source organism: Neoceratodus forsteri (assembly GCA_016271365.2). Lineage (NCBI taxonomy): Eukaryota > Metazoa > Chordata > Ceratodontiformes > Ceratodontidae > Neoceratodus > Neoceratodus forsteri. The sequence goes on from JADMNL010000030.1 coordinate 90,816,763, forward strand.
GAAACTTTGTCTCACTGATGACATTCCTGGGATCATGAGAGATCTTGGTCACAGGAATCACCTGTCTTGACTTCGGTTGAGGATGTAGCCCCAGCTGCTGGCTTCATGGTACCCTTGTCAGGCCAGCTGGCCCAGACACTGGACGACAATCCAGTCGAGATCATTCTCGACCCAGTCGACCCATTGTCGCTTGATGAGGCTGACAGCTCCTTATTCAGGACTCCGGTCCTGCCTGTCGCCAAAGAGGAGACCCAGCCTGCTGGGAATCCCATTGGAGGCCCAGTCCCTGACCTGGAGGAGCCACTGTCCTCCCCGGCACCTTCAGATTGACCCTGTCAGTCCCCCCAGTGATCGAGGTCGAAGTCTCGGGCTCCTTCCACTGACAGACCGAAGAAGGCGCACAAACACCCTAGGAAGCGGTGCCACCGCCATTCTTCTTCGTCCTCCTCAGATGACTTAATGTGGCAGCAGCTGATTATGTCCAGCCAGAAGCCGGTCCCAGCTTCTACCCTGGCCATTACTTGGCTGTCACCTCCTAGGCTGAAGCCGACTCCTCTGAAGCCAGCCTGCACCATTCCTCCTCCTTCAGAGCCGGTCAAGACCATCCCAGTTTGGCCAAAATCGACCTCTCCACCAATCCTGGTGGAGCCGCCACCTAAACAGCCCCCTTCGGGGCTCCTGCCAAAGAGTCTTGCCTTGTTCTGTGCCTCCCACGTAGGCCTTCCGTCACCCTCACTCCTGACCATCATAGGCGGGTGGAGAGAGACTCCGGTGGCTGGCTGATTTATCTGGAGACCTTCATTCCCATCCCCTAGACAAGGAATCGGTCGTTAGTCGCTCAACGGAGGAAGGTCCCTCTTCCTTTATGGGCATCCTCCATCTCATTTCTGAATCTATGGGGATGCCCCTTGAACCCATCCAGAAACAGGCCGAATATTCTCTCACTGACATTCTCAAATGAGGGGATTCCCCAACGGAGGCCTTCCTGGTGGCCGAGGCCATTGTTGGTCTGGCTTTGGAGCTGTGGCAGCACCCTGCTTCCTGCCCTGCACCTTCTGCCCATATGGACCACATATACGCCGTGCCCATCGGGTCCCTTTCGGGATTCACAGAGCACCCCTCTGCAGAGGGGTTGGTGACTGAATCTGTGTTCAGGCACTCAGGTAACTTGGGAGACATCGATAGACCCCTGGACAAAGAGTCCAAAAAAATGGACCATTCTGCCTCTTCGCTGGGCCTTCGTCAGGTAAACTCAGCCATCATGATGGCTCACTTCTCTCATGCCCTCCTGGGCTCTCTTGCTGAGGTTCTACTTCACCTCCCCGCCGACCTCCAGACCACGGTCTAGCAGGTCCGCGATCAGGGTTGGGCTGTTACGAAGCAGCAACTTCAGACGACTCTGGATCTCAGGGACTCTTGCACCCACTCGGTGGTGGCCGCAGTTGCCATGCACCGCAGGGCTTGGTTAAGAATCTCCACCTTCATGGCGGACACCCAACACAAGCTAACGGATGTCCTGTTCCTGGGTACCGACCTCTTCGGCCCAGGTGTGGACTGTCACCTCCAACGCAGCAAGACATCCAGTGCCACCTTGGACTCTGTGACCTCTACACAGAAGGAATCCCAGGGTTCCAAAAAGCAGAAGAAGAAGCCCGTTTGGCATTCTGCCCCTGCAGCCAAGCAGCCCCATTTCCAATTGGGGCAGCAACAGCAGGCACAACCTTGGCACCCTCGGCCCAAGTCTGGGTCTCCAGCGGTCCATAAGCCTGGAGGATGGGGCTCAGGTGGTCACCAATCCAGATCCTCTTCCTCCAAGCCTGCTCAGTGATGGGATGGGGTGGCCAACTCCATACCTGTTATGCAAGGTCTGGGTCCTCCCATGGGGGGCTGGCTCCATCACTTCCTTTCTGCCTGGTCCGCTGTTATCACAGACAGGTGGGTTCTAGAAGTGGTCAACCAGGGTCTGCCTCAGGAATTCGAGCAGTACCTGCCAAGCTAAGCCCATGCCCCATGGGAGGAAATGGTGTCCGTACACACTCAGTTGACTCTTCGAGATGACATTGCCCAACTCCTCTGCAAGAAGGTAGTGGGCCAAGTCGCGGACCCCCCCGTCAACCCAGGGTTCGTTTCCAGGTACTTCCTGGTTCCGAAGCAGATAGGGATCTGGTGCCCCATTCTAGAGCTGCATGACCTGAACCAATTCCTCAGGCCACACACATTCACGATGGTAACTCTGTCCCAGATCATACCATCTCTCAAGCAGGACATGTGGTTTCACTCTCTGGATCTCCAGGATGCATTCTTTCATGTCCCGATCCATCCGTCTCACCAAAGGTTCCTTTGCTTCCGAGCAGAAGGAGCCCTATTGGAGTTCCGAGCCATACCGTTCAGCCTGTCATCGGTCCAATGGGTCTTCACCAAATGCATTGCAGTGGTGGCGGCCCATCTTCGGCATCAAGGGGTCAGAGTTTTTCCCTATCTCGATGACTGGCTCTTAGTGGGTTCCTCCAAACAAGAGATGGAGAGGTCCAGGGACCTGGCCCTCCAGACCTGTACCACCCTTGGTCTCCTGGTCAATGAGACCAAATCGGAACTTGTACCTTTGCAGGTGATATGCTTCATCGGGCAGAGCTCGACTCTTGCTGAGCCAGAGCCCAGCTCCTGACGGACAGGGTGGAGGTTACATCCTCCTTTGCCCAGTCATTTGTGGTTGGGCACTTGCGCCCTGCCCGGGACTTTCTGCACCTTCTGGGATACATGGCGGCCTGAACCACCGTGGTCTGATGGGCCCTGTGGCATATGCACCTCCTCCAGTGGGAGCTGGCCAGCTAGTGGACCCAGCGACATGGTCACTTTGACCAGCTGATCACTGTGACCCAGAAGATGTGGGGCACGCTCCAGTGGTGGCCCATCCTAGAACACCTGCAGGAAGGGATCCCATTCATCCATCCTGAGCCGACGGTCGTTCTCACGACCGATGCCCCTCTCACGGGCTGGGATGCCCACATGGGGAACCACAGAGCCTATGGGTTCTGAACCCCAGAGGAATCCCAATATCATATCAACCTGCTGGAGCTCAGAGTAGTCAAACTGGCACTATCAGCATTCTCTCCGCTCCTTCAGGGTCAAGTGGTGTAAGTCCAGATGGACAATACCACGACCATGTACTGTCTCAATAAACAGGGTGGCACACATTCCCAGCTGCTGTGCAGGGAAGCGCTCCACATCTGGACTCTTGTGAGCTGACTGGAGGCAGATCTCCTAGCCATCCATGTGGCAGGATCCTCAAACCAACTGGCAGACGCTCTCAGCCATGTGGGCGAGATGTCCCACACTGTGCCACATAGAAGACTATTATACAAACTGGGGAATATGGGTGTGGGCAGGACAGTAGTGTGGTGGGTAGGTAACTGGCTGGGTGGCAGGACACAGAGGGTGGTGGTAAATGGCTGTCACTCCACAGAGGGAAGAGTGACCAGTGGGGTACCACAGGGATCAGTGCTGGGACCGGTCCTATTCAACATCTTCATCAGTGACATTGCACAGGACCTAGAAGGCAGAATTTCACTGTTCGCTGATGACACAAAGCTCTGTAACAGAGTAGACACACCAGAGGGTGTAGACAGAATGAGAAGGACCTGCAGAAACTTGAAGAATGGTCAGGGTTTGCAGTTGAAATTCAATGCAAAGAAGTGCAAGATAATGCATATGGGGCACAAAAACCCTGGCACAATATATCAGTTGGGGGTGAGGATATAGCATGCACCAAGCAGGAAAGGGATCTTGGGGTTATCATCTCTGATGACCTCAAGGTAGGAAACAGTGTGACAAGGCAGCAGGTAAAGCAAATAGGATGCTGGGATGTATAGGCAGGGCATCACCAGCAGGAAAAGGAGGTCATAATTCCGCTATACAAGACACTAGTGAGGCCCCACCTGGAGTACAGTGTACAGTTCTGGAGACCATACCTACGTGAGGACATAGACAGGGTAGAGAAGGTTCAGAGGAGGGCAACAAAGATGGTGCATGGATTGCATCACAAGTCCTATGAAGACAGGTTGAAAGAAGTGAACATGTACTCCCTGGAGGAGAGGAGGGAGAGAGGGGATATGATAGAGACATACAAGTATCTCACAGGGAGGAACAGGGTGCAGGAATACACTATTTTTAAGCGAAAAAGACGTTCCAGGACTAGAGGACATGGGATGAAGTTGGAGGGAGGACGATTCAGAGGAAACATGAGTAAGAATTTCTTCACAGAACGGGTGGTGGACAAGTGGAACACCCTGCCAGAGGAAGTGGTGAGGGCTGAAACAATCACAGGATTTAAGAATGCATGGGATAGACATAAAGGAATTCTGGAGGTCAGGGGTAAGGGGCAACAGACTTCTAGGAAAACAAACTGAACTTACAAGCTCAAATGGGCAGACTGGGTGGGCCATAGGCCCTTATCTGCCGACACTGTCTATGTATCTATGTATCTATGTATAAGTGGTCTCTCCATCCAGAGGTAGTACACAGCCAGTTCTCCCACTGGGGCAAACCTCAGATGGATCTGTTTGCCTCCAGGGAGAACGCGAAGCTGAGGCTGTTTCATGCCTGCCCCCTCAGCAGGGCTCACTGCAGGGGGATGCCTTCTCGAGGCCGTGGACCCCAGGCCTCTTTCTATGTCTTCCCTCGGTTCACAAGGTGATCCTCAAGGTCAGAAGGGACAAATCACAGGTGATCTGGTAGCCCCAGACTGGCCTTGCCATTTCTGGTATCCAGATCTTCTCAGCCTCAGCTCCAGGCCACCGAGGCATCTTCCAATACACCCGGACCTGTTATCAGTCAGTCAGGGGAAGGTATTCCATCCGGACCTTCAATCCCTGTACCTGACAGCCTGGTTCCTGAGCGGCTAGAGTTCCAGGCTTTGGGTCTCTCTGAGGATGTACTCACAGTCATGGAAGCATCCAGAAAGGAGTTGACCAGGAAGTGCTATGCCTTCAAGTGGAAAAGGTTTTCCATTTGATGTCAGGACAAGGGTTTGGACCCTTTGTCCTGTCCGGTTGCTAGTATCCTTGACTGCCTTTGGTCCTTGTCCAAAGGGGGTCTTCGGTCCACGACCCTTAGGGTGCACCTGGCAGCCATCTCTGCTTACCGGGTGCAGGCCAGTCAGCAGACGGTGGCACAGGAGAAGGTGGTTTGACTTTTCTTTAAGGGCCTTGACCACATATCCCCTCCGGTGTGTGAATCTCCACCTCTGTGGGATCTACTGCTGGTACTGGCAAAGCTCATGGGCAAGCCATTTGAACCTATGCACAGATTTGAGATGTCACATTTGTCATGGAAGACCACCTTCTTGGTGGCTATCACGTCAGCCAGAAGGACTAGGGAACTCCAGGCGCTCTCTGTTGAGTCTTCCTATCTGGTCTTCCATAGGGACAAGGTTGTCCTGTGCCCCCACCCGAAGTTCCTTCCGAAGGCGGTGTCGGAGTTTCCCCTTAACCAGGTGTTAACTCTGCCTGTGTTCTACCTGAACTATACTTCAGAGGCCGAGTACAGGCTCTATACTCTGGACCTGAGAAGAGTGCTCTCTTATTATAAAGAGTGGACAGCTAAAGTTCAGGGAGAGGTTTGCCAGCTGTTTGTCACCTACACTGAAGTCGCACCTGGCAGACCTGCAACAAAGCAGACACTTGGCAGATGGATTACATCCTGCATTGATCTCTGCAATAGGTTGGCGGGTAGGGAGCCTCCCGTAGGGCTAAGGGCTCATTCCACCCGCCATACTGCTGTATCAGTGGCTGCTTCCAAGGACGTCCCTATCCAGGAAATCTGCAGGGCTGCTACATGGAAGACAGCAAACACCTTCATTACAGCTCTTTGATTTTTGATATTGCACTTTTATAAATAAATATTATTATCATCATTAGTATTATTATTACCTACTACCACATCGACCTAGAGTCACGCCGGATGCTGGTTTTGGGGCCTCAGGTCTCCAATCTCTGTTCCCCAAGTAAGTATAGAGGGGGTGCTCGCCTTGCCTCCCTCCTCCCGGAGAACTGCTTGGAATCTGCCAAACAGTGTGGATAGAACAACATATCCACGATCCTAGAAAAACAGGTTACTCACCTGTAACAGTAGTTCCAGGAGTGGTATATGTTGTTCATCCACACAAACTCAACCGACCTCCCAGGCTTCGATGCACAACCTAGCTTCCAGCGAGCAAGATCTGGCATCATGGGGCGGAGCCGAGGGTTATACCACCTGGGTGGGTGGGAGGAGCCAGTTTAAAGACCTTCCAGCAAGATTCTTAAAGGGAAAGGACATGCCAAACAGTGTGGATGAACAACATATACCACTTCTAGAACTGCTGTTATAGGTGAGTAACCTGTTTATTTTAGGACTGGCGGCCAGTTGGCAGAAATGGGACAGAGGAGGGGAGAAAAGGGGTCTAGTTGCAGGGGCAGGTGTGTGTGGAATCATGTTTGTGGAGATCTGTGATAGCCATGGAGGAGGAGGAGGAGGTGTGGAGGGCAGGAGGGAGGTCATTGCAGGGGAGGTCACGGCATGAGATAGCTTAATAGCAGAGAATAGAAGATCTGAAATTTTTAGACAGGGAATTAAAATTGTTTGTAATGCGATTAGACCACTTGGGAAACATTTCTTTTTTAATTTTGTTTTTATTAGTTTATAAGAGAGTTCTTATACACTTGATACATGACACAATCAAAAATGTACTCACTCATAAAGACACTACATGCTCACATTAGGAAGCATCCTTAATATAGCTAGTTTTATTCCTTAAGGGCATCATATTCAGAACCATCTGATTGCGCACGCAAAATGGTGCACCGTGCAAAAACTTAGGGCAGCCGGCTCCTGCACCATATTCAAACAGATTACGCTAGCCAAGCAACCACTAAGCTGTTTAAATATCAGACCCTGGTTGCATGTCACAGAGCAGGCTGCCATGTTCCACCTATACCACTAGGATGCAAGGCTGACAGCTGCCCATATAGTACTGCAACAGCACACACTGGTGTGCACTGTGGCTCCCATGAGCGATATTCAGCCCAAACATACAGATGAGCCCAATGAGGTTGGTCTGTAGTTTGCCAGAGTCCGGGTCCGAAGAAGTCTTCTTCAGGATGGGTGTTGCCACCGCCTCCTTCAGGGAGCTAGGAAACTCACCTGAATCAAGGGAGCATCGGACTATCTGTACCAGGACTGGACCGATAATATCACAACAACTCATAATCAGGGAAGTTGGGCCCGGATCCAAACTACAGCATGTAGGGTGCATACTCTGGACATTCCGCATGACGTCTGCGAAATCCGGCAGGTCAAAGGTACTCCAGGAAGCACGAGGTGAGGTGACCGAGCACCGATCAATAGAATCCCCCACAGAACGAGTCAAGAGGGTCTCCGACCTGATGTCCGTCACCTTATTCGCAAAGAATTGAGCAAACTCATTGCACTCCACTTGCAAGAAAGCTCTTCGGAGCTGCAGACTGGCTGGGTTGCACAGCCTATCCACAGTTCGGAAGAGCTGAGCTGGTCGGTTCTGAGCGGTAGCAATCTCCCCGGACAGGAATTCTGCCTTCTTATGGGAGATCGCTGATTGGTAGGTCCGATAATGCTCTACCAATCTAAGGTGGTCATCCTCCAGGGAGGATTTCTGCCAGCGCTGCTCTAACCTTCATCCTAGTCGCCACAGCTCCCTCAAGGACCAATCAAACCAAGGGGCCTGAGGGCGAAGGGGGAAAGGACGAACACGGATAGGAGCAATGGAGTCCAGGGCCACAGAGATGGCCTTGTTATAGGCCAAGACCAGAGCCTCTGGACTCGAGCTGGCCACAGGAAACTCCAAGAGGTCAATCACTGCCGCTAGGTGGTAACGGACCATCTCCACAGGGGTAGGTCTACGTAGGGGGGCACAAAAGTTGAACCTTGCGGTATAGTGATCGGACCAGCTGACAGGTTCCACCCCCAAATCGGAGACTTCAGTCCCCAGGAGGAAAACCAAATCAAGGGAGTGACCATGTTTATGGGTAACAGAGGTAACAATCTGTGTAAAACCCAGTGATGTCATCAGCTGGAGGAAGTGCTGTCCAAATTGCGAGAGTTTGTCATCGATCCAGGTGATAAAGTTGCCTAGGACCATTAGTCTGGGCGACTCAAACGCCATGTCGACCACGAAGTCCGCTACTTCCTGTAGGAATCGCCTTTCATCCCCGGGTGGACAGTAGACGAGAGCCATCATACAACCTACACCTGCTACCACAGTACACTCAAAAGATTTGGCTTCCTCAACTGGTACACTCGAGAGGCCCAACTCAGTCTTAAAACAGACTGCCACCCCCCTCCCCCCAGCAGCGGTCAGTCTCGGTCATGTCACAGCAGTTATCTATGAAAACTGGATCTCTGTCCGGAATTGCTGGACAACTTAGGACCCTCACATAGTACTTATGTCAATAACCCAATAGTGCAGTCCTTTACAGATTAAAAAAAAAAAAAAAGGGTGTGTAGGGGCAGAGCCCACATCTTAAATCTTTAACAGAAACATGAATATCATCTGGTTCTGTTAGAAATAGGGGGCTCAGCCCCCACAGCTCTGTTAACCCATTCTTATTAGTAGTGCCATATGGCATTGGAATCATCCATTGCTTAACCCGACCCAAAACAGCTGCACAAGATAGGATGAGTTTTAAAAAGAAATCTACATATTCATTTGATTTTACTAAGATCAATAATGCTCCACCAGTGCTGGTTCCAGTAGCACAGTATAAAGTAGCATGGCGCATTGGTTCCAATAGCCACAGAACTAGAACAGTGTAGTGTCGTGCTTACAGACTTAAGAGCGTCCTTAGTCCTTCACTTACTGTATGTCTCTCTGTCCTTTGCAGTTCTCTCACAGCTGAAGCTTGTTAATGCAGGTATTGAGGAGTGTCTCTCTTATTAAATGAGAATGTTCTCTTGTGCTATCAGTTCTGTCAGCCCCAAACAGCATGAGAGAATGCTGTTATTCAAAAAGAGACAGCTCCAGTACACATATAGACAGATTATAAATCACAGACTTGGCTAGAGTGATTTATAATAACTTTCTGATTTTTTTTATTTTTTTTCTGTATTACTTTTTCTCTTTAGCTGAATCGGGCAGGCTGTCTCCATTCTGTCCCCTACCACCCTCTCGCCCCACTACTGCCTCCCCCAGTACTCACCATGATTCAGAGACCCCTGTGGATTCCACCCCCCCCATCACTGGGCCAGAAAGGTGAGGGCCATCCTCCCCCCACTTGGAGAATATATCCATCATGGATCAGTGATCAGGATGGCGCCATGAGTCAGGGCTGGTAGAACACCATGGGGCCTGAGTCAGCCTTTTCCACTTTTTGTCCCCCAATAACCCAGCTGTGGTGGTGCATGAATGTGTGTGCATGGAGGTGAGCACATGTCATGGAATCATGGCCCTTCCCTATATGCCATTTGGATGCCGGTGCTGTCTTCAGGCTTCCAGCTGGGGGCAGACAAGGTCTGACTTGACATGCCTCCCCATCCCAGGAGAGGGGAGCAGTTCTCCAGATGCTTGATCCTCTACCCTTCACCTGACCAAACCCCAGCGTCCTGAGCTCATTCTGAAACTCAGGTCACCTCCGTACCAAGAGTTAAGGTGCAGAGCGCTTCAGCCCTCCACGCCACTGGGCCAGCTTGAGGTTTTTATTTTAAATTGTAAAACTAAGTGTAATGCCCCCCCTCCCCCGAGCCTGTGAAGTGGAAAGCTGCCGTTTATTTATTTTTTTATTTATTGAAATGTTTCACCAGGAAGGCACACTGAGCGACAAGTCGCTCATCTCTTGGTGCGACCTGGGGGTAGGGGTATAATAGGGATGCGACATAAATGTTCAAGTTACAAGATCAACCTTAACATACAGTTGTAAGGCAGGTGATACAAACAGTATTACAACAGTGTAGCACGTAATCGATAGAAAGAGAGGAACAATAATAAGTGCCAGGTTAATAAGTAAACAAGTGCTAACATGAGAGAAATAGGAGATAGAGGTAGGGGGAGGGGAAAGAGGGTGTCCCCTGAGACCCCCTCAGGATGCGAGAAACCCTGCAAGGGGACTGGGGGTACCAGAGAGAAGGGGGATAAGGCAGTGTCCCATAGAGATCCCTTCAGGATGTGGGGAACCCTGCAAGGGGGCTGTTGAGTTAGATAGAAAGGAGTTAAGGCTGTAGAGATTTAAAGAGGGTGGAGAGAGTAGGAGGAGGTGTGAACTAATGCCAGGAGGGGGACTAGGACCTAACCCAAGAGAGAACCCTTAAGGATGTGGGGTACCCTGCAAGGGGGATTGGGGAAGGTCAGTAGATAGTGATTAAGAGAGTGATAGGAGTGGGAGGGAGTGAGACTAGAACCCTTGAGGGGAGGAGAATTCACACCTATGGAGAGGATGGGGTCAAATCAATAGTCCATCAGGATACATTGGACCCTACTAGTAGTCGTGGAAAGCCAGGATAGTGCTAATTAGAAGAGGGGAGATATGCATTAGGCATCGTTGGACCCCTTCAGGATGTTGTGAACCCTGCAAGGGGACTGCAATAGCCAGGGGAAAGGTAGGTGGGGAGGGGAGGCAGAGGAGACAAGACTGGGCGCAGTAGGACCCCTCAGGATGCTGAGAACCCTAAAGGGGGACTGCGAGGACTAGGGAGAAAGGTGGATGGGGGAAGGGAAGGAGAGATGACATGCCTTGGCGCAGTAGGGCCCCTTCAGGATGCTGAGAACCCTGCAAGGGGACTGCAAAGGCTAGGGGGGCAGGTGGGGGGAGGTGACAAGCCTAGATGCAGTAGGACCCTTCAGGATGCTAAGAACCCTGCAAGAGGACTGTAAGTCTAGAGAGAAAATAGGGATGGTAGGGGAAGTGAGTGGATGAGAGATACAGGCACCTTGAGGAGGTAGGAGAAAGATCGATGGAGAGCATATGGGGTCCCTTACATTCTGCGAGAGATCAAGGGGGGGCCAGTAAGCAATTCGGGATAAGGGGAGGAGAGACAGAAATTTTTGGGGGTATAGGGGTACACCGCGTAAAAAGAAGGTGACGGTAGAGGGGTAGGGAATTGTCCAGGGATTAGAGGAGGGTGTTAGGCAGGGACATGTCAGGAGCAGCTAGGTGCAAGGTAATTTTTTTTTTGTATTTTCTATTTATTAAAAGTTTTCCAGCACAAAGAACTTATACAAACTACATACAACAAGAGACAAGTACAAACACAGACACACACAAATCCTGGTTATCTTACTTAATACATTCCGTATATTCCCCTTACAAAGGTGTGGTCGAGTGTGCAGCCCTAACCCGACACCTTCTATGTATTCAGATCTCCATGGATGACTGCCCATTATTATTATAATATACAGTGCATAGAGCAATCATCCGCTCCACAGCTATTTATATTATACTAGAATGTTAGTGCCAACAGAAAGAGACCCTTCTAGACCAGGGTTTGACAGTTGCTCTTCCCCCTTCGCCACCCCCCCAGAGGGGTGTTTCCCCTATACCTATCCAACCCCCTGAAGCCTATATATTCAACCCTGTACGGAGCATTACATTTTCGGACAAACTCAAGGTCGCCAAAAAGGGTGCCCAGTCCCTCAAAAACACCTCCTCCCTATCTCTAACTATCCATGTGAGCCTTTCCAAAGCCAATGTGCGTATAACCAGCCTTCACCAATCCGCCAGCGTAGGCCCATTCCCAGTAACCCAGGTATTTTGTATACAGTGTCTGGCCAACACCAACGAGACCCTTGCCCATCTAGGCAATAATTGCCACTCCTCTTCTCCTTCTATTCTTCCACCCCAAATAGACAGACTAAAGGGCCACGGGCCAATTGCCCCCCCATCCTCTTGTTTACCTCCTGGACCACATTTCCCCAATATCTTACCAGAACCAGGCATGACCAGAAGCAGTGAAAAAAAGTGCCTAGCCCTCTGCCGCACCTTCTGCTGTTCGGCAAAACCGCAGGGTGTGCCCGATGTACTGCCACTGGGGGCCAGTAAATTCTATGCAAGAACTTATAGAAGGCCTCCTTAAATTTATTGCATATCATGATTCCCTCCGGCATACTTAGCATTACACCCCAGTTTCCCTCCGAGATCTGCAACCCTAGATCCCTTTCCCAAAGGGCCTTTGTCGGGCCCGTCAATTCTGGTAGGCTCTGCTTCTCTTACTTGGCAATTTTCCCTACAAACCCTTTTGTGTCTTTCCTAGCCTGACATACCATCCGCTCTATCCCATTTGGGTGCAGCCTCCCCTTTCCCCCTATACCCAGTCGTCCTACATATGCTTTCAGCTGCATATATCGAAACAAATGAGAAGCTCCCAGCCTTAGGTCTCGCCTGACCTTACTGAACTCACCCATCTCCCCCTTCTCCAACAGTACACCTACACACACCGCCCCTCCTTTCTCCCATTCTAGGAACCCCCTATCCTCCATCCCAGGGACAAAGAAGGGGTTTCTCACAATTGGAAGTAGGACGGTCTCCCTCTGGGGCCCCCCCTTCCGTCGCCAAAGGTGGTGCCAGGCCTCCAACGTCTCTCGGACCAGTGGGTTACCGCCGCCTAAGTCCCTGTATGCCCGCAGACCCCTGCTGTGGAGGTATGCTGTGAGCCTTCCTGGGGTCTCCTCCTGTTCCAGCCCCACCCAACTAGCCACCTCAGACCTGTGGATCCAGTCTGCCACGCTCCGGAGTTGCACAGCCCTGTAGTATGCACCCAAATCCAGGAAGCTGAGCCCACCCCTATTTCTATCCACCTTGAGCCTCGCTAAGCTTATTCTAGGCTGTTTCCCCTGCCAAATGAAGTCCGTGAACCCTTTCTCTAGCCGTTTCACATCCTCTGCGTAAGCCTCATCTGCAGCATTTGCAAGGGGTACAAGATGCGGGGGATAATATTAATTTTTATGAAATTTATCCTCCCAATCCAAGATACAGATAATTGCATCCACCTCTTCAGGTCTGCCAATACCAAATTTATCAGGGGGTGGTAATTCAGCTTATATAGCTCTTCCCACCTTCGACCGATACGGACCCCAAGATATTTAAAATCTGACCTGACAACCCTGAATCCCCTTTGCTGTACCTCTGGACCAACTTCTGGGAACCCCATGACTTCGGATTTCCTTACATTGATCTTATACCCAGAGAAGCCTGCAAACTTTTCAGTAATATCCATTAGACATCCCATGGAGCCACTCATGTCCCCTAAAAAAAGCAGCATATCGTCCGCATAAAGCGCCACCTTGTGCACTCATCCCTCCCTGTCCCCCACTCCCACCACACCCTCATGTTGGCATATCACCGACGCTAGTGGTTCAATCGCCAGAGCAAATAGTAGAGGGGACAGAGGGCACCCCTGCCTTGTCCAAACTTCACAGACAGGCACCCATTGACCACTACTTGTGCACTTGGCTTTTGGTACATGGCCCTGACCCACCCTATAAACGGGTCCCCCAGACCAAACCGGGTCATCACCTCGAATAGGTATCCCCATTCTACCCTATCGAATGCTTTTTCAGCATCCAGCGAGATCACGCCCATCTTGGCTCCCACCTGTCTAGCCCACCATACAATGTTTAACAACCTACGTACATTGTGGTAGGACTGTCGCCCCTTGATAAACCCGGTCTGATCTGGGTGAATCACCCGCAAAAAATTCTCTAAACGGGTGGCAAGGACTTTGGCTAAAATTTTCATGTCAACATTGAGAAGAGAGATTGGTCGATAGGAGGAACATTCAATTTCATCCTGACCCCCTTTCTGTATTAAGCAAATATTAGCCTCATAACATGAGTCAGGCAGTACTGGGACGTGCCCCTCCTCTCCTACCATAAATACCCTCCTCAACACATCCGCCATTTGCCCCCCCAGAATCCTGTAGTACTTGACAGGGAACCCATCGGGCCCACTGGCCTTTCCCTCCTGTAACTTCTGTATGGCACTCAGGATTTCCAATCTTGAAATGGGCTGACTTAGCACCTCTCTCTGCTCGTCTGTGATCCTCTGCAAATGTACCCCTCTCAAGAACTCCCGGATATGCTCCTCCTGCCCTGTATGCTCTGCCCTATATAGCTTTTCATAAAAACTCCCGAAACACTCTGCTATGGCCTTTGAGCTTGTGAGAAGTTGCCCCCCCTCTCCCCTAATCCGCAGAATCCGAGTTGGGCATCTGCCCCCCTTCATACGCCTCACTAACAGGGGCCCGGGCTTATTCCCCCACTCAGAAACCCTCCTCTGGCAAAAAAAACAAGCCGTCCCTGCTTCTTCTCTTAAGAGAGAGAATTAAGGGCTTCCCTCGCCACTGCCAACATCTTGGGGGCTTCTCCCCTTTCTCCTCCTCCCACCCGCTTCTCCAGCTCTTTCACTTGCCTTTCTAATTCTTCCCTTTTACGCCTTTTCTGTTTTTTAATCCTGGCCACATAGGCTATTATAGCCCCCCGCATATAGGCCTTACCCGCCTCCCAAAAGGTGGCACTGGAAACCTCTCCCATATCATTCATCTCCTCATAGAGCTTCCATTGTTCTGCCAGGTATTCCCTGAATGCTTGGTCCTTAGCTAAGTATATAGGAAATCTCCAGATTGAAGACCTACTCTCAGCCCCCGAGATGCTCATCACCACCATGGCATGATCCGAGATGAAAATGGAGCTGTGGCTTATCTCTTTATCCTCCTACCCAGCCTCTAGGCAGAAAAGTAATCTAACCAGGACCAAGTCTTATGGGGATTAGAATAAAACGTATACTCCCGCCCCGTGGGATTAACCGCCCTCCACCCATCCACCAAATCTAGATCCGCAATTCCAATTTGCCACTGCCCCATGGCCTCCGTCACTCGCCCCTTACCCTTGGAATGATCCATCTTTGCATCCATTGTCCAGTTGAAATCTCCCCCCATGATGAGCCCCGGAAATTGCTCCCTGACAAGCAAGCCCAGCAAAGAGGAGTAAAAAAACCGGGTCATATACTGCCGGTGCATAGACACAGCCAAATGTCAGTGTCTCTCCTCGCCAAACCCCAGTGACAAAGATGTATCTGCCCTCCTTAGGGTCTCTCACTACCCTTTTCACTTCAAAGGGTAAATTCTTATGTAAGAGTATTGCTACCCCCCTTTTATGCGAGGAATAAGAGGCCGCTAGACATTTCCCAACCCAATTCCGCACCAGTTTGGCATGCTCCAGCTCTGTCAGGTGCGTCTCTTGCAGCAATGCTACCTGTGCCCCCTTTCGCCTAAGCGCAGTAAGAAGTGCAGTCCTCTTCACTGGGCTTGCTATACCTTTTACATTCCAAGATATGACATTTAGATTTACAAGATCACCCATCTCATCCTATGCAGCTTTTCATTTTTTAGGGATGTTTTCATTTGACATTGCATTATGTATATCCAACTTTTCATGTGACTCACATGCACCTTTATATACTTCCTTTGATTTCTGCACACTCGACTACCACAATTGAGATACAACCAGGCGACTATATTACTAACTAAAACAGTAAGAGATCTATTTATTCTAACATTTATAACTAATCCCCCAACCCCCCTCCAGTCCCACCCCTTCCCTCCTTCACCCCCTTGTAAGCTCTCCTCTTCCCCTTCCCCCTTCTCTCTATAACACTAATTGCTAACATAGCACAAGTGTAGATTTAAAGACAATAAAGAACAAACACTCAGCACTTCTCCCTCATAACCGAAGTGCGCGTCCCGCCGCCCCTGCCAACAGCCTGATTCCTCCTTCCGGAACTGTCCCTCCCAGGGATCCCATAGATGCCCATCTCTAGCTCAAACATTATTCTGCCCTCACAGCTCTTATCTCAAAAATTCCACCCCCAACCCCCTCTCTCCCAATCCCGATCAGCGTCCCATCAAACTGTCTCACCCTTCGCCTAGCTCTCCCTCTTTGCCCTCCCCCTTAGCCTATCGTAACCCACCTCCGTCCCAGTTACCCAGTCATAGTCAACTCTCCCCCCCACCACGAGGTTCCTTCCCTTGAGCAGGCTCAACCGCCCCTCTCCCTTTTATCCTCGTCCTCAGCACCAATCGAGCCTCTTGCCCCTTCCCCACTGTTAGCCTTCCTCTTAAAAGGTCCCTGCGTACTCCTGCTCCCCCTCCTCATCCCAGGCCACAGCATTAGTTCTTGGGGGAGGGCCATCCCACACCCTGCTCGAGTGGAGGGGCCTATGACACAATCCTCAATCTCCATACCGCAGCCTATTCCTCCCAATCCCTCACCCCACCTCCATCGGCGTGGCTATAGCACGGCTCCCAGCCTTTATACCCACCTGGCCCAAAAGAAGGACCACCTACAATATGCACTCAAATTTGCTGCTCACCCCTCCTGTCTTCCATCCCCCAAGTCCCCACACTGCCCCCTCCGAAAAGGTCCCAAGGATGCTCTCAATCACACGACCCAGAGAAGGGTCCTTATCATAACCCTAGGTCTCAGGCTTTGAAGCCACCCCATAAGACCTCCCCACTCCAGGTTAACATACCTTCACCTAACCCCTACTAATGCCCCCCAGGCCCCCCCCCGGACCTCACTTCATCCCTTCAAACCAGATACTCAGTTCATGCCCCTCACCCCATCCCCCATCAACATGCCCCCTCCCAATTAATGACAGTAAATGGAAATATCATGGAGCCAGCAATATCAGAGGGTGGTGCGCGGGTCAGGCAGCGCCATCAAAAACCACGCTAGGCCTCCCTGCTCCTACCTCCTGCCGTTGTAGAGTTCTCCACATGTCAGCGGCCCTCAGGCCTCCAGCTGGACTCTCATACACCGCCAGTCCATAAGGGAGAGCCCTCCAGAAAAGCAGGAGAGGAATGATATCAAGGCCCAGTCTCCAAGCTGCTCAGACCCCTCTAATCCACAGTTCTTCAACCACAGCCCTCATCCGTCTCCTCAGGGAGCTGTCCTCCTCCCGAGGAATAAAGGCGCCAATGGCCAACTAGGCTTTCAAGCGTAACTCAGTTTTATAGTCTGTAGCCATGCAGTCAAAAGTCCACGGAACAGCAAAATCACAACCTCTTATCACCAACCTTCCAACTCTTCATCTCCCCACCACCATTCAGCTCACTCTCCTCTTCAGTCCCTTTACAAACTCCTCCGCTTTCGAGCTCCCAGAAGGAATAGGTTGCTCCCTCATGCTTAATTCTGAGTGTGGCGGGTATACCAGAAAATTTTTCCACTTTAAGGCTCTGAGCTGAGCCATCAGCCGTTAAAGGCCTTCCGCTTTTTCAACAAACGGGCTGAATAGTCCTGCGAGAGGAATAATCTGTGGCCCTCAAAACTCAGGGGGCCCTGGGACCTGTAGGCCTTCAACAACGCTTCTCGATCCTGGAAGTTATGGAAGTGCATGATTATCTGACGAGGGGGCTGTCCCCCCCCCCCCGCAGGCCGCGGCACCACAGCTCGATGTGCGCGCTCTAACTTGACCTTGCCATTTTTCATTGTCAGCCACAGCAATTCAGGCAAAACTCTGCTGCAGAATTCCAGAACATCCTTTCCCTCCAGACCCTCAGGGAGCCCCCTCAGACGCAGGTTTAGCCTCCGATGATAATTTTCTTGGTAATCAAAAGCCTCCTTAAACTCCTCCAGCTCCCTCTGTAGAGCACGAACCTGCCTTGGGACTGTTAGTACCTCATCCTCCAGTCTGGAAATTCTTTCTTCAGCCTCGGTCAGTCGAGTGCTCTGTTGCGCCTGATGTAATAAAACCTCCTGCAATTTTCCATCCAATTTGTCCTCCAGTTTCATCAGACGCGGCTCCAGGGCTGCGATCACCTGCCCTGTGAGCTCCTTCCCCAGAGCTGCCACCTCCGCTGCCGAGAGCGAAACAAGGCCTGCATTCTCCCCTCCTGGGCCCACCATCCCCTTTTTTCCGTTTTTTCCAGTCGCCCGCTGACTCTTAGAAGGCATCGAAATTAAATATTCCTCCATTACTCCCTCCACTACCCGAAACCACCGTTTTATTTGCTCCGAGGTGGAAAATTCCGTTAATTAATCTTTATTTTTTGGCTGATTCGGCGGAGCTAGCAGGAAACATGACTTTTCAGTTAGCTGCTCATTATCGTCCCCCGCAAGGTAATTTTTGAGGGCAGAGGTGATGGAGGAGGTGAAGGATGAGTGCCAGATTTGAGGGAGGAGGGATTCCAAATTTTTGGGAGGCAGTGAGAGTAACCAGATTGGCCGATCTGGGTGGATCTGCAGGGGACTACCAGGGTGCAAGAGTCAGTTGATCTTAGGGAATGGGAGGTGTTTTTTTTTTTTTTAAAGGAGGAGGCGAAGTAGGAAGGGAGCTCAGCCAGCCAGTGTTTGGAGGTGAATTTGGCAGAGTGGGAGAGTCGACTGTTTGTAAGAGAGGGGAAGGATAAGGCACGATAAAGATCACAGTGATGGGTGTGAGGGGAGGCGTTTAAGGCAAAGTGGCAGAAGGAATTGAAGAGGGTGTCCAGTCTGGCCAGGGAGGACTTAGGGGCAGCAGCATAGACTACGTCAAAGTAGTTATAAATGGACAGTATCATCTTCTGAACAAGTTCACGTCTAGCTGTAGGAGGGATGCAGCTACAGTTCCTGAACAAGGAATTGAAGAGGGTGTCCAGTCCTGGCCAGGGAGGACTTCGGGGCAGCAGCATAGACTACGTCACAGTAGTCAAAAATGGGCAGTATCATCTTCTGAACACGTTCATGCCTAGCTGTAGGAGGGATGCAACTACAGTTTCTGAACAGGGCACCAAGCTTGGGGCGCAGTTTTTTCTGGATGTCGTCAGTATGTGCAGAGAAGTTTAGTTGTTGGTCCAACCAAACACCTAAGTACCTGAAGGAGGATGTGTCCTCAAGTAAAGTCCTATCAAGGGTGTGGAAAGTAGGTAGGGAGGGAAGCCTAGAGAGTCTCTGCCTTGTGCTAAAGGTCATGGAGACGGTCTTCTTGGCATTGAGGAAAAGTTGATGGTTAGCAAACCAGAGCTGGACCTTGTTGAAGTCTTGCTGTAAGCTGGTTGTAACCTCAACAGGACAGGAGTCAGATGCATACAGGACTGTATCATCGGCATACATATGAATAGCGGAGGAGGGGGAGTAAACAGAGGGAAGGCCATTTAAGAAGATGGAGAATAGAAGAGGCCCTAATACAGAGCCCTGGGGGATGCCAGTGCTAATCGTGGGGGGGAGGTGAAGTGGCGTCCAAGATCCTTACTGACTGGATTATGCCAATAAGGTAGGCCTTGAACCAGTCTGTGACGGAGGTAGATAGGCCTGCTGCCAGGAGTGAGTTGTGAAGAAGGGAGTGAGAGATGATGTCGAAGGCCTTTGCCAGGTCGACAAAAATGGCAGAGGTGATTTGGCCATAGTCCATCCCGGTCAGGATGAAGTCAGTGAGCTATAGGAAAGAGGTGATGGTTGAGTGTTTTTTCCTGAAACCAGAGTGGAAAGGGGTGAAAAAGGAGGTGTCAGATAGAAAAGAGGTGAGTTGGGAGAGGAAAATGAGCTCTTGAAGCTTGGCAAGGGTAGGAAGGAGAGAAATGGGGTGATAATTGCCAGGAGATGAGGGGTTACCCCCTTTGGGTAGAGGGAGGACACTGCATGTTTCCATGAAGAGGGGACAGAGGCAGTAGAGAATGAGAGATTTAGGATTATTGAGAGGGGGTAGGCAATGGCTGAGGCAGAGCGGGAGAGGAGTTTAGAATTGAGGCTATCAGGGAGGTACCTTTAGAGGGGTTGATATTGAGGAGGGCACTTAGGGTTTCATTTGCAGTTACAGTAGCGAAAGGGGAGGTGTGGGAGGGTGGTGGAGGGGGCACACTGGTAGAGGATAGGGAGGGGGTGGATAGGAGGGGAGGGATTTCAGAAACTCTGTGGTACAGGAGGTATAGTATGAGTTAAATTCCGCAGCTACAGCTGATGGGTCGGACAGTAGTGAGCTATTTACTTTAAGTACCGGGGGGGTGGGCAAGAGGAGGGGTAAATAAGGCATGGACCATCTTCCAGAATTTTGAAGTGGAATTTATGTTGGTGATGAAGTTAGATTTGAAATATTTGGACTTGGCTAGCCTTGTAGCCCTGGTGCAAGCATTTTGGAGCATGCGGTAGTTCACGAGGTCACTAGGTTGCTGGGTAGCTTTATAATACTTCCATGCTCGATCTCTAGCCCTGAGGCAAGCCAGGAGTTCAGGCGTTAGCCAGGGTAAGTGGCTACCTCTGACTCTGGTTTGCTTGAGTGGGGCAAAGGCATTCCATTTTACAAGAAAGATTTCTATGAATTAGGCAAAGGTCAGATCAACCGAGGGGAGGGAGGTTGGGGGGACCAGTTAGCAGTGGCAAGGTTACTCAGGAGAGGTTCAAGATCAAGAGACATGAAAGAGCGTAGTTGTATGGTTTTGTGTGCTGATTTAGTTCTGTGGACTTTCCTAACTATGAATATTAGGTTATGGTCATTGAGAGCATCGTGGAGGATGCCAGAGGAGATTACAATGTTGGGGGGCGGGGTGGGAGGTAAGAGCCCAGTCAAGTAGGGAGTGTTGTTGTGTCTTGTGATTTGGGCAAGTGGGTTCCGAGATCAGTTGGGAGAGGTTTGGGGCACCGATTTCATTTTTAGTTTTGGTAGTTTTTTTTAGATGACAACCAATTTATATTGATGTCGCCTAGGATGAATAATTCCCCAGAGCGAGCAAAGGAAGTGATGGAGGTTAGGAGGTTTATTGCGACTGAAGGGTGGACATTTGGACGGCAGTATATGCCAGCTACGAAAATAGGGAGAGTGAAGGGGAGGGTCACATGGATAGCTAGGACATGGGTCTCAGGATTAGAGGAGGATGAGTAGATGATGGAATATTGGATGGAGGCTAAGACATAAATGGCCACACCACCACCCCGCCAGCATGGTCTTGCCTTAGCAGTGAGTAGCCAGGAATGAAGACCGAATGGTCAGGATAGTGCTCTTTAGCTAGGTTTCTGAGATGATCAGAATGTCTGGTTTTAGAGTGCACACCATTGTCTGAATGTGATCTATGTTTTGCAACAAGCTGCGGGTGTTTAGATGTAGGATCTTTAAGCCTTTTGGGAGGGCTGAGAGAGCAAAATGGGGAGAGGTGGTAGAGGAGGAAGCACCAGAGGCGCTGGGGGCAATTGGGCCTGGGTTGGAGTGGATATCCCCAGCGGAGAGCAAGAGGAGAACGAGTATGAGAAAGTGGAGCTTAGGGGAGTTTGAAGTGAGTGAGGAAGAAGAAGAAGGTGGAGAACTGCAGTGAAAGTGGACACCATTATCAAAGCCATATGAGGAATAGTGGTAGGCTGAGACCATATATCGAATGGGGTGGGGGAGTGATAGCATGGATGTGGGTGGGGGAGTGGAGATAGTAACTGATGGTGGTAGTGGGAGAGGTATTAGGAATAGATGGGTAGTGAGCAAGTGGAGGTGGTAAAGAGAGGAATATGAGCAGGGCAAGGGGGAGAGAGGAGAGGAGAGATGGGGATGCACTGGCATAAAGGCAGAGGAATTAGTGAGCAATTCATTTAGGAGCAGGGAGAAATTTGTAAGCAGGAAACGATAGTGGGATGATAGGGTAAGGCAGTGTGAGTTGGCTAAGAAGATGAGCTAGTGCAAGGGCAGCGGGAATAGGCGTAAACAGGAATTATAGTGCACAGGGCAGGTTAGCAAAAGGAACTTGGTGGTTAGAGGGAGGTACAGCAGCAGAGTAAAAAGCAGCATTACAAGAAGTTAGAGCCAAGTCAGACACGTGGTAGAACGGAAGGATTTAGGGAAAATTATTGGCAGTAGGGCATAAGTAATCAGTAAGCTATCAAAAGCTTGCAAAGCAGTGTTGCAACAGCCAATGGGGAGGGATTGGGCAGGGCAAGTAGAGTATTTAATAGAGGCTGGGATCAGAGAGGACAGGCGGGACAAATAATACAGCCCCAGAAAGTTGTGGAGAGAGAGAGAGAGAGAGAAAGCTGTAGAAATCAAACTTGGGGCACCGGGTCCAATTCCTGAAGGAGCCGCAAAGCAGCAACCAATTGGGCGCGAGCTGGAAATACTCCGGCCAGTCAGAGCCCCAAAGTGTGGTACCGGCTCAACAGGCAGGTTTACCCTGTCAAGGAGCACTTTCAGCGGGGCGAGGATGGAGTGCGGCCGGCTGGCTTCCCTCATGAGAAGACCATGGTACACAAGATAAGAACCACAGTGGATCTGAGTGCAGAATGGCTGAAATCGCATAAGTGATTCATAAGCAGGAACTGAAGTCATAATCCTGTTGGTGACATCACAGTCTGTTGCTGTGGAAATGACTGTGATGTCACAGGTGATCCATTCTGCCTTCAGCTCTTGAATCATCCTCAGCTGTAGACCAACTGTAAGGGACAAAGCAGTTGTTTTGTTCTGTTGCAGTATTTCTGGTTTTTTTTGGGGGGGTGCAGATGATTGGACCCCCTCTAAAAGAGTGATTTAACCCATGCCTAGTGTAATCTGAGACTTCCTTCTAGGCAGTAATTTGAGCCACAGAGGTAGCATGCTTAGGAGGCTGAGGCAGAGGGTTGCTTCTGCTGCCAGGCATCTGAACACCCCCTACTGGCCAACCTGTGGATTTGCGTGCTCATTAGGGCTGATGCAGTAATGTGAGCCGGGTATGTGCAAGAGATATGTACCCAGCCCGTGCAGCTCCGCACCAACGGACAGGCACGTAGTGACTGGTATTCATGATCACCTGTCTGCAGCTCTGCATCCTCCCCCAGAACACAGGATCATGGGGGTGGATTGGTGTGGATTGGAGAACACAGGTGGGCATCCAGTCAGATGCCCAACCTGGTACTGCAGTAGATCCCCTGCTCTGCACAGAGCTGGGGACTGTGGGATGGCGTGGGTCCTGAATTTGTAAAATGTTGGGTGAGTGTCCAAATGGCTGCCCTCAGGTCTGCCTGCCTGACCAGAGGGCTGGGGCCGCATGGTGGGGGGAGGAGAGGACTATGAGTTCCTGTAGCTGGGAGGGTACATTGTGGGGGTGCACACAGCAGTTGCAGCAGGATCCTTGCTGCCATTTCATGCCCCCCCCTTGCCCGGCACTCTGTGCCTTCCTGAATGGCATGGAGTACGGGAACACCTCTGACACTTCTTCAGATCATATGTGTGTGTAGCCGTGTGACCAGCGAGGAAATCCAGTGTGGAAGGATGCGCTTCCCTTCCTTGCATGTGTGCAGGGGTCTGCAGTACCCTGGTTCATAGACATGACATTTAGTATTGCCTATGCAGCACGGATCCTCAGCGTGTAAGCAGTCTGCCCCATAGTGCATAAGGTCCATTGTCAGTAGAGACAGACCCTTGTGGTGGATGTAAGGTAGTACGTTAAGAGCTAAGTAAGGGGTGGTCTAGGAAAAATGGGGAACAATTGTTTAGAATGGTGGGGTGATTTCAGATATATGCCTTGTTATATAGGGTAGATGGAAAACATTCTGGCCTGCGTTGTAAACAAAATAAAGTTGGACATCGGTGCTTATTGCTAAGGCCCACCATTATCCCTACCTGATCATGAAACTGGCAAATAGGTAGGAATACTACCACCAAGGAAGGCAGTGGGACCCAATGCTTATAGCACTGAATTGTCAAACAAGAGATCATATGTTTGAATCCCACCACAGCCACTGGCTCACTCTGGGACCTTGAGCAAGCCACTTGACCTCCTAGTGCTTCAGTCTTATACAGCTGTAAAACTGGGTCAAAGCAGGGACTCACTTAAATCAGCAGTACTTGTTAGTCAAACCACAGAATCATTTTATTTTAGTTATTTAGTTCATTTTTTGTTGATTGGGAAGGGGGGGGACTAGGCAGTCCTGCTTATTTTCAGCCTTGTCCCATGAGAGGGGATACATATGACATCTGAAATATTGAATCAGGATAAGCCTTTTTTTTTTTTTGCTATAAAACTTTTCTCTCTAAGGTTGACACAGGCAGGCTATTCAGCCCTGTCCCTGCAACCCCCACTCATCATCCACTTCCCCCCAAGTCTCACCTTGCCCATGAATCCCCCATTTCTTGCCCCCCTGTGGCAGGGCCAGGAAGGGGTAGGCCGTCCTTTCCCCACCCAATATCATCCAGAACCGGGGTCAGTGGTCTAGGTGGTGGTGCACTGATGGGGGTAGGCAGGCAGAGCTTTATGAAGCCCCCACCAACCCTTTTCTGTCTTCTCCCACGTTCCCCAGCCACGGTGGCATGTAAATGTGTGTATGTGGAGGCTCTCACACACTACAGAACCTCGGCCCCTCCCTGCTGCATCTCTCTGAATTCTGCCGCTGTCCTCCGGTCTCCACCAGGTGGACGCCAAGGACCGATATGGCATGCTGCTCCACCCCAGGAGTGGAGAGCTGTGCAGCAGATCCTCCCCCTTCCCGGCTGACCCTGTGCAACCCAATTAGTGCATCAGATGTGCATCTGGAGAAACAGCAATTAGGGGGTACATTTATTGGTAGCTAAGCTCATATAGTCAAAATCCAACACTAGCATAAATGCAGCCCTATACATAAATGAGAAAGGAAACCTCTAAATGCTACAACAAAGCGGAGGCACTTCTGTTGAAATCTGCTGGTAAAACGCAGGCTTTAATATTCCTTTAAAAAGGTGCATAATGGGAATAAGTAACATTCAACTTAATGCGTTTGAAATATCACAGACTTATATGTAGGTCTAGTTGATCTTCACAGTACCCCCACATTACAGCTGTACAGAGTATACAGCACAACAACAGTTAAGTCCAAATGAATGCAGTCAGAGTTTCTGTGATAAAGTTCAGAGAGGTGATCAGTCCTGTTCTCTGGTGTTGCACTTGTTAGTCACCATTTAGTTTCTTCAGTAAAAATGTTCTTCTGCCGAAAGCATCAACATATGTTTGTTTTTATTTTCTTTCATTACTGAATTCCGATACAGGATTTTGAAGTTTTTGAAAGTTCACGCTCCCTTGCCATGCCCACGATGACAAATTGAAATATCTTGGTGTGGTTCTATGCTGTTTATTATCAGAAGCATGTATTAGTGCCATCCTAAAAATTCACAGTATGAATATAGCATTTACATTCAAAAAGTAATCTCTATGGAAGAGATTTTTTTAAAATGTGAATGGCAGCCATCTTTAATGACGTGAGCCATTAATTACAAAATTAGTTGCAACAGCTGCTTAAAAAGCTCTGGGAAAATTAAAAAACACTGAGGATGAATCTAAAGGTGTTGCAAATACGTTTTGCGCTAAAAACTGCATGATGAAATTTTTTTGCCAACAAACAGATACAGCTGCTTTAAAATGAGATGTTGAGTCTCAGCTGGGTTAACCTGGGTGAATCAATTAAAAAATATAACAATGCTATCCAACAGCAATCGATTTAAGTGCTAGTACCTCTTCAGAAAAGGAGAGGGCCCCATCTTGAAAATAAAAGGAGACTGCTTTCCTCTCTGCTAACGTTTGCCTGTCTCCAGTCCTTAGTGTTTTTTTAACATGTTCTCTTATTACAGTCTCTCAACACAGTATGTACTATACCCTCTCAAAAACTTCTTTAAGTCCATTAACAAACCAACAAACTATATCACAAATAAGGGAAATAAAAAATCAACATAGCAATTTAGACGAAATAGGAGGAGAGTAGCAATTAATTTAATTTATTGAATTTTTTTCATATAGCCTTTTCTCCCCGGAGTCAGGCAGGTGGGTGCTCAGCCCCAACCCCGTGCCCCACAACTGGTTACCACCTCTCTCGGTCCCGTGGTTTAAGTCCCTCATGGATCCCCCCCCCCATGGCATGGCCAGAGGAGGGAAGGCTGCCCCCCCAGTGCATAATGCAGAAGTGACCTGAGGACCAGATGGCGATGTGGG
Source organism: Neoceratodus forsteri (assembly GCA_016271365.2). NCBI lineage: Eukaryota > Metazoa > Chordata > Ceratodontiformes > Ceratodontidae > Neoceratodus > Neoceratodus forsteri. The sequence goes on from JADMNL010000030.1 coordinate 90,842,638, forward strand.
CCAAGGGAGAGCAGGTGAGGCTTTCTTAAGTTAGCCTCGCTCCATTTTCTGTTTTCTCCCCCATTCCCCTGGCTGCGGCACCACACAAGTGCATGTGCATGGAGGTCCACGTGCACTGAGGAACTGCAGCCCCACCAATTAGAGTCACTCACAGCCTGCACTACCCCTGGGCCTCCACTCGGCAGTCAAAGGCTGAGACGGTTTAGTCACCCCTCCCTGGGAGTATAGAGCTGCCCCTGGAATACTCAGTCATCTCCCCACTGGTTGACCCCCAGTAACCCAAGGTTGTTCCCAAACCCGTGTCGCCGGCATGGTGGCAGGTAAGGTACAAGCACCTCAGCCCTCTGTACCATTGGACCAGCCTTATTTATTTATTTATTTATTTGTGTGTTTTTTGTTTACCTGGCAAGAGTGCTAGACAATTAAATGCCTGTTTTTGAGAACGACCCACGAGAAATGCAGTCAAGAAACACAGAAGGGTGTTGGAACATTGCAAAAAGTGGGGGTGTTGATGTTTGAAAGGGTATTTAGAGCTTGCAGCTCCAGTCTGAACTTTTAAAGGGCACATCATGCTTCAAAGGCATAAAAAGCACAGGGGCAAAATTGTGTGGGGGGGGCTAACTCCCCCTCCTCCTAGCCCTGTGGCTCTGACAACCATGACGCCAGAATGGAGATAATATAAAATACAATGAATATGGTACATAAAGTGATAGCAAAACAATACATTAAATATGGTACCAGTGGCATACAGCAGGCAATATGCAAGCAGTAAGCAAATAACGCAGACCGTTCACGCAAAACAGGCATAGTATATAACCCTGAAATAGGTGATAGGCAAGTAAGCAATAAGTAATTAGAGATGTATAATAACTGGGGAGCATTTTTTTCCATAGGGAAACTGGTTTTAATTTGCCGTTATAACCAGCTGCTTGTAACAGCGATCACATGCTGGGTTTCCCCTCGCTCCACGCAAGTGCACACAGTCTCCCCACTTCAGCCTGACTGCAGCCACTGGCACAGAGATCAAGTTGTAGTAATATAATTGTTGTGGTGAAAATATGCTTCACAGCAATTATGTGAAACAAGACATAGGACAGTTTGTAAATCTCACATTTTACACACACCCTCAGTGTTGGATGCTTGTATTAATCTCTTGAGCTCTGCTTTAGGGGTTCATGTAGCATCCAACACTGAGCGTGTGTGTAAAATTCTTGTTATACACAGTACCCCATGTATTATTCTATTTATCATTTTTGGGGGGTGTCAGAGGTATATATCAACCCAGACAATAATAATATATGTAGGAAAAAAGAGAGGTAGAAAACAAAATATTATTATAAATTAGCTGTATAAAATCTGTTTTAGAACAATGAATATTTAAGTCACATATAATACGAAAGGGACTAGTCAGTCAGGTCTCTCCCTGTCACTAAATCAACAGAGACAAATAGGTAGTACGCTGTGCAAAAGTGTACCAATTTGTAGGGATTCTCCACTGACTGTACTACCCAGGGTACCCTGTGATTCCCTTGGTAATCAGAAACTTGTCCAGGCTTCCTTGAAGGCCCATATTGTTTTCATATGTACTGTCTCTGCTGCTAGGCTGTTCCATAGGTTTGCTGCCCTTGGGGAGAAAAGATACCCCCCCCCAAAATAAAAAAATGTCACCCCTGAATTTATGAGCTCTGAGCTTCAGGGTGTGCCCCCATATCCTACTAGAGCATACCAGATCAAACATCTCCAACTGTTCATTTTTGTCAGTATGGTTGAGTCGCACTAGACCTCCTAACCTCCATCACTTCCTTTGCTCGCTCTGGGGAATTATTCATCCTAGGTGACTTCAATATAAATTGGTTGTCACCTAAAACTACCAAAACTAAAAATGAAATTGGAGCCCTAAACCTTTCCCAACTGATTTCCGAACCCACACGCCCAAACCACAAGACACAACAATACTCCCTACTCGACTGGGCCCTTCCCTCCCACCCCCACCGCGTCATCATCTCTGGCACCCTCCCTGATGCTCTCAGTGACCATAACCCAATATTCATAGTTAGGAAAGTCCACAGAACTAAATCACCACACAAAACCATACAACTGCACTCTTTCAAGTCTCTTGACCTCGAACCTCTCTTGAGTAACCTTGCCAACTCTGACTGGTCCCCCCTAACCTACTTCCCCTTGGTTGATAAGGCCCTTGCCTACTTCAGAGAAATCTTTCTTATAAACTGGAATGCCTTTGCCCCAGTAAAACAAACCAGAGTCAGAGGTAACTACTCACCTTGGATAACCCCTGAACTTCTGGTCTGTCTCAGGGCTAGAGATCGGGCATGGAAGCATCATAAAGCCACCCAACACCTTAGTGACCTTGAGAACTACCACATGCTCCGAAACACTTGCACCAGGGCTACAAGGTTAGCCAAGTCTGAATATTTCTAATCTGCCTTCATCACCAACATAAATTCCCCTTCTAAGTTCTGGAAGGTGGTCAATGCCCTATTTACCCATCATCTCACCCACCTCCCCCAGTACTTAAAGTAAATAGCTCACTAGTGTCTGACCCACCAGCCATAGCAGTGGTATTTAACTCCTACTATACCTCCTGCGCCACTGAGCTACTGAAATCCTTCCCTTCCTACCCTTCACCCTTCCTACACTCTACTGGTGTGCCCCCTCCCCACCCTCCCACCTCCCCTTCTCTTTCACTAGTGTAACCCCAAACAATGCCCTACGTGGCCTCCTCACCATCAGCCCCTCTAAAGGTGCCTCCTCTGATGGCCTCGACTCAAAACTCCTCACCCTCGCCACTCTGGCCATTGCCTACCCCCTCTCATTAATCCTAAATCTCTCATTTTCTACTGCCTCAGTCCCCTCTTCATGGAAACATGCAGTGGTCCTCCCTCTACCCAAACGGGGTGATCCCTCATCCCCTGGCAACTATTGCCCCATTTCTCTCCTCCCTACCCTTGCCAAGCTTCAAGAACATATAGTCTTTTCCCAACTCACCTCTTTTCTGTCTGACACCTCCTTTTTCACCCTTTTCCAATCTGGTTTCAGGAAAAAACACTCAACCACCACCTCTCTCCTACGGCTCACAGACTCCATCCTAACCGGGATGGACAATGGGCAAATTACCTCGCCATTTTTGTCAATCTTGCCAAGGCTTTCAACACTGTCTCTCACTCACTTCTCCTCGGCTCAATCCCAGCAGCTGGCCTATCTCCCTCTGCCACAAACTGGTTCAAGGCCTACCTTATTGGCAGAACCCAATCAGTTAATATCTTGGATGCCACTTCACCTCCCCTCCCAGTTAGCACTGGTGTCCCCCAGGGCTCTGTATTAGGGCCTCTCCTATTCTCTATCTTCCTAAATGACCTTCCCTCTGTTTGCTTCCCCTACACCGCTATACATATGTATGCCAATGATACAGTCCTGTATGCATCTGGCTCCTGTCCTGCTGAGGTTACAACCAGCTTACAGCGAGACTTTGACAAGGTTCAGCACTGGTTTGCTAACCATCAACTTTTCCTCAATGCCAAGAAGACTGTCTCCTTGACCTTTGGCACAAGGCAGAGACTCTCTAGGCTTCCCTTCCTACCAACTTTCCACACCCATTATGGAACTTTACTTGAGGACACACATCCTCCTTCAGGTACTTAGGTGTTTGGTTGGACCAACACCTAAACTTCTGTGGACAAATTGATGCCATCCAGAAAAAACTGCACCCCAAGCTTGATGCCCTGTTCAGGAACCATAGTTGCATCCCTCCTACAGCTAGGTGTGAATTTGTTCAGAAGATGATACTGCCCATTTTTGACTACTGTGATGTAGTCTGTGGTGCTGCCCCTAAGTCCTCCCTGGCCAGACTGAACACCCTCTTCAATTCCTTCTGCCGTTTTGCCCTGGACGCCGCCCCTCGCACCCACAACTGCGATCTTTATCGCGCTCTATCCTTCCCCTCTCTTACATACAGATGACTCTCCCACTGTGCTAAATTCACCTCCAAGCACTGAGTGGATGAGCTCCCTTCCTACCTAACCTCCTCCTTTATAACAACCCCCCCCATCCTCCCATTCCCTTAGATCAACCGACTCCCGCACCCTGGTAGTCCCCCTCAGATCCACCTTAGTCAGCCAATCTGCTTACTCTCACCGCCTCCCAAAAATGTGGACTTCACTCCCCCCTCAAATCCGGCACTCATCCTCCACCTACTCTATCAGCTCTGCCCTCTAAAATTATCTTACACCTAGCTGTTCCTGCCATGTCCCTCCCCAATTCCCTCCTATAAGTCCTGGATACACCCTACCCCTCTACCATCACGTTCATTTTACCCTATGCACCCTCACCCCCCCACCCAGATTTCTAGCTCTCTCCCCCAACCCTTCCCTCAAATTGTTGCTTCTTACTGGCCTCCCTTGATCTCTCACAGAATGTAAGGGACACCAAATGCTCTCCATGGGTCCCTCTCCTACCCCATCAGGGGTTTGTATCCCTCATCTACTCCCCTCCCCTTCCCCTACCTCCCTCCATCTCACCCCTCCATCTACTTTCACCCTTTTCTTTCACATAAGCACTTGTTTACTTACTAAACCAGCACTTGTTATTGTTCACATATTATGCACAACTCTGTTTTAACACTGTCTGAAACACCTGCCTTACAACTGTATGTTAATGTTGATCTTGGAACTTGAATGTAACTTGAACATGACTCTTCCCCCTTCCCCACCTTACCCCTCTCTCTCCTTTCCCCCTCTCACCGCCCCCCTTTTCTTTTGTGTAAGCACTTGTTTACTTATTAACCTGGCACTTATTATTGTCCACTCTTTAAGTACCTCATCACGTGTATTTCAGTTTGGTAAATCCTCTGCAGTGTTAATAATAGCCATGCTGCACGTGCCATTCTGAGTATAGAGCTTACTGTTTTGAATGTATACAAGTGAGCAGCGTAGACCTGCTCTTAATACCCAAAATGGTGCTACACGGCACGGCCATCATTTACCTTCCAGAGGATTTACAAAACTGAAGTTCAAGTGATAAGAGGTACTTAAAAAAAAATTACACTTGCTAATTTAGTCCTACCTCTGTTTCAATTTAAATTTGTATTCATTGGTAACCCAGTAAGGATATCTGGGCACAACACCTGTTTATGGGGGAGACCCAGGAGCACAGGGAAAGTAAGTAACTTGCTCAGATTCACACTGTATACATGTGGAGGTTGTGGGAATCAAACCCAGGTCTGATGAATGTGCCAGGTTTTTTCACAGTTCATTGCTCGAACCTCTAGGCTCGACTGCCAGCCGCTATACTGTTCATCCTCCCGAAGTGCATACTTGTTTTGAAATGCAGATTGACAGTTGGAACGGTGGTACATAAACAGAATACGTTTGAAACACTGTAGAAAAATAATGTTGAAATAATGGTTGTGTAAAAGACTGAAGCATTAACAACTGATTGGGTGGTGAGAATTTCAGGTCTGAGTGGCATTCAATCATTGGTCTAAATCCACCCTTGTAAGAGTTTTAAAAATTAGTAGTTTGTAGTGCAACAGCTCTAACGGGTTATTGTAAATGTTGTCGTCACTCTGAAATGTTGGCTTCCTGCCTACTGATGGTTTCTGAAGGCCCCAGTAGAATCGGTTTCTCATAAAAAGGGCTATAGCAGCTTCTGCTCGATTGTTAAGTAGACCCTGTTATTTGATGCAAGATCTGACTGATTGTGCAAAATGAAACAGCAAGTGCCATCCCTGCCGTTCAAAGAAACATTATAATTATTAATGCGCGATATGAATCTTTCTGTAGTGGCACTACAAAGCTATTAAACGGATAAATACTGCAGCCATGTGTTAAGGAATGCTAATGAAAGAGCCTGCAGGAAATATCAAAGAGAAACTGACACTCAAGCAGTGTTAAACGTTCATCTGCGTAGCTGCCGGTTCTCGTCAAGGTTACCCTGCTCTTGGTGTCGGGGTTTAGCTTCTGTGACATTTCATAGGCATCAGTGGCACATTTTAACAAAAAAAAGTCCAGACTGATCATGATGTACAGTTATCTACACCGTCAGGTCACTGTTGCAGCATATTTACAGGGAGAATGTTTCTTTGTTGCTGCTGCTTCTCCTGCATGCTCTGGAGGCTTCCCTTAGACCCTGGTAAGACTGCAGCATCGGAGATGATGCATTTGTGGCCTTTTGGAGCGCAGGGATACCATGTTTGGGACCTGACAAGAAACATGATGGTGATGTTCATTGTGCAACAATATGCATTTTGATGCATGTTTTTGCTATTGTTTAAATCTAACAGGACACGTTACTCCCAAAAGCAAAATTTCTTACTGCTCAGCTGGTGGCCAAAGTATTTTTACCCCACCTTACCCTAGCAGCGCAGTTACCTTCTTATTTCTCCTGCACTCATCTTATTAGTCGTTGCTGGCCTCTAAGCTCCACCCACCTCTCATCGTAACCTGTCTGAGCAAAACACCTGACCTTTGAGAGAAGGATCAATGTTATGTGATCACCAATGACAGGGCCATTCACCAATCCACCAGAGGAGGTGCTGGGGTGGGTGGATCCCAACCCCCTCGGAATCTGGACCTGCTGCTTCAACTGTGCTTCTGCAGTTCTGCTGGTATAGTGAGGGGAGTCAGGCTCGGGATATGAACCGGGGTTTCCTGCACGGAAGTGTGACATGCTCTACCTCAATGACCAGACCGGGCCTAGGGCCCTTATTTGACTAGCAAAGGTCCCCTAGTACTATAAAATCCCAGTTACATGGAACAAAATGGCTCTTTACAAACGCTACTGAAATCAGAATGGCTCAGCTTCCATGGAAATGTTCACCACAGTGATAGTAAAAGCAGTGGTGTAAGTGGTAGACAAGAAGTACAGGAACTCAGGCACTGGAAAATATGAAATGCAGAATGAAGATCCTCAATCTGAAGGATTGCTGTGTCAAGACACGTCTGTCTGTTTGGACACTAGTAGATTCAGTTAGAGATACTGAAGTATTTCTAGGAAAACAGCATTGTTGTAAAAGTCAAATATTGTTATGGAGACCCTGATTTCAGGTCACAGGCCCAGAAATTGTCATTATGTTGCTGGTTTAAGAATTTCAGTTCCAGTGTCAGTGGGAAGAGGTACAGGAACTCCGTTCCTGCTGCAAAAAAGGTACAGGAACTGAGTTCCTGTGCATTCCTGTTCACTTTCATCACTGAGTAAAAGCCATAAAGAGATTTGTCTAAGTTAAAAAAAAATGTAGTTTTTTTAATCAAAAGCTTTTTCTCTGCCACCTAGTCCTCACCCAGAACTGTGCTCTGAGGAGGCTTCCCCAGTCCTGTCACTCGCTAACCCCAGTAATCAGTCTTGGTGGGAGTCCATGGTGCGGGACCCGAGAGGCTTCCCCAGCCATTATCTCGATGGCGGTGGGATTTTCCCATCAGTTCGTGTACCACCTGCAGTGACTGGTAATGGGTGGCAGTCAGCCCCGAGCATGCACAGACAACGTCCTGGGGAGGAGCAACCTCCCTGGCCCTCCGTATCACTAGGGTGCTGGAACCCAGCACAGTCCCTACCCAGCTGATAGCACTGCCACTGGACAGTGGCTTCCACCTCCCTGGGATATGCAGCTTTCTTCCGAGTCTGTTCCATAACCTGGGTTGCCAGCACAGCAGCATATCATTGGGCAGCCTAAAAGTTATGTTTTTGAAAGAAAACCATTTTCTGTCTTTTGCCTGGCTCTGGAACTGCATTACCCTTAATGGACTACTGCATTGTACTAAATAAAGTCTTTTTTTTTTTTGTTAAAGCAGTGTTTTATTCCCTGTTTTTCAGTTAATTTCATCAGCCTTTTTGGCTTGTTGATTGTGAAGCTGGCTCGTACCCAGAATGATGTATGTGCCAGCCGACTCTTTACGTACTTTAAAACCTGGCAGGGACCGTTGAGTGCCCTCAACATTGCCTCAGTCCACTAACTCTTCTGGGCACTTAGGAAATAGATTTCTTTAAATGGACCAGCCAGTGTACTGGACAGGAGACTCGTCATCCAGAACTGGGTTTTGATTCAGTACGACACCTCTTCCACTTGCTGCTTTGGATTGTTTCATTTAAAAACACCTCATACAGGTAAAACACTGTAAAAGGTGCAGAGTTACAAACCACAGCTACTGACTGCTCCTGTCTGGGAATCGTGGGACCTGCTGACCTCACACCAGTGAAATAGATACACCTGGGGGCACTCCTCCTGTTATTTGGAGCTCTGTGATTTGTAGACTTGGAAATCCAATCTGTAATTCCACCCCACCTAAACCCTTCAGTCATCATCTCAAAGCAGTCCGCCAGGTCAGATTGCCTTTTTTTTTAAAATAATATAATATAGGCATGCTATAGTTGCAGGATTGACAATACCATTATCAGGACATCTGTGCATTCTCTATGATGTAGGGGACCTCACCAGCTCCTAGTCCTGCAGTTGTCTAAAGGGGAGTTGGTGAGGTGCTGAAATTACAGAGAGCACCTAAGCTTTCTAAAAATGGCTCAGCCTAGCCTGAATACAGATGGAGCATATACCGTACTGCCAAACAAAAAATCTGACTTGGCTGCTCTCACAGGGTCTTTGACACATTTAGGCAGGGTGAAATTACATACTGGAGTTTCAATTTCAAAGAACGCACTCCTTTGTGACTTCTGCATCCATGCCTGCTCCTGCCGCTAGTTCTCCCTCTCAGCCCCTCCTCTCTTCTTTCATTTTTAGCCCCCCACCACTTCCCCTTCTCCTACTGCTGCTTTTTGCCCTTTCATCCTTTTAGTGGCTGCCCCTGTCTACCCAGTGACGTACCCTCGGCATGCAAATTACTTCTGTTCCCTGCATTTCATGGGACTTCCATTGCTCCCCGGAGCCTGCCTATAGCACCCTACTTTGTAGTTTCATCAAGTTCCCCTGCAGCAGTTGTACGCCCCAGTGATTTTTTCCCCCATCCTGTTATTTTTATGCCTTTTTGACACTGTTCATTTATCTCGTTTGTTATATTTCTGCTTGCATTGTCCTGAGATTGTCAGTTGTGCTATTAATTGATTTTTATTTTACTTGTGATGTTAATTGTCTAATTTTGCTGCCCCCACACACTTTGTAATCCTCCTTCCCACGGTTGCACCTGGAAATGTGCCTTGACTCAGTTTGCCGTTCCTTGTCACCAGTTTGTAAATAAAACAATAAACTTCATTCAGCTGCTCTTAAAGAGTCATCATACCATGTATTAAAGCAGCAGTATTTTGTTAGGTTTTTATTCAGCAGTAATGTTTTCCTGGCAAAAACATCAATACACCCATTTTCTTTCACTCCTGAATAAAGATTTGGAATTTTATTTTTAAAGTTTGGGAGGCAGTATAGTGCAGTGGTTTAAGGCTCTGAGCTGCAAACCTGGAGACTTGGGTTTGAATCCCACAGCTCCCACCTGTATACTGTGTGACCCTGAGCAAGTCACTTAACTTCCTTGTGCTCCCAGGTCACACCTGTAAACAAGCTTTCAGCTTAGTGTGTCTCTTGGTACAGTGTTGTGCTGTTTGCCATTAGAAACATGTGGCAGTATCATCCTAATACATCCACAGAATGAATCTTAAATTTACAGTAAACAGTTAACTTCAGTGGAAGTGACTTAAGAATTCTGAGTGGTGGCCATCTTTAATGATGTGAGTCATTAAATACAAAATTCGCCATAAATGCTGTTTTAAAAATATCTGAGATGATTAAAAACTGATGAATCTAAGGGTGTCAGATATACATTTTTTCCAAAACAAACTGTATGATGGATTTTTTTGCTGACAAGCAAATACTGCTGCTTTAAAGGGAAACTAAACTCTGTTGTTTACATTGCATGATGTATTTGTAAATTTTGGTGTCTGTGAAATCTTTTCAATAACCCCAGTGTATTATTATTTCATGTGTTTGGTTTGAAATGGTCTCGTTTTTTTAGGGTCCCATGTTAGTGTACATCTACAAATTCAAGGTACTCGACCCATTCAAAAGATACTTTAATGTAAAATCAAAATAGTCTTAGACTCTTCATAATTGTTGGAATCTTTAACAGTTTGTGAAAAAGCTGTGCAACTTGGCCCATTCATTGAATGTTAGAATCATAGAATTGTGGCGACAGAAAAGGACCTTTCTGGCCCATCTAGTCTGTCTCCCACACACACACACACACACACACACACTGCTCGTCACCTTTGTCATGGGACATCCCCCATTGGCCAACCCCTTATGTCTGTCCCATGCCCTCTTGAATCCTTTCACAGTTTCTGCCCCCACCACCTCTTCAGGTAGTTTGTTCCAGGACTCAACCACCCTCTCCATGAAGTAACACACCCTTACGTTGCCCTTAAATCTTCCTCCTAATAATCTTTGACTACGACCTCTAGTTTTAGCACTTTCTTTCCTTATGAATAACCTTCCCTCCCTCACCTTATTAATCCCCTTCACATACTTAAATGTTTCTATCATGTCCCCCACTCCCTTCTAGTCTCCAATGGGTACAGATCAAATTACCTCCACCTCACCTCATAGGGTTTCCCATTCATACCATGCACCATCTTGGTTGGCCTTCTCTGAACCCTTTCAATCCCGTCTATATCCTTCAGATTTCAAAGCAGAGTGAGATGTAGCTGCTAATGTTTCGAAACCATAGAGGTTTCTTCCTCAGAGCTGTTGGGCTCTATAGTGCTAAAAATAAAAAATATTTTACTAAAATGAATCCCCTAGTTTTTATGATTATATAAACATAATTATATATTTAATATACAGTATCTTAAATTGTGGTGGCAGGAGGAATTGACCTGCTTAGATCAAACTATCATTTTATAAAGGGTTCTTAAACTTTTTTTCCTCTTCTCTCCATGCTGAAAGTTGCAATGTCTAAAACATACAAGTATATACTTTACAGTGTATTTTATTAAATCATATTACTGAAAACAAAAGCAACACCGTTACTGTCTTCTGTGATTTAGATCATTTTATTGTGGCAGCCCTGCTGTGCAAACAAATCTAAAAGCAGAAACCTGTTGTCCTCAAAGTCATCCTTTTAACATTTTAATTTATTCTCCCCATTAATATTTATAGCTCAGAGAAATATAGGGGAATGGGCGGACTCAGATGCTCAGATTCTCTGTTGGGAGAGTTTCGGGCTGGGTTAATATAAATATAATAAAAACTATAAATATAATAAATAATAGCTATAAAAATTATGAAGATTCTAAGAATATTTTGAATTTACGTCAAAGTGCCTTTTGAATGGGTCAAGTACCTTGAATTTGTGCATGTGTATTTGTTACTTTGGTACTACAAGGTCTCTACCCCTACCATCCGATTGTACTACACAGGATGTCCAAAAAAAAAAAAAAAAAAGGAACTTAGGGATTGACTTCTTATGTTTACTTCCCTTGTTAATGTAGCTTTGTTTCCCGCCCAGTATTCCTTTTTTGAAATACTTATGCGTTCTGGTACCCAGTGATATCAGATGAGTGGAAGCCCTGCATGGAAGACTTCATGATAAGCTTCAGCTCAGCTGATGTTAATGGGTTCTGGAACTCAAAAGTAATTAAAAAAATGAATACTGGGGCACAACAGCAGGGCTGCCTAGGCTTCTGATGGGTCAGTACGGCTCAGTTGGTAGCACATCCGCCTCTGGGTCAGAAGGTTGTGGGCTCTTCAGTCTGGGATTGGGTTCATAGCATAAATGCTGGCACCTGAGTTCAGTACTGGTGGGGTGCTGTACTGCTGAGGTATGCCATCCTTCAGATGAGACCCCAAACCGAGGTCCCTTCTGCCCTTCTCCCCTTCTCAGATGCTTTCCTGGTGGGTGTCCAGATGGACGTAAAAGAACCCAAGGCATTTTTCACAAGAGCAGGGGATTGTCCCCGGTGTCCTGGCCAACATTCTCCTTCTCATAAAACTGGTTCATGCAGTTGTCCAAGGCTGTGTGTGGGTGTTGGTGTGTGAAACGGCTGCCACAACACAGTCACTTCACTTCCAGTCTGTCATTGCTTGTAAAGCACTTTGGGATGCACTGCGTATAAAAGGTGCTATATAAATGCTGATTCTTCTTCTTCTTGTGATGCTGGCAGCCTGGGCTCAGTAATGACTTGGGAACATCAGCTGTGGGTGGGTGGGTGGGGGTGGATTGAGAGTCACAAAGGATGCTTCCCTCCTTTGGTAAAGGAGCGTAGCAAACTCCGCTGTTATACCATCACCCGCATGACCTCAGGTGGTAACGCATTTGTAGCAGCTTGATGTGCACGTGTATTCCCCCGTGCCCCTGAGGTCCTGGGGAGAAAATGAAAGTAAAAACCTGGAAGCATGGCAGCAGGAAGACGGCACTCCGGGGCCTTGGTGACCCAACTGGCTGCCACTCTCTCACACTTGAGCCAAGGGGGACAGCAGCCCCCCAACCCAGTGTACTCCAGCCCAGGGCAGGAACTTTGGGGACCCCTTGGAGAGTGGGTAATAGGGTAGGGATGGGGTTGGAGCATGACCGAGCTGAGATGGGCAGCTCCAGTGACAAGGAAGATAAATGGAATGATGAAAAAAAAAATTGGGCAGGATAAAGGGCAGAATTAACAACAGATCCTAAACAGGGAAAAAAATGGACTATTTCAAAACACAAAACAATACACTAGAGTTATTAAACTGATTCATAAATGCCCAAGTTTACAGTTATATTAAAAATGTAAAAAAAAAAACAGGGTTTATGTGCCCTTGAATACTTAATTACTACAGGAAACCTGACTTGCAAAAGCTGTAGTTTTATCCTCGTTGGGTGCCCCGGTCGGGTTTCAGTACTTGTATTAAAAAGCCTTGGGCAAGCTGTGCTCTCACATTCAACATTCTCGCAAGAGAGGCAGTCGGGGCTCTGCAGTATGGAACTAGACATCAGAGTGAGAAAAAAAAGAAAATGATCCTCTATTCCTGGAAACTTTAGGGGAGAGGTTGACAGCCTGGCATAACAAAGCCCTTGGACCGCAGCCCTTTAAATAGCTACATTTGGGTGATAAATGTGAAGCTGCGTCTATTACAAAGCCTCATTTCCTAGCTGCCAGGGCTCAAGTGGTAAAGCGGTAAGTTGCAGTTTCGATCAGAGCATGTGACTTGCCATCAGAATGATGTCCAGCTCCTTCAGCAATTGCATCGGGAAGTTGTGTGTTGTGCCCACCAGAACCTAAGGCAATTTGCTCTGTTAATTCAAATTGCAGTATGCTTAAACTTCGGAAGGCACTATACTTATATCGTAGAAATGAAAGCAACATGATGTAGCAGTAACTTGGATGAAAAGAATGCAGTGTGCTCCTTGTAGCTTCAGGGTGCATCTTTTTCTAAATATGAACATACACGTCAGTGCTGGCATTTCTGTAACTATAGCTACACTAAGGGTCTTCATATAAGATGATATGGGTTTCCCGTGTTTTTTATGTGCTTTTTTTTCCCTCTTTTGCCTGTTACCTGAGCTACCCAAGTTGACCTTGTTTCATCAGTCATTCTTCTGCCCACTCTAGGAGCCCCAGTGCAACCACCCTACTTGGCTTTGAAACGTATGTTCCCACGTGCTCCCCCCCCCCAAGCAAGACCCAGTCAAGGTGTAGTGGGAGCGTGAATCCAGCAAGACGGGAAATGGAAAAGGGCCACAATATGTCTCCCATTTCTGTGCTTTGGCCACCACAAGATATAAATGCCTCGAGTATCCTGCCTTTCTAATTCAGATACATATGGAATGTCGGGATGGAAGCATATTGCACTGTGTGCTTTTTCTAGTATAGAAACATTGTTTCTAAATATAAACCCAGTGCGATGCCTGCATGCCTAATTTATGAACATCACACTTATCTAAATGTGACAATAACATATTGCTTGTGTATTCATGCTTATAAATTAGATATGTAAGCGGAGACGTAGGCTCGTATTCAGATGTTCAGTGTGCTGAATACAAGCAGTGAATGTGTTCATATCTTGATGTTCCAAACACTTATGAATCTGAAATGTAACAAGTGTAGTATCTTCATCTTCGGATATTCAGTGTCGGGCTTGGAAACATGCAGTGGCCACTAAAAAATAGTGGCCACTATAGGTTATGCTGGTGCGGTCACGTGGTTATTTGTTTTGGGGTACCTGTATTGCATAGCTGCATAAAGTGGCTATCCCAGCAGTATTAGTGGCAGCTTTATTTATTTATGACGCCCTTCCCCGGAGGCCCAGGGCGCCAGTACAAAGAAGGAAATAGAACAAACATTAAAAACCAAGTACATTTGGCCGGCCCGTCGGCACAGCAGTTGGATTTCTGCTTGCGACACCGGAAACCCAGGTTCGGGAGTGGATTCGGGTCACTGGAGGGCTGGTCAGGGGAGAAGGCTCGAGCATCCTAGGGACTGCTCGTTTTCTCTGGGGGGGGGGACAGGATCAGCGGCTTGTCTGACCCCGGGTGGAGGCCTGAGGTACAGCAAGCTGGTAGGATAAACCAGTGGGGAGCTGTGTGGTGGACATCAGCGTAACACCTTGACATCAGGCCACACACCACACAGAGAGAAACAGGGGAAAAAGCGCTGCTGGAGTGCGGGTAGACTGAGCTCTAGTGCCAACCCTGATTGCGACTGCCTGCCTGACCACCAGGGGACCCGATGAGACAAGAAGATATCGGGGTGTCCAGGCCCCACCCCATACCTGCCTGGGGGGATATAGCCACGGCTCCATGGGGGAACCCCCTGGGATTCAGGTAGGTCAGTCGTGGGGGGGGGGCACATAGGAGTCTTCTGAAGAAGCGCAGCTCTGGGGTGGGGGTTAGGAAGAGAAATAGAAAGTTAAAAAAAAACAAGTACATAATTATAAAACAAAAACACTAAATATTTTAAATTGCAACTATAAACCCTAAACTAAATTAACCAACAGCTGAATTGCACTACAATAAATAAGTTTCTTCATAAATCACATACTTCATGCATCAAAAGCCTGAGCAAAGAGATGCGTCTTTAACCCCTTTGGCCACTAAAATTATACACTACTAACATTAAAGTATACTAGGATCGAATTAAGGGCTAAGGCCTGGATTTTTAATGAAGTACGTCCATTTTCTGGATGCTGTTGGTTAACTAGGATCTGCAGCTTATCCTGTAGGTAGGGAAATGGGTAGACTAGGTGGGCCAAGCGGTCCTTATCTGCTGTCAAAGTCTATGTTTATATACAGTTGCACATTTGCGACATAAGTGTTACACTGCAAAAAAGGCAGTTTAACGTTATGTCGCAAGTACTGCAGCTGCGTCAGGAAAAGGGATGGAAATATGACGCATGCATCAAATATTAATGGCATGCATCAGTTTTTTTTGTCATAAAGTGTGGGAAGTGTTGTGAATGTGTCTACATGTTTGAAAATAGGGCGTAAAATCTTGGGTGCATTTAACATAATGCAGCTTTGTCAAAATAATGGCACAAGAGATGCGTCAAGTACCATGAAATTGAGTGCACCCTGTTTTTAAAATCTGCGCGGCAGTGGTGCTGAGCTGGACTTGGATGAGTCAGATTCTGCCATGAGGTGACCGGCGTTAGTGTCATGAGCTTGTCCAAGTTTGAGCACACAGATGGGTCTGGGGCTCAGAGGGGGTGCATGCTGCTAATGTGGATGGTGCCAGCATATCATTCGGAGTCTGACTTGGGCCAGCCAAATATGCATGCCTCCCCTCTCCATGGGCGCAACTGCCAGGGGCAGGGGGGATGATGAGGGGATCCAGTCCCCTTCAACTTTTTAGGTCCTGCCAAGTGGCCGGTGACATTTGTCGCCAGCATGAAAGCCTCGGTAGATTCATGCCCCCATCCAATTTTGTTTAGCTGTGGTTGCACTCATGCTCCCCTCAAGCCTTGTTTGCACCTCCGAATGGAGCTAGAAAAAAAATGCATCACTGAACTGGAGATTTGGGCCCCTCCCTTTGTGGTGCCCAGGTTGCCTATCCTTTAATCTGGCCCTGCTAGAAGCCTCATGGCCGCTGAGTTTAAAGACAATGGGGTGGATTTTCAAAATGGTCAGAATGGCAGAAGCCCCGGGTGCGCTGAACAAATGGCACATGGAGCTTGCAGTATTCTTCGGATTGGCGATCAGGATTTTCAGTCCCATGCGCCAATTGCTGCAAGTTAGACCAAAGTTTTCTGGTCTAGCTTGCGTCAACCCCAGGTACACTTTTTACAGGGCTTGCACTAAATATTTGGTGTGAGCTGCTGTCCGAGTAAAGTGTTGCAGCTACAGTTAGGTGCAGTTGCCACAATGGTGTCTGGCGCAGGTGCGCCAAAAAATGGGTTTGACGCTGGGCTTGGCGCAAACTCTGTGTCACCCTTTGAAAATCTGGCCCAGTGCTTTTACAGTCTGTCACTGTGTTTACATACTAACGTACTAAAAGCCAGCAGAATAGGCCTCATGGTCTGCCATGTTTGCTCGGTAGCCAGCACTCCTACTGGGTGCTTAATTTGCCGTCCACCCCTCCCCCAGAGAGGAACTTCCCCGGCTTCAGTTTCCCCCGTATCTGTCCCACCCCTTCTTGAAACCCTCCACTGTGCCCTCATTCACCAAGCTCCCAGGCAGCGCATTCCATGGATCCACTACCCTTTCAGTGAAATAGTGCCTCCTTCACTCCCCCCTGTAACTCCCCCCTCCAGCTTCCACTCATGTCCCCTGGTTCTTCCCTTCCTTCTTAAACCTGAACACCTCCTCGGCTCCCCCTTTGTTGATCCCCTGTACATACTTAAAGAACTCTATCATGTCCCCCCATTTCTCCTCTCCTCCAATGTGTACAGGTTGAGCTTCTCCAGCATCTCCTCATAGGGTCTACTCCCCATGCCCCAGATCATCCTGGTCACCCTCCTCTGGACCCTCTCCAGCAGTGCAGTGTCTCTCTTTAGGTGTGGTCTCCAGAACTGCACACAGTACTTGAGGTGCAGCCTGACCAGGGCATTATACAGAGGGAGGATCACCTCCCTCTTCCTGGAGGTAATCCCCCTGGCTATGCAGCCCAGCATCCTGTTCGCCTTTGCTGCTGTTCTGCGACAGGTCTTAGTGTTATTCATTTTGACGTCCATAACCACCCCAAGGTCCCTCTTGCCCAACAAGGCCTGCAGTGTGTCTCCCCCCAGGGTATATGCATGGCTTGGGTTTCTGGCCCACAGGTGCAACACCCTGCACTTCCCTGCATTAAACCTCAGCCCCCCGTCATCTTAATCATCTGTCCAGGGCATCCAGGTCCCCCTGTAGGGCCACTCTCCCCTCCTTACTGTCTGCCAATGCTCCCAGCTTCGAGTCATCTGCAGAGAGACTTGGTTTACTCCTTATACCCTTCCCTATGTCCGAGACATAGGCATTGAACAGGAGTGGCCTCAGGACTGATCCCTGTTGGACCCCACTAATGACACTTCTGGGGGAGGAGACTATCCCGCCAACCACCACTCTCTGTACTCGCCCTGAAAGCCAGTTTTCTAGCCACCTGAGCAACTGTCCCCCCAACCCCATCCTCTCCAACTTTGTCATCAGGCCATTGTGGGGGAACGAATCAAACGCCTTGCTGAAGTCCAGATAGAGGACGTCCACTGGCCTATTTCAGTCCAGGGCACTCGTCACTCAATCATAGAAATCAACAAGGTTGGTCTGGCAGGATCTCCCTGGGACAAAGCCATACTGCCTATCGTCCAGGTGTCCCATCGCTGCCCCCCCCCCAAAATCTCCCCTTGATGGTACCCTCCATCACTTTGCCTACCACGGATGTTAGGCTGACAGACCTGTAGTTCCCCATCTCCTCTCTATATCCCCCCCTTTGTGAATAGGCACAATATGGGCTACCCTCCAGTCCTGAGGCACCCACCCTGTCTGCAGGGAGATGTTGAAGAGTGCAGCTAGTGGAGGTGCCAGCACCTCCGCCAGCTCCCTCAGCACCCTTGGATGAAGCTCATCTGGCCATGGCGCCTTCTCACCCTTTAGTGAGTAGAGGGCCGCCCTCACCCTATCCACTGTGATTATGCCCTCCCCCTCATTTGCCTGTCCATCCTGTCGCCCCCCCCGTGTCGACTTGTCCCCCACCCTAGCCTCTTCCAGTCCACCAAACTCCAAATGACCTTCCTTATTTGCGGGTTCACCATCCCTCCCGTCGAAATGTGGACCCCCTCCTCCCCAGTACAGACTAGCGTGCGTCGTTCATTATATTGATCATAGAGTACTGCTGTGGCGCAAGGTGCCACAAAAGAAGCATTGCATGCTATTCGTATCGAGATATTTAGTAGGGAATGGTATAAACACAAAACACACTGTTCTGCCATGATATATTGATATCTTTAGCATGTTTAAAAATGAAACATGCAGCCAGTATAGTTAAATGTATTTACTGGGTACACATTCAGCATTGTATGATGATTAGAAATAGGTGTCGGAGAACCGGTTTTAATATGTTCTGTGTGCCTAAATCTAACTCACTCCTTAGCCCCCGTCTCAGTGGACCTCCCTTACACCCACACTCTGCCTTCTTATACCATTCATAACCCTGAGGTCGATTAATTTCACTTACGTGTGATATTTGGTATTCCCTGCTGGCATCCATCGGCTGCGAACTCTCCCTGTGCCCTACTGTGATTAGAGAAAGTCGCCTGTGATGCCATTCCCTCTGTATGCACCTGTGTTAGTTGTTAAAGCCTGCTGAAATATGTTGCTCCTACGTACACTGTCTTTCCTTTTTTATTGTATTGTTGTCAGCTCTTGATAAATTGTTGTACCTCTTGCTGTTTGGAACCGTACCTGACCCGGACACCTTTCAAAATGGGCTCTTCAGCTCAAAGGTCTTCTGAACACAATAAATAAATAAAATATATTGTATGGGAAGCCCTTATCATTAATTGAAATCAAGCAGATTACAACCTTATAATGTATGGTAGAATGCTGTTAACCTTAGGAAATCATCGTTTCCTCCCCCCCTTCTGTTTAATTGCCCTATCCCCCCTCCCCCCCAAAATCTTCCCCTGATGTTCACTTTGCTACTTAATTGATTTGTTGAAGTTTTTATCTTGTGCCAGTGCCTATCCCTGTATTAATTTATCTCTTACCTGGCAAACCTTGCTCAAGAATATAGTCATTGCTTTGTTTTTGTCTTCTACTATATGTCCAATGTTATACCGCTCTGTTACTCTGCACTGTTGCTGTATGTAATCCATCCCCGGGTTGCCCCTCAAAAAGGGACTGTATTGTCTCAGTGGACTTACCCGGTCACCAAAACTCAAATAAATAAATACATAAATAATTTCCTAAGGTCGTTGACCCATAGTGTGTCTGTTCCAATGTTATTAACCTATCGATGTAACGTTGTTAACCTATCGATACTACGTCGCATCGATAGGCTAACAACGGGGATCGCTTTGCACATGTGCACTACATGACCCGACAGCGGCAGTGACTAAAATTTTAACAGTAAGGATCCTGCTTAATTTTTTAAATAGAAATATATGATCATACACTATAAAATATAATGTATGGTCATACATCGGCAACCGGTTTGAATAAGCAGCTCGAGGTTGCCATGGTGACATAAACCTCTCGAGCTTTGCTCTTGAGGTTTACATGGTTGCTATGGCAACCACTCACCGGTTAACAAACCGGTTGCCGATGCATGCCCATACATTATCCTCTATGTTATGCCATCGATATGACATCACTCTGTTGTTAACCCTTCTTGAGTATGTCATATCAATGGTATAACGAAACAGAATGCTCAGAACAATCAATGTTCCATAAAGTAATTCAGTCCGTGAGTACACAATCCTGGTAGCCCATACACTATACAATATAGAATAATGCTTAGAGAAGTGTGGTGTATGGGGATTTTATGCACGTTTACATAGGCATCACACACCGAGGGGGTGCATAAAATCCCCATAGAACCACACTTATTCATGTTCTGTTTTTTATATTTACTGGTTTTTGGTTTAAATTGTCTTTTTGTGCCGCTTTGCGAGGGTAACTGATACTGCCGTCGCTGACAAGCTTGTCTCACACTGAGTGACCGACTTTGTAGCGCTTGTGAACGTACAGCGCGAGGACAGCTTGTTCGGCGTCTTATTCTGGTGATGCTGTGATACTGTTCTGCCCGTGGTTTACGGAGCTCCATAAACCACATATGTGCTTTATGGAGCTGTTGGGCACTCGCTGGCAGTGGTTTGTAACCACTACATTGTAAATATATATAATGTATGGTCTTTGGTTAGCAACAACGCTGAAAACATTTCTTGAGGTTGCCATGACATCTGAAATCATTTACAATGATGTCATGGCAACCTCTCGAAGTGTTTACAGCATGGTTATTAACCAAAGACCATACATTATCCTCTATAAGTTTGGAACCTTCCAGAATATGAGCTGTTTCTGTAAAAGAACCTATGCAAAACTTATTTTTTCAGGTTCTGGCAAGGTGTTCTGATCATTTTTAAAATATGATTTTGGAACTTAAAGCAGCAGTACTAGATAAACAAACTGGATCTTTTGCAACAATTTGTTTACTGTGCTCTGTTGAGTACTTACCTGGTAATCTTTCTTGTTTTCACTATACTATCACCCCGTAATTTGCTCCATTTTTCTTTGTTTTTGTTTACATTTCTCCCGCCGCCATGTTGAATTGGAACCCTCTGCTGCCAACTGCACATGTGTATGACTCGCAGCACTGCACTGGGACAGCGGAAATGTGCAGTACAGGGTCCCAGTGAAGTAAACAAAAGATGTGATACGACTTGGGGGGGGGGAACTAGGCTGAAAATCAGACTGTAGCCATATTTACTGTGGATCTACAACAATGGAAATAAATTGTAAATATCTAAAAAACTAAAGAGTGCTAGAAAAAAATATTTACAGATATGGAAACCCGAATTATGGCTGCATGCTTTTAGCCAAAAAACAGAATTTTGATAATCACTTTCTGATTATCTAGTACTGCTGCTTACTTCCCTGGAAGGTCTTTGTCTAGAAAAGGAAGGTCTTTATCTAGAAAAAGGTTGCTGCTGGTTGAAAGATCCAGAAAGAAGGCTTGAGGTGGAGAAAGGACCCAGTGAGCTAGACATATATTAAGTAGCCATACTCACTGTGGTTTTACACAAGTGGTACTAAATAGATACATAGACATTGATGGTAGAAAAAGGCTCTTGCCCATCCAGGCTGCTCACCCTGTCTAATTATTCTACCCTGCCCCAGCAGCAGTCCTCCCCTTTGTTACCTTCTCCCTTTTTCTAACTAAACCCACGTTCCTATCCCATCCCCAGTTAAAGCTGCTGATTGATTTGGCCTGTACCTCTTCCTCTGGTAGCTGTTTGCAGTTGTCCACCACCCTTTCTGTGAAGAATTGCTTTCAGTCGTCCTTTCTGAATCTTTCCTCACCAGCTTTAGTGAATTCCCTCTCATCCTTATGTTTGAACTCAAGGAGATGAGTGCCTTGGCATCCACTCTGTTCATCCCGAGCAGGTACTTGTATGTCTCAGTCGTGTCAGCCCTCTCTCTTCTTTTCTCAGAGGTGTACATCTTTAAGTCCTGCAGCCTCTCCTCGTGCATCATTTACCAAGGCCAGGGACCCTCTTAGTCGCCCTGCACTGCAACTACATAACACTAATTATATTTATAGTAGTAGCACTCCAAGTTGTTTATAGAGTCCTTTCTCTTTATTGACAATAGTTTATGGCTGAAAATGATGGTTAAAACAGTTTTTGTACTTTAAAGGGTTCTTAAAGTTCTAATAAGGCTGAAATAACTATGAGAACTATTGATGGCGTATTAGAACCTTTTAAAATATTTTTGTGGTTCATCCATCCTTGTTTCTCCCCTCCTTAATTAGCATATGTGTTAATATATAAAAGACCAAACTGTCCATTGTGCCATGTTTATTTGCTATAAAATGGGCCATGAAAATCCAGTACCCTCATTGGCCAGAACATGCCACATGATCATTATTTTTCTGACAACCACACACCTCACCTGAACTACATTTTTTTAACAAATAAAAGCCCATTTTATATGCGGGATAACACACTTCAGGGTATGTGGTCATAGGGCACTAATGCACTTCTCTGGTGGTTGCAGCACTTGGTTATGCCTCATGCCTAGCAGCAGCCTCCTAAGGCGTACATTATTCCCTTATAACTGCACACTCTGTCACGTGTTATCCCTTATGTATAAACCTACTGCAGTCTAATAAATGTCCCTATCCATTCCAGAAAATTGCAAAAACTTACCTAATGTCATCAAACATGAAAGGACACTTTCAACCCTCAGCAGGAGAATTTGGGTCCTGTCAAACAAAATATGTGAGGGGGGGGCGGTGTTGTCAGAGTTTGAAAGGCAGCTTCTATGGGCCTGGCCATGTAGTGGCTGCCACTATTAGACCTGGGTATCCCACAGTGCAGATGGGTGCCTTGATCCAGGTGAGGGGTTCACCTCATGGAGAGGAAGGGGAGAGACCCTCCCCCCCCCCGACATTTGGATATCCCTTTCCAACCAGTTACCAAGAGATTTCGGCATTGGCTGCTTCCCCTAGTCACCCAGTTCCAACATCTCGGGACTGTTCCTGAACTGGGGTTGCTGATACAGAAACACAATGTGTTCTACTAAGCCATCATGCTGCCTTACATGTTGTTGACATTTTTACATACCCCTCTCCCAGTGGTGCAAGTGATAGACAAGAAGTACAGGAACTTGAGCACTGGCAAATATGAAATGCATAATGAAGATCTTCAATCTGAAGGATAGCTGTGTGAAGACACATCGATCTGTTTCGACACTAGTAGATTCAGTTAGAGATATTAAAGTATTTGTAGCAAAACAGCACTGTTGTGCAAGTCAAATATTGTTATGGAAACCCTGATTTCAGGTCACAGGGCCAGAAACTGTCATTACGTTGCTGGTTTAGGAATTTCAGTTCCAGTGTCAGTGGGAAGAAGTACAGGAATTCCGTTCCTGCTGCAAAAAAAGGTACGGGAACTAAGTTCCTGTACATTGCTGTTTACTTTCTTCACTGCCCTCTCCCCCTCCCCCCAAAAAAAAAAAACACTCTGTGCAGCCAGCCAGAAAATTCTGGTTTTCATTAATATTGTGAGCAGCGTAGGAGAGGGAAAAAAAAGGCCATTATCATTTACTGATGAAAGCCAAGCCTACATCAAGGTATGGGGCAAAGCCAGTACTGCTGCTTTTTTTTGTTTTCTTCTTAAATATAAGTGAAATAGCTAAACAATATCCTCTGTCTCATAAAGACTGAAGCCATAAAAATAACAGACGGTATGTATTTGCCAGAGTGTCAAACTTATGGGTTTATTTTGTAATGATGTGCTCTCGCCTTCATGAGGTAAACTGGCCGTGGCGGAGGTGTTATTAGTAATATGGACTCGCTGGAGCAGAAAGTCGAGTGACTGAGAGATCAGTGTATCAGTCAGTGAGAGGGCAAATGGAAAGAGACAGGAGGAGAATGAGGAAAGAGCCATGGTAGGCCTGCACTGGGATTAAAGGGACACCTCATCCAGCAGTGCAGCTGCCCTGCTGCTCAGACTCTGGGCTTCTGATCTTCATACTTGGGAGTGAGTGCCCATAAAGAGGCCACACTGTATGCAGATCAGAGAGACCGGGGACTGGCAGTCAGTGTTGGAAAGGAATTGTCATAAGGAAGCCATAGGTGGAAAGAATCAGCATCGATGGACAGAAAAAGGGAAGCATGGGTAATGCAGAACAAGCATTTGTCAATGCTGAATGTTTGCTTGCTGGCATTGGCAGTGGAAGTGCAGGAGTTAGACAGATGCAGTATATGAATGGCAGTGAAGTACAGAGGGTTGGCGCGGGTTGGGGGGGCAAGAGAGTCAACAAGGGACCGGTTTCTTTTGTTACAGGTTTTTTTAAAAAAAAAAAAAAAACGACACTGGACTTTTGCCACGCTGGAGTGGGCTCCCAGCGTGGCACCTGGAAGTTTGTTTGGGGAAGGCAGTGGAGCCAACGGGGGATTGGGCACCCCCATTGGCCATACAGTGTGTGGGAGAGCACATGACGACACGGGACTTTTGCCACGCTGGGGTGGGCTCCCAGTGTAGTACCTTGAAGTTTGCTTTTTGGGGGGGGGCACTGGAGCCAACAGGGATTGGGCACCCCATCGGACATACAATGTGCTTGGGAGGGAGTGTGCATGTGCCGAGGGGGATTGGGCACCCCCTCAGCACACATCAAATGGGGGGGGCGCATCATGCTGGGAGATGCAGTGACGTACAGCTGAAAGAGAACGACTATTAAGGTGGTGGCGTGTAGGCAATTTGCATACTGCTGACGGCATGGCAGTATACAGGTTGTACCACCGCCTGATTGTAGCGGTCTTCTTTCAACTGTACGCCACTGCATCTGAACTGCTGTCATAGACAGCTTGGGCATTCATTGGTGCTCTGCTGCCATGCCTGCAAAAATGATCAGGGCATTGGAAGTGGGGGAGCCACACCTACGAAAACTCATATGGTGGTACTATGTTTCTTGCACATGCGTGCAAGCAAACATAATAAAAAGGAAAAAAAATCAACAAAAAAGTATTTATTTATATACTTAAGACATCCGTACAGGCTATCCCAGTTAAGCAGAATAGCTTATTTACAAGGGGTTCCTACCCAAGAGCAGGTTAGAAACATAATATTTCAAGCCGTGAACGTTGCAATAAGAACTTATGGCTGGAGCCACAATGAAAATCAAAACACAAAACACCAAAAATTGGGATACAGCTCCAGCCACCCCCAAATGAAGACTGATAAAGTAGGCAGGTTAAAAAAGCAAACGTATTCCTAAATACTAGTTAAAATCATACAGCAGCACGCACCCTGCCCTTAATTATCGCTTTGAGCAATCGCGTTTAATCAATGTGACGCTTTTGTCAAGGTGCGGCTTCATTACTTTCAATGGACTAGTGCTAAAGAAATTCAGCAACTCTGTCAAGCTAATATATATATAGATATATATATATGTTTCCCTAAGACAGAATTTAGCACCAAGAGTATAAAGCATAAATAGTAATAATGTCATTATTTAAAAAAAATCCTTATTTTAAAAAGAACCTGGAAAGGCACATAAAACCCTCTATGTCATATGTACATAGGAGAAGCTGTCTCTTCATGAAAGACTGGCAGGTGGCATCTGCGCCTTTTCATGTTTTACTAAAGAAATTTTTTTTTTTTTTACTTTTTGTATTCACTGATTTTTCACAATTCGTATACAGTTGATACAAATACATACAGTCGACATACATTGCTTTGTACAACGTCTAAGGATTTAACCCCTTAATCATAGGAATTAAGTGTATGCAGTGTATAGTGGTGCATCATTAGAGGGCTTAGCTAATAATATTCACGAAAAGTCATTAACTTTTGCGGAGAAAAATAGAGCACAAGAGCCACATGGCGAATTTCGTACCCTAAAATCCCAAATCAGTGAGTCCAGTGTTCACGCCCTGCCAGAGGGCTAATGGCATCATGTGAAAGTAGTTTTTAAGAAATTTTCCTATAAAAAAAAAGACAAAACTGCAGCCCAAGAAAAGACATATCCTACAGTGTTAGAACTGTCTCTCTCTTGCATTCATGGAGAGACTAATGAGTGCACATTAGACAGAGATATGCCCATCCAGTTATAAACACACACATTAAGCACCGAGAAACAACAGAAATTAACTTGTTCAAAATCGCAAGTAGTATTCATATGCATCTAGTCCTAAATGTCTATGTAGTAGATCTCAACAACATTTTAATGTGAGAGGAACTTTAAAATTAGCCAGTCTGATAAAACAGGTTGTTAGAAACACAAAATGATTGTTTTTTGGTGAAGTGTCTTGATGAATTGGGTTAAGGTCAGCGGTTTTGTCGTCCTCAGGTCGGGACCCAGCAACTGCTCTAGACACCCATTTCCCAGGTTTGGCAGCGTCAGAGAAGGTCCAGACCTTGCCTTTGTGCACAGTTTGGATTCTGGTTAGATACATTGAGTGGACTATGGCAGCGTCCCGTAGAACTTTCCAGACAGTGGTGAACTTCTTTCGACACTGCCGTGTCGCATAGCCGATATCCAGAAAAAAAGTATATTGTTCAGTTGTCCTGAGTAAGGGGTCCTTGCCTCCATGCCAGTTTCAGCGGTCTATCCCAGGTGTCAGTGCCATCAGTAACTATCAGGTGAGGTTGTGGCTCATTAAGATCAGCTGGCCGACCTCTTGGTGTTATGTGGTAGACTTTATGAATAGGAAAGATCTTCGTGTCCCCATTAGATAATAATTTTTCCGCCAACCATTCCATAAACATGAGGAGGTGATCTCCCTCAATCCCCTCAGGGAGCCCCAGAATTCATATATTTGCCAAGTGCGTCTGGTTTTCTGGGGTTTCCAGGCGCACCAGGAGGTAGCCGTAGTTGCTGGATAAAGCTAACGCTTGTTGCTGTTAAGTCTCCCATCTGCACTTTCAAAGCGTCGATCGCCTTTTCTACAGTGTTTACTGTGCTGTTAAAGCCATCAACCCTTTCATTTAGAGCAGTCATGAAAGATATCAAGCACTCCATTTTAAGTCCCAAAGTTTGTAAAATCTCATCGGAGCCTTTCTCTGCCACACTCTGGGCCTCTGCCCTCAGAAGTGAGGACTGACCTGCAATGCCTGATTTGCCTTTTGTGCCTTTTGCATTAGTCTCTTCTTTGTGAGGATTCCCTGTTTGGCTCAATGGGTGTTGCAGAAAATGATTGGTGAGGAGCTTATCTTTCAATTCTTGATCAATGTTGTGGATTTGATCAGTTTTCAGAGTCGATAATGCAGAGCTGCATCTTCTTGCTGCCACTCAGCTTGGACTCCACAGCGCCCCCACCCTAAATTTTTCATCGGTGGCGTTCTGCTTTTGTTGGTAAAAAATGCACCGAGTTGGTTGAGGCTAGCACCACTTTACACGTTGCAGGTGCATGACGACATACATTGGTGCCGTGATCAGTGTCTCCAGCCCCAGACATTCCGGTTCCCGTGGGGTCCTAGTGCCTCCGTCCCTAAAAATCAAAGAGTGTGGTTCTGTGGAGGAGATACTTGAGAAGATCAAGAGTTCCAGGAGCCAGAGGGGAAGGAAGATCTCTATTGATTTTCTGGAGGGAGGACTAAGTTCTTTTTGGTTCATGCCCAATTTAACCCTCGCGTACATAAAATTCCACTTCAGGATAATGTAAAATTTATTTTATACAAGATAGTCCAACTGTTATGCAGTGTCTCGTTTACAGTGGGCAGTGATGGCTGTGTTTTTTGTGACCCCCAGCAGGATTGGTCCTCGGGGGGGGGGGGGATAAGACGGCACCACCACTGCTGCCACAAGCACCCTGTTATTTCCAAAGCAAGGAACTCAGAGTTTAAAGTTGCAACCCTCTGGCTCCCAATCCAGGACTCTGTCCTAAAGCTAAAGGCGCACCCCGCTAGCTGAGTTAGAAGGATATATCTATATATATAGCACTTAAACCTGATTGCTCGTTCACTTTTACATATTACTTTATCATTTTTTCTTGTACAGTTAGTAGATAGAGCGTAATGTATGGGGGGGTATTATGAGGTTTTTTTACACACCCATGGGTGCGTTGTCCATAAATCTTGAGAATGAGGTTTGAGAAGTTTGTGAAAACATCACACATCGAGGCCGTATAAAAAGCCAGACTGTATGACTCTTACATATTTTATTTCTTCTAATTATTGGTATGTGACAACAAAGGTACAAAATGCCAAACAGTTTCACTTTCACCGAATTAACTGACTTGTAGAGTTAAGAGTTGATTGAGGTGGAAAATGGTAAGGGAACCAGGAAATGAAAGCTATTAAAGTAAGTCTTTTAAGTTGTAAAACACTTACTGGTTCAAGGATTATGTTATTTGGTTAACTTGAATTTTAAAACCGATATGTGCAAGTGCAAAAATGTCATAATACAAAAGTGATTATACACATATGTGTATTATCACTCATGTACCATCTGTCACTTGTATCACTTTATATATTATCACTCATGTATTATGGGATTTTAAAATGTTCAGAATCTGGGTAATAAGGTTACTTGAATTGATAAGCTTAATTAAGGGTTCCTGTAACTATATACCCCATTTCTTTCATTAATATGAAAAAACAGGTGAGTCAAATATACTGTGACTAATTATGTAATATAATACAAGTACTGTGTGCTCAAAATAATATATTGCATTGTAGCCTGGGGGGGTCTATCTTTGGCACTTGTTGAATTTTCTTAATAAAGTCGCAAGTTAAATATAGTGACCAGTATTTATCTGCCACTTCTACAGCCTTTTGAAAGTTGCACTTGTGCATCCTATTGTACTGCATGATTAAGTACGTACGTATGCACGTAAACCTATTTTTGTTAAGTGTCCATTCCCAGGGGCTCAGAGCACTGTACAATAAAATAGCATATTAAAACAAAATCTAGCAAATATAAATACAATTCAAATGAATACGTGCAAAGGTGCAGCTTAATAAAATGATTGTAGTGTCACATCCAGCAGCATCAGTCAGGAACTTATCATCTTCAGCCAAAAGCATCCTGAAACAAGTAGTACTTTAGGCCTCCCAAAGGCCTCCAACAAGGGGGCCTCCTGAAGATATCAGGGAAGCCTGTTTCACAGGGCTGGATCTGCGTAAGCCATTGCCTGGTCACCAGAGTTTTTAAGCCTGACGGGGAATGGCTAGGAAGCCCTCCTCGGAAGAGTGGAGGGGAAGAGAAGTTTAATAAGGGGTAAGAAGGCACTTTGGTAGCTAGGGCCCAGTCCACATACTGTAGGGCCTTACAGGTCACAGAACCGACCTTGAAGGGGAGTCGCCACTTTACTGGCAGCCAGTGCATTTCAAACAAAACCAGAGTTATATGACAAGGCCTACAGTAGGTAGGCCCATCAGTAACCTGGCTGTAGCGTTCTGCACCAGCTGCAGGCATTGTACTACACCTCCACTCACCCTGAGGTCAAGAACATTACAGTAATTGAGTCTGAAGGTAACAGAGGCATATGCTAGTGAGAGCAAGTCCTCCAAGGGGCTCAAGGGTTTAATCTGGATGATGTTTTTGAGATGGTAAAAGCCATTCTGGACTATAGCTGACACCTGAGCCTCAAGTGTCAGTCTATCGTCCAGAATGACCCTGAATTCTTCACCTTGGCACAGGCTGCTAAGCTAAAGTAGCCAAGCATTACACTCATGTACCCTGCTGGACCAAAGGATCTCAGGATTGCAGGATCTGAGGCAGCATGGTTTCATGGGGGATCTTGCCAGACAAACCTGATTGCGTTCTTTGACTGGCTGACCAGGGAAGTGGATCAGGGCGGCGCAGTGGATGTGGCCTACCTGGATTTCAGTAAGGCCTTCGACACTGTTCCACACAGAAGACGGGTGAGCAAACTGGATAGCCTAGGAGCGGGTCCAAAAGTAGTAAAATGGGTAAGAAGCTGGCTAAGTAACAGGCGTCAGGGAGTGGTGGTAAATGGTGTTTACTCTGAAGAAGGCAAGGTGACCAGCGGAGTGCCACAAGGGTCAGTACTAGGCCCGATCCTCTTCAGTGTCTTTATTAGTGATATTTTAGGAGGTCTGGAAGGGAAAATATGCCTGTTCACGGATGACAAAAATATGCACAGAGTGGACACACCGGGGGAGTAATCTGAAAAAGCTGGAAGACTGGTTAAGGGTTTGGTAACTGGGTTTCTGTGCAAAAAAGTGCAAAGTCAGCTGGTCTGCTGGTGCAGCAGCAAGATTTACCGCTGCAACGTGGGTGACCTGGGTTCGGGAGCGGACTCAGGATGCTCAAGGGCCGGCCAGTGTGGAGGTGGATTGAGCAGCGATAGCACGGTCTCCACCTCCAAGGGGGGGAGCGGGTGGAGTGTCTCTGGTCCCGGGCCCCCGGGTGACAAAAGGACGCACCGGCAGCAGAGCGCCAGCTAGTGCTCGCCTGGGAGGGTGTGTCGGACACGTGGTGTGGCTACGCCATGGCATTGGCTTGACACACACCCCAAAACACCAATAGTAATGTTAAAAATCCTCCTCGGTGAGCCCAGTGACACCCCCCATCCTGTGGCAGACCTGGGTCCCCGTCGCAACCGAGACCTAGATCCGACAGAGCTAATGAGGGAGGCTCTGGAGGCTGGGCGGTAATCCTGGGGGGCATGGTGGCGGGGATCCCGGGGTTCACCTACGGAGGCGGGGGGCCGAGAAGGTGGCCACCGGTGACAAAAAGAAAGCATAGTATAAATAATAAAAATGCAGAATCATGGACTTGGGGCACAGAAACCCGAGGGCAACATACCAATTGGATGGGGAGGTATTGGCAACCACAGAACAGGAAAGGGACCAGGGGGTAGTCATTTCTGATGACCTGAAGGTAGCAAAGCAGTGTGATAAGGCAGTGGGGAAAGCTAGCAGGATTCTCGGGGGCACAGAGAGGGGTATCGCCAGCAGAAAGAGGGAGATAGTGTTACCCCTATATAGATCGATAGGCCCCACCTCGAGTACTGTGTCCAGCTCTGGAGGCCCCATCTCCAGAAGGACAGTGATAGGGTGGAGGTGGTACAGAAGAGGGCAACCAAAATGGTGCAGGACCTGCATCAAAAGCCCTACAAGGAAAGACTCAAGGATATGCTCTAGAGGAATGGAGGAAAAGGGGAACATGGTAGGAACATTGAAATGCCTCACAGATATTAATAAGGTACATGAGGGTAGCATTTTACATATAAGAAGATGCTTGAGGACAAGGGACCACGCTATGAAACCGGGGGGGGGCACAGATGAGATGCGAGGAACTACTACTTCACAGAAAGGGTGGTGGATGCCTGGAATAGCTCCCCAGCCGAGGTGGTGGGTGTTTAAAATGGTAGCAGGATCCAAGCATGCATGGGATAGACACAAGGGGACCTTAGAAATAAGGCAGGGGGGGAATGACTGGAGATCGAGTAGGGTCTGCGATGGCACAGTAGGTAGGGAAAATAGGGCAGACTAGGTGGGCCAAGAGGTCCTTATCTGCTGACAACTTCTTTGTTTCTATCACACAAAAAGGAGATATTGCAGCTAATGGGGCCATTAGCGCATTCTCTTTGATGCAGATTTCAAATAAACAAATGAATGACATCACCTCATCACACACCCTCCTGCACAAGAGGGAAACAGCTTTACCTTCTCCCCAGGGTCTGGCTCAGGATCCCATGTCGCACACCATGTGTGAGGGTTTTTTCACCATTGGGGCCACCTGTCAAGTACTTCTTTGCATAGGTGTCGGAACCTGTGGGCAAGGGGTGGGGGTAGCCCCCATCCACTTTTGTTCATTAGTATTTAAAGTGCTCCTTTAATACATGCAAGGTTAGAAGGGAAGCAGTCATCGTCTCTTCTATCATTACTACAGTCCCCCACCTTTCCCCCATGTTCTGGCACTCATGCTGCTTTGTTTTGCAGCTTCTTATTTCCAGCGATCCTTGTGCACATCTTGGTGCCGACTGGTTGAGTCAGTGCAGATGACTGATAATTGAGAAATGAAAAGCTGACAGGTGCCTTCTAGTTAAATATAAATGACATACATGCATACAGGTTTCAGTGAGGCCCCTGTCTGAAACTAAGGCCATCCTGCTAGTTTCCTTGAACAAAAAGCAAGTGGTTGTTGCTTCCTTTCTTCATAGAGGAGGCTGAGCAAGCAGGGTCTCTCCCAGCCAGCCTTTGCCCAGATAGTCTGTTTATTCCACAAGTACTTATTTCATGCATATGACAGGGTAAGTGTGGGTTGGGGAGGGGGAAGTCAGACTCATGACCTCCCACCTGGCAGCACAGTATTGCAACCCGCGCATCAGCTGGCTGTCTTGTTCCCAGGAACTGTGGTCCTAACGCATCTGTCCTGAAGCTGGTTCCATCAGTGTTGCACAGCTGATAAAGGCCTTATCTGCTGCTATTTGTCATGTTTGTCAGCAAGGAGGACGGTCCTTTCAGGAGACGGTATCTTCCTCCAGCAGCGTGCTATACAGGGGGGATCGCCAGCTGAGCTTTTTGTATGGGGCAGTGCAGGCGTCTATGGCAAACGCCACATGAAAACTTTCGAAGGGAGTGAAACATATTTCTTTTAACAACCTAAAGGAGAACAAAAATGAATTTTTTATCTTTCAAGCAAATAGTTGTTTTATAAAAGTAAAATAAAAATTATAATTGGCTGATGCATATTGTCTGTCTGCACAAAGCAAAATCCCAACACATCCTGAGTATGCATGGCATGGTTCTCTGTGCTGGAGTGCAGACCAGTAATTTTTTTTGTATTTGTCTAACTATATTAAAAGATATAATAAAAATAATATTGTATAAACCTTTCATTGTATACAATAAAAGTTTTAGTT
Organism: Neoceratodus forsteri; assembly: GCA_016271365.2. Taxonomy (NCBI): domain Eukaryota; kingdom Metazoa; phylum Chordata; order Ceratodontiformes; family Ceratodontidae; genus Neoceratodus; species Neoceratodus forsteri. Next base: position 90,875,026 of record JADMNL010000030.1, read on the forward strand.
TTTTTAACCATCCCCATTTGGGTACCCAACCTTGATATTCTGGTTGGCCACACTGCACCTTTCCTAAGACTAGGAGGGGCAGTAGTGTAGTTGCCTTCACAGCCAATGTCAAGGCCGCTTTATCATTGGCCAGTAGGGAGTGTTTCAATGGCAGGCAACCCACGTTCTCCCTGGAAGGCCGAGCATCTTGTCTCTGCGATATACCTGACCACCAGCTGGCTCCGGTGTTGGGTTCTGGAGCTGGCATGTAAACCCTGGTTTCCCACATGGCGGAACAGTGCACTGCCACCACACCACTGGACTAGCCTTTACAATATACACTGTGGTCCTCCCTCAGAGGATCTTAATACCCCCTTGTTCTCAGGGCTTCATTAAGCCTGCTCTGGTGCTCATTTTCTGTTTTCGCCCCCATTATCCCGGAACCATATAACACGGTCGTGCATGCGCATGGAGGCACACATGCGCTTTGTGGCTTCAGTGATGGCCCCTTCCTCCCACCTGGCCTAATGCCTGGCTCCCTTGTTGGCTTGGCACTGCCACCTAGCCTCCACCTGGTGGCAGACAAGAGCTGGAGAAGCCCACCTCCCTCCTTGGGAGTGGAGAGCTGCCTTGCAGCTGCTCAACCCAGCTCCTCGCCCTTCCCCTGGCTGTGCCCCGACGACTCAGGCTCATTCCTGAGTCAGGGTCGCTGGAGTGGGAGGAGATAAGGCATCCAGTGCCTCAGCCCTCCATGCTACTGGGCCAGCTTTGGTGCAAAAAGGTGCAAAATATTGCACTTGGGGCACAGAAGCCTGGGGGCGGAGTAGGAAATGGGGGGGGAGTGATATTGACAAGCACCAAGTTGACAAGAGACCTGGAGGTAATCATATTGGATGACCTAAAGAGGGTCTGGCAGTTCAACAAGGGAGTTGGATGGGCTAGTGGGATTCTGGGGTGCATACGGAGGGGTATCACAAGCAGAAAAATGGAAGTGGTGTTGCCACTGTATAGATCACTAGTAAGACCTCGCCTAAAGTACTGTGTCCAGTTCTGGAGACCACAGGCAGGATTTTCAAATGGCTTAGATTTCTGCAAGCCCGAGGTGCACCGACGATACGGCGCATGGGACTTGCAGCGATCTAATAGGATTTTCGCTCCAGTGTGGCAGTTGCCGCAAGTTAGACCACCTTTTTCTGGTCTAACTTGCAGCAGTCTTGGGGGCCTTTTTTACGGAGCTTGCACCAGATAGTTGGCATAAGCTGCCATAAATCATGAAAACTGTCACAACTGTGCCCAAGATTGCAAAATCAGGTGCTGGTGTGGCGATGGGGTTTGGCACACTGCCAGAACCTAAGGGTCATGGCACAGGGCCTGGCGCAATCCTGGGGACCTTTTTTACAGAGTTTGAGCCAGATAGTTGGCGCAAGCTGCCGTAAATTGTGAAAACTGTCACAGCTGCGCCTAAGATTGTAAAATCTGGCGCAGTTGCAGCTATGGGATTTGCTGCACTGCCAGAACCTAAGTGTTATGGTGCAGGGCTTGGTGGAAGCCCTGTGCCACGCTTTGAAAATCTGGCCCCACATGTCCCTAAAGACATAGATAGTGTGGAGGTGATCCAGAAGTGGGCAACTCAGATGGTACTGGATCGGCACCAAAAGCCCTACAAGGAGAGACTAAAAAACCTCAATATGTACATCCTGGAAGGGGGGGGATAGGATAAGAGACCTTTAAATACCCCACAGGTGTAAATAAGGTACAGGAAGAAAGAATTTTTATAAAAAAAAAGTAAAAGAAGCTGAAGAACAAGGGGACAGGCTATGAAGCTGGAGGAGGTAACATAGAAACCTAGAATTTGGTGGCAGATGAGGAGCGCTTGGCCCATCCAGTCTGACCATTTCTCCCTACTTACACTATTACATCACACTGTGCCTGATCTACAGTGCTTTCTCCCCCCCCCCCACTTCCTTTCCACTGTGATACCTTTGTGTTTATCCCATGCATTCTTGAACCCCACCACTGTGTCTGCCCCCAAAACCTCCGTTGGAACGCTGTTCCAGGAATCCACCATTCTTTCTGTGAAGAAGTACTTCTTCACATCTCTTCTGAATCTCCCCTCTCTAGTTTCATAGCATGTTCCCCATTCTTGAGCACCTTTTCTTCTGAAAAATACTCCCTCCTGTACCTTATTTACCCCTGTGAGGTATTTAAAGGCCTCTATCTTATCCCTCCCTCTGTTCTAGGGTGAACATATTGAGGTCCCTTTAGTCTCTCCTCATAGGGCTTTTGATGTAGACCCTGCATCATTTTAATTGCCCTCCTCTGCACCGCCTCCACTCTATGTCCTGCTGGATATGTCTTCAGAACTGGACACAGTACTCTAATTAGGGTCTTACCAGCGATCTATAGAGAGGCAACACCACCTTTCTCTTTCTGCTGGTGATACCCCTCCCTATGCACCCCAGCATCCCACTAGCCCTCCCTACTGCCTTGTCGGGTAGATTCAGGAGAGATGTGAGGAAGTACTTCTTCACAGAAAGTGTGGTGGGTTTCTGTAACAGCCTTCCAGTGGAGGTGGTGGGGGGTGAAGACAATGGTGGGGTTGAAGAATGCATGGGATAGGCGTAACGGTATCTTAGTGGAAAGGAGGTGGAGAGGGAGAAGAGACGGAGATTGTTTAGGGTCTGCGGCGATACTGCAGGTAGGGGAAAAATGGGCAGACTGGGTGGGTCAAGCAGTCCTCATCTACCATCAAATTCTATGTTTCTGTGTTTCTAAGCAAAAGAAGCTGAAGTTGCATGCACTGTGATGCATTTAAATGAAAAGGGATGCTTGGGTAGTTATCAGCTTGGGCCCTTGTACTTGTGCAAAACTGTGAGTTGTGCATGGACACAGCTAGATGGCCACCTCTGCCTGCCTCCAAAAGTAACCTGCGGTGTACTGAGTGAGTGCAGAAGATTGCCACCATAGCCAACGGCTAACGAAAATGTAACACAAGAGAAAAATACTGCAATTTACTGTATTTTCTTATCACAAATATTGCAGTGTGTAGTATATGGCTTAACCGTTTCTCCCAGCACTCAACTGGGAGGGGGAATCTTTTTCTCATCCTGTGTGCAAATCAAGTAATATTCGCTACTTTCAGCCTAACACAGGTCTGAATTGTACGATCAGTGCCTTTGATCGCACAACAGGCTGAATGCTGTATATTGGATCTGCGGCGTTTTTGCTTCTAGTATTTTCCTAATGTTAGTCAGTCGTCAAAGTGAGAACAGATCTTTAATTCAAAGTTCGGTTCCCTTTCTTTTTGTGTTCCAGGTCCTCGGAAGGGAAGTGTACACATCAAATAATCAGCTGGGCGGAATACAGATCATGCACAACAACGGCGTGACACACGTGACTGTCTGTGATGACTTTGAAGGCGTTTGCACCCTTTTACAGTGGCTCTCCTACATGACGAAGGTCAGTACAGCAGTATGCTTTTCATGTATTGATGCTGAATCCTGACAAGTGGAAGCAGCAGTGCATGCTACAGTGACAATTTAGACCTATACTTCACTCCATTTTAGATGGCCCCATACCTCCTGTCTTCTACAATACCCTTCTTTCCCTGTTTTGAGTCTGCTGTAGCACTTTTATTCACATTTGAAATAATAAAAGGAGCGCTCTTTTTAATGTGTCTCGCACCAGGTTTTCGTCGGTATTCTCAGTGGTTTCGGTACATGTATTTTTCCTTAAGGTTGGGGAGCAGTATCTGCTGCGTGCTAGTTCATTTTAGTCACAAGAAGACTGATACTGAACAATGGGTGTTCAAAAACAACAGAGAATAATAAAGATGAAAACCTGTACCGAGACATATTTAAGGGAGCGCTCCTTTTATTATTTCAAATGTAACAAACGTGCTAAAGCAGACTCAAAAGAGGCAAAATAAGGGTATCATACAAGACAGGAGATAGGAGGCGATCTAAAATAGAATAAACAAGCATTTGTCAATGCTGAATGTTGCTTGCTTGTATGTGCTGTTTAGGTATTTGGAAGTCATTGGAGTGCAAATATTGAAAATTCGCGAACTTACGAGCGTGCGTAGGAACTGCGCAACGCACACTCATTAAACAGTCATTTTTAGGACTTTTTTCACCAAATTTTAAACATAGCCATTTTAAGACCTCTGCTCATGAACAGTGTCACTGTGATTTTCTTAATGTGTCCCATACATTGATTTCACGCACCGACTGCGCCATTGTACGCTACATGGCGGAAACACGTTTTGGGCAAGATGTGAAAAATGACAGCTGTACTGCTCATAAGGAGGTGTGGTAAAATGGCAATGTTGAAAATCTGGAGTGAAAATAATGAAAATTCATGAACTTACGAGCGTGCGTAGGAACTGCGCAATGCACGCTCGTAAAACAGTCATTTTTAGGAATTTTTTCACCAAATTTTCAACATAGGCTTTTTGAGGCCACCTTATGAACACTGGCAGTGTCGTTTCCTTAATGGGTCCGAAAGATGATTTCGTGCGGTGACAGCGAAATCACCCTTCCGAACCTGATGCCTTCATGACAGTGCAAAAATTCATGAGGAGGGTCCAAAACCCATGTGGAAAATTTGGGCCAAAATTCCCCAAAATGCCTGAGATACGCAAACAAAGTTGAAAAAACCCTATTTATTCCATTATATAGCTTACGGCATTTCCCTCAGTTCGCGATCGGCTTTGAAGAGTGCAGGCGTGTTCCCGGTCCACCGATGATCGTCATGCCAAGCTCCAGAGGTAAGTATGGGGTGAGGAGGCAGGGTCGCAGTGGGTGGAGCGCGGGTTGTGGGGGGAGACAGCGAGGGAGCGTTTTCTTCTTTACAGGTTTTTTTTTTAGGCGGTAGACGTTTGCCATGCTGGGGTGGGCTCCCAGCGTGGCGGCTAAATGCTGTTTGGGGCTGTTGCCGGCGGGGATTGGGCACCCCGTCGGCCATAACTAGCTTTGCCACGCTGGGTGGGCTCCCAGCATGGCACCTGGAAAACTTTTTTGGGCGTGGAGCCAGCAGGGATTGAGCACCCCGTCGGCCACGCACAGTGGTGGGGAGGGCGCATCAGCACGCAATATGCGTGCTTGCGTGTTGTGTGTCTGCGGGGGGGGAGAGCTCTGCTCACTGAAGCAGAGCTCTCCCTTTCAACTGTATGCCACTGCATTTTCAACTGCTGTCATAGACAGCTGCAGCAGTGATTGGGGAACTGGGGCCACGCCTGCAAACACACTAACTGAATTGGAAGACGGGTGCCACACCTCCGAAAACTCGGATGATGGCATTGTGTTTCTTGCACATGCGTGCAAGCAACATAAAAAGTAAAGGTCAGACCAACTCAGTGGGGGAAACACATCAGTTCATCCCAGTCATTTCATAGAAACATAGAAAGTGACATCCGTTAAGGACCTCTAGGCCCATCCAGTCTGCCCATTTTCCCTACCTATTGCAAAAGTCGCAGACCCTACTTGATCTCCAGCTTTACCTTCCTGTTCCTATCACTAGGATTCCCCTATGCCTGTCCCATGCATTTTTGAATTCTCCCACTTCGTTTGCCCCCACCACCTCCGCTGGGAGTCCATTCCATGCTTCCACCACACTTTCTGTGAAGAAATACTTCCTCACATTACCCCTTAGTCTACCCCCTTCCAACCTCATGTCATGCCCCCTCGTTCCCGAACATCTCCTTTTCTGAAAGATGCCACCCTCCGGTACTCTTTGTATGCCCTTTAGATATTTGTAGGTTTCTATCATATCTCCGGTCTCTCCTCTCCTCCAGGGTATACATATTGAGGTCTCCCAATCTCTCCTCATATGACTTTTGGTGCAGGCCCTGCACTATCTTTGTTGCCCTTCTTTGAACTGCCTCCACCCTGTCTATGTCCTTATGGAGATGTGGCCTCCAGAACTGGACACAGTACTCCAAATGAGGCCTCACCAATGATCTGCATAGTGGCATCACCACTTCTTTTCTTCTGCTGGTGATACCCTCTCCCTATGCACCCCAGCATCCCATGGGCTCTCCCCACAGCCTTGGCACGTTGTTTGGCTACCATTAGGTCATCAGATATGATTCCCCCCAAATCCCTTCCCTGTTTGGTGACTGTCAGTATCTCTTCTCCCCCTCCCCCCATCATGTAATCCTCCCCTGGGTTCTTCCACCCCAAATGCATGATTTTGCACTTTTATGCGTTGAATCTCAGCTGCCACACTCTAGACCATTCCTCCAGTTTACCTAGGTCCCTCCTCATTTTTTCCACACCTCCTGGAATGTCCACCCTATTACAGATCTTAGTGTCATCTGCAAAGAGGCACACCTTCCCTTCCAGCCCCTCCGCAATGTCACTTACGAAGACATTAAAAAGGACTGACCCCAGAACTGATCTCTGTGGCACCCCTCTGGTCACCCTCCTTTCCTCAGGTTGAGCTCCATTTACCACCATCCTCTGTCTTCTATCACTCAACTAGTTCCTAACTCAGTTTACCACCTTACGACCCACTCCCAGGCTTCCCAGCTTGTTCACTAGTCTTCTGTCTGGAACAGTATCGAAGAACTTACTGAAATCCAGGTAAGCCACATCCACCGTTCCCCCCAATCCACTTCCCTAGTCACCCAGTCAAAGAAATCAATTAGATTTGTTTGACATGACTTTGTCGCTGTGAATTCATGCTGTCTTGGATCCTGTGTTCCACTGGATTCAAGGTGTTCCATAATCCTTTCTTTAAGTAGTGAGTCCATAATTTTCCCCACTATAGAGGTGAGGCTGACTGGTCTATAGTTTCCAGCCTCCTCTCTACTCCCACTTTTGTGAGGAGGAACTACATCTGCCCTCCTCTGGTCCTCTAGAACCACTCCCGTATCGAGTGTTTCATTGAACAGGGATGCCAGTGATGCTGCCAGCACTTCCCGTAGTTCCCTTAATATTCTAGGATGTATCCCATCCGGTCCCGTTGCCTTGTCCACTTTCAGTTTTGTGAGTTCTTTTAGGACTCTCTCTTCCTCAAATGGATTGGTGTCTATCTCCCTCCCATATTTGTTCATGTTGCCTAACTGTGGTCCCATCCCTTCTTCTTCTGTGAATACAGAACAAAAATATTTGTTCAGTATTGATGCTTTTTCCAGGTTCCCTTCCACACACTCCCCATCTTCCCCTTTAAGCCTTACAATCCCACCCCTGGTTTTTCTCCTTTCACTAATGTACCTATAAAAAGTCTTGTCCCCTTTTTTATCCCTGTGCTATTTTTTCTACCTTTGTGCTCCTGACTGCTTTCTCTGCCTTCCTCTGTTTATCCAGGTACACTACCCTGTCCTCCTTCAATGTTTCCTTGTATTTCCTGAAAGCCATCTTTTTCGCCCTTACCTTCCTGGCCACTTCCTTTTAGAACCATAGTGGTTTTCTCTTTGTTTTGCCATTGTTTACTTGCCTAATGCAAAGGTTTGTCGCCTCCCCTATGGCTCCTTTCAGTTGAGCCCACTGCTCCTCAACTCCCCCCCCCCATTCATCCCTTCCTGCCAGGGCATTCTCGAGACATATGTCCATCTTAGTAAAGTCCGCCCTCCTGAAATCCAGGAACCTTGTCTTTGTGTGGCTTGACTCTGCCACTGTACTTATAGACAACTTGCTCTGTACTGTTAGCTCCAGGACCAGTTGGCTCCCATGTCAGTTAGTCTCCGGACAGTTCGCTTCCTCTACATATCCTACTGTACTCCAACAATTACAGTACGACTTCCACTTCTACAACCCTCCAGCAATTGCCTCATCTGGTGGGTGAACTGCACCCATCTGGAGTTTATTTTATAATATTTACACTGGGGACGAATTGCCCGGGAATGAGTTGACATGGCAGGCAGTTGATAGTGGCACTAATGGTTTGGGGTGAGTTGTCACGGAGCATAATGACTGGGGAGAATTGTGATGTAGCTGCTCAGTAGTGCTGCTGCTCATTACACCATCAACCTGAGTTCGGAAACAACTCTAGTCACTCAGTGACTGGTCAGGGAGGGAGGATGGAACATTTCAGGGACAACTCTCCTCCTCTGGGGAGGTGGTGTGCGACATTCCGCTACCTGCCTGCCACCTGATGGAAGCCAGCTGGCAGCACAGCAGGATCGACTCAGTAGGGAGGGCTCACCCTCAGATGCTGATACGCTTGTGCATGCCTCTGCATGCTGACTGCGTCATTCCATAATGGGTGGCACCGAGGAGAAATCCGAAGGAATAAAACCCCAGCCAAGCTGGATGACATCCTGGTCTTCTGCAGGCCCCATACTCTGCCTAGGCAACACCTCCAGGATATCTGCATTGTGTTTCAGAGGGGTTAGGCAAGCCCCTCCAGCTCTGTTATGGTGAGTAATCCATGGGGGACTTGCCAGATAAAGAAGGTGAGCCCTAGTGAAGATGCGTGGCAGGGCTGGGCTGGAGGACTGCAAAGAACAAATAAATGATGAAAAAAAGTATAGGTCAAAACTATCACCAATATCATGCATGGCTGCTTTAAATTACTTAAGGCAGTGGAAAGGCTATTTCTAGGGGTGTGGATATAGTTCACTATCCACACATTGGCAATTCCATTGGAAAGTGCTGATTCGCTGGAACGTCTTCAAGCTAAGCTCCTCCCACCAACCGGACGATATATCAATCAATCACATTTTTATTTATGAGCGCAATTCCAGCAGATCAATGCACTGCACACTCTAAACAAATTTAAAAATCACATATATATCACAGATTAAAAATATAATACGAATATCTAATAAAAATCAATCAGATGGCGATACCACAAACTCAACCCTCCTTGGGAAATGCCTGGCTGAACAGATACTTTTTTTATTGCTACTATATTTCTGCTCCTGTTGCTGTGGTCCTATCTCAGGAGGGAGCCCCGTCTCCTGGCGTCTGCCAGCAGATGCTGACCCTTATCCCCAGTGCTTACCCCCCTGGTGGGGTTCCCCAACCCCTGCCGGAGACCGGATCCAGTGTGGCCAGCCGGGAGCAGGGCCTGCGTGGCGCCCTCCGTCATGCTCTGTGTCAACATTTTTCTCCTCCATTTTTCCCCGGAGATGAGGCGTGCAATGACGCCGGCGGAGAGAGCGCACACGCTTCCACACGCACACCTCCAGGCGTGTGCACCATCTCCTCCCCCTTTCTGCAGCGTTGGCGCACTGCCCCACAACCTCCGCTAGGGGCCAGTCGAGCGCCGACCACTGGCGTCACCCCCTCCTCAGAGAAGGAGAGCAGTCCCTCAGACGCTCGATCCTTCTCCTCCCCTGCCAACCCCAGGCAGCTTGTGCTCATTCCTGAACACGAGTCGCCGGCATAGCACAAGGTAAGGAGTGCCTCAGCTCTCAGCGTCTCCAGGCCAGCGCACAGATACATTTTTAATTCAGATTTTAAACTATCCCTCAGCTCTGCCCTGTGATGTCAAATCTTCCTTTCCACTAGAAGAGTTTGGTCTCCTTAATTACAGCTCTGCGCATGGTAGGCTACCAGGTGTACCTTTGGTAATTTCAGCTTTTTATTTTTTTTCGAATATTTTGGATATCCTCGATGCTTTCTCTCCATTGGTTTGGCTCCAGCCTCACTGACAGAAAATGGAACACAAGGAAGTGAAACCAGCTCCCATCTTCAAAATCTGCATCATGTGCTGCCAGAAAATGTCATGGACAGACCAAAATGTGTCTTGCTTCTGCTATTTGGGGGCTGCACATGATATTTCGGCCTGTGGCCTGTGCCAGGTGATGCTCCCTCCCTCTTTGGAGAGTGAGCTGCCTGGCTCCTTCTTAGCCGCCTGGCCAATAGAGACCCAAAGCTTTGGCTGAATGGCCACAAGAAGGCCTCCACTGCCACAGGGTCTGTTGCCCAGTATGTGGCCATGGAGGAGGAGGCGGCTACTGCTGCAGCAGGCACCTCATTGACCTCAGCGCTGCTTTTGGCTGGAGCCAGCATTGGAGCATCCTTCATCAGGGAATTCTTTGAGATTTTTGGGCCCTCCAGACCTTCAGTGAAAGCCCTGCCTGCCCCAGTAAGAAACACAAGCGTCACTGGTGCTGGTCATGGGACTGGGAGAGATAGCAGTCCTCCTGCTCCCTTGACTCCCCTGAGCTCTCAACTCGGGCCAAGCGTGCGACTCAGATTGAACTTTCTGTGGTTGAGGGCCAGGCTGAAAGCTCCACAGTGCCCCCGTCAGGCTTGGCGACTGTGACACCATCTGAGCAGGTGGTTGAGATTTTTCTTGACCCCACTGACCAGTTGTCAGAGGGGATTGAAGAGGAGACAATATCGTAGACCCCGGTGTTCCCAGTCCTTACTCAGGAGGATGTGAACCAGTTGGTGTCCCCTGCCGGGAACAGCCTCCACTGGTGGTCATTCCATTGAAGCCGAGGCTACCCAGTGCACTTTGGCATGTGGTCTCTAATGAATCCCTGGTGGCTTCTCCTTGGAATCAGCCCTTGGGTCAATGGTCGAGGTCGGGGTTGAGCTCTTGGTTGAGGCGCCACTCATGCTCTCACTCTTGTTCAATTAGGAAGCATCGCCATCAACATTCCTTGATCTCCTCATCTTTGAACGAGGAGCTGCTTCACCACTTGATGTGGTGGCGTTACGTGGAACTCCTGTGGCAACAATGGACCATTGCATAGTGGAGTAGGACTCTACTCCTGACACTTATGGTTGACTGGTAGTTGCCGGTCATGCCCATGCCAGTCCATCCTGGACAGATGTCCCCAGCACCAGTCTCACCACCCTTGCAGGTGGAGCCATCTCCAGCGCAGCCTTTGGTGGGAGTTCTGATGAAGAACGTCCGTGCTGCAACCAGCTTGCTAGGCTAGCTGTTGGCAGAAATCACCCATTCGGAGGATTCTTAGGTGGTCCACAGTGGCAGCTGAGAACCATTTTTAAGGATTCCTTACACGGCTTGGATGGCTCCTCCATACTGTCATTGATGACGCATACATTCGATCATATGTCGGTCAAGGAACTGACTATCAACCATGGGCCGGTGTCATTTGGGGCTCTACTCTGACTTATCTTGGAGTCCATGTCTGTCCCTCTGGAGCCTGTTCAGAAAAGGGCTAAGTACCCTTTCACAGACATCCTCAATAGGGACAGATCCTCTGGGATTGCCTTTCCTATAGCTGAGACCATCTTGGGACCAGCCCTGGAGCATTGGCAGCATCCAGCATCCTGCTCGGCATCCTTTGCCTATATGGTCCACAAGTATGCGCTCCTCACTGTACCTTTCCAGATTCTTGGACCATCCCTCAGCCGAGGGTCTGGTTACAGACCTGGGTTTCTGAAAGTCCAGAAACCAGGGATATGTGGCAAGCCCCCAGATAAAGAGTCTAAGAAGCTTGACCATACAGCCAAAAAGGTCTACATTACTTCCTCTCTTGGTCTCTGTCAGACGAGGTACATCACGATGATGGCCAACTATGGTCACTCCCTGTTGGGAATGCTGGATAATCTCCTCCCTCACCTACGTGCTGATAAGCAGCTGCTGGTGAAGTTGGTCAGAGACCAGGGTCAAGCGCTGGCTAGACACCAGCTCCAGAGGGCCTTAGATATGGGTGATTTCTATGCCCGTGCCATGCAGTGGCCATCAGAATGCATCACAGACCCTGGTTGAGGCTCTCCACCTTCATTGTGGACACTCAGCACAAGCTGGCCGATGTCCCTTTCTTGGGCACCAACCTCTTTGGCCCACTGGTGGAAGGTCATCTCACAAGGATTGAGAAGTCCAGCGTCACCCTGGACTCGTGGCTTCATCACAGAAGGACCCTGTGGCCCTGAAACCGAAAAAGAAGGCCTTTCAGTTTTGATCCTTTCAGCCACGGCAGCCATGGCAGCAGCCCCACCAGGGGCAATACCAAACCTGTCACCCCAAGGCCAAGTTCTCCAGCTGGGGCTAAAAAAGAGGCGGGGGTAGGGGAAGTGGTGCCCCTCTGGCCCCAGAGGCTGGTTCCCTTCCAGAGCTGCCTAGTGATGGGTCAGTGTCTGTCTACCTTCCCAATTGTCCAGTCCCTGACCCAGCTCCCTCCTGCGGGGTCAGCATCGCCACATCTGGCCACACTGGTCCATCATTGCTGTGGACAAGTGGGAATTTGAAGTTGTAGGCAGAGGGCTGCCTCTAGATTTTGAGACTCTTCTGCTTTACCGATCTTACACTCTAAGGGCATCCTTGATAGGGCAGGATACACTGTCAGCCCTACGAGAGAACATCACTCAACTCCTTGCGGAAGTGGCTATAGCCCATGTCCCAAATTCCCCGGCAAGTCAGAGGTATGTGTGCAGGTACTTCCTGGTCCCAAAATGAACAGGGGGACTGGCACTCCATGCTGGATCTAAATGATCTTATCTATTTATGTATTTATTGAATTATGTTGACCAGGTAGGCCTGCTGAGACTAGAAGTCCCTTTTTCAGGGGCGACCCGGGGCAGGAATACAGATGGTAACCAACTGAAATTGAATCAAATTAAGTTGTTGGTGGTATTTTTTTAGTGAATGGGAGAAATGTGGCCAGGGCACTGGGGAAATTCCCCTACTGTTTTCAAGAAGTGCCATGGGATCTTTAACATCCACCTGAACAACCACCAGAACAGGCAGACGAGACCTCGGTTTAATGTCTTATCCGAATGACAGCGCCTCAGGAGTGCAGCACCCCCCTCATGCTGCACTACAGTGTCAGTATTGGGATTTACCCCAAGTGCTTAGTGTGGGGCTAGAACCCACAACCTTTTGATCTTCTGGCCTCAGAGGTGCGTGTGCAACCTGCTGAGCCACTGACACTGAGATCTTAATCAGTACATGAGCAAACACAAGTTCTGAATGGTAACCCTGAACCAGATCATACCATCCCTAGATCAAGGCATGTGGTTCTGCGACCTGGATCTCCAGGACGCGTTCTTCCACATCCCAGTCAGTCCATCCCACTGGCAGTACCTTCGGTTCTGTGCAGAAGGGGCTTTATATCAGTTCCAGGTCATGCCCTTCAGCCTCTCCTTGGTGCCCAGGGTCATCATCAAGTGCATGGTAGTGGTGGCAGCCTTCCTGCAGTTCAGAGGCATCAGGGTGTACCCCAACCTGGATGACTGGCTGATAGCTGGGCCATCCAAAGAGGCCATGGAGCGGTCCAGGGATCTGGCCCTCCAGACTTGCAGAGAATCGGGCCTGTTGATCAAACTGGCCAAATCTGAACTGATCCCTTCGGAGGTGATTCATTTCATCAGGGCAGAGCTAGACCCCCTGCAGGCCAAGGCCCACCTCCCTGTGGACCAGGCACCGGACCATACCTCCCTTGTCCTATCATTTCAAGTTAAGTACTCATGCCCTGCCTGGGACTTCCTGCGGCTGCTGGGGCACATGACTTCTTGCATCAGCATGGTCCAGTGGGCCCGCAGGCAGATGCAGCACCTGCAGTGGGAGTTGGGCCATCAGTGGTCCCAGCATTTAGGACATTTGGTCCAGCTGGTCACAGTGACCCAGTAGATGTGGGATACCTTCCAGTGGTGGCCGATCCCAGAATATCTGGAGGAAGGAGTCCCATTTGTCAGCACAGATCCAACCATAACTCTCACCATGGACATGTCTCTGGTGGGGCTGGAGTGTATGTTTAAGGGACCTCAGAGTCCATGGGTTCTGGTCACTCAGGGAGTCCCGTCACCACATCAACCTGCTGGAGCTCCATGCAGTGCGGCTAGCTCTGATGGAATTTGCTGCTTTAGTCAGGGGTCAGGTCATGTAAGTCCAGGAGGACAACACAATGGCCATGTTCTGCCTGAACAGGCAGGGAATGCCTGAACCTGGACTCTTGTGCACAGCATCCATTCAGATCTCATGGCGAGGCATGTCACTGGGACGGACAGTCAGCTGGTGAACTTTCTCAGCTGGGTGGAAGAGACATTGCATGAGTGGTCCCTAAATCAGGAGGTGGTGTACTGCCTCTTCTCCCTGTGGGGTACACCTCTGGTGGATCTGTTTGCCTCCTGGGAGAATACAAAACTGAGGCTGTTTTGTGCCCCCCCCCCCCACAGTCTGGAACACTGATGGAGGATGTCTTTGTTAGGCCCTGGACCCCAGGCCTCGTGTATACCTTTCCTCCATTCTCCTTGATTTGCAAGGTGGTGGTCAAGGCCCAGAAGGACAAGGCCTGGCTGATCCTGATAGCTCCAGACCGGTCACAGCAGATCAGTTAACCCAGATCTCCTCAGCCTTAGCAGGCCTCTCTGGTGGTTGCCTCTTCATCTGGCCCTACTGACCAGACAACAGGGGATGGTCCTACACCCAGACCTTCAGTCCCTGCACCTCATGGCCTGGTTTTTGAGCGGCTAGAGTTTCAGGCTGTGTGTCTTTCAGAAGCTGTGCTCCACATTGTTGAGGCCTCCCAAAAAGAGTTGACTTGCTGGTGCTGCACATTTAAATGGAAAAAGTTTTCCATTTGGTGTCAGGGCAAGGAGCTTGATCTCCTTGCCTGACCAGTGGCTAGTATCCTCGAATATCTTTTGTCCCTCTCCCAGTTGGGGCTGCAAGCGACAACCCTCATGGTGCACCTGGCAGCCATTGCTGCATACCAGGCACAGGCTGGTATGCCAGCAGTGGCCCAGGAGAGTGTGATGGGGTACTTTTTCAAGGGCCTTGACCACCTGTCCCCTTTGGTGTACCACCACCACCACCATGGGACCTACTGCATGGGCAGGCCATCTGAGCCTATGCACAGGTGTAAGGTGTCACACCTGTCATGGAAGACGGCTTTATTTTTGGCCCTCACATCAGCCAGAAGGATTGGCGAGCTCCAGACACTCTTGGTGGAGTCTTCTTATCTGGTCTTCTACAAGGACATGGTCGTCCTATGCCCCCATCCGAAATTCCTCCAGAAGGTTGTATTGAAGTTTCGCCTTAACCAGGTAATGAACCTCCTGGTTTATTTTACCAATTAAGTTCCCTGGCTTGGCCACATGGGGTCACTGTGACGCTGGAACCTGCCGCTAACCCTCCCCAATTGAGGCACGTTACCGCGCTGCATCTACCTCCGTACACCCTGAGAACTGATGCGGCAACCCAAGCTCCCTCCTGAACTTGGGTCACCTACCCAGTAGCAGTGTAACCCAGTGCCACTGGGCCTTCAGGGCGGCCTGGGGACTTTGAGTCTTTCCGAGCGGATGTCATCCTTGGGAGTAAGAGTTAAAGTTTGAGTGGATTCAATTACTTTCAAAGGGTCCTTCCAACTGATTCATTCTGAGATGTGACTTAGAGATATGAACTAATGTTAATCCTCAGAGCTGCAAAACATCATTACTGGATAGAACAGCTTGGGACATTTCCCTTCTGGAAAAAAAAAAAAAGATTGCTTCTTTGAGCGCAGGTCACATCTAGAGAGTGGATGATACATTTTGGGGACTGTTTATGGGATACTTCCCAACCAAAACCATCTCGCAAAGTGAAGTATTCATTAAAGTTAGTAAATAAAAAACAAGCATCACTTGTAACATTTTCTTTGCCCCTTGGGGTGAGCTGTGCTCCTCAGTCCTCCAGTCTGACATCTGTCACACAGTACCCCAGCCTCTGGTCTCTCTTCTCCGATGCCACCCAGTGTGGTCCTTGCACCCTCCCCTTGCAGTTGGGCCCTACTACCTTCACATGGTTTCTGTTCAAGGGCAGCTGCTGCCAGACTAGTGGGTGGGCCTTTGGAATGTGAGCAGCTCATGCCTTCATTCCCATACCCCCCAGTCCCTCCCACCACCTATACTTTGAGGCTGCCCCACCATGCCTGGCCTTTAGTGGGGTAGGTCTGATATTGCGTGGTCAGCCATGGTGTCTAATCTGCTCCTGCAGCCTACTGAAGTAGTTACTTGTGTAGCAGGGTGATCAGTACTGCTTCCCCAAGTCTAAGTGCAGAGAAAAGTATCTTTAATAACCAGGGCAGTATCCAGGTCATAGCCTGACGGCCTACACCATTATTTAACTAGGCCTTCATTTGGGTTCAGAACGTTTGACCAAATCTGCCTTAACTCGGCTGCAGTGAATACCATATTCCCATATACAGCATGAACCAATGATTGGGCCTGCAAGTTTGGAGATCCTGCTGACTCTCCTCATGACATAGGAAGAAACAGCCCATAATAATACTCCTGGCCTGGTTTATGCTGATGTTAAAAACAAGCAGAACAAACAAACCTAGAAACATAAACGATGACAGCAAAAAACTACCAAGGTCCATCTAGTCTGCCTGGCATTCTCTGATTACTGCTACCTTCTCTGCTACTGCTGTGGTCCCAAATGGTGTTGTTTTTTTATTTTATTTCTTTTGCAGTGAATTACTTAAACCACAGATGACAAGCATTTGTCAATGCCGAATGTGTGCTTGCTGATATTGGCATTGGTAGTGCAGGAGTTAGAGAGATGCATGACAGGAATGGCAGTGAAGTATTGAAGTTACGCCAACCCCACCCATACCCTGCAGAGACTGACAGGTGTTGGGGTGTGCCTTTGGGTCGTCGGCCATAACACTCACGTCATTCCAGCTCACCCCACCCTGCAGATAGCAGTAGGTGTCGCAGTGGCCTTGAGGTCTTCATCCCTTACGCTCACCCCATTCCATAAGGAAATAAGCTGAAATGGGTGCAGTATAGGAGAATGGGGTGAATATTAGGGCCGAAGACCCCAAGGCACACCTCAATGCTTGTCAGTGGCTGCAGGATGGGGGTGGGGGTGGAATGTGGTGAGCATTACAGCCAATGACCCAAAGTCACCCCCCCCCGACACCTGTCAGTCTGTACAGGGTGGGTGTTATGGTTGGAAACCCTAATGCCCCAGACGTTTGTTGGTATTTTTGCTCCACATTTTCAATTTGGGCTTTTTTGGACAACCCTTATGAACAGTGGCAGTATCATCTCGTTACTCGATCCCAAAAGGTGATTTTGCACAGCGAGTGTGCCATTCGGCACCACAGGTGCAAAAACACATTTCGGGCAGGATGTGAAAAATGACAGCTGTACTGTTCATGAGGAGGTGTGAAGAAATGTCAATGTTAAAAATCTGGAGTGAAAATATGAAAAAGAGGAGAAGTTACAAGTGTGCGTAGAAACTGTGCAGCGGACGCTCGTAATACAGTCGTTTTTTTGAATTATTTCACCAAATTTTCAACATGGCCTTTTGGGACTTCCCTCATGAACAGTGGCACTGTGATTTGTTACTGTCCAGTTAATTTAGCACATGTATCATTCTCTCGCTACAGGTGCAAAAACACATTTTGGGAAGGATGCAGAAAAATGACAGCTGTATTTTCTAATGAGGGTGTGAAAAATGGCAATGCTGGAAATTTGGAGTGAAAATATAAAAAATTGATGAAGTTTCGAGCGTGCGTAGAAACTGCACAACAGACTCTTGTAACGCAGTCATTTTTTGGAGTGTGTTCACTAAATTTGTAACTAGGGCTTTTTGGGACCCCACCTCATGAACAGTGACACTGTAATTTCACTAATTGGTCCCAAAATGTGGTTCCGCGCAGTGACCGCTAAATTACCTTTCAGGACCGAGAAACTAAATGACAGTGACAGTGTTCACGAGGTGGGGTCCCAAGAACCTGATGTTGAAAATTTGAGACCAAAACTGGCTGAGATATGAAAAACCCCCATTGACTGCCATTATAGGGCTTACCGTCATTTCTTCAGTTCCTGGTTGGTATTTGAAGAGTGCAGACGTGTTCCTGGTCCACAGAAGATCGCTGCTCCTGACCATGGAGGTAAGTATGGGTGGGTGGGGTGCAGGGAGGTGGGGTGGGCAGAGGGAGGTGCGGGTTGGGGAGTGGGGCCGGCGGGAACGACGAGGGACAGTTTTCTTTTTTTTTTCAGGTTTAAAAAAAATAATACATCATGGGACTGTTTTCTTCTTTACAGGCGAAATATTACAAAATGGTTTTCGGCACTCGGGGGTGGGCTTTCAGTGCGCCAGAGTACTGGGGGGATCAATGCTGACCCGGGGATTGGGCACCCTGAGGTCGTCTGAAAACATAGGAGCTTGGGGGGTCGTGCATCCGATACTGGGAGTGGGCATCCCAGTGTCGAAAACATCAAAGAAGTATTTTGTGGCACACTCGGGTGGGCTCCCAATGTGCCACATTAATGGGGGGAGGGGGGATTCATGCTGACACAGAGATTGAGCACCCTGATGTTGGCAGGGGATGGAGAAAGGAGGGTGCAAGGTGGGCAGCAGCAGTGGGAGGGAGCTAATTTGTTGTCCTGCTGTGTGACTGGTTGGCAGGGAGTGGGGACTGCCGCTGCAATGAAGAATCTGCCCCTGATTGCAGCAGCATATGTCTTTCAAGTGCAGCGCTCACTCTGAAACTGCCGTTATCGTCAGCTTCAGCATTAATTGGTGGCTGACAGATGAGTCCATTAAAGCGTTCACTGGATTGGCCTCAACACTGCCACACCTCTGCAATGCTTTACTACCTCAATATGTTTGTTGTGCGCCATGCACGTAAGCAAACATAAATGCCGCAATGACCCAGTAGCGGCACATTGCTCTGCCGTGCTATAGACCAGAGTTCAGACATGGACTCCAGACATCGTGTTGGGAGGCAGACCATGCTGCATGCAGCTGCTGGAGGGCAGCATGCCTCAGCTTGGGAGGGCTGATGGTGAGTTCCAGCATGTAGGAACCCCCTGCAGGTGGGCCAGGGAGCTTGCTACCTCCGCAGGGGTATGGTGCATCATCCAGGCTGTAGGGCACAGCCCACTTCTGGAAGACGCGGGAAAAACACGGGAGAAAAATCCCCCTGCTGTCCACACGAGGGTGAATTACCTGAACAGGATATATGCCTGATTTACATGGTATATTCTTGGAGGAAAGCAGGGAGAGGGTAAGAATCAATATGGAAACACAGTACTTATGAAAGGTGTAAAACTGACAGCACTGGGAGTGAAGCTTTTGTTATTTTCTGCATGACAAGTAATATAGAGACAGCGGGGATGTAGGCTTCCCCAGACTATCCCACAAATGGGATTGAACCCTACAAGGACAATTTCTAGTGAGTGAGAAAGCAGTTCAGACCAGGGGTTCAGTTAATTTGTTTAAAATTAAAAAAAAAAAAAAAAAACTTTTATGGATCAAAATGTAGAAGTCATTCTGTTTTTTGGGAAGTCAGAATACCTCTCAGGTCCCAAGTTTGGGTGACTGTATTCTAAGAGAGACCAAATTATAAAACCTCATATGAAACAGTACCGATGAAATCCCCTTTCTTTCACAAAAATCAACACATTTGATTTCCATGCTGTTTAGGCTACCAGTAGATTTAGAACGTATTTGAAATCACGGGGTTCGATTTTCAGAGCCTTGAGAATGCTGCAGGCCCCTGGTGCACAGATCATTTGCCGCGCGGGGTTTGCGGCATTCTCCTTGCCGGCGATCGTAATTTTCAATCCTTAGCGCCAAATACCTCAAGTTACACCAGCTTTTCCCTGGTCTAACTTGCGGCATTTGAGGGACCCTTTTTACAGGGCTTGCGCCAAATATTTGGTGCAAGCTGCCGAAAACTGTTGCAACTGTGTCTGACAGTATAAAATCGGGTGCAGTTGTGGCTAAGGAGTTCGGTGCAGCTGCACCAAAAAATGGCTTCAACGCAAGGCTGGATGCAAGTCCTGCGTCAGCCTTTTAAAATCGAGCCCAAGACTTCTGTAGATGTCCGCTGCACAGCAAGGGTTAAGAATCACCTTATTTCCCTTTCTTCTTGTTGGGAGTCAGGTATCTGGTATCAGCTGACAGCATGGCTTAGTTGGTAGCACATCCACCTTTGGGCTGGAAGGTCACGGGTCCTAGTCCCACACTGGGATTGAGCTTATACCATACACGCTGGCTCCTGAGTGCAGTACTAGGGGGATGCTGTAGTGTCAGGATGTCCTTTGGATGAGATGTTAAAATCTAAGGTCCCTTCTGCTCGTCTCTGGTGCTCTCCTGGTGGGTGTCCAGGTGGAAGTAAAAGAACCCAAGCAAGTTTCGCGAGATGGGTATTTTTTTTTTTCGTGGTCCTGGTCAACATTCCCCATCCCATAAAACCAGTTCATGCAGTTATCCAAGATTGCATGTGGGTGTTGATGTGTAAAATGGCTGCCAGTAGAAGTTTACATTCACTTCACTACTAGGCTCTTATTGCTTGTAAAGCACTTAGGGATATAGTGTGTATAAAAAGCACTATATAAATGCAAATTTGTCTTTATCGTTCATGCCCTTTAATTTGGGCTGGCAGTATAGCCTAGAGGTTAGAGGAACGAGGTGTGAACGAGCTTGGTATATCCAGCAGACCAGACCGGAGTTTGATTCTCACAACCTCCACTTGCATACTGTGTGACTCTGAGCAAGTCACTTAACTGCCCAGTGCTCCCAGGTTGCCCCTGAAAACAGGCACTTGTGCCTAGTGGGCCTTAACCGGTTACCAAAGACTAAAATAAAATTAAAAAAAAAAAAAAAGAAATGTGGAAGTTTTTGTCATATTTTGGTAGTGAACTATTTCCCAAAATGGAATTAGTTGAAGTCCTGGTTCAGGCTCTGTACCAATCCAGTCCTTGACCTCTCAAGTAAGACAGTTGGCTAAAGTATCAGTCATTATATTATCTTGATGAGGAAAACTGTCCACTTGAAACCACAGTACAGCTTCCGCAGATCATGTCTCTGACTCATGTGCCTTCAAATAGCCCTCAGGGGATAAGGGCTTCAAGCCAACTACTGATCAGAGCCAGTGATGTAAAAGACCCAATAATGTATAGAGGAAGCTTGTTCTACGTGGATTTCTGTCTTTAGCAGAATGCTGTTGTACCATAGTGCAAAGGTCATGGATCACGATTGTACCCTTCTGAGGTACAACCACGTTTCATGGGCTAAAAATGACCACAAGCCTACCTGGTCGTTCACTGTACCTGAAAGCAAGCATGTGGTCATTGCACTTGAATCTCAATAGACTCAATTAGATGGCCGTGCAGTGTTTTTGTAGGACTGTAGTGAACAGCATAAATTCATTGAAGAGCACGAAAACAACAGGACAACTTTTCCTCTGTCACAATGAATTTCTTTCTTTTTTTTTTCTCTATAGCTTTTTGCTACCCCATTACCACCTGCGCCTTACTTGCAACGGGGGAGAAATGAGTTTCTTGTTTTTACTCCCCGCTACCCCGGGACCCTGAATCGCGGTCATGCATGCACATGGAGGCGTGCATGCGCTCCGCTGCCTCAGTAATGGTCCCCTCGTCCCACTCCTGGCCTAGAGCCCTGTTCCTGTGGCTCGGTGGTTCCACTTAGACTCTATCGGGAGGCAGCCAAGAGCTGGGGAACCTACATGTCCCTCCCTGGTAGGAGAGCTGCCTTGCGGCCGCTCAGTCCAGCCCCCGCCAACCCCTGACAGCCTGAGCTTGCTCCCGAACTCGGGTCGCTGCGTGGCATGAGGTGTAGTGTTCAAAGCCTCAACCCTCAGTGCCACTGGGCTGGCCTATCACAATGAATTTCAGTAGTAAACAAAACAAATTTAAACTTACACCATTGTCCAGCAATTTATTAAAAAACCCACATTTCTTGCTGTATACACTATAACTAGGGCTGTAATTATTTCATGGTAAAAACTGCACGATTTCATGGCACATGCACGGGGAAAACAAAATAATTTCACAGCACTTCACAGTCCCAACAATAGATATTTATTAAAACAGAAAAACTGCGCTGGTGAGAAAAAGCTGCTCCAAACCTGCTTACACACCCAGAGATTACTGGGATAACCGAAACACAACGGTAGTGTAAAAAGTGGCTTCTGGTGTTATTGTGATCTGTTCCTTACTGACCATTGATCCAAGACTCTGCCTAATCCATGTGTTCATTGAGAAGTTGAATATTAAGTTTTAAATTGTTTATAACTTATCTTTATTTCCTTGTAGTTCTAGTAATTTGGTTAAACGCACGCCGAGGGAAGGGGATACGGACGCAAACTGACTGAAGTTGAACCTGATTAAGCTCACCTGTGGCTCTCAGATAGGAAGCAGATAGTAGAAAGACTACGACGGGTTCAGCAAACGGCACTGAATGCTGCTACCTGAAGGGTCACTCCTGTTTGAATGGTGCCGTGTGTTACTGTCAGGAGACACATGAGCCACTCCTCCAGGCACTCGAAAAGTAATTCCTCACTGGTGATACCTTCCTCTTCTATACAGTCTCTAAAAGGGAATTTCCTCTAGTCAGATGTAGATAAATGTGTTTTTAGTAGTGCAAGAACTCTTTTCTGCTCGACAGCAATTGTGAAATGGAAAGTGAAAGCAATCAAAAATGTGTTTAAGGAAGAATACTGAGAACAAACGGGAGTACTGTGGACTTCACAACATTGAGTAAATTTCATGGTAGTCGTGAAATCTGTGACCCCCGTGAAATAATAACAGCCCTAACTATAACAAATTTTGGTTGGGCAAAACCATGGCCAGCCAGCCTGTGCTGCCACCTCCAGGTTCAGATTCATGTTGACCACTCAAGCTTTGTTCTCAAGGTCAATTGAAATCTGAACCTCTCGGCAGCATAGGCTGCTTGCGCATGGTTGCCCAATCGGTATTCACTATATATCTCACTGTCACTCTGCTGGGTCAGCGAGTCCCCCTGGCTCTGGTCTCTTGATGATGTGATGCAACTTTTTCTTTAGAGCACTGGCAGCCCGGTCCCGATCCTGAACCCTAAGGATCCCATTGACAGAGACATCGAGTTTGCCCCAACCAAAGCCCCATACGACCCACGCTGGATGCTCACAGGACGCCTTCATCCAAGTACGTGTAGCTAATCAAATGTTCTTTCTGATTAAAATGAAATAGATAATACTGTGACAAATCTTTCCCGTGGCATGTTATGCAGCAATCAACAGAAGCACCAAGGCTTTGAAGTTCTGTTTTCCTTGGTAATTGTGGCAATATCAGAGGGATAGTAAGTGTCAATAAAAACAGCTGATTAATCACTTACCGAATTACAGATTGATTGTAAGTATGTTCGTATTGTATCACCGAGGAGTTGCAAGAAGTAGCCTGAGATCAGATAACCTACTGATTTTCATTCAGCTGTTGCTATGATGTATTATACAATGGTGTGTGAAAATCCTGTAATCTCATTGGTCAAAACATGTCACATGACCATGTGTAAATCCTACATAACACACGGCTGAGGAATGGCATTTATAAAAAACATAATTAAACCCATTTTAAATTTATTTTACACATGGGCCCATTGTATAATCGCAATAAGGTACTCCAGGGTGTGAGTTATTGGGTGATTTACCCACTTCTTGTGTGGTTCAGTCACTCGGCTGCGCCTCGCGACACACCACACAAGGCGTGGGTAAATCCCCAATAATCCACACCCTGTTGTGCCTTATTGCTTAAATTAATCTTATTCAGATGTCTGAGGAGCAGGTAACAGTTACTGTATAAATCAAAGTAACAATGGTACTGAGAGGACTGAAGTTGTCCAATGCAGAACCAGGACTCTATTGTAAACGAAACATAGCATCTCAGCTCTGTTATCCTGTGTCAGTAAATTGCTTGTAAAGTGCTTTGGGATGCAGTACATGAACAGTACTACAAAAAAATACATTTTGTACTATTTTGCAGTCCAGGTACTACCAGTAGTTAATCAAAGTACTAGTGGGGCTTAGATGTGCCAAGGACCATGTCAATATGCAATTCGCACCATAGTCGGGCCATGCACATGAAAGGTAACAAACCAGGGCAGGATGGGGTGACACTGGACTCCAGGGACTTTGCATTCACGGGATGGATCGTGGTGGTGCCATGGACTTTACGTACACAGGATTGGGTGAGGGGGTGCCACTGGACTCCAGGTACTTTACGTACACGTGATGGAGTGAGGGAAGGGTACCACTGGATGCCAAGGACATTTTGCACAGGATGGGGTGAGGAAGGGGTGCCACTGGATGTCAGGGACTTTGCTTACATGGGATGGGGTGAGGGAGGGGATGTCACTAGATACCAGGAACAATTTGCACAGGATGGGGTGAAGGAGGAGGTGCCACTGGACTCCAGGGACTTTACTTACATGGGATGGGGTGAGGGAGGGGGTGCCACTAGATACCAGGAACAATTTGCACAAGATGGGGTGAAGGAGGAGGTGCCACTGGACTCCAGGGACTTTACTTACATGGGATGGGTGAGGGAGGGGGATGCCCCTGGATGCCAGGGATGGTTTTCAAAAGATGGGGTGATGGAGGGGGTGCCACTGGATGTCAGGGACTTTACTTACATGGGATGGGGTGAGGGGAGGGGTGCCACTAGATACTAGGGACATTTTGCACAGGATGGGGTGAGGGAGGGGGTGCCACTGGATGCCAGGGACTTTACTTACATGGGATGGGGTGAGGGAGGGGTGCCATTATATACTAGGAACATTTTCACAGGATGAGGTGAGTGCCACTGGCTGCCAGGGATGTTATGCAGAGGATGGGGTGAGGGAGATGGTTGCCCCTGGGCTGCAGGGACTTTACTTACACACGGTGTGATAAGGGAGGGGGTGCTACTGGATGCCAGAGACTTGACTTACATGGGATGGGGTGAGGGAAGGGGTGCTACTGGATGCCAGAGACTTTACATACATGGGATGGGATGAGGAAGGTGTTGACACTGGACTTCAGGAACATTTTATGCAGGATGGGGTGGAGGATGGGGTGCCACTGGACTCCAGGGACTTCTTACATGGGATGGGTGGGGGTGGGGGCCACTGGATGTCAGTGATGTTTTGTACAGGATGGTGTGAGGGAGGGGTACGCCACTGGACTCCCGGGGCTTTATGTACACAGGACAAGGTAAGGGATGCCAGGAATCCAATTGTTTTGATAGAGTGGGGTGAACAAGATAAATCTCAGCTTGTCAAATTCTCTACCATCTGATCCAAGACCCAACACAGAATTGAAAAGTACAAAATCTGACTAATCCGAAATCTGAAAAAAATAAATAAATCCATAAATTCTGTAATATCCAATTGTTTTCAGATCCTATCCAAGCAATTCTAATATGGATATACAATAGTCATTAAGAAACAGAACAGTCAGCACAAAAGATATAAAATGCAACAGGCAAGAATTACTGAACATGCAAAATCTACTAAAAACAATTGAACTGTAACAACTGTAGTTAATCCAACTCTAGGAATAGGGTGTGGGGAGGGGGCAGGGTCAGAGAAGAGAGGGGTGAAGGGGAGGACAGAGGGCGAAGGGAAGAGGAGTTTTATGTACAGGAGCAGGTAGGTTGTGTATTCGTGGAGAAAAGCTGTCATACTGAAAGGGGAGGACCAGTGTTCCCAGGTCGACTTTGCATTTTCCTGTAACTCCAGTGAAATTTTCCTGTTGAATACATTATTTCCTGTGGAAGCCCCCTCTGTTTTCCCATATAACCAGTTCATCTATGGGAACAAATTCCCAGTAGGTGGCTCAGTTTCCCTGTAAAATACAGGAATCCCTGTAGATCTGGGAGCCCTGGATGAGGAAGTGCAAGAGGGAGATTAGACTATGAGAAGGAGGAGGAGCTTGTAGGGAAACGCTTTGTGTCAGCAAACATAAAGAAGTGTGCTCAAAAACGGCAGGCAGCACTCCCCAGAAACACTTCAGACAACTGGAACACAGGTCGGTGGTGGTGATCACAAGAAAACAGCAGGCAACTAGAAATAAACTAAGAAAAATTAATTGCAGAAGTGAAGAGAGAATGATAAGGTAGCCCAGCACTTCCAGCCTTTCACGGTTCATCGTCAGGGGACCAACCCGTGCCCCATTAGTAGAATATTACCTACCCGACTGAGGACTTGTGGCAAGGAAGGGAGAAGGAAAGGGAAAAGAGAGGAGTGAAAATGTGAGAGGTGTGCGTGGCGGACTCAGAAAAAGAACAAACAAAAAAAAACTTCACAACATTTGTGTTACATGACAAGAAGTATTGTATTTATTTTACCAGGAAAACGCTCCACTGAGCAATGCTCATTTACAAGGAGGTCCTGGTTAGGACAAGTAGCAGTACAGAATGCAGGAGTGTCAGTTCACATAATGCAGACATTTAAAATCAGTTCATGAATGCAGGACAATAAGACAGAAACTGAGTTCAAAGACCAGAGAGAGTAGAAGAGTACAATACATGGGATTTGCAGCAAAGTTGAATACATTCAAATAGTTATTAATCAAATGCAGTTTTTATCACACAGTAACACAAAATGTGCATAGAATTTAGTGGTATACACATTTATGGACACAACTCTGCTAAAAGAAAATGCCCACGATAGAAATATTGTGTGTGTTGACACCAGAGAATACTGGTTGGTCAGCCCTGTGCAGCCAGCCTGTGCCGCCACACAGAGGTTCTAATTACATCAGACTTTGAGAACGAAGCTTGAGAGGTCTGATGTTATCAGAAGCCTCAGGTGGCAGCACAGGCTAGCTGGGCATGTGGTTGCCGAACCAGTATTTTTTATAGTTTATAGTATTTTTGTTTTTTCAAATGAAAGTGTTTTTACAGCACTCCGATGCAGCAGCGAACGTGCTGGTGTTTCAGTTCAGAACTTAAACTGATTGCTGTGTGCGTGGCAGCGCTGTGAAAAACACCAGCTGCCTGGAGGATTTCTGATTAGCTGGAACCTTGTTGTGCCACAGAAGGGTACAACTGTGTTCCATGACCTTTGAACTGTGGTACAAGATTTCAGTTGGCATGGAAGTCCATGCAGAAAAAAACCCTCACTATATACTATATAACAGTACAGCATCATATTCAGACATCTGTAGGCCTACCACCAATACTGGGAATATTAGAAGCATCACTTATAGCAAAATAATGAAAAGGGGTTACTAACAGCCCCAGTGCAATTAATGAGGTTCAGGCAAACAGGATGAGATGTATGACAAATTTAGTTTTCCATTTTTGGGGATTATATTTTCTCATCGGCTTTGCACTCATTTATCCTGCCGCCTGCGTGCAGCTGCAGCTGTGTCCTCCAAATCGAGTGAGTTCTGATTTTAATTTAGTGGCTGCGTTAAGCAAGGCACATGATTCTCCAGGATAAGCTAAAGCAGATATCTTGTAGGTGAAAAGTTAAAGCCATTTATTCGAGGAGATAGTGTGGTGATATTCTTCAAACTGACGACGCCCAACGCAAGTCCAGAATCTAAACGAACGTCTTGGGCTTCTGATGGAGAGATAATCCTGAAACGGATGGTCACATATTACTGCAGTGGCCGCAGTAGAAGTGTACAGAATGGTCATTACAAGTTAGGCCCTGATTAAGCAGCCTGCACCTTGTTACTGTCAACGATGACTGTTATAGTCAGATCTGTTTCTTTCATTTGTTCATGACTGAAATGTTTGGGTGAAAAGCGCTCTAGTTTAGGAAAGCTGATTTCTAGGGGGCTTTGTGCAGGATGGATTGGTAGGGGCTGGTAGCTCTAGGCGGGCTGAGTTTTGAACATTAGTGGGTGCTTGCCTCTGAAACTGGCAGCCTCAGCCTTTCATTCCTGCAGGAGGTGTCCGCCGCAAGGGCTGGGTTAACCATTAGCCCAAAAAGACATAGGTCTAGGGGCTGCAGTTTGCATAGATGCCCTACCCACCAGCTTCAAGATGACTATGCATCCACGGATGCTGTCAGTAAACAATGTATTGCGGAGGAGTGCATTGTCATCACAGAATTGGACTCTGCCAATGTGTCAGTCAAATGGGGACAGGCTGGCAGATACTCAGAGCTTTTGTAAAAGAATTGTTTGAAGAAACTGTTACCCCCCCAACTGTGTAGATTTTGGGGGGTCCCACTTAAATATATGGATTCTGGGAGCTGGACTGAAGGAAAATATTTATATGAAAATCATGGACAGATATGCGATTGAAATGACTGGTATGAAATAGTGGTGCATTTCTGACACCTTCCCCCACTGTGATATATGCCCATGTGTCCGCAGCATCTCTCTACAGGTGGGGCAGTGGCAGCATCCCCTTCCAGCCAGGAAGTGTTGCTTCAGCAGCACTCCTGGTCGTGTACTGCAAGATTGTGGGAAGTCCCCCAACCGGGGTTGCCCCCATGATAGTCATGACTCCGTACTGCTGGGTCATCCGGCAGCCCTGTTTGGCAAATGATACTGAAGGAGGGGGGTGTAATTCTTCCTAGGTTTGGGGCCCCATGTACAGTAACTGTAGTCTTGCCCTGGTCAACCGTAGCATTTTCCTCTTGGCCTCCTGTGTGTACATATGAAAGTCTGCCAACCTGTCCTCATACAACCTCCCCTGCTACCCTGGGTCATCTTCATCGGCCTTGAGTTGTGTGGTCTCTATGCAGCTCCTGTCTTTCTTGAGGTGTGGACTCCATAACTATGCACAGTACTCCAAGAGTGGCCTTACCAAGGACCTGTAGAGAGGAGGTATCTCCTCCTTCCTCCTACTGTCAGATCCTCTTCCTATACGTCCCAGCATCCTATCTGCCTCCCCATATGTTTTGTTGCATTGCGCACTGGGCATGAGGCTATTACTAATGATGCCACCCAGGTCTCTCTCCTGTTATCTGCATCACCCGTACTCCTACTAGCATATTTGAGCACACAGGACCTCACCACTCACAAAACATTAAAGCAGCAGTGCAGCAAAACTTGGCAGAGAATTTGACCCTACTGTTTTATTCAGTATAAAAGAGTCCAGGCACATTCCAGTTTTATTTGATGGTAAAATGTTCTAGTTCCACCAAAATTAGAGCATTTCTTAAATGTTTTAATTTAGTTTTTTCTCAAGAAAAAAAAGGCTACCACATTTGGCTTAGGTATACCATTGTAAACCTGGAAAGGGTTAGGATTGAGAAAATACAAACAGTTTAAGGTGTACAGCACAGGAGGTACCTAGAAAAGTAGTTTTTTTTTCCCATAAAGCTTTTTGCTTTGGCGGTTGATGCAGGTGGGCTCCCAGCCCTGTCCCCTGCCACCTCTGTCCGGTACTCACTCACTCACCTCCCCTGGACAGACTAAGACCTAAGTCCCCCACCAATTTTTCCCCTGTGGCAGGGCCAGGAAGGGGTGGACCATCCTACACCCCCCCCCGGTGACTCACATTTAGAACTGGGCCGGTGGTCCAAGTAGTGACATAGAACAGAGGTAGGTGGGCAGGGCTTCAAGAAGCCTGCACCAACCATTTTTCTGTTTTCTCCCCCTTGGGTCCGCCTGCCACCACCACCACATATAAGCATGTGCATGTGGAGGTGCGCACATGCTATAGAACCGCAGCCCCTTCCTTCGATGTCACTCAAGCTTCTGGCGTTACCCCCAGGCCTCCACCTGGGGCCTGCCAAGGGCTGAGTTGGCATGCCTCCCTCCCCGTGAGAGGAGAGCTGTCTGACGGATACTCAGTCCTCTCCCCACCCTCCCACACCCGACCAGCCCCTGGTGCACAGCGCCTAAGCCCTCTGCGCCACTGGGACAACTGTAGAAAAGTAGATTTGACAGGTATGTGAATAATTTTTATAAACTGTAGCTGAAACTAGCTTTTTTTGGAAAATTATTTTTCATTGCACTGCTGCTTTAACCGAACAGAGTGTTATAAAGTGCTTTATTTTTGCTTATAGCATATGAAGTGCATAGATACAAGCAGTGGCGAAACCAGCAACAGGGATGCAGTGTGAGCAGGGGCATTTTCCTGCACTTTTCCCTCGCAGGGCATCTGCACATGATGTACTCACTCACTTGCATGTTGACGCACGTGTGCCACGTGAGCACAGACACCCCCGTGCCTACTGGTCTTGTCGGTGCTGCCACCCAGCCTCCGCCAGATGGCAGGCAAGAGGTGGGACACAGATTCCCCACCTCCTTGGGATGCTTAATTTTTGGAGGAATAATTTTAAATTAATCTAATCTCCTCCTACAAGCGCGCTGGTGTGTGCAGTTTTATTTTGTCTCTAAACCGTATTTGGACACAGTCTCAGCGGCACATTTCATCGGGCATGAGTGAGTGGCTACATTCTGCGTTCTCAGTGGGTACCGTCATAGACTGAAATAGCTGGTGGAAGTGTTTTGGCCGAGAAAAAAAGTTTTTATTCATTTTTTTGACCGAGACCTAGTGTGTGAAACTTAAATGATCTTCAGTCAGAACTGTAAAGAGTCGTTGTTTATGTCACAGTTAAGGTCCTGTAATATTTTAGTAATGTTTACTTTGATGTGTTTTTTCTTCAGCACAAAAGGGGGCGTGGCTCAGTGGCTTTTTTGACCATGGGTCATTCATGGAGATCATGCAGCCCTGGGCACAAACTGTAGTGGTTGGACGAGCCAGGTGAGTCTGCACATGATATTCAGGGGGGAAGGTTGCAATAATGCATGGATATAGTCTCTCATATCAGCTGAAAGATACTGTAAGTAAGCAGAGTTTGAAATCAATGGTATGCCAGTGTGTGTTTGAAATACCAGCTTTCAAGTCGGAATACCATTTGTGTTGCTCTGGTATTCTGAGTTGAATACTGTTTCAATGAACTGCTGCACTGTAGCTTCAGTTTAATCTCTCTTAGCTCTATTGTTTTTAATTTTTGCAGTATAGCTGGTTGCTCTCTGGACCATCCCCTTCCTGTGCGGGGTCCAGCACCCCTCCAGCACTGTCAGCCCCTCCCCCACTGTCTGGGCCGGGGGGGAGGTCAGTGTGGAGTGGGACCCAAAAGTACTGGCGGCCTCATACAGGGGCCCAGGAGACATGGGAGTTTCATGTTTTTGTTCCCGTCTCCTAGTTCGTCCCACCTCCCGCCGATGCTGCGCAGTGCCCTGTCAGACCTCATGTGTAGCAACCCACTTGTGGAGGAGACAAGTGCCCTGGACCACACTGCAGGGTTCTTTGCAGTGGGAGAACCACAGTGTTGTCCCTCCCTGGCCACTAAAATTGCTGTGCAGCACTGCCACCCCAGCCAGCTGACCCGGCTTCCCACATCCACTTTCGAACCCAGGCTGATGGCACACAGCATGACACACTGCCCACTGACTTACTGGGCAGCCCCCGCACTGCTGGTTTTAAGCTGTCAGTGTACAGACAGTGGAGGTGGAACACCAGATTTGGGGTTCTGGTATTCCACCTGCAACACCAAAATTGTGGTTAAATGAACAATATCGTAAAACTTTCAGTTGAAAAAGATAAAATATGCCTGGCCTGTCAGTGCAGCAGTAGCATTACTGTTTGCAACACCAGCGACCTAGAGTCCGGAACAATCCTGGGTCATTGGCGGGACAGCCATGGGAGGATGGTAGAGCATCCCATCTGACGTTTGCCTCCTTGGGGAGACAGGGCTCTTGGACTCCGCTGCAGTACTGCCACTTGGGCAACCACAGTTAGCTGTTCAAGTAGGAACCTACAATCGAGGTCGCGGGATGTCAACACTTTGTTACACACGTTGCATGCCTCTGTGTGTGTACATCAGCAGGCCTTACTCGGCATCCATGGGGCTGGTAGAAAAATGGAGGGAAAAGCCCCAAACCACAGCATGAGTGCCATCCGCCCCTCCCGGCAGGCCCTGCCCCGCCGACCATGGCTCTCTCACTGACACCAAGCTTTAACTCTGCTGGGGGAGTAGGGCCTACCCCTGGCAGCCCCACCCTGGGGGGGTAAACCAGGGAGGAACATGGCGATGAGGTAAATCCTGAAGAAGGTGGGTGTTGGGGCTGGGTGAGCTCCAGGACCAATGGTAGGCAGGTCAGGTGTCGGTGGGGGGGGGGGAGTATAATAAATGAAAAAAGAGAAAGACTGAACATACTGCTTCCACATATATATCTGATTGATATGCGTACAAAACAGAGTAGAATTTGGAGCAGGTACATGCTGGGTGAGAAGCATTTATTACCCACACATCCCCCAAACAATCGCATAACATTAGACTCTTCAGCATTCCCAAAGATCAGTGTAGCGGCTAACACCTGAATGATCACTGTGTAGTTCAAACCCTGGAAATGAACAAGAAAAATTACATTAGATGTAGGAAGAACGAAAATAGAATTAAAGTGGCTGTAGCCAGCAAGTCGATCGTTTGGAATTATGCGTCCCGTGAGGTATTAGTCTTTCACACCTTATTATAACAATAATCACAATAACACATTGTTACCGGTGTAATGTCCTCTATTTTCAACAAACGCTTCGTGCTTCAATAAGTACGCTTTTTTTCCTCTTGTTCTTTTATCTCTGGCTGTCGCCTTTTGATAAAAGGAGCACAATAGCCCAGATGTTTCCATTGAAGGTGCTCTGATGTGCTCAAGTGGATATACTTACCGATTGGCAGGCTGTTAAACAAAAAAGGCATTTTAATAACAGAAGAATGGGATATGGGGGATGGGGGACAAGCTGAGGGCTGAGATTCTTATATTTGGTTATTATAATGCAGGTGATTTTCAAAACACTTATTGTGAAATGTTTGTGTCGAAGTAAACGGTAAGTGGCATTTTCCAACTTCAGTCACTTGGCCGAAGCATAGGGAATTATAAACCCTAGTATCTGCAGTGTGTTCCTCTTATCTCTTTCCAGTGTTCTAATGGGGGGAAGGGGGCACTGGGATGGGAAATCAGGTGCTGAAAACATGATTTTTATGTTTCATTTTTCGTTTCTACTGTCTCTTCTAGGTTGGGAGGGATACCAGTAGGTGTGGTTGCTGTTGAAACTAGAACGGTGGAGCTATCAATCCCGGCGGATCCCGCCAACTTGGATTCAGAAGCCAAGGTAGATTGCGCAGTCCCTTTTCATATTGTTCTCAGTTGCCAACAGCTTGCAGGTGTAGCCCTAAGCTTTCCTCCTCCATGTTCCTTATGCTTTTGTATCATTTCACTGATCGTCTAATGATGGACATTGCATCAGTGTTTCTGCCAATTGTTTTTACAGGTCATTGTACGTACATCTGTGATACTGTGTTGTCAGGCCTCTCGGTTCACATTCTTGCAGTATATAATATTAGCAACCTGGAGCAGGTATATGCAAGACTGAAGAGGCTCTTGAGTGGTCTGGAGTTGGAAGCTGCCCTGGGTCATACCGAGAGTGGAGGACTCAAGTAGGAGATGCTTTTGTTCGCTTGGTGGAAGGGGCATGTGCCACTTCACAGCACCCTTTGTGCCTGGTTTACAAGTGGGATCTGGTATAAGCCTCAGAGGGAAGTGCTCACCTGCCTCCCTTGTGGATGAGGTGAGGAGCTGCAGTGACACAGCCAGAGGCAGTGCATGGGGATAAAGGAAAAAATGTGTGTGTGTGGGGGGGGCTACCCTGCCATCCTCCTGATTTGGAACAGTTACCAGCCACAATAAGAGAAACCATTGAGGAAGTGTGTGGAATGGATTACAATCATCTCACAAACTGAAAGGGCGGGAACTGTTGTTGCCATAGTGTTTTCCAGATGTTGGCACATCCTTTAGTTGGATTTTTTTATTGATGGTAGTTGTCCATTTTTTTTAAACCTGTTTTTTTTTTCTTTTTGCCTAATCAGTCAGGCCTTCCTCCACCGATGCCATCTACCTGACCACAGGGTCCCACTCCAGCCCCTTGCCCTCTACTGGACTTCCATACCCACTGCTTTGGTACCTCCCAGATTTCCTGTTAGATAGAGCTCCGCCTTTAAAACACCATGGGGAGCTTTCATTCCCCGTCTACCTGGCCAGCTACTCTGGAGTCCCTTGGAGCCAGACTTACGGAGCAGGGGTGGAGCAAGGACCCATGATAGTTGTGGGAGGCTGGCATGTGTTCATCTGCCTCCTGGCCACCAGTTTCCACTGTTTTCACCCTCCCCCAGTGCACACACTCCCAACTTCCTTAGGCAATGTCAAAAATGGCTCACTAAAGTCTGCACCTTCTGCTCATCTCAAGCATACCTGGTCAGCACTCCATCCTGTAGTCACCCAGGTGTGACAGTATTACAGCAGGAGGCACATCCCACCCTCCCCAGGGGAGGAGAATGTCCTCCTCTCCACGCTGACCCTCCGATGACTCAGGTTCATTTCCACACCTGGCTCATGGCATTGCAAGCAGCAGCTGTGCCGCAGCACTGTCGGGGGCCACCTCGTGGCTGAATATTCTTAAATTTGTTTTCCAAATCATCAAACAGAGATGGAGAGATTAGGATAGAAAGATTAAAAACTATTCCACAGGAGGTCTATCCTTTTCTCTTTTTTTTTTTTGTAATTTATTGTACTTTGTCACCAGTTATCTCCTGACTGGCCCACTTCGGTCTGCCACTCTGTCTAGCCCCATCACCCACTATCTCCGGGACTTACCTGGTGCTTCTTGTTCCCCCCCTATATAACCCTTCATTGGAAGGGCTGCCAAAATCCGCCCCTTACCTCCAGACAGAATTTGAGGGTTGGTGAGAGAGCAGGAGCCCCTTCAGCGGTGCAAGACCTGTGGCGGACGGCAGATAGTATACTGCTCAGTTGGAGTTTTTTCCAGTTAACGTCTCCCCATCCCATGGACATCGAGGAGGCTGTGTCTGATGCAGCTTGTGTCACAACAACGATATCCCCTTCCCTTAATGCTAACTCCAGCCTGCACCACCAACTACGGTTACCCAGACGGCTATACTGTGGTAGAGATCAGGAGAACTCCCTCCCCTGAGGTGGCGAGTGTCCCCTGGGACACTCAACCATCCTCTCCTGGTCAGCCTTCTGATGATACTGGCTTGATCCGAACCTGGGTTGCCGGCGTCGCAGGCGATAGCTCTATCATTGCACCGACGAGCTGGCTACAGAAGGACTATCCTACCCAGATGTTTGCATACATCACACATATTGCCTCTTCAGTATGATGGAGATCATGGGCCCGATTAACAAAGGATGATGCAGGGCTGGCGCCAAGGCCTGCGTCATCTGCAGTGTTTGGCACAGCTGCACCAAAGCACTTTGGCACAACGCAGCCTAATTCAAGAAGGGCTGTTGCATTTGCGACCTTTTCACTTTTTACGTTATCTTGCGCCAGTTGTTCTGCGCAAGCCCCGTAAAATAGAATCTTACTTCAAGAAACAGCTCTTGCAGCAGGTTACACCATTAGGACTGAAGCCGGCAGGCGCCAGGACCCCATGGAAATTTTCTAGCTAGCAGTATCCAACGGGGACCGCCCCCGACGTCGGCACCGCCCCCGAAGTCAGGCATCATATAAAAGGGGGCGGTCCCCCCAGAATCCCCAGTTCTTTTCCCGCCGGCGACTCGCCATCATCGGCCTCATGGTCCCACTCTAGCATACAACGACTAGAACTTTCAGTTTACCACTAAATGTCGGCATCTCCAACTCCAGAAGGACATCCTTCCAAATGTGCCTGCGGCAAACAGATCCCTTTCAAGGATCCTCATTCATCCTGCCTGCGGTGCTTAGGCCCAGAACACGACACCAAGGCCTGCTCCTTTTGTCAAGGGTTCAATAGTCGCACCAGGATCCGCTGCCAGAAGGCACTTCATGGGTTCCTCTTGGAAGAAAAGTTTAAAAGCATAGACAAAGACCCTGCCTCCAGAGGTGAGTCTACCTCTAAGTCCCACAAACACCGGGACAAGCATCGGGAGAAGGCCAGGTCCAGATCACCTAACCGGGCCTCGAACTCATGCACCAGCTCAGGCTCCACGCGCTCAGACCACTCTCCCTCCAGGGCTCGCTCTCAGCCCCCTCCAGTAAATGTCAAGTCTTCAGGCAGCACTTCGGCTTCTCTGCACCCCATCAGGACTTCCAGACCTTCGGCTTCCACAACACCTTCCCGGGCCTCATCGAAGTCTTCAGACCGTCACCAGTCCAAGTCTTCTTCCAAATCTTCTTCAGAGAGGCGCTGGGACCCCTACACCAGATCGGTCTCCCAGCCTCCCAGGGGTCTGGATGCCCCTCTTAGGAAGACTGAGGACCTGACATCCCTAAAATGGACGACGTAGCTGAAGCGGGCTTCCGACCCTCCATCGGGCAAACATCCATTGGACCAGACGTCAACTAAGCACCTGATGTCGGCTAAGCACCCGACGTCAGTAAGACGTTCACCAGAGCCGAAGACTGCCTCCCCATCATCGGTGGACACCGGTCGCCGGGACTCTACAGAGGAGGACCTGACATTGCCTGATGACCAGGCAGGTGACAATGAGGACGTCAGGCTTCCACAGGAGCCTTCGCCAATCCCGGAGATGCCCTCAGACCCGACGCCTGATACTGGTGACAGACCACCGGTGCTAGGTCCGTCGTCCAGTATGAATATTCAAGAGGTCGAAGATCTCTTTACCTTTTGGTGGGACACAATAAAGAAGGATGTGATCCCAGTCAAACCTCCTCCTACTCCTACTCCTTCACCTCCTACTCCCCCTCCTCCACCGCAGGGGCCAGCAGGAAGACCACCGACCCCCAAGGAGCACACTCCACCTCCTGGGGAAGATCCAAAGAATGGAGAAGGCGCCCCCCTCAAGATCTCCCTCAGGGTCTCCCAGTCCTAAGCGACCCAGACGTCGACGGTACACTCCGCCAGGGGAGGATCCTAGACCTGACACTTCAGATACCTCCAGGTCTCCTTCTCTAATCATCATCCCATCACCTGACCCACAAGACCTGCCCAGGTCACCTCCGGATGATCCCTCCTTTTCCAAGATCATGAGGCACATCCAGGAGAACATGGGATAGGATTCGGAAGATCTCAACCCCTTCGGCAGAAGGACCCTAAGCCTGTGGTGGTGCCACCCTCGGTGGACACCTTCGCGGACGTCACCAAGGCTGCGTGGAAGCGTCCGCACTCCACCCCCGTGGTGCAGAAGAAAGCTGACCACCTGTACAGGGCCCCGACAGAGGACCAGTACTTGGCGCAACAACCTCTGGCTGATTCCCTGGTCATTATGGCCTCTCACGACAGGTCCCAGTGACCACAACATCTGAGCACACAGCCACTGGACCAGGAATCCAAGCAGCTGAATGCCCTGGGGAGGCGCATGTATGCGGCTGCTACATGCTCCATCTGGTCCCTGAACAATCTGTCTCATATGGTTCAGTTTCAGAATGCCCTGTGGGAACAGGGTCAGGACCTAGTTGATAAACTACTGGATGGCGAGCAGGAGGTGGAGCTCTTGAACCTCCTCCGCATAGGGTCAGACGTGGGGACCCAAGTGTTATGAGCCGCATATGATTCTGTGGACTCGTCCCAGGGGCGCAGCTTCAGGCGTCTGTCTCCGGAGACACTCCTGGCTCCGTGCCTCCGGTTTTACCCCAGACGTACAGAAGAGTATCCTCAATGTCCCACAACGACAGCAGCCACATTCCGGCCAGCAACAAAGGGGCACCTTCCACTGTAAGGCCCAACCTAAATCTTCCCCAGGCAGAGGTCAGCGGTATACCAAACTGGCCCAGCCTGCGGGAACCAACGCTGCCACAGCATGACTCCTTCCCGGGCCCCGCCCCTCCTCTGGATCAACGGGCAGAAAAGGTCAGGGGTCGCATCTCTCACCACTTTTCAGGGTGGCAGTCGATTACCACCGACCGGTGGGTACTTAAAATGGCCAAGAGAGGTCACTTTATAGAATTCCTCAACCATCCACCGTCAAGACCTTCCCTGCTTTCCCGTTATTCGGGTCAGCACGCACTGCTCATACAGCAGGAGGTGCTCGCGCTTCTAGGAAAGGAAGCTATAGAGCACATACCGAGGAACCAGAGAGGTGTAGGTTACTATTCCCACTTCTCTCTGGTTCCCAAAAAGACAGGGGACCTCGTCCGATACTGGATCTCAGTGATCTCAATGCTTCGGTCCTCTACAAATGCTTCCACATGGTGACCCTTCCCGGTCTGATACCCATGCTCAAGCAGGGTGCCTTCCTAGCATCCTTGGACATGCAGGATGCCTACCTGTACATACCCATTGCTCGAGTGCACAGGAAGTTCTTGCACTTCAAATTTCTAGGTTGCCATTATCAGTTCCGAGCCCTCCCTTTCGGACTGTCATCGGCACCTCAGGTGTTTACGAAGTGCATGGCAGTCATAGCGGTGGCTCTAAGGAGACAAGGCCACTGCATGTTCCCCTACCTGGATGACTGGCTCCTCATGGCACCCTCTTGGGAGGCCCTGATGTCCGCAATTCACTGTACTCAGTCCCTGTTCGGGACGTTGGGCATCATTATTAATCAGGAGAAGTCACGCCTGGTTCCGTCACAGAATCTGCAGTTCATAGGCGCAGTTCTGGACACCGTCCAAGGGAGAGCTTTTCAGCCCCAGGGCCGGGCGGAACACATCAGATCCCTCATCAAGGACATCTTGGCAAAGAAGACTGTCCCAGCCAGACTGGTCCTTTGCCTGCTCAGACACATGGCTGCAGCCATTGCAATAGTCCCGCTAGCCCGTCTCCACATGCGGGTGACCCAGTGGATGTTACGGGTACAATGGGATCAAAAGCAAGACCATTTGCAGCTTCCAATTCGGATCATGAATGTCGTCATCCGGGATTGGCAATGGTGGCTAGATTCAAAGAACCTGTTGGCGGCAGTCCCCTTCATTGCGCCGTCTCCGATTGTGACGCTCTCCACAGACGCCTCAGGGTTCGGTTGGGGAGCACACCTCGATGGGGTCAGGTCTCAGGGCTCATGGACGCCCCAGGAAGCTCATCTCCACATATATATTTTGGAAATGAGAGCAGTTCTTTATGCCCTGCAGGTCTTCCAGTCGGAGATCCCAACGGGTACTCTGCTGTTACAAACAGACAATACCGCGGTGATGTATTACCTCAACAAACAAGGAGGCACCCATTCCTACCCGCTTTGCAGGGAGGCCATGAGGTGTGGGATTGGGTTCTACAACCTGGCGCCAAACCTCATTGCTGTTCATGTCCCAGGAGTGGACAACGTCATCGCAGACAGCCTGAGCCGCTCTCAGGCCAGAGTCCATGAATGGGAACTACTCCAGGAGGTAGTAGAGGATCTGTTTCACAGATGGGGCACACCAGAGTTAGACCTTTTCGCATCCCCATCCAATGTAAAACTGCCCAATTTTTGCTCGCTAGATCCAGGGCCTGGTGTTTCCTGGCGAGACGCGTTGTCCCTCTCCTGGACAGGCAGATTTCTCTACGCATTTCCTCCCTTCCCGTTGATCCAGAGGGTCCTATTGAAACTACGCAGAGAGCAGGCGACGCTGATATTTATTGCGCCTTTTTGGCCCAGATAGATTTGGTTCCCTCTGCTGCACCAGCTGTCCCAGGAACCTCCAGTGCCTCTGCCAATCAGCTGTCACTTATTGTCCCAGGAGGCAGGTTCTTTGGTCCATCCAGTCCTTCGCTCTCTGAACCTGCACACCTGGCTCCTAGAGACATAGCTATCATGCGGTATGGGGTCTCGCAAGAGGTAGCGGATGTTCTAGCGGCTGCTAGAACACCAGCCACTCACGCCACATACGCCATGAAATGGCGCAAATTTTGCCTCTGGGCTCAAGCACAAGGTTTCTCCCCTATGGATTGTCTGGAAAGGTCGGTCCTGGACTACCTCCTGTCTCTCTTCCAGGCAGGTTTGGCCTATTCCTGTATAAAAGTACACCTTTGTGCCATCTCAGCCTATCATACACCTATAGGCCGACGTCCCATAACTCAGTTGGACACAGCACGAGCCTTCCTGAGAGGTGTTCTCCACCTTAGACCTCCGATTAAGGATCCTATTCCTCCATGGGATTTACCCTTTGTCCTGGAGCAGCTCATGCTGCCGCCTTTTGAACCAGCCGCGGATTGCGAGCTACGTCTCCTAACATGGAAGACATTATTTTTAGTTGCCGTTACTTCGGCCAGAAGGATTTCTGAACTTCACGCACTGATGTGCAAAGAACCTTATTTGGTTTTTCACCAGGACAGGGTGTCCCTAAGAATAAATCCAAAGTTTCTACCTAAGGTGGCCTCAGCTCTCACCCTCAATCAGGACATCGACTTGCCAGTGTACTTTCCTAAATAGTCTAATAGAGGAGAGGCCCTGTTGCATACTCTAGATGTGCATAGGTGTCTAAGATACTACCTGACCAGAATCAGGCATCACCGTAAATCTGATCAGCTTTTCGTCTCCTTCGCCCATAGGATGATGGGAGCTTCGGTTTCTAAACAATCGCTGTCCAGGTGGCTCATCCATTGTATCACGTTCTGTTACCAGAAACGTAACAAACATTTACCGGGCGTGGTCAAGGGTCATTCCACAAGGGGGGGTGGCTACCTCCTTTGCGGCCATGAAGAACGTGTCCACTTCAGCCATCTGTGCAGCAGCTACTTGGAGCACCATACACACCTTTATCGGGCATTATAGCTTGGACATTGCATCACGGCGAAGAGCTGGTTTTGGTCTAGCAGTCCTTCAGGGACTCCTATCCTAGGCTTCGATCCAAC
The DNA here is from genome assembly GCA_016271365.2 of Neoceratodus forsteri. Taxonomy (NCBI): domain Eukaryota; kingdom Metazoa; phylum Chordata; order Ceratodontiformes; family Ceratodontidae; genus Neoceratodus; species Neoceratodus forsteri. Next base: position 90,915,328 of record JADMNL010000030.1, read on the forward strand.
TCGTGATCTCTACCTAGCCTCCTCCCACCTGCGAGGGATTTGCAGTATTGCTTGGGAATCAGTCCTAATGGTGTAACCTGCTGCAGGAGCTGTTTCTCGAAGTAAAATAGTACAGTTACGTAAGCACTTACCGTAACAGCAGATCTTCGAGAACAGTTCTTGCAGCAGGTAGTTTCCCTCCCACCATCCCCTCTGGAGGTAGAGTTGTTCTGATATCTCTTTTCTAGGATTAGGTGTTTCTAACACCGTTCTGAATACCTTTTGATGGTGGATCCTCAGTCTCCACTTCTGAGGTCATCGAACGGCCAGGAGTCTCCAGTGGGAGAACTGGGGATTCTGGGGGACTGCCCCCTTTTATACGATGCCTGACGTCGGGGGCGGTCCCCGCTGGATACTGCTAGCTAGAAAATTTCTGTGGGGTCCTGGCGCCTGCCGGCTTCAGTCCTAGTGGTGTAACCTGCTGCAAGAGTTGTTCTCGAAGATCTACTGTTACGGTAAGTTCTTGCGTAACTGTACTGTCCCCTGGACACAGAGTTAGACCAGGTGGGAGCTGGTCTAACTTACTGCATTTGGCACATCTGATCCAGAATTGTAATCAGCGGCAAATGTCCGCCACAAGCCCCTTGCCCCGTATGTTTGGTGCACCAAGGCAGACACAACCGTTTATGATTCGGGCCCCATAACTTCCACTTCCCCAAAGCTGTAGTATGAATTATCAGACATTAGGGATTGGACAGAAATGCAGTGAAGCACCAATACTCCTCCTGGTCAGCGCTCAGAGAGTGTAAGTTCCTGCTGAAATACTGATACCAATAGGGGCTCGAAAAGCATTTTTTTCTGTAGAGGTTTTTCTCCCCTCCCAAGGTCCATTGTGCCCTCGTCAGGCGAGAACCACCACCACCCATCCCCCACTAGCCCACCACCAACCTGAATGTCAGGGTCTGTGGTGGGTGGTCTGAGTGTATCGTGGCCATCATTCTGATGACCTCAGAGAATTTTCTCTTGGTTTCTTCTTGCCACCCTCCACCTACTAGATGGCACTGCTGATGCCTACTACAGACCTCTGACATCACAAAGCTTCTAGTGGTAGCAAGGTCCCTGGCTTGCTATATGGGTCACTGAGTTGCCATTGGTGGTGCCATTCCCTTCCCGGCAGTGAAGCATTGCCATCCATAGCACTGTCTTCCCATCCTCCTTGGAAAAAAATGTTTAAATGGAAGAGACCCAGGAAATTCAGTTCTGTAAGATTCAATGAAACAGTTGATCCGTCTAGGAAAAAACAATCTCTGAGCAATTGGCAGTATGATTAGGGACAGTCTAGATGGGTGCCCTACAAAATCCTTGCCTATTCAGCCCCAGCTCTACCCCCACCTGGCACATCCCTACTGTGATGTTGCATTCTGGGAGTTCTGGAGTGAAGGCTTTCCCAGTAGTGACCCAATCAAGGGACAGTTGGTAAGGTGGGATTTTAAACCATTTTGTTGGGCACAGATGAAATATTTTGCAGTTTGGGTAAAATTGATGCTTTCGGGGTTTGCGTTTGAACACAAGTAACAAATTCCAGTAGAAAGAGGATCCTTAAGTGACACAATCCTGTAACTTTTGCTTTTTTGTTGACAGATCATCCAGCAGGCGGGTCAAGTCTGGTTCCCAGATTCTGCCTTCAAAACAGCACAAGCAATCAAGGACTTTAACCGAGAGAGACTTCCCTTGATGGTGTTTGCCAACTGGAGAGGCTTCTCTGGGGGAATGAAAGGTGAGAAAGTGGCTGCTCTGTGCTTTTCACTGATTACATATAGGTTCTAAAATTCCACAGGAAACTGAACTGCTACAGTTTTTGGTTTTTTTTGGGGGGGGGCTTAGGGCCAGGGAGCAAAGATATTTTTATAAAACAAGCCAAACCTTTTCTGAATCAAACTGGCATGGTTCCACTTCAGCTGCAGCTCTACCGAGCAGCCAAGATTCAGGTCAGCTGTTTTTTTAAAGACCGTTTTAATTACAAATCGTGCCATTTGAGTGGATCTATAATAAAGATGGCAGCCCCCAGCATTTGTTAAAAATGGCCTTCCCTGAGGTCACTCTTCTAACTGCACACACTGTATTTACAACACAGATATGTCAGGGTGTTACTGGCACGTTGCTGATGACCAGGCACACAGCACCACCCTGATGTACTCACCCCCATGATGATGGACTGAGCAAGGAAGCAGGAACTTTTAAACGCTTCAAAATCTTCCATCTTCCACAGGATAGAAGTAAAGCAAAATTAAAAATGGGATTGTGTGATGTTTTTATTTGTTCTAACTGCCAGCTGGGTTATTTACTAGGACTGCTGCCTAGCTCTCAGGCCCACTGAGCTCCCCTTCATTGTAACTAGTGAGTCACATAAGGAGGGCACAGCGTACATGATCCCAAAAGCTGTCCCTCTGCAGGATCCTCCTTCTCCTCCTCCTCCTCCTCTCACAACTTGCAGCTCTCGGTCATTTCTGCTGTGGTTGCCTTTCACAGCAGTGTTAATGGACATTAGTGTTTTTTCTAGGGCAGTGGTCTCACTGGACTGGTGGGGGTGGGCACAGGAGAAAAACATCTCCAGCCACCAGCAGCAGAGTCAAGCCCTACCCCTAGCTGCCAGCGTGGGACAGGGTGCTGAATGCGTTACCATGCCAGCATTTTACTTGCACATGGTGGTGGTTGTGAAGGTGGTAGTGGTGGGGAACTCTGCCTGGCCCGACTCTCATCTGGGGGCCAGGACTATAAGGGGCAGTCAAGCAGCGACACATTTTGCCCTCTTTAAGGCCCTGCACATGGAAAAGGTGCTGTGCCACATAGTTATGGGGGCCGGATTTTCAAACGACTAGATATGGTGCACCGGGCTTGTAGCAGTCTAGAAGGATTTTACATCCCAAGCGTCACGATATGTTGGCCAGACCATTGTTTTGTGGTCTAGTTTGCGGGATTGTTAGGCACCCCTAACACAGAGCTTGCTGCCGAAACTTTGCCACAAGCTGCCGTAAAGGGGGCAAACTGTCGTAACAGTGCCCGAGATTAGAAAATCGGGGCCAGTTGTGACAGTCAGGAATGACACAGCTGTGGTGACACAAGAGTTTGACGAAGGGCTTGACGCCACCCTTTGAAAATCCGGTCTTGGGTGTAAAACTCAGACTTTGGTGCAAATCACAATTAAACTTTGCACAAATGAAGGCACTAGTTTCCACAGTGGGCTGAGCCTGTGTCTCTAGCTCTGTTTTATGAGGTGTCACATTTTGAGGGCCAATGTACTGCACATCCCCACATTTTGAGAGTTGGTATGTGTAACATTTCAGTGACAGAAGGTTGAAGAGTATGCGACTAAGATCCCAGCTCAGGACATGAACCCTGATCCCACATCTGGCAAGCTAAGTTAGCCAACATGCATCTCAGTAGGCAGCTGGGCTGGCATCTCACAGGCATTTCTCACCCTGCTAACCTAACCTTTTAGTACTGTACAAGCAGAGCTATCATGAGCTGCCCCTTCTTGGCTGAACAGATGTCCAATTTATTTAGTTTTTTGTTGACAGGAAAAGAAGGACTAAGCCATTCTGCATCATCCCATGTGGGGTGGCGGTGGGGGGATACAGATGGAAATCAACTAAAACTGAACCATGTTAAGCTTTTGTCATGTTTCTAGTGAATGGGAGAAATTTGGCCAGGACACTGGGGAAATTTCCCTACTCTTTTCAAGAAGTGCCATGGGATCTTTTTTTTTTTTAATTAGTAGTTTCTGGGTTTTTCCATGTGCCCTCCTGTTCCACTCCCATGCAACCCCGATGTGACGGATGCATGTGGAGGCATGCGCACACACATGTTGCAGGACACCCCACCCTACCGGTCGCCCAGTACTACCTGCACTCGTCACTGAACCTCCATTCGGTGATGGTGGGACTATGGGTGGGCGACCCCCCGCCTGGAAGAGGAGACCAACTGCTCAATCCTGCTTCCCCGTGCTGGTACCTCAGTGACCTGAGGTTGCTCCTGAACCGGGTCACCGGCGCAGCGCAGTGAGCATCCAGCACCTCAGCCCTCAGTGCCGCCAGCCGGCGTGCCATGGGATATTTAATATCCACTTGAACAGGTAGATGGGACTTTGGGTTAATGTCTCATCCGAAAGACAGCACCTCAGAAGTGCAGCACCCCCTCGTACTGCACTACACTATTAGGATTTACACCTAGTTCCTGGTGGTGGGCTAGAACCCACAACTGTCCAATGTTCAGCTTCATAGGCGAGTGTGCAACCTGCTGAGCCATTGACATGGCTAACAGCCTGTTTGAAAGGTGACTTGTTTTAGCAATGCCTTGTTACACTGCCCCTGCACAAACATTTTGCAAACCCATGATGCTCTGCACTGGATTTGAGGCATTAGAGTATACATGTGTGGTTCACAGAGATATACTGAAACAAAACAGTTTGGGAATGTGTTAGTTCCGTATATCCTTTATGGAGTCTATATACCACTCTTATACCAAAGTGCCTCTGATACGCTGCTTCTGAGTGTATTAAAAGCATGGCATGTCTCTAATTTACTGATCTAAATAGACTAGGGGTATTTTTGTTATTACAACATGGGATGCAAAAAGTGTGCAAGACAATCTTCATCAAATGCATCTCTAATACCAGATTATCTGCAGTCAGATCATTTTTGGGGAAGGTGTGTGTGTGTGTGTGTTTGTGTGTGTGCATGTGCGTGTGTGGTCATCACATGATTGGCCTTAAACTCCTTCCAGTGGAGTGGATTTGTAATGGAACGTTTCTTAGCAAGTTGTTTGATGGATCATCTCCCAATAGCAGTTCATGTAGAATGAGCGTTTGCCAGTTACGCATTTAGTTACTGTTTAGTTTATTTGCCCAAGCCAGCTTAACTGTGATGTAGCATCTTATTTATTTATTGAATTTTGTTGGCCCAGTAGGCATACTGAGACTAGAAGTCCCTTTTTCAGGGGCGACTGGGGGAAGGGGGGATACAGATGGCAACCAACTGAAACTGAACCAGATTAAGCTGTTGGTGGTATTTTTATGTTTGGTGGGGGTCCGGGTTATGCTCGGTTTTTCACCTGGGAGAGATTAAAGTACAGGGAAGTCAGGTGACTTTGCTCAAGGTCACACTCACAGGCAGTGGTTCTGATGGGATTTGCACCCAGGATTTCCCGGTATGTAGTTCTGTGCTCTAACCACTTGAATACACTATCTCCATAAGTATATGTTGGCTGGTCTGGTGCCGCTGACTGGTAATGCTTTGCATTGTTGTGCAGGAGAGGCCTGGGACTGATTCTCAATCCTGACTCCCACATTCCAGGATGATGGGAGTCTGTGCTCTCTGGACAGGCAGCATGCACAAGCCCCGGGGGGGTGGAGTATGATTATTTATGGCACCTCCTGTGGATCATTGGGGAGCTTTGATGTGGATTACCACGTGATGTTGTCTCACCCCCTGCTGCCCACAGGCCAGCGCTAGCTTGATAATCAGCGCAAGCTGTCAGAGGAGGTGTAAGGGGCAAATAATACTGAGAAAAATTCCACCAAGGGCTGTTAATGACAACTGCACCTCCCTCTGGCACCATATCAACACTACTGATGCTCTCACCTCTGGCACCCGGCTGCAGGTTAACATATGTTCCTGGGTTGCCCTACCTAGCCTGGGCTCCAGCAGAGGCAATAAGCTCCAGGGCTTCCCTGGACATCAGTGATAGGTAGGTGGGGGGCTGGGGAGTGAACATGCTAGAAAAGTTGGGGGTTGGAGTGATCTCAGGGAACCATCAGGTCTAGTCTGTGCCTAAGATGGAGGAGACAACTAAAATATATATATTTTTTTATATCACATTTTTCACCCAGCTGCCAGCCTGGGCTTGGTGGTGACATGCCACCTATCCAAAGCGCCCGTCCCCCCCGTTATGGGGATCATGCTGCTCAACAGTGGGGTTGGGATTTTACATGGTTACTTTTCAGTAACTGTGTAGTCCCTAAACCTGCCCCCAGAGGACGCGTGAAGGACCGGAGTCCAGGCAGGGAGCCGTGTGGAGACGCATCTTCTGCCAAGCGCCTAACAGTGCCGTCCCCTCCCGATAACATCTGCCATTCGGATCAGTGCCCAGCCCTCCCCAGGAGAGGAGAGCTGCCAGGCAGCAGGTCAATCCAACTCCTCCCCCCCACGACCCCTGACAACCCAGGCCTGTTCCCGAACCCGGGTTGCCGGTGCACCTCAACTCTCAGCACCACTGGGTCAGCCTTCCATACTGTGATTTTCTCCAAATTTTACTGTGCCAAGAGCATGGCTTTAGTTTAGTTAGCTGTTTATTTTTATAAAACTTTTCTCAAACTTACCACACTTTACATTAAACATATAATACTAAAAAATTTTATAAATTAGAACAATAAATACAACAGTGTTAATAAATACATAAGACACACTAAACTGACACAGCTTAGGCCCAAGAAACAAGGAGATGTTAGCGGAATAAAATTAATTAAGTGATAGGGCCAGGGAAGGCTTGGTCACAGAGCCGCCTATAGGCCTCCATCTTTAAAGTGGCTCTCCGGTTATACTGTTGATATACAGTGGGAGGGAGTTCAAGAGGAGCTAGGAACAACAACAGAGAATGTCTTGTCCTCCACTGATTTTAAAATAGAGTGGGGGGACCTAAGAAGCCCCAAATCCCTAGAGCGAATGACTACTCGGGCAGAGAGGAAGTCAGCAGCTCGCGGAGGTAAGTGGGACCTAGTCTGTTTTGGCCATACAGAGTCAGAACAGCAGTTTTGTAGTTGATCCTCTGCTTAACTGGAAACCAGTGCAGTTCACGTACAGTAGTGCTAGAGGGAGGTTTTCTGACTGAATAGAACTTGGGCCGCTGCGTTACTGTGTTTTACGCCAGCCGCAAGTGTCAGATCATGGTGCAAGGTAGGTCACTGTAGAGAGCATTACAGCAGGCTAGACACAAGGAAATGAATGCCTGCATTAGGGTTCTCATATCTCTAGGCTGTAGGAGGGGACACAACCTGGCAAAATTTATAACATGAATAAAGCCCCCTGACTACAGCTGACACATGGGATTCCAGGGCCATGGCTTCTATCAAGAGGTGCTCCCAGATTTCCCAAGTAAATAGAGAATCAAGATGGTCTCTAACCCCAGTACAGCAGCCTAATGTCTGGAAGCCACATGATGGAGAGCTTTACAGTGAGTGCTTCCGGACCATTTGCATGTCACCAGCTATTGTGTAGCCATTGCTGACTTTTTGGTTGCCTGGGCTACTAACTTTAAAAAGTTGGCTTAGAAATGGTGAAATCCCTTGAGATAATTATGTAATGTTTTTCCTTTTTTTCCCCTCTGCAGCAGCTTGAGATTATGTAGAGAGGGTAAAATAAACAATTACGCCACCCCTCAGTGCACACGCACCACCAGAAGCCGATTGCACTGTGGGTAAAACGACTCCGAAATTGTGTGTAATGAGTAGGAGAAGATTAGAGGCAGCTCTTGCTATGCTGAAAATTGACATTAACGGAAAAAAAAAACCTTTACTAGTCGGCCTAGGAGGTCTAATTCAAGCTGTTAAAAAAAAAAAAAAAGGAAAAAAGGCCTAGCAGGATGACATTGGTTTGTTTCCCATCACATTTTCTCTGGCCGGAAGGCTATTCAGCATAATGCAAAATTAAATTATATATATAGCCCAAAAAAAAACAGAGTATTTAGTCGGAGGAATCATTTCCAAGGCAGTTTATTTAGACGAACCAGCAGTGACCCACAACAGTGAGACATCAGGCGTGAAATTTACTAGAAATTAGCACTGGGGTCCCAGTCTCAGTGTGAGACGTTTGATAGAATGCAAATCCCAGGGAATTTAAGCTGCCGAGCCATTGCATCTGTAGGGTCGGACTCAGTTAGTTTTTCATGTTGTACTTAATGTTTTTTTTTTTTTTTTTTTTACTGGCTATGTAATAAAACAATTCTAGATTACTGGGAATAAAATCTTGTGCCGTATCTGAAAGGGGTATTTCATATCCTAGATTACATGGTTATCTGCAATAAAAAAAAAAATGCATTAAGATTACACCCTTTCACCTTTGGGACCTGGTTGTGGATCCAGGGCAGGAAAAAGACAATGAAAATAAATGAAGCTTCACGGTTGCAGGGCAAGGCAGACCATCGCGTCAAGGCTTTTTTGCTTTTTTTAATCTTTGTTCCACTGTAAAGTAGGTGGTGAGGTAGCTGACCAGCATGCAGTCTTGTGTCCTTTTGCTGTGGCCTAAGTCAGCGATTTGTGGTGTGGCAGGCTCAGCAGGTAGCACCCTCATTGCTGAAGGTTGAGATTGCGAAGGAGCTGAGAGGAACTCCCGGACTTGCTTTACCTACTGTTACCCTCTTTGCTGGATGCTGGTGATGGTGCAGCTGGTAGAGATGTCTGGATGAAATGTAAGAATGCTGTCTGTTTCTTTCAATCAGGATTTTGTCCTCCTGAGCTGCCCTAACCACCCCTATCAGACTGGTATTCTCGGCTGGCCTCATCACCTAGCGTCTCTGGGGCTTACCTTACTCCACTGTCCTCTGTCCCAGAACTTTGGAGGTGCTTGGTTGCTGGTGTGGGGCCTGCAGTCAAGGTGCTTTTCTGTGTTTCCTGCCCAGGGCCCCCATCGCATGCAGTGGCACGATGTGTGAGCTCCGCTCTGCAGTGATGCCCCTCCCCAGCGCTTGTTAATGGGGTCCCTGCCCTGCATGGTCCCATTGTGCTGCCACCTAGATTCCTCTAGGTGGCAGAAAAGCAGTGGGACACGTTCACCCACCTCCTCAAGGGAGGATAGCTGTCCAGGGATTCTTAGTCCTCCCTTCCCCCGGCCAGGCCCCAAGTGGCCCTGATCTGTTCCCAAACCTGAGTCATTGATATGGCAGGAGGTGAGGCTGCCAGTGCCTCAGCCCTCCATGCCTCTGGGCCAGCTAGAAGAATGCAGCCTTATCTGCTTCATGTACATAATGGTGCCTCTGGCACGACTGCACATAAGGACAACCCAGTGGATGATCAGCACACAGTGGTCTCCAGCAATGCACCCTCAGTCTTACCCCATCAAGGTGACGAAGCTCCTGCTTCAGTCTCTTGCATGGTGGGCGCAGGAGTACAGCCTCTTCCAGGGTCTCCACTTCTCTCAGCCAGAGCCTCAGGTAACCCTCCCCATGGATGCGTCTTTGCTGGGATGGGGAGCACATTCTCTGGGGCACCACACTCAAGGAGCCTTGTAGAGTCCCATCTCCACATCAGTATGTTGGAAATGAGAGCAGTTCTCTATGCACTGTGGGCCCTTGTGGATCTCGTCAGCCACAAGATAGCACTCTTCCAGATGGACAACAAGTCTGTCATGTACTACATCAACAATCAAGGAGAAGCACACTTTTAACTTCTCTTCAGAGAGGCGATGAGAGTGTGGGAATGGTGTCTAGAGAAGGGTGTTCTGATTCAGGCAGTTTACTTACCAGGAGCTCAGAACAGCCTGGCGGACAAACTCAGCCAAACAGCAGCTGACCCTCATGAGTGACCATTAGCATTAGACATTAGGCAATCACTGTTTGACGAATGGGAAACCCCAGATGTGGATCTTTTTGCATCCCCACTAAATGCCAGACTGCCTCAACTCAGTTCCAGAAATCCAGTACATGGCATTTTCTGTCAGGATGCATTCAGGCTGCAGTGGACAAATCTTCCTCCATATGCATTTCTGCCAGTTCCTCTAGTTCAGAGGGTATTGCTCAAGGTGGAGGCACGCCGGGGCAGGACGATTCTGGTTACCCCAAGCTGGCCTCGACAGATATGGTTTGCTGTGCTCAACAGACTGTCAGTCAGTACTCCGAGGGACCTTCTTCTCAGAACGGACCTTCTGACACAGGGTTCCCTGGTCCATCCCAATCTGCGCTCCCATCATCTCCTGGCCTGGTTCCTGAAAAGATAGAGGTGAATTGGTGTAGTGTATCTCAGAGGGTCTCTGAGATCCTTTTGGTTGCTCATACGCCTTCCACCAGGAAAGCCTACACAGCCAAGTGGAAACATTTCTCTGTGTGGTGCTCCAGAACTTGTATGGACCCATTTCAGTGCCCACCAGACAAAGTTCTGGAGTACTTATTGGAACTCTCTGATGCAAGCTTACAGTACTCTACAGTTAAGGTCCATTTGTGTACTGTTCTAGTGTACCATGAGCCTGTACAGAATCTGCCTCTAGCCCAGCTGCCTGTCTTTAAGAGGTTCTTGAAAGGCATTTTACAGACAAGGCCCTCAGACAAGAAACATGTATCTGCTTGGCATTTCAACGTTGTGTTGGATATGCTCACTTGTAAACCCTCAAGCCCATGGCTACATGTGACCTGAAGTTCCTAACCTGGAAAACAGCTTTTCTAGTGGCCATCACCTCTGCCCGCAGAGTTTTGGAGATTCATGCCATGGCCACAGATCCTCCTTATACTGTTTTTCCACAGAGACAAAGTGGTTCTCTGCACACACCCCAAGTTTTTATCTAAGGTAGTGTCAGAGTTTCATTTAAATCAGTCCCTGGTGCTGCCTACATACTTTCCAGCACGGGGTCATAATGCCGTACAACACAATAGCGCAGCAATATACCACGCTGTCAGTACAGCGCGGTATATTGCCCAGCGGCATTTCTCTATGTTTTGCAGGGGGCTCTGCCCCTGCACCCCTCGAACACCCCCCAACTTAAATAATCAACTCCAGGTGGGGTTGTAAAATTAAATTGCACAAAGTGAGAAATAAAAGAAAACTGTCATGCGTCTGGGACCGGGATTCAATACCTGGTCCGCAGATGCACATCCTTGGCAGAGATTTGCTCTGTGCCTATTGGTGATATTTGCAGGGCTGCCACCTGAAGCATGGTGCACATCTTTGTCAAGCACTGTGCCCTGGATGTCCATGCCAGGCAGCATGCCTCCTTTGGCAGGACCATCCTTAATGGACTTCTGTCTTGATGTGAGCTCTGGCTTCTGCCACGCTGCTGACCCTGGGAACCTTCGTTGGAGCGTGGTACTCTAACCCACTGATGTGAATCAGTGATGAAGATTGATTCCTGGAAGATATAAAAAGTACGTACTCGCCTTAATTCTTGATCTTCTAGGAATATCTACACCACTGATTTACACACCCACCTTCCAGCCCCACCGCCTGTTTATTGGTCTTCACCCCTTGTTCTTGGTTTGGGCTGTGAAGACACTGTGTTTCTGGTTTGTTGACCCTTCTTACATGGGTCATCAGGGCTATCTTATGACCTTGTTAATTGCATTAGTGTTAGTTAGGTTACGCTGTACCTCCTTGGTAAAAAAAGGTACTGAGGCAGTTGAGGGTTGGTGCCAAGATAAGCCTGTGCTGAGCCCTCCCTCCTCCCTCCCAAAGTGCTGTGCATGCGTACACATAGTCTCGGTGCCAGACCTCCTAAAAAATTCTGGTTCTTGCAGTGTCCTAGCACCTCTGGCTCAGAATCCATTGGTGTGGATCAATGGTGAAGATATTCCTAGAAGATCAGGAATTACAGTAAGTACATAATTTTTATTTACAGACCCACACACTGTAAAAATACGTTTTTAAAAACCTTGTGCTTTCAGCATTAAAACATGTAGAGTATAACCCTACATTCATGTCACGACACTTTGGTGGGAGGATATTTTTTACAGAAAAAACAAATCAAAGTATCCACCTTTAACCTCATCTGTAACCACTGTATCCTCCCCAGACATGTATGATCAAGTGCTGAAGTTTGGCGCCTACATTGTGGATGGACTGCGCGAGTATCGACAACCTGTTCTGGTGTACATCCCTCCACATGCGGAGCTGAGAGGAGGATCCTGGGTAGTGATCGACCCCACCATCAACCCCAGACACATGGAGATGTATGCAGATAGAGACAGCAGGTATGGCATGGTGACCAGTTCTGGGACTGACGATTCCCCTCACCTTCAGCTCACAAGGACTGTTCTTGACTGGTCCAGTGGTTCGGCCACAGTGTACCAGGACTCGGGGCAATCAGGTTCAGGGTTGACCTGGAGTCTGTTGATCATCAGGCCAGCAGAGAGCAGGAATATTGCAGAGGCATACCTCTCAGCTTCCCCTGATCTTCAGATAACGCTGATTTTGGCCATTTGTGTTCCTGATTTTTTTCATTCAGGATTCACCCTGACCTGCAAGAAAGGGGTGGAGAGGTCTGCACTGTGGGGGTGGGCTCACTCCCTGGGGTAGGAGAACTGGGCCATGGTGCTCTCCAGCACACCCTGTGGCCAAACTAGGAGTTACAGGCAGGCATAGTTCACAAAATACGCTTTGTGTAGTCTTTGAGTTTTGTTTTAAAACTATCACTTATTTGCAGCGCAGAAGAAAGCCACACAAAGTAGTCACTTAGGTGTTTAATATGAGAGAGTTATTTCAAAAAATTAGAGAAATCCAGTGCACCTTGCAAACTCTGTGCTGTGCAAAAGCAAGGAGTGTAACAGTTTTAAAACAAAAGACTCTGAGTAATAAATTAATACTGAAAACAGGGTGGCACCAATAATAATATGTAAATACCCACAAAACAGAGTCATTTGAGAACATAAACAGTTGCTCTAGCCCACTGAAGAAGTGGTTAGAATAACGTGAAACATTGTGGGGGAGGGGGAGAGTAGGTGGACAAAGAGTAACCTGAAGAGTAATTTCTATACAAAACAATTTGGTGGTTGGGCCTTCCCCTGTTTCTAATCATATTGTTTAAAAAAGATCATGTGTACCATTTGGAAAATGAAGCATCATTAGTTTTTGAGCTCTTCAGTACATAAAACACTGTATTTTCTGTGTGTGTATGCGTACATGCATTTGTATGTGTCTGCATGTCTATACATTTGTGTGTACTGAATGTGATGCAGTGTGTGTCTGTGTGTCCATGCATATTTGTGTGTGTGTGTGTGTCTGTCTGCATGTCTGTGCATTTGTGTGTAATGAATGTGGTGCAGTGTGTAAGTGTTCGTGTGAGTGTGCATGCATTTGTGTTTGTCTGCATGTCTGTGCATTTGTGTGCACTGAATGTGGTGCAGTGTGTGTGTGTGTGTGTGTGTGTGTATGTGTGTCCATGCATTTGTGTGTGTGTCTGCATCTCTGTCCATTTGTGTGTAATGAATGTGGCGCAGTGTGTGTGTGTGTTTGTGTGCATGCATTTGTGTGTGTGTGTGTCCGCATGTCTGAGCATTTGTGTGTACTGAATGTGGTGCAGTGTGTGTGTCTGCATGTCTGTGCATTTGTGGGTACTGAATGTAGTGCACTGTGTAAGTGTCCATGCATTTGTGTGTGTGTCTGCATGTCTGTGCATTTGTGTGTACTGAATGTGATACAATATGTGTGTGTGTGTGTGTGTGTGTGTGTGTGTGTGTGACTCTAATCTTCAGTGTACAGTATATATTTTTTTTTTAATTACTGTTTACCTCCTTTCCCCAGCCTGCCACCCCAACCCATCAGGGGAGACATGGCAGACATCCCACTGCCTGCCACCCTGCCCAGAACGGACCCCAGAGCCCCATGAAGCCACGGTTATACCCCCCAGGTGGGGGACGAGGCAGGGGCATGGACGCCACATAACTTACAGTTTCGTTGGTCTGGGTCCTTCGGGCTGGCGCGGGCACATCGTGGGCATGTCTCCTGGTCTCCCCATCTCCCTGGTGGTGGCAGGCTATTTTCCGTTTTTCTCCCTCCCTGTACAGCATGCAACTCCCCTGACATCATGGCGCAGAAGCGCCAACGTCCACGCTGTACAGAGCCACCCATCCCCTACTAGTGGGGTTTGCAGTGCCCAGGCAAGTGTGCGGGCATCAGCCTGTTCCCTCCCCAGAGAAGGCGAGCTGTCGTGGGATGCTCAAGCCTGTCTGCCCCCCAGCCAACCCACCAGTGACCCGAGTCCGCTCCCGAACCGGGGTCGCCAGCGTGGTGCGAGGAGTGTACAGTATATTTGAAATATTCTCAAAGCAGAGAGCTGCATTCCCATTCACACTGAGATGAGCTTGAAGGCTGTACTGTATTATTTTTGTCTCTTTCTCCAGACTCTGCCCATGTCCTTGTGTTTCCATAACCCGTTATACCTGTCATTGACTTCACCTTCATAGGTTACTGTAACCCCCTACTCGGGTACCTGCAAAATGCTACTGCTTACCTGTCCCTACCCTCTTTCCCTGATGCTACTCCAGCCCTGCTGACACCCAGCCTTTCCTAGGCGGCAGTCAAAGCAGTGCAGCTAGCTTGTCCCCTCACCCCACCCCAGATGGAGAAGAGCAGTCCTGCAGATGCTCCAGCCTCTTACCCCAGCCAGCACCTGACAATTTGAGTTTGTCCCTGAACTGGGGTCACCAGCGTCGTGAACGATAGCGCCATTGCTGCAGCTACGGGCCAGAAGTTTATAATGATTTATGACAGCAGTCATTATGAATGCCAAAGCACTCCTTCCCACAGTGTTCCAGCCTTGCAGCTTTAACCACTGCTTTATTGGGGCTTCATTTAATTCCTTATACTTTTAAAATTATTAGGGGGTGCCTTACAACAAGTCTCTTATGGCTGGACCTGGCTAGACTTCTAATTTTCCAAACTTTTTAGTTTCCTTAAGTTTTAGTTTATTTGTTTATTTTGTAGAAAGAAGACGTAATTAATGAGTGATCACTAAAACAATAATGTAATTTTTCTCATGAACAAAATCTTAAAATCTGATCCATGTAACTGACATGGACTTAGTACCGAGAATCATAGAAACTTACAATGTGATGGCAGATAAGGGCCGCCGGGGCCACCCAGTCTGCCCAGATTTTGTAACCGTCATTTTTTACTGCCGACCTTTACTTGATCTACGGCACCATCTCTTCCCCCTCCTTTCCTCTATGATTCCCTTGTGCCAATCCTAGGCATTTTTGAACCCCACCACTGTTTACGCCCCCACTACCTTCTCTGGAAGGCTGTTCCAGGTATTCACCACTGTTTCTGTGAAGAAGTACTTCCTCACATCCCTCCTGTATTTACCCCTCCAACTTCATAGCATGCTTCCTTGTTCTAGTGTACCTTTTTCCTCTGAAAAATACCACCCTCCTGTACCTTATTAATCCCCTTGAGGCTTTTAAAGGTCTCTATCATGTCTCCCCCTCTCCTCCACCATGTACATGTTTAGCTCCTTTAGCCTGTCCTCATAGGACTTTTGATGCAGATCCTGCACCATTTTGGTAGCTCTCCTCTGGACTGCCTCCTCTCTGTCTGTGTCCTTCCTGAGATGTTGTCTTCAGAATTGGACACAGTACTCAAGGTGAGGTCTTACCAGTGATCTGAATAGGGGCAGAACCACCTCCCTCTCTCTGCTGGCGATGCCCCTTTCTGTGCACTCCAGCATCCCACTAGCCTTACCGACTGCCTTGTCACACTGGCTGGCCACCTTTAGGTCACCTTAAATTATTATTCCTAGGTCTCTTTCCTGCTCAGTCTTTGTCAGTACCATTCCACCCATTTTGTACTTGGCTGCTGGGTTCCGTGCATTATTTTGCACTTTTTTGCATCAAAACCCAGCTGCCATACCCTTCACTGCTCATCCAGTCTTTTTTCAAATGCCTTCCCATCCTTTCCACTCTCCCGAGTGTCCACTCTGGTGCAGACCTTGGTGTCATCCTCAAAGAGGCAAGCCTTTTCCTGCAGTTTCTCTGCTATGTCACTTATAAAGACATTGAAGAGGACTAGTCCCAACACTGATCCCTGAGGTACCCCACTGGTCACTTTCCCTTCCTCGGAGCAAACTCCATTTACCACTACCTTCTGTGTCCTGTCCCCTAACCAGTTTTTTACCCAGGTTACCACCTTAATACCCACCCACAAGTTCCCCAACTTGTTTACCAGTCTCCTATGAGGAACGGTGTAAAAAGGCTTGCTGTAGTCCAGGTAGGCCACGTCCACTGCCTCTCCTTGATCCATCTCCTTTGTCACTCAGTCAGAGAAATCAATTAGAGCTATTTGGCGTGACCTTCCCCCTATGAAACCATGCTGCCTTGGATCCAGTAATCCATTGGATAATAGATATTACACAGTCCTTTCCTTTATCAGTGGTTCCACTAACTTACTTACCACCGATATCAGGCTGACTGGCCTATAGTTTTCCGCCTCCTCCCTACTAATCCTTTTGTGAATTAGGATTACTTCTGCACTTCTCCAGTCTCCCAGGACCACGCCAGTCTCCAGTGATCTGTTAAATAGATCTGTCAGAGGTGCAGCCAGTACCTCCCTGAGTTCTCTCAGCACCCTCAGATGTACCCCGTCTAGTCCCATAGCTTTGTCCACCTTCAGGTTAGTTAGTGCTTTCTGGACTTTCTCCTCAGAAAACAGACTGGTGTCCACTTCCCTCCCATCAGTGCTACTGGTGCCTTTTTGAGGTCCCTCCCCCTCCCCTTCTACTGTGAAAACTGAGCAGAGGTATTTGTTCAAGATGTTTGCCTTTTCCTGATCCCTCTCCATACCGTCACCCCCCCATACAATCCCTCCCGTTGTCCTCCTTCTCTCGCTAACATACCTGAAAAATGTCTTGTCCTCTTTTGATACTTTCTGAGCTATTCTTTCCTCATTTTGTGCCTTAATGTTCATTACTGCTTTGCCTGTCTTCCTCTGTTTTCCCAGATACACTTCCCTATCCTCCTCTCTCTGGGTCTCTTTATACCTTCTGAATGCTATCTTTTTAGCCTTTACATTTTCTGCTACCTCTTTTGAGAACCATAGGGGTCTCCTCTCTCTTTTACTTTTGCTTACCTGCTTAACGCAAAGGTTCATTACCGTCACAGTGCCTTTGTCATCGAGGCACAGGTCAGGAAGACCAGGAGCTGGTATAAAATTCGCAAGTAGCATTTTATTTTTTCCAATAACAGTAAAATAAAAAATACAATTGTTCAGTATAACTATTTACAAAGGCAGAACAAACACAGAAAACAAAATCCTTCATCTGAGGATATGTCTGATTACAAGTTTCAGTCTTGCTTTCTCTCTTTCTTTCTAGCAAAAGTGTTTCTTCTCTTTTTATAAGTGTTTGGGAACACGTTAAAAAGACATACTGTTTTTTCAGAAAATGTTCTAGTCAGTTTCCTTCCTTGCAGATGCAACAAAACAGTACATGGTGTCCCAGAACTGACCTCCTGTTTACAGCTCTGCAAAGAGTTTGCAAACCAACATCTCAGGTTAACCTCTTGAGCTCCAAATAGCTTTTTTTTTGCAATTATTTCAACAATATAACCATATACCTTTTCGAACCAAGGGATCCCACTTTCATATAAAGATTCACACATATTTTATAACTTCAGATATGCAAGGGGGGAAGATAGAAACAGCAAATGAAGGCAGAGAGATAGCATGGGGGGAGTAGCGAGACCGTTAGAGTGGCCAGTTCCTAGGTCTCACAAGAAAATTTGACTATGCAGTCAGACAGACAAGTGACAGAAGCGGACAAAACAGATCCTGGCTTTTAACTCTTTCTACATAACAGATCTTTCTACATAACAAATGGGACAGGTTCTTATTCAACCCTGTCACTGCCCTCTTTTATTTTGGCCCACTTTTTCTCCACCCGCCCCAGGTCCTCTCCTCCTGCCAGGTCATTCCCAGGGCATTTACCCATCTTAGTAAAAGCAGCCCTTCTGAAGTCCAGAACCTCCTCCATTGTGTGGTTGGATTCTGCAGCTCTTCTTGTGTTAAACCACACTGTATGATGATCACTGGTCCCCAGATAGCTTCCCACCCTGATGTCTGCAACATGATCCCTAATCACTGGTTCTTGCTAACCAGAGAGTTTCACTGTGTTCTGTTCTCCCAGCCAAGCACCACTTCAAAAACAGGGCAGTTTATAGCTGGCTTTATTTCCGAATGTTAATAGAGATCTTATTTTGGAACAGTATTGCGGTTCAACCTGCCTTAGCCTGTACATTGAATTAATTAATTGAATCGCAATCTGTCCATCCTTCTCTTTCCTTGCCTGTTGTTTTATGTTTAGTTGTATAATTGCATATATCAGTGACCAAGACAAACAAGCACATGTTACTAAGAGTTACTGAATGGCAACACATGACATCATTCATTGAAATTAAAATCAATCAATCACTTTATTTAACCAGGCATAAGAGCTGCCCTAGCACCCCTTAACCCCCCAACCCACCCCATTTGATTTGTAATATAATCAACAATCAACAGTAAATCTTCTGGAGTTCCTTTTTATTTTGAACTTGGGTTTGCTATTGGCTCAAAAAAAAAAAAGCTTGACCAAAACAGACAGCCATGACTGGTTAAAACTGGCTACAGATTGGTTAAAACGGGTCACATGACATGCATTGATTTTCACGTTAGTGCCTGATAAAAAGTTTGCCTTTTTCCTTCTTTCTTCTTTTTATTTGCAGACCATTTTATAAGCCCAGTAACATGCCCCAGGGAGGGCAAAATTGCTATCAGTTTCTTCACATCCTGGATGATTGCCTCAAAAGCCAGCCTGGGCGTGTAGTAATTGAGTTATGACCACCCACCCGTTCATGTGTTACTGCTTACACAACATACACAAAACTGTAATTAGACCCTAATCGCAATTACGAGAATTTGTCAGTGCACGTTCACTGTCTGAATAATGTTCTCACATTTCAAGTTTAACTACAGGTGCAGGGATTCAGAAAACATGACTTATTTTTTGTGGACAATGGAATCCAGACAGAACATGACCTTTTCTGTATCTCTGCACCTGTGGTGTAAGGCTTAGTGTTTGGAAAAACAGTTTAAAGATTGTGTGTGTGAAGTTTTCTTGCAGTTTGTATAGAACTGGATTGACAAAGGCAGGAGAGCAAACTACACCACAGCTACGATATGGACACAGTATCAGCAATTGTTGTTACTCTGACACTGCTCCATTTGTGTCTGTTTCCAGAGGAGGTGTGCTGGAGGCGGAGGGAACAGTAGAAATCAAGTTTCGAAAGAAAGACTTGGTGAAGACCATGAGGCGGGTGGATCCAATCTACATTCATTTGGCCGAGCGCTTAGGTATGTCTGTGCAAGGGAAAATGGGTTTGTGTAGTGAAACAGAGCTACTGAACCTCTACAGAGAGCATGTTCAGTGTGTGGATCAGAATCTGTAGACTAACAAAGCATCTTAAAGGACGGTAAATTAAAAATCCTACCCCCAAGCTATCCTGTTGTTTAGCACTTTTGAGTGTAAAAAATAAAAATTCTTGCTACCCCATTAGTCCATTTTCTATCTTTACTGGAATGCTTCATAACATAGTCTACAAAGGACTGCCTGCTGCCATCTTGTGGGTCTACATTTCATGCCCACTGCTCACTCTGTGAAAATTTCACCAATCATGCAGTGGCAGGTCTGACAGCTTTTATTTTCAAATTGTTAGCCTGGGGATAGCTTCATATGTTAACCTCCAGTCTGTCTCCTGTCTCAGAATCACCATGCAATTCCCAAGGCCCTGGCACAGGAAGAGCCACTTCTAAAGCCCCAGTAGCTCAGTAACTGCCCCCAGTGGGACAGAACAGCCATTGCATGGATCCAGCATGAGGTGGCTGGGTTCCAAGAGAGGCAAACAGACTTTTGAGATACGGGCAGCCTGGAGGCTCACCTTCCATAGGCCACATCTGAGCTCATTGAACTATTCAGCTATAAAGAGACTGCTTGGTCTAAGCGTAAAGCCTCGGGCCTGCCCTCGGACCATACCCACTATTAACAGACTTGGTAGCATTTTGTACCTCCGCTGTCAGGAAAGCAAAAGCCTGCTATTTTACAAACCCTTTCAAGGTAGCCTTTAATAACCGTAGGAGTTTCAGGCAAGTTACAAAGAACCTCCTGAACCCCGTTGCCAGTCTCTGTGTCAGAGCTACAGTCTGCATTGACAGCTCTGGGCTGTCTGATTCTTTGAGCTCCCACCTTGTAAATAGAACACAAGCTCTGACTGCTGCCAGCCACTCTGGCCCCACCTCTGCCAGATTCCCCTATCCTACACCTTTCTGCCCCCCATCACATTTCAGCCTGTTACTTATGCCTTTTAGGAGCTCATCACCCTTAATCTCTACAAAGAAGGTGGCTTGGAGGGTCCTCTGAAGTTCCTGGGCCTTGGTTCCTCTGCCGATGCTAGATATGTTGGCCATAGTTTTGGTTGCTCACTCATTACTAGTGCTGTAGCAGCAGAATGGAACCAGGCTGTGGTCCTCCCTCTTCATAAAGGTAGTAACCCTTTGGACATGGGTATTACTGCCCAGTCTCCCTCATGCCAATCCTGTCCAAAACACTTGAGCACTTGGATTATAGTCAGCTGTTAAAACACCTTGATAGTATTGGCTTCCTCTCACCATTCCACCTGGTTTTCATTGCAGTCATTCGACCACCTCCTATCTGCTTTGCCTCAGAAACTACAGTATGGACAGTAGTCACACTACGGGTGCTATCTTTGTCAGTTTGGCCAAGGCCTTCGGCACAGCAGTACAGAAACTATTGTTTTGTATGCTGGAGTCTGCTGGCATTGCTGGAAACTCCCTTTAGTGGTTTGTGTCCTACCTCACTGGCTATAATCAGAGAGTCAGAATAGCTGATGCACACTCTGGTACCCTACCTACCTATTTCCATGGATGTTACACAGGGCTTTGTGCTCAGCCCCATCCTTTTCTCTATTTTTGTTAATAACTTCCTTTCACTGGTCAACCTACATATGTACGCCATCAACACTGTCTTCTTCTATTGAGATCACTCCCGTGCTAACATGCAAGCAGCCCTGCAGCAAAATTTTGTGTCCATTCAAAAATGGTTTTGGGGGAAAATAAATTAGCTCTGAATGAAAATCAGACTGGCAGTGATTTTTGGTTCCAAGGCCTCGCTGAGTATTCAGTCCCTCTTGACGTCTATACTCTAGATAGCCACACCCTGGACAAAGTATCCAAATTTAGAGGAAAACAAAGGATACTACCCAAATGGCAGCAGTTGCTGCAGGAATGCCCAGTTAGGTCTCTTAGCATGGAATTATTTTTTTTTCTTTACCTTTGTAATAGGTTATTTAATCACGAAAGTCCAGTGCCAACCGTCATTTCAGCCAAGCCGCCTGCAGCCGTCTCACGCACACCAGGTAGCTTCCACTGCATTGATATGGTAATGAGGGCTACCAACTAACAGGAGAGATGGTAGACTGCATTAGCATGCCCCATGCCACAGAAGATGCCTGTTGTGTGCGTGATAGGCATGGGCAGCACAGCCAACATGACGGTTGACCTATTACAAAGGTAAAGAAAAAAATTGCTTTCACGCTCAAAGCCCTAATCGGGTGTTTCTGCAGCAACTGCTGCCATTTGAGTGGTATCCTTTGTTTTCCTTTAAAGGGGGAACAGTCAGCAGTAAGAACCCCACACCCAAATGTGGGACTGGCCCCAGTTGCAGTTTGTGTACCAAAACATTTATTTTTACTTACTGTTTACTACAGTATATTAGATTGCTTGTCTGACTGATCTTGCCGACTCCCACCCTGACATCTGCTATAACCAGGAATCCCAGAATCCCTTGCAGCTGATGTCACAGCTGGGCTGCAGCTGTGAAAGATTTCAACAGTTTGAAGTACATCTTAGAATTTTTATAAGCTGAGATCTTTTGTTTGCTGGTTCTGCTGTCCTCCTGGGGCCAAGTATAGTCACAGAGGACCGTACTTAGCCCCGGGAGAACAGTGGGACTGGCAAACAGCTGATTAAAGTTTATAAAAGCTCTAAATTGCACTGCAAGGTATTGAATCTCCCACTGCTGCAGCCCAGCTCTGACATCAGCTGCAGGGGATTCTGAGATTTCTGATTACAGCAAACTTCAGGGTGGGAGTCAGCAGAATCAGCCAGCTACAATCTACTATACCATAGTAAACAGTAAGTTAAAAATTTGGGGGACACACTAACTGCAAATCAGGACCAGTCCCATACTTAGGTGTAGGTCTTTTAATGCTGACTGTTCTCCGTTAAATACCTGGGTATGACTCTGAATCCCCACCTTGATTTTTCTGCAGGTTTTGAGTGTCTTGCATTCTCCATCTTCCCTAAGCTGGGATCACTATACAGAGTAAAGAATTCCCTTTACTTAAACATTAAGAAATGCATTGTGTAGCTGGCCTGGTGGCACTGAGGGTAGAGTTGCTGGATGCCACACCTCGCACCACACCAGCGACCCGGGTTCGGGAACAGAGTCGGGTCATCGGGGATTGGCTGGGGAGGGAGTGGATTGAACACTCGTAGACTGCTCTCCTCTCCCTGGGGTTGGTTTTGGGCTTGCACCGTGCTGCAGTGGCCCCCGATGGAGATCAGGGGCTATACAGTCGCAATGCACGGAGAGGGAGGAGTGCTATGGACGTCGGCATGGTGTGCGCAGATGTCATGGCACATCCGCACTCCTAAGGAGTAGTAAAAATACGGTGGAAAATGGTGGTTGGTCATGGAGGCTTGATGGACAGTCCTCTGCGTACCCTCGGACCCGTATGGAATCGTGCCTTGGTATTTAATCCAGGCCTGGCGGCCAGATTGGGGGCCCCACCGTGGGCACTGTGTGTGTGCCAGCCTTGTGTGAGTGAGTTGCTGGGGACCGTATGGGTCGCAGAGGACGGCGGCCGGATGATGGCAGACTAAGCCGTGGGGGATAAACAATGATATATAAAAAAAAAAAAAGAAATGCATTATGGAACAGATGCTTCTCTCTGCAATTTATTATCTTTCAGCTGCAAAAGCGAGGAAGATTTGCCCCTGCTAAGGGGGGACTGAAATGCTTACACTGAGATTAAGGTCATAAGTTAAAAAATAAGGTGAAAACTACACAGCTACTAATTAAATAATGTGTATTAATTCCAAAATTCAGAAAAAAGTTGAAAATTATTTTTTATAATTTTTTGTTTAAATGGTCATGTCATTTTATGTATCCATACAAAAAAAAGTATTGATACACTCTCTCATGATGAACAAATAGTGTTGATACTATGTATTTGCTCCTTTTTTGACTGTCACAGCTAAAACACATACATCGATAATGTACTGAAAACGCAGGTTCAAATAGTATCGATACATATACAATAGTATCGACTCGTAAAAACACTATCATCTGAGCTAATTTATGACAGCTGGACTCGAAGCTTTCATAAAAAAAAATTCAGTTTCTAGCCGCAACAGTTTCAGAGTTTACCCTTTGAAAAGATAATTTCTTTAAAATGTGATGAACCATTAAGGCTAGAGATGCCATTATTTTTTTAAATATAAGCTTAGAGTTGGTTAAGTAGATATATTAAGAAAATATTACCACAGTGACCATATAAAAACATAAAACGTTTTATATTGATATAAAAAACATAAAATGTCTTACTTAATTTTTAAACTCCTGTCATTTTCAACAACATATTATATCGACATGTATTGTAATGTAGCGATACAGGAGAACTCTATTGTTAGGCTCTGTACCATGCTGATGAGACTCCAAGCTTTCATTTACAAAATATAACGTTCTATGATTAAGAGTTCAAATAGGCATAAAGGAACACTAGATATGGTGGGGGGGGGGGCAAGACTGATGGCCACACAGGGTCAACATCAGCTATGCAGGTAGGGAAAATGGGCAGACTGGATGGACCTAGCGGTCCGTATCTACCAACAATCTTCTGTGCTTCTGTGTTTCTATGTAAATGTTACAGCTTTCAAAATACAATTTCATGCATTATAAAATATCATAAAAGATTATTTTTGGAAATGGTTGGAAGATACTAATGGTTGTTCTAAGAGTAAACATGTTTTCTAGGAGCGTGGATATGTTGTTCATCCACACTCTTTGGCATGTCCCTTTCCCATTTAAGGATCACTGGAAGTGTTCTTGCTGGCTCCTCCCACCCACCCAGGTGGTATATACCTTGGCTCCACCCCATGACGCCAGATCTTCCTTTCCGCTGGAAGATTCAGTGCCTTTCTCGTGCTCACGCATTCGTAGGCCCTGGCTTTCAAATCGGTTCTACCTAAACTTCAAATTTCTCGAATTAGCAATTGCGAATTTGTCACGGCTACTATGAAAGAAAAATCTTCCCATGGATTTCACCGGTGCTCCTGCGGCCAGAAGATGTTGCGTACCGATCCCCACTCCACGTGCATCTACTGCCTCGGTGTTGGCCATGACACCTCGTCCTGCAGTTTCTGCTTGGCCTTCCATCCCAAAGTTCTGGACAGCCGTCTTGCATGCCTACAGCTGGGGAGACCAGAAAAGGGGAACCCTCTGGTGAAATCGAAGGAGGCTAGGTGGGCAGTTTCCGCAGCGGTGGGATCCACTGAACAGTTGGAGCGCATGCAAGCCTTCGAGGAAGAAGCGGCCTGCTCTTCCCAGAGCTTCTTCGTTTCACTCAACCTGGGCTCCACCTTCTCAGGTTCCTTCAGGAAGCTGTGCCAGTCTCTCCCTACTAAGGGGGAGGTGCCTGCGGGCCCGCACTCTTCCCGATCTCGTCCCCGGGATAAGGATCTGAGTAAGTCTTCATCTAGACGAAGACGCTCTTGGGACCGAGAGAGGTCTCAGTCTCTGGAGCATGCGGTCTTGATCTCGGGCTGCCATCCCTGCTCCCATCATGCCAGCTCTGGGTCCTCCCATGGGGGGTCGGCTCCACTACTTTCTTTCGCCTGTCCGTTATCACTGCGGGCAGGTGGGTTCTGGAAGTGGTCGGCAAGGGACTGTCTCTGGAATTCAAGCAGTACCTCCAAGCCGAGCCCACGCCCATTGGGAGGAACGAGTATCCGCTCAGACACAGTCAGCTGTCAGAGACGACATCGCTCAGCTCCTCCTCAAGGAGGCAGTAGCTCCAGTGGTGGATCTTCCAGCAGATCCAGGCTTTGTCTCCAGGTATTTCCTGGTGCCCAAGTGGATGGGGGGCTGGTGCTACATTCTAGATCTGCATGACCTGAATCAATATCTCAGGTCACGCACCTTTCGGATGGTCACTCTGTCCCAGATCATACCATCCTTGGAGCGAAACATGTGGTTCTGTTCACTGGATCTGCAGGATGCAGTCTTTCACGTCCCAATCCATCTGTCCCTTCAGTAGTTCCTCCGCTTCAGGGTCGAAGGGACCCTATACGCATTCCGAGCCATGCCATTCGACCTGTCATCGGCCCCATGGGTCTTCAGCTGCATTGCAGGGGTGGCAGCCCATCTCCAGCATTGGGGGGGGGGCTCACGATTTACCCCTACCTCGATGACTGGCTCCTAGCAGGTTCCACCCAACAGGAGGTGGAGAGGTCCAGGGACCTGTCCCTTCAGACCTGCTCCCAACTCGGCCTCCTGATCAAAGAGGCCAAGTCGGAACTCGTGCCTTCTCAGGTGATGGATTTCATCAGGGCAGAGCTCAACTCTTGCCATCCCGGTGGACAAAGCAGAGGTTCTTTCCTCCTTTGCCCAATCATTTCTGATTGGGCACTTGCGCCCTGCCCAGGACTTTCTGTGCCTTCTGGGTTGCATGGCGGCGTGCACCTCAGTGGTCCATTGGGCCCGGTTGCACATGCGCCCCCTCCAATGGGAGCTGGCCACCCAGTGGACTCAGTGCCATGGTCATTTTGACCAGATGATCACTGTAACCCAGAAGATGAGAGACGCTCTCCAGTGGTGGACCGCCCCAGACTGGTTGCAGGAAGGGATCTAGTTTGTCCACCTGAGCCGACAGTTGTCCTCATGACCGATGCCTCTCTCATGGGCTGGGGAGCCCACATGGGGGATGAAAGGGCCCACGGGCTATGGACCCCCGAGGAATCCCGATGCCACATCAACCTGTTGGAGCTCAGAGCAGTCATACTGGCACTGTCCGCTTTCACTCCTCAGCTCCGGGGTCAAGTGGTTCAAGTCCATACGGACAACACCACGACCATGTACTACCTCAACAAACAGGGCAGCACGCACTCCCTTCTGCTGTGCAAGGAGGCAGTCCGCATCTGGACCCTTGTGAGACGATTGTGGGCAGATCTCCTTGCCATCAATGTGGCAGGAGCCTCGAACCATCTGGTGGATGCTCTCAGCCGCTTAGGTCAGACGTCCCCATGAGTGGTCTCTCCATCCAGAGGTAGCTTACAGTCTGTTCTCCCACTGGGGCAAGCCATTGGTGGACCTGTTTGCCTCCAGGGAAAACACCAAGCTGAAGCTGTTTCATGCCCGCCCCACTCAGCAGGGCTCGCCGCAGGGGGATGCCTTCTCAAGACCGTGGACCCCAGGCCTCCTCTACGCCTTCCCTCCATTTCCCTTGATCCCACAAGGTGCTCCTCAAGGTGAGGAGGGACAAGGCAAAGGTGATCCTGGTAGCCCCAGACAGGTCACGCCAGTTCTGGTATCCAGATCTCCTATCTCCTCAGCCTCAGCTGCAGGCACCCAGAGTTGCTTCCAGCATGCCCAGACCTAATATCACTCAACCAGGAGAAAGTAATCCATCTGGACCTTCAATCCCTGCACCTCACAGCCTTGTACCTGAGCAGTTAGAGTTCCAGGCTTTGGGTCTTTCCAAAGATGTCTACACCGTGGTTGAGGCATCTAGAAAGGAATCGACCAGGAAATGTTATGCCTTCAAATGGAAAAGTGTCAGGGCGAGGGTCTGGACCCTTTATCCTGTCCAGTGGCTAACATTCTCCAAAGGGCGTCTATGGTCATCGACCCTTAGGGTGCACCTGGCAGCCATCTCTGCTTATCGGGCGCGGGCCGGTCAGCTGACGGTGGTGCAGGAGACAGTGGTTGGGCGCTTTTTCCAAGGCCTGGATCACATATCCCCCGCGGTGCATGAACCTCCACCTCCATGGGATCTGCTGCTGGTACTGGCAAAGCTCATGGGCAAGCCATTTGAACCAATGCATAAGTGTGCATTGTCACACTTGTCATGGAAGATGGCCTTCCTGTGGCTATCATGTCTGCTAGAAGGACAGGGGAGCTCCAGGCACTTTTGGTGGACTCTCCTTATCTGGTCTTTCACAGGGACGAAGTTGTCCTATGCCCCCACCTGAAATTCCCTCCGAAGGTGGTGTCAGAGTTTCACCTTAACCAGGTGTTAACTCTGCCGGTTTACTACCCTAATTACACCTTGGAGGTTGAGTACAGGCTCCATACTTTAGACCTGAGATGTGCTCTCTCCCACTATAAGGAGAGGACGGCGGAAATTCGAGGAGAGGTTCGCCAGCTGTTTGTCACCTATGCTGAAGCCGCTTCTGGCAGACCTGCAGCAAAATGGACCATTGCAAGGTGGATTACATCATGCATAGGTCTGTGCTATGAGTTGGCGGGCAAGGAGCCTCCCAGAGGGATGAGAGCTTATTCTGTCCACCATACTGCTGCATCGGTGGCTGTTTCCAGGGACATCCCCATCCAGGAAATCTGTCGGGCTGCTACCTGGAAGTCAGCAAACTCTTTCATTACCCATTACCACATCGACCTTGAGTCATGCCAGGATGCTGGTTTTGGGGCCTCAGTTCTCCAATCTCTGTTCCCAAACTAAGTATGAAGGTGTGTGTGTCTTGCCTCTCTCCTCCTGGAGAACTGCTAGAAGTCTGCCAAAGAGTGTGGATGAAAAACATATCCACGATCCTAGAAAAACTGGTTTCTCACCTGTAGCAGTAGTTCTAGGAGTGGTATATGTTGTTCATCCACATGGACCCACCCAACCTCCCTGGCTGTGGATGCACACAACCTGGTTTCCAGTGGGCAAAGATCTGGCGACATGGGGCGGAGTCGAGGTATATATGACCCGGGTGGGTGGGAGGAGCCAGCTTGAAGTCTTCCGGCTGATCTTAAAGGGGAAAGGGACATGCCAAAGAGTGTGGATGAACAACATATACCACTCCTAGAACTACTGTTAAAGGTGAGTAACCTGTTTTTATTACCTATGTTATAACCTTGTGAACATGCCAGTATATGGAATACTGTTATACTTTGCCCACCTTTTTGGATTTGTTAGCATTTCTTATGTTTATCGCGTGTCGGTGTGTACTTTCTCCCCCCAACACACACACACACACCTGTACCCCCTCCCCCTGGTCACAACTGGAAACAAGATTTGTATTTATCTCGGCTTAGCTGCCAGGATTAAATACATTTCAAGAAATAAAAAGAGGGGTGTTACAAGTGAGCAGCGCCATTCTGAAACTGCTGCCCATGCTCTTGAAAGGAAACCAATTCATTACTAGAAATTCCCCACCCCTCAAAGCCTTACCCCCCCAACTAACTGTGAGACACACCCTACTGTTACAGTTGTTTCAAAAGTCATACAGCTGGCCCGGTGGCGCTTAGGGTTGAGGCGCTGGATGCCACACCTTGCGCTACGCTGGCGACCCGGGTTTGGGAACGAGCCCGGGCTGTCAGGGGTTGGCAGGGGAGGGATAGGATTGAGCATCTGGAGGACTGTTCTCCTATCCCTGGGGAAGGTTTGGAACATCCACCACTCTGCAGTGGCCCCTGGTGGAGATCAAGTGCACTGCAGGAGTGGTGCATTAAGAGAGTGGAGTGCGGCGGACGTCAGCACATAGTGCCTCTGACGTAATTGCATGTCCGCACTCCATTAGGGGTCAGTACCGGAGGAAAATGACTGGGCGCGACCGTGCAGCTTGCTTGATGCGCTCGGCACTGCCCAGAGGTCTGACGTGGAATCGCACTGGGGGTTTGGTCCCAGCCCAGCACGGGGAGGCTTAGGGGGACCACCCAGCGGGTTGGGAGGTGGCCGCACCAGACCCCATCATACAAGTGAGCCTGCTGCCTTCCGGGCGGTGGTGGGAGCGGGCGGCTGGATGCCCCCGCCTGTCATGCCACAGAAGGAGAGAAATAAATCCATGATAAAAAATAAAAAAAAAGTCATACAAGTTAATGGAGCTGAACCCCTCTGTACAGGGAAATGGCGCCAGGCAGTGCCTGCATATTGTCTTATCACAGGTCTCAGAAAAGTAAAATTTAAGAAGAATTATAAAAAAAATATTTTTTTTTTGACACTGAAAACTCTAATGGGGGGGTAAGACTTTGGGGGTAAGGAGTTTCTAACAATGACAGTTTTCCTTCAAATCTACCCAGATTTTATGACAGGCTACTGAGTTGTCCGAAGCTGCAGACAGTATCAGGATGTGTGTTGTGATGAGGACCAAGTACTGAATGCATCTTGTTCCAGTATCTAATGTAGATGCTGACTTGCAAGGAAAACAGTGACCTGCAAACCATCATTTGTGTGAAAAATAAATAAACATTAAAGAAATTGCAAACATGTTGCTTAAAGTAATCATCTCAGAGCAAAAGCTGCATTTGTTTTCTGGGTTCTGAATCTGAAAAAAGAATAATAATAAAAAAAAAAGTCCAAACCTGTCAAATGTTAACACTTTAACAAAAAAAGGTCCCTTTCAACAATACCTATAGAGCTTTAAAAGCTTCAGTCACTGATAAACATCACACTTAGATGGATCATAATTGCTCACAACACAGCCGTTTTTTTGTTGTTGTTGTCGTGCTGCTAATTCTGTATAATGGCAGCAAAGTGTGAAGTGTGGACATACAGAATTGCATAATTTTCACTGGTTTTCTTTCTGGCTAATTTAAAATTTGTCAAAGTCGGGCTTCTTCTGGATCACTGCCCTTTGATATTTCGCGCACTCCATTTGCCACAAACAAGCCGCGGGGCCGCAGTTCATGCTGACTCCAGCAGAAGCTGAAAGGGCTCCATTTATCTTGCACTGCCCGCTGCATGCTTACTCATTAACTGGGGGGTTCACTGAGTCTTTTAACCCCTGAGTAGCTGTTATCAGTTTTATGGGGATGGTAAATGGTAGGTGACAGTGACACTTTCTCCCTGTCGAGCACAAAGTAGTGTGAGACTAGTAGGACCTGCGTTTCCTTTAAGTGCAGGCTTCTGGTACTCTGTTTCATCTGTTATCTTTGAAGTTTGGAAAATGAGATATGAAACAATTATTAGCACTCCCAATTAATCACCCAGTTAGCAGGCTGATTACTCAACTAATCAAAGTGTGTGAGTGTGTGTGTGTGCGCGCGTGTGTGCGTGCGTGTGTACTTCTTAATATGCATAATGCACATAGTTAACATTTATACTCTGAAGATGACCCTGTGCTGGTTCTTCACAATAAAAAAGATAGGGTTGTGCCATGACACAAAACTAGGAGAAAAACAAAAAGAATGTTCATGCTAAGTAATGATAATACCTCTATTAGGCTAACGAAGAGCTAAAGAGACATGCTTTCAAGGACTAAAGTACTGTCCTTTCTTCTAAATATGAGACAGTACTCTAGGCATCGAAAGCTTCCATCTTTATCCGTTAGCCTAATAAAGATATTAAGTTTATCTTGGATAAAGATGCTCTTTTTGTTTCTCTCCTTACAATATAAGGAAAATGTTCTCGTGTCTGTTGTGCTCTGAGACAAGATAGACTGCCCAAGATTGGGGTCTGCATACTAACCCAGGGGTACAAACGCGTCATGGAGGGGAGGTGCTTGACTTCTGGGGAGGGAAGGGCATGGACTGCCTGGTATTTGTGCCCGTCCCCCACTGCCAACCAACATAGAAACTATGAAGGCAGCCGCTAGATAACCCTTCCGACTGAGGGAATGGTGCAGCCATTGCCGCATGGATTGTGGCAGGGGGGCGGTAAAGGGGTAAAAACGGGGCAGCCAAATAAACAACTGGCCATGTTATGCAATGCGTCTTAGTTAAACAGAAGCAGGTGGGCCTAATGAGTGAATAACTTTTTCTAATAAAAAAAAAAAAAAAAAATCGGCCTCCGGGAAATCCTTTTCCAGGAAGGGATTTTCCAGTAGCCTTTATTTTGTGAACCATCAACTCAATGTGCCTATCCTGGGAAACAAATTATAAAACAATGACTTAAATAAATCTTGAATGGTCATAAATGCAGTGGTTTAATGGAGCTCATAACTAGCTGATTTTCACACAGTTCTCTGCCAACTGTCCAAAAGACACATATCTCGCTTATTAGGCCTTCTCACTAGAGGCTAATCCAAAACGCACAAAACTGGAGACGTCTTAGGAGAAAGACAGACTCAGTGCTGCTGAATCCCTGGCTAGGGGCACAGAACAGAATCCGTACACTCAGGGATGCACAGAAAATTTGTTTATTTTAAATAAACACATGCAAAAAGCAGAAGCAAATACTGGAAGTACCGGCTGAGCCCCAGCGTTTCACGGACGCACTTCTGCTTCAGTGGAGGAAGGAGGAGTCCCACTGCTTGGTACAGCTCTTTGTGTAAGTTTATTTAAAAGAAACAAATTTTTTTGTGCATGTCTGAACATGCCGTTTCTGTTCTGCTTCACTGGAGGCTAAACATCTAGAAATCTCATCTTTCCTAACCAGGAGAATAGTGTTATACACAGTAACAGAATCTGTATTTTTTGCGGTATTAAGTGTATTATTTGAAAAGTTAAGAGATAAGCAGTTAAGGTCTGGATTTTAAAGGGAACATAAACCCCGTTTACATTTTTTATTATAACTGTGAATTTGGGCATTATGAAGTTTGTGTAACTACTTCAGTGTGTTGCTTTGTGTGTGTTCGTGAAACCATCTTATTTGTATCTTACTTAGTGTCCCATATTATGGCAACCTTTTTACAACCTAATATTCATTTTATACTATAATTACTTAGCAGTTCTGAAAGCCAGAGACATCAGTTGAGCTGAAGAATGCAATAAAGTCGAACCCAATGACATTAGCTCAAATTTACTTTATGCCCCCCACCCCCAAAAAAATGATGCAGGCATCAGAATTTTGATGCAATCATCATTTTTTGATGCTTGCGGCAACCATTCCTATGGCCTAACAGTCTTGTCGCAAGTAGCGCCGTAGCAGCAAAGGCGTGCTACTAGTGTTTGAAAATCCAACACAAAACCTCTAAATCAGTAGTGTGGGACCTTGCTTGCCACATGTCTAACCACTGCAAAATTTCATTTCAACCCACATTCTGACTTTGTTTAACAACAGCCTCAAACTGAATTGCTTCTGCCATGGAAGCTTCCTAAATGGGTCCTTGTAGTTATCTGTGTAACAGAATTGGTGTCACATTGATTATGAATCAACCCACGACTTGTTAGTCTTTAAAGGGAAGAGGAATCAATTATCATTTCTCCTAATCCCTTGCTCAGGTGGCGTTACCACCCTCCGTATCCTCTTATTTAGATGGCTTTTTTAATTAAGTAAATCAACCTTGTGTTCAAAGGAAGATGAACCCTATAACTCCCAGAAGGGCTCAGAGCACATCTGATGTCACACAGTTCTGAAACTGCAGCGAGCTACTTGGACTTAACTGTAATAGAGTCATCACTGTAAAAATGACAAATGAAGCCCAAGCTAGTACTGGCACCTTTATTTATTTAGTTATTTATGTTTACTACTTATTTACCCAGGATAGCCGAGATGCTAAGTAATATCTTGTTTTCAGTGTGGTCCTGCTTCTACCTGTTTCCACAGCTGGATAGATCGGAGAACTGAAAAGCTGCGACTTGTTCAGTCACACTTTGGTTCTAAAGGGATTTGAACTTGTGATCTCCTGGTCCCCAAGCTGATGCCCTAACCAGTTGATCATGCTCCTTCTCCACTTACCGTTCAGTAGGGACTGGACACCACCTTGGAGACCAGGTGTCATGCTTGTGAACCCCTGGAATCCCATACAGAAGCTACGTGGGGGGTGAAGGGTGGGGCTGAGTGTTTCTCAGGGTAGGATGCTGCAGGCCACACTGCATTCACTCTCCCCCTACAGGCCAACAAAGGAGCAACATTGACATCAGCTACTAACCTAGTCACTCAGCAGCCATCTCAAAGGAGGCAGCCATGGCAACTCCAATAATCATACTAGTGAAAAACAGAATGATTAAAAAAAAAAAAAAAAAATCAAGTAGCAGCCAGCTTGACTGAGAGGTCATGGTATCAGAAGGCATTTGTCCGCTTCAAAAAGTGATCTGTTATTATGTGTGCAGGGAGGGCAGCACCTAGGTTAGATGTGCAACGTGCTAGTCAAAAGCAGAACAGTACAAGTCATGGAGGACCAACACTGGGGGCTGGTAGCCGAAGGGGCTGGAAGGTAGGCAACTAAAAGATAGACTGAGGCAGGACTGGGACAAAAAGCTAGTTAAAAAAAAAATGGAATATTATTATTCGGAGTGGCACAACAACCCTATGGATTTATATGGGTGGAATATAGAAATTTCAGCATTTGCAAATTAGTTTGAGACTTTTTTTTTTAGTACTGTGGAGTCGGAGTACAGTTTTGCGTAGAGAGAGAGAGCGAGAGAGAGAGAGAGACAGCTACTGCTGTAAAAAATACAGTGGTTCAGAAATGCCTATTCATTTCAGAAAACAGTTTGTTCATTTTTTTGGTCCAGCCTTCCTGTCCAGACATCTCTGGTTCTTCATACTGAGGGCCAGGGGGCCCCTAATATTTATTCCCCTTTCTGCCCTTCACTGCTAACCCAGCATCCTCTGCAGTTAATGGCATGTTTTGATAGGGAACGCTGTGGAGGGACGCATGCTAATTTATTTATTTATTGAGGCAGGATCCAGGGTACAACTATCCGAAACACAGTCTGCTTTTCCAAGGAAGTCCCAGGAAGGATATGTGAGTTACACAGGGCTAAGCCCTTAACTCCCCCTCCCGAAAGTGAATGCTTCACCTCCCCACAATGCGGGCGCTCTACACCAGCATGGAGAGCAAGAATCCCAAAGTCTCCTGCAGCTTCTGGTCTCCTGTGCTATGGCCTACCACTGGACTGGCTCAGTTTTGATGCCAGAGTGCTCAGCATATTATCCGATTCACAGCCTGCCATGGGGTTCTGACGCAGACGATAACTGTTAACCTGAATGTACGGTCGTTTGGCAGTTTGAGCATGTTGAGAAAATAGCTTCTGTCCAGAGTGGTTGTCAGCCAGCTCTTTAGGTATTAGATTCTGGTAGCCAGGGGAGGCCACCTGAAGTACCTAGCAAGCAGAGAGAACAAGACTCAGTTCACTAAGTGTGGAGGTGGAACTTCAGATGGGAGCACAGTAATAACAGTGGCTGGTAACACAGCTTCCAAGAGCCTTGAAGCCTCGCCTATGTGAAATAGTCTTTTTCTGCTCCCTTTAACTCTGTTATCTTATAGTATGTTTAGACAACACTGCATGCACAAAGAACAGTCCTGAATTGTGAGCAGCTGGGGTGAAAGGTCAAGGTATTGTCCCTGCGTACAGCAGCACGGGGACTGTCTAGAGCAGTACAAAAGAGGAGCTCAGGCGAGAAGGCGAACGAGGTATTAATCGCATTCAGACAGACAAGAACAGAAATAAGTCAGCAACCTGCCCGCTCCAAAGATTGCTCACCAAATTGGCCCCCAGGTTTGAAAGATAACCTTGACTCCGTGCAAACTGTAATGTACAAAAATCATTGTCCTTGAATCACGAAGAGCATGTCACACCTTTCATATTGCAGTTTATTTATAGCAAACGCTGAGCGGAACCGTGTGGCAAAGATGCCATCCTTCAAGAGAAATAATCCTTTGATCTTCTGTGATGTCACAAGAATTAATTATGCAAGGACCCTCTTTAAGCAGGAAGCCGAAGCATGCAAATCAAAGCTTAGTCTGCTTTCATAGGCAACATTTTCAAATCTTAGAACTTGCACTTATAAAGGGCATGAACATGGGTGGTGTTATTTTCTTTCTTTGTTGTGGGGGTTTTGGTCAGATTTTGCTTTGATTGTCAAAGGGGTATGTGGATGAAGCAGTCTGCATTCTCCTGTAGCAGACCCCTCGCCCCCCAGCACCCTCTCAAAGAGGAACATTTTTTAGCTGTGCCCATACAGTTTGAAAGCCTGTGAAAATCTCTGTAAAACGCGAATTAGGCTCCTGATGTAACGTTCCTTAGAAAGGTGTTCCAGGGGCTGGCCCGTCGATGCAGTGGTAGCGCTACCATTCACAATTCTGGCGACCTGGGTTCAGAGGCGAGCCCAAGTCAGCATGGGGCCATCCGGGTGGAGGAGTATTGAGTATCCCAGAGAACGTTCTACTCCTCCAGGGAGGCAGGTTGACACACTTTGCTGCACTACTGCCATCTAGATGACCACAGGAAGTAGTGCAAGCAGAGCCGTAATGGATGGGCAGGCGCCTCATGACTGAGCCATCAGCACGTTTGCGAGCTGACATCCTTTCCAGTCCCAGCTCATGAGGTGCCTGGGGGAGGGGAACAGAAAAACAGGAAAATCCCCCGGCCTACAGAATGACATCTCCTCTCCTTGCAGGCCCCAGACCGCTCACTGGGCTACTGACCCACAGCCAAGCTAAATTTCTCTCAGGCCAGGGGAAAGGAGCTAGGTGTGGCTCCTAAGGTAGTAAACTGGGTAAGAAACTGGTTAATGGCTAGGCGAACGAGGGTGGTGGTAAATGGAGCTCACTCGGAGGAAGGGATGGTGACCAATAGCGTGCCTCAGGGCTCAGTACTGGGACCAGTCCTCTTTAATGTCTTTATAAGTAACTCTGCAGATGAACTAGAAGGGAAGTTATGCCTCTTTGCAGATGATACCAACATTTGTAATAGGGTGAACACTCCAGAGGGGGTGGAAAGAATGTGCAGAGACCTGAGAAAGCTCGAGGAGTTGTCAGGGAAATGGCAGCTGGGTTTCAGTGCAAAATCATGCGCCTAGGGGACAGAAACCCAGAGGCAGAGTACAAAATGGGGACCTGGGGTAATCATATCTGATGACTGCATGGTGGTGAGACAGTGCAACAGAGCAGTGGATAGGGCCAGTGGGATGCTGAGGTGCATAGGGAGGGGTATTGCCAGCAGAAAGAGGGAGGTGGTGTTGCCAATGTATAGATCACTGGTGAGACCCCCACCTGGAGTACCGTGTCCACTTCTGGAGACCACATCTCAGGAAGCATATAGACAGGGTGAAGGCTGTCGAGAGGAGGGCAACTAAAATGGTGTCGGGGCTGAATCAGAAGCCCTACAGGGAGAGACTGTAGGACCTGAATATGTACACCCTGGAGAGAGAAGGAAGAGAGGGGACACGACAGAGACCTATAAATACCTCATGGGGTTAAATAAGGTGCAGGAAGGGAGTAGTTTTCAGAGGAAAAGATGCACGAGAAGTAGCCGACCTGGTGGTGCTGAGGGTTGTGGTGCTGGATGCCACACCTCACGCCATGCCGGTGACCTGGGTTTGGGAGCAGACTTGGGTGATCGGGGATCGGCAGGGGAGGAGTAGCATTGAGCATCCATAGGACTGCTCTCCTCTCCTGGGGAGGGTGGGTGGTGCATGCCGCAGTT
This sequence comes from Neoceratodus forsteri, assembly GCA_016271365.2. Classification (NCBI taxonomy): domain Eukaryota; kingdom Metazoa; phylum Chordata; order Ceratodontiformes; family Ceratodontidae; genus Neoceratodus; species Neoceratodus forsteri. The sequence goes on from JADMNL010000030.1 coordinate 90,951,636, forward strand.
CTTGCAGCTCCCAGTGGAGACTGAGAGCATCACATACTTGGGGTAGGGGGTGTCAGCGGATGTCCTGTGCATGGCTGTGGGAGTGCGACCATCGCACGCTGCATATCACTGCATGTCCGCGCCCCCAGGAGTACCAGAACAAGGAAAAGCCCTGGCACCCAGGTAGGCGATGGTGGGTCCAGTGGACAGCCTCCACGTTCACAGCTGGAGCACTCCCAGCCAGTCTCCGGCTCTCCTCCAGACTCCGACCACCCCTGCTAGGTTGTAAACAGAGCGCTAGAGGAGTAGGCGGTCCCATCTCAGGGGGCTCAGAGCTGGGGGGTTGGGGGGGTCGGTAGCTGTGGAGGAGAGATCCTGGGATTGAGACTTGGCTTGGAGAGGACCCCAGGCAGAGCAGGAACAGGCCGGTCCATGTGACCACACCTGAGAGAGACCAAAGGGGCCAGTGTGTGGGAGCATAAAGAGAATTTGAAAAAAAAAAAAAGATGCATGGGAACAAGGGGACACGTAATGAAGCTGAAAGGGTGAAAATTTAGGAGAGATGTGAGCAAATGCTTCTTCACTGAAAGAGTGGTGACTGGCTGGAACAGTCTTCCAGCAAAGGTGATGGGGGTGAAAACAGTAGTGGGCTTCAAGCGTGCATGAGATAGGCACAAGGGAATCTTAGTTGGGAAGCAAAGTGGGAGAGGGAGCCAGAGATCAAGTAGGGTCTGCGATGGTAGGAACCAATAGGTAGGGAAAACTAGGCAGACTGGGTGGGCCAAGCGATCCTTATCCACTGTCAAGTTCTATATTTCTATGGAAACGGGGTTGGGGGCTGTACCACGGGCACAAACTGGTGCACTGTAGGGCTGGAAGTCCAAAATACAGTGGACGACAGGGCAGGGGAAGAGAGGCTGATAGGGCAAGTTGGGCGTTCAGGGGCATAAGAATAGTAAATTTAAACAAGGAAGGTGCTCTAGGACTTTATTTCTGTGTATAGTATCATTTTCTGCTATTTCATCATGTTTTAGTCTATTGAGGTATTCATATGATAATTTACTGCAGTATTCATATGACAAATAAGGAAGTTATGTCTACCCATGGTGCCTGATTAAGAGGCAGCAAAAGGTGCTGGGAAATAATGCAGGAATAGTGACATAGCTCTAGCTACTACAGTGAATAAAACAGCAATAGATATATTACACTAGCAGGGGGGTTGGATTCTGTTTTTTTCCCAGAGCTATTTTTAACCCCTGCCCAGCTGCACATCAGCCTCAGGGATTTACCCTGATGCTGTCCCCTTCAATCCATGGCAGTGGTCTAGGTGAAGGCTGCCCCCCACCAAACAGTCCTGATCCAGTGGTAGCAGCTGGTTTCCATGGCGTGGAGCCCCGAGTGTGGCAGCCATCATGGACATGCCAGCTGGGGGGTTTCTCCCTCCTCCCCTGATGTGGGTGCAGATTTCCAGGTGGCTTTGTGCACTGCAGGAGCAAGCTCCCTGGCTCAGTCACAGAGATTGCTGTGGTCATGGAACCTGCCGTCAGTTCTCCTTGGCTGAGGCACGCTGCCACCCGGCAGCTTCCCCAACCTGCCTTGCCTCCTGACACGATGACCTGAGTCCACTCTCAGACCCAGTTCACCTGTACAGCAGCACAATGCGTTCGTACTGGGCCCTTGGGGCAACCCATATTCAAGCATTTGAATTGTGTCAATGGGGTATTAGTGTTTAATACAATACTCCCAGCAAAGTCTGTCCCAGATGTTGCACTGTATTATTTTAGACAGTAGTAGTAGTTTATTTTTAAACACCACTGTTTCCCAAGGGGCTCAGCGTGCTTTACAGAAAGATACCCAAACAGTATAAAAGAAACATCCCAGACTTGAAAACTTAATTAAATAAGGGCTGGCCCAGAGGCACAGAGAGCTGTATCGTTTGTGCCTTACATCCCACCACACCAGTGACCCAGGTTTGGGAATGGACTCTACTCGCTGGGTGCTGGCTAGGGGTTGCCTGGGGGGTAGGATTGAGCATCCCAGGGACTGCTTTCCTCTCTCAGGGAGGGGTGGTCAGCCTTCTCGGCCTCTGACTGCCAGTGGGTGGTGTCCTGGTGGTAGTGCAGGTGCGAGCGACTCAAAGGGAGGGGCCACGGTTCCCTGGTGCATGTGTGCCTTCACACATACACACCTGCGTGCCACTGCAGTGAGGGGAAGGGAAGAAAATGGAAAAGAACCAGGTAGGCTAAATGAAGTCCCTCTGCCCACGTGTGCACCGGGGGGGAAGGGCCCTCCCCCCTGTCCCCACCACTGGGGAAGATCCATTGGGGACTTCAACCGGAGGACTGGCGAGGAGGATGCTGGTTGGGAGGAGGAGTAGGGATGGGGCTGAGAGCCTGGCCCCATGACTCGAATAAAAAGCTTTATGGGGGAAAAAAAAAAATCATTAAATAAATAAATAATAAATACAAATGGCTGGCATCCAGACAAAAAGAGGTTATTAGATCTGTAAGCCTCATCATTTTTTCCACCAGTTAATGCTGTTTATCCTCCCTGCTGCGGTACAGGCTTAGCCTTTCACCAGTCCCCTCCACCCCCATTACCCAGCGTCCCAGGGACTTACCTCGACCCTGGTGCTTCCCCCATGGCTTACCCCCTCCATGGCAGGGGTTGACAGTAGACGCCATACCACTGAAGAATGGATCCAGTACTGAGAGAGGGCCCTGTAGCCGGTGCAGAGCCTGCGAGGGGTCGGTGTCATCCTGCACTGCACCTGGCCACTTTCCACTTTTTCTTCCTCCTGGAGGGACGGACGTACAGTGCCGTCCAGACAGGCCCTCTCATGCTACCATATATGGGACATTGACGGCTGCTGGCCCTCCATTCCTTATGTGGCTATCCTTGGCTGCCTGCCTCCAGGCCTCCGCTAGAGTGCAGATGAGTGCCAGGATTCGCAGCCATCCTTCCCCAGAGGAGCAGAGCAGTCCACCAGATGCTGAATCCAGCTCTCCCCGGCCAACCCCCAGCGACCCTGAGTCCCTTCCTGAACCCAGGTTGCTGGTGTGGCAGCAGGTGTGGCATGGTGCCTCAGCCCTCCATGCCACCAGGCCAGCGCCATATGCCTCATTAAATAAAAAGGTCTTCAGGCCCCCCGTAAAGCCTCCATGAGGGGGACTCTCTCAAAGATCTCAGAAGTGAGTTCCACAGGGCTGGACCACTACCTCAGATGCTCAGTTCCTTAAGGATTTAAGCCTTGCCTTGGGAACTGCCAAGAGGCCCACCTTGGAGGCGCAGAGGGGGCGGGAGTAAACACTAATACCCCATGCCCACAGACATCATTAGAACACTGGTGCAATACAAGTTACTGTCGTTTCATTACAGCAGTAGCAGGATCTACATCACTGTTCATGACTTATTTCCCAGTAGCCTTTGCTGCCACTCAGTCTGGTGCTGCCTGAAGACATTTGTACTTACTTATTTATCAAAGGAATGCTGCAATAGATTAAACTATGAAGTAACAGCAGGCAGTGATGCCCTATGCCGAGTTGGACTCCAGTAACACCTTTCTACAGTATGTTACAGCAGGAGCCTAACTCGGAGAACCTTTGCTGGTCACCTTTAAATGAGAGATTGGGCTTTCCTGTAGTTGGCAGCAGCACAGCAATATCAAGGACTGAGTCTGCCCTACACGAATACAAATACTAAATTGCCATCCTTTTTAGAACCTTGTGGAGACACACCGGGTAAAGCTGAGCCTGACTGATGGAGTTAATCATAGCTTCACCCTCCATGACAGCAAATGGCTTTGCACCCCTGGCGAAGGATCAGGTGCCAGACTTTGTTTGGGGGGGGACTTTGAGTTAGTTGGGGAAAGTGGGCATGCTTTGTGCACTTGGGGGGGGGTGAGCAGGAGGAAGTCAGCAAGGCGAGTCTTTGTGATTGGGGACTCATTGATTAGGGGAGCAGTGGTTTGCAGAGGAGGGAAAGAGAGTGAAATGGTTAGATGCCTTCCTGGTGCATCAGCCATACAGGATATAGATAGCATAGGGATGATGGTGGAGAAATGGAAGGGGGGAGCTGGGGTGTTGGTACACTTGGATACCAACGATCTGATAAACCAGCTGTGGAGGCTGTGAAGTAAAACCGTAAGAGGCTGGGTGACGGACTAAAGGTGCACTCGACTTCCCTGGCTTTTTCTGAAGTCCTCACTGTGTGGAATAGGAGGAATAGGAACACATGAATAAGGAAGGAAGGGACTGAGGAGTTAATGGATGGTTGAAAGGATGGTGTCAGAAGAAAGGATACCACTGTTTGGGGACTAGCAGGCTTCTGGGATAGGAGGCTCTTCAAGGGTGATGGCCTTCACCTGATGAGAGAGGGGGCCAGTGCTCTGGGGCAGATCTTCGAGGGACTCTCTTGCAGCAGATCATACACTTGGGTGTCCACCAGAGGATGCTCTTGTCACAGTACCTTTCACCAGCAGTGCTGACTGGGGGCCACCCATGATGACGTCGGTCTACGCATATGTATAAATACGTGAGTGGCCTCTAGCGGCCTCAGTTCTTTTCCCGCCATCTCCCAGCTCGCTTCACGTGTCACTTTCACCACTAGTGTGTCGATGCTATCATCAAAGAGGAAAGTTTACGATTTTTTGTTCTCCATATGTCCAGTTCAGATTCCCCTTTCCGCAAGTGCCATTGTGGAAAAAAGATCTACTGATACGATAACCACTCTCTCTCTCTGCATTCACTGTCTGAGAACTGCCCACTATGTCCGCTGCTACGCTTAATGCCAGGAATTTAACCATGCTGCCTGTCATTGACAACTCCAGGAATTAGAATCCTGTCTCATGGAGTAGAAAGTGGCTCTCCTGGAACAGGAAATGCATTCCTACTCCTTGTTGTCTCACCCGCTGTCAATGAGCTCCCAGGTATCTCAATCTAGGCACCACTCTTCATTGAAGCATAATCACTGAGACAAGGACAAAGCCTCAAGTGGTAATGGTAAGGACCTTCAGCCATCGACAGCGCCCCCCACTGGCCGCTCGTTGATGGCTCGAGCTTCTCCGTCTCCGGTGGAAAAAACCCAGATGGTACTCACAGCAGTGACCTAGAGCTATGAGGCCTCCCGTAAAGTCCAACAACCTCCTCCATCGAGTTCCTTGCCAGTGCTCTCATCGACGTCCCTTACCGAGGCTTTATCGGTCCTGGGTACAACCCAGGCCACTCTATTGATGACTTCCCAGACTTCATCGATGATCTGTCCCTCCAGCATGGGACCCAGTCCTTCGTCAACAACTCTCGGTAAACATTCATCAACATCTCCTTTTTCGGCCCCTACTAAAGCGGCCCTCTAGCATGGGGTAGTTTCCTTGACTGACTTCTACTGTGACGCACCGCTTATCACAGCCTGTTTCTACTGGGCCTTGGTGGTTCAGGCATCAAGAATGACTTCCCAGCCTGCAGGCTCTAGGCTCTATCTGCAGCCCCAGCCCAGGCAATCTGTGAGCTCCCCCTCTCGCATGGGGTCCATGGCAGCTCCTCCTCCCTCGCCTCGTTGACAGTTCCTGCTGTTGACGTGGCCTCCGTGGTGAAAACTGTGCTGGAGGTAATGCAGCAACCTCTACCTCCCTCACCCCACCTCTCTCTTTCCAGCCCCTGGAAGAAGAGGGTTTGGATTACTTTGAGAAGGAAGAAGAGGAGGATCCAGCTGATGATGATGGGGTGTGCCTCTACTCTGTCTTCAGCGGGGGAGGATCCTATGCTGTACACTCTGTTCTCTTCTGGATGACCCCACCTTTCTGGAAATTATGATCCAGTTACAGCAGGTCATGGGAATCGACACCACCACCACCCAAGACTGGCAACGCCGCAACTTGGCTGATTTTCTGGATCTACTAGAGGACCCTGAAACTGTGGTCCCCCCCCCTTCATCCAGGCCTATCAGGATGCTGTTTCTACGGCTTGGCACCACCCCTCCATGGTACCTCCCATGTCTAAGAAGGTGGATCACCTTTATCAGGCCCCCACGGAACACCCCTTTTTCACCACAGCTCCACAGGCAGATTCTGTGGTCATCAATGCTGCACATGATCATACTAAGCATCCTAAACATTTAAGCTGCCTGCCTCCTGACAGGGAGTCTGCAAATTGGACTTGATGGGGAAACGGGTCTATGCCTAATCCACTGTAACACAAAAAACAGCAATACACATAAACTGTGGTTACGAAAACTTTAATAAATTACAGCATGAACAAACGGATGGTTCCCCAGTGCTTCAAGGGTAACAACCCTCTTCATCACCCTAGTCATGCGTATCCTGAACTATAAGGGGCATATGCCCAAGTACCAGAACACGCTTTAGACTGCCACCTCAGAAGTGACAGACAGACAGACTTCCCCAGTCCACAGATACTGACCAATTGCTGGCTACCCTTAAGACAGATACTAGTCTTTCTCGGCATCTCCTCCATGCGGGCTACAATGCCACGGACTCCCCTGCCTGTACCTTGGCAATAGGTGTTACCCTTTACTGCCATTCCTTGCTCTGTGTTTCCGACTTTACCCCAGATGTGCAACAGACCACCTTGAGTGCTCCCTTTAATGGTCACAAATGTGCTCTAGAGCAGAAGTTTCACATCTACATTGGAGAGTTAAACTGACTGCAGGGGAGAGGGAGGCTAGGAGGACCACTGAGAAGGGAGATCAGGTGGGGAATCTAGCTAGGGCTCCCCCGAACAGGGGACTAGTAGCAGCAAGGTGGGCAACAGTAAGGTTAAAGCTCAGATGAGGTTATGGGAAGACTCCAACAATGAAGGGCTGACAAAGCCTACATTCAGCATGAAAAATGTAAAAGAGACGGGAAGAATAAAGGAGAAGGAGAAGGAATAGGAAGAAGTGGGAGGGGATCAGGAGAAAGATGGAAAGGGGTTTGCCTTAATGCCAGGAGTCTGGGGGAAAACATTTGTGAGCTTCGGGCAATGGTAGCAGTGGTAGTAAATACTGTAATGTATCTAGTAGCCATCATAGAAACTTGGGCCACAAAGAATAATGATTGGGACCTGACAGTCCCAGGCTACACCATGTTTAGATGTGATAGAGGGAAAGGTAAAGGGGGAGACATAGCCCTATATGTTAGTGAAGGCATAGAAGCACTGGAGGGTGGAAACATCAGGAGTGGTGACGGAGAAACAGAATTGCTGTGGGTTCAGCTCATGGCATCCTCAGGCAAGAAACTACAGAAAGGGGTGCTCTACAGACATCCAGGACAGGGAAGAAAAAGATAAGGAGCTAGGGGCACAACTAGATGGGGGTGGCAAAGGGAAAGGTGATGGTGGTGGGAGATCTAAACCTGCCAGATATTGATTAGGTCATTCCAGCAGCCAGGAGATTCAGAAGTAATGTCCTGCTGGTTACACTGCAGGATTGCCTGCTGGTGCAGCTGGTTAAGTAACCCACTAGGCAAGCTGCCATTTTTGATGTGGTGCTAACCAACTCAGAAGTGGTAGGAGGATTGAGGGTAGGGGGAGCCATTAGGGTCCGGCAACCAAAACTGCATGGTTCAACCTAGCTCTTGGGACAAGTAAGCACTCATCAACGGCTGAAGTCCTGTATTTCAGAAGGGCAGACTTCAAGTGGATGAGGGAGCTGGTCCTGGACAAGTTAGTCGGAGTTGACATCATCAGGGATGTGAAGGAATGTTGGGGGAAAATCAAATGGAACATTCTCTTGGCAGCAAATTCTTGCATGAGAACGGAAATCAAGAGAAACAGGCACAAGAGACCACTATGGTCCTCTGGAAGGGTCAGTGAAGCAGTGAGTGCCAAAAAGAAGGCCTTCACCAGGTACGAGGAAAAACAAAGATAGGAAGAATGGGGAAAGTACCAAATGAGAACAAGGGAAATGAAGAGGGTGGTCAGAGAAGCAAAGGCAGACACAGAGCTGTGTATTGTGGAGGGGGTCAATGAAAAACAGTTCATTAGATATATTAGAGAAAAAAAGAAGGACAGGAGGAATGGTTAGGGTAACTGTGGAGGACGGGCAGAAAGCAGCCGCTTTTAACGACGACTCCTGCTCTGTATTCACAAGGAAGACAGAGGCCTTTGCCACAGAGTGGTGGTAAGGCGGCTGATGAGGGGAATCCTTGAGATGAAGCAGCAAATATTTACCAGTGAAAGGATTCACAGTGGACTAGTGGACCTAAAGATAGATAAGGCCCCAGGGCCAGATGGGGTGAATCCGAGGGTTCTGAAGGAGCTGGCAGCAGAACTAACTGAACCCCTGGTAGGGTTATTCAATAGCTCAGTTGAGACACGGGTAGTTCTAGAAGACTAGAGGGTAGTGGACATAGTTCTGCTCTATGGGGAGGGGGGCAAGGAGTAACAGGGGAACTCCATGGCTTTCAGTCTTAGCTCTATTGTGGATAAACTGATTGATACACTAGTCAAAGAGGACCTCATGGGCTACCTGGAGAGCAATGGACTCCAAGATAGTAACCAGCATGGGTTCATGGCAGGGAGGTCTTGTCAGAAGGTTGCTGAAGAAGCTAAAGACTCTTGGTGCAGCATAGGAAACATATGATCTTGCCAGCAGATAAATACTTTTCAGTCTATCGAGTCTGCTTGATTGTGCAGCTACCAGCCCTTATACTGCAGCTGCCCCTCCCTCCCCTTCCCCCCTTCCAGTAACCCTGCCCCTTACCCAGTCCCATCTCGTTTTGAAGTAGCCCACTGTATTACAGGCTACCACTTCCTCTGGTAATGTGTTCCACTCTGACACCACCCTCTCTGTAAAAAAAGTGTCTCCTCATTTCCCTCCTGAACTTCCCCTCTCCAGTCTCAGCTTGTGCCCTTGGGTCTCCCTCCTTCCCTCTCTTTAACTGGAAAAGCCCTTCTGAATCCATCTTTTTTATTCCCTTCATGTACTTGAAGGTTTCAGTCATGTCCCTCCTCTCTTCCAGGGAGTACATGTTCAACTCCCTCAGCCTACTCTCATAGGGCAAGTCCCCTAGTCCATGGATCATTTTTGTTGCCCTGCACTGCCTCCAGTAACCTAATGTCCTTCTTCAGGTACGGCCGCCAGAACTGCACGCAGTACTCCAGGTGTGGTCTAGCCAGTGACCTGTACAGCAGCAGGATCACCTCCCCCATCCTGGAGGATATGCTTCTGGCAATACAACCCAACATCCTGTTAGCCTTTGTAGCTGCCTTTCTTACACTGTGCGGAGTTGTTCATTGCTCCCGTTATGATCACCCTCAGATCCTTCTCCTCTCCTCCGCCTTGGCTAGCCAACCCCTCCCCCAGCTGGCAGCTTCTCCTGGGTTTTTTTGCTCTGACATGTAACACCTTGCATTTCTTGGCATTGAACCCTAGCTGCCAAGTGTCCAACCAGGCCTCCAGTTTTGCCAGATCATCCTGTAACCCCTGCCAACCCTCTAAGTCATCCACTACCGCTCCGATCTGTAATCTGCAAACAGACTGATCCTGCTGTTGATGCCTATTGAGATGTCTGCTATTAAAATCCCAAACAATACCGGCCCCAGTACAGACCCTTGTGGTACCCCACTTGTTACTGCCCTGGGTGATGCAAGCTCCCCTCCCACCACCCTCTGCTGTCTCCCTTGCAGCCAGTTCACTACCCATCCCACCATCTTTTGCCCCAGCCCCTGTGCCTTCCAGCTTACTACCTAGCCTCCTATGTGGCACTGAATCGAATGCCTTACTGAAGTCCAGGTACAGGACATCCACTGCATGACCCCTGTCTAATTGCCTGGTTTCTCAATCACAGTACTCCCACCAGGTTGGTCTGACAGGATCTGCCTGGGACAGATCCGTGTTGCCTGCTGCCCTGCAGGCAGCCCATTAGCCTCTAGGAGGGAAACCAGCCTCTCCTTCAGGATTGTCTGCATCAGATTTCCTGTGATGGATGTGAGGCTTACTGGTCTGTAGTTCCCCAGCTTATCCTTGGAGCCGCTCTTGTGTGGTGCCCCTCCACAAGAAGCAGTTCGGTGGGTGAGAAACTGGTTGGAAGGGAGGTCCAGAAGGTTGTGGTTAACTGAGTAAAATCAGAAGTGAGGGAGGTCACCAGTGGGATGCCACAAGAATCGGTCCTGGGTCCAGAGTATTTTTAGTATGTTCATCAGCCACAATGGAGGAGGAGGAATCTAGGGCAAGATATATTTCATCGCAGATGACACTAAGCCCTGTGGCAAGGTAGATAGCAAGGAGAGGGTTAGGGAGATGCAGAGACTTGCAAAAGCTAGAGATGTAGTCAAAGCTTTGGCAGTTGAAATTAAATGCCCCAAAAGTGCAAGGTGATGCATATAGGGAACAAATACCCCAGGACAGAAACACTGGATGGGTGGGGGTAAAGCTGGGCGTGACCTCTGAGAAACATGACCTAAGGGGTTTATCATCACTGACTTCTGAAAATAAGCCATTGTAACAAGGCCTAAAGTAAGGCAAACCAGATGCTGGGATGTATAGGAATGGTTATTTATAGCAGAAGGAAGGAGGTATTACTACCTCTCTACAGATCACTGGTGAGGCCCCACTTGGAGTACTGTACCCAGTTTGGGAATCCTTACCCAAGGAAGGATAAGGACAGGCTGAAGACAGTACAACATAGGGTGACCAAAACGACTGAGAGTCAGAAGGGTAGATCTTACAAAGTTTGGCTCAAGGTACTGAACATGTTCTCACTGGAGACCAGATGATAGAGGGAAGATATGATAGAGACCTTCAAGTTCCTAAAAGGAATGAAAAAGGTAGTAAGTAGTGGATCAAGAACACAGGGGCACGAGTGGAAACTGACAGGGGCAGGTTCAAGAGGGAAGTGAGAAAGTTTTATTTTACAGAAGGGGTGGTGGAGCCACGGAACAGTTTGCCAGCTGATGTGGTGGGCGCCAATTCCGTCAAAACTGTAAGTGGTTTCGGACACAGGCCGGTAGAGAGTGAAGAGCTTAGTGGTTACTCAGGCTGGTAGCAGTAGGGCGGGGAGCAGCGGGGTGGAGAGTGTGGTTTAGAACCCTGTATGAACAATAGGCCCTGGTTTATTAGGGGTTGATGGGTAGACTGGATGGGCCAATGGTATTTTTTTGCCATCGTCTGTTTCTGTGACAGAAGGTTCTATAAAAGGTGGCAGTGTAGGCTCAGTGTAGGGTAGACTTAGTCCTCAATATCTCTGGATTGCTGCCACCTACAGGTAAGCACAGTTCCTTGTCAAAACAGCATGGCAAAAACTGCGAAGACAGTTTAAGCCCAGCAATATGAGTGCCGAGAAATACAGCATCTGGAAACTTCAGCAAGGGGTCGGAACAGCGAAAAGCAAACGAACACCACACAAAAGTGTCCAAGTGGGGGCTTCACTCCCTGCACCACCCTTACTTAAATATACATACTTGAAGATGCACTACACACCACAGAACGGTTTCGTTGTTCCAGCACCTTGCTGAAGTTTCCAGTCACTGTCTTTCCTGGTGCTCGTATTGCTGGGCTTGAAGAACTTTCACAAAACATAATATTTAGACACAGTTCTGATTATATTTCACATTAGTGCTATTTTTCTCCTCCCCATTATTTATTATTGAGGTCATTTGCATGAATACAGGATCTTTGCCTCTGAAGAGTTCATCTATTCCTGCTGCTTTTTTCCTAGCTGAAGTCATAGAGCACTGCTTGTGACATCACAGTTACATGGAAAATGATGTCACAACAGAGGATTATGACATGAAGTAGGGAGTAAGCTAAAGAGGCAGATGAACTCTTACAGATACAGAGCATGGTTTCATGCAGATTTCCTCAGTAATAAATAATGGGGAAGACAAATCTATATAATACATATAGAATGCAAGTTAAATTGTACCAAAATATTATTTTGTTAAAAGTTTTCTTGGAGGTGTCAGCAGCTCTTTAAATTTGTCTTCGCTGTTTTTAACGCAACACTGCAACAATGGGCACTGCTAATCAACGTTAGTATAAATTAAATACATTTTTTTTTTATTTAAATGAAATAGTACAAGTGCACCTATTTATGCTCTTCACCCCTGCTTATGCATTTTATAACGAGCTGCGTGCTAGAGTGAGAGAAACTGAAATAAGATTTAGTGCAGATACCAGCCAGTGTGCAGCAGCTTTGCAGCAGAGGAAGAACTCCTACTACAGTTCCAAGAGGGCAGTCTATATGCATACAGAAAATCTGTAACTGTTACAAAGAAACAGACATTGTAGGCACAAAAAGACCTTGCGGCCCATCGAGTTGGCCCAGCCCCACCTGCCTGCTGTTGTTCTTGTGAGAGCCCTAGTAGTCCCTCACTCCCCTTCCCCCACCCCTTTTGACAGTCTTCACTAGACTGATACGCCTATCCATTCCATGTTTATCCTCGAACTGATTTCACACAGACCACCTCCCTTGCTAGCCTATTCCACCCTTGTACCATCCTTTCCATGAAGAAATGCTTTCTGATGTCCCTTTTCCCATGCCAGCTACTGGTGCTTGTGTTCCCACGCAGCAAGAAATTTACCAGTGTCCACTTTTTTAATCCCATGGAGGTAATTTGTATGTCTCTATCATGTCCCTCCCCCCTTCCTTCTTGCCTGCAGCGTGTACATGTTGAGATTTGACAACCTCTCCACGCAAGTCTTATCCTGCTGCCCCTGAATCATTCTGGTTACCTTCCTATGCACTGCTTCCACCTTCTCCCTGTCTTTCTTCAGGCTCCAGAATTGCATTCAGTACTCCAGGTGAGGACGAAGAAGGAACCTGTATAGTGGCATAATCACCTCGCTCCTCCTGCTGCTACTTAACCTTCCTATGCACCCAGCATCTTATTTGCCTTCCCCACTGCCCTGTTGCATTGCACTGGTGTCTTCAAATTATCCAGTGTGTTTATCCCCAGGTCTCTCTTCTCTGTTGTACTCTTCACAGAACCCCCCCCCAATTTAGTATTCAGTTCTTGCATGTCTTACCCCGTGTGTATTACCTTGCTAGTCATGGTGCTGAATTCTTTTCTTTTTTTTTTGTAGTTGCTGTTTAAGCCCCCTCTCACACCAGTGCTGTCACCCACCCCCAGGACTTCCCATGGAGCCTTGGTTTACCCCCCAGGTGGGGACGTGTCAGGACCGGGCCCTGAGCCTCACATACCTTAAATCTTATCGGGGTCTCTTCATGGGTCACAGCGCCGGTTGCTGAGAGTCATATTGGACCCTCTCATTGGTATCGCGCTGGGGCTGAGTATTTTTCTTTGTACGCTCCCCCCAGAGGCATGATGTGCTGATGCCAAGGCTCTCACCGGCGTCTGTCATGCCTCTCCTCTGGAACAGACTTGGGTGAGCTGTACCTCCGTCCACCACCAGAGATCAGACACGTGCTGAGTCGTTGTACCCCCCAACCACCCAGAGGAGAAGAGCAGTCCCTTGGACGCTCAAGCCTTCTCCCCCCAGCTGGCACTCTGATGACTCGGGCTCATTTCTAAACCCGGGTCACCAGCATTGCAAGTGGTAGCGTTACTGCTGTTCCAGCAGGCCGGCGCCATGTTGAATTTCAACTGAGGACCCTTGACCAGTTCTCCAGCCTTTCCAGATATGCCTTTATATTTATTTTTTTTTCCATACAGGTTTATATCTCTCCATGGCAGGCTTGGCGGCTGTATCAGCTCGTCCCATGGTCAACAGCCATCCCGAGTCTCCGTTCACCCACCCCCCTCAAGACCAGGGAGTCTGTTGGCACTTGCAGGTCGGGCTTTCTGTAGCCCAGCCTCCATTTTTCCACTAAATTTTTCTCACTGAGCACAGTGGACACACAGTGAGCATGCTCCACCTCCAAGGAGAAGCTCCAGCACTCTGAACACCGGCTTCTGCCACTAATTTGTGGGCCTCACATGTGCCACCACTTGGCTTTGGCCAGGTGGCAGTTGAGCAGCGAGACACCGGATCTCCTCTCCCGAGGGAAGAGAGCAGTCCTACGGACGCTCTATCTTCCCTCACCCAGCCGAGCTCCCAGTGAACTGAGTCCACTCTTGAACCCAGGGTGCCAGTGTGACAACAGGGAGGCATGGATGCCTCAACCCAATGTGCCACTGGGCTGGCTCGACTTTATATCTCTTAATCTCTCCTTGCGGTCTACTCTTCCACAGCTCTTTATATTGTCCACAAAGATGCAGATCTTCCTCAGGATCCCCACTCCAGTATCACAATAAAAATGTGGGGGCGGCCCGATGGCTCAGTGAAAGTGTGTCCTGCTTCCACACTGGTGACCCAGGTTCAGAAAGGAGCCTGGGATTACTGGGATTGGGCGGCCAGGCTGGGGAGTGCTTCCAAGGGGAAGGCAACCCAACTGGGGAGGCAGTGTCTGGACTCTGGCGTGGCAGCAGTGAGCCAGGGAGCTTGATCCCTTGTGGGGGGAGGGGTGGTGTCAGCCCAGCGTGTGCTGCAGAGGTTACTCCCAATGTCACAGGGTGGTGGAAGGGGATAGGAAAGAAGGAAAAAAGCACACAAAGAGTGTGCCTCGTCCATCAAGAATGATGGTCCCCTTTGTCCTCGGACCTCACTCTGTGTGGATCCCTGACGGCCATGATGGCGGGGGAGCAGCAATCGGGGCTGGGGGGGTCAGCTGGGATGCAAAGTTAGGAGAAAGTGGCAGTTGAAGAGCCAGAAAGCTGTATCAAAACAAACAGAAATGTAGAAGATGGTGGAAAATACTGTTGGTGGAGACTAAGAGTATATGAAATACTTGTCTAATATTTCAAGTTATAGCAGTAAAGAGCACATGTATCTTCAGGGAAATAATATGTGAAGTACAGTAATGCATGTGTAACCCCCCTGCAAATGGGGGTTCCCAAAAGACTTCCAGGAGCTTGCTTGAATGCTCCAAGCCTGAATGGTGTTTGGCATTTAAGCCATTTATCAGTGAGTGTTTTTAGAGCCTCTGGTACTGTCTCTTTAAGAGCTGTCTGCTTGCAGACATAATTAGTTGTATGGGGGACTGTGTGCTTCTCATGAGTACCACTCGAGCTGCTGCCAATTCACTTCATTTTGCAGTCACTAGGAGTGCAAAGGAACCTATCTGAAAGATGTAACTGTTTGCCAGAAATTATTTAGAGTAATAATGAAATTACAGTTTGTCTAACCTGCTTTCTTTGCAGTCAGAACTGTGTCTGCTAGTTCCCATTCTAGTTTTGAACTGCTGAACTGGACCAATCAGTGTGGGGTAAGCTAGCTCTAAATGATGCCTTGACGAATCAGAACTTGGACTCATAATCTGAGCCAGCCACAAGAGGATTGTATGGGCAGTGACTCTGGGAGATGTAGTTTAGACTTCAGTGCCTTTTTGGACCAACAGCAGCAGTCTATTGTGAGTGACAGCCAATCCAGTCAAGAACTGGGAGGAACTCAAAGGAAGTGCCGGTTTCGTCAGTTGGAGTTCAGTTGAGCTTTGGCAGTGAAGAAGGAAGGAGCCCTGTGCTTTTCAGTGTGCAGTTTTAGTCAAAACGGTGTAAGGCCCAGAGTTCGGTCTGCAGCTTCAGTAACAGCTTGTTAGGACTGAACTGGCCTGTAAAAAGAATCAAAGGATCTCTGAAGAGTAGAAACCAGGCTCACCCTGTAGAAGACTGAAGAATTGCTGAAAATTGCACTCGGTCTGTCAGAACTGAATCTGCTGTGTGTTCTCCCGGTATTGTGCAGTAATTGCGATCGGGATACAGATGCAGCCTGCCTGGTATAGTACTTTCTTTTATATGGATGTGTGAAGAGGTTTGTGTACCTCAAGTGAGCCCTGCTGACATTGAAGGACCCTATCTTATTTGGAGGTCGTGAGTACTAATTCAGGGTTGCTCCTGTTGAATTGCCACATTAAATCCAAATGGAATTACTGTACTGCTGACTGTTTAATTCTCCTTTTCTCTGTGTGAAAGGGCCCCTACCAGCTGCCACGGTTTGGACTAGCCACTAGGCTTGCAGTACCAGGGACAGTAACTGATAGGGATAGGCCTGTGCACAGAGCCATAGGTAGATTATTAGAGTGATAAGCTAATTAACCTGATTTCCCCTGTCCTTGTTATATCCCCTAAATAAATCAGAGCTGCTTGTTTCAGCAAAGTTATACTGCCTGAGGTATTTGTTCATGTTAAAGTACTGTACTGTGATTGTTGCACTGTATCTCATTTCACAGGAGGTCCCAGTGCCGAACCAGACCTGGGGGTAAGTGTATACCGTGAAGGTAATTCTGATATATTGTGTGGGCCACTAGTGGGAAGAAAGGGGTTGCAGTGTCCCAGAGGGCTGTGACCAAGTTAGTTTAACTATTGCAAACCCTGACCTCTGGGTGGAGGCACCCGCCATTGGATCCAGGCCCCTCAACCTGTTAGTGGCAAATCAGGCAGGGTAGTAGCCCCTGGGATAGCGCCATCTAGGGGTTACATCTTGAGGCTCACCGCTGGGATTGTGTGTCCTCTAGTGGCCATATTACAACCACTGTTAAGAAAAATGGGTACCCGACAGAAGTGGCTGTGCACCGGCTGGTGGAGTGGTGTACTGGGGAGGAGATCGACCCCCAAAATGCTATGCTTATCCTGGACATCCCTCTGGGTATCAATACGGACACTGTGCAGGGAGTACTTTCCAAGGTGGAAGGTTTACAAAACCCTGTGGTGGTGGGTCGGCATGCTAATCTGCTCACCCACACTTTCCTGGCCCTAATAGAGTTTAAGGATCCCATAGATAGCTCCAAAGTGCCACAGACCATTACCCCAGAGGGAGCCCTCACTGCTTGGAGAGTGATAACTAAGGACAGTAAAGACCCGGGGGGGAATCAGCCCCACCACTATCTGAAACTTTGAGGAGAAATTTGCTGAATGGTTGCTGGGAGAGGAAAACTGTGGAGGACTTGAAGAAACTATTCTTGCCACCTGGGGTGTTCCTCCCCAACACCCTCTCCTGCTCCAGTGCCCGTAATGGTGGCTGAACCAATGCAGACTCCTATTTCTGCACCTGCCATTAGTCACGACTCTTACCGAAGGTTGAGGATCTTCTCTGGCACCCTCCCACCCCCAAGGAGAGGATGACTGGGAGACCTGGATAGACTATGTTGCCCCCAAGTGCTAGAATGGCAATGCCGGAAGGTGAAAGCTTAAAAGAGGTTAGTGAGAGCCTCCGAGGTCCTGCCTGGCTACCATCCGCTAAACGGGCCAGTAACCCTGAAGCGACTGCACAGGCCTATCTTGAGGCCTTGGAGAATGTGTATGGGAGCCCAGATTCTGATGAGGACCTATGGTGGAGAGTAAGAGATGCACAACAGTACCAAGGGAGTTGTTGTCTGTGTATGTATCTCGGCTGGAAAATTGTTGCAAGAATGCCTCAGAAAGGTAGTTTGCCAGCGATTGAACTGGACCGAACCAGGCTGGACAGGATCCTTAAGTCTGCCCCTTCTCAGAACTGCTGTTGCTTCAGTTACACCTGGCAGATCGACTGGAATCCCCACCCTCCTATGATGAGTTAATGAGAGAAATTGAGAGTTGAGAAAAGCGACCTCGGGAGGGACCTGCACCAATAGCTGCGCGCCTGAGTGACTGAGGGTGACCCATCAAGTGAAGTTCAGGGGAGAGGTTGGCAGTCAATGAGTGCTCTGACAAGGAAAAGATATGTCACAATGGGGCGAACTGTTGAGAGAGATCCGAATTCAAAACAGTCCTTTATGAAGGCCACGCCTGCAAGTACGGGCCCTGACCTATATCCGACTGCATCTGCTATGGGGGTGGGGTACCCACCCATGTATCTCCTGCTGATAACAGCTCGAACTCGATTCCTTGACCATGGAAGTGGAGAAACTGACGAGATGTCTCCAAATGCTTATCACGCCGCAGACAGAGATGGCACCAAGGTTTCCAGTTAGTAATACCCCGCCCTGGCTCCCAGTGTGGCCTCGGCCAGCTCAAACTCCAGAAAGTATGTTTTGCTATAATTGTGGAAAGATGGGCACATGAAAAGGAATGCCAGTCCCCAAAAGACACTGACAAAGTTGCATATAGGCTACAAGGAGAGCTTGGAGAAGAAATCAGTGGTTAAGAGGTGCACGACATGATCCCAGTGAGGGCACCAAAAATGCTAATTCACGTCCTTTTGTGGCAAGGTCAGTTGCCCAGGCCCCCTACCGCCTCTCCAGACTGGTCCAGAATAGTGGGTCCCTCCATGGAGACCACTGTAAAGGTGAACGGAGTGTCTACAAGAGCTATATTAGACAGTGCTCCCAAGTGACAATTATGTTCCAAGATTGGTATCAGAAGCATTTGTCAGACGTGCCCTTACAACCATTAGAAGGACTGCATGTATGGGGGTTAAGTGAGAGGCCTACCCCTATTCCGGGTATATCCAATTTGGCTGTCTTCCCCACCTCCGTGGCTGGAGTGGCGAACAAGTAGAGACCCTAGCCTTAGTGTGTCCCCCACTGGACTGTATGATGGTGTCCCTTTGTTGATTGGAACAAATGCTCATATGTTCGGAAGGCTGGCACAGTTGTGTTATGAAAAACAGGGGTCAAAGACTAGTAGAGCTTTAAGAGTTCCGGCTTTAATTAAGAAGGCCTATGAGGCACAGAGAGATGCTGAAAAACAGAACCAGAGGAACCGGTCGGAATTGTATGGAAGAAGGATCCTGAGTCTCTGATCCTGGCGCCAAATGCCCAGTGTACCTTACAGGGAGAGTCCATATCAGAAAGGATGTTAAGAATAAAATATTAATGTTGGATGCACCAGGCGATGGAAAATTGCCAGAGGGACTGCTGGTCAAGCTTAGTATTTTGCCCGCTAGAGCCCATGCTTATGCCAGAAGGGTAATGGTCCAAGTTCATAATGTGTCTGAAAGAGACATTCGAGTAAACAGAGGTTGCATCCTGGCTAATGTGCATTGTGCAGACACTGCAGTGCTACCAGCAGCAAGAGTTCAAGGAAGAATGACAGAGTAACGCCTGACTTGTTTGATTCGGCGACTCCCGCTGCCAGCTGAATGGAAAGTGAAGATCAGTGAGAAGCTTGCCAGAGAGACCAGGTGTTTTCTTTAAAGGAATGGGATGTAGGATGCGTGCAAGGAGCTGAGCACAATATCCGGCTGCATGACGAAAGACCATTTCGTGGAGAGGTCTCGACGCCTGGCACCTGCTGACATAGATGATGTGGGACGGCATCTGCAAGAGATGTTAGCTGCTGGTGTAATACAAGAATCCAGAAGCCCTTATGCTTCCCCATTGTGGTAGTGAGGAAAAGAATGGAACAGTAAGGATGTGTGGATTATCGCACCTTAAACCGTGGACTATCCCTGATCAGTACACAATGCCCCGCATTCAGGATGCTTTGGACTGCCTAAACGGGAGCAAGTGGTTCTCTGTGCTGGATCTCCGCAGTGGGTACTATCAGATCCCGATGGCCCCAGAGGACCGTGAAAAGACAGCCTTTATCTGTCCGCTTGGCTTCTATGAATTCATGAGGATGCCTCAAGGATTTCAGGTGCCCCAGCCACTTTTCAACGATTGATGGAGCGTGCAGGGGACATGAACTTACTAGAGTGCCTGGTATACCTAGATGATGTTATTGTGTTTGCAGCTCACTGGAGGAACATGAGAGCAGATTATTTAAGGTATTGGACCGACTGGAGGACTTTGGCCTTAAACTGTCCATTGATAAGTGTCAATTTTTCAAACATCAGTAAAGTATGTGGGACACATAGTATCCACCGAGGGAATGAGACCGACCCAAGTAAAGTTGAGGCCTTGACCACCTGGCCACAGCCCAAAAATCTAAAAGAACTGCAAAGATTCCTGGGATTCTGTGATATTATCGGCGCTTCATCAAGGACTATTCAAGAGTGATCCGCCTTTACTTAACCTTACTCAAGGGTATCCCCAACCCACAAAATACCAAAGTCAGCATCCTCAAGACTGAAAGAGTGTATTTTCATCCGAGTGAAGTATTTGGGGCCCGCTGGACTCCTGATTGTGAGACTGCTTTTCATGAGATCATATATCAACTTACCCATGCTCCAGTGCTGGCCTATGCCGATCCAAGAAAACCTTCGCCCTGCACACTGATGCTAGCTTGCAAGGTTGGGGCTTGTTGTACCAAGAGCACGAGAATGGCCTGAGACCAGTGGCCTTTGCCAGTAGAAGCCTGACCCCATCCGAAAAGAACTATCCTGTACATAAGTTAGAGTTCCTAGCTTTGAAGGGGCTATTGTTGACCAATTCCATGAGTACTTGTATGGGGCTAAAATACTAGTAAAACTGACAATAATCCTTTGACCTATGTGCAGACCTCAGCTAAGTTGGATGCCACTGGCCATAGGTGGCTTTCTGCATTATCTACATATGACTATGCTCGAATACCGAGCAGGTCTGAACCACATAGATGCTGATGCTCTCCCGGAGGCCTGTTCCCCAGAATGATTGGGTCCGACTGGCAGAACCTGACATTCGGGCACTCTGCCGGAAGTTTGACAGGGAGGAACAAATGTCCACGGACGCAGTGGACTGCATGGTGGATTGCTTGGGAGCCTTCTGAGAATTGCATACCTGCTGCTTATTGCCACTTTTCTGCAATAGACATTGGTGCACTGCCTCAGCTGGACAATGACAGTATTCGCGGCTCAATCCACGATCCCATGATCAAAGCAGCTTTAGAGCCCTCTATGCAGGAAAAGATGTGTCCAAATTACTCCACTGATTTGAGAACTGCACTGTTATACAAAGAAGGTCCTAAGTTGAAACTGATCAATAAACTGTTATACAGAGAAACAGTAGACAGAGGGGACAAGTAGACAAACAACAACTAGTGCTGCCCACTGCCTTTGAGACTCAGTATTGAGGTCCTTGCACAACCACATGGGGCACCTTGGTATAGACAGAACACTTGACTTGGTGAGATCCAGATTCTATTGGCCTAAGATGGGGGCTGATGTGGAGCAACACATTCAACTTGTAGTCGCTGCTTACAGAGGAAAGCTTTGCCCAGAGGGCTGCCCCCTTGTTAACATAACCACCAGTGCACCCATGGAGCTGGTCTGTATTGATTTTCTAAGTTTGGAGTCAGATCAAAGAAATATCAGTAATGTGCTGGTGGTCACTGACCATTTCACGAGATATGCCCAAGCTTTCCCACCAAAGACCAGAAAGCATCCACTGTAGCCAAAGTACTTGTAGAAAACTTTTTGTTCACTATGGGGCTCCACAAAGAATCCATTCTGATCAAGGGAGAGACTTTGAGAGTCGTCTGATCAAAGAGATGCTTTCTCTGTGGGAGTGCAAAGTCCAGAACCACTCCTTCCACCCCCAGGGGACCCACAGCCTGAACGTTTCAACCGCACTTTGCTAGATATGCTAGGCACCCTGCACCCAAAGGACAAGCCTAGATGGAGCCAACAAATTAGCACCCTGGTACATGCTTATAACTGCACCAAAAGTGATGCCACTGGATTCTCCCTACCGCCTGATGTTTGGAAGAGAAGCTCACTACCAGTAGATGTGTGTTTGGGGTCTCTCCTGATGGGGTTCAAGCTGACAACTATTTACAGTATGTGCAAAAGTTAAAGGCCCAGCTAACTCATGCGTACTAACTGGCTCAAACCATGTTGCCAAAGAAATCTGGCCAACAAAAAGGTATGATAAAAGGTGAAAGCACAGGAACTCCAGGAGGAGATCGGTATTGCTAAGAAATCTGGGACTGCATGGCAAGCACAAGATTGCTGACAGATGGCACCATCTCCCTCACATTGTAGTGGGCAAACTAGATGATCTGCCAGTGTACAAAGTAAGGCCTGAGAATAATTCAAAGATGTAAAAACAATGCATAGAAATCATTTACTGCCCATTGGACAAATCTTAATTGAGTCTGAGCCCCTAGAAGATGCCCCTCTGGACCAGTGACTAGAGCTGCTGCTAAGAAAAGATCAAGAAAGTCTGCACCTACAGAAGCAAAGTTAAAGTGTTCCCTCCACAAGTCCCAGTTGAGCATGACTGTCAGTCCATATCGGAAGAAAGTGAGAGTGACTTTGAATACTATCCTTCTACTAACTGAGTCAATTGTTTCGGGGCAATCCCTAGTCAATACTGGAGACAAAGCTGGGCCTTCTGGACTGTCTAAGCCCCAGCTTCATCCCTGGAGCCAATGCTCCCAGAAAGTGAGTGCAAGCATCAGATCAGATGAAATGGAATCATTGTGCATGGTTGAACTGTTTGAGCTTTCAGGGAGGAAAATGATAGATTGGGGCAGACTGGTGATACACCCGAACAAGAAGAGTATTTTGAGTGCCCTGACAGTCCACTGCCAGTGTCCAAAGCTCTCCATGCGAGCCAAATGTTGTGGACTCAGAAACTGTAACTCCTGGAGCTGAAAGTGCCCCAAGTTCTAGCCTCTCTACCCCCATGGAGACTCCCTGACAAGTGAGGACAATGCTGAAAATGAGGCTCAGAGTGCAGAGACTATAACAGTTCCCCTAGAAAGACTGGTCGAGCTGTAAAGCCTGTGGTGCACCTCAGTTATGATTCACTTGGGAGGCCTGTGGACTTGCCTCTCAATGTTGTCCATAAAGGAGTGTATGTGTCCCGAGCTCATTGCCCAAACTGAGCATCAGTGCTAACTCCAAGTTACTTGTGTTGCCCTCTACATATGGTGCCCTTGCCCCATCCAGCCCCAAGGTAACTGATAGGAAGGGCCCCTCTCTTCAGGTTTCATGTACAAGAGGTATAACTTGAGTTATGGTACAATGTGTATGTAATACTGTGTAAAGAGTGACGTACTGCAATGTTTCAGAAATGTGTTCTTGGTAAAATGATATATTGACTGATGATTACATGTGCAGCTAATGTAAATGTATATGGTTGCAGTTGAACCATAAGTACTTGCTTGACGCCAACGCCAAGCTTTCCCAGGCCAGGGAAGGGTGTAACCCCCGCAAATGGGGGTTCCAAAGACTTCCAGGAGCTTGCTTGAATGCTCCAAGCCTGAATGGTGTTTGGCATTTAAGCCATTTATCAGTGAGTGTTTTTAGAGCCTCTGGTACTGTCTCTTTAAGAGCTGTCTGTTGCAGACATAATTAGTTTGTATGGGGGACTGTGTGCTTCTCTGAGTACCACTTGAGCTGCTGCCAATTCACTTCATTTTGCAGTCACTAGGAGTGCAAAGGGAACCTATCTGAAAGATGTAACTGTTTGCCAGAAATTATTTAGAGTAATAATGAAATTACAGTTTGTCTAACCTGCTTTCTTTGCAGTCAGAACTGTGTCTGCTAGTTCCCCATTCTAGTTTTGAACTGCTGAACTGGACCAATCAGTGTGGGTAAGCTAGCTCTAAATGATGCCTTGGACGAATCAGAACTTGGACTCATAATCTGAGCCAGCCACAAGAGGATTGTATGGGCAGTGACTCTGGGAGATGTAGTTTAGACTTCAGTGCCTTTTGGACCAACAGCAGCAGTCTATTGTGAGTGACAGCCAATCCAGTCAAGAACTGGGAGGAACTCAAAGGAAGTGCCCGTTTCGTCAGTTGGAGTTCAGTTGAGCTTTGGCAGTGAAGAAGGAAGGAGCCCTGTGCTTTTCAGTGTGCAGTTTTAGTCAAAAAGCGTGTATACGCCCAGAGTTCCGGTCTGCAGCTTGTGTAACAGCTTGTTAGGACTGAATCCGTCCTGTGAAAGAATCAAAGGATCTCTGAAGAGTAGAAACCAGGCTCACCCTGTAGAAGACTGGAAGAATTGCTGAAAATTGCTTTCGGTCTGTCAGGAACTGAATCTGCTGTGTGTTCTCCCGGTTGTGCAGTAATTGCGATCGGGATACAGATGCAGCCTGCCTGGTATAGTACTTTCTTTTATATGGATGTGTGAAGAGGTTTGTGTACCTCAAGTGAGCCCTGCTGACATTGAAGGACCCTATCTTATTTGGAGGTCGTGAGTACTAATTCAGGGTTGCTCCCTGTTGAATTGCCACATTAAATCCAAATGGAATTACTGTACTGCTGACTGTTTAATTCTCCTTTCTCTCTGTGAAAGGGCCCTACCAGCTGCCACGGTTTGGACTAGCCACTGAGGCTTGGGTACCCAGGGACAGTAACTGATAGGGATAGGCCTGTGCACAGAGCCATAGGTAGATTATTAGAGTGATAAGCTAATTAACCTGATTTCCCCTGTCCTTGTTATATCCCCTAAATAAATCAGAGCTGCTTGTTTCAGCAAAGTTATACTGCCTGAGGTATTTGTCTATGTTAAAGTACTGTACTGTGATTGTTGCACTGTATCTCATTTCAGGGAGGTCCCAGTGCGGAACCAGACCTGGGGGTAGTGTATACCGTGAAGGTAATTCTGATATATTGTGTGGGCCACTAGTAGGGAAGAAAGGGGTTGCAGTGTCCCAGAGGGCTGTGACCAAGTTAGTTTAACTATTGCAAACCCTGACCTCTGGGTGGAGGCACCCGCCATTGGATCCAGGCCCCTCAACCTGTTAGTGGCAAATCAGGCAGGGGTAGTAGCCCCTGGGATAGCGCCATCTAGGGGTTACACATGACTATGGTGAGATATATAGATCCTTACAAAAAGGGACAGAAGATAAAGCACAAATAGGATTGAATTTATATAGATATATAATTTGTTTTGGTCTAAAAATGGTTGAGAAACACTGATTATTTATTTGTTTGAGGCTTCAGTTGCAGTATGCAGTGTCAGAACAGTTTCACAGATTGTAAATAGCAGGAAGTCCCTAGCCACCTAAAGGAGCTGAAACCCCAAACAGTGCTGTCTTATTATTTTTTCCTTTTGTCTTGATACCACAACTGTTTATCATTGGCCATTCTTGGGCTCATTTATAAAATATGTTGTCTCGAGAAGAAATAAAACGAACATTATAAATTAAATAACCTCAATCCGAACTAGTCAAATCTTCATGCAAGAACCATGGGTGGGGGTGAGGAGAGAGAAAAAAGCCAAGAAAGTTGCAGAGGAGAGATAAGAGGCTGTCAGAATGCTAGCAATTTAGATCCTGCTTTAATAGGTAGTGCTGATGGAGCAGTTTTCAGTTTTAACCCTTTGGAGTGGGGTCCCAGGGGAAGGACAAATGTGTAAAGATCGATCAGCTGCTGATTATGTTTTCATTCTGCCTGCATTGATTGGAGTCTTTGCTGAGACGCTGGGCTTGGAGAGATGGGATGACACCTGCTCTGACAAGATGGTTTTTGACTCAGATCAATCTGACTTGTACTCAGCAGTCTGAAAACCCAGAGCCGCATTTCATGAAGTTAAATACTCACTTTCAATAGAAAAAAAAACTGTCTGCGAGCAGTCTGTTTAGCATAAGCCCTCTCCCAAATGCTACTGTGTGCGTGTGTGTGTTTGTGTGTGGTGCGGGGCGGGGGAGCTCATTTTTATTAAATGAAAGGTAAAGAGATTGCAAGTTTTTCCGCACTGCTTTGCCATTTCTACTCAGCCTAGGAAACCCTTCTCCCCTGGGTTGTAGGGTAATTCAATCTCTATCCTATTTCTTGGTGCCCCAAACACATAAAAACCCTAGAAAGATACCTGATACCGGTGGCTGTGCTGATACCCTACCCAGAACTGGTTTGTAAGTTCTGACTGCCTGGATTCCCTTACTTTCACATATAGATACTAGTGCATTCTCTACTGAGCAGGTGCCATGCCTTCAGGAATCAACTGCTGGGAACCCATCTCAACACCACCACCACATCCTCGAGTTCCCACTCCTCCATGCCCTATAGTATTTGTTCCACAGAAAAAAAGATCCTCTCTTCAAATGCTCTGTCTTTTAAAGATCGTGTTGGTAGAAATACCTTTGAAGTTTGAAATATTTTCACAAATTCTGGCTTTTTTTATTTTTTGTCTTTTCACGCTGGAAACTCCATTCTTGTCCCTTTTTTCAACTTCTGATTGGACTGTAGAAGATTTGTTTGGAATTGGCTTCCTTCACTTGTGCGCCACATGTCTACTAAAAATATTGCATAGAAACGAGTCATTATCAGCTCAGTACATGTTTCGTGGTGAACCTTGAGAGGGAGAAGGAGAGAGAGAGAGATTGCAGCACTCAGACGTCAAGTGATATCTTCCATGCCACCAGAAGATGGGCCTGATTATTAAAGGTTCTGTGCACGATCAAAATAGGATGCTCCAACCTCCTGGCATGAGTAACATGTATTGCTCATGCTGTAAGGAAAGGGGGCAAGCCCTCCCCATTAGGAACCCAGAGATCTAATACATATTTTAATGTCTGAGGCTCGTGGGGAAGACACAGTGGGAGGGGAAAAGGCACAGGGTTGATGCCAGCCAATTTGAGTTAATGGGCGAATTTACTAAGTTCGTATTATAGTGGCCTCACACTGATCGGGGCTAGTAGGCCTCCTGTATTGGCATGTAGGGCTCTGTAAAATGACTTATTAAAGATTAAAGGCAACGCACTATGTTTCTTGTTTTATTACTGGTAACGTACACTGAAATCCAAAAAAAGCTCTAGCCTAGACTCGGTGCTCTGTACTTCAAAAAGTCCCACCTGCCTCACCCAGGCTGTTGTAAGATCCTTCTCAAGATGATCCTTGTGTACAGTTCTGGAGACCCCATCTCTGCAAAGACATTGACAGGGTGGAAGCTGTCCAGAGGAGGGCAACCAAAATGGTGCAGGGCCTGTACTAGAAGACATATGAAGAAAGACTAAAGGAGCTTAAGATGTATAGCCTCGAGGAAAGGAGGGAGAGGGGGGACATGATAGAAACTTTCAAATACCTCAAGGGAATCAACAAAGTCCTAGAGGGTAGCATCTTTCAGAAAAAGAGATGTGCAAAAACAAGGGGGCACAATTTGAAGATAGAGGGGGGACAGCTCAGACGTAATGTGAGGAAGTATTTCTTCACAGAGAGGGTTGTAGATGCATGGAACAGCCTTCTTGAGGAGGTCAGAAAAAACAGTGGGGGAATTCAAGAATGCATGGGACAGATATAAGGCAGTTCTAATGGGGGGGGTAAGAGGAAGTAGGCTGTTGGTTAACTAGGATCCACAGCTTATCTGTTAGGTAGGGAATGGGCAGACTAGGTGGGCCAAGCGGTCCTTATCTACCATCAAATTCTATGTTTCTATCCTACCAGTATTTAGCTGGGTGGACCCGTTTTAAATTACCACCCCAGAACTACCTTGGCCAAATTGGCCTCCCCTTTCCATTCATTCTGCCAGTGTGCCTTTAACTGTCCTACTCATACCCACAACTGCTCCCTTTACAACAACCTCTCGTTTCTGTCCCTTGAAGGCAGGCTCTTCTTCAACTGCATTGCTGTCTCTCAAAATTCAGGCTCAGTTCTCTAACCTACTGTCTCGACTCTCACCTCTCTTCTCTCCCATCATCTCCTGGGCGCTGTCTCTCTTTCTCTCTCAGGCCCTTGCTTTTTCTCTCTTTTTCTCAATTTGAAACCTCTGTTGGGGAAGCAGCCTTCTTTTATCACCCCCCCACCTCTCAAACAGCCCCTCACCATCCACTCCTTTTTCTCCCCTCCTCTTTCAACCACCCTATCAGCCGCTCTCCTTCAAATCTCTTCAGCAAATTCTCCTCTTACACCTGCTCCTGCACCTAACCATAACCCCACCCCCTGTCTACCCTCTTCTCCTGTTTATCACCCCTACTTTTTTTGTCTAGCTCCACTCCCTAAACTCCACCACCACCTGCCTCCCATTCTCCCCATATTTCTTATTCCCTTTCACTGCCTACAAGTTCTCCTGTGTGGTTAAGACTTATGTTTCCTATAATGTTTGCATATTTAATCATATATAATGTTTGCATATTTATTCATATATTTCCTGTAGCATTTGGTGCTGCTTTACTTGTTATTGTATTTTAATTACTGGTCAGCATTTCTTATATATGGATAACCGTGGTTTTATCCAGTGTGACAACTGCCCAGTTTATATTTTGCATTATAACCGGGCAGTTGTAATCACTGCCTGTCAGTCTAGCTCGCACTACATTCAACGCAAGCTCAGCAAACTGTCCCCAATGCCACAAACTTCATTCCTCACACAAAATGTCAGTTATGTGAGTAAATGTTTTACTAGCTAAGTACAAAAATCATAATAAAATTACCATTCTGACAACAAAAATGGAATTGTGTTTTGTTGTGACAGCCCTTGTAAGCCAGGAATACTTCCACTCTCTGACTATGTTATTTTCAAAATCCAATGTCATAAAAAATGCTGACCAATAATTAACTAAAATAATACATGGGTGGGTGTGTAACCATAATTTTACACATACCGTTGCTGAGGGACGCTGTTATAAATCCCTTGAGCTTCACTCTCAGGATTTATGTAGCATCCCATACATCAGGTGTGTGTAAAATTCTGGTTACACACACCCACCCATGTATTATTCTATATTTATTTTACTGTTTCTTTCACTTCATTCACCCTACCCACTGTAAGATAACCCCCTGGGTGAACCTGAAAACAAGGCTGGGCTCACTTTGCATTTCTTGGCCTAAATTTAAAATAAATTAAACACTCAAGAGGAAAACTGCATGACATTTTCCTGCAAAAGTCAATTGTTGAGTCCTTTCAGGTGACTTTTGTCCCGGTGATTCAAACTGAATAAGATGGTTAAACTGAGCTATACCACCAGGCATCTCCTATAGCTGAATGTGGGTTCCAGAGGAATTCAGTGGTGAAGCAGTGGCCCAGCAGGTAGCATACTCGCCTCTGGGGCTGGAATATTTTAAGGTATAGGTTCTAGCCCCACATGAGGTATTTGAGGCAGTACCCTTAACTGACACTGTAGTGCCATACGAGGGGGATGCTGCATTGGTGAGGTGCCATGGTTCTAATAAAACATTAAACCCAGGTCCCTTCTGTCCATTTCTAGTCACTCTCCAGGTGGCATTGAAGATCACATGGGACTTACTGAAGAAAAGCGGGAGTTTTCCCATGGTCGTGGTTAACATTCCCTATCAATAAAACAGGTCTATGCAACCCACCCCTCAGGATGTACCTGGAAACAAGCAATAATAACTTTAGTGTGCCTTTCCTTGTCAAACATTACAAAGAAATGCTATTTGCAGTGTCAGTGGCTCAGTAGGTAGCACACTTGCCTCCGAGGCCGGGAGATCAGAGAGTTGTGGGTTCAGTTCCCACATCTGGCACTCGGGTTAATATTCCAATACTGACACTGTAGTGCAGCATGAGGGGGGTGCTGCACTTCTGAGGTGCCATCTTTCGGATGAGACGTTAAACCGAGGTCTCATCTGCCTGGATTGGTGGTAGTTCAAGTGGATGTTAAAGACCCATGGCACTTATCGAAAAGAGTAGGGGAATTTTTTATTAGAAAACTACATGAACATACATAACAGTATACATTTCACAGGACAATCAGGATATCAGACAAAAGGTATAATAAAAAACAGAAAATTCAAAAAAACAAAGCAGAGAATGCACTGCCTAAAACGAAAACTTAAGGAATTATAACAGAAAGAAAAGAAAATCCCAGGAACCCCACAGTGATCAGACTTCAAGTGACCCCTTCAAACAAAATCAAAGGCAACGCCCTCCACCTGAATGCCACTAAAGGGGCAGGTAGGGATTTTTTCTCTGAGCAATAAATAAGCTGAACTTCCTTCCTAATATGTTCCTGCAGTTCAGCCAAAGAAATTCTCTTGTGTTGTAGGACAAACATACATCGGTTGTGCCAGATACACCATTTGCAAACTGCAAACAAAACCCGCACAGTGCCCGGAAAAATAATTTTCCAACTTGATCCAAAATTCCCATATACTAATTCTGAATAAGTCAAAGCAGAAAACATGGGCAAATTCCACGACTGACCCAACTGAGACCATAATGGTACTATATATGCACAGTCAAAAAACAGGTGAGACATGGATTCTATCATTCCTGTACACGTGTCTCTGACACAGTACCTTTCAGAAACCTGCTTATGAGCTTGATTACCCTTGACATTTAGCTTGTCGTGACAACACAGCCATAGGGTATCCTACATTTTTCAGGTATTCTATTTTCCAACAATTGTTTTACCACAATTTGAGAGTCGATCACAGTTAAGCAGGAGACACCAAGAACATAGATTTCAAAACTGAAGAGTATAACAATTTCCTATTCCGTAATAGGTTCAAATCATAAGGTATTCCCCAGTGTTTAATCTTCGTGAATACTTCAATGAGATAACCAGATGTCCCAAAAGGAATTTTAGTGAATGGTTTCCACACAGGGGCCCTCCACTTGTCTAAAAAATACAAAGACCGAGAATGGAAACTACAGGCCCAACTAACTGTAGAGTTGGATAAACAAGGAAAAATATTAGCATGAACAAAAATAGAGAAGTAAAACAATACTGGATTTATCATCTGTAAACCTCCCTGCTTAATAGGCCAGTATGTAACCGAACTTTTAACCAGGTTCAGTCTACTACCCCATAGCAACTGAAAAAACAAATTATAAAGACGAGCTTCAAGATGCAAAGGAAGGGGAAAAACATAACTAAGTAATAAAAAAATAGGTAGAATACAAGTTTTAAGCAAAAAAATCCGTTTTTTACGAGACATAGGAAACTTTTTCCAGCGTGCAGTCTTGTCTTCGGCTACCACCATAGTCGAAATTCAATTTTGCTCGCTGCATCCGATGCACCAAAAGAAATGCCCAAAATACTAATATTCCAAGTTTGTATACAACACCCTAATGTCCTGAGTCATCTCCTGAGGAGAAATATGGACAGCAATCCCTTACTCTTCGAGCATTCAACTGGGATCCAGAAATAACAGCAAAAGAACGGACAAGCTGAATTGCTTTCTCACCAGAGTCTTGGTCTTTAACCAGGATGCACAGGTCATCAGCATATGCAATAGCACAGGGAAAAACCAGCTCCGGTGTCACAGAAATATGTCGGATTGTACTGTCCTCATTCAATTTCCTAAGCAGAGGATCAATGGAAAATACATAGAGTAGTGGACTCAGGGGACATCCCTGGCGTACCCCTCTCTTAATAGGGATACGAGACCCATGTGAGCCATTTGCAAAGGTATGGTATAAGCAAACCTGTACAGGCATTGAATCCACTCCAGTAACTTAGCGGTACACCATACTTATTTAAAACTGCAAACAAATAACCATGGGGACTAAATCAAAAGCTTTAGTTTGATCCAAGCTAAGGATATAACTTTGTGTCGCATTCTCATCAAAACTTCTCAAGAAGTTTCAGATTGGAAAGCATGGATCGATTGGGACTGCATAAGTTTGTGTGGGAGAAATTACTTGAGTAGCAATGGAGATAATCTATTAGTCACAATCTTACACAAAATCTTCCAATCCGAGTTTAACAAACTGATGGGGACGCCAATTTTCTAAACATTCTTTATCATTCTTCTGCTTATATAAAAAAATCAAAAAACTTTCAGCTAATCCAAGGGGAAAGGGTAGGAAACCTTGCAAGATAACATTAAAAACCTTTGTCAAATACAGTACCAAGAAAGACTTAGCTTTTTTATAAAACTCGTTTGGAATACCATCAGGACCCGGGGTAACCGTAGTCTTTAACTG
The DNA here is from genome assembly GCA_016271365.2 of Neoceratodus forsteri. Taxonomy (NCBI): domain Eukaryota; kingdom Metazoa; phylum Chordata; order Ceratodontiformes; family Ceratodontidae; genus Neoceratodus; species Neoceratodus forsteri. Next base: position 90,983,163 of record JADMNL010000030.1, read on the forward strand.
AGTAATAACAGCCTCAACTTCCGCATTAGTGATGGGATGGCAGGAAGCAGCAACTACCTCAGGAAACAAAGAAGGAACAGTAACAGAATCCAAAAATCTGTCCCAAGCCTCATTCTCATAAGGTGTCCCATAGAAAGATTGGACCTGAAACGACACTTCCTTCAAAATATCATCATTCTCTTCAAGCCAAGTACCAGAATGTGCAATCAAAGAGGGCATATATTTAGACTCTACCTGTTGGTGGCTGCTATCATATGGGTTCACTACTTTAGCCGAGCCTTTCCGCCCATATTTTTGCTCCAAAAACAGTGATGTTAGTCTCTCATACTGAGAAGCACGCATCTCCAGCTTAAGCTGTCTAATCTGAGCAGAATAATCCAGACCCCATTCAGTTTGCCAGGATAAAACTTTTGCAATTGCTGCCGACACTTAAGATATCGGAGGTAACGCTCTGAGGATCTTTGTCTGGCAAGGATCTTACAAAATTGTTTAATCGCAACCTTAGTATCTTGCCACCAAAAGGTAGGGTTATCATAAAGTTCAAAGACAGAAACTTTGTCCTGAAGACAGCCAAATAATTCCTGCCACCCATCTTCATCTCCTAAAATAGAAATATTCATTTTCCAAAATGTATGCGACACAGGTTTGTTTGTGGGACAACCGATGGTGAGCAACAACACACAGTGATCAGAGAATTCACAAGGCAGAACAGAATATTGTACCCTCGACAGCCAGGGAGATAAGAAAAAATAATCAATTCTCGTAGTAAGTCTACCTCTGTGAAAAGTGTGTTCTGGTGGATGTACTCAAAAGGGATCCGTCCTGTAGATTAGCTGTTTTATATAATGTATTTAGAAAATTAGAATCGAATACAATTTTGGGGTAAGTCCAGTTTTATCAGTTACCATATACAATTGAAATCCCACCAGAAATAACAGATTTGGTTGTATGCAAAAAGGGCTGAACAGATTTCAACGTCTGAATACGCTGTGTTTTAATCTGGGGGTTATAAAGATTAATTAACCTCCATTCTTGATAGTCAATAATAACATCCAGAATAAGAACACGGCCCGGTATCAGCTCAATCAATCTAGTGACCTGAAATTCTATCCCCTTTAACCAAAATCCCTACTCCAGAACACACTTCCTCAGCAAACGACCAGAAAGACAAACCCACCCTCCAATCCCTGGAAGCCTGAGCAATCTCCTGTAATGAATGAAGCCTAGTATCCTGCAAAAATATAATGTGAATAGGTAAGGACAAAAGAAAGGCAAAAATAGCTAGTCTCCGTTTAACATTTTTTAAACTGTTAGCATTTAAGCTGCCAAATGACACATCCCTCATAGCAGCCATTCACACATTCAAGATTTCTTCTTCCCCCCCTACCTTTACCAGGAGACTTCAATTTACACCTTTTTTTCTTACTAAGTTGAATATCACCAGGCACCTGTTCAGAGTCAGACAACATCTCAACCTGTGAGGATGCAATAGAAGAGACATCAGAATCATCTTCATTCTCACCCATCTGTTTCCGTTTATGTAAAACAGCAAATCGATTTTTTACTACCACATCATAGGATGGGGAAGGGAGAGACAGAGGGACCCCCTTCAATAAAGAGCTTCTGGTTTGCCTCTTGTTCCCAACAGATACCCAATCTGTATCTTCGGGTGGTGGCATATTCTTTTTATTACAGGAAACACCCAACGTGCTAGGGACTGGAGGTTTCTCTTTAACTAAGATAAGGTCAGAAGCCTTTTTAGAAGGTAACCTGGCCATATCCTGAGAACCTAAAACAGTGTCAGACAGGGGCCCTGATAAGGGTGACATACTCAAACCTGGGTCAACCTGAACAGTAGAATGCCCAGAGGAGGAGGAACCGTCATAAGAGCAAATGGCGAAAATGTGGCTAGCCTGAGCAAATTCTTGAGCTTGTGAAACAGTCACATTTTGGGAGTCAGCAGGCATTGATGGAGAATTGTGTGATGCCCCAAGGGCAATCTTTAAAAGAGTGGACGTTGCATCACACAAGTTATAAAGATTCGGTGGGGACAATCATGCTCACATGTCCAGTACCCAGACAGGAAGAGCATTTGAGTTGATCACAAGCACTGCTCAGATGAGTATGAGCACCACATCGAAAACAAGATTTAGGCTGCCCAGGTAAAACACAAAACCCTATCTCTACCTAAATAAAAACAACTTGGCAAGTGCTGTAGATTCCCATTCACAATAGGCAATTTAACTTGAATTTTCCACCCTCCAGTCCAAAAAACTCAGAATCTATAATAGGTCAGGTGGACCTAGTACAGTGCATCTCATAGCCAACCATCTTAGAATATCATTAATTGCAACCCTCATTCTTAAACAAGACAGTGATATTTTTAATCGCAGGCTTAGTAAGAGGAATGGCAACAAAAGGGGACCATAAGGGAGTATGCCGAACCTCTAAATAACATTGCCAAAAGGCATCTAAACTTGCGGCAGTCTTGAAACTAATGTCAAAATAACTATCCCCAGATGTATGAAACAAAGCATAGATTTCTGAGGGAGAAAATTTCAAACTGGTTTTAATTAATGTCTTCCCCACATACAAACGATCCAGAAAAGTGTCCAATCCTCCTCGATATCTAAGCCGAACAGCATTCCGGCGTTTGGCTTGTTCAGGAGGTTGATGAAACAAACCTGCAAAAGTCTTAGGCCGAGCAGGCCTAGCAGAAGACTTCGATGAATCAGCAGCAGGGTCACCCCTCAAACCCTGGCCCAAAGGACCTACAGGAGGAGGCCTAGCAATGTCCCCAGGTGTAGCCAACTGTAGCGAGCCAGTGCCCGACCCCACCTCATCCCCTTGAGGGCCAGAAACTGGAGGACAAACAGAAATTAATTGAGCCAAAGGTGTAAGCACAGGCCCTTCTGCATCACCAGGTCCTGAAGTTACAGCAGGAACCGGGGTAACACCGACTGGAACAGAACAAATCTCCCCTCCTGCCCGCCAGGTTGGGGATTGAGACATGCTGAAACCTAGAAGGTACTGCCACAGTCAGAAATGTCCAATAAGTCACCCTGAATGGTGGGACCAGGTCGTGCAGGAGGTCAGGAATCATCTAAGGGGACTTCTCCCACCCAGCACCCCTGAGAGCCTCAGCAATTGTAAGACCAGAGGCAGAAACATGAGAGTCAAACCCTTGTCCAGGAGCCATAAACAGTAAAATTCCCACACTTTGCTTTCGGTGTCTGTACACCAGAGTTCTCCCCCTGCATTGCTACAGTACCTGTCGGTAATACAACTGGATTGTCCGAAGAGGTTGAAACCAACGGTCCAGGAAACAGCTCTCCAACAGTAGATATCGGAGTCTGCAAGTCCTGCATCAAAGTATTCACCGTAGAGGGGCCGAGGGGAGACTCTAGGCACCTTTTAGAGAAAGAAACACTGCCAATCTCCCCTGCTCCTAACCGCTCAGATTTTCTCTGTAGCGACCCTCCGTCGGCTTCCGTAGCTGGGATCCGTCCCAGAATACACTGCTGCTCCTCTTCGTGACGTATCGCGGAAACAGCACCCGAAACCAAGGCAGCCTTGGTAGGCAATTCTCCAAACAAACTGGACTCCGTATCACGCTTCTGGGCAGAACTAAAGGCCGAATCACAAACCTGAAAAATTTCAGCAGGCTGCACTCCCGAGAAAGCCGAGGCAACTGCAGGAAAAACGGTAGGTTGAGATAAAATCTCAGAACCAGCAGTTTTCTGGCAGGCAGAACCTTCCGGTAGTCTTCCAAAGTCCGCGACACTGTCACACAGTGGAATCAACTCTTCGGTCTCCTTGTAATCAGAGATAGGGAAGGAGACCAACTCCCCTATCCCCAGAGCGTCCTCCTGCTCTGCGTCCGATCCCCAAGTGGCCATCCTGATAGCCGGGTTCCTGCATAGGGCGAACGACAGCATCAGAGTAGGGGGAATTTCTCGTGTCCTGGCCAAATTTCCCTCATTCACTAAAAATACCACCAACAGCTTAATCTGATTCAATTCCAGTTGCTTATCATCTGTATCCCCCCCTTCCCCTGGTTGCCCCTGAAAAAGGGACTTCTAGTCCCAGTGGGCCTACTGGGTCAACAAAATTAAATAAATAAATAAATGAATAAGCTCAACGCCCCGTCAAGGCATCACCATCGAGCTGAGCCCTAGCTTTCCCTATCTAAAAAAACGCTGTTTCAAATAAATGTTATTTCAGAGAAGAAAACATCATATGTGCTTCTGGCAGCAGAGACTACTGCTGTAGTTGGTCCTGGATTCCTCCTAGAGTTTCATAATGTCATGTGGTTTCACAGAGTAAGGAGTAATTAATAGACTAACAGGAAACCCAGCTAATTAAGGCATGCTTTCTTAATGTCTGTAAAACTCTCCCAGTTAGCCAAAGAAAGTGCTGATAAAGTATACTGAAATGGCAAAAGGTGTATCCTTTTAAGTAGTGTTATTAAAAATACATGTGTAACGTAATCAAGGTAGTCACACTAGAGGAAACCGTTAGCAACCTTACCCACAAAAGTCAGTTGTTGGGTCATTTCAGTTGCCTTTGTCCCATGGTTTCAAACTAAAAAAAGATGATTAAACTCAGCTGTATCTCCATTAGCTGGACATGGGTCCAAAATTAATTCAGTGGTTAAGTTCAGCGCCCCGTCAAAGCACCGCCATGCAGAAATGTAAATTATTCAGACACTTACTATGGGGTTATCAAGTACGCAAGAACACATGACAGGCCATGCGGTGTTGTAAAATTAATGCACAGTCATGTGACCAGTTTTGACTAATTTGATTGCTTTTCTGAGTCAAGCCATTTTACAATACCGTTATATAATAGGGTCTGAAAAATCCTGTAATCTGATTGGTTGTTAGGAGTCCAAAAGGTATGTGATTATCTGAGCACAACCATACAGCTTGGCTGGGGTTCCTTGAAACAGTTCTAAAGTTTACTCTTAAAGCACTTCACCTATCACAGCTCTGAACCCCAAGTAATCACCACTGTTAAAACCTTTCACCTGTGTCAGTTCATTAGTGTTTCGAGAAACTCTAACCTCACCAACCCCCCCCAAAAGTTGTTTCAAATAATACTGTCTCTAGTTTTACCTTGCAAACAGTATTCTCCCTCCTTTTTTCTCTTTTTAACTTGTAATACCCATAGTATATGTAATAAGACAATCCCACTTGTGTTGTGCTGTGCATACCACACTTCCAAGGGCTAAAGACACTCAGCCATTGGTCTCGTGGTCTGCGTCCCTGAGATTCTGGTTATCACAGACCACCTGTACAGCTGGGAGTGTTTTATTATTTACTTGTTCATTGCGTTTCCTTCTGATAATCGGATTCGCCAGATTGATAGATTATGCTGGAGGGGGAGCACCACCTTGCATAAGGCTGTTTCCACACATATTTAGCAATAGCGTTTTGCTGAAACATTTGAAATCTGCCTTTCTGGCATTTGTGGAGGTGAGTGAATGTGAAATGTTTTTGCATTTTAGAGTTGATTGTTAATGAATTGCATCTTTCTAGCATCCTGTGCTACCTGTTTGTTCATCAGCTTTTTGTCTAAACTGGACCTTACATATAGTACAGCCTAGCTAAAAACAACATGCATTCTACTTTGAAGGTAACCTTTAATTGTGCCAATTACCTCTGGTGGGCTAGGGGAGGAGTGTGGGGGGGTTAATTATGGATTTGTGTTAGCTGCTGGTCAACCCTTGATGATTGGGCCCCATAAGTGTAACCAGCTGGCATGGCAACTGCTTGTCCTGCCTCGGCTCAGAGCACAGCGTTGAAAAGCAGTAGGTGTCAGGCCACATCACCAAAGTCCCTGGTTTGCCATTTATTCTGACTTTCAGACGGGCAGGTGTTTGCCTCGAAGTCTCACAGAAAAGGAAGGTCTTTCAGCTGCTTTTCCAGGTCGAGCTCAAGTTCTGGACATAAGCTCTGCTCTCCCTCTTAAGGTTGATAGTGGATGTAGGTTCTTTACTGCTCAGCAGTACATGACAGTAACTTTTAAGTTCAGTCCTTAATCTCTTTTGTACTATTTGAGGTTCAAACACCATAAGTGGGGTCACGGTTAGACTCTCTGGGGGAGGTCACAACTTGGTGCTCTGACTCTGGTACACCTGGGGTTTGCAACCCTATAAGGAGCTGCCCCTTAGGCTGTCCTGTATGTCGCACACTACACTACAAATGTGTCAACTCCAAGGCATATAGAGGATAGTGGATGGGCAACAGTGAACAACAACACTGTTGTTCACTTCGAGAAGTTGTCATGACAACCAAGTAAACCTCAAGTGCGAAGCTCAAGAGGTTTTCGGTTGTCATGAAACCTCGAGAAGTTACAGCAGTGTTTTTGTTTAGTGTTGCCCATCCACTGTCTTTTATAGTGTATGGGCAAAAGTAAATAAAAAACAGCTTGTGCCTTCCTCCTCAGTTGCGCCATGATGTCGGACACCCACCCATCTCCCTGCCCCGCCATGTCCAAACACTCTGCTCATTCCCGGTCCACAGTAGTAGTAATTTGTTACCTTTGACTGGTGTACTACTATATGCCGGCAAAGATTTAACAAAAATGGCACTTACTATCTCCTCCTGCGCCTTCGCTTAATTGCCGTCCATTGTATGACCACCTATAAAGCCTGAGTTGCGCATGCGCAAATGTAATCCGTGCTGTTCTACCATCGATGTGACATACTCACGATGGTACAACAACATCGTGACGTCACATCAATGGTACAACAAGTCTACGGAAAGCTAGATTTCCAGCGAATACAACGTTCTAACATACACTATATGGCAGTTGTGTCGGTGAACATCTGGAATGGTGATTCACATTGCACTGCACTCACTGCAGGGACTCTTTCTCCTGCAGTGTGCACCGTGTGCAGTGAATCGCACTTTTAGGCAGTGATGCAGTTTTGCAGATGTAAACTGCCCAGTTTGCACCAACCTTCATTATCGGGTCCAGTATTTTACTTGTGAACAAGCCTGCAGAATAATGCCATTTGGTCTCATTAAGCTACGGACCCTGCCCCCCCATCCTTCCATTCCTTTCATCTGCCCCTCCCATGACCCTTACGTTTCCCTTGTGTCTATCCCAGCCTCTCTTGAAGCTGACCACTATCTTCAATGAAACCAGCTCTTCTGACATTTTGGGGGAACGTTTTATTTTACTGGTATTCTGTTGGTCTGAACTCTAATCCTTATTCTTCCGATGTCCAGAGCACCTCTTTAAAAGTGAAATCCTTCCATAATTAAGATGTTTCAGCCCTAAGAGTGTGTCTAAAACAGAAGGCAGAACACCTGAGCTGCTTTAATGGGGTTAAGGATTGATCAAGAACTTAGCTTTACAATAGTTCAGTGAATAAGAAATACTCCTTGACAAACAATCAATGTGAGCATAATCACTCCTCAGCCCATCTCCTCATTCTCACTTTTTTTCTTTTTAATTTGAGAAGAACAGAGTTCAGGAGTCAAAAATCTTTTACAGGCGCCCGCTTTTAAATTAAGCAGAAAATAGACATTGACATATTTGTTAATCTCACCTAAATCATTACTCTGGCTGGCTGGTTTGCTTCTGCAACAAATGAGGTGTCATTTGGTGAAAAGCACGTGATTGACCTGTCTTCAGTTTTTCTGCCTTTTTTTTTTTTTGCAAAGATATTTCTGTGTTTTTGCTGCTTTTTTGTTTGTAAAGACATTTCTGTCTCTTTTTTTTTAAGTGGATATTACTGTACCTTAAAGGAATGACCACCCATATTCTCTGCTTTTACCTGTTTTCCCACATTTTAATTCCCCTCTCATTCCCCCTGAATCTTAAAGGGAAGGTCCCCTCAACTTATGTTCTGTATACGTATGTAGTTTGTATGCACGAGCAATGATTTTCTCTCTTGCGTCCCCCTAATTTCATCCTAATCTAAACATGAATGAGGTTACTCCACATTTTTCTGCCCTACTGTAAAACCTACTTGACTTCATTGCAAAGGTCATGACCTGACTCGTGTAAGGCATCCTGGAATTTTATGACGTTTCAGTGCTACAGCCTGCAGTAGTTATATTGTATTAGTCAGTGCTGTTGCTGTCTTCTGCAGTCCGTATGTTCTTGTCTTACGTTGATCTTGAGACTTTTCAAGGCATAGTAATTGCCCTGCTGTTTTCTGTGGTTTAAAGTGTATATGAGTTAGAAAAAATGTTTTACAGAATACGGGGACTTCACAGACATGTAACAGAACTGAATGAGAGTGTAACGTCTGCTGGTTTGTGCAGGTACACATCATCAGCTTCCATGATGCATTGCATGAGTGGGGTCATGACCTTTGCAATGGAGACACACAGGTTTTCATACTAGGGCAAATCAGGGAAGCAGCCTCGTTTGTTTTTAAATTAGGATGAGATTAGGGGATGCAAGAGAGAGAATCATTGTTCATGCCTATGAACTGCACAGGTATACAGAAAACAGGTTATGGGGCTTTCCCTTTCAAGGGACACATATTCATAACCAGTGGCCATCACACTATAGTTTGAGAGCCCATGAAAAGCTCTTTCAAATTAAATAGTGGGTCATCTATGGCTGGGGGCACTCCAGAGGTATAGGTGTCTGAGTCTGTTCAACATTAATACTACATTGCCAACATTTGTAAAACACTGTGATGTCATCGAAGAACAAATTGTGCCTAACTACACTGAGTCAAGCATAGCTTGTTCCTCAGTGACATCACCATGTTCTCATGGATATCTCTGGGTTACTTCAAGCTACAGATGAGTCCACTACCTCATTTGGAAGAGTTTTTCATGTGCTTTCCAACTGTGTCAGCCCCTGTAGATGAATGTTTCCCTTTCTCAGATGGCTTCCCTTTACTGTTCACTGCTGACTGTTTCCCAGGGCTTCCTGGGCATGTCTCGGTTTCATTTTCACTATTCTGCACTGCAGAGTGCATAGCACCAAACAGTGGAGCTTACTTCATGGACTGTCCAGCAAACTTAAAAAATTTTTTTTTTTTTTACCTTATCTAGTTACTCTCCTACATGCCCTCCAACACCCCACACCTTTGGGACTTCTATGTCCCCTCTACCTGCAAGCCATTGGAGTTCTATCCAGACCTCAGTTCAACATCCTTGGGACCAGCCTGTCCCTGCTAGGGATCCCCTTCATCATCACTGAGGGAAGCACTCTGGGACTCCCCCCTCCTCCTTCCCATTGGCTGGCTTGTGCCTGCCTGCCAAGGGTCTCTCTGTGACGTGAGGAAAGGGAACACACTTGCAATGCAGGCTGAGGAGCTTTGAGAACAGAGCCCCCGCAGGTGTCTGTTGGGGTGGGGAGGACTGGAGATGTCATCTGGCATACTGGTGTGGCATTTCTGACTTTCTTCTTCCTGCCCTCTCACATGCTTGTGCACTCTGTGGCCGACTTTGGCTGGGGGGGTGCCCGACATTGCATGGTCACCCATACTATCAGACACCTCCACCATGCCACCGCCAGGAGATATTATAGAGGGGTGCAATGAGCACACATACCCCCGAGAGGAAAGCAGAAAACTTTCTCACTTCACTCTTGAACCCCCCTTCCTTGTCAGTTTCCACTCATTCCCCCATGTTCTTGATCCACTACTTATGCTAAATAGGTCCTCATAGTTTACCTTAAAGGTCTCTATCATATCTTCCCCCCCCCTTGTCTGGCCTCCAATGAGTACATATTCAGTGCTCTGACATACAAAAGGGATAATTTCCTTTGAGAGGAAGGTAGTTGGAAGGCAGTATAGAAGAAGAGATGTACAGATAGAAAACTGAATGTAATCTGTTGTCCGTGGCTAGCAACGTCATCTTTACTCCAGAATCTCGTATCTAAGAGTGACATTAGCTTCCTATGTTCCTATTTTTTGGGTATCCCCAAGGAGGCCAGCGATGCCTCCACAATTTAGTTCAATTTTATTTTTTACCAGGAGATACCCCATTGAGATACTCATTTACAAATTGGTCCTGGAGAGACAATACAGCATACATCAATACAAAACAGTCAGACAAAAAGGATGCAGCAGGATTTGTACAGAGTAGTAATACAGTGCTCTTTGGGGTAACCATTGCCTTAGTGCTTGCACGCTGAGGTTCTTTGTCTTTTAGCTTGTTTTTTTGGTTTTATTGGGTTCACCACAACATAACCCAGATAGACCATCTTAGGGTAGCTGGTTCATTCCACTGGGGTGTCAAACAGACGAGGCACACTGATGAGTCCTGGTAGGATGAAACATATGTATGTGTCTTCTGTTAGCACCCTTTATAGACTGTGTGAGAGACCTTTTGGCACCATGCATTTCTGCTTAAAGTTGAGCCAGCATAATGTACTGTGGTGATTTGCATATACAGCCCATGGTGCTTTGCATTATGGGGGGTATGTGTGATTTTGTATTTCTTTAAAACTTGGCTTCCCAGCCAGTGCCCTTCAGGAAGCCATTGCCTCAGTGCTTGCACGCTGAGGTTCTTTGTCTTTTAATACAGTAATAATACTATACAGTGATAATACAATACAATGATAATACAATACAGTAATAATACAATACTGTGATAATACAATACAGTGATGGCAGTCAAATTAGAGGTCACAGCATGAATGCAGAAAAGCTAATAAACTGAGCAACTAGGAAATAGAAGGCAGGTGGAGGTAGGGTAGAGTGGAGGAGGAAGGAGATGGATGGTTACAAACCTGAACAAAGTGATACATTCTCTTTGAGCAACCTACAAGCTATGGAATGGTGTGTGAGGGGGTATTACTGATGTGCATGAGCAGGGTTAATATTGCATCTGATAAGTGAAGATGTGTGTTCATACTCAAACTCCATACAGTCATGCAGCATGACAGGCAGACAACAGGGCCCCTAAGGTCATCATAGTACCATATATGTTACTATATCTTACATTATTGTCCGCACAAAGATGAGCCGCTCACTCCTCTCTCATTTCACTTGGGAGGTTTTGAAGAGGCTGGGTATTCAAATGAGAGATGTCCTCGATCTTCATGACTATAAAGTGTTGTGACTTTCTTCTGGCTTTAGGTACCCCCGAGTTAAATGTCTCAGAGCGAAAGGAACTGGAGACCAAGCTGAAGGAAAGGGAGGAGTTTCTGTTACCAATTTATCACCAAATCGCAGTAAAGTTTGCTGACCTGCATGATACACCAGGGCGAATGCAAGAAAAAGGTGTTATCACAGTAAGTAACTGAAAATGGTGTTGGGGAAAAGGGCCTAAACAGCTCTGCATGGTGTGAGAACTAATGGCTGCAGTTGGCTAATTTTCCAGTGAGTCAAAGCATTGATTTTTTTTTTTTATCTCTGATGAAAGTCATGAAAGGTAGCACTAGAGGTGAATAAATCCCTTGGTAACCTGGTTTAATACAGACATTTTCATGCTAGCCTAACCTAATGCCTTGATAGCTAACTGAACTAACAAAGTTGGACGAACTGTAGAATTGATGTTTGTGCAGTGGACAAGCTTTGTGTTAAAATAGGTGGCCCGGAGTGAACCTATGAGTATATGGTGTGCAGTAATGCAAGTTGACATCCTGACTCTGGGACTTGTGTATTAGATGCACAGAGGCTAGAGTTGAGTCTGTGAAGGTTCCACCATGAGCGCTGCCCACTGCTGAGCACTTCCTGGTGCTTTAGCCTCATTTCCAAACCAGGGAACTCGGGATTGATCTTGCAACCCCTTGGCTTCCAACCCAGGATTCTACCACCAAGCTAAATGAGCAGCTCCCCTAGCTAAATTGGTTGGAGACCTCTATATACTTCAGCCTGGTTCTTAATCCCCCCTCTCCTTATTATATCACTCCATCACATACACTCCACTCAAGATTCAGCTTACCACTTCTTCATGATCTGGTTCTGGATCCCACTACTGACACCATATGTAAGGGTTCTGGCACCATGTCACCTGTTAAGCACTCTTGAGTACTTCCAAATTTCTCTTTCTCATATGTCCAAACCTTGGTATTCATAATTTGGACTTGCAACCGTGTGTCTCCCAACCCAGGATTGTATAGGACCACCTAGCTAAACAAGCAGTTCCCCTAGCTAAGCTAGTAGGAGATCCCTACATATTTTTGCCAGTTCTGCGTGGCTGTTAATTTCCCTCTACTTATTGCACTACCCTATCACAGGGGCGGTCGGACTCAGGGGTGAGACTGTTTGCCTGCTCAGTGCTAGACAAAAATCTAATGACCTCAGAGCTGTAATACTTTCTTAGTGATATCCGGAATGGGAGGTGGGAGTGAGCAAAAAGGGGGATATGTCTTATTGCTAAAAGTAGGATTTGAAACTTGGACTAATTGAAGACATTCAGATATACATCATGCCTCACAGCACACCCAAGGTGATCTGTTATCCCACAATATACACCCTGCACGGTCTTATTGCCTAAGTAAGGAGTATTAGGATGATACTGTTTTGTGTGATGTTATACAGCGGTAACTATTTGGCATTAACGGGAGATGTCAGCTGCCCTCCAGAAATTGATGGTTTTGATACCTCAAAAGGCTCTACGGCTACTTGCAGATACACATTTACTTAGCGTCTCTTCTTCCCTTTCTCTTCCTAGGATATATTAGAATGGAGGACCTCTCGCACTTTTTTCTATTGGCGGCTACGGCGGCTGCTGCTGGAGGATACCGTCAAGAGGAAGATCCACGATGCTAACCCTGAGCTTACGGACGGGCAGATCCAGGCCATGCTGAGACGCTGGTTCGTGGAGGCAGAGGGAGCAGTAAAGGTAAACTTTGGGGATAGAGTGAAAAAAAACGAAACAAATACAGATATCTTGGGGTAGAGTTACCAATATAGAAGGCAAATGGTCAACATCACTATTACATGAAGCTTCAAATCTCAATGTGTAATGAAGCAGTGACGGTTCTGATATCGTGATATAGACCCTGTCCACACTGATCTCTCTTCACAAAACGTTTTTAAAAACGATGTGTGTTCCGTTTTCAAGCACAGTTGTCAGTGCGTCCACACTGTGATCCGACAACTGTGCTTGCCTGCTTCAGTTCCCAGGCATGCTTGCGGCAATACTGGGCACCACAATGCATGCCGGGATACTCGCTAACGGGTATGGTGACAGATTGGCGCACAAGTTACATCATTCGAACCGGGAGCTCTGCGTGAGGTCGGGGATGTAAGTTACACTATCCCCTTTTCTTCTGGGAAGCAGAATTAACACCAAATAGGGTGGAGGAGGTTGCCTTAAACCATGTTAAAGCACAGTTTGCAGCCGAACTACAGTTAACACGGTTTAAGGCAACCGTTTTGGTCTGAAACCGTGCTCGAAACCTGCTCCCATCAGGTTTCAAGCACGGTTTTGGAACACAGTTTGTAGCACGGTTTTACTTTGCTGCAGTGCGGACGCGAACCGTGTTTCCTTGTCTTGTAACGTTACGGACTGCCGGTAACGTTACAAGACCGCAAGTGTGGACAGGGCCATAGCGTGATGCCTGCCTGCCATCACAGCAGCAGGGCTGCCGCTCACGACACCAACAGCCTGGGTTCGGTAATGAGCCTGGGTCATCACAGGCTGGCAGGGAAAGGAGAATGCTCTCCAGGAAGGGAGGGAGCCAGCATCCACTATTTTATCACCACCTGAGTGATCACAGGTGGCGATGCAGCTGGAACTGTAGCAGGGGTTGGGAGATGCTGATTGGCTCAGCATGCAAAGTATGCTTTTTGTACATATGCATGCAACTGAGTCAGAACCCTGAGTGTCTCTAGGGCTGGGAGGGAAACTGGGTAAATCCTGTAGCACTGCACCACAATATTGGCACTCTCGGGCTCCATGACACCAACTGCCCACCCTCACTGCCCAGAACTTGGCTGTCCTGTGGGGGTAAGTCCAGGCTCCCAAAGGCCCCACTGCAGAGGGGATGTTTATGGTAAGAGGCTGGTGGGGGTGAGTGACAGAGAAGGCAGGATGTGGTCGGGATTGCCAGGCTTAAGTAGAGCTGCTCCAGAGGAAGGAGCAAACAAACAAAAAATAAATAAACAAATAAATAAATAAATAAATACAGCAGTGTGATGACTGTGTTTTCTTAAAGGAAGCATAGGTGTGCATGGTCTTTCATGGTATGAAAGCCTGTAAAAAGCTCTATTAAACAAGGTATTGCACTCATCTGTAGGCATCAGTAGTCTGGAGATACCATTTCTGTGTCAGCCCTATTTTAAATCAAGGCAGCAGTTAGGAGATATCCATGTCTAGATCAGCCCTTCTTTACATCAAGACAGGAGTCCAGAGATATCCATGTCTATGTCAACCCTGTATTAAATCAAGGCAGCAGTTCAGACATATTTATGTCTAAGTCAGCTCTATATTAAATCCAAGCAGCAGTCGTTTTGTGGAACCTTGAGACAGAAAGTGATGTCACAGTTGGGGACTCTGCATACATTTAAAGGGGAACAGTCAGCACTGAGAGCCCCACACCCAGGTGTGGGACTGATCCCAATCTGCACTTTGTTTGCAAAAACATTTTTTTGCTTAATGTTTACTGCAGTATAGTAGATTGTGTCAGACGGATTCTGCTGACCTCCTAGCTAACATTTGTAGTAACCAGAAATCCCAGAATCCCCTGCAGCTGACATCAGAGCAGGGCTGCAGCAGTGAGAGATTCAGTAGCCTGCAGTGCTTGTTAAGAGATTTTATAAGCTTAGATTAGATACTTCCCGATCCCACTGTTATCCCAGGGCTAAGTATGGTCCTCTGCGACTGTAATTAGCCCCAGGAGGATAGTGAAACCTGTAAATAAAACAAGGAACAAACCCACCACCAGTTATAGGAAGTAAAAATAAATATATTATGTTTTATATGTGTGTCCCTTCGTGTCTGGCCCCACCCAAATCTGGCCACTGATTACCCAGTCCCAACACCATTCACCTGTCCTTGCCTTGTTCCATTAATTGCTTGCTCCCTCACAGCATGCCATTCAGTGCAGGATGTTCCCCACTCCTCTGGAGACTTGTATCTGGTTGTGACAGACGGATCGATACATGGGGCCCAACTACACCATTGGGTGCTGGCCCATCGACACAGTGGTAATGCTACCACCTGCAACACCAGTGACCTGGGTTCAGGAACAAGACTGGACTGCTGGAGGGCAGGCAGAGGAGGATGGGTGAGTATCCCATGGATGCTTGCCTCCTCGGGGGTTGGCAGGATTCTGGTCTCCGCCGCAGCACTGTTACCTGGGTGACCACAGGTGTCAGTGCAGTGGAGCCAGTACTGAAGGAGGGGCACGTCTGTGATCTGATATTGCTGTGTCAGACACAACATCCTCAAGACACTCAGGGGATGAAAAATGGAACATCCCCAACCACCCAGGAAGCTGCCCACCACAGGTCCCTCACTGCTGACTGAGGCTGTCTCTCTCCTCGACCAACACTTCTGCTCCGCTCAGGGTAAAGGGTGGCCCCAGGTGGGCCTTTCAATGGGGGTCATCCACAGGGGAGCACAGGAGAGAAGTAAGCCCCAGAGAAGGCAGGTGATGGGGTCGGCAGGCGGGGCTGAAGGGGCCGATCAGTATCAGGGTGAAAAGTACAGTAAATCAAAAAGTATACTGCTGGGTGATGTTCTCTATAGTGTCAGCTGTGTAGGAGTTACTGTACTCATATGTGAGCCCCTCATAGCATCTCACTCGCTGCCTGCAGCATACAACTTGCTATGAGCCTCATCATGAAAGCTCCCCCACCCACAAGGGAACAGGTTCCCTAGTCCACCGCGAGGATCACTGTGACACCGGGTGCAACACCAGCCTCCCCAAACTGTGATTCACTGCCTGTGTCAGCACTAGTCCACTCCTGGCTGTCCAGGTGCAGGCTCCTTGGTCACCCCTGAACTTGAGTCCCATGCATAGAAGCAAGGTGCGCTTCTGTGGGGCTACTAGGTGACCTAACATTTTTATGTTTGAGAAGTAAATTCTAATCCCGATTTTTGAATGTAAAATGGGGTGCAAACTTATTCTCTGTGTCCATGTTAAGTCTACAACCCCATCAAGTCCTCCCAGGTACCCACAAAGTCTCAGGATCAGTGTCATTGTACTGTAACCCTTGCAGTCTGGGTCACAGGATGCTGCACTCAGCCTAGGTTAGCAGATGGTAACGTGGGGAGAGCACTCAGAACTGTATGAGTTGACGCTGGCCTGGTGGCACTGAGGGTTGAGGCGCTGGATGCCACACCTCGCACCGCCCCGGTGACCTGGGTTTGGGAACGAGTCCGGTTTGTCAGGGGTTAGCGGAGGGGGGGGGGAGCAGAATTGAGCTGCCGCCGGGCTACTCTCCTCTCCTAGGGAGGGATGAGGGGTTTCCCTGGCCCTTGGCTGCCACCCGGTGGAGGATGGATAGAAGTCGTGCTACAGGGGAGCTTGTTGATCGCCAGGGGTGGGGTGGAAGGGACTGAGCTAGCACCTGGAGTCCGTGTGTGCCTCCACGCACTGATTGCCGAGGTCCTGGGCACTACAGGGGAGAAAACGTGGGGAAAAATCTAAAAATGTATATGTATAAAAAAAAAAAAAGGAACCGCATGAGCTGATGGGGCTGGTTTGGGGGGCACCGGACACCGGGAAGTGCTGAATCTGGAATGGGGAGAGGGAGGGAGGGCAGGTGCTACTCCACACCATGGATGGTATGAAGGGGGAGTGAGTGGGACTAGGTAACTACCACTCCCCCCCCCCCAAGTAAAACATTTTATGAGTATCATCATGTCGGGTGAAGACGCAATAGAATAGGCCCAAAGGGTCTGTTTGAACCCAGGACCCCTGAATTCAATCCTAAAGCTCTTACCTGTAGAGCTACAATCAAGACCCCTAGTTCTCCAGGGCACTTCAGTCCTGATTTCTGTGGCAGGGATCCTAGTTTCTGTGGCAGCATTTCTTTCATTTCTGTGGCATGAATCATTCATTTCTGTGGTATAATGCAGTCCCGCCATTGGTTAAAATATGATATGATGTCATCAATGACAGCAGATGCTGATTATAGAGGAAGGACTTACAGATAAAGAAGGAAGTGAAGAGAGCCAGGCACAGTGGTGAAACTGTACATTTTTTTTTCTTTTTATCACAACACTGTTTGTCGTCGCCAGCTGCCCCATTCAGCCCGACCGGCCCGCCCAGCCCTGACAACCCGGGATTACCTTATGCCCAGCCTGGAAGCGGTGCCTGTGGAGGGCCGGGCATCATTCTGCCGCTGGATTTGTTTTTCTCCTCCATTTTTTGTCCACTCAATTGCCCGGGCCCCAACAGTAGAGACGCATGCGCGTGGAGGCACGCATACTACAACCCCGGGTGATGACCCCCCCTTCGCCCACCCGTCGACCTAATGCCTGTGCATCCTCTAGCCTGTACTGCACCCTGGCCTCCACCGTGAGGTAAACAAGAGCCAAGGGATGCCACCTTCCCTGCCTGGAGAGGAGAGCTGCCTTTCGGCGTTTCCATCCAGCTCTGTGCCCTCCCCCCCCGCCAACCTCCGACAGCCCATGCTCATTCCCAAACACAGGTCATTGGCGTGGCATGAGGTAAGGCATCCAGTGCCTTAGCCCTTGGCACAACCGGGCCAGACGACACTGTACATTTTAATGAAAAAATCACAGAGTAATGAATTCTGTGAGACTGCATATATTGTGCAGTGGGATGAAAGGTCTGCAGGTAATTCTTCTGCCATGAAATTACAGAATTCCAGGAGCCTGGCTACAAGTCAAGTGGTTAACCTGAGGTTCCTGCAGTCACTCCCCCCCTCCCAATGATGCATCACCCTGCAGCAACACTACAGCAGAAGGAAAGGGACTTATGGCTCCAGCTATCTGCAGCATCATTTCCTTTTTTTTTAATATTTATTCTTTATGCTCCTACCTCCTTGGCTGAGAGTGTTGCCTGTGGTGCCCCTTTCAGCCCTGCGGCCTCCAGCGCCCCCAGTGGCCACAGCTCCCATTTCAACCTCTTCTACCACACTTGGTTCGACCCAGTGATACGTGCCCCTTGCACTGGGGAGTTCCTGGTGAGCCAGGGCTGGTGGAGAATCCTTGGTGCATCTGATGTGGTGCCAGTAGGCCAAGGATTCATCGCACTGGAGGATTCCTCTTTTTCTCCTTTTTCTTCCAGCACGGGCGTGCAGAGATGTCTGGGATGTTGCAGCGCGTGCACCCACACACTGTATGTCTGACGTCTGCCCCGCCACCCCCAAGCTCTCTGAGCTACCGCACATCACCAGCCTGTCGCCACCAGGAACTGGTGCTGCAGTGGTAAACCCCCACCCTCCCCAGGAGAGGGGAGCTGTCCTCCGGATGCTCAGTCCTCTCCTTCCCGGCCGACCCAGTATCCCGAGCTTGTTCCCCGACCCCTAGTCACCGTGTGTGGTCTCGAGGTGGCGTATGCCCAGTGTCTCAGCCCCTCTGCGCCACTGGCCGGCAAGGCAGCATCATTTCTTGTTAGAAGTCTGTTGCTGAGGAAATGGTTGTGATGTCCAGTGGAGAGAAGCAGTCAAAGCAGATAACGGCGGGGGGGGGGGAGTGCTTCTGTTTTCAAGGTGATTGAAATAGTTATAACATAAAAGGGGTAGCTAAATGAAGAAAATGTATAAAAGAGCTAGTAGCTCCAAAAATAGTGGGTAGAAGACGTTAGTATTTTTTGAAAGTAGTTCCTTATTACTTTATATATATGTGTGTGTGTATATATATATATATATGAAGTGTTTTTTCTTTCTCCGTGTGCTGATTACATGGTTTTTTACATGGTTTTCTACCTAACACTATTGGGTGTGGTGTGAAAAGCAGTACTTTACATGGATGCAGACATATCTACAGTAGCTCTGCTCCTCCTGCTACATGTGCAGCATCTGACTTCACTCACTGCTGCATTACAAGCCCCGCAGCCTGACTGACAACATGTGTCACGGGTTACCAGTCAAGCAGCAGGAGATTGGCTCTCCTTGTTTACCAGTGATGTCACGGTCAGTGAGGTCACAAGGCTGATGATGTAAAGGGAGGGAGGAATTGAACTGACTTTGTCAGCCTCCAGATAGAGTGCTGTTCCACCCACCACCATTAGTACTGTCGGGTAGAATATATTTTAATTTGCTAAATAGAAAAAAAAAATATTCAGATGTAAGAAATGCTAGCTGTCTACTTCTGAAAGTTACTATTTCTTTTTTTTTTGTTTCCATATTGATCTTTCTCCCCGACCAGTAGTTTGTTGTTGCAGGGATATACCCTGGTCATGTCGAACCCAGTCGTCATTCAGATGGCTACCGTATTTTTCTCTCTGGGTTTTTTCTCCCACCTCCCCTGGCAGGAACCATGCCTGAGTCACCCTCGCTCAGCTGCAGCTTCCCTGTGTGGCAGGAGCAAGCTCCCTGGCCCGGCCGCAGGGGTCGCTGAGTCCACTGCCAGCCCTCCATGATGGAGATGCACTTCAGAGCAACAGCTGTCTCAGCCATGGCCTGCTTCCTGACATGACTTCCTAGGTCCGCTTGTGAACCCGGGTCATTGGCATGGCAGGGCTGGGCCACGGGGGTGTCCTCTGAAAGTTACTGTTAATTGCAGGCAATGCACTGTCACTTTAAATATGGCCGATCAGCCAGCCAGTGCAGTGGTAGCACTATCACTTGCCATCCAGAGGACCCAGGTTCATGTTCTGAGCCCAGGATAGCTGGTGCCAACCTGTGAGACAGGGTTCAGGCATCCATCTTTGATGTCTCCTGCCTTGGGAATGGAGGGCACCTTCTTCCACTGCACAACTGTGCCCTGGGGGCCCAGGGGAAGAGCTTATCATGTGGAAAGAAATGAGTGGTCCCTCTGGAGCAACCTTATATCTGCATGCACCCACATGCCAGGTGAGTGATGTGGAGGCATCACATGCCCAGAGTGGGGCCAGCAGGGGAGTTTGAAATTGAAAGTAGGGTGGGGCTCATCCCCCCCCCCCTCCTGACTACCCTGATGGGTGTTCTGCTTTGTCTTCTGTTCAGAATAAGCCCGGGGAAGGATAAAAGAGGGCTATGTGGGGGAAAAAATACCATAGCATCCCCAGCAAGATGATGCCCCCCCTCCCCCCCACACTGTAATAGAGTCCTAACAAATGCTCCTACACATTGCCGGATCCTGACCGTTGAGTGAGGTAGGTATCCACCTTCTAGCAGGTGGAATGGTCAAAACTCTGTAAAGTATGTCAATCAGAGGCTGGTGGCAAGTTGGGTCACCGGAGGACTCTTGTGGCAGGCAGAAGGGCTTGGGCAGGTGGAAAGAGGACTTAACAGCTGTCGGGGAGGAGAACTGTGGGCACAATTAGAAAATCAATAAAAAAGGAAAAATATTAAGATCTTAAGGGACCTAGCAAACCTTCCAATCCCAAATTACTGTTACGGTCTGTTACGGTAAGCTGGCAACATTTTTTCTAGTAAATGTTTTACAGGACACTGAAATTTCTAAACAGTGGACAATTAAAGTGTGTGACGCATGGGGAAAACTTTGTAAACATTAATCTTCAAATACAGTTCAGCTTCTATCCTAGATGTTTTCTGTATTTCTGTTCCTTTTAGTTTTCATTATAAATTGCTTAACCAAACATAATAGCGGTGAAAATTTTGACCTATACTTTTTTATTCTGTTTTACATTACCCCATATTTCCAACCTTGTCTGATACCATTTTTCCTAATTTTGAGTTGACCTTGTCCCTTTTGTTTTACAGTTGAAATAATAAAAGGCATATGCCTATTGATGCAGCTTGGACCAGGTTTCTGCAGTGTCCTCTGTGGCTTTTGAGCACCCATTGTTCAGGGTCACTTTCTTGCAACTCTAATGCACTAGCATGCAGCAGGCATTGTTCCCTGACATTATGGGGCAGCAGGTGGACAAAAACTGCTGGGAATACTGATGAAAACCTGGTCTGATCTATATTAAAAAGAGTGCTCCTGGTGGCGTGGAGGGTTGATGCATCATGCCTTACCTCCTGCCATGCCGGCTGCCCGATTTTACTGTGCAAGTGGGACGGCCAGGGTGGGAGAGGATCGAACGTTCGGAGGACAGCTCTCCTCTCCCGGGGATGGAGGAAAATGGACGCCGGCATTTGTCTGACACCTTGCAGTGACTGGATGTCGGAGCGCCTGGGACTCGTAAAGTAAAGGGGGTGGGTAGGCTGAGTAGTCGGCTGGCATGCTCTGGGCAGAAGTACAGCTTGGCCATTGCCAACACCACATGCTTCTCCTTCTCTTGTGAGGGAGGTGAAAATAGGAGGAGAAAACAGGTCCTGAGTGTGTCAGATGACTGTCGACCCCCACAGGCCCTGCCCTCCATAAAGCAGGCACCTCCCGAACTGGATCCATTTTGGCAGGTTGAGGGATCCCCACCGCCCTTCCATGGGGGGGTAAGGTGTGGGGAAGAAAGGTGGTGTTGATCGGGTGGATAGGGGCTGGGGGGCCGACAAGAATGTACGCAGACGGGGACAAAGAAAGTATTAAAAAAAGAAAAAACGCTCCTTTTTTATTATTTCAAATATACAAAAAGTGTTAAAGTAGATTCAAAATTGGGAAAGAAGGGTATTGTACAAGTCAGGAGATAAGGGACAATCTAAAGTAGAATAAAAAAGTACAGGTCAAAATTTCCACTGCTGGCCGGCCCGGTGGCGCTGAGGGTTGAGGCGCTGGACGCCACACCTTGCGCTACATCGGCAACCCAGGTTTGGGAATGGACCAGGGCCGCCGGGGATCGACTGGGGAGGGAGAGGATGCAGCA
The DNA here is from genome assembly GCA_016271365.2 of Neoceratodus forsteri. Lineage (NCBI taxonomy): Eukaryota > Metazoa > Chordata > Ceratodontiformes > Ceratodontidae > Neoceratodus > Neoceratodus forsteri. The sequence continues at coordinate 91,004,925 of JADMNL010000030.1, forward strand.
TCCTGCGACTGCTCTCCTCTCTCTGGGGTGTGTGTAGGGGTTCGCGTCGCTGTGCAGCGGCACCTGATGGAAGTCGGGGGCACTACAGTAACAGCGCATAGCAGAGAGCTGGAGTTCGGCGGACGTCTGCATGTTAGTGCACTGATGTCATTGCACGTCCAGCTCCAGGGGGTGAAAATCTGGCAGAAAATGGCAGGGCCGTTGTGGCGGCTGAAGGCCGTGCCCTGCGCCCCAGACCTAGAGAGGTGTGCCCCCCAAGTTTTGGCCAGCCTGCATAGAGGAGAGCAAATCGCAGACCAGACCCGGGTGCGGGTGCTGGTGGCCCGATGACCAACATGCCAGCTCCGCAGGAGGAGAAACAGTATCGTCATAAAAAAATTTCCACCGTTAACATGCACTGCTGCTTTAAGTGATATCAGCCAATCAGCACACATAGCCATTGTACCTTTTATCATTCTTGCAGTGGTCTGCCACGCAGAAACATTAGGAGTGGACCATTTCACTTCACCGCCAGTGGGTGGGTGGCTTCATTTAACTATTGAAATTAGAAAAAATAAATACCTAAATTTTTATTATAAATCTCTCCAGGTAGCTTGAGTGAGTTATAATAAGTTAATAGGGCCTGCTTAGGTCAGCTTTTATGATGTAAGAGATTCCTTTACTGAAGTTTGGGCAGCCAGAACTGCTCAGCTTCACTTTGTGGTCCTCTCACCAAAACCTGATGCTAGGAGTCTCTTATACCATGAGACACCCTGCAGAGGCTCTGTTAACTTATATTGCTAAGTTAATTTGCATGGAGACAGGATCCTTGTCCCCTACATTTAGTCTACCCCTTAATCCACCCCTGCTGTCTAATCCTATGCTGAAGTCATAATCCTCTTTCTAGGCATGTGGGCTTGGTTCACTTATCTGCACAATGGCAGTTTTTCCTTGAGAGCTGATTCACGGGCTGGCCTGGTGATGCTGATGCCACACTGGCGACCCAGATTCGGGAATGAGCCTTGGTTGTCTGGGGTTGGCTGGGGAGGAGGGCAGGAGTTGGATTGAGCCACCTCAAGGCAAGCTCCACTCTTCTGGGGAGGGTTCTGGTCGCTTCTGCCATATAGCTACTACCAGGTGGAGGCTTGGGGGTGGTGTAGTCAAAGGGCGGCAAGAGTAGGGAAGGCACTGCAGATTGTTGCATGCCCGTGCCTCCACACGTGTGCACACGACTGCACCATGGGCAAGGGAGAAAATTAGAGTTGGCAGGCTCCATGAAGGTTCTGGCAGCGATCCTGGTGATGGGGCGCCAACCAGGAATGGATACAAGCCCCCCGCCCCCCGGGAGGGGCACAGCCTACCTGCCAGTTCCACAAGAAACAGGGCCATAAAATATACATTAAAAAAAAAAGCTAATTCACGGGAACATCTTTAAGCAAAGCTCCTCCCACTACCCAGGTGTTATATCCCTCGGCTCTGCCCAGTGATGTCAGTTCTTCCTTTCCACTGGAAGAGTTTGATCTCCTCCTTTGAAGCACTGCATTTTGTAGGTCCTATTAAGCGTGCCATTGTCAAATTTAGTGCTTTTTTCTCTCCTTTTCGATGAATGGTATATTCCTTGGTCCCGCACTCAGCACACATTCAAAATATGGAACACGAGGAAGCGAAGCCCGATTCTGTCTTCAAACAGTGGGTCATGTACCAGCAGAAGATGTCGCGGACGGACCCACATGTGTTGTGCCTGTACTGCCTTTGGACGGCACATGACGTTGCAGGCTGTGGCCTTTGTCAGGTGATGCTTCTGTCATCACTTGAAGACCGAAAGGCACGTTTTCTCCATGGCCAGCTGATCAAGACCCTAAATTGTAAGCCAAGGGTGGTCACAAGTTGCCTCTGATGTGGCAATGTCCCTGGCCCAGCTAGCAGCTGTGGAAGAGGCAGTGGTGAAAGATGCGGTGGGCACCTCTTCGGCCGCAGGCTGGGACCAGTGTCAGAGAATCCTTCACTGGGAAGTTTTGTGAAATGTGTCTGGCCCTTCAGACCTTCAGGGAGAGTCCTGCCCACCATGGTAAGAAGCACAAACGCAACAAACACTGCTGTCATCATGGGACCAGGAGACATCACGCTCCTCGTGCTCCCTTGACTCCTCTGATTGCTTGATGGCTGTCGAGTGCTTGGCCTTGGCTGAGCCACAGTTGGTTGAGGGGCAGGTTGCTAGCTCCGTGGCACCCCTGTCAGGCTTGCTGACCTCAGCACTGATCGATCAGGCAGTTGAGATTTTTTTGTCAACCTTGTCGACTCACTGTTGGTGGGAGTCGATGATGAGCCAATCTTAAAGACCTTCGTCATCCCGGTCCTCACTCAGGAGGATGTGGAGTGGTTGGTATCCTTGGCTGTTACCATTTGGGATCAGCCTCTACCAGAAGTTGTGCAGTCGAGACTTGTGCAAGTGATGTATACTGCACTTCTGGTTGCTTCCCGTCGACATTGACCCCTGGGTCTATGGTTAAGGTCAAGATGGAGGTTCCGGTCAAGGTCAAGGGGCTCCTTGAGTTCTTGATCCCACACAACCAGGAGGATGGCAAGAGGCTCCACTGGCAGATGCAGTCGCACTATGAGGAGCTCCTCTGGCAGTGATGGGCCTTGGTGGGGCCAGGTAGGGCTCTACTTCTAATCCCTGTCTTCGGCTGTCCGGTGCTGGTCAAGCCCATGCCGGTCCACCTGAGACAACTGTAGCTGACCCAAATCTCTCCACCTTTGCTGGTAGAACCGCCTCCACAACAGCACATGTGGGGTGCTCCTTCTAAGAACTCCCATCTGGGGACCAGCCTCCCAGGTCGGTTATCAGTGGACATTACCCACTGGGATGACTCCAGGGTGGTCTATGATGGGAAACAGTCGAGGGCCATCTTTGACGAGGCCTCTAATGACTCCAAAGGATCCTCCCTGCAGTCCTCAAGGACGCATATGTTTGACTGGCAATTGGTTGAGGAACTGACCACCAACCACAGGCTAGTGTCTTTTGGGGCCCTCCTTCAACTCATGTCAGAGTTCATGAATGTTCCTTTGAAACCAATTCAAAAAAGGCTAAATACCCTTTCATTGACATCCTGGATAGGGACAAATCCCCAGGGGTTGCTTTTCCCATGCCTGAGGCCATTATGGCACTGGTTCTGTAGCTTTAGCAACAATCAAACTTCCTGCCCGGCACCCTCAGCCCCTATGGTCCACAAATACATGGTCCCTACTGGCTCTTTGTCCAGATTATATGACCATCCCTTGGCTGAGAGCCTGGTCTCTGACTCGGTTTTCTGGAAATCCGGCAGTACTGGGGACATGGACAAGCCCCCTCCTCCCACCCCCTGACAAGGTACTGAAAAACCTTAACCACGTGGCTAAGGAGGTCTACACTGAGTCCTCCCTTGGTCTCCGCCAGGAGAGCTGTGCCCTTGTGATGGCCCACTTCGGTCACCCCTTGCTGGGAGCACTCGATATTGTCCTCCCTTACCTGCCTGCTGATAAGCAGCTCCCGATAAAGGTTAGTTTATTTATTTATTTTTATTTATTTCATAACTAGGATTACAATTACTTTTGAACCGGGGGTTCTTTTACAAAGGTTCCAAATCAAAAGATGTTAACAGTGTAAAAACAATAGGCAAAGAAAGGAACATCAAAACCCAGTATGCAATAGAACAGTGTGCAGATATCAAGGCAACAAATTATGGTGAATTCCAGATAGAAGACACACAAGTTACAATGGTGTCCTGTGAGAAACAGTTTAACATAATTAAATAGCCAGACCAGAGTATATTAGTGCAAATAATAAGCACAGTCCAAGATCAGACTTTGTCAAACTAACAGTTGATATAAAAGATGCAATGAAAGGTCAGGGGGAGCATGGTGAAGGGGGAAGGGGAGGAGATAAGGGAAGGTGGAGATTGTGGAGGGAGAAGAATAGCAGTGGGGGGAGTGGGGCATAGTGGAGGGAGCATAGGGAGGCATAGCCAGTAACAAAAGATTAAAGGGGACAGTCACACTTACTAAGAGTTACCAGGTACCATTGAGCTTGGTTTCGAAGGCGCCTAGTTTGGGTTCTGAGCAGATTTCAGGGGGTAGCTCATTCAACCAGGCAGGGGCTCTACAGCTGAAGGTACATTGCGGCTGTGAGGTCAGGCATCTAGGGACATGGAAGATCAGACTAGCCAAGCTTCGGGTATTGTGCTGGTTTGTTAAGGGAGATAGCAGGGACTGGGTGGCCGGGGGAGTAAAGGCAGGGTGTATTTATTTTAGCAAAGAGACAAGTATGATATCTAATTCTACCCTGGAGATTGAGCCATTCAGCTTTCAAATAAAGCTTGCATGTGTGAGTCCGCTTGTCAGCACTCGTCGTTAACCTACAGGCCTTGTTAAGTGTGATCTTTAGCCGTTTAAATGTGGTTATCAGTGGCAGTACTGTAGATTAGTAGGCCATAGTCAATGACGGACAATACGGCGCTGGTGACAGCAAGCCTCAGAACCACCAGTGTGAGGCAGTGTCTGTGTTTATAGAGGACCCCTAGTCTGCGGTTGGCAATCTTGGAGATATGATTAATATGTAGGGTGTAGGAGAGGGAGCTGTCTAGCGTAATACCTAGGTATTTCAGTTCTTGCACCATCTCTAGGGGTTGATTGGTATTATTGTAGATGGTAAGAGGTGAAGATTTATACCTGTTATGGGGACTGGCAAAGAGCATTGTCTTAGTCTTTGTGTAGTTCATTAATAGTCTGTGGTTTGCAAACCAGGTTTCTACTTTTGCGAAGTGTAATTGCAGGTCACTAATGAGAGGGAGTAGGTTGGTGTGGCTAGAGAAAAGTATGGCACCATCCGCGTAAAGCACGATAATGTTGTTGTCACAGGCATTGGTTAGGGTATTCACGTACAGGCTAAACTGCCACTCCATTCTCGGCTAAAATTGTGGTAAACAACTCCTGTACTGACATGGCTGAGATACTCGATCAGCTTAAAGTAAATGTGTGATTTTAAAAAATCACAGTTTGGGCTTCCTAGCCCGCTGCTCTGGGGTGGCGATAGCCTCTCCGTGTGAAAAAAAAAAATTTTTTTACTCACTGTATGACGTTTGGGAAGGAATCATAATTTTGTTCGAACTGGGAGCCAGATGATCCCTTCCCACTTCTGCGTCTGCCTGATCCGTTCTGCGCTCCCCCGTTTTGTGACGTGCTACCAGGGAGAGCGCGGGGATGCGCCTAATACAGGTCTATGGGGGCTAACTTTTAAAACTATTTTATTACGCTTCAAACTAATGTTTGATAAAAATGAAAGCCGCTGCTCAACTAATAGGGTCCCTATTAGTTGAGCAGTGGCTTTCATTTTTATCAACTGTTAGTTTCAAGCGTAATAAAATAGTTTTATTTGGTTCTTATGTGGACTGTCTGGTACAGTCCTAAAATGATTTCATTCTTACCTCACAGGTAGGTCTCAGAGAATGGCCACTGGAATTTATTCCTTTGGCGCTCACTCCCTGCCTTGTGGGGTACCACAGGGCTCTATATTAGCCCCCATGTTGTTTGCAGTGTATATGCTGCCATTGGGAGATATCATCAGGCGATACAGTTTGAGTTTTCACTGCTATGCAGATGATACTCAGCTGTATTTGTCTTTTGTGCCCGGACAGATTGATGCGGTCTCCATGCTGAACAGTTGCCTTGCCGAGATTAGATCTTGGATGAGTTTCAGCTGGTTGAGACTGAATCCTGACAAGACTGAAGTGTTGGTTGTGGACCTGGGTCGTCCGAGGGTGGGTTTGGGGGTTGGACAACCATCAGGCTTATTACTTGATGGCATGCCACTCACTACCTCAGACCAGGTGCATAACCTGAGCATTATTCTTGACGATGGCTTGACTTTAAAATCTCAGGTGTCAGCTGTCATCAAATCCTCTTTTTATCATCTGAGGAATATCGCCCAGGTGAAACATCTGGTTCTCGCGGCCGATCTTCCAACATTGGTTCACACCTTTGTTATGACCCGTCTTGACTACTGCAATTCCCTCTACCTAGGGCTTCCTGGGGTTGATATCCGCCACTTGCAGCTGGTGCAGGACGTGGCTGCCAGGCTTTTGACTGGGACATCTAGGACCAGTCATATTACGCCTGTGCGCCGCGGGCTGCACTGGCTGCCTATTCAGCGGCGGATCACCTTTAAGGTTGGCTTGCTAACCTTCAAAGCCCTACACGATCAGGGACCTGGCTACCTGCAAGATCTCTTGGTACCTTACAGCCCCCTCCGTTCTCTCCGTTCCACCGACAAGGGATTGCTGGAGGTTCCTAGGGTACGATTGAAGATGTCTGGTTCTCGTGCCTTTGCTTTTTCGGCTCCAACCCTGTGGAACTCTCTACCTTGTCAGCTGAGAGAATGCCTAACCGTCTGTAGATTTAAAACTGAGCTTAAAGCTCATTTATTTGATTTGGCCTTCCCAAATGGTTGATAATGTAATTCTGATGTTTTAATGGTATTTATATTGCCTTCTGTTTTATGTAAGCACCTTGGCTTTGAAAGGTGCTATAAAAATAAAGTTGAATTGAATTGAATAATTACAGGCCTATCTCGCTTCTCACTGTACTGTCCAAACTACTTGAGAAAATTGTCAACTCACAACTTGGGGAGTATTTGGATTGTGAAAATATCCTTAACCCAGCCCAATCGGGGTTCAGGCCAAAGCACAGCACTGTGTTGGCTCTAGCTAAAGTGTCCAATGACTGGCTAACAACTCTGGACAGGAGACAGCTTATCTGCGCACTTTTTCTAGATCTCAGCAAAGCCTTTGACATGGCTGATCACTCCATCCTGCTCGATACTTTGGGTTGCACTGGCTTATCCCACGCTGCAGTTAAATGGTTTCACTGTTACCTCACAAATCGAAGGCAACAAATCAAAGCACAGGGGGAACTGTCCCCACTTAAAGCCCTGCCCCGAGGTGTACCGCAAGGATCCATCTTGAGGCCTATCCTTTTTGCTATCTATATTGATAGCATTGACTCTGGCCTTCTTGCTGGGAATGTTCATCTCTTCGCAGATGATACAGTCCTTTACACAACTAACCCCTCCCTAGATCTTGCGCACAAGGAGTTACAGCTGGACTTTGTCACGCTCCAGCATAATCTACTGAGTCTTAAGCTTTTGCTCAATGCCATAAAAACAAAAGCCATGATCATCTCCTCACATCCCCCATCCATTTTGGGGACACCTGGTATCCCCCAGATCTTCAACCTCATTGGTGAATCCCTGGAAATAGTCGATAATTTCAAATAGCTGGGAGTCAGGTTTGACAACAAGCTTAGCTTTAGTGTTCACCTAGGTGAACTTTCAGAAAAATTAAGACAGCGACTTGGCATATTCTACCGCATAAGACGCCTTCTCACTTTCAAAGCTAGAAAGCGGCTGGTCCAAACTACCTTTTTACCCTTGCTTGACTATGCTGACTTTCTATACAGTCATTGCCCCCAGAATGCATTCCAAAAACTTGATACACTTTACCATCGTGCCTTGAAATTCATACTTGACATGCCCTTGTGGACTCATCACTGCCTGCTTTACGAGGCAATTGATTGGCCATCCCTCTCCATGAGGAGGCAAAGAAACGGCCTCATGTAGCTCTTCAGGGCACGCTCAAACAAGCTCCCACCCTACATCAGTAACCTGTTTGAACGGTATGTGGGCACTTATGGACTCCAAAATTCCACCCTTGTCCTCCTCAACCTACCTAGGATGAAGACACACCTTGGCTATACCGCCATCAGCTCTTTCCTCCCATCGCTCTAGAATAACACTCAGAAAGTATTTAAATGTTCCCTCCTGCCCAGTCTCCATGTATTCAGACAGCAGCTCTATCAGTGCCTGAATACTGTATGTGATTGTTTCAGGTAACATGGACATATAGATGGAATACTCCCAGCTCTTGGATCCCGTTGGCACCTATTCCCCCTGTGGCAGGCTTTCTTCTAGCGTAACTTCCCTCTACCCGGCCCCCCTTCCCCCTGCGGAAATCCTCCGGGGGTTTACATCTTAGTAGGTTTGCCCCTCTCTTCCCTCATGTGTTTCCGATCCCAGTGTCCCCACTGTCTCCTGCCTCCCTTTCCTCCCTCCTTCCTACAACCTCCCCTCCCCTTTCCACAGTAGTCCCCAAACCTACCACTAGAGCATGGCTGTGCATGTACACAGTCAGTAATTAATTATGTCTTGTTATTTGTTGCAGCTGTAATCTAAGATTTTTGCCTGATCCCTGTATGTTTTTGTTATGGCTTGACATTGCTTATTGTAATGAACTTGTACTTTGTGTCCAGGACCATCTTGCAAATGAGCTTGCTCAACAATGTGAATGCCTGGTTAAATAAAGTTTGATAGATTGAAACAGCAGCGGCCCAAGGATGGACACCTGTGGGACACCGGAGCGTACAGGCAGACAGCTTGAGAGAGCGCCATCAATTTTAACTTGCTGTGTTCAATTTGCAAGATAGCTTTTGAACCAGAATGTAACTGGAGGGGAGAGGCCAAGGGTGGGGAGGGTGTTAAGGAGGAGGGTATGAGTCACAGTATCAAAGGCCTTGGTCAAATCAATATAAATTGACCCGACTATGAGACCTCGGTCCAAGGCTTTGTGAATAAAATCTGTGTATTCCAGGAGTGCTGTGGTGGTACTATGTGCTGGCCGGAAACTGTGCTGCTGGGGGCACTGGATACCGTAGTTGTTGAGAAATTCAGTGAGTTGGTCAGCCACTGCTCTCTCAAGAACTTTGGATAAGGGAGGAAGAATCGAGATAGGCCGGTAGTTTGAGACGAGCGATCTGTCACCACCTTTGTGCACTGGTGTGACAACTGCAGCCTTCCACTGCTTGGGGGAACTGATTAAGTGACAAGGAGAGGTTGAGAAGGGTGGTGAGAGGTTTTAGCATGACATCAAGGGAAAGGTATAGAAGTTTCATATCCAAAGTGTCACTGCTGTACCTGGATTTACTTAGGACTCTAAGTAGATATTTGTTCGCTTCCAGTGAGAGTGAGTCTCCTGAATAGAAAGGGGATGTGGGGTGGGGTGGGGGGTAGTATTGACCAGGGTGTCACTGCAGCTGGCCACGTTAAAGAAGTCAGGTGGTAGGATCTTACTGAGATCAGTAAAGGCTGAGTTGAATGCTTCAGCTATGGGATAAGTGGTCCTGCAGAGGGATGTCATTTACAACTACCATAGTGGGGGACGCCTTTTGTGGCTTACCCGTAAGGTCCTTGATTTTCTGCCAGAAATTCCGGCTGTCTCCCCATGAGTTCGTGAGTTCATTGTGGTAGTAGGTTTTTTTAGCCTTGCGAATCTCCGCGAGACCAAGATCAAGTGCTGGCTAAGCACCAGCTCCAGACATTCTTGGACATTGGCGATTCTTGCACCTGTGTCATGGCCGCAGCTGTCACGATGCATTGCAGGGCCTGGCTGAGGATCTCCACCTTCACGGTGGATACTAGGCACAAGTTCACTGATGTCCCTTTCCTTGGCACTGACCTCTTTGGACCAGAGGTGGATGGGCATATCACGTGAGTCCAATGCCATCCCGGATTCTGTGGCTTCATTCCAGAAGGCAAAAGCCAAAGAAGAAGGCCTTTCAATTTTGGCCCGTTCAGCTAGGTCGTGTAAGTCTCAGCAGCAATAGCCTCTGCAGGGGCAATTCCAAGCCTGGTACCCCAAGGCCAAGTTTTCCAGGTAGGGGCCCAGAAAAGGTGAGGATAGGGGAAGTGGTGCCTCTCCAGCCTCAGTGGTTGGTGCCCACTCCAAAGCTGCCCAGTGATAGGTCAGGGGGTGTTCACCTTCTGCTTGTTCAGTCCCTGACTCAGCTGCCAGTGGGGGTCAGCTTCATCACGTCTGGCCCCACTGGTCCATCATTACTACAGACAAGTGGATTCCCGAGGTGGTCAGCAGAAGGTTGCCTCTCAGCTTCGAGGCTCTCCCACCTTACCGATCCCGGGCTCTAAGGGAGTCCTCGGTGTTGCAGGACGTGCTGTCCACCCTCAGGAAGCATGGTGGTCAGCTTCTCACAAAAGTAGCCATAAACAATGTCCTGGATGTCTTGGCAATTCAGGGATACATGCCCAGATACTTCTTGGTCCTGAAATGGATGGGGGACTGGTGCCCCATTCTGGATCTTCATGATCTGAATCAATTTCTCAGGAAGTGCAAGTTCAGGATGGTCACACTGAACCATATCATACCATCTCTGTAGCAGGGCATGTGGTTCTGTTCCCTGGACCTCCAGGATGCATTCTTCCACATCCCAGTCCATCCATCCATCCCACTGGCAGTACCTCTAGCTGTGCACAGAAAAGGTGCTCTATCAGTTCCCAGTCATGGTATTTGGCCTGTCCTTGGCATCCAGGGTCTTCACCAAGTGCATAGCAGTGGTGGCAGCTTCCTGCGGTGTCAGGGTCCATTCCTACCTGGATGACTGGATGATAACTGGGCCATCCAGTGAGACAGTGGAGCAGTGCAGGGACCTGGCCCTCCAGACCTGCAGAGATTTAGGCCTTTTGGTCAGCCTGGCCAAGTTCGAACTCATCCTCTCACATGTGATTCATTTCATTGGGGCACAGCTCGTCTTCCTCTGGGCCAAGGCTCGCCTCCCTGCGGAGCAGGCATTGGATCTTAGCTCCTTTACCCAGCCATTTCAGGTTGGACACGTACGCCCTGCCCAGGACTTCCTGAGGCTGCTGGGGCACATGGCATCTTGCACCAGCGTGGTCCATTGGGCTCGCTGATGGATACAGCACCTGCAGTGGGAGTTGGGCTGTCAGTGGTCCCAATGCCTAGGATTCTGAACCAGCTGGTCACGGTGACCCAGCTGATGTAGGATGCCATCCAGTACTGATCCCAGGACATCTGGAGGAAGGAGTCCCATTCATCTGCCCAGAGCCAACCATCACTCTCATGATGGACACGTCTCTGGTGTGGTAGGGAGCACTCATGGGGGAACCACAGGACCCATGGGTTCTGGTCACCCAGGGAGTTCTGTCATCACATTAAGCCGGAGCTCCATGCAGTGTGGCTCACTCTGATGGGAATTTGCTTCTCTAGTCAGCGGTCAGGTCGTGTAAGTCCAGACAGACAACACCATGACCGTGTTCCACCTGAACAGGCAGGGCAACATGCACTCCCTTCCTTTGTGTGAGGAGGCCTCTGCAGCTGGACCCTTGTGTGCAGCCTGAGTTCAGAACTCCTGGTGGTCCATGTTGTAGGAGCAGACAGTCAGCTGGCAGATGCTCTCAGCCAGATGGGGAGACATCACACAAGTGGTCCCTGCATTAGGAGGTGACAAACCACCTGTTCTTCCTGTGGGGCACCCATGTGGTGGACCTGTTTGCCTCCTGGGAGAAAAAACTGAGGCTGTTCTGTGTGCACCCCCCACAGTCAGAGACACTGGTGGGGCATGCCTTCACGAGGCCCTGGACCCTAGGCATCCTGTATGCCTTTCCTCCCTTTCCCCTGATCCACAACATGGTGGTCAAGGGATGGAGGGATAAGGTGCAAATGATCCTCACAGCTCTGGACTGGCCTTGCCAGTTCTGGTACCTGGATCTTCTCAGCCTGAGCTTCTTACCCCCTGGCAATTGCCTCTTCACCCGGATCTGCTGACGTGACAACAGGGGAAGGTTCTGTACCTGAACCTTCAGTCCCTGCATCTCACAGCATGGTTCCTGAGCAACTAGAGTGCCAGGATCTGAGTCTTTTGGAGAATGTACACCACATTGTGGAGGCCTCTCAAAAAGAGTTGACTTGCCAGTGTTTTGCCTTCAAATGGAAGAGGTTTTCCATTGGTTGTCAGGGCAAGCAGCTTGAGCCACTTGCCTACTCTATGGCTAGCATCTCAGAATACACCTGGCATCTGCTGGAACTGCGATCGATGACCCTTAAGGTGCACCTGGCAGCAGGGTATGAAATTTGTGAAAAAAAGTACATGCCCACTTGGGCATGTAAGAAGAAAATGTACATGCCCAACAAACTATTTACATGCCGTCCCTTAGTTTACATAATTTTAGACGTCATCTTCACTGGACCAAGCACTTTCGTTTTCATCACCACCACTAGGGCTGGCAGAAGCAGCATGCAGTGACAGTGTTCGGGAGCCATAAGCTTTGGTAGTGGGCCTTCTTTTGCCATTTTTCCACCACAGTGATATGGCACCTTGAGGGTTATAGTCACTAAGCTGGGGTCCATTCAGAGATATAGACATTAGGTCGTGTAGGGTGTCTGGGCGTAATCCAACCCTCCAGTCATTTTTTATTCTTCCCATCAGAGAGAAGCCTCATTCTGCAGCAGCAGTGTGCACAGGAATCAGGAGAATGATTCTGACAATGGCCAGCACATTTCTAAATTGTTGATCCTGCACATCCGCAAGAATCACTTTCTGCCACAATTTCCGAGACTTACAACTTTCAACAGACAGCAAGTGGAGTACATGCTTTTTTAAGTCTAGCCACTCCAGCAGTACCAAGGTAACATCAACTCCACGAGACTCTAGGACCACTTTATAGTGATCAACAATTGTTTGAATTGCTTGATCTCCATATGTTTCAAGTGTCTCTGTGGATGTTGGCCAGGACTGAAAATTTAAAGCTCTTGCAGCTAGTAGCACTTTATTGGTCGTGAAGGACTGAAAGCGAGATTCAATGTGCTGTGACGTTTTCTGAAGAATTTTTTTTATCTCTGAAATTGTGGCTTCTACAATGTCTGAAGGAGAACCTGATCTGTGCCTGCTAGTTTCATTAGTTAAGTCAACACTGTTGTACTGAGTTAGGTTCTCATTTACAGATGTAAGTGTTATGCAGTGAAGAGTTTCTTGATTCGAGAGACCATTTAGATTTTGAATTGTGCTTTCTACTCTGCTGTGAACTTTTTCAACAGTGGCATCCTCTTGCTGAAAGCACAGACTAAGAGCAGATAAGTAACCAAAAAATACTTTCAGAAAATTCATGTACATAACACATTTTAAAGTCTTAAGCACTTTAAGTATTCCTAGTGCTTTTTGGCCATGATCCTGCTTGTTTGTTAGTGATACATGTTCGAGGTGAGGCACTAATGCAGCCCAGTTCCTTTCAAGGGCAGAAATGGCCCGTTCTCTGTGTGCAAGCCACCTAGTGCCACCAGTGTTAACTGGTTTGACCACATTAATATTTAAAAGGGATCCGCTTCCTGTAGGCCTTTCCAACTTTTTGGTGACCTGTGGTAAAATGAGTAAACGCTCAGCAGAAGTTGTTCTAATGACTTGTAAAAGGGACAGTCTCTGAACGAATCCTTTACAGCAAGCTCTAAACGATGTGCGGCTGCAGTGTATGTCAAATGAGGTGTGGGCACTGGAAATCTTGTTTTATTCGACTAAGGACACCTGAAGTGCTCCCAACATTACAGCAGCACCATCAGATGCCGACTTATCAGCTTATGTTTCCAACCACCATCCTTTAAACCACCTTCACCCTCTAAAGCATTAATCACAGTATTTTAAATGCTTTCTGAATTAGGGACACTGACTGGTTTCAGTGCAAGAAATCTTGTTACAGGTGGGCCATTTTCAAAAACACGTACATAAATGCCCTCCTCCTCAGTCACACTTTTATCAGTGCAGGAATCTACAAGAAAAGAAAAGAAGTCATTGTCTTGTAATAGACTAGCAGTAGTGCTTTGAATATCTTGGGCAATATAGTGAACGAAGACACGGCATTGCTTGTCACTACTGTAACTGTGACCCATAGCATCATTAGCATCATCCCCATGATTTCTTTTTTGTAAATCTATCAACCCAGGAAAATCCCTGAAAGGCCTTTCGGTCCTAGCAACGTAATATGCAGTACAGAACAATTTACAAATTTGATCCATTTCTTTTTTGTTCCATAAATAATATGGATTTCTCTATTGATCTTTCTCCAACTTTTGTTTTATTTGCAATGTATGCCATCTCAGCATTTTTGTGTGCTATGGACACTTCATGTGCTGAGATAATGTGTACTCTAAAAGTACTGCATCCAGTTCTGAAATTATTTTTGCTTTGGCTTTTATCATAACTCTGACACCATGTACAGAACATGGCACATTTATTGGTGTCATACGTAAGCCACTTCCTGCCCTTTTTCCAGGATTCCTGAAATTTTCTAACTTTCAGGGCCTTAACTGGGTTTTCAGTACAAGCAGCAGCACTTGAGGAAACATCAGTGGTCACCACAAAAGTTTGACTGTCTGGGCAAGGAGGTGGTGGCATTACAGTAGGTGTCGGTGAAGCAGCTTGTGGTGGTGGTACAACTGCTAGTACTTGCTGCTGGGGAATCCTCAGCTCCCATAGTTTCATCAATACGCTTTCTCTTAAATCCAAATTTAAAAAGACTCATGGTGTCTGTCTGCTCGTGGGTATGTCGGCAGGCAGTTGTGCAGACTGGTGGCACTAAGTGGCTTGCACTTGCACAGACTAAGACAGAGTAACAAACTGTCCAAACTAGACTGTTGTTAGGTAGGCTATGCTATCATGCTATGCACTCAGAGAATGTTTATTAATGTGTTGTTGATGCTGAACTTCAACTTGTCTGAATTGATTCAGCTGTCAGTATTAATAAATGCTATACAACAAGAAAAACTGCCTGTATGTGCTGTTTGTCTCTGTACTTGAAAATAAAATAAACACAAGAAAAACTGTGTTGTCTGATTTTTTTTTATCACAGACAGTTGCCCAGCTATTTGTGGCTTCAGGCAGCTTTAATTGTCACTTTTGGAATGTAGGCAGTCCAATTCCAAGCAGTAGCTTTTAAAAAAGCTGTTTGGAACTTATCAAAACCTTTTTAGATTAGTTACTGAATGTGACGTCCAGAGAGTAGATTCTGAAAAAAACTTTATTTAGCAATAATGTACAATGTACAACAGATTACACAGATGGACCCTGCTGTACTTACTAGATAGATTATGTAATAATGTTGTAATCCAGAGTAAGTAGTTTAAGACACAGCTTTTAACTTAAATAGGCTTTACTGTAACAATAACTCAGATCAGATTCTGACCCTGTATTTAGATACTATAGGTAGTAGTCTGACCACAGAGTAGCTTGCTCGTAAAACTAGTCTGTAAAAGGCCTTATTTAACAGTAGATCCCTGCTGTCTAGATTTTGTAGGTAGTCCAGTCCACAGGTAACTGGTAAAAAAAAAAAAAAAAAAGAAACCTTTTAATATTTTTTATAACTGATCCCTGAATTTACATTTACTTACTTGGTCCTCAGAGTAGCTTGTAACTAAAGCTTTAATAGACTTTAATTATTGTAATCAACTGACTGATCTCTTTTAGATTTTAGTTAGTCCACACAGTAGTGTGTAAAAAAACTAGCTATATTAAAAATATATTGTATATGGCCACGTAGTGTACAGCTGTAGACTTCGATCCCTTCACAGACAGTACAGACTAGTACTGATTACAAATCAAGATGACACAGACTGTCTTCACTTCAGCAAGTTGAAGTTGTATAGCTAGCACCTAGCTAGAGAGCTGTTTTAATATTTGATGGATTAGTTAGCTAAGCTTTATAGCTAAGCTTCAGTTAGCTGAGGAGTAGATAAAAAAAAGGTAGTAGTAACACACAGGCAGGAGGCAACTTTTTAGTAAAAATAAGACATATAAGCTTTAGTGTTCAGCTGTCCTGTGTAGTTTTAAATTCAAAGTCTGTGGCCACTACTAGCTACATAAAAAACAAAAAGAGATTGCTTTGCTAGCAAACTTTCCTGGAATTTGCTGCAGGTAGCCTGCAATCTCTGAGAATGGGCTCCCGCTGAGTCCCCTTTCTCTCTGTTTAGTGTTTATTTGCTAATAGTAGTAGTAGTAGTTGTTACTCAATAATACTGTCTCTTAATTACACATCCAACGGACAGTACAGAATTATTCCTTTTTGGGACACTTTATTTTGCTGGTTGGTAGTAATAGTATATTTATTTAGAGAGCTAGTTTCTTCATTCTGTGTCTGCAGTGCTTCAGCACAAGTCTGCTGTTAGTGCCCCCTTCCCCTCAAGTAGACTGCCACTGTTTTTTATTAGCTAGAAAACGTACACAAAGACTAGAGCAGTTCAGCAGACTTTGATTAGCTTAGAGATCTGTGTCTGCTTTGCTAGCTGCTACTCTCTTTTTTTTCTAGGTTTGCCAAAATTGCTTTAAATTTTCTCCTGACAATTTCATTCCCTCCCGACTGAGTCCCGACTCAAGAGACCCTCACGGTCTCACAAACACACACTCCTCTCTGGCTTTCACCTTGTTTAGTTATATTCCCCTCCCTCCTTTCTGCATTTCCATTTTTCTTCCCCCAGACATTTATTTTCTTTACTCCGTCCTGCTGATTTCCTTGGAGGGAACCTCGCGGTTTTACATACACCTCTCCTCCCACACTGCCCCTATGAACTCAAACCACCTCTTTTGTACTCCTGTTTTTTTTTTAAGATCTAAATACTTCAATCAGCTCTTAAAAGAGCTTTTGGTTGATCGAGATCGGTTTCTGGCTGGCAGGCAGTACTGCAGAACGACTTGTCTCCCTGAATGCAAGCCACAGAATGGCGCGCTGTGCTGGGTGCTCGCGTCACACTGTCTGGAGGGGGGCGGGTCATAACGGCACCTATTGGTACGTGTGTGCCTGCTGCAGCCCGCCTCCAAGAGCAAACAAGGGATCCCTGAAGAATCGACTGGCTGATCGCTGTGCCACTCAGTTCGGGCACATCAGCCTACTACTCCTCCATCCTTCTCTCCTTCACGGCGGGTGATGAAGCAGACAAGCAGTCAGCTGACATCCAAAAGAGCACACTCGTGATCAGCTCTAGCGATGTCAGCTCTGCGTCTGCGCTCCTCAAGTGGCTCCCCCACCCCAGGGAAAGTTAAACTGCAAAAAAAAAATACACGGCAAGCGCTAGAAACGGAGGAAAAAACGGAATTGCAGTGAACTACCTTAGGTGCCCAAAGGGGCAGGCACTAAAATGCTGTAGGTGTCCTGAAGCAAAAGTGCCTGCCCTGGGGCACCTAAGGTATAGGAATTTCGCACCCTGCCTGGCAGCCATCTCTGCATACTGGGTGTAGGCTGGTATGCCGACAGTGGCACAGGAGAAGGTGGTCGGGGGCTCCTTAAGGGGTTGACCACTTGTCCCCACCAGTGCATGAGCCGCTACCACCACCGTGGGACATATTACTGGTACTGGCAATGCATGGGCAAGTCTTTTGAACTTGTGCATAGGTGTCAGATGTCACACTTCTCATGGAAGACAGCCTTCTTGGTGGCATTCACATCAGCCAGGAGGATTAGTGAGCTCCAGGTGCTCTCAATGGAGTCTCCTTATCTAGTCTTCCACAGGAACAAGGTAGTCCTTTGCCCCCATCTCAAATTCCTCCCTAAGGTTGTCTTGGAGTTCCATCTTAACCAGTCTACTGTACGAACCCTTCTTCTGAGGCCAAACGCAGGCTCCATTCTTTGGACCAGCGGTGAGGGCTCTCCTTTTATGTGGAGCGCATTGCTAGAGTTTGGGGTAAGGCTCTCCAGCTCTTTGTTACATATGCTGAAGCAGTGCCTGGAAGATTGACAGCTAAGAGGAAAATTGATAGGTGTATCACATCCTACATTGACCTTTGTTATAGGTTTGCTGAAATGGAGCCTCCAGTAGAGCTTAGGGCTCATTCCACCAGACATACTGCTGCCTCTGTGGCTGCTTTCAGGGACATCCCTATTCAGGAGATCTACAGGGCTACCACCATGAAGTCAGCACATACCTTCATCTCCCATTACAGCATCAAGCTTGAGTCTCACTGGGATGCTGCTTTTGGGGCCTCGGTTCTCCAGTCTCTGTTTGCCATGTAGGAGTGTGCATCTTGCCACCTCCTCACAGAGCACTGATGGAAGTCTGCCATCATGTGGATAATGAACCATATCCACACCCCTAGAAATATAGGTTACTCATGTGCAACTGTAGTTTTAGGATTGGTATATGGTTCACATCCACACCACCCACCTGACCTCCGCTGGCAAGTTGCACACAGATCCCTGCTTCCAGCGTGCAAGATCTGACATCACGGGGCGGAGCTGAGGGGTATACCACCCAGGTGGTGGGAGGAGCTTTGCTTAAAGATGTTCAGGTGAATCATCTCTTAAGGAAGAACTGCCAGTGTGTGGATGTGAACCATATATCACTTATACTACTCCTAGAACTTCAGTTACAGGCGAGTGCCCTTTATTTTTTGTGACCTCATCATCATTTCCATAGCAACAAATAGTGATGTCACAAACAGAGGCTTATTCCTTCAGCAAAAAAATTAAGCAGCAGAAGCAGGTGAACTCCAGGAGAACAAGGAACTAGTTTCCGTGCAAATTAATCTAGTAATGAACAAAGGGGAGCACCTCATGCCACACTGGCGACCTTGGTTTGGGAGTGGACTCAGGTCGGTGGGAGAGGAGAGGATTGAGTGTCCAGAGGACTGCTGTCTTTTCCTGGGGAGGGTTCCTGGGGCTTCCCCACTGTGTAGCAGCTCCTGGTGGAGACCGCAAGCACTACATGCCGGCGGAGACGTGCAAGGGGGAGGTGACAGCGGACATCTGCGAGAGGGGGCGGGAGTGCACTCTCCGCACTGTGATGTCATTGCATGTCCGCACCTCAGGGGCGAAACAAAGGAAATCTTAAATCTTGTTTTTTGTAATTTAGAGGGCCACGGGAGTCAAATCAAAGCTATGGTTGAACTAACAAGGCCCTTGTTAGTTGAGTTTTGGCTTTGATGTGACTCCTGTGGCCCTCTAAAATATGAAAATAGGATTTAAAAACCGGCCCCCATTACTATCAATACAATGCGCTCCTGCACTCTCCAAACAAATACATCACACAACATGAGAGGGTGGGGTGTAGAGATTAACTCTTACCTAGAATTCTGCCTCTCCATCAGTTGGATGAGGGACAGCATATGCTGCTAGCAGCCAAATTGTCATTGGTTGAGATACACCAGGCCATCCAAGATCTTCCACTGGACAAGGCTCTCGGCCCAGATGGGTTTTCCCCTCACTGTTATAAGAGTTTCAAACACAAACTAGGTCCCCTGCTACTTGACTTGTTTGAGCACGTCTACGCAAGGGTATAAAAGAGCAGGACCTTATGGGTGCCATAGTAACTCCAATTCCAAGCCCTGGGAGGGATCACATGCAGCTGGGGAACCATAGGATGATCTGCGTCTTAAACTTAAATATTCAAATTCTTGCAAAGGTTCTGGCTTTGTTCCTCAGTAGAGTGTGGGACACCCTAATTGCAGGGGAACAGGTAGGCTTCCTGCAGCTACTCACACCCATTAAACCAAACTCAGAACTGGACTGTAAAAAAGGCAAATTAATTTTATTGCCAGAGGCTACAAGCAATAAAGAATAATTTGAGCTGGACCCAGTCACCAAATGGGAACAAAAGCCCCAGTGCTTCACCACCAAAGGCGTTGTCGCCCCCTGATGAAGCCTTTGGTGGCCAACTTGCACTATTTTTTATGCCTGTAGCCTCTGTCAATAAAATTAATTTGCATTTTTTTAAGTTTAGTTCTGAGTTTGGTTTAATGGTGTGAGTGGTTACGTGGTTACCTTCTGGAATAGTGGCAAGTTTTAGCAGGGGTGAGCCCCCCTTTAGCCACGCACCTGTTCCTTACACCGTCGCAAAGAAGATTATTTTTTCTGGAACCTGAAGGTAGGCTTCATGCCAGGCATGGACCATCTGAGGAAGTTGGCCCACTTGATCTCTGCGTCCAGGGAGCTGGGCACTCTTGCAGTGCTGGTCTGTCTGGGTATAGAGAAAGCTTTCGACAGGGTCTCATGGGATTACCTGTTCAGAACACTGGGTGGATATGACATACCAGCCAAATGTATTCAGTGGGTACAGGTTCTCACCACCAGCCCTATGACACAGCTTTTCTGTAATGGTGTGCACTCCACCTCTTTTAGATTGTGCAAGGGCAAGGCAGGATGTCCACAACCCCCCCCCCCCACACCCACTTTTTAATCTTTTCCTGGAACCCCTAGTCCTAAAACACTGGATATTTCTGGCATAGCAGTTGAACTCACAGAATATAAGGTATCCGTTTACGCTGATGACATTCTGCTCCTTATTACACCCTGCCTCGTGCTTTTCAGGTGATGCGAGAGTTTGGCCTAATATCTAATTATAAATTAAATGTGGATAAAACTGAAGAGATGCCCCTTAATACTGTTGTAAACAAGCATGAGGTTGTAGTACCTGGGCTTAAATGGCAGGCTGAAGACCTGAAATTCCTGGGTATGCTGTTCATGAGGAACTCCCAAGATATGATCAAGCCAAAACATAGATCCTCTACTTAGATAGCTGAAATTGCACTTCTAGAGATGGGAACATTTACCCTTAACTCTGTGGAGGAAATCAGTCTTCTTAAATTGAACATATTCCCTAAGCTTGTATACCCATTAAGCATGCTAATTGTGGCCATTCCTAAAACATGGTTCGACGAGTTACACAGGCAGTTATCCAAGTTTATATGGGCAGGGAAAGCAATCCACAGGGCATATCATAAATAAGGGATATGCCATGGCCAAGTGGAACTATTAGTGATATTTCCCCCTTGTTCAGTTTGATGCCGCCACTCGTGACATCACAAAGGTCAAACTGCACGAAGGGGAGATATCACTGTTATTTCCACTTGGCCATGGCATATTACATTTATGTAATATCTTTCTTTTTTTGGTGTTATTTTTGGGTTTTTTTTTTTTTTGTTGCGGAAGTGTTTTTTAGCGTTTTTTTTCCCTCCGGTGTGTTCTGTTTACTTTAGTAGGTAGGGATGCTAGCATGGTAGCTAGGGTCCCTAAGTGCTGCCCTTGCTAATGTGGCATTTCATTGGCTGTGGTTTTGTGTGGGCAGGCTGAGCAGTTTTCTAAATATGGCAGTGGCTGCTCCTGCTTACTGAGGGAGCCAGGTTGTGGTGCGGTAGTCCCCCCCCCCCCCATTTACTTTGTAAACAAGATGTATCTAGTTGATCCTGCTTTCTTGTTGTTCAGAGCACCTTAAGGCAGCACAGGAGGTCGTTGCTGGGTAGTGAGGCACTGCGAGGTAGGCAGTTGTTGGGGCTGGGAAGGGAGGGAGGTATTGGCTGCCCTGTTTTGGCAAGTGTGGGGTTTCTGTTATCGGAATTTGCTATTTTCTTTTTATTCCTCAAACAAGCTGTAAAAACAAATGAACCTCTCAGTGTGAATGCCAGATCTTACGTCGATAAACAGCTTTTGCAGCAGGTTACACCATTAGGACTGAAGCCGGCAGGCGCCAGGACCCCACGGAAAAATTCTAGCTAGCAGTATCCAGCGGGGGACGGACCATGTCGGCCCTCCTCAACGTCAGGCACCACATAAAGGGGTGGTCCCCAGCATCCCCAGTTCTTTTCCTGCCGTCGACTCGCCAGCATCAGCCTCACGGATGCCTGCATCAACGAAACAACGCGTGAAATCTTTATCTTCAAACAGTCTAAGCCGATCACAGGCCAGAATCCATGAATGGGAACTGCTTCAGGATGTTGCAGAGGACCTGTTCCGCAAATGGGGGACACCAAAATTAGACCTCTTCGCGTCCCCATCCAATGCAAAACTGCCCAATTTCTGCTCACTAGATCCAGGGCCTGGTACTTTTTGGTGAGACACGTTGTCCCTCTCTTGGATGGGCAGGTTCCTCTACGCTTTCCCGCCCTTCCCTTTGAGCCAGAGGGTTCTATTGAAACTCCGACAAGAGCGGGCGTGCCTTATTCTAGTAGCGCCCTTTTGGCCCAGGCAAATTTGGTTCCCTCTCTTACATCAGCTGGCCCAGGAACCTCTGGTGCCTCTGCCATTCAGCTCTCATCTTCTGTCTCAGGAGGCAGGTTCCTTGGTCCATCTGGATCTTCAGTCTCTGAACCTGCATGCCTGGCTCCTTAGGACATAGCAGTCCTGAGATACGGGGTCTCTCAGGAAGTTGCGGATGTTCTGGTGGTAGCCAGAAAACCCTCCACTCATGCCACTTATGCTATGAAGTGGCGCAGATTTCGTATTTGGGCTCAAGCTCGTGGATTGACCCACTGGATTGTTCTGAGGGGTCAGTTTTAGACTACCTCCTATCCAGGTCTTGTCTACTCATCCATTAAGGTTCACCTATGCGCCATTTCAGCGTACCATTCTCCGAAAGATCACAGGTCTAGCTCAGCTAGAGGCTTCTCGTGCCTTTTTGCATGGCATCCTGCACTTGAGACTTCCCATCAAAGACCCGGTTCCACCTTGGGATCTTCCTTTTGTTCTAGAGCAGCTTACTCCGCCTCCTTTTGAACCAGCTGCGGATTGCGAGCTGTGTCTCCTCGCTTGAAAGACACTCCTTTTAGTTGCTGTTACTTCTGCCAGAAGAATTTCTGAGCTTCATGCACTTAAGTGCAAGGATCCTTATTTCATTTTTCACAAGGACAGGGTGTCCTTAAGAACAAATCCTAAGTTCCTTCCCAAGGTGATCTCGGCCGTCACACTCAACCCGGATATAGAACTGCCGGTGTATTACCCAAATCACTGTAACGGGGAGAAGCCCTGCTGCACACTCTGGATGTGCACAGGAGTCTCAGATATTATCTGACCAGAACCAAGGCCCATTGTAAGTCAGACCAGCTCTTTGTTTCCTACGCACAAAGGATGCTCAGTGCTTCTGTCTCCAGTCGATTTCTAGATGGCTGGTTAAGTGCATCATGTTCTGTTATCAGAGGTGCAACAAACCTTTACAGGGACCGGTCAAAGGTCATTCTACGAAGGGGTGGTTACCTCCTTCGCTGCGCTCAAAAATGTCTCTACTTCAGCCATCTGTGCAGCAGCAACCTGGAGCACTGTACACACCTTCATCAGGCACTACAGTCTGGATATTGCCACTAGACGCAGAACTGGTTTTGGCTTGGCGGTCCTTCAGGGACTTTTGTCCTGAAGTCTGAGATATCTCTCCTGTCCTCCTTCCGATAACAAATTGTTCCCTTACTGCTTGGGAATCAGTCCTAATGCTGTAACCTGCTGCAAGAGCTGTTTCTCGACGTAAGATAGTACAGTTACGTAAGAACTTACCCTAATAGTAGATCTTCGAGAACAGCTCTTGCAGCAGGTAGTTTCCCTCCCACCTTCCCCTCTGAAGGTTGAGTCTTCTGACCTAGTTTCTAGGCTACAGCGTCTTTGACGCCATCATATTACAAACCTTCCTTTGGAAGAGGATCCTTGGTCTCCCCTTCAGATGTCACCTTTGGGCCGGGAGTCTCCAGCGGGAGAACTTGGGATGCTGGGGGACCGCCCCTCTTTTGTGTGATGCCTGACATCAGGGCAGTCCCCCGCTGGATACTGCTAGCTAGAATTTTTCCATGGGGTCCTGGCACCTGCTGGCTTCAGTCCTAATGGTGTAACCTGCTGCAAGAGCTGTTCTGGAAGATCTACTATTATGGTAAGTTCTTACGTAACTGTACTTTTCACATTGAAGAGGATCACAGTTGGAGCCGATCCATGGGTGAAGTCAGAGCTGGGGTTGGGTGCTGCAGTCCATGGGTGAAGTCAGAGCTGGGGTTAGGTGCTGCAGTCCATGGGTGAAGTCAGAGCTGGGGTTAGGTGCTGCGATCCATGGGTGAAGTCAGAGCTGGGGTTGAATGCCGTGATCCATGGGTGAAGTCAGAGCTGGGGTTGGGTGCTGCAGTCCATGGGTGAAGTCAGAGCTGGGGTTGAATGCCGTGATCCATGGGTGAAGTCAGAGCTGAGGCTGAGTGCTGCGATCCATGGGTGAAGTCAGCCAGGGTTGGGTGCTGCAGTCCATGGGTGAAGTCAGAGCTGGGGTTGAATGCCGTGATCCATGGGTGAAGTCAGAGCCGGGGTTGGGTGCTGCAGTCCATGGGTGAAGTCAGAGCTGGGGTTGAATGCCGTGATCCATGGGTGAAGTCAGAGCTGAGGCTGAGTGCTGCGATCCATGGGTGAGGTCAGAGCTGGGGATGGGTGCTGTGATCCGTGGGTGAAGTCAGAGCTAGGGTTCCGTGCTGTTGGTTTAGTGCAGATGGTGCCTCTGGTGAACCTACTGTGAGGACATATGACCTACAGGGAGGATAAATGTGATATTCTCACTGTAGGTCACATGACACTGAAAATATTGGCAATAGCTGCCTTTTTATATCCTCACAGGCATTCCATAAATTAGCAGCTCCTAAGCTTCAGAGCAGGATTGAAGCTTCCTAACCTTTATTATTGTCGCCTAGCAATCTACAGCAGCAAAGTCCTCCAATGGTTTGGAGACCTCCCACCACAAGAGAGGGGATACTTGCCACTGTGACTAAAGACTATACATGCCTGATGTACTAAAGCAGGGGTGACCCACAAAGCCTATATATATATATATACACATGCAAGGGTCATGAATCTCCCACATCTCCGTAAACACACACCAATAGCTGCTTCAATGCAGGTCCATACCTAGCTGTGCAGACTCTTTAAGCTACGAGCACCCCTAGACTATATGCAGCCTTTGACACATAAACCCAGTTTCCTTATTGGTGGGAAGCCAGTTAGTTCCCCCGCTATGGACTGCCACTAATATATCCAGAACAGACCAGCTGTACCTGGATAACAAATTAATCACCTTTTAAACATTTTGGCAAAGGTATGGCGTTATGAATAAAGAAGTTTTTCCCTTTCTTCAGGCTACTTATCTCCTTGCCAGGCAATTCAGAGGGACTCAGCGGAACACCAGCCATACTGAGGCCGTGCTTCCACTAGCTAGCTGGATCACCCTATCTCTAACCTGTTGAAGTGCATCTATGATCTTACCACCAACAAATTGGATGGATCAACCCCATATTAGGCAGCCACTGTTCCTAAGGAGTAAGGGGAATATGGCTGGCAACAAATTTGGAAAGATTTGTACAAGCATGTCAGATCTGACGCATACAGGCGTATGCAGCTCGACATTCTCCACACTGTACATTGCACACCTGTGAAACTGCATGAAGTGCATGAACTAGACACGGACACCTGTTCAGGTGAAGCACAGGGCACATAGTATCACATCTTATAGCAATGCTTTGAAGCCAGCCCCTTTGGCAATCAATAAAGAGTAAGACTGACCTAATACTAAGGCTGGATGAGGCCGTTACCCCCTCCCTCTAAGTGGTGGGAGACTACAGAGGACACCAGACATCTGGTAAGAATGCAAGAATAATGCATAGCCTTAATTTCTGGGTCTGCCAAAAAGGTACTGTTAAGGCAGTGTTTAGACCAGGACATGCCGACATAACAAGAGTGACATGCAGAACTCCTTTTTGCACTTGAAGCTGAAAAATGTGTAGCCAGCATGAACAGTAGGCTCAAGGGATATACGTCCAGGTGAGGGAAACTGCACATGCTCATGACCTTAGACTGATAAGGTTTATGATCATCACAGTGGTGGGGGGGGGATAAGGTCTCAGGGGCACTATGCCCTCTGACGTTTGTAGAAAACCTGACTGGTGAAGTCTGCAGGTCTATCAGATGCATAATTTTTACTGTCACCTTGCCTGTAGTTCATTGATATGGGACTGTATCAAGTTCATATGGTCTCCTTGGGATCCTATTTTGTCTGTTTTCTGTTTGAATTGTATGTCGTCAGAGAAAAATTCAATAATGTATAATTCAAAAAATATTAAACATCCTTGGAATGTGAGAATTTCTGGACTGTTTGTTCCCTCTAGAAGTGCCATTACTCATGCCTATATTAACAAACTGATCTTGGCCGACATTTCCTGTGACACTTGAGGGCTTCTGAGCGGTTTCCAGCATTATGTACAGTTTTAGGCCGTTACTGCTCTTATCTGATCAGTTACATTGTTGCTGTGTTTTTAATTTTTTCTTTAATGAGACAGAACTTGCACGTGTGCTGATCTCAGAAGGGAAATCTAGAGTTAGTGTTAGGACACTTGCCTCAATCCTCCTGCTTGAGATGTTAGACACCCCCCTCCCAAAAGGAACATTTCCTCTGGAGAGGGGCCAACTTCCCAAGGTGGTGTGGAAGAATCTTTAGAAGCGGGTGACTCGTTAGTTAATACATTACACCAATCAAGGCAAGTTATCTTAAGCCACAATTAATCTGTACCCTGGCATGCGTTGATAGGAAAGCATCATGCTGTTCTTTAATTAAAAGCAAACGGATTAAAAATGATTAATAACGGTATTAAATATTCTCCCAAACTACAAGCTTTGGGACTCCTGGACAAATCTAGCTTTATGCTAGCCTTAAAACCAAGGCATATTTTCTTCTCTGCAGTCTTCATAAGTCAGTCTGTCATTTTGGTTTGGATGGTAAGTTGTCTCCCCTTGGCCTACATGAATATGCATGCAGACATTAACCATTTTGTTATTCATTAGTTATTGTGTTTAGTATAGAATAACACTTTATCATGGGGGCACCTACAATTCATTCTGTTTATGTTTTTACTATTTTTATTTTATTGGACCAGGAAATGAACTATGTCGGGTAAAAGAACATCTTTTGCAGGATTGCCCTTGGGCAGCCGCAGTATTACAGACATAATACAGATTTAGACAGACATAAAAAAACAATTACGCACCTCCTGCAGGGAGGTAAATAGAATGTCTCTGAACTTTTCTGGTGAGTTTGACAAACACCTAACTAAATTAGGTAGCGCATGCTTTATATAGTGCTAGATAGGGAAAGGCTTGTTTCTAGGGTCGTGGATATGTTGCTCATCCACACTTATTGGCATGTCCCTTTCCCCTTTAAGAATTGCCGGAAGTCTTCGAGCTGGCTCCTCCCACCCACCCGGCTGGTATATACCTCGGCTCCGCCCCGTGATGCCAGATCTTCCTTTCTGCTGGAAGATTCAGGTTGCCTCCCTCGTGTTCACACATTCTGTAGGCCCTGGCTTTCAAAACTTCAGATTTACCGAAACTAAAACTCATTCGAGTTAGCGATCATGCTTTTGCATCTTCAACCATGGAAGAAAAATCTTCTCCCGGATTTTTCCGGTGTCCTTGCGGCCAGAAGATGATGTGCACCGATCCCCATCTCACATGTGTCTACTGCCTAGGTATCGGCCATGACACCTCATCCTGCAGCTTTTGCTTGGCCTTCCATCCCAACATTCTGGACGACCACTTGACATGTTTAAAGTTGGGGAGACTGGAGAAAAGGAACCCCCCCGGTGAAGTCCAAGGAGGCTAGGTGGGCGGTTTCCAGGGCTGCGGGTTCCGCTGAATAATTGGAACGCATGCAGATGTTTGAGGAAGAAGTGGCTCGTGACACCAACTCTCGGAGCCTCTTTGTTCCTCTTAACCTAGGCTCTACCTTTTCGGGCTCCTTCCGGGAGATGCGCCAGCCTCTTCCACCCCGGGGAAAGGTGCCTGCAGGCTCGCACTCCTTCCAATCCCGTAAGTGGGAGAAGGAACGAAAGTAAACCTTCGTCTCGGCGAAGGCACTCTTGGGACCGAGAGAGGTCCCAGTCCCAAGAGCATGTGGTCTCAACTTCGGTTGAGATTGTTTCTTCAGCTGCTAGCTTTTCGGACCTTCCGTCGGACCAGACGACCCAAGGATGCGGTCGACAAGGTCGAGATTGTTATCAACCCCATTGACCCACTGTCACTGGCTCTGGCCGACGACTCCTTGGAAAGGACTTCCGTCCTTGTCTTCTTCGATGAGGAGACCCAGCCCACTGGTGTTCCCATCGAGGACCCGGTTCCGGACCCTCGGAAGTCACCGGTGCCGCCGGTGTCTCTGGAGTGACCGAGTTGGCCCGCCCTATCTTGGTCGAGGTCTAGAATCTCCTTGACCGACAGGCCGAGGAACAGCCATAAGCGCTCTAAGAAGAGGCGATGACATCGGTCGTCCTCATCCTCCTCAGATGAGGAGAGGCTCCGGCGGAAACTCCTTTGGCACTACGAGGACCTCATGTGGCAACAGCTGATCTTGTCTGGGCACTAGCCGACTCCGGCCCCTTCCCCGGCCATTACTTGTCTTTCACTTCCTAGGCTGAAGCCATCCCCTCTGGAGCAAAACTCTTCAGTTTCCCTGCCCGCAAGGCCAGAAAATCCACCTCTTCGGCCTAAACCGGCCTCTCCACCAGTCGTGGTGGAACCGCCGCCTAAGCAGCCCATGGGAGGGGCTCCTTTGAAATAAGACAAACCGGACACCGGGCTTCCCCAGCGTTTGTCAGTCACGGTCATCCCTGACCCCCCACGCCGTATTGAGGGTGATTTGGGTGGCAGGCTGCTGTATCCCGACTCCTCGGATTTGGATGTCACCGGGCTTCACTCTCATCCTGGGGATGATGAGTCGTCCGTTGGCCTAGGGATGGAGGAAAGTCCTTCCTCCTTCCAAAGGATCCTTTGCCTCATCTCTGAGTCCACAGGGATGCCCCTGGAACCCATCCAGAAAAAGGCAGAGTGCCCTCTTACGGACATCCTTAAAAGAGGGGATACCCCAACGGAGGCCTTTTGTGTGGCCGAGGTCATTGTTGGTTTGGCACTCGAACTCTGGCAGTGTTCTGCGTCTTGTCCAGCACCATCTGCCCACATGGCCTGTGACAAGGTACCTTTGTAAATGAGCCTATGGCTCAAAGGTTTTCCAAACTGCTGTCTAAATAAATAAATAAAGTATGCGGTTCCCATTGGGCCCCTTGCGGGGTTCACAGAGCACCCTTTGGCTGAGAGCCTGGTGTGTTCAGGCATACTGGCAGTTCTGCTGACACTGACTGACCTCCCGACAAAGAGTCCAAGCTCTTGGACCATTTGGCGAGGAAGGTCTATGCGGCTTCCTCCTTGAGCCTTAGTCAGGCAAGTTCGGCCATCATCATGGTTCTCTCATGCCCTCCTCAGGTCATTAGACGAAGTCCTTCCACATCTCCCTGCGGACATGCAGACCATGGTCAAGCAGGTCCGAGACCAGGGCCGAGCTGTTGCCAAACAGCAGCTCCAGACGGCCCTGGACACTGGGGACTCCTGTGCCCGCTCAATGGCTGCCGCAGTTGCCTCTTGCCGCAGGGCTTGGCTGAGGCTCTCCTCTTTCCCGGCAGATACTCAGCACAAATTAGCTGATGTGCCCTTCCTTGGGACCAACTTGTTCGGCCTAGGAGTGGCTGGTCACCTACAGCACATAGAGCAGTCCGATGCCACCTTGGACGCCACTTCTGCCAAGAGTTCTTCGGGCAAGAACCAGTGGAAGAAAAAGAAGAAGAAGCCCTTTCGGCATTCTTCCCCTGTGGCTCAGCAGTCCTCCTTTCAAGGGGGACAGCAGCATCAGCAGCAGGCTCAAGCTTGGCACCCTCGGCCCAAGCCTGGACCCCAACAGGCCCACAGAGGAGGCTGGGGCGCAGGTCCTGGAGCCTCCTCCTCCTCCAAGCCTACTTAGTGACGGGGTGGGGGTTGCCACCCCTATTCCTGTCACACCTGCTCTGGGTCTTCCCGTTGGGGGCTGGCTTCGCCACTTCCTTTCCACCTGGTCTGCTATTACAGCGGACAGGTGGGTTCTCAAAGTAGTCGGTCAGGGACTGCCTCTAGAATTCGAGCAATACCCTCCCTGCCAAGCCCACGCCCCTCAGGAAGAATGGATTTCCGCATGCACCCAGTCGGCTCTTTGAGACGACATTGCTCAGCTCCTCCTCAAGGAGGCAGTAGCTCTCGTGGCGGATCCGTCTACAGACCCAGGCTTTGTTTCCAGGTACTTCCTGGTGCCCAAGTGGATGGGGGGCTGGCGCCCCATTCTAGATCACCATGACGTGAATCAATACCTCAGGTCATGCACCTTTCAGATGGTCACTCTGTCCCAGGTCATACCATCCTTGGAGCGAAACATGTGGTTCTGTTCACTGGATCTGCAGGACGCATTCTTTCGTGTCCTAATCCATGCGTCCCATCAGTGGTTCCTCCACTTCAGGGTCGAAGGGATGCTTTACGAGTTCTGGGCCACGCCATTCGGCCTGTCATTGGCCCCTCGGGTCTTCACCAAATGCATTGCAGTGGTGGCGGCTCATCTCCAGTGTTGGGGTGTCAGAATTTACCCCTACCTCGACGACTGGTTCCTGGCAGGTTGCACCCAACAGGAGGTGGAGAGAGCCAGGGATCTGGCCTTCCTAACCTGCTCCCAGCTCAGCCTCCTGATCAACGAGGCCAAGTCGGAACTCGTGCCTTCTCAGGAGATGGGCTTCATTGAGGCAGAGCTCGACTCCCGGCGGACAGGGCGGAGATTCTCTCCTCCTTTGCCCAATCATTTCTGGTTGGGCAGTTGTGCCCTGCCCCAGACTTTCTGCGCTTTCTGGGTTACATGGCGGCGTGAACCTCAGTGGTCCATTGGGCCCAGTTGCACATGTGCCCCCCCTCCAATGGGAGCTGGCCGCCCAGTGGACTCAGCATCATGATCATTTCAACCAGCTGATCACTGTAACCCAGAAGATGTGGGATGCTCTCCAATGGTGGACCGCCCCAGACTGGTTGCAGGAAGGGACCCCGTTTGTCCGACCCGAACCAACGGTCGTTCTTATGACCGATGCCTCTCTCATGGGCTGGGGAGCCCACATGGGGGACAAAAGGGACCATGGGTTCTGGACCCCCAAGAAGTCCCGATGCCACATCAACCTGTTGGAGCTCAGAGCAGTCAGACTGGCACTGTCAGCTTTCGCTCCTCAG
The DNA here is from genome assembly GCA_016271365.2 of Neoceratodus forsteri. Lineage (NCBI taxonomy): Eukaryota > Metazoa > Chordata > Ceratodontiformes > Ceratodontidae > Neoceratodus > Neoceratodus forsteri. The sequence goes on from JADMNL010000030.1 coordinate 91,035,604, forward strand.
CTCCGGGTTCAAGTGGTTCAAGTCCAGACAGACAATACCATGACCATGTACTACCTCAACAAGCAGGGCAGCACGCACGCCCGTCTGCTATGCAAGGAGGTGCTCTGCATCTGGACTCTTGTAGGCCGGTTGGAGGCGGAGCTCCTCGCCATCCATATGGCAGGAGCCTCTAACCAGCTGGCGGATGCTGTCAGCCACTTAGGCCAGACATCCCATGAGTGGTCTCTCCATCCAGAGGTAACTTACAGCCTGTTCTCCCATTGGGGCAAACCGATGATGGACCTGTTTGCCTCCGGGGAAAACACCAAGCTGAGGCTGTTTCATGCCCGGCCCCCTCAGCAGGGCTTGCTGCAGGGGGATCCCTTCTCGAGGCCGTGGACCCCAGGCCTCCTCTACGTCTTCCCTCCATTTCCCTTGATCCACAAGGTGTTACTCAAGGTAAGGAGGGACAAGGCGAAGGTGATTCTGGTAACCCCAGACTGGCTGCACCAGTTCTGGTATCCAGATCTCCTCAGCCTCAGTTGCAGGCCCCCGGAGTGGCTTTGCACACGCCCGGACCTGATATCTCTGAATCAGGGAACGGTCTTCCATCCGGACCTTCAATTGCTGCACCTCACATCCTGGTACCCAAGCGGCTAAAATTCCAGACTTTGGGCCTTTCCGAAGATGTCTACACCATCGTGGAGGCTTCTAGAAAGGAATCGACCAGGAAATGTTATGCCTTCAAGTGGAAGAGGTTTTCCATTTGGTGTCAGGGTAAGGGTCTGGACCCCTTATTCTGTTCTGTGGCTAACATTCTCGACTACCTTTGGTCTCTCTCCAAAGGGGGTCTGCGGTCATCGACCCTTAGGGTGCACCTGGCAGCCATTTCTGCTTACCGGGTGCGGGCCGGTCAGCCGACATTGGTGCAGGAGACAGTGGTTGGGCGCTTTTTCAAAGGTCTGGATCACATATCCCTTCCAGTTCATGAACCTCGACCTCCATGGGATCTACTGCTGGTATTGGTAAAACTCATGGGCAAGCCATTCGAACCAATGCATAAGTGTGAGCTGTCACACTTGTCGTGGAAGACGGCCTTCCTGGTGGTTATCACATCTGCCAGAAGGACAGGGGAGCTCCAGGTGCTTTCGGTGGACTCCCCTTATCTGGTCTTCCACAAGGACAAAGTTGTCCTGCGCCCCCAACCGAAATTCCTTCCGAAGGTGGTATCAGAGTTTCACCTTAACCAGGTATTGACTCTGCCGGTATACTACCCTAATCACACCCTGGAGGCTGAGTACAGGCTGCTTACTTTGGACCTGAGATGTGCTCTCTCCTATTATAAGGAGAGGACAGCGGAAATTCATGGAGAGGTTCACCAGCTGTTTGTCACCTATGCTGAAGCCGCTTCTGGAAGACCTGCAGCCAAATGGACCATAGCAAGATGGATCACATCATGCATTGGTCTGTGCTATGAGTTGGCGGGCAAGGAGCCTCCCAGAGGGATAAGAGCTCATTCTACCCGCCATACTGCTGCATCGGTGGCTGCTTCCAGGGACATCCCTATCCAGGAAATCTGTTGGGCTGCCACCTGGAAGTCAGCAAACACCTTCATCACAGACTACCACATCGACCTTGAATCACGCCGGGATGCTAGTTTTGGGGCCTCAGTTCTCCAATCTCTGTTCCCTAAGTAGGGGGTGTGCGCCTTGCCTCCCTCCTCCCGGAGAACTGCTAGGAGTCTGCCAAACAGTGTGGATGAACAACATATTCATGATCCTAGAAAAACAGGTTACTCACCTGTAACAGTAGTTCTAGGAGTGGTATACGTTGTTCATCCACACAGACACACCCGACCTCCACGGCTGCGGATGCACACAACCTAGCTTCCAGTGCGCTAAGATCTGGCGTCATGGGGCGGAGCTAAGGTATATACCACCCAGGTGGGTGGGAGGAGCCAGCTTGAAGACTTCTGGCAAGATTTAAAGGGGAAAGGAACATGCCAAACAGTGTGGATGAACAACATATACCACTCCTAGAACTACTGTTACAGGTGAGCAACCTGTTTTTATGGGTGTAGCTTGCTGCAAGTACTGTATCTCGAAGTAAGATAGTACAGTTACGTAAGAACTTACTGTAACAGTAGATCTTTGAGAACAGCTCTTGCAGCAGGTAGTTTCCCTCCCACCTTCCCCTCAGGAGGTCTACCTATTTTCATACTGTCTTGAGACAAACAAATATTATTTAGTCTTCCTCTGGAAGCGGATCCTTAGGTCTCCCCTTCAGAATCACATCGCTATGCCGGGGGTCTCTGGCGGGAGAACTGAGGTATGCTGGGGGACTGCCCCTTTTATGACACAGCTGACGTCGGGGGTGGGGCCGACATTGGGGGCAGTCTCCCGCTGGGTACAGCTAGCTAGAAGGTTTCCATGGGGTTCTGCCGCCTGCCAGCTTCAGTCCTTATGGTGTAACCTGCTGCAAGAGCTGTTCTCGAAGATCTACTGTTACGGTAAGTTCTTACGTAACTGTACTTTTTGCTCGGGCTTGTTTATATAAACGTTGATGTGTGTTGGGAGGACTTAATACAACTGCAGTGATTCTTGTGAAATAGTACTGCTGGCAAAACGCCTGTTTTCATACAAATACATTTGATGAACAGACTGTCTTGAAATTCACATTTGTTTAAAATGCTCTGGGATGCATATCCTACTGATGCCAGCCACAGTTTTATTTCCAGGAAACGGGCGAATCACTATAAAGGGCCCCTGCCATCTCAGGGGAAACTTTAACAAAAAACATGAATCTTCCAATAATCATATCATCTGGCTGGCTAACATAGTGGTAGCACTACCACTACCCATCCGGATGACCTGGGCTCGCACCCCGAACCCAGGACAACTGGTGAGGCAGGCTTCAGGTGTCCATCTCAGACACCTACTGCCTTGTGGGGGGGGATGGATATCCTCTCTTTCTGCTACACAGCGGCCCCCTGGTGGCGCACAGGGAGGGTGTGTCACGAGTGGCCTACATCAGCACACACCCATTCATCTGATGAGTGATGTGGATGTGCCAAGTGTGGGGCCAGTAAGAGAGTACTGAAGTGTGGACGGGGCTTACCCACCCTTCCGACAGACTTGATAGGTGTCCAGCCAGGTCTCCTCATGACCATGTCCTGGGAGGGATAAGGGAGAGCTTAGTGGGGAAACAGGATACCTCAGCAGCCACAGGAAGATGAAGCCACCACACCCCCGTGCTACAGTAGGGCCCTAAGAACTCCTCCCATTCTCATGACTCACCATCGCCTCCTCGTGGACCTTGACTGTCCAGTGAAGTGTTCAGTTCCTGGCTTGGGGAACTAGAAGGTGGGGGGGTGGTTCCAACTATCGGGGATAAGCTGTGGGTTATAGTCAGGATTCCAGAGAGGTTTTTTTTTGTGTGTAAACTTTATTTATTTTAGCAATGATTTTATCAATTGATCATTTGCATACTTGGCATCATAGACAGACATGCATTCAAAAATTACATGCTACACATATCATGCAACATAGAACTCATCAAAATTCCTATTCTAGACATGGGTCTAAGCTACCGAATGGATTTTACATAGGGCACCTGTGAGGGTCTCTATTATACCAATATTTGTATATTAAAACCCCGGAAACCAAGGTTGTGACAAAGCTTTTTCAACTGGGGCCCACATTTCCGGGAATTTATCCAGTTGCCCTCTGACAGTGTATTGTATTTTCTCATATTTCATGCAGTCCAAAAAATTACTGGCCCATTCAGATATTGTAGGGATTGAAGTTAACCTTCAATGCATGTCCAGAACCTTAAGACCCGTAACATTTCCCAATCTCCATAGCACAGTGTAGGTGTTCCTAGGGGTTGGCACTGAACTGGGGTCACCTGGGAAGACCCAAAAATTTGTGCTGGGTCTAACCTGGGGGGGGGGGGGTACCAGTCTGGAAAGAACTTCTTGAACCCCTGACCAAAAACTCTGTATTTTACTGCATTTCCAAATCATATGATAAAATGTGCCATTATGTATTTGGCATTTAGGGCACAGTGGGGACTCACTGGAATTTATTATGTGTGCCAGCCAAGGGATATGATATGTTCTGAGGAGAACTTTGTATTGTATAGCTCTCACTCTGTTATTCATTGAGCTTCTCATACTGTTGCTCACTATAGTGTTCCAGTCTCCCCTTGTCAGGCCTTCCGGGTGGATGTCTATTTCCCATTTATCTTTAACATTTTTTATCAGGTCTGGCAAGGCCCCCGTCAGCATTTTATACGTTCTGCTCAGTGGTTTAAAAGCTGGGTCGCCCGATTGTCCCCAAAACAGCTCCTCCAAGGGAGCACGTGACATCCCTTCTATCAGGTTTTCCTCTTCTGTTAGCTTCTCATATGCGTCTCTTAGTTTATTATATAATGGGAAGTGAGTATTTTAAATTTTTTTAAACACCACCAAATCTGCAAAAGAAATTAAGTTGCCTTCTGACATTATGTGTTTTAATAATTGTAATCCTCTGTGGGCCCATTGCTTTAACACTGGCTTGCCCCATAAGGAGGGACCTCCCTTCCCCGTAATAATCTATCTAGGGAATGTTCTGGAGATATACACGCCTTCACTCCTATCATTTGGTGAGCAGTTTTCCAGGCCTTCACCAGAGTGCCTGTGCAGGGATGTTGAGGGACACTGCCTGAATTCACTCCCCCACAAGGGGATAGAACATCATAATATATTGTGAATCCCATAGACTCCTCCAATTTAACCCAGATCGATTGCTTATCTGGGTTCTTTAAGATATCCTGAATATGGGCTAACTATGACACTACACAATAATAATGTACATTTGGAAGTCCCAACCCTCCTGTCCTCTGAGGTAGCCACAAAAGAGCTTTTTTAATCCTAGGTCTTCAGTTGTTCCATAATAGCTGGGTTATGGCCCCCTCAATACTTTTAAAGTATTTTAGGGGGATTTTTAAAGCAACTGTTTGAAACAAAATATAGAAACGGGGGACAAATTTACATCTTTACCAGGTTCAGTCTACCCAAAAGAGTCAGGGGTAGAGCCTTCCAGGCCAAACAGTCATCCTTAATTTTTGTAATTAGAGTCTTCATGTTAATATTAACCAGACTAGACAACTTGGAGATTTGTATACCCAGGTATTTTAGTGATTTAGATGGGTGAACTTCCGTTTGACCTATTCAAATGGGACCTCCCCCTTCCCCCAAGGGCATCCACTTGCACTTGCTCCAGTTAATCTTATGGCCTGAAAGAGGGCCGTATCTCTCAAATAAGTGAGACAATTCCCTCATCGCTTCTTCTGGAGAACTAATAAATAAAAGTATTTCATCAGCAAAGAGTGAGATCACTTGTTCCATTCCCCTCCACTGAAATCCCTTTATTCATCTGTTGTCTCTAATATTTTGTGCCAAAGCTTCTATTGTAAGTACGTATATTAGTGGAGAGAGGGGACAACCCTGTCTTGTACCCCTAGTAAGGGCGAAGGGGAGTGATATGGTATTATTGGTGAGAATTTGGGCTTTCGGGTTTTTATGCAAGCTTCCTAGTCACCTTATCATGTGGGGACTTAGGCCAAATTTCCTCAAGACTTCCATCATAAAAGGCCACTCTATTCGGTCAAAAGCCTTTTCTGCATCTAGTGCCAAAAGGTCCCCCCAGTCCTCCCTTGGGCCATTGATACATAATGTTTAGTACTCGTCTGATGTTATGTTTAATTTGTCTGCCCTTTACAAAACCTCCCTGGTCAGGATGGACTAATTTAGGGAGAAAATCCTCCAACCTATTAGCCAACTATTTGGTCATGATTTTGTAATCTGCATTTAGCAGAGAGATTGGACGGTAGGATGAACACAAAAGAGGGTTCTTCCCTGCCTTAGGCAAGACTGTAATCGTAGCCAAGTTCTGCGAGGGTGGGAGTTCTCCCTCCTTCAACGACTCCTTTATCATCTCCAACATTGTCTGGCCCAATTCTTCCCAAAGAATTTTGTATACCTCAACCGGGATACCATCTGGTCCTGGAGCCTTTCCCATTTAGACTTCCACACCACCCCTTTTAGTTCTTCCTTAGTGATCGGAGAATCCTGTTGTTCTCTGTCCAGGTCGTTCAATTTAGGTAGTGAGACTTCCCCCAAAAAGTTGGCCGGATTTTCCCCCTGCGGATATTCAGTAGTATACAGATGTGAGTAATATTTTTGAAATGCATCGTTAATGTTCTGCTGATTATAGGTGACCCCTTTACCTTCCACTTCCACCCCTAGTATGGTTCTATCCACCCTTTGCCTTTTTACCAACCCTGCCAGCCATTTTCTGGCTTTATCTCCTTCAAAGTAAGAGTAGGATTTTATCAGGATGAGGGCCCTTTCAAATTTTTGGGTGGAGAGTTGGTTTAATTCACTTTTTAACTTTTTTATGGATACTATCTTGGAATGATCATACTTTAACATTAATTCCCTTTTTAGAATTTGGATTTGGTATTCTAACTCCTGCTCTCTTTTAAAGTTTAACTTTTTCTTTTACGACGTATATGAAATGACTTCTCCTCTTATTGAGGCCTTGAGTGTTTCCCATACAGTTCTAGTATTAGTATCTCCAGGGTGGTTCACCGCAAGAAAATCAAGTACATGTTGCTTTAATTGCTGGATAAATTTTGTATCCACCAGGAGACTAGGGTCCAACTGCCACGAGGGGGTGACTCTGGATTCTCTCCTCCCTTCCACTACCACTTTCAAGGGGGCGTGGTCCAAAATCCGAATTGGACCATAAGACGCCTGACCTACATCACCCAGTCTAGCTTTTGTCAAAAATAAATAATCCAATCTTGTATATACTTTATGTGCATGAGAGTAAAAAGAATACTCCGTGGTGGTTGGGTGGCAGAATCTCCAAGCCTCTAGTAGCGATCTCTCCTCTATCATGTGGTGAAGCGTTCTTACACTTTTGGGTATTGGGCCTCTTCTTGCCCCAGAATGGTCTAGGTGGGGTCCCAATATGTATTTATATCACCCCCTGTTATTATGTCATCTGGGAATGGTGCTAGCCTGGTCTCCAGATGAGTAAAAAATTCTGGGGAATCTATGTTGGGACCATATATCGATACCAAAGTTGTTGTGGAACCCTCCCATATCGACTACCACTATGACGTATCTGCCCTGAGGGTCTATTACTGAAGATAGGACCTTATGTGGGAGCCCCAGTCTAATCCATATAGCTACACCTTGTGCCTTTGAATTGAAAGGTGAGGCAACCAAAGTTCCACCCCAAGAGCGGCGTAGTCCCTCCAGATCTTCCCCTATTGAGTGTAGTTCCTGCAAGAATACCATGTCCCCTCTCATTTTATTTTTAATCTGTGTCCATACACGTTTCCTCTTAATTACAGTTCGTAGCCCATTCACATTCCATGTTACCAATGTTATGTTAGCCATCGTTGTTGTACCACTTAACTAGCTTAGCATGTCCTTCCTGCCATTGTAACAGTTGTTCCAAAATTAGTTCACTGCTGATAGGTTTTTCTGTTGCTTTATAAAACTTCCCAACATAACGTCTTCCCCTTCCCCCCAACTTGAAACATCCAACTAGTAAATACCAAAACATGTGAAAAAATAGTATTTTCCCCTTCCTCATTTTTTTAACCGCTTTAACATCTCTTATCCCTCTAATCCCTCCCTTAATCCAGAACAAGAATAAAAATTCAACAAAAAGCTACCCTCTACTTTTCGTGGATTGAGCATCCATCCCTTGCAATAATTTTTAACTCACTATTTTTAACAAATCATGTTTTCAATTCCCCTCCACACTCACGCCCTAAAGGAATCATGTATGTCCTCAGGGATATTGAATCCGAGAGGCTGCACCCCCCTCCCTCACCCTCTCAAGTTTGCTTCCGAAAGTCTCCATGCCTCCTCAGTCTCTGAGTTACAGTGGAAAGAAAGAAAATAACATTCATCGCCCTGGGAGGTATCTTGGGATCTCCTGCCCCCTACTGTCAACTTTTGGAGCAGGTTTTCCCCTAATAAATGGATTTTACAGCATTAACACATTTGCTCTTACCAAAACAGATAAACAACAGAGCACCTCCCAATTGCTATTCTAATTGGTCGGATTGTGAAAGACGGAGTAAAACTTAAAAATACTTAAAGGAGAGTGGGGCCTCTCAGTACATCCTCTATTCCCCAATAAACTTAATGATTCAGACATATCCCTGTTCAGATGATACATCTGCCATTATATTTTCCTTTCTGCACTTTCCAATTCTAAACTTAATATAACAACAGAAAGTCCAGTAAGCACAGAGCGTGAAGCAGTCCAGAACCATCAAGATACTTCTAACTTGGGATCAATACTATACTGTTTAGCTGCCCTAGACGGCTTCATGTCCTTGACTCTCAAAATCAGGTTGCCATCTTAAGATATCCCAAGTTCTGCAAGGACCTCTGGAGAAGGACCTGTTGAAAGGGGAAGAGGGAGCCCCCCCCAAATCCAGCCCTTATAGGCCCCTAACGGAGTTGTGACTCAGTAATTAGTGCCTCTCCCCCTCCCTCCCCCTCATCCACAAACATCCTTCTGCTGTGGGCTTCATCATTGACTTAAATTTTCTTTTGGGATATCCAGACCTTGGACAAATTCCAGCACCACTGAGGGGTCAGTGAAGGCCTTAGTGTTCCCTCGTGGTGGTCTTACTATCAGTCATGCTGGGTATGCGAGCATAAATGGGCAGTTCTTTGAGTGGAGCAGCCACCGCACCTCTGAAAATGCTTACCTCTGAATTTGTAGTTGCCGGGAGTAGTCCGGATAGATACTGACTCTTCTTTGCTGTTCCAAGATGATTCCCACTTTCCTCACCGCCTCCATTACCAACACCCTGCCCTGGTACCGCAGGAACTTCACAGTCAGATGCCTCGGTCTTTGGTCTGGGGGAGGTTTTTGAAAGGGTGAACGATGCGCCCTTTGAATTTCCAGACCAGTATCTTGGGGCAACTGTAAGGTTTTGATAAGCCATTTTTGAATAAATTTTATCCAGTCTTTCCCCTCAAGCCCCTCGGGCTGGCCAATGATTCTGATATTACAACAGCGCTCACGATTCTCATGATCATTGATGGCCTGCCGTAGGAACTCAGTTTCTTTCAGTGCTTTTGCAAGGTCTGTTGATTGAGATACAGCTCTATCCTCCTGGTCGCTAACATGTTGCTCCATCTCCCCCAGAAGCCTTTCGTGGGTTTCAGCCTGTTCAGATGTAGAGTTAACAGCTTGCTGGAGATACTGCATTTGAGCAGTTACATTATCAAACCCGGCTTCCATTCTGGTTCCTAGGTCACATTTTACATCTTTTATTAATCTTTCCAGCTGTTGATATCCTTCTGCCATAGTCAGAGTCGGGTTGCTTTCTGGCGGTTCACTCCCTGAGTTGGCTTCTTGCTGGGGCGGCTACCTGCGCTGCTTCCAATGATGTTTCAGGCCCAGCCAGGCCCCTCCCTGGGGTCACTCAGGGAGTCGATTTAAAAGATAATTTAGCTTGTTTTATCCCCAAGTTTTGTGTAGACGACATCAGCACTTGTTAATCTGTCCAAATCTTTGTTAAATTTTAAGTATTTGGCACGGTGCTCAGGGGATTGCAAGGGATGGTCACAGAGCTCCCAGATTAAGCAGCCATCTTGCTCTGATGCTAGGCCATGCCTCCCCCTGAGAGGTTATTGAACAAAGGCTGGTGATGGGTGAACCATCAGAGAACTCTTACGGTGGAAAGAAGGGCTTGGGTAGGTGGACGGAGGACCTGGCAGCTGGCAAGGAGAAATGGAAGCAAAAGAAATCCTCCAAGAATTGATCTTCTCCGCAGAGCCTCAACCCGACTCTTCAGTGTTAAGACTGAAGGCACCAGGACCCCACAAGACTCAAGGAGCAAACACGTTTATTCAGAGCACCAGCAACAGGCAGCTCAAGTGGTCGCTGTGATGTTGTAACACCCCAAGACGGAAACATCAGCCTTCTTGTGAATGGTTGCCCGTACATTATTAACAGAAAACAGCAAACAATAGGATCAAATTAAAAACATTAAATGTAATTTAAGTAATAGTTACGTGAGCTGGTAACATTTTCAGTAGTTTATCTTTTAACAAACAGTTCTTGTCCTGTTGATATCTTTGTTCAGATAAATCTGCAGTGTAGGTGAGCATGAGGACTCTTGTTTCTTTTGGGGCATCCCTGCCTTCCTCTCTCCTAACATCCGTTTACGGTCGGATCCCATACTCTGCTTTCCTGCAAACCGCCTTTCTAGTATGCTCACTCCGAGTGTTCGAAATGGACTTTGCCTTGAGGAATCTTAATAGTCATGGAATTCTATTCTGTTGTACCATATTATAAACTAGGAAGGGAACATCTTGCATCCTGATTGGTCATTAGCCATGCATTAGAAATGTCTAATGCATGGCTAAAAACAAGTGCATCCCACCTGGACGCAGGACAGCTGTGAAATCTATCAGCTACTTAGTTTATTTTTTTGCATGATCTTTTTACCCCCATGGCCCCTCCTGGCCAGCCACTCCTTTGGGGGGACAAGCCTTCCTCCGCCACCGAACTCCCCCATCGCCATCCACTGGCCCCCATCATGCTGTGACCCAGTTAACCCGACCTGTCCCTTCGTCGGGGGACACCCCTCCTGTGGTCATGACTGGGAGACGATACTTGCCCTGGGGCATTTCTTCCTCATGGGGCACGGCGGAGGTCAGCTTGGACTTTGCAAGTGGACGAGGGGTGGGCCTCGGTCAAGGGTCATTTCTTTTAAATTATGCAACCCCGCCTCCACTATGGCTACACAGACGCCACGATGTCCCTGGGCAAGAGTGCACTCTGTGCGTGGGTCACCACACCACAACTGTGCACCATCCCGCGTGGCCACCAGGGAGCTGCCAAGGGCAATGCAGACTCTGTCCCACCTCCCACTCTTCAGGAGGAGAGTTTACCAAGGATGCTCTGAACACTCCCCAATCGCCTCTGCTTCTGACGCCCTGGGCTCGGGGCGCCAACCTGGTTGCCAACGTGCCAGGTGAACCCTCATCACCTGGTGCCACAGAGCCAGCTACTTAGAATTTTTTAAAATGGTATCGGCCACCATTTCCCCCCAATTAGCAAGTCTTCCTCACAGTCCAACTGAGTAACATACTTAATCCCCTTTCTGCCAAAACACAGAATACAATAAAATGAAACTGACATCACCACCATTTCAGTACTGCCTGCTGTTGTCTATTAGCTGTGATCTGCTGCCTCTTCTGTGTTCGCCAGCCAACCTGCCGGCCTACGACTCACTCATCATATCCAATCCTCCTGCCAGCAGTCTTTGCATGGGACACCCCTGGCTTTGTGTTAGAACTGTCTAATGCACACCCCATCGTGCCTTATTGCTTACATAGTGATACTGTAGTATAGCATCATTCTGACATCACTACTGTGGTACACCACCATTCCAACATCACTACTGTAGTACAGCAGCATTCTGACATCACTACTGTAGTACAACACCATTCCAACATCACTACTGTAGTACAGCAGCATTCTGACATCACTACTGTAGTACAACACCATTCCAACATCACTACTGTAGTACAGCAGCATTCTGACATCACTACTGGTGTACAACAACATTCCGACGTCACTACTGTGAAGTGTATGGATTTCCATAGACAAAACACTGAACCATATACTATAATATTTTTTTAAACACTGTTCATCTCATACTAAATATGTTTTTTGGTATCCCATCCCACCTCATTCCTTTTTTTTTTTTTTTTTTAATTATTTATGCTCCTCTTGCTCCAACATCCCTCTCACTCTGGGGAAGCCCCAGCCCCATCACCCTGGCTTCCACCAACCAGCACTAGTGCTCCCAGGGCTTAACTCCCGGTTGGGTCGGCAGAGGGGGCCCACCCCTACCAAGGCCGGATCCAGTGCTTGTGCTGTGGCTGGCCAGGTGTGGGGCCTGCAAGCTCCCCCGTCATCCACTGGGAGCTTTTTCTGGTGTTTTCTTGTGCCCCTGTGGCCATGTGGCGCATAGTGATGCCTGCGATGGGGTTGTGCATACTCTTGTGCACACCCACATCAAGCGTCTGTCGTGCTCCACACCCACCCTGTAGCGGCTCCGTGACGCCGAGCCCCAGCCTCCACCAGGGGGTCAGGCATGCACCGGCTACTGATCTCCCCCCTCCCTGGAGATGGAGAGCAGTCTGTCAGATGCTCGATCCATCTCCATCCCTGGCAACCCCCGGCAGCCCATGCTTGTTCCCGAACATGGGTCACCGGTGTAGTGCGAGGTTAGGCGCCACCGGGCCGGCCTGAACAACAACACACTTAATAATATACATAGTACAATATAATGTTATGTGACGTAACATAGCCCATGTATGTAAAACTGCCAGCAAAGATACTGTAAGTACTCTTAGACAGCCCCCTCCTCGAGCCTTTTAATATCTACAGAGTGCCTGCTGCTTGTTCTCTATTCCATGTCATGATAAAGCTGATTTTAGGGGAGGGGCTGCAGCACTCGGCAGCCACTCAGCTCGTACACAGAAGCTACGAGCTGGACAGATTAAGGTAAAGATTTCCTTTATTACTGAATAAAAACATTCAAAAACTAGTGAACTTAGCTCCTCGGGCAGACAACTCCTTGGCATGCGTTTCCTGCCATACAGTGTTAAAGCATGTCAGCAGTTCTGTAAAGCATGTCCTACAACAGTAACTGCTCTTGCAACTGTTGGGAGCCCTAAAATGGAAAAAGGAAATAGGAACATGTGTATGTTTCAAAGGATGCATTTTCCTTTAATTCTGTTTAAAATGGCAACACTGAAAAGATTAGTTTTGCAAATCTTCTCAACTTTTTCATTGTTCTAACTCCTCATTGTGCATGCTAACGTGTGAGTCAGTAAAAGAGACTGAAAGGCACTGCGTCCTCCACTCCATATGGCAGTTACGAGTTTCTTAAAGTTTGGTTAGTGGGCAAGGCTTACTGTTACTCCGACTTAATTAGCCTTAAAAGAGAAGTATGGGGGGGGGCAGAGCATAGCAGCTCAGCAAGCAACATGCTTTTGGCTGAACTCCTTTACACTTGAACTGAAATCGGTAAAAAAGTATCAATATTTTTTTCGTTAATTGTTTTTTGATTGGAATTTGACAGAGTGCACAGTTTGAGACTTGCTGCACCGATTTACCTACTTACAGCGATGGGTAGAGTTAGACTGAAGGGTGCCACAAAATCTGATATGATGACTCCAGGGCCTTCTGAATCAGGGGAGCCCCATCAACCTTTCACTGATGGCAACACATAGCCTCACTTGAAGGACTGCACTGAGCGACCCTGAGCCTCACACAGTCCAGTCCGCGGATTGAAAAGAAGAATGGCGCCTATACAGAGACGTTCGTAATAGTAGGAACAAAAGTTGATGATCTGGCATGAGGACTTTGTCCCCTAGGCTGAAAAGAAAGGGGTCCCCTTCCCCCAGGATATTAGATTAGAACACAGCCAAACCTACAAGGTGACCTACAACAAAACAATCTCAACTTTGACCTGTGCATAAGAATATGACTCGGATCAACTTGTGAGAATGTTTAACTCAGATTATTAGTGAATTAATGTGACTTACATTAGTGATAAACAAGATAACTTACATCTCCCTTTCTGTAAGGTTAACATGAACTGTAACATACAAAACTATGTAAAAATATTGCCTACCTACATGTGCTGCTTCAGTCAATAAAAAATATTGAAAAAAAAAAGTTGGTGATCTGGCCAGCATGGCAGCGGAGTTCATATCGGTGGCGGGGAAGGCTCTTGTGGCAGCATCGGTGAAGGGGCAAGGGCTTCTCTGCATGAGACTTGAGTAATTAAAGAAAATCGTCCAGGTCCACAGTGTCCACATTCTGGAGGACCAGGAAGGGACAGAGGTAGAGGATGCAGCCATGGTTTTGGAGCACTGGTTCCTAGAGGCACTGAGCCTCAGCCACTCACCGAGGATTATAAAAGCTTACAGGATTAATCCTAGGAGGGCCCATGGACAGTCGGAAGGCCCACAAACCCTATTTATGGTGACTGGCTCTGTAGGGGAAAGAGAGAAGATCCCGAGGGCAGCCTGAGAGCATGCAACCACAATCAATGAGGCCGAACTACTCCTGTTTCCAGACTATTCTAAAGCAATGCTCGTGCGAAGGAAAGCATTTGAGGGAGTCACAGCGAAGCTGGGGTGTAATATCACTTGAGCTTCCCTGCAAGATTGCAGTTCACGCTGGATGCTAAACATTATTGTTTAACTGACCCGAAATCTGCAGGTGCTTTTGCAAACAGGCTAGCTAAAATCGAATGTGGAAGTCACAGAGGAACACAACAACTTTTTATAGGTCTTAGCGCTGCAGTGCTCATACCTTGTACACTGTACTGGTCCTCTTCTTAAGGCACTGTTTGGCTAATAGACGGTTTCACTTTGGCTGGGTGCTAAGTTTAGTGGAGTGTTTATCTCATCTTATGATGTCTCCTCTTCACAATAAAATAATGTGTTTCACACTATTATAGCTTTAATAATGGAGTCCCAGTCTGAGTCCAATGTATTTGGGGGTGTTACTTCACTAGTAGACTGATGGTGACAAGATGGTGACCACCGTGCTATGGATATTGTGGCGGCATGGAGAGCAGGTGCATCCTTCACACCGCTCCGTTTTGCTGCAGTAGAATGAAATGGATATGGGAAGCAGGGTGTTTTTTTCCTTCGCGCAGACAAACTCTGGTGGCTACCTTATTTTTTATTTTAATACTCTGGTAAGTATCACAACTAAGCCCTTTCTTGCTTAGTTTAAATTAACACTTGGACTGCGTTCAGAAGTAAGAAAAATGTTATATCATACAGTAACTATGATAGCACAGTGTTCTACACGAGTTGCACTGTAATTTCTGTTCCAAGTTACAGATAGGGAGTTTTACTGGAAGCCCAAAAAACAAAGGCAAATTTAACAAATAAATATGTACCTTATGGGTAGGTTTCTAAACAAGTGTTACTTTTTTCCTGTTGTCATTTTCACCAAAGCATTAGCTGCATTGTGTATCCCAGTGGATTTAATACCTTTTTTACTTGTCTTTAACAATGGTAGCCTTCTGATCTGCAGCAACAAGTAGGAATGAGTGACTATTAACCTGCATTAATTTGTTTTGGTAACTGAGATAGTGACGTACTGCCATTCCCTGGTTTGTACCTTGTTGTGTGATCCCCTACCTCATTTCCCTGTTTGTACCCTTAGTCATGGCTGTATTGACTGCACCACCTGACCCTGTATCTTTGCCTTACCTGGCTCTGCCCCTCAGCTGTCATAACTCTCATTGTAAATGCACTTGTACTCTGTACCATGCTATACCCTGTTTAGTTTGATACGTTACTGTTATATTGCCTGTACCTCCCATACCACCTTGTTACAGTGTATGCCTCATGTTGCTGTATTTTACTGTCCCCAGGACGCATCTGGAATCGAGCAGTATGCCTTCCTGGTAAAACTCTTAAATAAATAAATTTTCTGATACACAATAAAAACAAAGTTTAAAAAAAGGAGGTGGGTATTGCGTGTGCTAGTTGAAAACAGTAATGTTCCTGGTAAAAGGCATTAAATGTGTAACTCCACCTGATCCACATTGTACTGTACCTCAATAGAAACTGCTGATAAAAAAAAAACTGTGTGCTTTCAATTGCTTTCTTTTGTATGGACAACGTTCTGCATAGTTCTCTTCATGGAGCCAGTAATTTGGAGTTTTACTGTGTCACACTTTGTGTTCAGAATGATAAACATGAGCTGTTAACCTATTAGAACCATGCTTAGAGTTCAGTACCCAAACCGTGTAAAAACTCCATATCACTGATTCGGTGAAGAGAACTGTAATAGAATGCTGTCCACAAAGATAAAACAATGCAAAACATAGGTTTTCACATCACTTTTTATTCAGTTGCAGTTAAATATGGATAATTGGGGGTGAATATCATTTCTGACAAAAGGAACATTACAAATAGCTGCCAATTAGAAGTAATTTCCTGTCTCTTTAAATGGCAGACTTTATGTTTAATTACCCAAACAAAATGACATAAATATGAATGAAAACTAATGGCAGCACCTGCTTTTCAGGAAACCATTAATAAAACAGCTTCTTAATGAATTCCAAGAGGGGAATAAGTGGAACAGGATAGGTAATAGGCTTACAAAACACTCCTGAGTTATTACAGACCTAAAGTACTTAGCACATATGGATTTCAGTAATCTTTTACGGGAGACTTTACTCATAAGGGACTTGATAGGTGTATCGTGTCAAACGGATACGATCGCCCGCCGTTGAAGATGACGCTTTTATCCTGTCCTGACACTGTGATCTTATCAGGTTTGTGACTGTGTATCAAAAGCCGTAATAGATACTGAAAGACTTTTATCATCACTGCAGAAAATGGAACGGGAGCAGAATTTATTACCCAGCAAAGCAGGAATTGACTGATGCCGGTAGGGCCTTGCACCTTTTGACAGCGGTATGCATCTGTTGTGCCTTTATCGTTCAGATCTTCTTATTTAGTGCTGTTGCTGAAGCTTAGCTTAGTAATTACACTGTTTCTGCATCGACAGTTAAAATCATGGTATCGTAGCCTTTTCGGCATGTCTTATAAGTTTGACACCGCAAATCATATAGGTCTTCATTGAGAGGCATCACTTCAGATGCTGTGTAGAAAACTCATTGCCCAAGTATGAAGAAGAGCAAAATTCCTCATAGTCACGCTTGTAAAACAGTCCATGGTGAGAGCTGTAATTCTGCATGTGTAGTTCTTCTATGATAAAGTAGACTGGATACAACCCCTGTACGTTTTCGAATGAAACTGTTATCTCATGCTCATGCTCAGAGAGGCAGGTTCTAAAGTGCTGTTGTTATGGTGCATCCTGCAGGATGCCTGCATTTTTAAGCTGTAGTGGCAGCAAGAGGAACTTCAGATCATTTAAAGGGGACAGATCTGAAGTAGGCAGGCAGGAATTGGAAACAGAGTTCAAGAACTGTGTCCGAGTTAATATATAGATACATACGTAGCATTTGATGGCAGATAAGGACCTCTTGGCCCATCCAGTCTGCTGTATTTATCCCTACCTAGTATGAGCCCTGATGCCCAAACTGAACTCCAGAGTACAACCCCCCCCTTACCTCCAGGATACCTTTGTGTCTGTCCCACGCCTTCTTGAATCCTGTGACTGTTTTAGACCCTACTGCCTCCTGTGGAAGGCCATTCCAAGCGTCCACCACCCTCTCCGTGAAAAAATATTTTCTCATGTTACCCCTGAGTCATCCCCCCTCCAGTTTCATACTGTGCCCCCTTGTCTTGGAGCATCTCCTACTTTGGAAGATACTCCTTTCCTGTACTCTGTTTATCCCAGTGAGGTATTTGTATGTCTCTACATGTCTCCCTCTCCCTCTTTGCCTCCAGGGAGTATATATTTTATATGTTCGATATATATTCAACCTTGTAGATCATGGCTTATTGTTAGACTCTCTTTTGGAATTACATTTTTCGAATGATGTTATAGAGTGGTTTGATAACTATTTGGGTAACAGAAGATACAGAACAAAAATCTTAGAAAGGTGCTCAGATTCTCTGCAGATTAAATATGGGGCGCCACAGGGCTCAGTTTTGGGCCCTCTTCTTTTTTCATTATTTATGAATTCTGCCCCCGTTACTTGTAAAGAATCTGAGATGACCCTGTATGCAGATGATGCAGTCATTTTTAATGCTGTGACACAGTCCGAGGATGCTCTGAAGACTGTGCAAAATGATTTCAGTTCTTTTCAGGAATGGCTTCTGTCAAGGCATATGGCGTTAAACACTAAAAAAACAAAGACCATAGCCTTTTTTGGACCACATAAAAAAGAGAACTGTATCCCTTGATAGTAGATTTTAAAGGAGGACCTATTGAAGTAGTTGAAAGTTTTAAATATTTGGGGATTATTGTGGACAATAATCTATCCTTTGAACTTCATGTCAAAAATGTTATCAAATTGGTTCATCGCAGATTAGGGCTTTTGTTTAGAGTACAAACCCATCTTGTCCCTGAGTCTCGTAGACTATTAGCACATAGTTTTTTTTATTTAGTATTTTTGATTATGGGTTGAGTGTGTATTCGGCCACTAGCAACAAAACGTTTGATAAGTTAAAAGTTGCATATAACAGTGCTCTAAGATTTATGACTAATTTGACAAATAGGACCCATCACTGTAAATTGTTAAAGGATGCTGGTTGTTTATCATTTGAAAATAAAGTCAATTTAAAGATGGGTACCATGTTACATAAAGGAACATTCGGTCAGTTACCTCAGATAGTCCTTGTATTGTTTCTCAAAGCTATGAATTCACAAAGGACTAGGTCCCAGAGTTAATCTGTGTATAAAATTCCTTTTTTTTTTAAAGTGATTGGGCAAAAGTCTGTGTTATATAGGGCATCTAGATTTTATAACTCTGTGACCAGTGAAACTGCCAATTGCACAAACTGAACATTCAGTACTACACTTAAACATTGGTTGTTATTAAGGAAGGAAGGAACGTACATGCACTTAATGTTTGTTGTTTGTTTCATTAGTATTGACATAATTTTTGTACTGTGTTCTTTTGGGTCTGTACTGTATTGTATTCATGTTATATGACTTAAAAAAAACCAAAACAAAACAAACTTGTCACTTGTGAAAATGGGCAAAATTGCTTATCAGCTTACACAGGGGCACAATGACCTCCTTCCTACCAGTGCTACCTCTCCCTATGTATCCAAGCATCTGGGTAGCCTTCCCCACCGCCTTGTCACACTGCCTAGCCTTTTTTAGGTCATCTGAAATAATAACTCCCAGGTCCCTTTCCTGCTTTGTGACTGTTAGTACCCCAGTTTGTAAGTTGCCCTTGGGTTCTTGTGCCCTATGTGCATGATTCTGTCCTTTTTTGCACTGAATTCAAGCTTCCACACCCCAGACCATTCCTGCTCTTTAAGGTCCTCCCTCATCTTTTCAACCCCCCAGCGAATCCACCCTATTGGATACTTTTGTGTCATCCACGAATAGGCATACCTTCCTTCCAGCCCCTTTGCAAAGTCCCCAGTATAGACATTGAAGAGGACTGGTCCCAGCATTGACCCCTATGACACCCCGCTCATTACCTCACCCTAGCCAGAGTGTTCCCCATTTACCACCACCCTTTGACTCCTGCCAGTAAGCCAGTTCTCTACCCACAGTACTATTTTAGGATCCACCTCTAGGTTGCATAGTTTGTTTATCAGTCTTCTATAAGGGACAGTGCCGAAGGCCTTTCTGAAGTCCAGATAGGCCACATCTACTGCCCCACCCTGGTCCACCACCCTAGTCACCCAGTCAAAAAACTCTATTAGGTTTGTCTGGCATCACCACCTTGGTGAATCCATGTTGTTCCTGGTCTAGTAGGCCATTTGTATCAAGCTAAATAATGCACAATATCAGATCAAGATAGCGCTACAATAATAGCACATGAAAAACCACGCTGTGGAAAATATGTAAGGAATTGGAGCGATGGGTAGAATAGCGGTAGTGAATTACCGCTACCCCTGTCACTCTATGGTTGGCCTGCAGAGGGATCGAGTAGCCATGTGCTGGGGTGCTGGTCAAGCCGTTGTTGCCATACGTGATATTTCAGGTATTAAGACCTCTGTGGAAGTAATAAAATAAGTAAATTAGGTTACCGCCACTGCTGCTACAATAAGGGTGGTGGTGTTAGAGACGTCACAAAAAGGGTGGATTACCCATAACTACTTGCGCCCACTGCATCAGAACCTGCACAGCGCTTCCGTGTTCGACGAAAAGTTTCAGCATTTTGTTTAAATATGTGGATTGCGTCAAAAAGTATGTTCATAGCAGCCCCTGACTCCTGCAGCTGTTTTTAAAGGTAGGTGAGGACGGGAGCGGCTGGGAATTGTCTTTGCAGGTCACCTTTAATTATTGAATTATCCCTTACCAAATGTGACACAATGGCAACACCATGGCACCATAATGGCAACACAGTGGTGAGCTACAAAATGTGCAATGGTACTACCCAGTGGTACCATGGTTGTACTACGGTAGTTTACATTTTGATTATTTTTGTTGATGTGGTAGGACAGTGGTACAATGGTATCACAATGGAATTTAAACAAACCACTGTGATACCATGAAAACCTTAATGGTAGTACAGTGGTAATCACAGTGGTATTGCAATGGCAAATGAGTGGTATTACAGTGGTATTCCGAAGAACTTTTTGTAAGAGATGTTATGATTTTGTCTTCAGCATTTCTTATGCTATTCCATGGCATTTCCCCTCAGGACGCACTGAGAACTTAGTGGTTCACAGCTCATTTAGTCCTCCAGGCAAAATATTTTAAAGAAATAAAATACCAATAAGGAATATAAATAAAAAAAATGGGGTTGATTGCTGGCTCTGTGATACTTAACGTTGAGGAGCCACTCTGGCATTCTGGAAGCAGTGTGGTGTAGTGGTTAGGGCACTGGCTTGGGAACCAGAAGATCACAGGTTCAAATCATGCAGCAGCCAAAGACTCCAGGTGTGACTCTAGCCAAGTCACTTATCCTCCAGAGTTCCAGTCCTCCCAGCTGTGATAATGGGCAGAATAGCCAGCCCCGTGGCATGGATGACTGAGGCAATGGGCCCCTCACCTCCTGGCACACCGGCAAAACGGATGTGGGCCGCTCGGGGACTGGCTGAGGGAGGGAGGATTGAGTGTCCCCAGGAGAGATTTCCTCCTTGGGGGGGGGGTGGTACAGTGCAGAGGTATCTGGGTGGCAGTGCAGAGGGGTCACTCAGGGAGGGACCACATGAAGGACGCTGGGGGCGTCTCTGTGAAGGTGGAACTTGCACATTGCACCCATGGCATGCACAGCAGTCCCTTAGGGTGAAAATGTGGAGATCCCCCCCAGATGCAGGATGACACCTGACCCCCTGCAGGCCCCGCACTGCCAAATGGGCACCTAGGAGGAGACCCTCTGGCCTAGGGTGAGCAGGAGTGAGGGGGCTGGGGCTGGGAGAGTTGGTCTGATGGGGAAAGCTGGGCAGCTAAGGCGAATGGAACATATAAGATAAAAAAAGGATATTGCCAGAAGCATGACCCCCATGGGAAATGAAAATGAAATGCTGCCTCTCAGCTGGGCTATTTTCTGTAAATAAATTGTAAAAAAAAAAAGATTGGGGGGAACCTCAGTTTGCGCCTCAAGTCCGGGACATCAGGAGCAAAAGCCAGCAAGGGAGGATCAAGTGTCCACTCAGGCACTCTTCCCCTGTGGGGTGGGGGTGTCGTAGACTGTATTGGTGAAGCTCAGGGCTGACAGCGATATTAGTGGTAGGAGGGAGGAAGGGTCATTCAGGCCTGGTTGCTGAGGTGGGTAGCTTGGGTAAGCACGGCAGCAGGAGGCCCTGCTGGGCCATCCTCCTGGACAGGTGGCATGAACAGATTAAAAAAAAGGGGGAGGTGGCCTCACCTTTTACAAAAAGGATAGTTCATTCCAATAACAGTTGGAGGGGGAGGTGATCTCTCCTTTTATGAAAAGGATAGTTTATTCCGTTAACAGCTGAAGTTGATCCATGATATATGCATGAAATGTTAGTTTCATATTAGCATGTAATGTAGCGGTGTCATACCTGGAAGTAATTTGTGCATCATGTGACTGCCATCTCAGATTAAACAGCAACTTTCTGTTGCTCACTCTGCTGTCCCAATCAGTCACAGAGTCAGGAGAATCTCACATTCATGGCCCTCCATAAGGGGGTAGTCCAGGGGAGTGCTATCCCCCCCCCATCCCAGCTATGAATCTAGATATTGAGTGGTATGGGTACATGCAGGGGTCACTTTTTTTTTTTTTTCCAACTTTCTGTTTATGCTTCCTTCTCTGCTGACTTGCCTCCTTCTGTGAGGTTTGCAGCCTCTTCACCAATCATACTTGGGACTTACACCAGACCACCTTCAGCCCACATGCCTTGGTTGTCAGGTCCTGCCCATCAGGCCGCTTGAGTCAGCCTTCTGCCAGCTTTCTGGAAGTGGGTGCCTCAGTCAACAGCACGGAGCCTCCCTTTCTCATGCATGGTCAGGGTGTGTTTTTCCTAGTTGCTGCCACCCCCACTGGATGCTTTGATGCAAGAGGTTTATGAGGAGCACAGCCTGCGCACTACTGCACAGCGTTCTTGAGCTTGATCGTTTGGCCACCCACTCTGCCTCTGTTGCACCTCCACCCAGGATCCCCTAGGTGGCACCATCACAGCGGGGGCAGCAACCCTCTCTTCCTCCCAGGAGGAGAGTGCCCTCTGGGGGCGCTTAATCCTCCTCCTCCTCCTCCCTTCAGCTTGCCCAGTGTGGCCTTAGCTTGTTTCCAAACCCAGATCGCTGGCGTCAGGTGCAACAACCCCACCCCTGCGCTGATGAGCTGATGCAGGGATCAGCTTTAACATTAATGGACTTATTCAGGGCATAGTGCAAATTGCCCTGGGCTAGTGCAGTTACACCCATACCTGTCCGTGTTGGCTAGTGTTGAGAATTGTGTAAAGGTTTCTGTTCTTCACTTCCAGGAGCTTGCACAGTCACTTCTAAGACTGATAGGTACTGAGCTCTTAAAATCAGATTGCTTATTTGAATTTCTTGGCACAGTTTATGCCTGCACTTGTCCTTGTTGACTGTTATCTCGAATCCCCAGTTGGTTGTGACCGTGGACTAATGCAGGCATTTGTGGGCTAGTGGAATTTTTTTTTAAATTTGTCTTGCTGCCTAGAGCTAAACAAAGTTAAAAGTCAACCCTTGGGTACATGGCACAGGGCCAATTGCACTGGCAGCCTTCTTCCTGACAGAGGCCGGGATTTTCTTCCCATTGTCTTCCCCAGGTACCTCTCTCCCTCCTCCCGATGGTGGGGATGCAGCCTACATTAGACTCGTGTACATGCATCGTGTCCCTGCTGAAGGAGTCAGCACACTTGCCTGACTGCAGGGGTCATTGCAATGCCAGAGCTCTGCCACCAATCCTCTCAGTTGACGCGCACTGCCAAACAGCAGTTGTCTCAGCCTGGCAAGCCTCCCAGCATGGTGCCCAAGTTCACTGTTAAACATGTCTCTTGGACAACAGCGCAGCAAGGCCATTGGGCCAGCCAGAAAGTTTTTTTTTTTTTTTTTATGTTTGCCTCTAGACTGCCACTTTCACTTGCCATCTGGTCCCTGTGCCAGTAACCTTACAGCCATATCTGCACTCCCCTCCCCTCCCCCCGTCAGAGCCAGTGAAGATCCACAAGGTGTGGGGTTCGAGTGTACCAGCGGTCATCATAGAGCCATCTTGGAAGGCATAGAGATTTTATGATTTAATTTCCCCATCCCCCGATGCTGGGCAGTGCCCCATTAGGCCTCCCACACATGCAGCAATATCCCTGCAGAGCAGGCAAGTTCCCAGGTCCACCACAGGGGCAATGCAGTGGCCGAACTACAGCCGCTTTTTGTAGTTGGTCAGCTACACCACCCCAGCCCCGCAAAGCTGCCCCTTACAGCTTGTAAGTTCACTTCCAAACCTGGGTTGACACTGCAAGAGAGAGGCCTACCCACAGGACCATCAGGTGACTTAGCCAGCATGTGTTTTAACTGCAGCTTTATAGTATGCATTAAAGTAAAGTCATATAGAATCTTGTGGGCATGTCTCCATTCAGTAAGGAGGGTCCCCTCAGCATCCTCCTATTTACCTTGAAACTGCTTACTACAGAAACCACCAGGACAACTTCTGCCACTGAATGAGGACTGTAAAAAAATGCACACATTCCCACTTTATGAATTAGTAGCAGTGTGAACTATGACAAACTGGACAGACCTTAATCTTGTAATAAATTCACTTGTTTGTTTGTTTGCAGGCTTACCTGTGGGATAGCAATGAGCATTTGGTGGAATGGCTGGAGAAACAGCTAACGGAGGAAGAGGGAGCACGTTCAGTTATAGATGAGAACATCAAATATATCTCCAGGGATTACATTCTAAAGCAAATTAGAAGGTGAGGCATTTAAACACATTTTGGTTTTCAGGAAACGCTGTCACTCAGCAAAAATCTAAATTAGTTGTCATCTCCTGAACTATAATAAAGCAAGTATCCTCTGGACTGTCTTGATAAGCAAAATAGAAACAGAGTTTGATGGCAGATAAGGACCACTTGGCCCACCTAGTTTGCCCTTCTGCCCTACCTACTGTAACACCGCAGACCCTACTTGATCTCCAGCTTTAACCCCCCCCCCCTTTCTTTACCACTAAGGTTCCCATATGCCTATCCCATGCTTTCTTGAATCCCGTTACAGTTTTTGTCCCCACAACCTCCTCTGGGAGGCTGTTCCAGGCATCTACCACTCGTTCTGTGAAGAAAGTGCTTCCTTACATCTCTCCTGAGTCTACCCCCTTCCAGTTTCATAGCATGGGCCCTTGTTCTTGAGCATCTTTTTCTCTGAAAAAGACTTCCCTCTTGAACCTTATTTATACCCGTGAGGTATTTGAAAGTCTCTGTCATATCCCCCTTCTCCCCCCTTTCCTCCAAAGTGTACATATTGAGGTCCTTCAGTCTCACCTCATAGGGCTTTTAATGCAGATTCCACACCATTTTGGTTGCCCTCCTCTGGACCACCTCTACTCTGTCTGTGTTCTTCCGGAGATGAGGGCTCCAGAACTGGACACAGTACTCTAGGTGAGGTCTCACCAGTGATCTATACAGCAGTATCACCACCTCCCTCTTTCTGCTGGTGATACCTCTCCCTATGCACCCCAGCATTCCACTTGTTCTCCCCACTGCCTTATCACACTGTTTGGCCACCTTGGGGTCGTCAGATATGATTACTCCAGGTCTCTTTCCTGTTTGATGGTTGCCAGTACCACTTCCCCCATTTTGTACTCCGTACATGGGTTTCTGCGCCCCACGTGCATGATTTTGCACTTTTTTTCACATTGAAACTTTGTTGCCACACTCTTGACCATTCCTCAAGCTTTCTTAGATCTCTGTTCATTTTTCCAACCCCCCCCTGGAGTGTCTATCCTATTGCAGATCTTAGTGTCATCTGCAAAAAGGCATACTTTCCTTTCTAGCCCCTCTGCAATGTCACTAACAAAGACATTAAAGAAGACCGATCCTAGTATTGATCCTTGTGGCGCCCTGCTGGTCACCCTCCCTTCCTCAGAGTGAACTCCGTTTACCACCACCCTCTGTCGCCCATCCCCCAACCAGCTTCTTACCCAATTTACCACTTTTGGAGCCACTCTTAGGCTGCCCAGCTTATTTAGGAGTCTCCTGTGTGGAATGGTGTCGGAAGGCCTTACTGAAATCTAGGTAGGCTACATCCACCCTCTACCCTAGTCTACTTCCCCGGTCACCCAGTCAACGAAATCTATTAGATTTGTTTGACATGACCTTCCCCTAGTAAACCCATGAATAACTGCTTCTTTTTTGGTTGTTCAGTACACTTGCTTTTGCTAGCCATTTTTCTGAATTAGTAGCCTTCAAATGCGGTGTCCTCTCTGTAGGGCTTAAAAATCTAATTTTTGAGGTATAGCTCCTGTTGCAATAGCTGAAAACAGAGTGGATACAACTGCTTCTTCCTTATTTTTTTTTTTTTTTACTTCCTATTTGCCCCCTAATCTTCCTCTTTCCATCAGTCCAAGCCAGCGTCCCACCCTCAGGGATCCAGTATCCTGCCTTTACTTCACTTCCCAGCCCCTGCTTCACGGTAACCCACTGCTTATCCCCATGGGTGGGACCCCAGGGATGACCAGCTTTCACTAGGAAAAACTTGATTCAACTAGTGGAGCAAGGGGAGAAATCAAGTAGAGAGGCTAAGCCTGTTGGAGTCCTCAGTGGGTGGTATGGCGCAGGGATTTAAAGCAGCAGTATTTGTTAGTCACTGTATAATATTTTATTAGCAATAATGTTTTTTCCTGACAAAAATGTTAGTATCAAAAGTAGGAAATCCCCAGTTCAGCCACCTCAGAAATAAGAGAGTATTTAATAAGGAGTAGCCAATTCCAGTAAAGGCAATACAATACAAATGACAGACAGGAAAGAAGGCCCAACTCACCAGCAAATAGTGTCTAGAAATTATCGCACATTTATTAAGGATTAGTCTCAACCAGGTGCAAATTCATGCTTTCACCAACATATCGGAGATGCACTCTTTCATCAGAGTACACTGGTTTAAATATAAAAATATTTACACATACATATAAGTAAAATTGTTTTCTCACAATAAATATAGGTGTTGGAAATTAAAGGTGGTATTTTTAATTTATTTACATTCATTAAGTGTCGCAACATGCTAGGCTCCAGATCCTCCAGAAACCTGAGTTTTCATTTAATTTTCATTTTTATTTTTATACTGGAAGGCATATGAG
This sequence comes from Neoceratodus forsteri, assembly GCA_016271365.2. Classification (NCBI taxonomy): domain Eukaryota; kingdom Metazoa; phylum Chordata; order Ceratodontiformes; family Ceratodontidae; genus Neoceratodus; species Neoceratodus forsteri. The sequence goes on from JADMNL010000030.1 coordinate 91,062,036, forward strand.
CATGTCTGCCCGCTTTCACAACTGTCCAGTCATGAATAACAAAGCATAGGAACAAAAATACAAAGAGGTAGGCAACACAAGAGAGCAAGAAATATAACATACATGGGAGGGGAGACAGAATCAAAGCATGCACAAGGTTACTACAGCAACTTTAAAACACATCAAAAGTAAGAAAACCTTGGAACCTTTAATAAAGTTAATTTGGGAGTTAATAACATTTTGCCAGATTGTAAATCAATTTTTTGTCCAATTTATAGATTCTAGTGCAACTTACTGTGAGGTTTAATGTGTTATAGACTACCTTAGCATGTTTTTTGAGGATTTTTCATCAGTTTTCAACTTTGGACGGTTCTCCTAAAATAATTAATATTCCAAACAATAGTTTCAAATATTTTGTAAATTTCACAGCACGTTTATGCTAAAATAGATTTATCTTCTAGAATATAGTTTAATCCATTACCAGTCCTATTAACTTAATTTCTTCATCTAAAGTAAACTTATCTTAAATCATAGTGCAGAAATTAAACCATAACCTATTCATCACTATTTCTAATCACCCGTGAACCATGACTAATAGTTGTGGTTTTATTGAAAAGTTTAAATCTTACACATACTTCTTATATTATTTTGTTGCATCTAAAAAGGGAGGGAGAGGAAAAGGCAACATTCTAACCCTTGCTTGCCAATAGGTGTAATACTTTTTTTGCAGCATTAAGCTCTGAATGGTGCATTCTTGATGAATTGCGTACTTACCAAGACAGTTACTGCTTTTGCAACACAATCCCCTGCTTTCTCTCATAGGAAGGCAACACCCTCGCTCACCACACACCTTTTATACTGTGTGTGGCTGTGGAATCGGGTATCCAAGAACGCACCCACATGCACTCCATAAAATGTGCCAATGAGGAATTTATGTCTTTTCTCCTGATCGAACTTTCATGTTCACCCACCCTAGTTTTTAAAATTCTGAAAGCTTCCACCACGTAGACTTTATCACAGGAACATTTTAAGAGGTAAATTACTCCTTCCGTCTGACAGTGTATAAAACATTGGGTTTCAGTTTCTGTTTATTACAATGTGTACAGTGACTGCAGGCATCATTGCCTTTAATATCCCTTGTTCTTAAAACATTACTTCTAGGAGCGTGAATATGTTGTTCATCCACACTCTTTGGCATGTCCCTTTCCCTTTAAATCTCGCCGGAAAGTCTTCAAGCTGGCTCCTCCCATCCACCCGGGTAGTAAATACCTCAGCTCCGCCCCCTGATGCCAGATCTTCCTTTCTGCTGGAAGATTCAGGTTCTCTCGTGCTAACTCTAGCCATCGTAGACCCTGGATTCGTATCGTCGGTTTTTAGCGAATTTAACTCTCAAACTCGTCAGAGTTTTCGATTCCGATAATAGCGCGTTGGATATGGAGGACAAGTTGTCCCCCGGTTTTCGCCGGTGTTCGTGCTGCCAGAAAATGTCGCGCACCGATCCCCACCTTACCTGCGTGCACTGACTAGGTGTTGGTGATGACACCACCACCTGTACCTTTTGTGTGGCTTTCCATCCCAACGTCCTCGACGATCAGACGGGCGCCCTTTAAGCTGGGAGACAGGAGAAAAGAACCCGCCGTGAAAATCAAAGAAGCGGTGGGTAGTTTCCGCGGGCCGCTGATCCGCCGAACAGCTCGAGCAGATGAAGGCGTTCAAAGAAGAAGCTGCCCAACCTTCGGCCAGCCGAAGTTTCTTTGTGCCTCTCAACCTCGGTTCTTCCTTCACAGGTTCCTTCATGGAGATGTGCCAGTCTCTGCCCACCAGGGGTGAGACGCCCTCAGGCTCGCACTCCTCCCGCCCTTGGAAGAGGGACAAGGATCCAGCGTCTTCGAAAAGGAGACATTCCTGGGACCGAGAGAGGTCCGAGTCCCAGGACACTGTGACCTTGACTGCCCGAGATTGTTTCCTCGCCGCCGGATTCACGGATCTTCTGTCTGGCCAGGCGGAGACCGAGGGATCGCTGATCTGGCTGAGATTGTTCGAGCCACTTGAGCTGATTTCGCTGACTCCGTCGACGATTCTCTAGAGAGGTCCCCGGTCCTTTCTTTCCCTGATGACGAGACACTTCTTTCGGGTGTCCCCATCAAGGGAATTGATCCGGAGCCTCGATTCTCACCGAGCCCGGTTTCACCCTATCCTGATCGACCTCATCGGTCTCGATCGAGGACTTGGTCTCCTTCTTCAGCAGGCAAACCGAAGAAAGGCCACCGACATTCAAAAAAGAGGCGCCGCCACAGGTCCTCATCCTCCTCGGACGAGGAGAGACTTTGACAGAAACTCCGTCGATGCTATGAGGAGCTTATGTGGCAACAGCTGATTTTGGCCAGACAGAAGCCAGCTACGCTGTCCACCCCAGCCATTATTTGGCCTATGCCTCAAGGGCCAACGCCGACCCCTTAGAACCCGAAATCTTCGGATCTTACTTCAAGAGGGCTCTTGCAGTAGGTAATTACATATAGGACTGACGCTGGCCGGCGGCAGGACCCCACGGAAAAATTTCTAGCTAGCAGTCCCTGGCGAGGGACCTCCCCCACATCAGGTGACCGGCATCATATGACGTTGGTATAAAGGGGCGGTCCCGGATGCCCGCCTTTCCAGTTCTTTCCCGTCAGCTCATGCAGCCATGTGAAGTTTCTTCGGGCCAGTCCTGTTATTCGGCCGGTTTTTCCTAAAAGTTTTCAGTATTTTGTATTTTATATTTTTATCGTCAGGTAAACGTCAGTATATGTCGTCCCCTTCAAGAAATAAGTGCCACTCGTGCGGCGCCCAACTGCCTCACAAAGAGGGTCACTCCCTCTGCATTTTCTGTTTAGGCCCCAACCATGTGATCGACAAGTGTCCGCACTGCCTACATTTCAAAGCGGCCACCCGCAGACGAAGCCAGCAGTCTCTCGAAGCCCATCTCCTCAAGAAGAAGATGTCCGCGATGGAGAAGGAGTTGAAGAAACTTCGGCAGGCGTTGACCTCCCCTGAAGGGCACAAGAAACGGGACAAGGAAAGGCACCAGGAGAAGGCCTCCTCCTCCTCCGCGGCTCCGGCCAGAGTCGCGGGCAAGGTAACATCACCTCCGGGGGATCACCCGACGGCAGCCTCCAAGGCTTTGGAGGAGCGTCGGCCCACCCTGGCCGGGCTCGCATTCAGCCCGGCCGGGTGCCTCCGGGCAAAAGGAGGCTCCAGCCCCCAGTACCGCGACAGGCTTGCGGCCTACTGGCGGGCGGTGCTCCTGATAAACCGGGACGCCGGCCCTCCGACGTCCGCCAGGAGAAGGCTGCAAGACGCCTACCCTTCGGGCGGCGACGGCTGTGTCCCCATCGGACCGGCTTTTCCCATCCTCGGCCCGTCTCCAACGAGGGACCCCCGAAGTCGGACGCTGGCTCTTCTGGTGTCCGCCGTGATTCGGCCCCTAAGTCACACGTCAGCTCCTCAGATGTGCGCCGGGCCTCAGAGCCTATGGCAGATCCTGCTTTGTCTGTCATACCAGGTTCCCCGCAGCCTTCGCTGCCATCAGGGGAGCCCGAGTCCCCCCTGCCCGACCCCGGGGATTTTTCTCCTCCGTCCCCGGACGAGGATCGGGATCCTGGGCTACTGTCCGATCCTCTTCCTACAGAGCCGGATCTGACGTCAGCTTCGACGCCGGTCCCGGCGCTGGCCCCGTGCCGGCCCCCGACGCTGGCCCCGACAACCGACCCGGCGACGCCCGGTTCTGACACTGGCCCTCCGACCCAGGCGGGATATTCCTCTTATCGGGTCTCCACCCCACGGTCCTATCCCGGTTGATCCGCCCGTGGAGTACCCGGCTGGGCCGTCTGCTCCGGCAGCTCCTCCAGTGCCTGGGTATCCGCTGTCCTATCCAACGCCGGTTTTCCCAGATCCACAGTATCCTGTGCTGCAGTACCCGGCGCTGACTCCTCTGACGCTGCAGTACCCAACGCCGCAGTACCCGGCTCCGGTATTCCCGCAGCCGGGTTACGGATACTCTCCCTACGGATTTAATCCGTACAACTATCCTCCTCCTCCTCCTCCACCGCCCCCCAGGCCGCCGGTGGATCTTCAGGAGACTCTTGCCTCCTGGTGGGCTGAGGCCAAGGCTCAGCTCACCAAGGAAGTCGAGAGCCATCTTATGGCGACGGTGCCACCACCGGCTCCCGTATGCACCAGACGGCATACTCCCTCTCCACCTCCAGATTCCCGGGCTCTGCCCTTGGGGTCCAGAGAGTGGCAGGACACGTGTCCTGGGATTCCCCCTAAGGAACCCGTTCCTCCCCCTTGACGAGCTAGGGAGTCTTACTCTGCTTCAAATTCCTCTTCTTCTTCTCTCTCGGACTCCTCGGAGGCCTCCGATGGGGGTTCCGAGAAAGACGACGAGCCGCACTCTCCATCCAAGCCCCGGCCGAGGACTCCTCCGAAGTCTCCTCCGGAGGATCCTTCCTTCTCGGAGTTGCCCAGAAAGATCCAGGAAGTCCATCAGTGGCATTCCTTAGAGCCAGATCCTCAATGGGTTAAACTCACCGAACATCTGGACGTGCCCCTTACGGCTCCTACCCTAGTGCCACCCTGGATCAAGCCTCATGCCCACCTTGTTTCCACTATTTGGAAGCAACCGTCGGCGTTAGCCTCACTTCCTAGGAAGTCGAACAGGCTATACCAGGCTCCAGAGGGTGTAGACTTCTTAGACTCTCACCCTGTGCAGACTCAGTGTGATTAGCCAGCACGTCGGTCAGCACCGAAACACTTGAGTCGTCTCCCGGATAAGGAATTCGCCTTCTGGATCAGTATGGAAGGAAGTTCTACGCTTCTTCCACACTGGGGATTAGGGCCCTGAATTATGTAGCACATATGGGGGATTACCAGAAGGCTGTCCTTACCCAGGCAGAATCTAAGATTGACTCCTTGCCTGACTCTCAAGTCAAGCAGAAGTTAGCCGACCTGGTCCGTTCTGCTCATCTGGCCAGTCGTCACATTCTGAGGACGACCTACGACACAGTGGACACCGCAGGACGGAGCTCTGCGTTCGCCGTAAGTCTTTGGCGTCACACATGGCTCCGTGTGTCAGGTCTGCCTCACACCACCTGACTCCTTCCCTCTCCCACTGCCTCCGGATGCTCCGGAGGAACCGGTAGGAGGGAGGTTCTCCCTCCACCTTCCGGGTTGGGAGAGGATAACATCGGATTCATGGGTGCTTCAGATCATAGCAGAGGGCACTCCATAGAGTTTCTGCAGAAACCTCCACGCCACCCTCTGAACTCCTCTTACTCAAGGGACCATCTTTCTTTGGTCAGGAAGAAATCTCTGCTGTCCTATGAGCAGGCTATAGAGCCCGGCCCCCTCACCTCCACGGGACAGGTTACTATTCCATTTCTTCCTCGCATCAAAGAAGACGGGAGATCTCAGACCCATTCTCAATCTCAGCTCCTGAACCTATGTGGAATACAAGAGGTTCAGGATGCTCTCCTTCAAACCCTCTTGCCCTCTCGCCAGGCCAATGGCTTTGTGCACTGGATATGCAGGATGCGTACTTGCACATTCCTATTCACCTTTCGCACCGAAAGTACCTCAGATTTGCGTTCCAGGGGGACCACTACCAATTCCGGGCACTCCCTTTTGGTCTTTCCTCGGCTTTCCGAGTCTTTACCAAATGCCTGGCGGTGGTAGCGGCCCACCTGCGTACTTTGGGAGCTCAGGTTTTTCCCTACCTGGACGACTGGCTCCTGGCAGCCCCATCCAAGGAGGAACTCCTGCATTTTCTCTCCCTCACCCAGCAGGTTTTCACTGGCCTGGGTATTACCATCAACCATTCGAAGTCTCACCTGGATCCTTCACAGAGGCTCCAGTTCATTGGGGCAATCCTCGACACCACAATGTGCAGGGCCTTCCTGCCTCTGGACAGGGTGCCTCCCTCCAGTCCCAGATTTCCTCCTATCGGAAAACAGGAGGGTTCCGGCAGGTCAGTGCTCCGTCTACTGGGGCTTATGGTGGCGGCCATCCCGGCAGGTTCAGGCAGCAGCCTCCACATGAGAATCTCTCAGTGGACTCTCGATCTCAGTGGGATCAACGGGTAGATGACCTAGATCATCTCGTTCTGATCTCCTCGCCCGATGGTAAGAGACTTGCAATGGTGGATGGTTAAGAGAGAACCTTTTCCGGGGGTCCCCTTTTTTCATCCTCCCCCCGATCAGACTCTGACCACAGACGCTTCAGGCAAAGGTTGGGGAGCCCTTCTGGGTCCTCACCGAACCCAGGGCCTATGGTCAAACTTGGAGATAGTTCTCCCAACATGCTCGAGCTTCGAGCAGTGCTGTATGCTCTCCATGCCCTTCACCAATTCATCCTTCCTGGTCACCTAGTTGTCCAAACGGACAACATGTGCGTGGTGTGGTACATCAACAAGCAGGGAAGGACTCGGTCCTACCCGCTGTGCAGGGAAGCGATGAGAGTTTGGGAATCGGCAATGCTTCACAACCTTCACCTCACGGCGATCCATGTTCCGGGAGTCGACAATGTCCTGGCAGACAGACTAAGTCGCACGTCGGCTCTACCACACGAGTGGGAACTGGATGAAAAAGTTCTAAAATGCATCTTCCAGATTTGGGGGACGCCTCAGATAGGCCTGTTCGCCTCCTCCCAAAACGCAAAGCTTCCAATCTTTTGCTCGTTCGCGAGGCGCTTTCTGGAGTGACGCTCTGTGTCTAAACTGGAAGGACAGATTCGTCTATGCTTTTCCCCCAATTCCTCTGGTCCCTCGTGTGCTGCAGAAGCTTGCTTTGGAAGGAGCGAGAATGATTCTAATTGCTCCTTTCTGGCCCAGGCAAATCTGGTTCTGTCTTCTACAACAATACTCAGAGGTTCCTCCTCTTCCTCTTCCTTTATCTCCAGGATTGCTGACCCAGGATCAGGGGACCCTGGTCCATCCGGGACTCAAGTCCCTTCAACTTCATGCATGGCTCCTGCAGACCTAGCTCAATCTCGTTTTGGCGTTTCTCCTAAGGTGGCTGAGATTCTGATGGAGGCTAGAAAACTCTCCACTAGGTCCACCTACTCCATGAAATGGAAAAAATTTTCCATCTGGGCTGTGTCCAGGAATGTGGAGCCCTTTTCCTGTCCTGTGACCATTCTACTTGAGTACATGCGTCATCTTTTCGACCTGGGTTTCAGTTACTCCTCTTTGAAAGTCATTATGGCGGCTATTTCAGCCTACCATGTCCCTTTCACTGATAAGGCTTTTGCCCAGCTGGAGGTATCCAAAACTTTCCTCAGAGGGGTCCTTCATCTCAGACCCCCTGTCCGGATTCCAGCTCCCCCTTGGGACTTAAACTTTGTCCTCGAGAAACTTACCCTTCCTCCCTTTGAAGTTTTTATCATGGAAGACGCTCTTCTTGGTGGCTATTACCTCTGCTTCGCAGAATTTTTCGAGTCTATATCTCATGTGCAAAATCCCTTATCTGATTTTTTCACAAAGAACGAGTAGCTCTTCGCATCTAATCCTAAGTTTCTCCCAAGGTGGTAGCGAATCTACCTTAAATCAGTCTATTGAATTACCTGCCTTTTTCATGCAGTACTCAATCAAGGAGAATACCTGCTCCATACCATGGATGTTCACAGGATTCTGAGATACTACACTGATAGGATGAAGGATCTCAGAAAGACTGATCAGTTGTTCGTCTCTTTCGCTCACAAAAGAGAAGGCAATGCTGTCTCTAAGCAGTGCCTATCAAAATGGTTGGCCCATTGCATCACTTTCTGCTATGACAAGTACAACAAAACCCTCCCGGGTCAAGTCAGAGGTCACTCCACTCGTGGAGTTGCAGCCTCTGCGGCTTGTTTCAAGAACGTGTCTGCGGCAGACATCTGTGCTGCCGCCACTTGGACTTCAGTCCATACCTTTACTAAACATTACAGTTTGGACATTGCCTCTCGCCGTAGAGCAGGCTTCGGGTTAGCTGTCTTGCAAGGTCTCCTTTCTTGAGACCTGCTAGATTTGCTACTTTTTGGAATAGTTCCTCCTCCCGGTGCCTTTCATTTGTTCCAGACTGCTTGGGATTCTGTCCTATATGTAATTACCTACTGCAAGAGTCCTCTCGAAGTAAGATAGTATGGTTACGTAAGAACTTACTGTAACAGTAGATCTTCGAGAGAGGCTCTTGCAGTAGGTAATACCTTCCCGCCCTCCATCCCCCCAGGCTTTTTCAGCTCCTTTTCCATCGAGGGAAATATCTGCTTCTCTCTCGTCCGGGCCTTCCGGGCCTGTGGCGGGAAAGAACTGGAAGGCGGGCGTCCGGGACCGCCCCTTTATACCGACGTCGTATGACGCCAGTCACCTGACGTGGGGGCGGTCCCTCGCCAGGGACTGCTAGCTAGAAATTTTTCCGTGGGGTCCTGCCGCCGGCCAGCGTCAGTCCTATATGTAATTACCTACTGCAAGAGCCTCTCTCGAAGACCTACTGTTACGGTAAGTTCTTACGTAACTGTACTTTCCTCCACCTGTGGGGCCGGACGTTATTCCTAAGCCCATACCGGTCTCACCACCGATTAGGGTGGAACCACCGCCTAAACAGCCTATCTCGGGGGCTTCCTCAAAAGGGGACCATCCAGACACCGGACTTTCCTGATGACTGTCCATCACAGTTACCCCTGACCGCCCTCGGCGTATCGAGGGGGACATAGGCGGGAGACCGCTATACCCCGACTCTTCGGATTCAGATGCCACTGGTTTACACTCCCATCCGGGTGATGAGGAGTCACTCTCGGTGGGCCTGGAGGAAGGTCCTTCCTCCTTTCAGGGCATCCTCTGCCTCATTTCCGATTCCACCGTAATGCCCCTGGAATCTATCCAGAAAAAGGCGAAGTACCCCCTTACGGATATCCTTAAGAGGGGGGATACCCCGACGGAGGCCTTCCCAGTGGCTGAAGCCATTACTGGTCCAGCCCTTGAGCTTTGGCAGCGTCCAGCCTCCTGCCCAGCACCATCTGCCTATATGGCCCATCAGTATGCGGTGCCTATGGGATCCCTACCAGGATTCATGGAACATCCCTCCGCTGAGAGCCTGGTGACTGCTTCCATTTTTAGACATACTGGTAGCTCGGCCGACACCGACCGACCTCCGGACAAGGAGTCCAAGAACATGGACCACTCTGCCCGTAAGGTCTACGTGGCCTCTTTCTTGGGCCTTCGTCAGGCCAGTTCAGCTGTAATCCTGGCACACTTCTCCCATGCCCTCCTAGGGTCATTGGATGAAGTACTTCCTCACCTTCCCGCGGACATGCAGACCACGGTCAAGCAAGTTCGTGATCAGGGCCGTGCTGTTGCCAAACAGCAGCTTCAGATGGCCCTGGACATCGGGCATTCTTGTGCCTGCTCTTTAGCAGCTGCAGTGGCCACCCGACGCAGGGCTTGGCTGCGGTTATCCTCCTTTCCGGCGGATACCCAGCACAAGTTAGCTGATGTGCCTTTCCTTGGTACTGACTTGTTCGGCCCAGGAATGGCAGGCCACCTTCAGTGTATTGAACAGTCCAGTGCCACCTTGGACGCCACATCTGCTAAGGGTTCCTTGGGCAAGAACCAGCAGAAGAGGAAGGCTTTTCGGCAGTCATCCCCTATGGTCAGGCAGCCCTCCTATCAAGGAGGTCAGCAGCACCAACAGCAGCAGCAGGCTCAAGCTTGGCACCCTAGGCCCAAGCAGGGCCCTCAACAGCCCTGTAAAGGAGGCCGAGGCAATGGTCCAGGAGCTTCCTCTTCCTCCTCCTCTAAGTCTGCTCAGTGATGGGTTGGGGGTTGCCACCCCTACTCCCGTCACGCCTGCCCTGGGTCCTCCCGTGGAGGCTCTGCTCCACCACTTTCTTTCCACCTGGTCCGATATCACTTTGGGCAGGTGGGTTCTAGAAGTGGTCAGGCAGGGACTGCCTCTGGAATTCGAGCAGTACCCGCCCAGCCGAGCCCACGCACCTCGGGAGGAAAGGATCTCAGCTTGCACGCAGTCGGTCCTTCGGGACAACATAGCTCAGCTCCTCTGCAAGGAGGCGGTAGCTCCAGTGCCGGATCCGCCTGTAGACCCAGGCTTCGTATCCAGATACTTCCTGGTGCCCAAGCGGATGGGGGGTTGGCGCCCCATCCTAGATCTCCATGACCTGAATCAGTATCTCAGATCTCGCACCTTCCGGATGATAACTCTGAACCAGGTCATACCATCCCTGGAGCGAAACATGTGGTTTTGTTCTCTGGATCTGAAGGACGCGTTCTTTCATATCGAAATCCATCCATCCCACCCGTGGTTCCTCTGCTTCAGGGTCGAGGAGACCCTGTATGAGTTCAGAGCCATGCTGTTCGGCCTGTCATTGGCCCTGTGGGTCTTCACGGAGTGCATTGCAGTGGTGGCAGCCCATCTTCGGGGTTGAGGAGTCCAAATCTACCCTTATCTCGATGACTGGCTTATGGCAGGTTCCTCCTTTCAGGAGGTGGAGAGATCCAGGGATCTGGCTCTCAGAACCTGCTCTCAGCTTGGCCTCCTGATCAACAAGGCCAAGTCAGAACTCGTGCCGTCTCAGTGATGGGCTTCATCGGGGCAGAGCTCGACACTTGTCAAGCCAGAGCTCAGCTCCCGGTGGACAGGGCGGAGGTTCTTTCCTCCTTTGCCCGATCATTTCTGGTTGGGCTCTTGCGCCCTGCCCGGGACTTTCTGCATCTTCTGGGTTATATTGCTGCATGCCCCTCAGTGGTCCATTGGGCCAGGTGACACATGTACCCTCTTCAATGGGAGCTGGCCACCCAGTGGACTTAGCGCCATGGTCAATTCGACCAGCTGGTCACGGTAACCCAGAAGATGTTTGACACTCTCCAATGGTGGACCGTCCCAGAATGGTTGCAGGAAGGGATCCTGTTTGTCCGCCCTGAGCCGACGGTCGTTCTCACGACCGATGCCTCTCTCATGGGCTGGGGATCCCACATGGGGGACAACAGGGCCCATGGGTTCCGGACCCCCCGAGGAGTCCCGATGCCACATCAACCTGTTGGAGCTCAGAGTAGTCAGACTGGCACTGTCAGCATTTGCTCCTCAGCTCCAGGGTCAAGTGGTTCAAGTCTAAACGGACAATACCATGACCATGTACTACCTCAGCAAACAGGGCAGCACACACTCCCATCTGCTGTGCAAGGAGGCGCTCCGAATATGGACCCTCATCAGCCAGTTGGAGGTGGATCTCCTGGCCATCCATGTGGCAGGAGTCTCGAACCAACTGGCTGATGCTCTCAGCCGCCTAGGCCAGACATCCCACAAGTGGTCCCTTCATCCAGAGGTAGCTTACAGTCTGTTCTCCCATTGGGGCAAACTGTTGGTGGTCCTGTTTGCCTCCAGGGAGAATGCCAAGCTGAGTCTGTACCATGCCTGCCCCCCTCAGCAAGGCTCGCTGCAGGGGGATGCCTTTTCGAGGCTGTGGACCCCAGACCTCCTCTACGCCTTCCCTCCATTTCCCTTGGTCCACAAGGTGTTACTCAAGGTGAGGAGGGACAAGGTGAAGGTGATTCTGGTAGCACTGGATTGGCCGCGCCAATTCTGGTACCCAGATCTCCTCAGCCTCAGCTGCAGGCCCCTGGAGCGGCTTTGCACACGCCTGGACCTGATATCATTAAACCAGAGGAAGGTCTTCCATCCAGACCTTCAGTCACTGCACCTCACAGCCTGGTACCTGAGTGGCTAGAGTTTCAGGCTCTGGGTCTTTCCGAGGATCTCTACACTGTGGTGGAGGCATCTTGCAAGGAATCGACCAGGAAATGTTATGTCTTCAAATGGAAGAGATTTTCCATTTGGTGTGAGGGTAATAGTCTGGACCCCTTATCCTTCTCTGTGGCTAACATTCTAGACTACCTTTGGTCTCTCTCCAAAGGGGGTCTGCGGTCCTCAACCCTTAGGGTGCACCTGGCAGCCATTTCTGCTTACCGGGCGCAGACCGGTCAGCTGACATTGGCACAGGCGACAGTGGTCGGGCACTTCTTCAAAGGCCTAGATCACATATCCCCTCCGGTGCGTGAACCTCCACCTCCGTGGGATCTCTTGCTGGTTTTGCCAAAGCTCATGGGCAAGCCATTTGAACCCATGCACAAGTGTGAGCTCTCACACTTGTCATGGAAGACGGCCTTCCTGGTGGTTATCACGTCAGCCAGAAGTACAGGGGAGCTACAGGCGCTTTTGGTGGAGTCCCCTTATCTGGTCTTTCACAGGGACAAAGCTGTCCTGCGCCCCCAGCCGAAATTCCTTCTGAAGGTGGTCTCAGAGTTTCACTTTAATCAGGTGTTGACTCTGCCGGTGTACTACCCTAACTACACCTCGGATGCTGAGTACAGGCTCCATACTCTAGACCTGAGATGTGCTCTCTCCTACTATAAGGAAAGAACGGCGGAAATTCATGGAGAGGTTCGCCAGCTGTTTGTCACTTACACTGAAGCCGGTTCTGGTAGACCTGCAGCCAAATGGACCATTGCAAGATGGATCACATCATGCATAGGTCTGTGCTATGAGTTGGTGGGCAAGAAGCCTTCCAGAGGGTTAAGAGCTCATTCTACCCGCCGTACTGCTGCACAGAGAAAACAAGACACACATACTGCGCTCAATTTTCAAAGCCTCGATATTGACACGAGGTGCCTGTGTCAGACAGAATTTATTTTATTTTTTTTTAATATTCTCCTTTTCCTGCCCACGGCCACCGACACATCTGCCCAGTCACAGACCTCTCAGCCCCCACTTCCATATCAGCTGTGGCTCCCCCAACACCTCCAGCTTTCCCCCCAGGGTGGGGTTGTGGCACCGGGGCTAATGCCGCAGTCGTGGGACTTAGATCGAGGAGTCGGCCTGGAAGCTAATCAGAGCCTGGGGCAGGCTTCATTCATGGTGGCCACAAGCTGATTTTTTTTCTAGGTTCCCCAGGGGCGGGGACGTGCAATGAGGTCCAGTGTCTGCCCCGCCCCTCTCTTGGAATTTAGCACTGGCGCTTGTGACTTTCCCCGGCCTCTGCCAGGAGTCATTCATACACCGGGCACTCTCCCCAACCCTCCCCCGGAGAAGGAGAGCAGCCCTGGGGGTGATCCATCCTTCTCCCCCAGCCGGCCCTCTAGCTCCCCGGTCCATTCCTGAACCCAGGTCGCCGGCGTCGCAAGTGGAATTCCAACCGCTATGCCGGTGGGCCGGCTGCATCAAACAGAATTGATGCAAGGGACACTTTGCATTAAAACCTGTGGCATTCCCGATTTTAGAACGCAGGCTGTGTTGAAATCAGGTGCCCTTGTGCTGGACTGCCCTGTGCCTGAGATGGGGGTATGCTATTGCGGAAGGAGGCTTGCGCCAGGATGGAGCTACAGTATCCCCTTTCTGGCCACAGGCTCACCAGAGGTTAAACCAGCCCAGAGCTGGTCTAACAGCCCACATGCCACCCCTGGAGCTGGTGCTGGGTGGGAGGTGAGCCTGACTCCCCCATTGGGATGGTCGCCAGCGGTTTTCCTCAGCCACACTGCACCTGGACACGTTGCAGACCACCTGTGGGGCAGCCAGAGGATCCCTTTGTGGCAGATATGTGCCCTCAGGGTCCCCTCCATGGTGCCAGTCATGCAACTGCCTCCCCCTCCACACGGACCTATACTGTTACAGTAGCGGCCATACACTGTCCCAGTCAGGCCCCTCCTCCCATCCTGACCCATCCTACTTCCATGATCCCTATCCTGCCCTCCATGACCCTCCCAGCCACCTGGGCGAATGGCCAGCGGGTCTTTGTCAATTGCTGCTGATTGTGCATGACTGCTCCGTAGCTTATGGCAATCCTCTCCCATGGGCCATGTGTTTGGTGCATGGGTGTGATTGCGGCAAATGTGGGTTTTTGGGCACCGAGACGCAACCTGTTGCAAAATCAGGTGCAGGGTCCTTGGTGCACCTGACTTCAATGCAAGCTGCAGTAACACCACCACCACCACCACCACCACCACCTTGGGACTTATTGCTTGTACTGGCAGTGCTCATGGGCAAGCTGTTTGAATCAGTTCACAGCTGTGAGATGTCACACCTGTTGTGGAAGACTGCCTTCTTGGTGGCCATAACCTCCGTCAGAAGGATCAACAAGCTCCGGCACTCTCAGTGGAGTCTCCAGATTTGGTAATCCACAAGGACAGGGTTGTCCTTCGCCCCAACCCGAAGTTCCTCCCGAAGGTGTGCCGGAGTTTCACCTTAACCAGGTGATTAACCTCATGGTGTACTTCACCAGTTCCACTTCAGAGGCTGAGCACAGGTTCAATACATTGTACCTGAGGTGAGCGCTCACTTTCTACCAGGAGCGCATGGCTGGAGTTTGGGTAGATTACCTATGCTGAAGCTGCACTTGGCAGAATGGCAGCTAAGGGGATGATTGGCAGGTGGATTGTCTCCTGCATTGACATCTGCAATAGGTTAGCTGGTAGGGAGCCTCCTGTAGGGCTTAGGGCTCATTCCACCAGACATAATGCTGCTTTGGTGGCTGCTTCTGGGACATCCCTATCCAGGAGATCTGCAGGGCTGCTACCTGGAAGTCAGCACACACCTTCATCTCCCACTACCACATCAACCTTTGAGTCATGCCAGGATGCTGGTTTTGGAGCCTCAGTTCTCCAATCTCTGTTTGCCAGATAGGAGTGTGCACCTTGCCCCCTCCTTCTGGAGAACTGTTGGGAGTCTGCCAGAGTGTGGATAGTGCACCATATCCACGGTCCTAAAAATAAGGGTTCTAGGGACATGGATATGTTGTTCATCCACACTTTTTGGCATGTCCCTTTCCCCTTTAAGGATCGTCAGAAGGTCTTCAAGCTGGCTCCTCCCACCCACCTAGGTGGTATAGACCTCAGCTCCGCCCCATGACGCCAGATCTTCCTTTCCGCTGGAAGATTCAGGTTGTCTCCGCTTTGCTCTTGCTTTTTGTAGGCCCTGGCTTCAAAACCTTTGGTTATTCTGAAACTTTGACTCGTTCAAGTAAGCGATGGTGATTCTCATCGTTCCATCATGAAGATAAATCTTCCCCCAGATTTTGCCAGTGCCCATGCGGCCAAAAAATGTTGTGCACTGATCCGAATACCACATGCATTTACTGTCTATGTGTCGGCCACGACACCAAGACTTGCAAGATGTGTCTTGCTTTTCACCTGAATGTCCTTGACGATCGTCTGGCACACCTCAAATTGGGCAGTCCCAAAAAACGGAATCCTCCAGTGAAATCTAAAGAGGCCCAGTGGGCGGCCTCCGTGGCTGCGGGATCCGCTGAACAGCTGGAACAAATGCAGACCTTCAAAGAAGAAGTGGCGCGGGCCACAGAGTCTTCCTGTCAATCGTTTTTCGTTCCTCTCAACTTTGGCTCTAACTTTTCGGGTTCCTTCTGTGAGTTATGCCACTCTCTCCCCACTAAGGGCGAGGGACTTGCGGGCTCTCACTCCTCTTGGTCCTGTAAGAAGGATAAGGATCTGAGTCAGTCTTCATCTCGGTGAAGACGCTCTTGGGATCATGAGTGATCTTGGTCCCAGAAGCCGGCAGTTTCAACGTTGTTTGAAATTGCCTCCTCGGCCGCTAGCTTCTCGGTCTTGCTGTCTGGTCAGTGGACTGAGGTCTTGATCGACGAGGTTGAAATCGTTCTTCATCCCATCGATTTGTTGTCGCCCATTCTGGTTGATGACTCTCTCAATAGGACCCTGGTCCTGTCTTTTCCCGATGAGGAGACCCAGCCAGCTGGGGATCCTGTCGAGGAACTGGTCCCTGATTCCAAGAAGTCACCGGTCCCACCAGTGTCTCCCGAGCGACTGACTCAGCCAATCCGATCCAAGTTGAGATCTCGAACCCCCACGACCGACAGGCCGAGGAAGTCGCACAAGCACTCCAAAAAGAGGCGGTGCCATCTGTCATCTTCATCCTCCTCAGATGAGGAGAGGCTTTGGCGGAAGCTCCGCCAACGCTATGAGGATCTGATGTGGCAGCAGCTGATCCCATCCGGGCAGAAGCCGACCACGATCTCTACTCTGGCCATTATTTGGCTTTCACCTTCTAGGCCGAAGCCGACTCCTTTGGAACCAGTGAAATCGGTTCCTCTGCTCGCGGAGCAGGCTAAACTTGCTCCAGTTTGGCTGATATCGGTCTGTCCATCGATTGTGGTGGAGCCGCCGCCTAAACAGCCTTTGAGAGGGGCTCCTACGAAAGAAGCTCAGTCAGCCCAGGTCTTCCTCACAGGATCTTGGTCACCCTCATGCCTGATCGCCCCAGGCACGTTGAGGGCAACCTTGGCGGGTGGACCATTATATCCGGATACCTCGGATTCAGACAACACCGACCTTCACTCTCACCTGCGGGATGACAAGTCGGCCGGTGATCTGTCAACAGAGGAAAGCCCTTCGTCCTTTCAAGGGATTCTCTGCCATATCTCCGAATCCACAGGGATACCCCTGGAGGTAATCCAGAAACGGGCCGAGTACCCGCTCACTGACATTCTCAAGAGAGGGGATACCCCAACGGAAGCCTTTCCCGTGGCCGAAGTCATTGTTGGCCCGGCCTTGGAGCTTTGGCAGCATCCTGCCTCCTGCCCAGTGCCGTCTGCCCAGATGGCCCGCAAGTATGTGATGCCCATGGGGTCCCTCTTGAGGTTCACAGAACATCCCTCGGCTGAGAGCCTCATGACCACCTCTGTGTTCAGCCATACAGGCAGTTCTGCCTACACCCCCGAACAAGGAGTCTAAGAAACTGGACCACTCTTCCAGGAAGGTCTATGCGGCCTCCTCTTTTGGCCTCTGTCAGGCAAGCTCAGTCGTCATCATGGCGCACTTCTCCCTTGCCCTTCTAGGGTCCTTGGATGAAGTTCTCCCACATCTCCCCGCAGGCCTTCAGACTATGGTCAAGCAGGTCTGGGACCAAGGCCATGCCATTGCCAAGCAGCAGCTTCAGTCTGCTCTGGACATTGGGAACTCATGCGCCCAGTCAGTGGCAGCTGCGGTTGCCTCACGCCACAGGGCTTGGCTGAGGCTTTCTACCTTCATGGCGGATACCCAACACAAACTTGATGATGTTCCTTTCCTGGGCACTGATCTCTTCGGTCCTGGTGTGGATGGTCACTTTCAGCGAAGCGAAACAGTCCAGTGCCACCTTGGACTCTGCTACTTCTGCTCAAAGTGCTTCTGGCCCTAAGAAGCAGCAGCAGAAGAAGAAGCCTTTTCGACACTCTGCTCCTGCAGCCCAGCAGTCCTTCTTTCAGGGAGGACAGCATCAGCAGGCACAGGCTTGGTGCCCCCGGCCCAAGCCCAGACCTCCCCAGGCCTGCAGAGGAGGTCAGGGTTCAGGCCCTGGACCCTCTTCCTTCAAGCCTGCCCAGTGACGGGAGGGGTGGCGACCCCTATTCCCATCATGCCAGCTCTGGGTCCTCCCATGAGGGGTCGGCTCTACCACTTCCTTACCACCTGGTCTGCAGTTACCACGGACAGATGGGTCTTAGATGTGGTTGGCCAGGGTCTGCCTCTAGAATTTGAGCAGTACCCACCCAGCCGAGCCCGCACCCCATGGGAGAAGAGAGTATTGGCCAACACTCAGTTGGCACTGAGAGACAACATAGCCCAGCTCCTCCTCAAGGAGGCAGTTGTCCGAGTGGCAGATCCTCCAGTCAACCCAGGGTTCATTTCCAGGAACTTCATGGTCCTGAAGTGGACGGGGGGCTGGCGCCCCATTCTAGATCTGCACAACCTGAATCAGTATCTCGGGCTGCGCACCTTTTGGATGGTAACTCTGTCCCAAGTCATACATCCCTGGAGCAAAACATGTGGTTCTGCTCACTGGATATTCAGGACACGTTCTCTCATGTCCCAATCCGTCCATCTCACCAGCGGTTTCTCTGCTTTAGAGCAGAGGGAACCCTTTATGCGTTCTGAGCCATGCCATTCGACCTGTCATCAGCCCCACGGGTCTTCACCAAATGCATGGCAGTGGTGGCAACCCACCTCAGGCGTCAATGGGTCAAGGTATACCTTTACCTCGACGATTGGCTCTTAGCAGGTTCTTCCCAGCAAAAGGTGGAGAGGTCCAGGGACCTGGCTCCCCAGACCTGCTCTCAACTTGGCCTTCTGATCAACAAGACCAAGTTGGAGCTTCTGCCTTCTCAGGTGATGTGCTTCATGCGGGCAGAGCTTGACTCTTGCCGAGCCAGAGCTCGGCTCCCCGCGGACAGGGCGGAGGTTCTCTTCTCCTTTGCCCAGTCATTTCTGATTGGGCAATTGCACCCTGCCTGGGACTTCCTTCTAATTACTCTGACCAGGTTATAAACCCAGCAACTTATCTGGAATGGATATCATTAACTGCATGTACTGTGGAACACTTTTCAGAAGGACAGCCTTACAGGATTTAGGACACTGTCCTACATGCTAGGCCATTGGAGATCTTTGGGCTCAGCTCCGGGCAGCATGGGCAGAGATTGCGCACCTCAAATTTCATATTCAAGAGGAAATACATTATAAGAACCACCCGTCATTTCCCCAACATCCAACAGAAGAACCTCGACCGCAGAGGTTAGTTGGTCCAGGAGGTTGGCAAGTGGATAGGAGGGGCAAATCGGGTGCCCCATCACTCTGTGCTCTCCAACATATTGCCTCCAAAAACCATATAAACACTACAAACAAGTATCTGCCTCTGTCTCCGAAATCAAACAAAGGGGCGGAGGACACTGAAGAGCAGGACACTGCAGCACAGGAGCTAGCACAACAAAACTAGCCCAAATCAGGAACCAAAACAAAAAAAGCAAAAAGGAGATCCAAAAAACTTCTGATCATAGGAGACTCCATGATTTGGGGAGTTGATACCCATCTCCAGCCAGGGGTAATGGTCAGATGTCTCCCAGGTGCATCAGTGTGGAGAGACACTGACCACATTGCTAAAATTGTTCACAAAGCAGGAGAAAACATTGACGACCTGGAACACATAGGGACTAATGATCTCGCCAGCCGGTCAGCTGTGGAGACCAAGGAACACCTGACCAGGCTGGGTGACAAACTATCATCCATTTCATCTGACATCTCCTTCTCCGAGATCCTGCCAGTCTGGGAGAGGGGGGCAGATGGACACAAGGTCAGCGAAGGGGAGATGGGGAAGCTAAACATGTGGCTCAAGGGCTGGTGCCAGGAAAAAGGGCACAGATTTGTAGGGAACTGGCAACAGTTCTGGGAGCGAAAGTTCTTTAAATTTGATGGACTGCATCTGACTAAGGAGGGAGTCAGTGTATTGGGACAGAAGTTTGGCGTCTTTGCAGAATATTTAAACTAGCAAATGTGGAGAGGGGTGCAGCATCCCATATGTCGAATGGCAAGAACACCCTTCCCCCCTCAGCTAGTGGTCAAACAGGGATTCAGCATGCTTGCAGTTCATTTGCATCACCTGGTAAGAAAAAGGTCCATCTCCCCATACGACGCACAGGGGAAATGCCAAACCTCACCCAACAACTAACACACCGAAATCTGGCCAATAGAAAATCATGTGCACAAATGCTCACAGCCTGGGAAATAGGATCCCAGACCTGCAGGCAATAATGTCAGAGGCTAAACTGGACATAGTAGCAATTAGTGAGACATGGTTTAACAGTAACCACACGTGGGAGACTTCAGTACCTGGCTATGTACTGTTCAGAAGAGACTGAGGTGCAAAAGGGGGGGGAGTGGAGTGGCCCTGTATGTCAATGAAAATATCAAAGCTACAGAAATTCAGAATACATATAAGGAGCCAGAAGAACTGTGGGTCACCCTGGAAACAGGAAATGGGATAGCCATAAGAACTGGGGTTGTCTACAGGCCCCCAGACCAGGGGGAGGACATAGACACATTACTGTTAGAAGATATACAAAACGTGAGAGCTAAAGGGGAGGTTCTGATAATGGGAGACTTCAACATGCCAGATACAGATTGGTCAATACCAGCAGGAACACCTGCCAGGACTAGACACATGGTGGATTCCCTGTAGGGGGAGGGCCTCATACAACTGGTACAACAACCCACAAGAGACAGAGCTATCCTAGATCTAGTACTGACTAACAGGGAAGGGATCACAGATCTCCAGGTAGAAGGTCACCTGGGGGCCAGTGACCATCACATGGTATGGTTCAATTTGGCCACTACATCTAAATCATCCCATTCCAAGGCAAAAATATGGGACTTCAGAGGAGCTGACTTTGATAAGATGGCCAACAGAGTTAAGCTAGCCCTGGCAAAAAGAAACACAGGTGAGGGGGTACAGGCAAAGTGGGCAAGCATTAAGATGCAATACTTGAAGCAACATCCCACTGTGTTAGAAAAGGAAGTGCAAAAGAAGAAGGAAATCACTTTGGTTCTCAAATACAGTAGCAGAAAAGGTCAGAGCCAAAAGGCTGGCCTTCAGGAAATATAAGGGAACACAGTGGGATGAAGATAGGGAGGCATACCAAACTGCCCTAAGGGAAGCAGAGAAGGCAGTAAGGCAGGCAAAGTTCCAAACTGAGGAAACACTAGCACGAACAGTAAAAGAAGGTGACAAGACTTTCTATAGATACATTAGTGAAAGGAAAAAGTCCAGTGGGGTATTGCTAAGCTCAAAGGAGAAAAGGGGGCATGTGAGGAGAAGGACCCTGTAAAAGCATCTATCCTAAATAGATACTTTTGCTCAGTATTTACTGAAGAGAAGGTAGGGCAGGGCCCACAGCTCAGCACCATGGACACAGGGCAGAAGGAGGTGAGCACTACTCCCTTCACAAAAGAAAGGGTCCTACAAGAGCTTGCTAAGCTCAGGGTGGACAAGGCAATGGGGGATCCCAGGGTACTTAAGGAGCTAAGGCTGGAACTAGCAGAGCCATTATCAGAACTGTTTAGTGAGTCTCTGAGCACAGAAGAGGTCCCAGAAGACTGGAGAAGGGCTCATGTGATCCCGCTCCACAAGAGTGGTAGCAGGGAGGAGGCAGGGAACTACAGACCAGTCAGTCTTACCTCAGTAGTGGGCAAGATTATGGAGGCACTTAAGGAAAGGATAGTGCAACACCTGGAATCCATAGGGCACAGGATCCAAGACAGCATGGGTTTACAAAGGAAGGTCCTGTCAAAATCTAACTTAAAGATTTTTTTGACTGAGTAACCAGAGTGGTGGACCAAGGGGGAGCAGTTGATGTTGCGTACCTTGACATCAGCAAAGTTTTCGACACTGTTCCACATAGAAGATTGATAAATAAGCTGGGTAAGCTCGGGGTTGGTCAGAAGTTGGTCAACTGGGTGGCAAACTGGTTGACGGGCAGAAAACAGAGAGTGGTGGTAAATGGTATAATGGTAAATGGTATACAGTCAGAAGAGATGTAAGTCACAAGCGAGGTACCTCAGGGATCAGTCCTGGGGCCAGTCCTCTTCAATATCTTCATTAGTGACATTGCAGATGGACTAGAGGGTAAGGCTTGTCCGTTTGCAGATGACACCAAGATCTGCAACAGTGTAGGTGATCCAGATGGTGTGGGCAGAATGAGAAGAGATCTGGATAAACTAGCAAAATGGTCAGAAGAGTGGCAACTGGGATTTAATGCAAAGAAGTGCAAGATCTTGCACATAGGGAAGAGAAACCCTGAAGCCACCTATAGGCTGGGAGGGGAGTTGCTGGCAGTCACAAAGGAAGAAAGAGACTTGGGCATCATCATCACCGATGACCTGAAATCATCCAAGCAGACCTCTAAAGCAGTAGGTAAGGCTAGGGGGTTGTTAGGGTATATTAGTAGGGGTATCACAAGTCGTAAGAGGGAGGTATTAATCTCTCTTTACAAGACACTGGTTAGGCCCCATCTGGAGTACTGTGTGCAGTGCTGGAGGCCACACTTTCACAAGGACATTAACCAGATTGAGGCAGTCCAGAGAAGGGCAACCAAAACGGTGCAGGGACTGTATCAGAAGACACATGAGGACAGATTAACGGAGCTCAATATGTATACCCTTGAGCAAAGGAGGGAGAGAGGTGATATGATCGAAACATTCAAACACCTTAAGGGCATTAACAAGGTGAAAGAGTCTAACATGTTTAAATATAAGAACAACAGCAGGACAAGCGGACACAGCATGAGATTAGAGGGAAGCCGATTGAGGGAGAATGTGAGGAAATTCTTTTTTCACAGAAAGAGTGGTGGATGCATGGAATGGCCTACCTCAGCATGGAATATGCATAAGGGAACAATACAGATGAGTATGAATAGATAGACCACTGACAGAGCAAAGGCCGATGGCAAATTTATAAGGTAGAAAAATAAATGGGCAGACTGGATGGGCCTTGCGGTCCTTATCTGCCGTCCTCCTAAATCCAGACTGGTAGTGTGTGAAGAAGGAGGAGAGTTGGGAGAGAACAAGGTGATCCTGTATCTTGGCAAGAATGGAGAGAGGGGAGATAGGTCATGGGCTGGAGCCAGGGGTGATACCACCTGGGAGGGTGGGAGGAGCCAGCTTTGAGACCTTCCGGTGAGATTTAAAGGGGAGAAAGGGACATGCCAAACAGTGTGGATGAACAACATATACCACTCCTAGAACTACTGTTACAGGTGAGTAACCTGTGTTTTTGGACACAAGGCAGCTTATATTTCTCATTAGCTCTGTATTTCTTATCCCCATTATTTATTACTGAGGTCATATGCATGAAAATAGGATAGCTGTTCCTTGAGGGTTCATCAGCTCCTATTGCTTCTTCCCAACCTGATGTCATAATATTGTGCTTCTGACATCACAGTTATTCCCATGACAACAGACTGTGATGTCACAACAGAACATGAAAAGAAATGGAAAAAATGGTTGGGTCCAATTCTGATGAACCTCGGTCTCCCTCTGAATCAAATTATAATAGAATTATTCAACTTAAAGGATAAGGGAAATCAGGAGAAACAGGTATCATGCTTGAAGTCTACAAAACTTTAGACGTGTAGATGAAATGATTTTTAAGCAGTAATATTGTTGTATTGTATTTATTTATATGGTTGGAAAAAGTTAATAATTGTTGTTTTTATACTCCATACTTTAGATTTTATGTATAGGGACTTTTTTGTAATGGTTTGCCGAACAATACAATAGATGATGATGAAGGGCATTATGCTTTCAAGTAGGTAGTCAGCGATAGAGGCAGATGAACTCAAAGGAATATAGATCTTTTTGTGGGAATGTCTTCAGTAATAAATAATGGGGAGGAGAAATTTGTAGAATATATATGAAATAGAAGCTGACTTGTGTCCAATTATTATGTTTTCCAAAGTTTTCCCGAAGGCATCAGCTGCTCTTTAATGACATGAGTCATTCATTACAAAAGTTGCTGTAAACGCTGCTTTAAAAATGACTGAAAAATACACCAAGGATGAATCTAAGGATGTCAGAAATACATTTTTGCTAAACAAACTATATGATTAAATTTTTTGCCAACTAAGAGAAAGTGCTACTTTAATGCACTCTGGGCTGCCAGTCTGAATTTTTCTCCATGTACCCCTCCCTCTATCCGGGTAGGGTTGGACAGACTGGGTAGGCCAGAGGGCGTTTTTCTGCTACCGTGTTCTATGTTTCTGTGTGTCTGTCAGTCAGGAGTGAGGCTTGTAGGGGAGACTGGCAGAGCACCAGTTAGGGACATCAGAGGGCAGAAGAGACCTTCCTGTTCTGTAACTCCTGCCGACCTCACTCTGGGCGAATGATGCCAACCACACATCAGCCAAACAAGTTGATACAAATATGAGGCTCCTTCCTTGAGCCATGATACCCTCCCCACATGGATACCCTCCCCCTGGGCCACCAGTGGCAGACCCTTCGGGCGCTCAGTCCCGGTGGGCACTGTTGAATGAGGGATGAGCAGCAGGGGTCTGAGCAGGACACTTCTTCATTTAGCTTTTTCCTTCGGAATTTTCATACCCACCTACAAAGTGCAAGGCAATGCCCCCTGCAGGCCACACTGTGGAACCTTGCACCATACCCTTCCTGACTGGGAGGTTTGCTGTGCAGCAGTGCCCCCACCCCTGGCCCCCCTCCCTCCAGCCAGCTCCCATGTTCGCTTCTGAAGCAGGTTGCTGGCTTTGGAGCATGTCGACTACCCACTGTGTCATCAGGTGACCTCTTCCATCCACTACTGACCACCTTTGTCCCTTCCCACCTCCGCCTTATGTGATGCCACCTCATCCATGCCTGACCTTTAGAGGGGAGTGCTGATGTCATGTGGTCACTGAAATTTAAGAGGGATGTGAGGAAGTATTTCTTAACGTCTCATCCAAAAGACGGCACCTCAGGAGTGCAGTAGTACTCAAAACTACAAAACAGTAGTTTGGAAAGGTAAAAATAGGAAATGGATATGAAATTAAAGCAGCATATAGTTCAGAGCAGATGGATAGCCCTGTGGCACACTGCAGTTCAGAACAGCCGGATAGCCCTGTGGCAGCACTGCAGGTCAGAATGGCAGGACAGCCCTGTGACAGCACCGCAGTTCTGACTGGCTAGAGAGCCATGTGGCAGCACTGCAGGTTGGAATGGCCGGATTGCCCTGTGGCAGTGCTGTAGGTCAAAATGTCTCGATAGCCCTGTGGCAAACTGCAGTTCAAAAGGGCCAGAAAGCCCTGTGGCAGCAGTGAGGTTTGGAATGACCTGATTACCTTGTGACAGTGCTGCAAGTCGGAATGGTCAAATAGCCCTTGGGCAGTGCTGCAGTTCAGAACAGCTGGATAGCCTTGTGGCAGCAGTGCAGTTCAGAATGGCCAGATAGTCCTGTGGCACACTGTAGTTTGGAATGGCCGGATGGCCCTTTGGCACACTGCAATTCCCAACAGCTGGATAGCCCTGTGGCAGTGCTGCAGGTTGGAATGACCGGATAGTCCTGTGGTAGCACTGTTGTTCAGAATGGTTGGATGGCCCTGTGGCAGTGCTGCAGTTCAGAACAGCCAGATTGCCCTGTGGCACACTGCAGTTCCCAACAGCTGGATAGCTGCGTGGCACACTATAGCTCATGACAACCAGATACCCCTGTGGCACACTGCAGTTCACGACAGCCGGATAGCCCTGTTGCACACTGCAGGTTGGAATGGCTGGATAGCCCTGTGGCACACTGCAGGTTGGAATGGCTAGATAGCCCTGTGGCAGCACTGCATTTGGGGATAGTTGGATAGCTCTGTGGTAGAACTGCATTTTGGAATGTCTGGATAGCCCTGTGGCAGTACTGCAGTTCAGAATGGCCCGATAGCCCTGTAGCAGTGCTACAGTTCAGAATGGCTGGATAGCCCTGTGGCAGTGCTACAGTTCAGAATGACTGGATAGTCATGTGGCAGTGCTGCAGGTCAGAACAGCAGATAGCCCTGTGGAAGCACTGTAGTTTGGAATGGCCAGATAGTCCTGTGGCAGTGCTGCAGGTTGGAATGGTCAGATAGCTCTGTGGCAGCACTGCAGTTTGGAATGGCTGGATAGCCCCATGGCAGCACTGCAGTTCGGAATGGCCAGATAGTCCTGTGGCAATGCTACAGTTCCAACTGGCCAGATAGCTCTGTGGTAGTGCTGCAGTTTAGAGTGGCCGGATAGCCCTGTTGCACACTGCAGGTTGGAATGGCCGGATAGCCCTGTAGCAGCACTTCAGGTTGGAATTTGCCAGCTAGCCCTACAGCAGTGATGCAGTCAGAATGGCCAGATAGCCCTGTGGCAGTGATGCAGGTTGGAATGGCCAGATGACCCTGTGGCAGCACTGCAGGTTGGAATGGCCAGATAGCCCTGTGGTAACACTGCAGGTCAGAATAGCTGGATAGCCCTGCAGCAGCATTGCTGTTCAGGACAGCCGGTAGCCCTGTGGCGCACTGCAGGTTGGAATGGCTGGATAGTCCTGTGGCAGCACTGTTGGTTGGAATGGCTGGCTAGCCCTACGGCAGTGATGCTGGTTGGAATGGCTGGATAGCCCTGTAGTAGCACTGCAGGTCAGAATGGCAGGATAGCCCTGCAGCAGCATTGCAGGTTGAAATGGCTGGATAGCCCTGTGTGGCAGTACTGCAGGTCAGAATGGCAGGATAGCCCTGCAGCAGCATTGCAGGTTGAAATGGCTGGATAGCCCTGTGGCAGCACTGCAGATTGAAGTGGCAGAATAGCCCTGCGGCAGCACTGCAGGTTGGAATGACAGGATAGCCCTCCGGCAGCACTGCAGGTCGGAATGGCCGGATAGCCCTGTGGCAGCACTGCAGGTCGAAATGGCAGGATAGCCCTGCAGCAGCACTGTAGTTCAGAATAGTCCGATAGCCCTGTCACAGCACTGCAGGTCAGAATGGCACAATAGTCCTGTGGCAGCACTGCAGGTCAGAATGACAGGATAGCCCTCCAGCAGCACTGCAGGTCGGAATGGCCAGATAGCCCTGTGGCAGCACTGCAGGTCGAAATGGCAGGATAGCCCTGCGGCAGCACTGTAGTTCAGAATAGTCCGATAGCCCTGTCACAGCACTGCAGGTCGGAGTGGCACAATAGTCCTGTGGCAGCACTGCAGGTCGGAATGATAGGATAGCCCTCTGGCAGCATTGCAGGTCAGAATGGCCGGATAGCCCTGTGGCAGCACTGCAGGTTGGAATGGCAGGATAGCCCTGCAGCAGCACTGTAGTTCAGAATAGTCTGATAGCCCTGTCACAGCACTGCAGTTCTGACTGGCTGGATAGCCCCATGGCAGCGATGTTGTTTGCCATACAGGAGCCTTGGCTTCATGCCCTCAACCTGAGACTTTCACAGCCAGTCAACAGGAGATTGGAGACGAGACCCAGTGGGCACTCTCCCTTTGCGGGGGTGAGCAAAGTCAGCTTGCAGCTGAGCGCTGGTGGCCCGAATGAGTAGACGTGGGCTGTGACCTCGCCATTGATGGGGTGGTGCACACCTGGCCGCTGCACCTGTTCGCAGATGGAACTAGCATACCAATGCCTCCTGAGAGGTGGGGCTTTCAATCACAACATGGGTGGGAGGAGACTCTGGATCATCAAAATAATGACAGTGTGGGACTGTCCCCGACCTCCTGCCCCACACCAGTAGATTGTCTCGACTCTGGGAGAACGAGCACTGCCACTGTGGAAGGCAAACTGCATGCTGCCTGTGAGTAAGAGGCCAGCGGACGGTCCTGTGTCTGTGGATCTCTAGTGGGTTAAAGAGGACAGGAAATTATTTCTAACTGGCAGCTCTTTATAATGTTTGCAGTTGCAGAAATTATATCCATAAGCCTACATTATTCATATGTAACTGTAGCAATACAAAGTGATGCGAACAACTATTTTGCACTGTTCTGTTTTATGGGCAGCATTCTGTTATAGTTCTGTTCATGGAACCAGTGATCTGGAGTTTTAACTATGTCGCGGTTTGTGTATAGAACTCTAAACATGGGTCTGATAGGACAAAAGCTCATGCTTAGCATTCTGTACACAAACCGTGACACAGTAAAAACTCCAAATTACTGGTTCCATGAAGGGAACCGTGCAGCACGTTGTCCATAAAAAGAAAACATTGTTTTTCACATCTGTGTTTGTTCTTGTACAGTTAAATGTGACTCATCTAAAGGCAAGTCCTTCATTTCTGTTTCTAGGAGCATAACTAACTGTTGTCAATTAGCACACATTTACTGTCCCCTTTAAGTGAAAAAATGTATGTCAAAAATGCTTGTAATTTATGTCTGTTTGAGGAGTCACTGACATCTTTCGGGAAACTTTGAAAAACATAATATTTAACGGGACACTGTCAACCCCCTAAAGCCTCAAAGTTTCCCTAGTTTAAAAAAAACACTTGTTATGATTGTTCCCGTTCTGTAGAGACTGTTGAGGTAGCTGGTAGCTTCATTCTGGTTCCTTTTTCTTTTAAAAAGTAGAAAATAGACTGTCCACCATACTGGTGTTACCACACAAAAACATGTTTGTTTACACTCCTGGATCGACTCTCTTTGCATCTTTCCTGGACTTGGGAATGCACCATCACAATCTAGCCACTCATGATGCAGTATGAGGAGAGGATACAATCCATTATGGTTGTCTGCACTGTTTGGGGGTCTTCCTAATGTCTAGGAAGTATGCAATAAGAGTACAGCAAGGATTTGAAACAGTACAAGGTTGGGTATAACTATACATTAGCATGCATTTCAGTCCTGCTAAGCAAGGAGGCCAATAAAACAACCAGCAACAGCAATTAATTTTAGAGGAGGTAAGCAATCATAAAATGTGGGGTTTTAACTAGAAATAATATGATGCAAAAAAGGTTGACATTGTCCCTTTAAGAGCCTCACTGCAGATGTTGATATATTTACTGTGTTTATTTATTCACCTTTATATCTATGTGGGAACAAACTTGAAACCAGGCTCATTGCCTTTCAGACTTCATCTTCTCTGGCTGCTTGACTGCACTATGACATCACAGTCCTCTGCATGGGACATCATAGTTGGCTGCCAAGGAAGTGCTTATGATGTCACAAGCAGAGCATTAAGATGTCAGTTGCAGACAAGCAGTCTGAACCAATGGCATCTAGGGGACAATTTTCATGTTCTTGTCCATAGTTATAAAGAAAAAGGGGAAACCAAATACAAAAATATATATAAAATCTAAATAGAATAATGTTTAAATAATTATGTTTTTTTGAAGTTTCCCTTAGGTTACCAGTGGCCATTTTTATGTAAACAGGAGGGTGCAATAAAAGTGAACTCCACTTTGGTAAAAGGACCGAAAAGTGTTTTGTGTTCCATGTCACTGGAAAGGCTGCCCCCTGACCTTTAGTGTTAAGCTTTGAGTGTGTGTTGTTCAGATTTTCTGTGAAATAGCTGTCCCTCTGATTGTGTTGTCTCTGCAGCCTAGTGCAAGCCAACCCTGAGGTTGCCATGGATTCGATTGTCCACATGACCCAGCACATCTCGCCCACGCAACGAGCTGAAATCGTGCGCATTCTCTCGACAATGGACTCTCCAGCCTCAACGTAGAGAGAGAGAGAGAGAGAGAGCAGCATTTTCCATTCTTCAGTGAACTGTCTGCACAGTCGGGAACAATGTACTGAACAAAAAAAAAACCCACAAAGAACAAACTGCTGGAATGACTGGATCCTTCCAGCTCAGCAAAGTGCTATCCAGCAAAAAGGCATAGCAGCTTGGAAACTTGTTGGCAGAAGGATTCGCTTGTAGAGTTCAGTGGCTGAATTAATTTATTAACAAAACGTAAACAAAGCACTGTATTAACAGGCTGTGTGTCAGCCTGCAGGTACTTATGAAGAGACAATGAATGGTATTAAATACAGTGATGTCTTAAAGACATTTTTAGGACCCTTATGCTGACTGTTTTAACAAACCTTTGTGTGTCTGCACAATCTGTACCATTTTTTTAAATATATTTTAAACCAAATAACTGTTTTACATGTTACCCATATACTCTCAGAAATACAGGCTAGAAAAACACTACACCCTATTTATGTCACCTTTACCCAAGTGGATGTTACATTTTGTATAGTGTATAGTCCTCTTTCTGTTATAATATACGGTAGAATGGTATGCATAGCAAGTCCGCCAAGTCAAATGTTCCAGCCTTTTAGGGGCAACCAGTCCCATTTTTCATTTGGAAGGGCTTTACCTTTTTGCTTCATTTTTTTTTTCAATTTCTTGGCACAAAGGCACACTACTGTGCCATGCTAGCCACCAGTGTCTGTGGCTGTTCTGTAAACAACTAAGCATTTGGTTCTGTTATACACATGGAATCATAGATGAAGCATTAGGTTGTGACCACTGTGCACAGCATATTAAATGTCAGAAAAAGAAGAGAGAGAGAGAAAGAATCACACAACTCTAGTTTAGGGCTGAAACAAAAAATATGAATATAGATTTTGCAGTGCTGTACTAAAAGTGTTAATACTGAAACAAATTGGGATAGTTGGAAATACCAAATACCAGACTATAGGGGTATGAGAATAACTCAAGCATGTAACGCACAAATTTTTCCAACACAAGTTGTTTTCAGTGTATAATATTGAACTGGTCGGCCTTGAAAAAGAGAATGTGATGTTAACCTGAAGACTAGTTTTTCAAACCCGGGAAGGGTCACAGTACTGAACCAAGACACGAATACCCAGGAAGGTGGCCAATACCATTTGAACTTGTTAACCATATGTCAAGTGGCTTTATGTAAAAAATATTTAATATCTTAAACTATGTATTGACCAATATTTAATTTTTTCTTAAAAAGAATGATTTCGACTGGTTTTGTGGCATAAAAAATAAAGTGCAAGAAATGTTAAGCCTGGTCCAGTTGAAAAAATCCAGAGGGACACCAGGGAGAACTTATAGTGACTTCTCTGAGAGGTAAAGTGGCACAGTGCTAGTAATCGTCATGCCAGCTTCCCAGGCTCCCTGTGCCACACTCCAGTGGGAATCCCAGGCTAGCCAATGGGGATTCCAGGCTACAGCCCAAGCATTAGTACTCTGTTCCATAAGGGGCTAGATCAGCTTCTTGTTTGTTGCTTTATGTTGGGGATCTCTTTACTCAAGAAAAAATTTCTTCCATGTTCCGAACCATTCCCGATGCATCCTGTCCATCGAGGGCTAGTCTGTGGTGGATGGGGATGTGTGTGTGTGCTTGTGGGTGGGAGGTTGCCTGCCGTGTTGCAAAGGGTGGTGACACGTTGAGAGCCAGCACATCGCACAAGAATGGGGTCCCTGTGACACACATTACCTCAATGCGTACCTGAAGGCCTTTGGATTTAACAGCTGGGCAGGCATTGCAGTTGCCTGTTGCTTCTTGCTGGGATACAGAAGTTATGGTGTTACTGGAGTTTTAATGATGTGATTGACCTGCCTTTTTATGTTTTTTTCTTATCGTTTTAAAGGTTTTAAGAAATATCAGACACTGTACTGCTATTCTAGAAGGTGACAATCAAATGCTGTATTAATGTTTTCTGGTATCTAATGATCCCAAGGAAGAGCAGTATAGCAAGCAAGTGTACCGTATAGGTTCCTTGTGATATGGGTGAAGGAAATGTGGTGAGTGCAAAACAGCGAGGGACAAATGGCGAGGAAGCAAAGGGCAGCCATCACTATACAGTGACGGCTGAAAGGGCAAAAAATATTGTTTTACCTGTTCTTTATTCATTATTCTTTGCTCATTACAAATCGGGTTTACAACCTTTGAGTCAGAGACTCATTTACAAAGGCTCCTCGTCGCAGGGGGTGCAGACATCAAGACAGTTATTACAGTGCAGATTAAAGCAGAGGATAACATTACAGGTGCAGTAAAAGGAACATTTACCGTAGATACACTTAGGTTACATAATGTAGTAGTTTGTATGTTACTTAGGTTACATAGTGTTGCAAGATTGTGAGTTACACTCATGGATATAGTAGGTCCTCAGAGAAGACAGCGGGCTACATCCCTGTTTGGACCTAGTAGGGAAGGAGTGGGTCTGGGGGAGGGAAAGGCTGTCCAGTGGATGTTATTGGGGTGCTTTGCCCCCCACCCCCCATCTATAAATAATCAACTCCAGGGGGGCCGGAACTTGCGGAGCGGGTGAAAGCCTCCAGTCACCATTACCGTTGTTGCTGTTATTCCCAGTTGCTCTTTTGCACTCACCATTTTCCCTTTGCCGTAAACACAGTCACCTTTTACCCTTCGCCCATATGACGAGATACCTACTGTATGTCATCATGATGCATACACCAGCTGCTGTTGGGTTCACCAAGATGGCAGAAGGCAAGCTATTTTTTTTTTATTAATTAAAATGACAAGACTAATTTGACTATACTTTCTGATGTTGTTATAGCACTTGTGACTACTGTTTTAGTTGTTTTGTTAACCAACAAATGAGATTTGAGATGGACTTCAAAGGATTGCATTGAAATATTATTAGTTTTTTTATACAGTTTCTTTTGCCAGAATAGCCCAACTGACATGCAACATCTCGTTTTCAGTGGGGTTTGGCTTCTACCTATTTCTGCAGCTGTGTGGTCCAGAGCACTGGAAGGTTAAGTGACTTATCCAAGGTCATGCAGTGAGTATTTAGGTCTAGCAGGGTTTGAACCTGTGACCTCCCTGTTCCCAGCCAGTGCTCTCAGCAGTAGACCACATTGCTTCTTTCAGCTGGGCAAGTAATAGGTAATAATAACCACATGCTGTTACACTTTTCTAATTCATTTCTGGCTGTGGAAACTCAGAGGAACAGCAGGTGTGTTTCACTGGCCCCAGAATTTTTTAACTCCTGTACTACCATTGTAGTGTGTACATTTGAGTTTTTGCAGGTCTTGTGGAATAGCCATGGTTCTTCAGCACAGAGACATTCTTATTTAGTTCAGAGGCTTCGTTTATTTAAATTTCAGAACCTATTTATTTTTTTCTAAATGAAAAAAAATAGGGCTGTATTCAGTGCCCCGCTCAGTGAGCTACACGCCACATATCCACCATGACAATGTCCCTTGTCCACTGGCAAAACCAGCTGTTCAGGCTGGGATTGTCCAGGAGTGGCCGTCATGTGCCATCCTTGGTGGTGTCCTGATCTATTGGCTAGATCCACACTGCCATGCCATGCTCTTACTCAGGTGACACCGCATGTCCTGGTGAACCTGTGGAGAAGGGAGTATGCTTACCCGTCTGGCATGCACGGGGCATCGCTAAGCGTGCCATGATCTCATGGGTGGCACTTACCTCCTGTGGGTTGCCACTGCATGCTGCCCATGGCAGGTGACTGTGGTGGGATTGTGTCCTGTGAACACTTTGTTCCACATGGCCGGTGTCTGTTGGAGTGAGCTGCGTCAACCCTGGATTCCGGGGCACTCACCTGGTATGGTGTCCATTCCATTCTCATCCCTGTCAAGCACCTCCTGTGTCAGGGTTTCTGCCTCAATGGGCATGACTTCCATCTTCCATTTGGCATGGCCAGTAGTTCATGCCATTTGTGCTTGATGGTACTCGGGACCATGGTTTAGGTCCACACATGTTGACAGTAGCCTGTATGTTGAGACAGGTACACTCGTTGTCCTCTGTGGGTGTCATCAGCATTAGCACCCAGCACTACACAGTGTGCTGCAGTGGCTTCCGATCTCCATTGCCAGAATGACCACCTGCTGGAAGCTGAAGTTGGAGGACCTGACACAGGATGACTTTCACATGCCTCCCTACTCTCGTCTGACACCACACGTGGGGCATTGGTCTTGGTCCATGGTGGGCAATACAGGTCCACTATCCTGGCCTGGGGGTGGGGTCCCATCTTCAGGCTGCCTCCCCTGACTGCAGCTTGGTGTGGTCCATGCCTGCATTTCCACGTCAGTAGCTTTGTATGCACATCCGTGTGTGTGCATCGATTAGCTGCATGTCTGCTGTGGTGTGCATCACCTTATATGGCAGGTCAAGAGATGTGTCTGCCTCTTGCAGTCACTCCCATACCCTGATATGCACCCCTGTGTGTCCTTGCGCATCACTGTGTCCGTGCATAGGGCTGTTGGTGAATACTCTGGGATTTGCATGCCTCCACAAGTGTGCAGCCCTAAAAGCGTGGTGGTCCATTACGTTCCATTTCGACATAGGTGGCTGTGTTCGTGAACAGAGCCCATAGTTCTCATTAGTACATTTAGTACATCAGGCGCAATTGTGACAGTTTCCTCAGTTTATGGTAGCTTGCGCCAAATATTTGATTCAAGCCCCGTATAAACGGTGCCCTGAATGTGGCACGTTAGGCCAGGAGGGAGCTGGTCTAACTTGAGGCACTTGGCACACGGGAGTGAAAATTCCGATCACTGCCAGGAGAATGCTGGAAGACACACGTGCTATGTGATCAGTGCATCAGGCGCTTGTCGCATCCTCGGGATGGGGTGGGGTGGGGGCTCTGAAAATCGAGCCTCCTGTCTCCTTTCTGATAGAACAGGCCAGGCAGACTGAACACAAACCCACTGCAGTACACAATAAAGTGTTTTTTTTTTCTTTTCAGTTAAGCGTTGCTTATCATTAGTAAAATATTTTGGCGACATCTGTAGGATTACATTCAGGAACTGTCTGTGAATTCCTCTGGCACAGCCTTCAGTTTACAATGCCCTTGTTGTTAATTTTTGTATTTGTTAGTGGAATAAAGCAAGCCTGCACCCCCTGAGAAGGTGAGAACAATTGAAAATGTTGGCAGTGCCTTTTTTTCTTCTCCACATGAGAATGACACATACCTTATGATGCTGTGTCATTTCTCTTGCCTCGCAATTTTCTCTGAATAAAAATAAATACAATCACCTTCCCATAATGCCTCTGTCGCCTTGCGAATTGAGTGCCAACTGTTTTCTTAATATCTCGGAATTTGTGTACTATACCACAAAAGTGCCTGTTAAGATGATATAAAATATGGAATCAGTTTGTACTGAAAAGGCTGAATAGGATTTCTTGTTAGAGTCACACTTCTCAAAATGTTCAGTTTATTTGTTTCAGGGGATGAGGCCGGATAAAATCAGACCACACTGTTGAGAGGTAGTTTCTGGTGGCAGCGGATCTGCTTTGTGATGCTAGTATGAAATAATACACAAGCAAAGCATGTCAAATAGTTGTTTTCTAAACTAAACTGTGTAAGAAGAATTAGGGAGACAGCTGTTCTACTGGCTTTGGTAGCCTTATGGTACAGGAAGTCACCAGTACAAAGCGTGTTGTATGACAGTATGCAGATTGTTGGTGAGTTAGTTGGTTGACAGGACCTTGGTAGGACTAGCTTATCCAGCTGCATAGCGAAGTAGTACCTGCCACCCCCTTAGATCAGCAAAAAGGTGCTATTTTAAGCCAACCCGGTGGTGTGGAGGGCTCAGGTGCTAGGCACTTTACTTCCTGCCACTCCGGTGACCCATATTTGGAGGTGGACTCAGGTCATCAGGGGTCAGCCGGGGAGGGAGAGGATCGATCATCTAGAGGACTGCTCTCCTCTCCCGGGGTGGGTGACTTGTTCCCAACGAATAACTGCCACCAGGTGGTGGGCTAGTAGTAATGCGGGTCTGGGATTGCAGTGATGGGAGGGTACTACGGGACCCTGCAACGTGCGTGCTCCTCCACATACACATGTTGATGTGTGCACCCCAGCAACGGGGGGGGGGCAGAAAAGGGGTGCTAGCAGGTGTCCATGATGCCTAGCCGGGCTGAATCAAGCTCTTTCAGCATGGGAGAGCTGACACTGTGCCCGCTAGCCCCCACCAACAGGAAAAGGGAAAGTGCTACCCCCTTGACAAAACTGCTACCCACTTGAAAACACTGAGGGGGGATTTTCAGAGATATGGATGCAGCCCTCATATCCATATTTCAGACACGGGCTGCATCCAGGCAAATATGGCGGGGTGCTTGCGCTAGATTTACAAATATCCTAACATATTTGCTGCTTTTTACAGCAAAACAAACTGAAATTTAGGTACAAGGTGCACATTTTCAGGGTGCAAGTTGCGTAGTCACGCCCAGAAGTTAGACCACCTTTTAGATGGTCTAACAATCTGGGTGGATGTCACTCAACTGCATCTGAAAAATGGGTGCAGTTGTTTGCAAATACTGCCATTTAGATCGACCCATGTTTGGTCTATCACACAAACTGTTATTTCAAAATGCTTCGCAGTGAAAAAGACTGAAAAGAAAACTACAGAACAGAATTTTATAAGCATTTAGACCCTCTAGAGTGCTGGTTGTACTAGGTTTACCACACATCTACAGTAAGAGCGTTGTGGCCAAATGCCCTTTTTTGCCACTGGAAGTGCAGTAAACCTAATGCAGCTAATGCCCTGGAGTGTCTCATTGTGCTTATACAAATGTTTACACAAAACCAGTTAAAACTGATACAAATATGAGAATTTTTGTTAACGCAGTCCCTCCACTGGGGGATGTTCACCAGAGGGTGCCAGTGTGGTGTTACTGCATATCTTTTTGGTCTTTTATTATTTTGGGGGGCAGAAGTGAACCTATAGCCAAACCAAGAAGAATTCAGCAAAATTGCCTTCCTGGGTGCCTACTTGGAGTTTGTAAGTACTGCTGCTGTAAATGTTCTTTCCTTTAGCAGAGAAAACAATAGCTGCCATTTTCAGTTAAAGGGAACATGAACAATACTGCTTACATTTTTTAATATAACTAAATTTGAGCATGTGTGAAGTATGTTTTATCCCCCCCGTGTATTGCTTTTTGTTTTGAAATTGTCTTGTTATTTTTCCTTATTTATTGTCCCATATTATTTTTTGTATTTTTTTATTTTATTTTAGTCTTTGGTAACCGGGTAAGGCCCACTAGGCACAAGTGCCTGTTTTCAGGGGCGACCTGGGAGCACTGGGCAGTTAAGTGACTTGCTCAGAGTCACACAGTATGCAAGTGGAGGTTGTGAGAATCAGACTCAGGTCTGGTCTGCTGGATGTATCAAGCTCATTCACAGCTCGTTCCTCTAACCTCTAGGCTATACTGCCAGCCTGGCTTGAATCAAACAAGTAATCTGATTGGTCAAAACTGGTCACATGAGAATGCTTTAATTTCAGTTGCCATATAGCTCATATTTTACTTCCCCCCCAGTTTTTTAACTCTTAAAACCATTTTATAAGTGCAATAACACACTCCAGGGTGTGCAGTAAAGTCACAGATTACTGCACTTCCCAAGTTGTTGAAGGCACTTGGCTGCACCTCATACCTCACACAACCCACCTGGAGCGTGTGGTAATTTAGAATTACCACACACCCTGTCAGTACTTATTGCAGCCTCTTTCCCACCCAATATTCATTTTCCTAATTATGGTACTTAGTAGTTCCAGAGCCCAGTGACGTCAGTTGAACTGAAGACTACAGTGAAACGGAACCCAGTGACAACGGCTGAGCTTATGTCACTGTGTTCCAGTTCACCACAGTGATCAGCTCAACTGATGTCACTGGGTTCAGGAACCACTAAGTAATTAAACATTTAATATTGGGCAAGAAAAGGCCTGCAGTAATATAAGG
Organism: Neoceratodus forsteri; assembly: GCA_016271365.2. Classification (NCBI taxonomy): domain Eukaryota; kingdom Metazoa; phylum Chordata; order Ceratodontiformes; family Ceratodontidae; genus Neoceratodus; species Neoceratodus forsteri. The sequence continues at coordinate 91,098,967 of JADMNL010000030.1, forward strand.
CCCTAAGCAAGTAAATAACATGACTATTTCAAAACAACACCAGCTCTCTGCCCGTGCTATTCTTTTCATTTCTTTATCCCCTCTCTCACTGCCCTTTTCATTCTCAGCTCGAGCACTCTGCTCCCCTCATTTACCACTCTGTACACCTAAGCTTCGGCCAGAAGGAACCCGCTGCCTGGTCGGAAACTCTCTCTCTCTCTCTCTCTCTCTCTTCACCCAGCCGCCATCGGCACACACATTCCCACCAATTCCTCATTCCCAATTCCTAACTTAGTCACTCACGCCAGAATCTCTGACACCCTCCCATCCCATTGTTTGCTCTTGGCCTTGGCTCCTCTCACCTGCATGCCATCCTCCCCCTGTAGCTCCAAACACAGAATCCTTAACACACCTAGTTTTCTCACTCCCTCCCACATCCACTGTTGTCCACAAGCCCTTCCCCCGTTTAGCCTTGCACAGACTTAATCCCTGCGACTCACATCCTTTCTCTCCCTTTCCACAGGATTCTCCTGCCCATGCAGGCACCCCTGCTGCCCAGCAGTCCGGCCCCTGCTCTGAGCCGGCAGCACCTGAAGCCTCAGCCCGACTCCTCAAGCCAGGTTCACAGCTCTCAGCTGAAGAAACCTGGCTCTGAAGCCGCCAATTCAGTTGGCTAACTAGAGTTTACTGTGGCTGCCTATTGGCTGTTTCTCCATCTGCATTCTAGCGGCGCCACGTTTTCAAACCCTCACTGCTCTAGGAAGCCTATATTTTCTCCCGCCCACCCTCCTCAGCCCCGTCCTCTATTAAATACTCTTTCCCCACCTGACACCGCCTATTTTGAACTCTCTCTCTCTCTCTCTCTCTCCACTCCCCACCAGGTTGTCCTCTCTTAAAGGGTCCCTCATTTATTTGAGTGGCATCACCACAATTGCTGCTTGCTCTGCATGTCCGATTTTCAAGCACTTACTAGCAGCTGCTCCACTGCAGATTGTCCTAGCATATCATACCTATCCTGTTTCCAGTGCTGACTTCTAACACCGGCATTTTGCAGTGTAATCTGCCTTACATATGAACATACGCAAATTGCCAGCAGATAAAGGCCTAGAGGTCTATCAAGTCTGCTCGAATGTGCAGCTAGCACCCCTTATTCTGCAGCTGCCCCTCCCTTCCACCCTTCCCCTTCATTAACCCTTCCCCTTGTCCTGTCCCATCCTCGTTTGAAGCAGTCCACTGCTTCAGTTTGAAGCATACCGTTTGAAGCATACCACTTCAGCAGGTAACGCATTCCACCCAGCCACCACCCTCTCTGTAAAAAAGTGTCTCCTCATCTCCCTCCTGAATCTTCTTCGCTCCAGTCTCATATCATGGCCCCTGGTGGCCCTCCCCTCCCTTACTTTGAACAGCCCCTCTGTACCCGTCTTGTTTATTCCTTTCATGTATTTAAAGGTTTCAATCATGTCACCCCTGTCTCTCCTCTCCTCCAGTGAGTACATGTTCAACTCCTTCAGCCTCCTCTCATATGATAAGTCCCCAGCCCCTTGATCATCTTTTTGTCACTCTGGCTGCACCCCTCCAGTAACTTAATGTCCCTCTTCAGATACGGATGCCACTGCACGCAGTACTCCAGGTGTGGTCTAACTAATGACCTATACAGTGCAGAATCACTCCTCCTCCTCGAGGATATACTTTGCAATACAACCCAGCATTTTGTTGGCCTTTGCAGCTGCTCTCCTACATTGTGCCGAGTTGTTCATTCACCCTTTAATGAGCACACCCAGATCCTTCTCCTTCTCTGTCTGGGCTAGCTGCACTCCCCTAGCTGGTAACTCCTCCTGGGTTCTTCATCCCAAAATGCAGCACCTGCACTTTTGGCATTAAAGCTCAGTTGCCAGGTGTCTGACCAGGTTTCAAGCTTTGCCAGATCATCCTGCAACCCCTGCCATCCCCTAGGTCATTCACCACCGCCTCTACCTTGTATCATCAGCAAACAGACTGATCTTGCTCTTGAAGTCCCATGATATGTCTGCAATGAATATCCCAAACAACACTGGTCCCAACACTGAGCCCTGTGGAACACCGCTTGTCACTGCCCTTGGGTGTGAGAGCTCCCCAACCACCACCACCCTCTGTTGCCTTCCCTGTAGCCAGGTTCCTAGCCATCTCACCAGCTTTGCACCCGCCCCTGTGCCTACTAACTTCCTTCCCAGCCTTCCACGTGGCACTGAGTCGAATGCCTTACTGAAGTCCAGATACAGGACATCCACTGCATGGCCCCTGTCCAGTTGCCTAGTTACCCAGTCATAGAACTCGACCAGGTTGGTTTGGCAGGATCTGCCACATATGAAGCCATGCTGTCTGCTGTCCTGTAGTCCTTTGACCTCTAGGAGGGCCACCAGCCTCTCCTTCAGGATAGTCTCCATTAGCTACCCATGATGGATGTGAGGCTCACTGGTCTGTAGTTTCACGTTCATCCTTGGGCCACTCTTGTGGAGGGACACCACATGAGCCATCCTCCAGTCCTGAGGTACACACCCTGAATGTAGTGAGGCATTAAATAGGTCTGCCAAAGGTCCTAGCGAGGACCTCTGCCAGCTCCTTCAGTACCCTGGGTGGATACCATCTGGGCCTGGGCCTTGTCCACCCTCAGTGCCTTCAAACCCTCTCGAACTCTGCTGTCCATGATTTCCCCATCTGTCACCCCCCCCCTTCTGCCATTTCTCCCACCTTGGGTGTCACCCCTCTTCTCTTTAGTAAATACTGAGCAGAAGTACTCATTTAGTGCTTCTACCTTATCGCGCCCTGCTTCCACCCAACCCCCCTCCTTCCTAATCCTTACTATGTGGTCCTTACAGCTCCTTTTCTCCCTGATGTACTTAAAGAAGTCCTTCTCCTTCTTAATGCCTTGTGCCAGCCTGAGTTCCAGTAGTCTTTGGCTCCCTTACTGCCCTTGTCACCTCCTTGATTCTGTCAGAGTACTCCTCCCTGTCCTCCCCCTCCCTGTTTTCTTGTACTCCTAAAGGCAGCTCTTTCCTCCTTACCTTTTCCATGACCTCCTTGCTCAACCAGATTAGTTTCTTAGCCCTAGCCTTCTTGCTCTGGGCTTTGCAGCAGGTTTTGGTTGCCTCCACTATCCCCAGCTTTATGAGCTCCCACCTCTGGTTAGTGTCCATACTAGATTGAATTCTGGCCAGGTACCCTTTTACCACTTCCCCATCCTCCCAAAGTCGGCCCTCCTGAAGTCTAGCACTATTGTGCCAGATTTCACTCCTTCCTTGCCCATATCCAATGTGAGCCATACTGAGCGGTGGTCACTCCCTGACAGCGGTTCCTCCACTGTAAGTTCTCTCACAAAGTCCCCATTTGCCAGCACAAGGTCAAGGGTATTTCCTAACCTGGTTGGTTCACTGACCATTTGCAGCAGGAAGCTGTCCTGGAAGGCATCCAGCAGTACCTGCTCCCTTCTGTTCCTGGTTGTTGGGGTGCTCCAGTCCACTCCTGGCACATTGAAGTCCCCCACAATCACCACACTACCTTCTCGCGGTCCTCCTGATCTGTCCCGCTAGTTCCCTGTCTAACTCCTCCGTCTGAGATGGTGGCCTGACACCACTCCCATTCTAAGAATCCTATTCTTGGAATCCTGGATTTGCATCCAAAGTGACTCGCACTACCTCCTCCCTTCCTCCCTTACACACTTCAGTCCTTCCTTCACATATGTGCCACCCCTCCTCCTTTCCCAATCACCTGTCCCTGAAATAATCTGTACCCTGGTTCAGACAGGTCCCAATCATTGTATTGGGTGGCCATGTTTCCGTTGATGACTGCAATGTCCACCTCTCCCTCTGCCATGAGAACCTGCACTCTCGCAGTTTTCCTCCCAAGGCTCCTAGCATTAAGGGTAACCACCTTCCACCCTTTCCCCCCCCTCCCATCCTGCCCTCCTTTCCTAGCATCACCAACAGTACTTGCCATTTGTCCTTTGTCACTGTTATGGGGGGTTAGCTCATATGGTTTCCCTTATATTCACTGGCCAGACAGACGCCTGAGTAATTCCATGTTGCCAAGGACATAGGCTGCGTGTCTTCATCTCAACACTCCTGAACTTGCACGCTCCCCTTCCTCTCTAAACACCCACACAGCTTGCTAGCAGCACCTACTCAGTTACCCCTCTTTTGGCATGGTGATGGCGGCATTTATGCAGCCCTTAATGCCTAAAGGCATCACGTTAGTCTTACTGCTTACATTCCTTGCTTCTACACAAGACCATGAGTCCTCAAATGCTGTAGAAACCTTGTTAGCAGACCCAATCAGTGTTTACAGCACAATTGCCTCCACCAAACCAACATTCACTAGCAAAATTAACCCAGGTAAGGATATACCACCACCCTGCAGCTGTTGGTCACTGGCAAACCATGTCTCCCTGACTCCACCTCTGACACTCCTGTTGGGATATGTCACCTCCTAGGTAAACAGCAAAACACCCCATTCGGTCCAGGCACAGCAAGATCAGTACCAAACAACTTAAGGAATATCTTTGCAGACTAGCAGTTCTACTACTGCTTATATTGGGAAACATACATCCCAACCCAGGCCTCCAGCTCAGCAGACAGCCACTCTAAAGAGCTCTGGTTCACTTCGCTTAATATCTGCAACCTCCTCCCTAAGCTTGACTGTTTATAAACCTGGGTCTTACAACACAATCCAGATGTGATATCCATCATGGAAACCTGGCTCACTCCAAAAATACCTGACACTTCAATTATGATCACAGGCTACACAGTCTTTAGGCAAGAGAGGCTATCTAAGAGAGGTGGCGGTTGTGTGATCTACCTACGGGACAACTTACAGGGCCTTGTCATGCAACTACCCAATACTGGGGAAGACATGCAAGCCCTCGCCATTAAAGTCCTCCTCAGCCATCAGAATAGGGCCCTTACCCTGCTGTCTGTCTATATATCGCCTAGGCGTACCTCATCTGGCTTTGACACACTCATGAACTGCCTGGACAGTCTGAGTCTAAATACAGAAGTCATCATACTGGGGGAATTAATGTCAATTGGCTTTTGCCTGAAGTAAACTCGTTCAAGGATTCTGTCTCTGCCAGCCACCTCACCCAACTTGTTAAGTCCCCAACTAGAGTGAACTACAGGACTGGCACCAGTGCCCTACTTGGTTGGGTGCTATCAAATCGACCCCCGCACATCTCCAACACCATGGTCCTTCCAGATGCCATTAGTGACCATTCCCTGATTCTGTTCAAATGGACAAATAAGTTTACCAAGTCCCCCACTAAAACTATCACTAGTAGGGTTCTGCTTAAAGATCACCTGGAGCTCCTGAAATCGGACCTTCGCCTACTAGACTGGGCTGAAGTCTACTCCACTAGTAATGTTGATACAGCCCTGGAACTATTTGTCTCTTACTTTAATGTGGCATGTGATAAACATGCCCCATACAAAAAAATGCAAAATTAAAGGTCATAGCAATCCCTGGATCACCCCTGAACTTATCGAACGGCTCCAACTCAGGGACCATCTATGGCGCAGGGCCAGAACTACGGGCAATCAATCTGACCTTCAAGCTTATAAAAAAGCAAGAAATGCCTGCACAAGGGACAGCCATGCAGCCAAAAGTCAACATTACAAAGAAGCCCTCACACGATCCTGGAGCGTTGGGGAAAAAACTCTGGAGCAACCTAAAAAAATCACAGGAAAAGATCCCAAGCTTGCCCCTGCTGTGCTGAACATTGACGGTGTCCTTACCCTTGACTTAAGGCTCATTGCAAACGTGTTCAACAGTGCATTTACTGACCTCAGTGGTGTCCTCCCACCAGACTTCTTCAGCCCCAGTGGCGCAAGTGACAAGCATAGAAGCCGGCAACTCTGCCTCCATGCACCCACCTTTCCACTTCAAAGTCATCACACAAAACACAGCCGAAAAATACTTTCTTAAGGTACTTGGGAAAACTTGAAATAGTGATGATGGCCTTGATCTCAAATTCATTGCCCTTGCATTGGGTGAAGTCCTGGCTCCACTTACCTACATTATTAACCACTCCCTCCGGTACTCGTAATTTCTACAAAAATGGAAATCCGCTGTAGTGATGCCAGTACACAAGAGTGGTGACCGTACTGACCATGGTAATTACAGCCCCATCTCCATCCTTCCCCTGCTGTCTAAAGCACTGGAATGGATAGTGGCCAACCAGCTGGTTGATTACCTGGATAAATATTGACTCCAGTGCCCTCAGCAACATGGGTTTCGATAAGGGCATAGCACAATAACAGTGCTACTGGAGTTCACAAGCTTCTTATATTGCTCCCTGAACCAGGGTCACCTGGCTGGTGCAGCTCTTATCGACTTAACAAAAGCCTTTGACACAGTGCACCATACCTTCATACTCGATCAGCTTGCAGCTGTAGGCCTCTCTGATGACGCCGTTGGCTGGTTCAGAAGTTATCTGCACAGCCAAATTCAGCAAGTGAAGATAGGCGACGTCCATTCTGACAGAAGGCTCGTCCGCTCAGGAGTTCCACAAGGGTCCATACTAGGGCCGCTCCTGTTTAGTATCTTCCTCAACCCACTTCCCGCCACATGCTGCTTTACGCAGACGACGCCATCATTTTCACCAGCAACCCCAACCCCAAGACCCTCGAGGCACAACTCCAGCAACACTGTGGAACTTGAAAGCTGGTTTAGTAACCAGAAACTCATAATGAACTATAAGAAGACAAAAACGATGTTGTTCCCCAACCCTCAAAATAAACACAGGACCTATCCCCTTACCATCTGTAACGCCATGTGCTCCCGACTGGAGCTCATCCCTCCAAGTATCTGGGGTTTACTATTGACAATACCTTGTTTTTTACTCCACACACAGACAATGTTGCCAAATCAGTTAGTTCTCACCTTGGGCTACTCTGTAGACACAAACACTGCCTAACCCTGGAGGCCCTTAAGTTTGCCATCCATAGCTTGGTTGTTTCACTAGTTGATTATGGCCTGGTCATCTGTGGAGCAGCCACTGACACTGCCCTCAGCCGAATCAATGTAGCGCTAAACAAAGCCCGCCACCTTCTTACTGGTGCTGGGCGCGTGACCCACACTTGCAACCTCTACTCCCAAGCTAACTGGCTCCAGCTCAGGTACAGGCTTATGTACCAAACCTATTAGCCAAAAAAGCTAGCTTCGAACAACTGCCACCGAGGGGGGGGGTTGAAGCTGCTCCCCCCTCTCTAACAATGAAAGACAAACTAGAAGTACAGAGTGTCAGTTCTTCAGGATCCCCCGTTGTTGTACCTCCCTAAAACAAAGGTCATTTTCACACCGAGCTCCATTCTGGTTCAACTCCCTCAGTAATGAAGTAACTGCAACCACTACCCTGGGCTTATTAAAGAAAAAGTTGCAACAACACCTTGTTGCTAATGCCAGCTGCGACTGCTTCCTCTAACCTTCCGTAATCTCAAACCTAGCACTTAAGCTCCCCTCCTACTGACCTGCTGCACTTCACCCTCCATGAGCCCCACTACCTTTTCCCACTTCCCTTCTCACCTACCCTACTCCCATCTCCCTCATACATCTCTCCCCCGGCTCCCCTGCCTACCCTCTGTACCTCCTTTGCGCCCACTCCTACTCCCCCCTCCCCCTCCACCTAATAACTCCACCTCTTCCCCCTACTTACCTCCCTCCACACCCCCACTTGTCTACCCTCTGTCTAATCTTCACTCATCTGCTACCCCTGCCTCCCTCATTTCATCCCCTTGACACCCCACCCTCCGCCCCACCTCAATCACCTCTCTTCTCCCTCCCACCCTGCTTACCCTTATGACAAGGTCCCCTTGGCCGATTCCCTACTTTCCCCCTTCACTGTCCCACCTGCTGACTAGGCCTACTGGGCTGATTTTCTCCCCCCCCCCACCCCGTCTTGGCTCTCCTGGCTGAACAATCCACTACCCACAAAGCCGCAAGGGTTTCTCTTCCTCCCTACGAATGCCCCTCCATTCTTACTCCACACCCCCCTTTGTGTGCCACAATTGTCCGTAAATGATTGTTCGCTGTATGTTGCCATCTCATGTGTGCCACAGTTATTTGTAAGTTGAATGTTGCCTGGCTCTTTGCCTGTCAGAATAGATTGCTTAATGTACTGCCTTATCACCTCCATTCATTGTAAATGTTGCTAGCAGTCCAGCTAGCAGCATAATCCGTACCTCTCTGTAGCTTCCTTGACGTGGAACCTATGTAAAGAGCTTGTAGCTCAATTAGTGTCTTCCAAGACTGCAATAAATAAATAAATAAATAAAAACCAATACACTGGGGTGATAAAACAGACTTCACATATACCCCAGTGTATATTATATCAAAACATGTAAACAATAGTTTGTATGTTCCCTTTAAACAATGTAAAGATTGGCACAAGGATTGTTTGCTAGTTGCGTGTCTTGGTTGACAGGGAGTTGTTTTTTAGCCATTGGCTATGGTCTCCCAAGGCCCATGGCTTTCCAGGCTCAGCCAATCACAATATAGGATGTCCCTACCCGGTTTATAAACAAAAACTATCAAATGAAAAGTGTATCAAATACAGGAACATCTTACACACAATGTAGTTTCAACATCATGGGATTTGAGGGTAGTCAGGTAGTCAATTAAACAGATAATGAGGCATTCAGATTAGAGCGAGAGAGTTAGGAATGGAATGCAAATGAGAGAAAAAGGTTGTTAGCTGAGATTTTAAAAGTATGGGGAAAATACAAAATTAAATACACTTGAAATGAAGTACACTCACAAGTGAAAAAAGGTTCCCATAAAAAGAATGGCATCAGTACATTTGAGATTATAGGGCCTCTGTGGGAATATCTCTTATGGTATAAGACACTGAGCATGAGGTCTGGGAGAGAGGACCTAAAAGCTGAGCAGTTCTGCCTGCCCGAACCTCACCAGAGGAGTCTGTGTAAGCAATAAGACACGATGGGGTGTGCATCAGACAGTTCTAATGCATGGCTAGGGGGATGTAGTGAGGCACAAGGCCACAGGCCAAGTGCATCCAGTCCCCTAGCCGTGCATTAGAACTGTCTAATGCACATCCCCGGAGTGGCTTATTGCGCTTATAAAATGGGCCTGTGTATTCTAAATGGGGGTTCTAGTTTTAGCTGTGCATTAGACACATCTAATGCACGGCTAACAACCAATCAGATTGTTTGAAATCCTTTGCCCATTTTATAGTATACCATAAGAGACACTCCTTGGATGCTCTATTATAAATCATTTGAGTTTAGCTGGGCTGAGTTATAGTAAGTTTTTAGTCTTTTATTTTTTTTTAAGTTTATTATGCTGTCCTCCCTCCTGGTGCCGAAATGGAGTGCTCCCTCCTAACAGTCTCACATGAGAGCACACTGTACACAGGACAAGAGGTATAGTGGCTCTGCATGCTGATTAGTTGAAATCACCTTAGTGATTTGTAATAAATGATAGGACAGTAAGTGCTTTACAATCACCACACAGCTCAACCCTGAATGGTCACTGAAGCCCCCCTCAGGGGTGGAACATGGTAGCCATTCTGTGCAGCACACTGTAGTTTCATTCCTATCCACAGACATGAACTAATTGTTATAAAATGGGCCATGAAACATTCTGTAACCTCATTGGTCAAAACTCGTCACGATTGTTGATTATTTTCAGACAACCGCACACCTCACCTGAACTAAAAAAATGTTTAACAAATTAAAGCTCGTTTTTAATGGGGGTTACACACTCCAGGGTGTGCAGTCCCTAGGGAGTAATGCACTTACCTTCCTGAACTAATGTCTTCACCATTCATTCACACTATTGGGACTACGCCGGAGGCGCTAGGACGCAACGGGAGCCAAAAATTTCCAGAAGGGTTGGCGCCGAGGTAGGCCTGCATATGCATGGTACCACAAGACTGACTCGTGCCCATATAGGCTGTCTTGGCATCGACCCTTCAACCACCTCAGTTCCTTTTTTCCCGTCGTCGAGTGTGCTTTAGTGAATGACGTCGCTCACCTGCTGGGAGTCAAAACTTCACATCTATAAGACAGCAGCATTTAGTAGCTCAGTTTCACTTAGTTTTGATTAGTATTATTTCTTTTATTATTTATTTTAAAAAAAGAAAAGTAATTTTTAGCTTGGTACTCTCCCAATAGAGTGAATGAATGGTGAAGACTTTAGTCCAGGAAGATATGGAAATTACATATCTACCGTAATTCTTGATCTTGGACGGAGTCTTCATCATTCATTCACATTCCCACCCACCATTCCAAGAGTTTACTAATCCTGTTTCTGGTCTTCACTCCCTCATTGGTCTGGGCTGTGAAGACATTGTTGAGTTGACCCTTCTTACACCGGTCATCCGGGCTATCTTATGCCTGGATTAGGTTAGGTTTTCCTAGGTTTAGTTATGCTGCACCTCCTTGGTCAAAAAGGTACTGAGGCAGTTGGAGGGTCGACGCCAAGATAGCCTATATGGGCAAGAGCCAGTCTCGCGGTGCCGTGCATGTGTGGTCCTACCTCGGCACCGACCTTCCTGAAGATTTTTGGCTCCCACTGGGTCCTAGCGCCTCTGGCATAGTTCCAATAGTGTGAATGAATGGTGAAGACTTCATCCAAGAAGATCAAGAATCACAGTAAGTACATAATTTCCATATTGGGTGGTTGTGGCACTCAGCTTCACCTCCTTCCTAACAACCACCTAAGATATCCATCATTCCCTTATAACTGCACAGGATCCAGTACATTTCCCCAACTCTTATCCTCCCATCACACAAGTCCTCGACTCCGGTTTCCCATTTTGTTTTTGCCCGCCTGTACAATTTTACTGATGATTCAAGTTCCCAAAGTTACATCTACCCATCTCAGTCTGCCTGTAATGTTTCAGGTTGCTGCTTTACACCCGTAGTTTTTTTTGACAGATTTATTTACCAAAGTAATAAGTAAAATCAAATGTCAAGCTCTTTCTTGTAACTCTGAGGTGCTTTGAAACTTAATACATTGTAATAAAAACAGCACACATTGAATATTAATCTAGCTGCCACTTTAGCTAAGAGTTTGGGTGGTGTTTGTATTATACAATCTAACAAGAGTACCCTTGAGTAATAACTACTGTAGTTCCCCCTTCTTTTTTTATGTTTTTGACAGATTTACTTACTAACAAATTTAATTACAAGCTGTGCCAGGCGGGAAGGGCAACAGGAGGTGCGTGCACACATTGGGGAGTTTTTTGGGGGCAGCCCCTTGGCAGTAAAGGTGTGTCACTGGGGCCCAGAGATTCACTGGGGCAAAGAAGATTGCGGTGATTCCCACTTCGGCAGGTACGATCCACTGCCAGCGTGCTTTCTGGAGATTGATGTTCTGTGGTGGGAGTTTTAAAAGTTTAGCTAAGTGGCATGGTCCTGTGCGGTCGCGGACTATGGCAGGTAACCGCCCAAGGCTCTAGGAGGAAACACATGTGATTAGGACAAAGCAGATGCCCCCATGGTGTTGAGGTCAGAACAGTGGGCTGGAGTGTGGACAGGCCAGGCGGATGGCTACTGGGGAAGGAGCAGCATGACAGGGATGTGATCAGCACACGGGGCACGTGAGAAGTAATTCAATTTTTTTTTTTTGCACTTTGCAAGTAATTCAAGCAAATTTTTTTGCAAATGGTATCAGGCAGTGAAATGTTGGGAAATGTGGTGTGTCAGCATATTATATGATGGGAAATAAAAAGACGGGCAGTAGCGTGAGACGGGAAGCCAGAGTCGGGAATAAGGGTGTCGGGCGATCAACCGGATCCCAACTGCACATGCTGTCATGTGTTACCCCGTACATAATGCACCAGGTTAATGTATTGGTTGGTTAGTGAAGGGTAAAAAAGTGCCCAGAAATTCTACTACATTTACAAAAAGTGCCCATTGACCTTTTTTTTTTAACTTACTATCTCCTGGTGCTTCCTTCAGCGGCCCTCCCTTCTGACCACCCCCCCAGCCCCGTCACCTGGCTCCCTCGGGACTTACCTTCACTGTGGTCCCCACCCACAGGACCCATGGTTGTGCCTGGCCACTGGTGTGGTGCCTGCGAAGGGTTAGTCTGCCATCTTGCCACTCAGAAGGTTTTTTCTTCCAGTTTTCTCCCCGGGTCCATGGACGTACAATGGGCGCAATGTCCACACTCCACCTCCATGGAGATGGCTCCAGAACCCTGTACTTGGGGTTCCCCCCCTGCATTATGGTTTGCAAGTGCTACCACCCAGCCACCACTGGGTGGCAGGCTTGCAGCGCGTCGCAGCATCCACCCTCCCTGAGGAAGGAGAGCTGTCCCAGAATGCTCCATCCTTCCTCTCCCCGTTGGCCTTCGAGCAACCCGAGTCCACTCCCGACCCCAGGTTGCCGGCATAGCACGAGGTGTGGCATCCAGCGCCTCAACCCTCAGCGCAGCATCCAGCACCTCAACCCTCAGCGCAACTGGGCTGGCTCCCATTGACCTTTGACATCCACCTGAGCAATCACCACAACAGGCAGCTTGGACCTCAGTTTAACATAACATTTCATCCAAGAGACAATCTAAAAAGAGATGATAAATTATATTATTTTAGCCAATTGAGATTGTTTATAAATATTCCAGTAACTCTTATTAGCATTCCAGGAGTGTCTTTACTGGCTAATTAGCATATATAGTGTGCCTTTTTAGCTTGATAAAGCAACTTACCCCTCTTCAAGGCTGGATTGCCCAACATACACCGGACATTCTTGCCCTCTTGGAGACCTGGCTCTCTGACAGAATACCCAATGATGCGGTCTCCCTCAGTAATTATTCCCTCTTCAGGGCTGATAGGGCCTGCAAGAGAGGCGGTGGCTGTGCAATTTATGTTAAATCCTCCCTCTCCATGCCACTGTAGTTCACACCCCCATGCCGCAGTATGACGCCCAGACTCTAACAGTCAAACTCAGCCTGGGTTCCAAAACGCTCCACATCATCTCAGCCTATATCCCCCCGAGAAACCAAAAACTCGCCTTTGACTCTATCCTCCACACTATCTCCCACCTACCTAATACTAGTGAAATCATCTTAATGGGTGACTTCAATGTCAACTGGCTATCCCCAGCCTCACCCTGCTTCAAAGACACCGCTCTGGCGTCTGACCTTGCCCAACTCGTCACTTCTCCAACCAGAAGGGACACTAGATCCGGGACCTCCACTCTTTTAGACCTTATTTTCACCAACAGGCCACAGAACCTCTCCCAGGTCACGGTGCTCCCTGATTCTATTAGTGACCACTCCCCGATGACCTGCTGGTGGTCGGGTAAATTGCCCCAGGCCCCCCAAAAAATCTCCATGCAGAGACGGCTAAAAAGAGGAGGCCTACAGAAACTCAAAGCACATCTAACTACCAGCAACTGGCTCCCCATTTACACAATGCAGTCAATTGACCTGGCTCTCACCCACTTCATAACCACCTTCAACAAAGCCTGTGACTTATTTGCTCCCCTTACCAAGCAAGTAGTGAAAACCAGAATCACCCCCTGGATCACACCCTCACTACTGAACCTGCTCCAACAGAGGGACAACCTCCGGCATAAGGCTCTAGACTCTCAACGCACTCAGGATAGACAGCTATACTGGGAGGCCCGCAATAAATGTACATGGGCTTTACGACAGGCAATGCCACTTACTACCAACAAACCCTAACCACTTCTTGGGGAAGACGGCAAAAAATTCTGGAGCAACATAAAAGAACTCAATGGGAGATCCCACTCCACCTCCCCTTCCCAACTCACCATAAATGGTGATGTCACCCAGGATCCTTACACTATTGCAGAAGCCCTTAACTCCGCCTTCTCGGACCTCTCCCATATCCTCCCCTAATTTCTTCCACCCTGTCCCCCCACCCCACCCCTTCCCGACACACCGTGTAATTTAGACCCATTACCTTTCAGGCTGAGAGTCATCTCCTGCCGAGAGGCAAAACACTACATTTCCAAAGCTATCACCAATTCCCGTTACAGCAATGATTCACTTGATCTTAAACTTATTTGGCTGACACTGGATGTCATACTACCCCACCTTACTAAAATTCTCAACCTCTCTCTCTGCCTCGGTCAGTTTCCATCAATCAGGAAGAGGGCCATAATCACCCCCATTCTGAAGAGTGGCGACCCTACGCACACAAGCAACTATAGACCGATCTCAATACTCCCTCCCTCTCTCCAAAGCTCTGGAAAAAATAGTCTCGGACCAGATAACAGAACACCTAACCAAACACAACCTCCTCTGCCAGGCTCAGCATGGTTTCCGGACTGGCCATAGCACAGTCACTGCACTCACTGAATTCACCTCTTTCATCCATGAGGCACTGGACCAAGGTTCTATTGCTAGAGCGATCTTTGTGGATCTGACCAAGGCATTTGACATGGTCAGTCACGATCTGCTGCTCTGTGTCCTCCCAAAACTAAATGTGGTCCCTGAGACTATGGCCTGGTTCAAAGATTACCTCTCAGGCCGGTCACAACAAGTCAGGTTAAATGCCACCATCTCCTCCTGCAAAGCTGTGTGCTCTGGAGTCCCACAGGGTTCTATTCTCGGCCCTCTTCTTTTCACCCTCTTTTTAAACTCGCTTCCCAAGGCCTGCAGTGGTCATCTGCTTCTCTATGCTGATGATGCAGTGCTATACTGGAAACACCCACAGCCAAGCACCCTCCAACTTGCCCTTCAGGGTTTTTTCAGAGAGCTAGAGACATGGTTTAATGAGCACCGCCTGATCATCAACTATAATAAAACTAAATCCATGATCTTTGCGCACCGGCAAAGCCCACACAGGCAGTCGACCCTCCTAATCAAAAACTCACAAGGCACCCCCCTTGAACACGTTACAAATTTCAAATATCTGGGTATCACACTAGATACCTCCCTCTCCTACCATAGTCACATTCAACACCTCTCCTCAGCTGTCAACGCTAGAATGGGCATACTCTACAGACTCAAACACTGCCTACCCGCACAGGCCATGCGTCTAGCTGTCTCCTCGTCAATCCTCTCCCTGATTGACTATGGGATAACGATATATGGATCAGCTGAACCCACCGCACAACGTAGTATTAACACTGCCCTGAATAAAGCTTGCCGACTAGTCACTGGCAGTGACAGGCTAACCCATACCTGTGACCTATACGATATGGCCGGCTGGTTAAACTTCCAACAAAGACTAAAGTTTCACACCTGCGTCCTCGCAAAAAAAATACATCTCCAGCTTGCCCCCATTGGCCTCCTCCCCATAATCAGCCCAGTCCCCCTCAGGCGTAATACATGGCTCTCAGCAAACTCCTCATTCCAGGTCCCCCACTGTAGAACATCTCTAGGCCAAAGATCTTTCCTGTACCGTGCTCCCCTTTGGCTAAATGCTGTACCTCCCCAGCTCTCTCACACCCACAGCATTTCCCTATTCAAAGCAGGCCTCAACGTTCACCTACTTGAAACTGCGAACTGTGACTGTGGCTAATTTCCCTGCCCACCCGTGCTCTCAATCCCCCTACAACTGACTCAGGGTCCTCCTAGACCCTATGAATCCTTCTTCTACCTATCTCTAACTAAATGGAATCCTGAAAGCTGCCTACCACTGTCTCTGGTAAACTAAGTTAAAGCCTGGACTGCACTGACAGTACTGATTATGAATGCTGACTGTTAATGTATGTTTTCCCTGAGTACTGCTTGACTATGTATGTTTCCCTGTATTTTATGTACTCTTTCCACCCCCTGTAACTGACGTGGAGCCTTTGCAAAAGAGTCTGTGACTCAAAGGATTGTAATTCTGATCTTATGCAATAAATAAATAAAAATAAATAAACACTAAATAAGCAGTCTGATTGGCTGATCAAGTATCATCTCACTACTGTATGTTTATATGTACAGTTACTGCATTTCTTATGATTAATGAGCGCTTTCTCATGTCTTTGTGTGCCAGAGGTTTCTCACCCAAAGAACCTGAGTGGGCACTTTTGTAACCATAAGAGATACAGTATAGACTGAAAAAAAAGAGTTTGAAAGAAGAAAAAGATAGTTTAAAAAATCGGCTATGCACATGCATAATGAAACCCTTGATGCTGACGTCCTGCGGGAGCCCTGGTGCAAGCAGGATGACACTTGGCACCCAAGGGTTCCTCCAGACCAACAGACTCTCCCACCTCTGGTTCACTTTTTCTCCAAGGTGACCACTAACACCAGGATGCTCCGCCATGGGAGGTGAGCCAGGGGGTTGGGAAAAAGTAAGTGTCACATAAGGAAAGGACAGGGCTGTAAATAGCCTCCCCAGTGCAGCCCCTATCCCTATTGTGGCTATCCAAAAAGTGCAGAATTAGTTACTGGGGTGCGGGGGTTCGCCTAGTGACTAACAATGCAAATTAGTGTCTCCAGATGTTAATGGATGCAGCCGGGGTGCAGTTAACATCTGTTTTGAAATGCAGTCACGTAGGAGTATATAAAATCCACTCAATTTATTGAAAAATCCAGAAATCAAATAAAGACAGCAGCAAATGTTCCCGGAAGCTCGCCAGCGTTTCACATGCTGCTCCACGCTTTTTCAAGGACTTGTTTGGTATCTCTTTAGCCTTTTAATTCTGACTGCCTTCCCAATCAATGGCGTATTATCAGTTGGAAAGTCAACTGTAGAAATTAGGACATCTTTCACCAAATCCTTGAGTAGAAGAAAAATCTGAGTCTAAGTTCTCCGGTAATCCCACAAGTCAAATATTAGGAATTCTCAGGCTCTTCCAATTTTTCTTGATATTGTAGCTCTTCCCACAATCAGTCTTCACGATTCATCACAGTATGCGTCTCAGCCAGAGGCCCAGGATCCCTGAGGGAGCATTCAGCTTTAAGATTTTTGGAGTGGGTGAGCCGACATCAGGGACGGTGCCACCCATGAGGTAGACATGTTACATGGTGCTCGTGGACTGGCCAGTAACGACGTTGACTCCCCCTACTCCTCAGTTCTGTTTTTCCCACCATTGAGGCAACATCGCTTCATGGGAGCTCTGTGAAAGAAGACTGCATTAGTTCTGTTTGTCAACATTTCACTCAACGTCATGCTCCAGTTTGGCGCTGTTTGCCAGCTCATAATTATTTTCCCCATTTTCTTTTTTATTCAGTGTGGTGTTGGATGCTTTATTTTATTTTATTTTTTTCTTTCTGTCAGTCAGTCATGTCTGGTTCGGGGCCTAAAAAATCCATGAAAACATAGGTGGGGCTTGCCTCCATGTGTTGGTGCCCCTGTGACAAGCCCACAACCATTATGGATCACCATGAATGCTGTCTGACCTGCCTGGGTCCAAACCACAACATGGTTGTGTGTCATGCTTGCTTCTCTATGGACCTCTGCACTGGTAAAATCCATGTGCTAAAGCTGGGGCGGGTACTCCCAACTTTTGGAGGCCGGCATCGTACACTGGTGCCAGAGTCAGGTCCCTGGGATCTTCCCCATAGCCCTTCCCCGGTATTATAGGTACCGAGGGAGAGCAGGCCTCCTTTGTTTCCAGTCTTGCCAAGACAGGAGGCCTGCATGAGAGGTCTGCGGGACAGCTGACCTCCTCCAGGAGGTCAGTTGAGCACCCCTCACAATCTGGTGCCCCCTTGGGGGCTCTGACGACCTTAAGAGTGGTTTTGCAGCTATACGCTGGGCCCCCACTGGCAGTACCTTCAGCAGTGTGGCCTGTTGCTGCCTCAGCTCGTGACACCAACCCCAATGTCAGTGAGCAAGGCAGAGCTGACCATGCAGCTGGGTCCCCCTCTCACGCTGTTCACATCACTGGGAAAGGAGGGGTCCAGGGGGTTGCCAATTTAGAGATCTCCCTGATCTCATCCTCTGACTAGGAGGCCAATGACTGGGATAATCCTGACTGGCTCACTTGCTTCGGTGAGTCCCAGGACTCCTCTAGACCCAGCCCATGTCCTTCTTTTTCTGTGGAGCCAGGGTCAGCACCAACCACAGTGCCGCCTCCCCTGCATCCCTTGATGCCACTCTCAGTGCTGGGGATGCTTCTGGTGTTGACCCCCACACTGGCGAGGATGACAGTGCAGAAACCAGTGTTGGGTTGGGAGACAGCACCGTCTTTTGTATTGGGCCTGTTTTAGCTGCTGTGGTCACCACCGATTCAGGTCTCGGTGCTGGGGCCAATGCTGTGGTGGGTTCCAGTGTTGTTCACAGTGTTGGGCCTGCTTCCTCCCCTCTTTCAGGCTGTCACAGGGTGTGGGTTTAGGATAACACAACTTCAGGCAGACCACAAGTCAGGTGCATAAAAAACGCACAAGTGCATTTGTTGTCGTATTTTTATCATGTAAAATATACAGAAAGCAAAATGGTAAGTCAGACAACTGCTTAGCTTCAACAGTTTCCAAGGCTTTTTCTTCTGCCTGAAAGTGTGAAAGCATACACTACAAGGAGGTTTTTCACCTTCCACAATCAGTATACAACTGACCACCCGATCTGTCCTCTCTCAGCACTGAGGTAGGGCTTTTTATAAGCTCACTAGAAGTTGGAAAAACAGTTTCCACTGCCTTTTGATTAACAGCAGACATAACATAAAACTAGCCACTAGGGGCCACTGTTGCCCCATAGAGAACAGTTATTTGACAGCCACCTGGAGCTCATTACATAACTTGTTTCCAACATTGTTAAAGATCAGAACATTCTGTGCTCTCCTAAACTCTCCTGAAGGGTCATATTACCTCATGCTGTCTGCTGCAAAATTTATCTTAGAAGGGGGCTTCTAACATCTAGAAAAAGCAGACACAAACTTTTGTTATTCTTCTGTTAAAACTGCCCTCTTAGTTTTGTTTTATGGCCAAAGATCAGAGAAGAAAACAATATATAACATCAATATTCTTTGAGATTTGTGGCTGGTTTCTAGTTAGTTTTTGGGTAATATGCACAGAAAGCCATATAAGCACTTCAGCACTTAATTTATAACCAGCCAACCAGCATGTTGGACATTATACAAAACAGACAAACTGCTTGGGGAAGGGGTTTCAATTTATCCCAGCGGTGTCCACTGTAACAGGTGTCACCCTGTCACACAGGCCCTACTTGTAATGTTAGGTGGCATGGCAGATCATGTTCTGGAGACGCAGGGGTTAGGAGGTCGGAGTCGGTGCCATGGCCCATGTCCACAGCCCCAAGAGGCTCTGGGAGGATCCATAGTGCTGATTCTGGCCTTCTTTCCCCTCTGGAACCATTGAGGTCTGCATTTGGGGACAGGGGCCACCCAATGGGCTCTGTATGACTCCAATCTCCTCACCTGGGGATTTTCTTCCAGTGGCACCACCCCGTTCATCCCTCTGCAGTTGGGTGCACCTTGTCAGCTGGGGAGGGGTACCCTGCCCATTCCCACAGCCCTAGCAGAGGATCTAGTTTGGTCTGCCATGTCCCTCCTCCTCTGCCTCCTTCTCCCCTTCTTCCAGGTTTCTCTGGCCCTGCAGGGTCCATGGCCTGGGAAGAATTCAGGGTTACGGCTGGTGCATTTCCCACATACCTGAGGGCCATGGATGAGGTCATTTTCTGACCTACAATCCCTGCATCGCCGCCCCCTGAATCCAGCTCCTCAACATCTTTGACTTCTTCCTCTGAGGAAAAGGACTCTTCCATCAATTTCATTTCAGACACTGATTTCACTGGCTATCAACGCTTCCTCTCACAGATGTAAGAGGACTTGTACATTTCCAGGTTTGTAGAATGCAATCCTACACATGCAATGTTGTCATTCTTGTGGAAAATACAATGCTGACACAATTGTCATACCTCCCCGACCCCAGCCATTCGTGGAGGTTTCACAGTGTCTGGCACTATTTCTGCTCCAGCCCCAAGGGACTGTCAGTGCAGGTACTGCACACCTGTAGGGTCTCCTGGAACTATGCTTGACCCCACTTCAGAAGTGGAAGTCCTGGACACCCCCCGCTGGGCAAAAATGCCCATGGCATGACCCCCCCCCCCGAGTCTGACTTGGCTGGAGTTTGACCACTGAGGTAGAAGGGTTTTCTCAGTGGCACACCTTCTTTTGTGCATTGCAGTGCACCAGGCACACCAGGCACTTGCGGTCGATGCTGGACAGCTCCTGGCAAGCAGGTAACATCAGCCTTTCCACATGTGGCCTGGAGCTGGCGAGACACCAAGCCAGGGCATTTTACAACACCAATGAGATAGCTTTTCAGGCTTGTGCAAACTACAGTCTGCATCAGACGGATGGCATGGCTACGCCTCTCAAAGTTATCACCCTTGGCCCAGCATAGGGTGATGTGTCATCTTACCAGAGGGGCCCACTTCTTTTCCTGCAGGGTCAGGCATGAGCTATAGGGGTGACTTCCTTCTCCCAGGGCATGGGAGCCTCCACCTGCTCCTGACCAGTCTCAGGTCTTGCCAGACCTGTGAGGGGCCCCCCGCCTCTCTGTGTCTCCCCCACTGGAGGCCAAGGGACCTTGGTTTTTCCCTCAGGGTTTACCAGCACTACCAAGGGTGGTGGCTTGGCACTCAGATCCATCCTGTGATCAATGGTGAAGACTGATTCTGGGAAGATATAAAAATTACATACTCACCATAATTCTTGATCTTCCCAAATATCTTCACCATTCATCCCAGCTACCCGCCTACCTTTCCCTCAAAACCAGACTTCTGGGCAGTGTCTCCTTCCTTCTTCTGACTTCTCCCTTTGATATAATACATGAAAGTAAAAGGGAGCTAGTCCTTTCTAAGCAAACCCTGAGCTGGTTGTTGTTTTTTTTCTTCTAACCTACTTCTTCATTCTCATTAGAAGAGGCATGCAGAAGGGAGAGCATTGCCTCTGTCCCTTGGGAATCTCTTTCACCCTCTGGTTTCCCTTTTGCTAGGAAGACAGTTCTTTTATGCTGTACCATCTTAAAAAAAAAAAAAATAAGAGAGAGAGAAGCAAACCTCCTTCCTTCAGAGAGAGAGAGAGAGTTAGTGACGGTACACCCTTTCTCCTGCCTCCAGGAGCCTTTCTTTTACCTGGAAGGATATGGCTCTTTTTAATTATAGTCCCTTCTGCTTTCTCCAGAGAGGAATGCCAGTGGTGTCAAACTACCCTTGCGAGCCAACCCCTCCTTGTCTCGCATTTTACTTTTTTTGTACCTACCACATTCTAGTGGTAGGCCAAGGCCCCTGTTTGGCAGAGTCCTTCTCTTTCATATTAGAAGGGGTCTCTCTCTCCATTTCACCCTTCTTGGGCAGTCCTCATATCCTCAGTCTAGCTCCCTGGAGTATCTCTCTCTCTCTCTCTCTCTCATTTCTTTCCTATCCTTGGGCAGTACTAGCAGCTGAGCACTACCTTAACCCCTCTGCAGTATTCTGCTGGTCTCTAACCAAAAATGAATCAACTGCACCTTTCCTCAAAAGGTTTTTTTTTTCATCCAATCTGTTTTAATAAAAAAAAATGTTCTACAGACTTTTAAGAGAGATACTCCTGCCTTCTCTGACCTTTTAGTCATACTCATCGCCTGCGATATCAGATAATTTAGGTGGCTTCCTCTGTAGAGGCCTAGGATTCTGTTAGCTTTCAGAACGTCATCTCACCTAGCTTCTCCTGGCCAAGGGTATGCGACATCAAAATCTCTCTCTCTCTCTCATTCTCTTGGTCTGCCCAGTTGTTCTGGTCCCCAGGCCAACCAAAAGTCCCTCAATCCTCTCTCTATTTCTTATTCTTAGCCGGCTTGTTATTTGTTTTTATTTCCTATATCGTTTTCCCCTATTCCTTGGGCTCCCTTGCCCCACCCTTCTCTATTTTCTAACCCTTTTTCTTCTTCTCTTCAGGTGGACAGAACTAAGGAGTAGGGGGGGTCAGGGTCAGTTACTGGTTAGTCCATGAGCATCATGTAACACGTCTGCCTCATTAGCGGTGCCGTCCCTGACGTTGGCTCCCCCACTCCAAAAATCTTAAAACTGAACAGTCCTGTGGGGATCCTGTGCCTCTGGCTGAGACCCTTGCAGTGATGAATAGTGAAGATATTCAGGAAGATCAAGAATTATGTTGAGTACATAGTTTTCATTGCTCCTTAATGAGTGCAGTGAGAGTTGCTTCTGGAGAGGAGATCTTAGATTTGTAACATTTTCTTTAACCAACTTCTCCATTACAGCATAGTTTTCCTTGATTGATTTCAGGTCACTTTGTGAAAAAATCAACATTGGCAGCCTCAAACCGATGGTTGTAGCACTACATCCAGGATATTATCTGGTCCACTGACCAGCCAAGTAATACAACTGTATAATGTTTGTGGTGCTCATCACAGTTTGTACTACTCGATGTAACTGCTGAAGATGAGGATTTGGGAGTAAGGGACAACCAGCTCACAGCTTTGCTGATCACCCAGAGGCTGCTACCAATGCCTGTGAGGTGGAGGACATACTGGGACTACTGGGTTTGCCACCATTCTCTGTGCCCATATTGTTGGGACGAACCCTCTGATCAAGAGGTGCAGGCTTCGGTGAAGTACAACTTGTTATTTTACTCTCTCTGAGAACAGAAAACCTATTTACCTGTTTTCTTTTAGTTTGTTATGATCTTTCCAAATCGGGTGATGAACGGAGTTTAAATATTTTTTACCTGCTGCACCGAGCTCGGGAATGCCACTGACACATTAAGTGACCTTCTGGGCTCTCTCCTCCCTTCATTTTCAGTGTTTAATATTTGTTTACCTGACCTACCTAGTTTTGTTTTATATCTTGTTTTACATTGTTTATTTTAATTATTGTTGCTTTTGTGTGGTGCCCAGAGCCTCTGAGATGAAACTGTCTTGCAATTTGCATGACGCCCACCAGCCCATCCTTGCAGAGTCTTGACAGTGCAGGGACGGGCTACGATCCCCTTTTGTGAATGACTCAGGAGATGCAATCAAGGGGCTGACACAAAATCATTTTTGCAATGATTTTGCGATCATCTCTTGCTGGGATGTCACAGCATGAAATTCTGATGGTATAATAACCGTCACATGTAATACCACTGTTATCGTTATACTGTGATATTACAGAAGTCATTTTTGTACGAAAAAGAAGTCTCATCAAACTCTTGCATCAGGGAGAGTTGGTGTGGAAGGGGCAGTTGTCCTTGAAAACATGAAAAAAAAAGTAGTTTTAAGACTTAAAACCGTGGTATACTGTGAACCATGGTTATCGCAGTATCAACACTGTGACTTCTGATACCATGGTATACTACAAAGATGTTACATTGTGACATCTCTAGTACCTTTTGACTTTGAATTGGGCTCTAAATGCTTTATTCAGTTTTATTCTGTCAAACTGATATAACCCAAGTGCAAGTTATGAGTAGTTGTGACATTTTAAAAGAAAAACCTGGATATTACTGTAAAAGCTGTCGGATATGCAGAATAAGTAGGACCAATACTTTTTAACATCTATGTTAGTGACCTAGCGGAGGGTCTGGAGGGATGGGTGTGCCTGTTCACAGACAATACAAAGGTCTGCAATAGGGTGCATTCACCTAGTGGGGTGCAAGCCATGAGGCGGGACCTGGAGAGGCTGGAGAGGTGGTCTGACGCCTGGAAATTGAAGTTTAATGCACAAAAGTGCTCACTGATGCACCTGGGGAGGAGGAATAGGAGGGAAACTTATTCTTTTGGGGGGTGGTGATTAAGGAGAAGGAAACGGAAAGGGAGCTGGGGATTATGGTATCGCGTGACCTCAAGGTGGGCAGCCAGTGTTGCAGGGCGGTGGGAAAGGCAAATGAATGTTGGCCTGCATTGCAAGGGTTTTAATAGCAGGAAGAGGGAGGTGCTAATGCCGTTATACAGAACCATGGTCAGGCTGCATCAGGAGTATGGGGTGCAGTTCTGGAGGCCTCACCTACAAAGAGATGTTGAGTTGATGGAAAGGGTACAGAGAAGGGCAACCAAAATGGTATGAGGGATGCAGGCTGTACCCTATGAGAGAAGATTGAGAGGGCTGAATTTGTACCCTCTGGAGACTAGGAGGAAGAGGGGGGACATGATTGAGACCTTTAAGTATTTGAAGGGAGAAAATAAGGTGGAGGGTGATAGCATGTTCAAATTGAAGAAGGGAGTGAACACAAGGGGACATAGCCTCAAACTGGAAGGTGGGTAATACAGAGGTAATGTCTGGGGGCAGTTTTTCATGGAGAGGGTGGTGGAGGCCTGGAACAAGCTGCCGGAGGAGGTAGTGGCAGCTGAAATGGTGGAGGGGTTCAAGAGGGCTTGGAAAAGATTTAAGGGGTTGGGAATAGAGGGTGGAAGCATAACAGAAGGGAGGAGGTAGGGTGTTTGGCAGACTAGATGGGCCGTGGGGCATTTCTCTGCCATCACATTTCTGTGCATCTGTGTGTAATAAACTTGTACTGTGAGTATGTTTATTTATTTATATTTATTTTATTTTGAAATGTCTTTTTTTATTCATTTATTTGTTAATTCTAATTTTTTTGTATGCACTGAAGGCCACACTGAAAATAAGCTAACACTATGTGTGTTCTGGTCACAAATAAAATGAAATGACAATGGATAAAACCAGCAAGCTAAACAAAAACTAATAGCAATAATAACCTTTACTTATTCAGGTAATAAAACTCATTGAGATTAAACCCCCTTTTATTGGGGGGTGGTGGTCAAGAAGGGACCTTGCAACCTAATTATGAGATAGAGGACATATACAGAGACAAATGGAAGGTATACATATAATAACATCTAAATAGGTTACGGCTGACAAAGCAAGAAACGGTGCAGTCAGATCCAAGGTGTCTTAACTTTAGAAGTTTTAAACAAAAAAAATCGGACCTCAGTGAACAATTTCACAAACATTTTTCTTCTCTGCGGATTTTGCTTTTGGACAGATTGCACAAGTGTGTCATAGCACATCTCATATAGAAAACCATTACATTTTCCATATACAGCAGGAAATGTATTTTAAATACACTAAAATTGGTCCATTTGGGGACAAAAAGGCATATGGTTTATATATGACACATATATGGACAATCTATGGACCTTAAAAGAAACATGTATGCAACTAGTTTAATATTATACATACTGTATATTCCTCATGTAAAGTAAAACGTTTATCCAGAGTTCACCAGTCTGCAGATTCATGGCCTTCTGGATACATCCTGGCAAAGCAGCAGATTAAACTTCATGATACACTGAAACCAAACTTCAACAAATATTTATTTAATGCAAATTAAATAAGTAACAGCAGTTTAAAATACTTTGAGAGTGCCATATATTCAGAATTGAATGTGTTTATGTTTTGGTGGGAGACCCCACCTTCTTCAGAGCATCACCTTGTCTATTTATTAAAGTTCACAAGTTTGCAAGTGGATAAAATTGCTTGCGCTGATTCCTGGAAACCAAATGAAGCCAGTGGTTTCACTGTCTAACAACAGTTCTCATATATTGTTCATATATCTGTATCATATGCAGCAGTGGCCTTTATATGCTGCTGTAACTTTTAACAGGCACTTGTATGTGTAAGTGGGTACTAGTACATGTACTAGATGTCCCATCAAAATAGCAAAGGCAAAACAAACAGCAAAGGAAAAATAAAGAAAAACAGTGAATGCGATGTTGGCGACATGGTCTTTATAGCAAGTGGTTATTTAAGTGACGTAGACAGTAAAGTCATTCAGCAGTGTAGGCAATAATGTAGTCACTAGTATGTGCTACAAATCTGTACTGGCAGTGTAGCACAGAGATTAGAGTCACCGGCTGTGTGTATGCTTGCTATGTCCAGCACACCTGGGTTTGAGACTTGACATTCCTAATTTTATTTTTGAAAATCTTGTGCCCGCCTTAGTGTCTCGCCCCAGTGAGAATATCTAATCTTCCCCATCCAGACTTCTCCTGCTCCCTGACCCCTCCCGGAGTAAGAATATAATATTCCTCCCTCCCAACTGTCTCCACTCCTGAGTTGCATCCCCGGAATCAGAATATATAATTTTCCCCTCCCAAGTTTGTCCCCCTCCTCTCATTGCATCTCCCGGAGTGAGACTATATAATCTGCCCCCCTCAACATCCTTCTCCCCTTCCCCAAGTGCTGTTCCCTTATTTGCACGAGTTCTGTTTTGTGGCAGGGGTTTCTTCGGTCTGATTGCTCGCTGTGATTTCTTCTCACTGTTTTTGTTGGTGCTGATTTTCATGCGCCATTATTGACTTCGCTATTTTGCCTTCGCTCTTGTTAGGTAATACCCACGTACTAACCCCCTTGACATGTACAAGTGCCTGTTATGAGTTACAGTAGCATATAAAGGCCACCTCTGCCCCCCCCCACCCTGATAGCATTAGAATTTTATGTACAGCTCTACAGACCTTTCCCTACTTCACATCATCAAAACGCGGTTCTCTGGGCAGGGCTGCGGCAGGCGGTCGGTGGCTTCAGAACTATGAAGAAGCAGGATGGAGCTTGTTGTAAGTTAAAAAGCTCATTAACCATTTGACAAAAAAATTCTAAACAGGGCTATTCTAGGTCCAGGGGTGGGAAGCTACTGCCCATGAATTGCCTGCTCCAAAGATGTCAGCAGTTGTTTAAATTTCTTTTCTGGTCATGATGGGGACCACTTATTACCCTGTATACTGCAAGCACTGGGGAGAGAAATGACGCGCACTTCAAAGTACTGTGTTGTGAGGGATTTATTTAAACCGAACTGTAAAATAAGACACCATGCAAACTAAGCAGCCAGAGCTGAGGTCACCCATACGTATCACTTAATAGGCTTCACCAAGGGGTTTGGGATTACCAGATTCTAATGTATAACCTAAAACTGCCATAGCCAAATTTAGTACACAGCAGGCAGACTCCACAATCTCCGAAATAATGCCTCGCCTTTAATGAACGCAAAAATGCAAATAAAAAAATAAATCCAGTTAACTGTTAAGATATATAAAAAATGTTTAGCTTAACATGTCTACATATTAAAATCCCAGGAAAATAGGTACCAGAGCTTTAGGCTTTTCAAAAGCTGGAGATCAAAGTGCTGTCATTTCCTAATTTAAACCCTTTGTTACATCAACCGTCTTAAGACGGATGAGAAAGAGCCAAATAAAACCTGAAACAAACTGCGTCTTTGTAGCTGTTTTTGTTTCACTCCGTTCTCTCATTTTGGGCCACAAGATAGGTCAGCTCCATTACTGAGCAGCCTTCCCACAAATATTTAAAACAAATTGAATTGCACACCCAATACCCATCACAATTACACTAGGCACAATAACTAAATTAGCAATTCAACAAAATAATTGGAAATGCGACTTGCTCCATCCTTCCAGTCTCCCTCGAGGGTTTAGCCGATCTATTTGGGGGGCGTTTGGTTTCACTAATTCTGTAGCTAATTAGAGACACACTTGAAAATGAAGTTGTTTGTCCCAAAGTTGTATTTCTCTGCTAGGGAAAGCAAAGGTATATAGCATATCGTGGCTTGCAGCTACTGCATTTGAAATCAAGTATGCAGTATGTAAGAAAGATGAGTTGTATTCTGTGCTGTTTTTTGGTGTAACAGTACTGAATGGAAATACATCTCAGTTGCAATGATCAATACAAATTCTTTTTTTTTCACACGTATATTCAGAAGCCTCAATTTCAGTGCAAGGCAACTGGTCAATATCACAATTAATACTACAGCTCTTTAAGGTGGTTTTCCATGAATGGTGCTTAGTATCATTGAGTTGCACAGTGTACTAACCGTCACCCTTGCCTGCCTTTCAGAATGGTTTGGCAGGTCTTTGCCAAGGCTAGGCAGTGCCTGACCATCACTAATCACTGGGAAGTTTTCAGTCCGTTTTTCACTGTTCTATCAATGTGGCTGTCAGGTTTTTCAGGAGGCAGTATAGCGCTGTGGTTTATGGCACTGAGCTGGAGACCTAGGTTTGAATCCCACAGCCCCCAATGGCATACTGTATGACCCTGAGCAAGTCATTTAACTTTCTTGTGCTCCCGGGTTGCACCTGAAAACAAGCTGCAGCTTAGTGTGTGTCTCCTGGTTAAACAATTTCCCCTTTCCGTTTTATAAAAAAAATGGGCTACATTAAAAGGGGCACCATCAACACCGTTTATAAAATGGCAGGAAAAAATCTTGAAACCTAATTGGCTGAAAAACATCATGTGAGTGTGTATTACAAAGGTAGCGCTGCATGGTCAGAGTATGCCATTCAGCCAATAAAGCAGCACAAGCAATTGGTTAAAGCCATCATATGACGAAGCACAAAGTAATGCATATTACAGATATCTTTTCTGTTTATGGCACTCCATATCTGGTGGGGATTTACCCCATTTCTGCCCTCAAAAACCCTCCACCCCACGGTCAGCCCACATGGGAGTCCCATGACTTACCCATCATGGCAGGGCTGCTTTGAGGGCATGGGGAGCGATCAAGATCCACTTTTCTTCCCCAGTGAGCTTGGCCAGTGCTCCCACCCCTGATGTGCAGACGTCCACTGTTTCACCAATCCCTGCTGCGGCATTGGTCCCAGGCATACCTACTTCTAGCCATTGCTAGGGGCCAGAGTGTTACCAGGCACCAGAACTCTTCCTCCCCAAAAGAGGGGAGCAGTCTTCTAGATGTTCCTCCCCCCCCGAATGACCCAGTTTGCGCCCAAACCCAGGCTGTCAGTGCCACAAGCTGTAGCTCCATGGCTGGGCCAGTGGCCGACCCAAATATCCTCTTTTAATTTTTATTTATTTATTTTTTGTTGACCGGGTAAGTGCACTAGACAAATCCTGCCTATTTTCAGGCAGGACCCAGGGGAAGGGGATACAGATGAATGCCAACTAACCTTGAACCAGATATCTGTAGCAGTGATATACTCACTAACACTTATAAAATAGTCCTAAAGGATTAAAAATAATGAATCATCGGCTACAAGAGCTAAGCAGTTTGATTATGTTAAAAATAACCAGACACCATGTGACATTTCTTAGCCAATCAGATTGCTGGTTTTTTCCAACCTGGTTTATAAGTTGCAGATATTGTATTTAAGACATTGTGTGAACTGAGACTGCAGCTTTAGTTATGTCAAGTTTTATAAGCTGCAGCCTTAGTCATGCCACATTTTGTGCAGTATGACTTGACACCAGGTAGTGGAGTTTTGCTCCATAAACTGGATCCAGCCATGGAATCAATGAGGCAACCAACTGCAGTTTCTGCTTTCGGAGTCCTGCTTTTAGCAGTGGGTGTGAACTGACACCATATGGTATGCACGGCTCACACCATACAACTAAAACTAACCCCCCAAAAAAGGCAAAAATGAAAGTTGTTTTTGTGACTAGACTTACAACTGCAGTAACAACCTCAAAGCCAGTCATTTTCTTGGGCCACCTGTCTTCCCCCACTGGTTGTTAATGCCTCAGAAATGACCAGCTTCAGTCATTATTGGTTGAGTTAATAAATACAGACTGAGATGTTAGCAGCTATGGGGGAATTACTCCCCAAATGCATTAACAAACAGACGGATTTTAAGACCCTACTTACATACCCATTTTCCGAAATAAAACTATCTGCCCCTGCCTGAAACATCACGTCTTTATGGAACTTTCTGTCCAGATCAGTACCTCTTCCAGCTGGGTATCATACAGCTTGTTTTCCCATCCTGTATGTATACTCTTACTCTGGCCAGGTTATTTCTGGCCCCTTCTGAGCAATCTCCTTGTCCTAACACCCACTCAATGACCCTTCATCCCCCATGGCTTGCCTCCTGTGGCAGGTCATTGAGGGAGGGGTTCCCCTCTCCTTCATAGCAGGATCCAGCAGGGTAAGGGGTGGTGCTGGCCCCAAGAGTAACTTGGGTTGTCATAATCCTGGATGTTACTTTCTATCCACCCATGCCTGAGGCATCACACACACACGGTGTGTCACTGCAGCAAAGCAAGATACCCTGGCCACCAAAGAGGTTTCTGAGGTTGTGATTGTGGTCCCAGCCTCAACCCAGACCAGGTCACACTGCCAGTGTGTTACCCTTCCTTAGGCCTGTCTGCCCAACTGCAGCCTTCCCAGGGTCTCTCTTGAACATGGGTCAGCAGCCTAGCAGCTCAAAACAGTATAGCTAAGCCATCTGGTATCCCCTGAATGCAGCTTTTAGAATACTTCCATGACCTGTTTTCAAAAAGAGTTATTAACTGTACAGAACGTGCTGGCAAAGCTTTCTCCTACTGGCTCCCCAGTTTGTGGAACAAACTAGCCCCTCCCCCCATTAGGAATGCCTCTTCTTACTTTGCTTGCAAGCAACAACTACGCTCCCTACCACCTCCCCCCGACTCTGTCCCAGGTGATCATTTCTCCATTCCAGTCTCTCCTGACTACTGCCAACAATGCACTTACTATACTACGTTCTCAAAGTTTGCACTTACTATTGTAACGTTTGTATCACATTGTCTCATGACCTCCATTTGATTCAATACTGCTGTATCTGTTGTGATTCAATACTGCTGTATCCATTGTGATTCAATACTGCTGTATCCGTTGTGATTCAAAACTGCTGTATCTGTTGTGATTCAATACTGCTGTATCTGTTGTGATTCAATACTGCTGTATCTGTTGTGATTCAATACTGCTGTATCCGTTGTGATTCAAAACTGCTGTATCTGTTGTGATTCAATACTGCTGTATCTGTTGTGATTCAATACTGCTGTATCCATGGTGATTCAATACTGCTGTATCCGTTGTGATTCAATACTGCTGTATCTGTTGTGATTCAATACTGCTGTATCTGTTGTGATTCAATACTGCTGCATCCGTTGTGATTCAATACTGCTGTATCCGTTGTGATTCAAAACTGCTGTATCCGTTGTGATTCAATACTGCTGTATCCGTTGTGATTCAATACTGCTGTATCCGTTGTGATTCAATACTGCTGTATCTGTTGTGATTCAATACTGCTGTATCTGTTGTGATTCAATACTGCTGCATCCGTTGTGATTCAATACTGCTGCATCCGTTGTGATTCAAAACTGCTGTATCCATGGTGATTCAATACTGCTGTATCCGTTGTGATTCAATACTGCTGTATCCATTGTGATTCAATACTGCTGCATCCGTTGTGATTCAATACTGCTGCATCCGTTGTGATTCAATACTGCTGTATCCATTGTGATTCAAAACTGCTGTATCCATGGTGATTCAATACTGCTGTATCCGTTGTGATTCAATACTGCTGTATCCATTGTGATTCAAAACTGCTGTATCCATGGTGATTCAATACTGCTGTATCCGTTGTGATTCAATACTGCTGCATCCATTGTGATTCAATACTGCTGCATCCGTTGTGATTCAATACTGCTGCATCCGTTGTGATTCAATACTGCTGTATCCATTGTGATTCAATACTGCTGCATCCGTTGTGATTCAATACTGCTGCATCCGTTGTGATTCAAAACTGCTGTATCCATTGTGATTCAATACTGCTATATCTGTTGTGATTCAATACTGCTGTATCCGTTGTGATTCAATACTGCTGTATCCATTGTGATTCAAAACTGCTGTATCCATGGTGATTCAATACTGCTGCATCCGTTGTGATTCAATACTGCTGCATCCGTTGTGATTCAAAACTGCTGTATCCATGGTGATTCAATACTGCTGTATCTGTTGTGATTCAATACTGCTGTATCCGTTGTGATTCAATACTGCTGCATCCGTTGTGATTCAATACTGCTGCATCCGTTGTGATTCAATACTGCTGTATCCGTTGTGATTCAATACTGCTGCATCCGTTGTGATTCAATACTGCTGCATCCGTTGTGATTCAAAACTGCTGTATCCATTGTGATTCAATACTGCTATATCTGTTGTGATTCAATACTGCTGTATCCATTGTTTATGAAACATTACTGTAATTGTCTATGTTGTGCAATTTGCATGTACTCCCATCTCCCCGGGTCGCACCTGGAATCGAGCCTTGGCTCAGTGTGCCTTTCCCAGTTATCACATTTTTAAATAAATAACTAACGGCCCGGGGGGTGGGGTGGGGCCAGAAACAGGAAGTAGATTTACCAGAGACCTGCAAGGAGCAGACTGTGTCCTCCAATCTTTTCCAATGCCCATAGTTTTCAATTTTTACTGGAAAATCTGACAGAGTTCCAGAAGTATGACTGTCTGCACACCGCTATAAACAAAGAATTTCATAGAATTGGGCATTTTATACCAGATCAGTGAACCTATGCAATCTGTATTTTTCTTTAAACTGTCTCCTGCACCATTTTCCTTGTGTGTTATCTACTTTGCTATATGTTCAGCCTTCTTTAATTCAGATTATTTATACACATACTAAAACAGTAACAGCAGAATCCTGGTAAAATATGGAAATCAAATTAGCTATTACTGGTGTGATCCTGGCACCTCAAACCTTGAAAACAGAATTTCATTATTTCAGTCACTGTAAAACAGTGGCCTTAAAGAGCTAGTGGAGCCAAAACAGGCAGACATGAAAATAATACACATTTTAAGAAGTAGTCAGGTGTAACCTTTTTATTTCTGAAGTATTTTTCTTTTTCCTGTTGCTCATTTGAAAGTCTTCTATGTGATAATATTGTGCTAGGTGTGCGGAACAGCTCTTAGCCTGGCAGGTGACCTTCTCTATCTCTGTCCCCCACTACATCATCAGCATTGTGATGCCACTGACAGTGACATCACAGGTGATGAACCTGGCAGCCACTGAGTGGCTGTTCCTAATCAGCAGTGATGTCACAGTCTGTGAGGTCACAATGCTGATGCGGTAGCGAGGGGGAATAGAGATAGACGTGTCAGCTGCCAGACAGAGTGCTGTCCCATACGTCACAAGCTAGATTCTCAAAAGGTTTTGGGACTAAGTCCCACACCACAACTCAAGTTGTAGACCAAAATCTCTGCAGCTGTAGAGATCAGTATTCTCATCCACAGCAGCTGTGGAAGATGTTACGGCTGGTCCCACCAGCCATAACATTTTTCCACAGCTGCGGGGATTTCTATGGCAGCACCAACCACAAGCTGCCGTAAATCATGGAGCTAGTTATAAACTGGGTACACTTTTGAGACTATCATAGCTGCAGGAGAAACTGTGGTTCTGTATGTGGCAACCCACTTGCGCAGAGTTTTTCCCGCAGCTTCGCGATTTTCAAGAGTTTTGAGAATGCGGCCCCACACCTACTAACATCAAGCAAACAATCATATAATTAAACAGAGGGGGGAAAAGTATATCAGATATAAAAGGTAATGGTTGACTGCTTTTAAAAACAAATATTAGTTTTAAGCAGTACACTAGCTCTTTAAAGCAGCAGTGCACCAAAAAATGTTTTTCCAAAACGCTAGTTTCAGCTACAGATAAAAATACTTGCAAACCTGTCAGATCCACTTTTCTAGATTCCTCCTATGCTGTGCACCATTAGTTTTCTTTCCTCAGTCCTAACCATACCTCTCAACCTCCTGCCTCATAAATCAGGGACAAGGCTTAAAAAAATCAGGGACAAAGGACCATAATCAGGGACACATCTTCAAAATGTGTGTTATCCATTCAGGAAGCTGGTAGAATAAGGGGCTTGGTGTAAAATGCATTTTCTGAATAAGAATAGGTCTCTAACTTTAATGTCTGTCATTATTTTGTGCTCACAATCCCCACTGTTCAGTCACGGAAACACAAATTTTAAGAGGGACTAAGGAAAAGTTTGAGGCAAAATCAGGGACGTCCCTGAAAATCAGGGACACTTAAGAGGTATGATCCTAACCCTTGCCAAGCCTACAATGGTATTTCTAAGCTAAATGTGGTGGCCATCTTTTTATTCTTCAGAAAAAATTAACTTAAAACATTTATAAAATACCCATATTTCTGTGGAATTACAAAATGTTACCACTGAATAAAACTGGAAGATGTCTGGAATATTTTACAGTGAAAAAAAAAAAAAGATAGGGCCAAATGGTTTGCCTGACTTTTTTGCATTGCTGCTTTAAGCAGCATTACGCTGCAGGGTTGGGAGAGGGGTACAGTTTAATGGTATTATCTACAAAGACACTGCCTTAAAAGGGAATTGTCATCATTCTACAGTTAAAACCATGGGATCTACAGGTCCCAATGCGCTAAAATGCATGGTCTGTACCTTTTTCAAATACTTAAGTGCTGAAATCCGTAAGTTTATCAGGTTGATCCTGCGACCCTCTGCCTGCCATTATTGTCCGAGAGTCTCCTGTGGCCAGCCCTCTGATGATGTGACTGACGGGCTAAACCATGGGGCACTCCTATGTATCAGCATAGTTTCCGTAAAATTTTGACAGATACGAAGGGCGTGTCTAGGCTTCTAACGCTGGTACCAATCAACTCAGGAAAGTGCATGTATGATGACAAATCCCCTTTAAGTGTCCGTAGTGAAACCTCAGATAAAACTAGGGATGGGCAAGGTAACTGTTACAAATTTCAGATTCCGGCCAGGAATTAAATCCAAATGATCTGAGTCAATCCACAACCACTCCTCCGGGGGGAGGGGGGCTTTTGAATCTGGGCTGGGCCACATGCTAAGGTTTGGGCCACCTCTTAATGGTCTATGCTGGTATTCTGGACCCCATTTCTGAGAATAGTGACTAAGATGTTATTGATGGCTCTAGGAATTAGAAACACAAAGAAAAATGTGGGTAAAGTCTATTTGTAAGTAAAGTAAAGTAAAATTTTGTTTATATGAAGCGCCCATCCAAAGCTCAGGGCACCTTAACAGTATACATTGCAAAAATCTTTCAGCAATACACATAAAAACAGTTAAAAATCTTCACAATCACTCAATGAGTCCCTGCAAATGCTTGGTTGTACAAATATGTTTTAAAGGATTTTTTAAATTCTTCCACAGTCAGTCTTTCTTGTATCTGGTGAGGTAGAGAATGCCACAGGGTAGGTGCCATAAAGGCAAAAGATCTTCCACCCGGTGTTTTCAGGGATACCCTGGGAACCTCCAGCAATCCCTCACCAGAGGATCGGAGTGAGCGGGAGAGGCAGTAAGAATACAGGAGTTCTTTCAGGTAGTGGGATCCCTGCTCATGTAGGGCCTTATAGGTCAGCAATGCGACCTTGAAGGTGATTCGAAACTTTATCGGCAGCCAGTGCAGTTCACGCAGCACAGGTTTTATATGACTAGATCTGGGGGTTCCTGTCAACAATCTGGCCATCGCGTTCTGCACTAGCTGCAAGCGTCAAATATCCACCCCCTGGTAGCCCTAGGTAGAGGGCGTTGCAGTTATCAAAATAACTGGTGACAAAGGCGTGGACCAAGGTAGGAAGATCTTCAGGTGGGACCAGGTGTTTCACCCGGGTTATATTCCTTAGATGGTAAAAGGAAGATTTGACTACAGCTGAAACCTGCGCCCTCAGGTCAGGCCTTCATCAAATATCACACCCAGGTTACACACCTGGCCTGAGGCCATAAATGGGGTCCCCCCCAAGATATAAACCTGATGCTTTCCCCACCCATGCCCCTGTCATCCTATAACCAGGGTCCACCAACAATACCTCTGTTTTACCCAAATTCAACCATAGCCAGCTAGCACTCATCCAGTTCTGTATCTCCAGCAGGCATTAGTTAAACACTGTGACAAAATCTAACTCTTGTTCAGGCACAAAAGACATGTAGAGCTGAGAGTCATTGGCATAACAATGAAAACTCAACCCATACCATCTTATAATGTCCCCTAATGGGAGCATATACACCGCAAATATCATGGGGGACAGCACCGAGCCCTGTGGAACCCCGCAGGGCAGCCAGTGAGGGGCCGAAGAATAAATCCCTGACACCACTCTCTGGAATCTGCCCTCTGGGAAAGATCAAAACCAACTGAGGACCGCCCCCCTCAGTCCACAGAAGAGCCACAGGCACTTGAGCAGCACCCAATGATCCGCGGTGTCAAATGTCACTGAGAGATCAAGGAGAACCAAGATGGAACAGGCTCTCCGATCTCTTGCCTTCAGAAGGTTATTAAGTATCCGCACCAAGGCTGTCTCAGCGCTATGCCTTTTCCTGAAGTCAGACTGGAGAGCGTCATAGATATTGTGGTTGGTTAAATGATCCTCCAGCTGCAAAGCGACCACCTTCTCAATAACTTTCCCTATAAAGGGTAAGTTCGAGATTGATCTGTAGTTAGCTGGGCAGTCGGGATCAAGGGAGGTTTTTTTCGAAAGGGGACGTACTACCACCTCCTTTAAGGGATCTGGAAAGATCCCTCTCTCCAATGAAATCACCACTATCTCAGCAAGGACTGGGATGATAACCTCTACACACCCCTCTAATAGGCGTGTAGGGCCCGGATCCAAACTACAGTAGGTTGGCCGCAAAGTCTGGATGATCCTCACTATATCTAGCACTGCTGGCTGGCTAAAGGTGAACCAGGTCAATTGGGCATTAGTACTACCCAATTGATTAGTGCAAGGTCCAATGGGAAGGCACTGACTGATCTCAACCCTGATGGTGGACACCTTATCAGTGAAAAATTGCACAAACTCCTCACACTGAACTTGTGATAACGGGTGACCAGATTGAAGACAGGCTGGATTGCACAGTCTGTCCACAGTCCGGAAGAGCTGGGCTGGCCTATTCATCACTGCAGCAATTTCCCTGGACAGGAACTCTGCCTTCATGTGGGAAATTGCTGATTGGTAGATCTTGTAATGATCCAACAATCTAAGTTTATCCCCTTCCACGTGCTTTTTCCGCCAGTGCCTCTCCAACCTTCGCCCTTACCTCTTCAGCTCTCGGATTTCCCCATTAAACCAGGTGGTACCTAGGCGGAGGGTAAGAGGGTGAACACGAGCTGGAACAATGCCATCCAAGGCCCCCATGACAGCCCTGTTATAGGCCAGCACTAGGGGCCCTGAGTCAATGCTATCCTTTGGAAGTCCCAAGAGGTCCAGCACCATCATTATGCCTTCTGAGGTAACTCCTCTTTAAGGATGGAACTGTACCAACTCCTTTGGGGCAGGCCTATTTTGGGAGGCTGTGAAACTGAATCTCAGGGTGTGATGGTCAGACCAACAGACTGGCTCCACCTCCACTTCGGAGATCTCTATATCCCCAGGTGGAACACCAAGTCCAATGAGTGCCCCTTCTCGTGAGTTGCAGTAGTAATAACCCATGTCAGGCCCAATGAATCCATCAATTGGAGGAGGTTTTGTCCAAATGGTAGGAGTTCATCATTGACCCAAGCATTAAAGTCCCCCAGAATCAACCATCTGGGGGACTGCAATACCATCTCGGCGATGAAGTCCGCAACCTCCTTCAGGAACTCCATCTCATCACCTGGTGGATGGTAAATGAGAAGGGTCCTGTAGCCTGCACCTGCACCCACTATATACTCAAAGGAGTTGTCCATCGAGTCTGTTTGGCCCTTACCTTTGTCAAGCAGCCAGACTACTATGCAGGATACAGAGGCCATGTGAGAGGGAACACATGCAGGATACAGAGGCCGTGTGACAGGGCACATGCAGGATACAGAGGCCATGTGACAGGGCACATGCAGGATACAGAAGCCATGTGACTGGGCACATGGGCAGATTTCAATCAGAACTATGTTGGCAGCCATGCAGCTGTACTGGAGCACAGGTTCAACATAGAAGATTTTTACCTAAGCATGTGCCGTCTGGCTCTGTCCTGGAGCCACCACTGCAACATAATCAGAACCAGTTTCTCTATCCCTAAATAAAACCGCAGTGTTTAGAATAAAATGTCATTTGGAAACACAAATGTTGCCAAGCATGACTGGGACCTACTTCATGAAGAAATGTTAACTTTTAATTTCTTATTGGTGCTGTAATGGAAATCCTTCCCAGCTGCGCAACTCAAGCGGAAAGTCCAAAATCTGCATTTAAATGGAATTATTTAAAACCTACACACAAAAAGGACTAAGATTTGCAAGGTTTCCTTCAGAGTAGTTAAAGTGTGTAAAACTGTGTTTTTCAATAATGTTTAAATGAATTTAGTGCTGGTAAAATTTAAGGGATTAATAGCACTAGAAGGTGGCGGTCGAGTCTCTGGTTAGCCACCTGAATAATCCCTGAAAGACAACCTACTTCAATTTCTATTGTAATTTGCAACAAAAAACATATTAAATTTACTAAGTTTTTGTAAGTAAACACAGGGGAAGATCAATATCTGCTACCAACAAAACAGAGTCTGACATATGCGTGTCCTAAAAATTAGACAGCATAAATCAGAAAACAAGTACCTAGCAGTTTAAAAGAAAATAGTCTCTGTTGACGTTGTGGCTCTGAATTAGATAGTACTGTGGGAATACTTTTTGAAGCAATGCTATTTAAAAACATGAGCATGACCTGTGTAATAAAATTCAAGAAATGATTCTTTACATTAAGCGGGACACTTGGGGATTCGTATTTAATCAATTACCGCAGGTTTTAGAATTCACATTGCATCTCTGTGATAGTCAAGTCCTATCAGCTTCCAGCCACTGTAAAATAAAGGCAAGCAGCAGATTTTTTTCAGTTGGCAAAAATGTCATCCTACAGTTTTTTGTTACCAAAAATGTACTTCTGACATGCTTAGATTCATTCTCAGTGTATTTTTAGTTTTCTCAGATATTTCTGAAACAGCTTTTATAGTTAATTTTGTAATTAATGACTTACATCATTAAAGATGGCCGACCACTCACAATTTTTAAAACTCTCTTCCATCTGCTATATGTACATGCTAGAGTCATGCTGTGGCTGTATTAGGATAGTGTTACCCCGTGCTTCTGATGGTAAACAGCACTGTACCAAGATATTTCATTTTTTCGTGGTGGGCATCGCACGGGAGAGGGAACTTTTAAAGACTTCAAAATCCCATACGTTGGTTCAGGAATGAAAGAAAACGAAAAGAAAAATTGGTATCTTGATAGTTTTGCTAGAAAAATATTATTGCTGAAAAAACTAAATGGCAAGTAACAAAACACTGCTGCTTTAAGACAAGAGTGGGATGAAGGTGGACCATTAGCAGCAGCTGGTTACTATCCTGTCCACCCAGATTCATATCCCAAACAGGAACCACTGCAGCAGGCTGTCTGGAGAAAGATGTAGTACCCCAGAGGATACGCTCAAGCTCTGGGCTAGGGTGGCTGCCTTGTGCCACAGACTAGGTCTAATGGGACGAGGCATGATATGGCAGCCTTTGGGTTGAGCTGTTACTACAGTAGTACCCGTCACTCCTTGAAGCTCCAGGGAGTGCATTATGGTGCAGCTCAGTCATTTTTCAGCAGAGCGGCAGGGTGATCTACAAACAAGCTTGTGTACCACTGTCAAGTGTTGGGGAGGGGAAAAAGGAATTCTATAGGGAAGAAGGAAGAAGGCAGTAAAGCCTAGTGGTTAGAGACCAGAGCTGTGGACCTGAAGACATTAACCCTGTCTACAGTGACCAAGCTGTTACACACCAATGTGGCTCACACTGATGTCAGTCTGTACCTGGTCATTTATGAAGCCAGTGATGTACGCCACTTAAGGACATAAGCTTCCACACCCAAGTTTTAGAAACTGCACTGTGGGACCCATCCTGCAAGGAGTTCCCTGTGTGTTGTGATGATGAATTACCCTCAGGCAGTGAGGTGAAAAGTGACCACTGTTTACACAGTACTTGGAACCATCTACATCAGTTCAGTTCAGTTCCCCAGTTTGGAAGAGGAGCAGAAGAGCAACACTGCATTGATGCCTGCACAGTTTACCCACCCAAATGTACACCCGTGTTGCTCTCCAAACCATCTACAAGGGTGTAGAAATGGCCAATGTAAATGGGGCTTTATAAAAACCTGGGTTTGAATCCACAACTCACACTTTGGGTGACCCTGAGCAAGTTACGTAACTTCCCTGTGCTTAATTTTGTCTCTTTTTCCCTAACCCCAGCCTGTCCTTAACTTATGTATGCCCAATGGCTACTGCTGTTTGTGGATTATAAAGTGCTCTGGGATACAACGTGTATAAAAGACACTATAACTAAATTCCTTTCCCTAGGTAAAAGGTAGGAGCTGGTAGATGAAGTTGCCACTGTCACCATACTGGTGGCATGTGCAGTTCTAACCTCATGTCCCACCCACTGCTTGAAGGAGCTTGTCAACTGTTGATCTAGAGGAGGGAGAGAGGAGACATGATTGAAATCTTCAAGTACCTGAAAGGTATAAACAAGGTGGATATTGGGGGCCTCTTCTGTCGCAGTGAAAACAAGAACACTAGTGGACACTGCTATAAGCTGGCAGGAGGAAGGTTCAAGGAGGAGGTCAGGAGACACTGCTTTACAGAGCAGGCGGTGTCAGGGTGGAATGAACTCCCATCTGAGGTCATCAATCAAAAGATGGGATAGGGTGAAGGGAAGGGTCAGGGTTGGAGGGGAGGGGCCCACTGTAACCTCTGGATCAGGGGCCCTGCAATCAAGCAGACTTGATAGACTGTATGGCCTTCTGCTGGTTATTTGGTATGTTCGTATAAGGAAGGAGCTGGCTCAGTCACTGGCAGTGTCAGTTCCTCGGTGGTGGTGCAGCCAGTGTTTGGCAGTCTGGACCAATAGGAGTCAGCCAATGAAAGAGATTCATGGAGGGCAGGGTGAGTAGGTCTGGTGGGAATAATACAGTACTATATGTTTACATTTACAGTTACTGTCTCATATTCTTATGAGTGCATTCTCGAGTTATTTGGGTGAGCACTGTGAAGTGAAGCTGAGCAGTTCTGGCACAAAGGACTTAAAAACAAACTCTTGTAACCATTAAAGAGACAAACTGTATATGCAAACATAATTACAGGTGGCCCTGTTATCACACTGTTTTCGAGTAGTTTCAAAAGACGTAATAACCTGCAAACGCCATAATAACGGGTTATTATGGCTTTTGAAAGCCTGCACTCCACTATTCAAAAACTTCACAGTTGGAAGCCACAGTCTTGAGCCCCCTGACAGGCTGAAAACTTGTACTGCTGCACATTCTCTCTGGTCAGCCAGTACAGTACGCTCCAAGAAATTGGCAGTTTCCTGACATAAAATATTTTAAAAACCTGCCCTCTTTGTGTTCCGTGTGCACTTTTTTCTGAACAAAAAATTATACCAGTAATTATATGGAGAATAATGTCTAGGCAGGTGTGTGTTATGATGTCTTTTTACACACCCGAGGTGAATGATGAGCCATAAACCCCGAGAGCAAAGCTTGAGAGGTTTATGAGCTCATCACTCACCGAGTGTGTGTAAAAAAAAAAAAAAACACATCATTAACACACACCTGCCTAGACTTTATTTTTTATAATTACTGGTGCATTTTACTGTAGCACTGCAAGAGCAGTTAATCAGTCAGCCGCAGTCGGTTCCCAATCTGACTGACTGCCGAAGCCCCAACCAAAGCGTGAGTGCTGCAGGATTAACCAGATATATTTTTTTGCTGCTTAAGCAGGATTGACCACATAAATACTGACAAAAGTTAATACTTTACTTGTGAGGGGACTACTAGGCAGACGATCAGCACAGGCACTTCGGTAGCACCAAAACAGAGTTGCCATGTTGTTTGCGATGTAAGGCCCACCCACAGATGAACTAAGACCTAATAAGGTGGCAGGCTAGGATTGAGTGACGCAAAATACTGGGGAAGTGACAGGAGGCTTGAAGCAAAACACCATAATAACCAGTTTTCAGGTTATTAGTGTTCTACAGATGCCTGTAAACTGTGTGATAAAGGGGGTAACCAGTAATTATAAAAAGATAAGGCCTAGTCAGGTGTGTATTGGTGATGTCTTTTTACACACCCTTGGTGTTTCATAATTTTTGAACTGTTTGCATAAGACATTCTCTTTTGGTTATAAGAAAACCTGGTAAGTTTAGTAATAAACAATCCTGACTGGCTATGAATGATGTCATAATTTATAAAATGCATACTAAGAAGAAGAATCAGTATTTATATAGCGCTTTTCATACACAGTATCCCAAAGCACTTTACAAGCAATGTTAGACTGGTAGTGAAGTGACTGAATGTGTGGTGGCGGCCATATCGCACATCATCACCCACACACAGCCTGGATAATTGCATGAACCGGTTTATGGGACGGGGAATGTTGGCCAGGACACAGGGAATGTTCCCTGCTCTTTGTGAAGAGTGCCCTGGGTTCTTTTACTTCCACCTGGACACCCACCAGGACGGGCAGAAGGGACCTCAGTTTAACGTCTCATCCGAAGGACAGCACCCCCCAATACTGCACTTAGATGCCAGCGATTTTTAGGTGCAAGTCCAATCCTGGTGTAGGATGAGAACCCACGATCTTCTGGTCCAGATGTGGATGTCCTACCAACTGAGCCACGCTGACACCTAAGATAAGTCAATAACATCAAAACAAGTAATGCCCTGGCAGCAGGGTCAAATTTAAGGTATGGATCTCAGAAACCAGCTACACAACATCAAAGAAGCTTAGCTAACAGAACAAAATCTGGTCAGAGCCGATATGGCTGTAGAGAGCTTTTGGGATGCTTTTACACATTATTTCTAATGAATTTGCACAATGCAGATCTGCTGAGAGGCAGTTTCAATGTTCTCTTCCTTTTACACATTTTTACAATGTATTTTCCTTGAATATGCCTGCTGATTGATATATATTTAGCCTGGATAGTTCACAGAAGAAATGGCACCTTATTTTCAGGTGGTGGAGCACTGGCAGTAGGATGCTGGAATGTGTCATACATAGGCATGAGCTGTGTGTGTGGGCGATAACGCCCAGTGGCCATACACCTCAGGCACTCGCATGCACATCCATCATCCTGGTGCTGTTGCACTGCTCAGTGCAGGTGACAACTGATGCTGTACCCACTCACACAGGTCCTGGAACAAGCATGTTACAGCCGCCCTCCCATTCATTTGTACAGTTGGGGAACCGTGGACACACTGTCCATAGCCTGGAGCATACACTGCAAATGGCACTACAGGATGCCACACCCCATGACATCCAGGATACCTCAGCAGTCCAGAGGGTGGCAGGCTACACAGGGGAACGGGGGAGTGTGTGGGCCTTCAGCAGGAAGATACAGCATTCGACAAGGAATGCATTGGAGGTATGTCAGTTCCCTTTTACAGTTTGCCAGGGGCATACACATGGCTGCATACACTGGCAGGTCCGCAGCTTGTGTAGTTCCTCAATGCATGGTACAGCCACTTGGGTCATTCTGGAGTGCAGGTCCCTGGCCCAGGTCCAGTGCAGTTGGCAGCTGGCTGTAGCAGGGCGTGGAGGGTAGTGCCAGTCTCCGCAAGAGGTTGGGTATGGGGGAGTGGGGGTGTCTGCATACTGAGGCGGTGGGTGGGGGTCCTCTATGCTATGGATATGGACCTTGGTTTCCTCTGGTGTGATTGGGTCCAGGGGGGACCCTACACTATGGAGCTATTCTGGGATGGAGTTGGATTGATCGGGAATAGGAGGGGGTACCTCTAGTCCACCAGAGCTACCAGGCTGCTGTGCATCTGGGTGCACTTCTGCAGCCTGCCTGTGGGTGACTGGCTGGGTTAGGCCAGCTATTCATGGCCTAACTGTGGGCTGCGCTGCTCTGGACTGCGAAGGATGCATTCCCACTGAGCATGCCTCAGCGCAGCATATGCATGGGAATGCACCCTCGACTTGCACAGCATACTATTTGTGTGCACACTGGCCCATTCCCTTGCGGCCG
The DNA here is from genome assembly GCA_016271365.2 of Neoceratodus forsteri. Lineage (NCBI taxonomy): Eukaryota > Metazoa > Chordata > Ceratodontiformes > Ceratodontidae > Neoceratodus > Neoceratodus forsteri. The sequence goes on from JADMNL010000030.1 coordinate 91,142,540, forward strand.
ACGCATCCTGCACATTTGAATATCATGCTGTGGCACATTGTTGGAGTTGTGCTGCACATCTCCCTTTTCCGCTGGGAAGCGCCACATATCTCCTTTGAATATGGGGGCCCTGGACTAGGCTACCCTGAAAAAATACATTATCAAACTGGTAAAATCATGACTCCACTGAAAACAAGATATTGCATGTAATCTGGGACAGCCTGAGTAAATACAGTGCAAAAATGTGTAAATGAAGATCCCTATGACAGTGAGATGTAGCATCTCCCCTGCACTATCCAGGATACAAAATATAGGATAAGAAATATTTAAAGGAAATCTACTCTAAACTGAACTTCACTGTGTTCACTGACAGTTTATTGTTTTATAACATATTAGAATGCAGTATTTATTTTGAATGTTGTGGCCATGAGAATGGTGTGTGTGTGTGTTTGCTGTAGCTCAATATATTTTTTCCCAAAAAGCATAGTAGAAAATGCCTGCTGATTGCTACATATTTAGTCTGGGTAGTTCACTGAAGACCTAGCATATCTTTGAGACAGTTCTTAACAGATAGTGTCTTTAGAGGTTAAAAAAAAACAGTGTAAATTATAGATTTGCTGGGAAAGGGTGACATGTATGGGGTATGAATCTTTCTTGAAAGACAATACATTCCCAAGTGAAACTAGTAGCAAGAAGCTGTTTAAATGTTAAGTATTTAAATGTGCAAATTGTTGCATTCCGAAGCGGGTAAACAAAACTCCAGTTTAATAGGCAACCAATATTTAACAAGATGTTTCAGTTTCCTAATTGTATCTGATAAGCAACTTGGAGTTATGTCTCCAACATTCTTAACAGAAAGGAGGGAGTATTTTATTTCAGTTGGCATGGAAGGATACATTGAAAAGTCCAAAACATGTGTTCCACAATACTCCATCTTCCAGCTACAGATAGCAAGATGGGAAAGGGTGACATTTATGAGGTATGAATCTTTCTTGAAAGAAAATCCATGCCCAAGTGAAACTAGTAGCAAGAAGCTGTTTAAATACGAAGTATTTAAATGTGCAAGTTGTTGCATTCCGAAGGGGGTAAACAAATCTCCAGTTTAATAGGCAACCAATATTTAACAAGCTGTTTCAGTTTCCTAATGGCATCTGATAAGCAGCTTGGAGCTATGTCTCCAGCATTCTTAACAGAAAGAAGGGAGTATTTTATTTCAGTTGGCATGGAAGGATACCTTGAAAAGTCCAAAACGTGTTCCATGATACTCCACTTTCCCCAGTTTCCAGCTACAGATAGCAAGATGGCTGTAGGCTCCACCCACAGCCATAAAAATGAGCTTGTCAATGATCTGCTAAGGCATTCCAAGTCACAGGGCAATAACGGCGAAAGACCTGTGCACCTTTTCTTGTTTTGATATGTGGGGCATTAAGCTCAAGAGTATTAGCACCATGCAACCCTGAAAGGTACTTTCTAAATGACTTTAATGAGGGAAGATATCCGGAAGGTTTAACTTGAACAACCTGTAACGCAAGCAACTGTTTGTAGCATAGCTGCCAATCTGCCAGCAGTCCAGTCTAGATGTTTGGGAAATGTGCAATGGTGGGTGAAAAAAGAAGCACAATCAGGAAAGTGGGCAAGTCAGTGATAAAGAACATCACATTTATAAAAGGGAACATAAATCCTATTGTTTACTTTTTTTATGTAATTGTACATTCAGGCATGTCTAAAGTCTGTTTAAAAACTACAATGTATAATTTTGTATGTTTGTTTTAAAGTAGTCCTTTTTTCCTTCCTTATTCAGGGTCCCTTGTTAATGCAGCCCTTTTTGTGTTGCTTAACATTCATTTTTTTTGTTACTTAGGAATTCCAGAACCCAGTGACATCAGTTGAGCTGAAGCCTACAATGAAGTGTTTCATGTAGGGTGTCCACATCACTGATGTCACTGGGTTCCAGAACTGCTATGTAATTAGAACACAAGTACTGGGAGGGAGAAAGGTTTCCTTAAAGCAGCAGTACTATGTAATAAAAAAAAAATCTGCGCTTTTTCGACTGTTTATTCCCTGTGCTCTGCTGATCATGTCACTGGTACTCTTTCCCACCGGCAATGTATTATCACCCCATAATGTGCTCAGTTATTCTATGTTTATGTTTACATTTCTGCTGCCAGCTCCACTGACTAGATAGCGGCTGCCATATGTTCTGTGGCGCTACAATGGCTTTAACGGCTCACTTCCTGGTCGGGTAGTACTGCTGCTTTAAAGAGCTGCTGATACTATCAGGACAACTTTAACAAACCATAATATTTAGACACAGTTCGACTTGTGTTTCACGTTAGTTCTGTAGTCTTCCTCTCCATTATTTATTACTGAGGTCATTTGCATTAAAACAAAATATTTGTTCCTGAGGAGTTCATCTATTTCTGTTGCTTTCTCCCTACCTAAGATCATAATGCACTGTTTGTGACATCACAGTTACTCTCACAGCCTCACATTATGATGTCACAACAAAGGATTATAATGTGAATTAGGGAGTAAGCTATACAGGCAGATGAACTCTAAGGAATAAAGATCATGTACTCATGCAAATTTACTGAGTAATAAATAATGGGGAAGAGAAATATACAGAATGCAAGCTGAATTGAACCTAATTATTATGCTTTTCAAAGTTTTCTTTGAGGCGTCAGTAGCTGTTTAAAAAGGGACACTAAAAAGGGAAACAATAGAACTATTTCAAAACAAATACACTGGGGTTATTAAACAGACTTCGTACATGTCCAGATTTACAATTATGGCAAAAATGTAAAGAACAATTATGTTTAGATGCATAATCAGAGCAAATATCCCCACAATCCTTTAAAGGAATATCAAGGCTTGAGCAACTCTAGGGTGCAGATTCAGAGGTGGATTCATTATTTATATAAAAGAAACCTCTGGAATGCAATCAATTTGATCTCCTCCTGCAACGTCCCCCAAAAATGACTAGATTAAAAATAATGTGCTCTAGAATCATACAGCCAGGGTCTACATATAATCTCCTCAGATTCTGAGTATGATTAGCATGTTGTAAAGCATATTGCATATGCTAGCATTTAAATATGCACTCCATGAATGGGGCTTATCATTATTAAGTAAAATCATTCTAGGTGCAACACATATGTGTCTTACTTCTTGAACACAGAGTCTAGGCTCCCATGTGTTGTGCCTTTTAGCTGTTCACGTGGGTGTTATGGTAGTCCAGCAATGCAAAGAGAGTGGGACCAAGGTTACAGTTTGAGTGCCAGTTGAGTGCAGAACTGTAGCCATGGTAACTGTCAGTCTCAGGTATAGGGATGATAGACAAGGGCTTTCTTCTTCAGAGAGGTTGCTCCCAGGGTGGAAGGTTCCAAAGTATTTTACACTGTTAAATCACTACATGCTGCTAGAGCTATGGACTACATTGGATAAGAGGAGGTCAACTCCAGATACTCCCCAGTCCCCAACACTGGGTGTGTTCAAACTCATTCTGGACCTTAAGGGTCTGAACTGAAGCAGAGAGAATTTTCGTTTCATGACATAATTTTACATATTGAGTTGAAAGTGCACATTGTTTTTGTACTACATCTTATTAAAAATTCACAATACCATGAACGATGTACTACACTTAGCCAACGTACTCAAAATATGCACTCTTAAATTTTGCAATTTCAAAAATGCACATTTGAATATTGAAAGTTCCAATTTTTCCATTAAACTTAAAAAAAAAATGCACATTTTACAAAACATGCACCAAAGACAAGCAGTGCCCAAAATTTGCAATTTTTTTGCAATCTGAAGTGTTGGACTTGTTCAGCCAAAAAAATGCCCCTTTTCAGTATAATTTTTATTCATTTCAAAGGTACACTAGTACAATTAATAAGAGACAATGGAACCTAGAAACAGGTGAATATTTGTATAAATCTTATCTTAGGATACATCTCCCAACATTCATTTTGTTACTGACATTAGGGGTGAGTCCAGAATCCAAACATCCAGCAAAAGTTTCAACATGCATTACACTGGAAGCAAGACAGTAGACTGAGCAATCCATAGCAAGTGTCTCCTTATAAAGAGAAGAAAGCTGACATTCACAGCCGCATGGCACACATGTAACTTAAGATTTCAGTAGGTTTTAACACATTCCAGATATTATGAATTCAACATATCCCCCCAAAATAACAGCTCCTGTAACACACTATACACACAACTGTAGCATGTAATGAGTATATACTTAAACTTCTTAGGTATTTTGGTTAAGCAGGGTAGATAACACCAAAAAGTTTGAGGGCTCCTACCCTTCCTCTCCTTCATTCAAACCCACGAGTCAAACTGGGGGCCCAAAGGGAGTTCTCTAGATGCTCCAGTCTGGCCTGGAGCACTGTTTTCCTTGATGAGCTGTTATAGTAAGGGCAATATTCCGACTGATTCTCTCAACTCACCAGCAACCAGATCAACTTTGGTCTCAAGAATGATGACCCTGGAATTAAAATCTTGCAGTCCAGATCTCTGATGGAGTTGATGGCTGACTCTACTTCCTCCTCCAGGGTCTCTCTTCTTCCATTCTCACTCAGGTCTCTACTGCCTGAGGTGGAGGCTGCAATGTTTTACTTCAATGCTCCATTGATCTGTCTTGAAAGCCCATTCACTAAATACAGAATGCCAAAAAAATTGACAGCCAATATAAAATGTTCATCCATTACTGTGTTTTCTACAAGAAAGTCTAAGAAGTTTAAATGACACAAACAATGGTGTCATTTGCAGGATAGGCAGAACTTAAGAAAATGCATCTTCTCCAGTTGGCTACAAGCAAGATGCCTAAAAAATGCACTTTTGAAATGGAGTAATTTTCCACAATGAGCCTGAAATATCAGAAACATGAGATGGAATCATCCTAATACATCTACAGTATGACTCTAGTATGACATCCTCCAGTCCCGTCTCCTGCCATCCCTGGGACTTACCTGTTGCCATAGTCCTCTCTGGATTGCCGACCTGGGCGGGGAAACCGGAAGTGACCACAATTCCTTGGGTGACTGACGTTAACATTCATCTGGCAATGGAGATACGGTCGGCAGAGCGGGGCCTACAGGGAGTGGTGGACAGCATACCGTGGTAGCTGGCACTTTCGCTCCAGTTTTTCTTCTACCCCCACACGTTGGCGGAGACCCTGCCTAGTGCACACACACACAAAGCATGCACAGTGCTGGAGTGTGGCAACGTCTCATCCTCCTTTCAAGGTCCCTGCTTGCAACCACCATCTGGGGACACCAGCTGGCAGTCACACAGTGGGGGACGGTAGCCCTCCCCGAGGAGGCCAGTGTCCGTTGGATGCTCCACCGTCCTCCCCTGGTTGGCCCTCCAGCAACCCAGGCTCATTTCCAAACCTGAGTTGCTAGCATCGTGAGCAGTACCACTACCACTGCAACAGCAGGCTGGCCTTAACGGAAGAGATTTCTTAAAAATTCTGAGTGGCGGGCATCTTTAATTACTTGTGTCATTAATTACAAAATTAGTTATAAAGACTGTTTTAAAACTATCCGAGGGGATTGCTATATACTAAAGATGAATCTTAGGATGTCAAAAATACATTTTTGCTAAAAAATTATACAATGACATTAATTTTTTCCATATAACTTTTTACGACTCCAGCTGACAGCTTCTCCCCAGGGTTATACCCGGTTCACTGGGATATATCCAGGTCAAACCGGTCCATCATTTAGATGGCTACTGGGTTTTTCATCCTTCATTTACTCCTACCTCCTCCCTTGGTGGGGGTGATGTCTCAAACGGCCTCACACAGACACAGTCTGCCCTGTGGCAGGAGCAAGCTCCCTGGCTCAGTCGCCAGGGACACTGTAGTGATGGAACCCTCCGCCAACTCTCCCTGGTTGAGACCCACTGCTGAAGGGCAGCTGCCTAGGCCTGCCCCCAACATGACTTCACAGGTGCACTTCTGAACCGGGGCCATCAGGACAGTTTTGCGATGCTCTGCCACTGGGCCATCGGTACAGACTTTATGATGACATTTTTTGCTGACTAACAAATACTGCTGCTTACAGAAGTTCTTATATGCATACCCTCGAATTATAGTTTGTGCCCTGTCGATATATTTTAACTCTTAAGGAGATTGCTTAGAGATGTACTACAGTATTGAACTTGGCCTACATTACAACTGCCTGTGTACTGGTTACCGTTTTTGTTAAATTTGCTAAACTTGAAAACTCACACTATTTTATGGAGAAAAAAAAAATACTGCTGCTTACAATGGGGTTAACGTGTTCCAGATTTTGGGGGAGTGGGAGGAGAAAAAGCTCTGATCTTGACCGTTTCCTAGTTGGGATAGCTAGAACTGAGGCAACAGAGGATCTCAAGATACAGCACGGTTAACTGATGAAAGGTGAAATCGTACGTCTAGACATTCAGGTTTATTCGCACATAATATGCTGTGCACAAGAGATATTGCAGCTATAATAAATATGGGACGTCAACCCACTACTTCATAGAAAAGACAACAGTACTTCACATCAGCTATTAAAACAAACCTATACACACTGCTACATTGTTGTCATTTCATATTCAACCAACTGGGCTGCATCATGCACAATACAACAGCGGTTACTGAAAAGAACGACTCACCAAGTTATACAGTTCAATTCCATGTGGCTCCCAAATGCAGTATGGTTGCAAGAGTCATGACGAGAAAGCCAATGAGGCGGTAAGACATAACTACAGCCTACAGAAAGACAAGCAAAGGGAAAAACACAAAGTACTAAATGGACTTGGTGGGAGTGACCCTTAGCAGTGGCAAGCTGCCCACCCTGAAGAAGGGGTCTAGCAGCACCCCGAAACATCTGTTGGAAACGGGTACCTATCATCACATGCGGTCACGTCAAGATAAAATACAGAATTGAACTATTATAACGTGGTGAGTGAGTCAGTTCATTCAGTAACCTCTGTCGATGCATGTGCCTTAACTGAAACAGACTACCCTCTGGAAGAGTTTTTTTTCCTTTTTTACTGTTGAAAACAGGAGGCTGGGCTGGAAAACAAATAATTTTTCATTTATTTTATTTTGAAATGTTTCACCAGGAAAGGCACACTGAGCTGCAACAGTTCATTTCCAATGCGTCCTGGGGGAAAGGGAAGAGGGGGTACAATATTGCATAGACTACAGAACAGATAAAAACAGGTAAGTAAACATAGAACTAGTCTGTACAAAAACATTAACGTTAAGGCAACATAAACAATTTGTAGAAAATCAGGCAGTGCTTGCCAACATAAATAAGTCATTTTACACACGATACAACCCTAATCTATCAACGGTACTAGAAGGTGAGTGGCCAGTACATTTTGTGTAATTTGGTTCTGTGGATATCAAATAGGACTGGCTTTTTAGCCTTCCATTCATGCTCTCTTCCTCCCTCCAGCATTTAGTCCCTTGGCACACCTGACCTCCTCCATCCCTTATCTGCAGTCACCATCCACCACAGAGTCTTGGTTCTTCCAAGTCAGGGATGAGGTAAGGGAAGTTTACCCCCCCTTCCCGAGTCTCTATGTCTTGTCAAATGGCACCGTGGTGGTGTGGGGTTCAGACATAATGGGGCCCATCATCACAGATGCTGGGGATATTTTTCTGTTTCCTTACAGCCCGCTAGGACACTGGCATGCTAGGGGTGCCGTAAGTGGGTGCACCCAGCTGACATCCTCCCACTCTGCCTTATGCTGTACTTCCATCTGTGGCCATGCTGGTGGCAGCATTGCAGTGAAGGCATCAACCAACCCTCTCTCACCAGAAAGCTTCCTCTGGGACACTCAGTCTCCCCCCCAGCCTCCGATAATTTGAGCTTATTCCTGAATCTGGGTTGCTGGCATAGCGAGCTGTGGTCCTATCACTGCGCCAGCAGGCCTCCCCCCACCCTGTAATTTGTTTTGAATGAAGCCCCTGGAACCCCTGGAAATCTGGTCCTGAGTCAATCCTGAACTATTTATAAGCAAACAAAAAACTCAGATCTACTGACGAGCTCTCAGCACTTCTTGATTATTCATGTATTCCAATTTCATCGTAGTGTTTTGTGCAGGGCCTTGAAATCTTTAAAAGAGGCTATAAAATTGCATTTGTTATTAATACGCTTTAAGGTTCCTTGTATTAAACTGGATTAAATGCCCAGAGATAACAATAGGGGAGGTGCAGCACACGGTGCTTCACTTGTCATAATTATGGGGAAACTTTTTGTGATCCTACTGTACGGTAGAAACTGTCTTTGTTTTGCAAAAGAACAGTTACGTAAGAACTTACCATAACAGTAGATCTTTGAGAGAATCTCCTCCATTAGGCCACGCATTTGAATTATAAGCTGTCAGCGTCAAGATCACTTTGAAACTTTTGCTAGCCGGGGGTCACCCACAATGACCTGCAGCATCTACACATACATAATGTTGGCAGCACCATCACTCCTCAGTTGCCCATTGGAGATTAGCCTCAGAGGCCCTCGAGCTATGAGGAACCAAGAGATGAGACCAGCATCAGGCATGCAAGGAGAGGCCGGGGCTTGAGACAAGATGCATGGAGTTTAGGGCATAGCATTTGATATGACCTTCACTGAAAGCAAAAGGGGAAGGGAGGAAGGGTGCAGCTTGGCCTAATGGAGGAGAGTCTCTTGAAGATCTACTGTTACAATAAGTTATTACGTAACTGTTCTATCTACTTCAAGGATATCTCCTCCATTAGGCCACACTTGTGGAACGACTCCCAAGCAGTACAAAGTAAATTGGGAGAGTGGCACAGTCTGATATGTTTGTTTGTTTATTTTTATCCTGTATGACCAGTGAGCATAAAATGCCCATTTTCACTGGTGGCTGGTCACAACATAATTATACCATCATATATAGTAAAAATAACATACACAATCGTACAATAAATGTATCAATTAAAACAACGGCATTTTGCTTCATTAGACATCAATTTTGCTAAAACACTCTTAAATATTGAGATGGTTACAGACTTTGTAATATTACAAGGCAAATCATTGTATAATTTAACTGCACAATACTGAAGTGAATTTTGAGCCACTGTACTTTTATAAAAAGGAATTTGAAATTTATAACTAACTTGTGACCTTGTCCTAACAGAATTAAACAATCTTGGAAACATCTTACAAATAATACCTGTTAAAAATCCTAGATGTATTTTTTGCAGAAATACTGCAGCACGCATTCTAAATCTATCAACAAAGGACAGACACCCTAAAGTACTATAAAGAAAACAATGATGAGTTCTTTTATTCTGACCAGTGACAAATCAAATGATATTTTAAGTTGTTGTAAGCTTTGTTAGCATCCTATCTGCAGAAAAAAATATATTAATAACCCATAATCAATAGCTGAAAACAACAAACTATGTGCCAATATTGCCCTAGTCTCATATGTTAGATATCTTTTTAGTCGATACAACATTCCTAATCTTTGATGTAACTTACTAATTAATTTCTGTATGTGTAATTCAAAAGATAAGTAACAGTCTATAGTCAAACCCAAATAACATATTTCAGAAACCCTTTCGATTTTATTATCATAATTATCATTCAAGGTCAGCTCAAAATTTACTTTAGATCTAGGATTTTTGAAAACCATGCGTTTTAACACTAAATTATGCCCAATAAACCAATTATGCAGTAGGCTAAAATCCTTTTGCAAATGCTGTTGTTCAGATTGACAGGAATCTCCAATACATAATAAAACTGCATCATCTGCAAATAAAATAAGCTCAGTATGATTACATACATTATGCAAAGAATTTAAAAAAAAGAGAAAATAACAAAGGGCCCAAAATGGACCCTTGTGGGACACCACACATCAAATTACCCTCATCAGACGTTACACCATTAATAAAAGTTTTCTGCACCCTTCCAGATAAATAAATATCAATCCAATATAACACTTCATTAGAAAAATTCACCTTAAGTAAACTCAACAATAGTTTCCTATGGTAAACAAGGTTGAATGCCTTGGTGAGGTCCACAAACCCAGCAGCCACTGTTTTACCCTCATCTAAGGCTTTATATACCTGGCCTGTGAACCTCACCAAGGTGTCCAGGTCGAAAAACCATGCTGACATGGGGCCCAAAGCTGAAACTTATCCAGATGCTCCTTGATCTGATCTGACACAACTCTCTCTAACAATTTAGATAATGGAGCTAACAATGTTATCAGTCTATAGTTATTTACATTTAACAAACTACCAGATTTAAATATGGCTTTAACAATACTTTTGTGAGAAAAACATTATTACTTAAGGAAAAATGAAAAATTTTAGTCAACATTAGGGCAATTAATGTACCAGCTTTTTTCAGGATCATATAATCTATTCCGTCTACCCCTATATAAGGTCTGGGATCCACCTTTGATAAATATTTCAAAATGCCCTCTTCAGTCAATGTCCAAAAATAGAACCTTGGAACTCCCATCTGTTCCATATTATCCACTTTTTCAGCCAATGTCTCCTTTAATTCAGAATTTGATACCTACCCATGTATATTAAACCTCTCCAAATTGGTAAAATGAGAGTTAAACCCATTTACCACTTTGATCGGATCATTAACTACTTGCCCATCAAGCTAAATGGAGATATTCTCCGATTTCTTACTCCTACCGATTAAACTATTTAATATTTTCCAAAGGGCCTTAGTATTACTAGATCCAGTACCTAGTTTCTTCTTAAGATAATCACTTTTAGCTTTTCTTACCTTAGATTTACACAAATTACACAATCTCTTGTATTCTTGTTGAAATCCAACTGTTTTGTGTTTCCTACATCTATTCCAAGCCTTATTTCTATCCTTTGTAATCTTTCTCAATTCTTGATCAAACCATATTTTTTCATCAGTTCTTATTTTAACAACCTTAATCGGTAATAACTTATCACAGATATTAATAAAGTGACAACAAAATTTATCAAAAACTTCATCAATATCCTTAATGACATCTAGGAATGACCAATCAATTAGATGAACTTCATCAGAAAAGGACTGCAGATGAAAATCAGTGACTTTACGATACTGAATCATTCTTTGAGGTTCTCTACAACCTTTCACTGTCCACCCACAATAAACAGAACAATGGTCACTAAGACAGTCAGATTTAACTCCCGAAGTGACCACATGCTCAGGACAATTAGTAATGATCCAATCAATCAATGTCTCGTATCCAACTCGATAATTATATCGAGTAGTATTTGTTACTAATTGAATCATCCCTAATCCTGAAACCAAATTCCTAACATCAATTGCTTGTTTTGAGGGCCAGTCTAAATTAAAATCACCTACAATCAGCAATTCTCTAGAATAAGGAAAGGATAAATTTTGATATGTAATCGAGACAGAAGGCCTTGCAGTACAGCAAGCCCAAAACCAGCATGTCTCCGAGAGACAATGTCCAGACTGTCAGGTTTAGTGAAAGTATGAACAGTGCTCCATGTGGCCACAGTACATATGTCAGCAGCAGCGATGTTTTTGAAATAAGCAAGTGGCCACACCACTTGTGGGGTGACCACGAACAACACCAGGAAGCTCCTTACTGTACTTCCTGTAACAGAATGTAATGTAATGTGCCAGCCATTTGGACAAGCATTGTTTAGACACAGGATCACCCTCTTTCCCAGGGGCAATGAAACAAAAAGCTGAGACTTTCTGCAGTCCTTGGTGCATGCAATATAGACAGTATCTCGGTATTGTATGTACATTCAAAGTATGGAGTAGCGCCTCACCTTGACTGACATGCTAAGATAATGTACAGGAAGATGTATTGTTCGATTCAGTATAAATTCAGATACCACCTTCGGCAGAAACTTAGGATTTGCATGCAAAAAGATCCTGTCTTTGTGAAAAATCAAATAAGGAGGTTCACACATCAGAGCCTGAAGCTTGGAAATCCTCCAAGTAGAAGTCATAGCAACTACAAAGAACATCTTCCATGACAAGAAACGTAAGTCACAACTCAAGGTAGGCTCAAGGGGAGCCAACATCAATTTCTCAACAATGAAACTGAAGTCACAAGGCGGGACTGGATTATGGAAAGGAGGTTTCATATGAAAAATACCTCTGAAACCTACAGGATACCTGTAATTGGGCAAACATAGCACCATCAATGGAGGCATGGAAAGCTGCTATTGCAGCAAAAGGAACCTTAAGAGAAGAATACTGCAGGCCACAGTCAGACAGGGAAAGCAAGTATTCCAACACAGAATTCACAAGACATCTGCAAGGGCCCATATTTATTTTATTTATTTTTATTTTGAAATGTTTCACCAGGAGGGCACACTGAGGAGAGGCTCATTTCCAGGTGCGACCTGGGGGAGGGGGGAAGGGGAAAATACAGCAATAAAATACATACAAATAAACATACAAGCCAGTAAAAACCATCTGATGTAGCAGCAAGCGGTGGAAGGGGAAGTTGGAAATTCAGCAGTACAGTAATAGAAACATAGTACAACTATACATTTCAAGTCCAGCTGTAGAGTGGGATAGTGATTGGTAAACAGTTACAGCGATATGGGTCGGTATAAGCGTAACTATATAAAGGCAGTACAAATACAGCAGTTAGGTTCCAAAGCTGAGAAATGGAATATTGATGTGAACAGTGAATGGGTTGGAATAAGAGAGAATGGGGAGAAGGGGTGATTAGCTGGTACAAGTAACTAGGAAGTCAGGTTGCCCCCATAAAAAGGTGGGAGGGGGAGAAATTAGGGTAGGATTTAGAAGGGGGTTAAGTGGATTGGATTTGTGGTGGGTCATGAGGAGAGAGAGATTAATTGCAAGTGCAGATATGGGAAGGAGTTTGCAAAGGAGAGAGGAAAGAGCAGGGGCATGATGAAGAGGTAGGGGGATAGAGTTCCACAGTTTGGGCAGGCAGTAAGAGAATGCAGATTGGCCTTTAGAGGTGGATCTTCTAGGAATAATTAGAGAGTGGAGGTCACAGCTACGGAGAGAGTGAGTGGGGGGGGAGAGTGGTGAAAACGAGGAGGAAAGATAGGAAGGAAGGGAGCCAAACCAGTATTTGGCAGTGAAGGAGCTACAGTGGAAAAGCGTTTCCTATCCGCAGGAGAGAGGAAGGAGAGTGAGTTGTACAGGTCACAGTAATGAGAGAGAGAAGGGAAGCATCAAGTGCAAAACGGCAGGAGGAGGTGTAGAGGATGTCCAGTCTGGCAAGGGAGGTTTTGGGAGCGGCACTGAAGACATTACTGTAATCAAAAACTGGAAGGATCATTTTCTGTACCACAGTGCGGTGGGCACTCAGCAGGATGCAGCTGCAGTTATGGTAGAGGGCACCAAGCTTGGGGTGAAGATTTTTGGCAACAGCATCCATGTGTACAGAAAAGTCAAGGTGCCTGTCAAGCCAGACACCAAGATACTTGGCAGAGAAAGAATCCTCCAGTTTAGTCCCATTCAGGGTGTGAAAGGAAGGCAAGGAGGGGAAGCAGGGCAGTCTCTGACTAGTGCCAAAAGTCACTGAGATTGTCTTTTTGGCATTAAGGAATAGCTGATGTAAAACTAGCCAGCGCTGGACATTATCGAAGTACAGCTGAAAGGTGGCAATAACACTAGATGGGGATGGGTCAGACTTATACAGAACAGTGTCACCTGCATACATGTGGATGCTAGAAGATGAGCAAGCAGAGGAGAGGTCGTTAAGAAAGATGGAGAAGAGTAGGGGACCCAGAACAGAGCCCTGCGGGACACCAGTTTGGATAGGAAGGGGAGAGGATAGAGAGTTAGTTATCCTAACCGACTGGGTTCTGCCAATCAGATAAGAGCTGAACCAGTCAACAGCTGAAGGAGAGAGCCCGGCTCAAGAGAGTTTAGAGAGAAGGATGGGGTGAGAGATCCTGTCAAATTCCTTGGAAATGTTGACAAAAATGGCAGAGGTAATGTGGCCACAGTCCATACTGGTAAGTATAGAATCAATGAGCCGGACGACTGAGGTAGTGGTGGAGTGGTTCTTCCTGAAACCAGACTGAAAAGGTGTGAAAAAGGAGGAGGCATCAAGGCAGGAGGATTGTTGAGATAAGACTAGATGTTTTTGGAGCTTGGACAGGATTGGGAGGAGGGAGACAGGCCAGTAGTTGCCAGGAAAGAAGAGTCACCCCCTTTGGGAAGGGGGATGACTGTGGCACGTTTCCAGGCCAAAGGGACAAAAGGCAGGGAGAAGGAAAGCTTCAGAAGTGAGGTGAGAGGAATGGCAATAGCAGGGGCAGATAGGAAGAGGAGTTTAAGATCTAGGCCATCAGGGGAGGGCCCAGAAGGGTTCAAGGCGAGAAGGGCCTTGAGGGTGGTGGAGGGGGTATGCTGTAGAAGGAGAAGGAGAAGGAGAATGAGGCCTGGGGGGGAATGGTCGGAAGTGTTGGGTGCCTGAGGGTGGCATGGTTGGAAGTGTTGGGTGATGGGGGAGGGGAAGAGAGCCAAGAAGGTCAGCAGCACAAGAGGTAAACTAGGATTTAAATTTGGAAGCCACCTCAAGGGGGTCTGATAGAACGGCATCATTGTTGTGGAGTACGCAGACAACAGATGGGGGGGAGAAAAGGGCTTGTACTACTTTCCAAAATTTAGATGGGTGGTTCAGGTTATTGCTGAAGATGGTTTGGAAATATTCAGCCCACCTCCCACTGGAGGTGAGAAAAACCCCTACAGTGCAGTGCTTCCGCACCAGACTCAAAACTCATCTCCTAGCTAAAAGTGTATGCCAGTGACACTGCACCTGACACTACCACCACGACCTATAACTCCACCCCCACCCCAACAAGTTAGTACTAACTTTCTTTTCTCTTCTTTTTTTTTCTCCTCCTACCTCTACAACTAACCACCCGAATGCCTGCTTTGGGCCTTACCTATGGTACCCTAATGTTGTTCGCATACCTGCTTGACAATTGTTTAATGCTCTAATTTGAACTTATCATAATGACCTACAATAGCCTAATTACTACTGCTATGTGTAAACAGCCGAATACTGTATACCCATGATTACCTATGTTGTGTTACTGCACGAAGTTCATATGTCTGTATTAGTATTCCCGGGTCGCCCCTGAAAAAGGGACTTTCGGGGCCCAGCGGGCCTACCCGGTCATCAAAATTCAATAAATAAATAAATCTTCTGGTGCAGGTGCAAGAGTTTCAAAGGGTACGATAACAATAAAAATCAGTTGGAGAACCTGCGGCTTTGTGAGTTTTCCATGCTTGGTCACATGCCTGGATGCAGGCTAAGAGTTCTGGGGTGATCCAGGGGAGGTGATTACCCCATACTCTGATCCATCTGAGGGAGCGGACTTGTTCCAGATGGATGTGAATTTTGTATGGAAGAATTCCAAAGCCGAGTGAATGGAGGAAGTAGAAGTGATGGGGGACCAGTTAGTAGTTGATAGGTCAGTAAGTAAAGGGTTGAGGTCCAGGGATTTGTAGGAGCAAGTCACAATGTATCTTGGGGGAGCTTTGGGGTGATGGATCTTATGTACAAGGTAGATTAAGTGGTGATCATTTATGGCATCAGGGTATAAACCAGTAGTGATGACCCGGTGGAGGTGGGTAGTGACGTCCCAATCAATGAGTGTGTGATTGAGGGTTTTATTGTTGCGGCGGGTGGGCTCGAGGATGAATTGGGACAGGTTGAGTGAGGAAATGTCGTTTTGTGTTTTGGCATGTTGCGGGATAGCCAAGTGAGATTAAAGTCATCAAGGACATAGAGTTCGCCTGTGGAAGTGTGGGACAGGATAGTTGCCATGAGGGTAGATATGAGGACGGGGATATGCTAGGGTGACAGTAAACTGCCGCTACAAAGATAGGGGAGGAGGAAGGGAGAGTAATTTTAATGATTAATAGTTCATAAGGATCAGCAGAAGAGGATGCATGAACGGGAAAATTGCAGGGAGGAGGCTATGTACATGGCCACACTTCCACCATGACTAGCTCTGTCTTGGCGAGTTAGGGAGTAGCCAGGTAAGAAGATAGAGCAGTCAGAGGCCTTAGAGTTTAGCCAGGTTTCGGAGATAATGAAAATATCAGGAACCAGAGTTATGGTGAGGGGAAGCAGCAATGGAATTTTGTGTTGCAAACTCCTGGTGTTTAAACAGGCAGTTTTGAGTCCATGCAGAAGTTGGGAGGAGCACTCAGGTGAGAAGCTGGGGTCTGGCTCAACATCACCTGCTAATAGTGGCAGGACAGCTAGTAGTAACTTGATAGAGCCAGAGGGCTGCTTCTGAGGGGATGGGAAGGAGGGGAAACAGCGTGAGGGGTGAGAGGCGTAGCTAATGAAGGTGAGTTTGGAATACAGGGATATGGACATTTTATGGAGTTGAGGTAGGAAGGGGGTAGAATGGATGGTCCAATCAGCCAAGTATTAATAGGACCACGGAGGATGTAGGAGGTGGAGGTAAGATGGGAATAAGGGATAATAGGAGGGATAGAGAGCAGGGGAGAGGATGCAGGTTGTGGGGGTAAGGGGTATAGGGAGGGGGGAAGTGAGGAGATGGAAAAGAGAAAGGGAGAAAATTTATAGGTAGCATTGCAGGAGCAAAGGCCGTGCAAAATAGGGTAGAAGGGTTGGATGAACAGATGGTAGAGGATTTGGTGAATGGATTAGAGTAGAGTAGGGTAGGGTAGGGATTAGTGGAAAGCTGTAGTCAGCAGAAGGGTAAATTATCAGAGGGGAAATATGAATGTAGTAATATGGGGGTAGCTAGGACCCTGGAGGAAGAAAAGACAAAGGTCAGGTGGGATGTGCCAAGTGTGTGTGTGGGAGGGGGTGCAAGTTATTAATAATATCGCAACAGGTAGAGACAGTAACAGGCTGGGTGGTCTAGTGGTTAGAGCGGTGGCTTCTGAAGGCTGGTCACCTCAGGTCTAGGTTTGAGTCCCAAGGGGGGAGCAGGAGTGACAAGAGAAAAGCAATGGGGAAGGGATTTACTAGGAGGGCAATAATTATCAGGAGATAGGGGATGAGGAGAAACAAGATGGGGCTGTTGTGGATGGGGCTATGCAATTCTGTTTAGAGTAGGGGGAGAGCCTGGCGTCCCTTAGTGGATCAGTGCTACAATCGGCTGGGGGGTTAAGGGATAGTATACTGTCACATGACAGGGTACCTATAAATGAAAGGGTCTCCCAGGTGGGCGGGCGCAGACTAAGCTGACTGCAGAAAGACCCTAATACCTGTTGTGAAAGGCCTGCACTGCTCTGGTGGTGGGTGGGGGAACATCTGGAGAACTTGCTGATTACAGGAACCTGTTGGGAATGGCCTGCACTGCTCCAGCAGCTGGGAGGAAGGGGGAACTTCTGGGATTCAGGGAAGCAGCCCACAGAGTAAACAGCGTCCATTTAAGGGAATAAGTATGTCTGGTAAAAGGCTTCCTCGTCTCAAGCTGGACATCAGCAACCTTAGGGGATACCCCAAAATGTGCAATGGCTATGTCTTCAGGAGCCATGCATGCAGGTGTAGGGGCGTCAGGCCTGGATGGACCAGGGATCCCTTGACCTGTGACAATGCACCCTGACACAAAGGTAAGGGGACAGTAGGCTCCACCTGGAGATGCTGAAAGAGTGGAAACCATATCTGTTGAGGCCAGAACAGAGCAATGAGGATGACAGTGGCATTCTCCACAGCTTAAGTAGCAACCTCTGTATTAGAGGAACGGATGGAAATGCATATAAGGATTTCCCTTTCCAGGAGAGGGACAAAGTGTCTTGCCAAAAACACTCCAAGCTCTAGAGCGATCGAGCAGAAATGCAGCAGTTTTGTGCTGTGTGAAGACCTGAAAAGGTCCAGCTCTGGACGACCCCATCTTGTGAAGAGATCATTTACCATGGAGGACTGCAGTTCCCATTTGTGAACCACCAACTTGGACCTACTTAACATGCCTGCCAAGATGCTTTGGAGACCTGGGAGAAACACCACTAATAGCTGAAGGCCATGAGACCATGCCCAGTACCATACCCTCACTGTTTCCCTGCACAGGGGACAGGAATGAGTGCTCCCTTGTATGATGATGTAATGCATCACATGGTCGCTGTCTGTCTGGGTTAGCAGAGGACTGGGGCAGATATTGTTCTGAAAAGCTTGGAGGCTGTACAAGACAGCCCACATTTTCAGGACATCTACGTGCAGCTTAGCCTCCACATTTTTTATGATCCCTGTATCTGGTAAGGGCTGAGATGAGCCTCCCAGTAGGAACCCGAGGTATCCATGGTGAGGATCTATACAGGAGCTGGTACAAGGAATGGAACACCCTTCAGTAGGTTGTCACGATCCATCCACTCCAACAGCCATCTGCAAAGAGCAGATGTGACAGATTTGATCCTGTTTGTCCGTCAACTGATCCCACTGGATCCTTTGTGTACACTGAAGTATTCTCATATGAAGACATGCCGGTGACATAGTAACTACAGCAGCAGCTGTGAGTTCCAGGTGACATAACATTGTTCATGCAAAGACATAGTGGCTCCTGTATATCAAGTGTGCCTGAGCAATCAGAGTGTCTGCCTGTCCTGTGGCAGGAGAGCACATCCCTTCTGTGTGTCCAGGACCACCCCTATGTATTGCAGTCTGTGGCACAGAGTCAACACAAACGTTGGCATATTTTTTTTTTCCAATCGTTTAACCAGGAGAGACACTCTAAGCTGAGAGAAAAAATTACTCACCTTAGTAATGTTGTTTCTTCTAATGGAGTCTTGCTGTATTCTGACTATTGCAGTGATATCCAACCTTTGAACTGCCCCGGAGAGGAAAGAGTTAACTTTCCATGCAAGGCATGGAATGCTGAGCTCGAGCTCGGTTGAGACTCTGTCTGTTGTTGTTTGAACCCAAACTGCCAGATCTTTATGAGCTATACTCACTGGGCGTCCTGTGTGGAAACTGTAAACTCACACTAGCCAACTGGCAACTAAATTTGATAAAAAGATTTTTTGGTTCCAAGTCAAAGACTCAAGCTAGGAAACCCAAAAAACAAAACACAACACACACCCAGAAATAAGAGGGTGAGAAAAAGGGGGCACCTCTAGGGTGCCAACACTGTTCCTGCCCACCCACATCCCAAACCCAGGGTTCTGAGAGGGGAGGCGGGGGAGGTCAGAATACAGCAAGACTCCATTAGAAGAAACATTACTAAGGTGAGTAATTTTTTCTTCAAACAACATGAAGTCTTGCTGTATTCTGACTATTGCAGACTACCAAGCAGTACCTCCATGGAGGAGGGACAGAACCTACTTTGGGAACAGGCTCTGAAGCACTGCTGTGCCAAACCGAGCATCACTCCTAGCCTGGATATCCAGAGAGTAATGCTTGGTGAAAGTATGTACTGTTTTCCAGGTGGCTGCTTGACAAATCTCTAAGATAGGAATATCCCTGGCAGCAGCCAGGGAAGCAGCTGTACCTCTAGTAGAGTGAGCCCTCAGGCCTGAGGGTGGGATTCTACCTAATTTTTCATAGCAGAATTGTATACAAGAGACAATCCACCTGGCAACAGATCTCTTAGTGGCAGGTTTTCCCTTACCAACCTCACCATAAGTGAGGAACAATTGGAGGGAGTCAAACCTGTGACCCTTGGTGCGCTCTATGTAGTAGCTAAGGACCCTTTTCACATCCAGGCTGTGTAGCCTCCTCTCCCCAGAGGAGGAATGGTCCGTGAAGAAAACAGGAAGAGACATAGACTGATTAAGGTGGAAATCTGAAACCACCTTAGGCAAAAACTTCCTATTAGTCCTGAGGACCACCTTATCTGTATGGAAAGAGAGAAAATCAGGCTCCACTGACAGGGCCTGTAACTCACTTATGCATCTGGCAGAAGTAATGGCTACCAAGAACACAGTTTTCCAAGTCAAGTACTTAAGCTCTGCTGAGGACAAAGGCTCAAAAGGGGGTTGCATAAGCTGAGCAATGCAAACATTAAGGTCCCAAGCAGGGGCAGTGTCCCTGAAGGGAGGATTGGTATGCAGCAATCCCTTGAAGAATTTACAGAAAACAGGATGAGCTGAAAGGGAAGAGGGCTTGCCTGCTGACAAGAAGGCAGAGACAGCTGCCAGATGCACTCTAAGTGTAGCTGGTCTGAGTCCCAAGCTATTGAGATGAACCATATAGTCCAGGACTGTAGGCAACCCAGCAGACTGTGGAGAAATATGCTTACCAGAGCACCAAATAATAAACCTTTTCCATTTGGAGTTGTAAGTCTTTCTGGTGGAAGGCTTTCGAGAAACCTTTAGAATATCCAGAACACCTTGAGAGAGATGCAAATCAGCAAACTCTAACTCTTCAAGAGCCAGGCCTTGAGATTGAGAGATTTGAGATTCGGATACCAAACCCTCCCATGAGAACATGTTAACAGGTTGTAATTCCTGGGAAGAGACAGGGGAAGGTGGACTGCTAAGGACAGTAGGAGAGGGTACCAGGGCTGTCTGGCCCAGTCTGGAGCAATCAGAATCACTTTGCAGGGTTGAGACCTGATTTTAACTAGTACCTTGAACAGGAGAGGGAAGGGGGGAAAAGCATACAGGAATTTCCCTTCCCAATTGAGAACCAGAGCATCCAGGGGGACTGAGCCCAACACTGGGGGTCTGCAGCAAAAAAGAGGAAGTTGGTGATTGTCTGGGGCTGCAAAAAGATCCATCTGTGGAGTGCCCCATCTGGAGAAGATCACCTTCAAAATTAGGGGATCTAGGGACCATCCGTGATGGCCCCGCGATATCCTGCTGAGAGCATCTGCCAGGACATTGTCCTTCCCTGGGAGGTGCACTGCTATCAGAGAGGTATTCAGGGAATAGGCCAGAGACCACAACTTCATTGCTTCTGTGCACAAGGCCATAGACCGAGTGCCCCCTTGCTTGTTGATGTACCACATTGTGGTGGTATTGTCTGTCCTGATCTGAACTACTTTGTTCTGAACAAACTTGGAAAAAACTTGAAGTGCTAGAAACACTGCTCTGAGTTCTAAGAGATTGCTGTGAAGCAGAGATTCTTCAGGTGACCACAACCCTTGGGTGGTCAGATCCTCCAAGTGGGCTCCCCAGCCCGAGAGGGAGGCATCTGTGGTAAGGATTAGAGAATGAGAGTGAGTGACAAAGGGAACTCCTTGCCTTAGGTTGTCCTGATCCTGCCACCATTGCAAAGCCTGGATCAGGGTTCGAGTCACTGGGATTAGCTTGGTCAGAGAATCCTTTCTCTGGGACCAGAAGGCTCTTAAGTGGAACTGAATGTCCCTCATCTGAAATCTTGCTCCTTGGACCACTGCCGTCAGAGGCAGCCATGTGGCCAGGAGCTGCAGAAAATGCCTTGCTGGTTGAGACACCTGAAGGGTGAATGAAGAGGCCAGTGTCACAAGGGTCCTTACCCTGTCCAGGGAAGGAAGGCTCTTGCCCTTACTGTATCCAGCTCCGCCCCTATGAAGGTGAGGAGCTGCACTGGCTCTAAATTGACTTTGAAAGATTCAGGAGGAATCCTAGAGAAGTGAGCAGTTGCTGAGTTATCTGTAGGTGTGACTTGACTTGGTCTGGAGACTGACCCACTATGAGCCAGTCGTCCAGGTATGGAAAGATGGAGATCTTTTTCTCCTTAGGAAAGCAACCACTACTGCCAGGCATTTGTGAACACCCTTGGAGCTGATGTTAGGCCAAGGGCATTACTCTGAATTGATAGTGGCCTGAGGGCAACTCGAACCTAAGGTACTTTCTGTGGGAGCATCTGATGAGAATGTGGAAATAGGCATCCTTGAGGCCCAGGGAGACTAGCCAGTCCCCTGGCCTTAGAGAGGGTAGAATTATTCCCAGAGTCACCATTTTGAACTTTGGCTTTAAAAGGTGCTTGTTTAAATATCTGAGATCCAGGATGGGCCGCCATTCTCCTGTCTTTTTGGGGGTTAGGAAGTACCTGGAGTACAATCCTTTTCCCTGTGTAGGGGTGGAACCCTTTCTATGGCTCTGAGAGCCAAGAGGGAAGAGACCTCTGCCTCTAGGGCAAGGGCCTCTGAAGGATTTACAGGTGGATAGGATCTGGTTCTCATCTTGGGAAATTGTTTGAAGCTGAGAACCAGTCTCTGGCTTACTACTTCCAGGACCCATTTGTCTGATGTTAAAGACATCCAGTCCTGGACAAAGTAAGCCAGCCTGCCCACTACGGGTAGTGGAGAATCGGCCCGGGCAAACCCATCAGGGTGCCTGTTTGGCAGGGGCTTTAGGCTGAGGGGTGGTAGCAGGCCTGCTTATACCCCGTCTGTCTCTCCCTCTGAAGAACCCCCTCTGGGCAAAGGCGGAAGAGGAGGCCTGGGCTTGGTAGAAAGGCCTATGAAAAGGCCTGCCCCTGCCCCTGGAATGCTGCCTCTGGGGAGTGGCTTGCCTTTCCTTGGCCTGAGCACTCCTATAGGTGGTCCTGCACTCATCCATTTTCTTCATGTAGTTCTCTGTCTGCTCCCCAAACAGAGAATTACCAATAACAGGAGAATCCATGGCCTTAGTCTGGGTATCCTGTGACAGGCTAGTACATCTGAGCCAAGCCATCCTACGAAAGGCCACAGATGTAGCTATGACTCTAGATGAAACATCACTGGAGTCCACTGCAGCATGAAATTGCACCTTGGATGCCTCAATACCATCTGCAGCCACCTGCTCCAGCTCCTTGGCAAGCTGGTCGGGGACCTGTTTAGCTAGAGACATCACAGTGTCCCATCTAGACTTCTGGTGTCTAAGAAGAAATTCGGTTGAACAGAGGGAAAAAAAACCCGACACTTTGACTAAATTGAACCAAGCAAAGGAGAAATCTCCGGAGCGACTGTTCAGTGAGGCGGAGTAAAGAATCTGGCGGTTTGGGTTCAAACAACAACAGACAGAGTCTCAACCGAGCTCGAGCTCAGCGTTCCATGCCTTGCATGGAAAGTTAACTCTTTCCTCTCCGGGGCAGTTCAAAGGTTGGATATCACTGCAATAGTCAGAATACAGCAAGACTTCATGTTGTTTGAAGCTTGTATTCACTCTGACTCCCAAGTCGTCGAACAACTGACGTGTTCAAGACAGGGTATGTAGCAGAGCTTCCCTGGAGCTGGCCTTCAGAAGCCAGTCAGCCAGATGGGAAAACACACATGGTTGCTGCAACTACTGTCAAACATCTGGTAAAGATCCATGGTGCAGAAGACAAGCTAAATGGCAACACCTTGAACTGACAGTGTTCACCCTCCTATATAAAGTGAAGGTACTGTCTGTGAGATTTCCTGATCTTTATATGAAGGTATGCATCTTTCATGTCTACAGAACAGACCTAGTCGACCGTTTGTAGTACGGAAGTCAGAGCTTGCAGGGATACCATTCGAAAGGAAGGAGGCAGAGGATGATTTGGAGGAATTTGTAACAGCTCCAGAGCATGCCTCTTTGCAATTATCTCCAGAGCCCACTAATCCGTAGTGATCTCCCACCACTGTCTGAGATACAGGGAGATCTTCCTGGACATAGAGTCTCCGCCACTCATTCACACCAATGGGATCTGCGCCGGAGGCACTAGGACCCAGCGGGAGCAAACTTTTTTGCTGGAGGGTCGTCGCCAGAGATTGAGCCGCGAGGAGCGGCATCGCAAGCCCCAGCTCGTGCGGTAATGACAGTCTCGGCGTCGACCCTCCAACTGCCTCAGTTCCTTTTTTCTCGCCGTTGAGTGCACTTCAGTGAGGACGTCGCTTACCCGGCGGGAGTCAAACTGCAAACTAGCAGCATAGTTTTTCAGTTTTATTGTTTTGTAGTAATATCTCGAATAAAGTATCGCTTAGTGTACTTATTCTTATTTAATGAAGAAGTCTCAGCCTACATTGACGGAGTTGACCATGAGCGGGTCAGGTGATGGTAGGGAGACTTCGTATGTAAGCTGTTCAGTCAGCTGGGCTGGGTCGGGTCGGGTCCGGCGCCTTCTCGGAGGGGGGGGGTCTGACAATGGACAGTCCAATGCCCGAGGGGGTGGGCAGTCCCCTCGAAAGCATAAAAGTAAACGGTCGCATTCTTGGCACCATATGGCCTCGAGCTCTTCTTTGGCCCACAGGTCAAAAAAGGAAAGGCATCACTCGAGCTCACCCTCTGATATGTCTGCGCGTAGACGGTCAGTTATTGGGGCTAGTTGCCAGTCTCCTCCTTCGGAGTCACCGGTTTCTGTTTCTGCTAGCTGATGTCTTCGACATCGGAGCCCTATCCTGCCCTCTGGTAGGTCTTCAGATGAGCAGTTTCATCAGTGGGCTGCTCTTATGGAGCAATGGGCTCAGAGGTTGGTCCAGCTGCCTGGCCCGGTCATTCAGGGGCCTTCAGGCTTTTTGGGGAGATCAGGTAGGGCAGTTGGGCCTCCCTAGTCGCTCGGTGCCATCAACTCCGCGCTTAGGTGTCCCCCCCCCATACGGCTGCGGCACAGGGGGCCACACCGATGCCTCTATCTCCTGGTATTCATCCTTCTTTCTCCTCAAATCCTGTTTTTCGGAGTCTTGAGATGTTTTCAATGCCCTCGGCGTTGATGGCATGCTCGGTGCTGTCTTTGGAGCTGATACGTCTGTCGGCGCCGTCCTTGGCGCCTTCGAGTTTCTCGGTGCCGTGAGCCTTGTTGGCACTGTCCATTGCACTGTATGGCTTCTCAGTGCCGTGTGCCTTGTCAGTGCCATCCTCAGCACCGTGCGGCCTCTCAGTGCTGTCCTCGGTGCCATGTTTTTCTTCGGCGCCGAGACCTGTTAGGACGTCATCCAGTCTTCAGGGCTCCTCTTTGAATCCTTTTCCTTCCTCATTTCCTTCTGATTTTCACTCCTTTCCTGTTCATACAGTCCCTCCTGTGCTGTCAGGAGATGACATTGAGCCTGACCCAGACCTTAGGCTGGGTGACGATGTGGAAGGAGCAGGATCTATTCCTGCTGCAGAGCCTGTGGTCGAGGACCTATCGTTTAAGTTTCTGCTGAAAAACTTGAATTCCACTCTTTCTCTCCAAACTACAGATATCGATCCTGGGAAACTGTTAAGACTCCAATACCTCCATGTTCCAGAGATCCTTATGGATTTCATTCCTCTGGTACCGCCCTCCTTTGAGACGCTTTCTCAAATGGTATGGAATAATCCTGCTCTTATTCCTTCTGTGGCTAAGTCCATAGATAGGAAGTATACTGCTCCCAAGGATCGACCCATTTTGACATCTCAAGCCTTTGCGGATCCTATTGTAGTCTTGGCAGAGAATGATAAGGTCGTCCTTCCTCAGACTACTACAGTGTGACCTATTAAAGAATCTCGTAAGATAGACACTTTAGGTAAGAAAGTCTTTGCTGCTTCCACCCTAGGTATGCGTATTGCCAGCTAACAAGGCTATTTCTCTCATTATGAGTATATCCTTTGGCATTCGCTCTAACATATGGTTGAAGCTCTACCGGAGTCTGACACTAATTCAGAGCTTCTTCAAACCATAACCAGGGGTATTGAGACCAACAACCAGCAGGTTAAAGCAGCTATGGACGCCTCCGATACTGCCTCCCGAGCGGCGGTGGCGGGCAGTTGTACCAGACATCATTCCTGGTTACGCACTTCAGGTTTCACGAATGATGCCCAGCAACAGGTAATGGCGTTGCCTTTCGATGGTGTGCATCTCTTCGGCCCTCAAGTAGAACAGGATCTAGAGGCCACACAAAAGACTAGGTCAGCCATTAAATTGGCTCGACCTCTTCCTGTCCCCTCTTGAGGGGGTGTTAAATGCCAGTTTCATAACCGTCAGTCCTTTTGAGGCAAAGGCAGGGGAGGTTTTAATAAAAATAAAGCCCCCCCCAGCCTCAAAAGAAAACGCAGCAGAAGGCGCAAGGACCCAAAGTGCCTAGTGCTGCCTTCTGAGTTGTTGGCCCAAGTCCCACCTCAGCTGCCCGAAGGGGACTCTTCCTCAGCAGTGGAAGGTCGTCTGATTCACTTCTACAATCAACAGAAGTCCATAACCTTGGACAAATGGGTCCTCTGGATAATCTGTGAGGGGTAATCCCTCAATCTTTTGGATACCCCTCTTGATCGTCCCCCCAGACGACAGCCCAGGCTGTCAGTTCTTCAGTCAGAGCTTCTCGCCTCCGAGATACAAGGCATTCTGAACAGGGCAGTGGAAGTAGTTCCGCTGGATCAACGGAACACAGGGTTCTACTCCCATTACTTTCTGGTTCCAAAGAAAACCGAGGGCATGCGCCCCATTTTGGACCTCAGAAAATTAAACAAATTCCTTCCCAAAGAGAAATTCAAAATGATATCACTAGGAACCCTGTTATC
Organism: Neoceratodus forsteri; assembly: GCA_016271365.2. Lineage (NCBI taxonomy): Eukaryota > Metazoa > Chordata > Ceratodontiformes > Ceratodontidae > Neoceratodus > Neoceratodus forsteri. The sequence continues at coordinate 91,168,792 of JADMNL010000030.1, forward strand.
TTTGCTTCATCAACATGACTGGTTAGCCTCCCTGGACATGCAGGATGCTTACCAGCACATTCCTATTTACACAAAGCATCACAAATATCTAAGATTTGTGGCTTTGGGATAGCATTATCAGTTCAGAGTCCTGCCCTTTGGGCTATCCTCGGCGCTGCAAGTTTTTACAAAGTGTTGTGCAATACTCGCAGCGCATCTCAGAAAAATCGGAATAGAAGTGTTCCCATATCTGGATGATTGGCTTCTAGTAAGTCCTTCCAGGCAGGGAACTCTAGACACCGTAGCTACGGCTTCACACTTTCTCACATCCATTGGGAGTCCTACTAAACCTAAAAAAAAAAAAAAAAAAAAAAGCAGCTGCAGCCCTCCCAGAGGCTCTTTTTCATAGGAACTCTCCTGGACACCACCTGTGCGAAAGCATTTCTTCCAGAGGACAGGAGGAGCGATATCCTTCAGATGGCAAGATACATCGAAGAAAGCAGCTCAGTGACAGCTCTCTCGATGCAACAGATGCTAGGTCTCATGGCATCCTTGGTGTTAACTGTACCCCTAGCACGCCTCCACGAGAACCTCTCAATGGATGCTCAGTACTCAGTGGTCCCCGACCACTCACCCTCAGTCCTTTCTCATCAAGGTGACAGAACCCCTGAAGAGATCACTCACCTGGTGGTCGCAAGAGGACAATCTTCTGGAAGGATACCCCTTTGCTCCTCTGGATCATCAGATTTCCATTACCACGGACACGTCCCTGATGGGGTGGGGAGCTCACTGTCAGACTCTCCACACTCAAGGTACATGGGCTCAGGATGAGTCCCAGCTTCACATAAATGTCTTAGAAATGAGAGCCATCCTTTATGCAGTCCTGGCTTTGAAGGACATTCTCTGTCACAAGAACATTCTCCTTCAAACGGACAACAAAGCAGTGATGTATTACATCAACAAGCAAGGCGGGGCTCACTCTTACCCTCTTATGCAGGGAAGCGATGAGAGTGCGGGAATGGTGCTTGGAACACAAGGCTCTAATTCATGCAGTCTACCTGCTGGGGGTGCAGAACGAACTGGCAGACCGTCTCAGCAGAACAGAGACAGATCCTCATGAATGGTCTCTTGACTCAGCCATAGCTCAGTCACTATTCGCAGCATGGGGAACTACAGACCTGGACCTTTTTGCATCCCCACTCAACACAAAACTGCCTCTCTTCTGCTCCAGAAATCCAGGGCCTGGCATTTTCTGTCAGGATGAGTTCAGACTGCAGTGGACAAACCTCTTTCTATATGCCTTTACACCTCTTCCTCTAATCCAGAGAGTACTTCTCAAATTCGAGTCCCAGAGGGACAAAATGATCCTCATTGCTCCCTTCTGGCCTCGACAGATATGGTTTCCACTACTCAACAGTATGTCGAAAACTCCTCCGAAACCGCTTCCCCTTCAGACGAACCTTCTGACTCAGGGGCCTGTGGTCCATCCCAATCTAAGGTCGCTTCACCTTCATGCTTGGCTCCTGAAGAGATAGAACAGGTTCAATGTCTCTCGCAGGGTTTCAGATATCTTCTGGCTGCGCGCAAGCCAGCCACCAGGAAAACTTACACAGCTAAATGGAAGCGTTTTTCACTCTGGTGTGCAAAATCCTCTTTGAATTCTTTTTTCCTGCCGACTAGATAAAGTTCTAGAGTACCTTTTAGACCTCTCAAATTCAGGTACGCAATACTCTACAGTTAAGGTTCACCTTTGTGCCATTTCAGCTTATCATGAGCCGGTACTTTCCTTGTCACTGGCTCAGTTACCTGTGGTTAAGAGGTTTCCTAAAGGAATTCTGCATACCAGACCTCCTATAAGACATCCAGTCGCAGCCTAGGACATTAATCTGGTGCTAGACATGCTCACTCGAAAACCTTTCGAGCCTCTAGCTACCTGTGAGTTAAAATTTCTCACTTGGGAAACTGCCTTCCTAGTGGCCATTACCTCAGCCCGAAGGGTCTCTGAGATACATGCCTTGGTCACAGACACTCCGTATACTGTGTTTCATAAAGACAAAGTAGTTCTTAGGACCCATCCTAAGTTTTCCACAAGGTTGTTTCAGAATTCCATCTGAACCAACCTTTGGTTCTTGCTACTTACTTTGCGAACTTCCAAAATGAAGGAGAGCGTTCTCTTCATTCCTTGAACATCAAAAGAGCTTTGCGTTTCTATCTAGATAGAACAAAAGACTTTCGCAAAGCTCAACAACTATCTGTTTCCTTTAGCGAGACCTGGCTGGGTCAACCTGTCGCTATCAGATGTATTTCAGCATGGCTGGTGGCATGCCTTCACCACTGTTATTCCATGGCGCAGGTTAAGCTGGAGGGCAGAGTGTACGCTCACTCTACTAGAGCAGTTGCGGCATCTCTAGCGGAAATCTGCAACGTGCCCATTGCAGATATTTGCAATGTGGCCACCTGGAGCTCAGTGCATACTTTCGTCAAACACTATGCCCTGGATGTCCATGCCAGATGACATCTTTCTTTTGGCAGAACCATCCTTAATAGACTTCTGTCCTAAAATTGTGAGCTCTTGGTCTCTTCTGCCACCCTCTCGGGGGATTATTAGCTTGGTACTCTCCCATTAGTGTGAATGAGTGGTGGAGACTATGTCCAGGAAGATATGGAAATTACGTACCTACCATAATTCTTGATCTTCTTGGATGAGTCTCCACCATTCATTCACACGCCCACCCATCATCCCCCAAGCTCACCTCTATTGTTGGTCTTCACTCCCTCAATCTTTAGGCTGTGAAGACCTCTTTGTTGACTCTTCTTATATGGGTCGCCCGGACTATCTTATGTCTGGTTTCTGGTTAGGCGATCCTTCTAGGTTAGCTATGCTGCACCTCCCTCGGAAAAAAAGGTACTGAGGCGGTTGGAGGTTCGACGCCGAGACAGTCATTACCGCATGAGCTGGGGCTCGTGGTGCTGTTCCCTGCGGCTCCATCTCTGGCGCCAACCCTCCAGCAAAAAAGTTTGCTCCCGCTGGGTCCTAGTGCCTCCGGCACAGATCCCATTAGTGTGAATGAGTGTTGGAGACTCAGCCAAGAAGATCAAGAATTACGGTAGGTAAGTAATTTCCATATCCTGCCCCCCACACTCACCCCTGGAGGTAACAGCTGAGGAGGGGGGAAGAGACAGAAGAGGGTCAGGCAGAACTGAGGGGTGGCAGGGCCACTAGAACAGTTCCTTTTGGGTGTTTCTGCATGGGCACTGGGGGTGGGGTGGGGGTGGTGAAGGGAGTCACCTCTTCTACCACATTCTTGCTGACATGAGGCATGACTACAATGGGCCGCAAGGGGATGAAAGGAGCCCTGACCAAGACCACTAGCATGAGTGGGATACAGGAACATCATAGACCTTAGAGTCATTTTGAAGTTTCAAGTCCATGTAGGGTCTCTTCAACATCATAGCCAAACAGTGTTGACCCTTTAAAAAGAGCATTCAAAACTGCCTGTTGCACATCATTGCAAAGCCAGCAACTCTGGGCCAAGAATATCTCTTCATACAAATGCCAGAAGTTGAAGCATTGGCCAAAGCATCAGAGACATCATAAGCTGAGCACAACAAATGTTTGCCAACCTCAGCTCCAGCACACAATGTTTTAAGCAGGATCTCTGACTCAAAAGGAGAACACACACGCCATCCACACAATCTGTAACTCCAAACTATTGTTTGTTCAAGTCATAAACAGTTTATTTACCAGTAACATAGACAAAGGCAGCAGCTTACATTTCACCCTGCTTCCAGGGCTTCCTCAGAGAGATCCTGTTTTTCATGAACAGCACCGCTACGTTGTGCTCCACCCTTCTTTGCAATGTTTTGAGCAGATCAGTCTTGGCACAGCCAACAGGCAAAGCCTAAGATGTAGTATAAGCAGCTTTCCACAGGCTATTCTATTTGATCATGTGGACCTGGGTATGTTTGCCCATCATATCCAGCCTCCTAGATTCCTTATCAGGAGGCAAAGTGCTCATCTGTCTAGGGACTCTAGACCTATCATGAGCAGCAATGATGACCAGAGAGTAAGTTTCTGACTAGTTAGCATAATAAGGCTTGGCAGATAGTGTAGGATACTGCTTATCAGCCTTTCTAGGGACTGCAGGCAGTGAGTTTCTCTGTACCATGCAGCATAGGTAGCATCCTCTAATGCAGGATATATAGGTGGAATGATAATGGAGGGGAGCAGGGCACCTCCAGAAATTCCATAATATTCCTTTTATGGAATCTTCCTCTAACACAGTAAAGTCCATGGCAGACTGCATTTGCTGCATTATGGCTTGGAAAGATGGGTCCTTAGGAGGAAATCTAGGTATAAACCACAGAGTTCTCACTACAGGATGAGAGGGCAGAACTAGTGAAGGGGGACCTCCAGAAATTGTTCTCCCTCATATTCCTCCCTACATCCTCCTCCAAGTCCATGAGGTCAGGATTATATTCTATGTTGTAGTCAGCACGAGTGACAAAGGGGAGCCGCAAAATGCACTGGTGACACAGACAGCAGCCAAGAGGAAGGAATCTATGGAGTGCTATTGAAACCCCTCAATTGGGGATGAGTACTAAAGGCCCCATTAGCAGAAGAACTGCCTGTACTAAGAGTTTGTCGAAGATGGAGCTCGGCATAAACAGAAAGGAAAAAGCACTTTACAAGTAAAGTGATGCTACACTAGAGAGAGAGAAAAAAGAAAATAAAAATCACAGAAATGGTGGTCGACTGAAGCTAGCAGATTCTTCAAGAGGTCCGAAGTGTGATGATCAACTGCAGGAAAATAAGAGGAGGGTGCGGGGTCTGCCCACTCTTATATGATAGGATGATGTCAGCGTGTGAAGTCAGAGTGGGCAACCCCCTGGTACACTGCTGGCTAGAAAAGTTTCTTGAAGCTAGATATGTTATTTAATGTTATAAAAGCTAAGCACACAAAAATAAACTCTAGTTTGATATGCTAAAAGTGAGAAAGGCTGAATGCTGTTGTTATATAGACATGAAGTTCTGATTCACGGTGGGCTAACAACGTCATCACTGATGAGCACTTGACAGCGGGGCGGGGGGAAACTAAGGCAGTTGGGGGCTGACATCAAGGTAAACTAGTGACCGTGTGCCCTGACTTGCAACGTCATGCATGCATGTTGCTTACTGCAATGCCAGTCCTCTGAAAAGTTCTGGCTCCCACTGGGTCCTAGTGCCTAGGTCAAAGAATCAATAGTGAAGATGGATTCTAGAAGTTCATACACTCCACTGCTTCTGCACTGAGGTTCTTATTTGTTTCACTTACAGTACCTAATTTCAGCCAATCAGACACACAGCCACTGTACCCTTTACCCTGCATACAGTGGTCTCTCATGCATAAGCATTAGGAGTGGGGGTTCCACTTCATAGCCAGGGGGAAGGCAGCTTTATCTAACTTCTGAAATTAAAAACAATAACTTAAAACTTATTGTAAATCACTCTAACTGTACAGTAACTTGAATAATTTATAAATTATTCAAGTTACTGAATAGTTATTGGCATCTCTATGGAGTGTTTCTTATGGTATGACACTCCTCTTGTAAGGTCTTGACAGTGAGAACCGCCCAGCTTTGCTTTGCAATCCTCTCGCTTTGTACCATAAAGGCATCCCTCATATGTAATAGTAACTTGTATAATTGACTTCTGGCTCACCACGACACACAAAACTTTCATCACTGGCTGACTTCCTGAGTTCAGCTGAGATGATGGCTATGCAACACTAATGAGGCAAGTACTGTTTATGTGACCAGTCCCACTCAAACCTAAAGCAGCCTAAAATTTCTTCATGGTCATTTGTATTTATTGTTCACAATGTAACACATTAGGGGATATTTAAGCAATAATACAACAACAAGGTGCGTGATATCACGGAATATCGTCCAACCTCAGCTGGTTGTAAGGCACAAGGTCGTAGGCCTAGTGACTTCAACCGCCTGAAGAGGGGTTATATCCCATGATGTCTCACACATCTTGGAGTGTATTATTATGCTTATGAAATGGATCCATGTTTGAGTGAATAAAAAAATTAAAAGTTGCTGTAAAAATATTTTATAGTTTTAGTTGACTGATGGCATGGCTCACTTGTTGATTTATACCATGAAGAGCTTCTATTAGACTAGAATTATGTACTACGATATCATCCTAGCTGAATATGGTCTTGGTCAATCAGTCTCAAGTATTTTTACCATCTGTTTTGTAACTATAATGTTGTGCTTCTCCATAACTTGACTTTACTACTAATATGCTTTTTGCATAACCTTTGCCTCAGAGTGTGTGTGTGTGCGCGCGCGTGTGCAATGAAGGTCTTCCCATTCGAAACACCACAATTATTGTAGAAGGTTAAAGCTTAATGGTTCACCCATGCCACAGCGACAAACTGTCTGCCGATGCCGATTACAGCGCTGGCAAAATGTCACCAAGTACTGCAGCAACAGGCATTTCATCTTCCGGGAGGTACAACGCCAAAGTGCCCTCCTGGGAAACTACTGGCTTTTGTGGGGCTGACTCACCCCCCCGAACCCTCCCAGAACTAAATGTAACCTCCTTCGGAGTGGGCATGCCCTGGAGGAGGTAGACACTGAGTGGGGACATGGGTGACAGGAGTGAGGGGCGATCTAAAATCAAGATCACCCCTTTCACTGTAGCCTTTGTTGCAGCAAACAAATTGCTGTGAGTCAGCTTGACGGGATATGAAGCTTAACTAAATGCAGCTAAAGAATAATCAACATTATTTAATGTGCATCCCTCAAGATCTGCAGTGGTAGTTTAAAGTGATTTTCTGATTTTCAGTATCCAGGACAACTTTCTAAAATATGACATTTAGATACAATTCAACTTAGATTTAATAAATGTTATGTATTTATCACCCTTCATTCTTTATTAGTGAGGATATTTGCATGAAAACAGGATCTTTGTCCCTTGGTCCTCCTGCTTTAGCCTCTAATGGTGCCAGAATTCTATTTGTGACATCATAATCATTTCCACAGCAAATACATGATTATGTTATGAACTGAAGACTGTGATCTTATCAGAGGCTACAGCTGGAAGGACAGATGGAGTCTGAGGTCAGTAATTCTGTTTTGATACAAATGCCCTCAGTAGTAAAGAATGCAGAGATAAACACCACAACTTTATTAAACATAAGCTGAACTGTGTCCAATTATTACATTTTAAAATGTTTTCCTGGATATTGGAAACTCATTAACATTACGCTACCTGGTAAAAGTACGACACAGCAGAAAAAATACTCTGCTGTCAGTAAATAAATCTAAAACGTAAGAACATCTCAGGTGCACAAACAGAATTTGTATGCAATTTCTATATTCTAGTAGTCAGCCAGTTTTTTTTAAACCTACATGGCTACCAATACTATAATCTTGCAAAACTAGAAAAGACTACTGGTCAGGCTATACAGCAAAGGTTAAAGTGATATTCTTAGGTTATTACCTGCCTTACTTTATTTGATACCTTACGCTGGCAAAATTCACTCTGTCGCAGTTTTGATATTTTATGCAGTGTCTGTATTTAAATATAAGGGATCATACTTTGGTCCCGACAAGGTGACCAGCAGATTCCTTCACTTCCTTATTGATGAACATGCCCCCCCCCACTTTGACGTCCAGCATGGGAGAGTGCAGGGGCACGCCCTATTGAAATGAATGGGACTCGATTTTTCTTCCTATGTACGCATCATGATGGTGAGCTGGAGATTAATGAAGGCCACTGCTCGACTAATAAGGAGGTGGCCTTCATTAATCTCTAACTTGACATCATAACGTATTACACAAGAAGGAAAATTGAGTCCTATTCATTTCAACAAGGTCACCCACGCCTCTACCTTGCTGGATGTCATAGCGCGAATGTCACGAATTGGAAAGTGAAGGAATCAGCTGGCCAGGAAAGTGAAGGAATCGACTGACCACCTTGCTGGGGACAAAGTACGGTCCCTTATATCTAAATACAGCCATAAAATATTAAAACTGGGACAGAATGAATTTTGCCAACATAAGTTATCAAATAAGGTAAGTCAAGCTGCAATTCAATAATCTAAGAAAATCACTTTAAATAATGTTGGGCAGTTATGAAACTCAGAAAGTATTTCCTCCAGAATGGATAAGAATATATTTAGGCCAGAACAGACTTGAGACCCTCTTCTGTGCACTGTATATGAATGTTGATAAAATGGGCACACTAGACTGGTCATTGTACACAAAAGGCAAAACAACAGACAACGCTGTGTGGCCTGATGATGTATAAATGCATGTATTTGCCATAGTACCTCAAACAAAAATGTTAATAAAAATACATACTGTTAAGAAAGACACTTCTACAACTTAAGCTGGCGAGAATACGACAAAGGCATGGCAAGGATGAAAATTTGGGAGTAATCCTAGAATTAATCCATTTTACTCAAGACTTTCTTCCCTTTGTCCAATAATGACAACTGGTGAGTCACTGCTCAGTGAGCTAGATTAACTTAAAGGTTACATTCAATTAAATGAGTCACCACCGCCAGGGAAGGAGACTGCGTGTTCAATCCCCATCAAAGAGATTCGGAGGACCAACACATGTCAACAATTTTTGGGGTATCATCTAATATTGCACAGATGCACTACAAGAAGGAATACACAACTAGAAAATCTGTTTAAATGTTCAGTGCTAGTGACTGAAAGCATGTGCAGGCTCTTCCCAGGGAGTTTATTTCAGTATACGTAAGACAATGCAAATGAGACAAAACAAACCTCGCTTGTTTTATTTTCATCTGCCTTAAAATGCTAACACTCTGGGGGTGAAAGGCACACAGAAGTCAAAAATTGAGCGCTTCGTTTTTTCAGAAGCCAGGTACTGCTCAGCAGGGCACACTTACTTCATTCTTCAACACTGGCCTGGAGAGCCTGTCCTTTCCCAGAATAAAAAGGGAACTGATCTATGCAGTCATTGCCTTCTATTCTTTTGGGAATGTGACTTGGTTGCCAGCAGGGCTGGAATGAGAACATTAAACTCATGTCACTTGTGTGATCTAAGCTCAAAACCCCACACTTTCACCAAACAGGCTTTTAACCTTTGTCAAAACACAACTATAAAATGATTAAGTAAAATATGTAATCACTAAAAAGACTCCCTTTCTATAATCACTAAAAAGACTCCCTTTCTAACAGTAGACTAAATTGAAATTTTAGTTTATGGCAGTAATAGTCCTAAAGGAAAAGACAGGTTTTTAAAGGTAAAATTATCAAATGAAACAAACCATAAAGTAATTTCCCAAACAAATGAAGAGGGATACAGTACATTTTAGGAAACAAAAAGGCTAAACATTTCTTTTTCAAGTCATGAAAAACTTTATTATACAGAAAACATACATGGAAAAAGATTTATCAACATGCATCTGTATACACACACTACAAACATGACGGTCCCCATGACAAGAACCTTAGGAAGACGGGAGTTCTTCATGTTGGCTGGTACAACATAGTCTTAGTTTCCTTTTGCTCAAAAAGACCCCTGTATCACTGCCGTCCAGCGGAAGGCTGTCAAGGTGTCCGTGTGGGTGCTCCCACCTTCGGAGAAGTTTGTGCTACCTGCTCCATTTCTGCTCCTGGGGGCCACAGGAGTCAGCATGAGCAGGGTGCACAAGAATTCACGGGCAATACTGCTCCTATGTCATCATGCCTTAGCATGCATGCACCTGGGAGCCCTGTCTGCCGCTGTCCACGGGGTGGGAGTAAACCAGGAAAAACAGTGGCCACTAGTATGAATATTTTAGCACGCTCCGGCCCCACACCTGCCATCCTGTCCCCAACCCCAGAATGTCTTCTGGCTGGGGAGGAGGAAATGCCCGCCTCTCTATCAGCAGTGCCATGAGAGCAAGCCATGGAGGACTTTGCAGAGGTGATGGTGGATGAGGGGGCTGGACACTCACCAATGCAGACAGAAAACTGAACATCCAACTCTGGAGCAGAAGCTGAGCACAGGAAGATTCCTGATGTTGAAGATACAGTACACATTTTCAGAACAATAACACTTTGAATCTGTATGGGTAAGATGGTGCAGGTCTGGCCCAAGTCCATTGCAGTAAGGTGGTTTGAAGATGCATATAATCTCAAACCCCATATTACATGAAAAAGTGTGGCAACCAGGTAAAAAATATATTTCTATTTCAACTCAGCAGATTCATGGTCTGCTTTATTTTATCGTATTAAAAAAAATTCCAGGCTACAGATTAGTAGGCAAAGGTTCAGGGGTTCAGATAAGCATTGTGCACTAGCAGCAGAAAGACTGTGCTGCAATTTATTAAAGGATTTAAAAATCTATGGATTAACACTCAGTGAAATACCTTAAACTGAATAGTAAACGTGATCTGCTTGTCTACCTCCGAAGAGGCACTGGGTGATTATTTAGACTTGATTAGCAGTACTGTGATTTCTGATTGTCGGAGTTTACTACAAATTCAAATAGTTAGAGGCTTAGACTGGGAAGTTATGTGCCTTCTCAACTTTTTTTTTATTTCAACCCACAGAGGTGATCTCCTTTATAAGCCCCCTCTTTGTTCTTCATTATTCCTTACAAGATTTCAACAGCAGAAAGGCATGGTCATGAAATATTAACAGCCTGTGGCACATATACCTAACCACAACTGGGAAAATAGTTATCGCTTTAAACACACCAGGAAAATTAAAGAGGAGGCCAATGCTGTGATCCACGCTCTGCTGTGCTGAAAAGTACGAAGGCTTTGAGAAAGGTCTAGTTCCCTGAACAGAAAGGATGGAGAGATACAGACTCAAATTCTTTGACATAGCGTGCCGGACATTTCAATCCTTTGCTTTCAATGGAAGGGTCACATCCATCTATCCAAATGCAGAGGCATTTCTGAGGGGACAAAATGGAGGCTGACCAACTCAGTCTCCTGTTCAGTACTACAGGGGTATCATGAATGGCACTCCCAGTCTAGGCAGGTGAAATAAAATCTTGCCAGCCTAGGCTTGGTGTGCCATCCAAGACATCCCACAACTGCACTGAGCAGCAAGACATAACGGGCAGGCCTCGTTACATCACTCTCTCGCCATCTTCCCACCAACACCGAAAGATAAAAATCTATCAGGCAAGGATTTTCAAAAACGAAGTGTAATCTTATACAAACTGTCTGCTAAAATGCGAACTATGCAGTGCTCGAAATTAAGTTCTGCAACCACTAGCCAGCAAGGCTAGTGACTGGGAAAAATCCACTAGCCCCACAGACTTCTCCACTGGCCAAGCTGGTGTTTTTATTGAAATGTTACCTTCTTCAGTACAGGCCCGCAGGGCTAGTTAAAGGAAAATATTACTAGCCCAATGCAAAATCTGCCAGCATTTGGCTAGTGGGCAAGTGCCAATTTCGACCCCTGCTATGTGTAGAACAGCTGGTGGAGCGCATGTTTTTCTAGTAGTAACATGTCTGTAAATGCCTACTGGTGCCAGTAACAAAGCTGGTCTCAAGTAAAACAACTAGCTCTCCTGAATAGATAAAGGGTCCCTTCAACACATCAAAACAAAGCAGTTCTTAGTTATTCACATAGATGCCCAGTACTGAGCACCTTAATATATATACACATTCATAGTTTACTGCATGATTACAGATTTAATAGAAAAAACCATGCTTGGGTACAAAATGTCTAGTAACTGTTCACTGAACAGATCAAACATGTCCAATGTTTTGGGGTTTGTGGGGTAAGACATCATCCTGGCAGAGAGCTCTGAAAGTTGATACCACACCTCTTAGTGTGGCTCTGAAATACAGGTAGAATGGTCCACTGGAACACCAGGCCTAGTAGCTTCCATTCAATTCATCACGGCACTGTATGTAGTTACTCCAGCATTCGTTCTGCTTCTGTTGGCTTGATTTTACCAAACATTGACCTATAAAGCTCTGTCCTGAAAAACAAAAATATAAAAACAGTAAACTTAACCAAGGGGGTCAATAAATACAAGGTTTTGCTCAGTTTATTTTTAATTATAAAATGGCCTTCATTATGCATTATGTACAGTACAGCTACGGATACATATAAATTGGACGGAAACACTCATAAGAAACTCATCAAATCTGGCACAAAAATATGTAGATATTTCAATATGACTGGAAGCCATATCTCCAGAGAATCATGTTTTCTATATGCTTGCCCTTTCCAGCCAAGCTCTTCAAGTAGGAAAGCAAGATTGAATATTTTAATAGAACGTATGAGACTACAACACTGCAAGAAGGATTCAATCAGGCAGGGAGTGCGGGGTATAATTTACGTTTCGTATGTTTTCTTGGTCTTGACGGTACTTGAAAAACAATGAGAGTGACCCAGCCACAAGATTCCAATTAATATCACATATGCAACAGCTCAGATTAGAACCCACAGTTGCTCTTTTTAGTAGCCTAGTCTGATTACTGGGCTTTTTAACACAAGTGCTCAAGTACGGTAGGAGGGAAGGAATGAAGAAGGCACAGACCCTTCAGCAAAAAGGCCTCAGCTGGTAAAATGTTTTATAGGAATATTTTTCTTTCTGTTATTTGAATCTGAAAGGGGCAGAGCAGTAGGGCAATGTGCTGAATAATCTTAAAGGTTATCGGTTAATTTTCCTTTCTCTGCAAATATGCGGAACAAGATATACATTCTCTAGAGCTATGTGGAGCATCTGGAGACAATGGATCGCTAATGACTTGAGATACAATATCGTGGCATCAGAAAAGTTCAGTTCCACAAAATAGGCTTGTGTAAGTCACCACATAGGATATAGTCAGGCAGCTGACAGCATTTATAATTCTGTACTCTACAGCACCATGACATTTTCTTTTAAAGGTGTCATATACATTGCATTATTGTTCTTACGATTGTAACAATGTCATTTTGGGGAGAGGGGGTTGTTCACAACCACAGCCTCTTTTGTGTGTCCCTATGGATGTTTGCATGTGTTAATTTTTTTAATGTAGCCTGTTTTTTTTTTACCTTAAGTATTTTTTCATTTTGCTACTTAAAGGGTTTTCTACTCAGAGTATTAAGTGTAATACATAGAACAGCTTTCTCCCTAGAAACGGACATATAGTGCATGGTGGAATGCTGTTATGCATGGAATTCCATGCCTGGAATATGCTTGTGGTGCTGCAGTAGTGACATCACTGCTGTAGCACAACAACTTAGAATGCCATCACACAGCTGCTTTCCTTTATCAAATTTTATTTATTGCATTTTGGTGCCCAAGTGAACCCACTGACACCAGAGTTCCCTTTTTCAGGGGTGACCCAGAGTTAATTACATACATAATTTATACAGTTGTTCACATATATCACATATTTTGAGCTGGAAGCTTTTTTTTCTTAAACTTGAACTTACAGGAACAGCAGCACATTGGATCAGTAAAAACAGGTTACCCACCTGTAACAGTAGTTCTAGGAGTGGTATATGTTGTTCATCCACAATGTTTGGCATGTCCTTTCACTTTTAGAAACTTGCTGGAAGGTCTTTAAACTGGCTCCTCCCACCCACCCGGGTGGTATATGCCTCGGCTCTGCTGCTTGATGCCAGATCTTGCCCGCTGGAACCTTAGGTTGTGTGTCGAAGGCGGGAAGGTCGGGTGGATTTGTGTGGATGAACAACATACACCACTCCTAGAACTACTGTTACAGGTGAGTAACCTGTTTTTCTAGGATCGTGGATATGTTGTTCTATCCACACTGTTTGGCAGATTCCAAGCAGTTCTCCGGGAGGAGGGAGGCAAGGCGCACACACCCTTGATATTTACTTGGGGAACAGAGATTGGAGAACTGAGGCCTCAAAACCAGCATCCCGGTGTGACTAGGTTGATGTGGTAGTGGGTGATGAAGGTATTAGCTGGCTTCCAGGTAGTAGCCTTGCAGATTTCCTGGATAGGGATATCCCTGGAAGCTGCCACCAATGCAGCAGTATGGCGGGTGGAGTGAGCTCTTATCCCTACAGAAGGCTCCTTGCCCACCAACCGGTAGCAGAGATCAATGCAGGATGTAATCCATCTGCCAATCGTCTGGCTTGCTGCAGGTCTGCCAGGTGCAGCTTCTGCGTAGGTGACAAACAGCTGGCGAACCTCTCCATGAGCTTCAGTTGTTCGCTCTTTATAGTAAGAGAGTGCTTGTCTTAGATCGAAGGTATGGAGCCTGTACTCTGCCTCCGAGGTGTGATTGGGGCAGAACACCGGCAGAGTCAACAACTGGTTAAGGTGAAACTCCGAAACCACCTTCGGAAGGAACTTCAGATGGGGCACAGGACAACCTTGTCCCTGTGGAAGACCAGATAGGGAGACACAACAGACAGTGCCTGTAGTTCCACAATCCTTCTGGCTGATGTGATAGCTGCCAAGAAGGCGGTCTTCCATGACAGATGTGACATCTCATACCTGTGCATCAGTTTGAATGGCTTGCCCACGAATCTTGCCAGTATCATCAGTAGATCCCACGGTGGTGGTGGTTCATGCACCGGAGGGGAAATATGGTCGAGGCCTTTAAAGAAGCACCAGACCACCTTCTCCTGTGCCGTCTGCTGACCGGTCCACGCCTTGTAAGAAAGGGACTTTGACAGCAGATAAGGACCACTTAGCCCACCTAGTCTGCCCATTTCCCTACCTACAGGATAAGTCTAGATCCTAGTTAACCAACAGCCTATTTCTTCCTACCCCCACAAGAATTGTCTTATGTCTGTCCCATGTATTCTTGAATTCTCCCACAGTTTTAGACCCCACAACCTCCTCAGGAAGGCTGTTCCATGCATCCACTATCCTCTCTGTGAAAAATACTTCCTCACATTGCCCTGAACCCCCCATCTTTAAATTGTGTCCCCTTGTTCTTGCGTGTGTCTTTTCTGAAAGATGCTACCCTCTTGGACTCAGTTGATTCCACTGAGGTACTTAAACATTTCTATCATGTTCCCCCTCTCCCTCCTTTCCTCAAGGGTATACATATTAAGCTCTTTTAGTCTCTCCTCGTATGGTTTCTCTTGCAGATCCTGCACCATTCTAGTTGCCCTCTTCTGGACTGCCTCTATCCTGTCTACGTCCTTGCAGAGATGGGGTCTCCAGAACTGGACGCAGTACTCCAGATGGGGTCTCACCAACTGTCTATACAGCGGGATAACAACTTCCTGTTTTCTGCTGGTGATGCCTCTCCCTATGCATCCTAGTATACCCCAGCCCTCCCTACTGCCTTCTCACATTGCTTGCTAACCTTAAGGTCATCTGATATGATTACCCCCAGGTCCCTTTCCTTTTTTGTTACTACCTCCCCCCATTGTGTAATCTTCCCCTGGGTTTTTGTTTCCCAGGTGCATTATTTTGTACTTCTTTGCATTGAATCCTAGCTGCCATACTTCTGACCATTCCTCCAACCTTGCCAAGTCCCTTCTCATCCTTTCCACGCCTCCTTGTGTATCAACCCTGTTGCAGATCTTTGTGTCATCTGCAAAGAGGCATACTTTTCCTTCCAGTCCCTCTGCAACGTCACTTACAAAAGACATTAAAAAGGACTGGACCCAGTACTGAACCCTGTGGTACCCCACTAGTAACCCCTCTTTCTTCAGAGTGGACTCCATTTACAATTACTTTCTGTGTCCTGTTGTCCAGCCAATGCTTTACGCAGGCTACCACCCTGGGGACCCACTCCCAGGCTGGTTAATTTGACTATTAATCTTTTGTGTGGGACTGTGTCAAATGCCTTGCTAAGGTCTAGGTAGACCATGTCCAAAACCCCTCCCTGGTCTACTACTTTGGTCACCCAGTCAAAGAAATCAATTAGATTCATCTGACATGACGTTCCCCCCTGTGAACCCATGCTGCCTTGGGTCCTGTGCCCCACTGGCCTCTATGTACTCAACAATTCTTCCTTCAGAAGTGATTCTATCACTTTCACTACCACAGAGGTCAAACTGTCAGGTCTGTAGTTTCCTGCCTCTGTCTTGGTCCTACTTTTGTGAAGGGCTGCCAAGTGCACCTTGAAGGTTGTAGACCGAAGACCCCCTTTGGACAGAGACCAAAGGTAGTCAAGGATACTAGCCACCGGGCAGGATAAAGGGTCTAAGCCCTTGCCCTGACACCAAATGGAAAACCTTTTCCATTTGAAGGCGTAGCACCTCCTGGTTGACTCCTTTCTGGATGCTTCCATAACTCTGAGGACATCTTCAGAGAGACCCAAAGCCTGGAACTCTATGCTGTCAGGTGCAGGAAATGAAGGTCCAGATGGAATAACTTCCCCTGATTGACTGATATCAGGTCCGGGCATACTGGAAGACACCTTGGAGGCCTGGAGCTGAGGCTAAGGAGATCTGGATACCAGAACTGGCGAGGCCAGTCTGGGGCTACCAGGATCACCTGTGCCTTGTCCCTCCTGACCTTGAGGATCACCTTGTGAACCAAGGGAAGTGAAGGGAAGGCATAGAAGAGGCCTGGGGTCCACAGCCTCGAGAAGGCATCCCGCTGCAGCGAGCCCTGCTGAGGGGGGCGGGCATGAAACAGCCTCACCTTTGCATTCTCCCTGGAGGCTAAAAGATCAACCTGAGGTTTGCTCCAGTGGGAGCACAGGCTATGTACTACCTCTGGATGGAGAGACTACTAGTGAGACATTTTGCACACATGGCTGAGAATGTCTGCCAGTTGGTTTGAGGCTCCTGCCACATGAATAGCTAGGAAAAAGGCCTCCAGTTGGCTCACGAGGGTCCAGATGTGGAGCACTTCCCTGCACAGAGGCCGGGAGTACATGCAGCCCTGCTTGTTAAAATAGTACATGGTCGTGGTATTGTCCGTCTGGACTTGCACCATTTGACCCCGAAGGAGTGGAGCGAATGCGGACAGTGCCAGTCTGACTGCTCTGAGCTCCAGCAGGTTGACAGGACATCGGGATTCCTCGAGGGTCCAGAACCCATGGGCTCTGTGATTCTCCATGTGAGCAACCCAGCCCGTAAGAGAGGCATCGGTCATGGGTCGATGGACAAACGGGATCCCTTCCTGCAAATGTGCTAGAACGGTCCACTATTAGAGAGCATCTCATCTTCTGGGTCACTGTGAAATGACCATGATGCTGGGTCCACTGGCTGGACAGCTCCCACTGAAGGGGAAGCATATGCCACTGGGCCCATTGGACCATGGTGGTGTAGGCCGCCATGTACCCCAGAAGGCACAGAAAGTCCCAGGCAGGGTGCAAGTGCCCAACCAGAAATTATTGGGCAAAGGAGGAGAGAACCTCTGCCCTGTCCATCGGGAGCCTGGCTCTGGCTCGGCGAGAGTCGAGCTCTGCTCTGATGAAGCATATCACCTGCGAAGGTACGAGTTCCAACTTGGTCTCGTTGACTAGGAGACCAAGATGGATGCAGGGCTGGAGGGCCAGATTCCTGGACCTCTCCACCTCCTGTCTGGAGGAATCCGCTACGAGCCAGTTGTCGAGATAGGAGTACACCTTGATCCCTCAATGCCGAAGATGGGCCGCCACCACTGCAATGCATTTGGTGAAGACCCGGGGGGCTGATGACAGGCCGAACGGCATGGCTCGGAACTCGAGAAGGGTTCCCTCCACCCGAAAATGGAGGAAACTTCAGTGAGACTGATGGATCGGGATGTGAAAGAACGTGTCCTGGAGATCCAGAGAGCAAAACCACGTGTTCTGCTTGAGGGACGGTATGATCTGGGACAGAGTTACCATCCTAAATGTGCGTGACCTGAGAAATTGGTTCAAGTCGTGCAGATTTAGAATGGGGTGCCAGCCCCCCATACACTTCAGGACCAGGAAGTACCTAGAGATGAACCCTGGGTTGACCGGGGGGTCCACAACTCTGTCCACCTACTTGCATAAGAGTTGGGCGATGTCATCTTGGAGAGCCAGCTGTGTAAGGACACCATTTCCTCCCGTGGGGCACGGACTTGGCTCAGTGGGTACTGCTTGAATTCCAGAGGCAGTCCCTGGCTGACCACTTCTAAAACCCACCAGTCCATGGTAACAGCAGACCAGGCGGAAAGGAAGTGGTGGAGTCAGACCCCCACAGGGGGACCCTGAGCTTGCGAGGCAGGTATGGGGTGGCCACCCTCATCCTGTCACTGGGCAGACTTGGCGGAAGAGGGTCTGGTTTGAGGACCATCTGAACCCTGTCCTCTGGGTTTATGGGTTACCGGGGGGCTCAGACTTGGGCCGAGGGCGCCAAGGTTGAGCCTGCTGCAGATGCTGCCCCAACTGAAAATGGGGCTGCTTGGTCACAGGGGCAGAATGCCAAAAAGGCTCCTCCTTGTGCTTTTTGGAACCCTGGGATTCCTTCTGCACAAATGTCACGGGGTCCAAAGTGGCACTGGACTTCTCGATGCATTGGAGATGACAGTCCACACTTGGGCTGAAAAGGTTGGTACCTAGGAAAGGGAAGCCCGTTAGCTTGTACTGGGTGTCCCCTGTGTAGGTGGAGACCCTCAACCAAGCTCTGCGGCGCATGACAACCTTGGCCACTACTGGGCGGGCGCAAGAGTCCTCAAGGTCCAAAGCCGTCTGGAGTTGCTGCTTTGCAACAGCCCAATCCTGGTCATGGACTTGCTTGACTGTGGTCTGGAGGGTCTGCGGGGAAGTGAGGTAGACCCTAGAAACACAGAAGTTGATGGCAGATAAGGACCGCAAGGCCCATCCAGTCTGCCCATTTCTTTTTCTACCTTATGAATGTGCCATCGGCCTTCGCTCTGTCAATGGCCTATCTATTTATACTCATCTGTATTGCTCCCTTATGCCTATCCCATGCCTGTTTGAAGCCATTTATATCCACCACTTCCTGAGGTAGGCCGATCCATGCATCCACCACCCTTTCTGTAAAAAAGAACTTCCTCACATTACCCCTTAATCGGCCTCCCTCTAATCTCATGCTGTGTCCTCTTGTCCTGCTATTTTTCTTATATTGAAACATGTTAGACTCTTTCACCTTGTTAATGCCCTTAAGGTGTTTGAATGTTTCGATCATATCACCTCTCTCCCTCCTTTGGTCTAGGGTATACATATTGAGCTCTGTTAATCTGTCTTCATATGTTTTCTGATGCAGTCCCTCATTAGGAGAGCCTAAGGGGGCATGGGAGAAGTGCGCCATGATAACAGCCGAGCTTGCCTGACAAAGGCCCAGCGAAGAGCTGGCACAGACTTTCTGGGCAGAATGGTCCAATTTTTTGGACTCTCTGTCCAGGGTCTATCGGTGTCTCCCGAATTACGCAAGCACCTGAACACAGATGCAGTCACCAAACCCTTGGCAGATGGGTGCTCTGTGAATCCTGAAAGGGACCTGATGGGCACAGCGTAGTTGCAGGCCATACGGGCTGAGGGTGTGAGGTAGGGTGCTGCCACAGCTCCAAGACCAGGCAGACAATGGCCTTGGCCACTGGGAAGGCCTCTGTCGATGAATCCCCTCGTTTGAGAATGTCAGTGAGGGGATATTCTACCTATTTCTGAATGGGTTCTAAGGGCATCTCCATAGATTCGGAGATGAGACGGAGGATACCCATAAAGGAAGAGGGACCTTCCTCCGTCGAGAGACTACTGATAGATACCTCGTCCAGGGGGCGAGAATGGAGGTTGGAGTCCTCAGACTCCAAGGAGTCTGAATAGACTGGCCGGCCACCAGAGTCTCCCTCCACCCACCTAGGATGGTTGAGAATAAAGGTGACAGAAAGCCTATGTGGAAGGCCCGGAAGAGGCCGAGACTCCTTGGCAGGAGCCTCCAAAGGAGACTCTTTAGGTGGCAGCTCCACCAGGATTGGTGGAGAGGTCAATTTCAGCCAAACCAGAATGGTCTTGACCAGCTCTGAAGGTGGAAGAACGGTGTGGACCAGCTCCTGAGGAGTCGGCATCTGTCTAGGGACGACAGCCAAGTAATGGCCTGGGTAGAAGCCAGGGCAGACTTCTAGCCGGACATAATCAGCTGCTGCCACATTAAGTCCTCCTAGCATCGACATAGTTTCCATCGAAGCATCTCCTCATCCGAGGAGGACAAGGAAGAGTGTTGGCGGCGCCGCTTCTTAGACCGCTTATGCGCCTTCTTCAGCCTGTCAGTTGAAGGGGTCTGAGATCTCAACTTGGTCCGTTGGGGGTACTGACGGGGTTGTTTGGAAGGAGCCGGGGAGAACCGCAGCTCTTCCTGGTCAGGGACTGGTACCACGAGGGGATTCTCAGTGGGCTGGGTCTCCTCCTCGGTGGCAGGCAGGACCGAGGTCCTGTATAAAGAGTTGTCGGCCTCATTGAGTGACAACGAGTCGACGGGGTCGAGAATAATCCCATCCGGATCGTCGTCCTGCATCTGAGCCGGCTGGCCTGACGGGGGTACTGTGAAGCTAGCGGCCGAGGCCGAAACCTTAACCGAAGTTGAGACAGCAGATTCCTGGGACTGAGATCTCTCACAATCCCAAGAACGACGTCAGCGAGACGAAGTTTCCTTAGGCTCCTTGTCCTTTTTACGGGACCGAGAGACAGGTGTGCCTGAGAGGTCCCTCACCCTTGGTGGGAAGGGATTGGCACAACTCCCGAAAAGAGCCAGAGAAGGTGGAGCCCAAATTGAGCAGGACGAAGAAGGACACAGAAGAGGACTGATCCGCAGCCTGAGCTGCCTCCTCTTCAAAAGTCTTCATCTGTTCAACCTGCTTAGCGGACCCTGCAGCTGCGGAGACCGCCCAATGGGCTTCCTTGGATTTGACCGGCGAATTCCGTTTCTCCAGTCTGCCCAGTTGAAGTCATGCGAGACGATCGTCTAAGATGTTTGGGTAAAAAGCGCAACACATTTCGCAGGCCTGGGTGTCATGGCCGGCACCCAATCAGTACACACATGAGGCATGCGGGTAGGTGCGAGACATCTTTTGCCCGCATGGGCAGTGGCAGAAACCGGGTGAGGATTTATCCTCCATCACAGTTGAGATCGCAAAGCGATTAGCAGAAACACTAACAAGTCAAAGTTTAGGTAAATCCTTGGATCTAAGTGCCAGGGCCTACAAGAGCCGAGGCATATACCACCCAGGTGGGTGGGAGGAGCTAGTGTAAAGACCTTCTGGCAAGATTCTTAAAGGGAAAGGACATGCCAAACAGTGTGGATAGAACAACATATCCACAATCCTAGAATTTGAGCCTGCCAACAGTTCACAAAAAGGAAGGAAGTACTTGAAATGGACATGGATGCCCATACATTATAAAAGATAATGTATGGGCATCCATACACAGATAAGCCTGTGTCTTCATCTCGAGTTTTCTATAGCAACCAATGAACCTCTCGAGCTTTGCTCTCAAGGTTGCTGTTTGCCATTCAAACCTCTCGATGCAAACACAGACTTGTGTATGGCTGCCCATGCATTATCCTTTACATCTAGTTCTATTCACCTTCATATTGCTCACTGTGACATCACTAGTGTCCAGTCTGGCAGACGGTGATTGCCTCTCCTTGGTCAGTCAGAATGTCCTAACCAGTGACGTCACAATGCTGATGTGGTATGAAGGGTATTAAAAGTAGATATGTCTGCCTGCAGGTAGCATACTGTTCCAAACATCACATCTAGTACGGTCAGGAATATAGAGTACATTAAAAAAACATAAGCCTACTGTTCCGAATAGTTTACTCACCTGTAACTATGGTTCTAGGAGTGGTACATGGTTCACATCCACACTCTGACAGTTCCACTGGAATGGTCGGGCTGGCAGGATGTCTTTAAGCTAAGCTCCTCCCATCACCCAGGTGGTATATCCTCTGACTCCACCCCATGACACCAGATCTTGCACGGTGAAAATAGGGATCTGTGTGCCACTTGCCAGGGGAGGCAGGGTGGGTTGTGTGGATGTCAAGCATATACCACTCCTATAACCACGGTTACAGCTGAGTAATGTATTTTTCTTCAGGCATGGATATTGTTCACTATCGACACTCTGGCACACTCCTAGCAGTTCTCCGGCAGGAGGGGTAAGATGCGCACCCCTAACTGGCGAACAGAAATTGGAATACCAAGATCCCCAAACTGGCATCCCAGCATGAGTCAAGGTCAATGCGGTAGTAAGAAATGAAGTTGTGTGCCGACTTCCGGGTAGCAACCCTTTAGATTTCCTGGATAGGGATGTCCCCAGAAGCAGCCACCGACGCAGTGGTATGTCTGATGCAATGAGCCCTAAGCCCTATGGGAGGCTCCCTACCCGCCAACCTATAGCAGAGGTCAATGCAGGATGTGATCCACTTGCCAACTGTCTGCTCTGTTGCTGGTCTGCCAGGTGCGGCTTCAGCATAAGTGACAAACAGCTGTCGAACCTGTCCCCAAACTCCAGCCATGTGGTGTACATAATAAGAGTGCTTTCCACAGGTCCAGGGTACAGAGCCTGCGGTCAGCATCTAAAAAAGTGCTGGTAAAGTATACTGGCAAGTTAATCACCTAGTTAAGGTGAATCTCCAATACCAGGAACTTTGGGTTGGGACAAAAGACAACTCTGTCCCTGTGAAAGACCAGGTATGGAGACGCCACTGATAGCGTCTGGGGCTCCCCAATCCTTCTGGCTGACATAATGGCCACCAGAAAGGCCATCTTCCATGACAGATGTGACATCTCACACCTGTGCACTGGTTTGGAAGCTTGTCCATGAGCACAAACAACACCATCAGCAGGTCCCACAGTGGAAGCAGTTCATGCAACGGAGGGGACAGGTGGTCCAGGCTCTTGAAAAAGTGCCCGATCACCTTTTCCTGGACCATCGTCAGCTTACCAGCCTGTGCCCAGTAAGCACAGATGGCTGTCAGGTGCACCTTAAGAGTCGTTGACCACAGTCCCAACTGTGAAAGGGACCAGAGGTAGTCCAAAATGCTAGCCACAGGGAAGGCAAATGGATGAAGCTCCTTGCCCTGACACCAAATGGAAAATCTCCTCCACTTAAAGGCAGAGAATCTGCAAGTTGACTCCTTTCAGTAGGCCTCCACATCATGGAGCACCTCATCTGACAGACCCAAAGCCTGGAATGCTAGCCACTCAGGAAGCAGGCAGTGAGGCGCAAGGACTGCAGGTCTGGGTGCAGAACCATCCCTTGAAGTCTGATCAGCAGATCTGGGTGGAGAGGCAGTCTTCATGGAAGTCTGCCACTGAGGCTGAGGAGATCCGGGTACCACAACTGCCTTGACCAGTCGGGAGCTATCAGAATGATCCGTGCCTTGATCATGACCTTGTGGGTCCAGGGGAAGAGAGGGAAGGCATACATGAGGCCTGAGGTCCAGAGTCTCACAAAAGTATCCCCTAACAGAGACCCAGATTGTGGGAAGTGGGAACAGAACAACCTCAGTTTGTCATTCTCCCAGGAGGCAAACAGATCCACCAGAGAAGTGCCCCCCCATTGGGAGAACAGGTGTTCCATCACCTCCAGATGCAGGGACCACTTGTGCAACATCTCTCTAACCTGGCTGAGAGTGCCTGGCAGCTAACATTTCTCTTCTGCAACATGAATCACCAGGAGATCTGCACCCAGGCTACACATGAGGGTCCAGGTACGGAGGGCCTCCTGACACAAGGGAAGGGAGTGAGTTCCGCCCTGCCTGTACAGGTAGAACATGGCGTGGTGTTGTCTGTCTGGACCTGTGTGACCTGATCCCAGACAACAGGAATGAATTTGGTTAGTGTTAGCTGCACTGCACAGAGATCCAGCAGGTTCATGTGGTGACGAGACTTCCTGGGTGACCAGAACCCATGGCCTCTGTGAGGTCCCTTGGTGCGCTTCCCACCTCAGCAGAGATGGGTCCGTCGTGTGCATGACGGTCAGTTCTGGGTGGACAAATGTGATTCCTTTTTCCAAGGTGTTCTGGGATCAGCCACCACTGGATGGCATCCCACAATGGTAAGGCCACTGTGACCAACTAGTTCAAGTGTCTTAGACCCAACTCCCACTGGAGGCGGTGCATCTGCCAGTGGGCCCAACGGACCATGCTGGTGAAGGACGCCATATACTCCAGTAGCTTCAGGAAATCCTGGGCAAGTCGTGAGAGCCCAACCTGAAATGATCAGGCAAAGGAGGTAAGATCCAGTGCCCAGTCAGCAGGGAGGTCGGCCTTGGCCTGCAAGTAGTAAAATTCTACCCCGATGAACTTGATCCTTGGCTTTGCCTTGGAACCAATTCGGATTTGTCAAAACAGGCCCAGGTCTCGACAAGTTTGACCCCATGGCATCACAAGTGGGCTGCCATCACTGTAATGCTCTTGGTGAAGACCCTGGGAGCTGAGAAGAGGCCGAAGGGCACGAACTGGAACTGGTACATAACCCCTGCTGCTCAGAACTGCAGGTAACCAGCAGTGGGACTGACAGATGGGGATGTGGAAAAATGCATCCTGGAGGTTGACTCAGCGTGACCATCTTGAAAGTACAGTTATTCAAGAACTTCCGGTAACAGTAGATCTTTGAGAGAAGCTCTTGCAGCAGGTATTTACATGTAGGACTGATGCCACCTGGTGGCAGGATCACTGCAAAACTCTTCTAGCAGTACCTAAGGGGACCGCACTCCTGACGTTGGCTCCACCCCGACGTCCCATCCAGTATATAGGAGGCGACGGTCCCCCTCTTGCTCCAGTTCTTGCACACTGAAAAATGGCAGATCTTGCCTGAGCCTCTGGGCGAGACAAAGAAAAAAATGGTCTGCACTCCCCTAGCGAAACAAAAGGAAGTCAGCATGGCCAATGCAGGTAGAGCCTAAACCTTGGGGGATGGAGGGAGGGAAAGTTGCAACTGCTGCAAGAGCTTCTCTTGAAGATCTACTGTTACGGTAAGTACTAACGTAACTGTACTATCTTACTTTGAGACACAGCTCTTGCAGCAGGTAATTACATGTAGGACTGATTTCCAAGCAGTATAAAGCTAAATTACTTGGGAGGCTGGAAAAGGAGAGGCAAAGGAACAGAAGGCCAGGGTGAGATCCCTCAAGAAATCAAGCCCTGCAAGACCGCAAGGTCAAAGCCTGCTCTGCGTCTGGAGACTATATCTAGACTGTAATGCTTGATGAAGGTATGAAACGTATGCCAAGTAGCTGCAGCACAAATATTCACCGCCGATACTCTCTTGAGAGTAGCAAAGGGTGTCACTACTGTTCTAGCAGAGTGTCCCCTGACTGGGCCCAAGAGGGGCTTGCCATGCTTCTGATAGCAGAATGTGATGCAATTGTCCAACCAGCACAAAAGGGTCTGTTTAGAGACTGGGCAGCCCAAGGACCTGGAAGCGAAAGACAGAAATAACTGGTCAGATTTCCTGACCTCCTTGGTCCTGGACAAATAACGGCGCAGGGTGCGATGGACATCCAGAGTGTGGAGACTAGCCTCCCCCTTATTGGAATAATTCGGGTAGTACACAGGGAGTTGAACCGTCTGGTTCAATGTCGACTCCGACACCACTTTAGGTAAGAACTTAGGGTTAGTACGCAAATCTACCCTGTCTTTGTGAAAAATCAGGTAAGGCTCCCTACACATGAGAGACTGAAGCTCAGAAATCCTCTGAGCAGAGGTAACTGCATCTAAAAACGTCTTCCATGAGAGAAAATGCAGCTCACAATCCGTGGCTGGCTCAAACGGAGGGAGTGTAAGCTTCTCCAACACAGAGCGCAGGTCCCAAGGAAGAACAGGATCCTGGATGGGGGTTTGATATGTAGAATGCCTCTGAGAAAGGCTTTGGACACCTCCAATTGAGCCACTGATCTGCCCTGGACAGGGGCGTGGTAGGCAGAAAGAGTGGCCAGATTTACCTTAATGAAGGTGCAACTGAAACGTGACTCCAATAGGGAAAGCAGGTACTCCAGAACTGTGTTGATCGGACAGATCAATGGATCCAGATGTCTCGCTGTGGCCTAAAAACAGAAACACTTCCATTTCATGGCGTAAGTAGCTCTCATGGATGGCTTCCTCGCCTCCACCAGGACTTTTACCATCTTATCAGAGACTCTGAATCTAAGCTTAGCTAGGTTTTTAGAAGCTAGGCATGAAGGTGGAGGGAATGCAGGTTCGGATGAAACAGGGACCTGTTGTCCTGAGAAAGAAGATGGGTTGAAATTGGCAAGGAGTACTGGAGGTTCCACAGTCAGATGTCGCAGCAAGGGGAACCATATCTGACGTGGCCACAGCGGAGCAATCAAGATCATAGTAGTCCCTTCTGATTGCGCTTTGAGGAGGACTCTCTGTAAGAGCAAGAAAGGTGGGGGGAGGGGGACTCCCTTTCCAAGAGAGGGGCAGCGTGTCTAGCCAAAAAACACCAGGCTCAGGATTTGGCAAGCAAAAACGGGGCAGTTGTACGTTGGATGGAGATGCAAAAAGGTCCAGTTCTGGAATCCTCCACCTGGTGAACAGATCGTTGGCCTCGGACTGGAAGAGAGACCATTCGTGGTGACCTCGACTTGCTGAGTGTGTCCACCAATTTGTTCTGGATCTCTGGAACGTGAATAGCAGAAATGGTCAGATGGTGAGATGGCCCAATCCCAAACTCTCATGGCCTCTCGACAGAGAGGGTACGAGTGAGTACCTCCCTGTTTGTTGAGATAAATGACCACCGAAGTGTTGTCCGTCTGGACAAGAAGGTGACCCAGATGAATAACTAAGTCCAGCGCCTGCAGCGTATAAAGGACCACTCTCAACTTGAGGACATTTATGTGTAGACACTCCTCTGCTGGGGACCAGGAACTCTGTGTCCTGTAATTCCCCAGGTGTGCACCCTATCCCATGTTTGAGGCATCCGTGGACAGTGTCTGAAGGAGTTCCCTGCTGAAAGGGAACTCCCTTCCACAACTTCGGGGATGACATCCACCAAAGAAGCTCCTGATGGACTGGCTCTGTGATTCTGACCCGTGCATTGAGGTCACCCCGATTCTGGTCCCACTGGAGCTTGAGGGTCCACTGAACTGTTCTCATCCGCAGTCTTGCGAAGGGAACAGAGACTATGGCCGCTGCCATATGGGCTAGCAGCCTGAGCAGGAGTCTGGCAGGCACTAGAGAGGTTAAAGAGACTAGGCCGGCTAGAGCCCGAATGCACTCTACCCGGTCTGTCGTAAGACAAACTCTTCCCTGAATGGTATCCAAAACTGCCCCTATAAACTGTAGGTTTTGTGTGGGAACCAGAAAAGACTTGTCAGGATTTATCGTGATGCCGACACAGGGCAAGGGTGTCCTGGATTGTCTCCTGAAGGCGGTCTCTGGAGGGAGCCTGAAGGAGCCAATTGTCCAGATAGGGGAACACAAAGTGGCCTGCTCTGCGAAGTGCCACAGCAACCACCGCCAGGCACTTCGTGAAGACTTTTGTGGCTGAGGAAAGACCAAAGGGAAGGACCTGAAACTGGAAGTGCTTTCCCTCGAACATGAACCTCAGGAGTTTTCTGTGTCCTCTGGTGATACGGATATGAGGATATGAGTCTTGCATGTCCAGAGATGCCAGCCAGTCTCCTCTGGAGACCATGGGGATGAGACTGGATAGGGAAACCATTCTGAATCATTTGTAGGAAACCCACTGATTCAGATCACTGAGGTCCAAGATGGGTCATAAGTCTCTGGTCTTCTTCGGGATCAGGAAGAAGTGGGAGTAAAACCTGGAGCTCCTCTGCAGGGGGAACGGGTTCTATGGCCCTTTTGGCTAGCTGAACCCGAATCTTCTGACATGTTTGATCTCTGTGTCCCCTCTGATGGCAGGATGGGTGAGGTGGTCTGCCTGGAGGAAGCTCTTCCAACTCGATGGGAGTGCCCGTACTCCATGAGCTTGAGGACCCACTGGTCGGAGGTCAATTCTCGCCATGCTTCTGGACACACAGAAAAGTGGTCTCCCACCTGCTCTCCTGATTGGGCGTCGTGGAGAGGTGGATCGCCTGGATAGTCAGGTGTTTGGAAGGGGAGGAAAGGAGGCTGGGGCTGGTTTAGCCTGTTGAGGTGAGGAGGCCAAGGAGCCCTTGGCTCCGCCTCTTCGACCGAAGCCTCCCCTGCTGAGGTTGTGGTTGAAAATGGGGTTGCTGAGGCTGGTTTCCCCCTCAGCCATGAAAATGGGACAGACAAATTTTGTCCCCGTTTCTGGCGATACATAGACTGCACGGTACGGACAGCCTTACCAGAGTCTTGTAACTTGGAGGTGATCTTCCCCAACTCTTCCCCTGAAGAGAACGGAGCTTCCGAAGGGGGCGTCCAAAATGTTAGATTGGACAACTGGCACAGATCCTGAAACCCGGAGCCAGGAATGACACTGGAAACACATACCTGAGGCAGCCGCCCTTGCTGAAGTGTCTGCAGAATCATACGCAGACCTCAAAACGTGCGTACCTATGTCTGGGCCAGTCTGAAGCAATTTTGCAAGCTCTGCCTTTTGCGGGCAGTCGGGCATGCCTTGCAAGATGTCCAGCCCTCGTTTCCAGAGGGCGTTCTGAAACCGAACCGTATGGGTCAGGAAGCTGAGACTCCTGATGCTGCAAGTGGCAGACGAGTACACTTTTCTGCCCAACAAATCTAGCTGCTTAGACTCCCTGTCAGGCGGCTGGGTGCTCAGGTGTTTGGGCCTCTGTGAACAGTCATGAGCAGTCGAAATCACCGCCGAATCCGTGGATGGTTGTTCAGCCACAAAAGGATGGTCCTTAGGTGCCCAGTAAAGGCGGTGTGCTTTCTTGGGGACCGCAGAGGATGAGTGTGGATGCCTCTAGGTGGCCTGGTTGACATGTGTGAGAGGCCTTTCGGCACCATGCAACTCTGCTTAAAGTTGAACCAGCATAACATTCTGTGGTGATCTGCATATGCAGCCCATGATGCTTTGCATTATGTTGGCATGTGTGATTTTGTATTTTCTTGAAACTTGGCTTCCCAGCCAAATGCCCTTTGGGGTAACCCTTGCCTCAGTGTTTGTGCACAGAGGTTCTTTGTCTATTAAATAGTTTTTTATTTTAATGGGTTCACCACAACATAACCAAAACACACTGTCTTAGGGTAGCTGGTTCATTCCACTGGGGTGTCAAACAGACGAGGCATACTGATGAGTCCTGGTAGGACGAAACACGTGTCTATGTTATCTGTTAGCACCCTTTGCAAACTGTGTGAGAGGCCTTTCGGCACCATACAATTCTGCTTAAAATTGAACCAGCATAACATTCTGGGGTGATCTGCATATGCAGCCCATGATGCTTTGCATTATGTGGGCATGTGTGATTTTGTATTATCCTGGAAAGTGTCCACCACTGGAGAAATTTGGTAATTTTATTTATTTCAGTGATCAGAAATACCTTTGAGTCATAGACTCCTTTACAAAGGTTCCACGAAATTACCACGGGCTTGGGGTCTTTTTGGCATAGATTCTTTGCCAACCTCAAGCGCTCCAGATCAAGGGCCTCCATGTCCCACCCCATGTTCTCTTGGATGTGGCACATGATCTCCATGAAACTGGGGTCATCAGGAGGAGACTTTGGTTGATCCTCTGGATCCCCAGGTAGACACTCATCCCCAGAAGTGGGAGGGAGAGAAGTCTGAGTCGACATAAGTGTCGGTAGAGGAAGAAGAGTGTCGTCTCCTTGGCTTACACCTGTGCCGTTCGGGCAAGCCAGAATGGGAGGAGCTCCTAGAGCGAGACCGTCTGTGCCTATGCTTGTCCGTATATTTCTTGGGACTGCGAGGTGAAGGGGGTCTCCCAGTGTCTGGGGCCTCTATGTCCTTAAGAGGAGATTCAGGAATTGGCACCAGATTAGGCTGAGAAGGGGGAGCCAGAACCGGTTTGGGGAGCATGTCCGGTTTTATGGTCTCCTACCAATGGAAGAAAAGCTCCTTAACCTGGGACATATTGAGCCTGGGGGAGCTGGGTCAGGCGTCAGTGTCCCAGTACTGACATCTGTTCCTCAGACTTTAGGCAAATAGGGCACATTACAATTAGCATTTAATCATATACAGAATTACAGTATATTCAAAATAAACTGGTATTGAATACTACTAAAACTAAGGTAATATTGTTTCGGCAAAAAAATAAAGATCCCTACATTAAAAACCCTTGGAAATAAAAGTGAGAAATGGTTCCATGTTACAGATGGTAAACGAGTATAAATACTTGGGGTTATGGGTTGTGGATGGACATAAATTGTAAGTGGTCCTTTCATATAGACAATTTGGTCAGGAGGTTGGGGCAACAACTGGGGATGCTGTATAGAATAAAACATAATTTCTCAATGAATACCAGGTTGCATGTGATAAATACGATGTTAGTGCCAGTGATTGATTATGCTGACGTAATATATTGGGGGGGGGCAAATAAAACTGATTTGAAGAAATTAGATTGTATATATAACAAAAGGGCCGGGTATACTACAGGAGCACATAGACTTACGCATCATTGTTAGCTGTATAGGGATGTAGGATGGGATCATTTATGTAACAGGAAAAATCAACATACAACTAAAATTATGTATAAATTCATTGAAAATAAATTACCTGAATACATTATTAAAGACCTAAAAATTAAACACCCAATTAAGGGTCTGAGATCAGCCCAGTATATTGAGTTCAAAGTGCCAAAGTATAGGACAAGAAGTGGGTGTACAATGCTGTTTTATTTGGGTCCAAAAACCTGGAATAACTTGCCTGTTGACCTAAGATCTTACAACGTTAAAATAAGTTGGAGTAAGATTAGGCAGTGGTATCATAAAGTGAGGAACTGCATGAATGTTGTACAGCATTGGAAAATGGATACATTTTTAATAGAAAGGTAATAAGTGCTCAGTGGGATGTGATCTAGTAAATGGAAATGTATTTATTAAGTATAGGTATATTTGTATTTTTTGTATGTCTTGAACATTTTTTCCTTTACTGTAACCAGGAAATGTACTTTAGAAGGTGTCCCTTGAAAATGAGTGTACTTGTGTACTCAATGGGGTTGTTTTACCTTGTTCATTACTGATGAATAACATCATTACTACGAAAGAGGACGAAAGGTTGAGGCTGATCCCTCAGCAAGACGCCCTCTTGGTACGGAGGGCTCCCTGGAAAAAGAGACAAGGCACAGGGGACCCTGCTCCAACTGTCTCCTCAGCCCAGGGCATCTTCTGGTCCCCATCACCTGCATCAACCCCCCACTCCCACCCGGCTACATCCTTCTTCCTATCTTCCTCCTAATGCCCCTTCTAATAATGTCCAGCTCCCTACACCTCCAATAAACTGTAGCTGCAAGGGGTGGGTCACAGAAGGGGCGTAAAGCTTTTAAAAATGAGGGGGAGTAACATAACCCTGAAGCCTGGGTAAAAAAAAAAAAACATCTCCAATGTATATTTCTAGCTGCCCTACAAATTCTACTACTACAATAATTAAAACACCTTGACACCTAAAAACCCTTCCACTCACACACACTCCACATATACCCACACTCTCATCATTCACTCAGTCACTTCAAACTTAACCCTACCACCCACTACCCTCCCAACAATAAAATCCAAAGTCCAGTTAGGGGGAGTTTGTAAGTCGATGAGGCAGTCTTCTAGCAGATATCAGTTCAGGTTTTTTAAACTACAATCTCACAGGGGTACTTTCCCCTCTCACAGGCAGTATCCCTTCAGATCTTCTACAGTCACTGGGCAGCAGCAATTTCCACGGACAACAGGGCTAAAGACATCCAGCACAGTTTCAAAATATAAACAGCACAAGCCTCTCAACACTCTAGCTACTTATTTAAGTTCTTTTAGATTGGTTCCCAAACATAAGGAATCCCAGCTCTCTCATAGTCAGAGTTCCCTAGGGGCCCAATACAATTCCAGATAATTATTACATTGTTAAAGGCACCAATTTTATTTCATCACCGGGCCAGAATCCACAGACTGGAATCTTATACTGTAGTAGCTGACGGCCACTTACAGTAAAACGCCAGCGCTCATTCAGGTCAGGCTCAATGGCAATTTGGCACACTCCAGATGCATTAGTCCTGTATTTGAAACAAAGTCCAGACTCAGCCTCCTACCGCCGTAGGACAGTGATAATAGTGACCCTTGGTAGGTACAGACATCGTAGCACTGTTGTAGCTTGTGATGCTGCCTCTCCTCACCGGAGGATGAGAAGGTCGAGAAGAGTCGACGGCGATGCCTCCAGTTTGAGTGGGATCAGGAGTAGGAATGCCATGATCGAGATCTTGACTGGCCAGTTGATGGCAAGGGGAGTTTCCCGGCTGACTGTGGTAAACCATATGCTGGCCCAAGTTAAGCAACATGGGTGTGGAAGGCTCGACTGCCAGTGGAGGAAGCTCCTGCCAAAGACCAGACTGTGACACCGACCGACCGGAACACATTCTCCTGGGTGAGGACTGGGAGCACCGGGGGTCTGCGAGACAGAATCCTCAACCCCACTCGACAACTGGTCGACAGGCTTGAGAAACATCTCAGCAACCTGCTCAACCAGAGTGGATGTCAATTGGCTCGACAGGGGAACCAAAGAATCCTTGACCTGCCCTCGGCTGAAGGGAGCTAACCAGCCATAGTGTGTTCAAACGAGTCAGGGGACCAGGAGGACCATGATCTTTCCTGGTCACATGACTGGCACTGGTGGCGCTTGTGTTTCTTATCACTGCAGTGGGAAGGGCTCTCCCCCTGGCATATGGAGGGCCAAACACATGTTCAGGAATCCTCTGGTGAATGATACTGCCCCCAGCCGGGAACAGTGCAAAGACTGATGAGGTGCTTGCCACAGCTACGACTGCTTCCACCTCAAGGGCCGCAGTTACATAGAAACATAGAATTTGACAGCAGATAAGGACCGCTTTGCCCATCTAGTCTGCCCATTTCCCTATCTGATAGATAAGCTGCAGATTCTAGTTAATCAACAGCTTACTTCCTCCTACCCCCCCACTAGAATTGCCTTATGTCTGTCCCATGCATCGTTTAATTCTCCCACTGTTCCTGACTCCACAGCCTCCTCAGGAAGGCTGTTCCATGCATCCACAACCCTCTCTGTGAAAAAATACTTTCTAACATTACCCCTGAGCCGTCTCCCCTCGATCTTCAAATTGTGCCCCCTTGTTCTTACACATCTCTTCTTCTGAAATATACTACCCTCTTGTACTTTGTTAATTCCCTTGAGATACTTAAAAGTTTCTATCATGTGCCCCCTCTCCCTCCTTTCCTCAAGGGTATACATATTAAGCTGCTTTAGTCTCTCCTCGTATGTCTTCTGATGCAGCCCCTGCACCATTTTCGTTGTCCTCCTCTGAGCAGCCTCCACTCTGTGTCTTTGCGGAGATGGGGTCTCCAGAATTACACGCAGTACTCCAGATGGGGTCTCAATAACTGTCTGTACAGAGGGATAACAACTTCCTGTTTTCTACTGTTGATGCCTCTCCCTGTGTTACTGAGCCAATGTAGCCACAGCCAAGGCCTTGAGACCCTTAAGGTAGTCCTTTGGATCCCGTTCTGAAGGTTGACCCAGCAAGAGCCAGAGCTTCCCGTCTTCGAGGAACTCTGAAAGTATTATTAAGCAAAGACCGCACTTGGCCATGTCGTGTTGCCCGCCAAGACAGTACACACCTGTCATGTGGGTGGCTGACCAACCTCTTCTACCGACACCGAACGCAGAATTTGAAACCCGGCTTATATTGCTCCATCTTAGCTTGATGAGGAGAGTTGAAGGAACCGAGGGAATAAGGCAAGTAAATAAAAAAAACAAAGACAAAGTTTGCCAATGGTGTACTAAATCTAAGTGGGAGCCATGAAGGGGGTGACCTGTTCTTCCAGCGGAGAAGAAAGATCTCACGTTAACAGCAGAGCTAGGGGATACACCACCCTGATGGTGGAAGGAGCTTAACTTACAGATGTCTGGACAGTCAGATCATTCTAGTAGAACTGCCAGAGTGTGGATAGTGAACCATATCCATACCCCTAGAAGAGCCAATTATATGGATTATGTAAGTAAACCTGTTTTTTATTTTTGTTACATTTAATAATACTATAAAATCGGAGATGGGATATCAATCCTCATTTAACAAACCATTTGAGGAGTGACCAGGGCAGGGCCGGGTGACTGAGACAGGTTTGGGAAGGGGGGCTTAGCAAGCCTCCTTGTCTTCCTGCTAACAGCTGCAGCAAATCAGTCTGGTGGGTGTCACTGGGACTGGAGAGAGGGGGTGAGAGAGAGACATACATGACACGTCGAAAGTGAAGAGATGGGAGGCATTCAAAATGATGTGCTCATCAGTGCAAGGGACCCTTTTCTTCCCAAATAAATGTGCTTGCCGTACCTGGCTCCTCATGCACTGTGATGCAATGCCACACCACCCCATATATACATCCTTCTATGTTGTCAACCAGGATGAGTGGAGAACTCTGTGCTCCGAGTGCGATTTGCAGCATGGTCCACTGTATGATTACATAACTCTTGACAAGACCAGCTATGTTGGGGCATCTCCTCACACCTATCCCCTTTCCATCATCATGAGGGGGCGGGGAGGAACTGTAACCTCCAACCCTTAGCTATCCCACTGCCTAACATTGCTGTATAACCATAATCCTCTGTTTATGACACCACAGTCATGAGCACCAGACTGTAATGAAACGGGGGAAGCTAAAAGCCGGAAATAGATTAACTGTAAAAAGGAATCTCTCTCTCTCTCTATGTATATATATTATCTCTCTCTCTCTCTCTATATATATATATATATTTTTTGTCCCTTGAGATGTCTTGGGCTCTTTAAGGAGCATATGATACTTCACAGGAAGTACTGGAAATTACACACTATTCAGTGCCTATATTTTCTGAATGTTTTGTCTTCCCCTTACTGGATATTACTAGGGATAATTCCATATGCCTGCTGTTGGTCTCACTTGTTATTGCAGTTTCACTCCCTGCTGTATATCCTCCCCTGGATTGCACCTGGAAATGAGCTCCGGCTTAGTGTGCCTATCTTGGTCACCAAATTTTAAATAAATAAATAACACTTTTTTTTTTTTTAATCATATTTCTATTTATTTCGCCCCCTGTGGAGAGGACCCCTAGCGATCTCCAGCTGTCGGCACCCGCACCCCCGGACAAGGTCTGGTGCACGGATTTATACGCCCCATACACACAGGGCTGGCCTTTCATCGATCCGCACCCCAGTGAAGGCGCATCTCATGACTGGGAGCGCAGGGCACGCCATCAGCCGCCAAGACGCCTCTGCTATTTTCCTCCAGATACCCCCGAGGAGCGCTAGACATGTGATGGTGCTGTTGTGCATGTCTGTGCTGTCACCCGTCGGTTCCCCTTGCTATGCCCCTCCCCAGAGGAAGGAGAACAGTTGTGGGATGCTCAATCCTTCTCTCCCTGCCAGCCCGAGACCATTCCCGAACCCGAGTTGCTGGCGTGGTGCGAAGTTTGGCGTCCAGCACCTCAACCCTCAGTGCCATCAGGCCAGAGAATAAATAACATTTCTTAACAAATATATATATATATATAATCTCTATGTGTAATATAATCCTAGATCCAAATGATGGTTTTAAAAGAAAAAAATTGGGGTAGTGATGCTAACAGTATCCCTTTAATACCTTGATCCTTGAATTTTATCACGAAGTAGCAGTCTCAAAGGGGACAGGAAGTTTGTGTGCCCCATGTCACATCCAATGGAATCAGCCATGATTGTTTGTGCCTATGTTGTAAGTGTTAGACACAGAAATCATGGTGATATGTTGTTCCAGTATTATATTGTGCTGAACCGTTACATTGTCTGTCATGGCAGACGCTGTGCTGCCGATTGCTCAACATCCTGCATTGCAATGCTGTGCGTGTCAACATGTGCAGTGTATATCATCACATCATGGTTCGTGCATTACAGTTACACTGAACGAGAGACTCCTGCTCAGACCCCATCTCACTAACCGGTGTGTATCTTCATATATGGAGTGAGTAGTTTGGATGTAGTTATATAGTGAGCAAAGCGTTACCATTCCTCCATCGCCTTCCTAAACACTATCATAGTCCATGTCACTGGATGTCTCTGAATGTCCCTCACAAACGCGCATACAAGTACCCGTAGCGGCACAGTTCCCGTCGTCATCATTCACTGCGACAGTCAGCGGGTATTACATACACAACAGCTGACACCACACTGTCCAGTCTAAGCGGGGTAAACAAGTGTGATGCTGCATATGTGACAGCCAACATGAAACATCGCTAATTAGTACAGATGTTACACGATAGCTGTAGGTTATTTATCGTCATATGAAAACTGAACTGAAGCATCATGTCCTCGTCGTATTATTCCAAACCTTAATGCTCAGTCACTTCCCTTACCAATCTATCCATACCGTTGAGGTATTGTTATGTGTCAGAATCTTATAATCGGTACAACAAAAAGTAAATCAATGCATATAAAACAAAAGTCATTATGGCTGGTTTCAAACCACCAACCTTCTGCCTGGGAAACCAATGACTAAGCCAGTGTGAGCCACTGCATTTCATGGTTTATAACAGTGCTTTTGTACTCTTGTTTCAAACATATCGCAATGCAGTTGGAGGTAACTGAAATGTGTAAAATGCTGTGTTTGTGATGTGCTGGTAGTGGCGCTGATTCATGATACTAGATTTACTGGTTAAACTCCCCATGTGGGAAAGATCCGTTTCTGTACATGATTACAAAACGCTACAGTACGTGCAGCCTTCAATGTGGAGCCTGTACTGCCCACCAAAGTTTTGCAGGCTACACAATTAAAGCATTCAGTCCCAAACCGTCCACATCCAATACCAAGGACTACACAACAGACTGCATCAATGTCGACTACAAAACGATAAGGATGGGCTCTAAGAATCGAAAGACAATACCAGAACACTCCATCATACGCAAGCAGTTGTCTTGGCTCAGTGGGTATATTGTTGTCCTGATGTGTAGAAGGTAGCAGGTTCAAATCCTGTTTCTCATTCAAAGAAACAATATGAATGCTTTTGTTTTAAACAAGATGTCCACCCATATACAGTATTACGTGTCTACTACAAATCTACGTGAGCTTCTTCATAACCACCTCAGATTCTACTTTTACCAATGTGCAAGCAATAGGATCCAGAGGTGTATTTGTGTTCATTACGGACATAGGTAACATTACACTATCACCATGACTCATTCTTTGGATACTGAAGGATGCAGTACTCCTATATAAATGTATGCTATATCGTGACAGTCTCAATTAATATGTGTACAGTGTACACAGATGATTAGACACACTTAATTTGTTCACTATAAACTACACATTACTGACAGGTCTGTATACAGGTCTGAAGATGGCATAAGCTCTCCGTAACATACAGACCTGACATGATGCCATGAGGACTGTCCATTTAGTGTACAGAACAGACAACTAGGATGCTACATACATGTACAACTGGAATTGTGCAACAGGGCACTGTCAAGTAGTGCATACAACACAGCTGGGAATTATACACATGCTGACAGGGGATGCAGCACAGATTTATATTGGTGAATGGATATGCCTCTATGACCACTGAGACTGACGGACAAGGCAACAACACAATGCCTCACATATTATCCCAACAATGATTTGTTGGCTATACATCATTGTACAAACCCAAACACCCACCCTCTACTTGATTGGGACGCCAGGGAACTGCTCAAATTTGTCGATGGGCTGTCATGGAAACGAACCATGACATTGCATCACATACACTCCACTTCCTGCTTCACGTGCAGAACACCGCAGAACAGCACACAGAAAGACTACATACATTGAGACACTATTATGGATGACACTATTTATTAAACATACTTTCACACATCAGGCCATGTTTTCACATTACCGGTAACCCCGATACATGTTACAATAGCTTCAGATTGCTACACTAGCGCATTCCTGTACCCTTTAATATTGTTACAATCCTCAGATGCCAGCAAAATGTTCCATTTATCCAAATGTTCCTGATAAGCAGATGTTCTAACATGGGTTGAGATCGAACTGGTGTCACAGCAGAAGTCCCCTTTACCCAGACTGTTCCAATTAACAGGACTCTACTGTGTGTTGTATTATGCTTGAACCTGCTTACTGTAATCATGTATATTCTGTCCGACTCCTGACTCTTAATCCTCCTCCTACTCCCCCACTTCCCCTCTGACCCAGTTTGCTTCCAACCCCTCTATTCCGTCTTTCGGATGAGACGTTAATCCGAGGTCCCATCTGCCTCGATTGGTGGTAGTTCAGGTGTATGTTAAAGATCCCATGGCACTTATCGAAAAAAAGTAGGGGAATTCCCCCGGTGTCCTGGCCAAATTTCTCTCATTCACTGAAAATACCACCAACATGTAGAATCTGTCTAAAGGCCAGTTGGCATTCATCTGTATCCCCCTGGGTCGTGCCTGAAAATAGGCAGGATTTGTCTAGTGCACTTACCCGGTCAACAAAAACTAAATAAATAAAAAATTCCCCTCAGCCAGCACTAGTACCAAGCACTCGTATATCATCCACCCCCCCTTCTTAGTTTTCTGCATTCTTCATTCCCTCCCTTCCCCCACACCTGCTCTCCTCTCCCACTCCTATTATATTTCTGTAACCTGTATTACTTTTTCCGCCTTTAACCATCCTCTATTGCTATAAAATCCCTCAACCTTGCACTCTATGTCCTCTTCTATTGTTCCCAGTTACTTTTTTGCAGCTATCATTTTTCATAATTGTTTTACTCAGCTTGCTTTACCTGTATAGGCACCTGTATTAGAAACATTGGAAACATTTTGCTATTCAGTATTGTATCTAGTTAACTTCCTTTTGTCTGCTTTTCTTGTATATGGTATCTCAGCTGTATTTGTATTGTACCACTGTAACTGGTCTGTATTTTGTATTGTACTTATGTCCCCACAGGACCTCCTCGCAAATGAGTTGTCTCAATGGTGTTATCCTGGTAAAATAAACTTTGAATTGAATTGAGTTAATACTCTTGGTTGGGGTGTTGTCTTGGCCCTCCGTGTCCAGGGTCATTAAAGTTCTGCAATTCAGATTTCACTAGATGTAGTAAGATTAACTTGTATTACGCTAGCTAGATAGTGCACTGGCTGCAAAACTGCTTGCTGTGCAGGTGATCCTGGTTTGTGCCCAGAGACTGGGATGCCAGGAGCCTGACCATTCGGGACAGCACAGGTGTCAGACATGGATGTCTGCTGTGTCTGCGAGAGAAAGTGGATTGCTCCTTTCAGTGCACGGCTGCCCTGAGGAAGCTGTTTGGGCATGATTATGTGACTATGTCAGTCTAATCGCACTCGACTGAGTATGACACAGATATTGCACTTTCTAGAATGAGTCTGACAGGGTAGTTATAGAAGAGAAAGGGGACCCCATTCCTCCAACATTCTTGACTGACACAATGACAGGCAGTCTTCCCAGGTCACGCCTCCAAGGGTGAGATAAATGGAGGGAATACAGGAGAAATTCCAACAGGCAGCCTGAGAAGATTATGCCATTTTGCCCACTACCCTCAATGAAGGTCTCCAGGCTACACCCCATCCTCATCTGCTCCTTCCACTGAGCTGGACTTGTTGAATGAGGATTGTCCTGGGAGGAGTTGGTCAACTCAGGGGTTATACCTGGGGACAAGTCACAGTAGTAGCTGGTCTGGGGGCACTTTACAAGATGGATGTACACAAACAGCCTATGGCATAAGGAGCCGAGTTAGGTGCTAAATTTATATGCGCTACTAGGTGCTACAAGTAGTACTCCAAATTATTTCCATCCTAAATATATCTATCTAGGTTTTTCTTTAACTGGACTTTGCCACTTTGATTCACCATATCAGCAGGGAGACTATTCTAGGGATTAACTACTCTGAGTGTAGAAGGCTTTCCTTTTTTTGTGTGTGTTAAACTGAACATGGCTTGAGTTTAAACCGTGTCCTCTGGTACCTTTATGGTGTTTTTTGAAATTTAAATCTAGCTCGCTATACAAGTCGTTATCTTTAATTGGGGTATGGCAAAGTAACAGGCCTCCCCTTATTCTTCTTGTATATAGGGGCATAAGGTTAAGCCTAGCAAGACGGCCTTCATAAGATATGTTTTTACATTCATGTATTAGCTTAGTGGCCCTTCTCTGCATACTTTCCAAGTTATCTTTCCTGCTGCCCTTAATTGGACCCCACAATGGTGAGCCATAATCTAGCAGTGGTCTGACATACCTTCTATATAGTAGCATTATTACATTGGCGTCCCGACTTTTAAAGTTTCTTGTTATTGTCCACATTATTTTTTTTACTTTGGTAATTTGCACATCACCATGAGTATCAAAAGTAAATTTATTGGTAATTAAGATGCCGAGATCTTTTCCCTGTTCAGTTTTCCTGCCTTGAGTCTACTATTCAGGGTAGATATAAACATACCAACAAGTGGAGACAGAGGAACAGAAACACAAATAACAGCAAATTAAAGAGCTACTGGCGCCAAAAAGAAAACTTTTAAAAACATAATAATTAGGTACAATTCAGCTTGCATTCCATATGTATTCCATATATTTCTCTTCCTTGTTATTCATTACTGAGTAAATTTGCACGAGTACATGAGAGTTATCCCTTAGATTGTATCTGCCTCTCTAGCTTACTCCCTACTTTAAATCATAATGTTCTGTTGTGGCAACACAATCTGTTGCCATGGGAGTTAACTGTGATGTCACAAGATGGGCATTATGAACTCAGGTAGGGAGAAAGCAGCAGGAATTGATGAACTCTTTAGAAGCAAAGATCCTGTTTTCATGCAAATGACCTACGTAATAAATAATCGGTAGGAAGAATACAAAATTAATGTGAAATACAAGCTGAACTCTGTCTAAATGTTATGTTTTATCAAAGTTCTCCTGAAGGTGTCAGCTGCTCTTTAAAGAAAAGCTACAAAATCATTGTGAAAAATTCCAGTCAAGCCTCCATTTCCCCACTACCTGAAGCAACTGTAACTTGCTCTGAAGCTTTTTAAAGCGAACAGTAATAATAAAACAGAGGCCAAATAAACAACAACAAAAAAAAAACAAACACACCCAAATGGGAGATGAAAATGGGACTAGGAAGCAGAGCCAAGGGGCAACACACACATCCAGAAATACTCCGAGAGGAACCTGCGCAAACAGAAAAACAGATCCTTCGGATTGTGTCCTGCCTGAGAATCAGATTCAGGTATTAAAGAAGGAACTTGGTTTTATTCCTACTCCAAAAGTGAATGAGTTTGATGTTTTGGTGGACATATACAAATTGTTTAGAAATATGGTTTTAAAAAGTTCATTTTAGTCAAACTAGTCTACACCATTCACAAATTCAATAACAAATAAATATGGGCAGAGCAACATAATATGCATCATCATCAACCAGCACAGAATTTATTTCTGGTGACAAAACAATTTGCTATCGGAAGATTCAAATGATATGAACACAGCAGAAAACAGAAAGTGGCAAATATAGGACACACAGAGTGAGAACCAATAACTCTGAGAAACTCAAGTGGAGCTAATCCCATTCTTGGACGTGAATCTGGATGAAAACATGGATTTTGTATTGGATCTTAAGACACAGGACTTTGAACAACTGAAACAAGCTGAAATGAGGAAGATGTGGATTTATTGGATACAATGAACACACCTAAAGATGAGCCACAAAATTAATGTAAGAGATGAAACTTCATGGGGGCATCAACTGATGGACTAAGACACTTGCGTGGAGAGCTCCGATTCAGTCATTTATTTTTAGATAAAGTATTCCTCAAACGTGCTTAAAACTTTAAGGAAAAGACGGCAACTGAAAGAGCTTTCTCTTCCCCGAATTCTGATACCAGTTTTGCTTGGATTAACAATGTTAAAGCCCACACAATCTGCAACTTCTGGCAACAGGAAAGGAAAATGTGGAAAGCT
The DNA here is from genome assembly GCA_016271365.2 of Neoceratodus forsteri. Lineage (NCBI taxonomy): Eukaryota > Metazoa > Chordata > Ceratodontiformes > Ceratodontidae > Neoceratodus > Neoceratodus forsteri. The sequence continues at coordinate 91,210,611 of JADMNL010000030.1, forward strand.
GCAGGAAACAACGGGACAGAGCGGTCAAAGCCACATGGCTGGGGGGTGACAGAGAAACCTCTAATACGGCCCTTTTAAACACCGTAAGAGATCTGGATAAGAAAATGGACACCCTTAATAACAAGTTCGTACTGATGGGAAGTGTGACAGGGTTGGGTAAGACTCTGTCCCATTTGTTATGCAGAGAGAGCTAAAACCAAGGATCTATTTTGTCCCCTCCAATTCTGCCACTTGTCTGTCTCTTGCCTGTCTGACTGCACAATCACATTTTTCTTGTGGCACCTTTCCTTTCCCTCCCTCCCTTCCCTTGCTTCTCTGTGGTTAAAAAAAATTGTGAAACTGGGATCCCTTGGTCTGCAAATGTATATAATTATATGTTGGAATGACTGTAGAAAGCTTTTTGTATTATTAGAAATGATAATCTGGAACACACGGGGTTAACCTTGAGATCCATTTTGACCTCCACAAGCTTGTTTATAGAACTGTCGTCAGGAAACCAGCTCTGGGACTAACTATATTATTGTATTATTTGCCCAAAACCTACAAGTCCCTGGTCAACGCACCTGGCCATCCCATCCTCTAAGGGATAAGTTCGGTAACCGAAAAGCTTTCAATATACATTGATTTGTTTTCTTGGAAGAACTTTTGCTTACAGTGTCGTCCAATCTCCGAGATATGATGGATCTACTCAATAACTCTAGTATCTCAAACAGGGTGAAACTAAAACTGGATGACTATAGACATTGCATCCTTATACACAAGCATTCTACACAGTCTGGGTTAAGAAGTGGTGAAGGATTTCTTGAGCTTATCATCCATGACACGAACGATACCTTCTGACTTCCTCCTGGAGGCTTTAGAGTTCATATTGGAATACAATTCTTTTGTCTTTAAGGACTCCTTCTACCACCAGCCCAGGGGGGAGAGCGATGGGGCTACTGTTGCTCCACCCTATGCAAACTTGTTCCTGTACTGGTGGGAGAGGGAGTTCATTTTTAATCAGAGATACAATCCTTTCTCTGGGAGGACAGTCAGATGGCAGCAGCTTATAGATGACATCATTGTTGTGTAGGATCCACTGAAGAGGAGGGAGGCTCTTTTTTTAAGTGGATGAATGACAATATCCCTAATCTTTCATTCACTTTGAGATGGCAGCCAATAACATTACTTTCTTGGATATCAAACTAAGCTGGGGGGGGCAGTTCAGGGGCAATATAAGGAAGCATTTTTTAACAGAGAGGGTGGTTGACATATGGAACAGCCTTCCTGAGGAGGCTGTGGGGTCTAAAACTGTGGGAGAATTCAAGAATGCATGGGACATACATAAGGCAATTTTTGTGGGGGGGGGGGTAGGAAGAAATAGGCTGTTGGTTAACTTAGATCTGCAGCTTATCCTGTAGGTAGGGAAATGGGCAGACTGGGTGGGCCAAGTGGTCCTTATCTGACGTCAAAGTCTGTTTCTATGAGCATCAGTGAAGATCTTGAAGTAGAGTCCATTACATACAGCAAAACAGAGCTGGGAATTGTATATTAAGGACTGACACTGCTCACCCTAGCAAACTGATTAATGGAATCCCAAATAGACAAATTTTAAAGAGGACAGGGATTTTTTTCTAATTGGCAGCCGTTTATAATGTTCCTTTTTACAGAAATGATTTCCATACCCCTGAATGATCTATATTTAACCGAACCCTGTATTAAAACTGATGTGAAATATTGTATTTTGTATTGCTTTGATTATAGGGGCAGCATTCAGTTACATTTTCCTTCAAAAGAACAGTGATTTGGAGTTTCAGCTATGTCACAGTTTGTGTACAGAACTCTGAGCATGGTTCTGATAGGCTGCTTATCATTCTGTGCACAAACCTTGACATGGTAAATTACTGGTTAAATGAAAAGACCTGCACATAAAAAGAAAACAAAGTGTTTCGTCTCTGGTTTATTTAGTTAAATCAAATACAGAGAATTTGGAAGTATGAATTTGATTTGCGTGAAAAGGAACATTGCTAACTGCTGCCAATTAACATAAATGTCTTGTTCCCTTTAAAGGAATGGTGCAACCTTTTTCATTTCAGTTTTGGGCTTCACAGACCATGACCCTGTCTCGGTGATAGCCCCTCTTTGGCAAAATTATAAATTTTAATACTGTCCTGTAAGGGAGGGAAAGGATCGTAACTCTGGTTGAACTGCTGGCCAGCCGATCCCTTTCACTTTCTGGTCCACTGACCAGGCCCCGCGTTCGGACGTTTTATGACATCCTACCAGGGAGAGCACGGGGGCATGCCCCATTGAATTCTATGGGGGCAATCTTCAAAACATTACTATGTATCTTTAAGCTACCTTTGCTAAAAATGAAAGTCAACACTTAGCTAACAGGGGACCCATTAATTGAGCGGTGGCTTTCATTTGTATTGAAGGTAGCTTAAAAAGATGCATAGTAATGTTTGAAAAATCTTCCCCACAGAATTCAATGGGACGCACCCCCGTGCTCCCCCTGGTAGGATGTCACAAAACGTCCGAGCATGGGGGCGTGGTCAGCTGACCGGGAAGTGGAAGGCATCAGCTGGCCAGTAGTTCAGCCAGGGCTACGATCCCTTCCCTCCCTTACAGGACAGTATTAAAATTTATAATTTTGCCAAAGGAGGGCTATCACCGTGGCAGGGTAACGGGCTATGAAGCCCAGTACACAATCTCGCACCATCACTTTAAGGATTCATCAAAGAGTTGCAGTGTCAGAAGGTTGCATACTCAACTCTGAGGGGAAGATCAGAAGGCTGTGGGTTCCATCTCCACACTAGAAGTGTGAGTTATATCTCAGTGCTTACACTGTAGTACAGCATGATTGGGGGGGAGAGGGGGGTGCTGCACTCCTGAAATGTCATCTTTTGGATGAGATATTAAAGAGCTACCGATGCCTCAAGAAGAACTTTGAAAAACATAATATCTGAACAAAAAGCAGCTTATATAACTTATTAACTCTGCATTTATCTCCATTATTTATTACTGTGGTTAGATGCATGACAGCAGAAGAGTTGTTCCCTGAGGGTTCATCAGCTCCTATTGCTTCTTCCCAACCTGATGTCATAACACTGTGTTTGTGACATCACAGTTATTCCCATAACAACAGACTGTGATGCCACAACAGAGCTTTATGATGTCAAGGAGAGAGTAAGTTATAGATGCAGTTGAGCTCTAAGGGATGAAGATCCTGTTTTTGTGGGAATTTCTTCTGTAATAAATAATGAAGAGGAGAAATCTATAGAAGATATGTGAAATACAAGCTGAACTGTGTCCAACTATTATGATTTCCAATGTTTTTTCAAGGTGTCAGCTGCTCTTTAAACTGAGGTCCCATGTGGTTGTTCAGGAGGATGTTAAAGAGCCCATGGCACTTCTCAAAAAGAGTAGAGGGATTTCCCAATTTCCTGGCCAAATTTCCCCCATTCAATAAAATACTACCAACAGCTTAATCTAGTTCAGTATCAGCTGGCTTCCAGCTGTATCCCCCTCCCCCCCGGGGACAAGGCTGAAAATAGGTAGAATCACCTAGTCTACTTTTCACGGTCAACAAAAATTAAATACATAAAATAAACTTGTTCTGGTAAAGACAGTCTTGAAATAAAGGCACACAAGCTCAGAGGTTCTGGGACAGAGGCTACTGTTACTGTGCATGTATATCTAAATGCTCCTAAATCTAAAAACCTACTATCTGTACAATATTTGTATTTATTGTTATATTGTATTACTGAGCACTTTAATACTCATTGCACATAATGGCACATTAATGTACTGTAACTCTAAGAGATGGCTCCATTTAAGGAACCAGCAGGTGGTTGGTTGTTTGTACCTCCCCCCTGATGACGTGCTAGCAGGCATAAAACCAGCCGGGGTTGTTTTGTCAGCACTGTGCTTTGCTTTGGAGTTGGGCGGCACTTTTACATTTTCAATAAATCTGTTGTAATTTTGCAGTGGTGAGTGCGATACACTGTTTTTTATACAGACTAATTTTTATTTCTCACCTCTGTACCAGTGGAACTGTTTTTGCAGTTTAGATAACTGTAACGTGCAGATTTGCTCAACAAGGACACAGTGTCGTCCTCCTCCCTTATGCAGCATGGTGCTCCTGCCCTAAGATCCATTTTTTTTTTTTTTAAAGTTGCAAAAAATACTGGATAGATTCCATGAGAAGCAAGTCCTGTTTGCAGAACGTCCCAAGGCATAATTTACAATACAATAATTACAAATCTAATGACAAACGTACACAAATCAAGTACTAAAACGAGCAGATTGTTCCAGCCAGCAGCAATGTTTTCAAGCCAATAAAGTGCCAAGAGCAGGAGAATTTCTAAACTGAGGGGACAAGTTATTCCAGGAAAAAGGGGCCGCATACGAAAAACATTCTGTACCAAAAAGTGTTTGAAAATTTTGGTAAGGAAAAGTCACACTGTGCTACATCTCTGAAACTGTATTTGTGAGCAGGAACAATTAATATTTCTGATATTTAAATAAGCAGGGCTTTGGTTGTTGGCCAATTTGTAAATGATTGATAACCAGTGAAAAGTACGCCTAGAAGAGAGAGAGATAAGCAATTTAACTGATGCAGTAACAAGCAATGATGCTCATCCCATTTTGATTTTAAAGTAAAATGCAGTAGCTGAAAATAAACTGTGTTTAAAGGTGAGTGAAGCAAATGAAGGGCATGGCGATAAATAGTACCGCCATAATCAAAGACACGGAGAGTTGCTTGCCCAATCATATTTGTGTGTGATCCAAACTTGATAAGTAATGTCTGGCGTGCTTTAAGAGTCCCAGACATTGACGAACTTTTGAAACAGTGTGTGATTTAAAGGTCAGAGAAGAATAAAAGATGAGACCAAGATACTTAAATTCAGTAACAAGTTCCAGCGGGTGATTTTTCAGAAAAATTGAAAAGGAAGACTCTACCAAAGATAACGAATGCTGAAACCCAATGACAAAAACTGAAAGTTCGCTTACAGGAACACGTGAGTACCATTAAAAATGGTGCTCAAGCAAATGCCTTGGGGTCACTTTTTAACAGGATACATAACAGAAACCCCAACCGTTTATAATTTCTAGGAATGAAGAAAAACCATGGAGAAGGACCGTGTCCAGCAGCCGTTACAAAAGGAAGCACTGAGTATATACAGGTTGGGCTCAATGTCACCAACAGGCCTTAATGAGGTCTTGGATGTCTTCCCTTTCCTGGAATTCTTACGGTGGATGGACTCTGTAAAGTAAGGAAATGTTTATGCTGTATGCATGTGTAATAGGTGTTAAGCTACTTGTGTTTACTGAATCCTTACAGATTCTCTACCTAGACTTTTCTCCAAGATAAAAAAAAAGAAAAAAAACAGAGAGTGGCTTTTTCATAAGTCTGCACCTTTATGTCCGGATGAGATCTGAGTAATGATTTACAATTATTTCCCTGCAGTTAAACATTTTAACTGAAAAGTGTAGTGATTTCCCCTGCCCCAGGAACTTGTCAAACACATCATGGTCTCCTTTTTTAACTTTTTGTTTTCTTAATAGATATTCATTAATGTTGCACTTCATCACTTTGGCACGCTAACGTTTCACTGTTTATCCCAGCACTTTTTGACACCTCATTACCTACAGTTCCAGTTAGAAAATTTGCTATTAAATACACAACCCCTATTAAGTTATCAATATAAGTATGTTATGTAACTTTAAGTCTGCAGTATAAATTAGGTATTCTAGTGACCAGCTCTGCACTGTTGAGGTGCTGTCATTTGGATGAGATGTTGAAGTGAGGTCCCTGATGACCATCTCTGGTAGCTGTAGAGGTGGACGTTAGATTCCCATGGCACTTCTTGTAAGAGTAGATTTCCCCCTTGTACCCTGGCTAACAGTGCCTCTATGAATAAAAGGGGTCCATGTAACCCATCCCCAGGACACACCTGGAAACAAGCTGTCACATCTCAGTGTGCCTTTCCTGGTAAAAAAAAAAACCAAAAACTACAAATTAATAAATAAGCAAGCTGTCTGCAGAGAGAAAGACAGGAATGAACATTAGAAGAGAAGGCACTGGAAGTGAACACTGCGGCTTTAAGAGCCACACTGTCTGACCACAGTAAGATGCAGAGCGTGATGTTGCTTAGTCCTTCACAATCACACCCTGCCAACCTTGCCTTGCTTGCTTGAGCCAGACCCCATCATTACCACTGAGCAAATGTTTCCACTTGTACCACAATATCAGTAAAATTCCTGGGCAGAAAACAGCAGTTACTGTCCGCAGCAGGGTTCACGTGTCAGGAATGGAGAACGAAATGCTGAAACCAGTGTTTTGATGGAACATCATTTCACACTCAGGTGGGCAAAGCTGACAAACATACGCAGTTGCTCATGTCAAAGCAGGTTGAAAGGCTGAGTACCTCGAAACCTTTTTGAGAACATTACAGCTTTCCATTTTTTTTTTTTTTTAATATCAAGGGTGACTAATAATACTGTGTTGACCTGCCTGTGAAGGGGACATTTTAATATGAGACACACACATACTAGTAAAGCTTTTAAAGTGTAGTCTGGTATCAAAAAGGCTGTGAGCTTGAATCTTCTTGAATACTGACAGTTCATCCTGGCAAGCTCCATTTAAAAAAAAAAATCCTGTGTTTAATTTCTCCTTTTTAAACACCAACTTTACTCAAAATAAGTATTTGACACTTGAAACTAGTAAGTAATATTATTTGTAAGAATAGGGCCCTAACATAATTTTTTTTTTTTTAACAACCAATAAATGGCAATAATGAAGTGTAACGCATACATTTATAGACCGTGCATTTCAAGGCAACCAATCCTTGCCTAGTTTAATCACCTAGGCATACACGCCTTCTGTTCACTGTTCAGGCTTAATTAAATCAGCACTGAATTCCGACAGCCTTAGTGTTGCTGTAAAGCACTACAACTTACCAGGCAATTTAGAGGACGCTAAAAATAGTAACATTATTAAATCAATGTTATTTGGCCAGTGGTCTGGGACCCAAATCTGGCCATCCTTAATTTACAAAAAAAAAAAATTAATTAAAAAAAAATCAACAAAAAAACAAATACCCCACCAGAGGAACGCCTCTAGACTAATAAAGAAAACTGCCTCTTACATGTGCAGCTGCACCATCAGCCTGGCCCTCTGCTTAAGCTCACCTTTCTGCCCCAGTCCGGGGAGGTATATTAATCAAAGCTACGTTTGCTTTTTTAACAATTTCATATTTGTATATATAAACTGAGATCATACAGCTGTAATAAGAAAAAGATGAATAGGGACAAGGTACCTTGTACTAAATCCTCCGCTTCATTTGGTGCAGGGTTGGGGGGTTGGTAAAACTCAACTATATCCAGCTAAGAACCAGGGAGAATTAGCAGATTTCCAATATCAAAATAGCTACACCACCAACTGCACCAAGCATACCTGTGATAGGAATGTTACTCCTAAATCATCTCTTCTCAGGCTAAACACGAAGTATAAAACCTAGAGCTAATTAACCCCATGGATTATCTGGTTCAGCACAGCGTACATTAACAAGGAAGGAGCAGTATAACATATTTGCTTATCAACCAGTCTTCGCTGTGCTGACGTGGCCTCACTACTACAGCCATATTAAAAATACCCAAGGATGGGGGCACACATTTACAAAAAAAGATAACTGTCAGGAAAAAAATATAATCCCCATCACAAAAACAAAAATACCAGACATCAATGCATTTGCCTTAAGCTTACAGAAGTCATGCAAAAGCCTACATGCGCAGAAACAATAAGAAAATGGCTACCAGCAATGGCAGAGTTAAAGTACAGAAATGAGGTTTTCTTGTGGATGTGTTGCCTCGACTTACAAAGAGAGTCAAGTCTCTTATTGTATTGACTACCTATTTTTTCCCCTTCCTATAGCACCTTCCGTCACTAGGGTTTAGCCATGCAGAGAGTGAGACTCATCAATCCTGCAGGTTTAACCTTGTCTCCGTTTCAATTCACCAGGGTAAGTGTAAATTTTAATACTTTCAGCCCCCCTTTAGGCTATGCATAATGAACTCGGATTTTCAGATTTTTTTCCCTCCCCATATTAAAATCAGATTTGAGCCAATGAGTTGAAACATCTCCGCCCCGAATCAGCTGCCACTCTGAATACATTACCCGGGGAAAGGTGACTTTAGCAAGAGGCAAAGTAGTAGTAGTACTATCCTGAAGGATAGCCTACGTAAAGTAATTAATGCTACATTTACCTGAGGAGCTGGGTGGAATCAGGTCAAGTCCAGTATCACTTAGAAATTGATTACAGCTTAACCTGAGCTTTATTATAATTCACTAAAGCCACTAATAGTTACAATAATAAATATTTCATTTCTCCCATACAGTAGGTTGGATAATAAAGCAGAATGGTAGATTATACAGCTTATTAACAGTGGCTGTCTAGTGGTTAAAGCACTAATGTAACAGTAATCAAGGAACTGCAGGTTCAAACCCACTAAAGGCAAGTCATTCACTGTGTGACATTGGGCAAGTCGCAGAGTGCTTTTGTATTTTGGGAAAACCTTAAAAAACATAATATTTAGGCAAAATTCAGCAAATATTTTACAGATCATTTGTACTTTATTCCTTTTCATTCTTCATCACTATACTTATTTACATGGAAACAGGTTCATTGTCTGCTCCAGGTGATGTACTTCCCCCGTTTAATCCTTAACGTATCACAATCTTCTTAACTGCAAAATGATAACTATTTCCACAGCCATTAACTATGCTGTCACAGAGGAATATGATACCTGCAAAGGATCACGCAGAGGAGGCAGACAGGCTCTAGGGGACAAGGATCCTTTTCCCATGCAAATTAAACTAGTAAAAATAGAACAAAGGAAAGAATAATACAAATAATAATGCAAATAATACACAAAACATAAGTCAGACTGTGGCTAAACATTACTTTAAGTGTTCTCAAAAAAAAAAAAAAAAAAAAAAAAAATCACTATTCTTTCAATGCTCCAGTCCAACCAGCTGCGGAAATGGACAGAAGCAAGACCCTACTGGAAACGAGATGATGCATCTCAGCTGGGCTATCCTACATAAATTGTAAAATTAAAATAAAGAAATAAAAATAATATAATATCCCTGTTTATGCTGCATGTAGATGTAAGTTAATGGTTTGCATGGGGCATAGAAATTCCTACTGTTTAGTAATTTTTTTCTCATTTCATCCCTTCCTCTTTCTAGTAGTCTAGTCTGCACAGTGCAAAGGTTAGGAAGGACGTCATGTGGTAATCTGTGACATCCACTAGCACCCGTAACCCTCCACAGGAGTCTCTCATGCTGCACGGAGGACCACCCCCCCAAAACAAAAAAGAAGTCTGAGAGTTCAGCCTCAGAGAGCTCCCTAGCCACCAATGACCTGGGTGGGGAAAGACAGGATAAGGAAGCAAACCTAAACCTCCCACCATGGCAGAGGGACGCACTCCACTGGAACCATCTGCCCAAGCCTTTTCTTGTGTATCTGATCACGCAGCTCAGTTGAAAACTTGATTTATGTTCATCATGATATAGCTTATGGTATAGAGAGGTCATAGCTGCAGGTCCCATAGACTCTTCTTAGTTCTAACATATATTTATAAAAATAATTATAAAATTGGATAAAGACTGCACGATTGGCCATGGCACACTGCAGACCCTCCCAGACATATGAATCAAAATGGTGCAAAAGATTTAAAAAATGTTATTTCATACAAATATCACTGCAAGCCACCACTTTAATGGACTCCACTAAAACCAGCTAATGCAGTCAGCTGTTGACTACAGATTATAATGGCATCACTATAGCACTAGTTCTATATTATGTTTCTATAACACCACCACCAAGTATTTTTTAGCACATTTAAATCTATTCTTTAAAGAGCTAGCAGTACCAAAAACAGCAAGCATAAAATAATTTAAAATGAATGTTTAAAAGTAGCCAGCTGTTATTTTTTATTTCCACGGTATTTTCCCTTTTCTCATTAGAATGCTTTCTGCCTGATAGTATTAGGTGTGGGAAGAAAACAGCAGGTTTACCTGGAGACTGGCATGTCTTGTACTATTTCCCTTCATACCTCATCAGCACTGTGACATCACAATAGTCAGTTATGAAGTCACAGACAGTGAGGTCACAGGCTGATGATGTACGAGGAGGAACAGAACTAGCCATGTCAGCCTCCAGATAGAGCAGTGTTCCTCACGTCACACCTAGAACTGTCGGGTAGAAAATCTAGTCAGCAAAAGGGAAAAGAAAAAAAAGTACTTCAGATATAAGAAGTAATAATTCACCACCTTTGAAACGTAATATTAATTTCAGGTAGTGCACTAGCTCTTTAAAGAGATGCTGATGTCACAGGGAAAAACTTTTAAAACCTTACATTTAGACAGAATTCCACTTTGAATTCAAATCTTTCCCATAATGACCTCCCCTTATTGTTTATTGCTAAAGACATTCGCATGAAGACAATGATTTCTTCTGTAGACGAGCAGCTGAAGACCAAGTAACAGAGATCCTGTTTTTATGAAAATGTCATTCATGTATGTGCAGTTACTGAGCCTTGCATGGTTGTAAGAGTGCATTCTCGAGTTCTTTGGGGGAGAGAACTGCAGAGCAAAGCGGAGCAGTTCTGGCACAGAAACGGCTGGAGAAGAAACTCTTATAAGAAGAGACACAGGAATTGTACATATAAACATATTATAAATCATGTTAAAGGCCTTGGCCCCTATATTCAGAGCTGGTCACAAGGGTAGCGCTGTGCCAAAAACAGTGCACGGCTAGCTCTGAGCTATATTCTAGGGTGCTAACTGTCCTACTATCAGGCCATGTAGGCAGAGCATAACGTAGATATGGGCAGCGCTGACACAGCCCAAGGCTGCATATTTATTTTTATTTATTTATAATTCAGAAAACACCTTTGAGCACAAGTGCTCTTTTGCAGAGCTTCCACGTCTGACAAGTACAATGAAAAAAAAATACAACATACAATCACTGGCTCAAGAAGAGCCTGGTCAGGTACAAGCAACAGTAAATTATCAGTCAGGGAAATATACACACTCTAGCGTAGCATATGACCCACAGAAGATAGCGTGTCCAAAATGGGACAGTTCCAGGGGTCCTGTGAGCCATATTTAGCCCAGGTATGCAAGGCACTAAGAGGTCACTGCATGCCCATTATGGCCTCATTCGCATGGGCGCAGCAGACCCCTAGCGCTGATGGAGGGTGGCAGCAGGAGAAATGCCCTGGTAGTCTAGTGGATCCCCCTCCACCCAATCGCCACTACACTAATATTAATTCCACTTCCCAGGTGTCTAATGGATCCCCCTGCCTGTTGTATTTTGATTTTTCAAAATACGGTCTCCATCCAAATGGTCCAGCCTTGTACACTTTCCTTAAAAATGGTACTGCAGCAGTAAGTCCATACTCCTAAAATTAATGTATTTACAGGGGAGACTTGGAAGCAGAAGCGGTACCTCCCCCCATGTACGAATGACCCCCGCTAAGGACCCCCTACTCTGCACCCCCCTCACCCTGGTCACCTCTCATCTGACAAGATTCCATATCAACTTGGCGGCTGGCACAGCCCTCTGCTTACCTCCTTGACTGGCCGCAGGCTCAGAGTCACAGAGTTTGATCGCGAATAAATACAATACTTGTGGTCGATAAGAACAATACTTATTCCCTGGCCTTTTTGGAAACATTGGACTGTCTCTCCAACCGACCTCGAGACTGCCATTGGTGATATCACAGTATATGGTCAGAAAATCCTCAGAACCTTTTATGCAGACTTTAGGGGAAGAAATTAAGAAAATAATCTGGTGTGGGAAACAGAATACCAAAAGAAAATATCAAATGCAGTATTCCACTTATCCAAAAGCAGTGTTGCCATGGATTAAACTGCAAGATGGTGGCATGGTGGAGTGGTACCCCAGTCAGAATAGCACCATGACGAACGTGGTATTCAGTCTTGAAAACTGGTATGCAAAACAGGATAGCCTTAATTTTTGAGCCCTGAACTAAATGGATAAGTTAGCAAAAACCTACTGCAAAATGGTGGGCGGGTGGAGATAGTAAAACTGACAAGGTCCTGCCTTATGGTTTTATTAGGCTCCTTTCTTGCCCTCCCCTCCCATGTGTGAATTTTTCAGTGCTCATCAAAGGACTGGAACCTGAAATTCTAAGCTTATCCACGTGACAGGCACAGCGCAGGTGATTATGGTGCAAGCCTCCCCACACTGCCGTGCCAATGTGTCTCAACCCTCCCATGGAGGGACCACCATATACTGGGTCTGAAATTAAGTTTTGAAGCCACTACACCCCACCCCCAGACTTTTCTACTGGCCCATGTGGTGTAGTTACTCAAATATTACCTTCTCCAGTACAAACCCACAGGGCAACTTAACATTTTTTGTACTTTACCAGCAGATACAAAATCTACCACTATTTGGCTAGTGGGGAAGTGCCAATTTCGACCCCTGACATAGATGCGAGAGTAGTTCAGATTCCATGCCCAGTTGATACTTGGCCTCTCATGTCAGACTGCCAACAAAAGGTGCTGATCAGTGCCAATTGCGTTAGTGGTTTTGTGATGTTGACACCTGCCCCCTGGGAACTGGACTGAGACCACCACAACTCATTTCACATAGGTCACTGAACAGCCTCCCAAATGATGAAGGCTCCATATCGCTACCGACATGGCTGGATTTGAACCAGTGACCTACGGTTGAAAGCGTCATAACCCACTACCAATTCACTAAACCATCCAGTTCCCCATTAGTCTCATTTCTTAATCCCCTAGTACTGTATCATGAATTGCACAAAATTCCTGTGATTATCCTCATGTGTAGTAACAGGCCTGAAGGCCATACACTGAACCCTTCTCTTTTAATTTAGAAAAATAAAATAAAGTAAAATTTAAAACTGCCATTCTCTAGTAAACTCGTAATATTTATTTATTGAGTTATTTAATCCAGGAGAAACATACACAGTTATACTATGTTCTGCTAGCAATAGTTTTGCTATTTATTTCACTGTATGTTATAAGTTATTGTAGTTGTTTGCCTGTAATGTGTTGTGCATTTTGCTATGTTGTGTTACGGTTATGGCACCACTTACTTATCTGGTTTGAGCTTGTTTTATGCATCGCAAACTGGAGCTGTTTTTTGGGGGAAGTTGTTTTTATGTGCTTCATGCATCTTTTCATTTCTGCCTTTATTAACTTCAACCACAATGTCTTCTTGAAGCTGCAATTCCCAAATAAAAATCAACAAACAAAAACAACTGTACGTTGCAAATGGCTTGACCTTAAGTCTGTTTTGTACTCTGCTGTGTCGTGCCTGAAAACTGGCATTTACAGTCTAGTTCACCTACCTGGTTAACAAAAACTAACTAACTACACAGGAATCCTCATTTACAGATGTGCCCCGGTGGAGGGGACTGGGAGATACAGTAAGATCAATAACCCAACAGAAGCAAGTAAAATAAAAACCTGTTGACAATATACAAATCTGCACAGACATTGGTTTTGTTACCCAACTATATCACGACGTGCAGGCATACAACTGTAAGGAAATACGAGAGAGAAATCCCAATGGAGGAAGTCAGCGTTACCTGCTAAACAGGTAGGCAGGAGTGAAGTAGGAACACAATTTTGGTTTACATTCTTTAAGCTTCGAATAAATGAACAGAGTATGTTTATGAAGCTGTAATACTGAACTGGACACCTGCTCTTTAAGGGCAGTATCAGCCTACATAACTGCATACAACCAGGAGAACATCAGCAGAGGTGCATGATCATAGCTGACCTACCAATAGACTGTTAATTAGTGGGACCTACACTGACTCAAGAAACTGGTAGAATCCATGGGGAGACTCCCACCTAATGAGACTGTCTTAGTGCCAGTAAATTCAGACTTGTACATGGTAGTAGAATATTCCTGTAAGATGCATGAAATTAGCTCTAGGAACAAACAGACCTTCTATGGCCAAATAAAAAACAAACAAACAAAGTCTCCCTGCAGGAACTTTCTTTCAGTGGCTTGCTTGTCATGTTTTCTGAAAGAGCTATAATAAGGGACACATGAGCCACCTTAAACATTCCTGCGATATCAATACCTGTGATGCACACACTCTGACTACCCTTAGTATCATTCACCACGCAAACCAGAAATCAACTACCCACCTTGGCAGAAGCCCTTCTCCACTGCAACGATGAACAAATCCTTCTTTATTTATTTGAATTTTGATAACCAGGTGGGCCCACTGAGACCATCAAGAGCCTTATTCAGGAGTGACCCAGAACTAGTTACAAAGTGTACGAGTTGCACATATCTACAGAGTAGACATGAACTGCACTAACACGATGATACATACATGATACATTAGTTAGTTACAATCAGAGGAAAGAAAAAAATACTATCAGTTTTAAGCCATTATATCACAATTCATAACACTGCTTTTTACTAAGAAGGAGCAATTCAAGTCCCTCAGCAGAGGACTGCCCTGCACTGGGAAGGCTGAAGGAAATCTCATCTTAACAGCATGCTGTGCTCCTCATCTGTAGGGGTGGGCTGAAGTTTAAATTCGTAGGTGAATTTGCCATAAAGCTGCTGAACTTTGCCTCAGTGGAGCTCCGCCAAGTTTTCTCCACCTTCAGCAACTTTGAAATGGCAAAGTTCTACCGTGCAGTGTGGAATTTTGCCCACGAAGGGCGGAATTTCACCTGCGAAGTGTGGAATTTTGGTAAATTTCCACCATTTGTGGACGAAATTCTGCAATTCGCAGGTGAAATTCCGTACTTCACTGCAGAACTTCATCATGCGGAATTCATGAAATTCCGCTGAATTCACAGATTAATCCGCGGAGAGAAGTTTGCCAACTTCACCCACCTCCACTCATCTGTACTACAAACAGGATGGCTGCGTTTTCTTTGACTGTTTTTACTGAGGTCAGAAGGCATATGGCAACAAAGCACATCCCCAAAATCATTGCAGGAACTGCTGTTTCAGGAAAGCAGGATGCTGTTTCCCCTTTGGTTTATTTCATTTCCAATTCCACATGAACACAATCTACCAGAGTCTACTGATCATTTATTTACAGGAGGGTTCTCCTGGCAGGCCGGTGGCTGGGTTAACAGGGTGTAAAATTTGTATACCTTAGGTGCCCCAGGGCAGGCAATTCTGTTTCAGGACAGCTCCATAGTGCTTGCCCTGCTGGGCTCCTGAGGTATTTGTGCATGCTCTATTCCCCTCCCTTCCCCGTTTCCTTGGTCAGCACCTCACTGTGTGTGTGGAGGAGTGCTTGTGCAGTGACACCAAAAGCACTGAACACAAAACCACAATTTCAGCGATCAGCTGACAAAGGGGGAGAGAGACTGAGACAGGCACCGAGACAAGCATCTGTGCAAGTGCAAATTATATCCTTCTGACTTGGCAGTGTGGTAGGCATGTGATGGACATCCTTTACAGCTTGTGGGAGAGACAGAAGAGGGTGGGTGTCAGATTGCAGGCAGACAGCCGGCACAGCAGCAGAGCTATGGCTAGCAATGCCGATGATCCAGGTTCAGGAATGAGCCAGGGCTGTCAGAGGGTCGGCTGGGGGGAAGAAGGACTAAGCATTCCATGGAATGCTCAGTCTTTCTCTAGGGAGGGCTGCCATTTCCGCTGCAATACTGACACCTGGATGACCACAGCTGGCAGTGCAGGCGAGAATGCCAACAGAATGGGAGGGGGTGATGTCATTCGGGGGACCCGTGCTCTGCATCCACTTAATATGTGCCAGTGCACAGGTCTCCCTGCATGCATGCAGACATCACCAGGGGATCACTGACACTGGGAACAAAAAACCTGACCTTGGTGCTGACGTCAGGTGGGTCCCTGGCATATCCAGGGCAGTCCTTGCTGCCACTACAAGCCACCCAACGAGGTGCATGACATGGGGTGAAACTGGACCCCCCCAACCCTGCCAGGAGGGTAAACCGAGGCTCCATAGAAGCAGGCTGTGTTAGGTTAGGCGGGGACTGGAGGATGGCCTGGTGGCTCCTACCTGGAGGACTGGCCCAGAGATTTGGAGGCATAAACAAATTGGAAAGAAAAAAAAAAAAATGGAAGCAAGCTCACATTTGGTTAGTGTCCATCTTCTCCAGCCCCCTTCCTATCAGACAGTGTGGTCTTTGTTTTGCACATCGCCCTTGCCAGATTCCTTAGAGAAGCTGGTTGTGAAGCACTCCTACAGTGTGCTAGACTGTTGGTTTGGACTGGAGCATTTAGAAAACAATTTTTCACTTAAAAACTCAATAAGCTCTTTGAAGAGCTATCTTTGTGTTATGCACCCCCCCCCCCAAAAAAAAATCTGCAGTGTGGGAGCAGGAGGGAAAGACACTAGTAGGAGCACAGGCACAGAGCTCAGGGTAGGGGCTAAGTAAAGGAGCAAGGAAAAGCAACAAAAACATACTGTTTGCTTGTGCTGATAGATAATAAAGCTACAGTTTTTTTTTTTTTTTAAACTTTATTCATTTCACCTGCGGTGGGGATGTACCCATGTATCTGCCCAATACTGAGGATCCCCTACCCCGACCTGGCACTGCCCCCACTTGGTCCACACGGGAAGGGGGGGCTGTGACTTAACTCACATGGCAGGGCTCCCAGTAGAGGGGCTGAGATTAACCCTTGTCCCTGACAAGCAGGCATAGCGTCATTCGGGAAGGTCTGGAAGTTCCAGACTTCGGCATCACAGTGCTCGGCTAAGATTTTTTTTTCTTCTTTCTTGGTTGCTCTCGAAGGCCCAGATGTGCAGTGATGTCAATGCATGGCCATACATCCTCTCACACATGACATTCAGATGTCCACCACAGCTTCCTCACTCATCTCTGTGATCCAAGCCAGTGTATTCCCAGCCTCTGCTGGAGTCACTCGAGCACAGGGTGCCACCAACCACACCCTCCTGGGAGGAAGAGAGCTGTACATGGAATTCTCATCCTTACTCCCCCCGGCAACCCTTCCGATGGTCAGGGCTTGTTCACGAACCCGTGTCATCAGCATCGCAGGCAGTAGCACTGCGCCAGTGGGCCAGCTTATAGAACTACAAGCTGCAGCGGGGTAATCTATAGCTAAAAACAGTGCACTGGCTGAGCAGTGCTCTGCCTGATTAATAGCAGGCTGCAGCACAGGAATCACTTGTTTGGCTAGCTGAAATTTACATAGAAAAGCTATTTTATGAGCTAATTTGATTAGAGACAGGTTCTTCTTTAAAGAAATACTGTGCACTTTATTTTATTATTAAATTATGCAACAAAACTGTGGTGGCACGCAAATATGCGGGGCATGTATTTTCACAATGTATATGCCTGTGTAGGCATTTTTTCTTTTTTTAATGGACTTCATACCCTGCAGTTTACTAATATTTACTGCATTTGTTAGCCATCCTGAAAGACTGGGTGATGAGAACCTGACCACTAGGTGGCACCATGGGCTTCGTTTCTCACACAGCCATGCAAGACGGGAGCGCAGGACTCCCAGGCTATAAATTACACAGTTAGGCTGCCATCAACAGCTCCAGTGTTTGAAGGAGATTCAGAAAGGGCTGTTTCAATTCCCTCTCTTTTGGTCAGGTCAGGATTGGGTCCTTCAAGCCCATACAAATGCTTTTAACCCTACGGCTTTAAATTACAAAAGATGGCATCTGACCCAGGCTTGCCTCATGAGATCAGGCACAAGATTTATAAATATTCCCGAAAGCAGGTCCTGTTATGAAACAAAAGATTTCCCTGTGAAGCATATTTCTGTATAACTTTCAACTGGGTTTACATCAAATGCAAGTATATATATATATATATATATATATATATATATGCATATATCAAAAAATCTCTTTCGATGAAGCAATGTTGACCACAGCTGAAGGTTAAAACCTTTCTGTAGGGCATCATTCTTATAAATTCTAGTGCAAGAAAAGATTTAGAAAGGATCATTTTAATACCCTCTCTTTTAGTCTGGTCAATATGCTCCATGCAAGCAAAGGTATAGAAATATGTCAGGTGAACAGTGTTTTAGAAACTGTAACATTTCTTTAGATTTGTAAAAATAATTATTGTGTGCACCTATTCAATTTAAACATGGTCAGGAGAGTAGTAGAACAGAATATAAGTAAGCAATAACCCATGACAGAGTATGGGGATTTAATCCATCCCCCGGGTGCATTGTGAGGCACAAGGCTGCAGGCCGAGAGCCCTCACAGCACCCAAGGCATGGATAAAATCTCCATGACCCCATACCTTAGGTGGAGTTACTGCATATAAAAATGGGTTATTAGCGGCCCAGCGCGCTTGAGGGTTGAGGTGCTGGATTCCACAACTCATGCTACGCTGGCGACCCGGGTTCAGGAACGATCTTGGTGTGCCGGCACGGGGGGGGGGAGGGGTTGTGGTGGGAGCAGGATCTAGCGTTGGCTCTCCTCTCCTGGGACAGGGGGATCACCTGTCCGTAGTCCTGCCGCCACCAGATGGAGGTCTGGTGGCTGGCTCAGATGGTAACTTAGCAACTAGCAGGGTAGGGTGTCCCACAAGGCGGATGTGTGCGTGCATCCACACGCATGTGTTGCATCGAGGACGCACAGGACTGGACTGGGACAAAGTAAAAATTGAATAAAGTACCTAAGGGGAAAAAAAATAAATAAATGGGTTGTTCGTTATACTGTCAAAACATACACAGAACTTTTTATTCTTCTTTAACTGGGACAAATGTTAGTGTATCCTGCCGTTTTTAAAGTAGTCCCAAGCAACAAATGCATATTTGATGTATGTTATGTAAACAGAAATACATTAAACTATTTTTAAATAGCACGTTTTATGTACACTGTATATCCCAGAGTGATGCACAAAGGATTAGATACTGCCAGTGCAGGGATTGTACGCAGTATACATTCTGCAACCATTATACTTACAAATACTACACACGCTGAGCTAGGGAATGCTGGCCCGGACATTGGGGATAACTCCCCATCACATTTGATAACTGCCATGAGATCTTTAACATCCAACTGGGCAACCACTAAATATGGGCTGAAGGGACCTCCGTACAACATCTCAAATAAAAGGAATAGACCTCCAACAGTGCAGTAAATCCCCAACCACCACCACCAAATGGAGGCAGTATAGTGCAGTGATTTAAGGCTCTGCGTTGCAGACCTGGGTTTGAATCCCACAGCCCCCACTTGCATACTGTGCGACCATGAGCAAGTCACTTAACTTCCATGTGCTCTCAGTTCGCACCTATAAGCTTCAGCTTAGTGTGTGTCTCCTGGTTAAAAAAACAAACATGCAGCACTGCAGTGTTAGTTTTGGGTATTAGCCCAAATACTAGCGAGGGACTTAAAGCCATGATGATCTTATCGTCCTGATCCAGGTACGAGAGCGTTAGCAGCACAGTCACTGAATTAACTGAGGCAGTGGTTGGGGAATGAAAGGGAACATAAACCCTGATGTTCACATTGTTTAAGCAGCAGTATTTGTCAGTTGCCAAAAAAATGTTTTTTTTGTATTTTTTTTAGCAAAAATTTATTAGTCACTCTTAGATTCATCCTCAGTATAGTTTTCATTTTCTCAGTTATTTTTAAAACAGGTTTTATGACTAATTTTGTAATTAATGACTCAAGTCACTAAAGATGTGCACAACTCGCAACTTTAAAAAAATCTCTTTCTCTGAGGCTACCTTCTGGCAGTACATATTCAATCCACACTGTGGATGTATTAGGATAATTTTTTCCCCATACAGGTGTTTTTACCCCCTGGTAGGCTGCACAGCTGCATCAGCCCATCCCCCAGTCACTGGCTGTCCCGAGTTTCATAGATGCATAGATTCTGTCGGCAGATAAGGGCCTTGTGGCCCATCCAGTCTGCCCTATCCCTCTTTCTAATGCTTAAGGTACCCTAGATGCTACAAATTCTCCCCCTTTTGCCCTAGCTTGATAATTCCCACGTGTCAGTCTCTCACCAACTCCGAGACCGGCAGGCCATTGGTGCTCCGGGACAGAAAGAACCCAGGTCTTCTGCATGATAGCATAATGGCGGTCGTGCTGGACTAGCCCTCATTACTTGTTTACTGCCCTTGCATTTAATTTGCTTTAATTTTTGTTATTTTTATCTTATCTTATTTTGTTTTAGAGGTAGTTTGAGGTCAGTTTTGTAGCCGAATTCAGCGTTTAGCTGTTCATTCGCTGATTCCTCAGTGTGTGTGTTTGTAGCGTTGCAACCAGCAGCTATCTTGAACATTTCCTGGGAAAGCATTTAACCGTTTTGTTTTACGGTCATTTTTGATGCCGCGTTAATTTTGTAATATTTTGCTGCACCCCCAGAGTGTACGCAAATGAAGAAAAGCGTTGTGAGTGTAGAACCACTGGCGCGTTGGAGCCAGCAGTCGTGTGTTGGAATTAATAGTGGATCCAAGAGTGGGAGCTAGTGAGACGGAGAGATGGAGAATGGTCTCTGGGAGTTACCCTTTTACTTGGGAACTTGAATTTACTTTCTGTCCTGTCGTTTTTGGATGTACCCGCTCCACTGGACATAAAGAACTGGGACTAGGGCTTTCTCCAAGGATATAATTTATGATATTGGTTGAAGAGACGGCTGTGGCTTTCCAGGAGTACTGAGAGTGAGAGGGTCTGATTCACTGATCAGAGCCCTTTCTTCCAGCAATTTTAAACTGTCTCTTGAGCTGTGTGTTTGGAGGCAGGGCTATGGCAGTGGTTTGGTGGTGAAAAGCTCTTCCTCCCCCTCCCCTTCCTTTTGTGCCTGGGTAATTTAGGGTGCCTCTCGGGACCGAGCAGGAACTAACTACCTTCCTCTTCCCCAGGGAGTTAGGGATTGGTGGAGGGCTCCTAAGATATCTTGGGGTCGGTATGAGTGTTTTGGCCCTAGGATATCTTTAGCTGCAGGTCCTGGTGGTGTAAGTTGACCTATTAGGCAGTTTTGGGGGTATGGGAAGAGGGAAGTACCGCTTTTAAGGACTTGGCCTATTTCTCCTGTTCCTTCCGAGACTTTGTGGCTTTGCTCCTGGAATCATATCGAGCCTGTGTGTGACTACACTGGAAGTTTTATTATGACATTGATGGAACTTCCGTGACTTTATTTATGTTGGATTCTTCGAATGTTTTGTTTAGACTTGGATTTATTGTTTTGAACTTTTTCTACGGCTCCTCCTACTGTTTGATGACTTTTCCCAGATTTATTAATTTTGTTTTGGTCTCCTGGTGGTGAGAGTTCCAGGGTGCCTATATTTATTTGTTTTATTTCTTTGATGTTTATGTGTATGCTTATTTTTTTGTTTGATTATTTTTCCTTTCCTCCTTGGCAGTGAGAGAGCTGTGGGAAGGGGGATTTTATATGTTTGTTTTAATCCTGTGAGAGGGGATTGTGTCATCTTGTGAGAGGGGATTATTATTGTTTTATTATTATTTATATTTTTTGGGTTAAAGTTGCCTTATAGTGGGAAGAGGGTAGTTTAAGATAGTTTAATACAGTTTTATATTTTTGTTAGGGCAAGGATTGTTGGATAAGTTATTGTTTTAGGGTTTTCTTAAGTGTTCGCCATTTTCCTTTGAATTTGGAATTTGTTATTTTATGTGCTTCTCCTGCTATTTTGTTATATTTATTAGTAGTATGTGCCTGCTTCCCCTCCTGTCCTGCACTATTCGGCCTCCCCTCTCCACACCCTCCGCCCATTTCCCCCCCCACCTTCTTTTGTCTATCAGCGCTGTCTGGCACTGGGAATTGTTTGCAGGAGGGGGAGTCAAGGGTGGGTGGGGGGTTGTGGACAGTGGTGTCCGGATGAGTGGTGCTCTCCCATAGGGGTGGTTAGGCCCAAAAGACGTCCTGGGGCGAAATGGTATCTGGAACGTGGTAATTCTATTCTGGTTCCCATACCCAAGGGCACCTCCGGTGTCGGAGGGCTGGTAATTGGGACAGTTCGCCAACCTCGTTCAACTCGGGTGCTGTTGTGCAATGCCAGATCTGTCTGCAACAAGACTGACCTTATTGCAGACTGTTGCAAAGGCAGATCTGGTTTGTATTACTGAGACCTGGCTTGATGGAAATGCTGCCCCTATTTTAGAGGCAGCTGTTCCAGTTGGGTACTCGGTTTTACATTGCCCGAGATTGGACTGTGCTTGGGGGGTCATGGTCTGTTTCAAGACTGAATTGGGCCTAACAAATGTTCCAGTAGAGGAGGCTAGGTCAGTCGAGTGCACTGTGGTGGCTGGTGTGGGGTGCAGGATAGCTCTCATCTACTGTCCACCAGGCGATGAGAAGTTGTTCCTGCAGGAAGTTATACATTTCGTTGCTGACATGTCATTGGAGTCACCCAGATTGATAGTTCTGGGCGACTTCAATGCCTGGGTCGATGATGAGTCTTCTCTTTTTGGTCAACACTTCCTCCAGTCAATATCATCTTTGGACTTCACACAGGTCGTTTCCTCAGCTACTCACAAGGGTGGTCACTCTCCTGATCTGGTCTTCTTCCTGGGGATTGTGGCCTCCGACTTGGTGGTGGAACCAGTCAGTTGGTCCGACCACTACTCTGTTGGGTTCAATTTTTTGGCCCCCTCGGGTAGGTTGGTCCCTGTGGAGATGGTCAGTTACCGCCCTTTACGGGAAGTGGTCCCTGATGACCTGATGGCGGTAATTGACCTCTCGCTATTTGATGAAACTAGCATGGATCCTGAGCAGTTAGCTGTGGCCTATAATAAGGCCATTTCTACAGCTCTTGATCTAATTGCTCCTGTTCGTGTTCGCCCCCTTCCGCATTGCCCTGGGGCCCCTTGGTTTGATGGGTTTCTAAGGGAGTTGCGGAAACAGGAGCGTAGGTTGGAGCACCATTGGCGGAGGACAGCCTTAGATGCCGACCACCGTATTTTGTTAGAGCATTATAAACTCTATCAAACAGAAATTTCCTGTAAGAAGGCAGAAATCCTGTCCGGGGAAATAGCTGTCGCATGGAACCGACCGGCCCAACTCTTCAGGACTGTTGACTAACTATGCAACCCAGTCTGTCAGCAGTTCCGTCGGGTTTTTTCACAAAAGGATTGTGATGAGATCGCTCACTTCTTTGCGAATAAGGTGGCAGACATCAGGCATGAATGCCTCCAACTCTACTCTATGGGTGTTGCTGTTGATCGGTGCTATGTCACAGAACCTGGAGTTTCCTGGAGTACCTTTGAGCTGCCGGAGTTCGTGGATATTATGAGGATTGTCCAGGCGATACGTCCCACTTGCTGTAGTTTAGATCCTGGCACTACTTCCCTAATTTTGGGTTGTATCCGGTCTTAGCTCAGATTGTCCAGTGCTCTCTGGATTTGGGCGAGTTTCCCAGCTCCTTGAAAATGGAGGTGGTGAGACCCCTCCTGAAGAAAGCTTCTTTAGACCCAGATAACCCAGCAAACTACAGGCCTATCTCTAACCTCCCTTTTATGGGGAAGGTTACTGAGAAAGTTGTGGAGGCTCAATTGAATAACCATTTAACCATCCATAATCTATGCAAACCTCTCCAATCAGGTTTTCATAAGAGACATAGTACTGAGACTGCTCCGGTTCGGGTGCTCAATGATCTCCTGATGGAAAGAGATTGGAGACACCGTTCCATCTTGGTTCTCCTTGATTTATCATCAGTTTTTGATACTGTGGATCATGGGGTTCTGCTCGAATGTCTGAGGTTCATCTGTGGGCTGTCTGGTACAGTTCTCAAATGGTTTACATCCTTCCTCGCTGGTAGATCGCAGACAGTTGTCTCTGGTATTTTTTCTTCTGGGGCTTTCTCTCTGCCTTGTGGGGTACCCCAGGGTAAGGTGTTGTCCCCCATGTTATTCGCAGTATATATGCTGCCTCTTGGAGACATTGTAAGATGGTATGGGCTGAGGTTTCACTGCTATGCTGATGATACCCAGCTCTACCTGTCTTTTGCTCCCGACCAGATTAGTGCTGTCTCAGTACTGAACAGCTGTTTTGCAGAAATCCAAGACTGGATGAGTATCAGCGGTTTAAAGTTGAACCCAGGAAAGACCGAGGTTCTGGTTGTGGGACCCAGGTCGCAGGACAGAGGGGTTAGGGACTGGACTCCCCTCCGGCTGTGGAGATGCAGGGGCCTTGGACAGCAGCGGCAAAGGCTGCGGGAAGCCGGCGGCGGCAGATGAGATCAGAGGAACCGGCGTAGGCTCCTTTGCTGAGCGACCGCCGGACAGGCCGGTGGGCATCTGACCGGTGGGAACCGGGCGGGAGTCGGAGGAGCCGACATTCGACTGATCGGACCCAGTGCCCCAAGAAGGCCGCGCAGGGGAGGCGACCTTGAAGGGCAGCTTGACGACCATGCACTGCCCTGAAGGGTCAAGCAACTTAGCGGTCGGCTCTGGGCGGACGTCGGAGGAGCCGACGCCCGACTTACCGGAGAGGCTCGAACCAGAAGGCTGCGCAAGGGCGGCCTTACTGGGAGCAGATGCCTCCTTTGCCCCGGAGGCTCCCGATTGGCCTAGGCGTGAACCAGCTGGGGGAAGCGACGCCATCTCAGACACCACCAAGACGGCCATCAAGGAACGGTCCCCCGGAGGGGACGTTACCTGAAGGGCGGCAACCCCAGCTGAAGTCGCCGCAGCCGCGGATGAAGAGTCCCGGTCCCAGTACTTCTCTTCCTTCTTCTTCTTAAGGCCCTTGGGAGAGGTGGAAGCCTGTCGGAGCTTTTTCAGCTCCTTTTCCATGGAGGACATCTTCTTCTTCAGTATGTGAGCCTCCAGGGACTGCTGCCTTCTTTTGCGGGTGGCCGCGTTGAACTTCAGACAGTGCTGACAGGAATCCACAGGGTGGTCAGGGCCTAGGCAGATGAGGCACCGAGAATGGCCATCCTTGTGTGGGAGTTGGGCGCTGCACGAGCCACACTTGTTGTTGTGCTTGGATGTGGTAGGGGACGACATACATGGCAGGTAAGAAAATCCTGATGAACATAATCGAAATCAAAGAAAAAAACGATGGTATAACTACCGGCGATGATTGACTGACGAACAGTGGAACTTAACCACGAGACGCTGTCGAAAGCAAACGTCAGGAAAGAACTGGAAGGTGGGCGTGAGGGACCGCCCCTTTATACCGTCACCTGATGCCAGTCAACTGACATGGGGGCGGTCCCTCGCCAGAGACTGCTAGCTAGAAATTTTTCTGTGGGGTTCTGACGCCTGCCGGCTTCAGTCCTATATGTAATTACCTACTGCAAGAGTCCTCTCGAAGTAAGATCTTCTGATACTGGGCTGCACAGGCCATGTTACTGGCCTGTCTAACCAGTAAGGAGGATGCCAGATACCCCTTCTTCCCCACAGTATCAATTTTTCTTGACTCCTTGTCAGGAGGATGGGAAGCCAAAGGTGCTCTAGCCTTGTCACAGGTAGCCGATCGAACCACACTCTCATGATCAGGATGTGTGAAGAGAAATTCAGCATTGGACCTATCCAGCTGATATTTGTTGTCTACCTTCCTATCCACTGCTGGAACCGAAATGGGTGTCTGAAAGATCTTTAGGACTGTTTTTAAAAAGATTTATGAATAGGGAGTATAAGTCTCTTAGTGGGGGTGAGCCCCATCATATCGAGGAAGTCAGCTGCTTACTCCTCCTCCTCCACCGTCTCTTGAAGAGAAAGATTAAAATGTCGCCACCATTTGCCTTACAAAAGCATTGTGGGATGAGAAATCCTCCGGGAGGAGAACCAAAATCACTCTGGGAAACCTCAGGCTCTATGGGTTCCCTTATGTCCTCCTCCTCGTATTCTTCATATAAGTATTCCCGTTTCGGGGCAGAGAAAACCGTGGGAGGAACTGAGGCAGGAACCATTAAGGGAACCAACTGTGAGACCGGAGGAAGAACCACATTACCAACAGCCTGAAGGGCCTGCAAAGTTTGCAGGGCCTTAGCGATGTCCTTAGCCGAGGGCATGGTCAGTCTGTCCACCGAGAGCTCCTTAGTCTTTTTAGCAGAAGTGCAGTGGTACGCTTTTCCTTGTGCTTACTTTTTGCAGGAATCAGTTCTGCGACCAGTTCCACAAAAACAAAATGGCCATTTTGTTTTGTGGGTAGGCCTTTTCTGAGCCCCCGGTTCCTTATTTTATATTTTTCAAGGAAGCCTCCGTTGTTTGTGAGGAGAGGCAGAAGAAGCCATTTCCTCCGATTTTCTAGCCTCTTTTAGGTTTCAGGACATACAGTTTTACAGATCTCACAGTGAAAATATGGCTGGTACCCAGACAAGACACACAGAGATTGTGCCCATCAGTTTTAGCTATAATCTGACCACAGGTTAAACAATTCTTAAAACCAGTAGGTCCTGTCCTCTTTTTCTGTGGAGTCTCTGACATTAGTGTCAGACACTGCAGGCACACACCAGAATAAATAACCCCACAACAACTCGGTTCCCATACTATAGGGAACCGAGGAAATGGTCGGTTCCTGAGGTAAAAGGAACCAAAATTAAAGTGAAAATACAGGAACATGAATGGGACTACGGTCCCATTTACAATATAAACTAAGAAAGAATTCTTACTTCAGAAATAGCAGTTCCTCATGATTCTTAGGAACTGATGAGGAACTGAACGAAATACTAAAAACTAAGTTAAAACGAACAACAAATAGCAATGGGGAAGCAGTTATTTATAAAAAATGTTAAATATTATCGATACTCATCGAGAAAATAACACTGCAGTCAGAAGTCGAGGAGAGCTCTCTGAGGCATCCAAACTGGCAGATGGAATAATAGATCTGAGCATCTTAGAGCATGGCAGTTACTAGGGGCAGCAGTCTAAAACTGGCACGAGCCAATGAGAGTTCCACTATTATCGATACTCATCGAGAAAATAACACTGCAGTCAGAAGTCAAGGAGAGCTCTCTGAGGCGTCCAAACTGGCAGGTGGAGTAATAGATCTGAGCACCTTAGAGCGTAGCAGTTACTAGGGGCAGCAGTCTGAAACTGGCACGGTCCACTGAAAGTTCCATTATTAGCATAAATTACATTCTCTCCGGGGCAGTTCAACGCAGGAGGCTAACTGCACTAGTTAAGCATATTGAAGGATCCCTGGGGTTACAATAATACACTAGGGTGATAAAAAGACTTCACATATGCCCTAATTTACAATGATCATAAATGGAAAAATCCAAACAACAGCGTTTGGGTTCTCTTTAAGCCTGTATTTTCAAGGTCAAAATTGTCCAGGTGAAGGTACTCATCCATTGCTGCAGAGAGAGAGAATGCAGACTTAAGAGGGTTGTTCCAATAGCAGAAATTGGTGTAGCACTTCTCAGTGTACTCACACTTCATCATGGGGACTACCTGGTCACTACATTTTATTTAGCTAAAGTGGGACAGAAGCTACCTGTTGGCATGCCCTAGATTATATGTATAAAAAAAAAAAAAACAAGCAAGAAACGGTGCCAAACAATTTATTTATGAATTTTTGTTTGGGTAAGGTATACTGAGTTGAAGCTCATTCCCAAGTGCAACTGAGGAGCACAGGAAGGTTAAGTGACTTGCACAGGGTCATATACAGTATGCAAGTGGAAGCTGTGGGAATCAAACCCAGGTCTGCTGGGTCTCCAGGTTCCCAGGCTGGTGCTCTAACCTCTAGGCTATACAGCCTCCCCAATACTCTCATCTAGGTCAAGCTGTGCAAGCAGAACAAGTAATACTTTTACTGGGAGTCATGCTATATTTACAACTAAGCTGAATCATAAAAAACATTGTTCAAGGAACTACAGGAAGACTCACCACTGTGTTTTATTACAGATCGAGGGAGTGCTCCGAACCAAGTGGAGCCCTCTTTTCCTCTGTGCGTGAGACACTCTTATTCTGTGAAGGGCATCTCATGCGCAGATGCTCTGGAAACGGGCACATTCCAGGACAGGTTGTTTTGTTTTTTTAAATAACATTGAGAGGTCCTCCATCTATCATATATTAATACATCCCCCATTGCCACTCGTTGTGGATAAGAGTGACATTTAAGAAATGTTATTATATATCATGAATTACACCCACCCAAGGGGGCAACCGTCCAGACACAAGAAAACAAAAACATATATGAAACAAAGAATACATCCACCTTCAACAAAGAAGTCACTTAAGCCCCCCCCATCCCAACCCACCCCATCCCCCTAGGAGTATGCCAAACGGTAAGTAACAGAGAGAGAGGGACAATCCAAATTAACGCATTACCTGAATACCCAATTCGTACCAATTTACCCCTCCCTTAAGATAAATATAACGCATAAAGTTTACCCCATTTCCTGTTAAAACCGGCCATATTATTACGGAGACCCGCAATTAGACGCTCCGTTCTGAAAAATAGTGAAATATCATTTAACCATTCACTATAGGAAATGGTTAAGTGGTCCATCCAATGTTTTAAGACTAATTTTTTTAACAATAATTGATATCAGTGCCATGTGAAATCTGCACTCTTTGACTGAAATACCAGAATAGATACCCATCAGACAGATGTCAATTGTGAACAGGTCATCCAATCCCAAGAGAGGATCCAATTTAGAGCGAATTTGTTGCCAAACCGGGGAAACCTTTTCACAATACCAGAATATATGCACCATATTGCCTTCCATTTTACCACAGCGAGTACATTTAGAGTTCAGCAGTATGCCAATTTTGACCAATCTAATCGGAATATAATACATATTACTCAAAATATGATATTGAGTGAGCCTAAATCTATCCTGGGAGTGATATATATATATACAGATGCTTCCAGATCTGTGCCCAGTCTAAGCATACGTCCAGGAGTAAGGCATTCCAAATAGTTTAACCAACAAGGGGACTGGAACCAGCCATATTAATCAGGAGGGAATATATAGTAGATACACCATGTGGCTTTAAAGCGTAATCTGATATTTGAGCCAGAAAAGCATCGGGCCCTGATATTTTAGGATTAAAACCAAAGAGAGCCCCTATAAGATGTCTTAACTGAAAAACCTTAAATATCTGATTCTGTGGAATACCAAATTTACCAAGAATTTCGGGAGAAGAAACTAAGTTATCCGAAGAGGATAAGTCTCTCACTCTCACCCCAATCAACTGGGGGGAGCCAACTATTCGAGAGCCATGAGCCGCCTATTCTAATGTTAAGATTTGTCAGTATCAGCTGCTCCATATCAGATTGAGGGAATATCTTAAAATATGCGTAACATTGAGAGAAAACTTTGAGCAAACTGGCAATAACCGATTCACGCAGAGCCTCAGGCAGAGAATTTTTACCCAAGTAAAAATCCATGGAAGGGTTAACAAGATTAGCACTAAGAAGGCTGTTCTCTAATTGGAGCCAAATGGGGATATAGTCCGACTCCTGATGTTGGCACCAATTCCCCATCTTAGCTAAATGGCTCACCCAATAATAAAATAAAAAGTTAGGAAGGCAGAGGCCTCCCATATTTTTGTGTAGACTAAGCTTGCTATAAGCGCGGCGAGGATGCTTACCAGTCCATATGAATCCAGAAACCAACGCATGCAAAAGCTTAAAGAAAGATATCGGAAGCCACAAATTTAGCAGGTTTATAGGATAAAAGAGACGAGGTAAAACATTCATTTTAATCACATTAATCCGCGCCCATAACGATAAGGGTAACTTTTGCCATCTTTGAAGATCCTACTGAATGGTCCCCATTAAATCCTCCAGATTGAGTTTCCTAGTAGAGACGGGATCCCTAGTTAAGCAAACACCAAGACACTTAATTGCTCGAGGAGACCATTTGACACCTAAATGAGCGAAATCTATTTTCCTCGCAAGACTATTGAGTGGAAAAATCTCCGTCTTGGATACATTCAATTTGTAGTTAGATATGGTACCGAACTAACTAATAATCTTTAACACATACTCCAAAGATAATGCTGGTTGGTCTAAATGAAGAAGGATATCATCCGCATATGCTGACAACGTTAAGGACTGGTTATCGACCAGGATCCCCTTAATCTGAGGACAAAGCTTCAACTGACGGAGAAGGGGTTCGAGATACAAGTTAAACAAAAAAGTGTGTGGGGGGGGGGAGCCAGCAGCCTAGCCAGCAACAGCAGCTTTTTAGAGCTCCCAATCTGAGGCTTACTATTTAAAAGAAAAGCTGTGTTTTACAAAAAGAAACACCTAGCTGTGCATATATTTTGATAGAGGAAGACTTGCTGCACCTTGAGACCTAAAATTAAATGAAGATGGGTCGAAATAAAACCGCTAAGCAGGATTTCTTTCTACCATAAGCTTCAGCTCAAAACCTCCAGACAAATGACGAGCCCAAGCAAGCTACGAAGTTCCATCGGAGGGTGCTACTTTGAAAACCCTACAGGCTGCAGTAGATGCCTTAACTAAAACGGTACAACAAATGGACCAGAAACTGGACTGCTTCACCGAAAAATTTCAGACCATGGAAAATAGATTGGATGCCATGGGTGAGACTACGAAGACGATTGAAGCCACGGCGGGAAAGGCCCTAGCTGCAACTGCTATGTCCTTAAAAGAACAAACAGCTCTGCGTACACGAGTGGAACAGCTGAAGAACACAGTGAGGGCCGCAAATGTAGGGGTTCTTGGCCTCCCAGAGCAAACGGAAGGAGAAGCTCTACTCTCTTATCTTCAAAACTGGCTGGAGGACATATCGGGGCTTACGGATTTTCGAATAACAAGAGCCTACAGGATCACGCCCAGAGTGACATGGACAACCCTCGCACGATCCCATTCACCCTTCAGTCCCCGGGAGAACGGGACAGGCTGCTTGGGGCCTTAAGAAACAGGGGTCCCATATATATGCAAGAGGCTCGTTTCTTGTTCTTCCCAGATGTCGCCTATGCTACACGTATTAGAAGAAAGGCATTTGATGGAGTTAAAAACAAGCTTAAAGAACTAGGTATTTCATTTACCCTGGCTTTCCCGGCTCGACTCTGCTTCACGGAGGGTCGCAGACAATACCACTTCACAGACCCGAAAGAAGCTGGATCATGTGTCGGGAGAATTGCAGCTAAAAGACAGCGAGATAGAAGCACTTCGGATGAAGAAGATCTGGAAGGAGACTGACGCTTTTATTCGTGAGAGTAAAGTACTTTATATATCCTGTATTTTATCTCCCCTAATGAGCCAGTAGTTCCCCACACTAGAGGGACTCTCGTTGTCTAGTTTCTCTCGAAGGAATTCAGGTCTGTAGGCTAAAAAGCCCACTTAATGAAGTCTTTCTTTACAAACTGGCTGCATTGGAGAACTGAGACTTTAAAAGACATTCTGTTGGTGGTTCTCTTTTCTTCCTTTTTATTATCTAGGCAGTTTCTCCTTTAAAAACAACCTGTAAGGTAAACAATTGCTTATTTAGTCTTTCAAACAGGAGGGAATACAATTAAAAATATAACCTGCCTAGCTGCAGGTTAGTTTGTTGTAGCTAGTTAATATTTCTCAGGAAACTCGGGAGATTTGAACTCCTCTTTCCTTCTTTGAGTGCCTTAATATATTTTAATAGAAGCATAAACAGATCTGGCAGATTATTATATTTTTATCTTTCTCCCTGAGAATATAAAGTTATCTTGTTAGAAGTATTCACCCACTTAGCCCATGGGAGCTCTAGAGTGGAGATTTACTAAAATATTGTTGTGCAACACTAATATAGACCTCATAAGGTCAGTTTGAAAACTTTTCTTGCTGTTTAAATTACTAACTGGAAATTAGGGCTTTGGCAGCATATTGCTCCTGAACTGAAGTTGAATACCTTGAGGTGAAATGTGTAACCTTGGTCACCCCCTATGCTACCAACTGAACAGATAGTCCACATCCTATGTTATATGTCTTTCTAGACAGTTGAATAGTTATACCTGTTCAGCATGAAAGTATTTGTATGCTTAATGTACAAAATGCTATAAATAAAAAATTGAAAAAAAAGGTGAAAGTGGACACCCTTGCCGCGCACCAGTAAATAATGGAAATCTAGCTGAGAAAACCCCATTACAATAAATCCTGGCTGAGGGAGAAGAGTACAATGCCCGAATCATTGCAATGAAGGGAAGAGGAAAACCTAACTTCTTCAAAGTAACCCACAAAAAATCCCAATGCACCCTATCAAAGGTCTTCTCAGCATCAAGAGAAATTAAAGCCATTGGAGACTGAGAAAACAGAGCCCTGTGAAAGATGTGTGAGAGTTCTTAAATGATCAACAGAAGAGCGACCAGATACAAATCCTACCTGCTCCTGACTTAAAAGTGGCATCCACAATGCCTTAATTCAGGAAGAAAGTACCTTAGCTAATACCTTAATGTCACAATTTAAGAGAGAAATCGGACGATAGCTAGCTGGATCAAGAGGAGGCTTATTTGGCTTGAGCAAAAGCACAATTGTTGCCTCCAAAAGAGATGAATCAAGTTTGTCTGCCGAGAACATGTAATTATACAATCTGAGCAAGATAGGGGCTAACTCCTGAGTGAATATTTTGTAAAAATTTGAAGGGAACCCATCTGGTCCGGGTGACTTGTCCGGTGCAAGACTATTAAAAGCCATTCCTATTTCTTCAATGGTTATGAGGGATAGCAAGGAAGCCTGGGACGTAGCATCCAAGACAGGGAGATCCAAAGAGTCAAGGCAGGCCTCCATATCCTGACCTGATGCAAGGGAGGAGCGATTACCATATAATATTTTATAAAAAGACTTAAATACCTGGGCAACCTCTCGAGGTTCGGTTTTAATAGAGCCATCCGTGG
Organism: Neoceratodus forsteri; assembly: GCA_016271365.2. NCBI lineage: Eukaryota > Metazoa > Chordata > Ceratodontiformes > Ceratodontidae > Neoceratodus > Neoceratodus forsteri. Next base: position 91,243,371 of record JADMNL010000030.1, read on the forward strand.
CTTGCACAGAGGGGATTAGGCCGGAACTCTCCAACTGATGTAAACGCAGAGCAAGCAACTTGCCAGCTTTTTCACCCTGATCAACATATTTGGCCCTTGTCTTGAGAAGAGCATATTCCGCCTTCTCCTTAATAAAATCTGCGTACTCATTACGCAACGCCATCAGCTCTTCCAAAGTAGTTAAAGAGATATTAGTGATCAAGGAATTCTCTTTATCCTTTATCTGAGCTAACAAGGCTAAAGCCCTAGCCTCCCTCTTTTTCTTCCTCCCAGAAGCAATTTTAACAAATTCCCCCCGAAGATAACACTTTAAGGAACACCAAAGAAGAACAACCCTGATATTAAGATTGTCATTATGTTCCAAGAAATTGGAAATTGCAATTCTGATTCGAGAAACCGAGTTCTCATCTTTTAAAATCTGAGTATTGAGCTTCCAGACCGTATCCCGCTGAGGCTTTAAATCCAGAGAGATAACTATCCAAATAACTGAATGGTCCGAAATAACTATGGGCTCAATACCGGATTGATGAAGACCCTGAATAAGGGAACAACTGATTAGGAAGTAGTCAGTCCTTGACCATGACTGATGGATACCCGAATAGAACGTACAAAGCTGCCGTGAAGGGTTCAACATTCGCCATGGATCACACAAACCCAACATAGACAGTAGATCCTTCAGTGCATTCTGAGAAGACGAAAAGGGTTTCAGAGGCCTATACATTCTATCCAGATTCTGGGTTGGTGGAATATTCCAATCACCCCCGAGTATCACAGGGGAGGGTAGAAACGAAGCAATTTTACTAGCCAATTCCATTAAAAAATCTGGATCCCCTCCTGGCGGACCATATACCGACCCCAAAACAACCATATTGTTGTTCAGCATCCCCTTAACCAGTACGTATCTACCTCTAGGATCAGAAAGGACCAAGTCCGCTTGAAATGCAATATCCATCCTGATCAAAATGGCTACTCCCCGACTCGAAGAGGAATCCCCAGCCGAGAACACCTGAGAGGATCCTTGCCTAAGTAGCTTGAGTGCTTCTGAGCTAAGCAAATGCATTTCTTGAAGCAAAATGATACCCGCATTCAAGAGGGTAACATGTTTAAGGATCTGATATCGTTTTGTTGCGTCCCTAGCTCCTCTGATGTTCCATGACAGAACTTTCACAGAACTATAAGCCATATTTGGTCCTGTAAAACCACTTGAGAAGTGATCCCAACTGCATATAAATTAAACCCCTATGGCACACTCCTACCCACCCCAGCACCCTTCCCCCCACTGTAACATCTTCATTACATACAAAGTCTGACAATATGTAGCCCCAGAATATTATAACTCCAAAGTTACTTGACTTTGAAAACAAAACCCCGTTTAATTTAACCATGTTAGAAAACCCTAATAGCAGCTCAAAAGGCCCAAAAAACATCCACCCCACCCACCCATTACCCAGAAACCCCAACTGAAAGACCTTGGTAATATAAAACCAACAAGTAGTAGTAAACCAGGAAACCATAGACATCCCCCTTCTCCCCTCAAACAAACAAAAAAACTATTTACAATACCCCCAACGCACCAAAAGATAAGAAATCTGAACACAGTTAAAACAGTAACTCCCCACCCACCCATGGCTAGCTTGAGCTCCCTAGTGCCACAAACCAATAAAAAGATCCTGTTCGTACCAAAGAAACCCTGCCATTAACCCAGAACAACAACCCAGACAAGTAACTAATGATAAGAACCAATCGGCAAGGGGGAACCCAGACGCCCCACCCACCTTTAACTAGTACGCTATGCAGCTAGCCCGGCCTTACTCCGACCGGAGCTCCCGCACCCCCCATCCAACCCCCTCCCTATAAACTGAGGCAGCCAGTGCAACCTTAGCTAGAAATGAGCTCAACCGTAAAGTACCCTAACCTAAAAATAAGATAACTGGAACGGGCACTTACTATATGAGTGACCCCAGAGAGCACCTACACCTCCACTCTCCAAGCCACCCTCACCTCCCAATGAATCCCCCCAGGAAGTGCTCCAGATGACCAACTGAAGGGAAAACCAAAGCAACCCAGTTAGTCTGAGCTATCTAGACCGATCCCACCAAAAGCACTTAGCTGCCCCAACCCAAAGGTATTACCTGACACCATTGACAAACCAACAAGCTAATCTAGGCCTTACCCTTACAAACAACATTATCCACTCAATAGCGGAAAGACCAACCCTCCCATCACATACGGCCTGGTAACCAACCAGGCTCCTTGCAATACAACTCCGAACCCAACCTGGAAAACAAGAGGAACCCCCCATTAGCCCCAACAAGTACCTCTTAGGGGGGAACCCCCTATAATAAACCAAAACCCTGTCAGGGAGGTACATTCACCCTGCCTACCAAGTGGGAACTGAACTCTCACGCGCTCACGACGCTACAAGGAACCAAACTCCCCATGGAGAGGACCAAAACTCAGCTCCCCACTCCAAACAAGATCATAGCGAGGAGGTACATAGGAAAACCTCTTCATCTCAGATTCTTGCCGACATCGACAGCTAACTCCCCAGCCAATTCAAAACCAAGCCCCTAAGAACCCCACTGAAATTCCCAATCCCAATCCGACCCGCTCAGCGAGCGGCCTCTCGCCCCCCCCGGATCACTACAAAGCTAAATAACCCCCAACCTGGAATATGTAAAAGCATTTCCAAAAGAAGCAAAAGCTTTCGAGAAACTGACAAGAGACATATACGACCCATATAAAAAAAACGGATACTAGTACCTCCTAACTCGATCCTCTTGCAGGGAGTAACACCGCTTGGGGGAAAGGATTAAGGGAAGGAACTAAAAGGGCACCAGACCATGCTTACCAGGGAAACCACCCCTATGAACCAAGATTCCTTGTGAAAACCGAACACCCTATTGGGCCTATCTCACCTAAATTCTGAGATCTCTCCAGCGCTTACAAAATCAACAACCCCTATCTATCATCAGGTAAAATAACCCATTTTTAACCAGACTTTCATATTTAAACCAGAATTAGAAGAAGTAAACAGTGTAACAAAATCAGTCATGTTTTGAAAAGGTCCGGTAGCCGTGTGGTTAAATCCAAGGAGGCCTGCTCAGGGGACTCGTAGGACAGCCAGGAATCATGCACAGATGCTCTTAATTTTGCCAGGTACTGCATCCTGAAGGGAATTCCAGCAGATATTAACTTGCTGACTATAGAGTGATATGCCGCCCGCTTCAGGCGAGTCTCTCGGGGTAGATCTTGAGTGAGCCTAAGGGTAGCAGACTCCCATACCACTTTCTGCAAGTCCTTGGCCTTGTTAAGGACATGCTGCCTTTCTAAGTAACTTAAAAAAAAGTCACAATAATGGGTCGAGGTGGAGACTCTGGAGGAGGCCGTGGTCTTAGTGAACAATGAGCCCTTTCGATTTGGTAACTAGGGTTAAGAGGGGGAAGGGCCAACCAGTTTCTGTAGCAGCTTCTGCACGAATAAGATAATAGTAGAACCTTCCTCCGCTTCAGGCAAACCGAGAATCAAAACATTATTTTGTCGGCTCCTGCCCTCCAAATCTTCAGTCTTCAGGTGAAATTTGGCGATCTGTTGCTGTAACTGAGATAGCTCAGGATCAGTCTTTTCTTTCCACTTTTCCAGTGAGACTGCTCGGGCCTCCGTATCTCCCTCCCGCCATGCCAGATCTGTTAAGTCCAAATGAAGAGATTTCAGCTCAGCCGAAATATCGTTAATCGATTCCTTAAATGGGAGCATTTCTTGAAGAAAGCGATCCTCCGATAACTGAGTGACCGCTATAGATGAAGGAGATGGTTTTTCCGAACCTGCACCTTGGGCCCGTTGGTTCTTGGGCATTTTTTCTGGAGAGGCTGGTGGAGTATGCCTTGGCAAGGCCTGCTTCATGTCGGCCTCCATAGACATCAAAGAATCGACTGCCAGGCACAAAACCAACCCAATTCCGGCTCAGCAACAAAATATACCATCTAGCTCGTTTTTCAGATAGCAATTATATCAATCAGGCTATAAAAGAGGGCGAGATAGGTGCGAGGCAGCGGGAGCTCCTGATCAATGCTACTACCAGGAGCCCTGCATCACGTGATCTCCCGTTGTGGATAAGAGTGGTTTCACTTGCATTCTGCTCGAGCCAGAACAGCTCAGCTTTGCTGTTCTCTCTCGAGCTGAATGCGCATGCAACCACTCTATCCAGCAACGAGTGGCTCTGGGGGACGTATTAATATAGAACTGATATTTATTAACCTAGACTTCCATAGCTAGCTGTCCAGTGAGACACATGCATACATATCTTTTCCCTAAACACTACTAATCTCCCCTCCTCTGCTATCCAATGACAGTGCTAGGTGGTTTAAAACATGGGTCAACTCAGACCAGCTGGATTAAAAAATTGTGGGTCAAAAACTAATCAAAAGCACAAATTTCCTCAGCATAGTAAGTAATAAAAAAACAATATATTTTGTATAGTTCAGGTTTCCTTTGTTCAGAAATGTTTTAAAGAGCTGGCTCCTCACTGTGGACCCACTGGCCAAGGAGCTGGGGTGGGGAGCCATTTCTGGCTAACTTTTGCCTTTCTGGTGCATATTAGTGCTGTCCTTGGTCCTTTTTAATCCCCCCCCCCCCGTACAGTGTCATATTGTTATAAATGCGCTGTTTCTAGTCCTCTTCTCTAAATAGCGTTGTTTATATGTCATTTTATTGATATATCAACTCCGACTTAAAACTACCCTACTGCTGTCACTGTCTCTGAGGACCCTCTTGTAAAATAGTTGCTGCATCTAAATGAAGCTATCCTGGTATGTGACATTTAACAATAAAGTCAAATTTAAAGCAAGCAGATGCTAATGTTGCCATATATAGGGTGAACTTCACTCAATCTTTGTAATGTCTAAAAAACGTAACCAGAAGAAAATTAAAAAGAAAATGCTAGGCATCACCCTCGTGCATCTCATTCTTTCCCCTTGCATAACAAGTCATGTTCTAGCACTGAATGACCTGGCACACTTGTACTCATGACACCACGCTCCAGCTGGGTGTGTCAATACTTTAACCAGTCGAGGTGTGCTCACGAGTGAAAGCCACGAAAGAATGATGCATTGTAGTGGGGGAAATGGATGGATTGGAGTCCATAATTCAATTAATCATGTCATCCATTTGGTTTGATGACCGTACATTCACTTCCAAATAGGGGTAGGTAACCTGCACACTACTAGTATCAATCAGCAATGTCAGCTGTACCCTAAAAGCCAAGCCATAAAATCCATGGCTGCTCGCTCTCTCTGTCAGCAATCTACTAAAACTGCACTGTTCTTAAGTACACATATGGTATGCTGTTCTCCATAGTACACCTCTGTCGTCGGATCAGGCCTTCAGCAGCCTTCAAACTGACTTCAGCATACATGAGGCTTGGGTTGCCAAATGCAAACTAATACTTGAGCCATGCAGTGCATCTGATAGACGTGCCAATCAAGAGCACTAGTGAAGAAAGAAATCCCCAAAACCACACTGTCTAATCCCTATACATGTGAAGGAAACTTGTGTCTACCCTCTCATAAAAAACAAAGGCAATCTTGCTCTCTTCAAAGTATCTGGTACTCTGGTTAGATCAATCTCTAACCTTTAAAACAGGTTAACCACATTTTTTTAAAACTAATTTTTTTATTGAATTTGTATTAAACAATACAATAAAAAACTCATACAGGGAGGTAATCCATTACGTATACGGTGAGTAAATTATACAACATTGTTACTGTCAGGATTGAAAGTACCCCTGTATATTGGTACAAACATATGGGGGTTACCAATAAAACCAGTATATAGAATACAAAATGTTCCAAAAATTATTGCAATGAAGAAACAAGTTAACCACACACTGTAGTATCCAGACTTGATTTGTGCTCAGTGTATTACATGAGGCAAATTGTTGCATGGGTACGAACACCAGAAAGGAAACTTTAATGTTGTCAGCAGAAACAGGCCACGCAGCCCATCAAGTCTGCTCCCCCCCACCTAATGTTGACTGAGAGGGTCCTACTGGCAATTCACACCTCCTCCCCCTTTTTTGCCACAAACTTTTCAGCCCCTTGTGTCTGTCCCACCCACGTTTGGCCCTCCTACTAACTGCGCTCAGAATAAGTCCTTTGGTAGTCTATTCCAATCCTCTACTACCCTCTCTGTGAACAAATGCTTTCCGATGTCCCTCGTAAATATCTCAACAGCCATCTTCATTGAGTTTCCCCTGCAGAATATTAAATAAGCCAAAAATACTGATTAGCAGTTTTGCATGTGAAAGTGCTGAACAACTGTGAAAATGCACAGCATATAGCACAGATTGAACAGCAAAATGAAAACTGCTTAATTTTATATTGTGTTTTTAACGTGTTACTCTAAATACAAAACATTGTTAAATGTTTTGCAGTCCCTGGCCTGGTGGTGTGGAGGGCTGAGGCGCTGCCACGCCGGTGACCTGGGTTCGGGAATGAACCTGGGACACACTGGGCCAGTCAGGGTGGGAGAGGACTGAGTATCCGAGGAACTGCTCTCCTCTCCCGGGAAGGATGTTGGCCCAGTCTTAGACTGCCACCAGGTGGAGCCCTGGTGGTGCGGCATGGGTGGCATGAAGGGAGGGGGCTGCTGGAACATCATGTGTACGCCTCCATGCACACGCACTGATGCCCCAAAGCAGGGGTGTGGAGAAAACCAGGAAAAAGTGTGTTGGGGGCTTTATGAAGCCCTGCCCTCTTGTCCCAGAGTCTGCACTGTCACCCGGGAACTCATCAATGGTCCGCTATGGAGTATCTGTACGGGGGGGGGGCATCCCTCCTTCTCCCTCTGGCCCCACCATGAGGGGTCATGGGGGAACCTCCAGACCAAGCTGAGTCCCTGGGAGATGGTTGCTGGCTCAGGAAAGCAGGGATGGGGACAACCAGCTGCCCCAGGACGAAGGTACAATAAACATCTTTGTGGGGGAAAAAATGTTTAGCAATCTAGTGGACAGCTCTATTTTTTATTTATCCTGTGGAGGTATTTGTAAGTCTCTATCATGTTCCCCCGCTCCCAGTGTGTACATGTTGAGGTATTTAACCTCTCCATGCAAGTCTTTTCTTGCTGACCCTGGATAATTTTGGTTACCCTCCTTTTGCACTGCCTCCACCCTGTCACTGTCCTTCTTCAAGTGTGGGTCCCAGAACCACGCAAAGTATTCCAGGTGAGGACGTACCACGACCTGTACAGTGGCAGAATCACTTTGCTCCTCTGGCTACAGATCCCCCTTCCTGTACATCCCAGCATCCTATTCACCCTACCCACTGCCCAGCCACAATGCACTGATGTTTTTAAAACTGTCCAGTATTATTACCTCCAGGTCCCTCTTGTCTGTCGTGTTTTCCAATGTTACAGCCTCTCCTTTCTGTATCCAGTTTTCAGAGGTTTTATCCCACATGCATTAACTCGCATTTCTTAGTGCAGAATTTCAACTGCCAGACCTTTGACCACTTCTCTAGTCCTTCTAGGTCCTGCTTCATATTTTTTTACCCTATACTCACTATCCACTCTTCTGTAGATCTCTTAGTATCATCTACAAAAGGAGACAGACACCAGTTTTTCCAAAAAAAAATTCAAGTCTCAATCAGGGACAGGAGAACAGATTGGGGGTTTTAGATGCAGGATGCCCCTTAGAAAGATACAAGAGCCATCCACCTGAGCAATCGTATGGTCACCCTTGGACTCATGAAATGCAGACTTGGCTGAAAGGTGAACCCTGGGGTTACAGTACTTGAGACCCGAGTCGAAGAGTGAGATCAGGTAGCCCAAGATATGGTTCAACGAGCAGGTGAATGGGTCTAAGTTATGTTTGGCAGCCCAGAAGCAAACCGCTTCCACTTCATGGCATATGTGGCATGAGTGGAAGGCTTCCAGGTGGCCACTAGGACGTTGCCACCCTGTTAGAGACCCCAAACCTTGCAATGGCTATGTCCTCAGGAGCTAGGACACTGATATGCAGGGGGGCTTCCCACTGGGACCAACAGCCGTGGGTCTGGAAGGGACCCATGTGTGCTACCGAGCCCAGACCTGAGGCATCTGTAGTTAGGATCTGATGTTGGGGAGGAGATCTGGAATGGGATGCCTTAAAGAAGATTCAAGGGGTCTGTCCACCACTGCAGTATCTTGTGTACTAGGGAAGAGACCAGGACTGGCTGATCTAACTCGTCCATGTGCTGGTCCCACTGTACCTGGAGTGTCCACTGGAGAATATGCATATGGAGTCTGGCCAGTGGAACAGTGGGTATAGCAGCTGCCTTTAGGCCCAGCAATCTGAGGTATACCCTGGCAGGAATGTATCGAGACTCTGGGTGACTTCCTGAGCCTGAGCTATGAGGCACTCTGCCCTGTCTTGGGGGCAAGAAGGCCTTCCCCTGTGCTGAGCCCAGAACCGCCCCATATACTGCAACCTTTGAGGTGGTCTCAGAACTGTCTTGGGCAGACCAACAGTGACGCCCAGAGAGTAAGAAAATTGGAGAGTTCGATCCAGAGTTAGCAGAAGCTGTTCCCTAAATGGGGCCTTCAGAAGCCAATCGTCCAGAGAAGGGAAGACATACAGTCCCTCCCTTCTGAGAGCTGCTGTGACTGCTGCTGAGCACTTGGTAAAGACTTGTGGCGCAGAGGACAAGCCAAAGGGCAGCACTTTGAACTAATAATGCTTGCCCTGAAATGCAAAATGGAGAAACTTCCTGTGAGGAGGAAAGACTGAGATGTGCAAGTAAGCATTCTGCATGTCCAGTGAACAGAGCCAGTCCCCTGTCTTGAGAAGGAGCATCAAGCCTGGCAAAGTTATCATCCAGAACTTTTTGTACTGGACATACAGATTCAGGTCCTTTAGGTTCAGAATAGGCCTCAGATCTCCAGTCTTTTTGGGGACCAGGAAAAGCCTGGAAAAGAACTCCTTGTTCCTTAGGTGCCAGAACACTGGTGCGATGGCTTGCTTGTGCAGAAGGGACTGTACTTCCTCCTGGAGAACAGACAGGTGAGCCGGGGGATAACAAGAGGGTGGAAATGAGGTTTCTGAAGGCTGCTCGATGAGTTCCAAGGTGTGACCCTTTTCTATGATCTGAAGAATCCATGCATCCAAAGTTATGGTTCTCCATTGATTCAGATAGAGGGAGAACTGACCTCTGACCACCGCCTCCTGGTCCGGCACCAGAGGAGGGGGGTCTGGCAAGGAGTCAAGCAGAGGTAGAGCCAGCCGCCGGGGCTGGTCGCTCATTTCTTGGGTGCTTGGCCGCCACTCCAGCACTGGAGGGGGCAGACAAGGCAGCCTGGGCTCTGCATTTTCCCTGGGGACAGGGAGCTGTCCCGGGCCTGTTGTACGTTTTGCAAAAAGGAGGCCATCCTCTTATCCTTTAGTTGGGTATGGCAGAAGGAGTGGACAGACTTGAGGGCCCTGCCTGAGGCTTGCAGATCATTTATGATGTCCTGCACATCAGGGCCAAGCAGCTTGGTGCCACTGAAGGGAGTATTAAGTACTTTCTGTTGCACATCAGCCGCAAATCCAGATATCCTGAACCAGGAGTGTCTTTGGAGGTATATGCCCAAGGTAGCTGCCCTGGCAACTGTGTCAGCCATGTGATACAGGGCTCTGAGGAGATGTTTACTAACATCCTCCGCAGCTTGGAGGCACTGGAGCAGTTCCTGCTTTTAAGTGCCCCCCTGAAGGGCCTGGGCAGCAGCCTTGCCCTTCTTCCAACTGGCATGCTGGTATTTTACCATGTGAGACAGATAGTTTGTAATCCTCAAACTAGACTAGAGGAGGCATAAACCCTTTTACCCCAGAGGTCAATTCTACGAGACTCTGTCTGGGGGAAAGGAACTAAGGTGCTAAAGCGCCTTAGATCTGTCATGAGCTGCCTTGATGACCACTGAGTCTGTCTCGGGCTGGGAAGCATAACAGGGAAGATTCCGGAGGGGAGGTGATAAAGTTTTCCCGCCCTGCAGGTCATGCTGACACCATGTCTGGTCTATGCCAGGCTGCCGTGGCTGCATTCCTCAAGCCTGGCAACATTGGAGGCATGATGTTTGGGGGAAGATTCAGAAATCTCCAGGAAATCCATCAGTTCTTTTCTGGTGGCATCCTCTTCCTCAGTGTGGAAGTCCATGGCTGAGGACAGCTGCTTCATCACATTGAAAAATGTGGGGTCGGCTGGCAGTGGCGCTGAGTTGAGGCTGAGCGCCACACCTCGCGCTCGCGGCCCGGCCCGGGTTGAAACGGACTCGGGCGGCTGGGGTGGCGAGGGGGGAGGATCGGCGTCCCAACGGATGCTCTCCTCCTCAGGGTGGGTGACCAAGAACGCTCAGTTTCTTGCATCCTCCAAAGCCGGTGGAAGCACCGCAGTGGGAAGGGGATGGAGGCGGCTTCGTTCGGCGGAGCCGGGAGGGGACGTCAGCGCGCATGAGGGCTGGCGCGGCGCCAGCACATCGCCACTGGGACGCACGTCCCAGCGCAAGGCGCCCCAGGGACGGGGCATAAGGGGAGAAAACTGAAAACCCTCCGCTGCCTAGATGAAGTCCGCCTAGTCTACCCGACCACCTACAGGACAGACCCCAAGTGCCAGGGAGAGGAGGAAGGGCACTCTAGGGGAAGATCCCTAAGGTAGGTAGCGGGGGACATGAGCGGATGGAAGGAGGGGGCACCGGGGGTAGGAAAGGAGGATAAAGACGAAAAGAAAAAAAAAAAAAGAAAAATGGGTCCTCAGGAGGAGACCTGGGGGTATGCTTCACCGAGTCCTCACTGACAGAAAAGGCTGTAGATCTGTCAGAGGGCAGGATCTCTTCCTCTTCTTCCTCCTCATCTCCCAGAAGAATGAGGTCTGGGTGGTACTCCTCCTCCTCCTCCTCTCCTCAATGTCAACCTCTTCAGCATAAGGGTCTGGCATTGGGTGCACTGATGATGGCACGGGGAGCTTCCCCGGGCTGACGAGAAGGCATCGACGGCGTTGGTGAGGAGGGCCTAAGTGCCTGAACAATCACTGAAGTGAATTTTGTCAGGACATCATTTAAGTCGATATGTTAGGTTGATTTGGGCGGGGGAATAGACGCACTTGTGTCAATGATCCTATAAGCTTGCCATGAATCAAGGAGCCTGATGCCCGAAGGGAGAAGGGGCAGGTCTCGATGGGAGAGCCGTCGACATTGAGCCCATCAACAAAGGAGGGGTCAACCACCCAGAGATCGATGGCCAGCTGCACGAAGAATTGGGTGGAGGTGCTGTCGGTATGGGCCTGGGGGACACAGAGACCTGGATAGCAGATTTCTTCGTCGGTGCAGCCACAGCCAATGACGATCCCCCAGGAGAAGGGGAGGCCGATGGGGAACGAGATCAACACTGGGGGGAGCAGTCGCGATCTCGTCTTTTTCGTGACTTTTCGCTGAGGACTTGTCTTAAGCCTTGGAGGCCTGGGAGCTCAAAGACCCGGTCGGCGACTGGGAGGCTGGGACCCCGAAGAGACGGGACTGAGCAGCTGGAAGGCAGCTCTCTTGTCTTGGGGTGGTTGCCGCCCACCCCCCGTAGTCCTGCTGCCACCAGCTGGAGGTCCAGTGGTCAGCGGAGGGGGCGGCACGTATTGGAAGGGCACCTTGAGATGTGACATGTGCATGTGCAGCTGAGGTATGGGTTATAGGGCGAAACTGGGAAAAATGCTACAAAATAAATATGGGGAAAAAAATGGAATAATGATGCAATGCATTCGCCAATCAATAAAACAGTCCTAAATTCAACTTCATGCGCAGCTAGCAGTGGAAAATTTAAATTTGGTGCTTCAGACACAATACCAGAATTCTAATTTTGGTACTCTGTGCAAAAAGTCTGCATACTGCCTCAGGTTAAATGCACCTTCTCTGGGCTTCTACATACATTGCAAACAACATTTTGTATTCAAAATGGAATATTAGCAGACTAAAATTGGTATTCCGCCTTTAATTTTTTGGTACGCTTGGGACACCAAATGAATGTAAAATTCGATCCCGGCCTAAACATCTTTGATTTTGGCAAGCACAAAAACCACAGACCTCCAAAGTGCTACTCTCCCAGCACCACTCGCTGCAGCACTGCTCCCAAATGAAAGGCACAAGAGCTGCGGGGATAGCTGCCTTGCATCCTGTTCAAAAACTGCACCACAACAGACAGCACCAAAAAAGCAAAAAGAGGAAGAAGTGTAGCAATTCTTGGCAGACTACCTGTCACAGAAACGGGAGATGTTGTTTACCTTCAATGACTGGACATAGGTGCTGAAATCTATGGGCGCGGGGAAGACGGTAGCGATGCCCCCCCTCCCAACACACACACACTTTTTCCCATGTTCTGACACCAGCACTGATTCAGATATACAAGTGCATTCATGATCTTGAATCTGCAAACTCCAAATCCTTTTTCTTACAGGGAACTGGCACTATTTCCATCACTCCTACATTTCAAAGTGCTAAAGGTGAGAAAAGAATTGAGGAGGCATGCCTTTACATATACAGCGTCTGATGGGCAGAACAAATTAGTCCCCCATTTCAGCAAACATTGTCTTTGCTCTGTAGGCTCCTAGCACACACATTCTAACAGCTGCCTTCCCCTTGTATGTGTAATGCGATTCTTATCTGTGATCTCGTTTGTATGACGAAGTTCGCCATGTCTTGATCGCACAGTACGTTTGTGATGTCGGCTATTCAGAAGCAAAAGCAAACCAGCAAAAGCAGACAAAGCGAATAAAAAATAAAATAAAATAAAGGCTGAGGACATCAGAAAAGATAATACCACCACAATGAGGAAACAAGAGAGCACTTGAAAGTCTACATATTTAATACTGTGCATCATCATTAAAGGAAGTTCTTTTCAAAAGAAAATGTTTTCACTCAAAATGGACCCAACATTTTTTCCATGTAAAAGAATCCAGACATCTTCCTAATTCAGTTCTTGTTTTTTTTTCCATCATCAGAATTAAGTATTTTGCTAATATTTAAATTTTTTGCTACAAAAAAAGGCAGCCACCTCGCTTGGCTTACAGACAGCGCTGTGGATCTGACAAGGGTTACGACTGAAGAACTAAAAAAACAAGTACATTGCACAGTATTATAGGAAGCGTCTATGGAAGCTGATTTAACGGGTAGGCTAACCTGTTTTTTGATAACTGTACTTGGCAGTTAACTTTTTGGAAAATCATTTCTCGTTGCACTGCTGCTATAAAACACCATAATGGACCAAAATATTATTACACATTTCTGTTAAACAATCTAGTTGTCAATTAACAACAACAAAAAAAAAGTAACACACCCACTTTCTTTCTGCTACAGTACTACGTTTCTGAGGTGAGACAGTACTTGCTCCCTTACCTGGCCAGCTGTTCGCCTCATGGATTTACTTCTTACAGCTGTCCCCAGGGCTGCCATCTTTATTGTAGATCTATTGTCATTACAAAAATGAACTTAAAAATGTTTTAAAATGGTCGAAATAATTACAAATATTCCAGTACAGAATAAAAAATGCTTTCCGGTGTCTTTGGTCTTATGAACCAAGGCCAGGCAACTCCAGTAACTGAAATCTCACTCTCACTGTCGAAGATCCTTTTACTCATAAATGTCAAATGTTATTTTCCCTACAAACTTAATAAATACTCATACAGAAGCTACTCACAGGTGTTCACACTTCCAAATGGCTTCTTTGAAAGTCAGTGAAAAACATATAGGATAGTGTATGATAGCACATACACAACAAGGCTATTCTCACACTGAGTGGTTACTATGACGTCAAGGACCTAGACAGCGAAGCTCGAAAGATCCCTTTGATGTCACAGTAATCACGAAGTGTGAGAAGAGCAATGTTGTGTATTTGGGCTACCATACACTATTCTATATAGTGTATGGTACCCATAAAAACACAAATGCTTACTTTTCATTCTGCCCCCGGTGACCCACACTTCTCGGCCATCCTCCCACTGGCCAGCTCGTGCATGCAATGATTCAACGGCCGCTAACCCCATCAACAGTGCCAATGGGGTTGGTTGCATTGCTCATACTAACACAGAACGAAAAGTCATTCTGCGTTAGTACAACCATCACTACTGCAACAGAATGACTTTTGACAGAAATGGATCTCCATAAACAATCATGTCGGACCATATACTACAACAGTGTATGTCCAGTTATAAAATGGGGTTTAAGAAAAGCGATCAAATCTAAACACTTCATTAGTCGAAAAACACCACATGACCGTTAATCTTCCTAGAAACAACGCAGTTCATAACTAATCTACCCTAATCTAACCAACATCCCAACTAAACAAAAGTAAACCATTTTTGCATTAAAATAAACACTTTCTCCTCTTTTTAAACACAACAGACCACAACAGAGCATAGGCTTCTTCAATATAAATGCACTTCCCGGAATCATTTAAAAGCACTTGTCCTTAGTTACCAAGCTCAAATAGTTTTTACTAGTAATCCAACAAAACATTTCCAGTTTTATAAGGACAATAAGCCACTCCAGGGCATGGGGCTTCTTGAGAATTAATGCACTACCCGGGTGCGTTGAAAGGCACTCTGGAATTCACCTGGACCATGCAATAATGCCCTAGAAATCCATGCCCTGCTGTGGGTTACTGTTCACACAGTACAGAAAAGTCCATCGGACTCTGTAAGTCTCTCCAAAAGGTCTGAAATATATTTTCTTTTAATTGTGTGACAAAAAAATAAATAAATGAGCGGGAATCCTTGGAATGAGGCTCCGCATAAAGCTAAATCATGGTTTCAAGCGTCACACTAAATGTTGCAGAAAACTATAATACCTTAACTAAAATACCTTAAAATAATAAGAAACAATAGAAACAACTAAGAGACTGCAATACTTAGCCTTAATTCTGATTATATAGAGAAAAGAAGTCTGTTGCTTTGGTTGAGGTTACGTACTGTCCTGTGAAAAATCATGCTTCAGTAAGAAATGTCCCACGTTGGACTTCTTAAAAGGTGGTAACCCTAAAGTGGGGGTTAGGTTGACCCTCTGCTTCAAATGTTGAGGGTCAGAACAGTGAATCCTGGGGTCAGAAATCTGCTGTAGTGGCTTTGTAAAACATTAATCGATACTTTTTATGCTAATGAACTCTGTGAAAACCTTACCATATACAGGGTCAATGCTGAAACACTGCTTTCATTTCTGTGTTTCAGAATCCTCAAAATTCCCATTTGGGGACTTCAGTAGAGGGGGTTAACGCAAGCCCTGTTCCCACAAACAAAAAGGTAAAAGGACAGCTTCTATCATGAGAATATTCCGCAGCACCGGGCCTTTCAATACAGTTTTTAAATTCCCTAATGTGTAAAGCTTTTCCATGAGTCACATTAGCTTCTACAGTATTAAACTGGCCATGATGAGAGAATTAAGACTGTGTGAGCTATAAGCAAAAACCATCATTTCATGGAACCAAGTTGTTTATTTGCCCAGCTGAAACTTTCTTATTGCAAGTATGCACCAAAATACATCAGTGTCAACTAAAATATTCCATACCCTGTGCTACTGTCATTTCGTTTCCCCTTAAGGGTGCAAGTAAAAAAAAAAAAAAAAAGGATTTTCATTTTAGGCCATGGGCCTACACTGCTGTTAATATTACGTAAAATAACGACATTAACTGGTATGGCTGCTTTACATGTTGGCCTCTTTGTAAAACAGAGAACTGCAGGGTTTGCAAGAAGAATGCAGACAATTCTGGCAACTGCAGTCCTCAAGCCGGAAGGTTTGCTTAATGCCAGAATAAAGAATACAGTTATCAAAAGAATGGAATTCAGTAAAAAAATTTTACTCTGAATTTTCTTACTGTGCCCTACACAAATCTAGAAATGTATTTGCAAACAACGAAAACAAGGATCCAGACATACCAGCTAGAAAAGCACCCCCACTAAGCTGGTGCTGGCCCGTATTCCCTGTACTGTTTTCTCATGCATGTTGCTGAAAACTCCCCAGTCCTGCCTGAAAATAGACATTCACTTGTCTACTGCATTTATCTGGTTAATAAAAAACTAACCAAATAAAGAGATACTGAACAATAACTGCAGATAGACTGCAGCTTTCCACCTGGCTGTACTGATAAAAGTGTGAACATGTGCCTGGGAGTAAGAAATGGGCCTAATACAGGACATGCTCTGCGCCACCGCATGTACCATGCATTCTTGTCAGACCGTACAGAAGACAGAACATGCATAAGAATGCACAAGCAGATCATAACGCACTACCCCAAAGATGATGGAAAGCAAAGTCAACCAAGTCAGATCAAACAAAATAACCCCGAACATCAGAACAGCATCCTCAGAGACAAACAGCACCACTTCCTGACGATACCTCATTTATCAGAGACCTGTAAGAGATACATATGTATTCTCCTAAGGGTTTTTACACTTCACACAAAAAAATTGCTGAAGTCAATGGACTAGAATGAAGTCAGTCGTCTTCTCTTTTGCAAAATGTCTCATATCATGGTAGTCTGCACATGGGCATATATGGCATTCCGTATCTGTGCTTCCCCTAAAACTTAAGTGTGTTGCCATCTGTACAAAGGCCGCTTGCATTTCCATCTAAATGAGTCTACAGATTTCGGTTTGCGCTTGAAAGTGCCTTTTTTGTCCTCCGTGACATTACAGCAGGAAAAGGCCCCTTTGCCTCCTGCTTCAGTACTGGATGCCATCTTTAATGATGATGTATGGGTGTCCTTTTCCACGGCACTGTTGGGGGGTCAAACATGTGACACCGCCAGCGTGTGTATCAACAAGCGAATTATAAACCGTGTCAATCTGAGTTAATGCAGAGCTGTAATCCTCTTTAACAAGAGATCAAATCAGTGCCATGAGTTATGTTCATTCTGTAATCTGATAAGAAATAGAGTGAGTCTCTAATAAAAGAGTAATGAGGGCCCATAATGATGCTGTTAAAAGGTAAAGCCAGTTAAAATATTGCTCTTGTTCAAACTGATTATATCAGTGTTGCATACTTGCCCAGTCTTGTTTTAACTGTCAGGTGAACCAGTGTCTTCACAGGAGATAAAGATACAGATGTTTTCTCCAAAACCTTAAGGGTATTCCTTGCCAGGCATAATCCTCCCTGCATCGGTACTGGCCATGGAAGAAACAGATTACAAATATGCCAGAGCATTTTTCTACACTAGCAAAAATTGAAGGGGCTGCATTAGTTGTGTGATTGTGGTTCACATGTGGTCCACTGAATCCAGTACCGTGGATGGCGTGTCACGCAGGTGAGGCATGTGACTACTTGGGAGGGAGGGAGGAAGGGCACAGACTGCTCAGCATTCACTCCCCCCCCAACCCGTGATCCAAGGAGCACCACTGGGATTGCCAAATAAGGCAATCGTTTGCCCACCTGCTCTTACCCAGCTGGGGGATGGGAGAAGCCGCGACAGTCCTGATTGAAGTGGGGGCAGGAGGGAAAAATGGTGACAAATAGCAAACAAAACTTAGGATCAGTCTCCTTTCTGAAGAATGGCATATCCTATATGGACTATGGGTCACACTTGCAATTTTTTTTTTTTTTTTTTAAACACAAAATTCAGCTTGGCTGGAGGAGAGTTAGTGCACTGGAGTCATCTCTCCAGCACAGAACTACAGATTTCTCGAAAACCGATGAACCAGTTTGCGGAGTAACTATAGACAGTGATTCATCTGAAAATGGTGGGCTAGATTTCATCCACGATCATCGTGGATATTCTTTCAACTGTTTTTGTACACTTGTTAAGACAAGAATTGGTGTCAATATACAAGTACAGAGGAAAAAGCGCTCCGAGACCCCCATCCACCAATTTCAACCCTCTCCCTCAAATGCACAAACATTTAAATTGCTAAGAAATTTTTACTACCACATAAAAATTGGGGGACAAAGCCCTACCCAACCCCCATACAACGTCAGGATTTTTTTTTAATGCAACTACATTTTTTGGGGGACTGGCAGTATAGCCTAGCGGTTAGAGTAACGAGCTGTGAATGAGCTTGGTACATCCAGCAGACAGACAGGGGTTTGATTCCTACAGCCTCCACTTGCACACTGTCTGACTCTGAGCAAGTCACATAACCTCTCCAGTGCTCCCGGGTCGCCCCTGAAAACAGGCACCTGTGCCTAGTGGGACTGACCCGGTTACCAATGAATAAAAAAAAATATATATATTTTGAAAGAAATTGGGTAAAACTGATCTCTTTATTATCACTTTGGATAAAGCTGCTTTTCTTATTTCAGTCATAGGGTGAGTGATGCTGATCTGATATAGAAAAAATGTTGTTTTTAAATCTCATCTGCCACTTTTAATACACAATGAGTCAGTGTCTAGAACTTACCATAGTTAACAGTTATTTCAGGTGCTTGTAGGCTGTGGAACAAAAATGTTTCATCCATTATCTGAATGACACTCATTTCCTACAGCGCCAGTTTTGAGAT
This sequence comes from Neoceratodus forsteri, assembly GCA_016271365.2. Taxonomy (NCBI): domain Eukaryota; kingdom Metazoa; phylum Chordata; order Ceratodontiformes; family Ceratodontidae; genus Neoceratodus; species Neoceratodus forsteri. The sequence goes on from JADMNL010000030.1 coordinate 91,261,839, forward strand.
CTAGCAGTTATTTTTTTTATTTATTAAATTTTGTTAACCGGGTAAGCCCACTGGGCCCCGAGGGTCCCTTTTTCAGGGGCGACCCGCACAGGACTGGCTAACAGGCGATCACAGCTTTGTATCCCACCACAGCCACTGTCTCACTGCATGAACCTGAGCAAGTCGCGTGACCTCCCTGTGCTTCAGTTCTCCCATCTGTAAAACTGGTCAGAAACAGGCCCCACTGAAAATTACATATTAAACCTCAGTTGGACTCTTTATGCTAAATAAAACATGAGCACGCTAATGGCAGAGTGCAATACATTTTCTTCCAGTTCTGGTGCCACTAGACTACTGGTCAAAACTTGTTTAATGATGCCATTTTGCAACTGCATAGGGTAAGCAATCAAAACCTTGGGGCCATATGGCCACAGAATCAAGAGGTTTAGTGGCCACTGAAGATTTTAAGTGGCAACTGGCCAGCAGGCCACTGTGTATGTATGTATGTATGTATATATATATATATATATATTTTTTTTTTTTTACAGCCTCACTACTACATACCCCAACTCATGCCACAGCAAAATAGTGCAGTACAGTGTGTACATATCAAACCAAGTTGTTTCTTTTACGGTTCCACCTGATACCCCCCTTTCCCCAGCCCAGTCACTGACCTTCTCACGGACTTCCCTTCTCACAGACATACTGGTTATCCAGCACTAACCCAGGACTACGAAGTGGTGGTTGTCATGCTGTGTTGGCTGCCAGCACAAAACAGACTGGCATTTCCCCTCCATTCTTCATTTGTCTCCCTGGGGTGCCGGTGAGCAATGACTCAAGCAAGCATTTGGGCGAGGCATCCGACAGTGACATTGCCTGTGCGTGTGCTACCCTAGCTGTGCTTTCACTTAGTCACCACCAGGTGGCAGTCAAGCCACAGGAGCAGCGTCTGCCCCCCGTTTTGAGGAAGGACAGCAGTCCCTGGGGGACACAATTATTCTTCCCATGGATGGTTTCAAACAGTCCACACTTGTTCCTGAACACGGGTCATGAGTGCAGCCAATAGCAGCCCTACCACTGCGCCGATGGACTGATTCATACCCATTGCTTTGAAGGGACCGGGCATTATACAGCTTCTTCAACTCTCACATTATGCCAATCACCAGAAACCCATTTCCCACATGAAGTACCTTTCCTTTTGTTGCCACACAATAAAAAAATATTAGTATAAACATCTCTACCCTGAAAATCTGACATTTTCAGGTTTCCCACTGTAGTGCAGGCCAACCTCCCTCCAAACACAGGCAAACAAAGAAAAACAGGTCACTGGGTCAGGTTAATATAATCACATTTATAAACAGACATCTTTTAATTTGCTCCTTTAATAAAATCAATTTGAAACCATCTGAGTAATTCTATTTTTCTTGCCCTTCAAGCACAGCAAAGGATTAACTGAATTCAACTGTTTTTGAAGCATTTAGGACTACATTTTTGATTTTTATAACCCAATTGATGTATTAATATGGTTAATTCTGAGACCCAGGTTGCCTTATCCATTATTTTTTTTTAAGTAAATGCTTCCTTTATAGTAACAGTGGATTAACTTTGATAAGTATGCCAACTGCTTCAAATTTTGATAGCCTTGACTTACCCCGGTGTGCCCTGAATCTTCTTTGCAAATGGACAGAAGTCTGACAGTTACACCAGTCCAGCTCTCTCTGAGCTTTGCTTTTTACCATTAACCCTGTCAATTTTATTGTGCTTGCCAGCACTGCCTTCAAAAATTCAGACAAGCACCTCCAAAGCAGTGAAATTCTGGCCTGTTGGACAAGTTGTCATAGTTCTGAAACTGCCCGAAGGTACTCTATGGATGAGCAGGCCAACATTACTATAGAACACTGCCCTGAATACAACGAGGAGGTGCGATTCACTTGTTTTCATATACAGACAGCATCAGAGGAGCTTCAGTTGAAGTCTGCACTCGCAGCTCCTTCCTTTGGAATCAGTCCTGCCTGATTGCTCTTTTTAATCAAATACAAGAAAAGTCACCAATGTATTAAACTCCTTGTGCCTGCCTTGTATGTTATATATCTGGTAATGCTTGGGTATTAGGAAGAAAGAATGGATATCATCATCATCGTCATCATCATCTTCCCACAAGTTTCTATTAACGTTGATCAAGTGCCCAATAACGCTACTAGTTGGCTGTGTGTTGAAAGGATAATTTAGAATGAAGGCACTTTAACACCTTATCTTAATGGACTTGCTTCACATTTAGAGTTGCTAGACAACTGAAATTCACATATGCTTAATCTCACGCTCTACAAATTTAGCAGTGTCACCACAGAGAAACAGGAGATTTATGAAGTGTCTTGTTTGCTAACCCTTACCAATGATTTTATTGAGGAGACATGGTAAACACTTCACCCGCAGTCATACTTTGGCCCTCTTTAGTGAAAAATGAGGGTTGATGGTGTTAGCAATTTTAAAACCTCTATATACGGTTAGGTATTTTCAATGAATCTAAAATTAAGACAATAGTGTTACTAGCAGTGTTCCACATAACTATGACAACCAAGAGTAATTTTCCACCCCCCAACATATAGTTTTTCCTCTTTGCTCCCCACTCCTATGGGGGGGGCCTGCAGCTGCACCCATCCTTTTGCTGGGAGGACGATTGGGTTACTGCTTTCAGAACCAATGCAAATGCTGCTCCTTGGTCAGCCAGCAGGGGGTGCAATACTGTTAGGTAGCCGTCTCCCTCCCTCCCTCAAGGGGCCCAGATAATTTTTAGGACTGGGAAGTATTTATTACTAGCTTCCACGTGGTAGTATTTTCATCTAAATCGTAGTAGTACCATCCACACTGCTGTGTCTTGGACCTCCCACCTCTATATAAAATCTGAAGCACACTGGATGCCTGCAGCCACTGACTCTCTGTCTGACACTACCGTGGAGTCTTGAGATACTTCCTCACTGCTATGAAGTGCCATGACCCTGTTTTTACAGCTGTAGTAGGCGTAGCCCTGTGGACTTCTTGCGAGCACAGTAGAGAAAAGGGAGCTTTCCGAATACCAAACAGACTTGTTAAATACTGGAGATGAATGGCAATCACTGCGTGTTCACCGCACTATTTTGTCAGTCAGTATCAGCAGAACACGGCACTGTCTGCCATGTCCAAGATGGTGACCAGAGTTCTCTGCGCATGTGCGATGACTTGCAGATGCACACTGAACTCCGACGGCACAGTGTGTTTCCAAGATGGCCACAGGAGTTCTCTGCGCAGCGACTTGTTCATGCACACTTGGCTCCAGTGGCCATCTTGGATACGGTGGACTGTGCCGCCAGAGTTCAGCTGCACGAGTCGTCACGCATGTGCAGAGAACTCCAGCCGCCATCTTGGACATGGTGGACAGTGCCGTGTTCCTCCCTGACCTCGAATACAGCTGTTCCGGCTCGGGCCAGAACTTGTTAACATTTTGCCATGTTATAACTGGTCTTCTGGCCTGTCAGTGAACAACTCCTGACACGGTCTCCTGCACTGTACACAACTGACACTGTTTTCTGTAACCACCTCCACTGCTTTCACTCTGTTAGTGTGTGGATCCATGGCTGGTAACTGCCAATTTTGTGCATATGTACCAACATACTGTAAGTGTGCAGGCTAGCAAACAAATTTCTAAAATCAGAAAGCGGGAGTAAATCATGTGAAAATGGCAGTAAAACACTCCTTTACTACCCGTATCTGTTCCCTCCCTTCCTCACCAAACCCCTCACCTCTGCAATGCATCAAGCCCACAGCTAACCCTATACTTGCCTAGTAACCACTTTTGCAGAGTTAAATCCTTCAAACCAAGAAAATAAAAAGATGATCACAAGTGGGGTGTCACAGGGATCTGTCCTGGGCCCAGTCCTCTTCAACATGTTCATCAGTGATATTGAAGAAGGAATCCAGAGCAGGTGGTGTCTCTTTGCAGATGATACAAAGCTCTGTGGGAGGGTGCAGAGCGATGAGAGAATCAGGGAGATGCAGAGTGACCTGCATGGACTGGAGAGGTGGTCTGATGTCGGACAGTTGAAATTCGGTGCCAAAGAAGTGCAAAGTGATGTACTTAGAGAGCAAGAACCCCAGAGTACTAGATGGGAGGGGTTAAGCTGAGCACTACAACTGACAAAAGGGGCCTAGGAGTCGTCAGAAGTGACACCCTCAAACAATCAAGTCAATGCAATGAGCCCATTAGAAAAGCAAAGAGAATGTTGGGATGTATCGGGAAGGGTACTGACAGTAGAAGGGAAGAGGTAATATCTCTTTACAGGTCATTGGTAAGGCCGCACATGGAGTACTGCATCCAGTTCTGGAGTCTTCACCCCAGGAAGGATAAGGACAGGCTAATGACAGTGCAACAAAGGGTGACCAGGAGGATACAGGGCAAGCAAGGCAGATCTAACAAAGAGTAGCTAAAGGCGATCAACATGTACTACACGCTTGAGATCAGATGGGAGAGGGGAGATACAACAGAGATCTTCAAATTTCTGAAAGGAATAAATAATGTGAACAGCGAGGAGTTACATAACATAGGCACAAATTCAAGGTCATGGAGGCATGAGTTGACACTGAAATAGGAAAGGTTTAAGAGGGATTTGAAGAAGTATTACTTTACTGAGAGGAGGGTGGAACCTTCGAACAGACTGTAAGCCAAGGAGGTAGGGACAAAACCATAAATGGTTTTTAGTAGTAGTAGTAAAATGTTTTATTCATAAAATGTTTATGAACCAGGATTTACGCGACTGAGCTGAGGCTCATTTACAAAGTACAAGTGTAACAGGGTGAAGGCTACCGTGACTACTCAGGGAGATAGTAGCAGGGTGGAGATTGGGGGGAGGAAAGGGAAGGTTAGTGGCCTGGATGACAATCAAGCCCCAGGGACAGATAGGAAAACACGGGCAGACTGGATGGACCAACAATCTTTTTCTGCCGACACTGTCTAGGTTTCTAAGCTCAAAGCACCAGCAGTGCTATTATTAAGGAGCACTGTTCCTTCGGGTGTGCAGTGTTTCCATGTGTTGATGTATGCAGTGGTACTCAAGAAAAAAGATTTTTTTTTTTCCTTTTAATAGGCCATTACTTATCTTATCTGGGGCATGGACTAGTGGCACAGTGCATGTGCTGGAAGCACACTCGGCACAACTGAACAGGGTGCAATATTTTGGTAAAATGTCAATGTAGTGTCCAAAACATAGTTTAGTATTCTATTTTTATTATTTCTTTTACTTTCAGGATACAAAGCAAGCATAACCATTTGGAGACTCTGAAATCAGACTTTATCTCTGACTTTGTGAGTTCTACAAAACAATGAACCTTTACTTTTTTGTAAGTATGACTTATTCTCCAAGTGCCCAGAGCTGCCCCTTCCCCTGAATCACCAGCCCCATCTAAGACTTCTGAAGCACTTACCTCTCTGTTACTCTCCCAGAGTCAGAGCCTTCAAGCATGGCACTGGCAGAAATGGAAGCAGTTGTCTCCCTGACAGGACACAGATTGGTCAGGGTGGCCAGTTGGCACAGTGGAACCCCGGAGTGGTTCTGCTTCCTCCCATATGTTCTGGGGTTTTTCCTTGAGTTCTGCCCCATCCTTCTAGGGTGCTGGCATCCTTGGGGATCCAAACACGTATGCATGCTGAGCGTGCCAATGAAGAGTCAGCCCAGCATCCTCCCTCCCTCCCACAAAGCTGCCACTGCACAGCCACCTGTAGCCACCCAGGGGCCAATGTTGTAGCAGAGGCAGCATATCGCTCTCCCCAGCGAAGGACAGCATCCACAGGGATGCGCGATCCCCCTTCCACCACTGACCCTCCAGTGCCCCAGGCTCGCTCATGAATGCTGGCTGTCTGCATCACAAGCAGTATCTCTGCCACTGCGCCAATGGGCTGACAACAGAGTCCTTTTATAAATTTAGGTAGTTATCAAAGAATACTTTTCCTTCTGCTAACAAAAAAACCTTTTAAATCATTTTACTTAACACTAAATACTGTTATTAGCTTTGGAGAGAACTTACACAGCTAGTGGATATAACATGCACAGTTTAGAATTCTATTAGTATGTCACTGAATAGTGCAAAGTAGGGTCCTCTGGTGGTTAGAGCACAGAGCTGTACACACTTAACCGGGAGATCCCAGGTTCTAATCTCATCACAGCCACTGGATCACTATGTGACCCTAAGCAAGTCATTTGACCTCCCTGTGCCTCAGGCCTCTCAGCTGTAACACTGGGTACCAAAAGGACCCCACTAATAAAGAGATGTTGCAACTCAGTTGGGTTGTCTTGTGTAAAGTACTAAAAATTGGCCTACAGCTTTAAAATAATAAAGGTCCTAGAAACCTAGACAATGATGGCAGAAAAAGACCACCGGTCCATCCAGTCTGCCCATAAAACCCTAACAAACCCAAGACTTGGTGTCCATACAGGGTTCTAACCCACACTATCCACCCCTACGCTCCCCACCCTACCGCTACCATCCTGAACAACCACTATGTCCATCACTCTGTCCCAGACACATTTGAAACCACTGATAGTTTTGACGTTCACCATATCAGATGGCAGACTGTACAATGGCTCCACCACCTTCTCCATAAGATAATTTTCTCACTCCCCTCTCGAACCTCCCCCCCTCTCAGTTTCCACTCGTGCCCTCTTGTTCTTGATCCACTACTTATGCTGAATTGTTCCTTGCAACTGATCTTGTTCATTCCTTTCAGGAACCTGAAGGTCTGTATCATCTCTCCCCTCTCTCGTCTGGCCTACAGCAAGTTCAGTGCCTTGAGCTGACAGTCTGTTTTTTTTGAGCAGATTCTCTTATGATCTGCCCTGCTGGTCCTGAATCATTTTGGTCACCCTATGCTACACGGTCCCCAGCCTGTTATCTTTTCGTAACTCAGGACTCCAGAACTGGGCACAGTACTCCAGGTGGGGCCTCACCAGTGGTTAATGGAGAGGTAGTAATACCTCCTTTATTCTGCTGTCAATACCCTCTTCCTACACACCACAGCATCCTGTTTACCTTACTGTAGACATTGTTACACTGGCTTGATTGTTTTAGGGAGTCACTGGTGATTACCCCTTGGTCTCTTTCCTCAGAGGTTGTGCTCAGCTTTACCCCCTCACCATTTAATACTCTGTAATGGGTTTCTTGTTCCCTATATGCATCACCTTGCACTTTCTGGCACTGAATTTCAACTGCCAAACCAATGACCACCTCTCTAGCTTTTACAAGTCTTTCTGCACCTCCTCATCTCCCTCCTCACAGTCTACCCTGCCACAGAGCTTAAAGTTGTCTCCTAAGAGACACATCTTGCCCTGGATTCTTTCTCCCATGTCACTGATGAATATATTGAAAAGGACTGGACCCAGGACTGATCCTTGTGGCAACCCAATGGTGATCTCCCTCTCTTCTGATTCGAGTTCAGGAACCACAACCATCTGCTGTCTCCCTTCCAACCAGTTTCCCACTCACTTAACATGGTCTTTCACTGCACCAAGATCCTCTAACTTCTTCAGCAACCTTCTGTGAGTCACCAAATTGAAAGCCTTGCTCAAACTGAATAGAATTAAATCCACAGTGTGGTCCTTAGCCACTGCCCCCATTACCCAGTCAAAGAATACTATTAGGTTGGTCTGACAAGACCTACCTGCAACAAACTCATGCTGATTACTATCCTGGAGCCTACTGCTCTCCAGGTAGTCTACAAGGTCCTCTTTGTCTAGTGTCCCCATCAGTTTACCCACAACAGAAGTAAGACTGACAGGTCTGTAGTTAACCATGTTGCTCCCCTGCCCCCCCCCCCATATGGAGTGGGACTACATCTGCTACCTTCCAGTCTCTTGGAACTATCCATGCCTCAACTGAGCTACTGAATATCCCTGCCAGGGGTTCAGTTAGTTCCACTGCTAATTCCTTGAGTACCCCCAGATGCATCCAATCTGGCCCTGAGGCCTTATCTATCTTCAGGGCTGCTAGCCCTTTCTGAACCCTATCACTGGTAAATACATGCTGCCTCTTCTTAGGGACCCCCATTACAGCCACCTTAATGCTACTGTCTGGCAGAGGCCCTTTGTCTTTCCTTGCGATTACAGAGCATTAGGACTTGTTAGGAGCGGCTGCTTTCTGCCCATCCTCCTCAATTACCCTACCTCCCTCTATTCCTCCTCACTTCTTTCTTTTTTCCTAACATGCATAAAGAACTGTTTTTCCTCTTCCTTGACCCCCTCTACAATACGCAGCTGTGTGTCTGCCTTTGCTTCTCTTACCACCCTCTTGGTTTGTCTGCTCTCATCTGGTACTCTCTCCATTCTTACTTCCCTTGTTTTTCCTTGTACATGGTGAAGACCTTCTCTTTGGCCCTCACTGTTTCCCTGACCGTTCCAGGGAACCATACTGGTCTCTCGTACCCGTTTCTTTTGACTACCATTCTCATGCAAGACTTTGCTGCCTTGAAAATGTCCCCTTTGATTTCTCCTTTCTTTCTTCCACATCCTTGATGCTGTCCACTCCAACTAACTTGTCCCAGACCAGCTCCCTTATCCAGCTAAAGTCTGTCCTTCTGAAATTCAAGACTTCAGCCTCTGATGAGAGCCTACTTGTCCCAAGGGCCAGGTCGAATCATACAGAGTTATGGTCGCTGGATCCTAGCGACTCCCCTACCCTCACTCCTCCTACCACTTCCAAGTTGCTGAGCACCACACTGAGAATGGCAGCCTTCCTAGTGGGTTCCTTAACTAGCTGCACCAGCAGACAGTCCTGCAATGTAGGCCATAAGGCCTGACTTCTGGAGTTCCTGGCCACTAGAACGACCCAACCAATATCTGGCAGATTCAGATCTCCCACCACCACCGCCTCCCCATTTGTCACCACCCTTTCTAGTTCTGTCCCTAGCTCCTTACCTTGCTCTCTCCTGCGCTTGTCCTTGAGGTCTCTAGATCACCCTATCCATAGTTTCTTGGCTGAGGATGCCGTGAGCTGAACCCACAGTGATTTTGTTTCCCCATTACTGCCTCCATGCCTTCCCTGACATACAGGGTTACTCCTCCTTTATCAGCTTCTCGGTCATGTCCTTTTCCTCTCTCGCATCTAAACATGGTGTAGTCTGGGACTGTCGGGTCCCAATCATTGTTCTCTGTGGCCCAAGTTTCTGTCATGACTACTAAGTCCATCACGCTGTATACCACCATTGCATGGAGCTCACCAATTTTATTTCCCAGACTGCTGGCATTATAGAGCAACTGCCACGATCTAGACAGGCAACCCATATCGTGAAGGGTATCCCATGATAACAGTGAGTGAAAATGAGCGAGTCAATATGAGCGACTCATTAAGGGTGACTTCAAATTGAACATGGACTAAATACCGATTGGGAGTAATAGCGATGTTGTGGAAGGGACAAACTTCCCCCAAGGTTCCAACTAGCAAATGTAAAACCTCCATCTACAGAAATACTTCAACAATGGTTTATGGACACTGTAACTACTCAAATCAAGTCATGTTGTGCTTAGGATGATTATTATTCATGTCCTAGTATACATGTATGTTTGTCAGAACTGGCATTTTCTTTTGTTGCGAAATTGTGTTTTTATGTAATATTTATTGTAGTTGTGTGTCTTTAGTAATGTTATATCAATTGTAATTTTGTTTTATGTAATGCCATGGGTTACCATTTTAAATGAGTTTATTCTCAATGGTCTAACTCTTCAATAAAATGAAAATGAAAAATGAAAGGGATGAACAAGGTAGGGACTGAGGTACTGATATATGTACGGAGAAAACTGTGAGGGCAGAATCGAGACGGCAGCGTGGCGTAGAGGGTTGGAGTGCTGCCTGCGTGTGTGGTAGCCCTGGGTTTGGGACGGGCTGTGGATTTTATTTTGTCAAGTTGGACGAAATTTTTTTCCTCCATTGTCAAACTCCCCCTGGAGTTGATTATTTAATAATTGGGGGTGGGGTGTGTAGCCCCCCACATAAAATAATTAGAAATGGCCCCCTATAGATAAAGTGAACATCAGTCGGTGTTTCTGTCAGTCACTATTGTGCTGATCACAGTTTTGTTTTTCGGCGATTTGTAGTAGCCATTGTGCTGATCGCTGTTCTTTTTTTAGCTGTTATCACATGGAACCATCGTGAAGTTGCCTGCCCTGGGAGCTAATTTATCCATAACTGGATTTTTTTCTGCATTTTAAAAAACTGAGTTATAATCTCTGTAATGCCTGGCTTGTAACTTTCTGGTACGAGTCTTGCGTCTGCCGAGCACTGCAGCCCAGCCACTAAAAACTGCAGTTTGATGACACGAGGTAGTGAATGGGACTGCAGGCACTCTATGGATACTGTAATGGGATTGGGGAGGGGGCACTGCATAAATGTACTTAGATTATCTTTGCTGGCAGGTATACATGCATGGGGCTATGATATATGCTATATATAAACCCCATACATGTATACCCTGCTAGCAAAGGTAAAGTACAGTTACGTAAGAACTTACCGTAACAGTAGATCTTCGAGAACAGCTCTTGCAGTAGGTTACACCATTAGGACTGAAGCCGGCAGGTGCCAGGACCCCACAGAAATTTTCTAGCTAGCAGTATCTAGCGGGGACAGCCCCCTATGTCAGCCTCGCCCCTGACGTCAGGCATCACATAAAAGGGGGGCGGTCCCCCAGAATTCCCAGTTCTCCCGCTGTCTTGGCCGCTAGATGACATCTGAAGTAGAGACTGAGGATCCACCTTCAAAGAAGGTATGCAACAGGGAGGTGTTGTAAACACCGAAGCTTAAGTGATAATAAATGGAACAACTCTACCTCCAGAGCGGATGGTGGGAGGGAAACTACCTGCTGCAAGAGCTGTTCTTGAAGATCTACTGTTATGGTAAGTTCTTATGTAACTGTACTATCTTACTTTGAGAAACAGCTCTTGCAGCAGGTTACACCATTAGGACCAATTCCCAAGCAATTATGGAAATCTGATCGTGAAGTGAACCAGAACCAAGGACTGTAGTCCCTGAAGGACTGCTAGACCAAAACAAGCTCTTCACCTTGAGGCAACGTCCAGGCTATAATGTCTAATGAAGGTGTACACGGTGCTCCAAGTAGCTGCTGCACAGATGGCAGAAGTGGAAACGTTCTTCAAAGCAGCAAAGGAGGTAGCCACCCCCCCCCTTGTGGAATGTCCCTTGACTGAGCCCGGCAGGGACTTATTACGCTTTTGGTAACAGAATGTGATGCAATGTATGAGCCATCTGGAAAGAGATTGCTTAGAGATCGGAGCACCCAGCATCCTGTGGGCGAAGGAGACAAAGAGCTGATCACATTTACGGTGTTGTCTGGTTCTGGTCAGACAGTATCTAAGAAACCTAAGCACATCGAGAGTGTACAGCAGGGCCTCTCCTCTATTGGAGTATTTAGGGAAGTAAACCGGGAGGTCGATATCCTGGTTAAGAGTAAGGGCTGAGACCACCTTGGGAAGAAATTTTGGATTTGTCTTAGGGACACCCTGTCCTGGTGAAAAACCAAATAAGGATCTTTGCACATGAGTGCATGGAGCTCAGAAATCCTTCTGGCAGAAGTAACAGCAACTAAAAATAACGTTTTCCATGCGAGGAGACGTAGCTCGCAATCTGTGGCTGGTTCAAAAGGAGGCAGCGTAAGCTGCTCTAGGACGAAGGGTAAGTCCCATGGTTGAATGGGATCCTTAACTGGAGGCCTAAGGTGGAGAACGCCACGCAAAAAAGCATGTGCGGCTTCCAACTGGGATATGGAACGTAGTCCTATGGGATAGGCCGAGATGGCACAGAGGTGTACCTTTATTGAGGAGTAGGCCAAGCCTGCCTGAAAAAGGGACAAGAGGTAGTCTAATACCGAACCCTCAGAACAATCCAGTGAGGAAAGTCCCCGTGCTTGAGCCCAGAGACAGAATCTGTGCCATTTCATAGCGTACGTGGCATGAGTGGCCGGTTTTCTAGCAGCCGCTAGAACATCTGCTACCTCGTGTGAGACCCTGTATCACATGACTGCTATGTCCTTAGGAGCCAGGCATGCAGGCTCAAAGAGTGTAGGTCCAGATGAACCAAGGAACCTGCCTCCTGGGACAGTAAGTGAGAGCTGAGAGGCAGACACATTGGCGGTTCCTGAGAAAGTTGGTATGGCAGGGGGACCCAAATCTCCTTGGGCCAAAAGGGCGCAATTAAGATCAGAGTCGCCTGCTCTCTGTGTAGTTTCAGAAGAACCCTCTGCATCAATGGGAAGGGAGGGAAGGCGTAGAGGAATGTGCCCGCCCAAGAGAGGGACAACGTGTCTCGCCCGAAAACACCAGGCCCTGGATCTAGCAAGCAGAAATTGGGCAGTTTTGCTTTGGATGAGGACGCGAAAAGGTCTAACTCTGGTGTCCCCCATCTGCAAAATAAATCCTTTACGACCTCTTGGAGTATTCCCATTCATGGACTCTGGCCTGAGAGCGGCTCAGACTGTCTGCGATAACGCTGTCCACTCCTGGAACATGTACAGCAATAAGATCTGTGCCGTGTTGAAGTACCCAATCCCACACCCTCATGGCCTCCCTGCAAAGAGGGTAGGAATGAGTTCCTCCTTGTTTGTTGATGTAGTACATCACCGCGGTGTTGTCTGTTTGCAGCAGAAGAGTACCCGGTGGAATCTCCAATTGGAAGGACTGCTCTCATCTCCAAAATGTATCTGTGACGGTGAGATTCCTGGGTCGTCCATGAGCCCTGAGACCTGACACCGTTGAGATGTGCTCCCCAACCGGACCCCAAAGCATCCATAGAGAGCGTCATGACCGGAGATGGCACAACGAAGAGGACTCCCATCGAAGGGTGTTCTGGGACGAGCCACCATTTCCAATCCCGGATGACATCCTTCAAGATCCGGATTGGATGCTGCAGATGTTCTTGCTTTTGATCCCACTGCACCCGTAACATCTACTGGGTCACCTGCATGTGGAGACGGGTTAAAGGGACTGTTGCAATGGCTGCAGCCATGTGTCCAAGCAGGCAAAGGACCAATCTTGCTGGAACGGTCTTCCCTGCTAAGATATCCCCTATATGGGATCTGATGTGCTCCGCTCTGTCCTGGGGCAGAGAAGCTTTCCCCTGGACGGCGTCCAGGACTGCGCCTATGAACTGCAGTCTCGGAGACAGAACCGGGTGCGACTGCTCCCGATTGATGGTGATGCCAAGCGATCCGAAGAGGGAACGAGTACAATGAATTGCGGACATCAAGGCCTCCCGAGAGGGGGCCATAAGGAGCCAGTCGTCCAGGTAGGGGAACACTTAGTGGCCTTGTCTCCTGAGAGCTGCTGCCACGACTGCCATACACTTCATGAATATCCGAGGTGCCAAGAACAGTCCGAAGGGGAGGGCTCGGAACTGATAATGGCGACCCAGAAACTCGAAGCGCAAGAATTTTCTGTGCACCCAAGCTATCGGGATATACAGGTAGGCATCCTCCATGTCTAGTGATGCTAAGAAGGCGCCCTGCTTGAGCATGGAAATTAGCCCTAGAAGAGTCACCATGCGGAAGTGTTTGTATAGCACCGAAGCATTGAGGTTGCTGAGGTCCAGGATCGGATGGAGATCCCCCTGTCTTTCTGGGAACCAGAAAGAAGTGAGAATAATATCCTGCACCACTCTGGTTCCGTGGTATATGCTCTATGGCCTCTTCGTCCAGAAGCGCTAGCACCTCCTGCTGAATGAGCAGGGCATGCTGACCCAAGTAACGGGAAAGCACGGGAGATCTTGAAGGTGGGTGGTCGAGGAATTCTCTAGTGTGTCCTCTCTCTACCAATTGTAGAACCCACCGGTTGGCGGTTATTGTCTGCCACCCTGAAAGGTGGCGGGAGATGCGACCCCCGACCTTTTTTCCCATTGATCCAGAGGAGGGTCAGGGGCCGGGAAGGAGTCATGCTGTGGTGGCGCTGCTTCCCGCAGGCTGGGTTGGTTTAGTGCATCTCTGACCTTCGCCTGGGGAAGACTTAGACTGAGCCTTGTGATTGAAGTTGCCCCTTTGTTGCTGGCTGGAACGTAGCTGTTGCCGATGCTGCCGGCCGCGAAAGCGATTCTGGTTCCTATGAAAGGAGCCAATCTTGGGCCTGTACATGGCCTGTACAGTTCTCACTGCATTCCCGGTGTCCTGTAACTTGGTGATTACCTTTTTGGATTCTTCACCAAACAGGACATCTTCATTGTAGGGGACGTTCAGGATATTTTTCTGGATGTCTGGAGTAAACCCGGAGATGTGAAGCCATGAGTGTCTCTGGAGACAGACGCCTGAGGCTGCTCACAAGGCCGCATAGTCCGCCGAGTCATAGGTGGCTCTCAAAACTTGGGTCCCCACATCTGACCCTGTGTGAAGAAGGTTTAAAAGTTCCTCCTTCAGCTCGCCATCCAGAAGGGTTTGACCAGGTCCTGCCCTGTTCCCATAGGGCATTCTGAAATTGAACCATGTGTGTTAGGTAGTTCAGAGACCTGAGGGAGCATGTAGCAGCTGCATACATGCGTCTCCCCAGTGAATCCAATTGCTTGGATTCCTGATCCGGTGGCTGGGTGTTCAGATGCTGTGGCCGTTGAGACCGGTCGTGTGAAGCTGTGATGACCAATGAATCGGCCAGAGGTTGTTGCGCCCAGTACGGGTCCTCCAAAGGAGCCCTGTACAGGTGGTCAGCCTTCTTCAGCACAGCGGGGGTGGAATGCGGACATTTCCACGTGGCCTTGCCTTGGAGACGTCCGAAAAGGTATCCACCAAGGATGGCACCACCACAGGCTTAGGGTCTTTCTGCAGAAGATATCTGGCTAGGCGCTGTCGTTCGGGGTCTAGATCTTCTGTCTCCCATCCCATATTTTCCTGGATGTGCCGCATAATTTCAGCAAAGGAGGGATCATCCGGAGGTGACCTGGGGAGGTCTCATGGGTCTGGTGATGGGAGACTGACAGTAGAAGGAGACCTGGAGGTATCAGATGAGTCTGGTCTTGAGTCGACCCCCTGCAGAGTGGACCTTCTTCCTCTGGGTCGCTTGGGGCTGGGGGACCCTGAGGGAGACTGTGAAGGGGGCCTTCTCCCCTAGGAGGTGGTGTAGGCTCCTTGGGCGTCAGGGGTCTGCTGTCTAGACCCTGTGGAGGAGGAGGAGGCTTTACTGGGACCACATCCTTCTTGATAGTGTCCCACCAAAAGGTGAAGAGATCTTTAACTTCCTGTAGGTTCATGCCGGACGACGGGCCAGGCATCGGGGTTGGCCTGTTGCCAGTGTCAGGCGCTGGGTCCGGGGTTGTCGCCGGTTCGGTCGAAGGCTCCCAAGGAAGCCCGGCGTCTTCCGTGTCGCCTGCCTGGTCATCAGGCAACATCAAATTCTCCTCCGATGAACCCCGGTGACCGGTGATGGGAGGGCGGTTGTCGGCTCCAAAGGTCGCTTGACCGACGTCGGGTACTTGAGGGACATCTGGTCTGTCAGGCGTTTGGCCGGTGATGGATCGGCAGCCCACTTAGGCTCTGATGTCCGCTTGAGGGACATTAGGTCCGTGGTCTTCCTGGGAGGTCGATCAGGTTCTCTTGGAGGCTGGGAGACCGATCTGGTGTCGGTTCCCGGCGTCTGTGGATTTAGACCGATGACGGTTGGAAGACTTCCCTGAGGCCTGGGAGGGCGTAGGAGATGGATCCGAAGTCCTGGAGGTCTTCAGCGGGTGGAGAGAAGCCGAAGGACCACCCGAGGATCTGACTTTAACCGGTGGAGGCTGAGAGTGAGCCCTGGAAGGAGAGCGGTCTGAACGCGTGGAGCCAGAGCTGGTGCGCGAGTCCGAGGCCCGGTTTGGGGATCTGGACCTGGCCTTCTCCCGGTGTTTATGGGACTTGGAGGCGGACTCACCTCTGGAGGCAGGGCCTTTTTCCATGGTTTTTAATTTTTCTTCTAATAGGAACCCCTGGAGTGCCTTCTGACAGTGGTTCCTGGTGCGGCAGTTAAACTGCTGGCAAATAGAGCAGGCCTTGGTGTCATGCTCCGGGCCTAGGCACCGCAGACAGGCCATGTGGAGATCCTTGAAAGGGATCTGTTTGCCACAGGCACACTTAGAGTGGTGTCCTTCTGTGGAAAGAGTAGGAGATGCCGACATTTAGCAAAGAAAAAAGTTTGCTGAAGAAGTTAGAGTCGTTGTTCGCTAATGAGCCATCCGTGAGGCCGTTGCTGGTGAATCAATGGCGGGAAAAGAACTGGGGATTCTGGGGGATTGCCCCCTTTTATATGATGCCTGATGGGGCGGGGCCGACATCAGGGGCAGTCCCTGCTGGATACTGCTAGCTAGAAAATTTCTGTGGGCTCCTGGCGCCTGCCGGCTTCAGTCCTAATGGTGTAACCTGCTGCAGGAGCTGTTTATCGAAGTAAGATTCTAAGTACCTTTAGGCAGCGCCCCTCCCCAATCCTGTTACTGTATCCACAGAGCACCTGCAGCTCCATTCCCAACCTGGCATCATCAAACTGCAGTTTTTAGGACTCCAGCGCTCCCTGGCCACTCGGTTCATACCAGGAAGTTACAAGCCAGGCTTTACAATGATAACAACTCTTTTTCTTTTTTTTTTTTAGTTAGTACTTTTTACCTGGCTCCTGATCTGCCCTACACATCCTGGCATCCCATTCATCCGGCCACTGTCCGGTTCGCTTCAGCCCCATGTAGAGCCCCTGCTGCCAAGTACCCCCGTGGCGGGGTGGCAGAGAGTCCCCCTCACTCTCTGCTGAGACCGGATCCTGCATCTGCAGCGGTGCTCCCAAGGTCAGGCATCCCGTGGACGGCCATCAAGCCGCCGTGATCATTCACTATTATTTTCCTCCCCCCCAACCCCGAGTCGGTGGGTGCAATGAAGCCGGCGTCCGTGAGCGTGCACGCATCCGCACACGCCCCATCCTGGCCTCTGCCAACTCCTCCTGAGTACGGTGATACTCTCGCCCCGCCGCAGGGGCAGTCGGGCACTGACTGTCATGGACCCCCCACCCAGAGAGGAGAGCAGTCCATCGGACTCTATCCCTCTCCTCCTCAACCCCTAGTGACCCATGCTCGTTTCCCGAACCTGGAGTCGTCAGGCGTGGTCACGGGTACCAGCCAGCCTGCCCTCAGCGCCACCGGCCGGCCCTATAACTTTTTCAAATGCAGAAAAAAATCTAATTAAGGATAAAATAACTCCCAGGGCAGGCAACTTTACGGTATGGGTTGCCTGACTCCTCCCAAGAATCTTGACAGTTGGTCTTTAAGGCAGACCCCTTTCCATCTTTCTCCCAATTCACTCTTGCTTTTTCCTATTCCTTCTCTCTTATTCTCCTAAAATTTTTATTTTTCATGCTGAATGTAGGCTTTGTCAGCTCTCCCTCACTGGCCTCTTCCTTAACTTAATTTGAACTTCAACCTTACTGTTACCTACCTTGCTGCTACTAATCCCCTGTTCAGGTTCACCGCCTGCTCTCCCTTCTCAGTGGTTCCCTTAGTCTCCGTCTCCCATGCAGACAGTTTAACTGTCCAATGTAAACATCAAACTTCTGCCCCAGAACACTGGCCCCCTCAGTCGTCACGTGAAGGCTATCACCCTTGAACAGCCTCCTGGCCAAGAAGCCTATTAGCAAGGCAGTGTTCTCCAAAGGACATTTCTGTATTAGGATTTAAACAGTTATTAGATAAGCATCTGCACAGCTGTGAAAACTGTAGCAAAAACCTTTTTCATTTGTCCATCTCAAAATATAAACAACCAACCTGGTCCAGACGATTATGCTTCCCACCAGACAAAACCCACGCATGGCCACTCAAGACTCTTTTGGACTGGATCATCACAAACAGGGATGATTATGTACTGCATGCTGGTACCATGGCGGACTCCATTAGCAACCACTCCCCTACTTATCTCCTCTGGTCAACTAAACGGCCCCCTCCCAAATAACTGTCCTTCCAGAGCTTCAGTAGCCCCAATACCTCAAACCTCCTTGAGGAGGCATGGTCTTTGGACTGGTCTGCTTTATATACACTTTCCGATGCGACTCCGGCAGTGACCCTCTTCACACAGACCCTTACAATCCTACAGGATCGGCACTTTCCTGTCACCACAAGAAGGGTCAGAGGCAGCTGCTTGCGCTAGGTCACTAAAGAGCTCCTTACCCTCATGAAGGATAGGGATCGTGATTGGTACACCTACAAAGCATCCCCCTTCCCTGCCCTCTGGGATGCCTACAGGTGCCGGAGGAATCTGTGCAAACATCTGGCAAAATCCCTGAAACAAACTCATTTCCGTTATCTCCAACGAGCTAACCCTGGAGACCCTAGGAAGTTCTGGGCATCCATCGGCTCCCTTCTAAACCCTCACTCCATTAAGGTAGCCCTGCAACTGAACTCCCTTGATGGCCTCATTACGGACCCTCTGGAAGTGGCCAGGGCTTTCAACGACAAATTCTCCGACCTATCCATGTATCTAAGTAAACTCCCAAATGGCCACCCAAACAACTCGGTCCCCCATCCAACCCCCCTGTCGACCTCCACTGGGCCTACACCCAACCCTAGATCCCCCATTTCTACTTCAAAGCTCTCTTGAGTGTTGACACTGCTAAGCTCCTCAAAAGCCTCCCCAATCACGGCTCCCCTGGGGCTGATGGCCTGTCTCAGTCTTCCTTAGGCTCATCTCCCCAGCCATCATTGAACCACTCACTTGTATCTTTAACCTCGCCCTTTCCACCTCCTCCATGCCCGACCCCTAGAAGACTGGCAAGGTGATTCCCATCTTCAAAGCCGATGATCCTCTATCCACGGACAACTACTGTCTGATCTCCATCCTCCCCCACCTTAGTAAACTACTTGAGAAAGCTATCCACCATCAGCTTGCTGAGCACATAGGCAAATACGACCTCCTGTGTAGCCAACAGCATGGCTTCCGCAAGAACCATTCCACCGCACTCGCATTACTCACCAACCACATCCTCATAAATCTGGACCATGGTAATGCCACTGGCACAGTCTTCGTTGACCTCTCCAAAGCATTCAACATGGTCAACCATGCCTTCCTCCTCTCCAAACTACGTTGCTGTTCTCACTAGGCTACTATCTGGTTCATGTGCTACCTCACCAATCACTCCCAATTCGTTTGCATTGGCTCGGTGTGTTCCCCTACCCTGCCCATCTTGACAGGTGTTCCCCAGGTCTCCATTCTGGGCCCCCCTTCTATTCTTTTTATTTATTAACTCCCTCCCCTCGGACAGTCTCGGTTGTCAATCTCTCCTCTATGCAGATGACCTCGTACTCTTCTACAGTGATAAATCTCCCGCCCACATTTCCTCAGTTCTCACTCTAAACTATGCTGAGGCCCATAACTGGTTTGCAAATAACCTCCTCCTGGTTAATGCCAAAAAAAATGAAATGTATGCTGTTCAGATACAAGCTCTTCCTAGCCAAATCCAAAACTCACTCCCCTCTCAACATTGTCTCCCCTGATGGCCAAGCCCTTGAAGATGTCAATACTTTCAAACACCTAGGAGTCCTACTCGACCCCCCCTCCCTTTTTCTGAGCACATCAACTCATTAGTTCAAAGGTTTCACCAAACATTAGGTGCTGCTTACAGATTCCAGCAATACCACACCCCTGAGACTCGACTCGCCATCGTACAGGGAAATCTACTTCCAATCCTGGACTACTGCTCCCCTATCTAGGTTAGGACATCTGCAACCCTTATGGTCAAGCTGTCTTCTGCCTACAATAGTGCCTGTCATTTCGCCTTGCTGGCCCCTTTCACTACACACCACTGAGTCCTTTATAATTCGCTAGAATGGCTCCCGCTGCAAGGCTGTTTTGACCTCGCCCTTTACTGCATGGTGGATTCTACCATTCATATTGGCCAGGAATCCCCCTTGCAGCCCTCCTCACTGTCCGAACTTCACACCGCAGCCTCCACTCTAACAGCATCCCCCCTCTGAATATTCCCAGGGTATCCACCAATATGGGTGGTAGAGCCATGTCAGTGGCAGCCCCAACGCTGTGGAATAAACTGCCTGCCGAGCTCCGCTCCATCGACACCCACTGCCAGTTCAAATCTCACCTCAGACTGGCTCCTGGTGACTTCATGCTGCCATTGCTTTCCTGGATAGTCCCTCATTTCCCAACTGCCCATACCACTGAGTTTCGTGCCTATACAATTCCCTTCAATCCCCCCCTTCCTCTCTCTTTCCCTCTACTTGCCCCGCCTTATCCTTTTGTTCTACATCTACAGGTGAACACTGCTTATTTTCCATGCAACTTGCTGTAGATCGACTTTATGTATATGTATTTTCTTAATTTTGAATATGCATATCGATTTATTTATTTATTTTTAAATTGTTTAACCAGGTGAGACGCACTAAGCTGAAAGCTTGTTTACAGGTGCAACCTGGGAGCACAGGGAAGTTAAGTGACTTGCTCAGTCTCACACAGTATGCAAGTGGAGCTGTGGGATTCAAACCCAGGTCTCCAGATTTGCAGCTCAGAGCTTTAAACCACTGCACTATACTGGAAGTATGTATTCTGCAACTCTATCTTGTGGATTTATTTTTGATACCTGTATCTTGTGTACTATTGTAACCTTTTTATTTGTTAAACAACAAAGCATAGAACAGTAGACGGTTTATCACAGAATCACAGAATCTGATGGCAGAAAAGGACCGCCTGGCCCATTCAGTCTGCCCCTTTTGTTACTTACCTATCCCCTCCCAAAGTACCCTCCTCACTCCCCTGTAACCTCTTGTGTCTGTCCCATGACCGCTCAAAACCCGCCACAGTCAAGGACATCACCACCTCCTCTGGAAGCCCATTTCATCCCTCCACCGCACTTTCCGTGAAGTATCGCCCTCTCACATTACTCCTGAAGTGCCCCCCCCCGTAATCTCAGACCATGCCCTCTAGTTTTGGCGCCCTCCTTCCTGTTGAATAGTCGACCCGAGTCTGCTTTGTTTATCCCCCTGACATATTTAAAGGTCTGTATCATGTCCCCCCTCTCCCTTCTGGTCTCTAGTGAGTAGAGGTCCAGTTCCTTGCAGCTATGTTTGCATGGTTTACCCTTCATCCCTTGCACCATCTTGGTTGCCCTTCTCTGTGCCCTCTCAATCGAATCTATATCCTTGCACAGGTAAGGCCTCCAGAACTGGACTCCATACTCGAAGTGCGGTCTCTCCAATGCTTGGTACAGGGGCACCAGGACCTCCCTGCGTCTGCCTGTGATCCCCCTGCCTAGACTCACCAACATCCCATACACCTTCCCTGCCGCCCTTGTACCGTGTGCCACAGTATGTGGCCTGGGTTGTGCCTGAAAACGGTCCCTGGGATCAGCGCACCTACCCGGTTACCAAAGCCATAAATAAATATACCAAGCGTGTTAGAGTTTCAACATTCTTTTTATCCCAATCTGACCTTTTTACAGTATTTCTCTCTCTAAACTTAGCTCCCTTACAAAAATTTCTGCTTAGCCTACTGGAAGGTATAGTTATTGTTCCCTTCAATTTATAACAAACTTCTTAGGCTGGAAAACCAGTCAGCCATCCAGTACTCTTAAAAACACCAATAAGCTTCATGGTTATTTATTTTTTATTATTTCTAGTTAGCTCTTTGGTTCTGGAGGCATTCCCAGGAGCATCACGGACCCATCTTGTGGACTTTACAGGCTAACTACCACTTACACAGAGCCATGGTTTGGCAAGTGACCTGCCACGTTGTGTGGTGTGGAGCCTGTGGGGAATGCCAAGTGAGACTGGATGGTTTCCGCCATTTTTCACTCACCAGGAACCTTGTATGATACAACCACATGCAGATATATTGATGCACATGCGGGATGCTTCATCACACCTCCACCCACATCTGCTGGCCCTGCTGTTCTGCTGTCCAGAATCCACTTTGTGGCAAGCGAGTGGCTGGATTCAGTGCCCCCCCCTCGAGAAAGGACAGCTGTCCTTGGGATGCTCAATCCTCCTTCCCCCATCAGGCTCCCAGACGACAGTGGTTCATTCCTGAACCTTGATCCATGGCATGCGTGGGGGTAAGGTATCCCATGCCTCAGTCCTCCATGTCACCAGGCCAGCAGCCCCATGGTTAGGTGTTTTCTTTTTTTTTTTTTGTATTTTACTGTCTCCCCCCCCACTGTCCCAAGACCCCAGCACATGGCAGTGCATGCGTGTGGAGGTGCACATGCGCTCCATGGCACCGGTACCAGCCCCTTCCGCCCCTCCCCTGGCAATCGCTGGGCTCCCTGCAGCCTGGTACTACCATCTGTCCTCCACCAGGTGGCAGCCAAGGGCTGGGGAAACCCCCTCATCCCTCCCCGGGAGAGGAGAGCTGCCTTGTGGCACCTCAATCCTGCTCCTCACCCCCCCCCCGCTGACCCCTGACAACCCAGGCTCGTTCCTGAACCTGGGCCGCCGGCATGAGGTGTGGCAGCCAGTGCCTCAACCCTCAGTGCCACACGGCCAGCATGGTTATGTTTTTTTCAAAGAAAGTCCAGTGGACTTATTCCTTTAGGCCACTATGCACACATGCACAGTTCTGTAGCTCACTGTAGGGCTGCCATAGGAGCTCTCCCATGGTGGAAGTCACAACATCCCTTTGGCTTGGTTTTAGGGCCTGAGACACTAGTACCAACAGACATTAGACCTTTTGGGGCTGGCATGCACCATACACACAGCATTGAGTATGGTGACATGTGCACTGGTGCTGTCCCCAACTGCCTCAGTTTCTTTTTTTCAAGGAGAGAGAAATAAAAAGCACTGAGCTGCAAACCTAAAGAACTAGGGCTGAAACTGTGTGACCATGAGCAACTCACTTAACTTCCCTGTGCTCCCAGGACACACCAGGAAAGTAGCCTTGGCTTAGTGCATCATTCCTGGCCAAACACTAATTAAAAAAAAAAAAAAAAAGGCACTAAGGCAGTTGGGGCCGGCACCATTATTTATGCTATCAGTATGCTTGGTATTATACTTCGTGCCGTGTGCATGGTGCATGCCAGCCCCAAAAGTTCCAACTCCAATGGGATCCTAGCGCCTCTGGCCCCAAGACCAAAGAGTGGGGCTCTACGAAGATTGATTCTTGAAAGATGAGTGGGATGCTGGGAGGAAGAGTGATTCTTTTCCATCTGTACATCTGAAAGCAGAAAGGGCTGTCAATGCACCTTCAGGGGGAATGGTTTCAGGCTTTGAACCTGTCAATGTACCAAATAATCCGGTACCACTGACAAGTTTACAGTTTTTGCAGTGACGTTGAGAATTACCCAAATACTGAATCTTCTCCATTTTAGAACCATTAGTTTTCCCAGTTGCTGGTTTTCTAGCAACTTGTAAAACATCATGGACCTGGTTTGGGAGACTTAGATTTGAGTACTCTAACTCCACAAGAAATGAAAATTATGTACCTACCATAATTCTTGATCTTCCAGTGCATCTTCACCATTCATCACTAGTGGGTGATTGGCTGGAGACAAGCACCCTGTGGGAGTTTTTTTCTTTTTTTGCCAGGGGGAGGAGCCGGCACCACCCACGAGTTCAATGCACTGCGTGGTGCTCGCGGGCAGAAATGGCTGTTGGCTCCTCCTCCACAGTTCTGCATGCTGGAGAGGCAGAGGAAAAACAGGATAGAGAAAAACGAGGGCAGGGCAAGAGAGAGCCTGAGGGACACTAAAAGGAAAGGATATAAATTGAAAAATGAACAGGCCGACCAGAGGAGGAGGAGAAGGATCTGGGAGGGTATGGGCCGAAAGGCCCCCAGTCCCTGGACAGCCAGTGTGGATAGGAGAGGGAAAGAGAGAGAGAGAGAAACAAGGGGGGAGGAAAGGAGAGGAGGGACCAATGTCCACACATTAGGTGACTCAGATCTTGAGACCAGAAGTGCCTCCAGGGAGGCAAACAGCCCACCACAGGTAGCGGTTACCAAGGCTGAATCTCGGTTTACTGAAATCTCCTTAGGGATAGGAAGCATGGAGAATGTCCCTCCCCACCTTCCTCTAAACCCC
Organism: Neoceratodus forsteri; assembly: GCA_016271365.2. Classification (NCBI taxonomy): domain Eukaryota; kingdom Metazoa; phylum Chordata; order Ceratodontiformes; family Ceratodontidae; genus Neoceratodus; species Neoceratodus forsteri. Next base: position 91,285,844 of record JADMNL010000030.1, read on the forward strand.
TGAGGGTGGAAACCACCCATCGGCGAGGATTCCTCCTTCCCCCATTACTGTTTTCCCAAGGAGAAACCACAGGTTTGGGGAGAGGATCTCATCTATTAATGTCTCTCTCCCAGAGGGGAAGGAGACAGGGAGGAAGAGAAATAACATAAGAAGGGAGAGGAAGGGAGTCCTCATCAGCCCCAGCTCCCTCATCCTGGCAGACCCGAAGAGCCGGCACACCCCAATGGGGTGGGCCGACCCCGGAGATCATACCCAGGACAAGGGGAAGGGCCCACCAGAAGTCAACTACTGGGCTAGTTGGAAATCTCCGCTCGCCCTCCTCCCAAAATTCCCTCTAGTCGCCTCCTAGGATAAAGAGGGGCTCCAAGGAAAAGAGGGACCCACCCAGATCACCGAGGAAGAGGGCGAGGAGGGAGGGGGCACTGCCCAGGGACTGAGGCCTTGTTAGGGGAAGGTGAGTGGGATTCAGTGATGAATGGTGAGGATACACAGGAAGATCAAGAATTACAGTAGGTATGTAATTTTCATATCGTCCCTGTGTAAGTCTTCACCATTCATCACTGGTGGGTGAGTCCTAGCCCCCCCAAAGGGGGCCAAGTAATTCCCTGAGAGAATAGCATCTATCAGCCCCCTGTGATGGAAACACCGGGGGGGGGGGGAACCTCCACTGGCCAGATAGGCCTGGGACTGAGCAGGGTGAGGCGGGGTCCCCCGTTCCCTGGGGGAGGGAAGGCGCCCCTGCAGTTCCTGTCTTGCCCTGCAGGAGAAAAGACAGGTCCCCCAGAAAGAGAAGGATAACACCCTACGCCGGGCCAAGGGCAACATCTGTGAAAGGTGAAGCCATGCCATCCGCCTAATGCAGATTGTTGTCCCTGAAAGTCATGAAGCAATTTCACTGGCGTCATAAGATGCCCTTGACCGGTGCCTTGCCAGCTCCAGAACTGTAGCAGAGAGGGCTATGGCTTGCTCAGTAGCCTCCGAATCAGGCAGCGATGCCAGTGCCTGGCCTAGCATCGCCCACAGATGCCTACTGTAGGCAGCGTGGTGCACCTGATGTGACGTGATACAAAGCATCATCCGCACAGAGAAGAAAACTCTCTGCCCCAGACGATCGAACTCCGCAGAGTCAGGATCTGGGGGTCGGTCGCGGACCAGACGTCTATGCCTGGTAGAGGTGTTCAGTCGTGTCAATCCCATAGTGGGATGAGGCAGAGTTCCTGGAGACCTCTGGGGTACACAGTACCAATGCTGGCAGTACACAGGGGCTGGAACTGTGGCAGATGGAAGCTGCCAGGTGTTGTATGCTTACTGGAAGGGAATCGGCTAGGAGGGGACCATCAAATGGTGCACCCTGAACACGTCCAAAAAAGCTCGAGTCTTAAGCTTGGTATTGCGACGGGCCAAAGAGGAAATATGCAGGTCCCTGACCAGCCTCCCAGGAAGTGAGGATACTGGGCTTGATCAGTGTCAGAGGACAGGTGGACAGAAGGATCCTCCTTCAGGGAGGAAGATGAAGAGGACAAGGAACCTGCAGAGTTAGACTCCGACTGTGAGGGGTGGGTGGGTGGGGAACTGGTTGAAAGACCTGTTCATCCGTGGCCCTAATGTACTGGGGGAAATCCACAGCCTGGTATCTGAACTGTTACCAGGTCAAAGGTCCCGAAGGACCAACATGGCCTGGGAGAAGAGGGGCTGGATGCAGAGGCATGGGGGAACTGGCCACTCTACGTGGTACACCTCTACCAGGTCTAAGAAACCTATCAGGCAGTCCTGGAAAAACAGGAAATCCATAGGTCTGCTTCGTCATCACCCTGTGGAGTAAAGAAAAATGGTCAGGACTGAGTCCTGTAGGGGAAGCTTCCCTATGAGAGGATCGGGGCTGCATGGATCCAAAAGGGTGGTCCCAAGCCCCACCCAATGAGGACTTCCTCGAAGGAGACATGGAAGATGACTTGGATTCAGCACTGTGGCTCCTCCCTGAGCCCCAGAGGGCTACAGAGGAGTGCTGCAGCCCTTGCCCCACCCCTCAACCCCACCAATTCTGAGGAAGACCTCTTTCTCGGACTCTGTGCCAAAGGACTCCCCAACTCTACAGGCTCTCCGAAGAGAGTCACAGAGGAGGGAGATTCAGTTCTGGCCTTAAGAGCAGATTACCCCAACCATAGCAACGGACCACTTACCCACATCCCCCCAAGCACCATCAGCCTGGGGGGTCAGCGCTGGCCACAGTCACCGGGGCTGCAAGTGGGGGCACCTGTGGAGGTGCAAGGGCCCTGGGCCCCAGAGAACCCCCCAACCCCGACTCCGGGGAGTCAGACTGCCAGTCTGGGTCAGCCTCCTGATCATTCGGCTCCGGAGAGGAGCAGATCCAGAGGAGCTCTGGACCAGTGACCCCAGGGTCTCTCCTGCCGATGGCACGGCAAACAGTGCTGCGGGTTGGCCGAGTACCGCTCATTGCACTGCCCCGATCCCCAGCACTTCTGGTGTGGTGCTAGCGGGAGGCGCTGAGAAATGCCCTGCGCTGGGCCCAGCAGCCGTGGGTCCTGACAACGGTGGAGCCTGCACCTCCAAATAGGTTACTGCCAGAGCATCACTCCCAGCCCGGCCCGGGGTGGAGCCAGACTGGTCCTCCAGCACCACGGTACAGACTTCTATGGCAAGGCTGGAAGAAGAGGAGGCCTCCTCCTCCTCACTAGACCGTGTAGGCCTTGCTTGGACCAACGAGAGTGGCGACGCCCCCCAAAAGTCGGTGGAGCCCTGCTGACCTGCAACGCGTGATGCTCAAAAACGCCGCGGTCCATTGAGAAGCAGGTGTTGCAGTGGTCCATGTTGCTCGTCTCCAGTCAATCATCCACCAGTGATGAATGGTGAAGACTGACACAGGGAATATTAATGTTCTCAAATCAAGAGATCTGAGGTCTGGGTGAGTCACCCTACCTTAAAACAGTGTCAGCTGGTCCTGTCTCTGTGGTAGACCTATTGGTATCCTTTGTGACCCTGTTATCATCAGTGAGTACCAGGACTGCCTTGCCCAGTCTGGTGCTATCAGAATCACTGTCGCAGGCACCCATCTCAGTTTCAACAGTACTTTGTGCATTAGTGGCCACTGAGGGAATGCATACAGGAACTTGTTATTCCAGGGAAGAGCTTTCAGCATCCCATGGAACTGTCACCACTTGCAGCAGAATTGGGGTATCTTTATGTTTTTCCATGAGGCGAACAGATCTAGTTCTGGTACTCCTCATCTCAGAAACACTGGAGTCTATAACCCCCTAGTTCAGAGACCACAGGTTACATGTCCCATCTTGCTGAGTTAATTTGCTCCTACATTCTCCTTTCCTGCAAGGTGTACTGCATATAGGTTTGCATTTAAGTTATATGGCAGGTACCAGGACCTCCATTGACTCTGTACAGAGTTTTTATGACCTGCTGCCTCCCTGCTTGTTTATGGAATACATAGTTGCTACTTGTTGAACTGTCTGTTTTTATCAGGATCGTTTGGCCCTGCAACAGGAAGGAGAAGGATTTTATTGAAAGTAGCACTGCTACAAATTCTAGCAGGTTTATGTACTCCCTTCTTTCTTGAGGGTTCCAAATTCCATTCACTGTTCTCTATTCCAGATGTCTTTCCCCAGCTTAGTGGGAATGCATTTATGGTCTGAACCTTTGTAGGTGAGGACTGGAGGAAAGGGATACCCACTCTGAGACAAAAGTGGAATAGGCCAGCACCTCAGAGGTGCAGAAACCCAGTGCTGCCTCACGGGCAACAACCCCAACACAACAAGCAAGTGAGGAAAGACACACACACACACTCAAGGATACAAAGGCACTGCAAATAACACACTGGCAAACATGCTCCGGCGCTTCCACCCTGACAAAGACCTAACTGGGCGAAGTGCCGGGGCACGTTTGCCACTGCGTTATTGCGCTGCTTTTGTCTCTGGTCTGCATCTTGTGAATTTTACACTTATTGTATTTTGTATCAATAAATGTTTTGGGATACCAAGTGATTTCTGACCTTGGATTGTACCCTCGAGTGTGTGCCTCTCTCGCTTGACTTGAACACCCTCTCTGAGTTGCTTCCTGTTTTCCACAACCTTTTCCAATGTCCTTGTTTCAGTGATTTTAAAGCAATTAAGGAGGAAAGAGGGAGATTACACATAGGATCAAGTATCAGCTAGTTCTACTAACTAGATTAAAGATGCCTGTATCCACCTGGCTCACTGCTATACAATACATTGCCTTGTATAGCCCAGAATATCACAATATCAGGTTTTAAGCATCAGATTTTTGTAAAATTGTAATTACGATACACTGATTATCACAACACCTTTTAAGTATTTCCAATTTTAGGGGAAATGAAGAGTGAAAATCTGATGGGGGGAGGGGTTCTAGAATACAAGTTGCATCCAGAAAAGGACATACTGAAAGCAGTGGTAAGAAAATTAAGGTTTATCACTATATATCATGCTATACTGTGCTGCACACTACTCGTACTATTGCATTTCTCCCCGTCTCGGCCGGCCCTTTCCTCCTGCCATCTTCCCGGCCCCCGAATGTCAGACCCCCTCCCGTCTTACCCCCACAGCTTGCCCTCCATGGCAGGGTGGCGGGAAGTGACTCAACCTGGCAAGTCCGGATCCAGCTTCAGGGAGGTGTCTTCTTGGGGTGGTGCCTGTGTAGGACGGCCGTTATGCTGCTTGGCCAAGACCAGATTTTCTGCTTTTCTTCTGGAGGGGAGCGTGCAGTGCTGACAATGGCTGGGTTGTGCATGCATCCACATGCAACACGCTGATCGGCTGCTCCCCTCTGTGCCCCATTGTGCAGGTGTAGGTGTCAGGCAAGCGCTTGTCTCTGTATCCCACCCTCCCCAGGACAGGAGAGCCGTCCACTGGGACGCTTGATCCTCTCCCACCCCGGCTGACACCAGATGACCTGCTCGCACTGCGAACATGGTTCGCCAGCATGGCAAGAGGTAAGACATGATGCCTCAGCCCTCTATGCCACTGGGCTAGCCCCGTACTATTACTTTTGAGCAATAATAAGTTATTGTAAGTAAGAAGTATTGTGATATATCACCCAACTTAATTACTGTGATATTCCTACTAGAGGAGCAGCAAAATAAGACCAGGGTCTTTTGAGTCACACAACAGTGAACAGCAGGGCTTTTGGCTACTCTTCTTGTTATGGTGTATAAATTGCTCAAACAGGCAGGGGGGCGTTAAGAGAATGCTCTACTGGATCAGTACCTACAGCACTGAAATGGCCCTTTGGTCAGGTAAGAGGGACAAAGATTTTAAAGACGGGGCAAAGATCTTAAGGATGGGACACTGCCTGTGAGCTGGGTGGAAATAAATTACAAAAAAAAGGGGGGGAGGAATTGAGCCTTTATCAGACTGGCAAACAAAATGGGAGCTTCTCAGGAAACAATAAACTAAACAAAAATAAAAAAAAAAATGGGGGGAAGAGATCGAGCCTTGATCAGAATGGCAAAAAATTGGGAGCTTCTCCTACATCTGGTAAGTATACTAATGAAGAAAATAATCAAGACTCAAAAAACAATCCTTCCAACCCGATTATCATCCCTCAAAAAACAGGTGAAGAAGCTGTATCCTACTACCTTAGTGATCTGGCTGTCTCTCTTTTACAACTCTGTAGACACTGGGGACACATTTTATTAGAACTACACTGCCTAGAAAAGCTGAGATTTAATGCTAATGAATATTAATTCCAAGTAAACAAGATCATTATCTTAACAATTCATGCATTTTCATTTTGAGAAAATTAAAAGGAGCAGTTGAGCCGGTCTAATTTTCTGCCTACCTTCCTCAAAATTAAACCGAATGCCGAAAGCCAAGATTACTAAATATGTTGCAGGACTAATGTGTATTTCGATAGTCGACAGCCAATTATGAACTTAGCCTGAGAGCAACAGACTTTCAAATAAAACAAAAGCCCTTAAACTGTCTCCTAGCGCAAACATCCATAACTAGGCAGGAGTGAAAATGACAGACCAGTACTGACTGGGACCCTCTCTCTAAACGGCAAACATTTAGGAGGGGTAAAATGAAACAGTATGCGTGAGTCTCTATTATAAACTACAAAACATACTCAGACTTAAAAATAGTGAGGATGTAGGAGTTGAAAATTCAAGCTTGTCCACTTGGATGAGTAACCACTGACATCTGATCATTACTCAGCTCCTGATGTGCTTAATAGTCTACCTTGGAAAGGGATACTGATTCTTCACTCATCTCTTCGGATGCATCAGCATAAATGTTTGCCTATGTAAGGGGCTTAACATGTCCAGTGGCAGGCTGCTATTTGTTTTGCTAGTCAACAGTATCTTTATGCTTTTGTCTCTTTCTCTCTCATAACTAAATGCATTTTAAGATTGCTGAGCTAGTAGTGCTGCTCTGATAATATACAAATCAGATACCAAAGGATACCACTGACAGTCTCGGATACTGGATGGCATCGGATAATGTTGGGATCTGACTACTGGATCTTATCACCTAAGATCCAATAGGATACCAACTCTCCAATGTGACTATCTGGGATCCGAGACAGACCTCAGATCTCATTCTATTTGACCATGGATCCCATTATCCAACCATAGATCCAAGGAATCAGAGGCAGACATCTGACCCTGGATCCCACTTTTCAACCTCTGATACAAAATCCAAATGGAGTCAGATAGGACCTCAGATCCAGAGTTAGATAGCTAGGCTATCTATAGGATTCCATTAGGTACTCAAAAGCACTATTCGAGCTTCACTACTGGCTAGCAAATAACCACTTTTGAGTGGAAATACTATGTTTTACAGATGGTAATGTAAAATGTTTTAATGTTGGACTGCTGAGTCTGGAAAGCTGGGTAGTCTGTGTTTCGCTGGGTGAAAGTTGTGATACTAGCTATGCTCTAGTTTCTCCCAGTGTTCTGCTTCTAAAAACTGCGGAAAGCAACACAATATAGTATAGACAACCATGGAGGTGCAGCCCAGGGACATCCAAGTTTTCAAGGAGAAGTCTCTGCCCACCCCCACCCCCCAATTGGGCTTGTCACCACTTTTCTAATGCTGGCCCTCAGAATCAGGCCCAAGCTGCCTTCCCCCACTCCTCTGGTGACCAACGAGCCCCATTTATCACAAACTTCACCATTGTTGCCTGCTCCCATGGTTATTCCTTCCATGCCAGAGGTTGCAACTCAGGATCCAGGGCAAGCCGTAGGCCTCACAGGGGGAAGCAAAATTGTACAAGCTGTGGCTGTCATCTGGACAGAGTACCTGGGAGCAGTCCCAGTCAATATACACATGCACATATGACACCCTGTGAGTAAGCTAGCTCCCTAGCCCTCCCCAGGAGTCCCTGTGTACTTGAACCCAGTGCCAGCGCCCCCCCCCCACCAGTAACCTGCCACTTGGCAGTGCCTTACTGCTCGTCCAAGCCAACTGCCGAGTCCACTCCCCAACTCAGGTCTCCAGCACAGCAGGGGCCATTGATTGTCCCTATAACCATTCTGTGTCTGGTTGGCTCCACTGGCAGCACATCTGCCTCTGGGCAAGGAGGTCATGGGTTCTAGTACCACACCGAGATTGGGCTCATACCACAAGCCCTGGCACCCAAGCACAGTACAAAGGGGATGCTGTACTGTTGGGGTGTGCTGACCTTCAGATGAGACATTAAACTAAGATCCCATGCCTGTTCTGGTGGACGCGAAAGACCCCATGATACCTCTCGAAAAAGAGTAGCGTTTTTTTCTTTTATGAAAACAAGAACAAGCAAACTCATACAGCTTATAACAAGTCAATCAGTTAACTGAAAAATTAAAAACAATCATAAGGACTTGGAAATAAAGGTTAAACAAAAACAAATATTCAAAACACAGTGCATTAAAAGAGAATAAAAACAAACCCTGCCTGTGGTCAACCTTTTTTTTTTTTTATTTCTTTGAATTCTATTTATTCAGTACCCCATCCGAGTATCCTTCTGGGGCATTCACTTGACTGCTGCCTTCTACTCCCAGTCTGAACCCCCTATACTCTGAGGGACTCCCCCGACCACCCAGGCAGACCTAGCCCCCTGGATCACCCCCGGGGGCAGGACCATCCTCCCGTGATGGCCTGTTCTGGGATTAGAGAGGTCTTACCTGGGTGGCGGGTCGTCCATGGAGACCCCCCAAGCGCGGGTCCGACAGTGGGATGTGGGCAGTGTCCCTAGAATCCCCATCATTTCCTTGTCCATGGTAGTTTTTTTTTGCTGATAGGTCCGCAGACACAGGATGTGCACTGCTGCCCTGCCCGCAGCGTGAGTGCCCCACCCACGTCCGGAAGGCAGCTGCCTGACATATTCCCCAGTGTACAAGCCCTAGGCATTGCAGTTCCTCCTGTCTCCACCGGGAGCCGCTGCGATGCCGTGCTGACCCTGGATCCCTTCCCGAGAGAGGAGAGCAATCCTAAGGATGCTCAGTCCTCTCTCTTCCCTGCTGAACCCGGGTCGCCGACATGGCGCTACGTGCGGCATCCGGTGCCTCAACCCTCAGTGCCACCGGGCCAGCCTGTGGTCAGCCTTAACCTGTAGAATACCAAGCACTGACTCATTACCTTGCTACAGTTTTATTAGGAATGGATTTCCATAGTAAATGAACCTTTGGACTTTGAAAAGTGGCTTTTTCTGTACAACTCGGTCTAATGCTGCTTGACTAGAAATAAAGGGATCCATATATGTTACCCCTTTTTGTTGCAGTGAAAAGGCACATTGAGCCTGCCACATGTAAAACTTAAAAATGACAAACTGAACCCCTACCATATCTGGGATTAAATGATTCCACCCAGGGGGGCAGAAATCCGAAAATCATAGGAGAATTTCCCCAGTGTCCTGCCCAAATTTCCGTCATTCACTAAAAATTCCACCAGTAGCTTGATCTTGTTCAATTTCAGTTGGTTTTCATCTGCTTCCCCCACCCCACCCCCAGATGAGGCTGAAGACAAGCAGTACTTCGGTCTAGTTTGTGTTGACAGGGAAAGGACAGCTAATCAAAATATATTTTCTGACTAAAACAGGAAATAATGATTGGGATGGGTGCAGAGAATTCTTTATCCTTGAAGAGTGCATGTAGGAAATGGAAACTTGATTCAGAATAGCAATGCTTTCTTGTACACAGTGTATTTTTTTTCCAATTGTTTAACCAGGATAGAGACACTAAGCTGAAAGCTTGTTTTACAGGTGCAACCTAGGAGCACAGGGAAGTTAAGTGACTTGCTCAGGGTCACACAGTATGCAAGTGGGGGCTGTGGGATTCAAACCCAGGTCTCCAGATTTGCAGCTCAGAGACTTAAACCATTGCGTTATACTGCCTCCCTTGATGAGGCATGCTAATAAAGGCCATTAGTGGAAAAAAATCTCTTTATAGGGGCTATCCAAGACAACTGCCCCAATTAAGTGTTTTTTTTTTAACCAACAGTTCATTACCTGGCCCCCATGTGAGTTTAAACTGGTGAATGTCATAACTTTCCATGCTGTCCCAGTCAGGAGGGAAGGAATCATAAACTGGGCTGAATAAACAGACAGCTGATCCCTCCACTTCCAGGGCTGCTGGCCCTGCCACTGTGCTCAGAATTGTTTGACATCTAACCAGAGAAAGTGGGGGCTATGCTCCATAAAAGTCTATAGGGAAATTTGGACATGCTATGTTATATGTTACTGCAACCTTTCCTATACATTTAAGCCACCGCTTGACTAACAAAGGCATTAACACTTTCTGCCTGCTATTTGCAGCGCTACTAGCTCTCTAAGAACCACTTTGCACACGTTCACGTCTTAATCAGCAGGGTCAGGCACCATGTATAATGTGTAGAACATACTACTTTGAGGAGAACAATAAAAAACAAGAGCAAAAACCAGTCTTACGTCTCATCAAATCATTATGATTGTTGTTACACAGTAAGACACTGTCACTACTTCAATTTCACAAATACCATTATCAATACAATACCTCTTCAGCTCTCTCTCTCGATAAAGAAAAGCATTTGTATGTCAGATCTAAAGAAAGATGCCCCACACATTATCAGTGTAGCTGCAGAAAGAAAAACTGGACCAATTTTCTATTCTTAAAACAAATTATGAGTCTATAGAACATTAATCTGCCAACCTTCTTACACCAGCAAGCAACACACGTGCAAGTAATACAGTTGCTGCAGCTATATTAACCAAGAGTTGAGGAGGTAAGCTAGTGGTTTAGTACTGGGAATCAATACGTCGTACTGTGCTCTGAACTTGGGAGCAGTACATTTTTGTGCCCTCACCAGAGCAAAGCTGAAGGGATTCCCAGAAAATCATTTTCGAGCCAAAGGTGCCTGGTATTTCCAGGGTTTCTACACAGCACGAGTTATGGGGTTCTTGTCTGGGTCCTACCTTGAATCAGCTCTTGATGCTATTCTTATAATCTCCAGACAACTCATGGCAAGAAGTTGTCGGCCCCAGGACCTAAATCACCCATCTTTTGTATTACCAAAAGCCGCTCAGCACCCACCACAGCCCTGCCCTGAAACTTTGTAGGCACACATGTTAAAGGGGGTATATAAATGTAATACTACCCCCTTAACATGTGCAAGTGCCTACAAAATAAACTACAGTACATGGATTGAGGGGTTGCCATTGCACCCGATTACTGTCTATAGCTATTAATAGCCCTGCAGTCCCTTCCTTCCTTAGCGTCATCAAAACGCTGTGTTTAGGGGTGAGGCTGCGGCAGGCGCAGAGCGACATTCAATAACATGTAAGTTTGATTGCAAGTATTGTAATTTAAATGACTAAACACGGCTGAAGCAAAAAATCTGACATATGGGTGATTTAGGTTCTCGGTCAGTTGCCTGACCTGAGGGTATAATGTTGTCAGCTACTCTTTAAAGAATTGCACTGAACCTGTGAGTCATGTCCCCCCTGTAGAAAAAGATGATTTTTGAAAAGCTGGGTCCAATTGTATTACTGTTCCATCTATACAAGCTTCCCAGTGGGTGTTCTTATTCCACACACACAGGTGGCAAATACCACTGTAGGACTTTATGATGTAGTTTATGCCCCTGTAAAGCTGTTACGCTACTGTCACAGTGCATTAGTGTTCTACTATAGAACTCTGTTATTCTGAAAGACATACACTACATTGTACAATTCTACAGCCTAGAGGTTACAGCAACAAGCTATGAATGAGCTTGGCACATTCAGCAGATCTGAGCTGGAGTTGCACAAACTTCAGCTGCATATGGTGTGACCCTGAGCAAGTCACTTAAAGGAAAACTACACCCAAAACTTGAAAAAATATATGCTGTGCAGAGTGTTTTAATTTGTATGTGAAGTTCTAGTGTTTCCTTCCCTCTGACTGGTATTAGGAGTTTTTCCTAAATTAGCCTGCTAGCTTTAGGGTAGTTTTACGACCCCTGGAGATCACCATATCAAATAGCTTTATTGCATTTCTTTGTCCTACAATGCACCTTGTTTCATGTGATGGTGATGTAGCAGAGCCCATAAATCCAGCAGAAAGCACTGCATTACAATCAGTTCACAACAATAGAGATGGCTATATTTTAAAATCTGTAGAATTCAGCTTGGTGACCACCCTCATCCTAAAGGTTTTACTGTCCTGAAAAACATTGCTGCTGGTAATTTTTGTGCAGCTTGTAAAGCTTCCAAGATATTTAGTTTGTTTGGCATGTGTGCTGGAATGTTGGGTCTCTCTTACATCACAGTCACGTGAGACAAGATGCACTGTGGGAACAAGAAATACAATTACGTTATCAGGTATGAAGATCCCCAAGGGTCGTAAAACTAGCATAAAGCTAGCAGGCTAATTTGGGAAAAACTCCTAATACCAGTCAGAGGGAAGGAAACACTAGAAATTCACATACAAATTAAAACACTCTGCACAACATATATTTTTTCAAGTTTTGGGTGTAGTTTTCCTTTAATCTCCCTGTGCACCTGGTGTCACCTCTGTAAACAGGCCCTATGACCAGTGGACCTTACCCAGTTACCAACAAATAAAATAAATGGCACTTTGCCGCAGTGTGTAAAACAGAAACAACCACTTAGTTAACTAAGAGACCCATGGAGCCGCCACAATAACAGAGTTAGCATCAGTATTTCAAAACCGCTTCTACTGCACAAATGATTAACACGTTCAGCACAGTTCTCCTTTACAGGCCCCATCTCTCAACATGCACCTACTACACAGTCCAACATTCATCAAATGCGGTCAGTCATAAATCAAACCTATGTTCAGACACTTTTGATTTACAGTACATAGATTTCCTACTAGCAATGAACAATTTAGGACACACCAACTAAATGTCTTGTTAATTCAGAATGCTGCTTACGAACAACATTTTATTTTTTTTTTTTTTTGCATTTTCTGGTACCTGGAACAAGATTTTTTTTGTTTGTTTTCACATTTTCTGGTACCTGGAGTAAATAGGAACAGGGCTAACTAAACAAAGAAAAGCAAAACTGGATGCATAAGAGCCTTTTTCTTGACTCTCTACAGCCAGTTTTGTCTTCCTGTGTGGTCTTACAGAGGGGACACGAAAAGTCCTACAAAATGTCTTGCCATTCCATTCAAGTTAACGGAAAACAAAATATCATTTTCATTCAACTTTAATCTTGGTGATTTAAGTGGATTAACAAGGATTGTTACACATACCGTGTCTTGTCTTGTATATGTTATTCGTTTTTCCATTGTCTTCTAGCACGGACATGGATGCAAAGCTGCATCAGGTGCACCTAACCGTATTCTTTGGCAGGGGGCAGATCTCTTTATATTTCTCTGACAGTGTTACAGTAATTACTGGACTGAAAGCTCAGCCAAATCACTGTACTAGACGTGGCCAAGGCCCTTGCTTTGGTGCCAGTGACAAATGGTGATCTGATACACGAGATGGAGAGGGTGACAGGTTGAAGAACAGGTCAATATCACAGTGTCATGAAAGCCATTTGATGAACGTAATTAATTTATGACTCACCTGGCATCATCGTTCATTGTACTGTGGTCAATAGGGGCCATGAAGCTTACCAGCTTGCTATGGACATGATACCTACAAAATACAGTAGAACAATATGAACAGGCTGTATTGGCTTATTATGATTTGGCAATAAAATAACAAAACAAAAAAAACTGGGGGGCTAAAAATTCCCAAACTGTCAATCTAAGTTTAGCATGCACAGCTTCACAGTTCATGGTGCTCTCTTTATGATCGTAAAAGACCATTATTTCTTATTTAATGGGCTTAATAACTAGATCTACAACATTTAAATCTCCCCACTGAAAAGCAAAGAGTGTTGAAAAATGTGTCAAGTGAAACTCTGCAAGTAGGTTACAGCTGTATCCCAGAACAGCTCTACAACAACAAAGTCAAAGCAACAATACACTGTTTGATTTGTGCTCTCGGAGGCTACAGACTGAGTCGTACATTGACATTTTACTAATATGCAGATTATGCTTCTACTTACTTTTGGAGCCTTACATCTAACTGTGAAGGGCTGCGTTGAATCCTGATCAATAGAGCAGGTTGAGTGCAAGCTTCCCTTCACATGGGGCAGGTCCTTTGGTCATTTTTGTTCATTCAGGTTGGGTATATTTCAGAGGTAATGAACTGTGCTGATTTTGTTGTGATTACATGATGCAGAGTTTTATTCATTAAGGCTCGAGAGCGAAGACCATCTCACAACATGATCCAGCTAATCTAAATCTCTGCATGCTTTACTTGTCACATTCTAAATAAATATGCTAAAAAAGAGCAATTCATAACATTCCTTGAAGCGGTTGCCTGTGGGCTGGATATCATGCATGTGTTCTCAGCAGTCTTAAGTTGTTGAGCCAGCACAAACACTGCAGCAGCAATAGTTAAGATCTGAGAAACCTTGCAGACAAGTACTGGTACCATTTGACATTTTAGGTGCTATATACTGTATTGGGGGGGTTGTCTATGCAGAACAGCACTGGTACCATCTGACGTTTTAGCTGCCATATATACTTGGGGGGTCTATGCAGAACAGCACTGGTACCATCTGACATTTTAGCTGCCACATATATATCGTGGAGGGGTCTATGCAGGACAGCACTGGTACCATCTGCATTTTAGCTGCCATATATACTGGGGTCTATATGCAGAACAGCACTGGTACCGTCCGACATTTTAGCTGCCACATATATATTTGGGAGGGGTCTATGCAGAACAGCACTGGTACCATCTGACGTTTTAGCTGCCACATATATACAGGGAGTGGTCTAAGCAGAACAGCACTGGTACCATCTGACATTTTAGCTACCACATATATACTGGGGGGGTCTATGCAGAACAGCACTGGTACCATCTGATGATTTAGCTGCCACATATATACTGGGGGGGGTCGTCTATGCAGAACAGAACTGGTATCATCTGACGTTTTAGCTGCCACATATATACAGGGAGTGGTCTAAGCAGAACAGCACTGGTACCATCTGACATTTTAGCTACCACATATATACTGGGGGGGGGTCTATGCAGAAAAGCACTGGTACCATCCGATGTTTTAGCTGCCACATATATACTGGGTGGGTCGTCTATGCAGAACAGAACTGGTACCATCTGACATTTTAGCTACCATATATACTGGGGGGGGTCTATGCAGAACAGCACTGGTACCATCTGACATTTTAGCTGCCACATATATAATGTGGGGGCATGCAGAACAGCACTGGTACCATCTGACATTTTAGCTACCATATATACTGGGGGCATTGCAGAACAGCACTGGTACCATCTGACATTTTAGCTGCCACATATATAGTGGGGGGGGTCTATGCAGAACAGCACTGGTACCACCTGACATTTTAGCTACCATACATACTTGGGAGGACAGAACAGCACTGGTACCATCTGCATGTTAGCTGCCATATATTGGGCATGGGGTATGCAGAACAGCAGTGGCACCATCTGACATTTTAGCTGCCACATATATATTGGGGGGGATCTATGCAAAACAGCACTGGTACCATCTGATGTTTTAACTGCCACATATATACTGGGAGGCCTATGCAGAACAGCACTGGTACCAGCTGACATTTTAGCTACCACATATATACTGGGGTGGGGGTCTATGCAGAACAGCACTAGTACCATCTGCATTTTAGCTGCCACATATATACTGGGGGGTCTCAGAAACAGCACTGGTACCACCTGACATTTTAGCTGGCTATATACCGGGGTTTATGCAGAACAGCACTGGTACCATCTGACATTTTAGCTGCCACATATATACTGGGGGTCTATGCAGAACAGCACTGGCACCATCTGATGTTTTAGCTGCTATATATACTGGGGGGGGCTATGCAAAACAGCACTGGTACCATCTGACATTTAAGCTGCCATATATACTGGGGCTGTCTATGCAGAACAGCAATGGTACCATCTGATGTTTTAGCTGCCACATATATAGTAAGGGGGGTCTATGCAGAACAGTACTGGTCCAATCTGGCATTTTAGCTGCTATATATATACACTGGGGGTCTATGCAGAACCGCATTGGTACCATCTGCATTTTAGCTGCAATATATATACTGGGGTCTATGAGAACAGCACTGGTACCATCTGACATTTTAGCTGCTATATATATCTGGGTCTATGCAAAACAGCACTGGTACCATCTGATGTTTAAGCTGCCTATATATACTGGGGCTGTCTATGCAGAACAGCACTCGTGTCATCTGATATTTTAACAGCCATATATACTGGAGGGGGTCTATGCAGAACAGCACTGGTACCATCTGGCATTTTAGCTGCCATATATACTGGGTGGAGGGGGTCTATGCAGAACAGCACTGAGACCATCTGATGTTTTAGCTGCTATATATACTGGGGGGGGGCTATGCAAAACAGCACTGGTACCATCTGACATTTTAGCTGCCATATATACTGGGGCTGTCTATGCAGAACAGCAATGGTACCATCTGATGTTTTAGCTGCCACATATATAGTAAGGGGGTCTATGCAGAACAGCACTGGCAATACCTGACATTTTAGCTACCATACATACTGGGGGTCTATGCAGAACAGCACTGGTCCAATCTGACATTTTAGCTGCTATATATACACTGGGGGGTCTATGTAGAACCGCACTGGTACATCTGCATTTTAGCTGCCATATATATTGGGCATGGCGTATGCAGAACAGCACTGGCACCATCTGACATTTTAGCTGCCACATATATATTGGAAGGATCTATGCAAAACAGCATTGGTACCATCTGATGTTTTAACTGCCACATATATACCGGGAGGTCTATGCAGAACAGCACTGGTACCATCTGACGTTTTAGCTGCCATATATACGGGGGTGGTGCTATGCAGAACAGCACTGGTGCCATCTGATATTTTAGCAGCCATACATACTGGAGGGGGTTTATGTAGAACAGCACTGGTACCATCTGGCATTTTAGCTGCCATATATACTGGGTGGAGGGGTCTATGCAGAACAGCACTGGTACCATCTGACATTTTAGCTGCCACATATATATTGTGGAGGGGTCTATGCAGAACAGCACTGGTACCATCTGATATTTTAGCTGGCACATATATACTGGGGAGGTGTCTATGCAGAACAGCACTAGTACCATCTGACATTTTAGTGGCCACATATATACTGGGGGGTACCATCTGACATTTTAGCTGCCACATACATAATGGGGTAGAGATCTATGCAGAAGAGCACCGGTACCATCTGACATTTTAGCTGCCACATACATAATGGGGTAGGGATCTATGCAGAACAGCACTGGTACCATCTGACATTTAAGCTGCCATATATACTCGGGAGGTGTATGCAGATCAGCACTGGTAACATATCTGACATTTTAACTGCCACATACATACTGGGGTGCTCCATGCAGAACAGCACTGGTATCATCTGACATTTTAGCTACCACATATATTGGGGGGGGTCTATGCAGAACAGTAGTGGTACCATCTGACATTTTAGCTGCCATATACAGTATATTTGTGAGGGGTATCTGTGCAGAACAGCACTGGTACCATTAACTGACTTACTTTGGATAAGCTGAGGGACACAGCAGATACCTTGGATAATGGACATTTTTGGCCCAGATTGGAAACAGGGTGTCTGTGCCATTATCCAGTCAAATGATCTGATGCCGGGACTTATAAAAATGCAAGAAAAAAAAATCCAAGTCTCTGCTTGCATTTTAACTAAAATGTCCAATTTTTTACCATACAGATTTACTCCTTGCCGTACTGGTCCTTGTAAGAACAGATCCAGAAGCAAATGATTTGACACATCTATGTTGGTCCAATAAAAGGTAACAAAAAGAACAAAGTGCTTTAGCTTTCGGACCAACAAAGTCCTTTCTTGGAAGCTTAAGTTTTAAGCTTCTGAGGAAGGATTTGGTAGGTTCGAAAGCTACAGCACTTTGTTCTTTTGTTACATCTATGTTGATCCAATAAAAGACATCAAATCATTTGCTTCTGGATCAATTTTTAACAGAATAAAACACTTCACGGTGTCCTATTATACTGGATATATGGATACTTGTGGTGGTTGAAAGCACTCAGCGCACCGGAAGTACCTGTATATCCAGTATAATAGAAAGGGTCTAAGAGACAGAGTATCCTGATTGGATGTAAGCATTAGAAACTTACACAATGACGGCAAAAAAAGAGCACTGGTCCATCCAGTCTGCCCATTAACCCTAACAAACCCGGGATCTATTGTCCATACAGGGTCCTAATCAACACTGTTCACTGCCCTGCTCCCCACCCTATCGCTACCACCCTGAGCAACCACCAAGCCCTTCACTCTGTCCCAGCTGTGTCTGAAGCCACTGATAGTTTGGGTGCCCACAACATCAGCCAGAAGGTTGTTCCAAGGCTCCACCACCTTTTCTGTAAAATAACATTTTCTCACTTCCCTCCTGAATTGCCTCCGTCACTTTCCACTTGTGCCTCCATGTTCTTGATCCTTGTACTGCACTAGCGAAGCATGACACACTTTACCACCGTACACTCAGATTCATTATGGGAGCCCCATACTCCATCCATCACTGCTCACTGTACGCCAAACTAGGATGGCTCTCACTTAAACTTAGACGACAGAAAAATGCAGTCATCTGGACCTACAGAGCAATCATCAATAAGCTTCCCCAGTATATCTCTGACTCCCTGAAACAGTCAAAGTAGTATAACAAGGCCTACAATTATGTAAACAGGATGCTGGGGTGTATAGGAAGGTGTACTGACAGCAGAAGGGTGGTATTACAAGCTCTCTGTTGAACACTGGTGAACCCCGATTTGGAGTACTATGCCCAGTTCTGGAGTCCTCACCCAAGGAAAGTTAAGGACAGGCTGGAAAGAGTGCAGCGTAGGGTGACCAAAATGATTTAGGGCCAGCAGGGCAGATCTTATGAAGACTGGCTCAAGGCACTGAACACGTACACGCTGGAGGCCAGCCGTGAGAGGGGAGATTTAAGTTTCTGAAACGAATAAACAAAGGTAAACTGTGAGGAAGTACTGTATGTAGCACAAGTAGTGGATCAATCAATCAGTCTTTATTTATCCAGGCAAAACACCATTGAGTACAAATCATTTACAAGATGGACCTGGGTAAGGTACACAAAGCACAATAAGAATAAGACAGGGTATACGGTAGGGTTATACAGCATATAATATAAAATAACACACTATTTGCAAAATACACTGTACAAAATTAAACAATATTTACAGGCTATAAGCACTGAGGTATGGAATATATTAGAGACCAGCATAAAGACTGGTAGGAGATATAGTTCAGGTAGGAGATGAGAGGATGGGTACCAAGTGTTAGGCCAGTAGGCTCTCTGGGGAAGCATTTATATGATTCATAAAAAGAATGAGCAAACAAGGTTTTAAAGGTGTCTGAAGTAACAGGGATCACAATTTTCAAGGTGTTTTGGGTGTTATTCCAAAGGACAGTCAGGGCATGACTTATAGACGCTTCACCAAGGTGCATTCTAACTTTGGGTATGACGAGGGAGATATAGGAGAGGCTGCTAAGGGGGTAGTTTCCCCCAAATTCTATCAGCCTTATGTTAACCCTTTGTTAAAATACATGTAGAGCCTAATCACATGCTGAGCAAGATACAGCACTATTTAAAATTATATTTATTTATAACAGCAATAAGAACTCCCAGGAATTATGCTCTTGTCATTTCCCTCCCTAAGCCTTCCTTATACTATGACAAATGGTTTGTCTGATCCTATTTAACTATGTTAAATTGCACTCTATATTTATGTTATTCCAATCGTTATACTGCGTGTGGTTTTATTTTGGCATTTCCTGCCCCCCCCCGGTTACACCTGGAAACGAGCCTTGGCTCAGTGTGCCTCTCCCAGTTACCAATTTTCAAATAAATAATTTTAATAACTATTTGGTATTTATTTTCAGCAGAACACTGCATAAAATAAATAACATGACATTTTGAGAGAGAGAGAGAGAGAGACCTGCAGAGCTTCCAGCTGGCACCCCCTATGAGTAGGGGGCTCCGTGGTGACTGAGGATGCCTAATGCAGACACTGATTTCAGAGTACTAGCCATTTAATTATTTTTATTTTTTTAATTTGCCATCTTACATTTTCTCCCACTGTCACTCTGCCATGATATCCGTTCAGCAACCACCCCACAGCTGCACCCTTCGTTTCTGGTGGGTAGAGATCCATAGATGGGGAGCTCGGGTGTGTCAATGGCTGTCATTCTGACACACGGGGGGTGGGGTTCGTGTCCTCCCTCTTTTTTTTTCCCCCTTGGTCCTTCCCACCACCCCGCATGGCACTGTGCCCTGCCTCTTGTGGCCTTGCATGCCACTGTAAATAAAATATAGGATAAAGTATGGGTCTGGGTGTGTAACGAGAATTTACACACACCTGAGGGGTTTATGTGAGCATCAAACCCGAGGGTGTGATCTCAACACACCCAGACCCATATTTTATTTTATATAATTGTTGTCTTTCTTTTTTGCCTCAGCAATTATATAAAATAAAAAAGGCTGCTGTGCCACTGCCGCCGCAGTCCGATTCCGGTCGGCTTTCTCTTATTTAAAACATTTTTTTTTCGACAGTATTGTAAGGAGGATCGATCCAGTAGCAATGTGGTACAATTAATTTAAATTTTATTTTACTTACTGCCGAGTGTCCGTGGCAGTTTCTTTTCAGGTTGGGTTTGCGGGTTCGGGAAGTAAAAAGCGAGCAGAGTTTGAGCAGGTGCATGCGCAGAGAGGGGGAAACCGTACGCGTGTTTGCCATTATAAACGCTCCTTTATAACGGCAAATTACACCACGGTTTCCTTATGGAAAAAAGAGGAAGCCATTAGTTATTAAATGTTAATGGTTAGTTTAATCACTCTCTAGGGGCATGTTGCACTCAACTACAGCTCGTGCCACATTACGCCCCTAGAGGGTGATTAACAGCCCAGTAACGTATACAGAATACTGGCTGGGTAACCATGCGCAACCAGCCTGTGCTGCCACTGAGAGGTTCAGATTACAGCAGACCTCGAGAGCGAAGCTCGAGAAGTCCATTGTAATCAGAACCTTGAGTATTTTTTTTTTTTTACAGGGTATAGAGACCAAAGAAGTAAAGTTGTTTTTCTTTTTAAACTGCTTAAAATATTGTGTCCTGTTCTCAGCTGTTCTCCCATTTTCATGTCCCGTTCTCAGCCAGTGTCAAAGTGACAGCTAATTCAGAGAAACAGATGCTTTAAAAAAAAATAAGATTAAGTTTATGTTAATATAAAGGTTTCATTTTTCAGACTTTCATGGAAAACAGAGAAAACTAGCTAACATCCACATTACTGGTTTCCGTTTGTGGTTATCTGTTGGGAGCACATTTTTTTCTCCCAGCTCTGGTTTGGTTAAAGCTGGTTGCACATACACTGTGTTCACCTGTTTAGAATGCTGTTGTACTACAGAAGAGTACAACTGTGTTCCATAACCTTTGCACTGTGGTACAACAACATTCTGCTTAGGATGAAAATCCATGCAGAACAAGCTTCCTCTATGCACTGTAACATAATAACTGTACATCCTTCCATGCGTTATTCCTTACATAGCCACCCAGATTCAAATTCCAGAGAACTCTGTGGCTAAGGAACCCAAATCAGAGCATTTCAGTGGAGGAATGTACTTACTGACAGCCCCTTGACAACTAATGGCAAGCAATCTTTGAAAACGAGCTCCAAATGGAGTGTATAAAAGATCCAAGAACAAAATAACTTGGTAACAGAGGATCAATCAATAGACATGAACAGATTATTAATTTGTTAACCGCATTCCAATTTGCCCACACAAACATGTTTTGCAATTCAGAAAATTGTTGCACAGGCTGAAAAAATTAAATCATGCAACTGTTTCATGTTTATATACTGGAAGGATGATGAGGTATGTTTAGACGTTTACTTGATCCCCAGAAATTAAACAGATGAGACGGATGAAACCCTACGAGACCGTCAACAACAAAATTAGAAACAGAGTGCCTACCCTTTTACTCTGATTGGCTGCACTTAAGGCATCTTTTCAAACTGCAAGATAATGAAATGCATGAAACCATACAATTTGTCAGGTATTAGTTTAAGCTTGTAAGTGATTATTATTTAAGGACGACTTCTTGATGTAAAATATGCTTTAGCGTTGTTGGACCTCAATCTGGCAGGAGATCAGGTTTAGCAAATCATACACACAGAGCTGCCACATTATTCAAGGAGGAAAAAAGCATACACATTCAGCTGTACAGCACTGTCAGATACCTTTATGGAGCTGTGAATGCATTAGGTTATGTGTGATGCTAGCAGAGTGGAATATTGATAGCCAATGATTACAGGACATTCAGGCCAACAAAGCAGTTTCAGCCTCTTTAAATAAATTATCTTATGGTACCAATCTTGAAAATTACTACACCCGGATTGACCCAAACTGATTTTTACTGACTTTCCATCTGAAAGTATCCAAACCAAAGATTAATGCCCTACTTGACGAAAGCGTGTAAACGCAGCAGCTCTTTAATGATGCGATATCCCTCTTCAGAAAAATCATGTCCCAAATGCAGATTTTAATCATGTTAATCCTAGTGTTCACCACAGAAAGACTTTGGTGGCCATACTAAGAAGATCACATTTGCATCTAAATGGATATTTTTTCTGAAGATATACCAGAGGCTGTAAACTTCATTTTTTTTCTCTTGACAAACAGTACTTTTGTTTAAAAAAAAAATAAAAATAAAAAAAAAATCATTCTGACCCTCAACGTTCCAACAAACCTCTTCCTCTGCCTTTTCCCAACTCTTGGTTGCACTGGGACCCAGTCACGACTGAGTTTTTAAGGACACGGCACAAACTTACCTAATTTTTCTGCCTTTGCTCGCTTTCGTGTCCACTTTTTTCTTGATTTTACTTCTGAGCTTCTGGATAGCCAGCCACTGCCTATCGTTGAAATAAGCAAAATCATGTTTATTTTTGGAGCAATTAAGGATGATACATATTCAAGTACTGTACTGTTTAGGACTATAGAGGTTATTCACTTTTTGTCCTGCGAGGATCAGCTTGAGGCCCTGAACATGTACTTTAGGCAAGTGACCAGAAAACAGAGGGCCAATATGAAAGAGACCTTTAATTTATTTATTTATGACTTTGGTAACTGGGTAGGTGCACTGATCCCAGGGACCGTTTTCAGGCACGACCTGGGCCACATACTGTGGCACAGGAACTAATGTAACAAACAACAAAGCATGGAACAGTTCACAAAAACAAACAAAAAAAAAGAAAAGTTACAACAGTGCATGGGAATAGCAAATAGAAGAGCAACAAAAAATACAGGATTCCATAAACCATACATCAGTTAGGCATTACAATAAGTAAGGGTATGCATAAACGTACAGTTCTATCAGCAGCAGTTACAACAGGAGACAAACAAGGGAGTATAAGTAGAAAGAGGGATAAGGCATAGCAAAGTATTGGGGTGGGGAGGGGAAAGGCAGGATTAACAAACATAGGTACTAAATCTCAAGTGCACATGCAGGCCAGCTTAACTGATTCCCGCTTGACCTAATATATATACATTCCCTGGTAGGGTGCAGTTGGGAAAGTGAGTGGACTACCCATGGAAGCAGTGGTAGCAGGAAGTTGTCAGGAGACAGTCTTTGAGGCAGGTTTTGAACTGGCAGTGGGTGTCGAGGGAGAGGAGCTCGGCAGGCAGTTTATTCCACAGCGTAGGAGCTGTCATAGACAAGGCCCTGCCGCCCATTTTGGTAGGTAACCCTGGGGATATTCAAGTGGGGATGCTGTTTGAGTGAAGGCTATGGTGCAAGGTTCATACAGCACGGAAGGGAGCAAGGGGAGATACCTGTCCAATACAGATGGCAGAATCCACCATGCAGCAGAGGGCTAGGTCAAAACGGCCTTGCAGCGGAAGCCATCCTAGCAAGTTGTAGAGGACAGAGTGGTGTGTGGTATAAGGGGACAACAAGGCGAAATGACAGGCACTGTTATAGGCAGAGGAGAGCTTGGCCATCAGGGTGGCAGATGTCCTGGCATAGATAAGGGAGCAGTAGTCCAGGATAGGGAGTAGATTTTCCGGTACATAGAAACACACTTTGACGGCAGATAAGGACCACTTGGCCTACCCAGTCTTCCCATTTCCCTACCTATTGGATAAGCTGCAGGTTCTAGTTAGCCAACAGCCTACTTCCTGCAACCCCCCCCCACTATAATTGCCTCATGTCTGTCCCATGCATGTTTGAATCCCCTCACTGTTTTAGACCCCACAACCTCCCCAAGAAGGTGGTTCCATGCGTCCACCACTCTTTCCGTGAAAAACAATTTTCTCACATTACCCGAGTCGCCCCCATCTTTAAACTGTGCCCCCTTGTTCTTGCACATCTCTTTTTCTGAAAGATGCTACCCTCCTGGACTTTGTTGATTCCTTTGAGGTACTTGAAAGTTTCTATCATGTCCCCCAGTCCCTCCTTTCATCAAGGGTATACATACTAAGCTCTCTCAGTCTCTCTTCATATGGTTTCTGATGCAGACTCTGCACCATTTTAGTTGCCCTCCTCTGGACTGCTTCCATACTGTCTATGTCCTTGCGTAGATGGGGTCTCCAAAACTGCATGCAGTACTCCAGATGGGGTCTCACCAACTGTCTGTACAAAGGGATAACCACTTCCCTTTTTCTACTTGTGCTGCCCCTCCCTATGCATCCCAGTATCCCCCCAGCTCTCCTTACTGACTTTTTACATTGCTTACCCACCTTTAGGTCATCTGATATGATTACCCCCAGGTCCCTTTCCATTATTGTTGTTGTTAGTACCTCCCCTGCCATTGTGTACTCTTCTCCTGGGTTTTTGTTTCCCTGGCGCATTACTTTGCACTTCTTTGCATTAAATCTAAGTTGCCATGCATCTGACCATTCCTCCAACTTTGCCAAGTCCCTTCTCATCCTTTCTACCCCACCCCCCGTGTATCAACTCTGTTACAGATCTTTGTGTCATCTGCAAAGAGGCATACCTTTCCTTCCAGACCCTATGCAATGTCACCTATAAAGACGTTACAGAGAACTGGACCCAGTACTGAGCCCTGACGTACTCAACTAGTAACTCCCCTTTCTTTGGAATGAGTTCCATTCACTATTACCTTCTGTGTCCTGTTGTGCAAGCAGTTTGCTACCCACGCCATCACCCTGGGACCCACTCCCAGGCTGGCTAACTTGATTATTAATCTTTTGTGTGGTACTGTGTCAAATGCCTTGCTAAAGTCTAGGTAGGCCATATCCACAGACCCTCCCTGGTCTATTACTTTGGTCACCTAGTCAAAGAAATCAATTACGAAGTATGATGGCAAGTCGGGTTTCGAGACAGAACTAGTGCCGGAATCTGTAGACAGTCCCTAATTTTTGATGAAATCTTCGAACTAGTGAATAGATGTGTTCAGAAAAGGAGAGGAAGGGGTCGAGGATAACTCCTAGGTATCTGAAAGTACACATCTTCAAGGGCTTGGCCATCAGGGGACACGATGTTGAGAGGGAGTGAGTTCTGTATTTAGCTAGGAAGGGCACTGTCAAGTTCCTGAAAGGAATGAACAAGGCAGACTGTGAAGAAATATGCAGCAGGAATGGTGAATCAGAACATGTGGACACAAGTGGAAGCCGGTGGTGTTGGTCAGTGGGGGGAGGGGCAAGAGGGACATGAGAAAGAACAGGTTACTCACCTGTAACAGTAGTTTTAAGAGTGGTATATGTTGTTCATCCACACTCTTTGGCATGTCCCTTTCCCTTTAAGGATCACTTGAAGTCTTCAAGCTGGCTCCTCTCACCAACTCGGGTTGTATATACCTCGGCTCCACCCCATGCCGTCAGATCTTAGCCAGGTTGTGTGTGTCTGCAGCCAGAGAGGTCGGGTGTGTCCGTATGGATGAACATATACCACTCCTACAACTACTGTTACCGGTGAGTAACCTGTTCTTCTAGAAGCGTGGATATGTTGTTCATCCACACTGCTTGGCAGACTCCTAGCAGTTCTCCGGGAGGAGGGAGGCAAGGCACACACCCTCTACTTAGGGAACAGAGATTGGAGAAATGAGGCCCCAAAACCAGCATCCCAGCGTGACTCAAGGTCGATGTGGTAATGGGTGATGAAGGTGTTTGTTGACTTTCAGGTAGCAGCCCGGCAGATTTCCTGGATAGGGATGTCCCTGGAAGCAGCCACCGATGCAGCAGTATGGTGGGTAGAATGAGTGCTTATCCCTCTGGAAGGCTCCTTGCCTGCCAACTCATAGCACAGACCTATGCATGATGTAATCCATCTTGCAATAATCCGCTTCATTGCAGGTCTGCCAGAAGCAGCTTCAGCGTAGGTGGCGAACCGCTCCTCCAATTTCCGTCGTCCACGCCTTATAATGAGAGAGCACATCTCAGGTCCAAAGTATGGAGCCTGTACTCTGCCTCCGAGGTGTAATTAGGGTAGTATACCGGCAGGGTTAACACCTGGTTAAGGTGAAACTCTGACACCACCTTTGGAAGGAATTTCGGGTTGGGGCATAGGACAACCTTGTCCCTGTGGAAGATCAGATAACGGGTGTCCACCAAAAGCGCCTGGAGCTCCCCTGTCCTTCTGGCAGACATGATAGCCACCAGAAAGGCCGTCTTCCACAAGTGTGACAACTCACACTTGTGCATTGGTTGGAATGGCTTGCCCATGAGCTTTGCCAGCACCAGCAGTAGATCCCATGGAGGTGGAGGTTCACACACCAGAGGGGATATGTGATCCAGACCTTTGAAAAAGCACCTAACCACCATCTCCTGCGCCACCGTCGGCTGACCGGCCCGTGCCCGGTAAGCAGAGATGGCTGCCAGGTGCACTCTAATGGTCGATGACTGGAAACCACCTTTGGAGAGAGAGACCAAAGGTAGTCAAGAATGTTAGCCACTGAACAGGATAAAAGGTCCAGGCCCTTACCCTGACATCAAATGGAAAACCTTTTCCATTTGAAGGCATAACATTTCCTGGTCGATTCCTTTCTGGATGCCTCCACCACGATGTAGACATCT
Source organism: Neoceratodus forsteri (assembly GCA_016271365.2). Taxonomy (NCBI): domain Eukaryota; kingdom Metazoa; phylum Chordata; order Ceratodontiformes; family Ceratodontidae; genus Neoceratodus; species Neoceratodus forsteri. The sequence continues at coordinate 91,312,453 of JADMNL010000030.1, forward strand.
TCGGAAAGACCCAAAGCCTGGAACTCTAGCCGCTCAGGTACCAGGCTGTGAGGTGTAGGGACTGAAGGTCCGGACGGAATACCTTCCCCTGATTGAGTGATAGCAGGTCCGGGCGTGTGCAAAGCCACTCCGGGTGCCTGCAGCTGAGGCTGAGAAGATCTGGATACCAGAACTGGCGCAGCCAGTCTGAGGCTACCAGGATCACCTTGTCCCTGATCACCTTGAGGAGCACCTTGTGGATCAAGGGAAATGGAGGGAAGGCATGGAGGAGGCCTGGGGTCCACGGCCTCGAAAAAGCATCCCCCTCCAGCGAGCCCTGCAGGCATGAAACAGTCTCAGCTTGGTGTTTTCCCTGGAGGAAAGTAGATCCATCATCGGTTTGACCCAATGGGAGAACAGGCTGTAAGCTACCTCTGGATGGAGAGACCACTCGTGGGCTGACTGGCCTAAGTGGCTGAGAGCATCCGCCAGATAGTTCGAGGCTCCTGCCACATGGATGGCAAGGAGATCCGCCTCCAACCGGCTCATGAGGGTCCAGATGTGGAGCGCCTCCTTGCACAGAAAATGGGAGTGCATGCTGCCCTGTTTGTTGAGGTAGTACACGGTCGTGGTATTATCCGTCTGGACTTGAACCATTTGACGCCGGAGCTGAGGAGCGAAAGCTGACAGTGCCAGTCTGACTGCTCTGAGCTCCAACAGGTTGATGTGGCATCGGGACTCCTTGGGGATCCAGAGCCCATAGGCTCTTTCGTCCCCCATGTGGGCTCCCCAGCCCATGAGAGAGGCATCAGTCATGAGGATGACTGTCGGCTTGGAGCGGACAAACAGGATCCCTTCCTGCAACTGGTCTGGGGCAGTACACCATTGGAGTGTGTCCCACATCTTCTGGGTTACAGTGATCAGTTGGTCGAAATGACCACGGTGTTGAGTCTACCTGGGTGGCCAGCTCCCACTGGAGGGGGCACATGTGCAACCGGGCCCAACAGACCAAGGCGAATGCCGCCATGTAACCCAGAAGGTGCAGGAAGTCCCGGGCAGGGTGCAAGTGCCCAACCAGAAATGACTGGGCAAAGGAGGAGAGAACCTCCGCCCTGTCCAACGGAAGCAGAGCTCTGGCTTGACAGGAGTCGAGCTCTGCCCCGAAGAAGCTCATCACCTGAGAAGGCACGAGTTCCGATTTGGCCTCGTTGATCAGGAGGCCGAGTTGAGAGCAGGACTGGAGGGCCAGGTCACTGGACCTCTCCACCTCCTGTTAGTTGGAACCTGCTAGGAGTCAATCGTCGAGGTAGGGGTAAATTCAGAAACCCCTCCCGACACCAGAGATGGGCCGCCACCACTGAAATGCATTTGGTGAAGACCCGTGGGGTTGATGATAAGCCGAATGGCATGGCTTGGAACTTGTACAGGGTCCCTTCGACCCTAAAGCGGAGGAGCCGCTGATGGGACGGACAGATTCGGATGTGAAAGAACGCGTACTGCAGATCCAGTGAACAGAACCACATGTTTCGCTCCAAGGATGGTATGAGCTGGGACAGAGTGACCATCCAAAAGGTACGTGACCTGAGATATTTATTTATTTATTAAATTTTGGTGACCGGGTAGGTCCACTGAGCCCCGAAGGTCCCTTTTCCAGGGGCAACACAGGATAACAATACAAGTTATAAGAATGAACAAGGACATAAGGAACATTTGAGGCATTGTGAGTTACATCATGAGGTGGTTACAGTAAAGAAAAATAGTGGATACTGGCATGGTTACAGGCATGGTAAAAGAAAAGCAGTGGGTACAGGCATGGTTATCATCATGACATGTAAGCAATTAGTAGTACTTTGCATGTAGTTTATTCAGGGGTTACACGTGGCCTCTGGTGAGCAGTCTATATAAGGCAGGTAGTAGGAAGGTTAAGCTTTAGGAGACGGGAGTTGGAGAGGAGGGAGTACCTTAGGAGCTTTAAGTGCCATGACAGTGGCATGCGCTGAGGTCAGCAGATGGGACTTAAGCCTGGTGCGAAGTTCATGAGTGAGGAGGAGGCCTGGACCTGGGGAGGGAGCTTGTTCCATTGGCAGGCTGCTTGGGAGGAAAAGGATCCTCCGCCAGCATTTGTTCTTACCCTAGGGACTTCTATGCGTTCTATCTGAGGTCATTAGGTTCCTTGGGTTGTGTTTGAGGGTTATGGTCCCGGCAATGCTTGGCGGAGCATGGGGTTTGAGAAGCTTGTAGGCCTGGACAAGCAAGGGGTGTTGGAGGCGGGCGACCAATGTGGGCCAACGAAGATTGGCCAAAGTGTCACAGAGGTGACATCTTGGGTGGTCTAAGGTTGCGAAATGAGCTATTTTATTATATAGGGTTTGCATCCTGGTAATCTCTTGTTTAGCCATGTCCTGTATAATAGGGTCCGCAAAGATCAGGTTGGGTAGAAGGACGCTGGTAGCTATGGAGAGCCTGGCTTCAGGGATGAGTTGGTCCCTGAGTCGGTACAGGGTGCCAAGTTTCCGATGTAGGGTCCTGGTGACCTGGTCCACATGTTCCTTATATGTGATATTCTGATCCAATGTGAGGCCTAAGTATTTAAGGGAGGGGACTACGTTAATGGCTTTACCAGAGAGTGAGGTTAAGGAGAGGATGAGGACCTGTCAAATCCAGGGATCTTAGCCCAAATAGCATTGCCTTTGGTCTTGTCGGCATTTAGTACCATTCTGTTCTTACACAGCCAAATCTCTAGTGAAGTGAGATCCTTTGGAGTAGAGGGCCTAGGGTAAACCACGTCACATGGGTCGGAAGATGACAGTATCATCGCAGTACTGCTGACCAAGCTCTCCCGCAGTGGGTACGCAGGTCGTTGGTAAACAAGGAAAACAGGAGGGGGCTATGAACTGAGCCTGAGGTACACCCTGGTTTAGGGGTAGTGGGTCAGACATGGTCCCTTCCACGAGACCCTCTGTGCTCTGCCTGATAAGTAGCTCCCAAACCACTTCAGGGCATGACTGTCCAGGCCTATATTTTGCAGCTTCTGTAGCAGCAAGTTGTGGTCGATGAGGTCGAACGCCTTGGATAAGTCTACAAAGACTGCACCAGTGGGTATCCCTTTGTCCATTGCCCTGAGAACTTCATCCGTGAAGTTAATGAGGGCAGTGTCAGTACCATGGTTTGTTCTAAATCCATGTTGGGAGAGGGGCAAGGAGCTGATGAGCTTCCAGGTAGTCCCGGAGTTGATTGTAGATGACTCTTTCTTGCACCTTAGCAAGTGAGCAGTAGAGTGAGACGGGCCTGTAGTTGTTGAGTTTTTCCCTGAGCCCTCCTTTGTGAATAGGGACAACACTGGCATGTTTCCATGGGTCACGGACTGCTCCTTCCCTCAGTGATTGATTGAGGAGCATGGTTATAGGTCAGGCTAAGGAGGTAGCTCCTGCCTTGAGTAGCTGAGGGTTGATACTGTCGGGTCCCCCCGACCCTTTCGGTTTCAGGTTCCTTAGGAGGTTTAGTACTTCAGTGCGTTTAGCCAGTTTCAGGTGAAATGGGGGTCTTTCCATGTGAGGTGGTTCATCTGAGGTAGGGGGGAGAGTCTGGGGAGACAGGCAGGTCTTGTAGGCCTCCAGGTCTGAGAAGTGCCTGCTAAGGGCAGCCGATATTTGAGAAGGGTCAGTTGTGAGCTGACCATTAATCTCCATGGGACAGGACTCAGGCTTTTTGCTGCCCTTGATCAGGTCATTGATATGATTCTAGAATTGCTTAGGGTTGCCCAGGCTGGTTTTCTGGAGGTGTGTTAAGTAATCCCTCTTAGTGAGTTTTATGGCTCTCTTGGCTTTGTTCCTCAGGGCTTTGTATTCAGCGATATCTGCCGGGACAGAGGAGAGCCTAAACTTTTTCAGCTTCCCCCGAGTAGCCATTAGGGCTTTGAGGAGGGAGAGATCCACTTGTAGCAGCTGCCTTTAGTCCTCATCCTCTTCATTGGAGCAAAGAGGCTGGCTGCTGTGGTTAGTTCGTCCTGGAAGTATTGCACAGCCTCAGTAAGAGTAGGGAGAAGATTTATGGGGTTCCAGTCCAGACTAACTAGGTAGCGAGAAGTTCAGAGAACTACAATAAAATACTATTGATTCAGGTCATGCAGATCTAGAATGGGGCGCCAGCCTGCCGTCCGCTTGGGCACCAAGAAGTACCTGAAGACAAAGCCTGGGTATGCTGGAGGATCCGCCACTGGAGCTACTGCCTCCTTAAGGAGGAGCTGAGCGATGTAGTCTCAGAGCTGACTGGGTCTGAGCAGATACTGATTCCTCCCGAGGGGCGCGGGCTTGACTTGGAGGGTACTGCTCAAATTCCAGAAGGAGTCCCTGACCAACGACTTCCAGAACCCACCTGTCCGTGGTGACAATGGACCAGGCGGAAAGAAAGTGGCGGAGCCGGCGCCCCATGGGAGGACCCAGAGCTGGCGTGATGAAAGTGGGGATGGCAGCCCCTGTCCCGTCACTGAGAAGACTTGGAGGAGGAGGATCCAGGACCTGAACCTCGACCTCCTTGACAGGCCTGTTGGGGACCCTGCTTGGGCCAAGGGTGCCAATCTTGAGCCTGCTGCTGTTGCTGGTGCTGGAGCTGCTGTCCGCCTTGAAAAGAGGACAGCTGAGCCGCAAGGGCAGAATGCCGAAAGGGCTTTTTCTTTTCCTCTGTTGGTTCTTGCCCAAGAACTCTTGGCAGAAGTGGCGTCCAAGGTGGCACTGGACTGCTCAATACGCTGAAGGTGACCGGCCACTCCCGGGCTGAACAAGTCAGTCCCAAGGAAGGGCATGTCAGCTAACTTATGCAGAGTATCCGCCAGGAAGGAGGAGAGCCTCAGCCAAGCCCTGTGACAAGAGGCAACTGCGCAGCCATCGAATGGGCGCAAGAGTCCCCAAGGTCCAAGGCCATCTGGAGCTGCTGTCTGGCAACAGCTCAGCCCTGGTCTCGGACTTGCTTGACCGTGGTCTGCATGTCTGCGGGGGAGATGTGGGACGACCTCATCCAACAACCCCAGAAGGGCGTGAGAGAAGTGTGCCATGATGACAGCCAAACTTGCCTGACGAAAGCCCAAGGAGAAAGCCACATAGACCTTCCTGGCTGAATGGTTCAAAAGCTTGGACTCTATCAGGTTGGTCAGTCCGTGTCGACAGAAAGTACAGTTATGTAAGAACTTAGCATAACAGTGGATCTTCAAGAGAGGCTGTTGCAGTAGGTAATTACATGTAGGACTGACGTCAGCAGGCGGCAGGACCCCACGGAAAAATTTCTAGCTAGCAGTCTCTGGCGAGGGACCGCCCCCACATCAGGTGACTGGCGTCAGAAGATGTCAGTATAAAGGGGTGGTCCCTCCTCACACCCGCCTTCCAGTTCTTTCCCGCCACAGGCCAGAAGAGGCTGGACGAGAGAGAAGCGGATATTTCCCTCACTGGAAAAGGAGCTGAAAAAGCTTAGGGGGATGGAGGGCGGGAAGGTGTTACCTACTGCAAGAGCCTCTCTCGAAGATCTACTTTTATGGTAAATTCTTATGTAACTGTACTATCTTACTTCGAGAGGGCTCTTGCAGTAGGTAATTACATACAGTCTGGAACAAGAAGAAGCACACGGGAGGAGGAAAGCTACTCAAGTAGATCCTCTAGCTGTGAAGGCCTTAAGAAAGGAGGCCTTGCAGAACAGCAAGCCCGAAGCCTGCTCTACGGCGACAGGCAATATCCAAACTGTAGAGTTTTGTAAATGTGTGGACAGAAGTCGAGGTGGCGGCAGCACAGATGTCTGCCACTGACACGTTCTTGAAACACGCCGCTGAGGCAGTGACTCCTCTGGTGGAGTGTCCTCTTACTTGACCCGGAAGAGTCTTCTTGTACTTGTAACGGAAAGTGATTCAATGAACCAACCATTTAGACAAGCATTGCTTGGAAACAGCACTGCCCTCTCTTTTGGGTGCAAAAGAGACAAATAGTTGATCGGTCTTTCTGAGATCCTTTGTTCTGTTAGTGTGGTATCTCAGAATCTGGTGAACGTCCATAATGTGAAGCAGATACTCCCCGATTGGAGTACTGCGTCATGAAAGCGGGTAACTCTATGGACTGGTTCAATGTAGATTCCGCTACCAACGTGGGGAGAAACTTAGGATTGGTGCACAGAGCCACACGTTCCTTGCAAAAAATCAAGTACAGGATTTTACACATCAGGGCATGGAGCTCGGAAATTCTCCGAGCAGAGGTAATGGCCACTAGGAAGAGCGTCTTCCATGAAGGAACTTCATGTCTGCTGAGGCCGCCGGTTCAAAAGGAGGCAAAGTAAGTTTCCCAAGAACAAAGTTCAAATCCCAAGGAGGGGCGGGAACTCGGATAGGGGGTCTCAAGTGAAGAACCCCTCTGAGGAAAGTCTTAGAGACTTCCAGTTGAGCAAACATCCTATCTGCAAAAGGAACATGGTAGGCCGAAATGGCCACCATGTGTACCTTCAGAGACGAGTGACTAAGACCCAGGTTGAAGAGATGGCGCAGGAACTCCAGCAGTCACCCAACTGGGCAGGAGAAAGGCTCGAAGACTTTTGAAGCCGCCCAGATTGAGAACCGTTTCCACTTCATGGCACACGTAGACCTAGTGGAGGGTTTCCTAGCCTCCACCAAGATCTCAGCCACCTGGGGAGTAATCCCAAAGAGGGCTTAAGCTACAGTGCCTTCAGAAAGTATTCACCCCCTTTGTATTTTGTCACATTTTGTGATGTTGCAAACTCAAATTACAATACATTTATATGGGATTTTTTTTGTCACGTATCTACACAAATTACTCTATAATGTCAAAGTGGAATGAAACTTCTGGAATTTTTTGTACATGTAATTTAAAATAAAAACCTGAAATGTCTTGATTTGATAAGTATTCACCCCCTTTGCTATGACACTCCAAACTGAGCTCAGGTGCATCCAATTTCCTTGTGAGATCACTCTAAAACTTGAATGGAGTCCACCTGTGGTCAGTTCAAATGGTTGACATGATTTCAGAGGAAATACACCTGTCTATAGAAGGTCCCACTGTTGACAGTGCATGTCAGAGCAGAAACTCTACCATGAAGCACCAAGGAGCTGTCCGTACATAACTCCGTGATAGAACTGTGAGGAGGCATAGATCTGAGGAGGTATAAAACATTTCTAGGGTGTTGAAAGTTCCCAGGAGCACAGTCAAGTCCATCATTAGGAAATGGAAAGATTACGGAACCACCCAGACTCTTCCTAGAGAAGGCCGTCCTCCCAAACTGAGCAACCGGGCAAGAAGGACCTTGGTCAGGGAAGTGACCAAGAACCCAATGACCACCCTGACTGAACTACAGAGTTCCATGGCTGAGATGGGAGAACCTGTCCAGAGGACAACAATCTCTACAGCACTTCACAGACGTAGCCTCTATGGGAGAGTGGCTAGACGGAAGCCACTCCTGAGAAAAGGCCACATAATAGCATGCCTGGAGTTTGCAAGAAGACATGTGGCAGACTCTGAGACCATGGCAAAAGATTCTCTGGTCTGATGAAACAAAAATTGAACTCTTTGGCCTGAATGCAAAGCGCTATGCCTGGCGCAAACCGAACACAGCTCATCACCCGTGTAACACCATCCCTACCATGAAGCATGGTGGTGGCAGCATCATGTTATGGGATGCTTTTCAGCGCAGGGACTGGGGCACTTGTCAGGATAGAGGGAACAATGAATGGAGCCAAATACAGGCACATCCTTGAGGAGAACCTGCCATCAGTCTTCAATAGACCTTGGACTGGGGCTTAAGATTTACGCTCCAGCAGGACAACGACCCTAAGCATACAGCCAAAAGCAACACTGGAGTGGCTTCCAGAACAAGAAGGTGAATGTCCCTGAGTGGCCCAGCCAAAGCCAGACTTGAATCCCATTGAGAATCTGTGGAAAGACTTGAAGATTGCTGTTCACCGACGCTCCCCATCCAACTTGACAGAGCTTGAGCAAATGTGCAAGGAAGAATGGGCAAAAATCCCCAAATCCAGATGTGCAAAGCTGATACAGACATACCCAAGAAGACTCAAAGCTGTAATTGCTGCCAAAGGCGCTTCAACAAAGTATTGACTCAGGGGGGTGAATACTTAAGTAAACAAGATAGTTCAGATTTTAATGTTTCATACATTTTTGTTACACAATAAAAATATTTTTGCCCCTTTAAATTGCGGAGTATGCTGTGTGAATCAAGGGGGAAAAATCATTTCAATACATTAAAAATTCTGGTAGTAACACAACAAAATGTGACAAAATTCAAGAGGGTGAATACTTTCTGAAGGCACTGTATGTCTGCAGGAGCCACGCATGTAGTTGAAGGGACTTGAGACCTGGATGGACCAGGGTCCCCTGATCCTGGGTCAGTAGAATTTGTGATAGCGGAAGAGGAGGTTCCGCTGAGTATTGTTGCAGAAGAGAGAACCAAACTTGCCTGGGCTAGAAAGGAGCCATCAGAATCATTCGTGCTCCTCTTGAGCCAAGTTTCTGTAAGACACGGGATGAGAGGAATTGGGGGGCCTGATCTAATCTGTCCTTCCAGTCTAGAGACACAGCTGCCTCTCCAGAAATGCCTCATTCTTGAACGAGCGAGCAGAAGTCGGAAGCTTTTATGCTAGAGGGTGAGGTGGAACAGGTCCACCTGAGGTGTTCCCCAACGTAGGAAGATATAGTCTAGGACCCCCTGATCCAGTTCCCACTCGTGAGCTTGAGCAGACGAGCGACTTAGTTGGTCTATTAAGGAGTTCTCGACCCCTGGAACATGAATTGTTGTGAGGTGAAGGTCGTATTGTGCTACTCAATCCCAAACTCTCATTGCCTCCCTGCAGAGAGGGTAGGACTGAGACCCGCCCTGTTTGTTGACGTACCATACCACACACATATTGTCCATCTGGATGGCTAGGTGGCCTGGAAGAAGATGCAGGTGGAGAGTCTGGAGAGCACACAGCACTGCCCAAAGCTCGAGCACACTGATGTGCAGGGATTGTTCGAGCTTCGGCTAAGAGCACTGGGTCTGATGTGGACTGAGATGGGCTCCCCAACCTTCGCCTGAGGCGTCTGTGGTCAGAGTCTGGAAGGGAGGAGGAAGGAAGAATGGCACTCCCCGAAGAAGGTTCTCTCGAACCATCCACCATTGCAAGTCTCGAATCATGGGAGAAGAAGACTAGGACCAACTGGTCCAAGTCACCTACCAACTGATACCATTGAGAACGAAGCGTCCACTGAGAGACCCTCATGTGGAGCCGAGCGCGAGGGACTGTTGGGATAGCAGCTGCCATAAACAATAGGAGGCGAAGAACCGACCTTGCACTGACCCACCTGCAGCCGGACAACAGGCTTACCTGAGTCTGGAGTGTGGCCGCCCTGTCCTGTGGCAGGAAGGCCCTGCCTAGGGTCATGTCCAGTATCGCTCCAATAAACTGGAGCCTCTGGGATGGGATCAAGTGAGACTTGGAATAGTTGATGGTAATACCCAGACAGGCAAAGACCTGCTGGTTGAGGGAGAGGCAGTGCAGGAGTTCCTCCCTTGACGAGGCCGCCAGGAGCCAATTGTCCAGGTACGGGAAAACCTGTACCCCCGGTACGCAGGTAGGCCGCCACCACCGCAAGGCATTTGGTAAATACTCAGGGAGCCGAGGAGAGGCCAAAAGGAAGTGCCTTGAACTGGTAGTGGTCCCCCTGGAAAGCAAAACGGAGATATTTGCAGGGAGATGGGTGGATAGATATGTGCAGGTAAGCGTCCTGCATATCCAGAGCGCACAGCCACTGGCCAGAGCGGAGGAGAGGCAGAAGACTCTGCAGTGAGAGCATCCTGAACCTCTTGTACTCCATGAAAATGTTCAGGGAACTGCGACCTAGAATAGGTCTTACATCTCCTGTCTTCTTTGGGACCAGGAAGAAGTGGGAATAGTAACCCGTTCTTTGCAGGGGAAGGGGGACAGGTTATATCGCCTCTTTCAGCAAAAGTGCTGCAATTTCTTCCTGGAACAGAAGAAGATGTTCCTGAGAGTATGACAACCTTGGGGGAGGGTGACGAGGTGGTTTCTGCAGAAACTCTATTGAGTGTCCTTCTGCGATTAGCTGGAGCACCCAAGAATCTGATGTTATCCTCTCCCAGCCCGGAAGGTGGAGGGAAAACCTCCCTCCTACCGGTTCCTCCGGGAAGCCTGGAGGCTGTGGGAGAGGGAAGCAGTCAGGTGGTGTGGGGCAGCGCCACAGCTGACGCTCCCGCTGCTTTTTTGGGCGGGGGGGGCTTGGCAGCTGGGGGGGGCCCTGACGTTTAGTGGCCCTCTTTTGCTGTGGTCTCGCTTTGGACCGATTCCATCTGCGAAAGGGACGGCGCTGCGATTGATGGGGATGATACAGAGTCCACAGACTTTAGTGCAATCCCCTCCTCCTGCAGGTCGGTGATGATGTCCTTGATATCACCCCCAAACAGCACCGAACCCCGGAAGGATGCTTCCTGGATGGCGGACTGCACTTCCGGGACCAACCCTGACACTCGGAGCCAAGCACGACGCCGTAGGCCTACGGCGAAAGCTGAGCTCCTACCAGCAGTGTCCACTGCATCGTAGGTCACACGAAGGATGTATCGACTGGCCAAACGTGCAGAGCTGACAAGGTCAGCCACTTCCTGCTTGACCTGAGAGTCCGGAAGGGAGTCCAATTTAGATTCCACCTCACCGAGAATAGCCTTCTGGTAATCCCCCATGCGGCCGACATAGTTCAGGGCCCTAATACCCAGAGTGGAAGAAGCAAAAATCTTCTTGTCATACTGGTCCAGAAGGTGGAATTCCTTGTCAGGTGGAGACAAGCTAAGGTGTTTAGGTTGAGCTGACCGACCATGAGCGGTGCTAATCAAAACCGAGTCAGCTCGAGGGTGGGAGTCTAAAAAAAAAGTCAACACCTTCCGGAGCCTGGTATAGCCTATTCGACTTCCTGGGAAGTGGGGCTAAGGCCGACGGCTGTTTCCATATAGTGGTAATAAGGTCGGCATGAGGCTCAATCCAGGATGGCACCAAAGTGGAAGCTGTGACGGGCAGATCCAGATGCTCAGTGAGTTTTTTATGCTGGGGGTCTGGCTCCAAGGATTGCCACTTATGTACTTCCTGGATCTTTCGTAGCAACTCCGTGAAGGAAGGATCCTCTGGAGGAGACTTCGGAGGAGTCCTTGGACGGACAACGTGGCTCGTCATCTTGCTTGGAACAACCGCTGGAAGCGTCTAAAGAGGAAGAAGATGAAGAAGAGGTAGACTCCCTCTCCCAACGAGGGGGAGGAACAGACCCCTTGGGAAGCCCTCGGGGAAGCATGTCCTGCCCCTCTCTGGACCCAGAGGGTTTATCCCTGGAGGTGGGGAGGGAGTGCGTCATCGTGGACGTACAGGAACTGGCACCGGCACTGTCGTCGGAAGACAACTCTCCACCTCTCTGGTGAGCTAAGCCTTGGCCTCAGCCCACCAGGAGGCCAGAGTCTCCTGCAGGTCCACCGGCAGCTGGGGGGGTGGTGGAGAAGGGGGATACAGGTATGGACTACACCCATAAGGCGCGTATCCATAACCCGACTGCGGGAAGCCCGTTGTCTGGTATTGAGGCGCCGGATACTGTGGCGTGGGATAGGTCGGTGCCGGGTACTGAGGCGCCGGATACTGCGGTCCCGGGTAAGACTGTGTCAGATACGACATGGTCAGGTACCTGGGAGCTTGGGGGGGGGTACTGCCAGAGCAGACGGCCCGGCCGGAGGCCCCACGGGCGGTTCTGGAGCAAAAGGTCCAGGGGGGGCAGAGGGCCCAGCATTTGGGCAGCATCCAGGAGCGGCATGTCACCTGGAGTTGGCAACATCGGAGTTGGAGCCGGCGGCCGAGGAGCTGGTGTCGGAGCCGGCGTCCGGGCAGCAGACACCAGATCAGTCGGACCAGCAAGTGGACGGTCTGACTGAGGTGGGACAGGAACCTCAGCATCGCCCGGGGATGGGGGGGAGAAATCCTCGGGGTCGGGCTGAGGAGACTCAGGGTCCCCGGAAGGCAGCGAAGGCTGCGGGGAGACGGTAACAATGGAAGTGGGGGGGGGTCTGGCATCGGCTTATCTGCTGTGCGGACATCTGGAGAACCGAGGTGCGGCTTAGCAGCAGAATCCAGGCAGGCGCCGGAGGGGCCAGCGTCCGACTTTACAGACCCATCGCTGGAGACAGGCCGCGATGGAGGGACGGCCTGGTCAGGCGGAATAGGGGCGAATGCGCCCCGAAGGTCAGGCGACTTACCGACCTTCTTCGAGCGGGTGTCAGAGAAGCCGACATCCGGCTTATCGGAGCAGCGCAGCACTAGTAGGCCGCGAAACCACGGCTTTACCGGGAGCGGAGGCCTCCAAAGCCCGAGGCGCCCGAGCAGCGAGCCAGATGGGCGAGTCGCCACCTTATAGGCCTCTAAGGTGGCCATCGTGGAGCAGTCCTCGGGGGGTTACCTTTAGCATGGCGACTCCCGAGGAAGTCGCGGTGGGAGAGAAGCCCTTTTCCCGATGCTTTTCTTTGTCCTTTTTCTTGCGATGGCCTTCAGGGGAAGTTGACGCCTGCCGAAGCTTTTTCAATTCTTTCTCCATTGAGCTCATTTTCTTTTTCAAAATATGGGTTTCCAGGGACTGCTGCTGCCGCCTTCTCTGGGTGGCTGCATTAAAACTAAGGCAGTGCTGGCACTTCTCTACTGGATGGTTGGGGCCTAGGCAAAAAAGGCACAGGGAATGGCCGTCCTTGTGCAAGAGTTGGACGCCACACGAGTCACACTTGTTTTTGTGCTCGGAGGGTGTAGGGTATGACATACACAGATGATTACCTGACGGATGATAGGGAAAAAAAAAAAAAAAAATCGAAAATACTCGGTTAAAATACCGACAAAAGAGCCTGACGAGCAGGGAACTTTTCCGCGAGGCACTGGCATGAGCTAATGGCGGGAAAGAACTGGAAGGCTAGCGTGAGGGACTGCCCCTTTATACAGACATCTCCTGACGCCAGTCACCTGATGTGGGGGCGGTCTCTTGCCAGAGACTACTAGCTAGAAATTTTTCTGTGGGATCCTGCCGCCTGCCGACGTCAGTCCTATATGTAATTACCTACTGCAAGAGCCCTCTCTAAGTAAGATCTGCCAGTATGCCTGAACGCAGAGGCAGTCACCAGGCTCTCAGCTGAAGGGTGCTCTGTGGACCCCGCAAGGGACCCCAAGGGCACCGCATACTTGTGGGCCATGCGGGCAGAATGTGCTGGACAAGAGGCAGGACGCTGCCAAAGTTCTAAGGCAGGCCCAACAATAGCCTCGGCCACAGGAAAGGCCACCAGAGTATCCCCTCTCTTAAGGATGTCGATGAGAGGGTACTTTGCCTTTTTCTGGATAGGCCCCAGGGGCATCCCTGTAGACTCAGAGATGAGGTGGAGAGTCTCTTGAAAAGAAGAGGGACCTTCCTCCGTCTCTAGGCCAGCAGTCAAATCATCATCCCCTGGATGTGAGCGAAGACCAGTGACGTCTGAATCCGAAGAATCCAGGTACAACAGCCTACTGCCCACGTCACCTTCGACTCACCGGGGGTGGTCTGGGATGACCGTGACCAACAAGCACCAGGGAAGCCTGGTGTCCGGTCTGTTGTCCTTGGAAGGAGCCCTTGCCACAGGCTGCTTGGGCAGTGGTTCCACTACGATGGGTGGAGAGACCGGTATGGGCCGAACAGATGGTCTTGCCGGCTCCATGGGCAGGGGAACTGATTTGATCAGCTCCAAGGGAGTTGGCATTGGCCTGGGAGGTGAAAGTGAAGTAATGGCCAGGGAAGAAGCTGAAGTAGGCTTATGCCCGGACAGAATCAGCTGCTGCCACATGAGGTCCTCATAGCGTCGACAGAGTTTCTGCCAGAGTCTCTCCTCATCCAAGGAGGACGAGGACGACCGATGACAGCTCCTCTTTTTAGAGCGCCTGGGGCTCTTCCTTGGCCTGTCGGACGAGGGGGTCCTAGACCTTGACCTAGATAGGAAAGGCAGACTTGGTCAGTCGGGAGACACCGGCGGGGCCGGTGACTTCCTGGAGTCCGGGACCGGATCCTCGATGGTGACTCCAGCAAGCTGGGTCTCCTCACTGGGGAAGATAAGGACGATGACTATCTCGACCTCATCGACCTCATCCTCGGTCAGCTGGCCAGATGGAAAATCTAAGTAGCCAGCGGCTGAAGAAGCAATCTCAACTGAGGTCGAGACTGCATGCTCCTGGGACCGAGACCTCTCTTGGTTCGAAGAGCACCTTCATCGGGACGTAGACATGCTCGGGTTCTTATCCCGATGACGGGATTGAGAAGAGTGCGGGCTCACAGGCGCCTCCCCCTTGGTAGGGAGAGACTGGCACAGTTCCCTAAACGAACCTGAGAAGGTAGAGCCCAGGTTGAGTGGAACGAAGAAGCTCCGGGAAGAGCTTGCAGCGCGAGCCGCTTCTTCCTCGAATGCTTGCATGCATTCCAATTGCTTGGCGGATCCCGCGGCAGCGGAAACCGCCCACCTAGCCTCTTTAGATTTCACCAGAGGATTCCTCTTCTCCAGTCTCCCCAGTTGCAAACGTGCAAGATGGCCATCCAGGACTTTGTGATGGAAGGCCAAGCAGAATCTGCAGGATGAGGTGTCATGGCCGACACCAAGGCGGTAGATGCACGCAGAGTGGGGATTGGTACGCAACATCTTTTGGCCACAGGAGCACCGGCGAAATCCAGGGGAAGATTTTTCCTCCATAGTTGGAGCGACGAATTCTCGATCGCTAATGCAAACAATTCAAATTTTCCGTAAAACCGAGGGTTTGAAAGCCAGGGCCTACAAAATGTGTGAGCATGAGGGAGGCAACCTGAATCTTCCAGCAGAAAGGAAGATCTGGCATCATGGGGTGGAGCCGAGGTACATAGCACCCGGGTGGGTGGGAGGAGCCAGCTTGAAGACTTCCGGTGATCCTTAAAGGGGAAAGAGACATGCCAAAGAGTGTGGATGAACAACATATCCATGCTCCTAGAAGTTATATTTTACAGAGAGAGTGGCTGAGCCGTGGACTAGCCTACCAGCAGAGACAGTTGGTGCAGAAATCATTAATGGTTTCAAACACAACTGGGACGAAGGAAGAGGCTTAATAGTTACACAGGGGAGGCAGTATGGTAAGAGAGGGGTGAGGGCAATGACCCCAACTAGACAACAGGTCCTGGGGTAGGATAGGGTAAAACAGGATAGGCTTGATGGATGACTGGTCTTTTTCTGCCAAACCTTTTTCATGTTTCTACCCTTTTGACCTCCCAACTCCCAATTTATGTCTGAACGGGGTATATCTCTATACACAGCGTAGTAGCCTAACATCCTGCCAGCAGTCTTTTATTAGAGGTCCCTCCAAGTGTTGTCTGCTCTTCTCAAAAGCATTTCTTTCAAGATAGACAATACAGTTTCAAAAGTCACTGCTTTAAAGAGCAGCTGATGCCTTCAGGAGAACTTTAACAAAACATAATATTTAGACACTGTCCAGCATGTATTTCACATTAGTTCTGTATCCCTCCTATTATTTATTACTGAGGTCATTTGCATGAGGATCTCCGCTCCTGAAGAGTTCCTCTATTCCTGTTGCTTTCTCCCCACCCAAGATCATAATGCACTGCTTTGTGGCATCACAGTTACTCCCATGGCAACATGTTGTGATGTCACAACAGAGGGTTATGACTTGAAGTAGGGAGTCAGCCGTGCAGACCAAGTAACTCTAAGGGATAAAGATCACGTATTCATGCAGATTTACTCAGTAATAAACAATGGGGAGGAGAACTCTATGCCATATACATGGAATGCAAGCTGAATCAGGGACAGCGCTAGATAGGGCAAAAATGGAAAAAGTTGCAGTCCGCCCAGAAATTACCCACTTTCCACATGAACGTGGGTCCATAGTGGTAGACCTGGTCTGTAGCAAAAGAAGAAAAAATGTAAAAATGAACAATAGGAAAGTAATTTTACATGACATGTTTTAGCTTCTGTACTGGTGAAATCTGTACTTGTGATTAGGTTTTGACCCACATGTTTTACACCAGTGAGCCTAATTTGACCCACGGTTTGAAACTTCTAGTGCTGTCACTGAGATGAATTGTACCAAAATATCAAGTTTTTCAAAGTTTTCTTTGAGGTGTTAGCAGCTTTTTAAGTAAACCCAGCTTATGTGAATGTTCCTACAGTGTAGATGAAAAATTCAGATAGCAACGCTGTTCACTATGGCCAAAGGCCTTGGTAAAGTCAAACACTACGTTAGTGTTCATGAAACCTACCTCCCCAATCGTCACCACCATGAACACATAGTCACAGCCTATGGGCAATGCCCTGTCAAAAGTTTAGGCAAGGGGAGTTAATTTATAAATCTCTCCTTCCCAAGGGCTTGCAGCATTGTACACGTAGAATGAAAAAACAATACTCACTTTATTAATGCTGTTTCTTCCAATGGCTCCAGTAGGGGAGTCAATACAACAACAGCATCATCTCCACTCTAAGACGTTGCCTCCAAGTTAAGAATGGTGCTGTAGAATCATTACTCTATTCAAATGCTGCTGTGTGGTGATGTTCCCTGTATTGTTCTAATGTCAAATTTATGCTAAAGAGCAGAAGAGAGCAGTCCTAACTAGCTAAACTGCAATGCTTATTTATTTATTTTTTAATTTTTGATTTCTTGGCTTATAGTAAACTAAACATCAAAAAATAAACAGACTTAAAATGCTTGACATTTTTAAATAACTATACCATAAAAATAACTTAAATATTTTAAAAAAGACATTTAAAATATAAAGTCTGGATGTATATTCAGATGCTCAGGCAGAGTATTTAAACCCATATTATATTAGGAACCTTTTTCTGATTAGGGTCTAAAAGAGGGGGTAGTGATGGGATTGTATTGGCTCACTACTGGACCCATTAAAAGAAATACAGGTTACTCACCTGTAACAGGAGTTCTAGGAATGGTATATGTTGTTCATCCACACTCATTGGCGGAGTATCCTTGCCGCTTTAAATCTTGCCGGAAGGTCTTCAAGCTTGCTCCTCCCACCCACCCGGGTGGTATAACTCTCGGCTCCGCCCCATGACGCCAGATCTGGCCCGCTGGAAGCTCAGGTTGTGCGTCGAAGCCGGGGAGGTCGGGTGGGTCGTGTGGATGAACAACATATACCATTCCTAGAACTCCTGTTACAGGTGAGTAACCTGTATTTCTAGGGACATGGATATGTTGTTCATCCACACTCATTGGCAGACTCCTAGCAGTTCTCCGGGAGGAGGGAGGCAAGACGCACACCCCCAATACTTACTTGGGAAAGAGAGACTGGAGAACCGAGGCCCCAAAACCAGCATCCCGGCGTGACTCAAGGTCGATGTGGTAATGGGTAATGAAGGTGTTTGCCGACTTCCAGGTAGCAGCCCTGCAGATTTCCTGGATAGGGACGTCCCTGGAAGCAGCCACCGTTGCAGCAGTATGGCGGGTAGAATGAGCTCTTATCCCTCTGGGAGGCTCCATGCCCGTCAACTTATAGCAGAGATCTATGCAGGAGGTTACCCACCTGCTTATCGTCCGCTTGGCTGCAGGTCTGCCAGATGCGGCTTCAGCGTAGGTGACAAACAGCTGGCGAACCTCTCCCCGAATTTCAGCCGTGCGCTCCTTATAATAAGCGAGCGCCCTTCTAGGGTCCAGAGTATGGAGCCTATATTCGGCCTCCGAGGTGTGATTGGGGTAGAACACCGGCAGAGTCAACACCTGGTTAAGGTGAAACTCCGACACCACCTTCGGAAGGAATTTCGGGTGGGGGCGCAGGACAACCTTGTCCCTGTGGAAGACCAGGTAAGGAGACTCGATGGAAAGCGCCTGGAGCTCTCCCATCCTTCTGGCTGACGTGATAGCCACCAAGAAGGCGGTCTTCCACGACAGGTGAGAGAGAGCACACCTGTGCATAGGTTCGAATGGCTTGCCCATGAGCTTTGCCAGTACCAGCAGTAGATCCCACGGAGGTGGGGGTTCCCGCACTGGAGGGGAAATGTGATCAAGGCCTTTGAAAAAGCGCCAGACCACCTTCTCCTGCGCCACCGACTGCTTCCCGGCCCGCGCCCGGTAAGCAGAGATGGCTGCCAGGTGCACCCTTAGGGTCGTCGACCTAAGCCCTTGACTAGAAAGGGACCATAAATAGTCCAAGATGCTTGCCAAGGAACAGGAGGAAGGGTCCAAGCCCTTGCCCTGACACCAAATGGAAAACCTTTTCCATTTGAAGGCATAGCATTTTCTGGTCGACTCCTTACGGGACGCCTCAACTACGTTGAGGACCTCGTCGGAAAGACCCAAGGCCTGGAACTCTAGCCGCTCAGGAACCAGGCCGTCAGGTGCAGGGATTGAAGGTCCGGATGGAACACCTTCCCCTGATTAACTGAGAGCAGGTCCGGGCGAGCTGGAAGCTGCCGCGGAGTCCTGGAGCTGAGACTGAGGAGATCTGGGTACCAGAACTGGCGAGGCCAGTCTGGGGCTATCAGAATCACCTGCGCCTTGTCCCTCCTCGCCTTGAGAAGCACCTTGTGGATCAAGGGAAATGGGGGAAAGGCGTAAAAGAGGCCCGGGGTCCACTGCCTCGAGAAGGCATCCCCCTGCAGCGAGCCCTGCTGAGGGGCGGGCATGGAACAGCCTCAGCTTCGCGTTCTCCCTGGAGGCAAACAGGTCCACCTGAGGTGTGCCCCAATGGGAGAACAGATGCTGTACTACCTCCGGCAGGAGAGACCACTCGTGGGATGCAGCCCCTATCCGGCTCAGGGCATCGGCCAGGGTGTTGGAGGCTCCTGCCACGTGAATGGCTAGGAGATCCGCCTCCAGGCTGCGCACGAGTGACCAAATGCGGAGAGCTTCCTTGCATAGAAGCATGGAGCACGTCCCGCCCTGGCGGTTTAGATAGTACATGGTCGTGGTATTGTCCGTCTGGACTCGGACCACTTGACCCCGGAGGAACGGAGCAAAGGCGGTGAGAGCTAGGCGGACCGCTCGGAGCTCCAGCAGGTTGATGTGGCATCGGGACTCCCGCGGGGACCAGAGGCCATGAGCCCGGTGTTCCCCCAGATGGGCACCCCAACCCATCAGAGAGGCATCGGTCGATAGAGAGACCGTCGGCTCGGGGCGGACGAACGGGATGCCCTCCTGCAAATGATCTGGAACGGTCCACCATTGGAGAGCGTTCCACATCCCCTGTGTCACCGACACAAGCTGGTCCAAAGGATCGCAGCGTTGTGACCACTGGCTGGCCAGTCCCCACTGAAGGGGACGCATGTTCCAGCGGACCCAACAGACCACGCTGGTGCAGGCCGCCATGAGACCCAGGAGGCGCAGGAAGTCCCGGGCAGGGCGCAATTGCCCAACCAGAAATGATCGGGCAAAGGAGGAAAGAACCTCGGCCCTGTCCGCTGGGAGCCGCTCTGGCTCGAAGAGAGTCGAGCTGCGCCCGATGAATAGAATCACCTGCTTCGGCTCGAGTTCGACTTGGCCTCGCTGATAAGGAGGCCCAGTTGAGAACAGACCTGGAGGGCCAGATCTCTGGACCACTCCGCCTCCTTCCTGGAGGAGCTGCTATCAGCCAGTCGTCCAGGTAAGGGTACACCGGACCCTCGGCGCCCGCAGGGAATGCTGTCACCACTGCCATGCATTTGGTGAAGACCCTGGGAGCTGGAGACAAGCCAAGGGCATGGCTTGGAACTCGAAGAGGGATCCTTCCGCTCGAAGCGAAGGAATCTCTGGTGAGACGGACGGATAGGGACGTGAAAAACGCGTCCTGCAAGTCCAGAGAGCAGAACCACACGCCTCTGCTCCAAGGATGGTATTATTCGAGCCAGAGTGACCATCCTGAAGGTTCTGAGACCTAGGAACTTGTTTAGGTCGTGTAGGTCGAGAATGGGGCCCAGCCCCCGTCCGCTTCCGGAACCAGGAAGTACCTGGACACAAACCCTGGGTCTGAAGGAGGGTCCACCACCTCTCTTATCACCTCCTTCTGGAGGAGGAGGCGATAATGTCGGCTCGACAGCCGCCAGTGAGCTAGGGATCCCGAAGCCCCGAGGCGACGGCTCTGAAGGGTGGTGCCTGCTTGAATTCCAGAGGCAGGCCTCTTCCCACCACCTCAAGACCCACCTGTCCGTGGTAACAGCGGACCAGGCGGAACGGAAGTGCCGGAGCCGTCCCCCCACGAGGGGACCCAGGGGTAGGTGGACGGGAATGGGGGCGACACCCCTCAGCCCGTCACTGGGCAGGCTTGGAGGAGGGACCGGCCGAGGGACCTCCTGGGCCTTTTCCTCCCTGCCTCCTGTTAGAGGAAGCCGGCGGCTTGGGTTTGGGATGCCAAGGCCGAGCCTGCTGGCCCTGACGTTGCTGGGCCGGGCGCGCCGGGGGCACAGAAGGACGAAAGGGCTTAGGCTGTGGCTTGCGGCCTTTGTCCTAGGTAGCATTGGACTTCTCGATCCTCTGCAGGTGACCTTCCACCCCAGGGCCGAAGAGGTCAGTCCCCAAAAAGGGAACATCCGCCAACTTGTGCTGGGTATCCGAAGTAAAGGTGGATATCCTCAGCCAAGCCCGACGACGCATAGCCACTGCGGCCGCCACCGATCTGGCACATGAGTCCCCTATATCCAAAGCAGTCTGGAGCTGCTGTTTGGCCACTGCCCTGCCCTGGTCCCGCACCTGCTTAACCGTAGTCTGCAGATCGGCGGGAAGATGAGGGATGACCTCATCCAGGGAGCCCAACAGGGCATGAGAAAAATGTGCCATGAGGGCGGCCGAACTGGCCTGACGAGGCCGAGAGAGGGCCTGAGCGTAGACTTTCCGCCCGACATAGTCCAACCTCCTTGGACTCCTTGTCAGGAGGTTTGTCCACATCCCTGGCGCAGCCGGGCGCTACGAAAACGCTGTCGGTAACCAACCCTCAGCAGAGGGTGTTCCAAAACCGGACAAGGAACCGGAGGACCGCGATACTTCCTGGCTATCCTGGTCAAGGCGCAGGGCAGGAAGCAGGGCGCTGCCAAAGCTCCAGTGCCGGACCCACTATGGCCTCGGCCACCGGAAAGGCCTCCGTCGGAGAATCCCTCGGTCCAGAATCTCCGTGAGGGATACCTGGCCCGTTTGGAAGCAGGTTCGAGCTCCATCCCGTGGACTCCGAGATGAGCAAGCAGTCCTAGGAAGGACGACGGGCTATCGTCCATTGACTGACCTCCTGAAGACTCCAAGTCCAGTCGCTTGGAGAAAAAGGAGGAATCATCTTCGGACTCGGAAGAGTCCTCGAAGAGCTGCCTCTGGCCTGAGCCACCCTTCACCTGCCGAGGTCGGTCGGGAGTGAGGCTAACTGACAGCCGATGGGGTAGACCCTTAGCCGACCGAGAATCCTTGGTCGGAGCCCCAATAGGTGGCTGTGGAGGCGGAGGTTCCACCGAATCGGTGGAGCAGCTGGTTTGGCGAACAACCGCCTGGGTATAACTCCTCGGATAAGTCGGGGGTTGTGCCGACGCTCGGTGACAGCCTTAATGGCCGGGAAGGCGGCAGGGTCGGCTTACTCCCGGCCAGGAGGAACTGTTGCAACATGAGGTCTCTCGTGCCGTCGGACGTAATTACGCCGAAGCCTCCCTCGTCCGAGGAGGGAGGGGCGAGACGAGCGGCGACGCCCGCTACCGTCAGGTGCCGACCGAGACCGCCTATGACGGTGGGATCGGCTGGACCGCGAAGAGGTCTGAGACCGAGACCGAGAGTCCCGGAATTTCCGAGGTCGGTGCGGGGAGGTGTCGGCCGGAACCGGCACTCCCTTCGGCTCGGATGGTCCATCCGAGGGCTCCGGAACCGGAGGCACAGGCGAGCCCACGGGATCCTCAACTCCTCCCGGGGGAACCGGGGAGAGGGGAAACTCGGCTGCTAAAGGCGACAGCCCGTCCAACGGGTCGAGAAAATCTCGACATCGTCGGTGGAGTCTCGGTCAACTGACCTGAGCGGGACACCGTGAGGCCAGTGGCGAAGCCGAAGCTCGACCCGGCGGGCGGTCGACGACTCGGGAGAGGGACCTTTCCGCTCCCAAGAGCGCGACGGAGGACTACCCTGTCCTTCTTTTGGACCGAGAATAAGGTCCAGCAGACGTAGGCCCTTCTCCCTTAGTGGAGAGGGACAGACAAAGCTCCTTAAAAGAAGCCGTGTAGGAAGAACCCAGAGAGAGCGGGATAAATGCCGCGGCCGAGGAAGATACGGCCCGCGCCGCCTCCTCTTCGAGGGCGACCATCCGCTCGAGCTGATCCGCCGAGCCCGCCGCCGCGGACACCGCCAACCGGGCCTCCTTGGACTTCACCGGAGGGAAACGCTTCTCGGGACAGCCCAGTTGCAATCGGGCAGCACGGTCTTCGAGGACGTAGGCCGAGAAAGATGAGCACAGGTCGCAAGCCTGCGGGTCGTGCTCAAGGCCTAAGCAATAGACACACGTGGAGTGTGGATCCGTCCGAGACATCTTCTGCCCGCATGGGCATCTCCGAAATCCGGGAGTCGATTTGTCCATCGCAGCCGCGAGGGATCGAAGACTGAAGTCTTTTTCGCAAAATTTATTTTTAAATCCGCAAAACGGAGAAATAGGAACCAGTCTCAAACGCAGAGCGTTAAGGAGGGAACCTGAGCTTCCAAGCGGTAAGGAAGATCTGGCGTCATGGGGCGGAGCCGAGAGTTATACCACCCGGGTGGGTGGGAGGAGCAAGCTTGAAGACCTTCCGGCAAGATTTAAAGCGGCAAGGATACCTGCCAATGAGTGTGGATGAACAACATATCCATGTCCCTAGAAACATCATTACTATGGTGAGTAATTTTTCTTCTAACAACATGAGTCCAACAGTGATGCCATACAAAAACTGCAAACTACACAGCAGTACCTTGGGAGGCTGGACAGTCTGGCACCTATTTAGGAAAAAGGTTCTGTAAGACTGCTATTCCAAAGCTAGCATCTCTTCTGGGGAGAATATCCAGACAGCAGTGCTTATCTGCCAGAGGGATGCCACTTGAGGCTGCATCTGAGGCTACAGTGTCCCTTGTGGACTGTACTCTAAGCCTCAAGGGGGCTGCTTACCTACTTTTTCTTAACAGAACTGTATGCAAGAGACCATCCAGCTAGAAATGTATATTATATGAAATGTATTTCATCTAGAAATAACAAGCAGGACCTGACAGTTCCAGGCTACACCATGTTTACATTGGTCAGAGGAAAAGGTAAAGGAGAAGGCGTAGCCATATGTGTCAGAGGGGGCACAGAGGCAGTGGAGGATGGAAACATTATAGGAGGTAATGGGGAAACAGAACTGCTGTGGGTTCATCTCACGGCATCATCAGGCAAGGAACCGCGAATGGGGGTGACCTATAGACTTCCAGCACAGGGAGAAGAGAAAGAGAAGGAGCTACAGGTAGAACTAAAAAGCGTGTGGCAAAGGGGGAGGTAGTGGATCTAAAGTTGCCAGATACTGATTGGGTCATTCTAGAGGCCAGGAGCTCCGGAAGTCAGGCCCTGCTGGATACATTGCAGGACTGCCTGTGGGTGCAGCTAGTCAAAGGAGAACTGTGCTGAATTCATAATGAATTTTTCCCAGTAGAAGCTGTTTTTAAATACTGATTCAAATTCTGTTATTTTCTTAGCTATACAGGCGTTTCAATTATCCTAGCAGATGTTTATGATTTACATGCTACTGGTAAGAATTATTTTAGAACTGCACAATGTAGATTATGTCCCTGTTTTGCTCTTCTATTGTTAGCACAATGCATCTATGTTCTACAGTAGAACTCTGTGGCTGAGTGGGACATAAACTACATTGTAGAGTTCCAAAATGGCACTTAACACCAGAGTGTAAATTGTAAACACACACTGAGGTTACTAATAGGTCCATATAGATGTAACAATAGCAGAATTTGAACCAGTACTTAAAAAACAGCTTCTACTGGGAAAAGTTACTTCTAGATTCCATGTAGCTCTCCTTTAAAGGAACCCATTGGGCAAGCTGCCATTCTCAATGCAGTGCTCACCATCTCGGAAATGGCAGTAGGAGACAGGGCAGAGGAGCGACTAGGGTCCAGTGACCATAACTCTGTGTGGTTCGACCTGGCCCTTGAGACATGTAAGCCCTTATCAAAGGTTGAAGACCTAGATTTCAGAAGGGTGGACTTCAACCGGAAGAGGGAGCTGGGTCCAAGATAAATTAGTCATAGTGGACAGTATCATGGATGTGGAGGAAAAATTGGGGGGGGGGGCCATTCTCGAGGAACGAAGTATTTTCAAAAGAAAAACATTCACAAGACCAATATGGTTCTCAAGAAAGACCAGGGCAGCAGTGAGGGCCTAAAAGAAGGTCTTCACCAGGCACAAGGAAAAACAAGGGAAGGAGGAACGGGGAGAGTACCACATGAGAACAAACTAAAGAAAAAAATTACTCACCATAGTAATGTTGTTTCTTCTAATGGAGTCTTGCTGTATTCTGACAATATGCAGTTAGTCCCAGCATTTGAACTGTCCCAGAGAGGAAAGAGATAACTCTATGCAGAAGCATAGAACGTTGAGCTCGAGCTCGGTTTTCAAACCTCTGTCTCTGGTATTTACCAGTGTAACCGTCAGATTCTTACGAGCAAACTAAGTACTAAATATGGAAATTGTTTAACTGTACAGCCAAAAGGCAACAATCTGGGTCCAAAAGACTCAAGTCGAGAACCCAAGAAAAAAAGGTAGCGACAATATCTATATTAAACATAAAAAACAACAATAAAACAACTACCCCACCCTTAAGAGGGAGGGTACAAGGTACATCCCTGAGGTGCAACACTGTACCTGCCAGCCCTCTTCCCAAAAACTAGGTTCTGAGAGGGAAGGCAGGAGGGAGCGAGGTAGGTCAGAATATAGCAAGACTCCATTAGAAGAAGCAAAATTACTATGGTAATTTTTTCTTCAAACAACATGACGTCTTGCTGTATTCTGACAATATGCAGACTAGCAAGCAGTTCCCCCAGGAGGAGGGAATGCAGAACCTACTTTGGGAACAGGCTCTGCAATACTGCTGTACCAAACCTAGCATCACTCCTAGCCTGGATGTCCAGAGAGTAATGCTTGGTGAATGTATGGACTATTTTCCAGATGGCTGCTTTACAGATTTCTAGCAAGGGTATATCTCTGGCCGCAGCCAGAAAAGCAGCTGTACCCCTAGTTGAGTGAGCCCTCAGGCCTGAAGGGGGTGTTTTGCCCAATTTGTCATAGCAGAATTGTATGCAAGAGACAATCCACCTGGCAATAGTTCTTTTAGTAGCAGGCTTACCTTTCCCCACTTCACCATAAGTGAGAAATAATTGAAGACAGTCCTTTCTGTGTGCCTTAGTATGCTCTACGTAGTAGCCAAGTGCCCTTTTAACATCCAAACTGTGTAACCTTCTTTCCCCTGATGAAGAGTGGTCAGTAAAAAACACAGGTAGAGACAGACTGGTTCAGATGAAAATCTGACACCACTTTGGGTAAGGACCTCCTACTGGTTCGGAGGACCACCTTATCCCTATGGAAGGAGATGAAGTCAGGTTCAACTGACAGGGCCTGTAATTCACTAATCCGCCTGGCATAAGTAATAGCTACCAGGAACACAGTTTTCCAGGTCAAGTACGTAAGCTCGGCCAAAGCCAAAGGTTCACAGGGTGGCTGCATAAGCTGAGCAATACAGACATTAAGATCCTAAGCCGGAGTAGGCTCTCTAAAGGGAGGGTTAATATGAACCAGACCTTTGAAGAACTTACTGAAAACAGGATGAGATGCCAGGAACAGCCCTTCTCTGCCAAAAGGAATGCAGACACAGCTGCTAGGTGAACCTTCAGAGTTGCAGGCCTAAGGTCTAGACAATTAAGGTGAACCAGATAATCTAAGGCTGTAGCAATGTCTGCAGTATCAGGCAGAATGCCCTTCTGAGAACACCAAAAGCTGAATCTTTTCCATTTGGAATTATAAGTGTTTCTAGTGGAAGGTTTCCTGGAGACCTTCAGAATATCTAGAATTCCCTGAGAAAGATGCAGGCCTGCATATTCTAATTCTTCAAGAGCCAGGCCTTGAGGTTGAGAGACTGAAGATTGGGGTACCAAATTCTCCCCTGAGAGGAGGTTAGGAGATTGTGTCTCTTGGGAAGAGACAGGGGAAGTGACACTGCCAGAGACAACAGCAGGGATACCAGGGCTGTCTGGCCCAATCTGGAGCCACCAGTATCACTGTACAGAGTTGAGATCTGATTTTGATTACAACTCTGAACAACAGAGGGAAGGGAGGGAAGGCATAGAGGAACCTGCCCCTTCCAATACAATATGAGAGCATCCAGAGGAACAGTCCCCAGTACTGGAGGTCTGCAGCAGAACAGAGGACGTTGGTAATTGTCCGGGGCTGCAAAGAGATCCATCTGTGGAGTGCCCCATCTGTTGAAGATTGCATTCAGAATGGGAGGATCCAGGGACCATTCATGATGTCCCTGGGAGATTCTGCTCAGAGCATCTGCTAGTACATTGTCCTTCCCTGGGAGATGAACTGCTGTCAGAGAAACCTGAAGGGAATAGACTAGAGACCACAGTTTCATGGCCTTTGTGCACAAGGCCGTGGACCAAGTGCCTCCCTGCTTGTTGATGTACCACGCTGTGGTGGTGCTGTCTGTCCTGACCTGCACCACCTTGTCTCTGACTGAGTCCGAGAAGGTCTGAAGGGCCAGGAAGACTGCCCTGCGTTCCAGCAGATTGATATGAAGGAGAGACTCTTGTGGAGACCAACCCCCCCCCGAGCTGTGAGGGCTCCCAAATGGGCTCCCCAGCCGAAGAGAGAAGCATCTGTGGGTAGGACTTCTAAGGAGACTTGAGAGAGGAATAGGACACCTTGTCTGAGATTGTCCTGCTCCAGCCACCACTGGAGAGCTTGTACCAGAGTCTGAGTCACTGGAACCAATTTGGTGAGAGAGATTTTTTTTCTGAGACCAAAAGTACCTTAGGTGAAACTCAGTGTCCCTCATCTGAAACCTGGCTCCTTGTATCACTGCAGTGGAAGCTGCCATGTGACCCAGGAGTTGAAGAAACTGTCTTGCTGGGTGAGAGACTAGAGGTCAAAAAGAAGAAGTGAGATCTGTAAGGGCCATCACACTTGCTAATGGGAGGAAGGCCTTTGCCTGGACAGTATCTAACTCTATTCCTATGAAAGTAAGAAGTTGTACTGGTTTGAGAACTGACTCTGGAAGATTGAGGAGAAACCCCAGAGAACTGAGCAAGTTTTGAGTGATCTGTAGAGCTGACTTGACCTGGTCGGAGGACTGACCTACAATGAGCCAGCTGTCCAGGTAGGGGAAAGATGGATATACCCTGCCTTGTGAGGAAAGCAACTACTACTGCAAGGCACTTTGTAAACACCCTTGGAGCTGATGTTAGGCCGAAGGGCATGGCCCTGAACTGATAATGGCCTGAATGCAACTCGAACCTGAGGTACTTTCTGTGGGAGCACCTGATAGGAATATTGAAATAGGCATCCTTTAGGTCCAGGAATGCTAGCCAATCCCCTGGCCTTAGATTTTGAATTTTGGTTTTGTGATATCGTTGTTCAAATACCTTAAGTCTAGGATGGGTCGCCACTCCACTGTCTTTTTCGGGGTAAGGAAGTATCTGGAGTACAGACCTTTGCCCCTGGCCTGAGTAGGAACTTTGTCTACAGCTCTGAGAGCCAGTAGAGAAGAAACCTCTGCCTCTGTAGCAATGGTTTCTGAGATGGTTGCAGGTGGTAAGGACCTGACCCTCATTTTTGGGAACCTTTTGAAACTGATGGCCAAGTCCCTGGCTTACTACCTCCAGGACCCGCTTGTCTGAAGTAACAGACTTCCAGGCCTGGAAGTAGCAAGCCAGCCTGCCTCCTACTGAAATGGGGGAGTCGACCTGGGCTGACACATCAGGGTGTCTGCTTGGCAAGAGCCTTGGACTGGGAAGAGGATGCAGCTCTTCTCATCTCCCTCCTGCCTCTCCCTTGGAAGAACCTCCTCTTTGGGAAAGGAGAGGAAGCCTGAGCTTGGCAAAAAGGCCTGTGGAAAGGCCTGCCCCTGCCCCTAGACTGCTGCTTCTGAGGACTGGCTTGCCTCTCTTTGGCCTGAGCACTCCTGTAGGTGGTCCTGTACTCATCCATTTTCTTCATGTCAACCTCTGTCTGCTCCCCAAACAAAGAGTAACCCACTACAGGAAAATCCATGGCCTTAGCCTGGGTATCTTGGGAAAGGCTAGTACATCTGAGAGACACAGATGTAGCCATGACTCTTGATGCCACATCACTGGAGTCTACAGCAGCATGGAACTGTACTTTGGATGCCTCAGTTCCATCAGAAGCCACCTCCTCCAGCTCATTGGCTAGCTGGGGGGAGACCTGTTTAGCCAGCTCCAGAACCACATCCCACCTGGACTTCTGACACCTGGCTGTGTAGGCCATGTAGTTAGCCTGCCTGAGTCCCAAATAAGATGCCAAATACTGCTTCATCCACCTTTTCCTGGAGTCTTTGTCTAGGGGGTGTGAAGCCAAAGGAATATTAGCCCTGTCACAGGCTGCAGCCTGCACTACCCCAACATGGCTGCAATGACTATATAAAAACTCTGTACCTCAGCCTGATAACATGTACCTCCTGTCCATTCTTTTATCTACAGGAGGTAAGGAGTTAGGAGTTTGTACTACCTTTTTTGTCTGTTTCCCCAAAGATTTGTGAAGAGGGATAGACAATCTTTTGGACTCTGGGATGTCCATCATCTCAACAAAATCAGGCTCTTCCTCCTCCTCAGCAGCTTCCACCATTGGGAGCTGGAGGGTTTCAGTCACCTTCTTGTAGAACAAGTGAGAAGGGGACTCAGAAAGCCTTGGGGGGGGGGAGACATTAGAAGGTCTGTCTGGGGAGATGTCCTGTTCAATGGGCACATCCAGACCTTCAAAATCATTATCTTCATCTACATCCTCAGGATACTCTTTGTCTCCCTTCCACTCCACATCATAGTAAGCATCTGGATAGTAGTCCGATGGAGTCGGATCAGACCGAACCGACCACCTAACCGGCGGTACCAGTTTGGACGGAACCGGGTGAAGTGACTGAACTATACCAATCACTTTGCCTATTTCGTCAGTGGTTGGAGTATGCGGTGCTGGATTTGAACCGACTGACTTTCTTTTCCTTATTGCCGGAACTGACCCCTCAGAGTCGGACCTCCTTTTGACTGATGAGGTATTGCCCAGATGAGTGGGCACCTCCTCAGGTTCAGCTGCAACCGAACCAGGCCAGCCATCCGGATCTACGGACTTCTCGGCCTCCCTTTCCTTCAGCCTACTGAACCTTTTTTCCAGAGTGGCTTTAGGAAAATTCTTGCAAATCTGGCAGTCTGTTTTGAGGTGGTCAAACCCTAGACAGCGAACACAGATGAGGTGGGGGTCGGCCTCCTCATACTCAGTACAGTGTTGAAACCCAGTGGGACTGTTTTTTTGGGGGTTTCTCAGACATAGCCACTTTAACCAATTACCCTTAATAGCTTTTAAGCCGGGTAATAATCCCCTATCGGTCACCAACCGTGTTACGGGCTGTGGAAAACCCCCTAGAAAAAGTCTTTTTTTTTAAACTGATAGGAACTGGAACACCACACTAAATCCCAGAAAAACACAAATAAAGCAAATCTAAACAAAAGGGTCGGTTCCCAACCGGATCGGCCGATGAGAAACCGATGGAAAAAACAATTTCCACAGAAAATAAGTAAAATCAAGTCACCACCTATCTACCACACTACCTGTACCGTAGACAGAAGCTGGAAATCTGAAAAACAATAAATCGGTTTAAAAACAGAACCCTTTTTTAAATTCTACCGAACCTGGCAGCAGAGAAATCTCCAGAGTGACTTCACTGTTAGGCGGAGTAAAGAATTTGACGGTTACACTGGTAAATACCAGAGACAGAGGTTTGAAAACCGAGCTCGAGTTCAACGTTCTATGCTTCTGCATAGAATTAACTCTTTCCTCTCCGGGGCAGTTCAAGTGCTGGGGCTAACTGCATATTATCAGAATGCAGCAAGACTTCATGTTGTTTGAATCAAAAGGGTGGTCAGAGAAGCAAAGGCAGACACACAGCTGCATACTGACGAGGGAGTTAAAGGCAGGAAAAACAGTTCTTTAGATATATTAGAGAAACAAGAAAGAAGGGGGGAGGAATTTTTAGGCTAGCAGAGGGAGGTTGGGTAATTGAGAAGGGTGGGCAGAAAGCATCCATTCTTAATGACTACTTTGCTTTGTATTCACAGAGAAGACAGAGGCCTCTGCCACAGAGTGGTATTAGGGCAGTTGTAAGCGGGGGCCTTGAGATAAGGCAGCAAGTATTTACCAGTGAAAAGTTTAGGAGAGGGTTTGCAGACCTAAAGATAGATAAGTCCCTGGGTCCAAAAGGAATGCATCTGAGGGTGCTCCAGGAATTGGCACCGGAACTAACCAAATCCCTGGTGGGGCTATTCAATAGCTCACTTCAGACAGGAGATGTTCCAAAAAACTGGAGGGAAGCAGACATAGTCACGCTCCATGGGAGTGGGGAAGGGGGAACATACCTCTCAATTGTCCCTGATTTTCAGGGACGACCCTGATTTTGCCTCAATATTTTACTCTGTCCCTCCTAAAAAATTGTGTTTCTGTGGCCAAACAGTAGGAGTTGTAAGCACAAAATAATGTCAAACATTAAAGCTACAGACTTGTTCTTCCTTAGAAAATGCATTTTACACTAAGCCACTTATTCTACCAGCTTCCTGAGAGGATATCACCAATTCTGAAGATGTGTCCCTGATTTTGGTCCTTTTGTCCCTGATTTTTTTAAGCATTGTCCCTGGTTTATGAGGCAGGAGGTTGAGAGATATTTTGGGGGGGTGAGGGGAGCAACTGGGTAACTACAAACCTGTCAGTCTTCCCTCTGTTGTGGGTAAACTGATGGAGACACTAGTCAAAGAGGATCTCATGAACTGCCTCGAGTGCAGCGTACCCCAGGATAGTAAACAGTATGGGTTTGTGGCAGGAAGGTCTTGTCAGACCAACCTGATGGTATTTTTTTGACTGAGTAATGAGGGCAGTGGATAAGGGCCATGCTGTGGATTTACTCTACTTCAATTTCAGTAAGGTATTTGACTCTGTGCCTCACAGAAGGTTTCTGAAGAAGCTAGAGATCTGGGTACAGCAAAGGACACAACTTGGTGAGTAAGATACAGTTTAAAAGGGAGCCAGCAGAGGGTTGTGGTTAACAGAGTCAAATCAGAAGAGAGAAAAGTAAGTAAGAAAAAATTACTCTCCTTAGTAATTATGTTTCTTCTAATGGAGTCTTGCTGTATTCTGACTATTGCAGTTAGCCCCAACACTCAAACTGCCCCAGAGAGAAGAGGGTTAATTTTCTATGCAGAGCATAGAACATTGAGCTCGAGCTCGGTTCAAACCTCTGTCTGCTGCACTTAGAAGCACAACCATCAGATACTTATGAGCTAATACTAACTACTATGTGGAAATTGTAAAATTTTTACTAGCCAAATGGCAACCAAATATTTTGGATCCCCTAAAGACTCAAGTCAAGAAATCCAA
Source organism: Neoceratodus forsteri (assembly GCA_016271365.2). Taxonomy (NCBI): domain Eukaryota; kingdom Metazoa; phylum Chordata; order Ceratodontiformes; family Ceratodontidae; genus Neoceratodus; species Neoceratodus forsteri. Next base: position 91,344,093 of record JADMNL010000030.1, read on the forward strand.
AATCAAAAACCAGGTAGTGAACAACTTAAGACTGTTAAATTAATAATAATATAACCCACTCCCCCTCTCTAAAAGGAGGGAGTGCCCAAATGCACCCCTGGGGTGCAACACTGCACCTGCCAGCCCACTTCCCAAAAACAGGTTCTGAGAGGGGAGGCAGGGAAGGAGGTCAGAATACAGCAAGACTCCATTAGAAGAAACATAATTACTAAGGTGAGTAATTTTTTCTTCAAACCACATGAAGTCTTGCTGTATTCTGACTATTGCAGACTACCAAGCAGTACCTCCATGGAGGAGGGAATCGAACCTACCTTGGGAATAGGCTCTGCAGTACTGGTGTACCAAACCGAGCATCACTCCTAGCCTGGATGTCCAAGGAGTAATGTTTGGTAAATGTATGGACCGTTTTCCAGGTGGCTGCTTTACATATCTCTAGCAAAGGAATATCCCTGGCTGCAGCCAGGGAAGCAGCTGTACCTCTAGTCGAGTGAGCCCTCAGACCTGAGGGAGGTATTTTGCCTAGCTTCTCATAGTAGAATTGAATACAAGAGACAATCCACCTGGCAATAGTTCTCTTAGTGGCAGGCTTGCCCTTCCCCACTTCCCCATAAGTGAGAAACAACCTGAGGGAGTCAAACCTGTGAGCCTTAGTACGCTCAATATAGTAACTAAGGGCTCTTTTAACATCCAAACTGTGTAAACTTCTTTCTCCTGAAGAAGAATGATCAGTGAAGAACATGGGGAGAGAGACAGATTGGTTCAGATGAAAATCTGAAACCACCTTAGGTAAAAAAACTCCTGATAGTTCTAAGGACCACCTTATCTCTATGGAATGAGATAAAATCAGGCTCCACTGACAGAGCTTGCAATTCACTGATACGCCTGGCAGAGATAATAACTACCAGGAACACAGTTTTCCAAGTCAAGTACTTAAGCTCTGCTGAAGACAAAGGCTCAAAAGGGGGTTGCATAAGCTGAGCAATGCAAACATTAAGATCCCAAGCAGGGGTAGGATCCTTAAAGGGGGGATAGGTATGAAGCAATCTCTTGAAAAATTTACAGAATACAGGGTGAGATGACAGTGAGGAAGGCTTTCCCACTGACAGAAAAGCGGAAACAGCTGACAAATGTACTTTGAGAGTAGCTGGTCTGTGGCCTAGGCCATTAAGATGAACCATATAATCCAGAACTGTAAACAATTCGATACATACAATGTCGGCAGATAAGGGCCTATGGCCCACCCAGTCTGCCCAATTCAGCAGTGTCTGGGGATATATGCTTCTTGGAACACCAAATGCTGAATCTTTTTCATTTGGAGTTACAAGTTTTTCTGGTGGCAGGCTTTCGAGAGGCTTTGAGAATATCCAGAACCCCTTGGGACAGATGCAAATATGCATACTCTAACTCTTCAAGAACCATGCCTTAAGATTGAGAGACCGAAGATTGGGGTACCAAATCCTCCCCTGAGAGGAGGTTAACAGGTTGTAATTCCTGGGAAGAGACAGTGGAAGATGGACTGCTAGGGATAGCAACAGGGGGCAGCAATCAGAATCACTTTGCAGGGCTGTGACCTTATCTTGACCAGAACCTTGAACAGTAGAGGAAAAGGAGGGAAGGCATAAAGAAATTTCCCCTCCCAGTTCAAGATCAGAGCATCCAGAGGGACTGAGCCCAAGACTGGGGATCTGCAACAAAACAGAGGAAGTTGGTAATTGTCTGGGGCTGCAAAGAGATCTATCTCTGCAGTGCCCCACCTTGAAAAAATCGCTTTCAACACCGGAGGGTCCAGGGACCATTCGTGATGGCCCTGGGAGATCCTGCTCAATGCATCTGCTAGCACATTGTCCTTCCCTGAAAGGTGGACTGCTATCAGAGAGGTCTGCAGAGAATAAGCTAGGAACCACAGTTTCATGGCTTCCGTGCACAAGCCCGTGGACCAAGTGCCTCCCTGCTTGTTGATGTACCACATGGTGGTGGTGTTGTCTGTCCTGACCTGAACCACCTTGTTTTGCAATGACTGACAGAAAGCTTGCAAGGCTAGAAAGACCACCCTGAGTTCCAAGAGACTGATATGAAGAAGGGATTCCTGAGGGGACCGCAGTCCCTGGGCTATGAAAGACCCCAGAGGGGCTCCCCACCCCAATAGAGAAGCATCCGTGATTAAGACCACAGAGTGAGACTGAGTGATAAATGGGACTCCTTGTCTGAGGTTGCCCTGGTCCTGCCACCACTGCAGAGCCTGGATCAGAGTCTGAGTCACTGGAACTAGTTTGGTTAGAGAATCTTTCTTCTGAGACCAAAAGGCCCCCAGGTGAAACTGAATGTCCCTCATCTGAAATCTAGCCCCTTGGCCCACTGCGGCAGAATCTGCCATGTGGCCCAGAAGCTGAAGGAAGTGCCCTTCTGGCCGAGAGACCAGAAGGTGGAATGAAGAAGCCAGCTCTACAATAGCCCTTGCCCTTTCCAGGGGAAGAAAAGCTCTTGCTTTGACTGTATCCAACTCTACACCTATGAAGGTGAGGAGCTGTACATGCTCGAGAACTGACTTGGGAAGACTGAGAAGGAATCCTAGGGAAGTGAGCACTTGTTGAGTCACTAGCAGGTCTGACTTGACTTGGTCTGGGGACTGACCCACAATAAGCCAGTCATCCAGGTATGGAAATATGGAAATATTCTTCCTTCTTAAAAAGGCCACTACTACTGCTAGGCATTTTGTGAATACCCTTGGAACCGATGTCAGGCCGAAGGGCATAGCTTTGAACTGATAATGGCCTGAAGGCAATTCGAACCCGAGGTACTTTCTGTGGGAGCACCTGATAGGAATGTGAAAGTAGGCATCTTTTAAGTCCACGGAGGCTAGCCAGTCCCATGACCTTTGAGAGAGAAGGATTATTCCCAGAGTCACCATTTTGAATTTTGGTTTCAAAAGATGTTTGTTCAGTTATCTTACGTCTAGGATGGGTCACTACTCCCCTGTCTTTTTTGGGGTAAGGAAGTACCTGGAATACAGACCTTTGCCTCTGTGCAATGTAGGAACTCTCTCTCTACAGACTTTAGAGCCAGTAGAGATGAAACCTCTGCCTCTAAGGCAATGGTTTCGGAGATACTTGCAGGTGGAAATGATCTGGCCCTCAGCTTTGGAAATTTCTTGAAGCTGAGAACCAGCCCCTGGCTTATCACCTCCAGGACCCACTTGTCTGAGGTAACAGACATCCAGTCCTGGACGAAGTAAGCCAGCCTGCCTCCTACAGGAATGGGAGAGTCGACCCGGGCTGACACATCAGGGTGTCTGCTTGGCAGGAGCCCTAGGTTGAGGGGTGGATGCAGCCCTGCTCATCCCCCTTCTGCCTCTCCCTCGGAAGAACCCCTTCTGAGGGAAAGAAGAAGAGGCCTGTGCTTGGTAGAAAGGCCTATGAAAAGGCCTGCCTCTAGCTTGCTGCCTTTGAGGAGTTGCCTGCCTTTCCTTGGCCTGTGCACTCTTATAGGTGGTCCTATACTCATCCATCTTTTTCATGTAATTCTTTGTCTGCTCCCCAAACAGAGAATTACCCACCACAGGGAAATCCATGGCCTTAGCCTGGGTGTCCTGTGAGAGACTAGTACATCTGAGCCAAGTCATTCTCCGAAGAGCTCAGATGTAGCTATGACTCTAGATGACACATAATTGGAGTCCACAGTAGCATGGAACTGTACCTTAGATGCCTCAATCCCATCAGCAGCCACCCCCTCCAGCTCCAAGGCTAGCTGGGGGGAGGCTTGCTCAGCCCGTGCCAGTACAGTGTCCCACCTGGACTTCTGGTACCTGGCTGCACAGGCCATATAATTAGCCTGCCTGAGTCCCAAGGCGGATGCCATGTACTGTTTCTTTGCCATGGCATCCAGCTTCCTGGAGTCTTTATCTGGGGGGGGGGTGAAGCCAAGGGTCTATTAGCCTTATCACAGGCTGCAGCCTGCACAACCCTAACATGGCTGCATTGTTGATACAAGTACTCTGTACCTGAACCTAATAAGGTGTACCTTTTGTCCATCCTTCTGTCGACAGGAGGTACAGAATTTGGAGTTTTTAAAATCTTTTGTGTCTGTTTCCCAAAAGACTTATGAAGGGGAACAGACAGTCTCTTGGACTCTGGGATGTCCATCATCTCCACATAAATCAGGTTCCTCTTGTTCCGCCATGGCTTCCTCCACAGGGAGCTGGAGGGTTTCTGCCACTTTCCTGTAAAACATGTAGTGGGAAGGGGACTCAGAAAGCCTAGGAGGAGAAATACCAGAAGGCCTGTCTGGGAGATGTCCGGTTCAATGTACTCATCCAGACCTTTCCCATCATCATCATCATTATAATCTTCATCCCCCTCCAAATCTGGTTCATAAAAATCTTCAGAGGCATAACCTTGAACCAGAGGAACTGACCGAACTGAGCGCCTGCCAGAAGGCGCCAGATCAGACGGAACCGGGCGAAGCAATTCTACAATCCCACGCTTTGGCAATCTCTTCGGCAGTCGGAAAAATGGGTCTCTGATCCCAACTCACGATTTTCTTTTCTTTGTCTCTTTGTAGGACTGATCCCTCAGGATTGCTCTCCTTGCCTGAAGAAGTATCGCCTGGTCAGAGGGCACTCCTCAGGTTTGGTCGAACCGAACCGGGCTGGCCATCCGGGTCAGCAGACTTCACGGCTTCCTTATCCCTAAGCCTACTTAATCTTTTTCCAGGGTAGACTTAGGGAAATTTTTACAGATTTGGCAGTCTGAATCGGGGTGGTCAAATCCCAGACAATAAACACAGGTGGTGTGGGGATCAGCCTTAGCAAAGATCTCCCTGCACACACTGCAGCGTTGAAATCCAGTGGGCTCAGTTTTTCTTTTGGGTTTCTCAGACATATAGCAAACAACCAGGCAAGACACCCTTATCGGTTTCTAACTGTGTCACGGGTATTGGAAAAAAAAACACACGAAAATGTGTTTTTTTTTTTAAACCGATAAAGACCGGTAACCACACTCTAAGTTTAGAAACAAAGACAGAATATGTAATTCACTAAACGGCCGGTTCAGCTGAACTGGTCGAAATCAATTCTTACAATTTCCACAAGTTTACTATGTCTAGTTCACTACCTAGTACTTACTGTACCACAGACAGAGATCTGAATTGAAATTTGCAGAAAAATAATCGGTAAAACTGAAGACTTAAACTGACTTTCGAACTGCGAGCAAAGAAGAAATCTATGGAGCGACCGTTCAGTTAGGCGGAGTAAAGAATCTGACAGTTGTACTTCTAAGTGCAGCAGACAGAGGTTTGAACTGAGCTCGAGCTCAATGTTCTATGCTCTGCATACAAAATTAACACTTCTCTCCGGCGCAGTTTGAGTGCTGGGGCTAACTGCAATAGAATACAGCAAGACTTCATGTGGTTTGAAAGTAAATCTTTATTTGTGCTTTACAGTTAAAGTACAATATACACACAGTTTAAAATTCACAAACACAGTAATTATATTAATTAAACTTAAAATTCGTCTGGGAATGCTACATTAAAAAGATACGTTTTAAACTCAGATTTAAATCTTTTGATGGTCAGGCATTCTCTTAACTGATGAGGTAGAGAATTCCACAGGGTAGGGGCCACAAAAGAGAAAGCACGGGCACCCAATATTCTTAAACAAACCCTGGGAATCTCTGGCAATCCCTCATCGGTGGATCGGAGAGGGCAGGAGGGGCAGTAGGGAAACAGGAGATACTGCAGGTAGCTGGGTCCCTGTTCATGTAGGGCTTTAAAGGTCAGCAAGCCAACCTTAAAGGTGATCCACCACTGAACAGGCAGCCAGTGCAGTCCGTGTAGCACAGGCGTAATATGACTGATCCTATATGTACCGGTCAAAACCCTGGCCGCCGCATTCTGCACTAGCTGCAAGCAATGAATATCAACCCCAGGAAGCCCTAGGTAGAGGGCATTGCAGTAGTCAAGGTGGGTGGTGATGAAGGCGTAGACCAATGTTGGCAGGTCATCTGGAGGAACTAGGTGTTTCACCTGGGCGATATTCCACAGTCGGTAAAAAGAGGATTCGACTGGCCAAGATGGGTGTTGTGTCCTCTCCGCTCTGTACAAGATGTAAGTTGCAGCCTGGGGACCCTCTTCATATTTTCTGGAAATGCCCCAAAGTTGCTCTACTTTGGACCACCATAAAACAAAGAGCTGAAGAGCATCACTTTTAGGGCTTTCAGATTTGTTTACACCTGATGTATGTCTCTTGGGGGATTTTTCTTGTATTTCTGTATTGTGTAGGAAATACTATATGGCATTAACTTCCATGTCTGTTAAAAAAGTGGTCCTCAGACATTGGAAAGATTCTGACAACTTGACCTATCTCTAGTGGCTCCAGGAGCTTCTTGCTAATCTCAGAACAGAGAGAACCATCGCAAGCCTTTCTAATAAACTTAAGAAGTTTAATAGGATATGGGGTTCTTTTCAAGCCCTGTACTCTTTGTAAGTTTGAAATACACGCTTATTATAGTGCATGGTGTTATTTGGTTGGATGAAGCTGTGCCAGGATTGGGAGTGTATGAGGGTGGGGGGTGGGTAGGGAGAGAATGAATCAGTATAACTTTGTATGGTAATCATAGTCTCATTATGTCAAATGTCTTCTGGATTTGTTCTCTGTACTGTAAACTTTAATAAAAGTTGAAAGGAAAAAAAAAAAAAAAAGAGGATTTGACAACAGCCGACACCTGAGATTTCAGGGTCAGGCCATCATCAGAAATAGCATCCAGGTTACGCACCCGGGATAAGCTAGTGAGCTGGATACCATCCAGCCATAAGCCTGACGCCTGCCCAGCTCCCAAACTCGCCCCTGTGTGACCCGGGTCCACTATCAACACTTTGGTCTTGTCCGGATCCAGTCTCGGGCTCATCCAGTCCTTGATCTCGGTGATGCAGTTGTTAAGCACAGATAATATATCGTCTTGCCCGGGTAGAAAGGATATATACAGTTGAGTATCATCTGCATAGCAGTGAAAACTTAAACCATAACACACGATATAATTTCTTAATGGCAGCATATACACTGCTAACAACATGGGTAACAATATGGAGCCCTGCGGTACCCCGCAGGACAGGGGAAGGGCATCACATCAATAAATTCCACTGACCACACTTTGAGACCTCTCCATAAGGAAAGATCGAAACCATTTGAGGACTGTACCCAACAGTTGACAAAGAAGCTGCAGGCATTCCAAAAGCACACCATGGTCCACAGTGTCGAACACTGCAGAGAGATCAAAAAGGACCAAGATGGTATGAGCCTTTCGATCTCTAGCTATTAGGAGGTCATTTAATACTCGGACAAGTGCAGTCTCGGTGCTGTCTCTCTTCCTAAATCCAGACTGGAGAGCATCATAGACATCGTGGGTCACAAGGTGATCGTCCAGTTGCAATGCAATCACCTTCTCAATAACCCTGCCCACAAAAGGATGGTTAGAGACAGGTCTGCAGTTTGCTAGACAGTCTGGATCCAAGGAGTTGTTTTTTTTTTTTTTGGAGTGGTTGTACAACCGGCTCAAGGGAATCAGGAGAGACCCCCCCTCTACAAGAAACTCCAGACAATTTTAGCTAGGATCGGGCAAATAACATCTGAACCAGCATAACATTCTGTGGTGATTTGCATATGCAGCCCATGATGCTTTGCATTGTGTGGGCATTAGTAATTTTGTATTTTCTTGAAACTTGGCTTCCCAGCCAAATGCCCTTTGGGGTAACCCTTGCCTCAGTGTTTGAGCACAGAGGTTCTTTGTCTTTTAACATCTACACAACCCACTAATAGGGGTGTAGGGCCCGGATCCAAACTACAGCTGGTTGGGCACAGGGTCCGGACGATCCTTACAATGTCCATGAACTCCGGCCACTAAAGTCCGTCCAGACAGACCGGGTGCTCGCCACCTCCCGCTGGCCTCCACAATCCCTCATAGGGAGAGCCAGGCCGATGCCAGACCCGACGTTGGCAACCTTATCTGTGAAGAATCGAGCAAACTCATCGTACTTGGCCTGAGAAAAGGCCTCTCTGGGCTGGAGACAGATTGGATTGCAACAGTCTGGAAGAGCTGAGCAGGTCGATTCTGCACAGCAGAACTCTCCCTGGACAGGAATTCTACCTTCTTACGAGTGATTTCTGATTGATAGCCGTTGTAGTGTTCCATCAATCTAAGCCTGTCAACCTCCAGGCCGGACCTCCGCCAAGCTCTCTCCAGCCTTCGACCAATTCTCCTCAGCTCCTTCAAGGAACCATCAAACCAAGGGATCCTTGGGCAAAGAGTGAGTGGTCAAACACAAAGAGGAGCAATCATGTCCAGGGCACCTCCCACCGCCTTATTATAGGCCAGTACCAGATCCCCTGGACTCATGCATTCAACCGACAATCCTGATAGATCAAGCACTGCCGACAGACCTTCTGGGGTAACCCCCTTAAAGGGTGGTACTGGACCATCGCCCTAGGAGCAGGCCCACTGGGGGGGGAGCCCCGAAACTGAACGTTATGGTGTGATGGTCAGACCAACTGACTCGTTCCACCTCCAAATCCGTGATCTCCATCCCCAAGAGGAACACCAGATCCAGCGAGTGACCCCCTATATGGGTAGTGGAGGTAACCACCTGTGTAAGGCCGAATACAGTCATTAGCTGGAGGAGATTTTGATCAAATTGCAAGAGTTCATAGTTGACCTAGGCACTGAAGTACACCCCAAATTAACCATCTGGGGGACTCCAGTGCCACATCGACGATGAAGTCCGCTATCTCCTTCAGCAATTCTCCACCATCCCCGGGTGGATGGTAGATGAGGAGTATCCCACACCCTACACCCTCTCAGGATACACTCAAAGGATCTGGTGGACCCCACTGGCACATCCACAAGGCCCAGTTCCATCCTAAATATAATGGCTACACCCCGCCCCTACGATCCAGCCTCGGGCGGTTTATCACTGAGAACCCGTCCGGAACAGGAGAGGCCAGTGTAGAGCCTGCATTTTCATCCGGCCAGGTCTCAGTGATGCATGCCAGATCTGCCATTCCAACAAGATCAGCTATGATAGTTGTCTTGTTCTTAATAGATCTGGCATTACATAACACTGCCTGAGTAGGATGGGTTGTTGCAGAAGACCTTTCCACTTGCTGTGGAGCTCTTGGGTATGGGGAGAAGATAGAGAACACCTCTGTCCTGGCTCCATTTCACTCCAGGGCGTCTCCTGGTCCCCACTACCCAATCTGCCCCCATTTCCCTTCCCCCACCAGGTCCAGTTCTCCCCCTTCTCCTTTGCCTAACTATCCCCAAGGCTCAACACCTTATATAGATCTCTGATGGTAAAAGGGGGCATTCAAAAGGACACAGTTCCCCGAGCCTAGTGGGGGAATACAGCCTGACCATCTTCAGTCCCTCCCAGTACATTCTCTAACACAGCAAGAGCAGGTAAAAACACACACTACCTTAGATAAAATCACCAGCAAACAGCCCCAAAAAAAACCAAACCCAACAATCATTCACCAACAACAATCGCACTTTTAAATACACCTCATACAACAAATCACGCAACACACAATCCCAATCTAACCAACAGTAACACAAATTAATCACAACTCTCCCCAACCCCAGCTCCACACTATAACAATATAAAATAGCCAGATATTTTAGGCAGCAAAAGGTAATCAAAATGAGCAGTCATTAAGAGTCTCAGAAGCTTGTAAATTTGGACCTGAAGAGCTCCCACCTACTCAGGAATATTATGTAAAAAATAATCTTCCAGGTGATACCGCTCACATATCCCCCATGAAGAATCACTGAATAAGTCTGAAGTTCACAGTCAAAGGGCACTCTCATTGCCCATATACAACAGTATAAGCCCCAAACAGAAAAATATGGAAGTCAAACCGTATCCCAGGTTCAGGTGATTCTTTTTCGATATCGGAACTCTGCAAGATTTCAGGTTTCCCACCACAGCTTTGAGGCAAATTGTTGCCTAAAATCCCCACGACCCACTGCCTCAGCTCTCATCGGCACCAGCCCACAGGTTGACCCTTCAGAGAGCTTAGGAGTAAAGGAAACACTGGGCCCACTCTCCAGTGGGCCTAGTTCCCTACTCCTGCCCCGGAGCGCGGAGTTTGCAACGGTCACCTCGAAACCCAGCAGATCCCTGCAACTGCCACCAAGCCCCAAACTCGTGAGTTCACCTCCCGCAAATCGGGACCGACAGAACAAATGTCCTTTACATCAGCAATGGAGGAACAAAAAAAAAAAGTTTCCAGCCCCAATCTGGAGGCCAAAGTAATCCAGCCACAGCGATCTGTCAGGCGAAAGCAATCCCGCAGACATACGCTCCACCCAGGTCCTCGGCTAACTGTTCCACCTCTGAAACAAGAAGAACATAGTTCGCCTTAAACCCGCCGCTCCTCTATTGTCATGACCTAGGATATGTAGACCCTCCCGTTTTTCCAGAAGTAACTTCACACCAGCTCCGGACATAAGCTCAAGCAGGTAGGAGGCCTCGGCTCTATGATAAGTATGAGCCGATATTTTTGGGGCTAAATGAAAAATGGTAAGGACTCCTTTATTTAAATGTCAAACCAAGGAGTCACTGGCAAAGAGACTAGCTAAAATTTGATCCAACATCTAGTGACTCTGATAAACTCCGGTGACTCCAGTAAACTTTCACTCTTCCCTAGCTCTCGAAGATGGCCTGACAATAACTATCACACTAAAATGCCCTATCTAGCTACCACTAAACTACCACAGCTAACTTAAAATGTATTAAACAATACACTGAACAAAAAAAAACCCAAAACTAACAAAGTAAATAAAATAAATAAAATAACACACCGACTGCTCTGCTGCTGATGGCTAGCCCAGTGTGGCCTCCATCTTGCATCTGTTGATGATTAGAGGGTCACCAGTGGGGTGCCACAAGGATTGGTCCCGGGTCCAGTCCTTTTCAATATGTTCATTAGTGAAATGGGAAAAGAAATCCAGGGCAAGATGCGTCTCTTTGCAGGCAACACTAAGCTCTGTGGTAGGGTAGACAGTGAGGAGGGGGTTAAGAAAATGCAGACACACTTGCAAAAGTTGACGTGGTGGTCAAAGTTTTGGCAGCTGACATTAAATGCCAAAAAATGCAAGGTGAGGCATGCAGGGAATAAGAACCTGAGGTCAGAGTACTGGAATGGGGGAGATAAAGCTGCAGGACCTCTGAGGAAAGAGACCTAGGGGTCATTATCAGTGACTCCCTAAAACAATCAAACCAGCGGATCAAGGCCTACAGTAAGGCAAACAGGATACTGGGTTGTATAGGAAGGGGTACTGACAGCAGAAGGAAGGAGACATTACTGCCTCTCTATAGATCACTGGTGATGCCCCACCTGGAGTGTTGTGCCCAGTTCTGGAGTTCTCACCTAAGGAAAGGCAAGAACAAGCTGGACACAGTGCAATGTGTGGTGACCAAAATGATTCAGGGCAAGCAGGACAGATCTTAGAAGATCGGATCAAGGCACTGAACATGTACTTGCTGTAGGCCAGACAAGAGAGGGCAGAGATGGTAGAGATCTTCAAGTTTCTGAAAGGACTGAACAAGGTAAACTGCAAGGAACTATTCAGCAGAAGCAGAGGAGGAAGAACATGGGGGCATGAGTGGAAACTGACCAGGGGTTCAAGAGGGAAGTGCGAACGTTCTTTTTTTAGAGAAAGGGTGGTGCAGCCATGAAGCAATCTGCCAGCTGATGTGGTGGGAGTCAAAACTATCAATGGTTTCAATCATAGCTTGTACAGAGGGAAGAGCTTAGTGGTTGCTCAAGGTGATAGCAGTAGGGTCGGGAGTGTGAGGGTGGAGCGTGTGGGTTAGAACTCTATGTGGACAATAGGTCCTGGGTTTGTTAGATTTTATGGGCAGACTGGATGAACCAGTGGTCTTTTTCTGCTGTAATTGTCTTTGTTTTTCTTTTTCTTTTTCTTGCTGCAGGTTTGCCTTTGCCAACCTCCCCAGAAGTGACAAACAGCTGGCTGTTGTCAGATCTGACAAACTTCTGTTCTGTCAAGACAGTAGCTGAGTACTCTCTTGACATCCAAACAGTGCAATTTGTATTCACCTGGACTGGAATGGGATGGTAAAAGCACAGGTAGAGTGTTTGGTTAAGGTGAATGGGGTGGAAAAAGCACAGGTAGAGTGGTTCAGGAGAAATTCTGACAGTAATTTGGGGAGAAATTGTCAGTTTGTTCTCAGGACAACATTGTCTCTGTGCATGATTATGTAGTTAAGTTCTGTGCACAGGGCTTGGAGATCACAGACTCTCCTAGCAGAGGTCATAGCCATCAGGTTGAGTGTCTTCAATGTCACAAACTTGAGGTCTACATAGGCCATGGGTTCTAAGGGGGCATGCACTAGTGTCAAGCATATATCTAGGTTACTGGGGAGGGGGGCAGGGTCCCTCAGTGGGAGGTGAAGGAAGCTTTTGAAAATCTCTTTTACACAGGGTGTGAGGCTAGAGATTTTGGCTTCCCTGCAGACAGGAAGGCTGATGCTGCTGCCATGTGGAATTTCAATGATGAAAACCTTAATCCCCTTGTGTGCAGATGTTCTAAATAATTCAGAACGACTGTTAAATCAGCTTCAAGGTGAGAAAATCCCTTATCTGAACACCAAATTGAAAACATGTTCCATTTTAAGGAATAGGATTTTCTTGGAAACAGTTTCCTTGAAACTTTCAAAATATTCAGTACTCTTGCTTGACAGGTTCATGCTACCATATTCTAAGTCTTCAAGAACCAAGCCTTCAACCTCATTGTTCTGAGGTTTGAAAATTTTACCCTGCCCTGAGACAGTCAGAAAGTTCTGTCTCATGGGGCGAGAGATGGGATTCCTGTCTGACAGGGACAAGTAGGGGAGAATCATGGCTGTCTCCCCAATCTGGTGCCACCAGGACCACTGTTGCTATTTCCTAAATTTCCAGAGCACTCTGTGGATTAGGGGATTGGGGAATGCATAGTGGCACCTTTCTCCAAATGAGTCAGAGCACCTGAAATAGAATCCCATGTGGGGTCCCCCACAGCACAAAAAGTGGTAAGGTACAGTTATGTAAGAACTTATTGTAACAGTAGATCTTTGAGAGAGGTTCCTGCAGTAGGTCATAACAGGAAGATAACAACGTGTAGGACTGCACAGCAAACTTTTGCTAGCAATGTCTGCCGGGGGACCGTGCACCCGACGTCACGTGACAGACGTTAGCATGACCCTATAAGTGGGCGGTTCCCGCGTCCACCTTCCAGTTCTCCCGCCAGAGACCCAATAGAGTGCGACAGGAGAAAAGGATATCACCCCTGGAGCCCAATCCAAAGAGGCCTGCAAGCGCAAACAGAAGACTGGGGGAAGGAGGAAGGGAAAAAGAAGACCTACTGCAGGAACCTCTCTCGAAGAGCTACTGTTACGGTAAGTTCTTACATAACTGTATTATCTTACTTTGAGAGGGTTCCTGTAGTAGGTCATAACATGTAGGACTGAGTCCCAAGCAGTAAACTGATCAGGACAAACTGAAGCACGGGAGGAAGGAAGGTCTGCAGAAAAACCAGAGCAGGTCTATGACAGAAGGCCCTGCATGATGGCTAGGCCAAAACCCACCCTACGCCTCGAGGCAATGTCCAGACTGTAATGTTTAGTGAAGGTGTGAACTGAACTCCAAGTGGCCTCAGCACATATCTTCGCTGCGGACACATTCCTGAAAAAGGCAGCAGAGGCAGCCACACATCTGTGGAATGACTTTTGACCTCTCCCAGAAGAGGCTTGTCATATTTCTGGTAGCAGAAATGAATACAGTTGGCCAACCATTTGGACAAGCACTGCTTAGAGACTGCCGACCCCAAAGTCTTGGGGCAAAGGAAACAAAAAGCTGATTATCTTTATGGATGTCCTTAGTCCTATTAATGCAGTAGCGAAATATCCTGTGCACATCTAGAGTGTGCAGGAGCACCTCACCTGTTAGAGTAAGCCAGATAATAAACAGGGAGGTTGACAGTTTGATTCAAAGTGAACTCAGAGACCACTTTGGGAAGAAACTTAGGATTTGTACGCAGAGCCACGCAGTCACTGTAGAAAATCAGATAAGGCTCCTTAAACATCAGGGCCTGGAGCTCGGAGATCCTTTGAGCAGAAGTAATGGCAACTAAAAAGAGCGCCTTCCAAGAGAGATGGCGCATTTCACAGCTTACTGCTGGTTCAAAGGGAGGTAAAGTGAGCTTTTCCAACATAAAATTCTAATCCCAAGGTGGGGTGGGGTTACATATAGGTGGTTTCAGATGGAGGATACCTCTCAGAAATGTTTTGAATACGTCCAACTGAGAAATCGTCTTCCTGTCTACCAGGGAGTGGTAGGTGGAGATAGCGGAAAGTGGACTTTTAGTGAAGAGCAGCAGAGTCCTGAGTCAGACAGGTGCAAGAGGTACTCCATCACCTGGGGCACTGGGCAAGAAAGAGGGTCACTCTCCTTTGAGGCTGCTCAAATGGAAAAGCGTTTCCATTTCATAGTGTAAGTAGCTCTAGTGGAAGGCTTTTTAGTCTCCACCAGAACTTGGGAAACTGTCTGAGACTCTAAAACAGTTAGCGATTATGTCTGAAGGAATCACGCATGGAGGTGTAGGGACCTGAGGCCCGGATGCACCGGTCTGCCCTGATCCTGCGTCAACAGGTTGCACCCAAGAGGCAGAGGTACTGGGGGTTCCACAGCCAACTGCTGTAGGAGTGGAAACCAAATCTGCCTGGGCCAGAGGGGGGCGATCAGCAACAGTTGTGCCCCCGCTGCTTGAAGTTTCAGCTGAACCTACTGCAGAATGAGAAAGGGGGGAAGGCGTACAAGTATCTCCCTGTCCAACAGAGAGATAATGCGTCTAGCCTCCTCTCGATCTCCTACCTCACTCACTACCCCCACCCACCCCCCAATAGCGCAAGTCTTTGTACACTGCTATTACATGTCTGTAAGTCAATGACTATATGTTTGTAACTAAAGACGATGACTGTTGCACACGCTGACGTGGAACCTTTGTAAAAGAGCCTCTGCTCAAAGGTATTGTAATCCTAGATTGAAATAAATAAATAAATAAATAAAGTTAAATAACACCAGGCCCTTGAACGAGTGAGCAGAGCTTGGGAAGCTTTGCACTGGATGAGGAGGCAAACAGATCTAACTCTGGATGCCCCCAGCGGCGGAACAGATTTTCTGCCACTTCCTGGTGTAGTTCCCACTTGTGAGCTAGAGCCAAGGAATGGCTGAGGCTGTCTGCCAGGATGTTGTGCACTCCTGGAACGTGCATGGCCGTGAGATGTAGCTCGTGCTGGACTGCCCAGTACCAGACCCGCATTGCTCCCCTGCACAGGGGATACGATCGGGTGCCTCCTTGCTTGTTGATGTATCAGACCATAGATATGTTGTCGGCCTGTATCACCAGTGTTCCCTCTGTCAGAAGGGGCAGGAAGGCCTGAAGGGCATATAGGACCGCCCTCATCTCCAGAATGTTTATGTGGAGCGAGGATTCCAACTGGGACCATTTTCCCTGGGTTTGGTGGTCTCCCAAGTGAGCTCCCCAACCCAGACCCGATGCGTCTGTGGCAAGGGTCCAAGAGGGTGGGGAGGGTCTGAACGGTGTCCTCCGAGACATGTTCAGAGGGTCCTGCACCACAAGAGGTCCTTCTTGAGCGCACTGAACACCAGAATAGGATGATTCAGGTCGTTGGTACCCTGATCCTACTGGACTTGTAAGGTCCAATGGGTGACTCTAATGTGCAGCCTGGATAGAGGTATGGTCGGAATGGATGCAGCCATCAAGCAGAGGAGGTGTAAAAACACCCTGGCTGGGGCACAGCTGGAGGAGGCTACCAGTTTGGCCTGTTCCTGCAAAGTGCCCACTCTGTCTGCTGGGAGGAAGGCTTTTCCATGGACTGTGTCCAATACTGCCCCAATGAATTGGAGGTGCTGAGATGGGACCAGAGACGACTTGGGGTAACTGATAATAATGCCCAGTCGTGCAAAGAGGTCCAGGGTGGAGGACAGGGAATCCTCCAGGCTGCTCCTGGATGGAGCTGTTATGGGCCACTCATCCAGGTACAGAAACACAAATTCTCTGGCGATGAAGTGCCGCTGCCACCACCACTAGGCACTTGGTGAAGACTCTGGGTGCCGAAGAAAGGCCAAAGGGGAAGGCTCTGAACTGGAAATGCTCCCCTCGGAAGGAGAACCACAGGAAGCGGCGTGGCCTGGGAAAACTGGTATGCAGGTATGCATCCTACATGTCCAGTGCACAGAGCCAATGGTCTGTCTGAAGCAGGGGCAGGAGTCCTTGGAGCACCAGCATGCAGAATCTTTTGTGTTCTACATAAAGGTTCAGATAGCAGAGGTCTAAAATGGGCTTGAGGTTGTCCGTCTGTTTGGTGATGAGGAAGAAATGGGAGTAATACCCTTTTCCCCTCTGAGCCCAGGGAACTGGCTGTATCACAGATTTTTGGAGTAGAGCCTGGATCTCGTCCCTTACCAGAGTTACGTGCTCTGAAGGATAATGAGATTGTCTTGGAGGAGAGTTTTGAGGTTTTTCCAGAAACTCGATGGTGTGCCCTCTTGCTATGGGATCCAGGAATCCGACATGATGCCCTGCCACTCTGCTAGGTGGAGGGCAAATCTTCCCCCCACTGGCTCCACACTGTTTGGAAGTGGAGTAGGAGGGGGTTGAAGGAGTCAGGAGGTGGATAAACGGGCAGGGAAGGCACAGCCTGCAGCTCGTTGGTTCCTGGGGGCAGGGGGAGAGGTAACAGCAGGTCCCAATGCTCTCCTCTTATTCTGACACCTGTTAAATGACTGCTTGCCTTGGTGCTTTTGCTGGTGCCGAAAGGGCTGCTTGGGCTTAAAGCCCACCTTGTACATGGACTTCACTGATCTCAAGGCCTGCCCACTATCCTGGAGGCCCGTGATAATGTCTTTGGTATTGCCCCCGAAGAGGGCGGATCCTCGGAAAGGGGCGTCCTGTATGGCTGCTTGAACATCCTGAGAGAGACCAGAAATATGGAGCCTAGTGTGGCCGAAGAGCGAGCCACAGAATCTAAAGAGTCGTAGGTAGCCCTCAATGCATGCCTACAAGATATTTTTTGATGGCCTCAGGGCCTTGGTGAGCTCCGACTTAAGGTCCGAGTCCTCCACCTTTTCTAGTCTGGCCTCAGGTTGAGCCATGGTAGCTTTTTGGTACAAAATCATATGTGCCACATAGTTTAAAGATCATAAGGCACATGTAGAGGAGGAGGAGGAGGAGTAGATCTTACAATTGAACTGATTTAACTGCCTTGGCTCCTTATAAGGAGTGGAAGTGCTCACATGTTTAGGTTTGGCAATCCAGTCGTGAGCCACAGCGATCATGATGGAGTCTGCCTTTGGGTAGAAGTATAGGTAAGGAGCGCTCTCAGGTGAATGGTAGGCCTGGTCCGCCTTCTTGGGGATGGCCGGGATAGAGTGAGGCATCTGCCAGATAGTGGAGGTGAGATCCTCGTGTGACTCCGTCCACGGGGGGATCGGTATAAGGTGATGCCTCATTAAGTCCACATGTTCTGCAAGGTGCTTGCGTCTCGGGTCCTGTTCGAGGATGCGAAGGAGTTCGGTAAAGGAAGGGTCTTTGGGAGGAGACTTGGGAGGAGACTTACTCTCGGACAGCGTGATTTCCGAAAGGTTTTCAGAGGACGAGTCAGAGAAATCAGCCTCCGAGTCCACGGATTCTCCCTTCTCCGAGGTCTTGGTCTCAGACAGAGGGAGCTTGGAGTATTACCCCCAGAAATGTGTGCCGTGGTGGAAAGGCCTGACCTGTAAGAACCCACGTGTGACAAAAGAGCGTGGGGTGGGGGTCACCACCGGGGCCAGCAGTCTTTTATCCAAATCTGCCACCAATTCGGATCCAGCCTCCTGCCACCAGGTCTGGAACATGGCCTGGAAATCCAGTTGAGACTAAAGCGAAGACTGAGGTTGAGGTGGAGGCTGGGTATTGGTAACCCGCCCCTGGATAATGATGGAGGTAACTTGAGTTCGAAAGGGCCCCATAGCCCGGTGCTCGATATCTGCGAAAACCATGGGAAAAGGAGTTCACGCCGGTAGCCTGATGTCAGCAGGTCTGGGTAATGAGAGTAGCCCATGGTGAATACCCTGATGGTCCAAGGGGGTCCCCGAGGGCCTTGAAGGAGGCGGAACAGAGGGACCTGGTTAGTTATCCTGCGTCGGGAGTCCCAGCATCAGGATAGCTGGCATAGGAGACATTGCAGGGAAGCCTGGCGTCTGATTCTCAGGCATTGGAAAGAATGGCGTCAGACTTAGGGGGCCTGATGGAGGCTCCGACGGGAGTTGGGCCAATGGACCCGACGTCAGAGGCTCGGAGCCCAATGTAGGGATCCCTAGCGTTGGGGCTGAGGAAGGGCCCAATGGGGTAGGAAGGTCCCTAGGAGATGGTGGAGGAACCAACTCAGACATGAGAGCCCCAGGAGGAATATCTGCGGGGGTCTGGAGGGTTACCAGAGCTGGAGTGGGTGAGTAAAGGACCACTTCCAGGTGACCCACTGACCCACTTCCCCCTCTGTCCCGGATAGAGGGTCGGGCACAGGAGGTTCCACTGGTAAAGGTGGAGGGGAAGGCTCCCTGACAGGGGAAATCTGATGGGAGGGCTGGCCTTGGGAGGTCAGCGTGCTCAGCTGGACGTTGGATGTGTTTATGTTAGCCCCCGAAAGGGTGAGCTTCGACTGGGCAGATGCCCAGGTTGCTTGCGTCCGACTTATCGGTCATTGGAGGATGAGCCAGGCGGGGGAGGAGCCCCTGACCGGCTTATCGTCTGATGTCGGGCAGCTTCCCTCCAGGTGGGAACCCGACTTATCGACAACTGGGTGGGCTCCGAAGAATTGGGGCCAGATCTACTGTATTGATCAAGGCCCACCAGAGGTCCCGCGGGTGACTTATCGTCCAGGATTCAGTCTTGACCCTTGGCCTTTGATGGGCTTAAGAGAAGCAGAGGAACCGGAGGAACTGGCCGACGAGGCCCGGACTGTCACCAGGGAGGCAGCTGCGTGCGTGTCTCTCTGCAGGCTTAAGCCTCGACCTTGCCGGTACAGGGCTGCTCTCAGTCCTCCAGATGCTCCCGCTCTCGGTACTTCTCTTTTTCTTTCTTCTTCTTCTTAACCTCCGAAGAAGGGGAAGAAGTGGAGTCCCTCGGCTTCTGCATTTTTTGCTCTAAAGTGGCCATCCTGGATTTCAAAAGCTGCCTGTGTTTGCGTGTGGCCTGGTTGAAGGGCTTGCAATCTGGGCAGGCCTTGATGTTGTGGGCTGGGCCTAGGCAGAAGAGGCAGAGCTTATGGGTGTCCTTATGAGGGATCTGCGAGCTGCACTTCTCACACTTCTTCTTGGTCTTCGGAGGATCGGATGGAGAAGACATAAAAATTAAGAAGAACGAACTATTAACGGTAGAAAATACTTAATCAAAATGGCAATCAACTGGAGCAAACGTTCACCGTGAGGTCCTTGTGCAGGCTGATGGCGGGAAAGAACTAGAAGGTGGGCGCGAGGACCACCCACTTATAGGGTCACGCTGACATCTGTCACATGACGTCGGGTGGGTGGTCCCCCACCAGACATTGCTAGCAAAAGTCTGCCGTGCGGTCCTGATGTTAGAGGGTGCAGTCCTATATGTTATGACCTACTTGTTATGACCTACTGGAGGAACCCTCTGAAAGTAAGATCTTGTGATTATCCCATGGGGCAAACAACTCCACCTCTGATGTGCCCTATCTCCTGAATAGGGTCTGAACCCACGTAGTGATCCAGTGACCAATCGTGGTTTCTCTGACTTATCCTGCTTAGTTAATCTGCCAGAACATTGTCCTTTCCTGGTAGATGTACAGCAGTGATTACTGTGTCAAGAGAGCATGCCAAATTCCAGATCTTCATTGTCTCTGTGCATACTTTTATAGTTTTGTGGATCTGGTGCCACCCTGTTTTTTTATGCAGTATATTGTGGTGGTACAGTCTAGTACTGACTGGTCTTTTGGACCAGGACTGAGAAGTGCTATAGAGACAGGAGTACAGCCCTGAGTTCCAGAAGGTTTATGTGCTCTTGCTGCTCTTGAGGAGACCAGACTCCACTTACTATGTGACTGTCCAGATGCCCTCCCCATTCTAGTAGGGAGGCATCTGTTGTCGGAGCGAGTGATGTGGACACTTTTTGGAATAGGATTCCTTCCCTGAGACTGTCCATTTCCTTCCACCATCCTAGAGCCCTGACCAGGCTTGCTGTGTCTGGTACAAGCTGGCTCAGTGGGTTTGACCTTTGATGCCAGTGCCTTCTTACATGATACTGAACATCTCTCATCGGGCCCAGGGACCAAAGTTCTTGCTGCTGACATGTGCCCTAACAGCTGCAAGAAGTCCCTTGCTGGCCTTGGCTAGCCTGGTTTGTAAGATCCTGCAGAGGACAGCAGGCTGTCCACTCTTGCCTGTGGCAAGAATGCTTTCCTCCGAGCAGTATCCAGCTCTGCTCCTATGAAAACCAGCACCTGGCTGGGTTCCAGCTGGGACTTTTCTATGTTTAGTAGAAAGCCCAGATGTTCCAGGGTGTTTCTTACCACTGCAATGGAGCACAGTGCCTCGTTTTGTCCTTCCGGTGACTAACCAGTCATCCAGGTAAGGATACACTGTTATCCCTTTTCTTCTCAGAAATTAGCCACTGCTGCTACGCACTTTGTGAACACACTTGGAGCGGAGGTTAGGCCAAAAGGCAGGGTGACAAACTGATACTGCTCTTTTCCTAATCTGTATCTGAGGTATTTTCTGTGGGAGTGACTCACGGGAAATAAAAGTATGTATGTTTCAGATCCAGCGATCCCAGCCACTCCCCTTTGTGCAGGGATGGTATAACCATTTACAGTGTTACCATTTAGAATTTTTTCTTTTTTATGTGCCTGTTCTGGAATCTCAAATCCAGAATAGGTCATCAGTCTCATTTTTATGTTCACCCTTGTGTTTGCCCAAAGCGATCACATTGTATGACAGTGGATTTTGAGAGGCATATCACTGTCGGTCCAATTCAGGGTGGTCGGCAAGGGCTCGACAGCGTCAGACCAATCGTCAGCCAGGTTGATCATGACACTTTTCTGGTCTTGCTTGGTGGAAACTTTGTGCAGTCCAAGGAAAACAGCCATTCGAATCATAGGGTGGCTCTTCCCTTTGATCTACATAAGGCTGCCCAGAAAGCAGAGCTGATCAGCACCATGACATATTGCTATGGTTCTCGTCCCCAATAAAAAAAACAATCCCTCCCACCCTCTGCCAAGTATCCCCCAACTCCCTTTGCTCCCTCCCCCGCCTTCATAATTTTCTGTCACTAAAGTGTCCAATGCCTACTGCCGGCTAGTACCCTCCACTCTGTTTTCACTGTGTGACACCAGGGTGCCCAATCCCCAGTGCTGCCAAACACCACCGACACCGGGGTGCCAATCTCCTGTGTTGGTATCTGAAAACTGTCCCTCACAGTCTTTTATTTTTTTTCTTTACTTCTTGTAATCCCACCCTCTGACAAGTATCCCTCCTACTTCCCAGTTGCTTCCCATACCCCTAGAGGTTAAACCAACACTGGGGTGCCCAATCCCCAGTGTCAGTACCTGAAATAAAGAAAACAGTCCCTCACAGTCTTTTCTTTTTTATACACACTGTAAAAAAAGAAAACTGTCCATCAATGTTTGCTGCCACCACAAGCACATCACCACCATTACCCTCCCTCCACCCGACCCTCCTACTTAGCACCCCCACACCACCCTCTAGTTGCCTATGAGGGATCCAATGCTATAAACCTCTCTAGACCGGAGATGCATCTTCACTCATCAAAGCCAGACTAGGAACTGAGGAAATCAGGTATGCAGTTCAATAGGTTTTGAGCTTGTCCTCTAAACATGGTAATTTTTTTTTTTAATTTTTCCCCAAATGTTCAATATGGCCTTTTTGGGACCCCACCCATTTTTCAAGTTATGAAATGTTTCAACACACGCTAGGTAATTGTAACTGTCAATATCTTGACCCCAAATTTTCAATATAGCCATTTTTTCACATTACCTCATGAATGTGGCAGCTGTCATTTTACAAATCTTAGCCAAAATGTGTTTTTGCACCTGTGGCACGAAATCACCTTTCAGGCAGGACTTGAACATTTTCTCTGCCCTTGTTCATGAGGTGGGGTTACAAGGAAGCTATGTTGAAAATTTGGGGTAAAAATATTTTTTAAAAAAGAAACCAAAACAAAAGTTATGAGCATATGTTGACATTTTTCAATATTTTTGACCCAAAATTTTCAACACAGCCATTTTTTTCGCACCACCTCACGAACATGACTGCTGTCATTTTCCAAATCCTGGTCAAACTATTTTCATATGCGTGGCCCAAAATTACATTATGGACATTATTTTAAAAATGACACCTGTCGTGTTCAGAAAGAGTTGTCATAAAAAGATTATGTTGAAAATTTGGGCTCAAAATGTGAAAACACAATTACGTTATGAAGAAATGTTGACCCAAAAGGTGATGGTTAATGGGTACTCTCTGGTGAGGAGAGGGTGACAAGTGGGGTACCAGAGGGGTCGGTCTTGGGCCCAGTCCTATTCAATATCTTCACTGGAGACACTGCAGTAGGGCTGGAAGGAAAGGTATGCTTGTTTGCAGATGACGTGAAGATATGTTAACAGGGTGGACACACCGGAGGGTGTTGTCAGGATGAGGAAGGACCTTAAAAAGCTGAAGCAGTGGTCCAAAGTGTAGCGGCTCGGTTTCAATGTGGGGAAATGTAAAATTATGCATATGGGGCACAGGAATCCTATAGCAAAATATGTGCTTGGTGGGGAAGAAACAGCAGTCACGGAGCAGGAAAGGGATCTCGATGTCATCATCACAGCTGGCCTCGGGGTGGCAAGTCAGTACCAAAAGGCGGTAGGGAAGGCAAACAGAATGCTGGGATGCATAGGGCGGGGTACTGTTAGCAGAATAGCAGAAGGAGGGAGGTCATTGTTCCCCTGTATAAGATGTTGGTCAGGTCTCACCTTGAATACTGCATTCAGTTCTGGAGGCCACATCTGAAAAAGGACGCTGAGAGGGTGGAGGCTGTCCAAAGAAGGGCTACCAGAATGATTCATGGGTTGCATGGGAGGGCATATGACAGACTGAGGGACATAAAATATGTATTCTCTGGAGGAAAGGAGGGAGAGGGGGGACGTGATTGAGACTTTCAAATATCTAAAGGGGATTAACAGGGTACAGGAGGGGAACTTATTTCAGAGGAAAAAAGGCTCAACAATTAGGGGTCATGGCATGAAGCTGGAAGGAAGAAAAGTTAGGGGAACATAAGAACGCACTTTTTTATGGAGAGGGTGGTGGATGCCTGGAATGGGCTGCCGGACGAGGTAGTAAGGGCTGAAACCATCTCTGGTTTTAAGCATGCATGGGACAGACACAAGGGGATCCTGAATGTACGGGATGGGGGTGACTTAACGGGGGAGGGGCAGGGGGATGAAACAGGCAAAAATCGGAGTGGGGCAGGGGGATACTCAATAAGTGAGTGTCCTGGGGTAGACTAGGTGAGCCATATAAACAGGTTACTCACCTGTAACAGTATTTCTAGGAGTGCTATATGTTGTTCTCCCAAACTCTTTGGCATGTCCCTTTCCACTTTAAATCTTGCCGGAAGTCTTCAAGCCGGCCCCTCCCACCCACCCAGGTGGTATAACCCTCATCTACGCCCCATGACACCAGATCTTAGCCCGCTGGAAGCCAGATGTTGTGCATCTGCAGCCGGGGAGGTCGGGTGGGTCCGTGTGGATGAACAACATATATCATTCCTAGAACTACTGTTACAGGTGAGTAACCTGTTTTTCTAGGATTGTGGATATGTTTTTCATTCACACTCTTTGGCAGACTCCTAGCAGTTCTCCAGGAGGAGGGAGGCAAGGCGCACACCCCCTACTTAGGGAACAGAGATTGGAGAACTGAGGCCCCAAAACCAGCATCCCGGTGTGACTCAAGGTCGATGTGGTAATGGGTGATGAAGGTGTTTGCTGACTTCCAGGTAGCAGCCCGGCATATTTCCTGGATAGGGATGTCCCTGGAAGCAGCCACCGAAGCAGCGGTATGGCGGGTAGAATGAGCTCTTATCCCTTTGGGAGGCTCCAAGTCCGCCAACTCATAACACAGACTTATGCAAGATGTAATCCACCTTGCAATTGTTCGTTTTGCTGCAGGTCTGCCAGAAGCAGCTTCAGCATAGGTGACAAACAGCTGGCGAACCTCTTCCCGAATTTCCGCCATCCTCTCCTTGTAATAAGAGAGAGCTCGTATCAGGTCCAAAGTATGGAGCCTGTACTCTGCCTCCGAGGTGTAATTAGAGTAGTAAACTGGCAAAGTTAGCACCTGGTTAAGGTGAAACTCTGACACCACCTTCGGAAGGAATTTCGGGTTGGGGCACAGGATAACCTTGTCCCTGTGGAAGACCAGATAAGGGGAGTCCACTGAAAGCACCTGGAGCTCCCCTCTCCTTCTGGCAGACATGATAGCCACCAGGAAGGCCTTCTTCCACAAGTGTGACCAGGCACACTTGTGCATTGGTTCAAATGGCTTGCCCATGAGTTTTGCTAGTACCAACAGTAGATCCCACGGAGGTGGAGGTTCACACACCTGAGGGGATATGTGATCCAGGCCCTTGAAAAAGCGCCTGACCACTGTCTCCTGCACCACTGTCTGCTGACCGGCCCACGCCTGGTAAGCAGAGATGTCTGCCAGGTGCGCCCTAAGAGTTGATGACCGAAGACCCCCTTTGGACAGAGACAAAAGGTAGTCGAGAATGTTAGCCACTGGACAGGACAGAGGGTCCAGGCCCTTGCCCTGACACCAAATGGAAAACCTTTTCCATTTGAAAGCATAACATTTCCTGGTCGATTCCTTTCTGGATGCTTCCACCCTGGTGAGGACATCCTCGGAAAGACCCAAAGCCTGGAACTCTTGCCGCTCAGGTACCAGGCTGTGAGGTGCAGGGACTGAAGGTCCGGATGGTATACCTTCCGCTGATTGAGAAAGATCAGGTCCAGGCATGCTGGAAGCCGCTCCGGGGGCCTGCAGCTGAGGCAGAGGAGATCTGGATACCAGAACTGGCGTGGCCAGTCTGGGGCTACCAGAATCACCTTCGCCTTCTCTCTCCTCACCTTGTGGATCAAGGGAAAAGGAGGGAAGGCACAGAGGAGGCCTGGGGTCCACGGCCTTGAGAAGGCATCCCCCTGCAGCGAGCCCTGCTGAGGGGGACGGGCAGGAAACAGCCTCAGCTTGGTGTTTTCCCTGGAGCCAAATAGGTCCACCATCGGTTTGCCCCAGTGGGAGAACAGGCTGTAGGCTACCTCTGGATGGAGAGACCACTCGTGGGATGTCTCACCCAAGCGGCTGAGAGCATCCGCCAGATGGTTTGAGGCTCCTGCCACATGGATGGCTAGGAGATCTGCCTCCAAACGGCTGACGAAGGTCCAGATGCGGAGCGCCTCTCTGCAAAGCAGACTGAAGTGCATGCTGCCCTGTTTGTTGAGGTAGTACATGGTCGTGGTATTGCCTGTCTGGACTTGAACCACTTGACCCCGGAGCTGAGGAGAGAAAGCAGACAGCACCAGTCTGACTGCTGTGAGCTCCAACAGGTTGATGTGGCATCGGGACTCCTTGGGGGTCCAGAACCCGTGGGCCCTTTTGTCCCCAACATGGGCTCCCCAGCCCATGAGAGAGGCATCGGTCGTAAGGACAGCTGTTGGCTCGGGGCGGACAAATAAGATCCCTTCCTGCAACCAGTCTGTGGCAGTCTACCATTGTAGAGCGTCCCACATCTTCTGGGTTACAGTGATCAGTTGGTCGAAATGACCGTGGTGCTAAGTCCACTGGGCAGCCAGCTCTCATTGAAGGGGGCACACGTGCAACCGGGCCCAATGGACAACTGAGATGCATGCTACCATGTAACCCAGAAGGCACAGAAAGTCCTGGGCAGGGCGCAGTTGCCCAACCAGAAGTGATTGGGCAAAGGAGGAGAGAACCTCTGCCCTGTCCACCGGGAGCCGCGCTCTGGCTTGACGAGAGTCGAGCTCTGCCCCAATTAAGCACATCACCTGGGAAGGCACGAGTTCCAGCTTGGCCTCGCTGATCAGGAGGCCGAGTTGGGAGCAGGTCTGGAGGGCCAGGTCCCTGTACCTCCCCACCTCCTGTTGGGTGGGACCTGCTAAGAGCCAATCATCAAGGCAGGTATAAATCCTGACCCCTCGACGCCAGAGATGGGCTGCCACCACTGCAATGCATTTGGTGAAGACCCGTGGGGCCGATGATAGGCCGAACGGCATGGCTTGGAACTCGTATAGTGTCCCTTCGGCTCTGAAGTGGAGGAACTGCCGACGAGACAGATGGAATGGAATGTGAAAGAACGCGTGCTGCAGATCCAGTGAACAGAACCACATGTTTCGCTCCAAGGATGGTATGATCTGGGAGAGAGTGACCATCCGAAAGGTGCGTGACCTGAGATATTGATTCAGGTCGTGCAGATCTAGAATCGGTCGCCAACCCCCCGTCCGCTTGGGCACCAGGAAGTACCCAGAGACAAAGCCTGGGTCTGCTGGAGGATCCACCACTGGAGCTACTGCCTCCTTGAGGAGCAGCTGAGTGATGTTGTCTCAGAGAGCCGACTGAGTCTGGACGGATACTCTTTCCTCCTGATGGGCACAGGCTCGGCTTGGGAGGGTACTGCTCGAATTCCAGAGGCAGTCCCTGACCGACCACTTCGAGAACCCACCTGTCCGTAGAGACAGCGGACCAGGCAGAAAGGAAGTGGTGGAGCTGGCCCCCCATGGGAGGGCCCAGAGCTGGTGTGACAGGAGAGGGAGAGGCAGTCCCAGCCCCATCACTGAGCAGGCTTGGAGGAGGAGGAGGAGGAGGAGGAGGCGGCTCTGGGACCCAAACCTCTGCCTCCTTTACGGGCCTGGGAAGGCCCATGCTTGGGTCGGGGGTGCCAAGCTTTAGCCTGCTGCTGTTGTTGCTGCTGCCCTCCTTGAAAGGAAGGTTGCTGTGCCGCAGGGGAAGAGTGACGAAAAGGCTTCTTCTTCTGCTGGTTCTTGCCCAAAGAACCCTTAGCAGAAGCAGCATCCAAGGTGGCACTGTACTGCTCAATATGCTGAAGGTGACCAGCCACACCTGGGCCGAAGAGATCGGTGCCCAGGAAAGGCACATCAGCTAGTCTGTGCTGAGTGTTCACCAGAAATGAGGAGAGTCTCAGCCAAGTCCTGCAATGAGAGGCAACTGCGGCTGCCACCGAACAGGCACAAGAATCTCCAATGTCCGGGGCTGTCTGAAGCTGCTGTTTGGCAACAGCTTGGCCCCGATTCTGGACCTGCTTGACTGTGATCTGCAAGTCCGTGAGGAGGTGTGGTAGGACTTCATCCAAAGACCCCAAGAGGGCATGGGAGAACTGTGCCATGAGGACGGCCAAACTTGCCTGACGAAGGCCTAAAGAAGAGGCTGCATAAACCTTACTGGCCAAATGATCCAAGAGTTTGGATTCTTTCTTGGGAGGTTGGTCTGTGTCAGCAGAACTGCCAGTACACCTGAACACAGAGGCAGTCACCAGGCTCTCGGCCGAAGGGTGCTCTGTGAACCCTGCAAGGGACCCCATGGGCACCGCATACTTGCAGGCCATGTGGGCAGACTGAGTTGGACAAGAGGCAGGGCACTGCCAGAGTTCTAAGGCTGGGCCAACAATGGCCTCGGCCACAGGAAAAGCCTCTGTTGGGGTATCCCCTCTCTTGAGGATGTCGTTGAGAGGGTACTCTGCCTTTTTCTGGATTGGCTCCAGGGGCATCCCTGTGGACTCAGAGATGAGGCGAAGAATGCCCTGAAAAGACAAAGGACCTTCCTCCATCTCTAACCTACCAGCCGATTCATCATCCCTGGGATGAGAATGTACGCCGGTCACATCTGAATCCGAGGAATCTGGATATAGCAGTCGACCGCCTAGGTCACCCTCGACCCACCGAGGGCAGTCTGGGGTGACAGTGACTGAAAGACACCAGAGAAGCCCAGTGTCTGGCCTATCTTCTTTAGAAGGAGCCCCTCCCACAGGCTGCTTGGGCAGTGGTTCCACTACTATCGGTGGAGAGACCGGTTTAGGCTGAACCAGAGGTTTTGCCAGCTCAGTGGGCAGGGGAACCGACTCGATCAGCTCCGAAGGAGTCGACTTTTGCCTAGGAGGCGAAAGCCAAGTAATGGCCGGGGTAGAAGCCGGAATCGACTTGTGCCCAGTCAAAATCAGCTGTTGCCACATGAGGTCCTTGTAGCGCCACTGGAGTTTCCGCTGGAGCCTCTCCTCATCCGAGGAGGATGAGGACGACCGATGGTGTCACCTCTTTTTAGAGTGCTTGTGGCTCTTCCTTGGCCTTTCGGTTGAGGGGGTCCTGGACCACGATCGAGATCGGACAGTCCAATTCGGTCGCTCGGGGGACCGGTGATTTCCTAGGGCTGGGGACCACTTCCTCAATGGGATTTGCAGCGGGCTGGGTCTCCTTGTCAAGGAAAGTAAGGACTGGAGTCCGATCAAGAGAGTTGTCGACCAGAGTTGGCGACAAAGGGTCAATGGCGATTTCAACATCGTCGATCGACACTTCAGTCAACTGGCCAGACGGCAAAGTCGAGAAGCCAGCGTCCGAAGAGGCAATTCTGACCAAAGTCGAGACTTCCAGTTCCTGAGACCGAGATCTCTCCCAATCCCATGAACATCTTCGCCAAGACGAAGACAATCCTGGGTCCTTTTCCCACTGACTGGACCAAGAGGAGTGCATGCCCGCAGGACCCTTCCCCTTAGTCGGGAGAGACTGGCACAACTCTTGAAAAGAACCTGAGAAGATGGAGCCCAGGTTGAGTGGAATGAAGAGGCTCAGAGAGGAAGATTCTGTGGCCCAAGCCACTTCCTCCTCGAAAGCTTGCATGTGCTCCAATTGCTCGGCGGATCCCACAGCCGCGGAAACCGCCCACCGAGCATCCTTAGATTTCACCAGAGGGTTCCATTTCTCCAGCCTCCCCAACTTCAGGCATGCGAGACAGTGGTAGATGACGTTAGGATGAAAAGCAAGACAAAAATCGCACTTCGAGGTGTCATGGTCGACACCGAGGCAATAGACGCATGCGGTGTGAGGTTTAGTGCGCAACATCTTCTGGCTGCACAAACACAGACGAAATCCAGTGGAAGAATCAAAGGTAAATAGTCGCAATCACTAATGCGAACTAGATGAAGTTTCGGAATAACAGAAGGCTTTGAAGCCAGGGCCTACAAAATGCAGGAGTACGAAAGAGGCAACCTGAATCTTCCAGCGGAAAGGAAGATTTGGTGTCATGGGGCGGAGCCGAGGGTTACACCAACCGGGTGGGTGGGAGGAGCCAGCTTGAAGACTTTCAGCAAGATTTAAAGTGGAAAGGGACATGCCAAAGAGTGTGGATGAACAACATATCCACGTCCACGATCCTAGAATGATCCTTATCTGCAGACACTTGTATGTATGTATGTTCCAATGTTTATTCGTAACTTTATTTTTGCTGACTTTGCCCCTAATGTTCAACATATCCCTTCTATTGCCCCACCTCCTGAAAATGACAGGTGTAATTTTTTTGAATCCCCTCCAAAACTTATTTTCGCAGTCACACTATGAAATCGCCTTTCAGATGTGATTTTTAAAAAATTCCACCAGTCTTGATTATAACATCAGGTCATAAAAAGACTGTTGGAAATCTTGGGTCAAAACATGGGAACCCACTGAAAATTAGATATTGCATCTCATCTGGCCTATACTGGCTAAATTCAATCTAAAAATGAGTAAAACAGGACACCACTGAAAATGAAATACTGCATCTCAGCTGGTCTATCCTGGGTAAACATAAAGTAAAAATGTGTACAAGCAAGACCCGGTACAACAGTATGCAAACAGTGAACAATGGGCTGTGACAAATTCTTTTTCTTGCTTGTAAGAAAGTACTTTGGGAAAAGGCAACTTTCACACTGTGCATGAGGGACCTTTTCTATGGCATTCATCATTAGCAATTTCTTTACCTCCAGCTCTAACAGCATTTTTCCCACGGTTAGAGTGTAGGAAAAGCCTTTGAGCTCTTCAGATTTGGAAAGCTGTAAACTGAAAAGCTAAACCCTGATTCACCACTTCCAGCCCCAACTTCTCTGCAGTCATGGTTTTCCACTTCTGGAAGTAATGAGACAGGTGGTCTGGCTCCATGTCAAATGGGTGAGTCAAAAAAGTACGAATGCAATAAGGGCAAGTGCACTTCGGCGAAATTAAATAGGGCGAGGGTAATTTCGGCAAGTGGTATAATGGCGACAATTGCTTTCACCTCTCTTACTAATATAACAAACTCTGAGGTCATAGCACCTGGGGGGAGCAATTATCGCCGTTACAGTGCTCACCAAAATTACCATCGCTGTATTTGATTTCGCCGAAGTGCCCTCGCCCTTACTGCACTTGTGCATTTTGACTCGCCCATATGACGTGATACCAGGTGGTCTCCCACTGGTAGAGTTCTATGGTGGCCTACACAGAGTCAAGGATTTTGTTTTTCTTGTGGTTTTGGAGCTGGTGCTTTTGCGCTTCTCCTGCCTCTTTCTCTTGGGGCACCCCTCTGAGAAGGGTAGTCATAGGAGGGGTAAGGCCTTTAAAAGTAGGCCTTGTCCCCCCACCTCCCATTCCATATGGCCTGAAGGAAGTAAAAGCTTTCTCCTTCTGGGTCAAATTCATATAGGTTTTTTTTTTTTTTTTTAATCAACCTTTTTCACATAGGCTTCTGTTTTATCTCCAAAGAGGAAGGGTCCCTCGAATATGACGTATATAGCCTTTGCTTTTGTGTCCTCTGACAAGATGGCTACCCTGAGCCAGGCAAACCTCCTCAGAGCTACGACATGTGCTAGTACCCTTCAGACTGTGTCATTTGCATCCACAGCCATGTGAAATGGATATCTGGTGGCTTCCAGTACATCCTGTGCAGTTTCTGCTAGATCACTGCCTAGTTCACCTCCCACCTTTTCACTTAGGACTTGCACAGTACTCTAAAGGGCTTTTCAGTGCTGTGCAGTGTATGTTACATAAGCAGCTTGCCTTAACTGCAGAGTGGCTGAAGTGTACACTTTCCTTGCCACAGAATCCAGCTTTCTGGAACCCTTTCCTGGAGGCATGGAAACTAACGACACAGATTTTTCACATGCAGCTGCCTGCACAAATGTCTCGTGATCAAGGCGAGAATACAACAACTCTAACGCCATGCTTCTCTACGTGATATTTCTTTTCTACGTTTTGCAAATGCCAGGAGCTGAACTTAAATGCTCCAAACTTTTGCTGGTATTTTTTTGCCTTTGTTAGAGATTTGTGATGAGCCTTTCAGATGAGGTAAGTCCCAGCACACTAATAACTTCTGCCTCTTCTATGTCCTTCTCAGTCTCAGTGGAGGGGATACATAGAGCCTCAACCATATGTCTTACAAAACAGGAATAGGAGGTAAATCCTGATCGACTCTGGGTGATGAACCAAAGTCATTTTCAGGGGTTGCCTCCAGTTCTGTTGGAAAAACTGCTACATGTTTGCAATGTCCTCTGCTAAGGCGACAGCTCTCTATTCTGCTATTGGCACCTGGTCCCTTTCGGGGGGAGGTGCAGTCAGCGCATGGCAAGCTTTTTTCTTTTTGCCATCCGTAGCATCAGGGTGCCCCCTATCGCACACCCTCCGCTCTTTCTCTGAGCTAGATGATAGCTTGGCTACGTTTTTTCAGTCTCTTTGATCAGAGACTGCTGCTTTTCTGTCACCTTAGCTTGACTTTGAGCAGAAGTACCTGAAGATGCATACTTTCCACCATCGGAGGTACTTCCCTCCATTTTCCTTTTCGGAGAGCTGCTAGGTGACTCAGTGACAGACTAACACTCTTCGAGTTTTGCCCTATTCTTTTGTGTTTCAGAGGAAAAAAGTTTACAAAAATAATTTAAATAGTTCTTGTCAGGGCCCAAACAAACAAAACACAGACTGCGGCGGTCTGTCTTCACCAAGATCTTGCGACAGGATTCACATTTTTTAAATCCTGTAGGCCCTGTCCTTGTCTTAGGCTTTTCAGTCATACCAATCAAATGAATATACCCAAAAAGTATTGCCAGTTCCTTAAAGGAGAACTGCGCTGAACCTGAAATTCATCTTTCCCAGTAGAAGCTGCTTTATAAGTACTGG
Organism: Neoceratodus forsteri; assembly: GCA_016271365.2. Lineage (NCBI taxonomy): Eukaryota > Metazoa > Chordata > Ceratodontiformes > Ceratodontidae > Neoceratodus > Neoceratodus forsteri. The sequence continues at coordinate 91,376,415 of JADMNL010000030.1, forward strand.
TTCCAATTCTGTTATTGCTCCATCTATAAAGGACTTTTAGTAACATCAGTGGGTGTTACTGCTTTGCAATCTGATGGTAAGTACCATTTTAGAACTGTATTACGTTAAGTTATGTCCCAAACAACTGTAGAGTTCTATAACAGAACATGGATGGGTGCATTGTGCCAACAACAGAAAAACAGAACAGGGACATAAACTACATCATACAGTTCTAAAATGGTTCTTACCAGCAGCATGTAAATCAGAAAACACCCACTATGATAACTAAGAAGCCTGTATAGCTAGATCAATGACAAAATTTTAACTGGTATTTAAAAAACAGCTTCTACTGTGAAAAATAGCTTATAGATTCAGCACCGTTATCCTTTAAACAACAAATTCACAGACCACTTAAAAAAGACCTTGTAAAATAAGTTGTTCTTTTTAACCAAAATAACTGTTACCGCATTTAAGTGGGAACCGCAAAACTGACTTTTTCTCCAGTTAAAATATTGAAATGACTATTAATGACCTATTTGATCTAGTGCCTATATTATTTTCCACCCGAGCTACCACACCTTCCCTTACTCATTTTACATACTTCACTGCTCAGACTCTTAGGGTATGGTACAGGACTAAACAACATCCTAGTTTTGACCTTATTTCTTATTTTTGTAGAGTACTGACGATGGACAACGACTTCCTGCCTTCGGCGATGGAGCTCGCATTTCACCAATGGAGACATACTGGCCTTACTTACATTTACCAATTTTTGGACAAATATGGTGTCGTTCCCTTTGAGGTGCTTCAAAAAACTTATGGACTCACTGGTAGAGAAAATTTTCGCTACCTGCAAGTACAAACGTATTTACTTCACAAACATATGAAATATACTAAACTTCTTTATACACGACCCACACTCTGGGCCGTGATCATGGATTTTCACAAGGACCACCCCTGAGGATATGTGATAAGCAATGCATAGTTGTCTGCGGGAATTAAATACAGAATCGACTTGTTTGATTCTGGATAAATGGAATCAGGAAATTCAAGTCAACATAGACTATTTACAGTGGGTCAGCAGTACTGTAGGAAGGGTGGGGCGAGAGGGGTAGCCGCCCCAGGCGCAATCCTCTGGAGGGGGGTGCACACACAAGTTTGGTAGTTTCCTCCCATGCTGATTAATCTGCCTGAGATTTTAGTAGTCCTGCTATTCCTCCCTTTCTCTGGCACCACTGCAGTGTGATTTGATGTCTTTCTTCCATCCCCCCCCCCCAACAGCTCACAGCCCATTTCCCCAGCCCCCACCACAGCTGAAAGTCAGCCTGTTTTCTAAAAAAAAAAAAAAAATTATTTCAGTGTTCTCCCTCTTAATGGATAAACCTGCTATCCCTCTAAGTCTCCGTGGGGATTCCAGGGCAGGCAAAGGCAGAACTGTCACTGGACTGGCTGAGGAGGATGCTATAAAGACGACATACAGTAGTTTCCGACTGGCTTCAACTCCTCTGATTTCTCTGATGCTGCGACTATGTCTTGCCTACCCTACCCATCCAGGACTGCGTGTGTGTGTGGCGGGAGACAGCACCATTTAGGAGCATATTGGCACAGCATCGTTGTCGATCTTTTAAGAGCACACAGCACAGCAGCTGAAGGCCTTATAGCACTGCAGTGAAGTTTATGAAACAGGTGGGTCCGTCAGACTCTATGTATATGTCGAAGCCCAACTGCGACAGTAAGAAAGTTCCAGGCTTTGCTCTAATTGTTCTCATGCTGTAATTGTTTAGATTGTGTGCAGACCACAGATTCAGATTTTATTCCTGCTGGGAAAAGCAAACAAAAAAATAAGGCAGCAATGCAATGGAGATAACCACGGGGGTGATGAAGGTCAGGAGGTGCTGTTCGGGTCTGAGGTTATTGGGTGCTGCTATGACTATCCTGTGGGATATGGAGGTTCTGCTGTTCTGGGGTGGGGGGTGACTCTGCGGTGTTGTTGCTGCTCTTGGGTGGGCTGGGCTGTATCAGGTCGATATGGTGGTGTCTTGGCAAAGGTTGTGGAGGTTATGCTGTCCTAAGAGAAGATGTGGAAATAATGTTGTCTTAATTGGGGGCTTTGGTGATATTGGTGTCCTGGGGTGGATTTGGTGTTGCTGTCCTGTGGTTGGGATGGCGGCTTTGGTGTTTTTTTTTCCTGGGACTGGCCTGACTGGAGGTGCTGCTGTCTTTGGGGGGGCCTCTTCTACAATTGTTGCTATCTAGGGAGGGAAAATGTTTTTATGGAGGCGAGGTGTTGCTATCCTGTGGGTGATGAGGTGCTGCAGTCCTGGTGGCTATGGAGAGGCACTGTACTGCTGTGTCACTGGTGGAAGGGGTTGTGGAGGTGCTGCTGTGGTCCAGCATTTGGGGGCTGGCTGTGGTCTGGAAATGTGCATTTACCCTCAAAACTCATTTTACACCGTAAAAAATTTAGACAAGGTTTTATCCCTACCTATTTCTTGCATGCAAGAAAAGTTTATTTTCTTTTCTGTACAGGATGGGGGGTCACAAAATGTATGGCTTGGCTTGCCCCAGGCACAAAAATGTCTTACTACAGTACTGTGGGTCAGATCTGCTCTCCCAGTGTATTAAATCACTTCTTCACCTCTATGGCTTGAGTTTGCATAGGAATGCCATTCTCAGTATTTCCGTACCCCTGCCGCTCTCAGTCAATTTCTGCCTCAACATTTTGGGGATTGCTGGCAGAGCTGCGGGTTTAACCCAGCTGATTAAGCCCATATTTTTTATGACATATTATCAGGCAACTCCTTTAAAGTAACCCCTGAATTCATTTTAATGTTGGTACCCCCAGCTAACTGCCACTTGTCCCGTAACCTATGACCTGGACCTACATCCTGGCCGCTAAACAGGCGATAACTCATCTATGAATGAAACCTGGACCACCAACACTGGGGTCGTGGCACTCTATTATGTTGGAAATATATTATATGGAAAAACTCTCAGCCAAATAACAAAATAGTCTGGAATGATTTGATCTCCGATGATGGTCATAGGTATTTTATTATGTGACAATAGATACACATGGACACCATAATCACTTGTATGGCCCTCACTTTTTTACAGCTGTGAGACTGTTACACTAGGTACCGCCCGGTGCCTTCTGCTTTCCTCTGGTTGCTGCTGGAGCATGCCCTGTGCGGGGAACCTGACCCCCACGACAACATGCACAACCCACCCTTGGTATATTATGATATATCAGTTTTCTTTTTATTAACCTTCCCATACCCATAAAGTGTTGCAGTCATAGAATTTATATATTTACTTTTGTGTTTGTTTGTAACCTGCTCTCCATTTTTTTTTGCTGTGCTCTGGTGTGTTAATAAACATTTTATATATATATAAATAAATATATATATATATGGAATCAAGTGTAATAAATGATTTATCTGCACAAGAGCAGTTTGACCTCGGGTAACCTCACGAGTGGCGTAAGCCACGAGTGAGGCGTTCGAAGTCAAACTGCTCGAGTGCAGATAAATCATTTATTACACGGGTTTTCCATTGCATATTCCATTAATGCAATTCTTTTGTTTTTGCTTTTGTAGGGGGCATTTGTTAGTCAAAAAAGTGAATAAAAATTGAATTTTCTGCCATTTTTTGCTTATTATAGAAAATGTAAAAGGAATCTAGAAATGAAACACTTCTCATTTTGTAGATATTTTTATGCTGAACAACTTTAGTGCTCATAAGTACCATACTATCATTTTGTTTTTAAGTTATTTGCATTTGTTTAATGAAAAAGTGCACAAAAATTGAATTTTCTGCTGTTTTTCGCTAATTCTGAAAAAAACTAAAAAGTATCTATAAATGAAACACCACTCATTTTGTAGATATTTCTGTGCTGAATAAACGTTGAGCTGACAGTACCATGCTATCATTTTTCGTTTTAAAGTTATTCACATTTGAATATGGCTAATACTGCTACTGAGGCTGAACATTCTAAATGGCATAAGCACTGTATGGATAAATGGCTGATGACATAAGCACTGTGTGGATAAACGATTGATGACATAAGCACTGTATACATAAATGAAATTTATGTACACAGTTACGCAGATAAACGGATTTATCACAGTTTACCTCCACCCCATTGCATAAATAAATATATATATTTATTTATATTTATTTAGTTTTTGTTTTCTGGGTAGGCACACTAGCCATAAAATTACTATTTTCAGCACGACCCGGGAGAGTACAACACGTAACAGAGATAATGTGGTGATACTAAGTATGGTCATACAAAAAAAGAGAAAACAGCACAGCAATGCTATACAAAAGTACATTAAGTTGGAGTACACATTAAGGGAAGTAAAACGGACAATGTATCATGACGGCAACAATTTAGCATAACAACAATAAGAGTAATAAATAATCAGAGGCAGCACTATTAAAATAAATGCAGAAACAGAGGGCATACCCTAGAGGAGAGGAAGAGTACAAGAGGGACTAAGTAGACTTGAGACACTAAGGATTCTAGGTAGGGTCACAGCAAGTGCAGGTATCAGCAAGGTGTACATAGCGTCGACATTCATTTTTAAAGCTATGGCGAGACTGTGACAGACGAAGACTGAGTGGAAGAGCATTCCATAACCGGTGAGCAGCACTTTGGAAGGCCCCAGTGCCTTTAACCATGCGACATCCCGGGACAAAGAGCAGGGATTTGTCAGCAGATTGCCAGCCATGGGAGGAAGTTTGAGGAACAAGAAGCTCAGCCAGCAGGGATAGGGTTTTATCCCGGATAATCGAGTCCATGAGAGATCCCAGGTAATATTGTCTGCCGACAGCGGGAGAGAGCCAGTTAAGATCGTTATAGAGAAGGCAATGATGTTTGAGTCGAGGTGACGAGGAGGCAAAGTGACAGATATTGTTATATGTCTGTGACATCCCATCTCAATAGGGAGGATTTATGGGTAGAGGTGAGAATAGAGGCACCATAAGTAAGAGTTGGTAACAGAATGCCAAGGGCAACAGCAAGTCTCGCAGTAGGAGTAAGCATGTAGCTCATTTTGTAAGCCACTCCTAACTTTGAGTTTACAGATTTGCAGGAGGATAGAATATGTAGGTTAAAGTCCAGGTATGGGTCCAACAGGATCCGAAGGTACTTAAAGGAAGTAACATTTTCCAGCAGAAATCCTCCTGGATGAAGCACCTCCACCACATTGGAACAGGCTTTCATCTTCGGTGCCGATCCAAAGAGCATGGCCTTAGTTTTCTTTTCATTGAGTACAAGCTTGCGGTCCAATAGCCAGTCCAGAATTTTCTTAAAGTCAGAAGTGAGTGCTGAGTTTATACAGGCAATACTAGAAGAACTAGTAAAGATGACCAGGTCATCTGCGTAGAGAATTGCCGAACAGGATTTTTAAGACATCAGCAGCGTGACGAATAAAAATTGAGAAAAGGAGGGGCCCAAGGATGGAGCTCTGAGGAACCCCAATGTTAATAGTGGATGATTTTGACAGGGAGGAGTTAAATTTGACTGCTTGCGTCCTATCTGACAGATAGCTGCAGAACCAGTCCACAACATGAGCTGAAAAATGGAGTTGGTGGAGTGTAGCGAGAAGCAGGGGGTGATCCACTAGGTCGAAAGCCTTAGTAAGGTCAATAAAAATGGCACCTGTAAGTTTTCCAGAATCCATGTTGGTCAGTATGTCGGTGGAGAGTTTGAGAAGAGCCGTAGTGGTACTGTGCCCTTTTCTGAAAACGTTCTGGGTGTCTGAGAGGAGATCATAGCATGCAGGGTAGTCAATCGTCTGAGATGCCACTATTTTCTCTAGGATCTTGCTAAGAACGGAGAGAATTGCTATGGGCCTGTAATTGGCCATGTCCTTTGGATCACCTTTTTTAAGTATAGGTATATAGGTATATATATATATATATATATATATATATATATATACACACACACACACACACACACACACACACACAGACAGTCTCTATTTGAAATTCCAAAGGGTTTTCCACAAGGTAGTCTAAAGTTGATAAATGTTTCCAGAGATCTGTTCAGTGTCTGCAAATCTTATTGGTGTATGTGTGGTTTGGAGGGTACCGGGTCAATGAAACAGCGTGTGAAAAACCACACTGCAGAAAACACAAAAGTTTCTATAGCGAAAAGGGTTTTTCAGCTTGTGGTAATAACTGCTACCTCTGTCGCCATAGGCTCACATGGGGGAGTGACAAGAAGGCTGCCGGTGCGGTGCCTGGTTGAGCCGCTCCCATGGTGGAGTGGCTAGAGCACCAGCACCCGGCGGCATCAGGGACCTAGGGCCACAGTTCAGTTCCCCGCATGTCAAGTTGTGTTGTGGCTTTTAAAAAAACAAAAAAAAAGATTTTCCTCGTTCCTGACTTTCATCCCATTCCCTAAGTCCACAACCCCTTCGAGGTAGTTATTTTTAGTCCAGGGAGCGTGGGGGGCAGGAGGTGCGCAGGGCGGAGCCCCCGGCAAAAACAAAGATAGTGCTGTTATCTTGAATGGTGTGTGCTGTTTAACGGTTGGTGTTTTGTCCTGACCTTATTTTAGCACACCCCATTTTGTCTGCGGCATTGTTATGCGCGGTTTTGGCTACGACATTATGACCCTGTGCAAGTTTGGAGTAGGGGTAGGGGGTTTACCTACTTATTTTGAGACCTGGCATGGTGAACTGCTCTTCACTAGGCACTTGAGCAAGATTTTCAACTTTTCTAAGAACATGTACTATACCTGAAAATAGACTCATTTAAAGGACATGCTAAATCAATAATTTTGTCCAGTTTGACTACTGCAGCTATTTATTTATTAAGCAATAATGCATGACAGGGTGTGGTAGATAATGGGATATCGTCACATCTTGGGTGGTTGGGCATGAGGCTGTAGGCCAAGTGCATCCAACACTCGAGAAGTAACGATATCCCATGATATACAATACCACATCCTGGAGTGCATTATTGCTATTATGAACTGGCTTAAAAGTTTTATTAGCAAAAAAAAAAAAAAACTTTTAAAACCTTTTAAAATACCTTTTTTAGGATGCTGGAGGAGTATCTTTTAAGAAAATAGTTCCTGGAGTGCTCTGAGCAGCAGGTGGCATTCCTGTAAGTGGAGTTCATGGAGGAATTGGGGCTGCAATCTGTCTCACTCACCCGGCAGTTCTGTCTTTTCCCTGCGTTTGACCCTGTCCCACTGCCTGCTGGTGAAGAACTGTGTGGAATTGTTTATTTATTTTTCTGTGAAAACCCTCTGTGCTGAGAAGTACCCTCTGAAAAAAAATGATGCAGGTGAACTATTTCGGTTTTGTGGTTGAACTCCGTAAGTAGCACGCAGTGGTTACTGGAAGGGGAGAGCAATTGTAGATAATATGCTTCGCAGCTTTTGGGAGCACAAAAAATTTAGACTGTGTAAGGAACAGTACTAGAAATGCAGAGGTTCTGTTTCAAGTAGCAGGGACATTGTGGTAGCGGTGGTGCTTTTTGTGACTGGCCATTACTGTATTTTGATTGGCATGGCGGTATGGAAGTTGTGGCACTTTTGTGTGGAGGGCGGGTGTTTTTGTGTGTGCTGCAGTCAGCGGCAGCTATAGTGGTGTGTGTATTTTCTCTTTTTAACGGCCATTTAAACGTTTGATTCGGTCCGGACCATGGCACACTTTGCACATGGAGGAAGTTGTGGGCAGTGAGAAGGCTGGTGCCCAGAGGCTTTTTGAAGCCGTGAGTATGTCATCACGGCTTCAAAGACCTCTCGGCCAATCAGCTTTCTCAATTTTCGGCAACCAGTTCATAACTGATGTTAGAGTACCTAGTTTGACATTATAAAGAATGAAGGTGCTTAACCACCCGTTGAGTCAGCTAGTTTTGAAGCCATAATTTTTCCAAAAGGAAGGGAAGGGATCATATTTTATCTACGAGGAGCAGCAGCCCAAACCCTTCTGCTACCTGATTCCACACCTCTCGCCTGCACCGAGATGTTTTATGAAATAAACGTTTCAATAGCGCTATTGAAGTCAATTGGGGTGTCTTTTTACATGGTAATGCCACAGCTCAATAAGACCTTTGTCAGTTGAGTGGTGGCTTTGATATTACATAAATGGTCCTCTGAAATAAATAAATAAATAATATATATATATATATATATATATATATATGTGTGTGTATGTAAAAAACTCATGATGACTAGAAAGCAGAACCTTTAAAAATTTTATTTATAAGGGTTGGTGGAGTTTGGATTTACTTGGTGGATCTTCTGAAATAAACAGTGGATAACCCACAGCGCTGTTGGCGTCCTGTGTGAGGATTAGGTGCTGCCGCAAGCCCTGTGTCCTGCCTGATGGTAATTGGTGAGTTTTGCTTTGTTACATATAAAAAAGTATTTAGATTAAGAGTCAACAGCAACAGAAAAATGACAAATTTTAGCATTAATTTGACTCTTCACAAGAACCAGATTTCATTTGTAGGGTACAAACAGTGCGTCTCCATTACCAGTTTAGTCTAGTGATTAAATCAAAGGACTGTGAAAGCAAGAGATCCTGGTTCAAATCCCAGCTCAGCTATCGACTTTCAGTGCAATTTTATGCAAGCCACCTGACCTCCGTGTGCTTCAGGCTATGGGGCAGAAGCACACACTTGCGGTGGAAATGAGATGTTGCAGCTCTCCTGGCAAATCCTTGCCAATATATTTAAGCAAAAGAAAAAAAAAAAAAAGTAAATCAGAGCAGAGGGCCCAAAATGGTCAGCAGCCTTGGTCATCCAAATACACATCATAGATGGCTGCTCTGCTGTCCTCCTATTTCAAGATAGGAAACTGGTTTTGCTACATTCAGCTTCATATGTCCCTCATATATAACCATGTACTCTCTCGCTCTCTCTCTCTCTCTCTCTCTCTCTGAGGCAAAACTCACAAAACTGGAGCTAAAACTGAAAACTCACCGGCCCATTGCAACCTGATCATTAGGATCTAGGACACTGGTCTTCCTTTCTATAAGTTCACGAAGAAGCTAAAGTGAAAAAGAAGAATATATGTTAGGGACTAGCATACACAAAGTTACTCACCAGTAACAACAGATCTTCAAAAAACTCGCCACAGTCATAATACATTGAACTGTAAGCAGTCAGTGCCAGGACCTCACGGGAAGCTTCTGCAAGATGGGGTCGCCCAAATCGACATGCCATGTGTATGTTGCCAGTATTGCCTAAATACAGCAATCTGGGGGGGGGGCTAACTACATCTGTTTCACCCATTGGTGACAGAAGTTCTAAAAACATCCAACTACAGCAGGATTGGGACTGCTCCCACAGAGAGGCAGGAGGAGTGAAACTAAGCATACACCATCTGGCACACAGCATGTGGTGGCCCTAGATTAAAGTGACAGGCTCACTATGTAGCGCCGTGCCAAGAAGCTGAAAGGAAGGGTCCGCCATACCAGAGAGATGGTGCATGGGAAAATCTACGGTTACCTATCTTTTTTGAGGGTATCTCCATAGATCCAAGATACATGGGACAATTACCAAGCAATACCAACTCCAACCAGGTGACTGAGGAAAAAACAGCAGACTGACCCCTCATGACAGCAGGGCTTGTCAAAAGCAAGGCCAAATTTCACCCTCCTACTGAAGATCAGATACAGACTGTAATGATTAATAAAAGTATGAATTGTGTGCTGGTAACAGTCCTGCAAATGTTAGAGACTGAAACAGACTGCAAATGGGCCACTGAGGCTGCCAAGACCCCTGTGATGTGACCCGTAATGGCACCTGGCAGGTCTTGGCCTACCCTGCCAGCAGCAAAACAAGATGCAGGAGGAGATCCATTTAAGAGGCACTGTTTGGAGTCAGGTTTACCCTGGTGCCAGGCCCAAAGGAAGCAAACAGTAGAGAGGACTGTACACAATCCTTAGTGTGATTCAGGTAGTACCGAATGATCCTGTGGACAACCAAAGTGCACACCAGTATGCTGCCTGGGTCCAATGGGAATGGCAAGAACATGGGTAAATCATTGGACTGATTCAACATGAAGTCAGACACCACCTTAGGCAAGAATTTGTTCGGAGCATGTAATGTCACCCTGTCCCTGTGAAACACCAGAAAAGAGGGGTAATGAACCAAGGCCTATAGTTTATACACACATATGGCTGAAGAAATACAGTAATGGAATAAAGTTTTCCAGGACAGGATTTGAAAAGGGGCTTTAGGGATTCAAGCACAAGGCTCAGGTCCCAAACCAGAAAAAGCTTGCAGATTGGAGGGGACCCATACATCAGACCCTTCAGGAACCTGCTGATCATAGCCAGCTGGGCCACAGTCTTGTCTCCGATATGGGCATGGATTGCCAAAATGGCCACAAGTGAACCTTCACCGAGGTCAAGACCACTGTTGATATCCCTAGCCATCCTAGTCATTGCTGTACAGGTTAAATGGGGGGGGGGGGGTGAAATCAGATACAAGCCTAAGGCAGTATGGGGTTCTGGTCTAGCACAGGTTGAACCTGCCTGTTTCGCTAGTGTACTGTTTGTGCCTTTGGACTTACCATCCCTTCTTGAGAGCAGGGTCTGGATCACTGACATTGAGGGAAACAGCACTGACTCACTAACGATAAGTGGCGCAACTCCTACCAGCCCTGGTGGTTCTCCTTCTATAATGGGTAAGACTCCAACAGGATGGCTATGGGGTCAACATACGTGGCCACTTCGACATACCCCCTTTATCAATCGCTGCCATCATTGGTTTAGTCAGTATGGCAGATTTGGTAACTTGTCGGGCAGTGCAACAACTTTGTTCATTTTTTTCCAAAAAGTGCTCCAAAGGTTTACGCCTGCATCTCCTGTAGCCTAACTGAAATCTTGGGAATGGTTGCAGTTTTTGATGTCATGGGCCAAGCTCAAACAATACATACACAATTTGTGGTTGTTTACGCAATCAATCTGTTTTTTGCGCTTAGAAAGGTGAACAAGTGCTTTACTCAGCAACGACATACATTAGGGAACAAACTTCCTAAAGGAGAAGCTACGAGAGAAAAACAAATACAGTGAAAATCGATGACTAAAAAACTTCCACTGCTCCAATGTTCACTCTCTTGACAGCAGGAGAAAAAGAAACTAAGCAGCTGAGTGGGCTGTCTTCGTTATACAGGTGACACCGTGCACGTAGGCATATCGATGTTGGTGGCTCCATCCTGCAAAAGCTTCATGTGAGGTTCTGCTGCTGACGGTTTACAGTCAATGTATTATTATGGCTCTATGGAGATACCCTCAATGCAGAGCACGATGAAATCTGAAAAAAGCACAGTTTCACTTTTGCTTTGCCAATTGCACTGCATATACAGTACTGTACCACAAATTGTGAGCAATACTGGCAGGGAACACAAGGTTCTGTCTTCAAATTTCCAGTGGTATAGTATAAGCAAAATATTTAACAATGGCAGATTATCTCATACATTTATTTTCCTGTTACGGAAAAAAAAAAAAAATTAACAATTGATTCATGGAGTTACACTGTTCATCCCTAACGTATGAAAACATATTTGCTGTACTATCTGCAACTGATGTGTATTTTTCCTTTATACAACTTATATATATATATATTTTGTTTTAATTAAAATATGATTTCATGGGTTATCCCAGTTTTCTCAACAGCAGGTTACAAACACAACACAACACAATATTTGACTAGGTTGCAACAGGTATGGCACTACAAGATACCTTAAAGAATATAACATACCCACACAGATTACAAAGTGCTATTCTGTATAACACATTACTGGTTTCACTAAGCACAGTAGTAGGACTTGATTTTTGTTCAAACTTTGTCATAGCAGGGGAATCACAGACATCAGAAGAAACAGCACTACACAAAACCGCTATGGCAATCCCATAAAAGCTGGCATTACACTCTGAAGCACGTCGCCATGCTGTGACGACATGCTGCTGATGTCGCTATGCCTTGCTCCCAACTGAAAAGTGCATGTAAGTAAAAGAAAGCAAACGTTACTCTGCAGCGAATTTTAACGCAGATGCTCTTTGTGTTAGGGTATTTATTTATTTAGTTATTTCAAAAGTTTCACTAGGAAAGACATACTGAGATGCCAATAACTTGTTTACAGATGTGTCCTGGGGGTAAGGGAATGTGGAAAATCATACACAGCAAATACAATATATCAAGGAGCATAATCAAAAATTGAGGACAAATCAGTATAACAGATACGAGTAGTAAAAAAAAACAAAAAAACAATTTCGGTGCTGAAACTACTTACGCACAACAATGAACAGGTAAAGAAGAAAAAGACTGCCAGGGAAAAACCAATTGCAGTAGCAGTAGTAGTAGTAGCAGTGGTAGAAGTAGTAGCAGTAATAGTAATAGTAGCAGTAGCAGTAGTAGTGGTAGTAGTAACACTGCAACTGCACAGAAAAGCCAACAAATATGGAGAAAAAAATGACACAATCAGCACTGTGTAGAACAAAATGACACCTGCTTTTCATACACAAAGGGAAGCAAGACTACTCTCACAACTGCTAATCAAAAATGGTGCATGCCAGGCAGTTTGAAATGAGCACGGAAACGTCATTCACACTAAAAACAGACTCCAAACTGAAGAACACAGAAAAGTCTTAAGAACACACAAATCATAAAGTCCCCCAAACAAGCAGCCAAAGCCATCAAATTAAACCTGCCGAGGGAGCCCACTGAGCAGCAGAATGATGCACGGGAGGGGAGACCAACTTACCTGAGAGGCACTAGGCTAAGTACAAAGGCAGGCCAAGTACAGCAAACAGTTTGTTTAAAACAGCTACACTCTTTTTTTCTAACAATAGAAGAGTGGCACTCACACAGACCTTCACAGAAGCTGTAAACTGAGCAATAAAGCAGGCCTGCACATTTAAATTTATAAACGAGCACAACTACATTTAGAGTACTGCCAGTGGAAACAAACAAGCAGCTTCAGATGGTACACAGGGACAGAAAAATAATAAATCCTGGAAGTTTACAAGTGCGATCAAGAGTTTCTCACATGAACTGCTGCCCCTGGCAAACTGTTACAAAAGACTGCACAAGATGAGGCATCAGAACACTTATGACACCTGTATTTTGTGCTCCTAGTGACAGCTCTTAAAACTACAGCTGTACCAATAAGTCCCTGGTCAGAGTGCACAGTACCCATGTGTAAGTAATTTCCATTAACAACGTGGCGCAATACAGAAAGGGGTGTGGTGTGTATACATACGGAATACAAACAGAAGTGAGAATAGCTGGACTGGTGGTGCTGAGGGTTGACATGCTGGAAGCCACACCTCGCGTCACATCGGCGACCCGGGTTTGGGAACGGACTGGGGCCGCTGGGGGTCGGCAGGGGAGAGGAAGGATTGAGCATCCGACTGCTCTCCTTCCTCTGGGTTGGGTAGGGGCAATGCATCGTGCTGCAGCGGCGACTGGCGGAGGCCAGCTGCACTACAGCTGCGTGCCTATAAAGGTGGGGGAGTGCGGCGGGCATCAGCACGGCCGTGCACTTGATGCCATTGCACATCCGGCTCCCGGGGGCAAGAAAATGGTGGAAAATAGTGAGGCGATCTCGGCGGCTGACAGCTGTGCCCTGCGCCACCCGGACATGAGAGGCACCTTCACCGATGTGTGGCCAATTCCATGTGTATGGTCCGTATAAATCCATGTGCCAGACCTAGTCTGGGGGTGAGGGTGCTGGTGGCTGGAGATCACTGGGTCCGCTCCGGAGGGGTGAGAAATAGAAGTAATATAAAAAAAAGAAGTGAGTAAGAAATAAGTGCCTGTAGTTTTGTCTGGTTTCCAAATGTGAATACACATTTAATTAATTTGTGTAGCAACAAGTTGTGCATTTGTGAAAGAGCAGGATAATTCTGGGAGTCCCAGGTTTGCAATGCCTTGGTGGCACAGCTGATATCTCAATGGAATGCTCTTACAAGCAACCTGGGTTCAAATCCCAGCTAAGGCACTGATTTATATTCTTTCTCACTTCTGTCTACAAGTACTAAACAATAGTTGAGTGAAGACAGAAATAAGAAATTATCATAGAAAGAGGTGAGGGTGAGGTTAAGACTCAAAGGCAGAGGAGAATAAGAATGTTATTTACATAGAAACACTGCAACTTGCAGGCAGAAAAAGACCAGTTGTTCATCATGACTGCTTTGTTCCCGACAGGTCGTGAGACAAGACGGACTCACTAGCACGTGGAAAGACGTGTGGTGGGGGCTCCTGTTCTGTGCACCATGACAGCACATTGCAGTTCCATCCCAGGAAAGGGAGAACAGTTGGGGAAAACAGCCATGGAAGGGTGACGTCTGTCCACAAGCACTGCGCTGCTGAATAAACACTCGTTTGTCTGCTGGATTAGTTCTCAACAGGGATTTGGTACACCCCAAAGGCCCATCCATGGGGGGAATGCCATGGGGGTTCATGGAGGCAAGAAGCAAGTCCCAGGTAAGGCAGGTGGGGGAGCTAGGGGGACAGGCCGAAGGGTGCAGTAGGATGAGTGGAGAGTATAAATAAAAAAACCAAAATAAGAAATAAATAGTCGAATATTCAATTTTGAGTAGGAAGGCAGTTTTGTCTAGTGGTTACAATACAGATCTGTGAACCTAGAGACCCAGGTTTGAATCCCACAACCACCACTTACTCGCTGTGGGAACCTCAGCAAGTCATTTAAATCTCCCCAGTATGCCTTATGGCATCAGACTTCTCTCCTTTTGGGGGGTGCTGTTGAGCATGCCTGCCCACAGGATGCACTTCGAGGCAGCTCTGCACATCAAGACGCAAAAAATGTTACAAATTTTTTTTTTTTAATTTCAAAAATGGAAACCAATGACAGTACTACAAAGATTGTAACTTGCTGCACAGGTACATATCGCTCACGGTGATAGTATGCCTACAGAGAGCGGGAAGGAGCGGTCTTAAAGATGAACCTGCACCTGAGAACCAGGCCGTGGCAGTACTGCACAATTGATGGGACCTGATCTTCTACAAAAAAAAGCCCTGCCGACTTCTATACGAGCAATCAATGATAAAGTTCAGACCATACTTAAAAGACTCACAGATATGGATGTACAAATAGAAGTGGCCACCAAAACTGCAATACTGGCCGAGACAGATGCCACTCAGTCTTTGGTTACGACAAACAAAACAGTCCAAGAAAACAGAGACCCTTGAGAATGCAAACAGAGCTTCTATTATACGTATTGCTGGACTTCCAGAGAGATGCGAGAGAAGATCTACTAGGGTTCCTACCGGTATAGTTACCGGGACTGAAACTGAATCCAGAGACTTTAAATGACAGCTTCTGTAAAGCCTACAGAATCCCACCCCCCACCAGACCGCTGAATGTCAACGGAATCTCCCATGGGCAGTGCTCCTAGTGACAGCCAGTGCCAAGGTGAGAAACTGTCTCCTAAAAACCTCCAGGGACTCAGAATCTTTAAAATGACAATGGTGTGACCCTCCATATATTTCCTGCCCTTTCCTATGCAGCGAAGCCCGACGAAAGAAATCTGATGCAGTTTGTGCTGGACGCCGAAGCCTGGGAGTCGTTCATTCTCTCTTGATGCCAGCCCAATTAAGGATCTGGTATGGAGGGCACACATTCAATTTTCTGGCACGGTGGAAGCAGGCAAGACAGCTGAAGCCATTGACCACGACTTTAAAGCAACCAGTAAATTAGATCCAGTAGGTACTGGAAGATGAGACATGAACTGGGGGCTTAGCAGCAAGCACTCTATTAGATGTGCACCAGTTATATCATGCCTTAATACTGAACTGTGACTGCATGTTCTCTGATTTAGTTCCTGTTACTGGTTTACAGGTTCAGGTTGTATTTGCAAAAGTTTTTATTGTAAGCCACCGGGAACGGAATTATAGTGATCATTTCTCATAGTTTAGAGTTGAGCTAATGGGGGCCCTTATAGTGGGAGGTTAGAGAAGTTCACTCCTTGACTAATGGCGGCCACCACGTGGTGTTAGAGTAGTAAGAACACTTCAGATAATCGGGGTGGGGGGGAGATAACTTACTGGAAACTGAGATCTCCAATCTTTCTCACAATATTTTTATTTGTCGGACTCAGAATCCTAGATGTGTTGTAAAGGTAAATATATACTATGTTTTTTCTCCATACTAGAGGGGTCACCTATGTTACTAGTATCAATTCATAAAACTGCAGCAGAACTCATGCTATTATTATTATTATTTTTTTTTTACTTTATTTTTATTCACTTTGAAAATGAACATGCCATAGCACTACAATCAATGGAGCACGGTTACAGACAGCTCGCACTAAAGCTGCAATGCAAATATGTTAGCTTCAAAATAATAAGTCCATTGAGTTTTGATACAACATATATGATACTTTCATGAAAGAAAATAAGCTTAAACTGGAATGTATAGTTTAGTGCCTACTTTACATACAGACATACAAATAAGCCAGTAGAAGAAGGCCATCTGGTCTGCTCATATTGCAGAGTGTACAGCTTGAGCTACTGTCCCCCCCCAACTCCTCTCATCCTCCCTACCCATGATCCTTACCTTCCCCTCCCCCTATGTCTATCCCAGCCTCTCTCTTAAGCTGCTCACTGTCTTCAACGAGACCCCCTCTTCCAGTGGCACATTCCAAGTGTCCACCACCCTCTCCGTGAAGAAGTGCTTCCTGACCTCCCTCCTAAACCTTCCCCCTCCAGCTTAAGACTGTGCCCCCTTGTGTTATGGTTGCCACTCAGCTTAAAGAGACCCTCTTTATCCACCTTATTTATCCCTTTCAAGTACCTGAAGGTTCCAATCATGTCCCCCCTCTCTCTCTCCTGTCCACCAGGGAGTACATGTTCAGTGCCCTCAACCACTCCTTGTATGCCTTATCTGTGCTGACTTGCTATCATCTTTGTAGCCCTCCTCTGGCCCTTCTCCAGCAGGTTAATGTCCTTTTTGAGGTGTGGGCACCAGTACTGAACTCCATACTCTAGATGTGGCCTCACAGTGACCTGTACGAGGGCAGTATAACCTCCTCGCTCCTGTTACTGATCCCCCTAGATATGCATCCCAGCATCTTGTTTACTCTTTCTGCTTCTTTCTTGCACTGCGTGGAGTGCTTCAGGTCACTAGTAATCATCACTCCCAGGTCCTTCTCCTCCTCTGATGCAAATACCTGGACTCCGCCCAGGTAGTACTCAGTCTTGGGGTTCTTGGCTCCATTGTGCATAACTTTACATTTCTTGGCACTGAAGCCAAGCTGCCAGATCCTGGACCACCTCCCCAGCTTTTCCAGATCATCCTGTAGGTCCTGTATCTGCTCAGCTATGTCCACTATCCCACAGAGCTTGATATCGTCCATGAATAGGCACATTTTTCCCTTAATGCCATCCTCAATGTCACTTGATGAAGACATTGAACAACACCGTTCCCAGCATCAAGCCCTGCGGGACCCCACTGGTGACCTCTCTGGTGCCAGACAACTCTCCTGCCTACAACACCCTTCTGGGCTCTGTCCTGCAGGCAGTTTTCCACCCATCTGGTCATCTTCTCCTCAACCACGAGATCTGCAACCTTCCTTATCAACCTTTTGTGGGACACAGAGTCAAAGGCCTTGCTGAAATCCAGATAGAGGATGTCTACTGCTTGGCCCCTGTCTACTGTCTTAGTGATCCAGTCAAAGTCGTCAATCAGATTCGTTTGACATGATCCCCCTCCGAACCTGTGCTGCCTCGCATCCTGAAGACCATGCTCCTCTAGATATTCTACCAACCTTTCCTTAAATATGGTCTCCATGAGCTTGCACGTGACTGAGGTCAGACGGACTAGTCTGTAATTCCCAGAGTCATCCGTGGGACCACTTTTGTGAAGGGGCACCACATGTGCTGTTCTCCAGTACTACAGTACCACGCCTAACTCCAGTGAACTATTAAACAGGCCTGCCAGTGGCCCTGCCAGCTCTTCAACCAGTTCCTTTAGTACCCTTGGATGTACTCAGTCCAGGCCTAGTAATTTGTCCACCTTCAATGCTGGCAGTCCCTTCTCACTCTATCCTCCTCTAGCACTTCATCTGTGTTCCCCTCCCCTTCCCCCACTCTTCTTCTCCATCCTGAAGGCATTGGCCTGTCCTTCTCCCTGGTGAAGATGGAACAGAAGTATTCATTTGGTATCTCTGCTCCTCCCCCGTTATCCTCTACCCACCCCCCCCTTCTTTAACCTAACAATCCCGTCCTTCTTGTCCGTTTTCTCACTTATATAGCGAAAGAAGGCCTTCTCCCCCTTCTTAATTCCTTCAGCTACCTGCAGCTCCTTCTTTGCCTTAGTTCGCCGGACCTCCTTACTTGCCTCACTAGCCAACCTTAGTCAACTTACTTAGTTACTTAGGCGATGTTAAATGTTTAATATTCATAACTCTAAGATATACAAGTTTTTCTCCAAGTATTACCAATGCTATGGATTATGTGGAGGGGTTGTGGGATAACAGATGGACCAGATATAGAACCTCAGGTTCAACACACGTATGATGTTTATTTAAAACACAGGGAATAACCTTAAGCAATAGCATATCCCTTTTTCAATACGTCAGTTTGCAGCAACAAACTATGCATATCTTTCCTCTGCACTTAGCACCTACTCGTCCATTGATCTACTGATCTATCCTCTTTAATGAAAACCAACTATTCCCCTATATTGGTCTTGTGTGTTTAGGTGATGGGGAGCTCAAAAAAAGAAAAAAACAAACTAAAGACAAAGAACCACAGTGCAGAATCACTAAAGCAAGGGTTACCCCCAAAGGGCATTGGCAATAAAGCCAAGTTTCAAAGAAATGCAACATCACACATACCCCCATAATGCAAAGCATTATGGGGTATACATGCAAATCACCATGACATTTTAGGCTGGTTCAGCTTAAGGCAGGAATGCATGGTGCCAAAGGGCTTCTCAAACTATCTGTAATTTACATGCATTTAAATGACACAATGGGGGTTTTCCGATCTCTACCCTGGAAACTTAATATTTATAATACAGTCCCCTAGTAACTTTTTACCTTTATCAAAAACATCTAGTGCCATGGTATTTTCAACATTTATAGATTTCATACGCATAAGGCATATACATCAAGGTATTTTATGACAAAGTGCTATTGCATACTAAATCCAACAACGAGGAACACAGCCTGTTTTACATCAGCTCAGAGGTCACCACAATAACCTCTCTGTATGAGGACCTGAGAGGGAAAAGGAAAATTAAAGATGACATTATAACAATAGTCAAGAGAGGGGAGGGGCACCCATAGGTGGCCAACCTTATGGATTAGAAACTGTAAAGGCTAAATTAGGCTAAGAAACAGAAGAACTGCCACAACAGATTTAAGAAAAGGTTGATCCTCAAGAGTGGCAGGATCTCCCTGTCACATATCCCCCACCTTAAGAAGGAAGCAGTTATCTCAGACTGCTTACCACCTTCCTGTCCCAGGAAGGGATGGAGCTTCCACCCATCCATCTTCAGAAGCTCCGTCTTAGAGTCCCTATTAACAATAAACATTTCATAATAAACACAGTGGATATCATTATTCTTTACCCTGAGGCGTTAACACATTTCTCGACACAGACTAAAGGTACCTTCCCTGCACTATCTCCTTTTAGGGAAAGCCGTAACAGCTGGTGTCATCCCGGATCTCTGGAAGGTAGCCAAAATTACCCCTGTTCTCAAACAAGGTAACTCCAAAGACCCCTCTAACTACCGGCCTATTGCCATTCTGTCGACTGCCTCCAAACTCCTAGAGAAAGTTGTGGCCTCTCAGTTAAACGAGTACCTGCAGGTACACAACCTCCTCTCTCCGGCCCAGCACGGGTTTAGGAAGGGGCACAGTATGGCCACCGCCCTCGCTGTAGTCACCTCGCAGATCAGAACAGCTACCGACCAGGGTAACCTCACAGGTGCGATCTTCGTGGATATCTCCGAGGCCTTTGACAGTGTAGACCACTCCCTCCTCAGCTCCACTCTCCTCGCCCTCGGACTCTCTAACCCTGCCCATGCCTGGTTCCTCAATTACCTAACTGGTAGGAAGCAATACACCAATTTTAACCAGACCCATTCCCATCTCACCACTGTCAACAGGGGTCCCAAGGTCCGTCCTGGGTCGACTCTTCTCACTTTTCATCAACCAGCTGCGTGTCTCCACCCATGGACTAATCACCTTGTACGCTGACGACCTTGTCATCCTAAACAGTGATCGCGACAATGGCACCATCAATTCCCAACTAAACTCCGACTTCAAGCGGATGCAATCTTGGCTGGTGGTACACAAGCTCACCACCAACCTTAAGAAAACACAGGCTATGCTCTTTGGCTCCATCAGTAGAACTAAATCCTGCCCTGCCCCCTCTTCTAATCCAAGGGCCTGATGGCTTGCCCCTGCAGATGGTTCCCGTAATCAAGTATCTTGGCGTCACGCTGGACCCCCAGCTGGACCTCTCCTTCCACGTCCGAAACATCTGTAAGGCCACGAATGCTAAGCTCGGTCTCGCCTACAGAGCAAAAAACTGCCTCACCCCAGCTGCTCGGTGGCTCTCAGCCGGTGTTCTCCTCCCTCCCTCTGCTACGGACTTGTGACCTTTGCCCCTGTGCCAAAATCCATCCTCTTGAAATGGGATATGGCCTACAACAGCAGCATCTGCCAGCGCTTTCTGCTCCTCCCTTACACATCACAACCTCTACACTCGTCTCGAGTGGCTCCCTCCAGAGAAGCACCGTACCTTCGTAGTAGGTAACTTCAGCGACAACATCGTCAGAACATCCACCCCTGCTGCCCTTGCCCTTCCCCTTCTCCTCAACCCTGACACCACTACCTACCATCTTAGGTCAAGGGCAGCACTCTCCCGCCCAGTTCCTAGGACACGCTCCCTTGCGGGTGATCAGGCCTTCGCCAGCTACACCCCAAAACTATGGAATTCATTCCCAGCCCTTACACGGTACACTCCCTCCCACACTGGATTTAAAACTTCCCTTTGGAACTTCCTGAAGGGTCTCTCCACTTGCCCTTGCACCTCGTAGCCTTGTCCCACACTATGCTGGCATGGAGGGCCTCTGCGCCCTCTGGGACCACCGCACTTACTCTCCTGACAACCTGGTCAAGCAATAACAAATTGGGTTACCTTAACTGGTATCGTCTGCACTCCCATTGCATGTAAACCTGACTCACTCACTGTCTATGTATGGCCTAGCTCTTAATTCCCCCGGGCCACCTGTAACCACCCCTGGGCTCACGTGTTGTTTTTTACTGACTGTCATTCCTCTATGTATTCTGATACTTCACTGTATGTAAAAACTATATTAGTCACTTCACTGTATGTAAAAGTTATATTAGTCACTTTACCTGTAAAATTCAAGTCTGTAACTCTCCCGGGTCGCATCTGAAAATAGGCACATGGATGTCTAGTGTGACTTACCCGGTAAACAAAAGCAAATAAATAAATAAATATTTCATTGACATAACTTCCTGAACCATAACTAGACATGAAATCAGCATTTACATGTTTTGTCCCTGCCCTGTGGGACACAATAAATCGATAGGGCTGAAGAGCTAATTACCAATGCATTATACGGGGATTTGTTTTCTCTCATTTGGTGCAACCAGCAAAGGGGGTTATGATCCATTACAATCTTAAATTCAACCCCCCACAAGTAATATTTCAGAGACTCAATAGCCCATTTCAGAGCTAAGCATTCTTTTTCTATGGTAGCATATCTTCTCTCCCTTTCATGTAGCTTCCTGCTGATATACATGATCGGATGTTCTTCCCTATCTATTTCTGAGATAAGACTGCCCCAATACCGTTCTCTGATACATCGGTTTGAACCTCAAACACTTGGCTGAAGTCAGGGTTTTTCAATACAGGAGCTGTACACAGAATGGCCTTGATATTCCTAAAAGCCTCATGGGTCCACTGAACCTTATTCGGGTACCTCTTTTTAGTGAAATCGGTCAAAGTACAGGCAATAGCTGAGAAATTTGGAATAAATCTCCTGTAATAACCATCCAGGCTTAGAAAAGATCTTACATGCTTTTTTGTGGTAGGTATGGGACAGTTCATTACTGCTGTCACCTTTTCTACCTCGGGCTTCGCCTGTCTGTTGCCTAAAATGATCCCTAGGTATCTTATCTTGGTCTTTGCTAGGGCACACTAAGCAGGGTTAATGGTCACTCCTGCCTCCTTTATTGCTTGCAGTACCTGGGACAAGTAACTAACATGGATTCCCCAGTCAGGGCTGAATATGACCACATCGTCCAAATAAGCCGCACAGTACTCAGTGTGTGGTCTTAGTATGTGGTCCATTAAACACTGAAAAGTGGTTGGGGCCCCATGTAGTTCAAATGGCATTGTGACAAACTGGTATAAACCAACTGGGGTGCTAAATGTGGTTTTATCTTGTGAATCAGGTGACAAGGGGATTTGCCAATATCCCTTAGTAAGGTCAAGGGTGGAGATATATTGTGCACTACCTAGCCTGTCAATGTCATCATCTATTCAGGGCATTGGATAGCGATGCGGTAAGCTTTCTAAAATCTAGGCATAGATGTATCCCCACCCTCTTTCTTGTCCACTATGATCACGGGTGAAGACCATGCACTCTTTCAGGGCACAATTATGTCTAACTGCTCCATTTTTCTGACTTCCTGAATCACCTCATCCCTCACCTTCATGGGCAATCTGTAGGGTTTTTGGTATATGGACTTGTCTTGCGTGGCAGTTATGGAGTGCACAATTCCTTTGGCCCTTCCCAGAATGTTTGTGAAAATGGGCTCAAATTCTTGTAATACCCCTTGCAAATCTTTTTGTTGCTGAGGCTCCAATTCAGGGTTTATCTGGATCTCCCCCAACTGTCCTGACTGTTCTAGCCTTTTATAGGCAACCTCCAGCTCTGATTCCCTAACTTCAGGATGGATACAAAAAAATGGAGGAGTTAGGCTTCTCACGCCATTTCCTAAGGAGGTTCACATGGTAGATTTTCTTGGGGGAGGGGTCACTTTCCTGGCATGCTAAGCTCATAATTCACTGCTCCTGTTTGCCTCAAAATGGTGAAGGGGCCCTGCCATTTCATGAGTAGTTTGTTCTATGTGGAGGGAAGAAGTAACAACACTCTGTCCCCCGACTGAAATGTTTTAGTTTTCAAGCTCTGGTTGTATCTTTCTTTCTTTCTGCAAGTCTTGCTTCGGTTCTAAACTCTGGTGTGCCAAGCTGATATACCTCACCAGGCATCTGCATAACTGAGTCATGTATGCTACGACATTAAGATGTCCCACCTCCTTCCCTTGGCCATGCGCATGTTCGAGCAATCCTCTCAAAAGTTGTGAGGTACGCTTCAATGTCAGCACTGACACAGTTTGGACAGTTTTAATAACTTTTGGGCTACTGGTTCTTTCAGTTTGTCCAGCATCGATGGCATGCAAGACCCTCAGGTATCCACCCATTTGGCATTTTGCCTTCTCCGCTCAATGTCTCAATCTCTTTCATCTGCACCTGTTTTATGCAGAGCCATTTCAACAACTCCCCTATGTCCTTAGGTGGAGCATCTTCAAGAGGAGGTAGCTCCCACGCTTCTTCCTCGTCCCCTTGCATCTCTTAGTCGTCTTCAGGCTTGGCCTTCCTCTGAGCTCTAGGTCCAGTCCAGGCAGCAGCTTCTCCATCTCTGTCAGACATGGTTCTGGTCAGAACTCCATGGACTTTCTTCTCCAGGTTCCCCTCTGGCAACTCCTGGTGCATCGGTCCACCTGAGATATCTGGGCAATATCTGCCGTAAAAAGTCCCCCTAGCCCAGGCTAGATGTTTCCAGCAAGTTATCTTACTTCTGACACCAAGTCTGTGGAGGGGTTGTGGGATAACAGATGAACCAGACACAGAACTTCAGGTTCAACACACAATCTCTATGTGATATTTACTTAAAAAACACAGGGAATAACCTTAAGCAATGGCATATCCCTTCTTCAATACTTTAGTTTGCAGCAACAAACTATGCATGTCTTTCCTCTGCACTTGGTCAGCATCTTCTCACCCACTGATCTATCTCTTTACTGAAAACCAACTATTCCCCTATGCTGGTCTTGTGTGTTTGGGTGATGAGAAGCTCAAAAAAGAAAAAAAAAAACAAGTTAAAGACAAGCACTGAAGCAAGGGTTACCCCAAAGGGCACTGGCAATAAAGCCAAGTTTCAAAGAAACACATCACACATACCCCATAATGCAAAGCATCATGGGATGTATATGCAAATCACCATAACAGTTTAGGCCGATTCAGCTTAAAGCAGGAATGCATGGTGCCAAAAGGTCTCTCAATCTGCAATTTACATGCATTTAAATAACATAATTTTTTTTTTTTTTTTTTACCCATAAGCTCTACCCTGGTAACTTAATTTTTAAAATACAGACTCCCAGTAACTTTTTCCTTTTATCAAAAACACCTAGTGCTGTGGTATTTTCAACATTTACGGGTTTCATACACATAAGGCATATACATCAAGGTATTTTATGACATCGTGCTATTGCATACTAAATCCAACAACGAGGAACACAGCCTGTTTTACATCAGCTCTGGAGGTCACCACAATAACCTCCCTGTACGAGGACCTGAGAGGGAAAAGGAAAATTAAAAATAACACTATAACATAGTCAAGAAAAGAGAGGGGGGCACCCACAGGTGGCCAACCTTATGGACTAGAAACTGTAAAGAATAAATTAGGCTGAGAAATAGAAGAACGGTTGCAACAGATTTAAGTAAAGGTCAGTCCTCAAGAGTGGCAGTATTGTCATGGTTTCTGTTTTTTTTTTTTTGTATGTATAAGTGTACTTGGGTTCTTGAGTGCTCTGCTTCTTCAAGCTTATTGGGTTGGGGTCATATCAATATGGGATGTTGAATCGCTCCATGTCTGGACGTACCATTCTCATCAGGCCACCAAAGGTCTTGAGGGGTGTAGCATATGATGGACTTATACTGGACTAGATACGAACTCTGGAGTTCCCTTTTATCTATAACCAAGACTGTGTAGGCTGCCCTGTATCTGATTTATATGTATTTAATGTGGTGTCTCACATGAGGTAAGTGTATGCTACTGTTCTTTTATAAAAGCATAAAGTACAATTAAAAAAAAAAACCTCTCCTTTCCCTCTTCTGGATTACAGAGTGCCTTGAAATGCACTACAGTTTGCCTGAAATGCGGTATATAAAACCACATTCCCCTGCTTCCTAAATTTTGTGTAATTCGAGTCTGCTGATGCTGATTTGAAGTTTTTTTGCTGTTGGCCAGACCCTCTCTTTAAGGAAAAAAGATACAAGCTAATCGCTTTTAAATACACTTCACCTTTATTATAAGGTGGTCCTAGTAAGCTGAACATTTTGTATTCTCCAGCAGGGTAGATGTTGTAATGGAAGTGCTTAGGATTTTTTGTAATTGGGGCCTGAGGCACAACAGCCTTACAATCAGAGAGAGAGAGAGCACACGCTGTAACTGGAACCCATAAAAGGAGAGTGAAAAATGCATGCTGAAACAGTCTAAAGCTTTTCATTTAAATCAGTATATAGGTTTCTACCACCCGGAGGAAGATTTTTTTTTTTTTTTTTTCAACTAAAAACTGCATATTAGTTTATGCAGGTGAAAGTGTTCACATCAAATGTTTTCATAATTTCAAATCTTGAGACTCCAAGCAATGTAATCTTTTTCAGTGGTATTTGGTATCAGCTTCTTGAATGGAATGGCTAATACAATTTCCTTCAAAAGTACTCTTATCTGGCACAAGGATAACACATACTCCTTTTGAATCCAAATCAGCTCTGGTGCCAAATGCACCCCTTGCACCACTGCTGCCACTGGGAGTTTTGTTACTGGTGGTGGAGGATGAAGATGGGGAGTGGGATTTTCACTGCAAGTCACAGCAATACAGATATTTAGACAGGTGTGGTGGAGAAGGCTATAAATAAAGAAAAACTTAATATGGCTTTTTTATTTCCTTATCTTAGTTAACTGCAGCACTGATTGCATTAAAAAAAAAAAATAAACCAGGGAGTGCCGGTCACAGATTTATTATCGCTGGAAAACAGCATGTTGTTCCTTTGCCCTGTTTATCTGATTGATTCTCAGCATCTTTCTGGCAGCCAATCTATCAGTTTATCTCTCCTACTTCATCACAGTCACTTCTGGCAGCTAAATACAAGATCCAAATCCAGCGTTACACAGACACACGACACGGTAAACCTGTGTAACACCACTGCTCTGTAAACAGCAGTCCTTAAGGCCAGGCAACAGAGGGGGAAAAAAAAAGCCTTACTGTTTCTAGGCAACACACTGGCAAAAGCAAGGTGGGAGGGAGTGGGGGAATATGAAAAAGAAAGCCATGGGTTGAAACCTCTCGGCATAAACTGTACTAAATGTGGGGGCTAAATAATAACATTTTGTGATGGGAGATGCATACCAATCAACCTCCACGCCAGCAGGGTTGGACTGTGACTTTGGGGGCCCACCTGGGAAGTGTATACTAAGGGACCACCTGGAAACTGGGTACTGGAGGCCCTCAGGGTTGACTCACTCACACTGAAATTCAGGACACTGGCTCTAAGCTTGCATGTTGTATTAACTTGCAGAGATCAGAAAACTTCAAATTTAATTGGAAAATAGATGATTTATAAAGATTTTCAGTGTTCCCAATGAGGGAAGGGTCAACCCAAGACCCACCTCGAAATTTCCACTCTAACTGCATACCAGTCACTGTGGAATACACACCTTGCACAGCATACAGATAGCTCCCCCCCGATCTCTTGCAGTCTGCATTATGCATGAATAGGTATACCTGCAGTACTGAAATCTGTTAGTGTACTGAAACATGCTGGTCATACATCTGCACCAGACAACATTCAAATGTGTAGCAATGGTCCTTAAAATGCACAGCAAACCGCCAGGATGGGTAGCACACTTCTTACAGAATAAGAATAGAGATAGTGGGTATCATGATTAGAGTTACAAAATGTTTCTGAATAATTAATGTTGTACTGGTCTGTATGTTCAGAAACAGCCCCAAGCGTATGTGGAACATCAGAACAGCTTCTTGGAGCAAGAGTAACTTGTGGTGTCAAATACCCAGCGCTATCCAGCAGGCTCTGCACTTCAGAGTTATGATGCTGGTAATAACCCTGGACACCAAGGCCTGCATTAGTCCCCTACAAACATCACCACTGGAATTTTTTTGTTAGGGTGGAGTATGGTTTACAAGCACGGTGCTCTCAACATCAGTGCCTTGGTCCTGCAGGAAGGTCATAATGCTCACCAAGTATGTATCCAGATAATCCCACCCCCTTACCCCGATGCAAGTACTCCACCCCGCCCATGACCCCTGGCCAGTATGGCAGGTACACAAACATCTACACATTGCTGCATATCAATGACACTGCAAGTTGGCTGGGGTAATTCAACCCACCCTCTCCAGAGTTCAAGCTTCTTGTTTAATTTATACCACCTGAACGTCAGCAGACAAAGATGGAATCTGAACAAGGTTTGTTTCAGTGCTCCACTCAATTACACCTTAGGAATCCCTCCCAACAAGGCTGGTCAATCAGGTTTTCTTGTAACTCAAGTTTATTGAGGTCACATCACATTACAATCAAACTCTCAATGCTCAATGTAAATCTGGTGAACGTGTGAGTAGAATGTGTAGCCATTAGTGAGGCCATATAAATCTTGCCATGCATCTTGAAAGCCTAGCTTGGTTAAAAGAGCCTTGACCTGTTTGGCAACTTTGTGATCCTTTTTAGGGATCTGAAAGGTACTACCTTCATGAGGGGTAAGGGCCAGGTCCCCACCACATATTAAAATTCCCTCGGCTTTTTCCATTACAAATGTAAAACGTTTCCAAAAGAAAACATAATCAGAGCAGGGAGGAACACATACAGATACTGTACCAGTGTAATAGGTTGAGCTTTAAACGTTCCTTTAACCATAACATATCTTCCCTCCCCATCGTTAAAAGCTTCCTAAGTTTCAAATGGGATCCTACTTGGGATCAGGATCCCAGTTTCCCTCCTCCACCCAGATTTATATGAGGAGGAGTGGACTTCCAGATAACCAATATGGCCAGCTTTTAATGCTCAACACCTGCCAGAAAAATAAAATCTGTTTGCCTTTTACGGATATAGGTCAGCACTTTCTTTTCACCGGGTTGGTTAGGCCATTAACGTTATAAATCAGAATTTTCATTGCTGAAGTAGTCATATTGATAAAACCATATTTCTATGTTTCTTTTCATTCTTATTGAAATTCCTGAGTATAGTTGTAGTACCCTGCCACCTGTATGCTGGGGACCACACTACTGTCTCACTTCCTCGCCTCTAAAAATCAACTTATAAATCATAAGGGCCAACAGGGCCAGATGACTACAAAACTGTTGGAAATCAGTCCATCCAAGGATGAGAATGAAACACGTATCCTCCCTCCCTTCCCCAGGTATATCCTTAACGATAGTCAAGTGCCACACCCTTCGGGTGGTAGTGGTTCATTCCCCTCTATTATACAGGGGCACTACCAAGGGTGTCTAGAAAAAAGAATGCCCCATCTGTACAGAAAAAGCCAGTAACGTACTGAAACTACATAACATTAAGTACCACTGTTGAGACATTAGTAAGCTCCTTATTATCTCCGGGAGATATCCGTTTGGATCTATACTGCTGCAATCCACAAGATTATCTGGTGCAATAACGATAGGGGAATGATGTCATTCCGGTGTAGGGGGCTGATTTCTGTGTGTTTATGGGAGGTACAATATGACTGAGATAAACAGCATTTCCTGGAGCCAGTGTTTGAGGCAGCCCCCAAGGATTGTACCCACCTTTATGTTAAAACATACAGCAAAGGGAAAACTACTCCTGTTCTTAAAGGTTACTGCTCCGGTCCTATAAGAAATAGTTATGGGACAAGGGTCAGGTGTATCAAGAGCAGTGGGTTGGAGTAAATATCAGGACACCATTCCTCACTGTTACCTCCCCCTGTCGTAAATGAGCACAATTATGCATCGTACTCTCTGTGCTCTTTCTTCATCCCGGTCCAAAGCACGTCGTCTTGACCTGGAAGGACACTACTTTATTCAGCTGTGAACTGTGTAGGAAATTCTATATTGCACTTGATATCTGCAAGAATGTGCACTTTTGCTCAATTCTGTGGGAGGTGAAACTAACTACCCTTGGTAATTGCTTTTTATTTACATATTTATTTAGTGTTTAACCAAGAAGGGGCTTGCAGACTCTGTTTATCTTGTGAGTAACTTCAGAAGGATTTAAATACTGCATTTGGCTAGACCCTTGGAGGTAGCTAGATTGTCTACTAGGATTTTCTGACAGTTTATTTTTAAATAATTTACAGGTGGCTGAGGAGTTGAATAAGGAGTTTGCAAACTCTGCTTATCTTGGAAGTAACTTCACGAGGGTTTGAATACTGCATTTTGGTTGTCCCTTGGGGGTAGCTGGATTGACTATTAGGATTTTGGGACAGAAACTATTTTTAAATAATTTACTGGTGCATAGGATTTTGTGATAGTTAAACTATTTTTAAATAAGTTACTGGAGGTTAGTTGAATTACTATAAAGGGCAGTACTCACCAGGGTGGTGGAGCAGTGGTGTATTTGATTGTTTCTAACAGTCACCTGTGGTTGTGGACTACCCCTTCCCCACACCCCACACCCCCAGGCGTCGCATTTCCTTTATAGCCAAAGTTCTGACATCACTTCCTCAACAGGTCTTGGGCAGAACTGTCATATTCTTAATAACCCATCACAGTGCATAAAGGTAAGTACACACCACCAAAAAAAAATTATATATATTACATATTATGGGAGAGGACATGTGGGGAGTGGTACAATGCACTGGCTGTGGGGCAGCAGTTTTCGAGAGACACTCTGGAAAACTGCGCTGGTTGTCCATTGCAGGCAACTGTCAGCTCTGAGGAGGAGACTGACTGCCTCCAGGCTGAACTGGCAAGGACTAGGAGGCCTCCCCCACCCAAAGAGTACCACTGCCACAACCACTGCCTCAGAGGTTGCCAAGTATGAAGAGCAGTTGGACCACAGTGGGTTCTGGGAGGGTGCGGGTGGTGGAACAGAGGCGAAGCCCTCTAGTTGTACTTCTATACAAATCATATGCCAGTCTGGAAGAGCAAGGTTCCTCTATGATGGCACTCTCAGTGGAGACCAAGAAGAATGCTGAGGACATCCACAAGGGAGACCCACAAAAGGGTGGCAAGGGACACCACAGGGGAAGGAAACAGCTTCTGACAGGGGACTCCAATTGTTAGGGGGGTAGAACTGGGGAAGGAGAGGAGAGGGCAAGGTGCCTGCCTGGTGCCATGGCTTGAGGACGAGGAAGCGAATCTCACGATTGCAGAAGCAGCATCACAGGAGAGGAACTAGATATCATTGTCCACCTTGGGACAAATGACCTAGCTAGGCATGGAATCAGTGCAGTGCAGGATGAATTTGTGGAGCTGGGAGGGCCTCAGACAGGTAGCAAGCACAGTTACCTTCTCAGAGGTGCTGCCAGTCCATGGCAGGGGTGAGGCTAGGGTACTGCACACCATGCAGTTTAATGAATGGTTGCAAATGTGGTGCAGAGCACAGGGCTTTGGCTTCATTGGGGACTGGGGGTACACCTGCAGAGATGTAGGTCTATACTGGCACGATGGTCTGCATCTGTCCACGAAGGGAACCAAGCTCCTAAGTGACAGGTTTAAATGCTTCCTTAGCAAGCTTTTAAACCAGCTAAGGGGGGTGCTGATAAGAGGCAGGAAATTCTCAAGCCTCCCCAACAAAACATGGCAGGTAGTAAGCTAAACACTGAGGTACAGAGCTCAACAGAAGGCAGGACAGGGGTAAATGGAAAAATAGACAAGGGCAATAAGAGCAGGGATGGGGGAGGAAAGTCAACATTAAATGGAGGGCAATGAGTACCAATGCCCATAGTCTGGGAAACAAGCTTCCTGAGCTAGTAGCCCTGATGGAAGATGAAAAATTTGATATTGTGGCAGTCACGGAAACATGGTACATGGAGAACCATGACTGGGATGTCAACATACTGGGGTACACAGTCTACAGAAGGGACAGGGAGGGGAAAAGAGGAGGTGGAGTAGCTCTATACATAAGGGAAGGGATCAAAGCTACAGAACTGAAAAGTAAAGGGGAGGACAAGAGGCCCTCTGGGTCACCTTGGAGACAGGAAATGGCATCACAATCCGCACAGGGGTTGTATATAGACCCCCGACTCAAGGGGAGGAAACGGACAAGAAAATGATAGAGGACATTCTCAAAATGGCTGAAAAAGGGGAGATACTGTTTATGGGGGACCTGAATATGCCAGATGTTAAGTGGATGACATGTACTGCAGCTACATCCAAGAGCAGGGTCATTCTCTATGCCCTGCAGGGGGCAGGCCTCTGACAGTTAGTGTTGGAACCCACTTGGGAGGGAGCAATACTAGACCTGGTACTCTCAAATGGAGAGAGGATCACAAATTTAGAAGTCAGTAGACATCTGGGAACAAGTGACCACTGCACAGTGTGCTTCACAATAAGCACAACCATGGAGACAAGCCATACAAAAACAAGGATACTGGACTTTAGAAGGCCGACTTTGGCAAAATGGGTGAAAACCTGAGGACTGCACTAGCAAATGGCCAAAAAGGAGGGGTGGAAGAACAATGGAGAAAAATCAAAACTGCTATCACAGAAGCAACAAGTCTTTGTGTGAAACAAATAAAGAAAACAAAGCGGAGTTAAAAAAACACTATGGTTCTCAAAAGAGGTGGCAGGGAAGGTTAAGGAGAAAAAGGCTGCATTCAGAAAGTATAAGGAATCACAGGAGTACGACAGGGAACTGTATCAATTAAAGCAGAAAGAAGTGGGGAAGACAGTCAGAATAACAAAGGCCCAAACCGAGGAAAAAATAGCCAACTCAGTTAAGAAGGGGGATAAACCTTTTATAGGTACATTAGGGAGCATAGAAAGGTTAAGGGAGGAATAGTGAAGATTAATAAGGGAGAGGGGAGGTGGGCAGAGGGAGACAGTGAAAAGGCAGAGATACTGAATGAATATTTTGCTCAGTATTCGCAAAAGAAGATGAGGAGGAGTTACCTAAACCAGACAATAGAAGCACTCTGGGTAGGGGGGTTGACACCAGTCCATTTACAGAAGAAAGAGTCCTGAAAGAACTCTTAAAACTCAAGGTGGACAAAGCAATGGGGCCTGACAGGATTCACCCCAGAATCCTAAAAGAACTAAGGAGGACCTAGTGACACCACTGACCACACTTTTAACAAGTCATGGGAGGATGGGTGGTACCTGAGGACTGGAGGGCAGATGTGATTTCCCTTCACAAAAGTGGGAGTAAGGCAGAAGCAGGAAACTACAGACCTGTAAGTTTGACCTCAGTGGTAGGGAAAATGATGGAATCACTTCTGAAAGAAAGGATTGTTGAGTACCTAGAGGCCAGCGGGGCACGGGACCCAACGCAGCATGGATTTAGAGCAGGAAGGTCATGTCAGACTAATCTAAATGATTTCTTTCACTGGGTGACCAAAGTAATAGACCAGGGAGGGGCTGTGGATATGGCCTACCTAGACTTTAGCAAGGCATTTGACACAGTCCCGCACAAAAGACTAATAATCAAGTTAGCCAGCCTGGGAGTGGGTTCCAGGGTGGTAGCCTGAGTAGCAAATTGGCTGCACAACAGGACACAGAAGGTAACAGTGAATGGAACACATTCCGAAAAAAGGGGGTTACTAGTGGAGTACCTCAGGGCTCAGTACTGGGTCCAGTCCTCTAACATCTTTAAAGGTGACATTGTAGAGGGTCTGGAAGGAAAGGTATGCCTCTTTGCAGATGACACAAAGATCTATAACAGAGTTGATACACAAGGGGGGAGGGTAGAAAGGATGAGAAGGGACTTGGCAAGGTTGGAGGAATGGTCAGACATATGGCAACTTAGATTCAGTGCAAAGAAGTCAAAGTAATGCACCTGGGAAACAAAAACCCAGGAGAAGAGTACACAATAGCAGGGGAGGCACTAACAACAACAAAAAATGGAAAGGGACTTGGGGTAGTCATATCAGATGACCTAAAGGTGGGTAAGCAATGTGAGAAGTCAGTAAGGAGAGCCAGGGGATACTGGGAGGCATAGGAAGGGCATCACAAGTAGAAAAAGGAAGTGGTTATCCTTCTGTACAGACAGTTGGTGAGACCCCATCTGGAATACTGTGTGCAGTTTTGGAGACCCCATCTACGCAAGGACATAGACAGGATGGAAGCAGTCCAGAGGAGGGCAACTAAAATGGTGCAGGGTCTGCATCAGAAACCATATGAAGAGAGACTGAGAGCGCTTAATATGTATACCCTTGATGAAAGGAGGGACGGAGGGGGTACATGATAGAAACTTTCAAGTACCTCAAGGGAATCAACAAAGTCCAGGAGGGTAGCATCTTTCAGATAAAGAGATGTGTAAGAACAAGGGGGCACAATTTAAAGATGGTGGGGGGGGGGGACGGCTCAGGGGTAATGTGAGGAAATTTTTTTTTTTTAACGGAGAGAGTGGTGGATGCATGGAACCACCTTCCTGGGGAGGTTGTTGGGTCTAAAACAGTGGGGGATTTCAAACATGCATGGGACAGACATAAGACAACTGTAGTGGGGGGTTGCAGGAAGTAGGCTGTTGGTTAACTAGAATCTGCAGCTTATCCAACAGGAAGGGAAATGGGCAGACTGGGTGGGCCAAGTGGTCCTTATCTGCCGTCAAAGTCTATGTTTCTATGTCCACATATTGAGCTTCCACACTCCCCCTCGTGCAGACGGTGCCAAATAGGCGAATAATTCACCATGCATACTGTTTGAGGGTCTCCTGTATCCAGGAGTTGGGGAGCATGTGAGGACAACCCAGTGGGATGGAGGGCTGCGTAATTCACTTTATACCCTCTCCACCCTTCTCTGTCGGTGCTGCAGTCACCTAACATCCCCCTCACTTCTCAGCCATGAAAGAGGAGGATCAGAGAGTAGCAGCTCTAAAAAGGTAGGAACCTCTTCCACACGGTGATACAGTGAAAATCACCAGACTGTATTTTATATGTGATAGTGCAGTAGTAGCCTGAAGCTTGCCCTATTGGGGTTGTACGTATAGCCCAGGTGTCATGAGTTCAAAGAGAGAGTCTAGGGAGTCATCATCACACATATGTGAAAGGTTCTCTCACTTACAAGCCATTGCCATTAGGCAGAACTGGCTGAAAAAAATTACTCATTAATTTGGTTAAGGTCACCCTCAGGGAGAGGGAAAGAAAAGTGCCAGCTCGAGACATTTAATAACACCTTACTGCAATATTCTTCAAAGCACAGCCTGTTATGCATCCATAATTCTCTAGCCCCCCCGGTCCTCTTTTAATTTCAACTTTCCCCCTTATAGCTCTTGCATCACGACTGCCCCTGCAGAGGGGGACTAAAAAAAAAAAAAGAACACTGCAGCTGCAATCTTCGAGAGGGCCAGGCATGAAAACGAGAAAGCTGCACGGCATCATCTGGCCTACCAGCCCCACAAAGCAGGCATCGGGACAGTTCTATCGTTGGAGGCTTCAAGCTGTGAGTATTCCGAAATTAAGTCCCAACTATACAAGGGAGAGGAGAACTGCTGATCAAGTAAGTCACTTTTGTAAAAAGCAGCAGGCAGTGGAGAGCCTTTTTACAATGTGTGGCTAGATGAGTAGTTCATGGTCGATAGGCTGGTCCTTCTAGAACTGGCTTTCTGGAGAAAACAATTCATGGTTCTGAGGGGAAATCATGGATCATCTACTGATGGTCTCAGCTGTAGGGGAATTCCCTTTACTTTATTGAGGAGGTCGTGGATTTCTGCCATTGTGTGGGCAGCCGTTTTCAATCCCGAGGCCCAAATTTGTAACTGGCGAACTGTGGACCACTTACTGCGTTGCAGCTTGGGTCCAGGTTGTGATGGACTAGGTCTGATGTTCAAGTTCATCCCTTTGTATGTTAAGGCCTTCACAGTTTCCTGAGGGGTGCAATACAGACACGTTCTGTCAGCTCAGGAAATCCGTATACGAGTTAAGAATGGAGTCCGAAATTTTATTTAGTTGGCTTTTGGGGTGTGGACTCTATACTGGAGCCACTGCCTGAGGATTTCTGGCGAATAATCGTGATCCAGGTGAAATCGAGCACCGTTGAACTCGATTTCTTTTTGTTGCCAGGCTAGCTTTCAAATTTCTTCCTTGAATTGAAAACTGGCAAATTTGATAATGACACATCTTGGATGTGCTTGGGGATCTGTCTGTTTTGGAGTTAAGGCCCGGTGAGCCCACTCAATGCGGAGGAGTATGGTGGGTGGCAAGGCTATCATTTCACAGAATAAACTGTAACGGTAGCCCCGTCCTCGCACTTCACAGATCCCCCGTCCTCTCCCATGACGCTGCTATGTCCCGCCCCACCTCTCTTCCCTACCCCCACCACCCCTTCCTCTTACCATTACCGCTCCATCTTCTCCTCCCTCTGTCTACTCTACTACTGATTTTTTTTTTTAAATATTCTTTATTTTCTATCAATTCATTACAGCAGGGATATGTGTTACATATTTAATGTCATCAAAGACAATCATCAGGTTACATAACTTTATACAGTAGTGAGGATGTTCAAGTCCTTAATAAAACAGTACAAGTATGTGCCTAGTGACATGAGGTATACTCTACCGATTTCTGTCTCACCTTGACGCAGGCATACATTGTACAATGCCTCAGTATAGTGTAACCATGTACTTTATCTGTATTGTTGTACCATAACCTGCGTTTGTATATTTGCCACAGCACCACTCTGTATCTGAATGTTTATGTATCACTCTGTACTTGTTAACGGGCGTGGAACCAATTAACAAGCATCCGCTCACTGGTGTTATCCAAGATTTCAATCAATAAATAAAATAAAACCTCCAAGAAAGTACACATATTCCCCACCTCTGCGCCCTCATGGAGGCCTGTGAGCTTAAGGTCATCTCACCTTGAGCAGGCTTCCAGGTCTAGGCATTTCTCTTGGAGAGCTTTGGCATACGCAGCAGGGAATCAACATCTTGGGCGAGTTGAATGGCGCCGTCTTCCACTACCCCGACCCGTTCTTCCACTTTCTTGAGTCTCCATTCAACTTCTGTTAGCCGTTCATGCAGTTTTTCAAATGCTTATTTATTTTCTTTTCAGAAGGCTTTTATTTCTTGTAAAATTTGTTCAAATCGGCTATGGGTCAAGCGCTCGGCTTCTCTTTCAGTTTCTTATTCCTGGCCTAGAGCTGCTTGGAGAGTTACTCCTATTGCGGTCCCTGCCATCCACTCTAAATCTGTGATCATCAGACGCTGGAGGAGGCTTTTGGGTCCGGAATCAAGTTACCCATTCATCTCCCTCTTTTCTAGATGCCATTTGTTTGCATTAGTAGGTTATTTTTGGAGATGAATAAAGTTTTAATTCAAGAGGGTCAGGAGCCCTTTCTCTACACAGCTTTCAGCTCCGTGGTGCCACCCAAGTTCAGCTGGCGCAACTTTTGGGACAAAAGTTCCCTATAAGTTTTGTAGAATTCTGTGATGTATTCATCCACCCCTGGTGCTTTTCCATTTTTGAGATTCTGGATTATGGCTTCAGTTTCCTATTGGATTATGAGCATTTCCAATTTATCCCTCTTTTCTTGAAAAAGGGTGGGCATTCTAAGCTTTCACAAGTATCCCCCAATAGCTGCCTGATGTGTGGGGGTTCATTCCTCCATGTATAATGTTTGGTAATAGATGACAAAGGACAGAGCAGTTTGTTCTGGGTTGGAAACTTCCCTCCCCCTGAGCCATCCTCTCTGAATTT
This sequence comes from Neoceratodus forsteri, assembly GCA_016271365.2. Lineage (NCBI taxonomy): Eukaryota > Metazoa > Chordata > Ceratodontiformes > Ceratodontidae > Neoceratodus > Neoceratodus forsteri. Next base: position 91,413,292 of record JADMNL010000030.1, read on the forward strand.
GAGTACTGCCCGACTGGCAGCCTGTTTCCTCATCTGCCATGCTAGAAGCTTTCTCGCTCTATTCCCTACCTCACAGTATCTCTGACTGGTATAGCGAGGTTGGCTCTCTATTTTTTGAGCAATACGGTCATTTCTTTCTTATTTACACTGCTGTATTTAAGGGAGTAGTTTGTCCTCTCATGTAATTTTATGGGTCGCGTCTAGATCAAAGAGCTCACGCTTGACAGCAAGTCTCTGTGCCATTTTTGCTTTGCATGTTCTTGAGGCATTTGTATGACCTTACCAGTTAGGGTGACTTGCAGGTATCCCATCTATTGGCTAGACTTATACTTCCTACTCTATTATCTTACAGAAAGTTTTGCTATCTCCGTTTGGATCAATGTTTGAAATTGGAGGATGTTTAACGAGGAGTTGTTCATTCTCCACACTGGGTTGGCATGATCAAATAAGGAAACGCTGCCAACAGTGCAGCCCTGTGCAGTATATGCCCACTCTGAAGAGATAAAAAAAAAACATGTCTATACGGGCACATGATTTCTGGGGTGCGGGCTAGAAAGCGTAATCAGAGTCTGGGGATGCAGTCAATGCCACACCTCTTCCAAGCCTAGCTCTCTGGTTAACTTGTGGAGGACTTTCCCTAACCCATCCTGACCCCCACTCCTGCGTGGTGGTAATTTCCTATTCACCCCTGCCGATATGCTATTAACGGACCCCCCCCCCAATAAGTATAACTGGTTGGGATTGGTGGAATTTTTCAACAGACCATTTTAAAGCATTCTTCCCTGTCCACAGATACATGGGGGCATAGATATTAAGTAATGTGAAGGGGGTACTGCAGTATTGATCTTCTAGGTATACATAATGACCTTCTACATCAATTACCACGCTATCCACCTAAAGCGGAGTCCCCTCTGGATCAGTACTGCAACTCCCCTGCAGTGGTTTGCATGAGGAGGAGTGTACCGACTCCACCCAGAAACATATCAGTTTTTTTTATGTTCCTCCTGAGAGGAGTGCATCTCCTGCAGGAGGGCCAGTGAGGCAGGTCTCCTGTTCAAATCCTGTATGACCCTACTTTTCTCTACTGGGGTTCCCAGCCCGGTAACGTTATAACAAATTACCTTTATATCAGCTAAGGCAGCCATGATTCAGTTGAAATGTCCCACTAGCTGTAGTTAGTGGAAGCATACTGAACTGTGACGGCAACAAGCAGAACAAATACACAAGAACAGTTAGAACAGTGAAGTGCAAGAACAACTAACAAAACAGAACAACCTTCAAGGTGCAAGAGCTCAAACAGAGAGAAGTAAAGATAGTACGTAGGGCTCCGTGTGTACAGTAAATCTGTAATGCACCTCCTGTGTGCCTTGTGGATCTGAGTCTCCCAGCATTCTCACACTCTCGGTCCATCAAAATTGTCATTTCAACCTGTACACCCACAGTTGTGTTAGGGAAAGGCATGTAGCAGCTATTGAGTGTATGCAAGTCTCTCCTCCAGGTCTTCCTCTCCTCAGCATATAAATGTCTGCTCATGTATCTTGGTGTCTCCACAGAATCAGGGAGAAACCGTTCCCAATGCAACCTTATTATTATATTTCCCCCAAATGATCAGATTCCATCAGCTTGTTTTTTTTTTTTGGGGGGGATATTGAGGAAGGTAGGCATCAAGAAAGAGGAACAAAGAAGATAGGAATCAAAGTGGGTGTCAAAGTGAGAGGAGACAACCATGTCCCAGCAAGCACAGCGGTTCATCAGTCAGGTCTGAAATAGTGGAATTACACGTTATGATCATGTATCAGTGGCATACCACACGGTAAACAAAGCAAGGTGGAATTCCCAATCTGCTGCTGTGACCCTCAAGGCTTGCAGCACGGCCACAAGGTCGCTATGAAGGAGAGGTCATTTTACCACTGGCAGCCCAGGCAATACATCAGAATCACTCACCTCGAGATCTGATCGCAGGGGCTACAGGTGGTCCAGTTACCAAGCTCTCACTACAGGGATCATAGCCCTTCTGCAGATAGCCAAGTGCAGAGAATATGATTCATTCGATTCTACACCAATAGAACCTGTTCTTTTAAACAGGCTCAGCCAGTATATACTGGTCAGTAATTCCTGCAATGTTCAGAGCAGTTTCAACAATTTGAATTTTTTTGTCATTTTGCCTTACTATTCATTTATTGTAAGTTTGCTGTAAATTGCCTGTTGTTTTTGACTGTTTGCTTTGTCTCCTTGTTTAGTATACCTGAAATACATGCTAATGTACATTTATAAACAACTTTGTTTTGTTTACAATCCTGAATCTGTTCTTACTGCATACTTTCTGAGCATTAGAAAGACACCCAAACAGTGTAGTCACTCATGAGGCAGTAGCCTCATAGCTTGCCACTACATCCTGAGGGGGTTAGACTGTGTTGTGGGTGTTCCCAAGTTCAGGAAAGATGCAGTTGGAGCTGAATAAGGAATGTAAACAAATCTGTGTGTGGTAACATCAGTATGTTGGGCAGTCTGTTTTTCACTTTTTTAAAGAAAAAAAAGAGTCAGAGTCAAACTAGCAGCTACATCAGCAATCTTTACAGAATGTTGGCAATCATAAAATGTGTTTTTAAACTAGGGACACTTTGAGACCTAAGGGGGTTGACAGTGTCCCTTAAAAGGAAAACTCCACAAACTAAAATACCAACTCTTAAAGGAGAACAGTGCTGAACATGTAAAGTCATTTTTCCCCAATAGAAGCTGTTTTTAAGTACTGGTTAAATTCTGTTACTGCTCCATCTATACAGGCCTTTTAGTAACCTCAATGGATGCTTCTGCCTTACACTCTGGTATTAAGTGCCATTTTAGAACTGTATGATGTACGTTATGTCCTTCTCAGTCATACAGTTCTGTATTAGAACATGGATGCATTGTGCCAACAATGAAAGAGTAAGAACAGGGACACAACCTACATCACACAGTTCTAAAATGGTTCTTACCAGCAGCATGTAAATCAGAAACACCCAATAAGGTGACTAAAAAGTCTGGATAGCTAGCAGAATTTGAACCACTATTTAAAAAAAAAAAGAGCTTCTACTGGGAAAAATTACTTATACATACAGTGCAGTTTTCCTTTAAAGGCTAGCTTTCTGATTAGTAGTTTTATACGAGTCTGCACTCGAAAAAAAACAGGGATAGGGTTGAGGCGGTATAGAAGAGGAAAATAAAAATGATTCAGGGGCAGCAGGAAAAGTCTCACATGGAGAGGTTTGAGGACCTCAACGTGTATACACTGGAGACCAAGAAGGAGTTGGGGGCATGGCTGAAACTTTCAAGTTTCTTCTTGGGATAAACAAGGTAGATACCAGGGAACCACTCGCAATGAGTGGAAGCACAGGAGCAAGGGGGAAGCTCAAAAGAAACTGGTGGTACGGAGATTAGGAAGGACAACAGAAAGTATTTCTTTACAGAGAGGGTGGCAAATAAGTGGAATGGTTGCCAGCGTGTGTTGATCTGGGCCAGATCAGGGGAGGGATTCAGCGAGGGTGGGACAGACATATGGGGCTGGTGGGGATAGCAGGGCTGGGTGATATGGGAGAAGGGAGAGCGAGTGACAACTAGGGCATTCCTATGTAAGTAATAAGCCACAACAGGGTGTGCATTATAGGATTTAAATGCACACCTCAGGGGTGTAGTAAGGCATGAGGCTGAAGGCAAAGTGTACTTATACTCCTGGGAAGTGCATTAAAATACTATGATGTATACCTTGGAGGGGCTTATTACACTTATAAAATGGCTCTAAGTAGGTGTTTTCCAGAGTAAAATGAAATTTAGCACCTGACCATCTGTTTAGAGAGATACAATAACTGGTGACCCCCCCCCATAATGACTGGATATCAAGTCTTGATAAAACGCTATAACCTGCTGCATTCGGTAATAACTCGATAGTGGGTTATTACAGCCTTTTCCTGCTCGAGCTCTCACTTCACTAAAGTGCGAAAGAAAGCACATTGTATCTGTACGAGTACAGCGCCCACTGAAGGATACGATCGCACAAATACAGTTTACAGTTTTTCTCTCTGAAACCTTGCACAAATTATAAAAAAATAATGCATGTGCAAAGTTTGTTTTATGATTTTTTTTTTTTTTTTTTTTTCACACCCTCGGTGTGTGATAAATCCTTAGAACACACAGACACCTGTGCAAGCATTATTCTGTATTTAACGTACGGTCAGGTGATGTCTCTCAACCAATGATATTTCTAGATTTTTTATTGCCATTTGGGCCAGACAGACTAGATGAGCAAGTGGTCCTTTTTCTGCCATCAATATCTATGTTTCTATATATTGAGATTTTTTTTTTATATATATCAGTTTTTCATCTCCTGTTGTTGCCTGACCTGCCCACTTCTGGACTGGTCCCCCGCCCCATCACTGGTTTCTTTAGCACTTACCTTGTGTTCCAGTTGTCCTCTGCCACAAGTCTCAGAGATGCTTGGTTGCATGCAGGGATTCCGGGCTGTTATCTGGCCATGGTCGGGAATTTTTCCACCGTTTTCTCCCCTGGGCCCCACAGCATGTGCAATGATTCACTGTCCTTTCCCTTGTGTCCTGCAGTGCTACTACCCAGATTCTGCCAGGTGGCAGCGGCTCAGGGGGAAGTGTGTAGCCCCCCCCACCAATAAAAGAAAGCTGTCTAGGGATACTCGGCCAGCCCCCAAGCAACTCGCATCCATTCCCAAATCTGGGTCACCAGTGAGGTGGTGGTGTGGCAACCAGTACCTCAGACCACCATGCCACTGAGAAAATTTTTTTTTTTTTTTAATTTAAACATAATATTGCAATGACAGAAAGGACTTAGGGTTCATCTTGCTATAATTACTCAACATGGCTTAATGAAACAATTACTCTGTCTCACACAGCTAGTACTGCCCACCACCCTCTCATGCATACAATGTGCTTCCGCTGCTCATTGTATAGTAATGTGTGCTTTCCAGTGTGCCACTGGTTGTCAGCCTATATTAACATAAAGCAAGTGACTGTACACAAGACGGTAATGGGAAGCGCTAACTTTGTGACATACAGATTGAGCCTTTCATTAAGTGGCACAGACTAATTTTCTAATGAAAACAATTTTCTCTATGTTCAACTGCTAATCAGGGGGTAACCCTCTGAAGAAGTGTAGAGAGACCCAATACGGAGGTGAAACTAAGGCAGTGCGTGCCTTCTTTTGTACCTGTTTTGCAATTGTATTCTCATTTACAATAAATTAGACTTTTCAGCATCTATATCCCTTTGGGTATGTTGTTTCTTTGGAGGGATTCTAATCAGGAGGGAAGCCTTTGGCAGGGGTGGGCTTGTGTTAATTTGTGGAATTTTCCGTGAAAGCATTTATCCTATTCCTACAAGACAGTTGATTTAAAAAAGGTTTAATTTTGTTTCTCAAATGCTGACTCCATTCCATTAATAGTTAACATATAAGGAAGAATGCACGTATTTCTGTGATGTGCATTTATACTTGAAATAAAGAAACAAAACACTTACTAGGCTATATTTCACTAGCTGGGTACTGCAGACTTAAATGGATTAATCAAAACAGAAAGTTTTCTTGTCAGACCCACTCTATCCCATTACAAGTGATATATAGTATCTTACCAACGCCTAATAATTAACCAGGAAATGTTAGTAAATCACTATAAGTGTTGAGCCTGATGTATGAGGAGGTACAGTGTCAAAGCTGTGAAGCTTTCTGTTGTTAGACAGCCCTGGGTGGGGAAAAAAAAGGGGGGGGGGATACGTAAGCACAAATAAAGTGGGCAATTAAAAGCCAAACCATGGCAAATGACAGCTGTACAACGTGATGGTCATGTGCAAGTACAAAGAAGTTTATTGATTGACAGTTCATGTCTTTACAATACATGTTACAATCGTTAAAATCCATTACAATGCAGCATGTTTTGTCCTGTGTGTTACTGTGATAAACACATAATTATTTCATTAAAATTCCATTTAACTACAATCATCGTCTACTTTTCTTGAATACAATTTTCATTCCTATCATCCTCTTACCTTATGTGTAATTTCCTTTTCTCAATAATTTTTTTCCCTATATTTTTCATATATTGGACACAAAATTAATAAACGTGTTAAATTATCTGTTCCAATCTGGCACCTACACTTCCTTCTGGCTGGATCGTTTCTCTTGAAGCAGTCCATGCAAACTATAGCTATCACACACTAAGCATGAGTATGCTGGCTTGGTAGCTTTTTTCCTCAAAAAACTAGAAATGATCCTTTATTCTCAGCTTTCAATCAAAGTTTTGACAGAAAATTCTTTGACATACAGGAAATTTCAAATTATAACGTTTAGCATCTGGAACCACACAGAAACACAGAATTTATTGGCAGATAAGGATTGCTTGGCCTACCTAATCTGCCCATTTTTCATTACCTGAAGTATCACCGCAGACCCTACTTGATCTTAGGCCCTCACCACACTACCCCTCTGTAACGTTACAGAGTGCCTAAACCGTTACTGCAACGGTTTGCGTTTACACCTGTAACGTTACAGAAGGTGTTTTCGTAACTGTTGTTGAAACCACATATGAGGTGGTTTCAACAACGGTTATGAAACTGGTTACGCCTCTGTAACATTACCAGGCGTAGTGTGGACGCATGGCACTGGTCCCCCAGCATGCAGCGAGCTGCACCAGGATCGGTACATAGCAACGGCCGCCTGCTCCCCGGCGGTGGACCGGCGGTTCCAGTCCCAGAATGGACACCGCAGCAGGAGGACACACTGCACTGCTCCCCGGCTGTAACGGTTTCTATCCGTTATGGGGTCTGAGCGGTGCAGTGTGGACAGGGCCTTAGACCCCCCCCCTTCCTTTCCATTAAGATTCCCTCATGCCTATCCCAAGCATTCTTGAACCCCACCACTGTTTTTACCCCACCACATCCACTGGTCGGCTGTTCAGGAATCCACCAGACTCTCTGCATCAAAGTACTTCCTCACATCTCTCCTGAATCTACCCCCCTCCAGCTTCATATCATGTCCTCCATTTCTTGAGCACCTTTTTTCTGAAAAAATGCTTCCCTCTTGTACCTTTTTTTTTTTTTAAACCAGGAGAGAGACATTAAGCTGAAAGCTTGTTTACAGGTGCAACCTGGGAGCACAAGGAAGTTACGTGACTTGCTCAGGGTCATACAGTATGCATGTGGGGGCTGTGGATTCAAACCCAGGTTCCAGGTTTGCAGCTCAGATCCTTAAAGCACTGTGCTATATTGCCCCTGTGAGGTACATAAACATCTCCATCATAACCTCCCTCCCTTCTCTCTTCCAGGTTGTATATAAAAGTCTCTGTTCGTAGGGCTTTTGATGCAGACGCTGCACCATTTTAGTCACCCTCCTCTGGACCGCCCCCACTTGGTCCATGTCCTTCTGGAGATATGGTCTACAGAACTGGACACAATATTCTAAGTAGGGTTTTACTAGAACATATACACAAGGATCCAATTCAAAACCTTCCAGAACAGGACTTGAAAGAGAAAGGCGAGGGAGGGGATTTGACCCTTAAAACATGGGACGTGGGGGAGAAACCTGTGCGTGTGTCAGGAAGGATGACTGATACACTGAATGAATACTCACGTCGATGTACACCAAAGCGTCTGTGGTGGGAGTGTTCACTGGGAGAGCCCATGGCATCAAGGTAACTGTGATGCAACCTACGGAAATGGTGCCAGCCTTGGTATCCGACTACCTCATGTTAGTTCCAAGGATGGGATATACTCCAGGTATTACTGGTAGAGCTCAAAGAACAACTGGTGTGGCCTCTTGCAGTAGTCCTTTAGAAGTCTGTCCAGACAGGTGTTGTGTCAGAGGAGGGAAAGTAACCAATGTGGTCCCCATCTTCAAGAATGGGCCATGGTTGGACCCGGGCAGCTATAGGCTGGTCAACCAGACATCAGTGCTGGGCAAGGGCCTGGAATCCATTATCAAGGGCAGAATAATGGAGCACCTGATTAAGGTCAAAGTTGTACCCCTTTCAGCATGGCTTTGTGAATGGCAGACCTTACCAAACCAACATGATCACATTATTCCAGGTGGTGACCAGAGTGCTGGACAGGGGCAGGGCCGAAGACATAGACTATCTGGACTTCAGCAAGATGTTTGACACTGCGGCACATAAGGTGCTGGCCAAAGTACACCAGGGCGGTATATACAACACATATACAAGGTGGATTGCTAGCTCGCTTGGGGGCAGGAAGCAGAGGGTTGTGGTTGACCAGCACTACTCCAAGAGAGGAGTCCTCAGGGGTGTCCCTCAGGAAATGGTGCTGGGGCCACTGCTTTCCAACATTTTTATCAATGATGTGGAAGCTGGGGTCTCCAACAGTCAGCTTAGGTTTGCCAATGACACTAAGCTGGCCAGGGTGGTGGGCTCCCTTGGGGATGGGGAGAAACTTTAGGAGGACCTGAACAAGCTGTGTGACTTGTCAGACTCCTGGAGTCTTAGACTTATTATAAATGACTTACATTATATCAGCCAATAAACACACAGAGCCACTATACCTCTTATGCTGCGTACAGTGGTCTCTGCAGGGACATTACAAGTAGTCCATTCCATTTCAATGTTGGGGGAAGGATAGGCCTTATTTAACTTTAGGGAAAAAAAAAAAAAAGAGACTACAAACTTGTAAATTGCTCTAGCTAACTCTAATGATTTATAATAAGTTAACAAGGTCTCTGCCAGGTATCTCTTATGGTATAAGAGATTTCTTGTGAGGTTTGGGCAGCCAGAACCACTCGGCTTCTCTCTGAGGTCCTCTCACCCAAACCTCACACTCCGAGTCTATGTGGGACTCCTCTTGCTGCAGTGGAGAAGGAAAAGGACTGGGGGGGGTCATAATAAACGAGGGGCTAAAGCATATCAAGCAGTACATGGCTGCTGCCAAAAAGCACTGAAGAATGCTAGGAAGCATTAAAGGGGTGGCAGCGAGCAGAGCAGGGGAAGTAATCCTACCGCTTTACACGACCCTGGTCAAGGCCCACTTGGAGTGTTGTGAGCAATGTTGGGCTTCCCAATACAAACAGGGCACTGAGGCAAGAGAGGGTGCAATGCAGGATCACCATACTGATCAGGGGAATGGAGGAGAAAAGCTTTAAGGAAAGATGGGAGGCCCTGGACATGCTCACCCTGGAGAAAAAGAGATGGGGGGATAATATTCTGAGTTTCCTGAGATCCCTACACTTCTGCCTGTGTCCATCCTATTACAGATTTTGGTCTCATCTGCAGAAAGGCATACGTTCCCCTCCAGTTCTTCTGCAATTTTCCCTATCAAAATATTAAAGAGGACTGATCCCAGTACTGAGCCCTATGGTTCCCACTGGTCACTCTCCCATATTCTTAGTGAGTGCCGTTAACCACTGCCCTCTGTCTCCTGTTAGTGAATCAGTTTGTAACCCAATTTACTACTCTGGATCCAATTCCTAGGCTGGACAATTTTCCTAATCAGCCTCCTGTGTGGCATAGTGCTGAAGGCCTTGCTAAAGTCCAGACAAGCTACATCCACTGCCCTCCCCTGATCTATTTCCCTGGTAACCTAGTCAAAGAAATCGATCGGATTAATTTGGCATGCCCCCGCCATGAATCCGGGCTGCCTGTGGTCCTGCATGGATTCACCAGTAGCCGGCTGTGTCAGACCTAACAGTCTTTCTTAATGCAGTGATACAAACTGCAGACAGGAGTTAGGTAGTGGACTTGCTATATCTAGATTTTAGCAAGGCTTTTGACTCAGTACAAGATAGGAGGCTAGTCAGGATAAGGCTATGGGATGAACAGCTGGTTGAATCAAAACTGGTTGACTGACAGAACTCAGAGGGCAGTCCTAAATGGTAAATTTTCTGAAGATGGGACAGTAAGTAGTGGAGTACTACAGAGCTTGGTCCTGGAGTCACTACTGTTCAACATGTATATCTGTGACATATGTAAGGGTATTTGGGCAAGATAATTCTATCTGCAGATGATACAAAGCTCAGTGGCAGGGTTGATAGCAGAGAAGTTTGCAGCATGAGACAGGACGGGAGAAGACTGGAGAAGCAGTCCAGTATTTGGCAGCTGACATTCAATGCAATGAAGATCAAACTGGTGCATATAGGGCTGAAGAATCCGGGAGCTGTTTACTATACTGATGGGAATGCCAGTTGAGAGCATGGAGGGAGAGACCTGGGGCTGATGATAAGAAATTACCTAAACCATCTTCTCTGTGCAATAAGGGATACGGAAGGGCTTAAAAGATGCTAGGGAGGGAGTGGGGAGCCGGCAGAGGGATTACTGGCAAAAGGAAGGAAATACAGGTTACTCACCTGTAACAGGAATTCTAGGAGTGGTATATGTTGTTCATCCACACTTATTGGCAGGTTCCTTGCCGCTTTAAATCTTGCTGGAAGGTCTTCAAGCTGGCTCCTCCCACCCACCCGGGTGGTAAACTCTTGGCTCTGCCCCATGATGCCAGATCTAGCCCGCTGGAAGCCAGGTTGCGTGTCGAAGCCGGGGAGGTCAGGTGGGTTGTGTGGATGAACAACATATACCACTCCTAGAACTCCTGTTACAGGTGAGTAACCTGTATTTCTAGGGATGTGGATATGTTGTTCAATCCACACTTACTGGTAGACTCCTAGTAGTTCTCCGGGAAGAGGGAGGCAAGGCGCGTACCCCCTACTTGGGAAATAAGGACCGGAGAACCGAGGTCCCCAAACTAGCAACTCAAGGTCAATGTGGTAGTGGGTAATGAAGGGGTGTGCTGACTTCCAGGTAGCAGCCCTGCAGATTTCCTGGATAGGGACATCCCTGGAAGCAACCACCAAAGCAGCGGTATGGCGGGCAGAATGAGCTCTTATCCCTTTGGGAGGCTCCATGCCTGCCAATCTATAGCAGAGATCTATGCAGGAGGTGACCCACCTGCCTATCGTCCGCTTGGCTGCAGGACTGCCAGGTGCGGCTTCAGCGTAGGTGACAAACAGCTGGCGAACTTCTCCCCGAACTTCAGCTGTCCGCTCCTTATAATAAGAGAGCGCTCTTCTAGGGTCCAGAGTATGGAGCCTATATTTGGCCTCCGAGGTGTGATTGGGGTAGAACACTGGCAGAGTCAACACCTGGTTAAGGTGAAACTCAGACTCTACCTTCGGAAGGAATTTCGGGTGGGGGCGCAGGACAACCTTGTCCCTGTGGAAGACCAGATAAGGAGACTCGATGGAAAGTGCCTGGAGCTCTCCCATCCTTCTGGCTGACGTGATAGCCACCAAGAAGGCGGTCCTTCATGACAGGTGAGAGATATCACACTTGTGCATCGGTTCGAATAGCTTGCCCATGAGCTTAGCCAGTACCAGCAGTAGATCCCACGGAGGTGGAGGTTCTCGCACCAGAGGGGATATGTGATCAAGGCCTTTGAAAAAGCGCTCAACCACCTTCTCCTGCACCACCGTCTGCTTCCCGGCCTGGTAGGCAGAGATGGCTGCCAGGTGCACCTTAAGGGTCGTAGACCGAAGCCCTAGCTGAGAAAGGGACCACAGATAGTCCAGAATGCTAGCCAAAGAACAGGAGGAAGGGTCCAACTCCTTATCCTGACACCAAATGAAGAATCTCTTCCATTTGAAGGCATAGCATTTTCTGGTCGACTTTGACGATGCCTCTAACAACGCTGAGGACCCTCACGGAAAGACCCAAGGCCTGGAACTCTAGCCACTCAGGAACCAGGCAGTCAAGTGCAGGGGATTGAAGGTCCGGTGAGTACCTTCCCCTTGATGACTGAGATCAGGTCCAGGTGGGCTGGAAGCCGCCTCGGGAGCCTGGAGCTGAGGCTGAGGAGATCTGGATACCAGAACTGGCGGGGCCAGTCTGGGGCTACCAGGATCATCTGCCTTGTCCCTCTTCGCCTTGAGAAGCACCTTGTGGATCAAGGGAAATGGAGGGAAGGTGTAGAAGAGGCCCGTGGTCCACGGCCTCGAGAAGGCATCCCCCTGCAGTGAGCCCTGCTGGGGGGGGGGGGGCATGGTACAGTTCCAGCTTGTGTTCTCCCTGGAGGCAAACAGGTCCACCAACGGTTTGTCCCAACGGAAGAACAGATTGTAAGCTACCTCTGGATGGAGAGACCACTCGTGGAATGTCTGGCCTATGCGGCTGAGAGCATCTGCCAGTTGGTTCAAGACTCCTGCCCCATGGATGGCAAGGAGATCCGCCTCCAACTGGCTGACGAGGGTCCACATTCAGAGCGCCTCCTTGCATAGCAGATGGGAGTGCATGCCGCCCTGTTTGTTGAGGTAGTACATGGTCATGGTATTGTCCATCTGGACTTGAACCACTTGACCCCGGAGCTGAGGAGCGTAAGCTGACAGGGCCAGTCTGACTGCTCTGAGCTCCAACAGGTTGATGTGGCATCGGGACTCCTCAGGGGTCCAGAACCCGTGGGCCCTGTTGTCCCCCGTGAGGGCTCCCCAGCCCATGAGAGAGGCATCGGTTGTCAGGATAACCGTCGGCTCAGGGCGGACAAATGGGATCCCTTCCTGCAAATGGTCTGGTGGACAGCGTCCCACATCTTCTGGGTTACCATGATCAGCTGGTCGAAGTGACCATATCGCTGAGTCCACTGGGCAGCCAGCTCCCATTGAAAGGGGCGCATGTACCATCTGGGCCAATGGACCACCGAGGTGCACACCGCCATGTAGCCCAGAAGGTGCAGAAAGTCCCGGGCAGGGTGCAAGTGCCCAACCAGAAATGACTGGGCAAAGAAGGAGAGAACCTCTGTCCTGTCCGCTGGGAGCCGAGCTCTGGCTTGGTGAGAGTTGAGCTCTGCCCTGATAAAGCCCATCACCGGAGAGGTCATGAGTTCCGACTTGGCCTCGTTAATCAGGAGGCCTAGTTGGGAGCAGGTTCAGAGGGCCAGATCTCTGGACCTTTCCACCTCCTGAAGGGAGAAACCCGCCAGGAGCCAGTCGTCGAGACAGGGGTATATCCAAATTCCTCGATGTCGAAGATGGACTGCCACCACTGCAATGCACTTGGTGAAGACCCGAGGGGCCGATGACAGGCCGAACGGCATGGCTCAGAACTCGTATAGGGTCCCTTCGACCCTGAAGTGGAGGAACCGCTGGTGGGATTGACGGATTGGGACATGAAAGAACACATCCTGTAGATCCAGTGAACAGAACCACATGTTTTGTTCCAGAGATGGTATGATCTGGTTCAGAGTTACCATCCGGAAGGTGCAAGACCTGAGATATTGATTCAGGTCGTGGAGATCTAGGATGGGGCACCAACTCCCCGTCTGCTTGGGCACCAGGAAGTACCTGGTCACGAAGCCTGGGTCTATAGGATGATCCGGCACTGGCGCTATCTCCTCCTTGTGGAGGAGCTGAGCAATGTCGTCCCAAAGGGCCGACTGAGTGCGAGCTGAGATCCTTTCCTCCCGAGGGGCACGGGCTCAGCTGGGAGGGTAGTGCTCGAATCCTAGAGGCAGTCACTGGCCGACCACTTCCAGAACCCACCTGTCAGAAGTGATACTGGACCAGGCGGAAAGAAAGTGGTGGAGCCAGCCCCCCGTGGGAGGACCCAGAGCTGGCATGACGGGTGTAAGGGTGGCAACCCCTGACCCATCACTGGGCAGGCTTAGGAGAGAAGGAGGCTCCTGAACCGGCACCTCGGCCTCCTTTACGGGCTGTTGAGAACCCTGCTTGGGCCTGGGGTGCCAAGCTTGAGCCTGCTGCTGTTGCTGCTGGCCTCCTTGATAGGAGGGCTGTCTAACTGCAGGGGAAGAGTGCCGAAAAGGCTTCTTCTTGCGCTTCTGCTGGTTCTTGCCCGAAGAACCCTTTGCAGAGGTAGCATCTAAGGTGGCATTGGACTGCTCTATATGCTGGAAGTGACTTGCCACTCCCAGACCGAAGAGGTCGGTGCCGATGAAGGGCACGTCAGCTAACTTGTGCTGAGTATCCGCTGTGAAGGAGGATAACCTCAGCCAGGCCCTGCGGTGAGTGGCCACCGCAGCTGCTAAGGAGCAGGCACAGGAATCTCCAATATCCAGGGCAGTCTGGAGCTGCTATTTGGCAACAGCACGGCCCTGGTCACAGACCTGCTTAACCGTGGTCTGCATGTCTGCTGGGAGATGAGGGAGGACTTCATCTAGTGACCCCAGAACAGCATGAGAGAAATGTGCCATGATAACAGCTGAGCTGGTCTGACGAAGGCCCAAGGATGAGGCTGCATAAACCTTCCAGGCAGAATGGTCCATATACTTGGACTCCTTGTCCGGAGGGCAGTCGGTGTTAGCTGAGCTACCGGTGTGTCTTAACACAGAAGCAGTCACAAGGTTCTCGGCAGAGGGATGCTCTGTGAAACCTGCTAGGGACCCCATTGGTACCGTATACTTGCGGGCCATGTGGGCAGACGGAGCTGAGCAAGAGGCACCGCGTTGCCATAGCTCAAGGGCTGGGCCAACAATGGCTTTGGCCACTGGAAAGGCCTCCGTCGGGGTATCCCCCCTCTTGACGATATCCGTGAGGGGGTACTCCGCCTTCTTCTTGATGGGCTCCAAGGGCATTCTGGTCGATTCTGAAATGAGGCAGAGGATGCCCTGAAAGGAGGAAGGACCTTCCTCCAAGCCTGCCACTGATGAATCGTCATCCTCCGGATGCGAGTGCAGACCAGTGGCATCAGAGTCCGAAGAATCGGGATATAAGGGTCTCCCACCTATGTCTCCCTCGATACGCCGTTGGCCATCGGGGACCACCGTAATGGACAGATGACAGGGAAGGCCGGTGTTTGTCCTATCCTCTTTCGAGGGCACCCCTCCCTGAGGCTGCTTAGGCAGTGGTTCCACCAAAATCAGTGGGGAGACCGAAACAGGCCAAGCTGGAATGCGTACCAGCCCTACCGATGGAGGAACCAGATTTCTCGGTTCTGGACGGGTCAGTGTTGGCCTAAGAGGCTGAGGCCAAGTAATGGCTGATGGTCAGAATCAGCTGTTGCCACATGAGATCCTAATAACGTCGACGGAGTTTCCGTCTAAGTCTCTCCTCGTCCAAGGAGGATGAGGATCGGTGGCGCTGCCTCTTTCTACAGTGCTTGTGACCTTTCTTCGGTTTTTCGACCAAAGGGGTCCTGGTCCTCAATCCAGACCGACAGAGTCGGCTGGTTCGATCGGGTGAAGCCGGAGTGGGTGAGAACCAGGGTTCCAGCACATTTACCTCAATCGGTATACCAGAGGGCTTGGTCTCCTCTTCGGGGAAGGAAAGGATAGGTGTCCTGTCGACAGGAGTCGGCGACAACGGCTCAATCGGGTCAAGAGTAATCTCGGCCGGTTCAGCTGTGTTCTTGGCCTCACTGCCCTGGCCTGACGGAAGGTCCGAGAAGATCCTGGGAATCGGACCGCTCTCGGTCCCAGGAACGTCTTCGGGAAGAAGATGATTTAGGGTCCTTGTCCCTTTTCTTAGGGCGGGAGGAGGCCGAAGTTTGAGCAGCTTCCTCTTGGCTGCCATCTGGTCGGGCTGCTTTCGGCGGATGCAGCCGATGAAACCGACCACCTGGCCTCCTTCGATTTCACCGGTGGGTTTTGAAGCTCCAGCCTCCCTAGTTTTAGGCGCACCTTGCGGTCATCCAGGATGTTGGGATGGAAGGCCAGACAAATGGTGCAAGAAGTGGTGTCATGCATGGCACCCAAGCAATAGAGACATGAGAGGTGGGGATCATTTTCTGTCCGCAAGGACACCAGTGAAATCCGGGGGACGACTTGTCCTCCATGTCTGATGCACTCGGTTCGGAATCATAAACTCTGATGAGTTTTAAAGAAAGCGATTTCGGTGAAAACAGTCGTTGAAAATCCAGGGCCTACGAACTGCAGAAGTAGCACGAGGGAACCTGAATCTTCCAGCGGAAAGGAAGATCTGGCGTCATGGGGTGGAGCCGAGGTATTTACCACCCGTGTGGGTGGGAGGAGCCAATGTGAAGACTTCCGGCCAGATTTAAAGGGGAAAAGGACATGCCAGAGAGTGTGGATGAACAACATATCCACACTCCTAGAGAAACACTTTCATGAAAGGGTTCAGAAGAGTGGACACAGCAAGTCTGTTTAATCTGAGAAACAGTTGGCCCAGCAGGGGTCATGTGTTTAATCTGGAAGAGGGCAGGTTCAAAATAGACATTAGAAAGTACTATTCCATGGAAAGGGTGGTGGAAGGGTGTAACAAAGTTCCAGATAATGTTGTGGAGGTGGAGGCAATATTAGGGTTCAAAAGAAGGTAGGGATGCATTTAAGGGAGTTATAGGATGGAATAATGTAGAAAAGAGAGGGGACAATGAGGGATATAATTAGCGTTAGTAGGATTTGGAGTATGGAATCTTAGGACAGACCAGACTGACTGTTCAGATCTTTTTTCTGTTTTTCTCTTTTCTATGTTTCTAATGTTCCTTCCAATCTAAAAGGAATGCTATCTTTAATACAGATTTCCCACCCTCGCAAGCTTTACTCCTGGTTAGGGGTTTCGCAAATAAAACAATTTTCTGTGACTGTTTACTTACTTTTTTTAATTTTTAAAAAGTCCGGCATTCCGCAAAATGGCGCAGGCTGTGCGTCTCATTTCACTGCAGCAGCATTTCCAGCTCCAACACAATATTGGAACAGAGTGGCGCGCCACACTTTGCAGTGAAATGGAGATGCATAGCCTGCGCCATTTTGTGGATTGTTGAACTTTTTAAAAATTAAAAAACGTAAGTAAACAGGCACAGAAAATTGCATTTTATTTGAGAAACCCCTAGTCGGGGGGCGGGGGTAAGGATTGTGAGGGTGGGAAATCGGTATTAAAGTAAAGCTCCACACATCCTGGGCTCCCGCACCCGAAAAGCTAACTGTCCGGTTTAGCTTTTAACAGCAAGAGCGGCATTTTCTTGCGCTGCAACCTGCTGTATTTTAATTTTTAAAAATACAAAATCCGGAAGTATGGAGGATGCAGGGGGCGCTCCATTTGCTGAAAGGTGCGGCAACGCACCACTCGCTTCAATACAAAAGTACTAAAGTAAATGGAGCGCCCCCTACATCCTTCGTACTTCCGGATTTCGTATTTTTTTAAATTAAAATACAGCAAGTTGTGGCGCAAGAAAATGCTGCTTTTGCTGTTAAAAGCTAAACCGAAGGGTTAGCTTTTTGGGTGTGGGAGCCCAGGATGTGTGGAGCTTTCCTTTAAAGACAGCTTTCCTTAAAAGAGCACCTTTTCTGCTCTTTCACCAGTTGCCTCCTACAAACACAGAAGGACACTTAACTGCCCCTCAGTTAATTTCTGCAGGAACTTAAATTTTTCTCTTCCTCTAATTAGGAAGGGAAGGGATCAAATTTTGGCTCCTTAAAGCCAACCCACTGATTCTTTCCACTTCCTGGACCAGAGTGCCGTCCCCACACTAGCATGTTTTGTGGTGCAATTATATGATGAGCGTAGGCGAGTGCTCAATACACAGTAATGGGGATGTTTTTTAAACTTCATATTTCAATAGTTGAGATGGTCAATACAAGCAAATCAAAGTCACTGCCCAACTAGCAATGATCTTATTAGCTGAGCAGTGGCCTTGATTTGTGTGTACTGGCCATCTAAACCATTGAAATATGAAGCTTAAAAAACACCCCCATTACTGTGTATTGAGCGTGCCCCCATGCTTTTCATATAACTCCATCACAAAGCGTCCTAGTGCAGGGGCTCCGCTCTAGTACAGAAGTGGGCGGGATCAGTGGCTTGGCTTCAAGGAGCCGAACTATGATGCCCTTCATTTCCTAATTGGAGGAAGAGAAAAATTCAGGTTTATGCAGAAATTAGTTCCGGGGCATGTAAAGGTCCTTATATGTTTCTGGGGTGAGCACCAGAAAAGATGCTGTTTAAATTACTGCATTACTACATAACTATGCATGTTATTACTGGGTTGGAAGGAAACCTCCAGCTCTGACCCTGCTATCAAAGAATTAAAATCCCAGTATTGAGCAAGCCAATAGCTCTCTTGCATGTTTAGATACAGTCTTCCTGTGCAAAGTCAGTCAATGTATTTTTAAGGAAACTAATATTTATTTATTCATTTACAAATTTTGATCAAGGCACACTAAGCTGTGATAGCTGGAAACAGGCTGTATCTTGGGGGTGGGTTGCATGGTCTTGTTTTACTACCTGAGGAATGTTGGCCATAACACCAGGGATACACCCCTACTCTTCCTGGATAAGTGCCATGGGATCTTTTACTTCCACCTGGACAGCACCAGAGATGGGCAGAAGGGACCTTGGTTTAATGTCTCATCCAAAGGACAACACCTCAATTTTGCAACACCTCCCCTCATGCTGCACTACAGTGTCAGTTACGGTATTACTCCAAAGTACCAGGTGGGGGGCCAGAACCCATGATGATCTGATCTTCTGGCCCCAGAGGCGAGCGTCCTACTAACTAAGCCACTGACACTATGCTAGGTTCAAATCAGCTAATAAAGTACTACTGAATCTAGCAGTAATCAAAATACACGAAGGATAAGAGGGGGGACATGACAGAAACTTTCAAGTACCTCAAGGGAATCAACAAAGTCCAAGAGGGTAGCATCTTTCAAAAAAAAGAGGTGTGCAAGAACAAGGGGGCACAATTTGAAGATGGGGCGGTCAGAGGTAAGGTAAGGAAGTATTTTTTCACAGAGAGGGTTGTGGATGCATAGAACGGCCTTCCGGAGGAGGTTGTGGAGTCAAAAACAGTGGGGGAATTCAAGCATGCATGGAACAGTCATATGGCAATTCTAGGGGGTTGGGGTAGGAAGAAGTAGGCTGCTGGTTAACTAGAATCTGCAGCTTATCCATTAGGTAGGGAAATGGGCAGACAGGGTGGGCCAAGCGGTCCTTATCTGCCGTCAAATTCTATGTTTCTATGTTTCTATAAAAGCCAAAGCACATACTCCTGAACCTGCCTGCTTTTTTTTTTTTTCCCCAGCCATAGGACGCTCCTATTGTACCCAGATCCTGTTCAATATTTTGGGTTGGAATAAGGAGCAAGAGGAAAGCCGTGCTGTTAGTTCCAGTCCTTTTATTTATTGCCGATTTTTAGCAAGCTAGCGCCCATGGCAAGAGGTCTGTGTCGAACATCATTCATAGTACCCCTGGCATCTCTTTAAATGTAAAGTAAGCAGGAAATCTTGCCAAGTCATACACTTAAGCCTGACAGTAGTGTGATAGTCCTTTAAACTAATTTCTGTTCTCTCTCTCTCTTTTTTTTTTTGTTGTAAGTTTTTCTAACTGACGGAGTGGGATTATAGTCCTGACTGCTCAGACTCTCTTATGATGGATTTGGACCCTCTAAACCTGTCTATGGGTGACTAATATATCCAAACGCTTGGGCCCTATGCCATTCCCTCGGTACCAGCTGAAGGAGGACCAAAGTAGTCTGCTTGTGCATACCAGAACACAATGCTAAGAGAAGCAGGGACCCTAATAACTAGGTTTACTTTCTAACTTGTAGAACATCCTTGCAGACAACTTAGTAGTCAAAATGTTGATTTTAACTTTTTTTGTAGCTAGCATTCAGAGTTCAGAACCCTTTTTGCTATACTCAGGAGAATAACGTGCATTCACAAATCACATATACAAGGGACACTGGCGCTAATGGAAGGAGGGTCCCAGGTCAGGTTCAGGGGTGCTAGAAAAAGACAGTATATGGGGGGGAAGGGGGACAGCACAGTGTCATTCATTCGTTTATCCAAGTTTTTCTTTACTATATAATGTAGTCATGCAGATAAATTTTAATGGACATAACATAGTAAATATTAGGGTAACAGAAGGGATTGAGGGTCTATTTTGTCCACTCATCCTGCACCACACCAGTGACCACACCAAATCTTCATAAGGACACACATCCAAACTTATCAGCTAGACTGGTACAACTACTCATGTTATAGCACCCTCAGTGCTATTCTCCTTCAGGATTCTGTCTGGTCTTGTTCTGAAAGCCTGAACAGTGCTGGCTTCCACAATATCACAAGGCAGATTATTCCACAGATTACCCTCCGAGTAATGTGATTCTTTCTCAGGTTTAGCTTTATCCCCCCCACCTTGAGCACATTAAACAATTACTACACAATAAGGCAGGACAGGATGTGATTTGTTGTGGAAGTCATCACTCCTCAGGTGCACAGGAGACACGAGGCATGGCAGAGGGCCTCCAACCTCCTGAGTAGAGATAATCATTCCCAGGAGTGCCTTACTGATGTCATAAAATGTACCATGAAAAATATTCCTTATTAAGGGGGAAAAATAGCTTTTTGTTTGTTAAAAAATATGCCACCCAAAGAAACTGTCCCCAGTGGCAGAATGCTCAAAAAGTACGAAGGATGGCTAGTGGCAGGGGACCAGATTTTCAAATGGCCCCGAATGCCACAAGGCCCAGGTGCACGGAACATATGGCCATGGGGCCTGTGGCAATCCCACCACCAGCGAGCAGGATTTCCTATCCCCTGCTTTAACTACCGCAAGTTAGAACAACTTTTTCTGGTCAAACTTGCGGCAATCCCCCGGTACCATTTTTATGGGGCTTGTGCCAAACATTTGGTGCAAGCTGTCATAAATCGTGTAAAGTGTCATAACTGCACCCACCCTTACCAAAATCAGGCACAGTTGCAGCCAAGGCATTTGGTGCAGCTGTGCCCCCCTCCCCCCCCAAAAAAGTGTTTGACGCAGGGCTGGATGCAAGACCTGCGTCAACCTTTGAAAATTAGGCCCAGGGACTTTTTCTGGATGTGATGATATCAGTTACAAAATTTCTGAGCCAATTAGAAAGCAGGATTGCTAGTACCCATTTTATTCAAGCTCATTTACAGAAACCTATGCAGTACCCCCCTTCCCCAAAAGAATCTCTCAACATCAGGTCACTAGCAAGTGTGCAAAGCCAGCTCAGGACCTAAAAGCCAACAGGTGCATCTTAAACAGCAGGTATCTACTACAAAAAAAAACACTTAAAATTGTGTTATTTACTGCAATGGCAGTGAAGTTAATATTTTCTAGGTTTCTGGCTTTACTGCACGGCATGCAACGTCTTAAATGTAAAACATGCTCATGCTTCATGGCTTAAACCACACTGGTAAAAAAAGGGAAAGTAAGTACAAAAAAAAACCATCTAAAGTTGTTACTGATGTTGTTAAGATGTTATTCCACTTCACAAAGGGGGAGCAGGGCAGAGGCAGGAATCTACAGACCTGTTAGCTTGACCTCAGTGGTAGGGAAAATAATGGAATCACTTCTGAAGGAAAGAATTGTTGAGTACCTAGAGGCCAGAGGGGCACAGGACCCAAGGCAGCATGGATTCACAGCGGGAAGGTCATATCAGACGTATCTAATAGATTTCTTTGACTGGGTGACCAAAGTAGTGGACCAGGTAGGGGCTGTGGACATGGCCTACCTAGACTCTAGCAAGGCATTTGACACAGTCCCACACAAAAGATTAATATACAAGTTAGCCAGCCTTGGAGTGGGTACCAAGATGGTAGCCTGGGTAAAAGACTGGCTGGAGAACAGGACATAGAGGGTAATAGTAAACGGAGTCCACTCTGAAGAAAGGGGGTTATTAGTGGAGTACTGCAGGGTTCAGTTCTAGGACCGGTCCTCTTCAGTGTCTTTATAAGTGACATTTCAGAGGGACTGGAAGGAAAAGTATGTCTCTCTGCAGACGACACAAAGATCTGCAACAGGGTTGATACACAAGGTGGGGTAGAAAGGATGAGAAGGGACTTGGCAAGGTTGGAGGAATGGTCAAATGTATAGCAGCTTTGATTCAATGCTAAAAGTGCAAAGTAATGCACCTGGGAAACAAAAACCCAGGGGAAGAGTACACAATGGGGGGGTGAGATACTAACAACAACAGAAATAGAAAGGGACCAGGGGTAGTCATATCAGATGACTTAAAGGTGGCCAAGCAATGTGAGAGGGCAGTAAGGAGGGCTGGGGGTACACTGGGATGTATAGGGAGAGGAACCATGAGTAGGAAACAGGAAGTTGTTATCCCTCTGTACAGACAGCTGGTGAGAACCCATCTGGAGTACTGCATGCAGTTCTGGAGACCCAATCTCTGAAAGGACAGACAGGATGGAGGCAGTACAGAGGAGGGCAACTAAAATGGTGCAGGGTCTGCACCAGAAGACATATGAAGAGAGACTTAAGGAGCTTAACATGTATACCCTCGAAGAAAGGAGTGACGGAGGACATGATAGAAACTTTCAAGTACCTCAAAGGAATCAACAAAGTCCAGGAGGGTAGCATCTTTTGGAAAAAGAGGTGTGCAAGAACAAGGGGGCACAATTTGAAGATAGAAGGGGGACAGTTCCGAGGAAGTAATTTTTCACGGAGAGAGTTGTGGATGCATGGAACGGCCTTCCTGAGGTGGCTGTGGAGTCAAAAACAGTGGGGGAATTCAAGAATGCATGGGACAGACATAAGGCAATTCTAGGGGGTGGGGTAGGAGGAAGTAGGCTGTTGGCTAACTAGGATCTGCAGCTTATCCATTAGGTAGGGAAATGGGCAGACTGGGTGGGCCAAGCAGTCCTTATCTGCCATCAAATTCTATGTTTCTATGATCACACTTATAATTGCAAAAACAACTTTAAAGCCAGTCATTTCCTTGGATTGAGTGGCTGGAGGGAGGTGGCCCCCTGGCTGCGCCACAGGTCATCCATCCCCCAACCGGTCATTAATCCCTCAGAAATGAACAGCTGCTCAGTCGCTATTGCTTAACTACTGCATAGCCTCAACAAAATGAAAAATGGCAGCTCATTTGTCTTACACCAAGGCAGTGAAAAGAAGGGCGGCTCAGGACGTGTCAACAACCAGAGCCACGCTGTAAACAGCAAGGGTAGCAAAAAAACAGTTTGGGCAGCGAGCTCAGATATGGCCGAGGAAGAAGAGCAGTCCACACATTAGGACACTATTACAAACTGATTTTTAATGATAAAAAAAGTATAAAAGGGCAAATACACAAAGTACAAACAGTGGCAGCACACCCTCCAACACATCAACCCCCATGGCTGGAGGGAGGTGGCCCCGGCTGCATACAGGTCATCCATCCCCAACTGGTCATTAATCCTTGTAGTTACCGTGCTGTCAGCAGTATATTAATCACTGCATAGCCTCAACAAAACTCCAACAAAATGAAAAATGGTAGCGCCTTTAACTTCATATTTCTGATACTCTGGAATCTCAGTCTGAGCTTCAGAGTGCACAGCAACAGGTGGAGACTTGGGAGTGTTACCAGTTTCGGGTCAGGGGGGTTAAAATTGCTTTATGCTCCAAGTTTTTAAGTGGAAAATGAAAGTAAAACTCCCACTTATACCACTAACACACAGCATGGAAGAAGGCTACCTGCCCATTTAACATCCATCTATTAACCGGTCAGCATAAGATTTGTTTCCCCTAATGTGCTTATTTAGCCCTACCATAAAGGAATCAAAATTATGGCTGTTTATTAGGTCAGTTGACAATGTCCCTCTCCCTGAGGAGATAAATAAATGCCCTCATGTGGCTCTTCCATGCTATGTCTAACAAACTACCACCCTATATCTGTGACCTGTTTGAACGTTCAAAAGGTGCCTACGGACTAAGGAACTCCTCCTTTGTCCTCCTTAAGCTACCACGGCCAAGGACACATCTTGGCTCAACTGCCATTAGCTTCTTTTTACCAGCGCTCTGGAATAACATGCAAAAATCACTTAAACTCTCCCTGATGCCCAGCCACTATATATTCAGATGGCAGGTCTTCAGATGCCTGAAAATGGTGTGTGACTGCTGCTGGACTGAGTCCCCTAACTTCTAGATATCCTGGCCTTCTTATTCTCGTCCGGCCGCATCCTCTAGGGTAACCCCCCAACTACCTCCCCTTCCCAAGTTAACTCCTCTGGGGACCTTCTTCAAGTAGGCTGCCCTCTTCCCTCTCCGTTATGTGTCTGACACCTTCTCTTCCCACTGCCCTCCTCTGTGTCCTTCCTTCCTCTCCTCCCTTTGTACTCTACAGACTTCAACCTGTATACGCTGCACTTTCAATGCCTGTATTTGCACTTGCCTTACATGTTCTGCTACAGTTAATACTGACCTTGTATCCTATAACAGCCTGCATTACTGTCTGCTGTACTATGAATTGTTGTCTACCACGAACAAATTTGTCCTATGTGTCCAGGACCACCTTGAAGATGAGCTTGCTCAATGATGTAACTAACTGGTTAAATACAGTTTGATTGATTGATGTATTTCAGGGTCTAACCACTCTTTGCGTAAAAAATGCATTTAGTTTTGACTTTATTAAAGGGCATTTTTCCCCGTCTTTTATTGTGCCCCTTAGTCCTGTTTCTACCGCTTGGGTATTTCTTGTCCAAGCTGCTCATCAATGGCAATGTTAGAACTGTCTCCTAATTTGAGGGACCTGAAATATTTCTAAACTAATGTTATTAGAAGCCCCAAATTTATCTCAGACCACCACGTGCCCTCTTTCCAAAAACGTGCCATTGCAATGCTGCTGCTTCTCTCCTCACTGCACATGGCAGGCAAAGGAGCACAGGATGCCTGGGTATCTGGAACTCATTCTGTTCAACTGCAAAGGCTAATTACATTCAAGAAGGTTTTTTTTTTTTATTAAGTATAAATCTCTTACCTTTCTTACATTAAAGGTAAATCATTTGAAATTCAATATACTGCCTGTGGAGCTGAACACATTAATTTGCAGCACAGAGTGAGGCCGTGTGATTTCCCTATATTTTTCTCAGTTACAGGGGATCTGAACACCAACGCCAAAGAGAGGCTCACAGCTGCTGCAGAAATAATTTGACACTCTACTCTCTGGATTATAAAACAAACAAACAAAAAAAAAGTCTCCCAAGCTTTTTGACCGAGGAGGGTGAAATAGCTTCCAGACAGTAACCTCTGCGTCAGAAGGCTGTGGGTTCTAGACCCATTCTGAGTTTGGGCTCATACTACAAAGGCTTGCAGATGAGTGTAGCACTAAGGGGATGCTATGCTGTTGGGGTGTGCCGTCCTTCGGATGAGACATGAAACTGAGGTTCTGTCCACCAGATTCTGTATCATTACACTTCTGCTAAAAAAAAAAGTAGGAGAATCTCCCCATGTCCTGGCCAAATTCCCCTTCCCCATCACTAAATAAATACCACCAACATCTTAATCTAATTTCAGTTGCTTTGCACCTGTATTCCCCCAACCAAACATGCAAACTGAAAACAGGCAATATTGTCTAGCCCTCCTTTAACGGTCAACAAAAAATGGAAATTACGTACCTATCGTAATTCTTGATCTTCTTGGACGAGTGTCCACCACTCATTCACACTAGTGGGATTAGCGCCGGAGGCACTAGGACCCATCAGGAGCAAACTTTTTGCTGGAGGGTCGGCGCGAGAGATGGCGCCGCGAGGCACAGCGCCGCGAGCAGCGGCTCGAGAGGCAATGACTGTCTCGCGACGACCCTCCAACCTGCCTCAGTACCTTTTTACCAAGGAGGCAGCGAACTAACGAAAGAGTAAATTCACTTAAAACGGACATAGATAGTCCGCACGACCCGTAAGAAGGGTCAGCAAAGAAGTCTTCACGGCCCAAAGATTTGAGGGAGTGAAGACCAACACAGCGTGAGCTCGGGGATGGAGAGGAGTAGAATGAGTGGTGGAGACTCGTCCAAGAAGATCAAGAATTACGGTAGGTATGTAATTTTCATATTTTCCTGGACATAAGTCTCCACCACTCATTCACACTAGTGGGAGAGTACCAAGCTGATAATCCCCCAAAAAGGGCGGCAGGAGAGCCAGAGCTCACGCGACTAAGATAAAAGTCCATTAAGGATAGTTCTGCCGAATGCGGAATGCCGCCTGGCATGAACATCCAGCGCATAATGCTTAACGAAGGTATGCACTGAGATCCAGGTGGCGGCGTTGCAGATATCTGCAATTGGAACATTGCGAATTTCCGCTAGGGATGCCGCGACCGGCCTAGTAGAGTAAGCGTACACTCTACCTTCTAATTTAACTTGAGCCATGGAATAGCAATGTCGAAGGCATGCCACTAACCATGATGAGATGCATCTGATAGCTACAGGTTGACCCAGCCGGTGTCGCTTAAGAAACAAAGAGTTGCTGAGTCTTATGAAATTCTTGGTTCTATCTAAATAGAACCGCAAGGCTTTCTTAACATCCAAGGAATGAAGAGATCGCTCTCTTCATTTTGGAAATTAGCTAAGTAAGAGGAAAGTACCAGAGGTTGGTTTAGATGGAATTCTGACACAACCTTGGGAAGAAATTTAGGATGAGTACGGAGAACTACCTTGTCTTTATGGAATACAGTATACGGAGGGTCCGTAACCAGGCATGTATCTCAGAGACCCCATGGCTGAGGTAATGGCCACCAGGAAGGCAGTCTTCCAGGTAAGAAATTTTAGCTCACAGGTAGCTAGAGGTTCGAAGGCTTCCAGTGAGCATGTCCAGCACCAGGTTAATGTCCCAGGCTGCAACTGACGCTTAACAGGGGTCTGGTGCTGAAGAATCCCCTTAAGAAATCTCTTCACCATAGGTAACTGAGCCAGAGTTAAGGAAGAAACCGGCTCATGGAACGCTGAGATGGCACTAAGGTGAACTTTAACTGTAGAGTACTGGAGACCTGAGTTTGATAGGTCCAAGAGATACTCCAGAACCTTGTCAGAAGGACAGGAAAAGGGATTCCAAGAGGACTTTGCACACCAGAGAGAAAAATGTTTCCATTTGGAAGAGTACGTTTTTCGGGTGGCTGGCTTCCGAGCAGCCAGAAGGATGTCTGAGACTCTACGAGAGACGTTGAACCGATTCACTTCTACCTCTTCAGGAGCCAAGCATGAAGATGAAGTGATTTCAGGTTGGGATGGACCAACGAACCCTAAGTCAAAAGGTTGATTTGCAAGGGAAGTGGTCTCGGAGAGGCTGAACAGTGACCGAGCTACGGCTGGATCGAGAGACCACTCGTGAGGGTCTGCCTCCGTTCTGCTGAGGTGATCTGCTAGGTCGCTTTGTATACCTGGCAGATAAACCGCTTGAATCAGAGACTTGTGCTCCAAGCACCACTCCCACACCCTCATTGCTTCCCTGCAAAGGGGATAAGAATGAGCACCGCCTTGCTTGTTGATGTAATACATCACAGCTTTGTTGTCCGTTTGAAGGAGAATGTTCTTGTGACAAAGGATATCCTTCAGAGCTCGGATCGCATAGAGGACATTTATGTGGAGATGAGTTTCGAACTGAGTCCATACACCTTAAGTGTGGAGGGAGTGACAGTGAGCTCCCCATCCCATTAGCGATGCGTCTGTGGTGATGGAGATCTGATGATCCGGGGGAGCAAAGGGGAACCCTTCCAGGAGATTGCTCTCTTGAGACCACCAGGTGAGAGACCTTTGAAGGGCTCCGCCACCTTGATGGGATAAGACTGGGGTGAGAGGTCGGAGACCACTGAGTGAGAGCATCCATTGGGTGGTTCTCATGTGCAATCGGGCCAGGGTACAGTGAACACTGAGGACGCCATTAGATTCCAACATGCTGCATCGAGAGAGCTGCAACCGATTGGTTCTCCCCGATGTAACGGGCCATCTGAAGGATATCGAGTCTTCTGTCCTCTGGAAGGAAAGCCTTCGTGGAAGAGGTGTCTAGAAGCGTCCCTATGAAAAGGAGCCTCTGGGAGGGCTGCAGTTGTGATTTTTTCAAATTCAGCAGAACTCCCATGGACGTAAGAAGAAGAGAAGTCATTTGCACGGCTTCCAAAGTCCCTTGGCTGGAAGGGCTTGATAGAAGCCAATCGTCCAGGTAGGGAAACACTCGGAGTCCGATCTTCCTGAGATGCGCAGCGAGAACTGCACAACACTTTGTAAAAACTCGCGGCGCCGAGGATAGCCCAAAGGGCAGGACTCTGAACTGATAATGCTGACCCAAAGCTACAAACCTGAGGAACTTGCGGTGGGTCGGGTGGATGGGGATATGCTGGTGACGTCCTGTATATCCAGGGAGGCCAGCCAGTCGTGTGATGCAGCAAGGGTAACAGGGTACCTAGGAATTATTTTGAATTTCTCCTGGGAGAAATTGTTTAACTTTTCTGAGGTCTAGAATGGGGCGCATTCCCAGATTTCTTTGGAACCAGAAAGTAATGGAGTAGAACCCTGTGTTTCGGAGATGCGGGGCACTAGTTCTATTGCCCTGTTGTTTAGAAGGCCCTGGATCTCGGGTGAGGAGGTCTGATTGAGAGGCCGACAACCTGGGTTGTCGCCTGGGAGAACAATTGGGGTTTCAAGAAATTGAGAGAATAACCAAGGACCCATTTGTCCGGGTTAGGGACTTCCACTGGTTGTAGAAGTACATCAGACGACCTCCCACCGGAGGAGAAAGTTCCACCTCGGGCAATGTGGATGGAACTTGGGCCAGCAATTCATAAGGTGGAGCTGGGGGCTTTAGGCCCCTGCGCTTTCTGCGGCCTTCTTTGAGGTTGGGCAGGTTGGCTTTTATGGAAGCTTCTCTGCCTCTGCCTCGAAAGGACTGACGACTATGAAACTGACGTCTGTTCACATGCCCCCGAGAGGGGGCAGGCGGAGGTCTGGCCAACTTAATGGCCGATCTAGTCTTCTGAGTGGCCTCCAAGGCTTGCTCCACCTGAGGGCCAAAAAGATAGGAGCCATCAAAAGGCAGCGCCATTACCTGCTGCTGAGCATCATTCGTGAAGCCAGAAGTACGCAGCCAGGAATGGCGCCGAGTACAAATACCTGCGGCCGCTGAGCAAGAAGCAGTGTCGAAAGCGTCCATGGCGGCTTTGCAATACCTCTAATAACGGTCAGAAGAAGCTCTGACTTGGAGTCCGAATCTGGAAGAGCTTCAACCATTCTTTTCATAGAGTGCCACAGGATATACTCATAAATAGCCTTGATAACTGGCAATACGCATACTTAGAGTGGAGGCAGCAAAGACTCTCTTACCTAATGTATCAATCTTACGAGACTCTTTGTTAATAGGTCGAGCTGTAGTAGTTTGAGGAAGAACGACCTTGTCATTCTCTGCCAGGACTACAATAGGATCCGCAAAGGCTTGGGATGCCAAAATGGGACGATCCTTGGGAGCTGAATACTTCTTATCAATGGATTTAGCCACTGAGGGAATAAGAGCAGGATTATTCCATACCATTTGAGACAGCTCTTGAAGGAAGGCTGGATCGGAGGAGTCAAACCTAGGGATCTCCAGGCATGAAGATACTGGAGTCTTAATATCTTCCCAGGATCGATGTCTGTAGTCTGAGAGAGAGAGGATCTCAGGTTCCTCAACAGAGACTTAAAGGACAGGTCCTCACCACAGGCTCTGTAGCAAAGAAAGATCCTGTTTCCTCCACTTCATCACCCAACCGAAGGTCTGGGTCAGGCTCAACATCATCTCCTGATGGTCCAGGAAGGACTGTTTGGACAGGAAAGGAGTGAAAATTAGGAGAGGAGGAAATAGCAGAGAAACAAGGAGAGTCCCCGAGAAGGCAAAACGGGTTGAAAACGGCACCGCGGAGGGGCACGGCGCCGAAGAGGCACACGGCGCCGCCGATGCCCACGGCGCCGCCGACGGTGCCGCCCGACCAAGCGGCGCCGCCAAATCAAGCAGCGCTGCCGACGGCGCTGCCAGACCCAACAGCGCCGCAGGCGTCGCCGCGAATGGCACCGCAAGGCCCAGCGGCACCGAAAACGGCGCCGACGAGCCAACAGACCCTGCGGAGGCGCCGGGAACGCCCCAGGAACCTGGAAAGCTAGAGAAGGAAAAAAACCAGGAGATAAGGGCATCGGTGTGGCCCCCTGCGCTGCAGCCATGTGAGGGGGGAACACTAGGCTGGAGTCGCTGGCACCAAGAAGGCGCCAGCGACTAGGAAGGTCCAACCGCCCTACCAGATCGCCGGAGGAGCCCGAGGGCCCCGTGGCAACCGAGCCAGGCAGAAGAACCAACCTCCGAGCCCATCGCTCCATAAGAGCGGCCCACTGATGAAACTGCTCATCTGGAGCCCTACCTATAGGCGGGGAGGGGCTCCGATGTCGAGGACGACGGTCACCGGAAGTTGGCAACTCCGAAGAAGGAGACTGGCAACTAGCTACGATAACCGACCGTCGACGCGCAGACATACCAGAGGGCGACCTCGAGTGATGCCTTCTCTTTTTTGACCTGTGGGCCGAAGAAGAGCTCGAGGCCGAACGGTGCCGAGAATGCGACCGTTTATTTTTATGCCGACGGGGGGACCGCCCATCCCCCCGGGCATCGGACTGACCGTTGTCGGAACCCCGCTGAGGAGAAGGAGGCTGACCGGACCCAGCCCGGCTGACTGAACAGCTTTCATACGAAGTCTCCCTACCGTCACCTGACCTGCTCATGGTCGACTCCGTCCAGTAGGCCGAGACTTCTTCAAGTAAGCTGAATTTAAAATATTATAAAAATTTTACGAAAATAGAATAAAATTAAGCGATACTACTATCGTGATAATGTTACAAAAAAATAAACTGAAAACTATGCGCTAGTTTGAAGTTTGACTCCTGACAGGCGAGCGACGTTGTCACTGAAGCGCACTCGACGGCGGGAAAAAAGGAACTGAGGCGTTGAGTGGTCGCCGCCGTAGAGAAGTCATTGCCGCCGAGCCGCTGCTCGCGGCGCCATCTCTCGCGCCGACCCTCCAGCAAAAAGTTTGCTCCCGATGGGTCCTAGTGCCTCCGGCGCTAATCCCACTAGTGTGAATGAGTGGTGGAGACTTATGTCCAGGAAGATCTAAAATAAAACAAAAACGCAGCGGTAACCAGCAGCTGCAGCATAAGCATCCTTTCACAGTACAATTAATTTTGTTTATAAACCTCCCACCCACCCCTGAACCCCCAAACAATTGGGGTCACCATGGCTGCGGTAGTCCTTTAGCCAGGATTTGGGGGGGGGGCAAGCAAGCAAGCACAGCAGTTCTTTGCTCAGCTGGCAGAGTGCGCGAAAGTGCTGGGCAGCCTTCTTGCAGCTTTCTCACCATTACTACACAGCCTCACCTCCATGACACATTCAGCCCCGGCAGGAAATTCTGGAGTTTAATAAATTTTTACACTTAGGCAATGGTATTACTTTAGGTTTGTGTTGCCCTGAATGCTGATATAAATGCTAGTCTATTTATTTTTTGTAACATACAGCTGTAGTGGTCATGAGAAAAATGTTTATTTAGAACTTTATTCTAATGAGTTACATCAAATAGCATATTGTTTCTTTAAATTATATAAAATATGTATATTGATTCAATATAATTCTTTATAAATGAATGTTTCCACAATTAATGGGACTGTCCCTGTGTTTATTTTCATAGGCATAGTTTGACTGACATTTGGGGGGGCAGAATTTTTGTGTAATTAATTTAAAATTACTGAAAAAAACATGTCAGTCAGGACAAATTTAGGGGGGCAACATCCTCCCCCCAAAAAAACTACACCTATGCTTATTTTATTTTCTTACAGTAAAACCATAAAGAGCATTCATCACCTCTTCAACACCTTTATTTTTTTTTTTTTTGGGGGGGTCTTTTTTTCTTTTCTTACATTGGTATAAATAACTTGAAATGCTTTTAATATGATAACTGTTGATAAATCACAGGCAAAATTGCAATGCATGTATTTGAATGTGACAGAATTCAAAATATAAACTGAAATACTATAAAGACTATATAAAATAAAATCAGTAGCCTACACTTGAACCCAGGTCTACAACAGATCAACACAGCATGCTGCTGCCGAGCCACCAAGCCATCCCTGCAATGTATTCCTAGCCGAGGAAAACTGGATGTTCTGGCTTTATAGACACAGAGACAAACACCATACCATTTCCTGGGAACACAAATTGGATGCAGAAAACTGGTGAAGGACAGTGTACTGCCCTTAGAAAGGTACAGTTTTTTTTTCCATTTACAATTTAACCTAGGGCAAGCTTAAATGCAATGCAGGTTATCATTTTCAGCTAGGTCTTTCTTGTTCATCATTTTATAGTTTGGTGGACTGAAACGCAACAAGGTCGAATGAACTGCTCAAGGTCACAGAGTGAGCCAGTGGCTGTGGTAGTATTTTAAAGGGGCAGTTATCACTAAGAGCCCCACACCCAAGTATGGTTCTGGTCCCGATTTGTACTTTGTGTGTAAAAAAATTCTTTTTTTTTTTTTTTACTTTCAGTTTACTGCTGCACAATAGATTGTATCTGGTCGATACTCCCGACTCCCACTCTGGCATTTGCACCAACCCGGAATCTTCACAGCTGGCATCAGAGTCAGGCTGCAGCCACAGGAGATTCAATAGCCTGTCATTCATATTGGAGCTTTTAAAAGCTCTGATCAGCTGGTTCGCCAGTCCTGCTGTCCTCCTGCAACCAAATACAGTTGCAGAGAACTGCAGTTAGCTCCGGGAGGACAGGGTGACTGGCAAACAGCTGATCAGAGCTTTTAAAAGCTCTAACATGAGATTTAGGCTACTGAATATCCTGTGACAGCAGCCACTGGGGATTATAGGCAGGGCCCCTGGTGTTCTGCGGCAGAATTTTCTGATTTCTGAGGCAGGGCTCCTTGACTTCTGAGGCAGCATTTTCTGATTTCTGCGGCATGATTTATTCATTTCTCTGGCAGAATGCAGTCCTGTCATTGGCTAAATATGATGTGATGTCATCGATGACATATGCTGAGCATAGAGGAGGGGCTTCAGGATAAACGAGGTGGGAAAGAAAGCCTGACACTATGGAAAAACAGTATATTTGTATGAAAATTCACCAAAAACAATGAATTCTGCTGCACTATATATATTCTGCAGCATGATGCAAA
This sequence comes from Neoceratodus forsteri, assembly GCA_016271365.2. Lineage (NCBI taxonomy): Eukaryota > Metazoa > Chordata > Ceratodontiformes > Ceratodontidae > Neoceratodus > Neoceratodus forsteri. The sequence goes on from JADMNL010000030.1 coordinate 91,446,148, forward strand.
TTCTGCGGCAAATTCTGCAACCGCAGAATTCCAGGGGCCTTGATTATAGGATTCTGGGTTCAGGCAAATGTCTGGGTGGGAATCAGTAGGATCAGCCAGATACAATTTATTGTACTGCAGTAAATAGTAAGTAAAGACATTTTTCTTTGCACACTACCTGCAAATCGGGACTGTCCCAACATCTGGGTGTGGGATTCTTAGTGATGCATGCTCCCCTTTAATTGGGATATCTTCATTAATAGTTCACTGGTCTACACACAAGGCTCCAGTAGTCTTCATGGATAAAATGGTGTGATGAAATCTGCATGCTGACCAGATACTAGTTAAGGAAGTAAAGGGATTTCTGGAGAGATGTTAGGTTCAGGCGCAATAAACTGCAGGCAGTGGCCATGAAATCAAAGAACAATGGGCTGTGATCAAGAGAACAGAACTGTGCCAAACAACGATCAAACGGCATACTGTTAGCTTTTCGGGAATCTGGGTGACTGCATGGATACCTCCCAGCCATTAGGTAGGCAACCCCAAATCCCGTATCATGTGGGAAAGATAGTAAGTTGTCTTCTTCCATTTTGAAGACTGCTGAACCAGCAGTTCTAAACAGCTGATTTCAATCTAGAATAAAGTTACTATCCAAGTTAGACAAGTCATCTATTCAACTTTCTAGAACTGTAAAGTAGTAGTAGTAAAAATGTTATTCTGATATTCAGAAAGGGATAGCCCAGCTGAGCCTGAAGTCTGGACTCATTTACAATGGGGTCCCATAAGCATAAAAAAATGACAGACAAGAACTGAAAGTTCAGCTTAATGCACAGGAGTTCCAACAGGAAAAGCCAACCCTGTTAATCCGATTTCAATGTTTTTTTTTTTAAATATTTTAGTGTACAAGACTACATGAGTCACTGTAGTAATCTTATACAAATTTCCAGGGTACAAATAAACGGCATTTTAAGGCTCTGCCTGTGAAAGGGAGCAGTAAAAAAACCAAAACATACTAACTCAGTTTCAAAATGAAACATTTTGGGGCCCAATTTAAGTTGCAAAGTTATCTGCCAGAAAACGGGGTGCACAGTCTGCTCTGTTGCACAGGTGGACATAACTACTACACTGCAAAGAAGGATACCTGCATCAGGGTTACCCATTACTGTGTATGCAGCTGTGTTCTGACTTGGTCCAATGATGATCATAGCCCCCTCCCAAATTGGCTGCGCACTCTTGCAACACTTAGACAGCCCCCATACCACCAGTGTTTATAAGCAGTAGTTGGGGGAAGTCACAAAGGTTTTGCTACGAGTGCACTGGGACAATCTGGCAATGTGAATCACACAGCATGCCATTTACTTACCAAGCCCGGCCCCCTTCCATGCACCAGTGCACAGTGATATGTGTGGGTGTGGAAAGCCCTTGGAAACCTCCTTCGATCACAGCTCCAGAGGGTCGCAGCCTGTTGCAAAATCAGTGCACACCGATTTCTGAACTACCTCAAAATCTGCATTAAGTGCCAGCTCGGTGGTGCTGGAGGTTGAGGCGCTGGACACTATATCTCGTGCCATTGCTGGTGACCTGGGTTCGGGAATGAGCCTGGGCCATCAAGAGTTTGCAAGGGCGAGAGAGGATTGAGCGTTTGGAGGACTGCTCTCCTCTCTCAGGGAGGGAGGGATTGTCGTCCCGCCCATCGGTCACCCTCTGGTGGGGGTGGCACAGACTGGGATGACAAGCAGCTAGCGATCGAGGTGTATGCATGCCGTCACACGAATGCGGTCATGCGTGAGGAGAATGGTCACCAGAAACAGGAAAATGGTGGCCAGGAGCTTCATAAAGCCTCACCCCGCCCCACTGGTCTGCTGCTACCGCCTCCAGGAATTTGGACTGTGCTTTGGGGAGGGGAAGAAGCTACCATTCAAGCCACGCCACAGTTGACAAGCCGTGGGGGATCTCGGTGGTGGTTGGTTCGGGGCAGAGCTCCGTCCCCGGTGCGTGGGGAGTACAAAATGTCAATGAAAAAAAAATCTGCACAAAGTGACAAATATTTAATTTTCCCAGGCATGCAGTACTGAAGGAGGCAGCATATCGGAGCTTTGTTAGTCAGACCTACACAAGGAGATGCATACCCACGATGCTTTGTGTTGGGTTTTAGCCTATCAAGTGTGTGTGTGTGTGTAGAGAGACACAGAAGTCAAATATTTATTCCGCCAAGAACTGGTTAATGATTCATAACAAACGGTGTGGAAAAACCAAAACATTACACAGAGTTGACATAGAAATAGAAGGGCAAAACAAATCACAGTAGGGTGTAGAAAGGGGGACTCCATCTGTAGTAGAGGGTGTGAGAAGGCAAACAAGGAAGGGAGTCTTACTGAAAACATGGACACGGCATGTATGTAGGTTAGCTTCTGCATGACAGTTTCTTGTACAAAAGCTTTTGCTGAGCTGAAAAGGTGCGCACGGTATAGCCTTACATCAGAAATGCCTTTAACAGTTATGAATGCCAGCTAGTCCCCCCACCCCAATTGTTTTAATTAAATCTGAATTTGCAGTTTTTTAGTACTATTGCCTTTTTTATTTAAACATGAGGTGGACAATCATGCCACTGTTCAATTAACTATGCTTATGGGGACAGGAAATATGAGTTTATTGGCAGTAGTCACTGGTAGTAATTTTCCTATTTACAGACATGAAATTCATATCTCAAAATAATCTGTATTTAACTGGACCTGAATAAACACTGATGTGAAAAACTGTGTTTTGAATTGTTTTCTTTTTATGGACAACATTCTGCACAGTCCTCTTCACAGAACTTGTAATGTGGAGTTTTTTATACGTTGTGGTTTATTTACAGAAGTTAGTGTACTGAATGCTAAGCATTAGCTGTTGACCAATCACAACCATGCGCAAAGTTCTGTATACAAACCGTGACACAGTTAAAACTACAGCTCACTGAGTCCCATAACGAGACCTGACACAAAATGCAGTTGATAAAAACAAAGCAATGGAAAATACAGTTTTTCACATCACTTTTTATTCATGTACAGCTAAACATAGATCATTAAGGGGTATGAATATCATTTCTGACAACGATTAACATTACAAACAGCTGTCAATTAGATATAATTTCCTGTCCTCTGAGTATTAGTGCTGGCTTCCACTAGGCAGCAAGACAGTGTGCTACTGAAACTGAAATGCCGGTATTTGATTTAAAGGCATCAATCTACTCAAAGATTATGGATGGTCTGAACAAGGTTTTATTTCAGCGGAGAGCTGCTGCTAACACTTTCAAAAAGAATGAAGCTGTTTAAAACAATAGGAGTTTTGCATTTTTTCTGATGCACATGCAAGGCACACGAAACAATGGCTCATTTGTCTGCTGAAGCAGAGTGTGTTATTCCTGAACACAAGAATGAGCTCCGACTTATTGCTTTGACAAATAAGGGAAAGCACTTTACAAAGCAATTTAATGGGGAGGTGACAGAAAACATATAGTCATTTTCTTGAGCTTTATCATCACGGTGGCTTCGGCGGCAATCTCTGCCAAATCCCACTCAACAGAAGAAATTAACCAGGTCAGCGAAACAGGTGCTGCGTCGTGTCTGTCAAGGGTCTGGCTTCCCCACAATTACTTGCACACAATGAAGCGGTAATCTTTACAGATCATCTCTCCCAAGAAACGTATTGGTGGCTTAAAAAAAAAAAAAAGCCAAGGAAGGAAAATGAATGTGCGGCTGCCTTGCGGCTCAGCAGATGTCGGCGTGTGATGTACGAGGCTGGGATGAGCTGTCGTAGCTTGCTGCCAAGGAGCGGTAAGTGATTAAAGTCTCCACAGTTCTGAGCACCATATTTAGAGTCTGCGGGGTTTTGAGACTTGCACCCATTCCTTGCTGTGCAGCCAGATGTTGGCAACTGGTCCATTTCCCATTCACTGTGCACAGATAGCAGCAGTTGGCACAGCAGTTAAGCAGTCTGGAAGGCTTCTGTGGATCTCGCATGTTAACAAGTATCGCTCATCATTCACCTTTACAGAATGCTGAACCAACTCCAATTCACTGCTGTTTCCCCCTTGGGAAATGGCCAAGATAAAGTTCTGCATGGCAGAGCCATTTGTTTTACTCAGGTGTTGCTGCTGCCTTACTGACCTCTATTAGTTTAAGTTTTAATTTAGATTAACCCCACCACCCCAATTAACCAGTGGAGGAAAAAGAATTAGATGTGAACAGCTATATTTTTGATAAATTATAAATGCAGAGCTAAAATTGTGGGGAGTGGTAGAAGGAATTGATTACTACTGCTAGCGTTATTAAGCATATGGTTTTAGAAATGGAACTATTTTCTACTGTAGCTTGTGACTGCCTATCTCTGTATTCAAAATTCAAATGGTAAAAAGGGTAAACTATCCCACGTACAAAGCAGACACTTATTGCCACTGTATGCATAGCACAGATGTTTAGTTTACTTGACGACTTGAACAGCTGCTTATGCCTCAAAGAAAAGTTTTAAAACATAATATTTAGGTATGATTCAGCTTGCATTCCATAAATATTCTATAGACTTCTTTTCTCCATTATTTATTACTAAGGAAATTTACACGAATACATTATCTTTTTCCCCTTAGAGTTCATCTGCCTCTATAGCGGACTCCTTACTTCATGTCATAATTTTCTGTTGTGACATCACAATCTGTTGCCATGGGAGTAACTGTGATGTCACAAGCAGTGCAGTATGACCTCAGGTAGGGAGAAAGCAATAGGAATAGATGAACTTCTCAGGAGCAAGGATCCCATTTTCATGCAAATAACCTCAGTAATAAATAAGGGGGAGGAGGAGGAATACATAACTAATGTGAAATACAAGCTGGGCTGTGTATAAATATTAAGTTTTGTGAAAGTTCTCCCAATGGCATTAGCCGCTTTTTAAAGAAGACATTTTACCACCACCAGGGATGCCTGGCCCCACTCTGGATGTGTGTCTTGGGGTGGGGGGTGAGGGGGAATGGCCCTCCTTCCCTGATGGCAAATCATGGAGGAACTCCAAGTTCAGGTGAGTCTTGGCGGGAGGTGATGGGGTCAGTGCTGATGTACCCCCCCCCCCAAAAAAAAAGAAGACACGTTATCAGACTTGCAGTAATTTGTTTTTCTGTTAGTTCCAACATTGTCACTGGGAATTAATTTATTGCTGGGTTACATATTTATCTATTTAATTTGTTTAGTTTTTGTTCAGGTAGGTGCTCTAGACTACAATTGCCCATTTTCAGGCATGGCCTGGGAGAGTACAAAACAAAAAGTAGGTCATGACAATTTTAACACACAACAGGTAGCAACATGCTACAATATAGCAAAATGCGCAATTACAGGCAGTAAGTAAGCAATAAGACATGACAGGGTGTGCATTATGGTGAAATGATCACACGCCTCAGGTGCGCTGTTAGGCATGAGGCGCAGCCAAGAGTGCCATTAAATGCACCTGAGAGGTGCAATTATTTCACCATGTCACACCCCTGGAGTGTCGTATTGGCTCTTATAAAATGGCATTTAAATATATGACTTAAAATGAATGGAAATAAGAAAAGAAGTATTTTAAAAAGATAACTGGACTTTTTATTGAAAGATATTTACATTTTAACACTGAATACAAAAAATAGTCCCCATTCTGGTAACTGTGGGGTTAGCCAAAGACATAAAACATAATGAAAACTGTGTGTGGCACACATTTTTATAAGAAACAAATGTTGCCTTGCATTTTAAATCAATACATGTACTGTTTCTTAATGGAAATGTGTTTAAAACCTTAAACCTGCCAGGTTGTCTTTTTTGGTTTGGGGGTGATAGATTTCACCTACAAATACCAAGGTATGATTCAAATGTATGTTCTTTTATAAATTTCAGGAATGTATTTCAGCAGTTTGGATCTGCCTAAGTATTTGTCTTTCCCACTTTTGCTCTTTGTTTATGAAGTATTACTGCCTACTTTCTTCATCCTGTTTTTTTTTCTCTCTGTCTTTCCCGCATTCAAGACATGGAATGTTTGCCATGTACTACAGGGATTCAAAATTCTGCTCGGTTCCACTGGCAGAATGTTCCTCTCCTAACATACTGTATACACACACACACACACACCAAAGGCCTTTCTAGAGCCACAGACTCGGTTATCTCACTGTCTGGGAAAGAAAAAGAGATTTCCCTAATGAGCAATTAAAGACAGATGGAGGATTTTTCACTGTCAGCAAAGAAACAGTTGTAATCAAAACTATGAACAATACTTAATGTTTTTAATTTGTGTGTAATAATCAGGGAAACAACATTTAATTAATTTGTTTTATTTTTTATTTAAGTTAGTTTTATTTTTAGGGCCTAGTTGAAGTTTTTTTTACTCTGTAAAGGTAGCAGCCATGTTTTTGATGGAAGATCAATTCTGGTTGTGGGGGGACTGATGACAGATAGTTCTGGTTTTAGGAGGACTGATTTGCTCATTGTGTGATGTGGTTTAGGACCAGGATGACAATGCATTATGCACTAATAATGAACGGTCACCTGACTGGTTTTAACCAAAGTTCTTTGATTTTTAAGACCCATTTTATAAGCAGCAATAGCACCTAACACATAGTGAAATAAATAGGAGCCAAAAATATTGCTAGAATATAGTATAATATAACAACATCCACAGAGCAAGGTAGAAGCAAAAATACTAGGCAGAAACAAGGAATCGAAGTACAGTGATGCACACTCAGCAGTGGCTCTTTCTTTTTTGTTAAACTTTCTTTATCCTCCTATCACTGGTCCCTTAGACCTCTCTCCAGTAGGCCACTCAGAGCGGCCGCATCTCACCTAGCCTGAGGTCCCCCTGATCTGGTCTTCCACTCCCAGGAACTCTCCTCCAACTCCGCCGACCCCGAGGTGGGACCACCTTTAACTCCTCCGGCACTCTATGTATAATCTAGAAGGGATGTGTGGGAGTGGAGTAGAGATGGAGACCAGTCAGGTCAGACCTGGCAGAGGGCATGGGGGCCATATACTGGGCCCACCTTTGCCTGTCCGGGTGCCAGGGTTTTTTTGGTTTCCGGAGGCATGGACATGCAATGACGTCCAGTGTGTGACGGACACGCTCCTGCTCCCACCCGCAGGATGTCCGCCGCCGCCTCCATACCCCTTTTGTGTGTCTCCCGCAAGCAGCAATACCCCCAGTCTCCACTGGAAGTTGCAGTGCAGCAGAAGACACAATCCACCCACCCCTGGGAGAGGAGAGCAGTTCTCCGGACGCTTAATCCTTTCCTGCCCCGCTGACCCTCTATGACCTGAGCTCATTCCCGAACCCGGGTCGCCGGTATGGCGTCCAGCACCTCAACCCTCAGCGCCAACAGGCCAGTAGCCCTTTCTTATGGGAAGACTGCACGGTACCAAGTAATTAACTGGGAACTATGAACTGACAGATACTCGTAGTGTCCTTACTGGTCACTCAAAAGAAATTTACTGTTCCACTAAAGGAACAGACTTGTTACAGATTATAAGATGGCTATTTTGAGTTAAATGACAAATGTATAGTGATGATGAAAGAAACTGTAAAGATCATGGCAACCTTAAGAAATGGTAGGTCACGTATGTTAAGGATAATTACTAAATACATGCAAGCAAGGGTGTCACACTTTCTGATGGTATGACAACCATGAAGGGCAATATAGCATTGAAGGTTATACTCCAGTAATATGCCAAAAAGTGCAAAATCATGCACTTAAGAGCATAAGAACCCAGGAGGTGAGTGTAGGATTGGAGGGACATACTGATGATCACTAAGCAGGAAAGTGACCTTGCATCTGTCATAACTAATGCACTCAAAGTGTCAGGGCAGTGACACAAAGCAGTGGATAGGGCCTGTGGGATGCTGTGGTGCATAGGGAGAGGTATCTCCGGCAGTAGGAGGGAGGTGATATTGCCACTTTATCGCTAGCTGGTGAGACCCCACCTGGAATATTGTGTCCAGTTCTGGAGGCTGCACCTCAGAAAGGACATAGACAGGGTGCAGGCAGTCCAGAGAAGGGCAACTAAAATGGTGCAGGGGTTGTACCAAAAGTCCTACAAGGTCAGAATGAAGGATTTCAACATGTGCACCCTGAAAGAGAGGAGAGCGAGATGGTACATGACAAAGACCTACAAGTACCTCACAGGGGTAAACAGGGTACAGAAGGGCAGTGTCTTTCAAAAGAGAAAGAGCACCTGGACCAGAGGGCATGCAATGAGTAGTACTTCACTGAAAGCATGGTAGAAGTCTGGGCAAGACTGCTAGCTGGAAGAGGTAACAGTTGGAGGTTAAAGCATGCATGGGGTAGACATGGGGAAATATTAGTAAATAGGCAGGGAGGAGGAGGATCATTTTAGAGCAGTTAGGGTCTGCGAAGACAGACTAAGCAGTGACCATCTGGGTAGACTGGGTGGGCAAGTGGTCCTTTTCCGCTGACAAATTCTAGGTTCCTATGGCAGTCCCTGTCTAGGATGCCAGATTGTTTTAATCATCCCAAACAAGGAAGGTGACTCGCAATTGGTTTCTGGTTCAAATAGGAGAGGGACCTACAACACGGCATCCTCAATTTGGGGAAATCAGATATGTCAGCCTGAAAACTGCAGTATAGCAACACACAGTGTTATCACGTCAATACTGGAGGTCTTCTCTCGCACTAAAGCCTATCAGTATACAGCTATACCCTGAAATCCCTTGATATAAACAATGTGATACATGTGACAAACAAATCTGATTGGCTTCTTTGACTGGGTCACTAAGACAGCAGAGAGGGACCATGCAGTGGACATCCTTTTTCTAGACTTCAACAAGTCCTTTGACTCGGTACCCATAACAGGTTGGGCACAAAGTTGACGGATCTCGGGGTTGGGGAGAAGATGACCAGGTGGGTAGAAAACTGGCTGATGGACAGGACCTAGAGAGTGGTGGTGGTGGTAGGAGAGTATCTAGCACCAGGGAAGTTACCAGTGGGGTCCCACAGGGCTCGGTGCTGGGGCCAGTGTTGCTCAATATCTTCATCCGAGACACTGGGAACGGCATTAAAGGCAAAATGTGCCTGTTTGTGGATGACACCAAACTCTGTGGGAGAGTGGACACAGCTAAAGGGATACAGGACCTGCAAGATGATTACAGAAAGCTTGAGAGATGGTCTGGGATTTGGTAACTTGGCTTCAACACCAAGAAATGCAAAGTGATGCACACTGGGGCCAGACATCCAGGGACAGAGTACTACCTGGGAGGGCTCTATGTTTTGGTAACAGAGGAAGAGAGGACCTGGGAGTGATGATCACTAGCAACCTGAAGCACTCCATGCAGTGCAAAAAAGCAGCAGCAAGGGCAAACAAGATGCTGAGATTTATAGCCAGAGGAACCAGCAGTAGGTGAGAGGTGGTTATACTGTCTTGTACAGGTCACAGAGGCCACATCTAGAGTATGGAATAAGGTACTGGGAGACGGGTCCAGAAGAGGGCAACAAAGATGATTGCGGGTCAGCAAGATAAAGCATATGAAGAGAGGATGGTGGCCTTGAATATGTACTCCCTGGAGGATGGCAGGGAGAGAAGGTACATGATAGAGACCTTCCAGTACCTGAATGGGATAAATAGGGTGGGATAAGGAGGGTCTCTTTAAGCTGAGTGGCAGCCTATAACACTAGGGGACACAGTCTTAATTCGGAGGGGGCCTTAGAAGGGAGGTAGGAAGGTCAGAGAGGGTGATGGTCAGTTGGGATGTGCTGCCAGAATAGGTGGTCTCGAGTAAGATTGTGGGCAGTTTCAAGAGCGGCTGGGCTAGGTATAAGAGGAAAGTAAGGGTCATGGGAGTGGCAGATGGAAAGGATGGGATGACTGGGGAGGGGTCAGTAGCGTAAGCCGAGGACCCTACAAAACAAGCAGACCAGACAGACCAAACAGTGTTATTCTGCTGGCTTATTCGTATGTTCATATGATATGAAGGTGAAAATTATAATATTTCCAAACTGCTAAGAATTTTGGCCAAAAAGCATATTTTGGAAATTAACAGCTTTCTCCATGACAATGTCACCTGCTGTCTTCATGTTCTGGCCAAATATATATATATATATTTTTTTTTTGAACGAAGCAGAAATGAATCCTTCATGTCTATTGATATGAAACCAAAGAAAAAGTTTGTTCTTTATTTTTTTACTGACTTGTTGCACAAAAGGTTGTAAACATTAAAAAAATTGTACTAGGCTGATTACCTGGTGGTAAAAGTCATCATCATCAAAGATCTCTTCATCCAAGTCTTTTAGATGTGCGTCAGCATTTCCTGTTGGCAATGCTTCCTGTAGAAACAATAATAATATGGGTTATAATGGTAATGAATATGCTGAAGGGGATGAAATGATGCAAGGGAGCTAGGTAAAGTGACCAATGTCCTGGATCCAGCTCTAGTTTTCTGTCCATAATTTTACTGCTGCCCTAGCTTACAGTATATTGATACTCAGGACTAAACATAGGGGCTTCCATTTCACCCCTAAGGTTTTCACAATGTCTCCTTGCCGTGTTGCCAGCACCACCACCTCTACCAAGACAGACAGACAGACAGTCAGTTCTGAGTATGACCAAGGTACTAGGGGGCATCTCCATCACAGGTATCTGATCTCACTGGCTCAGAACGTGAGAGATTTGAAATCACTGGTTAACTTGGTCTCCTCTGCTGGTCTTAAATTTTCATCTTAATATGCATGAAAAGCTCCAACATCAGTGCACACTGAGACCATCTTTCTTTTGTTGCATCAGCTGACATCATCGTTGTAAGACTACATCTCACCATGATAATGTCACTCCACTGAAACTTCGAAGACCCACATAAAGTGACATCATCGTAAGACAGTCTCATCATCACGATCATGTTGCCTTGCAACAGTAAAATGACAGCTCTCCCTGCTGAATCATTAGAAGTGTTGTAACGCCAGCCCACTGGCGCATCAGAAAGATTCACTGTTGCGACACTGGCGACCTGGGTTTGGGAACAGACTAGAGCATTGGAGGGTCAGCCAGGGGGAGAAGGCTTGAGCATCCAATGACTGCTCGCCTTATCTGGTGGGGGGGGGTGTCTGAGGCTCAGCGCTTGCTGACTCCTGGTGGAGGCTGGGAGAACAGCAATGTATCAGGACCTGTTGTCTAGGACAGCATGATGGATGTCGGTGTATGCTCAGACATCAGTGGCACGTCACGCTCCCGTGGGGAGAAAAAGAAGGAAACATGCTCCCCAGCTGACCGGATGATGGTTGCTGGCCCCAACCGCTGCAAAAAGGCCCGGACAGCTGGACCACCTTAGCAGCACTCTGGGCCAAGTAGAGTGCGCTGGCCAATCCCCCACTGGCACCTTCCCCTCAAAGGGGGAGGCCCATCCAGCGAAGGGTTATGCCGGGTTACCTGGGGAGGGCTGCAATGTGAGGTGGTGGCTGGCGGCGGGGATGAGTGCCAGTAGGGTCCATGGTGACCTGAAGGAGTGGCCCGTCGGGGAAGCTAGGAGGAGCAAAAAAAAAAAAGTGCTATAGATTGATAAATACAGTTTCAAAGTTAAATTGTGAAACAACTATGACTTAACATGTTTTTTTAATTATTTATTTATTTCAAAGGTTTTTATCAGGAAAGTCATACTTTGCTGGTATCAGCTCGTTTCCAGCTGCGTCCTGGGGCAGGAGGAAGAGCGGAGAAGAGAAGAAAGTACAAAGTATAAAATAATACAATAATATGTAAATAGGTATACTGAATATACAATTTCAAAAATAAGTTGCCAGTTAGTAAAGTACCATACAGTAAAAAGGCCTATGACTCGGAACCTCATAACAGGTTGATCAGAAAATTGACGGATCTCGAGGTTGGGGAGAAGATGACCAGGTGGGTAGAAAACTGGCTGATGGACAGCACCCAGAGAGTGGTGGTGGTGGGAAAGTTATCTAGCACCAGGGAAGTTACCAGTGGGGTCCCACAGGGCTCAGTGCTGGGGCCAGTGTTGCTCAACGTCTTCATCCGAGACACTGGGGATGGCATTAAAGGAAAAATGTGCCTGTTTGTGGACGACACCAAACTCTATGGGAGAGTGGACACAGCTAAAGGGATACAGGACCTGCAATATGATTACAGAAAGCTTGAGAGATGGTCTGGGATTGGGCAACTTGGCTTCAACACCAAGAAATGCAAAGTGATGCACACTGGGGCCAGACATCCAGGGTAGAGTACTACTTGGGAGGGCTCTAGGTAATGGTAACAGAGGAAGAGAGGACCTGGGAGTGATGATCACTAGCAACCTGAAGCACTCCATGCAATGCAAAAAAGCAGCAGCAAGGGCAAACAAGATGCTGAGATTTATAGCCAGAGGAATCAGCAGTAGGTGAGAGGAGGTTATACTGCCCTTGTACAGGTCACTGGTGAGGCCACATCTAGAGTATGGAATAAGGTACTGGGAGACGGTCCAGAAGAGGGCAACAAAGATGATTGCGGGTCAGCAAGATAAAGCATATGAAGAGAGGATGGGGGCCTTGAGTATGTACTCCCTGGAGGATGGCAGGGAGAGAAGGTACATGATAGAGACCTTTCAGTACCTGAATGGGATAAATAGGGTGGGATAAGGAGGGTCTCTTTAAGCTGAGTGGCAGCCTATAACACTAGGGGACACAGTCTTAATTCGGGGTGGGCCTTAGAAGGGAGGTTAGGAAGGTCAGAGAGGGTGGTGGTCAGTTGGAATGTGCTGCCAGAATAGGTGGTCTCAAGTAAGATGGTGGGGAGTTTCAAGAGCGGCTGGGCTAGGTATAAGGGGAAAGTAACGGTCATGGGAGTGGCAGATGGAAAGGATGGGATGACTAGGGAGGGGTTAGTAGCGTAAGCTGAGGACCCTACAAAACAAGCAGATCAGACAGACCAATCAGTGTTATTCTGCTGGCTTATTCGTATGTTCATATGCTACGAAGGTGAAAATAATAATATTTCCAAACTGCTAAGAATTTTGGTCATTAAAAGTGTTATAACGCTGGCCCGCTGGCGCATCAGAAAGATTCACTGTTGCGACACCGGCGACCTGGGTTTGGGAACAGACTAGGGCATTGGAGGGTCAGTGCCGGGGGAGAAAGCTTAGCATCCAATGACTGCTCGCCTCGGGGCTGTGGCACAGCGCTTGCTGACTCCTGGTGGAGGTCGGGGAACAGCAATGTATCAGGACCCATTGCCAAGGATAGTGTGATGGATGTCTGTGTATGCTCAGACGTCAGTGGCACGTCATGCTCCTGTGGGGTGAAAAAGGAGGAAACATGCTCCCCAGCCGACCGGATGATGATTGCTGGCCCCCGCCGCTGCAAAAAGCCCCGGACAGCTGGACCACCTTAGCAGCATTCTGGGCCAAGTAGAGTGCGCTGGCCAATCCCCCACTGGCGCCTTCCCCTCGAAGGGGGGGACCCATCCAGCCAAGGGCTATGCTGGGTTACCTGGGAAGGGCTGCAATGTGAGGTGGTGGCTGGCGGCGGGGATGAGTGCCGGCGGGGTACATGGTGACCCGAAGGAGTGGCCGGTCGGGGAAGCTAGGAGGAGCAAAAAAAAAAGTGTTATAAATCGATAAATACAGTGTCAAAGTTAAATTGTGAAACAACTATGACTTAACGTGAATTTTTAATTATTTATTTATTTCAAAGGTTTTATCAGGAAAGTCATACTTTGCTGGTATCAGCTCATTTCCAGCTGCGTCCTGGGGCAGGAGGAAGAGCAGAGAAGAGAAGAAAGTACAAAGTATAAAATAATACAATAATATGTAAATAGGTATACTGAATATACAATTTCAAGAATAAGTTGCCAGTTAGTAAAGTACCATACAGTAAAATTGTGGAACAGGCCAAAAAACATTAATCAGTAGACAACGCAACAAAATAAAGAACAGGAGAAATGACTGATACTAGGGCCAGGGAGCGGGGCAGTGCTGGTGTTGGGTGTGTTGCAGGTCAACAGGGGTACACCCCTAGTATCAGAAGCAACTGCAGCAGAACTAGAGAAATCATGAAGGAAAGATATCAGAGCAGGAGACGAAGGGACAGAGTCAATGCAACCTAGGGGTTGGTCATAAGATAGCAACATGGGTTGCTGACTGGCAGGAGCCAAAGGGTACTGGTAAATTGGGTACATTTGTGCATGGGAGTCGTGACGAGCAGAATGCCACATGGCTCAGCGTCAAGACCAGTCCTCTTCAATGTCTTCATTGGTGACATTATGGATGGGGCTGGAAGGGAAGTCACGCTTATTTGCAGACGATTCCAAGATATGCAATAGTGTGGAAGAGACGCAGGGGTGCGCAAAATGAGGAGGGACCTTAAAACGTTAGAGGAATGGTCTAAGGTTTGACAACTTGGATTCAATGTGAAAAGTGCAAGATTATGCACAAAGAAAGCAGAAACCCGGAGGCAATGTATGAACCAGGAGGAGTACAACTGGCAGTCACGAAGCAAGAGAGTGACCTGGGAGTTGTTATTATGGATGACCTAAAGGTGGCTAGGCAATACAACACCACAGTGGGGAAGGCTAGCTGGATGCTTGGCTGCATGGGGGGGGGGGGTATCACCAGTAGAAAGAGGGAGGTCCTGTTGTCCCTTTGTAAGACACTGGTAAGGCCTCATCTCGAGTACAGCGTTCAGTTTTGGTGGCCTCATCTAAAGAGGGAAATAAACAGAATGGAGATGGTGCAAATGAGGGTCACAAAATGATGAGGGGTCTGCAGGAGATGTTCTATGAGGAGAGGCTGAGGGAACTGAATATGTATTCCCTATAGGCAAGTGGGAGAGAGGTGACATGATCAAGACCTTCAGATATCTCAAGGGCACAAATTGGGTGCAAGAGGGGTGTTTTTCAAAGGAGGAGTTGCCAAAGGACAAGGGGTCATGACTGGAAGCTAGAGAGGGCACTGTTCAACGGTAACATAAGGAAGTACTTCTTCACGGAGAGGGTGGTGGATGCTTGGAATAGTCTACCAGATGAGGTAACAAAAAGTAATACAATAAGCCAACCATTTGGACAGACACTGTTTTGAAACTGGAATGCCCTCTTTCCCAGGGGCAAAGGAAACAAAAAGCTGCGTGAAGTTCCAGCAGTCCTTCATGTGGTTTATATAGTACCCGAGTATTCTATGTACATCTAAAGTATGAGGCGGTGCTTCCCTTGGATTGGCATGCTCAGAAAATTAAACTGGCAGGTGGATGGTTTGATTCAAAATAAACTCAGACACCACCTTATGGAGAAACTTAGGACTGGCACCAAAAGACACCCTGTCTTTGTGGAAAATCAAAAAAGACGACCCGCACATAAGCGCCTGAAGTTTGGAAATCCTTTGAGGAGAAGCAACAGCAACTAAAAACAATGATTTCCATGACAGAAAGCATAGCTCTCATGTCGTGGCCAGCTCAAAAGGAGCCAAAGTGAGTTTCTCTAACACAAAATTCAAGTCCCAAGGCAGGACTGAATTGTGGATGGGAGGCTTCAAATGAAGAATGCCTCTCAAAAATGTATGGGATACCTCCAGTTGTGCCTCCGTACAGCCATCAATGGGCACCTGAACGGTTGAAATGGCAGCCAGGTGCACTTTAATGGAGGAGTATTGCAGGCCAGGTTCTGAAAGGAACAGCAAGTACACTCCAGAATCTGATTCACTGGACAAGTGAAAGGGTAAAAGTGATGAGAAGCTGCCCACAAAGCAAAGCCCTTCCACTTCATGGAATAAGTGGCCCTGGTGAAGGGCTTCCTGGCAGCCACCAGAACATCAGCCACCTTCTGGGACACCCCAGATCTAGCCAGGGCCATGTCTTCAGGAGCCAGGGATGAAGGTGCAGAGACTTGAGGTTCCAGATGGACCAGGGTGCCCTGCTCCTGTGATGGCAAGCCTGTGCACAGGGGCACGGGCACTGAAGGTTCCACCCCCAGCTGCTGCAGTAAGGGGAACCAGATCTGACGAGGCCAGAAGGGGGCAATGAGGATCGTAGTAGCCCCTTCCATCTGGAGCTCGATCAGCCCCTCTAGAGCACAGGGAAGGGAAGGGAAGGAGGGAAGGCGCAGAGGAAGCTCCCTTACCATGAGAGGGACAACTTGCTAGAAAATTCCAGGCCCTGGAGCGAGTGAACAGAAACGCAGCAGTTTTGCATGACTGGGGATGCAAAAAGGTCCAACTCTAGATTACCCCACCTGTCGAACAGGTCTTCTACAATCGAAGTCATCAGCTCCCACTCATGCATCAGAGACTGCAACCGGCTTAGCTCGCCTGACAGGATGTTTTGGATGCCTTGAACATGGATGGCAGATATTTCTAGACCGTATTCTAGAACCCAGTACCAGACCTTCATCACTTCCTGATACAGAGGGTATGAGTGGGTCCCCCTTGTTTGTTGATGTAGAGTACTACACTGATGTTGTCTGTCTGCACCAGCAGATGGCCCAGGAAGAGATGGGTCTGGAAGGCTTGTAAAGCATACAGAATGGCCCTCATCTCCAGGACGTTGATGTGCAGGAAAGCCTCCACACTGATTCATTCCTTGATGTGGTGAGGATCTGCTGAAAGGAAGGAATGAGGAAGGAAACCCCTCTGAACTGGTTGCTGGGATCCATCCACCATAGCAGCACCTTTTTGGCTGGTGAGGAGACTAGAACTTGCTGTTCCAGGTCGTCAGTGTGTTGATCCCACTGGACCCTTAATGTCCACTGGCGGATCTGCATGTGCAGCCTGGAAAGGGGAACCATGTCAATAGCTGCGGCCATCAGGCCCAAGAGCTGCAGGAAGGTTATGGCCATGACATATCTGCTGTTGTAAAGCAGCTGGGCCTGAGCCATCAGATGGTCTGCTGTGTCTTGGGGCAAGAAGACAAAGCCTTGAACTGTGTCCGGTGCTGCCCCTATGTACTGCAGGCACTCACAAGGGATCAGGATTGACCTGAGCAGATTGACCTTGATCCCTGAGGCATAGGACAACTGCCTGGTATACACTAGGGTTTGGAGCAGTTGATCCCTGGACTGTGTTTTAAGCAGCCAGTTGTCCAGGTATGGAAAGACGTACAGACCCTTCCTCCTGAGGGCTGCTGCCACCACCATTAAGCATTAAGTAAAGACCTGTGGCACAGAAGACAAGCCAAAGGGCAATGCCCTGAACTGGTAGTGCTCCCCCTAGAACTGATATCTGAGGTATTGCCTATGGGGAGTCACCTTGATGTGGAGGTATGCATCCTGCATATCCAGTCTCCCTTGAGCAGAAGAGGCAGCAGACCTTGGAGGGTTACCATCCTGAACTTCTTGTACTGGATGTAGAAATGCAAATTTCTCAGGTTCAGGATGGGCCGTAAATCCCCTGTGGATTTGGGGACGAGAAAGAAGTGGGAATAGAATCCTCTGCTCCTCGGGAACACACTCTATGGCTCTTTTCTGCAGCAATGTGCAAATTTCTCCCAGCAGCACTGAAATGTGGTCTGGAGGGTACCTTAAATGAACTGGAGGTAGATCTGGAGGCCACGCCAGAAGTTCTAGAGTGTACCCCCTATGAGCTGCAGGACCCAAGCGTTTGTTATCTCCTGCCATCTGTCTAGGTGGAGGGGGAATGACCCCCTATCAACGCCTTCCATAGTGCTGGAGGGTGAGGATCGAAGGAGGAGTCATGCTGAGGTGGCACCTAATGCTGGGGCTGCCCCCCTCGGGGGCCTTCCCAAAGGTGGAGGAAGGGGTAGACAGAGCTGTTGGTACTCGGCACTTGCCCTGAGGTTGGGTGCCAGAGTTGAGCCTATGAGTGGTATGACAAAAGGGCACCCTGTGGCCTCTTTTTGGCTGGGTGTGGTACAATGAGTGAACTGACTGCAGGGTCCTGCCCAAGGCCTGTAGGTCAGAAAGGTATCCCTGCATATCTGCCCCAAAGAGCTTGTAGACTCTGAAGGGGGAATTCATGATGGACTGCCGTATGTCAGTAGTAAACCCAGACACCCTGAGCCAAGAATACCTTCTCAGACAGATGCCAACTGCGGCTGCTCTACTGGAGGCATGGGCAGTGTCATAAGTGGACCTCAAAGGTGCCTGCCCACATCTGCCCCAGATGGAAGGGTCTTAAAGGAAAACAATCAACAATACAGACTCCTGCCTCAAGTATTCACCCTCAGTTAAGAAGCCTTTTAAGTATGATTGACAGCATTTTCTGGCGTCATAACACACTTTATTTTAATAAAGAAAAGTCCACACCTGTTAAGTATGTAGGACGCGGGGTTTCCATCATCAGCAGCGCACTGCACCACGCACTTCAAAACATAACTGTAATTGAAGCGACTGGTGCGGCGCGACCTTTACAGATAATGGAGCCTCCAGCATCCGCCATACTTCAGGGTTACGTACTTTTTTTTACTAAAATAAAGTACGTTGCGGCACGAGAAAAACGCTGTAACATACTTAAAAGGCTTAACCAGAGGGTAGGCCTTGCGGGGGCGGAAGTTTGTATTGTTGATCGTTTTCCTTTAAGCAGTTCCTGTCTCTAGGGACCCTCTGGAAGGGCCTGGGCTGCAGCTTTTGCCTGTCTCCTGAGAGAGTTCTGGTATTTGACCATATGGGCAATGTAATTCATAACCCTGATGGTCAATATGGTAGAGGCATAGGTTCTTTTACCCAGAAGGTGCAGCTTTCTGGATTCCTTATCTGGGGGAAAAGAGCTGAGGTGTTTAGGTCTCTTGGGCCTATCATGGGCAGCATTTATCACCACTGACTCTGCCTGTGGTTACTCCACAAAAAAGGTATTCACTGAGGGAGCCTAGTACAACTTGCTGCCTTTCCAGGTATGGCAGGGATCAGATTTGGCTTGTACCAGGCAGTCATGGTGGCATCTTCGAAGGCAGCCAGCAGAGGAGGAATAAAAGTGGGAGAAGGTCAGGATGGTATTCGTCCTCACCACTCTGAACAGGGCACCGGGGGTGTCAAGGACTGAGGGCAAGCAGGATGTGCCACCACGGAGGGCGTCTACGCAGGAGGCAAAGTAGTAGGCCCTGGCATCGATGGGCCCAGAGGTGGGGTATGGCGGTGCATAAACTCCCAGGAGTATAGCATGGTCTGGAAATCGACAGTGATCAGCATCGCTGGAGCACTTTGCAGCGCTGATGGGGTAGGCTGGGTCCCTGATGTCGGCGGTACAGCCTGTGGTATCGACAGTATGGGTTGAGGTGCCGATGTTAACATGATGGCCTAGGGTGGCAATGTGGAAGGCAGAGTCCCCAATGTCAAACAGCAGGCCAAAGGTATTGCGAGAGGAGGCAGGAACCCTGATGGCGACATGCCAATGCCAGCTGGAGCAGGACTGGCGCAGTTCCCCCTCTGGAGTCTCGTAGAGAAAAGAGACCCGAACGACACAGGCTGGAACGTTGGCGGGGGCGTCAGAAGTCCCAACGCCAATGAGCCATCGCTGGACAAAGAAAGGTGGTGGAAGGTGCTGTTCGACAGTAGGAAGCAGGAGATACTGTTACCTCTGTATAAGTCACTGATAAGGGCATACCTGGAGTAGTTTGCCAGATTCTGGAGTCCCCACATAAAAAAGGCAGAGGCAGGCTAAAGATGGTACAACACAGGTCGACTAAGATGCTTCTGGGTGGGATCACGTGATGAGCTAGAGGGGAAAAGACGTCCCTGAGGTTGCTCCTGAGTCGCACCGAATAAAGTATAGTAAAATAACTGTTTAAGACCCCACAACTTCGTGTATAATCAGGAATTTGGATTGCTAACAAGGTTCTGCATTACTGGGAGTAAGTCGAGTGAATATAATCTAGTAGTGTACTTACGAGACGCAAAAATTGGCCTGGCCGACAGTATGGCCGAGATGGAACGTGGAAGCCCCGAGCTTCTGGCTGCAAGGTCGCTGGCTGTAAAACGCTCGAAACCCCACTCTCTGGTCCCAGAGGTAAATGAAGATCAGCTGACAGAAGAACGAGGGGGGCATACATCCTCGGATGATATTACAGATATCAAACATCTCCTCCAAGGCTTAGTGGTGGACTTCTCTACATTAAAATCGACACTAAAGGCTCTAACACAACGAGTGGGGGATGTTGAGACCAGGGTTGCTTCCCAGGAAAGGAAGATGGCGTCTATGGATCATGAGGTGATTACCCTCAAAAGGCAAGTTAAAAAGTTGGAAGATTGCCTGGAAGATCAGGAATCACGCAGTTGGAGAAATAATCTAATTATGGCGGGTCTTCCTGAGAAATCGGAAGGATCAGACTGTGTAGCTTTTATGCAGGATCTTCTCCTGAAATTGTTTGGTCCAACACCTTTCGGAGAATCCTACAATATCGAGAGGGTACACCATTCTTTGAGAGTGATCCCCCCACCTCGAGCTAGACTGCGGGTCCTTATTATGCGTTTTCTGAATTTTAAAGAGAAAACTCATGTACAAATCAAAGCCAAAACAAATACAAATCTTCAGTGGAACGGGGCCCCTATTTGGATTTTTCAAGATCTAACACCTTCAGTTAGGGAAAAACAGAAGGAGTATGCGGAGATCAAGAAGAAGTTATACTTGGCAGGGGTGAAGTTCAGAATACAATATCCAGCCACGCTGATTGTGA
Source organism: Neoceratodus forsteri (assembly GCA_016271365.2). Classification (NCBI taxonomy): domain Eukaryota; kingdom Metazoa; phylum Chordata; order Ceratodontiformes; family Ceratodontidae; genus Neoceratodus; species Neoceratodus forsteri. The sequence goes on from JADMNL010000030.1 coordinate 91,466,714, forward strand.
GGTTACAGAATGGAGACAGGAGGTATGCAACGGCGACCGATGCTGCAGAAAGCCTGAGGGTGGAGCTGCCAGCCCTGTTTAAACCTGCGACTTGAAAGTTTGAGGTGCCTGCAGGATTGACTGTTGTAGAGCGGTGACTGAGAGCAGGATGGATCGGGAAGAGCTACGAAAGTAGGTAGCGTTCGATCAGCTTCATCCTTGCTCCACGCTTTGGAGATTGGATCTGTCCTCTCACTGTTTGGACTGCTCTAGATTAATTTGGTGCGGGACTGCAGGATAAGGGCTCCTAATTGACTATTTTTAGGGTCCAATCAACCCCATACTGCTTACAATTCTGTTTTTTCTGTTTGCTTTATTTTTTTTCCTCTGGTCTTAGAGAGTTACAATGCAGTTCTAAGAAGAGGACTGAACAACAGATAGCCTGTAGTTTAAATATAGTAGAACAGTCCAAATGGGCTCAAGATTTTTTTGGGTGGAATTTGCCCTGGGGAAAATGGGGTATTGGTAAACCTATGCTACTGAACAAACCTATAATGGAACAAGGGTTATACTAGGATGTTTTGTTTTTCTTTACTAAAAGATTAAGTATAGGTTTCAGGGGCTTACTGCTTTTTTTCTAATTTGCTGTGTCTGGAATAGAAGAATGGGGGAATAGATAGGGGCGTGGAATGCTGTCTCCCTGCTATCACTAGATATTTTAGTGGAAGTGACCTCTTGTGGGGAGAAGGAGGTACTTACTGAGCTTCTTTATGTTAGAATAGTAGGGGTATTTTGTAACTCAAGAAGCTTATGATGGGATTTATGGGTATAAGTGGGGTTTATTGTCTTCTCTTTATAATGGGATTCGGGGGGCTCGGGGGCACCTCTGGGCTAACTCATTCACGTCTCATTCGGATTAAGAAGGACGATCAGAGGATCGGGGGTTACTGGGGGAAAAGGGGGGAAGAGAGAGAATCCATAGTGCATATAATAGTTGGGTGGACAGAATGCAAGAGGGTGAAAAGCAGGGATACTGTTATAAATTATAGTATTGCTTAAATTTATCTCATGGAATGTTAAAGACCTCGGGGGAGGAAGAAAAGACGGGTAATATTACAATATATTAATCAATTGGGGGTGCACTTAGCTGCACTGCAAGAAACCCATTTACTGAAAGAGGAATTACATCTATTGAAGAAAGGGTGGGTGGGCAAAGTAGTAGGAGAAGGGAATGCGAATGCATCGGTGGGCGTGGTGATACTAGTAAGAAAAAACTTGCCCATATATAATTACTCAAATCAAGACACTAGAGGATGGTAGGGGGATCCATGTGTCAGGTAATATCTTGGGAAATCCATTTTCTTGTGCCTCAATTTATGGCCCTACCACCTCTAAACCTGACATTTTTGCCTCAACGGAGGTTGATATTGCTACGCTCCCCTCCCACCCACTTATTCTAGCAGGTGACTGGAACCTTTGCTTGGATAATGGGGTAGACAGGAACACTCCCTCTAAATGACCACCTTCTGCAGCGCAGATAGCTCTAGATAGATTTTTGGAAGTTACAGCATTAGTAGACCCCTATAGGGTGTATACTAAAGGGGATACCGACATGACCTATTCTGGAGTGCATAACTCACATTCCAGAATTGATTTTTTTTTTGGTCAATGGGGCAGCATTAAGGGGCGTCAAAGAACTGACTACTTTTAACAGAGTACTATCTGTCCACTCCCTGATACAGATGCTCTGGGAGATAGATAACATTCCCCCAAAACCATACCGATGGCGGCTGGATGATGGGATATTAACGGTTGATAATACTGTGTCTAAATTAGAGGAAGCACTAGTGGAGATTACCCAGACCCAAATACCGACACTCATAGATAAGAAACTTGCTTGGCCTACTTGCAAGGTATTACATGCAGGAATAGCTCAAGAATATACTGCTAGGAGGAATAGGATGAATAGAGTGTGGGAAGAATTTTTAACTGGGGCCATTAAGTCACTACTCCCTTTGGAGGGTTCCTCTAGTGAACTGGATGAGGAGCTTAGAGAACTAAGACATGAAATGAGAAATATGATGCATGTCAGGATAGATCGCTTGCTTGAAAGGTTAAATGCTAGATACCTGCTGCAGGGAGATGTGCTGGGCCGTTTGTTAGCCAATAGAATTAGGGAATGGGAGGTGGACCGAATGGTTATGGCACTGAAGTTTGGAGGGGACATTATTACAGATCCTCAGGAAATGGCTGATGCTTTCGCAGAATATTATGCTGGGATTTATCAAGGGGGGGTTTACTAGTTCAGTGGAAGAGATTAGAGGGTTTCTGGATAAGATACCCTTGCCTAAATTGGACCAAGAGCAGGCTCAGGCTTTGGCAGCCCCAATCCGAGAGGTAGAAATTATGGCAGCAATCAAAGCATTGCCAAACGGTAAGGCACCACGGCCTGATGGTCTATCGGCTAAATTCTATAAAGTTCACTTATTGACTATACTCCCTCTCCTGAAAGATTTATTCTCGAATATTATGAAAGCTGGGGTTCCCCATCCTCCTTTGTATCAAGCTTATATTACACTTATTCCAAAGCCAGATAAACCTAGGGATCTGCCTAGCAATTACAGACCCATAGCTTTGATAAATCGGGATATTAAAGTCCTCACAAGGATCCTGGCTAATAGAGTTTTAAAAGTTGCTCCTTTATTAATTAATCAGGACCAAGTGGGGTTTATGCCAGGTCGGGGGGCGCAGAACGCATTAAGGAAGCTGCATCATATCCTTCATCGGGCCTCCAACTCCAAGTCAGCTATGGCTCTGATTGCACTTGACGCCAAGAAGGCATTCAATCGTGTTTCCCATGCTTTTCTATTTCTTACGATGGAGAAAATGGGCTTCCCGGAGGGCCTTCTCAGAGGCCTTAAAAACCTTTATAGTGCCCCCACTGCTAGGGTTCTGTGCAATGGCTACCTTTCTAAAGAGTTCCTTCTGATGAATAGGACTAGACAGGGTTGCCCCCTGTCACTAATTTTGTGTAATATTTAATTGGAACCTTTATTAAGGGCACTCCACACGGATCCTGCGGTTCAAGGAATTAAGGTTCATCGGATAGAGCTTAAATTTTCGGTTTTTGCCGATGACATAATGTTGCATTTATAAAAACCGGCTAAAAACTTCCAAAAATTATTAGGCAATTCTCTGAGGTTTCCAACTATAAATTAAATTTAAGCAAAACACAAGTTCTTCCCCTTACCCCGTATACTTATAGAGCAGATTTTGAACACTTGCAAATAAACTGGGCCCCAATTAAAATTAAATATTTGGGTACCTGAATTATGGCTAAAACAGAAAATGGGGTGGAAGAAAATGTAGACAATCTTTTGACTATAATTAAAAATGATATTTTAAGGTGGAATAAACTCCCCCTGAACTTCACTACCAGACTGGGACTGATTAAAATGAATCCCCTACCAAGATTGTTATTAACATTCCCAAAGGAAGGTTTATTAATATCCAGAGGGTAATCTCAGCATTTTTGTGGAATTCAAAAACCCCCCAGGAGAAAACATGCTGCCCTATGCCTTCCCCATCTTATGGGAGGCATTAAGCTTCCAGACCTATTTTTATATTATGTCGCGGGACAACTAGGTTTAATGGGACAATGGTACAGAGCCCGGGAAGAAGGGGGATACATCCCAATGTGGCTCCAAATCGAGTGACAAATTCTGGAGGACCTGAAACTTTCCCCAGCAGCGTTGCTCTTTTCAGATCCAGAGGGCATACCTAAAAGGGGAAGGCAGACACCAATCTTTAAATCAATGGTGGCATGATGGAATTTTTTAAACCCCACACAGAGGAGAGTTCAAAGGAGAGTCAGGGAATCAACCCATACCGGGAAATCCTAATCTTCGCCTTGGGGGACAAATAATCAGTGAGCACTGGGCACCACAATTAACTGATCTGAACTTCACAGATTTTATAGTAGAAGATAAGGTGATCCTACCTGCGCAGACTAGGGAATGGGACTTTTTTAGAAAGATTCAGATTACGAATATGGTGCAGCAATTTTTAAGAGATAATAAGGATGTGGGTCAGAGTCCATTTACTTGGGATAATCTGAGTGAGATTGATTACTCACAACACCCCCCCCCAAAAGTTTACACTGTGCTGTTAGGCTTTGTGAGCTCAGACTCCTTGGCTCAAGTTTTATATTGGGGAAAATAAATATAACCCCCCTGAGGCCTGACTGGAAAGAGATTTGGAAAAGTGTTAAATTCCTGCCCATACCGAAATGTAAGACTATGCAATTTTTTATTTTCTCAAACATTTACTACACCCCTTCTAAACTATGTTCTAGAAGACTCAGACAGACAGATCGGTGCTTTAGATGTGGAATGAAACCAGGGGATCTCTTCCATGTGATGTGGAACTGTCCCAAAATACCTTCATTATGGGTTCAAATTGGTCACAACGTGGATCCGTTACTAAACTATTCGGAGCATATTAAACCAGAGATCTGTGTTTTGGGAGATATGAAATCGGTTGTGAGAGAGTCAGCTAAGCATCATGTGGCACAGATGTCCGCCCTGGTTAAGGCATTTGTCCAAAGACATTGGAAAAGTAATCCCATTTATAATTATGATCAATGGATGAGAGATCTGTTACCTGAGATAGACTCAAAAGACAAATGATAATAGAAGATAAAACAATCTATGATAAAAGATGGAGGGCATTAGAGGCAGTGTATTCAATACAACTGAAGAGTGCTCAAACCCAGATCTGTCTGTCTGATTGGGATTAGCTAGCAACTATTACTTAAGAAAAATTTAAAAGGGACCATGATTTTACTGATGTGTGTAATTTTGTGTCTTATAGTACTTCTCCTAGTGAGGTGTATTACTCTCTTTAGATAGTTCTTGGTGTGGTTATATTATGTCTGCCGCATCAAAAGGGTTAGGATGGGTTCTCTCTCTCTCTCCTAGGGACACAGTTTTAAAGCCCAGTCTAAAGGACTTACAGCTACTTCGAAATTAAGATTAGCAATAAAGAGGGATATTTAAACTGGAAGTTGATTAGGTCCATAGCTAACTTTGAACTGACAGAATCTAATGTCATATTAGTAAGTCAGAGTCAATTCAGCTGGTATAATACATTAAAACTGTGTATGTAAATAGTTAAGGGGATGTATACAGTAGCCACAGCCAGTTTGGGGATGTGGGCCCGGGGTCAGCCTGGGATATGTGTATGTATGTCTTCTCTGTTGATATCATAAACTTTAATAAAGAAGTTTAAAAAAAAAAAAAAAGCTGATTCTGGGCTAGGAAGGCTGATCCTGTGAGGATCAGCTAAAGGCACTGAACATGTATTCACCTGAAAACAGATGGGGGAGGAGTGATCTGACTGAGACCTTCAAGTCCCTGAAAGGAACACACAAGGTGAAGTGTGAAGGGCTATTTTCCAGGAACAGACAAACTAGCAAATGGGGTCACGAGCTAAGGTTAATTTGGTTGGGGTGGGGGGGTTAAAAAGGATGTGAGGAAGTTTATTTTTATAAAAAGATTGGTCGAGCCATGGAATGCTCTTCTGGCAGAGGTGGTAAGTGCTCAAACCATAAACAGCTTCAAATATAGCTGGAAAAGCCCAAAGGGTATAGTACTTATTCAGCAGGATGAGGGAAGTAAAAACACAGAACAAAATGGGGGACATTAGGGTATGCATAGACCCCACAGACACAACAGATCCTGAAGTAAAATAGGGCAATATGAGCAGATTAGATGGACCGTAGGTTTTTTTTTTTTTTTTGCAGTCATTTATGTTTCTACATTTCTTGTTTTCCAAGTGCACACTCTACCCTCTATTCTAACAGGAAAAACACATTTTTACATTTATATCCCATTTCTCTCTGGGTGGAGAATGCCTTACTTCAGCCTAGCTCATGGTCAGATTCCTGTCCAGACAATGCCACGTCCCAGTCATCAAGTTCAGTGACCGCACTTTGCTGCCATACAGCATTCCCCTTCCATGCATCAGCTGGGTCATCATTCAGTCTCTGACACGTCAGATGAGGACGTGTGTGTCTGTGTGTTGTGTGGGAGAGCAACAGATTAAAGGCGCCATCCCACCCCATTATCATTGTCCCCCTCTATGATCGGCTGCCCCACCACCCCCCCCCCAATTGTTTAACCAAGCGTGGCACATTAAGCTGAAAGCTTGTCTACAGATGCGACCTGGGAGCACAGGGAAGTTAAGTGACTTGCTCAGGGTGTCACAGTATGCAAGCAGGGGCTGTGGGATTCAAACCCAGCTCTCCAGATTTGCAGCTCAGAGCCTTAAACCATTGTGCTATACTGTCTCCCACATGTACCTACAAGGCAGAAAGGCCAGATGTGTGGTCGACCACAATGTTCAGTGCTGCTCCAATATTAGGAAGGAGGTGCTGAAGTGACAAGGTGAGCATCATCATCATTCCAATGGAGTCCAAGTGTGCTGTCTTTGTAGCACACCATAAACTTCACTGGCTCAAGAGAGGGAGTCAGGACTGTAACGCAAAGCTAAGTCTCCCACACAGCTAGACAATGCGTTTCCCCCAGTGCCATGGGGCCAGGCAAGGGGGGAAAAAAAAAAAAAAAACCTTTACTAACTATGCACACCATGATAAGAGCATGGAGTAAAAGGGCATGTGTGATAATTATAGTTAAAGAGAGGGCTGCCGACTATCAGAGCGCTGCATTCCCCTGCACTTGAGAGACACTTATTCAGCAAAGACCACCAGAGGGGCCAGCTCCTCAGTCGCACGGAAATGTGCTTGTCACCAAGATGCTCCAGCATGTGAGGCTAAAAGAGACATTGTGCATTGGGATGAAGGGAGGGTTGAGGGTCATAGCACATCAGAACACACACAAGACTACAAGGGGTAGAATTACCCCTCAAGCGTCAGGACGAAGGCCTGCCTGGCGACTCTCTTGAGCCCTGAATGGTAAACATGCCTCCTGACAAGATTTTGCCAGAAAAAGGGGGAAGGGAGATGCCCCCAATCTAAAGTGCCTAGTATGGGTGGTGGGGGAGAGCCAAGGAGATATGGGAGGTAGGCAGGCCAAGGTGTGGCTGGAAGGGCACAAGTGACAGACTAAGCACTAGATGGCAGGGCCATGACAAAACTAGATTAACAAAGAAGAATACAGGGAGAGAACAAATGTCCGAATCGTTTATGTCCTGTGTCTGTCTCTCTCTCTCTCTCTCCGCTCCCCCTCCCCCCCAACCATATGTATACACCCAAACGTCTCAAACCCAATGCTAAGCATCATGGGTAACATTATGAAAAGCCTTATGTTTAGGGCAGACGTTACCAGCATAAACCTCACTGCTATGTGATTCCACTCTGTGTTGAAATACTGTAATCCTGAACCCTATGCCTTAGCCTAGATAACAAAATGCGGCACACTGTTACAAGACAACAATTCCAGAACTTATGCAGCAGTGCTGGGTTACATTTGAAAACTGGGTACCATATGAAAGGAGGACAAGGAGGGAGAATGAAAAAGAGATGGTGGGGCATTGAAACAGAAACTGATAAGGAGAACGTAACGAAAACTGGAGGAGACGGCAGACAGCAGGAATACACTGAGGAAGCGGACCAAGGGTTGTGGGTGCAGCACTGAACCAAAGGAAGTGTCTTACTCGACTAGATTACAGGCCAAAACCAAGAAAGGTACTTATGTACATACAGTGTATTGCTCAAAAATGCAGGTTGAGAAAGGCAAAAATTCAGTGTAGTGCTTCCGCAACATGAGGTACAGAGCAAGAGGGTCAACAAAGTGAGCACATGAGCAGTAGTGCACCTACAGAACAATGGCCTGAAGGCTTTATCACCCAAGAGGGTAAATGTCCACGGTAATAAAACATTTTGTTAAAAGTCAGTAAGTTAAGAAGGTAGTATTGTTTTTTTTTTTATTATAAGGAGAAACGGACACATTACTGATTAATGATGCATAATTTACCACTGGAGTACAACATTAATTCGCTTAAAGTGATTTTCCAATTTTTCTGCAAACCACTGACCACTGGCATCAGCAGAACCCAAATCTCAAAACATTTAAAACATCTGAATTTGAGAACATTTAATTCTTTGTTGCTAAAGATATTTAGAGGAAATCGGGCTACGTCCCCCTTAGAGTTCGCCTGTCCCTGCTGCTTTTCCTGTTTTGAAGTCATAAGCTGTAACCCTCTGCTGTGACATCACAATCTGTTGCCATGGAAATGATTCTAAAGGCACAAGGGAGGATTGTTATAGAGTGAGAGAGAGCTACTCTACTCTGCACGTGAGACACTCTTATTGTGGGATGAGTGACTCACGCATAGCTGCCCTGGAAAAGGGCACATTTTGGTTAACGTTTTTAAAAAAATTTAATATTTTATTGATTGGGTTTGATCAATAATATATTAATACTGCCCCAAGACCATTCCTACGATTGTAAGAGTGGTCTCGTGTACACTCTTAGGGTATCGGAACCTTCTGTTCATGGTTCTCATACCCTAATACTTGTGAGACAACTCTTAACAACCTAACAGTGGTCCCGGGGGCAGTATTAACATAATAATGTTTTCAGCAATTAAAAAAAAAAAAAAAACACGTCCAAAAATTATTTTTTAGGGAAATTTTGTATAACCGAGTTCTGCTGTTGCCAACTTTGAACAGTTTACTAAAAATCACTTTAATGTTTTGGTGGTATGGGAAGATCACCCTCACGCCCTTTTTTCAATATTTGTTCCAACAATTCAAGAACTGGGTTACAGGGTTACTTTTGTGTGTCTGTTGTGGTCAGAAAGGGAGTGGAGGGGTACTGCACCACAACCTCTACCTAGAAATGAGAACACATAGTGAAAATAGTGCTGATTACGACACGTAGCACAATAATACTAAACAGTAAACTTGTGATAGTACCAAACCATTCAGCAGCACAAGACATTATCAATAGTGGCACGAAGATGGCAGTGATCACAAATTATCCTAACCCTTTTGTCAGTCTTCTACTAAAACTGTTCATGGACTGGTCAGGTCAACATGCAATATCTGCTAATAAATGCCCAAAGAATGCTCCAATAAGTATGTTGTATTATATGCTGTCATGATCAGTACTGGGAACCTAGCAACATCTAAAAAAGTTAATTGTTCCAGACAATTTAAACATTTATATAGAGGATAATGGCTGGGGATTGGGTGATAACCACGCTGTAATCACCTCAAGTGGTTGCTAGGGCAACATGGTAAACCTCGAGAGCACAGCTCGAGAGGTTTACTGCAGCCCTAGCAACCATGAGAGGTGATTTCAGCGTGGTTGTCACCCAATCCCCAGCCATCATCTTTTATAGTGTATGGTCAAAAAAACTGTTTACATTCTATGTGTGAGAATTATGGAACTCTGGTGCATTCTTTTTTGTTATGCCACTGTTTGGAAGTTCTGAAGTGTGGTTAACAACTTTTAAAATTCTAAACAGTGCATAACAAAGCTGTGTGACTGCTGATTATGGTCGTTAAAAGGCACTTACCATACATTATAAATGTAATAAGACCCTCAGACTTGGGCCTTTCCTGGAAGATAATTACCTCAAAGAGGTTTAAAGAGCCACTGACGCCTTGAGAAGATCTTTGAAATTTATAATATTTGGACACAAAGCAGCTTATATTTCTCATTTAGCTCTGTATTTCTTTTCCTCATTACTACTGAGGTGATATGAATGAAAACAGGATAGTTGTTCCTTGAGGGTTCTTCAGCTCCTGTTGCTTCTTTCCAATCTGGTGTCATAATACTCTGATTGTGACATCACAACTATTCCCATGGCAACTAACTATGATGTCACAACAGAGCATTACACGTTCAAGTAGGGAATAAGCAATAAGAGGCAGATGAACTCAGAGGGACAAAGATTTTGTTTTTGTGAACATTTCCTCTGTAATGAACAATGGAGAGGAGAAATCTGTAGAAAATATACAAAATACGGCCTGAATTGTATCTAAATATTATGTTTTCTAAAGTTTTCCCAAAGGCATCAGTTGCTCTTTAAGTTCTTGGCTATGCCCAGGGCCTTACGCGCGCTCAAAGCATGAGCCTCCAGGAAAGGTCCTCCCAGATCTTATTCCTTAAGTGACACATTTTTTCTAAACTTTCTATTTATCAATTTTTCAATATATCAATATTGACAGATATTTTATAGAATATACAGGAGGGTTACTCACCTGTAACCGTAGTTCTAGGAGTGGTATATAGTGCACATCCACACGGTGGCAGTCTTTATTTTCCCTTTACGTTCAGCCAGAATATCTTCAAGTTATGCTACTCCTACCCACCCAAGGAGTATCCTTCTTGGCTCCACCCTGTGACATCAGATCTTGCATGCTGGAAGCAGGGATCCCTGTGCCACTTGCCAGGGGAGGTCTGGTGGGTCGTGTGGATGTGCACCATATACCACTCCTAGAACTACGGTTACAGGCGAGCAATCCTAATTTCTAGGGACATAGATATGGTGCACTTATCAACGCTTTGGCAGACTCCTAGCAGTTCTCTGGGAGGAGGGGGCAAGGCGTACACCCCTATTTAGGGAACAAGGAATGGAGAACCGAGGCCCCAAAACCAGCATCCCAGTGTGACTCAAGGCAGATATCATAATGGGAGATGAAGGTGTGTGCTGACTTCCAAGTAGCAGCCCTGCAAATCTCCTTAATAGGGACGTCCCTTGAAGCAGCCACCAAGACAATGGTATGTCTGGTGGAATGAGCCCTTAGCCTAACAGGAGGCTCCCTACCAGCTGAGGTATAAAAGAGGTCGATGCATGAGACAATCCACCTGCTGATCGTCTGCTTAGCTGTCGGTCTACCAGGTACAGCTTTGGCGTAGGTGAAAAGCGGCCAAATCTCTCCCCGAACCCCAGCTGTGCGTGCCTTGTAATGATCAAGCACTTGCCTCAGGCCCAATGTGCAACACCTGTGCTCAGTCTCTGAGGCTAGACTGGTGAAATACACTGGGCCATTAATCACCCCATTAAGGTGAAACTCCGAAACAACCTTCGGAAGGAACTTCAGGTTGGGGCAGAGGACAACCTTGCCCATGTGGAACACCAAGTATGAAGACTCCACTGAGAGCTCCTGGAGCTCCTCAATCCTTCAGGCAGAGGTGATAGCCACCAAGAAGGCAGTCTTCCACAACAGGTGGGAGATGGCACACCTGCGCACTGGTTTGAATGGCTTGCCAATGAGCATGGCCAGTACTAGCAATAAATTCCAAGGTGGCCATAGTTCATGCACTGGCAGGGACAGGTTGTCCAGGCCCTTGAAGAAGAGCCCGACTACCACTCCTGTGTCACCATCTGCATACCAGCCCATGCCCAGTATGCAGAGATGGCTGCCACGTGCACCCTGAGGGTCATCGACCTCAGGCCGGACTGAGATTGGGACCACAGGTAGTCCAGGATGCTAGCCACAAGGCAGGACAGGGGGGTCTAACTCCCTGCCCTGGCACCAAACTGGAAAGCTCTTCCATTTGAAGGGATAGCATTAGCAGGTCGACTCCTTCCAAGAGGCTTCTACGACATGGAGGACCTCATCAGAGAGACCCAAAGCCTGGAACTCTAGTCACTCAGGAACCAGGCTGTCAGGCAAACGGATTGAAGTTCTGGGTGCAAGACCTTCCCCTGGTGGCAAAAGAGCAGGTCCAGGCATAGAGGCAAGTGCCATGGAGGCCTGTAGCTCAGGCTGAAGAGATCAGAGTACCACAACTAGTGCAGCCAGTCCAGGGCTACCAGGATCATCCATGCCTTGTCCCTTGACCAACACCTTGTGAATCGGGGGAAAAGGGAGGGAAGGTATAAAGGAGGTCTGGGGTCCAGGGCCTCATGATGGCATCCACCAGCAGTGTTCCGCATTGGTGGGGGGCAGGCACAGAACAGCCTCAGCTTTGCGTTCTCCCAGACGAATAGATCAACCAGGGGAGTGCCCCACCACCTCCTGGTGAAAAGACCACTCGTGAGACGCCTTGCCCACTGGGCTGAGGGCATCCACCAGTTAGCTGGAGACTCCAGCCACATGAATTACCAGGAAATCAGCACCCAAGCTGTGTACGAGGGTCCAAGTGTGGAGGGCTTCCTGACACAACTGGAGGGAATATGTTCGACCCTGCCTGTTGAGGAAGTACATGGTTGAAGTGTTGTCCATCTGGACATACGAATGGGACTCCTTCCTGCAGATGTTCCATGATGAGCCACCACTGGATGGCATCCCACATCAGCTGCGTTACCGTGACCAGCTAGTCCAGGTGATCGAGGTGCTGAGACCACTGGTGGACCAGCCCCCATTGCAGACAGCGCATCCCCAGCAGGCCCACTGGACCACACTGGTGCAGGACACCATGTATCTCAGTAGCCGCATAAAGTCCTGGGCAGGGCACGAGTGCCCAATCTAAAATGAAAGGGCAAGGAAGAATGGCCTGATGCCTGGTCCGCTGGGAGTCAAGCCTTAGCCCAAAGGGAGTCGAGCTCTGACCCGATGAAGTGGATAACCTGCGATGGGCAGGGGTGACAAGAAGACCCAAGGCCAAGCAAGTCTGGAGGGCCAGGTCCCTAGACCGTTCCACTTCCTTCCGGGACAAACCGGTGAGTCAGTCAGTCATCCAGGTAAGGGTACACCTGGAGCCCTCAGCACCGTAGGAATGCTGCCACCACTGCAATGCACTTGATGAAGATTCTGAAGGCCAAGGAGAGTCCTAATGGCATAACTTGGAACTCACTGTGCACCCTGTCTGCGAAGAACCGAAGGTACCGCCAATGGGTTGGACAGACTGGGATGTGGAAGAAGGCGTCCTGGAGGTCCAAGGAGCAGAACCACATGCCCTTCTCCAGAGATGGAATTATCTGATTCAGCCTGACCATCTTGAACTTGCGCCTCCTCAAGAACTGGTTAAGATCATGGAAATCCAGTATGGGGTGCCAACCCCCATCTGCTTGGGGACTAGGAAGTAACTGGAAACAAAGCCCTGGCCAGCCACAGCATCTTGGACCTAGGCCACTGTTCCTTTCAGGAGGAGCTGAGCGATGTCCTCCCCGAGGGCAGACAGCATTTCATGAGACACCATTGGCTCAGTAGGGTGGGAGAGACTCGAAGTCAGGAGGCAGACCCCGGCTCACCACGTCTAGCACCTACTTGTTCATAGTGATGAGGGACCAGGTGTGCCAGAAATAGCAAAACAACCCCCACGGGAAGCTGAGGCAAGGGCAGGACAGGCAGGAGGGAGACACCCCCTGACCCATCACTGGGCAGGCTTGGCAGAGGCTCGATCACCATCTGCCAGAGAAGTGCCACTGCCTCGACCTCCAGGCTTCTTGCAGCTGAAGGCAGCGGGCTTGGATTTAGGCCACCTGACCTGGGATTGCCCCAGCTGGGGCTGCTGCAGCTTGGACTGCTGGGGCGGAAAGGGCTAAAACTGAAAGGGCTTCGTCTTTGGCATCTGGCCCTTAAGGTCCTTCTGAGAGACCATAACAGAATCTAGGGTGGCACTGGACTTCTCAATCCTGGAGAAGTGACCATCCACCCACAGCCCAAACAGGTCAGTGCCCAAAAAGGAAACATCAACCAGCTTATGTTGGATATCCGCTGTAAAGGTGGAGATCCTCAACCAAGCCCAATGCTGCATGGTGACTGCTGCAGCCACTGACCGGGCACAGGAGTCGCCAATGTCCAAGGCAGTCTGGAGCTGGTGCTTGGCAACAGAATGTCCCTGGTCTCAGACCATCTTGACTGCTGACTAAGTTCACATGGAGGTGTAGAACAAAATGGTCCAGAACCCCCATGAAGGCATGACCAAAGTTGGTCAACATGACGGTGGAGTTCGCCTGCTGGAGACCCAGGGAGGAAGCAGCATAAACCTTTTTAGCTGCATGGTCCAGCTTCTTGGACTCCTTGTTAGGAGGCCTGTCAACATCTCTGACATGGTCTGTCCAGCGGAAAACAGAGTCCCCCACCAGCCCCTCAGCCAAGGGGTGGTCGGAGAACTCGGGTAAGAAGTTGGATGCTGCCGAAGCTCCAAGGCGGGATCCAGAATGGTTTCCTCTTCTGGGACAGCAATCCATCAGGAGTCATTCCTGTTGAGGATCTCCATGAGGGGGTATTTGGCCCACTTTTAAACTGGCTCCAGGGGAATCCCCATGTACTCAGAGATGAGATGAAGCAAGGCCCCAAAGGAGATCAACACATGTTCAGTGGCGAGTTCTTTGGTTGACTTCTGTTCAAAGCCCAAGTTTCGAGCAGAATGCACGGAGGACCCCTTGGAGTCCTCGAACACCGTTTTTGACCATCGCTCCCCGTGGACCACCCTAGACTCATCTGAGTGACAGTTGTCTAGGGAGACCAGGGGCTGAGGGAGCAGCCCTGGACAGGGCCCCGTGCAAGGGCTGCTTAGACAGGGGTTCTACCAAGACAGGTGGAGAGGCTGACGCAGGCTCAGCTGGTCAAAGCAGAACCGGGATGGATCTCATCGGCAGAAACTAAGTGAGCGCCGGGTTCTGAGGCGTGGGTCGACCATGGCTGAGGATCCACTGTTGCCACATCATCTCCTAGTAGCGCCGTTATAACTTGCAATGGAGCCTCTCATCATCCGAAGGCAAGGAGGAAGAAGAGCATCAATGGCACTTCCTAGTTGACGGCCAACAGCAGAAACATTGAGATTCCAGAGACCTCGATCTCCAGGGGGACCAGGTCCTCGACCTAGACTGACGATGAGCATGTCTCCAGTGAGGAGAGGTGGAGAAAGGAGTCATGTACTCGACATGGACCAGTTCCCATTGCGGAATCCCAGAGGAGTTGATCTCTTGGGGGAGAAGCCAGATCGGCTGATTTGTCTGGCCCCTCCTGGGAGAGAGACGAAAGGACCAGAGTCAGAGTCAATGATTCATCCTCGACCTCTTCTGACAACAGGTCCACTGAATGAAGAAAACTCTTGACTGGCTGGTCAGCCCGCATCTCAGCCAACAAACCTGGCAGGGATACAGTGGAGCTTGTGGCCTGAACTGAGAGCCCTGAAGGCTCAGCCGAAGCCAACTGCTCGCAGTCATTGAGCCAGAGACAGAATTACAGGGGCGGGAAAAGCGAGCCAGTTCCCTGTCCCATGACCTGCGATGGGTCTGCTTAGGTTTTTCAGATCGATCTCCTCAGGAAGGGTGCTCCTCAAGGGTCTGAAGGGACTGGCACATGTCCCAGAAAGTGCCTGTGAATGATGCACTGATGCTGGCACTCACTGGGACCAATGCTGGAGCCAAGGAGGACACTGCTGCAGCCTGGGCTGCCACCTCTCAAGCTCAGCAAGCTGAGACACCAAGCTCACTGCCACCAAAATGGCTCTGCAGGCATCCCTGGGCTGGACTGGCAAATCCTATTCATCTGCGCGGCATAGTAAAGGCCAGCATAATGGTTTTTGAAAGGCAAGGGTTGCAGGGACTGGCACAGGCCACAAGACTGCGGGTCGTGCTGAGCCCCCAAACAGTATAAGCAGGAGGCATGGGAGTCATTACACGATAGCTCCTGGTTGCAAGCGGCACAGTGCTTGAACCAGGGACAAGCTTTCTAGTCGTCGCAATCCATAACTGAGCAAAAAAAAAATACCACGGAAAGCGAAGAGAAACTCATTAAAGGTTTAGAAATGGGCCTACACCGCACGCAGGAACTGCGAAGGAGGAGACCTGACTCTTCCAGTGGAAAGAAAGCTCGGACGTCATGGAGTGGAGCCGAGGAGGTTAACACCTGAGTGGGTGGGAGGAGCTCAGCTTGAAGACGTTCCAGCTGATTTTAAAGGGAAAAGCAAGACTGCCAAATTGTGGATTAAAAGCACCATATTCACATCCTTAGAAACTGCAGTTACACAGAGAGAGAGATATTACATTATCCAACAAAACTAAACATGATTTCATTAAACAACAATAAATTAATGAGTCTCAGCTGGCCTGCTGGCGCAGTGGCTAGGCATCCACTTGCGGCGCCGACATCCTGGGTTCAGGGACGGACTCAAGAATCGGAGGGCCAGCGAGGGGGGGGGGAGAAGGACTGAGCATCCTAGAGATGGCTCTCTTTCTCCGGGAGGGGGAGGGGTGCCAGACCCCTGGCGGAGGCTGGGGGTTCTGCCACGGCTGGCGCCGTCAGTTACGGGGGCCGGGCAGAAGTCAGGCTTCAGCCCCTGTACATCATTGCACGCCACCCCCACAGGGATCAGATTGTAAAAAATATGGTCAGTGATCCCACTATGAAGCCCGCCCCTCAGTCCCGCCATACCTCCCGGTTCCGACTGAAACAGTGTTCTGTCGGTCAGCTCGCCTCACCCAGGAGGCAAGCCAAGGGAGTTCTGCTGGCGGCGGTAATGCCGCCAATAATCTGGACAAGGTTCCATGCCCGGGGAATGGTGTTTGTCTCGTGGCCCTGCCTTGAGGGGTAGGCCAGGGCAGTCGGCAGTTGTGGGGAGCAGAATCTGTATGGGCGGATGCAAGGGACGTGGGGCTGCAAAAAAAAAATATATAAATAATGTGTCTCATTGATGTGGCGAAGATTCCCAATATCAAAGTATACAGGCGACCAAAAACGTACTTTAAAGTTTATAAAAGGAACAACAAAATAGCAATTCCCCCAAGCCATACCTCCGAACATAACTAGATACTCACCTGTCTTGCATGCAACTTCAGAAATAATCACGAGCGTTAGAAATAACAACAAAAGGGAATTTTGGTCCAGAGAATGTAAATTTCTGCACAGACATTTCATAATAACTAATATTTATGCAATAATACATACTGTTCTGTTGAGAATTGAAAAGTGTGTGCTTATTTCTTATCGCTTAATAAATCCTACTGTTACGAGCATTTCTTCATAGGTTTTAAACATATTAATTTAACCTATTCCATGAATGGTTAATTATGAACAAATTTACACCTTTCTGTATTAATAAAGTGAGGACTGGTAAACATGCAAATTCAACTCATCAGATGTAGTAATAAATGACACGTTTTAAAAAACTAGTGTACTGTCAGAAATTAATACAAACTTTTGTAAGCAGTGAACTATTACTTATAACTGAAGTATTTTTCTTTTCCCTTTTGCTAATTAGAAGATTTTCTACCCAAAAGTCATTGGTGCGATGAGTGGAAATGTACTTTACTGGAGGCTGACATTGCTAGTTCTATTCCTCCTCATACATAAGCAAACCTTTGACCTCAATGTTAATGAAATCATAGCAGACTAACGAGAGCCAATCACCTACTGCAAGATCAGTCACCTGTGATGTGACAATATGTGAGGTCACATTGCTGATGAGGTATAAAGAGGTATAGCATTGGATACGACAGTCTCCAGGTATAGTACTGCTCTTCATATCACACCCAATACTACCAGGTAGAAAAACATTCTAATGAGCTAATGGAAAAGGGAAAGCACTTCATAAGCAAACAATACTGGAGGTGCTGTGGGTCATATACTGGAAACAGGCTCTGAGGCCACTATCCAAACTGGGGCAGAGTACAGACCTCCAGCACAGGGAGAAGTGTTGGACAAGGCACTAGGGGAAGCCATCATCAGAATGGCAAGTAAGGAGGAGGTTCAGCTAGTTAGGGACTTCAATCTGCCAGATATGGAGTAGAGCCTTCCAACGGAGGCTTCAGTAAAGGGCAGGGCCATCTTTGGCCCCCACAAAGTGCTTTTCTCGGGGAGTTAGTTAATGAACCCGCTAGGGATAGGACAGTGCTTGACTTGGTACTTACAAACAGGGACTACATTGCAGACGTCACAGTGGGCAGTCCCTAGGTACTAGTGATCACAATACAGTGTGGTTTAACATAAAGACAGAAGCAGAAGCAAGCCACACAAGGACAAGGGTTCTGGATCTTAGGAGGGTGGATTTTAAAGAAATGGGAGACTGCCTCGGACACCGTTCCCATGTGATGATTGCTAGGGAGGCGTAGAAGCACAGTGGGAAACAATAAGGGAGGGCATATTTAAGGCAACCAGCCGCTGAGCAAAAGCAGAAGGAAAGAAGAAGTGGCCAGTGTGGTGAAGGGAAAAAAAAAAGAGTGGCATTCATGAGGTATAGGGAAACGCAGAGGGATGGCATTCATGAGGTATAGGGAAACGTAGAGGGCTGGGTCAGAAGTTGGTCAACTGGGTGGCAAACTGGCTGATGGGCAGAAAACAGAGAGTGGTGGTAAACCGTATACAGTTAGAAGAGATGCAAGTCACAAGTGGGGTACCTCAGGGATCAGTCTGGGGGCCAGTCCTCTTCAATATCTTCATCGATGACATTGCAGATGGACTGGGGGGTAAGGTTTGTCTGTTTGCAGAGGACACCAAGATCTGCAACAGAGTAGATGATCCAGATGGTGGGGGCAGAATGAGATGAGATCTGGATAAACTGGCAAAATGGCCGGAAGAGTGGCAACTGGGGTTTAATGCAAAGAAGTGCAAGATCACGCACATAGGGAACAGAAACCCTGAAGCCACCTATAGGCTGGGAGGGGAGTTGCTGGCAGTCACAAGAAAAGAAAGAGACGTGCGCATCATCATCACAGATGACCGGAAATCATCCAAGCAGACCACTAAAGCAGTAGGTAAGGCTAGAGGGATGTCGGGGTGTATTAGTAGGGGTATCACAAGTCAGAAGAAGGAGGTAATAATCCCTCTTTACAAGACACTGGTTAGGCCCCATCTGCAGTACTGGAGGCCATACCTTCACAAGGATATTAACCAAATTGAGGCAGTCCAGAGAAGGGCAACCAAAATGCTGCAGGGACTGCATCAGAAAACACATGAGGACAGATTAACGGAGCTCAATATGTATACCCTAGAGCAAAGGAGGGAGAGAGGTGATATGATCGAGACATTCAAACACCTTAAGGGCATTAACAAGGTGAAAGAGTCTAACATGTTTCAATATAAGAAAAATAGCAGGACAAGAGGACACAGCAGGAGATTAGAAGGAGGCTGATTAAGGGGTAATGTGAGGAAGTTCTTTTTCACAGAAAGGGTGGTGGATGCATAGAATGGCCTACCTCAGGAAGTGGTGGATATGAATACAGTGCAGGGCTTCAAACAGGTATGCGATAGGCATAAGGGAGAAATACAGATGAGTATGAATAGATAGGCCATTGACAGAGCGAAGGCCGATGGCACATTCATATGGCAGAAAAAGAAATGGGCAGACTGGATGGGCCTTGCGGTCCTTATCTGCCCTCAACTTCTATGTTTCTATGTTTCATGACAGAGGGGTATACCAAGTAAAACAGAGGGAAGCAGGAAAGCTGGAGAGAGGAGCAAAGGCACAGACAGAGGAAAGGATAGCCAGAAGGGTAGCTACAGGGGATGATACGTTAAGTGACGAGAGGAAAGCAAGGGGAGAGACAGTGAGGATTAGGAGGATGATGGGGGAGACTGCACACAACAGGACAAAGAAAACGCTGCCATCCCGAACAGGTACTTCTGCTTAGCCTTCACAGCAGAGAGACTGGGGGACAGACCACCAGGCAGTAACAGGAACAGAGCAGGGGATGAGGTGGACAATTTCAAAGGAAAGAGTCCTGAAGGGACTTGCAGCTCTGAAGCTGGACTTGGCTATGGGACTGGATAGGATACACCCACAGGCACAAATGGAACTCAAGAAGGGGCTAGCAGCCCCACTGACGGCCTTATTCAACAGTTCACGGGAAACAGGTATAGTTTAGAACTTCGAAGGACTGGAGAAGAGCACCTGTAGTCCCTTCTACATAAGAGTGGCAGCAGGGAGGAGGCTAGAAACCACAGGCCAGTTAGTCTCACTTCAGTAGTGGGGAAATTAATGGAAACCCTGCTTAAGGAAAGACTAGCAGAGTACCTTGAATCCAATGGTCTACAAGACCACAGACGGTATGGATCTGTGGCGGGGGGAGGTCATGCCAGATGAATCTGACTGACTTCTTTTACTGGGTGACCAGAGAAAGAGATCAGGGGAGGGCAACAGGTGTGGCTTATCTGGACTTTAGCAAGGCTTTTGACACTGTGCTGCTCTGGAGACAGATGAAGAAACTGAGCAGCCCAGGGGTGATATAGAAAGTGGTGAATCAGTTTAAAAACTGGTTAACGGATAGACGACAGAGGGTAGTGGTTAATGGCACTCACTAATGATAGCAGGATTTAGTACTAGGACCAGTCCTCTTCAATGTATCCATAAGTGACATTATAGAAGAACTGGAAGGAAAGGTATGCCTTTATGCAGAGAACACCAAAATCTGTAATAGGGTGGACACTCAGGAGAGGGTACAGGGAAAGAGCAGGGATCATGGGAAACTCCAGGAGTGGTCAAAGGCATGGCAGTTGGGGTTCAATACCACAAAATGCAAAACCATACACCTATTTCATAGGAACCCAGAAGCAAAGCAAAGAATAGGAAGGGAGGTGCTGACAGTCACCAAGCAGGAAAGGGACCTTGGGGTTATCACAGTCGATTACCTCAAGTTGGCAGGGCAGTGTAACAAAGCAGTGGGTAGGGATACCTGGATCCTGGGATGCATAGAGAAGGATATCTCTAGCAAGAGGAAGGAGATGGTGTTGCTACTGTATCACTGGCTGGTGAGACCCCACCTGAGGTACTGTGTCCAATTTTGGAGGCTGTACCTCATAAAGGACATAGACATGGTGGAGACAGTACCCAGTGATATGGGCAACTCAATTTGAGCACCTGTAAGAAGAGCGAGTGGAACAGCATAGTGAGAGAGGTGGTACTAGCTCAGATTACAGGACAAAACAGCGATGGGACGCATGCAGAGACTCTGCTAGGGAGCGGTCTTCTGCGAGGATGTGGGAGAGCATTTGGCCAGGCACTGCTGAGCTGGCCATGTGGTGTAGTGGAGTCAGTGAATTCCTCTAGTGCAGCAGGACCCGGGTTCAGAGCCAGGTGGGGAGGAATACTGTTTTTGTGTTGCTGTACTTAATTTTTTTTATTTTTTTTTAATGGATTGTGTTCCTCGCGGTCCCAAAATGTGTGGCCCCCTCCAGACTATTCCCCTGTACCCCAGTGTCAGGCCCCACCTTCGGAGTTATTATTATAATGGTGGGTGCGGGGGGGGGAGCAGCCCCCTGCATAAAATAAAAATGTTGCCCCCGAATAGCCTGTTGCCACTGTCGCTGTTTTTGGCTTCGGCGTAGTGTGCATTTCTGTTGTTGTAGTTGCTAAAAAATCTTCGCTCTTATCACATGGAACCAGGCAAGGCGAGGGGGGCGGGGAGGGGGGAATCTGGTACCCTAGCAAAATAGCCACCAAAGATTAGAGCTCTGCACACAACAGTAATTTAAAGTGTCTTAAAGCACGCTTTGTGGTGTTCTTAACAGCAGCAAATACAAAACTGTGCCATTTGAACTAGCAGAGCCCGCTATGGTGAAACCCCAAAAGCAATGGCAGCAGCAGCAGCAGCAGCAGGAGGGAGAAAAGTAAAAAAAAAATGTTATCAGCACGCCGCCGAGCACCAGCAGTTAAAGACGAACAGTCTTAAGAAACGCTTCAAACTCCTGGCTTTAAAATAAACCATTCGATTGCTACAGTGACAGGACTAACAGACAAGTTCGACACTCTAACAGAGTGATCGTAATTGAGAGATCACCCATGGATGCCATTAAAACGGAGACATCAGAAGCAGTCAAATGTCTGGAGTCTGCAATGGGTGCTGCAGTGAACATAATTAAAGAAAATACCCACTTACGTACCAGGGTTGAAACCATTGAGAATCAAACCCATGCTGCGAATCTCCTAATTTTAGGGATGCCAGAAGGAAGTGAGGAGACCACAATATTTTATTCTTGAACGCTGGTTTATTTATTGGGAAATCGGAATTACACCCTTTGAGTCAATAGACTCTTGCAAAGGCTCCTCGTCGGTAGACATAGTAAAACATCACAAATACAGGTGCATCACATCAATCAGTCCATACAGTACATTAGTAGGGAAGGTATAGAACTGAGCAACATTCCATAGCAGAGGGCAGAGACAGCCCAGAGTCATGTGCAAAACAGAAAACAAAAATACAGATTGTAAGGCAGGAGGTTCATTATGATAACTGATTACAATGCAAGGAGATAATACAGTAGAGAGATAAATGAGGATGTGCGCTAATATTACATAATGTAAAATGACAAATACTCTTAAGAAAATTAGTCGGTGTGAAGGAGATGGCAGGGGCTGAGTTAGTATAGTACTACTAGGAGCAGTCACAAGTTGAGTTGCTAGTGACAAATTCCTTGAGTGAAGTTTTAAAAGGGCCTATTTTAGTGTCAGCTGTCAGAGCAGCAGGTAGGTCATTTAGCCAGCTAGGAGCCCTGTGATAAAAGGCTCTTTGATTCATGGATGTCCTGCTGCGGGGGACCAGAAAAGGGACCTTGGAGGTACTTCTGGTGAATCTTTGGAGGAAGGACGGTTGGATGATGCCCTGTAGACTAGTTGGGGTGAGTTTCCACTAGATTTTCTTAGCCAGGAGGCATGTGTGATATTTAAGGCGACATTCGAAGTTTAGCCAGTTTGAGCAACTGTAGAGGTCACACATGTGGGTATATTTATTTATTTATTTAGCTTTTGTTTACCAGGTAAGCACACTAGACAGTCACGTGCCTATCTTCAGGTGCGACCCGGGAGAGTTACAGAGATACAAGCAATAACAGTACAGAGGCTAGCATCAAGTTACACAAAGGTACAGTCAGAATACAAACAAGAAGGACCAGCCGAAACAAAGTACAAAGGCTTGGGTCCAACTGTCAGGCAAGGTACAGACAGGTATAAGCAATCATCCACAGTCAGGTAACAGTTTTAGTGCAGTTCAGTATGAGGCAGAACAACCCGGGGAGGGCAGCCAGGAAAAATTAGAGCCAGTGTCAGCAGCAATAATATTTGTGAATATTGCTTATTTGTTATTTGTTATTTATTTTTGGAATAAGTGCATGCCGCAGCCAGATATATTTTTTTTTTTTTTTTTATTTCAGGTACTTACTGGGGAGGGGTCATAGGGACAGAGGTAGTTGGAGGCTTGTTTTAGGTAATCCCAAAGGAGGACCTGGAACAACAGTGGTGGGGGCAGTTCTTACGTGAGGTGGTAGGAGGTTCCAGGATTTGGGGGCAAGAGCTGCAAATGCTCGATCTCCCGCAAGGGAGTGAGTCTTTGGAACCATCAGCGCCTGGGATTCAGTAGACCTCAACTGATAGCCAGAGGGGACAGGATGGAGGAGGTCAGCAAGTGTTGGAAGAGTAGATGAGGGGTAGTTCTAGTGCAGCCTGTCACCAGGTGACAGGCCTTGTTTAGCACTGTCTTAATGTGACAGAGAGCAGTGTTATCAGTTGAGCCGTGGAACACAATTGCATAGTCCATCACAGAAAGGACAGAGGACGACACAGCAAGGCACAGAACATCATTAGGCAGACAGTGTTTGATCCGATAAAGGAAGCCAATTCTGGAGTTGATGGGTGTTACAGAGGGTATGGATATGCACATGATAGGTAAGGAAGGAGTCAAGGGTGATGCCCAGGTATTTGAATGTGTTTACCTGCTCAAGCGGGGAGCCTTGGGAGGTGTTGACAAGTAGAGTTGAGTCATAGTAGGGGTTCTGACAGTGTGCGAAGATCATGGGCTTAGTTTTCTTATAGTTTATTGCTAGCCTGTGCTCTGTGAACCAGGTCTCGGCTTCAGAGAAAGACTTCTGTAGGGCATCCTGCTATGGTAGAGAGGCTGAGGGTTGCTCCAGAAAATGACTGAGTCGTCGGCATAAAGAAGTAACCGACCGGAACCAGCTCTGGGTAGCAAGTTTAAGAAAAGGCTAAATAGAAGGGGGCCTAGAATGGAGCCTTGAGGGGCCCCAGAGCGAACTGGAAGGCAGGAGAGGGCAGTTCCACGCTTGGCCTGCTGTGACCTGTTGGATAGATAGTTTTCAAACCAGGCCGTAATATCGGGGGTCAGTCCCACGTCAGTCAGGGATCTAAGGAGAAGGGCATGATGGACAGTATCAAATGCCTTAGTTAAGTCGATGTAAACCAACCCAACTAAGTGCCCCAGATCCATGGCCTTGTGGATGTAGGAGGTATATTCAAGGAGCTGTGGTGGTGCTGTGCCCCTGCAGAACCCATGCTGCTCGAGGCAGAAGAGGTTATATTTTGATAGGTGTTCATTGAGCTGATCGGCTACTATTTTTTCAAGGGCCTTAGAGAGAGGGGGCAGAACAGAGATCGGCCAGTAGTTAGTAGAGGTGGTGCTTTCACCACCTTTCAGAAGCGGGGTGATAACAGCCCTTTTACAGGGGGTGGGGAATTTCCCCAGACAGAGGGAGTGGTTAAGAATTTTAGTGAGTGGGACTAGGACAGCTTCGAGAGAAAGGTGGAGGAGTTTTAAATCCAGGGAGCAGTCTGGTGGGGACCTGAATGACCGACTGGTGATGGTGCAGAAAGCTTAATCGAGTAACATCTAGAGGCAGACCGATAATCAGGAGGCCCCAAGAACAATTGTGGTGGTAAATGATGGTGTGGTACTCGGTATTTTGTGTTGGCGTTATCACAGCACAAAGAAACTCGTGTTACAAGCTGAGCAAGTATGGATATATCCAGACATAACTTATGCCACCAGACAAAAAAAGAAAAATTTGATCAAATTCATGCTTTGCTCAAAGAAGTGGAGATACCTCATGGGATGGTTTCTCCAGCCTGCCTATGGATCGTCTATTGCAGTAAAGTGTCTCTCTCTTTACTGATCCAACAGATGCTCTGAAATGGGCACAGAAGCATATGAACATACATACAAACATATGAAAACGATGTCAGAAAAAGGCCCATAGGTCTATCAAGTCTGCCCGAGTGTGCAGCTCGTAGTACACTTTTACTGCAGCTGCACCCCCCAGCCCCTTCCCCATCATCCCTGCCCCACGGCTTTTTCCTCCCAAGGTTGTTATCCATACATACCTTGACTCTATCACACCCTCTTTTAAAACTGTCCACTGCCTTCAACGTGATCAATTCTTCCAGCAGTTTGTGCCACCTAGCCAGCACCATTTCTGTAAAGCAGTGCCTCCTCAACTCCCCCCTGAATCTTGTCCCTTCCAGCTTCAGACTGTGACTCATGACCCTCCCTCCCTTTAAGCAGAACAATCCCCCCGTATTAACCTTGTTTATACTTTTTAAGTATTTGAAGGTCTCTATCATGTCCCCCCTCTTCTTTCTATCCTCCAGGGAACACATGTTGAGCTCCCTCAATCTTTCCCCATACGGTTTATCCCCCAGACTTAGGATCATCTTCATCGCCCTGCACTGCATCCCCTCCAGTAATCTTATGTCCTTTTTTAGGTAAGGGCACCAGAACTGCATACAGTATTCCAGAGGTGATACCCCTGACAATGCACCCCAGCATTTGACTGGTCCTTGCTGCCACCCTCCTACACTGTGCTGCTACCTTAATGTCCCCTGTGACTAGTACTGTACCCGTAGGTTCTTCTCTTCCTCAGAAATAGATACCTGCATTCCCCTCAGTCAATAGCTGGTCCTGGGGTTTCTGGCTCCGAGATGCATGATCTTGCACTTCTTAGCATTAAACCTCAACTGCCATACACCTGACCAGTGCTCAAGTTTTGCCAGATCTTCCCAGAGTTCTTGCCTCCCTTCCTCACTGTTCACTGTCACACATATGTTTGTGTTGTCAGTGAACAGGTTGTTCTCACTCTTGATCCCTTCTGCTATGTCCCCGATAAAGATGTTGAATAAAATGGGGACTAGCACTGAGCCCTGTGGTACCCCATTGGTCACTGGTCTAGGCTTTGAGGTCACCCCCCCCTTACATATACCCTCTGCTTTCTGTTCTGTAGCCAGCTCGTAATCCACCCCGCTATGGATGGTTTTTCCAGCCTGCCTGTTGATTGTCCATTGCAGTTAAGACTTTCTCATTACTGATCCAACAGATGCCCTGAAATTGCCACAGAAGCATGCTTCGAGCCATCCCGCATGAGACAGAGACTCCGCCTCAGAAGATGGGACACCTGAACTCGGTCTAGGTAAAGTACTTCTATGTCTCCTAATGGTACCGCCAGACTGAGCCTTGTAACCCTCTGCGAGTCGGACATTTCGATAGACTGGACCTTTTATCACAAAAAGGTTTCATCCAGTAATTGCATTACTCAGACTTTTACCAAAAAGATACTGAATCTAACACCTTCCGCTCGGCATGGCTGGGGGCGAGGGTTGAGCTTTCTATTTGCCATATGTGTTTGCCGTCTGTTATTATAGTTAAACAGTTCCTACAGTGTATACTGATTAAGTAACGCTGCAAAGCTTTTGTTTTGGGGAGCCTACATTTTTTTGACTTGTTCAGGTTTGGTATTAGTATGGAGCCTGATCCATTCAAAACCACACACGTGTAAACTATGGTATGGTACTCATCCTTTTTGCTCACTTATGAGGTAAAGACAATATCGGACACTGGTTTTGTAAACCTTCGATAACAGTCGTGCAGCTCATGCACTCTTCACACAGCTATTGTGGATTTATGGCTATGTAAACGTCTAAAGAGAAACAAACCCTCCAAAGATGCCTCTTACTGGCACATAATGTTTTAACCTGTGGGTATTAAGAGTGGTGGCGCTCTTACGATTAAAGAATATCTTTTTAATGCTCTGTGTCCAAATTTTTCAGACTGTATATATTTCCTTGAAATAATAAACATATAGTTAAAAAAATAAAAAAGAGTAGCGGCAGTTCAGAGCAGGGCAACTAAAATGGTGGAGGAGTTACAGGAGAAGCCCTACAAGGAGAGACTGAGCGATCTCAACATGTATACCCCGGAAGAGAGGAGAGCGAGCAAGGACATGATAGAAACCTGTAAGTATCTCACAGGGGTGAACAGGGTGCAGGAGGGGACTCTCTTTCAAATAGAAAAGCTGCAGGACTAGGGGGCATGCAATTAAATTGCAGGGAAGTGGAGCAGGTATTTAAGGTGACGTAGGGAAGTACTACTTTACCGAAAGGGTGGCAGATTCCTGGAACAGAATGCCAGAATAAGTGGTGGAGGTGAAAACAGTGGGGGGATGTAAGCACACGTGGGACAGACATGAGGCAATATTAGTAAAAAAAACAAAAAAAACAAGGGGGGGGCCCGCGGAGACCAGTTAAGGTCTGCAGAGACAGATTAAGTACCTAACATCTGGGCAGACTGGGTGGGCCAAGCAGTCTTTTTCTGCCAACAAATTCTATGTTTGTATTACAACAGACTATTTTTAAAAATGAATGCCAATTTTCGGTGCTACTAGCTCTTTAAGTTGAAATATGAACTTCTATGAGCCTCCGAGACATTCTTCAGCAACAGTGTTTCCAGATTCTATCATGTGACTTTGTTTGGGATAAAAACAAACTGCTTACCATTTCTCCAGGCTTCTCCTCTGGCATCGGCTGATCCTCCAGTTCAGGCTTCCCCAAAACTCTGTACACAGATCGCTTGGTTTGGGTCCGTCGCAATAACCTCTCTTTGTCCATGATAACCTGATCAATCTGAGTCAGAATCGAGCGGTCAAAGGCACTGAAACCCTGTAACAATGTTAACAAAAGTCAGCTAATACATGAGCACAGCCAACGAAGCTGCCACCTCTACAGAGATTTTACACCATGACCCCCCCTAGCATACAACACACAGAATATGTTTATGCTGCTAACCCAATTAAAATGTGTAGCCCCAGCTCTTCTGCTGGTTTGGTAATCTGCACAAGCTACGATGTACAACATGCAGTTTACACACACAAGGAGCACTGGACCAATGGTACTCTTCAGAAGGAACACTGGACCAATGACCCTTTTCAGGAAGAACACTGGACCAATGGCCTTCTTCAGTAGGAACACTGGACCAATGGCCCTTTTCTATAGGAGCACTGGACCAAGGACCCTTTTCAGGTTCAACCTGGGCCAGAGGCACATAATTACAACAATGTACAGAGATTATAAATACAGCAAGGTGCAACATACAGTACAATACAAGTACAGTGGTTTAAGGCTCTGAGCTGCAAACCTGGAGACCTGGGTTTGAATCCCACAGCCCCCACTTGCATACTGTGCGACCCTGAGCAAGTCCCTTAACTTCCTTGTGCTCCCAGGTTGCACCTGTAAACAAGCTTTCAGCTTAGTGTCTCTCTCCTGGTTAAAAAAAAAAAAAGTAAGCAAGTACTGTTTCAAGGTTGCTCATACATACATTAACGTGCTGACGTCTGACTGCATTTTGATCACACTTAAGATAGGTTTCTGTTTATTTTACTGATTCACTGCGGTGTATAATGAATTCTAGTATTATACAGTATTTATTTCATCTTAAATATCTATCCTAGCACTGCAAAGCACTCTCATGGTTATGTGTTCCCTCATGCCTTCTTAGAGTGAGACAACTGGAAACTAAAGTTGGGCCCACCAGGCACCCTATAGCTGCAAGGGGAGACACACCTATTACAGACTGCAACTCAGCTGTCCTATACATATATTATAAAATCACATAATTTTTAATATATTCATTTTAGAAATTAAGTTTAAAACAGTTTTTTGATTTAAAAACTGTCCCCCATTCTAAGTAAAACATTGTAGTTTTCGAATCATGTACAACAGGCCCTCTGATGGCTACAAAAGGGTCTCAATGCAAGGTAGCTGTAATTGCGGACTGCCAGAATCAGCATTGGCGATTTATAATACTATTTATGCTGATAATGACTACAGACAAAAGTATCTGTTAGTAGAACAAAACATTTAAAATCTATTTTTTAAGCATTCATATATTTCTGCAGTAATTACATTAATCGTCAGTGTATTTTTTATTTCTGAGAGGTTTTAAAACTCCTTTACCAATTTTATTTATAAGAAGTCATTAAAGCAGCAATGCAGTAAACAATGTTTTTCCAGAAAGCTAGTTTCAGCTACAAATAATAAAAATATTACCTGTGAAATCTACCTTTCTAGGTACCTCCTATGCTGTGCACAATAAGTAGTCCGTATTTTTTCAGTCCTAACCCTTGCCAAGTCTACAATGTCATTTCTAAGCCAAAATGTGAGGGCTATCTTTTTTCTTGAGACAAAAAACTAAATAAAGATGTTCATAAAATACTCAGTCTTTTGTGGAATTAGAACACTTTTAGACCAAATAAAACTGGAAGATGCCTGGAGTCTTTTATAGGGGAAAAAAGTAGGGGCACATATTTTGCCCAATTTCACTGTGCTGTTGCTTTAAAGACGGCTACCACTAGTAATTTTTGAAAATCCCTTCCCTTGAGGTTAATTGTGTATTCGTACCTTGGACAGCTTAGGAGCGTGCTACCACACATTTCTAATGGTAAACAGCACAACACCACAGGAAAATGTTTAATTTATTCACAGTGAGTGAGATCAGAGAGAACGGATTTCTAAAAACTTTTAAAAAACCCATATCTCTGTTCAGGAGTGAAATACCATGAAAAGAAAAAAAAAATGGAAACAATGATTTTTTCTTTTCTTTTGTAGAAATACCAGAAATACATTACTACTAAAAACTACAGGATTACACTTTTCCCCCTAACATACTGCTGCTTTAAGCACGGGTGGCTATTTGGAATGTTAGTTTAACATTTACATTTCTTGTCCGTGCTCTTTTCCTGTTGCTGGTGTTTATTTTTTGAGTTATCCCTGGATAAAAGGTATAATTTATAAATGGTACTGCATCTGACTGAGTTGATGATATTGTTTTCCAGAGCAGAAAATGCGGGTTTAACCAGTTCTCATCTTCTCTTTTTGCAGTTCTTCAGGAGCAAAATATGAAAATATGTTATATTCATCAAGGTCTTCTACATGTGTTAATTCTTTTTTTTCCTCAGTTTTGAAAAGTCACATCACTTTCAGAATGTTTTAAATCAGGAGGGTTTTTTAAATATTGGCTACTATGAATATAAGAATTTGTTGAGTCTGCTGGGGGAGCAAATATTGCAGATGAGACGTAAAAGGCTTACAAGTCAGTAAGCAGGCATTTAATAACCCAACAGAAACGGTTTTGAATGTATTTTCTCTTAACTGTCAACATTTCTTCATGCATATTTTCAAGCAGCCACCTAGCTTATTAAAAAGAAAATACTCCATTAACATGCCTTTCCAATTTTGCCAGAGGCTAGCTTTGTCTTGTCGTGCCATTTTTGCAGTGTGCTATTGCGGTACGTTCTGAAGTCAGCAAATCTCTTTGCCATGAAGTCCGGGTACTCATCCATTTCAAGTTTCCGCTTGGCAGGCCCTCTTCTTCTGTTCCCTTCTTCCTCATCCTCTACTGCTTCATAGTCACTGGGTATTTCTTCATCGCTTGGGGGAAAAAAATCCTTTCTAAATTAATAATGCCACTTTAGAGACACACACACACACACATACACACACACAGTGAGATAAATAAAATACAAGGATGGGACTTTTGCTCTATAGTGACCATTATAGTGTATTTCCCTACATACCTCACCAATTAAAGCTGCATATCTCCGGAGGTACACCTGTATACTTCCAGAGGAAAACCTGTATACTGTAGGAAAACAATACAGTAGAAAATGTAAACACAACATATACACCATTAACTCAACAGCCAACTACCAATTAGCAAACATTCCTACAGTGAACACAACACAGAAATAAAATAACACTGCTGAACAAAGAAAAACGGGGGCACATATGAGTGCCACAAGTTGCAGTGGAATTACAAAAATTATGTTTTAAATGCAGAGATTTCCAGATTAAACTACTGAGTTCCAAAGAACTTGAGATTTGCTGCATGGTGACATGGTGGTGGGACAGACGACGGGGTGCCACTGGGGGGCGCCGGAGAGTCCCTCGGCTCCGGAGGCACGTCTTTAGCAGGCAGCGCCGGTGCCTTGAGAGGTGGGGCTGAAGCTTTTACCTCCAAGGGCTTGGTGGTAACCCTTAGCAGGGTTACCTTAGGCTTGGCCGGCTTCTCCCCCGATAGGCCAGCCTTGGTCTGGGAAGATTTCCGACGCTTGCCTGAGCCCGAGGAAACACGGGCTTTCTCAGGAGAGGGCCGAGAGCGAGAACGGGACCACGACCGGGACCGGTGCCGGGACTGACTACGGTCTTTCCCGTGGCGCTTGGTCTTCTCCTTGTGCTTCCCCTCTGAGGAGTGCAGATCCATCTTTTTTTCTAAAAGGAACGTTTTCAGGGCCTTGAGACGTCGGATCCGGGTCCGGCTAGTGAACGCCTGGCAGGCTGAGCAGGCCGCGGTGTCGTGGTCCAGCCCGAGGCAAAAGACGCAGCGCTTGTGCCCGCCCTTGGCAGGGATCTGCCTCCCACAGTTGCACTTGTTCTGCTGTGGCTCTGGAGAGACAGACGACGGCAAAGACATCCGTCGAAAACACAGAAAAACCGTGGAAAAACGGTACAAAACGGGTTGAAAAAATACAGATTTAGCTGTTTCTGGCAAGCTGGAAAATGAAGGCTTTTTCTCACGTGCACGGGAAAAGAACTGAGGTGGAGCTGGGTCTGCCCTCTTTTGTACCAGGGCCGACGTCGGGGGGCGGTCCCTGCTGTATACTGCTGGCTGAAAAGTTTTCCAGAGGGTCCTAGTGCATGCAGCATAGTCCTAACTGTTACAGCCTGCTGCAAGGGTTCCCACTCGAAGTAAGATCTTCTGTTTAGATATAAACTGGATCCAAACCCACCAAGTTGTTTATAATTAAAAATCTTTTTTATTTGTTGAAAGACCTTTGGGTTGCAGTCAGACCACATATTATCAATGTTTTGCTACAGAATGTGTAGCTTTAGCAGGATGTAGATCTAAAATATGAATATATATACACACACACACACATATATGTGTGTGTGTATATGTATATATATTACATAGTACCTTGGTATACATTTCATTCATACCCATCATTGCACCATGTATAATGATTTAAATTGGGATAGTTTAATGGTACGGTTTAAAAAACAATATTCAATATTCATATATAAAATAAATAATGGGATGATAAAAGGTACTATGGATTTGGCTATAACTTGCAAGAGTCATTCCTACGCACTAAGAGATGTGAAACACAGGGGCTACACTTTTCCTAAAATTAACACAAAATATGGGAACATGACATTACAGGCCCAAGTGGTGAATATTTGGAATGAAATTCCCCCTCAATTAAGAAATTTAACCAAACTAACAATTTAAAATAGATCTGAATGAAACACTTTCTACTGATTGTACCTGTATAAAATGATGTTTTAACAGGTAGGGTATGTAGTTACAGTCTGTAACATAATTTGGAACAAAGAATTTTACTCTGTACTGTATGACACATTATGCAAATCAGATATTTGTGTATTAATGTATGATTGATTATTGTAATGTATATATTGTCATGTTTTTGATACTTAATTGTAACCTGATTGTTCTTTACACAGGACGACTTTGAAAATATGTCCTTTTGACCTAAAGTCTTGTAAATCCTGTATCAAAATTTTTTTTTTTAACTTTACTTTTACATTCATATAAGGTGGGTCTCCACAGGGTCAATGTGTTTTAATGTTGTATTCTACACTGTGTTTATATGTTTTTAGTTGAGATGCTTTAACTTCTGTGTTTATTTCTGAAAGGAAAGGTGGTTGAGGCGGTCAGGGGAGTGTGTCATGCTGAACACCGCCCTGTGCTTTTTTTTGACAAAACGGTAAGAATGAGGATCAAGCAGGAAGGAACAAGCAAGCGGCCTCTTATTTCTTCGAGTGGTGGAGCCAGTGATCAGAGGAGATAGGGACCAGAAGGGGAAACAATCCGGCCAAGATGACATTGAGTGGGTGGGCCATCTGTCAGGTTTAAAAGAAAACAAAACAAAAACAAACAGTATGTGAACAAGCGAGCAGGCGGGCAATTGGACCACAATTAAAAAAAAAAAAAAATAAATCAACTACGTAACACAGCAAATATGTCTGACATTTTAATATTTTCGGTTGTTAAAAAATGGCTGTCAGTTAAAAAATTAACAGTTACATACTTACCATAACCAAGGATGCAAGTTTGTCATGGATGATGTTTTAATAACTAATTGGTTCATGAAGTCATTAGTAAACTTCGTGGCACTGTCATCATTGTTACGTTTTGATGACAATAGTGAAAGTCATGGAAGCCCTGAATAAAGACCAAACGTCATGGAATCCATGATGTGTAGGACTGCTATGACAAATTTACATCCCTAACCATAACAGTAGATCTTCGAGAAACTCTCTTTACTCAGGTCCCCATACTGACTGTATTATCGCTTCAGAGCACTGTCGCTCCAGTGATGTAACTGCGTAACCACGTAGTGCCCATCTTAGGCAGCTACTAAAGGACGGTGTTTGAACACCAAGCCGCAGTTTGTTTACATGTCACAGAGAGCTTTAATTCATAGCGAACATAGACTAAGAACATCTAGAGGCAACCAGAGCACAGCATTATGTAGGTAAGCCTCTAACCTATAGTGCTGTGCTTTTCTTGGGCAGAATCAAATAACCCTGTTTATGAGTCCTTTAATACTATTGGCCTCGAATGAAGAGAAATATGTTTATCTTCAGTCAGGCCATGTCATGTTCGGATTATACAGACATATGTTTTGGGAAAAACAAGCCTGGTAATGTGTAAAAAAAAAAAGCGCTTATGACTATGAAATGTGTAACTAACTTTCAGTTTCTTTTACAGTTACGGTACTTGTTTGGGAGTGGTTTCCAAAATTTACTACTACTATTTAACTTACTGAGACCCATAGCTTTACATTATGGACAGTAGATAAAAAAGTTTGATTACAATTTTTTTGTTTTTGGGGGGCATTTGTTCGTCGAAAAATGAAAAAAATTTAATTTTCTGCCATTTTTAACAGATTATAAAAAAATCTAAATGGTATCCATAAATGAAATACCACTCATTTTGTAGATATTTTTGTTCTTGAAAACGTTCATTCTCCCAGTACCATGCTATAATTTTTCATTTTAAAGTTACTCGCATTTGCACATCAAAAAAAAAAAAAAAAAAACTTGCAGCTGTTTTTTGTTGATTATAAAAAAAAAAATCTATAAGGTATCCATAAAAAAATAAAACTCATTTTGTAGATGTTGTGTTGAACAACTTTCGTGCTCAGAGTACCATGCTATCATTTTTCATTTTAAAGTTATTTGCATTTGTTTGTTGAAAAAATGAAAAACAAATGGAATTTTCTGCTGTTTTCTGCTGATTATAAGTAACAAGACATGGTGTGCATTAAACAGTTCTAATGTACGGTCAGGGGCATAGTAAGGTACGATGTCGCAGGCGGAGTGCCTTCAGACCCTGGTTGTGCGTTAGAACGGGCTAATGGACATCCCTGGAGTGTCTTACTGCACTTATAAAATGGTGCTTCTTAATTTACATGGGGGGAAACATTAAATTTTTTAGGTTTAAACTCTGCCTGCATTCGCTTTCACTTTCTGACCTGTTAGGGCCACCATAGTTGAGTTTGTATGTGGTTGCTATGGCTCCCCCCCCCCACACACACACACACAATATTATTGTTACAAACACAAAACACAGTAAATGTTTACAAAAATATATAGTAAATGTTTAAAAATTGTACTGGCAATTTTGGACTTATTGCAAAACGCTTATCTCAAGTGTCAAACTTTGCAAGCTGTGAGCAAGCAAGCGATGGGCTGGAGGGAAGCCGTGACTCTGCAGAATGGAGAACACAACAGTTACTACTACTGTCCAAAAAGACTGGAGAATTTATATGCTACTGCCGTGTCTTCAATGGCGAAATGATCTCTGGTTTACCAGCGTGAAAAGTGGGAGAAGAGATGCCGCTATGTTTGCAGCATGCATGGAAGTGAGTGAATGACTGGAACAGCTGCTATAACAACTCCTTGTTTTTTTTTTTTTTAATTATATGGAAGAGAGAGGAAGACAGAGTGGGCATGCAGGTGGCTGGAATGATCGACAAATGATGATGGCACTTTCCTTTAATTTAGGAGAAGGGCTGGAGCAAGTGGATGGGGGAGGGGCAAGCTCGCAACAGGCTGGAGCTAGTAGCGAACAGGGTCGACAGATCATAAAGTACAGTTACGTAAGAACTTACCGTAACAGTAGATCTGCCAGAGTAGCTCTTGCAGCAGGCTATAACAATTAGGACTATGCCGCAGGCACTAGGACCACACGGAAAAACTTCTGCCAGTAATACCAGCGAGGGACCGCCCCTGACGCCGGCCCCGCCCCGACGTTGGTCAGGGTACAAGAGGGGACGGACCCAGCTCCACCTCAGTTCTCCCGCCAGTACCCAGCAGAAGGCCTGACAAGAGAAGGAGGCGAAGCCCACCATCAATAAGAGAAGAGAAATGTACCTGCACACTCCGAGGGGGAAGGTGGGAGGGAAAACAGTGCCTGCTGCAAGAGCTCCTCTCGAAGATCTACTGTTACGGTAAGTTCTTACGTAACTGTACTATCTTACTTCGAGATAGAGCTCTTGCAGCAGGCTATAACAATTAGGACTGAGTCCCAAGCAGTCCCCTAGCAAAGAGGTAGCCGACCCCGGGAGGAGGAATATGCTGACTCCAGAGACCTTCAGGACAAGAGTCCTTGCAAAACCGCTTAGGCCGGGCCAGCACGCGGCCTGAGATGATATCCAAGCTGTAATGTTGACAAACGTATGCACTCAATTCCAGGTCGCGGCCGCACAGATGTCCTGAATGGTGACATTCTGCATTGCGGCAAAAGAAGCTGACACTCCCCTGGTGGAGTGACCCCTAACCGGACCCAGCAGGGGTTTCCTGTGATGCTCGTAGCAAAACGAGACGCAATGGACTATCCATTTGGAGATAGTCTGCTTGGACACCGGTTGGCCCAAGCGTTGTGGCGCAAAGGCCACAAAGAGTTGCTCCGATTTACGGTGGTGAACCGTTCTATTGAGGTAATACCTCAGGGACCTGTGGACATCCAATGTGTGGAGGAGAACCTCCCCTCTATTGGAAGGGGAAGAAAAATAAACTGGAAGATCAACTGACTGGTTGAGGGTCAACTCCGAGATCACTTTGGGAAGAAACTTAGGATTAGTCCTGAGGGAAACCCTTTCCCTGTGAAAAACCAAATAGGGCTCTTCACACATCAGAGCCTGCAGCTCGGAAACTCTTCGAGCGGAAGTAACAGCAACCAGAAAACAAACTTTCCAGGACAAGTATTGCAGCTCACAACTCGCTGTGGGTTCAAAAGGGGGGAAGGGGAGTTTCTCCAACACAAAAAGGAGGTCCCAGGGTGGGACAGGGTCCCTGATGGGAGGTCTCATGTGAAGAACCCCCCTAAGGAAGGTGCGGGCCATCCAACTGGGCCAATGCTCTCTCTCCCACTAGAGCATGATAGGCAGAGATCGCCCACATGTGCACCTTGATAGAGGAATAGCTCAGGCCTTTCTCGTATAAGGAGAGGAGATATTGCAAAACGGAGTTCACAGAGCAGGTGACTGGGTCTAAATGCCGTGGCAAGGCCCAAAGACAGAAACGTTTCCACTTCATAGCGTAAGTGGAGCGAGTAGAGGGCTTCCTTGCGGATGCTAAGACCTCAGCCACTTCCAGGGAAACCCCGTATCTGTTCTTAGCTACGTCTGGAGGAGCCAAGCATGAAGGTGCAGGGATCTGAGATCCGGGTGAACCAGAGAACCCTGGTCCTGGGACAGCAGTGGCAAGCAAATGGGCAGCGGGATTGGAGGTTCCTGGGACAACCGCTGCAGGAGTGGGAACCAAATCTGTCGAGGCCAATTGGGGGCCACAAGAATCATGCGTGCCACCTCTGCCTGTAATTTGAGCAGAACCCTCTGGATGAGAGGGAAGGGCGGAAAGGCATAAAGAAACCTCCCGGCCCAACAAAGGGACAACGCGTCTGGCCAAAACGCCAGGCTGCGGCTCTCGCGAGCAAAATCGTGGCAGTTTGCTGCCAGTGCAGGACGCAAAGAGATCTCAGCTCGGAAGGCCCCACCTTCCAAACAGCTGATCCGCTATGGATTGAAGCAATTCCCACTCGTGCGCTCTGGCACACGACCTGCTGAGGTTGTCAGCCAGCGTGTTTAGGACTCATGGAACGTGCATAGCCAACAGATGAATGCCCCGTTCCAGCGCCCAGTACCAGACTCTCATCGCCTCCCGACAAAGAGGATATGAATGGGTGCCTCCTTGCTTGCTGATGTAAAAGATGACCGACATGTTGTCCGTCTGAACTAGAAGAGAGCCAGGTACCAGGTCCTCTTGGAACGCCTGAAGAGCGTAGAGGACCGCTCGCATTTCCAGGACACTGATGTGGAGGGACTGGTCCTCGGGTGACCAAACCCCCTGCGTTTGACGAACACCGAGATGAGCCCCCCAACCCAGGTCTGAGGCATCCGTCGTTGGAGTCTGACCTGGAGGCTCCGGACGAAAGCTGACCCCTTGCTCCAGATTGCTGGAGTCCAGCCACTAAAGCAAAGTTCTCCTGACTGGCTCCGAGATCCTGACTAAGGCGTCTAGGTCATCGGAGTATTGATCCCACTGCACCCTGAGCATCCATTGTGGGATTCTCATGTGGAGGCGGGCCAAGGGTGTTACTGGGATGGCCGCCGCCATATGCCCCAGTAGACTGAGGAAGTTCCGAGCCGGAACCCGAGGTGCTATGGAGATCCGTTCTGCCAAACTTCGCATGCGAATTCCCCTGTCCTGTGGGAGAAAGGCCATGCCCTGGACGGAGTCCAGAGTCGCTCCAATGAAGGTGAGGGTTTGGCTGGGCTCTGGGGACGACTTTCTCAAGTTCAGGGTGATCCCCAGTTCTTGGAATAGAGTATAGGCATCTCCGAGAGAGCGTATGAGGCCGTCCCTTGACGGGGCTGTGAGAAGCTAGTCGTCGAGGTAAGGGAAAACATAATGGC
Source organism: Neoceratodus forsteri (assembly GCA_016271365.2). NCBI lineage: Eukaryota > Metazoa > Chordata > Ceratodontiformes > Ceratodontidae > Neoceratodus > Neoceratodus forsteri. Next base: position 91,504,611 of record JADMNL010000030.1, read on the forward strand.
CTGATCGCCTTAGAGCCGCAGCCACCACTGCTAGGCATTTGATAAAGACTCGCGGAGCAGAAGAAAGGCCGAATGGGAGCACCTGGAATTGATAATGCGCCCTTAGGAAGTGGAACCTCAGAAACTTCCTGTGGGGAGGAAAGACCCCGATATGCATGTACGCATCCTGCATGTCGAGAGAACAGAGCTAATCCCCTTGGTGCAGCAGAGGGAGGAGACCCTGAAGAGTCACCATCCTGAACTTTTTGTACTCTATAAAGAGATTTAAAGGACGGAGATCCAGAATGGGACGAAGGTCCCTCATCTTTTTTGGGATCAGAAAAAAGTGGGAGCAGAACCCCTGACCCCACTGTTCCATGGGGACTCTTTCTATTGCTCTTTTTTGCAGAAGGGCCTGAATTTCTCCTTCCAAGAGTGGAATGTGCGAAGGAGGATAACGGGAGAGCTTTGACGGAGTACGCGGAGGGAACTCTGTGAACTCCAACGAGTGTCCTCTCCGAATGACGTCCAAGACCCATTGATCTGTGGTAATAGAGCTCCACCCTTCGAGATGAAGGGAGAAGCAGCCCCCAACCGGCTCCCCCTGGACGTCTGACCATGGGGGGGCCAAAGGGAGTCACTGGGCGGAACTGGGGGTAGGGAGAGAGGCCTGGCAGGACTTGGGCCCACGGCCGGGAGATCCACCAGACTGCTGGTTTCCGGATCTCCGGCGGAAGCCACCTCTCTGCCCCTGCTGGGAACCTCAGGCTGAAGTCTGATTGCCGGAGGACTTGCGAAAAAGCTGATGGCGATGGGAGCGTTGCTGGTTGCCACGGTACATCTGGTGGACCGACCAGATCGACTTACCCGATTCCTGGAGACGGGAGATCAAGGCCTCCGTCTCCTGCCCGAACAAAACGGCACCCTGAAACGGTAGGTTCCGGATACCGGACTGCAGATCCTGGTGGAAGCCCAAAAGCCTCAACCAGGCATGGAGCCTGAGACAAACCCCAGAGGCGGCTGCCCTGGCTGCCGTATCCGCAGTATCGTACGAGGCCCTCAGAACATGAGTGCCTACGTCCGAGCCCGACTGTAAGAGGGCCAGGAGCTCCGTCTTCTTATCGGAGTCTGGCATGGCCTGTGCCAGCTCAAGACCCCGTTCCCACAACACATTCTGGAACTGCATCATATGCGTGAGGAAGTTCAGGGATCGAATGGAGCAGGTGGAAGCAACGTAGACTTTCTTGCCCACCTGATCCAGGTAACGGGACTCCAAGTTGGGAGGCTGGGAGCTGAGGTGCCGCGGCTGTCGAGACTTATGAGCAGCCGTGATCACAGTGGAGTCTGCCTGAGGGTGTTCCGCCAAGAAGGGTTCAGCCCTCGGAGCCTTGTAAAGCCTGTCCGACTTTTTGGGAACCGCCGGGATGGAGGCTGGGCGCAGCCAGGTGGATCTTGTCAGGTCCTGGAAAGTATCCACCAGAAGAGGAATGACCAAAGACTTTGGCTCCTTCTGCCTCAGGTATTTGGCCAATCTCCGGCGTTCCGAGTCCAGGTCTTCCATGTCCCACTCATTGTAAGCCTGGATATGCCTCATGACGTCCATGAACGTGGGATCGTCCGGAGATGAGCGAGGCATGTCCTTCTCCTCAGGGGAGCGCTTGAGGCTGAGGGAAGATGAAGAGGATGACGAGGAAGAGGAGGACCGACTATCCGACTTAGAGTAGTCTGGTTCTGCCTCATGGCCATGCCTACGCTGACGTCGGTATGCAGGGGACCGACGATGGTCTGAAGACCGGCAACGGTCCGAAGACCGACTCTGGTCCCTGGACCGACGACGGAGCGATGAGAGACGCCGGTCAGGAGACCGACGCCGGGAACCGTCCCGCTGAGCGCGAGAAGGGCTCCGGGAACGAGACCGGGACCGACATCGGTCAGTCGAAACCATAGAGCGACGTCGGGGGTCCTCAGATCGGGAGCGGGAACAAGCCCTAGACGGGGGTGAAAAACGGTGCTCCAGGGACCTCAACGGAGAGGTCTCACCCTCTGGCTGTGGTTCACCCGCAGGATCCGGTACTGGTGTCTGGGCCGGTGACGAGGTGGTACGCTTTCCAACCTGCCCCCACCAAAACGAAAAGCTGCTTGCTTCTCGCCCAAGGAGAATATTTCAGCCGCCTGCTGCGGGAAAGAAGTCTCCTGAGCGGCGGTCGTCGTGGCGGCGAAGCTCCTGATGGCCCAGGGGAGAAGGACTTGGGCGACGGGGACGTCGGCTGGACAATGACCGACCCTGGGTCCTTGGCTCCTTCAACCGGCGTCAGTACCGCAACCAACGACGGGGTGACAACAGGGGGCGCTGGAGAGTCCTTAAGCTCCAGAGGCACACCTTTAGCAGGCGGCGCCGGTGACGTGGTCGGTAGGGCCGAAGCAGGTACCGCCACGGACTTGGTGATGACTTTGATCGGAGTCACCTTAGGCTTGGCCGGTTGCTCCCCCGACGGGCCAGCCTTAGCCTGAGACGAGCAAGGTGACTCACCCGAGACGGGCTTTCTTCGGGGAAGGTCGTGACCGCGAACGGGACTGAGACCAGGACTGGTGCCGGGACCGACTGCGCTCTTTACTATGACGCTTTTTTTCCTTCTTCTTCCCCTCGGACGAGTGCAGGTCCATTTTCTTCTCTATTAGGTAGGCCTTCAGGCGTCAGATGCGAGTCTGGCTTGTAAAAGCTTGGCAGTCGGCGCAGTTAGCGGTGTCGTGGTCAGGGCCCAAACAGAAAATGCACCGCCGATGACCGTCTTTGGTGGGAATCTGCCGGCTGCAGTCGCACTTGTTTAGGTGTTCTGGGGAAACAGACGCCTGAAGACATCGAACCCACGGGAAGAAACTGCATTGACGCCGGTACCCACGGCGTAAACACCGAGGCAAAGTACTCACACCACTGGAAAAAAATGAGCCACTAGCAGTAGCCGACAGGCGCCGGTCGCGTAAAGAGAAAAACAGTAAAACCATCGAAAACTTGCTTGAAGATCCTTTTCGCTAGGAATCGCAGGCAGCAGCTATTCACGTGCGTGGTACGCGCGGAAAGAACTGAGGTGGAACTGGGTCCGCTTCTCTTGTACCTCCTGACTGACGGCGGGCCGGGCGCCGGGGGCGCCCTCGCTGATATTGCTGGCAGAAGTTTTTCCGTGTGGTCCTAGTGCCTGCGGCTTAGTCCTAATTGTTATAGCCTGCTGCAAGAGCTCTATCTCGAAGTAAGATCAGCTGTTCAAAACACGAATGCAATTTAAATGTCTGAGTATGCCGTGATCTGGCAGATGGCAGTGCACACAGAGAAGGAAGTAGCTTCCGTATGGCAGGCAACGGGGCTGTGTGGCAAGTGGAGGAAAAATGGTGGCTTTTACTTTTTTAACATTCTAAGTGACTCAATAATTTCTTTGATGTCCTGTGTCCACTTTAACAGCCCTTGTTTTTAGCCGTGCATTAGACACTTCTAATGCACAGCAGCTAACGACCAACCAGGGTGCAGGATTTTCCCTTCCTATTTTATAAAAACACAATCTAAAAGTTATCCATAAATTAAACATCACTTATTTTGTAGATATTTTTGTTCTGAAAAACTTTCGTGCTCACAGTACCGTGCTATCATGCTTCGTTTTAAAGTTATTCACATTTGTTCATTAAAAAAGGGAAAAACAAAATGGAATTTTCTGCAGTTTTTTGCTAATTCTACTTTAGTGACTCCCATGCTGCATTTGGCTATTATGATGTCACCAGCATTGTGAAGGCTGTACTCTGACTGGTTCAGTATGCATTGGGTCACTGTGACACACCCTACTTTGCAAGATAATACTACCTTGCCATGTTGTGTCAAGATAACATAGAAACTGTCGGCAGATAAGGACTGCTTGTCCCACCCAGTCTACCCATTTTTCCCTACCTACAGTACCACCACAGACCCTACTTGATATCTTGCTCTTTCTCCTCCCCCATTCCTTTCCATTAAAATTCCCTTATGCCTAACCCATGCACTTTTGAACCCCACCGCTATTTTCACCTTCACCACCTCTGCTGGTAGGCTGTTCCAGGAATCCACCACTCTTTCTGTGAAGAAGTACTTCTCGCATCTCATAACACTTTTTATCTTGTTGTTTATCTTAACACATATGCTGTATAAAACAAGCATTTGTCAATGCCGAACGTTCACTTGCAGGTATTTGCAGTGGTATTTGGCACTTGGACATGGCTTAAAAAAAAAATCAGTGACAAAGAAGTACAAGCATTTGTCAATGCCGAATGTTGCTTGCTTCTGTGTGCTGCTTAAGTATTTGGAAGTCATTGGAGTGCAAATATTGAAAATTCACGAACTTACGAGCGTGAGGAACCTGCGAACGCATGGCCAGAAACAGTATTTTTAGGATTTTTACCAAATTTTCAATATAGCCATTTTGAGACCCCTGCTACACGAACAGTGTCACTGTGATGGGAGCAAGAGTTGCCGGCAAGGGTGATTTCGCCGCAGTGATCGCGAATCATCTTTTCGGGCCCGAATAACGCCATGACAGTGACATTATTCATGAGAAGGGGTCCCAAAAACCCCATGTTGAAAATTTGGTGCAAAAATTCCAAAAAATGCCTGAGATATGCAATAAAGTTGAAAACCCTATCTAGCCCATTATACAGCTTACTGGCATTTCCTCAGTTCGCGGTCGGCTTTGAAGAGTGCAGACGTGTTCCCGGTCCACCGATGATCGTCGCGCCGAGCTCCAGAGGTAAGTATGGGGTGAGGGGGTGGGGAGGCAGGGTGCGGTGGGTGGGTGCGGGTTGTGGGGGGCTGGGAGAAGCGCCTGGGACCGTTTCAATTTACAGGTTTGTAAAAAAAAAAAAAGACGATGGGACGCTTGCTATGCTGGGGTGGGCTCCCAGCATGGCAGAAGGATGGCTGGGTACCCCGCCGGCAGACAATGCGGATGTTTGCCACGCTGGGGTGGGCTCCCAGCATGGCAGAAGGATGGTTGGGGGCCGTGGAGCCGGCGGAGTTGGCACCCTCCGGCGGCAGACGGACGCTTGCCACGCTGGGGTGGGCTCCCAGTGTGGCAGCAAAGATTTGGCGGTGATGTTGTGTTGTAGATGATGGCTGCGGTTTTCTGAAAAGAAGACCACCGCTGGCTGCCACACAGCACCGCCGTCCGATTGGTGCAGGAAGCTACGCCTGCTCAATGGAGCAGGGGATTGCAGGGGAGGGGCACACCTCCAAAGTGTCCCATTCTCCCAAGACGTTCCTTGTGCATGCGCGTAAGCGAACATAAAAAGAGTTCAGACCCCTCTTTATAAACGGAATGCATGCCAAGCATCCTTCAAGTACAGACTCCCACAATCGTGAAATGGTCTACCCTGGGACATATATTCAGAGCTGGCAGTTTGCACCACATACTAATTAGCAGTGTGTGTGAGATAGCATACTGCTGGCCTGGGGGGTCATACTCGGATGTGTACTAGCCCATCCTGACCAGAAGCACGCTGGCTATCTGAATATAGGGCTGTGTTTGCTCCGGACAGTGACTATCCGTGGCACTAACCCATCCTTCTGCAGGAATGTGACACCTAAAACTGACAGGAACATGCTTGAGATAGTACAACACAGGATGTCGAAGATGATGTAGGGCCAGGAGGGCAGGTCCTTTGAGGATTTGCTGAAGGCACCAAACATATATTCACTTGAAACCAGAAAAGAAAAGGGGGGGGGTGGAGAATATGATGGACACCTTCAAGTTCCTGAAAGGAATTAACAAGGTGAACTGTGAGGAGCTATTTACCAGGAACAGGGAAGATAGGACATGAAGTCATGAGTGGAGGTAAACAGGGGGAAGTTTCCCTTAAATAGCTTCAAACACGGCTAGGACAGGGTAAAGTGGTGGGCAGAAACATGGATAAAAAGGGGGGGGGGTGAATAGTGTAAGCAAAAACCCAACAGAAACAATAGATCCTGGAGTATGACAGGGTAATATGGGCAGACTGTACGGAGCATTGCTCTTTTTCTGCCATCATCGTCTGTGTTTCTGTGACTTACCCTAGCTCCATTTCTCTTGTGAGACATATTCAGTGGCCCGCATGCTTATGAGCACATACGGATACAATGCGCTAAGAGGCCATCTGCATGCCATTATGTGCCCAAAGCTGTTTCTACAGTATTCACATGTTCATGCACTGTTGCTGAGGTGTTGGGTGCAGAGGCAGTGCCAGTTGCCACCTCTGGCTGGCAGATGACTGTATTCATCATAACGGGCAAGTTGCTTGACAAAAGGGGGTTGGGGAGGTGGGTGCTGAGTGGGAGGGCTGGAGGTTTTTTTTTTGTTACAGCGATAAGGCGAGGGCACTAGACTACTAAGGTGTGAGAGGACACAGATTCTATGCTCAGATTGGCATTTGGTGGGTGGGCAGACCATTAGACTACCAGGTAGTGGGGATCACATATATAATTGTAAAACATGGCAATCGGTGGGGGGGCCACTACACTACCAGGAAGTAGGACACATACTTATGGTGATCGTGGGAGACAAAGGGACACTTGCAGGGACTGAAAGCTCTTGCTGTCACTCTGCTACCCACACAGATTACACAGAAATGTGATGGCAGAAAAAGGCCACACGGCCCATCTAGTCTGCCCAATACCCTACCCCCCATACTTCCACCTTGCTTCCCAACTCTCTATATCTGTCCCAGGCTCTCTTGAATCTCTCCACCGTTTTGGCTCCCACTACCTCCTCCTCCGGTAACTTGTTCCAGGGCTCCACCACCCTCTCCGTGAAGAACTGCCCCCTGACAGTACCTCTGTAGTTTCCACCTTCCAGTTTGAGGCTATGTCCCCTCGTGTTCGCTCCCTTCTTAATTTGAACAAGTTACCACCCGTCACCTTATTTATTCCCTTCAAATATTTAAAAGTCTCAATCATGTCCCCCCTCTCCCTCCTAATCTCCAAAGGGTACAAAGTCAGCTCTCTCCATCTTTGCTCATATGGTACATCCCGCATCCCTCTAACCATTTTGGTTGCCCTTCTCTGGACCCTCTCCATCATCTCAATATCTCTGCATAGGTGAGGCCTCCAGAATTGCACCCCATACTCCCGGTGCGGCCTTACCATGGTTCTGTACAATGGCATTAGCACCTCCCTCTTCCTGCTAGTAAAACCCCTTGCAATGCAGGCCAACATACCATTTGCCTTGCCTACCACCTTGCTACACTGGTTGCCTACCTTTAGGTCATTTGATACCATAATCCCTAGGACCCTTTCCGTTTCCTTCTCCTTGATCGCCACCCCCCCCCCGGGAGTAAGATTCCCTCTTGTTTTTCCTCCCCAGGTGCATCACTGAGCACTTTTGTGCATTAAACTTTAACTGCCAGGTCTCCAACCACTTCTCCAGCCTCTCCAGGTCCCACCTCCTGGCTTCCACCCCGCTAGGTGAATCCACCCTACTGCAGACCTTTGTATCGTCTGCGTACAGACACACACTGTCCCTCCAAACTCTCTACTAGGTCACTAACATAAATGTTAAAAAGTAGTGGTCCTTGCACTGACCCCTGTGGCACCTCACTGGTCACCACCTGTTCCCTAGAATGTGTCTCATTTACCGCCACCGTTTGACTCTTTCCCATCAGCCAGTTCTCTACCCACCTGGTGATCCTATGGTCCACCCTCCTACCCGGTGCCATGAAGGGGGGGGGGGGTCAAGTGATCACTCACCACTGTGCGCTGTGATAAGGGTAGGTTTTTGAAAGCAAAGAGTACTGTGATAGATAGCAGCTGTTCAGCACTTTCAAAATTTCTGAATATACCACTGATCCCTTAATGCAAGAGGGAACTCTCATTTGCATGGGCACAGTGGTACATTCTGCAGGTATGCACTGTCCACTTAGTGCCATGCACCAGGGGCCACTAAATATATGGCCCCACCTCATCTGATCATGCAAAACTTGGTTAGCGCATCACTAACATATTTTCCAATGTGTTAACCTTCAGAATATGGGGCCCCTCAGTACCCTTACTTCATCACCCAGCATCTGGTCCACCAAGCTGAAGCTTAAAGATTTCTACAGGGCCCTTTTATCCTGCCATAACCATCGGGGGGGGGGATCGAGCACCCCAATAAGCACTCTCCTCCATGGGGGGTGGGGCTTTGCATACCACTACTCTACCACCACCTAAGTGAACATGGGTGACAGTGCAAGAGATTTGTGACTGTAATCAGGAACCACTGGCACGCCGCCACCGACTGGCTGCATCAGACCTTGCTGCCAACCAATCATGCTGCACAATCCTAGTGGGGGGAAAGGGAGAACAGGTAAAAAGTATGTACAGCACTGGGAGGATGGTGGACCACCAGAGGCCCACACCAGACTCAAGCTGCTGTCCTCTCACCATCACCTCCTCAGGTGGCCAGATGTTTGTGAGGAAGTAATGCTGAAGGAGCTGAAGGCGCACCCGGCCCGGGGATAAGCTGGGGGCAGCACAGAGGAGCACTGTGGGTAGGTGGGGGAACCAGGAGTAGCCACAACAGAGCCTCATTAGGGTGGGGAGCATGCCTTGGTGGCAGCGGAAACGGGTCTTAGTCTGTGGCCTGAAGAGGATAACAAATGTTCAGAAAAAAATACATTTCATTTAAATACATTTATACACCAGTGGTGATAAATTTTCCCTGATAAATTAGTTTATAATGCTTTCTAACCTCCAGATGAATATTTTTCTAGAGGTTAAATATGTCAAAATCACTTACGTGAACTTTGCACAGAACAGAACCAATCAGACAGCAGCTTTCACAATGCTGACAACATCATAATAGACCTAGGCAGCACTGAATCCAGCAGTTCAAATCACAGAAAAACAAAAATCTCCACACAAAAAAGGGGATTTAAACAAGTTATAACTGTTAAGCTGGTGTTGTATAAATCGAATACACAATGGCCTGACTCAAAATACACAATGTATCTCCACTTGTGAGGGGGCAAGACTTTCAAAACTCACTCGTGTCTTCGCCACTCTTGAGTTATGGTCTTGCCCCCTCATACGGTACATGGAGATAAACTGCATATTGTGTATCCCTGGTTTTCACGCAAATGCCTCCCGCAATAAAGAATGGAATGGCTTGGAAATTAAACATTTTTGGAATCTTTTGCCATTCCATTCTGCTGATGTCAGCTTTGATTGTTTGCTGGTTGCTGGAATGTGCTCTAATTTGTACTAAGTTTGGCAAGCATTAGGCTATCTTGCAGTTGCAAAATTCCTCCCATTACCTGTCTGGTTTGGTGCTTTTTCCATCTACAAAATGCCTAGTATCTGGATACTGGTACAACAGCTCATCTTGCAGCTCTACCAGGGATCTCAACAAAGCCTTCAGTGCTTTGTAACCTGTAAACAAAAGGAAAACATAATCCACTGAACTGGAAAGTATGCAAAACTAAGAGCAACTGTTACCTAGCCTCCACCCCGATGAATATTTCTCCACTTCGGTTTTCAATCATAATATTTTATAGATCTCAATATAAAACAAATAATGATAACCGGTGCTAACAGATGAGCCGGGCAGCTTCAGCCCTATGTTACGATAATCAGCACTCTTTCAATTACAACTATCCCAACTGCCAACTACCCCTTTGTTATACAGGATTCTCCCTTTATTTTGTGACGCATTCTAATTTTTAGATTAGTTATAACCCTTGATTTAAAGGTTCTTTTCGTAAGAGCTGTTTTTGTATGTAAATCAGTTGAGCAAAAAGCTGTAATTTACTTGATGTTTGTGGCAGGAAAGAATTATTATGTCAGATCAATTTTATCCCAGATATGTCAACCTTATTACCTCCCTCCCTCCCATTTATACAAAACATGCATTTTCTTTGGGGCCTTTTAAAAGCGGGTGGGGTTATAATGGATCGCAAGGATAGCCAAGTTGGCAATTCTACCCTATTTGCAAAATACGGATATAAACCATATGTTTCAGAAACTATTTACCATATTACAAGCACAGTATAGTAGAAAAAACATATCACTGAATGGAACAAATCAGCTTTACCCAAAAGCATGCAAGTATGATTGAAGACGTCTCCATACTTTAGTTTAAAGCTCCAATGAATCTGAAAAACCACCATGCTTCTCAAGAGCTCCAAGCAGTTTCAATGCTTGCAGTAGGAGGCACTGAGAGGAAATTAAAAAGTAACTATGCTTAGAGGAAGAGGTGAGCAATTACAGAGGAGCCAAGGAGAAAGCAGATCTTGTACTTTTTACACTGGACACATCCCTTCCCCGGCCTTTCATATCTGATGCAGGCACATCCCTTGGTGAGTGAAAATGATAATATGGTAGTCAAAAGGGGTTTCGGGGATGCTGGGTCCCACATCGATTACATGCCAGTACTGTGTCAAAACATAACCTCCGTCAATCTTCTGCATCCCTAGAAGGAGCTGCTAGCACAAAAAGAGGCATGATCCAGTCCCTTGCGTTCACCAGCATTGAAGCAGAATGGAGCACCGGACACCAGACTAACTCTGTAGCACTTCCAGGATTTTGTATGAGATCCCCATTTTTTTTTTTTTTTTTGGGGTGTCCTGAACCCCCAGAGGGCAAAACCTACCAAGAGCTCTGCTCAGTAATGGTTGAAGTTATGATGACTTAGAAACAGAATTTGTTGGCAGATAAGGCCCACTTGGCCCACCTATTCTGCCCATTTTTCCCTGCAGACCCTACCTGATCTCTGGCTACCTCCTCTTCCCTCCCCGCTTCCCTACCAAGATACCCTTGTGCCTATATCTCATGCATGCTTAAAGCCCATCATTGTTTTCGCCCCCTCCGCTGGTAGACTGTTGCAGGCATCTGCCACTCTTTCAGCGAAGAAGTACTTCCTCACAGCCCTCCCAAATGTCCTAGGTTTAAGGGGATGGAAAGCCCTGCACCGTTCCCAAGTTATGCTTGCAGACCCTCTGTTCTCTTCCTGTACATGTCTTTCTGTCTCCCTGTTTTTCAAGACAGGCTCTGTACAGGGGCCACCCCATTGGAGCAACAATGGTGCTACTGCTCGCGATTCTGGTGACTCAGGTTCAGGACAAGCCTGAGTCATTGGGGGCCAGCCAGGTGTGAGGAGGGTTCAGCATCACAGTGGATGAGCTCCTTCTCCCCCAGGGAGGCGAGGTAGTGAGCTACGCTGCACTACTGCTGCATAGATAGCCACCACAGATGGTGATGCGAGAGCCACTCAGGAGAGGGAGGACACTACCCGAGGCTGGCATGAATGCATGTAGTGCGTGGCGTCCTCAGCAGACAGCGGCTAAGGGAAGGAGGAGCAAAAGGAAAAACTCAGCTGTCAAGTCAGCCCCCCACCCCACCCCCACCCCATCCTCTACCAACCAAGGCACTTATCCTTCAGGACAGATTTAAGTTGCAACAGAGGATGCCCCCCAAAGGCCCCACCACAAAGGAAACAGGGACATAAGGTAAAGTTCAGGAGAAAGGGGGTGACAGAAGACAGAACTGGAAGTGGAGAAGTGACTAAACAAGGGCTGACCAGGAGATGGAGGCCAAAGTATAATAAATAAAATGTAACTAAAAAAATACATAAAGACACACAGGCTCTATATATAACCCTTCTAGTGAGCTATTATAGGTACTCCAACCAGTGGCATCCTCAGTTGTATTAAGTCAGGGGTCATGGATGCCGATGCGGATATTGCGACTTGCATAAGTTGCTACTTCAGTAAACACTGAGAAGCTGCTCCATTTTCATCGATACAGCAGCCCATGCAAGTAGATGAATCCGCTTCACAAACCACTGACTGATGGCCATTACCGGTGCACCAACCAAAGAAAGTTGCAAAGTGAGGAGCCAGAGAGCCAGTAACTTTATTAGCTTTCGGAAAAAATAAGGTTTGTTTTGCATCCTCCATTAAAAATAACTAGCCACATATGTATGTAAACCCCACCAATGTTTTATGGTTTATACAGTAACATTCTAATTTAAAGGGAACGTCCCTTCAACCTATTTTCTGTATACCTGTGTAGTTCGTAGGCTTGAACAATAATTCCCTCTTTTGCATCCCCCTAATTTCATCCTAATTTAGCTATAAATGAGGTTGCTGTACTCTGTTTTGCGTTGGTGTGAAAACCTCTGTCTCTATTGCAAAGGTCATGACCCCACTCATGCAAAGCATCATGGGAGTTGATGCATACCTGCACAAGCCAGCAGAAGTTACACTCTCATTCAGTTCTGTTACATATCTTGTAAAGTTCCTGCATTCTCTAAAATCATTTTGTTTTCTAACTCAGATACACTTTAAACTACAGAAAATATCAGGGCACTTACTGTACTATGCCTTGCTAAGTTCCATGGCCAACATAAGACAAGAACATAGAGGCTGCAGAGGTCAGCAACAGCACTAATACAGTATAAGTACTGCAGGCTTTAGCACTAAAGCATCATAAAACTCCAGGATGCCTTACATGAGTCATGTCATGACCTTTGCAATGGAATCAAGCAGGTTTTCACATCAGGGCAGAACAGAGTGTAGCAATCTTATTTATATTTAAATTAGGCTACAATTAGGGGGCTGCAAGTGAATGAATCATTGTTCATGCCTACAGGCTACACAGGTATACAGAAAATGGGTTGAGGGGACTCTCCCTTTAAGGACAGAAGGTACTCTAGGTCCATAATGACAACCCACTGCTCCATAAGCAGGTACAGTATGAGTAAGTATGTTGTGCAAAATACTAATTAAAAAGGGTACTCTACCCACTCTACTACTCAGGATATCCAGTGATTCCCTTGGCAAGCAGAAATGTGCCCAGCCTTCATTGACCTGCACAGTACTGTACTGACTGTTGTAATTAGTTTTTAAATAGGCGCTTAGAGATGCTTACATTATAGATTGTCTACAAAATAAGACTGGCTGACTGATGTTAACTGTCTGCACTGATAGGCTGTGCCATGGGCTCACCACCCTTCAGGTAAAGAGGCGTTCCTTAACGTTATCCTGAATCTACCACCCCTAAGCATAACTCTCAACCTCCCACCTCATAACTGATGTACTCTCTTACTGTATGACTACTCCTTGTCCAATTTCTTGTATCAATGAATGCGCTATCAATGTACTGCACTTCCTGGGTCGCCCCTGAAAAAGGGACTGTCTTGTCTCAGAGGGCCTACCCGGTTACCAAAATTCAATAAATAAATAAATCAGGGACACGGTTTAAACAAATCAGGGACAAAAACCCAGAATCAGTGACACATCTTACAAACTGGTAACAGACACTCAAAAAGCTGACAGAATAAGGGGATTGGTAGAATGCATTTTTTGAAGAAAAAACAGGTCTGTACCTTTAATGTCTGGCAATATTTTGTGCTTACAATTCCCACTGTTCAGTTACAAAAACACACATTTTACGAGGGACAGAGGAATATTCTGAGGCAAAATCAGGGACGTCCCTGACAATCGGGGGCAGTTGAGAGGTATGCCCCTGAGCATTACAGCACGTCCCAGTGTCCTGCTTGAGGACACCAGATCAAACATCTCTGCTTGTTTGATCTTGAGGATACCCTGGAGAATGCAGAAGATTGAGATCATGCCCTCTCTCAGCCACCTTTTCTCCAACATGAACATTTTAAAGGAGAACTGCACAGACCCTGCAAGTCATCTTCCCATTTAGGAGCTGATTTTTAAATACGGGTTCCAATTCTGTCACAGTTCCATCTCTACAGGCTTTTTGTAGTTATCCTAGTGGGTGTTTCTGATTTACAGATAGGCAGTAAGTATCATTTTAGAACTGCATGATGTAGTTTATGTCCTTGAGCAGCTCTCCCACTGTTGGCACAATGCATCCATGTTCTGCTACAGAACTCTGTGGCCGAGAGGGATATAAACTACATCATACAGTTCTAAAATAGCACTTAACACAGAACATTAATCATAAACACCAACAGAGGTTACTAATAGGCTAGTATAGATGGAACAACATACTTGGGGCCAGCATTTTAAAAACAGTTTCTACTGGGGGGGAAAAACGATTTTCAGACTCGGTGTGGGTCTCCTTTAAAGGCCACCAGCCTCATCTCACAGCTTTTGTCTTCTATAGCCCTGATTATTTCGGTGGCCCTGTGTTGCCCTCTCTCAACTGGCTCAATGTCCCTTTTATATTGCTTGGCAGCATAGCCTAGAGGTTAGAGTAATGAGCTTGGTACATCCGGCACACCTGGGTTTGAGTCCCACAACCTCTATTTGCATACTGTGCGACTATGAACAAATCACTGAACTTCCCCCCCATGCTTCCAGGTCGCCCCTGTAAATGGTCCTTGTGGGCCAGTGGGCCATACCCAGTTACCAAAAAGACTAAAAAAAAAAAAATACTAACGAACCAAGAACTGCACGCTGTATTCCAAATGAAGCTGTGACAGGGTTGGGTAAGACCCTGTGTCCCATTTGTTATGCAGAGAGAGTTAAAAACAAGGATCTATTCTGTCCTTTCCAGTTCCACCACTTGTCTATCTCTTGCCTGTCTGATTGCGCAATCAAATTTTCCTTGTGGTACTTAGGAATTGGCCCCTCCGACGATCTCACAATGTCCCCGTTTTCTCCCTTTCTTCACTTGCTGTTCTATTCTTTCTTTCTTCCCTTGCTTCTCTGTGGTTAAAACATAGATATGTGAAATCTTTATGTGAAACTGAGATCCCTTGGCTTGCAAATTTATATAGTTCTATTGTTGAAATTAATTGCAGAAAGCTGTTTGAGGTTTGTTAGAAAAGACAGCAAAGTGGAACACAGGTGACGTAATTTACAAGAAAAGGATACAGAATTTAATTGCCAGGAAAAAAAATCTTACAAAAAAAAATAAAAAAAAAAAGAATGTTTTGTTTAGAGAGACAAAGAGCTGGAGATTTTAAAGCGACTCTCAGATGAATGGTTTTTGTTTGTTTGAACTGCCTGTATCAAGAGCTATCCTGCACAATTTTACTTTTTTATGTTATTGACAATAAAACGCTACTCGCGTATTTTGCTACTTCTCCTGTTTTGCCTAGGCTTCCTGACCTGTGCCTTGACAACAGGAGCCTGACTAGGGCCTTGCAAAGTTGCAGGAGCGTCCCCTCTCCCCTAGATGCACTGCTGGTCATGCTTCAGCCTCTTGTCTATCACTACCCCAGGTCCTTTCTCTCTTCCCCTACTGCAAGAGAAGCATCACACCACTTCTTCAGAGTGGACACTTTCTACTGATTTTTAGCAGAGTTCCTGCACAATACCACAGATCCCATCTCTCATACTATTTTCAGTATGTCGCTAGTGCCTAAGGGCATCTTGTCTCAGTCGAGCTTCAACAAAGATGTCACCTGGATGCTGAAACGCTGTCTTTTTTTTTTTTTTTTTTTAAATTTATTTAATTAGTATTTCGGAAAGACCTTTGAGCGTGAGCTCTTTTACAAGAGCTTTTTTTTTTTTTTTTTTAATCAAAGGTCCCACGTCAGGGTACTGTTACTAGGGACGTGTGCATTAGGCACATCCACTATCCTCCCTGTTTTCCACCCATGTCTCAGGGGAACCCACTTTGCATTAGAAAGGATGTGAGCTTGCTTCAACCTGTGAATGAGCGTTGTGTCTCCTGCTGGGAGTCCCACTTCTGAGGTGAATCAAGCATTTTGTAAGAAGCCTCTGTTTGGATCTGTGTGTCACTCCACTTGCCAACATACAACTATGCTGAAAAGCTTTTGGCTCACCATGACCCAAACCCATTAGACCACTTATAAACCAGCAGAGACAAGTTAAAGGATCTGATTGGGTGTTAATAGTGCAACATGGGAGATGTTGCACTACAAATAACTAGACCCAGTAAAAAAAGCCTCACAGCAGATTAGAGGGGCTCAAAGATTCACGTGTGGCATTCTGACTAGATCTCTGCAAAAGTAAAATGGCTCCATTTTTTTCCCACATTTTGTTATGGCCCACCGATCGTTCCCCATGTCCCTTACAGTAATATTCAGTCACATCAAGAAATTGAACTGTTCGGTGAGTAATGTGTAATACAATGCAGCACGTAAGTAAAATGAAGCATACCCCTCTCAACCCTACACATGGCAAGAAGCAGGTATCAAGCAAAGCAGCTGTAGCTTAGCGGAACCACATATACCGCAAAATGTAAGCATGCTGGCTAGCACAATTCATTGCCACCTCCTAGCTTCGATTCCAGCTTCAGACTCTATATAAAAATGTAGTCTTTAATAAAACAAATCAGCCCATGTGACACTCAAAAAGAAATGAACCCTCTGAACATCCCACGCGATAACCATGCAACCCTTCATTGTTAAATTACGAACTGCAGATAGAAGCCTGCTGCCGGACGCACCCCACTGCCACCTCCTAGCTGCAACTGCGGCCTCCTCCTCCGTAAAACAAAACTCTGGCAACCATAGGCTGAACTCAAATTAACTGAAATCGTAGATAAAGCCACAAGTGTCACACCGCTGTACACTGATCCTGAGCACCGAAACCGGCGAAATGTTATTTTAAAACCATGTACCTTTCTCTGTCCGTAACGCTACTGCACCGGTGCTGTTCAGGTTCCTTGCAGCATAAAAGTAATTGTATTCAAGGTAGCATAGATAAAAAAATAAATCAGAGGGAGTAAATGAAATGCAGTTGAGCGCACACTCACGTGACCATATCGCATATTAGAAGCAGCGAGTCTCCCAGTCAGCCAAATCATAAATAGTAGAGACACATAAAAAAAAGTAAAGAACAAGTAGAGAAAAGTGAGACCATAGAAAATCGAAGTGCATCAACACCAGGACGTCAAGTAGGCATGAAATCATCGTAGTATTCAAAGTACCTAAACAAAAAAAAAAAACCTTGGTAAAATGTAAAGAAAATGCGGTTTTTCGACCGCTCACATTATGTTTTTTACCATGATATTTAGTAGTATTTTTATCTCGGTGCAGCTTCCATAGGTGGCAGAACCAACGCATTGGAATGTTCACAAGCTGGATTCTAGCCGTTTTCAACAGCAGCCATTTTATATCGGTATAGTTACTACAGAAAACGCAAAATAAAAGTAAAAAAATGGATATCCATTTTAACATACCCCAACACAAGAATTTGTAGATTCCATTAGATAGCAAAATGAGCACAGTAACATACATGAGGCAGTAGGGATAGAAGAAACAAATGAAGGAATGCCCGAAGAAGAATCCTCTACCACCACAGATGATGTTCCTCAGATGGCAGTTGAAATTCCAGAACATGAAGCAGTAGACAGTGGGCAAATTAGGGAACCAGAGGAGTCCAGTACAAGCAGCACAGTACATATAAGCAGCAGACATGCTGTACTAACTGAGGAGGAAGTGGCACAAATAGAGGAGGAGCGACATGAGAAAAATACACTAAAGACCACCTCTGGGCTGTCAATGTGCTGACTGACTGGTGCAGACTTAAAGGGGTACAGCCTGATTTTAAATCTATCCCAGATACTGAGCTAAATAGTCTTTTAAGAGAATTTCATGCAAGTGTGAGGAACAGTTCAGGTGCAGAATATACAGTCAACAGCCTCTGCAGCATAAGAGCAGGTATAAGCCATTTTTTGACATCAGCCCCAATTAGCAGAAAAGTAAATATTATCACAGACCCTGCATATAAGAGTTCGAGCAGTGTATTTATATCTGTTTTAAAAAAGTATAGAAAGCAGCAAAAGGACACATCAAGACACCATCCTGCTCTATCCAAAACAGATTTAATAAAGCTTACAAATTCCCAGCCTTGAGCACCAACACAGCTCCCGGACTGTTGCGCAAAATGTGGACAGACATACAGCTTATGATGGCCAGGCGTGGCAGAGAGGGTCTACGTCAGTAACTTAAAACCAACCAGTTTTAAAATCCTGCAAGATGAAAATGGACAGGAATATGTTTCACTTGCATTCAATGAGCACACAAGAAAATCAGTGACCCCACTGAGCCGGGAAAAGACAATTACAGGGGCTTTATATGGGGCCGATCTGGAGACCCACTATGCCCTGCAGCAAGTTTCAAAAAGTATCTGAGCAAGATTGATCCTGAGTCACCTGCTCTTTATATGCATCCAAGACGCATGCCGCAGCATTTCCTCAATACTGTACCAACATGGTACACAAAGGAACCACTTGGAGTAAACTGCCTGTCTACAATGATGACAAGACTCAGCAAAGAGGCTGGACTGTCCCAACAATACACCAATCATTCACTCAGGGCCACCGCAGTGCAACTACTTTCAGATGCTGGTTTGGACAGTCGTGAGATAATGGCAGTAACAGGGCATCGTAACGAAGCCAGCTTACGGAGCTATTGGTCAGCAAGCATGGATGATCGTAAAAAATGGAGTGATGTCTTGTCTGGTGGAGAACAGTCCAGTTCACCAATGCAGCAGAAAGATGCCAATGCAGCACCACAAGCCACAAACGATGTGCAGAGTCAGACTCAACAAGGACCCTTCAACCTGCCAAACTATATATTTAATGCTCCCGTGAATTTCATAAACTACAGCAAGTGACTTTGAGTAGACGGTAAGACATTGTTTCTGACATAATTAGATGTATGTCAATATCATAAATGGGATGGGGTGTGGGAATTAACATGATCAGTCACAGTCAGTATAGTATTGTATTTAGAATGCCCAGTTAGAATGTTCATCATAAGTAAGAGAAAAAACAAATGTAATTTCTCCTTTGTCTCCACAGCAAAATAATGTCACAGTGCAACATGAGACATCTCCATGTCAAGTATCCGAATTCATTGGACTTCTTACCAGTCAAACATTAAGTTTGTGATTTTTTTTCCCCCAGAAAATAATTAGTCAAGTTACTTGTGTTTTTAAAGTTATTAGCAAGTGCTAATCTGTTTATTCTGTGTAAGTTAAACAGCTAGTTTGACACTATATTCTACATATTAGTTACTGCAAAATATATCTGCAACATTCAGTTTAGTGTTGTTTTGTCCAAGCAAAACCCAATTTTTGGGACTATTTTTCTTCCACACTTTAAATATACTAAATGTTTTAACATTATAAAGTGTTGTGTCTTGTGTTTTTTGAGTACAGCTATTTTATAAGTGCAATAAGACACTCCGGGGTTGTGCATTACAGTGTGATAACCGCACTCCTAGGGACGAATGGCACTCTGCCTTTGGCCTCGTACCTAACTACGACCCTAGGAGTGCGCTTATCACACCGTAATGCACACCCCGTCGTGTCTTATTGCTTACATAAGGGCTGGTTCATCTTCCCTTGGGTTGAGATACAGATGAGTCACACTGATGAGTCCTGAGAAGGATGAAAATGGTGTCTGTCTTCTGTTCTCAGTCTTTGCAGATTGTGGGAGAGGACCTTACACTCGTGCTTAAAGCAGAACCAGTGTAAATTCTAACGGCGATATGCATATATGTGTGTGTGTGTGTGTGTATATCTCCCATTACGCTTTAATTATGGGGGTATGTGTGGTTCTGTATGAGCGAATAAACCTCAGAATCTTTCTCGTTTCTTGTGATTCTGAATGCCACAAGGCTAGATGCTATGAGGGTGGCAGTCCCCCGTGATTACTGCAAGAATTACTACACATTGGCTTCAAGTCTCCTAGAGGGTACCTCTCAGAATTCTCCTTTATGACACATTTGTTAAGATGCAAGAGTAGAACTCCAACAGCAGATAAAAGCATGAATGAGGTTGCAGTAAAACATTGACCTACTGTATAAATGTATAAATACTACAGTCATCATCAGTCGAACACTCCAAATTAAAATGGAGCACAACAGAACACTAAGACAGATTTACCACTAGCAGTTATCACTGCTTAAGCAGTGAATTAAAAATTCAAGACAAAGCCCTTATTTTGCCAGTGTGGAAGCAGTGCCATTACACTGCAACTGTCTTCACTGCAGACAGTGCCATACAACCCCGCGATTCCAAAAGTCAAAACATGATAGTGCACCTCAAACCATGTTCTGTACAAAAAAGGGGTGTAATCAAAAACAGAACAATGGGGTAGTATTGTCTGTTCTGACTTGAACCACTTTGTTCTAAACCACACTGTGGTCAGTTCCTGTAGCTTGGTATGTTCCAACCTTTCCTGTGGGGATCACACTCCATTCTCCGAGTTTCCCTCTGGATGACCTTTCCATCTGTAGTGCAGAACACACTGCATTACAGAAGAAGGGAACTCCTCAGGGAACAGCAGAATCCTTCCACTAGTTGAAGGCTGTCATCACCAACTTCAGCTAAACTGGAACTTACTGTGCAAGGTAGCAATTCTCTGAAACTAAAAAATTCTTTCAGATGCCACTGAACTTTCCTCATTTGTAATCTGGCTAAAGGAACTACAGCCTCTTGCAAGGACATGTAACCCAGGAGTTTCAGGAAATCCTGTGCTGTCCTGTGTGACACTGGAACAAAGGTGGCAGCAAAATGTAATAAGTCTGATGCTCTGTGATGGGGCAGAAAAGCCTCGCCCAGTGTCCAGTTATGAACTTATTAATTCCCAACACTGGCAGGGGTCCAGTACTGATTTCTCCCAGTTTACGTGAAATCCTAGAGAATGAAGGAAGTTCTGTTTTTTTGTTTTTTTTTTTGTAGACGCCAGTCTCCTGCAGAATTGTCCCACAAATTAGTTTTTAAGATAGGGGAAGACTGTCATTTGCTGCCTTCTTAGCACTGCTGCTACTGCAGAGAGGCATTTTGTGCATACTCTTGGAGCTAAAATGAAACCAAAAGTAATTTAAATGGGAACAATCAGCACTAAGAGCTCCACATCTGAGTCTGGGGTTGGTCCCAATTAACACTTTCGAAAACACTTTCATGTACTGTTTACTGTAGTATAATAGATTGTGTAAGACTAATTTTGCTTACTTCCAGGCTGACATTTTCGGCAACTACAAATCTCAGAATTCCCTGCAGCTGACATTAAGAGCAGGACTGCAGCAGTGGGAGATTCAAAGAGCACCTTTTCCAACCATAAAAAGATTAGCACAGTGGGTTAAGGATCTGAGCTGCAGATCTGGAGACCTGGGTTTGAATCCCACAGCCGCCTAGGTGCATACTGTGTGATCCTGAGCAAGTAACTTAACTTCCTTGTGCTCCCAGGTCTGGAAACAAGCTTCGGCTTAGTGTGCTATTCCTGGTTAAACAATGTTCCCTTTCATTTTAGCTCCTCCATGCTGTCTTTTCTTTTTTAAATACTGGCCCCAAAGGAAGGGAAGGGATCATAATTTTGCCCCAAGGGGCTGCCCACACGATCCCTCTCCACTTCCTGATTCTCCTATGCGTCCCCACACTCTGACTTACTATGATCATTTTATAGCGGAGCGAGGGGATGCGCTTCATTCATTTCAATAGAGCGTCTTTTTCAAATGTAATTTCCTGATTGTATATCGGGTTTTGGTACCTACTGATGGCAGACTTCAACTAACAAGAGCTCTCGAAGTTGAATTCTGCCATCGATAGGTACCAAACCCGACTATATCAAGGAAACAACATTGGCTAACACACCATTAGTGATGGAGCATCATCCAGCTCTGACCTATAAAGACATCACAGAACTCAGAGCCGCACAGAAGAATCAGGAAGTGGAGAGGGATCATGTGGGCAGTCCCTAGGGGGAAATTACAATCTCTTTCCTTCCTTTCGGGCCAGTATTAAAAAAAAGAAAAGACAGCGTGGGGAGCTCCCAAAGAGGTAAGGGAGCTACCTGTTTAATCATTCTGTTATTTAGAAACTAAGGGGAAAGGTGCTCTTTCAATAGCCTACAGTGCATGTTACAGATACTGTAAGTTCAGATTAGATGTTTGCCTGTCTCGCTGTTCTCCTGGGGCTAAGTAGCATCCTCCATGACGGTAGTTAGCTCTGAGAGAACAGTAGGATCAGCAAGCAAAACATCAGAGCTTATAAAAACTAACATGCATGACAGGCTACTAAATCTCTCACTGCTGCAGCCGATTCTGGTACTTGTAGTTACAGAAAATGTCAGCATGGAAGTCACCAAAATCAGTTTGATACAACTTGTTATAGGAAGTATAAAAAAAGAAAAAAAAAATGTTTTTGCGCACATAGTACAAATTGTGACAAGCCTCACATTTGGGTGGGGAGCTCTTAGAGTTGATGGTTCCCCTTTAAGTCACATGATAAAACAACTGACCACTGTCTATGTAGCACCAGGGCATCAGGAAAACTTGATGCATGTAGTCTTACATTTTTGCTTTTACAATTCTTCATGAGTAAGTGGTTAGGGTTACAGGTGAACTCACTGGATATTTTACTGCATTCATTCTTTAACTCCTTCTGTCGCTTTGCTCTTGTCTGTCCACCACATATGCACCACTGTGACCTCTACTCTGCTCTTTCATTTATGCCTCTTGGGGCCAGGTGCCTTGCCCATGGTGCCACATTAATGGGGAAGTTCTGGCTTGGTTCCTGGCCTCCCTACCTCTACGACCGCCTCGCCATCCCCCCCCACTCCCATCTGCTCCCTCTGCAACACCCCCTATAGGACCCTTGCCCTTCCTCTCTGTACTTCCACTTCAGGGAGAGCAGCCTTCTCCTATCATTTCCCAAACATCTGGAATTCCCTCCCTTTAGATATCTGTTCTGCTCAGTCTACTCGTTCGCTATCCTATCTTCTTCGACACTACAGTTTCCTATCCTGCAGCTGCACCTGACCCACCTCCCCCTTCATTATTCCTCTCTACCCTTTCTTCCGTTTCTATTCGATGGCTTTACCCCCTTCTTCCCTTGGCATGCCATTAGCCTACAGTAGTAGCTGGGCTGACATCAAGTAGTGCTCATACCCTCCACCCCCCTTGGCATGCTAATAACAGCCTATTAGCACTAGCTGGGTCTATATCGAGTAGTGTTCATATGCCCCCCCCCCCCAGCTTGCCCATAGCCTAAAGCACTAGCTGGGTTTACATCAAGTAGTGTTCGTACCCTTGGGGCCTGTTCCTGTGGGTAGGGCTGCCTTCTCCCTCCCTTCCTTCCACTTCACTCCTCTTCAATTCCACCCTCTCTCACTTTCATACCATCTCTCCCTTTCCTCCCCTCTTCCCAAATTCTCTCCTACCCTTTCCTTAAGTTAGCATTCCCCTCCTTTCATCTGCCTGTATTCTGTCCCCCACTCTCTCTCTCATCCTTCCCCTTTACCCTACCAACTCCCCTTGCAGGGTGTGCATCCTGGAGGGGTAAAGACTCATTCTAATTTTCAAACCTCCTCCCACTCCACCCTCCCCCTCAATTCTCACTTATACCCCAAGTATGTATATGTTTTATTTTTATGTGTTTTAAAGTCCGAGTGTGTATTCATGACTTAAGAACATATGTGTCATACACACATAAATGTGTGTGTGTATATATATATATATATATATATATATATATTAGAACAAAAAACTCAGTTTAATGCATTAGTTAGGGTTGTTCCACAGCGACAAAAGTGAGGAATTCGCTGTTAGGGTTGAAAAACCCCTTGGTCACTGCCCACCCCAACCGGCATTGGGGTGTGCGTGGGTCGTCAGCTAACTCTCCCCCATCACATGTAAAGCAGCAGAAGTATAGGAGAATGGGGTGAGAGTTAGGACCGGCACCCCAATGCGGTTGGGGGTGGGCAGGGGTCAAGGGGGTTTTCAACCCTAACAGCGAATTTCCTCACTTTTGTCGCTGTGGAACAACCTAACTAATGCATTAAATGGAGTTTTTGCCTCTAATTTCCCTTCTTTTTGAGAATGATAATGAGAAATAGTGAATGTAATGCAGCGGCGGGAGCGCAGGGCCCTTTGGGCCCCGTACTCCCGCCACATTATGTCTTGTGGCATAGTAACAGGAACAGCAACGCAAACAGAAGTGTTAACAGTGGCACACATGGTAACACAAGCGCGAATGAGAACAGAAAGGGTAACGCACATGGTGGCGTAGACGAGAACGGTCTGCCACGTGATGTGTTGTCACATAGTAACATGGTGCCTGCAAGCGGAAATGTCAATGGGCATGGTGGCCGCAAAGTGAAACAGAAAGAGAAACAGTACTGTAGACACAAATGGCAAAAATAACAGAAAGCATAAGCACAAATGAAAACGCAAAGGATAACGCACATGGTGGCGCAGACGTCAACAGTAAGTGAAATGGGTACGGAACCGCAAGTGAAAAGGGGAACAGTAACATTAATGCAAGCGCACAGGTTGGTTTTCCCCAAAATCTGCATAGAGAAAGACAGTGAGTACAAATAATGTATGCATAATAATGAGTATCGGAGCAGAAAATGAGAACTTGGAATACTAAATACGTTATATCTCAGGAACCGTACGATGTAGAAAACAAATTTAAAAGTCATATGATTTACAACTGTCCTGGCTAATTTTGTACTTAGCCCCCCTAATGGGGGCTAAGCATTTTTCCAACAAAAAGTCCGTATCTCGCACCGTTTCCGAGATACGGGCCCTGGCGCGGCGTATGCCGTAATGTTATCTATGGGGAAAGAGAGTTCGAGTGCCATAACTTTGCCTCTCTGTAATATTTTTCACCAAACCACTGAAAGGCACATCTGTGGGCTGTTGGCTGTCTTCCCTCCACATTTTAGGAAAAAAGACCAAACCGTTATTTTGCAGCAGGGATCCAAAGCATTTCTGTAAGGCGTCGGGCGCCGTAATGTTATCCTATGGGAAAAACTGTCAACTTTGGAATGCCGTAACTTTGCCGCCGTGTAATATTTTTTCAATATAACACTGAAAAGCATATCTGTGAGATGTCGGCTCCGTTCCCTTCAAATTTCAGCCCAAAACTCCTAACGGTTCTTTTGCAGCGCAGTGCCAAAGAATCGCTGTCACTTTCCCACAGATGGAAAACTACTGTCGCAATTTGCAAAAGCTTTCACAAAAGTTTGACACTTTCGTGAGCACGAAAGTAATTTGCGAAAGTACTTTTTCCAGAAATTTGAAAAACATATTTCTGGGGTGTTTTACCACAAAATAAAGACATGGCAAGCATCCTCGGGGTCCGACTAGGTGAATACAAAAAGAATTAGGTTGCTAGAGGGTCCCAAATTTAAATGCCAACCATTTTTCTGATCACCAACTGAAAACAAAATGGCTGATTTGTGAAAGTAACAGGCCCATTTGCGAAAGTAAAAATGCATTTGCGACACTGTCTAACTTTTTGTTAACTTTTCCCATTGACTTATAATGGAAACTATTTTAATAACTTTTGAACAGTTTAATATTTTTTCACGAAATCTTCAAAAGGCACATCGGGGACCCAACCGCATTTCCTGAAGATTTCCAGACGTCACTTTAAACCGTACGACCTGTAGGCGTGACCGTGGGAATCAGAAAAAAGTGTAAACGCGCGCACAGATCACGCTTAATAACTCCGCAGCCGTACATCCGACCAGTACGAAACTTGGCAGATCCCAAGGCCTATGGCTCTTGATCATGTATTCCAAATTTCAGCCACATCCGTAAAACAGCTGCAAAGTTATTAAGGTGCAAAGTTTTGGGGTTTAACATAGAAATGGCTCCTCAACCCTATATATGTTCTTAGACTATATCTGATGGCTAGTTCTGCCTGTGACAAAATGTTGTGGTATAGCATAAATGTTTTTAGTTTAATGTACAGACTTAGTTCTTTGTATATTTTTATTTTTCATCTGTATTCCATAATATACTCCCTTTGTCCCCCTTTCCCCCAGGATACATCTGGAAACGAGATACTGCAGCTCAGTAGTCTTTCCTGGTGAAACGTTTCAAATAAATAAATAAATATTCAAGTTGAAAGAACAAAGAATACCGTTACGTTTGGGGCATTTTTTAAGATTTGTCCTCAAACAAACTACGTAAGAGCTCTTCTGTTGGTAGTTCTTATGCATTTTACACTTTGTGTATTTAATGCTAAAATATAGTGTATAGAGGAAGCTTGTTCTGCATGGATTTTCATTCTAAGCAGAATGCTGTTGTACCACAGTGCAAAGGTCATGCAGCAACACAATATCTGCGCATACCTCTCAAGTGTCCCTGATTTTCAGGGATGTCCCTGATTTTGCCTTAAAACTTTACTCTGTCCCTCCTAAAATTTGTGTTTTTGTGGCTAAACAGTGGGGAATGTAAGCACAAAACAATGTCATGCATTAAAGTTACAGACTTCTTCTTTAGAAAATGCATTTTGCACTAAGCCCCATATTCTACTAGCTTTCTGGGTGGATATCTCTAATTTTGAAGATGTGTCCCTGATTTTGGTCTTCTGAGGTCCAGAACTGTCCTCCACTTCTTGGTTAGGAGGTACCTTGAGAAATACAGGTTACTCACCTGTAACAGGAGTTCTAGGAGTGGTATAATGTTGTTCATCCACACTTACTGGCAGGTTCCTTGCCGCTTTAAATCTTGCCGGAAGGTCTTCAAGCTGGCTCCTCCCACCCACTCGGGTGGTAAAATTCTCAGCTCCGCCCCATGACGCCAGATCTAGCCAGCTGGAAGCCAGGTTGCGCGTTGAAGCCGGGGAGGTCGGGTGGGATGTGTGGATGAACAACATATTCCACTCCTAGAACTACTGTTACAGGTGAGTAACCTGTATTTCTAGGGACATGGATATGTTGTTCAATCCACACTTACTGGCAGACTCCTAGCAGTTCTCCGGGAGGAGGGAGGGTGCGCACCTCTACTTGGGAATAAAGACTGTAGAACAGAGGTCCCAAAACCAGCATCCTGGCGTGACTCTAGGTCAATGTGGTAATGGGAAATAAAGGTGTGTGCTGACTTCCAGGTAGCAGCCCTGCAGATTTCCTGGATAGGGACATCCCTAGAAGCAGCCACCGAAGCAGCGGTATGGCGGGTAGAATGAGCTCCTATCCCTTTGGGAGGCTCCATGCCCGCCAACCTATAGCAGAGATCTATGCAGGAGGTAACCCATCTGCCTATCATCCGCTTGGCTGCAGGTCTGCCAGGTGCGGTTTCAGCGTAAGTGACAAACAGCTGGTGAACCTCTCCCCGAACTTCAGCCGTCTGCACCTTATAATAAGAGACTGCTCTTCTAGGGTCCAGAGTATGGAGCCTATATTCGGCATCCAAGGTGTGATTGGGGTAGAACACCGGCAGAGTCAACACCTGGTTAAGGTGAAACTCCGACACTACCTTCGGAAGGAATTTCGGGTGGGGGTGCAGGACAACCTTGTCCCTGTGGAAGACCAAATAAGAAGACTTGATGTAAAGTGCCTGGAGCTCTCCCATCCTTCTGGCTGACGTGATAGCCACCAAGGAGGAGGTCTTCCACGACAGGTGAGAGATGTCACACCTGTGCATCGGTTCGAATGAGGCGCCCATGAGCTTAGTCAATACTAGCAGTAGATCCCATGGAGGTGGAGGTTCTCACACCGGAGGGGATATGTGAGCAAGGCCTTTGAAAAAGTGCCCGACCACCTTCTCCTGTGCCACCGACTGCTTCCCGGTCTGCGCTCGGTAAGCAGAGATGGCTGCCAGGTGCACCTTAAGGGTGTCGAAAGGGACCACAGGTAGTCCAGAATGCTAGCCAAAGAACAGGAGGAAGAGTCCAACCCCTTATCCTGACACCAAATGGAGAATCTCTTCCATTTGAAGGCATAGCATTTTCTGGTCGACTCCTTACGGGATGCCTCAACAATGTTGAGGACCTTGTCGGAAAGACCCAAGGCCTGGAACTCTAGCCGCTCAGAAACCAGGCCGGCAAGTGCAGGGATTGAAGGTCCGGGTGGAGTACCTTCCCCTTATTGACTGAGATCAGGTCCGGGCGGGCTGGAAGTCACCTCGGGAGCCTGGAGCGGAGGCTGAGGAGATCTAGATACCAGAACTGATGGGGCAGTCTGGGGCTACCAGAATCACCTGCACCTTGTCCCTCTTCGCCTTGAGAAGCACCTTGTGGATCAAAGGAAATGGAGGGAAGGCGTAGAAGAGGCCCGGGGTCCATGGCCTCGAGAAGGCATCCCCCTGCAGTGAGCCCTGCTGAGGGGGTGGGCATGAAACAGCCTCAGCTTCGCATTCTCCCTGGAGACAAACAGGTCCACCTGAGGGGTGCCCCAGTGGGAGAACAGATCTTGTACTACCTCCGGCAGGAGAGACCACTCGTGAGATGCAGCACCTATCTGGCTGAGGGCATCAGCCAGAGTGCTGGAGGCTCCTGCCACATGGATGGCTAGGAGATTCGCCTCCAGGCTGATCATGAGAGACCAAGTGCGGAGAGCCTCCCTGCACAGGGGCAAGGAGTGAGTCTTGCCCTGATGGTTTAGGTAGTACATAGTCGTGGTGTTGTCTGTCTGGACCTGGACCATTTGACCCCATACAAACGGAGCGAAGGCAATGAGGGCTAGTTGGACTGCTCGAAGCTCCAGCAGGTTGATGTGGTATCGAGACTCCTGAGGGGACCAGAGACCATGAGCTCTGAGCTCCCCCAGATGGGCACCCCAACCCATCAGAGAGGCGTCTGTTGTTAGCGAAATCGTCGGCTCAGGGTGGACAAACGGGATACACTCCTGCAGATGAGCTGGAACGAGCCACCACTGGAGGCTGTTCCACATCTCCTGGGTCAATGTCACTGGCTGGTCCAGAGGACCGGAGCGCTGTGACCACTGGCAGGCCTGCCCCCATTCCACGGGACGCATATGCCAGCGGGCCCAACGGACCACGCTGGTGCAGGCCGCCATGAGGCCCAGAAGGCACAGGAAGTCCCGGGCAGGGTGAAATTGCCCAACCAGAAATGATTGGGCAAAGGAGGAATGGACCTCGGCCCTGTCTGCCGGGAGCCGTGCTCTGGCTCAAAAAGAGTTGAGCTCTGCCCCGATGAACTGAATCACCTGCGATGGCACGAGTTCCGATTTGGCCTCGTTGATGAGGAGGCCAATCTGAGAGCAGACCTGGAGGGCCAGATCCCCGGACTGCTCCACCTCCAGTCTGCAGGGAGCTGCAATCAGCCAGTCGTCCAGGTAAGGGTACACCCGGACCCTTCAGTGCCACAGGAATGCTATCACCACTGCCATGCATTTGGTGAAGACCCTGGGAGATGGAGAGAGGCCAAAGGGCATTGCCCGGAACTTGTAAAGGGATCCCTCTGCCCTGAAGCGGAGGAATCGCTGGTGAGACGGACGGACTGGGACATGAAAGAACACGTCCTGAAGGTCCAGAGAACAGAACCACACGCCTCGTTCCAAGGATGTAATGATCTGAGCCAGAGTGACCATCCTGAAGGTGCGAGACCTTAGGGACTTGTTTAGGTTGTGTAGGTCGAGAATGGGGCGCCAGCCCCCTGTCCGTTTTGGGACCAGAAAGTACCTGGACACAAACCCTGGGTCTGGAGGAGGGTCTGCCACCTCCCTGATCACCTTCTTCTGGAGCAGCAGGGTAATGTCGGCTCGACGAGCCAACAGAGACACTGCGGAACCCATAGCACCCCGTGGGGTGACGGCTCGATGGCTCGATAGGGTGGGGACTTTTGAAATGGGTTTGTGCTTCATCCCAGTGGACTCTGAGATGAGTCAAAGCATTCCAGGGAACGAGGATGGGCTCTCGTCCACCGACTGACCCCCAGTGGACTCTAAGTTAAGCGGCCTGGAGAACAAGGAGGAGTTGTCGTCAGACTCCGAGGAGTCTGCGAACAGCTGCAGAGCGCCTGAGCCACCCTCCACCTGCTTAGGTCGATCGGGAGTGAGGGTGACAGACAACTTATGGGGCAAACCCTGACCCGACCAAGAATCCTTGGTCGGGGCCCCAGTCTTCGGTTGTGGAGGTGGAGGTTCCACCACAATGGGTGGTGCAGCCGGTTTCGGCCGAACAACCGTTGCCGGCTTCGGCTCCTTGACCACTACGAGAGGGGTTGTTTCGGCCACTCCAGTGACAGCCACTTAATGGCCAGGGAAGGCGACGGAGTCAGCTTATTCCCAGACAATAAGAGCTGCTGCCATATTAAATCCTCGTAGCGCCGACGCAACTTTCACCGGAGCCTATCCTCCGAAGAGGACGACGAGGATGAGTGGCGCCACCGCTTTTCATGGTGCTGAGACCAAGACTGCCGACGTTGGTGGGACCAGCTGGACCTGGAAGAGGTCCGAGACCTTTGGGGATTCCGAGGGTGGGTCGGTCAGAGAGGGGGAGGGGGAAACCCACTCCTCCCTTGGTTCAGGGACCTTAACCGGGGACTCAGGCACAGTAGGCACGGGCAAGTCCTCAGTTTCCACCGGGGGAACCGGTGAAGAAGGGCTGTCGGCTTCTCCAGTCGACAAATCGTCCGACGGGTCGAGAAAAATCTTGACCGCGTCGACGGTTGTCTCGACCGACTGACCTGACAAGGACACCATGAAGCCAGCGGCCTTAGCCGCAACCTTGACTGAAGTCGAGTGTCGACTATCCGGGGAAGGGGATCTCTTCCGCTCCCACGAACGTGTATGGTGGGACTTACCTTTGGAGTCATCCTTTTTGGACCGAGAGGAATGTCCCGATGGAACTTCTCCCTAGGTGGAGAGAGACTGGCAAAGCTCCTTAAAAGAAGCTGTATAGGAAGAGCCCAAGGAGAGCGGGATAATGCCGCGACCGAGGATGATGATGCAGCCTGGGCCGCCTCCTCCTCGAGGGCGATCATCTGCTCTAGCTGTTCCACCGAGCCCGCCGCCGGACACCATGCCGAGTCTCCTTCGACTTAACCGGAGGATAACGTTTTTTAGGTCGCCCCAAGAGCAATCGGGCAGCGCGGTCCTCCAAGACTGAAGCCAAAAAGGATTTGCATAACTCACAAGCCTGTGAGTCATGGCAGAGTCCAAGGTAATAAACGCATGTGGAGTGCAGCTCCGTCCAGGACATCTTCTGCCCACAGGGGCACTGACGAAATCCAGGAGTTGATTTGTCCATCGCAGCCGTGAGGGAAAAGGAAGACCGAAGTCTGTTAAACTTTAGAATGAGTTTCGGTTTGACGGAAGAGTGTGGATCCAGGCCTAAAACGCAGAGCGCTAAGGAGGGAACCTGAGCTTCCAAGCGGTAAGGAAGATCTAGCGTCATGGGGCGGAGCCAAGAGTTTTACCACCCGGGTGGGTGGGAGGAGCCAGCTTGAAAACCTTCCGGCAAGATTTAAAGTGGCAAGGAACCTGCCAGTAAGTGTGGATTGAACAACATATCCACGTCCCTAGAAGTAACCTTTTCCCCCTCAACTGGTGCTTCAGAACTTGATCTACTGCTTTTAAAGTTAGCAATGACTATACTTCCATCTGAAGCAAAGTCAGGTTTTCTGATGATAGATCAATTTTTTTTTTTTTTTTTTTTAAACACATGACAAGGTAATTCCCTTCCCTATTACCAGCAGGACCCATTAGTCTGTGGTGGTCTGTTCCAAGAGATAACAGGAAAAGTGACCCCCAACTGGCTGAGATTGCAGAGTAACAGCACTGACACAACATTAGAAATTAGTTTAGTAGGAGCAGAGGAATCCCAAGGCCTGTGTCCTCTTCTGCCTTTGCCTTTAGTAGCAACCAATGCCACAGAATAATCCTTTTGAACTAGGGTCTTCTCTGGGCACCCTGCCATAACCTCACCTGAGTAGGGTCTGCTTTGGGCACCCTGCCACAACCTCACCTGGAGTTCAGTCTAAAGTAACTATGAGCGCTGCTATCCTATTTGGTGAGGGTGGTCTTTTGCTTACTGATCATCTCCATATAAACCTCTATTCTGTCCAAACAGAGTCCCTCCGTCAAAGGGAAAACTAGAGGTTTTTTGCTGTAGTCAGTAAATAGGTTAGTTATCCTAAGTTAAGCAAAACTCCTTGTGGCTACTGCATTAGTCACTAGTCTGGCTGCAATGTCATTCAAATCAATAGACATCTGAAGCTACTACGTGGAAGTCTCTAGGCCAGCCTTCACTATATGAGCATAACATGCTTTATCATGTAGCATATTCTCACACAAAGACAGTATGAATGACCAGAGGGATAACTGGTAATTTAAATAGTAGCTAACGTAAGTAGTCTGAATTAGTGTCAGGCTTCCAGCCAAAAAGCTCTTTTTTTGCCCAATGCATTTATGTTTATTTAATTGAAATGTACCGATCCTCCGCTTATCTATTAGCAAGTATTGTAAAATAACTTGTGAGGTGCTTTATCAACCTGAATTCGGTTGATTTGAAATGCCATAATAACTTGGTGTGACGTCACCCCCAGTTATTACGGCATTTCATCAGAAGCTTCAGGCACTAAAATCGGTATCTTGATGGCAGTTTCCATGGCAATCCTCCCGACCAGACCAAGAAGAGACCCAAATAACAAAATGAAAACAAGACAGTAGCTGTTTAATCCTGTGGTAGCACTGGGAGGTTTAAAACATGGGTAGAATTGGACCCACTGGTGTAAAAAAATGGGGATCTAAAGAGGAACCTACTGGGTCAAAACATAATCAGTGGCAGATTTTGAACAGTTTACGTTCCCTTCCTTTAAATATTGTTATAGACTAGATGCGTCAGTTTGGACCCACTGACAAAGAGAAGAGGGTCACATTTCTGGGCATGATGTATCTTTTGCCCTTTTGGTGCATGTTAGCACTGTCCCTGGTTTAATCACTTACTGACTGTTTTACTACTTTTCCTAATACTTGGTTATATGCCTTCTCTGGCTCAGAATGTATGAAATGCTTTAACACATAATGTATGTATTTGTTACCCCAATATTTAATAAAAGGTTAGGTTGCAAAAAACAAGTTCTAGTTTGTTGGCAAGCACCTGTTTGTACTAATCCTTCAGAAGGATGTGCAGATACAAAATTGGCACCCCCACCAGGTACTGCATATCTTGTCGCCAACTGTTTGTCAATTACCTGTCCTGAAGTAGGCTGGTTATATTTTATTTGCAGATAAAGCTTGTAGTTCTTCAATGATAAAAAGAAAAACTCTTCTAGAAGGGGTCAGGCCCGGGTTTTTGAGGATTTAAGCTTACGGAAATGGAGATGGCTGCTCAAAAACATCATCTTCCACAGCTATCTGGTTACACACATTTTTGACAAACATACTGTAAGAACAGTCTTCCATAGGATGAGGAGGAGAGTCTAAGTATTCCTCCCCTTTATATTCAGGAGCTATGCCATCATACTCTGGCTCAGTGCTGAAGTCGTCAAAGTCTTCCCCTTCTTGAAGTAAAGGGGGTGGAGGTACTATAGGGGCCTGCATCTGCTGCATGACCTGAACCATTTGCCACATTTTCATGAATTCTTCCCGGAACGACATCTGTAAAACTGAGGGACAAGCCAGACCAACTGGAGTTTCCACAGTGGGTTTACTACGCGGCTCTTTTACTGGTTCACCGACACTGTGTGACTGACTGTCAGTTTGCACACTAAGAAGTTCAGTCCCTGGATCTTAATCAGTTTCCTCTCCTTGTGTGATATCTTACACCCAGTGGCACCAAGAGACAAACTGCTTTCCTCTGGCTTGTCACTTGGCCTTAGTGGTACTGCCATAGGAGGAGTGTTTGGCCAAATCCTGTAGGGAGACTTTAACATTAGTGGTTCCCTCCAAATTGACTACGTGTTTCTTTATTGGGGAGCATGGTGTGGATACAGGTGCTGAAAGTGACAGCCTTTTAGAGTCTCTCCGTTTCAGATTTTGGACAAAGTCTAAGGCCTAAAATGCACCGGACCCAAACATTTAACACAAAAATTGGCTGTCCACCTTATGGACGTTACCACAATGGCCCACACACTTTAAATCCTGGTAGGCCTGTGCGATTATTAGGCTTCTGTGACAGAAGCTGTTACAGATAACTTTGCTTAAAATCTAATCCCTTTTTCATCAATTGCCATTTGGAACGGAGATTTTGCCCGAACCAGTATAAAGTACAAGTCCAGAAATGGACTAAAATCAATTTTCACTCATGAAAAGGTTACTTACCAGTAACAGAAGAGCTTTAAAAGAATGTCCTCCATCAAAATATGCCTCTGGAACTGTAAGACGTCAGCATCAGCACCACTCGGAAAATTTAGCCTGGCTGAGACCTCCCATGCTGACGTATGTCCACACCACCTATAAAACATGGGCAGCCCCATACTTCCTCAGTTTTCCTTCCAGAGACCACCTTGAAGTTGCACTATACCAACAGGAAACAAGAGACCAGAACCCAAACTATGATAATTTTGCAAACACTGCAAACTCTAGCCTTAGGATCAGAAGCTGCCAAGAATTGAAAAATATGATTCTGGAGGTAATTACCTTTGCTGGCTAAGGTCTTGCGTATTGTTGACTAACAACATGTTCCAGGTAATGGTTGCCAACATGTTAGGGATAGGGAACCCCTATAGCAAGGTACCTGTTTCCAAAGCATACTTACTTCATCCCTGCTTGACAAGACAGGGGGTAGACATGATAATACCTAGAGCTCCTTGCAACCTTTAAGCAGCCCTGCAACTAAAAATGTTCCTCTAAAAAAACCAGTTTCATCTACAATTTATAAAAATATTAACACACTTGTCAAATCTACATTTCTAGGCACTTCCTTTGTTGCGTATCATGGTTTTCCCCCCCCTTAATACTAACCATTACCAGATTTACAACTGTATTTCTAAGCCAAATTTAGAGGCAATCTTTTTTTCACTGAGAAAAACAAAATTTATTTTTTATCACGACACTCTCTCTCTCCCCATGGTTCGGTCTGCCATTGTCCGGCTGCCAATCTCTGCACCCATGCCATCCCCAGCAGCTCACTCGCACAGGGCTAGCATGCACAGTACCCATGGCGGGACCACCAATCCTGCTGCCAGGCCTGGATCTAATACCAAGGCGCGATTCCACACGGGTCTGAGGGTGTGCAGAGGCATGGCCATCGAGCCGCCATAACCAACTGCCATTTTCTGCTGTGTTTTTCTTCCCTTAGGAGTACGGACATGCAATGACGTCCATGCACAATGTGCCGATGTCCGCCGTACTCCTCCCACTAGATGCACCGTGACTGTGTAACCCCCTATCTTATCAGGGGGGCCGCTGCAGCGCGGTGCAAACCTGGAACCCACCCCAAGGAGAGCAGTCTAAAGATGCTCAATCCACTCCCTCCCCGGCTGACTGCTGATGACCCGGGCTCATTCCCGAACCCGGGTCGCTGACGAAGCGTGAGGTGTGGCGTCCAGCACCTCAACTCTCAGCACCACCAGGCTGGCGCTAAGAAACTAAATTAAAAACATTTATAAAATACCCAAATATTGGTGAAACTAGAACATTTTAACCACTAAATAAAACTGGAAGATGCGTAGAATCTTTTATAGTGAAAAAAGGTAGGTTCACATTTTTTGCTCAATTTTGTTGCACTGCTGCTTTAAATTACTGTGACACTAGGTTTGTTTGTGTCCTTTCATAATTGTTCAAAAAGGAGCAGCGAAGACTACTTGCAACAAAAAAAAAAAAAATTACAGCTGAACACCAGCAGGATCTAGTTACATAATGTTTAAAAAAACTTACATTTTGAGCCAATGGTTTTCCATCTGTTATTCTATATGTTTGGTACATTTTAATGTTTAGTGCATTACAGTACTCATACTATTATTAGTGTATGTATTTTAATTTGGCAATAAGGCAAAATGGGGTGAGTTATGCTGAGATAACATCACGTTCAGGTTTGTTGTGAGACATGAGGTACAGCCAAGTGACTTCAACCACCAGAGAAATGACAAACCAGCATAACACACCTTGGAGTGCCTTACTGCGATTATAAAATGAATCCTGTG
The DNA here is from genome assembly GCA_016271365.2 of Neoceratodus forsteri. NCBI lineage: Eukaryota > Metazoa > Chordata > Ceratodontiformes > Ceratodontidae > Neoceratodus > Neoceratodus forsteri. The sequence goes on from JADMNL010000030.1 coordinate 91,540,299, forward strand.
GAATAAAACAAATGCTTTTTATGTACGTTTTTCCTTTCGTTTCAGACCAGGATAGAATAAACAGGTTACTCACCTGTAACAGTAGTTCTAGGAGTGGTATATGCTGTTCATCCATACTTCTTGGCATGTCCCTTTCCCTTTAAGGATCGCCAGAAGGTCTTCAAGCTGGCTCCTCCCACCCACTCGGGTGGTATATCCTTCAGCTCTGCCCCATGACGCCAGATCTTAGCCCGCTGGAGGCCAGGCGATGTGCGTCTGCAGCCGGGGAGGTCGGGTGGGTCCGTATGGATGAACAACATATACCACTCGTAGAACTAGTTACAGGTGAGTAACCTGTTTTTCTAGGATCGTGGATATGTTGTTCATCCACACTTCTTGGTAGACTCCTAGCAGTTCTCTTGGAGGAGGGAGGCAAGGCACCCCCCCCCACACTGATACTTACTTGGGGAAAAGAGATTGGAGAACTGAGGCCCCAAAACCAGCATCCAGGTGTGACTCAAGGTCGATGTGGTAATGGATAATGAAGGCGTTTGCTGAATTCCAGGTAACAGCCTGACAAATTTCCTGGATAGCGATGTCCCTGGAAGCAGCCACCGATGCAGCAGTATGGCGGGTAGAATGAGCTCTTATCACTCTGGGAGGCTCCATGCCCGCCAACTCGTGGCACAGTTTTATGCAAGATGTAATCCACCTTGCAATAGTCCATTTTGCTGCAGGTCTGCCAGAAGTGGCTTCAGTGTATGCAACAAACAGCTGGCAAACCTCTTCCTGAATTTCCACCATCCTCTCCTTATAATAGGAGAGGGCTAGTCTCACGTCCAAGGTACGGAGCCTGTATTCAGCCTCTGAGGTGTAATTAGGGTAGTATATTGGCAGAGTTAACACCTGGTTAAGGTGAAACTCTGACACCACCTTCAGAAGGAATTTCGGGTAGGGTGTAGGACAACCTTGTCCCTGTGGAAGACCAGATAAGTGGAGTCCACCGAGAGCGCCTGGAGCTCCCCTGTCCTTCTGGCTGATGTGACAGCCACCAGGAAGGCCATCCTCCACGACAAGTGTGACAACGCACACTTGTGCACTGGTTCAAATGGCTTGCCCATGAGCTTTGCAAGTACCAGCAGTAGATCCCACAGAGGTGGAGGCTCACACACCGTAAGGGTGTATGTGATCCAGGCCTTTGAAAAAGTACCTGACAACTGTCTCCTGCACCATCAGCTGATCGGCCAGAGTCCTGTAAGCAGAGACGGCTGTCAGGTGCACTCTAAAGGTCGATGACCGAAGACCCCCTTTGGACAGAGACCAAAGGTAGTAGAGAATGTTAGCCACTGGATAGGACAGAAGATCCAGGCCGTTGCCCTGACACCAGATGGAAAACCTTTTCCATTTGAAGGCATAACATTTCCTGGTCGATTCCTTTCTGGATGCCTCCACCACGGTGAGGACATCCTCAGAAAGACCCAAAGCATGGAACTCTAGCTGCTCAGGTACCAGGCTGTGAGGTGCAGGGATTGAAGGTCCGGATGGTATACCTTCCTCTAACTGAGAGAGATCAGGTCTGGGCGTGCTGGAAGCCACTCTGGGGGCCTGCTGATGAGAAGATCTGGATACCAGAACTGGCGCGGCTAGTTTGGGGCTACCAGAATCACCTTCGCCTTGTCCCTCCTCACCTTAATGAGCACCCTGTGGATCAAGGGAAATGAAGGGAAGGCACAGAGGAAGCCTGGGGTCCACAGCCTCAAGAAGGCATCCCCCTGCAGTGAGCCCTGCTAAGGGGGGGGGCGGGCATGAGACAGCCTCAGCTTGGTGTTGTCCCTGGAAGCAAACTGGTCCACCATCGGTTTGCCCCAGTGGGGGAACAGGCTGTAAGCTACCTCTGGATGGAGAGACCACTCATGGGATGTCTCGCCTAAGCGGCTGAGAGCATCTGCCAGATAGTTTGAGGCTCCTGCCACATGAATGGCTAGGAGATCTACCTCCAGACGGCTGACGAGGGTCCAGATACGGAATGCTTCCCTGCAAAGCAGATGGGAATGCGTGCTGCCCTGTTTGTTGAGGTAGTACATGGTCGTGGTATTGTCCGTTCGGACTTGAACCACTTGACCATGGAGCTGAGGAGCGAAAGCTGACAGTGCCAGTCTGACTGCTCTGAGCTCCAACAGGTTGATGTGGTGTCGGGACTCCTCGGGGGTCCAGAACCCAGTGGGCCCTTCTGTCCCCATGTAGGCTCCCCAGCACATGAGAGAGGCGCCGGTCGTGAGGACGCCGTCGGCTCGGGGCGGACAAATGGGATCCCTTCCTGCAGCGGGTCTGGGGCAGTCCACCATTGGAGAGCGCCCCACATCTTCTGGGTTACAGTGATCAGCTGGTCGAAATGACTGTGGCATTGAGTCCACTGGGTGGCCAGCTCCCACTGAAGGGGTAGCATTTGCCACCGGGCCTAATGGACCACGGAGGTGCATGCCACCATGTAACCGAGAAGACGCAGAAAGTCCCAGTCAGGGCACGACTGCCGCCGGGAGCTGAGCTCTGGCTTGCCAAGAGTTGGGCTCTGCCCCAATGAAGGACATCACCTGGGAAGACACGAGTTCCGACTTGACCTCATTGATCAAGAGGCTGAGTTGGGAGTAGGTCTAGAGGGCCAGGTCGCTAGACCTCTTCATCTCCTGGTGGGTGGGACTTGCTAAGAGCCAATCAATCATCGAGGTAGGAGTAAATTCTGACCCCCCCCCCGACACCTGAGATAGGCCGCCACCACTGCGATGCATTTGGTGAAGACCGGTGGGGCCGATGACAGTCCGAACGGCATGGCTCAGAACTCGTATAGGGTCCCTTTGACTCTGAAGTGGAGGAACCTCCAATGAGACGGATGGATTGGGACGTGAAAGAACGCATCCTGCAGATCCAGTGAACAGAACAACATATTTCGCTCCAAGGATGGTATGATCTGAGACAGCGTGACCATCCAAAAGGTGTGTGACCTGAGAAACTGATTCACGTCATGCAGATCTAGAATGGGGCGCCAGCCCCCCCGTCCACTTGGATACCAGGAAGTACCTGGAGACAAAGCCTGGGTCTGCTGGAGAATTCGCCACTGCCTCCCTGAGGAGTAGTTGAGCGATATCGTCTCGGAGAGTTGACTGAGTATGGGCAGATACTCTTTCCTCCCGCGGGGTGTGGGCTCAGCTTGGAGGGTACTGCTTGAATTCTAGAGGCAGTCCCTGACTGACCACCTCCAAGACCCACCTGTTCATGGTGATAGCGGACCAGGCGGAAAGGAAGTGGTGGAGTCGGTCCCCTACAGGAGGACCCAGAACTAGTGTGATGGGAGAGGGGTTGGCAGCCCCCCGGCCCGTCACTGAGCAGGCTTGGAGGAGGAGGATCCAGGACCTGAACCTCTGCCTCCTTTACAGACCTGGGAGGGCCTGGGCTTGGGCCAGGGGTGCCAAGCTTGAGCCTGCTGCTGCTGCCCTCCTTGAAAGGAGGGTTGCTGGGCCTGCAGGGGAAGAGTGCCGAAAAAGCTTCTTCTTCTTCTTCTGCTGCTTCTTACTCGAAGAACCTTTAGCGGAAGTGGCGTCCAAGGTGGCACTGGACTGCTCAATACACTGAAGGTAACCAGCCACACCTGGGCCAAAGAGACTGATGCCCAGGAAAGGCACATCAGCTAGTTTGTGCTGAGTATCCACTGGTAAACAGGAGAGTCTCAGCTAAGCCCTGCGGCGGGAGGCAACTGCAGCTGCCAATGAGCGTGCACAAGAGTCCCCAATGTCCAGGGCCATCTGGAGCTGTTGTTTTGCAACAGCCCAGCCCTGGTCCTGGACTTGCTTGGCCGTGGTCTGCATGTCCGCAGGGAGACGTAGGAGGACTTCAACCAAAGACCCCAAAAGGACATGGGAAAAGTGTGCCATGATGACAGACGAACTTGCCTGATGGAGGCCTAAAGATAAGGCCGCATAGACATTCTGAGCCGAATGATCCAAGTTTTTGGACTCCTTCTCGGGAAGTCGATCAGTGTCAGCAGAACTGTCAGTACGCCTGAACACAGAGGTGGTCACCAGGCTCTCGGCCGAAGGGTGCTCTGTGAACCCCGCAAGGGACCTCATAGGCGCCGCACACTTGCGGGCCATGCAGGCAGACAGAGCTGGACAAGAGGCAAGGCGCTGCCAAAGTTCTAAGATGAGCCAACTATGGTCTCGGCCACAGGAAATGCCTCCATCAGGGTATCCCCTCCCTTAAGGATGTCTGTGACAGAGTACTCAGCCTTTTTCTGGATAGGCTCCGGGGGCATCCCTGTAGACTCAGATGAGGTGAAGAATGCCCAGAAAGGACGAAGGACCTTCCTCCGTCTCTATCCCACCTGCTGATTCATCATCCCTGGATGAGAATGTAGGCTTGTCTCATTCGAATCCAAGGAATCTGGATACAATGGTTGACTGCCCAGGTCTCCTTCAGCTCACCGAGGGCAGTCCGGGGTGATGGTGCCCGAAAGACGCCAGGGAAGCCCAGTGTCTGATCTAGCTTCCTTAGAAGGAGCCCCTCCCACAGGCTGCTTGGGTGGTGGTTCCACCACGATCAGTGGAGAGACTGATTTAGGCCGAACCAAAGGTTTTGCTGGCTCCGTGGACGGAGGAACTGACTTAATCGGCTCTGGAGGAGTCTGCTTTGGCCTGGGAGGCGAAAGCCAAGTAATGGCCAGGGTAGAAGCCAGGGTCAGCTTGTGCCTGGCCAAAATCAGCTGTTGCCACATAAGGGCCTTGTAGCGCCGGAGTTTCTGCGGAGCCTCTCCTCATCTGAGGAGGACGAGGGCAACCGATGGTGTCGCCTCTTTTTCGCACGCTTGAGGCTCTTCCTTGGCCTGTCGGTCGAGGGGGTCCTGGACCTCGATCGAGATCGGCCAGGCTGATTCAGTCACTCGGGAGACACCGGTGGGACTGGTTATTTCCCAGGGTCAGGGACCACTTCTTCGATGGGATTCACAGAAGGCTGGGTATCCTCATCGGAGAAAGCAGGGACCAGAGTCTGAGAGAGGGCGTCGTCGACGAATTATTTGGGGGTCGATGGATGGATTATTTCAACCTCGATTGACATTTTGGTCAGCTATGCGAGCGGCAAAGCCGAGAAGCCAGCAGCTGAAGAAGCCTGAGCGGCGCTCCTCGCAGCAGGCAGACAGCTCCAGCCACCTCCACGGCCCCCGACCGCCCCCATGCGCCACCGCTGGCCGGATTTTGGATCCTTTAACATGGTTCCAGCCTTCAGGCATTCATGCCTGAGCGGCACTCCTTGCTCCGGGCGGACAGCTCAGCCACCTCCATGGCTGCCACCCGACCCCCTGCACCACTGCTGGCTGGATTCTGGATCCTTGAACACGGATCCAGCCTTCAGGTATGACCGCTGATCCACGCTAGAGCCAACCCAGTGGGCTGAACCCGACTGGAGCGGCGCACTCGCAGACGGATTCTGATTGGTCCGCCTGTTATCCTACTGCACACTGATTGGTGCGCCTTCTGCCATAGGCGGAAAGAGCGAATTATGCGGGACTTTTAACTGCCTCTCTCTTCTAACTCCTGCTTGAATTTTCAGAAAAAATGGATCCTACTGTGTTATTTTCAATGTGCAAAGCGTAAGTATTTATTAGAAGTACTGTGAGGGGACATAACCTGTACTGTTAAGGCTGAATACTATTATTGCCTGTTTGACCATTTTAGTGCAAGATCTCGATAGTCCACGAATGTTAAACTTGACTAGCACTGTCAGTTAATATCTGAACTGTATCTTTGTAACTTCTGACCTATTTTTCCTCCACATTTCTCTCCATCTTTCTCTAAAGTATTTTCCTTACTACCCTAGCTGCACTGTAGACCCTGTCATAATCGCCTCTGTGAAAGTCCTCCTCCACGGCTACTTCATCTGGTGTCTCTTTCCCTAAACTGCTCATTCTACTTGGCTTACCCTACCCTGCCTCTGTAATTACTTCTTTAAATTACAATCACCCCCACCCCTCTGCTGGTGGTCTGCTGCCAGCAGCTTCCTGCTCCCGAAATCACAGTCATCTAAAAGTATATTTATTGTGTCTCTTTCTCTCTCCCCGTTCCCTTAGGCATTCGTGCCTGAGCGGTGCTCCTCGCTCTGGGCGGACAGCTCCAGCCACCTCCATGGCCGCCGACCGACCCTCTGCGCCACCGCTGGCAGCCTTCAGGTACAACTGCTGAGCCACCCTAGAGCCAACCCAGTGGGCTGAACCTGACTGGAGCAGCGCGATCGCAGGCAGATTCTGACTGGTCCGCCTGCCATCCTACTGCACACTGATTGGTGCGCCTTCTGCCGTAGGCTGAAAGAGCGAATTCTGTGGGACTTTTGACTGCTCTCTCTTCCTAACTCCTGCTTGAATTTTCTCCCACCCACCCTCCACTCCTCCCAGGCCTCCTTTAAATACAGCTTTACTCCACCCCCATGGGTTTTCTGACTTTTTGATTGGTTCTCATTGGCCTTTCACTTATTAGAGCTGAATCTGCTTAGACTACACCACCTAGTTAGCTATTTACTTTTCTTTTCACCTTCTTCCTTTTTCATACCCCTTCACCAAACTGAGCACGGTTTTATACTACACTACTATTTTTAATTTTCCTGAGGCAGGAGGGTGCTTGGTTGTGCTCCGGGCATACACTCAGTAGTATCACGTAATCCGTACTAACTCTTTGATTCAACATTTTTGAATTACGGCTTGCTTCATTATCTTCTTTCTTATTCTGAGCAACAGCATACCACATGCTATACTGCACCATGAAGTGCCAGGCGCTAATTTAGTCTTTGAATCCATTATCACATCCCACGTTGCCCCCTCTCACTGTACCTCCCTCTTCCCGCCGACCCACCTTTCACTTGCGTATATCCCCCATTCTCCTACCCTTCCCTTCCTTTTCCCATCACCTATGTCTATCTGAGCGGTTTCCCTCATTACCATAAACTGTCAAATCAGCTTTAATTACTCGTGCACCAAACTCACATCCCTGTCAACATATCAAAGGCAGACCCAAAGGAAAAAAGCCTTCTCCTTCTTGATAAATTCCCTAAAGAAAATGCTACTGCTGCTCCTTTTCTGCTCAGGCAATGTGGAGTTAAAGCCAGGTCCTCCAGTTCAACTTACCTCCCCTTCGGACTTTGCAGTTGCCCCTGGTCTAAAAATGATGTTGGTTAACATTCTAAGCCTGACCAAAAAAATATGACCAACTTCAAGCATCGGCTGTGCATACAAACCCAGATCTTATCATTATTACTGAGTCATGGCTAAAAAAGACCAATTCCGATCTTCAAGTTACTCTCCCGGGTTACAAACTATTCAGGGCCGATAGGGAAACCGGGGGTGGAGGTGGTCATCTATGCCAAAACCAAGTATGCAGTTAGTGATATCTCTTGTATATCTAAGCCTAAAGAATTTGAGATTGTTTCGCTGAAGCTTCACCTTCCTTCCACGGAATGCATTACTATTATAGGTGGCTACAGGCCACCGACTGGTGGAGCTGAAATCCTTACTATATTGAAATCCCTAACCATAGCTGCCAACACAGAAACAATAAACCTAGGGGACCTCAACGTGGATTGGCTTACCACAAAATCACACTGCCTTAAATCTATCTGTGATGAGCTTGGTTTTGTACAGCTAGTTACTGAACCCACAAGGAACAATACCTCTAACTTTGCCAATAGCTCCCTCTTAAATGTTATTCTAACCACGCATCCTCATAAAATCTCACACTCAGCAGTTTTCCATAATGATATGAGCGACCACGGTGTTGCTGTGTGCATAAGATCCCAAACTAAAATCCACCAACAGTCTAAACTCAGAACGAAATGCTCCTTTTGTAAGTTCAACACAGCAAATTTTCTTTCCGATTTGGGTAAGATAAGATGGCAAGATCTATACCTCGCCAACGATCCACGACAGGAGTCTGACAGAAATTCTGTCGAATGCTCAGTCAGCGACACCGGCAGGTCGACCGCATTCTGCAGTCAGCTGCTGGTTCGCTATTGCTGTCTTTATTTTCTTTGGGGGGCTGTGCCCCCCCGCTCCCCCCCACTTAAGGATTCTCAACTCCAGTCGGAGCTGATTGGGAGGGGAAGTGCAGGACCCCCGACAGACAGCGCTGGGTTCCAGCGGGGTCTCCCAATGCGGCTAGGCACTGTAGTCGCTGTGAGGGACCTCGCTGGCGAAATGTCGCTGCGAGGGGGGTAAACACCTTGCCAAAACTACCGATAAAGTTGTCTCTGTCCTTAACGACAACCTTACTACTCTGGTAAACAAGTATGTCCCCTTTATTAAAGTCAGGGTACATAACATTTCTCACCCTTGGTTTACCACAGATCTCAAGGCGGCTCTTACCAATACAGACAAACTCTGGGCCCAGGCTAGGCATTCAAAGAGCCCTGTAGACTAGCAGGCCTTTAGAACTGCTAGGAATGCCTGTGTAAAAAATATTTGTGCTGCTAAAGCAAACTTTTACATCTCCACCCCAGAGCAGGCTAATGAGAACTCCCACAAAATCTGGAGGACACTTAAATCCATTGAAGGCCGTCCCTCTGCTCCCTCTGTTCCTACCAAGATTCTCATCAATGGTAGGGTGGCAGAAAACAACTCCCAAATCCTAGAAGAACTTAACTCACATTTCGTCACTGCTGGACTAGCTTTTGACTCCTCACCTTACACTAGCCATGTGAACAGCGGTGCTAGCTCCACCTCCACAACCAGTATCCCATCACATCCCTTTCAGCTACGCACAATTAACTACAAAGAAGTTGAAGAAGCACTCTTTAACCTAGATACCAGGAAAAGTGCAGTGGGTGATGGACCTGAACCCTTCTTCTTGAGACTAGGCCATGCCCATCACACTGCCCCTATCCTACATATTTTCAATCTCTTCATCACATCTGCCACAGTTCCATCCTGCTGGAAATCCGACCACATTCTTCCTCTTTTCAAATCAGGAGACCTTTGCAATTTAAACAACTACAGGCCCATCTCCATCTTGCCTATTCTCTCTAAAGTTCTGGAAAAGTTGATCTATAATCAACTAAAACATCATCTTGAAACTTACTCGCTTCTAAACCCAGCACAATCAGATTTCAGGTCTAAACACAGCACTATCACTGCACTGGCAAAAGTCACTAATGACTGGGTTTCTGCAGTGGACTCCAAGAAGATTACTGGTGCAGTTTTTCTAGACCTCAGTAAAGCATTTGACACTGTTGACCATCATCTTCTTATTACCTGCCTTACTAACTGAGGTTCCATTCTGTCTACTGCTCAGTGGTTTACCAGTTATCTTTCTAGAAGGATACAGAAAGTCAAAGCTGATGGTCTACTCTCAGCCTCCCTCACGATTGTCAAGGGAGTCCCCCAAGCCTCCATTCTAGGCCTGATTCTCGTCTCTCTGTATATCAACAATCTTGACTCATACATAACAAATTCCAGCCCGCACTTCTTTGTGGACGATACAGTATTGTATACCGCAGAAACCACCTTATCGGAAGTTAGTGACATCTTGCAAGCTGACTTTGCTCAGCTTGAAAACAATCTCATAAAAGCCAAGCTTCTTCTAAACGCCAAGAAAACTAAGGCAATGATTTTTTCACGTAGTACCTCCTTTGACACTTTCCCTGTCCTACTGAAGGACCTTATTGTTACCTCCCTGGAAGTCGTACCTAAATTTAAATATCTTGGCATTTGGATACACCATAAACTTTCCTTTAATGACCATACTGAGAACTTATCTAGGAGGCTCAAAGTATGGTTAGGATTATTTTTTAGAAACAGGTCTCTCTTCCCTCTTGCCACCCGAACCAGGCTTGTCCAGGCCACATTTCTTCCCTTACTTGATTATGGAGATTTATATCTCCTCTGCAATCTCAAACCTAAGTAAGCTGGCCATTCTCTACCATTGTGCCCTACTGTTCATCACTAGCTCCCCTTACCAAACCCACCACTGTGACCTGTATGCAGCTGTTGGTTGGACCTCACTCGTTACCAGACGCTTGCTCCATGCTGGTATCTGGACCCTTAAGATACTCCTTCACAAACTACCGAGCTACATAATGTCTCTTACCGGCTTCTCCCGCAGTGCATACTCCCTCAGGAAATTGGACTACATCCTGCTTGCTGTCCCTAAGACTCGTACTACCTTTGGCCAACTAGCTCTTTCATATGCCTTTTCTACCTTTTGGAACCAACTCCAAACCATACTGAAACTAACTAGCCTTGTCTCAATTAATTTCTACAAAGCATTAGCAGTATCTAAAATAAAATATATTTGTAGCTGCTACTAAGCCTACCCTATACTCCAAGCCAGTCATATATATATACTGACTGCCCTTGTTTCTCTCCAAGTCAGGAATGAAAATGCCTAACCAGCATAATGCTTATATTTGCTAAATGATACGATTCTTTCTTACCTGCTCTCTCTGCCCTTTGTCTCTAGACACCAGGGGGCAAGTTTGTAGTTGGGAAGTGGAAGGCTGAGGTCTCTGAAAACCATGACTGGGACCCCTGAAATAACCATAGCCTGGATGTGCACGGGGCCTACGAAAAGAACCATGACCTCAGTGCTGGCATGCTGGCGCAGTGGTAGCGTTACTGCTCATGATGCCAGCAACCCATGGAAGCGAGCCCAAGTCGTCAGAGGACCGGGGGGGTCAAGCATCCCAGAGGGCACTCTCCACCTCAAGGGAGGGAGAAATGTCTGCACTAGTGCTAGACTGCCACCTTGGTGACTGACAGAAGCAGTGCACCCTGGAGCGGCTCAATGGGTGGGGAGATGCTGGTACATGACACACATCACGGCTGCATGTGTGCTTGCTTCACTCCTCAGGCCAGTGTCTCGGAGGCAGGGTTAAAAACTAGAAGAGGAAAAGTAGTAGGTCTGGGGCATCATGATGGACTGACCCCTCACAGGCCCTGCACTGGTGATGTGGCAGCTTTCCCCAAGAACCAGATCCCCAAAGTGGCAGTTGGGACCCTGCTGCAGCCTGCCACAGGAAGCATGCCATGGAGGAAGACAGGGGAAGAGAGGTAAGCCCACAAGATGTCAGGTGACATGGTGGGGAGTCGGTCCGGCTGCTGGGCACAACACAACCCTGTCCCCGGGCTTTGGGGTTCAAAGTATGAAGGGATGTATGAGTCATTCTAGAAGACTGCAAATTTAAAAGAATTTTCAACGTCATTTCCAAAAATTGCTTTCCCCTGGAAGGAGTATTCACTACAGACTGTTACATGTCAGAGGAAAAAACAGCCACCCTAAGCCAAGAGTGGCGATGGAGGCAAATCCCAAAGGCAGCAGTCCTGGCTGTAGCATCAGACGCATCACAGCCAATTTGCCTACCAGCTTCCCGTCCATTAGCTATAGTTTGCTGAGCCAGTATTTTGCCCTGGTGCTCTGGAAATTTTTCAGCCAGGGCAACCTATGATATTTGATCATATATGCCTGATAATTAGCACTTCTTAGGCCCAGGGGAGCAGAAGTTCTCTTCCCTATCACATCCAGCTTCCTCAACTCCTTGTCTGGAGAAAGAGCGCTTATGAGTTTGGGTGTCTTAGATCTGTCATGAGCAGCCATAATTACAACAGAGTCTGTTTCAGGCTGTGAAGAATAATATGGCTTCACAGTAGGGGCTGGAGATTATCTGCCTTCCTGGGAACTGCAGACAGTTGAGCGAGTCTGTGCCAGGCTACAAAAGTAGCATTCTCAAGTGCAGAATGAACAAGTGGAACAATCACCACAGGAGAGACTGAAACCTCCAAGAACTCAGATTTTTCTTGGAAGAATCCTGTTCTTCAGCCTGGAACCCAGTGTAGCCTGAAACTGTTTGAGAAAGGCCTGAAAAGATGCATCTTTAGGGGGAGATCTAGGTGTGTTTTTCCTACTCTCTGATGAACAAGAGTACACAGTGAAGCTTGAGCCAACCACTTTATAACTTCTTCCCCCTCACTCAGGTCGTCCTCTTCCTCCACGTATTCTGGATTATATTCCAGTCTGTCGGCGACCATCATTGGCTGAGGGTCCAAAGGACAGGGAGACAACTGAGGAGGAGCTAATGACATGAATCTAGTCGACTGTGACCTTTCTGAGCCCTGCACAGTGGCAGGGACAGAAAATCGAAATGTCCATGGTAATGATAACAGGCCAGCCAGAGGTACCGACAGAGCAAGCATCGATGACGGCAGTGATAGTAGGTACTGAAACAGCTCTGAAATTGTCTGATACAATACCTATCCATCAACGAAGCCTGAAAGCCATCAATGAGACAGTGGCCAATGGCAGAAGAGGCTGAGAGTCTCCAAGCGGGGAGGACGAGCTATCATTCGACCTGACCTTGGAGTCTGAGACATATTTGGGGGGGGGGTGGCGGAGGCACAACAGGCCCCACAGCCAGTGCCTGGGAACCATCTTTATCTGTAGACTTATCCCATTTAATAGACAAATGGGAACAGTTTGGAGAAGTATCCTTTTCCTTTCTGCGCTTCTTTTCAGAACGGTACTGCTTTTCTGCCGATTTTGAGATTTATCCTTTTTCTTCCACCATACAGCAATGACTGCCATTGACCAAGGAGATCAACAGGCTGATGGTGAACCAGGAACAGAAGTGGTCGATGATGGTGAAACCATCTTTACCACAACCTGCTTGTCCATGTCTTGTAGCAGTAGAACATTTTCTAAAGCTTTCCTACAATGTCTCCTGGTTGCCTGGTTAAAATCCTGGTAAACTGAGCAGGCTTTAATATTGTGGTTCTGTACTGAGGCAACAGATACAGAGTAGTCATTGTCTTCATAAACCTTAATGTCATTGCAACAGCAATAACAGAACAGTGATGCCTTGCCTTTCTGCAGTAGCAGAAAAGTTTAAGTTTAAAAAAACAAACTTGAAGAAGTAGTAGCATTAAATACTTGCAAAAGTTCAGTGGCATTCTTCTGCAGCGGTGGAATGATGAGTGACTGACGGTGGGAAAAAGTAGTATGGCATGCTCAGGATGCCCATGTTATACAGGCACGACAAGGCGCGTCAACATGGGCAACCCCAGCCTGCAAACATTTCTGGGTGGTCCTGACGCTGACGGCTTACAGTTCCATGCTGTGGCTCACTGGAGGGAGATATCCTCGAAGATGATTAAGAATGTCATTAAAAAAGCCCAACTCCATGGGGTTGATTGACCCCAACTCCCACCCCAACAAGCTGAAAAGGAAGAGACATTTAGTAAACATTTCAAGTTACACCACACACACCTGGCCTAACTCTAAATAAAACATGGAAATGCAACTTATTTAAAACCAACATGGAAATAGGTCTTTCAGACCTTGGCATTTTTAAATATGAAGCAGGACAAACATGCCTCTAAAGCAGACTTCAAATCCATACTGTGTTAGCAGTCTGATCACTGAAACAGAACAAATTACTTTACAAAACAAACTTTCAAAATTGCCAACCAGTCATTTCATGAACGGAAAAAGGAACACTGTTACATCTAAACTGTACTTTAAACTAGAAACAGCAAGAAGCAAAGTAAATGCTGCAGTTGAAATAAAAAAAAAAAAAAAACCGAGGTGGTCAAAGGCAGACTAAAAATTCTTTCATCACTGAAAAAGAATACATGACAAAACACATATTTAAAACTACCTCCTAAGCAGCCTTTTCCAACACATCAAAGCATATTTTCACACATAAAAAGCATCCTTTTTCCACTAGAAACTAAAAGCTAGTAGTTAACCAAAAACAGCAGCTTATTCTAAACTCTCAGCCTAGTTTGTCTTAAATCACATGATCTCACAGACATGTTGTCATACTCAAACTCACCAAACCTTTACCTCATCCCCTTCAATTGAGAACTCTAATTGAACCATAACTGGGTTAACTCCTGTACCGCTGGAAACTTTTTAAGTCCCCAATAAAAGCAAATACAAAATATATCGGGCTCAATTTCCAAAATGGCATGATTGCCACAAGCCCTGTGGCGCTGAAGATATGGCGCACTGGACTTGCGGTACTCTCGCGGCCAGCGCTCGGGATTTTTGATCCCGTGTGGCAACTGCCACGAGTTAGACCAACTTTTTCTGGTCTAGCTGGCAGCAATCCTGGGGACCCGTTTTACAGTGCTTGCACCAAAGATTTGGCACAGGCCGACGTAAATAGGGTAAACTGTTGCAACTGCATCTGACCTACCAAAATCAAATGCAGTTGCAGCACAGGGGATTGACACAGCTGTGTCAACGCAAGGGTCTGACGCAGGGCTTGACGTAAGCCCCACACAGCCCTTTGGAAATCAAGTCCCTTATGTCTACCCAGAGTTACTGTCTCAAACATATGAAAAGTGTAGTGTACTTGAAAAATAATGCCATCTCTGAGGCCTAATGAAATAACAAATCCACCCTTGTGGTTTATTACCTCACTAAACACCCTTGATGGCATTATGTAAGCAATAGGACACAACAGGGCATTGTTTGTTTGGATTAATGCATGCCTAGGTGTGTAATCAGGCATGAGGTTGTGACAGGAAGCTCCTGCCACTCGAGGACCGACTTTTTCTTAAATCTGTTGCAACAGTTCTTCTATTTCTTAGTCTAATCTATCCTTTACAATTTCTAGTCCATAAGGTTGGCCACCTATGGGCAACCCCTTCTCTTTCTTGACTATGCTATAGTGTCCTCTTTAATCTTCCTTTTCCCTCTTGGGTCCTCGTACAGAGAAGTTATAGTGGTGACCTCCAAATGTATGTAAGACAGGTTGTGTTTATTGTTGTTGGATTTAGTATGTAATAGCACTGTGTCATAAAATACCTTGATGTATATATCTTATGTTTATGAAACCTGTAAATGTTGAAAAAACCATGGCACTAGGTGTTTTTGATCATGATAAAGAGTACTATGTGACTATTACAGAAATTTAGTTAGTTGTGCTATTTAAAATGCATGTAAATTGCTGTAAAGTGAACAAGTCTGAAATTTCATGGTGATTTGCATATATCCCATGATGCTTTGCATTATGGAAGTATGTATGATGTTGTATTTCTTTGAAACTTGATTTGTAGCCAATGCCCTTTGGGGTAACCCTTTTTTCAGTGATTCTGCATTGAGGCTCTTTGTCTATAGCTGGTTTTGTTTTTTTGATTTTTGAGCCCCCACTACCCAAGCAAACAAGGCCCACGTAGGGATATACAGGTTACTCACCTGTAACAGGAGTTCTAGTAATGGTATATGTTGTTCATCCACACTTATTGGCAGGTATCCTTGCCGCTTTAAATCTTGCCGGAAGGTCTTCAAGCTGGCTCCTCCCACCCACCCGGGCGGTAAAACTCTCGGCTCCGCCCCATGGCAAGATCTGGTCCGCTGGAAGCTCAGGTTGTGCATCGAAGCGGGGAGTTCGGGTGGGTCGGTGGATGAACAACATATACCATTCCTAGAACTCCTGTTACAGGTGAGTAACCTGTATTTCTAGGACATGGATATGTTCTTCATCCACACTTATTGGCAGACTCCTAGCAGTTCTCGGGAGGAGGAGGCAGGCGCACACCCCTACTTAGGGAATAAAGACTGGAGAACTGAGGCCCCAAAACCAGCATCCGGGCGTGAAAGGTCGATGTGGTAATGGGTGATGAAGGTGTGTGCTGACTTCCAGGTAGCAGCCCTGCAGATATCCTGGATAGGGACGTCCCTGGAAGCAGCCACCGATGCAGCAGTATGGCGGGTAGAATGAGCTCTTATCCCTCTGGGAGGCTCCATGCCCGCCAACTTATAGCAGAGATCTATGCAGGAGGTGACCCACCTGCTTATCGTCCGCTTGGCTGCAGGTCTGCCAGGTGCGGCTTCAGCGTAGGTGACAAACAGCTGGCGAACCTCTCCCCGAATTTCAGCCGTGCGCTCCTTATAATAAGCGAGCGCCCTTCTAGGGTCCAAAGTATGGAGCCTGTATTCGGCCTCCGAGGTGTGATTGGGGTAGAACACCGGCAGAGTCAACACCTGGTTAAGATGAAACTCCGACACCACCTTCGGAAGGAATTTCGGGTGGGGGCGCAGGACAATCTTGTCCCTGTGGAAGATCAGGTAAGGAGACTCGATGCAGAGCACCTGGAGCTCTCCCATCTTTCTGGCTGACGTGATAGCCACCAAGAAGGCGGTCTTCCACGACAGGTGAGAGAGTTCACACCTGTGCACTGGTTCGAATGGCTTGCCCATGAGCTTTGCCAGTACCAGCAGTAAATCCCACAGAGGTGGAGGTTCTCGCACTGGAGGGAAAATGTGATCAAGGCCTTTGAAAAAGCGCCAGACCACCTTCTCCTGCGCCACCGACTGCTCCCGGCCCGCGCCCGGTAAGCAGAGATGGCTGCCAGGTGCACCCTTAGGGTCGTCGACCTAAGCCCTTGACGAGAAAGGGACCATAAATAGACCAAGATGCTTGCCAAGGAACAGGAGGAAGGGTCCAAGCCCTTGCCCTGACACCAAATAGAAAACCTCTTCCATTTGAAGGCATAGCATTTCCTGGTCGACTCCTTACGGGACGCCTCAACTACATTGAGGACCTCGTCGGAAAGACCCAAGGCCTGGAACTCTAGCCGCTCAGGAACCAGGCCGTCAGGTGCAGGGATTGAAGGTCCGGATGGAACACCTTCCCATGATTGACTGAGAGCAGGTCCGGGAGAGCTGGAAGCTGCCTCGGGAGCCTGGAGCTGAGGCGGAGGAGATCTGGATACCAGAACTGGCGGGGCCAGTCTGGGGCTATCAGAATCACCTGCGCCTTGTCCCTCCTTGCTTTCAGAAGCACCTTGTGTATCAAGGGAAATGGGGGGAAGGCGTGAGAGGCCCAGGGTCCATGGCCTCGAGAAGGCATCCCCCTGCAGCGAGCCCTGCTGAGGGGGGCGGGCATGGAACAGTCTCAGCTTCGCGTTCTCCCTTGAGGCAAACAGGTCCACCTGAGGTGTGCCCCAATGGGAGAACAGATCTTGTACTACCTCCGGCAGTAGAGACCACTCGTGGGATGCAGCCCCTATCTGGCTTAGGGCATCGGCCAGGGTGTTGGAGGCTCTTGCCACATGAATGGCTAGGAGATCCGCCTCCAAGCTGCGCACGAGTGACCAAATGCGGAGAGCTTCCTTGCATAGAAGCATGGAGCGCGTCCCGCCCTGGTGGTTTAGATAGTACATGGTCGTGGTATTGTCCGTCTGGACTCGGACCACTTGACCCCGGAGAAACAGAGCAAAGGCGGTGAGAGTTAGACGGACCGCTCGGAGCTCCAGCAGGTTGATGTGGCATCAGGACTCCCGCGGGGAACAGAGGCCGTGCGCCCGGTGTTCCCCCAGATGGGCACCCCAACCCATCAGAGAGGCATTGGTCGATAGAGAGACCGTCGGCTCGGGGCGGACAAACGGGATGCCCTCCTGCAGATGAACTGGAACGGCACACCACCGGAGAGCGTTCCACATCTCCTGGGTCACTGTCACTAGCTGGTCCAATGGATCGCAGCGTTGTGACCACTGGCTGGCCAGTCCCCACTGAAGAGGGTGCATGTGCCAGCGTGTCCAACGGACCATGCTGGTGCAGGCCGCCATGAGACCCAGGAGGCGCAGGAAGTCCCGGGCAGGGCATGATTGCCCAACCAGAAATGATTGGGCAAAGGAGGAAAAAACCTCGGCCCTGTCCGCCGTGCTCTGGCTCGAAGAGAGTCGAGCTCTGCCCCAATGAAAAGAATCACCTGCTTTGGCTCGAGTTCCGACTTGGCCTCGTTGATGAGAAGGCCGATTTGAGAGCAAACCTGGAGGGCCAGATCTCTGGACCGCTCCACCTCCTGTCTGGAGGGGGCTGCTATCAGCCAATCGTCCAGGTAAGGGTACACCCGGACCCCTCGGCACCGCAGGAAAGCTGTCACCACTGCTATGCATTTGGTGAAGACCCTGGGAGCTGGAGACAGGCCGAAGGGCATGGCTCGAACTCGAAGGATCCTCTGCCGAAAGCGAAGGAATCTCTGATGTGACGGACGGATAGGGACGTGAAAGAACGCGGCCTGCAGGTCCAGAGAGCAGAACCACACGCCGGGTTCCAGGGATGGTATTATCTGAGCCAGAGTGACCATCCTGAAGGTTCGAGACCTTAGGAACTTGTTTAGGTCGTGTAGGTCGAGAATGGGGCGCCAGCCCCCTCCGTTTCGGAACCAGGAAGTACCTGGACACAAACCCCGGGTCTGAGGGAGGGTCCGCCACCTCCCTGATCACCTCCTTTTGGAGGAGGAGAGCGATGTCGGCTCGGTGAGCCGACAGTGAGGCTGCAGATCCCGATGCCCCCCGAGGTGCGACAGCTCTGAAGGGCGGGGCCTGCTTGAATTCCAAGGGCAGGCCTTTTCCCACCACCTCCAGCACCCACCTGTCCATGGTAATAATGGACCAGGCGGAAAGGAAGTGACGGAGCCGTCCCCCCATGGGGGGAAGCTGGGGTGAGGTGACAGGGTTGGGGGCGACACCCCTCAGCCCGTCACTGGGCAGGCTTGGAGGAGGGACCGGCCGAGGGACCTCCTGGGCCTTTATCTCCCTGCTTCCTGTTGGAGAAGCCCGGGCTTGGGTTTGGGATGCCAAGCCCAGGCCTGCTAGCCCCTGGCGTTGCTGGGCGGACGTGCTGCGGGCGCAGAGGGACGAAAGGGCTTAGGCTGTGGTTTGCGGCCTTTGTCCTTCTGAGCGGATGAGACCGAGTCCAAGGTAGCATTGGACTTCTCGATCCTCTGCAGGTGACCTTCCACCCCAGGGCCGAAGAGGTCGGTCCCCAAGAAGGGGACATCCGCCAACTTGTGCTGGGTATCCGAAGTGAAGGTGGATATCCTCAGCCAAGCCCGACGACGCATAGCCACTGCGGCCGCCACAGCCCTGGCACATGAGTCCCCAATGTCCAAAGCAGTCTGAAGCAGCTGTTTGCCCACTGCCCTGCCCTGGTCCCACACCTGCCTAACCGTGGTCTGCAGATCCGCGGGAAGATGAGGGACGACCTCGTCCAGGGAGCCCAACAGGGCATGAGAGAAATGTGCCATGAGGACGGCCGAACTGGCCTGGCGAAGGCCGAGGGAGGACGCAGCGTAGACTTTTTGCCCGGTATAGTCCAGTTTCTTGTACTCCTTGTCGGGAGGTTTGTCCACATCCCTAGCGTTCCCGGCACGGCAGAAAGCGCTGTCGGTAACTAACCCCTCGGCCGAGGGGTGTTCTGAAAAACCGGACAAGGAACCGGTAGGGACCGCGCCTTCCTGGCCATCCTGGCCGAGCAGGGCAGGAAGTAGGGGCTGCCAGAGCTCCAAGGTAGCCCACTATGGCCTGCCACCGGAAAGGCCTCCTAGGGGAATCCCCTCGGTCCAGAATCCCGTGAGGATACCCCAGCCCGCTTAGAAATGGGTTTGAGCTTCATCCCGGTGGACTCGAGATGAGCGAAGCAATCCCAGGAAGGACGAGGGCCATCGTCCACCGACTGTCCTCCTGAGGACTCCAAGTCCATTCGCTTGGAGAAAAGGGAGGAATCGTCCTCAGACTCGGAAGAGTCCTCAAAGAGCTGCCTCGGGCCTGAGCCACCCTCCACCTGCCGAGGTCGATTGGGAGTGAGGGTGACAGACAGCCTATGGGGCAGTCCCTGAGCCGACCGAGAATTCTTGGTCGGAGCCCCAACTAACGGCTGTGGAGGCGGAGGTTCCACCGGAATCAGTGGGGCAGCTGGTTTTGGCCGAACAACCGGCCTGGGAACAGGTGCCTCGGATAAAACGAGGGGTTGTTTCGGCCGCTCTGGTGACAGCCACGTAATGGCCAGGGAAGGCGACGGCGTCGGCTTGTTCCCGGTCAGAAGGAGCTGTTGCCACATGAGGTCCTCATATAAATCGGCCTTAACTCGCGAAGCCTCCCCTCATCCGAGGAGGAGGAAGAGGACGAGTGGCGGCGCCGCTTGCCGCAGTGCCGAGACCGCCTATGACGGCGGGATCGGATGGACCGCGAAGAAGTCCGAGACCGAGAACCTCGGCTTTCCCGAGGACGGTGCGGGGAGGTGTCGTGGGGAACCGGCACTCCCCTCGGTTTGGAGGGTTCAACCGAAGGCTCCAGAACCGGAGGCACAGACAAGCCAACAGGGTCCTCAACTCCCACCGGGGGAAGGGGATTCTTGGCTTCTCCTGCCGACAACCCGTCCAACGAGTCGAGAAAAATCTCGACCGCGTCGATGGGAGTCTCAGTCAACTGGCCTGACGGGGACACCGTGAGACCAGTGGCCGAAGCCGAGCGGTCGACCGAAGTCGACGGCCGACAACTTGGGAGAGGGATGTTTCCCGCTCCCAAGACCGTCGACGGTGGGACTTACCCTTGTCTCTCTTTTTGGACCGAGAAAACGGTCCAGCAGAAGTTGGTCCCTCACCTTTAGTAGAGAGGGTCACAAAGCCCTTAAAAGAAGCTGAATAGAGCACCGAGAGGCGGACAAATGCACAGCCGAGGCAGAAGGCCAGCGCCGCCTCCTGCCGTGGGCGATCATCTGCTCGAGCTGATCCGCCAAGCCCGCCGCCGCGGAAACCGCCGACTGGGCCTCTTTTGACTTCACTGGAGGAAAACGCTTCTCGGGACGCCCCAGTTGTAAACGGACAGCATGGTCTTCGAGGACGTAGGCCGAAAAGGAAGAGCACAGGTCGCAGGCCTGCGGGTCGTGCTCCAGACCTAGACAGTAGACGCACGTGGAGTGCGGAACCGTCCGAGACATCTTCTGCCCGCAAGGGCATCTCCGGAAACCAGGAGTCGATTTGTCCATCGCAGCCGCGAGGGAGAGAAGACCGAAGTCTTTTAAGCAAAAAACTTTTAAATTCGAAAAATCGAAGAATTAGGAACCAGTCTTATACACAGAGCGTTAAGGAGGGAACTTGAGCTTCCAAGCGGTAAGGAAGATCTGGCGTCATGGGGCGGAACCAAGAGTTTTACCACCCGGGTGGGTGGGAGGAGCCAGCTTGAAGACCTTCCGGCAAGATTTAAAGCGGCAAGGATACCTGCCAATAAGTGTGGATGAACAACATATCCATGTCCCTAGAAGAAGGGTTTTCACTAAAAATGTTTAGATCAGTGTCAGTAGGTGCTGGCTAAGGGCAGAGGAATTATTTAATTAGTATTTCGGAAAGACCTTTGAGCGTGAGCTCTTTTACAAAGGTTCCACGTCAGGGTACATAGTCTGTTGCCGCAAACTGATGTATTGAAGAAGGAATATGCCATTGCTGAAGCTTATTTGCTGTATTTTGAATAAACATCACACAGAGAGTGTCTGTTAAATCTGAAGTTCTGTGTCTGGTCCATCTGTTATCCCATAACCCCTCCACAGACTTGGTGTCAGATGTGGGATAACTTGCTGGAAGCATCTGAACTGGCCGAAGAGGGACATTTTCTGGTGGATATCACCCAGATATCCCAGGTGGACCAATACACCAGGATTTGCCAGAGGAAAACCCGGAGAAGAAAGTCCATGGAGTTCTGATCAGAACTACGGCTGACAGATGGAGAGAAGTTGTCAAATGGACTGGATCTGGGAGCTTGGAGGAAAGCCAAGCCTGAAGAGATGCAGGTCGAGGCAGACTGGAGGTGCGAGAGACAACACCCCAGTAGTGGAGACCCTGATGAGGATGATCCACTGGATGAGTGGGCAATGGCTGGTGGCAGACCGACTGTACAGAGAGGTGGAACACTGATGCCAGGTGCTTGAAAGGTTCTTGCTGGAGAGTTTTGATAAACAGTCGGAAGGGGATTTTTCATGGGCTCAGTTTGAGGAGGATCCACTGACTGAGCAGGATATTCCTTTGTTTCGTGTGTTCCCCGGATGTTACCTGTTGGAGGTCGGAGATGCAAGTATGGAACTTGAATGTGAGACCCCAGGTAAGACTGTGCCTAGTGATATTGTGCTGGGATTGAAGACTCTAAGCAAGCAAGAAGAAGTCTATGAGGCTGAATGGACTTTTTCTTGTATTGATGCAGCTAAATCTATTAACAGTATTGACTGGGGGTATACTACAGACTAAAGATGCTAATATTGCCAAAATGTTACAATATATTAAGATCAAGGAGGTGGTACATGTGTTTTATTTTTTGGATGACAAACCTAGAAAAGGAGGAGGTGGGTGGAAAATGGATTGGAACCTGTGTTGAGGTAACACCAAAAGAGTGTCTACCCTCAAGTGTCTGTATCTGTAGTAAGTGAAATGAATCAAGAGACATAGTGGGTTTGACCCCGGAGAAACGGGTTTAAAACTAACATGTTTGGTTTGGTTGGAGTAGGTAATTACTCACCCCAGAGAAAAAAATTTTCTGTGGTACTGGGACTTTACAGCCATCCAGATTTTTTGGTTAAGAAATAGGACGTACTTTCCCTTAAAGGAGATAGTTCAGGGAAGGTACAGTTAGTCTCTGTTGATAAATGTGTTAATACCTCAGGGTAAAGAATGATGATATCCACTATGTTTGTGATACACTGTTTATCGTTTATCGTTAATAGGGACCCTGAGACAGAGCTTCTGAAGATGGATGGGTGGAAGCTCCATCCCTTCCTGGGACAGGAAGGTGGTAAGCAGTCTGCAATAAATGCTTCCCTCTTAAGGTGGGGGATACGTGACAGGAAGCTCCTGCCACTCTTGAGGACCGACCTTTTCTTAAATCTGTTGCAACAGTTCTTCTATTTCTTAGCCTAATTTATCCTTTACAATTTCTAGTCCATAAGGTTGGCCACCTTTGGGTATCCCCTTCCCTTTCTTGACTATGTTATAGTGTCCTCTTTAATTTTCTTTTCCCTCTTGGTTCCTCGTACGGGGAGGTTATGGTGGTGCCCTTCAAACGTATGTAAAACAGGATGTGTTTATCGTTGGATTTAGTATGCAACAGCACTACATAATAAAATACCTTGATGTATATACCTTATGTTTATGAAACCTGTAAATGTTGAAAATACCATGGCACTAGGTGTTTTTGATAATGGTAAAAAGTACTACGTGACTATTATAGAAATTAAGTTAGTTGTGCTATTTAAAATGCATACAAATTGCTGTAAACTGAACAAGTCTGAAATGTCATGGTGATCTGCATATATGCCATGATGTTTTGCATTATGGAAGTATGTATGATGATGTATTTCTTTGAAACTTGATTTGTTGACAATGCCCTTTGGGGTATCCCTTTTTGCAGTGATTCTACATTGAGGTTCTTTGTCTGTAGCTTGTTTTTGGTTTTTTTGTTGGTTTCCTTTTTGAGCCCCCACTACCCAAGCAAACAAGGCCCACATAGGGATGAAAGGTTTTTGCTAAAAATGTTTCGATCAGTGTCAGTAGGTGCTGACTAAGGGCACAGAAAGGACATACATACAGCAGTCTGTTGCTGCAAACTGATGTACTGAAGAAGGAATATGCTATTGCTGAAGCCTATTTCCTATATTTTGAATAAACATCACACAGAGATTGTGAGTTAAACCTGAAGGTCGGTGTCTGGTCCATCTGCTATCCCACAACCCCTCCACAGAGGTGCTTGCACAGAGTGCCTTTAGCACCTGGAAGTGCATTAACCCAGACAACCAACGACTTGGAGTGGCTTAACATATTGGTCTCAGAACTTATTTAACAAATCAGGAAGCAGGAAATTTCCAACACTTTTTATAATTTCTTCCATACTACACTTTTCTATTATGTATTCTATATATTAGAAATGCAAAATTCCATATATCATTCCATATATTTTGCCTCTTCTCCACAGCTGTTTTCCCAGGGCTCCCATGAAAACAAGATGCTGCATTTCATGGGTCCATCATGGTTGGACAGTAAATAAAATAAGCAAATACATCCTAAATTTGTGACATAACCGTGCTTTCTGTAGCAGCAGCTTGTGATGTCACAGTCAGTGGATTATGACCTCAACTCAGGAAAAAGCATCAGGAACAGGTGAAATGAAGGGACCAAGATCTTACTTTCATGTATATGCTCTTATACAGTAATAAAGATGGGGGTTGGGTGGCCAACAGTTCAGATCTGTGGGGAATGTTCTGTAACTACACTCAGATGATGCCAACTTCAACTTTTATTCCCTGGTGGCTGGACCCTCTCTCTTTAAAGAGCAGGATCCAGATTTTTAAGGCCCAAATGCTTGTACTGCAACCAGGGCAATGTTTAAAGGGGCTTTGTCAGCTCCTTGTCCCTGGATGCCGGTGAGCGGAGCAAACAGTTCACTGTCCATTGATGGATGCCGACTGCCAAAGATCAAGTCCGCTTTGACCATATTTTTTGTCTAACTGGACTAAGTCACAATCACAAGATGCGTCCAACAGTTTGGACATATGCTGCTGGAAACTACGTCCACGTGTTGCAAACTGTATAAGTTTCGAATAGAGCACCTGTTTCATCCAAGCGGGGGATTAACGCAGCAGGTGTTGCTGGATACAGGTACTGTATATTCCTGTGAAGCAGTACGGCCTTGTGGTTAGAGCACTGAGCTGTGAACTTGGAGACCCAGCAGACCTCAGTTTGAATCCCACAACCATCACTTGCATACTGTGTGACCCTAAGCATGTCACATAACCTTCCTGTGCTCCCGGATGCACCTGGAAACTGGTAAAGGTGTGCATTTATTGGCCAGAAATGTTGAAATAAATTTAAGTAACACCTGTGGTCACCCTCTGGAAAATTCTGGCCCAGGTCGCCACTAAAATAAAATGT